>CM024692.1:5780478-8670718 GCA_014182735.1 Corymbia maculata
TGCTATGTATGGCATTGGCTCATGTAATCTATAAACTATGTAATTACTTCTCACTATAAACAGTAGGTACCCACATTTGAAAGGTGGTCCGCCTTACAAGGATTGGAGCTATAACGGTGGTTGTACAGGATGGAAACTCAAATTCTACTCAGTGGCTAAACTATGGAAACTTACTGAAAAATTCTTGGGCCAAAAAAAAATAAAAAAACTTACTGGAAGATTCTCCTTTAACACATTGCCCATGCAATCTTGTCATCTCATCTGTTGACATTGTACTGACTGTGTAAACCTTTTCATTTTGTGGTGAATATCTCTAAAGAGCGCAAATTCAAGGTCATCCAGGCGGGTTGTCAACTTCTTCAATTTTTGTATCCAAAGTAGTCGTTGGAACAACATTCACTCAACACATCCAATAGAAACTGTGAGCATCCCCTACATCCACCTTGATGAGTAACTGGTTAGCTTGTACTTTGGAGGTGAAAGCCTTGGGCGCAAGATCAACCTTTGAAACATGAACTCTTGGAAAGTCCATCTAGCATCAGAATTTAGCTTAGGCTGAGCTCCCCACCTCATCAGCGAACCTTGAGTTCAAGATATGATTAGTTGTCCCTTTTTCTACCTTGCAAGTTGGGATTTAGAGACATCTCTATTTCTTCGAGTGACCTTCCTTTTGTTTCTACTATGAAATAATAAGCAAATATCGCAGATAACAAGGAAACTGCACTGAAGCCACCATAAACTGACCTAACCCCATAAGTCTCAGTAAGTTCGAGGAAGAAGAGACCAACCAAGAAGTTGCAGACCTATCGGAAACAAAAGTTATGCCATCAAATAAAGCAGGAGAATGAAGGCATGCAAGAATGGTGAATAAAGAATCAGAGCTTTAATTATTCCCTTTTCATTGGAGATCTCAAGATACATACCCAATGAACAGAAAAGCTGAATCCCATAATCTTCCCACGCATTCTTGAGCTGCTTAGTTCTGGTATGATGATACCGGTTACAGGCCCAGCACCAGTGGTAAAAGTGAATATGTACCTGAGTCAAAGTAGAAGATCTGCTAGCTTCACACATGAATTGCATACAAGGCAGTGCCCAATAAGATTTTGACATAGAAGCATTAATATTTCAGTTGTTGTGTTGGAGAACCATATACTTACATAAGGGTTCCTAGAATTGATAGAGAGTGGCTGAGATCTTCATCTAGCGGAAAACTGACAGCATAGACTACCAGAAACATCGCCACTGCCTGTTTGATAATTTACAAGCCAATGTCAGTACATTTGATGAGTCCTGAACTCATTTACATAAACTCAGGAGAGTTAAAATGCAAGTATTAGAACAAGTGAAATTTATGTGTTCCTGTATGACAAAGTATAGAATCCTATTCACTCCGTTCTCACCATTCCTATGTAGCTTCCAACTAAAAGTCTTTTTCTTCCCTGCTTGTCCATCAAGTACAGTGCACAGAGAGCACCTGTAAAAATTGGGTGAGCATTAGACTACATTAAGGGTAGCTTTAACAAGGCCATTGACCATAAAAGCATATATCAAGCTCCAAACCTGCAAAGTTCGTCAATCCAACTAAGAAACTTGCTAAAGCACCATTTGTGATACCAACATCTTGGAAAGTCAAGGATGAGAAGTAAAGAACTCCATTTATGCCAGCAAATTGTTGTAGTACAAAAAGGGCACCTCCAATACATGCAACTGCAACCAAAAGATGAGCAGTTTAAAGGACATGATTATCTAGAATTTCTGCTGCAAACTTTGCTTCCCACTGAATCATATATGAACATCTAGTTTTGAACCCTAGACTGATTGAAAAACTGAAAATTCTCCATATTTCTATTGGTCGAAACAAATTCTTCATATGATCTGGCACATTTATGATCTTTAGAAAAGAAGAAACAAACTTCCTCAAAAGAGAAAAGAATATTGGAAAAGCTCATTAAATGTAATGGAAATCACATCTAGTTTGAAAATTTTCTTAAGATCAATTTCAATGCAGACAAACACAGAATTCCTAGTTAATAACAAATCCTATCATTTCCAGGATGAGTAACTAATAACGGCTCAGGATTCCCATAATCCTCCCACATGTGCCAAAACAAAGAACTGAAAGTTACACATCACTTTCATGGTGCTACTGATAACACTACTGAAAGCTATCCAGAGCAGTTTAAATCCAAAAGGCACCTTGTTACAACCTCTTAAATGTGGCTCCTGGAGGAGTTCCGACCATTTGCTGTCTATTTCATTTCCATCACTCTTAATAACAGACTGAAATTCTTCAATTGCTTTATCAACCTCAGATGCACCCCATAGGTTAGAAATGACTTCTCTAGCTTCACCCACTTTCCCCACCTGTGCACATAGTTGAATACAAATGTTGTGAGGAAAAAAAATCGGACACCACAAAAATATACAGATCAGAATAGCGCTTGAAATCAGACTATAAAAGTGGCATCTTACTTTGCAAAGCCAACGGGGGCTATCAACAGCAAATTGCATACCAAGTGTAATTATAAAACCAGGGACACTGGCGATATACAGTATTGTCCTCCACCTGAGCATATGAATTACAAAAGAGTCACATTTATCAGTAACTACCCGCTAAGATCAAAACCGCTGTATTCTCATTAAAGATGGATGACAGCAATACAACAGAAGCGGACAAGATGGCTATCTTTTGAATTCACCATTCAACATTTTCAAGAAATCATCAATAACACAACCCCCCACCCCCAACCCCAAAAAATTGAAAAGAAGAAGAAGAAGAAGAATACGCACCAATGTGGATCATCTTCTGATGGAATTCCCAGATACAATGAAGCAATGATTCCAAGGCAGGTACCTATTTGACAGATTGTTCCAAGGGAACCCCTATATTTCGTAGGAGCAACCTACAAGACGAACATTTACTTTCAGGAAAAGAATGATGCTACAACATGACAATGCACAGATATAATAACATATGGAATGGGAGACTGTTCGTGTGTCGATCAGAACACACAAGAAAAGGAAATGCTGAACATGATCTTGACCTATCATTTGTTCAATTTGGTTGATCTGATACTTAGCATTCCCCTAGAAGCTTATAACCCAAAAGGCAGCATCGACTCCAGCTAACTAACTCTTTAACACACTGTTTTCTCACTAAGATGAAACGAGTTGTCATCCAGGTAAGTCAAAGTCCAGTCCTCCTAGGACAAATCAAATTGCAAGAACACCCATATAGTGAAACCAGTGGAAACTTTAAGCACACTATGTGCCCAAAAACTCACTGAAAAAAATCTTATCATCTGCACTCTGCTACAACTCTGACCAATCATTTTATCAGCCAGAACTTCTGAGAATTAAAAACTAAGCTTAAAATTGGACTTTTTGCCACAACTCCTATTAAAACCAAATAACCAAATTATGTATACCATTCAATAAGAAAGACAAAAAGGTACCTCTGAAATATAAATTGGAACAAGAACAGTATTCACGCCAATACCGAGGCCTACAAGAAATCTCCCCAAAAGTATTTCATCCAATGAATTGGCTTGTGCACTGTAACAAAAGCAGCAGAGTCAGATCCTAACGAGTGAATGAAACCTCTTGGTTGGGTTTCCTCTTCCTCCTAGTTTTCTTTGTACGTTTGTGTTACTTTCGAGAGAGGGGCATCTCTGCCAAGATGATGAGTAATATCATACAAGGTGTCCAACAAGACTTCTACTAGAGTTGAGAAGCATCTTGGGCTTCTATGAGTGAAGTGGGTCAGAAAACTGGAGGAAGCTTTATCTATAGTTTGCCCAAAAGAATAGATAAATTAATGATTTGCATCTAACGTGACTGCTTACTGGTGATTATTACATTAAAGAAATGAAGATATGATTGCATCGCTGTATGACTGGAATGTACACAATCAGCAGATTGTGGTCAGCATATCTTGGAGCAGTCCATGATAAGTTAATGATAACTTGATGCAAGCATGAGAAACAATGAAAGATTTTAAGCAGCTGTTTATAGAGATATTATTCCTCAACCTCTACCTCCAACTAGAGTACATTTTGCAATAAAAACACGCAAAAGTATTAACAACAGGATTCAGAGCAGCATCATGAAACAACAAAATCAAAGCTCATCTTTAAGAGTGAGTAGATTGAGAAAGCCAGAGTGAGCCTCTTTAACCAGTTTCCGTACAATAACAACTGCCAAACCAAATAGTCAACTGAATTTGTCATTGCTGAAATAAATTCTTATGAGATTTCATCTGGGTAACAAAAACACATTGCCGTTGGATTTTGAAAAGTTCAACACTGCATAATATTTTTTCTTAAAGTGAGAGCTAAAGCCTACCTAACAACGTAAGGCCAAATTATAAGACAGATATGTAACTATTATCTTATTGAAGGAGTACACTGAAATTTCTCAGCATATCATTTCAGCTGATGGAGCACTCATTTATTGTCATAGCTACAGGAGTACACTAAAGGATTACCTTATGATCGCACCAAGAATGAGCGGTACCGTATCTATTTGGAATGTGCGCCGACAGCCGAGCCTATCTACTAGTGAACCACAGCTTATACTTCCGATAAAAGCACCGGCTATAAATATGCTTACTACAAGTCCCTCGAGGATTGAGTTGCCTTCAAAACCAAGCTCCCTTGCGATGGAGACTATGGGTCCATTCATTACGCTGCAGAGAAGACACTGAAACATTGTGAAGACGGAACACCAAATAGATGGTCATAACAATATTAACCATTGAGGAGAATGCAATGTATAGATGTTATAATTGCTCAATAATGATTCTCTAGACAGCACCTATAACCATTGTCAACATCAAAACTACAAAAAATGTACATGTCTCAAATAGTCATTTCATTATTGCTTGTGCTGAAAGACGTCGTAGGCTCCCCGTAACTCTATTCACAAGATATCAGCATGATTAGACAACTGTAATTCATATGAACAACCCCACCTAGCATCCCTCAAAATAACTTGTCAACATACTGACAAAGAAATAGCGGCAGGGGGATTCAGTCCTCAAAGATTAAAGTGATCCCCTTCCTCTGCACTTATATATAAGGAAGTTCATTGCTCAACTTCAAGTTTCAGCTTTCACAGCTGAATCTCCAAATGGATATAGTTCAATTTCCTCACTTTCTAAACTCCAATTTTAACAGCAAACTGGCTCTCTAATGCCTGATCTTAAGCTGGGGATCAGGCTTTCTATTAAGTAACTAATTTTCAGAGCTAATGATGTTGACAATTTATATCCCTTGCATCAGCATGTGATTGCAGTGGAACCAAAAATTAGCCTCAGGTGCATATCTACTCATTTTCCACAAATGCAGTTTGCATTTCGGCAACGATTTGCATCCATTGTTACAGTAAAGCCAAAGCTTGCTAAATTATGAATCACAAAATAAACAAACATCACGATGAAAATGAGATGTTAACACTGCCAAGCTTGTCACTAGTAGGTTATCAACCCCATGGAATAAGGATTTAAACAGAAAGCAACAACAGAGCAGACTTGCCAAATAAACCTATTCCAGCAAATCTTCCGATAATTAAGAGATTTTTGCAGAACATTATCATCTCCATCATCAATAAGATATATGACATTACTACACTGATTTTCTAATACTATAAGACTTCCGAAGTAATCAACTATGTTCTGCATATAACATGATTTTGGGATCATGTTTCTAAATTCCTTTTGCTCGTTGCCCAGAAAGAGATGCGGTCAACCACTCCTTTACCCACGCTCATTAGATAGTTGGCACATGACATGCACTCGGTAAAAGCATACCGCAGGATGGAACCAACCGCACACGCACGTGCAAAGACAGAGCCTCGGACAAATGAGAGGAAGACAGCCCGACAGAGACTCACCCGATGTGATAACCGAATAGAAAATTGGACATGGAAGCGATCAGCACGTGAGGAAAAGCGGGAAGCCATCCCAAATCGAGGCCTCCGCCGCCATCGCCGCTCGAAGACGGCGATGCCTCGCTCCCTGCATCAGCGGAACATCTGGACTCTCAGATTATAACTCCCCGACTTACCAAAGAAAAGGAAAAAAAACAGGTACACAGCATGTTCAGTACAGGGACCTGGTTCGCTCGTTCTCAACTCCGGGAGTTGCTTATTCGCCGCCGCCGGAGGCGGCTTGAACTTCCTCCGGCGAAGCCGAAGGTCGAGACTGAATGAACGATCGTTGCGGAGACAGGAGGAGCGGATTCTCCGGTAAGGAAGGGACGGGAGCGTGAACGGAACCGCGCCGTAGGGCGGAATCAGAAGAGCCGCCGCCGCCGGATTCAGAAGGGCCGCCGCAGCCGCGGCTGCGGCCATCGGAGGTAGGAAGAGAGAGAGCGAGCGAGCGAGAGGGATCAGAAGAATCTCGCGATGAGATGATGATCACTGGCGGCATTAGCGAGCTGTGGAAACGCCGGTGGCGCTTGCCACGTCGGGTCGCGGGGCCCATTTTTTCCCGGACCGCTTCGGTTGGCGAATCCCGCTCCGGATAGGACTGTACTTTTCAGATTCGACGCGACATTACATGATAAAGCGAGAAAATATTAGGTGGGCCGGGCGCGCCAATTCACCGTGCGCCCGACCAATTAAGAAGCAACACGTGGCTTCAGGTTGGCAACTGGGTCCCACCTTCAAATTTTTTTGCGTCCCCTCCCTTCTTTAATTGCAATCGTACAAAGCCCCCTCCTTCTCTCCCTTCAATTATTTGGAACTCTCTCTCTCATCTCTCTTCAGCATGTTCCTAGAAAAAAGAACGAGCCCGCTCTCTGTGTTTTTTTGAAAAAACTCTCCCTCTCTCCCGCGCGCCCAGGAGCACCGCCGATTGCCTCCCGAGCTCAGAATTGTCGCCTCCGCCTCTGCTATCGCGTTCAGGAGTCACTCCCTTTCTGTCGCTCCCAAGAGCCCCTGCCAATGGCATCTCAAGCTCAAGTCTGACGCCTCTGCCACGCCCTCCAGCATGTCACCTTTGCTTCCGTCCTCCTTTTTAGGGTGCGTTTGGTAGGGCATTTAGAAAACCCTTTCAAGCCCCAAAGCCCCTTCGGGCAAATATGGGGCGTTTGGCAACCCCTTCCCAAGGAGCTTTCAAGTGAAAGCAAGCCTTGGGAAGGCTGAAAGCTCAAAGCAAGTCCCCCATTCTTTGAGCTTTCAGCATTTTCGGAATGCTGGGAGCCCCATTTAATGAAAATATATGAGTTGCCTATTTTACCCTTAAAACATTGATGAAAATCCACCTTTACCCTTGTTTAAAAAGGGAACCCTAGTATTTGGCTCTTTTCTTCTTTCCTCTGCAGTTCGGCCGCTTCTCTCCCTGACGTGCTTCTCCTCTCCCTCGCAATAGCTGCTCTTCGCTTGACTCTACCTTCGCTCGACAGGGCCTTTGTTCGCGACGATTACCAGCCTTCGCTCGACCCAGCCTTCGCTTGACCCAGTCTTCGCTCAACCCGCCTTCGCTCGACCCGCTGCTCGCTCGATCCGCTGCTCGCTGGACTCGCTATTCGCTCGATCCGCTGCTCGCTGGACTCGCTATTCGCTCTACTAGATCTGTTCGATCGCCACCAATTTCGCCACAAGCAGATTCAAGTTCTCTCTCGCTTCAAAGGTAATTCTTGAAAGACCCAACTTGTTTTCTGCTTGCTTGTTTTGGTGGGTTGATTTCGGTGGATTCTTGAGATGCTATATGGTTTCCGAGGCTTGTTTGCATAGAGGACATGAGGGATATCGGTGTCGAGTTTGGGTTTTCGATGTCCGGGTTCGTCCTGTCGTGAGTTCAACCGTGGTTTTTGGGCTCCGGCTTTGTGTGCTCCCGATAGTAACCTTTAGAGTTGTTCGCGAGGATGGGGTTCTCGCAACATTTGTATGGGGGCTTTTGTCGTTCGCCCCCTCGTTTTCTTGATCTCCGGGGATAGTTCTTGTGTCCGCTTGGTGGGGTTTAATGGCTTAGAGATTGCAAGCTGGCTTAGTGGGATTGATCATGGGTGTTATGCAGAATCCTTGGAAAGTTTGGTTCCCCGACTTGCCAAAATGGTACAAGCTAGTGTCGGCTTTTCAAGGTATGTTGGCATGATCTCGTATGCATTTTTCTTGGTGAACAGAGATCTTGCAAGATGGACTGTGACATTCTTGTGCATTTTTGTTTTCATATAATGTCTCTGTATTATTCTAGTCCCTGATGTCTCTGATTCAATACTCGGTGATATTACGTGTCCCTTAGAGTCTCAATTTTCTTTGATTCACCTGGTCAGAAAAAGCCAGCTAGCCAATTTGTCACAACTCCAATACATCAAATGGCTGTTGGTAAATTTTTAGGTTAGATCAATTAAGTATAATTTCTCTGTGGTTGGACAGCCATCTTCCTTTTCAAGTCGTACTTTTCTTTAAAAGAAGTTGGCTATTGTCTTGGGAACACATCCCTCTTAAGGGTTTTGCAATCATTGTTGCACTTGAACAATTTGTCGAATTTGTGGGACATCAAAGTGGCATCCAATGCACACTAAAAACACAAAAAGATAGAGTGGTGTCCAATGCATGTCTGATGATAGAGAAGAACGGTCTCTCTTGGCATAAACGTGTCTTTATGAAACTCTCATTTCTCTCATAGTCTAGCTCTGATGGAGATTTAGCAATCAGGAGCTTGGTTTCCACTTTCATGCTTTGAATTCACCAACGATCTTTTCTTTATTTCTCCTTTAAATAGTCTAGCCAAATGTCATCTAATTATTGTAGTGAAAAATGATGTATAAAATGAACATCAAACCATTAAGGATGGGCTTTGGCTTTAGATGTGGTTTCCTGGGTCTAATTTCCTGTTTGACTTCTCATTTCACCCACTAGAAGGTAAACTGTGATTGGTAGATATTGGTTATTGGTATCCCCCCACTCTCCTGATAAGGCCGTGTTGGATTTTGTTTTGTAATTGCAATTTCCTCTTTTCTTTTTTGAGTGTTGAAGATCGTGATCTTTCAATGACAACTCGTGCCGAAATAAAATTCAGTAGGTTGCGAAGACTTCCATTATTACTCTGTTTTTAAAGTATTCACATGTGTTTTTTTTGGTTCAATAAGGACTAGAGGCAATTTTTCAAGGATTGGATTGATTTTTTGTAAGTGTGATTGTCTTTCGATTTCTTAAATATATTAATATATGTACGTGTTATATGTTGATTATTTTTACAATATTTTTTTGTAGGTAAATATTATTTGATAGATTCTAGATATCCAAATCCCACAGGTTATTTGGGACCATACAAAAAAGTTAGATATCATTTGCCTGAGTTTCAACGAGATCCTCAACCGACAGGTTATAAAGAAGTGTTCAACCGTGCCCACTTCTCACTACGATCAGAAATTGAGCGAGCTTTTGGTGTATTGAAAAAGAAGTGGAAGATTCTAAAAAGTATGCCAAGTTATCCATATACAAAGCAAGTGCAAATTGTGATAGCGGCGATGACTTTGCACAATTATATACGAAAAAATGCTGTCAATGATGTGCATTTTGATACAGTGGATTTAGATCCAAATTTATATACAACGGATTCCAATGATGTAAATGAGGATGGTAATGTTTCAAATGATGACGTGGCATATGATATGGCATGTTTACGTGATGAAATAGCTATGAATTTAGGAAACAGTTAAGGATGCTTGTAATTTTTAAGGATAATGAATTTCTTTCTTTGAAGCATATGTTATTATGTTGTAATGAAAATATTCTGCTTATTATTGAAAAATAGAGCACGTGAATATTTTTTTATTTGATTTTTTTAGTAAAAAAAATTCATTTTTAATAAAATTGTTCACATGATGACATCTTTAATATTATTCAAAAATATAATTAAAAAATGTATCCATTTTTTTAATTTTAAATAAATTAAAAATCTTAAATCTTAAATTAATCAGCAAATGGGCTTTTCAAATGTGTTTTATACCAAACAGCATTCTTCTCAAAGTTGCATTTGAAAGCAGAATTTACCAAACAGTTTTTTGCATTTTCTCAAAGCCTTTAGGTTAAACTGCTTTGCATTTCCCCAATGAGCTTTCTAAATGCCATACCAAACGCACCCTTAGCATCCTTTTACCCTTGCTCTCCAAGTTTGGAGGCGAAGCGTGGAGGAAAATGTCTAGAACATGCAAAGCACCGGCAAGAGGCAAAATCGAAGTTGCCTTCTCGCTCCCCCAACCCAACACCCACATGAATTGAAAACACATGGACTTTTTGTCTCGCTTTGGAAGAAAATGTATCATTTGTTCTATTTGGGTTTATGAGGGTGGTATTGGTAACCTACATCTGTTGGGTGTGCTGGTGTTACGGCGTGTAAGGCTTCATTTGGCAACGTTTCTATTCTTTTGTTCCCTGGAATTAAGAGTGTCAAATGGGTAGGTTGGGTCGGGTTTGGGTCAAGTGGAAAATGGTCAAACTCACATCGACCCATTTAACTTATTTTGACCAATTTTCATGCAATATAAATTTGATGACTCATACTCGACCTGACCTATACCCAACCCATACTACCAACACATATTAATATTTAACTTAATTTAAGAAAATTTACTTCAACTTATTTAGTCCACTTTAAACTTTTCACATATAAAAAAATTTAAATAAAAATTTCACATCAAATTTATAAAGTAAATTAAATAAAAAAATTAGTAAATAAAAAAAATGTGGATACCTCTAAATTGAAATAGTGTTTGGAAAATAAAAAAAATCGATTTTTTTAATTATTTTAAAAAAATTTGAAATTTGAAATTTATTTTATTTTTTCTTTCTTTTTCTTTCTTCTTCCTTCTTCTTTCCCCTTTTCCTCTGCTAGTGCCGCTCGATGACGACTGGCCAAGACACAGGCTAGTGAGCTTGAACTCGATTAAGGTCGACGAACTTAAGGCTCGGTCGATTTAGGTTCCGCCAAGGTCACTAGCAATGGTCAAGCTCGGGCTCGCCCGGATTTGGCGAGCTGCAAGCTTTGTTGCAACTAGCAAGTTCGGGGCTCACCTACCTAGATTCGGGCGAGCCGTAGCTCAGCCAAGGCCAACAACCTCGCGACTCGCCTATCTAGATCTAAGCCGAGTTTCGGCCAACGAGCTTAGGGCTTGCCAGCCCAAGCTCTGTCGCGGCTCGTCTGCCTCGATCCAAGCTAAGCTCCAACCGGCGACGGCAAGCTTGGGATCGGTGATGGTGACAACGGCGTGATGGCGAGATCAGCAATGGAGATCGAGAATACATAGAAGAGGGGGATGGAAGAAGAGAGATGATGGGTATACTTAATAACTCACTCAACCCATATTTGACTCATATTTAACTTGACCCATGTTTGACTAATTTAACTAAAAGTGAGTCATAATATGGGTTTATGACCCATTTTGACACTTCTACTTGAAATAAAAAAAGAACAGAAATGCGTTTGATAATGCCAACTAATTTTTCTATTCCCGGAAATAGAAAGTTGTTCCTAGGAATAGATTTGGAGTAGAAATGAGAAGTAGAATAAAGTAGCTTCTTATTTTTGGGAACAATTTTTAGAAACTATTTCTTGGAGATTACTCACCGCCTATTGCACGCTACCACCCGCCGACCACTGCCCACTACTGCCCACTGCCTGCCTCCGCTGCCACCATCGGCCGCCAGTTGCCGCCACCTGTCACCGGCCGCCCCCACCCGCTAGCCACTAGCCAATCGCCAATCGCTAGCCTCTTGCCGTCGTCCTTCGCCTTGCGGCCGGCGGCGGCGGTGTCTGACGAGCGGGGGCGATGACCGGCGGTCGGCAACTGGTGGCCCCCGCCCATCGGCCGCCGTCCGCCGCCCACCACCGCCAGTCTCCACCGTTGTCGGGGAAGAAAGAAATTAAAAAAAAAATTTGGGTACCAAACGCATTTCTATTCTTTTTCTATTCCGAGAACAATAAATTTTTGTAGTTACCAAACGCCCTATTTTATTTAAAAATTGTTCCAGGGAGTAGAAATAGAAAAGAACTATTTCTCAAAAAAAATTGTTCCCAATAGTAGAAATGTTACCAAACACACCCTAATTGGCTCTCCTTTAGTTTTTTTTTTTTTTTTTTTTGTCGAATTTCAGTATAGGTAGCTTGTACTTTGCCTTTCTTTCAATTAGGCATTATCACTATTATTCTTGTGTTTGTTTGTTTTGCTTGGCTTCGCTTCATGCTCTCTTTTGTGTCTTGAATAAGTGAAACCTCTCGCTTGGACGCGGTCATTACATCGGCTATGGACCTCATGATATGTGTAAATCTCCCAAGATTTATCAAACTAAATAGCCCAAATCACTTGGCTCATCATGGATTTAAGCCTACGAATCTCGAGTAGTTTGAAGCGAATCGAAGCAAATTCCTTGAAGTTCAAATTCAAACTGTACTTTTAATTCAAAAAATCCAACATTAGAAGTATAATATCAGTATTCAACACAATACCCAAAAAAAGGGAAAATCCTCACGAACTTATGAGACAAGATTTATCTACAGACATTTGTACAGCAGAAAGAAAGAAAAGAAGAAAAAGTCTCATCTAAAGCTAAAAACCATTCATGCGGGGAGCTCTTTCAAGGGAGCAACTTGCGGTGCTTCTGCGGAGGAAGGATGGACATGGGCCTTCCCGAACACCCAAGACAGAGAAACAGCGCCCTTCTCCACTCGTCCTCTCCTCCTCACGATCACCCAAGACTGCGGCTATCTTCTCCTTGTAAAGCCTCCGCATCACATATGCTTCCTTGAGGCTCGCGCTCGGACGATAAAGCCTTCAAACTTGGAGAGCAAGGGTAAAAGGATGCTAAGAAGGAGGGCGGAGGCAAAGGCAACGTGCTGGAGGCGGATATGAGCTCAAGATGCGACTGGCGGGGCTCCTGGGGAAGAGAGAGAGAGAGATAGGGAGTGGTTCTTGGAGGCGACATGTCGGAGGACTTGGTGGAGGCATTGGACCTGAGCTTGAGATGCCATTAGCGGGGGCTCTTGGGAGCGACAGAGAGGGAGTGATTCCTGAAGGCGATAGCGGAGGCGGAGGCGGCAGTTCTGAGCTTAGAAGGTAATCGGCAGTGCTCTTGAGAGCGAGAGAGAGGGAGAGCATTTTCAAAAAAAATGAGAGCGGGCTTGTTATTTTTCTTGGAACATAAAGAAGAGAGGAGAGAGAAGAGTGTTCCGAATAATTGAAGAGAGAGAAGGAGAAGGGGAGAGGAGGAGGATTTCATATGATTACAATTAAGGAAGGGAGGGAATGCAAAAAATTTGAAGGTGGGACCCAGTCACCATGTGGAGCCACATGTCGCTTCTTAATTGGTTAGGCGCATGGTGACTTGGCGCACCCGGCCCACCTAATATTTTCTCGTGATAAAGTGACTTATAAGAGTGAAGGGTGAGGGTGATGGGTAAGTTTTAGACATGGAATCGAAACCTACTCTCAGCTTATAAGATATACCCTATTTATGGTAATATAGAACTTAGAAATAACCTTGTTTTTTTCGCACTGATTCTAGAAGACATGTTTTTCTTTTATTCTCTTTTGGAGTTTTATTTTTTACAATAAAATGGTATAAGTATCAAAATGGTCTAGAGAAAAATTAAAGGAGGAGGAGCAAGCAAAAGCAAGTTAGGAACAAGTGAGGGTTGTGAGGCTTGTGCGAGCTATAGTTCTCCACTTCCTGAAATGGTTCCGTCGATCTAATAAGAGGAAATAACCAAAGAAAAAGGCTCTACTACTAACCGTGATTCTCGTCTGACTCTGGGTGGTGAGTGAGGTAGGCGGAACGTTGTGCGGTAGTAGCCTGCCAGGCAGTAATTTAATAAGAGTGATGAGAAAGGTGACTTGCAAGCTAGAAAGCAAGTCATGAAGTATCCGAATACGATTGGATAAAACAAAGAAAAAGAAATACATAGAGAAAAAGATGCTTTAAGAAATTTTGGGTTTTCAGGGTTTATAAATCTAATTCTCGGATTGTTCTTCACTCATAATTGAGAACTAAATCGATATCTAGGGCGGTTTGACTAGAGTCAACTATATCTATTTTATTTTCCTTTTTTATTGGTCCTAACTCTATCTTATTGCAAGATATGGGAGTCGAAACTTACATCTGAAACTAATCACCCTTGCTCCAACTTCCTCATTGAAAATGTAGGGATTTGAATGTCCTATATCTCTCTTCCTGTGTATAAAGGCTAGTCACTGAGACAAACCTTAATGATTTACCAATAAAGATTTACTATGAATTAACATAATTTTCCTATATTTTAAATATGCATGTGTCATAATCATCCTGTAAACACCCTACCACTGTTCGCTCAACTAATTTTAGTCAATTTTCTTGACATTGATACGTGTATTATCGAAGAAGTTTTTGGCTGAGATGACTTCAAAAAGTTATCATCACTTGAATGGAAATTACTCCGATGCAAGGTAAAATTGAAATTGTGAATTCACTAAGGAAATCCATAATATATTCATTGGGTCGATAAAGTTAATGGGTATAACATTATAACAAGGTGTTTCTCAACTAAATACAAAGTGCAATATGTTGCCGATCAATCAAATATAAAAATGAAAATCCTTAAAGCACTTCGGATAAATATGGGGCCTACCTACTTACCAAATTGACAACTGTCACTTTGACTCTAGCATGTTTGGGCCAACTTGATAATTAATTGCACTTCGTGGCCCAACACCAACTCGGCCCAAAATCATCGCCACTCTCTTTAGAGAAAAATAGAGCAAAAACCCAAAAAATGTAAGTAAAGAAGAAGAAAAAAGAAATAATCTAATTTGAAGAGAACAAGAGTTAAGAAGTACTGGAAAAATTACTGGATACACCTAAAGTGTGTCAAAATGAGATATAAACTCATATTATAACTCACTTTTAGTTAAATTAATCAAATAAAAATTAAATATGGGTTATAAATGGGTCTTAACAAATAAAGTAAAAATATAATTGAGCCTTACATGAATTGGAATTTAAACCCATTTCCAACCCAAGCCATACACTCTCTCTTTCCCTTTTTAACTTTTTTTTTTATTTACAAAAATCAAAATTATTATTATTATTTATATTTCCTTTTTATTTATTTTGTTTTTCCTTCCTCCTTCATTAGTAGGTGGTTGGCATGGCGATGGCTGGCACTAGACCCGTCAAATGGGTGTGTCGGGTCGAGTTTGGGTCGGGTCGGAAATGGTCCAACCCATATTGACCAATTTAACCAATTTTGACCCAAATTCATGTAATGTAAATCTAGTGACTCATACCCGACCTGACCCACATCCGACTCGACTCGTATTGTTAAAAATCATTATTATTATAGAGAAACCCAAACTCACTCTAAGCTCTATGTTAAATGACCCACTTAACCCATATTTGACACATATTTAACTTTTACTTGACCTATATTTGATCAATATTTAACTTTCATTTGACCCATATTTAATTTTCACTTAACCCATATTTGACCCATTTAACTAAAAGCGGGTCATAATATGGATTTGTGACCCATTTTAACACCTCTAGCAGGCATTTAGCGAGGGAGGTTCGAGCTTGCTGATGACTGGCGAGACTTAAGCTCACCAACTTCTGGCAAGGCTCAAGCCTCACCGATTTGGCAAGACTTGAGCTCAATGGCATTTGGCAAGGCTTAAGCCTCACCGATCTAGCAAGACTTGAGCTCATTGGTGTCAAGCGAGCTCGAGCTCGCCCGTGGCTAGTTGTCAACTGTTGCCATGGTTGGCGGCTAGCCAGAAAAGAAGAAAAAAGAAATGTATGAATAATATTTAAAAAAATAAAAAGAATTGAAATTCGATTTTTTTAATATAAAAAATAATTATAAATTTTAATTTTTTAAAATTTAATTTTCCAAAATTATTTCAATTTAAAGGTATTAACACTTTTATTTTATTTTATTACTAATTTTTATTATTTAATTTACTTTCTAAATTTGATGTGAACTTTTTATTTGAGTAACTCATAAGTGAATAGTTTAAAATAAATCAAATGGGTGGGAGTGGATTTTCCTAAATTAAATTAAATATTAATGTGTTTCAGTAATATGGGTTGGGTCAGATATGTGCTTAGTATGAGTCATGTCGTATATGAATTATCAAATTTACATTATATGAAAATTAATCAAAATGAATTAAATGATTCAATATATATTAAATCATTATCAATCTATCCAAATTCGATCAAATCCATCCATTCAACACTTGTAGATACATCGAACATGGAGTAGCAAGCCGAAAAAGCACTGTAGGTTTGAGATCCTGCGAGATCTGGCGATGGTACCCGCCCGATCTAACTCCGAGTTCAATTGCAACGACACCTTTTACACGATTCGTCTTCTGTAAGCACGTAGCGATAATAATTATTACCTCGTGATTTCATATTTGACTACCCGTCACACAAAAAATGCATGGGCCCCGGCGAGCTCAATTATTACGGCCGATTCTTGTCCGGTGGGAAGGATCTCTTTTGGGGAGGTACGGAGGCATTCGGTCCATGTCCAAGGGCCCGGCCACTTCAATTGAAAGCAACTTCTGGCTCTTCTTTGTTTTTGTTTTGCCGAGGACATTTTGAATTCAAATGCAACGAGCGTATGAACTTCACTTTCAACCACGACAATTGTCTCGCCCTTTGGAATTCGTCATGTCATGTCGTGAAATAATATCCAGCGACATGGACGGAAGGTGGAACGAATTGCGTGACAACTTCTCTTCTTTTGGGTAAGACTCGTAGATGGCTTATATCAACAAATTGCCACCGAATCAACATTGGCTTGTAGTCGAACGAAATGTCGAATTCATGTAAGTTTCCAAATAGTTGGTCCAGTGTACATATCAGGGCTCCTTTCTTCTATACCAATCCACATTTTCCTCTATCGATATATAAGAGACCCATGATTTCTAACTCAAGGTATAATTTTAGCTAAAATAATTGCATCGCATCGTCTTTGATGGGATCACAAATCTGAGTTGTGCTTGAGCGAAACCATCACCGATTTGTGCCAGTGACCTCAGTTGTCTCACGTAAAAAGACTTCGCGGAATCTAACACACCAACAAGATCACATGGACAGGCTCTTGTATTGATGGGTGAATTGTACAAATACTATTTAAATCGAACTTTTTGAGATCTAGTGTGGAAAAGGGGTGATGCTAACAAGCAGTGAATTGTACTCGTCGGCCGCCCTCTTGGCCAAAAACAAAATCATTAGAACGGGTAACTTTCATCTGTTCTTTTACCCACGAACCGGACGGACTTCACTAGGGAAAAGGCAGCCATGATTGAATCGGTCCATGCACATTTTTCACTCGGCTCGGAGATTCCACAGTCGAACCGGAGTGTCGGCCATAGGAAAAAAAAAAATCACATCGCGCCGACACGTCAGCTCCCTTTTTGGGGGTCGGATTCATATGCGCGGATCGAAATTAGGTGACGATTTCACGAGCTCCGATCGTGGCACAGGAGCCCGTTCGGACACGTGGAAGCACCAGGTTGCACCGACAGAATGCCTCTCGCTCCCACGGCCTCTCGAGTCCAAGGACACTGCACTACTGGCGCGATTGAGCGTTGCTTCGCTCGAAGAGATTTGGGCCCCGAACGATAGGCCCGGCAAAGGCCACCCGCACAAGCCGAGTCGCAATGCATGGCTAATCACGGAATGGCCAGTTTAATCGACGTTCGCGAAAAAATAATAATTTGAAAATTTTATATACTTTAAAAATAATCGTTTGTATTATTTATAAAACGAACAAAAAATATTTTCATCTTACATGAAAATATATCTAAATTGATTAATTATTTTAAACGATATAAATCATCATTTTCAAGAAAATATTTTTCAAACGGTGAACCGAACGATATCTTAGTCGATTTTCAATCGAAGCATATCCATTCGAGAGATCGGGCATGCCCGACAGTTATGAAGTTTTGCAATTTTACTAATTCGAGATTGCAACATATGCTCATTAAAAATAATACTAAACAACAAGAGGTTAGGAAGCGACATTCCCCGCTTCCATCTTCCTTGATCTGTCATATTCAAGCAGGGTCGAATCTCCACCGTTAATCCGCAAAGAAGGAATTCCCGCTTCTGAGTAGATCTTTTAATTGGTTTTCCTGTCCGATTTCGTTTGATAGAAACGCCACCACAACGCGGCAAAATGACAAGACGAGCGCCCGTCACGGCTGAAATCGAACGGGGGGGCGGGCGATGTCAGACCGACCAGAGTCAAAGGTCTACTGGTCCTCCAAGGCTCTACCCCCGTTCCGCCTTTTCAGCGGCCGCTACGGGCTGCTCAGATTGCCACGTTCCGAACCGGAACAACAGCAGCAATAAAAGTAGACAACCCCAGAATTCACGCTTCGCCAGAGTAGAGGGCCATAAAAGCGAAACGGGCAAATGCAGAAAAAGGTTAAAAAGAATCACATGTGAATTGCACATGATCCACTGATACTTTTCTGTTCTCTCTCTCTCTCTCTCTCTCTCTCTCCCTCCGAAGCTCTCGTTTTGATTTGAAAGCCATTCGTTTTCAAACGGACCCGAAGAGAGAGAAAGAGGGAGAGAGGGCTAACATTCTCGTTCGCTCTCTCTCTCCCACTTTCCCTTCCGTCGCACGCCCTCTCTCGCTCGCTCGCTCGCTCGCCGTCGGAGAGAAGGAAAGGGCGATGGGAGCTCGCCGACACCCGCCGCAATGTCGGCATTGGGTCCGTCTCATCGTCTTCCTCCTCCTCGGCGCCTCCGCTCTCTCCGCCGCGTCCGGAGCCTTCGACTACGCCGACGCCCTCGCCAAGAGCCTCCTCTACTTCGAGTCCCAGCGCTCCGGCCGCCTCCCGCACGGCCAGCGCGTCGCGTGGCGCGACCACTCCGGCCTCACCGACGGCCTCGAGCAAGGAGTGAGTGACAACGCCCCCCCCGCTCCGACGCGGTCCTGACCACCGCGTCGGAGCTTCGAGTCCGGCTTTGAACCCGAATTCCGAACCCGACCGAGTCCAATGCGGTTGCTTTTTTGGCCTGATCTTTGCAGGTGGACTTGGTGGGAGGGTACTACGACGCCGGCGACCACGTGAAGTTCGGGCTCCCGATGGCGTTCACGGTGACGATGCTGTCGTGGAGCGTGATCGAGTACGGCGACGAGATCGACGCCGCCGGCGAGCTGGCGCACGCCCTGGAAGCGATCAAGTGGGGCACGGACTACTTCATCAAGGCGCACACTGGCCCCAACGTTTTGTGGGCCGAGGTCCGTCAGCTTAAAATCTTTAATTAATCTTCACTGAGATTTTTTGGTTATTATTTAATCATGGGGAATGTTTTCTGAGTGAAAATGCTTTACAAATCCACGTCTAACTAATTAATTTCGCGTGTAATTGTCGAAATGGCGCGATTATGCAGGTCGGGGACGGGGATACGGACCACTACTGCTGGCAACGGCCGGAGGACATGACGACGTCCCGGCAAGCCTACAAGGTGGACGAGAGCAACCCCGGGTCGGATCTCGCCGGAGAGACGGCGGCGGCGATGGCGGCGGCGTCCATAGTGTTCCGGAGGTCGAACCCGCATTACGCCCACCTCCTGCTGCACCATGCCCAACAGGTAAAAATCGTGAATTCCTAGTCCTCCACAGTAATCGGCGCGTCCGTCGGTCGATAATTGATTGGCAATGAAGCGCGCCTTTATAGGCGACAAAACGTCCGGCGGGGTCGTCTCATGATGGCCTAATTTCAAAGATTGTCGCCTGTCGGTGCCCAGGTCACTGCATGAAACAAGTGCCCCTCACACGCGAGTGATGTCGTGCTGATTCTGCTTTACCGAGCTACACGTAAATGGTCTCGAGTCATGCGGATTCCTTAGATACTTATGATGTTGTCGTTTTACTTACTTTTGGATTTATCTTTGGAGCTACACAAGACCATGGTCCAAATAATTTTCAGAGGATCACGTGCATTGAAAATCTTGAAATTTATGATGAAGATTCAATGGAGTCCTAAAATTTTCCAATGGTACATCAAGTCTTTGGTCAAATTGATCCAATTAGGTCAATTCATTGATTGAAATTTTTAAAAATTATAGAATTTGATTACATTTTCATGACAAGTTTTAAAATTCAAGCCGTTGGCTAGTCGATGATGAATTTTTCTTGATTTTTTTTTCCATGGTCGGGGCAGCTGTTCGAGTTCGGGGACGGGCACAGGGGGACGTACGACGGGAGCGTCGGGGTGGTGAAGAGCTACTACGCATCGGTGAGCGGGTATAAGGATGAGCTGTTGTGGGCTGCGCTGTGGCTGCACAGGGCCACCGACAGGGAGGATTACCTCAAGTACGCGGTCGACAAGGCCGGGTGCTTCGGTGGGATCGGCTGGGCCATGTCCGAGTTCAGCTGGGACGTCAAGTATGCCGGCCTCCAGCTGCTCGCTTCCCAGGTAAAAAAAATTACGAACTCGAACTGCCTCGACTTTTGCTAGCCCCTCCTTCTTCTTTCCTGTCACTTTCACCTAAGCACAGGATCAGCTAGTGATATAAGAGCGACACAAAACCGGAGCTCGGTTTCCCCATAATTGAAGTCCCCATCTTCTCGGGCGGACTAGGGTGGGGACGCGCATAAGCGAGGGAGCAGGGATTTGCAATTCGCGTATAGCACATATAGTGACTTATAAAATTATTACATATAGGATCTGACCAAAAATTAAATAAAATACTTGAGCTTTAAATGGAGATGGGTTGGTTCTTATACCACGTGGGTTTGTGCACCTGTGAGTTGGGGTGTGAATGGTTCGATTCAGTTTTTTAATTTTCATATTTTTGTCTTATTTATTAGAACTGAACTAAAGAAGGGGTGAGAAAAAGGAAAGATTTTAAATTGATGATTCAATTTTTGTTAAAATTTTTGATTCGGATTGATTAACCGAACTGAACCAAATTGGAAAAGTTAACGGTTAGTTTTTGGTTATCTACACCAAAATCGAATCAAACTGAATATACACGAAAAGTTAACGGTTAGTTTTGTTGTTACCTCCCTACTTATGAGCTAGTAAATACGGTTTTGAAGTACGGAGATAATCGAAACTTCTACACTATATAATTATTTACACATTAAATTCAAGTAACTGTTTTTTTCATGATTTTTTGGAATTTTGAATGATGTCTTGAATTTTGACGAGGAAATATTTAAAGAAAGAGAGGCTACGTTTGGAACTTTTAGGGTTTTTTTTTCCATGCCGTGAAAACTCCACATAAAACGAATAAATTCGGCCCCACGCTCTATAAAAATTCGTGTTAGGATTTTTATCAATCAAGTGTCGCGAGCGGGTTGGGGTCAACCAAAAAAAAAAAAAAAAAGAAGAAAAAAGGAAAACGAGTGACCCAGGTAATATATAGTGAGTATAAGAGCTTTGATTTGAACTTTCTGCCCCCTAGCAAATCTTCATAGGATCATGCTTTTTTGTATTTTTGGTCCTATTTTTCCCCATTGCTTTCGAAGACGGGGAATAATGCAAGCGCTAGTGCTCCAAAGCAGCTTTCGCTTTCGGGAAAGCTATCGTAGATAGAGTAAAGCCCTAGTTAAGGCATAAATCGGGTGGGAGTATGCTTCACTCGAAAAGGAAACCGAGGGGGCAACTCTCCTCTCCCCGTTCATAGCATAAAATCACGTGCCCTGGAGTGGGGCCTGTTCATCCCTATCTGTCTGCACGGCGATTCCCAAGCGAGTGGAGATCTCTCTCACACGACATGAGAAGTCGTGAGTCATTAAATCTGAGCTAGTAATTACTGGGATTTGCTTTAGTGATCACTCATTTCATATGAAAATGAGAAGGCTTGAGTGTTCGAACCCTTATATTCTTAGAGGATTGAAGTGGGGACAAAACGAAAAATCTAGACGAGCGTTTGATTGGGCTGTCGGGTTCGCTGAGTGGACATGGCCGCGGAGGATTTTTTTCTGCGAGGTGCGTGACTCCACTCGCCAGACGAACTGACGTTTCTCTCATTTATTGCGTCGGTCCAATACACACATTTTGGCACGATACCGGGCGGTGGAGGAGGAGCAACGTGGAAAGTAGATGGAAAAGTCGATCGCTGAGCCCGCAAAAGGAGGACGTCCTAGGAGAAGGATTGTGGCGCTTTTATCTCCGTTA
Source organism: Corymbia maculata (assembly GCA_014182735.1). Lineage (NCBI taxonomy): Eukaryota > Viridiplantae > Streptophyta > Magnoliopsida > Myrtales > Myrtaceae > Corymbia > Corymbia maculata. The sequence goes on from CM024692.1 coordinate 5,802,621, forward strand.
ATCCTGGAAAATTTGCGGGCTTCCGGACGTGGTCGAGTGACCGTAGGCTGCGGCGTTTTTGGACTTCACTTGTCTTTCTTTGCGACCATGTCTCTCTCTCTCTCTATCTCTACTCCTTCGTCAAAGTAATGTCTAGCGACAGTATCATGTCTTTTTCCTAGGTCATGCCTATCTCTGGTCGACAACTTTTGTCGTGTCGTGTTTATTGAGCAGACGACTAGGCTAGCGCATGACGGGGCGAGAGTCAAAAGGACATTGTCTGCTTTTGAATAATTGGCTCGCCATTATTTCTGGTTTCGAAAGAGGTCCTTTGGGGCTGGGAGCTTTTGGACTTGCTAAGGAAAGCAAGCCAAGGCGCCATTGAAAAGCATCTCTTGCTAGCGTCTCCAATTCACAACCGGGTAGCCCGAGTCGAGTTTCCTTTAGGAGGCATGCACAGGTGACTCCCGTGGGATCGAGGGCATGTCTGTCATGGACCGATGACGCGGGTCCTTGTCAAATTCACCAGCTGAGCGATCGATATTCACCTGTTGTTCAAATTTACGTATGGGTTTTCATGAATTTAAGGCATTATCGCGGTGCGCCCGCTAGTTTTGGTGACCCGACCTATCACGATGGTATTAGCTGGCCAGCCGATCCTTGCTATTTTGGACCTGTGGCTATTTAGGGCTTGGGGTCCTCCATGTCTCCATCAAGGATCTTGAATAGGCTTGCTTTTCAACTGCATGGATCACGTGGAATCACGTGCCGGAAACCAAATCATTCACGCATGCAAATGATAGATTTTTGTTCATTCTAAATCGAGCTCTTTGCGGTATTGCAGCTCCTCATGGAAGGCAAGCACAAGGACCGAGCTCACGTCCTCGAGCAGTACCGGTCGAAAGCCGAGCACTACCTCTGCTCATGCCTCGGCAAGAACAGCAACGGCACCAACGTCGAGCGGACCCCAGCAGGCTTGCTCTACGTCCGGCAGTGGAACAACATGCAGTACGTCTCGTCTGCCACATTCCTCCTCACGGTCTACTCGGACATCCTCGGCCGTGCGAACCGAAGGCTCCACTGCCCTCAGGGGACTTTCGGTCCTGCGGAGATCCTCGACTTCGCCAAGGCCCAGGTCAACTACATCCTGGGTTCGAACCCGCTCAACATGAGCTACCTGGTGGGCTTCGGCCCGAGGTACCCAACGAGGGTCCACCACCGAGGGGCCTCCATCGTGTCCTACAGGGAGAGCAAGGGGTTCATCGGTTGCACCCAAGGGTACGACAACTGGTACAGCCAGCCCGGCCCGAACCCGAACGTGCTCACTGGGGCCCTCGTCGGGGGACCCGATTGCCAGGACAATTTCAGGGACGAGAGGGGGAATTACATGCAGACCGAGGCCTGCACTTACAATACCGCGCCGCTGGTCGGAGTTTTCGCAAGGCTGTTGAGATTGCCGGAGCGAGAGGCCGATCCGAGCGGGACAGCGTCTCTGCTTGCTTCATATAAGAAGAAGTGATCTGGTTTCCTTTCCCTTTTTGTGTGGCTGGGGACGAAGGTCTTCAAGCCCACTTTGTAGCTTCCTTGAAATTTTGTCAAAGCCCATGTAGTAATCTCAATGGGCTTAAAATGTCAAAGGGTCTTACTTTTGATTTTTGGACCACAATCTTAGAAGTCAAGTCAAGTCAAGCATACATATATATGTGGCACGGAACCAAGGGGATCAGCTGGGTTCCACTCATACAACGACTTCTAGGTAAAAACCCTTTTTTTTTCTTTTTTTCTTTTTTTGTGATAACAAAGAATTGCGCCTATTCGATAGAAAATATTTCTTGGTCAAGTGGCTATATGATAGCTTGATCATATTGAAGGCTATGCTTCCTATCTTGATTGTCGCAAGAGTGTTCTTTTTCTTCCTTTCAAAAGACGCTTCAAAACCGGCTCGTCTCGGATCTAGTTCTGAAATTGGGGACCATGCAGTCCTATTCAGAATCAAATCTGCGGCCATATAGATTTGGTTTGCTTCATTCAATTTCCGAGTTGAAATGGAATCGGTAGTGCATGTTTTATTTGCCTCTATGTAAAGAATGTCTCTCTAGAAAGCAAAGCCTGCCACTTTCAAATTGTTCTCCACAGTACGTCCCACCTTCTTCTTCTTCTTTTTTAATTTGCCACTTGAAAGAGCACCTTCCTTTCCGAATGTCAAGGATGCTAGAATTAGTTGAGAATGAAGACTTTCTCTGATCAACAAAATTCCGCAACATGGTTCAATAGAAAGAAAAACCCCAAGCTAATTCCATGATAGTTCTTTGTAGCGAATCGACATATCTAACCGAGAATCCTTCTTTTGTCCTAAAGTGATTTATCTTCTTCCCCAAGTGGAGTATGAGGTTTTTGATTCTTCCCCTTATGACATCACTACTGTTCAAAGCCTCGCTTGTGCAACAACCTAATATACTTTAGACTTTTGCGCAAAAATTTAGGACTAGAATTGGTAATATTTACCGACTTTTGGGTAAACATACATATTTCTGTGATGGAAAAGAATTGCCCTAGTTCGATACAAAACATTCATTGGTTAAGTGGATCTGTGGTAGCTTGATCATATTCAAGACTATACTCCCACTCCTGATGGTTGCGAGAGCAAATTTTCCCTTCAAAAGAGGCTTTAAAACCGGTCCAACTCTGTTCCATTCTTGAAATTAAGAACCGAAACCGGTTCTGTTCGGAATAAAACCCGGGACCCGTATTGACTCGATCTGTTCCGTTCAATTTCCGATTTTGAAATGAAATACGTGCTCACACTTAATCGACACGTGTAATGCAATTTTTTATTTGCCAATAAGGCGTAGTGTTGTCACTTTCGTGTTCTAGAAAGAGAAGCCTGCCACTTTCAGACTGCCCTCCGCAACGTGTCCCACGTTTCTTTTGACCAGAACGTCATCTCCCCATCGCGAACCAGGCAATATATTTTGGCATCACTTAGAATTTGGTAATTTCCCACTTGAAAAAGGAGCACCGTCCTTGCCGAATGTCATAGATCGCTAGAATTAGTTGAGCATAAGAACTTCCTTTAACCAACAAAAAATCGAAAAGCATAGTTCAACAGTAAGAAAACCGGTAAATCCTCGGTAATTTTCTCTAGCGAATTGACATATCCAATTCAGAATCTTTCCTTTTCACAAAAGTGATTATCTTTTCCTCAAGTGGAGTATAAAGTTTCCGATTCTTTCCCCCATGACATCAATACCTTTCAAAGCCTCGCTTGCACAATCACCTCGTATACCTTGTATGGGTGAAATTGTCCTATTAGTTCAGATCTATTATTATACCGATATTAATTCATTCTTAAATTTTTCACGTTCTGCCAATCAGTCCAGACTTTTGCATGAAACTCTAATGTAGTCATTTTGACCGATTTTCGTCACAAATTACTAACGTGATAGTCATTTTTTAGGAAAATTGATCGGAATGATTATATTAAATTTTCGCATAAATATTTAGAACTAAATTGATAAAATTTTAATAAAATTAGGACTGATTGTTTAATTTTTCTGTGTACCTAACAATATGAAAAATCTTGATCGGATATTCTCGCGGTCTCTTTCGATTTGATCATTCTATGATTGAACACGCATAAACTTTTTCTTATTCCACGTTTGACCCGGTTGTCTTAAAATAACATTTCCTTGTGGGAAAGTGGGAACCCTGTGTACACGTTTCTTAACCTATTTCAATAGGCTAAGCATCTAAACCGATAAAAACCTTATTCTTAACAAGCCTCCCGCTTAGTCCATAAAATCAAAGCTGGATGGCTAACAAGAAACCTTGGAACCCCCTTGCCAATCTCGTCGAGACAACGCAAAAACTATAACATCCAACTTGACAATAGAGCTTGAGAATTGCCGCCTTGTCGCTCCCTCAAAAGGGGTCTAAGGTCTTAACAAGAAAAATGTTGAGAGTGTGCAACAAAAATCTAATACATTTATCAGGGAGCTCGCCAAGTCTAAGTTGGCACACTAATTCTTCGATGTGAGACTTAAGTCACCAAGCTTAAGTTCAAGTTTGTTAATATATCTAGTTGGACCTATTTTCACTAATTATAATTTATCAACTATTCAACATCATATGAATTTTTCGATGCTAGACTATTTTAAAAGAACTAACACGTGCTCTCCAACACCTAACTCAACACCACACTAATTCTTTAATGCGAGACTTTTCTATGCCATTGGACTTGCACGAGTTGTTGCTACACCACATTGCTAATCTACTATTGATTTTGATACCATTTGTTGGGCACCGACTCTTCAATGTGAGGCTTTTCTAAAAAGAAGAGAAATTTGCCATTGGACTTGCGTTGTTGCTACGCCACAATGCCAATTTACTATTTGATTTTGATACCATTTGTTGGAAGTGCACAATAGCATAAACTCACTACCTCCTTCCGAAGAGATTACTAAGATGGAGCGTAAATTTAAGCCCGTCAATATATCTAGTTCAATCTATCTTTACTTAAAGCCTTAAATTAATAAATTATGAACTGACTATGATATTTTAATTACTTAATACCATACAAATTTTCTAATATGAGACTTCTTTAATACAACTCATATGTATATTTCAACGAGGAAAACAACATATGTCTCAATAAAAAGAAGAGTTATTCCGTCCACACGAGAAGTGCCGAATCGGAACCGCGGCCAACAATTCTGATTCTGTCTGGCAAGGAAAACCACAAGGGGGGGGAATTTTTGCGTCCGATCATACCTAAGCTCGAAAGAATTTCTTCAAGCATCGGATCCAAAAAAATATATCCATTGAAAAGCAAGGAGCCTTCGTCAATCGCAAAGCCCCCCTTCGCCAATGAATCCGTTCCACATAATGGCGATACGCGTCGAGAGTCAAAACAACGTTTCGATTTATCGGAATTCTGCTTTCTAGAAAAACGAGCAAAAGGCAGACTTTAGGTCCAAATTCGTGCATCTCCTCCTCTCTGGACGATACGGTATGTCTTGGATGTTGCCTGCCTGTGGCCTCATTGGAACTCCCTCCCGGAAGAACAAACTTAAACCGACTATCACCTTCGAATCGTGCATCGCCTGGCATTTTTGTGTGTGTGTTTGTTTGTGGATTCTTCGTCTTTATCGGAACATGCCTCTGTCGAAAACGCCACGCTGTCAGGTCTCCAGAGACGCCGAAGAATAAGAAAAAAGACAGGCGTGATCGATTGGATTATCTGGTTAGAAAAGTCCGTAACACGACGTTAGGAAATCCTCGCGCTCTAGACTTGCTAATCATTGCATGAAAAGGAGCATCCGACGATGTAGTTTTATTTATGTCTCCTGTCGGTTTCTATAAGTTAAGCTCTCGGAGGAAACGACATTCCCGATAACCAAGTCGGCAGCCAAATTCCCGCGTTTACCCTGTGACGCGCTCGAGATCCTCTCTGTCGGGTAACATCCGATGCCGACGTTGAATCCCGCGGAACGAAGGGCCGGGCGAAGAAGACGGACAAATCAGACTGAAAACAGCCCGTGAGCCGATGCGATCACGACGGGCAAGTTGATCCGAAACTGACCCTCCCCACTCCCAAAGAGATTATTCGCATGTGGTTCCTCTCCCGTGTCGGCAATCGTTCGTGTCCCTTTTCCCTCTCGCGCTGCACCATTCACGTTTTCCCTTTCGTCCATTTTGGCAGGAGAAGAAGATTTCGATCTCGAACGGATTGGTGCAGAAGCATCGAGTACTTGAAAGGCGAAAGATTACCGCACCATGATAAAGTTCTAGTCTTTTCCTAGGACGGTTCTACCTAAAACGATAAGCCTCGCTGGCCTACCGAGCAATCATTAAAGCGTCAAACATCATTTCCTTTACCTAAATGGCGGTTAGCCCTAGCTCTCTCTCCATCGAACAGTAGTCATATTCTTAGACCAAGGGTGAGTTTAGATGAATTGACAAGTCGATTGAGACTTACCCTCCAAAGAGAATGCGACATCAATCTTGAAATTTTTTGGGCTTACACAGACCTCTTATGACACGGTTCCTAAATACTTATTGCAAAAGACATTAGAGCCTGAAATTTCGCGTGTCAAGGATTGAGTTTGAAACCATTTTTGCCAACCTGACCAAGAAGCTTCAAATCCGAAATGATAAACCTCAATCATGGTGCACTGACTGGCAAAAAATAAGGGTCCCCCACCCAAATGAATGCATTGAATGGGAGGGACGTTGCCCATCTACCCTCCCGAAGAGGAGTCCTACACGACAAAAACAGGGGCCGCCCGAGCTCTGAACGCCTCATTTTTCTCTGACACGATGTACGAAGCGCAAGACGACAGAGGCTATTTTGGGATTGAAGGGAGTCGCTTTTCCGATATCCTGGACACACATATACGAATACAAGTCCTCGAGAGCTGCAAGCAACGAAGGCCACCACACGAAGATGCCGATAAAATCCAAACTCATCTTTATTTTCCTTTCGGCTCAAAAGATGATCCAAGGGCCGTAGAAACGCAACACTCATCACCACATTGGACACCTCAGCAGATTTCGGACCACGAAAAAAGCTTAAGGCGGCCCCACTTTTTCCCAGTCTCTCTCTCTCTCTCTCTCCTCTGATTGCCTGCGTCTCTCTGTAACTTTGCTTTGGTTTTATAGCCCGCCGCCACCTCTTATACAACCTCATTCCCAAAGGAAATTTTGAGCAATCTCTCTCCTTCTCTCTCAAGCAATAAGCATGGTAATGCTGCCTCCTCAAGGTTTCTGGTTCAGCTTACTCATAAGTCATCACGCTGCAAGTGTTCCTCATATGTTTCCCTCCTCTTTCCTCTATGTAAGGTTTTGGTGGCAAGCAAAGGTGGCGGTGCCGACGAAGGGGAAGCGGTCAATTTTCGAGGGAAGCCGGCGGACAAGACGAAGACTGGAGGATGGCTCGCTGCCGGTCTAATCTTAGGTAATTAGTTTATCGCCATAGCCCTTCGTAGCCCCATTTAATTATGTAGAAGCTTTCGAATACTATATGTACCTAAAGACGGGGGGTCTTGGAGCAGCCCAACGTTTATGCTCGGCCTTCTCGACCGTCTAAAAATCCGAGAAAAATTTGAAGACTAGTTCTAATGTTTTAAGAACGTATGGTGACTGCAGGAACAGAACTTTCGGAAAGAATATGTGTGATGGGAATAGCAATGAACTTGGTGACATATTTGGTCGGTGATCTGCATCTATCCTCGTCGACATCCGCCAACATAGTCACTAACTTCTTGGGCACTCTCAATCTTCTCGGTCTTGTTGGTGGCTTCTTGGCCGATGCTAAGCTCGGACGCTACTTGACAGTTTCCATTTTCGCCTCCATAACTGCTGTGGTGAGTAGAAAGAGTCATCTCATTCGGCTCCATATCCGAGTTAGCTCTGTGACATATCCATATCCTAGGGCTGTCCATGGTGGTCCTCCTCCCTTTCTCGCCATACCCGCCCTTCCCCCCGGCCTAATATAAAAACCGGGAAGGAAAGAAAATTCACCAGGTTTTGTAGGAACCTATCAGCATGCAGACCCGTGTAGACTATAGCTCCTCGTTTCACATACTTGGCCCTACAAGAACGTTATCATTGAACAAAAGAGATGGACACGCAATCTCTCAATCGTCTATTCTAAGCCCTTAAAATAAAATGTCAGAAAGCGTTTAACTTGGGCTCATCAAATCCAGCTTTGCCACTGAAACTACTATGGTTTTGAAGTGCTAATTAAAAATGGAGATTATGAGCTGAGATTTTATGGAAAGTATAGGAGAGAAAGAAGTGGCTAACAGAACACGTAAAGCAAAAGTTTTGAATCTACTAGTGTGTCTGATTGCGTTACATGGTCAAACATAGGAGCCAGCCCCATGTCCTAGGATCTGCCCGTTATGTGCCCCCAAAGATAGCCAACGGAAGCAGACTGTCCAAGAATTAGTTGAAAAGAAACACTAGGTTATCTCAATCTATTCTAATGGCCTGTGCTAGATGAAATTCATGAGGAATCTCAACAGACTAGACACGTTTGAAACCCTGCCTCGGAATCCATTAGTCTAGCTCAGTGACAAACGTTTCCCCTAAAATTGAGTATGTAACACTACCTCGAACGATTGACGAGGCTTTCTTTTGCCTTTTTGCAGGGTGTGACTATGTTGACTCTGGCCACCTCCATTAGTAGCATGAGACCTCCTCCATGCAGTGACTCCAGGCAACAACAACATCAGTGCATTGAGGCTAGTGGCAAGCAACTCACTCTGCTCTATGCTGCGCTCTACACCATTGCGCTGGGTGCTGGTGGTATAAAGTCTAATGTCTCTGGTTTTGGGTCTGATCAGTTCGATGTCTCAGATCCCAAGGAAGAGAGGGCCATGATCTTTTTCTTTAACAGATTCTATTTCGGAATCAGCATTGGATCATTATTTGCTGTAATAGTGCTTGTGTACATTCAAGACAATGTGGGAAGAGGATGGGGATATGGTATATCGGCAGGGACAATGGTAATTGCAGTCACCATATTACTAAGCGGGACACCATTTTATCGGTTCAGGAAGCCACAAGGAAGCCCTTTAACTGTCATCTGGCGGGTGCTTTTGTTGGCTTGGAAGAAAAGGAATTACACTCATCCTTCTCACCCAAGCCTTCTAAATGAGTTCCAGAATGCCAAGGTCCCACACACAGAGAAATTCAGGTACTTACTATTATAGAGCTTTGATAGGGTTCACGCATTTAGTAGTACAGTAGACTTTTTCTTCCTATTCAATAAGCTAATACGTAATAATACACCGTATGTCTGATGAATTCAGAGCTTGAAGTCAAAATTGTCAGAGGAATGAAAAATCATCTATGTGTTTCAGACATAATGGGTTATGAAATCAATAATATATCAAAAGAGGTTCATGGTTAGAATTTAGGGAGTCAATATAAGAAGCAGATGAAAAAAGTAACAGCATGTGTTGCCAGCAGATTTTGCTTTTGTGCTATGAAATATAGCGCACTTCTCAGTGTCACCAAGATTGTTATAGGTCTGCTGCTCTATAAGCAGTAGTGTCTCAAATTTTTCAAAGAGATGATGGAACTTGTCATTACAATTTTCCAATGTCCTTTAGGTGCATTGATAAAGCGGCGATCCTAGATGAGAATGCTGGTACTAAGGAAAGCATGAACGACCCATGGTTTGTTTCTACCGTGACGGAAGTTGAAGAAGTAAAGCTTGTACTGAAGCTAATGCCCATCTGGTCCACCTGCATCCTATTCTGGACAATCTATTCCCAGATGACTACCTTCACAATTGAGCAAGCTACGATCATGGACAGAAATATCGGTTCTTTTGTCATCCCTTCTGGAACTTACTCGGCATTCCTCTTCATAACGATTCTCCTCTTTACTTCTCTAAATGAGAGGTTATTTGTCCCTGTGGCTCGAAGGCTCACCCGCACAACGCAAGGAATCACAAGTCTGCAGAGAATTGGGATGGGACTTATTCTGTCAATGCTTGCAATGGTGGCGGCAGCTATTGTTGAAAAGGAGAGGAGGAAAATTGCCGATCAAGATAGTAAAAAGATAAGTGCTTTCTGGTTAGTCCCACAGTTCTTCCTTGTGGGTGCCGGGGAAGCTTTTGTCTATGTCGGCCAACTCGAGTTTTTCATTAGAGAAGCGCCTGAAAGGATGAAGTCTATGAGCACAGGGCTTTTCTTGAGTGCCATTTCGATGGGATTCTTCCTCAGCAGCCTGTTGGTGTCTCTTGTAGACAAAGTAACACATGATAGCTGGCTCAAAAGCGATTTGAATCAAGGGAAGTTAAACAACTTCTATTGGATGCTCGCAGTCTTAGCTGTGCTAAATTTCCTGGTTTTTCTGGTCTTCTCGATGAGGCACCAGTACAAAGTCCAGAATTATGCTGGAGACGACAATGATGACGAAGAGGAACTCAAGACTTCAAATGAGACGAAAGCCGACAAGAAGGAAAACGGGCTAATTGCTGAAGAGAAAGGAGAACTTCAGTTTGTGTGATCTTAGGGGCTGACAGGATTCGTTTCGCCCATCACACATCACTTTCCTGAACTTCGAGGAATATCAAGATTCAGAGGGTTTTATCTGCTTGTTATAGTAGAAAGCATTTGAATTTTTCTAGCTCAGGCCATTAGGTCGATGACGAAAGATTGTGCCTCAAGAAATGTCTATGTAAATACCGCCTATCTCAGGTAATCAAGCATTTAGAATTAACAAAACTTCACTGCGGTGTGGATTCCTTGAGTTCAATCACATCAGTAGCCAAAGCCTCTAAAGTTTTACATTAGAATGCAGATTTCGGTCAATATCTTAAATCTGCATGACAATACTTCCGTGCTTTCATAAGAATGCTAGTCATGCTTTGTAAAAGAAAGTCACAGATTAGTGCACCAAAAGCCACATCAAATTGAGGAGCCAGAAGAAAGTCACAAAGCTTTGTATCTATACACCGTATTTCTCTATTTTGCCGATTATATCAGTTAGACACACATAGCTATATGTCCATAGAAGTTCACATATTGATTCCGATTTTCGCATATAAGGGATGGACAAGCCACGGTATTGTGGTCCGCACGAATTGGGTTGCTCTAATCTTTTTCTTCTTGCCATAGTTTGAAAGTCTTCAAGTGCTATACACTTTCTGGCAAACTATTATGCAAGAGAGGAGACTTCAGGGCATGAAGAAAGATCATCCTTCAGCAGTTGCAATTTGGCATATTACTTTGAAATTTGTCCCCTTTCACTTTGGTATTCTACTTGGCGCCTCTAGACTGTTGCTCTACGCCTCGCGTTCCTTTTGTTAGAAATGAAAGGAAAGGAGAATTTACGTGTTGATAAATACATAAAATTGTTGGTATAAAAAGTGTCCGATAAAGAGCTTATCCGACCATTCATTAGTAAATTACCATATATTAAAGGGCTAATATCATGAAAAACCTCAAATAATATAACCCAAATTACCAAAACTTGTGACAAATTTACCTTCCCTTAGTTTCCATTAAATTTTATCATTAATTTGTTGAGTTGGATGATATGTGGCAGTTAACAGGTGTATCAATTTGAGGTTTTACTATTAGTCGACATATTAGTTTGTAATTTTTCAGAGTATTAATCCAATTCAACAGAATCTAACATAGGATAAATTTGTCACAAATATACCGTTTATGATTTTTCGTAGTGAATAAATTAGTTTGGAGTAAATTTGTCATAAATATACCAATATAGAACTTTTGATGGTGAAAATATTAGTTAAAGGTATATTTGTTATAAATATATTAATTTAAAATTTTTTCATTACAGTCACGACAATATATTGGGCAAATCACCTACTCTAAATTGGGTAAAATACCCGACTTTTCTCTGACAAAATTACCAACTCCGATCGAACCTGCTGGCTAATTTTCATTTGACGGACTTCGAAATTGCTGACTTTTTTTTGTTTTTTTTAACTACCTGTCCAGCTCGTCGAACTCCCGGTTGACGCGGAACTCTCGGGACATCATTTTGACAAGGTGGGCGTGCGAGGAAGGGTCATCAGACCAATACAGGCAAACCCAAAAGCTGTAAAGCGAAAACCCATGAGCAACAAAAGTTTCCAGAGAAAAAAACATTTTCTAAGTCGAATCGCTCGCGCGATTGGTCGAACGAAAAGCGCAAAAGTATCCTATAGAAATAAAGACATTCTCGACAAAAACAAAACGAAATTTTTTATTTCTAATTCCCGGAAAATAATTCGTTGAGGCAAACGTTTAGCTTCAACTAACAATCCTAGGAGCACAACTTCGCGTGCTCCCTCCCCTCCCGTCGAAACGTCACTTTCCCTTTGAAGTTCTTTTGTTGTACTTAGAAATTTTCTAATACGGCACCAGACATTTCAACGCTGACAACGAACCCTCCCCGCGAACGTTCTTGATCATCTTGCTGCTCTTGGAGAATACCCTTTTGCTTTGCGTGTTCGTTTGATCCCCTGCTGCGGCATCATGTCCTCGGCCGCCTCGTCCAATGGCCCCGCCGCCGGCGCCGGGAGGGCGGTGCTGAACCGCTGCGCCGCCCTGTACGGGGAAGTCCAGAGTAGCCGCCTCCACCACGCCCTCCCCCTACCTTCCGTCCTCCGGGGGTCTTTCCATGTCGTCGATGGCCCCCCGAGCTCTGCCGCCGGAGACCCCGGTATGTGTCGATGAAATTGTATGTGTGCATTTGTGTGCTTGTATCCGTCTGTGCATCATGCGTGCTTGTATGGGTGACTGATGGGAATACCCTGTTCATGAATGAAGCTCATGATCATCAGACGGATATGTTACTGAAGTTTACTGGAGAGTTGTGGATGTGTTCGATTGGAGGGATCGTGCTGCATAAAATGATGTGGCTAATTTTGAGACTAGTTCTTCGAATGCGATCGGCTTGTTTCTAGTAGACCAGTATAGATAGAAGTTTCTCGTCTGCAAGTGATCGCACGTTGCGTGCCTTTAACAAAAAATACATCTCTATGCATATGGCTATGACAATACATAGAACTGTACATATTTACTCTGATTAAAAGTACAAGATCAAGACACCTCTGAGTTCGATGTTTCAACCTCGAGAAAAGGGGAAACTTTCCTTGGCAAGCCGTGTAAAGCTCGACCTTTTAGTATGCAGAGGTTAACATAGTTGCAGGAAGAGGCACGATCAATTGTTCCTGTGGCTAGTGGCGTGGAAGAGATTGAATTGTCTCTGTAGCAAGTTCCGTTAGTCGTCTTAATGCGCTCGATGAATCATAGCTTAGAGCTCGAGCATGCTGTTGGGAAAATGCAGAGGAACTGCATAGTTTTTGGAACTGTGCTTTTCAATCCAGTTACAGCGTTGACTACAGTAATGGTTACTTGCTTTCACTGCAGATGAGATAGCAAAACTTTTCCCTAATCTATTCGGGCAGCCGTCGGCGAAGCTTGTGCCATCCACTTCATCAACGGTTGCAACAAAGGATCAAAAAGCCTTGAAGATTGGAGTGGTTCTCTCCGGAGGACAGGCTCCGGGTGGACACAATGTGATTTCTGGGATTTTCGGTACAGCTCATTTGGCAAAGTTTTCACTTTCATTTCAAAATTACTTGGATTTGGTAATGACCGTGCTCTGCCTTTCTTTCCTTTTTTTGGGTCACTTAGATTACTTGCAGGAGCGCACTAGTGGGAGTACACTGTATGGATTCCTAGGCGGTCCAGCCGGGATTATGAAGTGCAAATATGTTGAGTTGTCGAGTGAATTTATTCATCCTTACAGAAACCAGGCAAATGACATCTTTATTGTTTTTTTTTGCAAGTTGTTGATCAGGCAATGTGTACCAGACTATTAGCTGCAGGGTTGAAGCTGACCGAATTTGATCTCTCTGGACAGGGCGGCTTTGACATGCTTCGTAGTGGTAGAGACAAGATCGAGACTCCAGAGCAGGTTTTTTTTTTTTTTTTTTTTTTTTTTTGCTAATACCGCTCATTGATTTACCTTGCACGAACAAATGAAAGTTATTAAGTGACCATAGATTGCCTACTTCTCTTTCAGACCTAGAGTTGTTAACCGGCAACTACATTGGACTTTTGACTTTTCAGTTGAAGCAAGCTGAAGAAACAGTGAAGAAGCTTGATTTGGATGGACTTGTGATCATTGGAGGGGACGATTCCAACACAAATGCGTGCCTTCTTGCTGAGAACTTCAGGTAGGACTAGGATTCTGATTTATCTGTGTGCAGTGACTAATTGGGTCTGTAACCTTTGGATTTGGAACGAGATTGTTCTGTAGCATGATCATTTTTCTCTGCCTTGTCACAATCATGTTTAGACCCTTCAAAAATTTGCCTCTTCATTTTGTCAGAGCTAAAAACATCAAAACAAGAGTTATCGGATGCCCAAAGACCATAGATGGTGATCTGAAATGCAAGGAGGTTCCCACAAGTTTTGGATTTGACACAGCGTGCAAGGTGACTATCCTCAAATGACATTTGTCTGTACTATTTATCATCTTTGCGCTACCAAACATATGCACAGTTGCTGTAGTTACTATGACTAACGAGTTGTCCTCATTATGGAAGCACAGATATATGCAGAACTTATAGGGAATTTGATGGTGGATTGTCGCTCGAGCGGGAAATACTACCACTGTAAGTAGCCTCCTCATTTCAAATTCAGCACCACCCATCATAAAGGATATGTATTGTTAAAGTTCACAGTCGTATCAAATGATGAAGTTGTAAGGCTTAGGGACATTGCAAGGTTATAAAAACCAACAGTGAGCTCATCGCTCTGATGACTGTAATAGTACAACAGCTAGAGACTAGAGAGGAGCCTGCCTTTAATGTGGAAACAGTGAATGTTGATATAAAATTTGTATGTTTCTCTTCATTAGCATATTTATGTGCTCTCTGCAGTTGTGAGGTTAATGGGCCGTGCGGCGTCTCACATTACGTTGGAGTGTGCTTTGCAGACTCATCCAAACATCACCATTGTTGGGGAAGAGGTACCTCTTCATTCAGTTGATTCTTAGCAGCACTGAACTGGGTAGCTGTACTTGAGAGCGGTTTAAATTTCGGTGCACTAGTCTTGATCATTTCACATAAGCATGAGCAATTTTAGAACATAGTGCATTAGCATGTCTAACTGCTTTAACCTTGCATAGGCAATATATTTTGTTGGATAGAAGCATTATAAAGTGTCTAGGTAAAACTGGCGATCCACATTCACCTACTTGTCGCGATGCCAACAGATGATCTTTTCTGTACTTTGTATTATTCTGGAACCTCTACTTTGGTCAATTTTTCCCTAATACTTGGCCGGTATTTCACTGATCTAGCAGTTCTAAATTTCAGGTGGCTGCCAAGAAGCTGACACTGAAGAACGTCACGGACTATATTACCAATATTATCTGCAAACGCTCTGAGATTGGTTACAACTATGGAGTCGTACTTTTACCAGAAGGCCTAATAGATTTTATTCCTGAAGTATGCTTCCAATCTATGTCCACTTCAGTCAACTCAATTGTCATCACCATATAACAGTTTGTTTGTTTTGGATAATTTCCAGGTTCAACAGCTTATTTCAGAGCTTAACGAGATACTAGCTCATAATGTCGTTGATGAAGCAGGGATATGGAAGAAGAAACTCCAAAGCCAATCCAAGGAACTTTTTGAGTTTTTACCCCAGGAAATTCAGAAACAGTTGCTGCTAGAAAGAGATCCACACGGAAATGTTCAGGTGATCATTTTATTGCCATTAAATGCTTGCTCTCCAACAGTTAACACGATCAAAGTTCACCTGACAATTTCGTGTCACTGCATATCCTTTGATTCGCATTTAGGTTGCTAAAATAGAAACAGAGAGGATGCTGATCGAGATGGTGGAAACTGAACTAGAGAAAAGGAGAAAGGAGGGTTCCTATGACAGGAAATTCATCGGGCAGCCCCACTTTTTCGGGTAACCAGACATACTTCCTCGGTTCATCAAGCTCCGGTCTTTACCTTCAAGCGTTGTTTCCTTTAGTACATTATGTGATTTTACTCAAACTTGAACGTGAAATATGGTCTTAACTCTCTAGCTACGAGGGAAGATGTGGTTTACCGACTGATTTCGATGCCAACTACTGTTATGCTCTGGGCCATGCTGCTGGAGCCCTCCTGCATTCAGGAAAGACAGGATTGATATGCTCGGTTCGTATTTCTTGTTCTTTTTTCTGTGCCCGCTATTAATATCTAGTTTTTGTGTCTACTTGTTTCCCCATCATAAACATGAATACTTTTGAAGAACTGCACTGTCTACTCAAACTAAAATTGCAGGTGGCCAACCTGAGTGCTCCAGTCGACGAGTGGACGGTTGGTGGAACAGCATTGACCTCTCTCATGGACATAGAGCGGAGACACGGTATACATTCACTACATTCTCTCTGTTGAGCTTCAATATTCCGGGAAATCAATGTGCTGAGCAGGGACAGTACAGATTAGAGCACAAGCTTAGGACATTAGACTGAACATATCAGAAACTTCTAGGATATAGTTTGCTGGACAATTATGATCTAAGCACTATTTGTCTTCCAGGGAAATTCAAGCCTGTCATTAAGAAGGCATTGGTGGAGCTCGAAGGTAAAGCAGCTGGCGGTTTCAGTTTCAACATTTCACTCTTTCAGCGAATGTCTAGTAGTCAGCAGTATGCCGCTACAAAACACTAATGCAATCGTCCTGCTATGAAATGCAGGCGTGCCATTCAAGAAATTCGCGTCCATGCGTGATGGGTGGGCTCTGAAGAATCAATTCATCAGTCCAGGTACGTTTGCAATAATAGTCATCCGAATTATGTGGCTGGACTCGCTGAGGGACTGCAGAATAAATGGCGAATTGGTTTCTCTTTGGTCTCAGTCGAGTGAACAGAATTTTGTTTTGGGGATTCATCCCATCTCTGTTTCTCAAAGTAATCTCGGAAACAATAATGAAAACTCTAGGAGGTCAAAAGTAGAATCTTTTCTGCCCGCAACTCGAACTTTTCGGTCTCCAGATGCGAAAACTACTGCTTCATCTTCTTTCATTTTTTCCCAATCCAGGTCCTATACAATTCGTCGGACCGACAGCAACGGCTGTGAACCACACATTGATGCTGGAGCTTGGAGTGGAGAACTAGGAGTCACCGATCTTTTGGCAAACATGGACTTGGACTTTCAGTGGCCAAGTAATAACCTCCATTGAGGAAAGCAAAGCCTACCCATTTCCATACAAACTTCATACAAGAGCTCTCTCCAGACGGAGAAGCCAGAGATATTGTTTGAGTGACATTGAAAAACTCTTGCGCATCACTCCATTCTCTCCTCATGGTCGTGCTTGATCCTTCATATTGTATAATGCTCGATTGAAACCAGCAGCAGTCATGTCCGGCTTACATTGATATTTCTATATAAACTCCTCGTCGTTTATAGTATTCAATGGAATATGACCTATATTGTTGTTTTTTCCTTAAAAGTAAATTTTAGTACGTATATATTCGATAGTTACAAAGCGGGTCTCGAAATGAATGGACGTAGATGATTAATTAACTTCTACGAAAGATACGTTTTGACATTTGTCCTGTGTTGCATCCACGTTAATCAAGTTTTGCCAAGCAAGGTTTTGACTTTCAGCGCCATCAAAAAGCATGCTCTACCCTTGGGAGAAGAAGAAAGAGATGGAGATGGATGGTGATCGATGACGTGGCACCCACCCTGCTCTGTTCATGCCCACCAAGAAAGAAACTCTCTCCCTTTCTCTCTGAGCTCAAGCTCCCTTTCTTCTCCTTCTCCTTCTCCTTCTCCATCTCCGGTGTCTGGCTAGGGTTTCTGGGGTTCTTCTCTCTGTTCCCAACCCATTTTACCGTGCAATCCAAGGACGCCGCTGCCCTAAAACCTCGCCGCCTGAACCCGCAGTTTCGTCGGCATCTTCTCCGGCGCATTCCGTCGCCGAGAAGCCCTTGAATTTCCGCGAAAGTCGTAGCTCCCCGCTCCAAGCTCGAGTTTTTTTTCCATCGGAGCTCGTTCATGGCCAAGACGAAACCCGGAAGGAAGGACCTTGACTCCTACACCATCAAAGGCACCACCAAAGTCGTCCGACGTAACGCCTCTCTTCCTCTCTCGCCCTCATTATCGCTTGATTTCACTCTCTGTAATCGCTTCTTGCGAGGAAAAGATTGCCTGAAATCATTGCGAATGTGAGACCTTTCTCTTGATTTGAGTAGGTTTGGTAGCTTTTTAGTGCATCCCGAATAGCCATGGGGTATGCTGTGTCTCTGTGAAGCTAAAGTTTGGATTTTTTTGTCGACTTTGCAGCCGGTGATTGTGTGCTGATGCGCCCGTCGGAGTCCGATAAGCCCCCTTACGTGGCGCGGGTGGAGAAGATCGAAGCCGACCATCGGAACAATGTTAAGGTTCGCGTGCGGTGGTATTATCGACCGGAGGAGTCAGCGGGAGGGCGCAGGCAGTTCCACGGGGCGAAGGAGCTCTTTCTTTCGGACCACTATGATGTGCAGAGCGCGCACACCATAGAAGGGAAGTGCATCGTGCACACATTCAAGAACTACACCAAGCTCGAGAATGTCGGGGCTGAGGATTACTTCTATAGGTTCGAGTACAAGGCCGCAACTGGCGGGTTCACCCCAGATGGAGTGGCGGTGTAAGTCCTGTTATTTGCTTGAATCATGTCAACTCTCGGTCGTTTTTGTCCGTCGTTGGTAATTAAGCATATTGTTTCATCACATTAGAAGATCTTGGTTTTTTTTTTTTTTTTTTTCTGTCGTTTTTCTGACAATTTTTCTTGGAGATTGGCCTATAAATGTCGTTTTGATATCGATGCTGTCTCCTTACCTCTCTTCTGGGTTGTTGGTTGAATGAGTTTTGCTAGTTTTCTTCAAGTAGCTTGGTTTCTTTTGCTGTTTTGGCTTTAAGAATGGCGAGGATGTCTAATTGTGGGATTATAGTGCTTCTTGGAGATGTCTGTTCTTACATCTTGCTATATTTATGCTTTTGTACTTGGCATTCCAATTTAATATGGTTCTTCTCGGTTTCTCATTTTACAGGTATTGCAAGTGTGAAATGCCTTATAACCCCGATGACCTAATGGTTCAATGTGAGGAATGCAAGGACTGGTAAAATCTGAAGCAGCTGCTACTCTCTATTATGGAGTTCATAAGTTGTGGCAATCTATGTTGATGGAAGTTATTTGGGTTTGACCAGATATAAGTCTGTCATTCACATTTCAAAATCATTGGAACTACATAAACATTGAGTTGCATGCCATTAGTTTCTGAAGTATGCTAGCACATTTTTATATGCCGGTTGTTCCTCTCCTTTCATATGGTCCTTCTTTCCTGATGGGTAGTTTCTTTGTCTTCACTGTAGTTGTTTGGGAGAATTTGATCCCACCTCTTTTTTTTGGTAAAGTATTTGATCCCTCTTTTATGGTTATCTTTCATTGCAGGTTTCATCCTTCTTGTATGGGTATGGCAATTGAAGATGCTAAGAAGTTGGATCGGTTCTTGTGTTCTGACTGCTCACCTGATGATCATGCCAACGGATCATTAAATCACTTTCCTGTATCATCATCTATTGAAACTAAGGTCTCCCCCTCCCCACTTCCCTTCTCGCGCCATGCGCAGGCAAGTGCATGTGAAAGGGATATATGATGAATTTTGATGCCATTTCAAGTGCCATGTGACTTTTCATGCTTAAAATAGATTTAGGAATTTTTGGCATTGTGTATAGTTCCTTACCCATGAATTGTTCATGCAATTCTCATTAGGATAATTTCTGATTCCCATAACTTGAGACAATTGCACTCAAAGAATAAGATAATGTTGACTCTAAATAGAGGACATGTAATTCTGGTACTGCAAACTAGTGGATGGAAGGATTGAACTAGTTTATGCTGATAATTCTTTATGCTGAAATCTCTCAACCCTCTCTTGGTACTATTGGAAGCCTTCAGAATTCCCTGAATTTCGCATCTTGACAGTTCAAACCATGAGCATTCATAATTGGCTAACTTACAATTACATTTTCAAGTATGGGTTAACCTTTCTGAAGTTGCTTCTGTTCTTTAGTATGACTGTGCTAGTGACACATTTGATAGACCTCCAAGCTTCTATTTGGGTCACCTGCTAATGAGCACATTGAACTGGGTTCTCTTATCTGGGATCCCTTGGGAAGAGGATTGAGCTGGCTCAATCAATTACTTCTTCGGCATGCTAAAGAAAACTGATTATACCCTTACATACATGGTTGAGACAATCCTTAGGAAAAGTATTTTGTTTCCACGAAGCAGCAGCGGGGTCCAGGGAAAAAATAGGATAGGTTAAAATCATGAATCATGATGAGATTTATCAATGAATTGGCAGTGATGTGAGTCCTTTTTGCAAGCTCAGCTACTTCAGGGCTTTTGAGTATCATCTTGCCCTTGTTGTGTCAGTACATATACTTCTTTTGCCCTCTAATGAGATCTTGTTCATTTAATAATGGCAGGTGGAACCTAAGCGACGGAAGAGATGACAAATTGACCACGTTGTGAACAGTTAATGGACGCTTAGTTTCTTGTCATCAGCTTCAATGGTGTTTGTTGTGAAACTGTACAGGGCAGAGAAGAAGACCATGCTTGCACAAAGTTGAGCCTTGTCAATGTGTCAGATATCTCCGTGTGCGCTAGACTTAGGATGTGTTTGTTTCATGTTTGCCCTAAGTGTGGCCTGAAAAGCAGAGTTCATCCTTCTTTAGAGCAAACATGTATCTATCCTGAAGTAGGATGACTCTTTATTATCTTATGTTAGATTCAGTTTGTTTTACTTGAGCCAAAGATTCAGTTGTGTTCGCTGTGCTCATTTAGGCTTCTTTTGCTTGAATAATCTTACGATGGGAACAAAGGGGAATAGTGATCGTTATCATAAGACATATGCATGGAGGTGAGCAATGCTGGTCCGACCTCTGTTTTTGTCTCTTTAATCGGAGACGGTCCTCTATATTTTGTACTTCTGAAGTAGCTTTGCCTGCCCGGACGCTTACAAGTAATCTAACAAGCTACTTCACTTGACTAACAACAATTACTCACTGCCCATGTCTTAATTTCCTTCGACTCTGAAGCATTCTCTTTCTATAATTTGTTCAGTTTCTTGTTTCTCGGAAGGGCGTGTCTCAAACTTCATCGCAATGCCTCTTTAGTCGCACTGTTATTGTAATTGACAAGCCATGGAACTTCTGAAGCGCGTGCTATTCTACTTGCATGAGTAGCAAAATCTGATGAAAATGAAACAGATTGGGTTCTTCATGTTTTATGTTGATGAATGCCCGCATCTTTGAGCAGTAAATAGATGCCTCAACTCCAAACCTGGTTACGTTCTGAACCTCCAAAAATTAAAATTATCAGGCACATAAATACGCGTTCCCATTTCTGATGTGGTATAAAATCTCCAAAGCTCATGGCACTATAAGAACCAGCCCCTTGAATTAGAATAACACGGGTGTACACAACAAGCCAACTGGTAACAAACATATATGGACCTTTTTCGCTCAAAACCCAAGCACCAACTAAAACCCATCCATCATGGCATAGGACTTCCGAGTTGCAACCTACCCAGAATAGAGAGTAGATTGAAAGAAGTCATGCCGGATAGAAGGACCAGTTTGTCAGTAGAAGCCACGAAAGAGCACTAATCATCACCATATGCTCGGAAACTATACCGCTCTTGGTACGGTCCATTGAAGTAAAGGTCAGCCTCAAACCACTTTGGATAACGAATGAGGTCGCCGGCCAAGAATTGCATGTAACGTTGGCTTCCCTCGGGCACGACCCTGACTTCCCCTTCCTCGACATACACCAGCTGATCCACTTGCCAGTCCCAAGGCAAGCGGCACTTGCCTGTTTTCCACACTGACCATCTCGAAACCCCGAGCTCCTTGAGCCGCTCCTTCGACACTTTCCTCTCCACCCTCAAATTGTAGAGTTCCTCCAGGGGTTTCTCTATCTGCATTGCCCTTATGCCACGACATCTCTTGGGGGCTTGACTGCATTTCCCATGGTCTCTGGTGCTTGCTCTCTGAAAGGAAGAGCTGAAAGTTGGAGTCATGGTGATGCTCGCCATTTGTATGTGTGAAAATCTCTCCTTATGAAGCTCACCTGATAAAAAGTGAGGTCATGTAGATGTAACAATGATAAATGACATGCAAAATAAAGTTTGCAAATGTAGCTTCTTAACCAGCAATGGCGTATGGTACACAAATTCAGGCACAAAAACTGCAAACAACCACAAAAGAACGATATAAAACTCTTGCTGTTCATCAACGTTATCAGAAACCAGAACGCCCCAGATGAAGCAAGCATTCATCATAATGTTCGCCTATTGCATTTCGCATTTCATTCTCATGTTTCGATGGCATAAAATTTAAGCCATATCTATCCGGAAACCTCAGAGCATTCCTCTCAATTTTCGCGAAAATCAGCCGTCATGTAAATTCATCAAACACAAGAGAAGCGCCCAAACGAGGAATCACAAGCTAGGCCAGAGTACCAGAGAGTGGAAAAAAGCGAGAGAGATTCACCGTCCGATTCTAACAGACATTTTCACAAACAACTGGAAGGCATCCCGAGTTCTCGCCACTTCACAACAATTCAAGAAACGATCTTTAAGTCACCAGAGATGAATTTCTTCTCCATTAAACACATTCCAAAGCCTAAGAAGACAAGATAAACCAATCCCACGTTTTTATTTTTTCCCTTTTACCTGTATGAATAACCTTCAAAGGAAGATCCTGAGCTCGGCTTCAATTTGGCTAGAGCTATGAGCTTTAGCAAAGGTGTGAAAAACCCTGGATGAAGAAAAAGAGGGTTTACGACCATTTCCTTATCCAAATCCAAACATCCTCGCTCTTGCTACTGAAAAAAAAACCAAAACAGATTTGGGCCGAACTCGCATCTCATGGGCCGTTCCGCTTTCGGCCCAAATCTCACCTCAGCCGTGAGTCACGGCTGCTATTCACAAGCATTGCGCATCTAGTGTTTTCAGAGTGTTGAAGCCCATAATTAATGCAATTTTTATTCTTAACTAACTTTTGCTATTCCTCTTTTACCCTTAAAGTCATTGTGCGAATCGATTCTGGTCTTCGAGGGCTGATCGACAAGGGTCAAGTATTGCCAAAAGTCAACGGTCGACTGTAGGAGTGGTCAGTTCTTGGATGGATGGATTCCTAGTTAGCATAAACTAAATCAAAGTACAGCTGTCCTAATTAAATATATATATTTTTGTTCTTTAAATGGTTTATTATTATTATTTTTTTGGTCTGGTATTAATTTGTTCAAAAACTTAAAAAAGAAATATATCTGACATGCTACTTTCTTTGAGTCTTCGTGGGACCGACGGAAACATTCCCCTAGGTAAGTGTACACGGGGAACTGAAAAACGCTAAAGAAAAATGTTTTGTGAGGGTCCATTTTAATTCTATTATTAAAATGGTAAAATTACTAAAATAATTCTAAACCTATTACAATTTTTCTAATTCAGTCATAAATATTTTGCTTTGACCAATATAGTCCTAAACCTTTTGCGATTGTACTAATTCAGTCCATCCGGTCAATTTTGGCCGATTAGTACTAACGTGGTCAATATTTTAATAATATTTTATTTTTAAAATTTTTTTATTAATTTTCCTTTTTTCCTTTTCTTTTTTTTTCTTTCAACTTTTTTTTTCCTCATTCTTCCTCCTTCCTCTGGCCGTCAGTGACTAGTTAAAGGCAAGGTCGACAAGGGGGGAAGCCTAACTGTGGTTGGGCGACCTCACCCAGGTTGACCATTGGGCTAACGAGGGTTGACCCTTGGAGACCATGGGGCGAGGCCTGACCTCTCCAGAGGCCACAAGGTTGAAGGCTGTGACCTCACATGGCCTTTGGTGAGGGCTACCGGTGGCTAGGTGAGGCTTGCCCTCGCTAGCTATGGATGAAGTCGTTTAGAATGACGAAATCGACTGCCAAGGTTTGCGGCCGATTTGAGTGTAGCCCACCCATGATCAGTGCATGAATCTACCATCAGGCAAAGCAGGAGCCAAGCAATGATAATGTCCTCGAAGGAGATCACCCTCTGAAGCTCTTATGGCGAGTCATTCAAGGTCGAAGGTGGCAACCTTGCGTGGCCTCTGGCAAGGGCTAGCCTTGCCCAGCCATGACGAAGCTTCCTTGAGGCCAATGAGGTCCCTCGCTAGCCTTGCCTCTAGCCGGTGGCTAGAGGATGGAAGAAGGAGGAAGAAGGAGAAAAAAGATGAGAGAGAAAGACAAAGAGAAGGAAAAAAAATTAAAAAATATATTATTAAGATATTGGCCACGTTAGTATCGGTAGGACGCTCGGCATCCATGTCATGCTAGTCAGCCAAAATTGGCTAAATGGACTAAACTGGCACAATTGCTAAATGTTTAGAATTGAATTAGAAAAATTGTAATATGTTTAGAACTATTTTAGTAATTTTTCCTTATTAAAACACCTACACCTACACCTCACTCTTTACTCTCTCTTGTTTGCATTGAGCACCTAATGTTTCCTCCATCGATGGACCTCTTTCATCTCCCTCTTTCGCTCTTAGTTTTCACATGACGAGCTCTGCTTTCGTCTAGTTCAATGTGTTTGCACGAGGCCGTGGTGGTGGCTGCACAAGAGAGGGAGGTAGGTACATGGAGAGCGTGAGGTGAGAGGCTGAGGTCTAAAAGAGAGAAAGAAAGAGCCGTACGATTAATTAAGGGTTGCCGATAAATCAGTTCCTTCACTTTGGTCTACTAGTTTGGTTTGATTCGATTTCGCATAAAGAATTTAGAATTGGACCGGTTATTCTTGGTCCCAAATTTTGGAACTAGGCCCCTAATCAAAAGTGGCGGGTTGGTCAAGCCAAACTTGGGGGGCCAATGCATGATCTAGAGAATTGAGAGTTGTCAAGGCTCGTGCGATGTTGACCAAGAGTCGCATGACACTCATACTTGATTTTGAGCCCTAATCAACGAAGTTAAGTGAGGGTGGTCAAGTTTGAGACTTGAGGCTTGTCGTCCTCCTTAGATGTGACTTGGTTTGCCTAGGCTCACGTTACTCTAGTAACATTTGACCTGGGATCACACGACCTTAGTGACAGCTATGGTCAAGCCTTTCAGCTTCGCCTAAGTTGGGTCACTATTGCAATTTTTATTTGTATTTTTTTAAAACCAAAGTCCTTAATGCAAATAGTGTCTAATAAACAATATTTCCATTTCATGAAGACCCTTTAGCCTATAAGCATTTTCATTTCATCAAAACCCTATAACCTTAAGTCCTTTAAATTTGCACAATGGCATTTCCGAAAAACTCTCCCCGGTGCACCCTAAAGTCCAACTATCCAAATACCTTCAGAAGGATGAATGGTTCTAAGATGGTTCAATCCTTTGCCTAAAACCTAGAACGGACACTGTATATCCTAGTTTGAATAAATTGGAACTAAAAGCGAACTCGGCAAGTTCTCGGTCGCACTCGGGAGTCAGCCACTTTTTTTTTTCAATTTAATTCATAAGTCTATTATAAAATATAAAACATCCCTTCTCCAAACAAGAATATTGATCTTGATCAAATGGTTATTGAAGGGTTTATCGCTAGTGGAGACCCCAGTTTGAATCTTGATGATTGCAAGGCTCTTTTATTTTTTGATATAATGGTGTGGAACCGGTTCTTTCCTTGTTAGAATTAGCAGTTCCGGCCTTCTAAGTCGAGAGCCGAACTTGTTTCTAGATATTCCGAAAAGGGGAACCACGCGAGTGACCTTAGGCACGCGTGAGGAGATCGAGTGTTGGCCGTGGAATTGATGACACCGGGACGTCCTTTCAACTCCGAAATCATTGGTTCAACTAGGTTGAATCGCTACATGCGCACACACTAGCAGGTGTTTGTGGGCTAACCCTGTACGTTCACTCTGATGCACCACCATGTAAATGGACCTAGGAAATCCATTCCGCATCAAATCATATCTGACCAAACTGCCTTCTAGAAAATGATCATATTCGCCTCGGGTTCATACTTCTCATATAAATAAAAAATAGATAGTTCGATACACTATAATATTGTGATTGGTGCAATGTGCCATATAATTCATTATATAAGTCTATATGATATTTTATTCGAATGATACACAGTCCTCATCAACATCGCTTTCTCTGCCATTATGGTAAGAGAATAGAAGGGCTTCAAGCTTGGGACCTACGTTTACTTCATCAAGAACTTCCTACTTTTGAGCAAGGATGCGAATCGATTAATGTAATCATGTGAGCTCCCAATTAGGTGTCGCACTAGCTAAACATGTTATTGTCGAATTAACAAATTCTTCACTAAAGTTTTTTGAGCTTTATTTTACCATTGCAATAAGTTAATTGCATCATAATTTTACTTGTTAAGAGCATTAGCGAATTTCTTGCACTAGGACATCGATTTTGTATTTAAGCTCCACAAACAAGACCTTAAAATTAAGCAAGAAATGTTCCCACTCGTCAATAGAATCTAATTTTTCTATGTTTGAAAAATGACTATTCTCTACATCATGGATCAGCAATTCGAAACATGACTTGTAATTGGAAAAAGAAGAGAAAAGATGAGACAAACGTATATTCTCAACCGAGAAATTTATTAATTGCATGGCAATGGGTGGTTGCATGAATTCAAAGTGCATTTAAACGGAGCTGCAGGCATTCAATCTGCCCTCCCCGTCCTCTTCCCCAGCTACCGTCACTGCAAAACTCAGCTAATAAAGCAACGATGATGGCGACATATCGCGGTAATGGCGGCAGCGATGATTTCAATATGTGTCCGAACGAAACAGAAAAGAAGACAAAAAATGAAAAAGAAAAGAGAAACTCCCAGGATTTTCTCAGCAAAACTAGCGAGTAGAAAGTGGGTTTTGGCAGCTTCGAATGAATCTGCAGATGATGACTTTTTTCACATCCGAATCTCGGATCAACCCGCAAAATAAGGAGGCCGCAACCGTAAGCAAGATATCAAACTAGGGTTTCTCACCCAGTAGACAAAAGCTAAAGAAATATGAACAGTAATGAACTGTGCTTCAAATGACAGATTACATCTAAATCTCCTCATCGCTTTCTGTACAGAAATCTCTACAATCGAATATAAAAGGGTCGTCTTTCTCATGATCTGTATAACCAGTTTATAGGATCAGGACACAAACCCGCAGACTGCTGTTCTCTCTCTGCGAAACCCCAATTGTAAATTACTGTATACGTATAGACAGTGGTATATGGAAGAAGAGACCTCTTGGCTTTGAAGCTTAGGAAGCTATCTCTTGTTGTGAAGAGGGTTCGATCCGGTCGGCACCTTCCGCTTCTCGGAACTCAAATCCTGGCCCCCTCGCCCTGCGATCGGGGAAACCGCGCCTCCTTCGAGAGGATGAAGATTGGGAACGAGTAGTTGGTTCGAGGTAGAAGGAGACGACGGTGATGATGAAGAGAGGCTCGCCATCCTTGTCGCCGTCGCCATCGCCGTCGACCACCGAGCTGAGAAAACGAGATTTGGAGCGCAGGAGAGTAGGAGGAGAGCGAAGAGAAGGCAGAGGCGAAAGCGATCCATATCCGCAGACGCGCACAAGCGGATCGGAAGAGAATTATGCGCGTCCGTGCGATGGACAGAGATTGACAAGGCTTTGCTTTTGAGCTTGTTTTGGTCATTTTTGCTCGGTTTATATACATGGACCGCGGTCGGTCCATGTAAATGTGAACTGTGCGAGCCACGTTTTCTTGGTGCCTGCGACACTCGGACAGCTGACATCGATCTTTGTTCGGAATTAATTTCCCGCCGTGTATCTACCAAAGTGTACACGTACAAGTCTAGAAGCTCTTGACGAAGGCGAAGAAAAGAAGGACGCGTCGTGCGCACGGGGGATTTGGTCGATTATTTTATGGACCAACACGGTGGATCGAACCAATCGCGATGAAGAGTCGCGTTCGCAGCGGCATTTCGTAAGCCTCGCGCGGATTAAAAAAACCAATAAAATTCTGTCTTTTGTAGAGGAAAAACACACGGCTTTTCCTCTCGAAATGATGGCGGTGAGTGGCGGCGTCGTTAGAGGCCGCAAAGTCAAGGGGGCGGAATAGAATAGTGACGACGGGGAATGACCGAGTTCGATCGGGGCATCTCCATGGGAAAACTCGAGAGGGGAAGGTGGTGATGATGATGGGTTTACAGCTGTGCTGTGCTGAGTTTAGTTTGATTTAATGGTCGTTGAAAATCGAATGTACCTAATCGATGTTGAACTATACTTACGTAAACAATCTGGAAAGAGCATGGTACATGCTCCTCTTGTTTTTTTGTTCTTTTTGGAAACAAAGGGGGTCAAAAGCGAAGATAGATAGGGCATACAAAGTCTAAGGCGTTGATCAGAAAATTAGATTTTGACTAATTCATTATTTCGGAGAATAATCGAGACGCATGAGATGATGGATGGTAACGTTACTAAAGTCAAAAATATGCCAAACTTTATGCAAATTAGATCGACGAATGCATTAATAGAGTTTTTATATTTATCCAGATCAAATTGATCATACATTTTAAGTTTATGATGCATTTAGGACTAAGCGCTAATTGAACCCCTGTATTGATATCAGAAAATCAATGAAGATGTTGGACTCTGATTTCCATTGACATGGCCTCTAATAACTACTCCAATTTGACAGATCTTCTTGGACTAAAAATTCCTCAAAACTTTTTTCTCGTAAAATGATTATTACCACAGGAGAAGTTTCCAGGAAGGGTGAACGGGCAAATGGAGCAAGAAAATAAGGTCCAAAATAATCATAAGTTAGCTGTCTAATCAGATGTCAAAAAAGTCACACCGATCCCAAGGTGGCCATAAAAAGAAGAAGGGAAAAGTAGGGGGATTCAAAATTACAGGGGTCAACCGTTGACTTGTCTAGCTCGTACGGAATGCTTCGAACCAACCCAGGTGATGATTTTCATTATTCCACAATAGCTGCTTTTTATTTTCCTTTATCGTTCTCTTTTAGTTGTGTGGAATGAAAAGGTCAACTTCAACTCGGTTGGTTAGGTCACGTGGTCTAGTGTTCTTAACCCTATTGGTACCCCCTCCCACTAATTTTACGAAATAAATAATTCATAAATTCATTTGTATCCAATATAATATTATAAAAAAAAAAATTAAAAATCCTAAATTGTTACACTTATAACAGATCTATTTTAAGTATATTTATAATAAATTATTAATTTATATTAAATCGTATCATCAAATTATTAAGTTAGATAATCCGCTATAATTGAAAAGTGTACTAGTTTTAAATTTTATCATTCGTTTGTCGCAGCGATATACTTTGTGATTTTTCATGATATTGATCCAATTAAACATAAACTATGAAGGATAAATTTGTTGCAAATTGAGGTAAATTTATCACAAGTGTATTTGTTTGAAATTTTTCGTCGTTGAAAAATTAGTAGTTTATAAGTATTGCCGGTTTGGGTTTTTTGTAGTATTAACCTATATAGCTATGTGTGATGGGATTTAGAAAGTTGATTATGTAAATTATCTTTGAAATCCTCCACTTAACAATGTGCCATCTTAATGGATCAAAAACATATTGGAGTTATAATTACAACCCCACCTGATTTATTCTTCAATAATTTACACAAGGCTTGTGATGCACGATCATCGCACGACCACGGCATAAGAAGGTAAGTGGGGTTTGACCATTGGGGTCACTGATTTCTTGCAACGACAAGATCCTCAAAATCCTTCCATGTGGACATACAAAAACGTTGACATTGCTTTTCGCCCCTTTCGTGTCGCCCACCATGCTAGCAAGATTCACATTCAGATCGACCTTCCCCTCCGTCTCCTTTTCCTTTTTCTCAGTGTTGGTCCGTCCTTTCATTTCACACGCCCGACGCGAATTCTCGTAGGGCATGATGACGGCTTTGAAATCACTTGATCATGATACTGACTTTAAGCTCTCATTTCGATGATGGTAGGACGGCTAGGAGTAAAGAGTTTGTGATTAAGAGAAATTAATCTATAATTTTAAGTGTTAATACCACGAAAAAAAACCTTAAATTATACTCCTATAATAAATTTATTAGTACATTTATGATAAATTTACCTTAAATTAAGGAACTATAGAAAATTCCAAATTGATAAATTTGTAACAAATATGCCATTTATTAAATTGGATTAATTGTGATAAATGGTTGGTAAAATTTCAAACTAGTACACTAGTTAATTGTCATGTATTATTTAACTCAGTAATTTGACAGTAAAATTTGTTAAAAACTATCAGAGGATAAATTTGTTACAGATGTATCAGTTTGTTATAAATGTATCAATTTGAAATTTTTCGTGATAATAATCCTGATTTTAATCACAAGAGATTAATTATTAAAAGAAAAAAGATACTAATTCAAGACTCGGACGGTGTCACGAGATTTTCCACGACAAAACAATAACTGAAGAAGTGAGGCAGCTTTCGTCGCACCGTGATTGGCTATTCTGGACTGATTCATCACGTGGCGAGGCACGTGGCATCTCAATCGTAGTAGATACTGCTCCGGTCGAGATCCCTTTTTCTTTTCTTTTTTGGGTAATCCTTGTATGAATTTTTGTTGTGGGTTTAAAAAGTGATCATGGGTCGGATGGGCTCGATCAAGTCTCCCCTCGTTTTGGGCCGCTTTGGACACCCTCCTAGGCCCGATTGTTAGGCCCATGGATATGGCAAGATCCATACAAAATCCACATGGGCCCAATAAAATCTAATCGGACTTGGATCTAATCATGGACTAGGAAGCCCTGTAATCATCCAAAGCAATGGGCACCAGTATAAAATCGGATGGTTTGGGGCTAGACACCTAAATTCAAAGCTCGACCCGAGACAATTGAGCTAGAGTGGGGCTTATTCAGTCCAAAATACAACGGGCATGTCTAGGTAGGCTTTTGTGTTTTTTCTTTTTCTTTTTCCTTAATCTAGATTTTGCTACCAAAAGATTTTTTTCATTTCCGGAGCTTCTGAAACTTTCACAGTAGAGAAATATCAACACGTAAAGTTTCATTTAACTTTTTTCTTAAATTTTCGTAATTTGAATATTATTCGAACTTTGGGTGAAATTTCTAAAATACGCGGGCCAGCATCCGTATTCTGTGAGTTCACTTTGAAGTTTCCTGAATCATACCTTTGAGGAAGTATAACAATCTCCTTCTCATCATGATATGAAGTTCAAAAATTTCATCAAGCCCAAAACATATTGAGCAGGTTTTTTTTTATCTTTTATATAAACCAAAAATATTTCTGCAACACCCGAAACAATGGCAAAATATAAAGGAGAGAGAATAATATAGGGACAATTCTAAATAAAAGCACGAGGTATTCTCATTTTCTCAAATAAGAGCATATAGTCAAATAAAAGTATGTAGTGGACTCTACTGGTCAAAGACATCATCATTGAACGACAACTTTAATTTTAAATTATTTTTTCTTTTCTTTTTATCTTTATGATGAGGGGCCAATGATCCTCATTGATCTTGCGACAAGCGACCCTCCCCGAGTGAGGTGACCCTCACCTAGATTTGGCGAGGGTTCAGCTTGCCTATGGTCGATGAGGGCGGCTCACCCAATGGGAGGGTTGCCTTGCCTAAGCAAGGTTGTCTTTCGCCTGTGGCCAATGAGGGTGACTCTCACCTGATTAGGCAAGGACAACTCTTGCCTAGCCCTCTCTGGGCATTGTCGATGCCTGGTCATCACTTGAGACTAGCCATTGCTTGAGACCGGCCATTGGTGGCCATCAGCGAAGAGGAAAGGAAAAAACTAGAAAAAAAAAAGGAAAAAAATTCACAAAAATGTAAGGGTGAGTTTGATAACAATTTTACTCCAAAAAACAATTTTTGATCAGAAATGATTTTTATTTATTTTGTTCCCGAGAACAAATTCTGAGTATTTAAGATGTTTCATAAACTATTTAAAATTTTTACTTCGGAAACATAAATGAGTTTGGTAAAAATTTTCGATCTTTTGATTCTTTTA
This sequence comes from Corymbia maculata, assembly GCA_014182735.1. Classification (NCBI taxonomy): domain Eukaryota; kingdom Viridiplantae; phylum Streptophyta; class Magnoliopsida; order Myrtales; family Myrtaceae; genus Corymbia; species Corymbia maculata. The sequence goes on from CM024692.1 coordinate 5,834,164, forward strand.
ATTTTTAATACCTTTTGTTATAATTTTCTTTTTTTCTCCCCTTCTTGCACTTGGCCGTCGCTAGTGAGCTCGAGCCTCACTGGTGGTTGGGCAAGGCTCCGACGAGCTTGTCGGACCTTGCCCTAGCCTGGCGAGGCTCTAGCAAGCTCACCAAACCTTGTCTGGCCGCTTGCCGGCGGTGGCCCAAGGGCGGCGATGGGGGCGGTGATGGGGTGGGAGGAGGAAGAGGAAGAAGAAGAAAAAGAAAGGGAAGGGAAAAAAAGAGAAAGAAAAAAGAGAGAAAAAAAATCGATTCTCAAAATTGTTCCTAGGAGTGAAAAGCAATTTTTTTTTGTTTCTTGGTTCTACTCCAAATCTATTCCCCGGAACAAATTTGTTACTGGAAATAAAAAATTTACCAAACGTATTTCTATTTCAAATCTACTCCCGGGAACAAAAAAATAGAATCAGTTGTTCTCGAGAGTATTACCATGCATGGCCTAAAGAAAGAAAATACATTTAATCAACTAAAAGTCAAATCATTATCTAGACAAATGAGTGCATTTTATACCGGAATTCTCTAGATAAATTGTGCATTGCCGCCTCTTCCTAAAGTCCGATGGACTTCAGTATGAAAGGGAAGACTGCCGACTGACAGAGCGGCGGCGAGCCGGTTGGCTTTCTCTTTATCATTTCCAAGGTAAGAAACGGCTGGCACCCTTATTTTCTCCCTCTCTTATCTGTTTGACGTGGCAAAAGGTAAGTCCTCTTTTGGACCAAACTCTTCCATGGGCGGTTTAAAGAAGCCAACTTAGATTTCTAGTCCTTCAATAGGCACGAGGATGAAATCGGATGGTTTGGGATGAGACCCCTAGTTTCAAAGCTCAATTCGGCTCAACTGAACTCGAACAAGATTTATTTCACCTCAAAATATAACATATGTGTCTAGATAAATCTTTACTGACAAAAAAATTTTCATATCTGGAATTTCCAAAACTTTCACATCATATATATACATTGACATGTAAATTTGTCCGTGATTTTTTTTAATAAATTTTTCAAATTTGAATAGTAGTTGAACTTTGGTGAAATTCCTAAACACCCAGGGCAGTATTCGTAAGGGCGAAGAAGGATCATTTGCTCCGAACCCTTGGAGGAAGTTCCCAATTCTCTATCTTTTAAGCCCAACCCTGGACCGTTTCTTCGCACCGTGGCCCTTACGGAACCTTTCCGAGATCCATCAACGGCCGACGGCGCAAAATCCGAATCGACCCGGAATCCAAATCGAGCTCCCGAGTCAACGAACACACTCATTGCCGATCGCGACTCGTCAAAAGAAGAAATAGGAAAGAAACCGAAACGCAACTGGTTCTCTCTTTGCTCCTTTGGGAATCTATGCCTGCGTCTCCGTCGTTTGTCGTGACTCCGTGGCGTGCGAAGTGGATTGAGCGTGGTGTTCTCCTCTTCACCTGATCCGAGCGGCTGTCACGTGTTTTCTTTCGGTGTTAGTTGTCGTGAATCACGAGCCGAACGGTCCGCTTGTGACCCGCCGCACGGGTTGAGCTGAAAAAGGAAAAATGACGGCAAATGGTTGATCAACTTTATCTCGACGTGTAATTTAGTCATTCATCTTTTAATTTGTTTAATTTGATCTTTAAATATTAATTAATTGTGCAATTTCACCTTAACCTTTTACATTATATACAATGTGGTCTTTGTGCTCTTAATATATATTCAATTTAGTCCATGAACTATATAAAAATGTTCAGTATTGTTCCGAAACTTAAATTAGTAGAATGATAATATTGAATATTTTTATATAATTGAGATACTAAATTAAATATATGTCAACATTTTAAAAATCATATTAAACAAATTAATAATTCGGTGATCTCATTACACGTTTGAATAAAGTTTATTAATTATATTAAATAAATTAAAAATTCAAGAATCATATTGCACGTGAATCAAAGTTGAAGGGTCCCAATTGAAAAATATGCTACTCTCCCTTCTACTAATCATATTTCAGAGGATAAAAAGGACCGTCATTAAAGAAAGTACATTGTCTTTTCCTTAAAAGATAGGCCGACATTGGACGGCGGTCCTTTTGTCATTTCCGAAGTCTCTTGCCTCGACCAGACGTCCTCGATTTGGTGTTGAATTCGACCTTCGATAGAAAGTTAAAAAGGACATTCGTGAAAATTACGTGATCTATCTCTTTTGAATGGAAATTGCTCGTTACGTGATGCATCTCTCCTGCATCTCCTTTTTGCCTATTCTCGACATTTGCCCTCGATTTCAAGAATGAACGAACATCATCGCCCACTTACCGTAATTTTTATCTCCCAAATTGGCATCAGATGCAAGAACATTGCCATTCCACCGTTTGCCGGCACGAGGGAGATGGCATTATTTTTCTCTTGCTTCTACGAAATAAAGTATGTCCTGAACCATCCTCGTATTTGTCGGTAGAAGACACGAATCGGTCAAAGAACTATACACAAGCAATGTAGTTCAATTACCAGCAAAAACTTCTACGAGTTTGAATTTGGGTAAAAAAAAAAGGAAAAGAAAGAAAGTTGGAAATAAGAATTAATTGTGAAAGTATTGAAACCGATTTAAAATCCGAGAAAAACGTGTTGAATTAGTGGATACAAGATTTTCCTTTCCATAGACCATGGTGCAAATATGGTAGTCTTGTTGCCCTCGAAGGAATTTAAAGAGTTAACTATTTCTGGAAAGTTTGTTTGGATTGATTTTTAATTATGAATTAATAAGTAAAAGAGAAAATAAAATGTTAAAGTTTTTTTCCCCCATCATGCTAAGACGAGAGATTTAATGACGTAATTTAAGCAGAGGAGAAATAAAAGTGAAGGGAGATTTACCAATACCGCGCTTAAATTAAAGAGCAAAAAATCTCAAGCATTAAAAAAAAAAAAAAAAAAAAACAGTGCTGACGTGATGAAATTACCCGAAACCGGTTTCCTTATAAAACAAAAGCAACAAATAAACAAAACTTTTTAATAGAAAGAGACAGCAAAAAATAAAATAAAAAAATATGAAAAAAGACCGAGACAAAGTCAACTTTCTTGTTCTCTACTCTTTTACATATATATATTCGCGTATCTTCGCAGTAATTCTCGAAAGTTCGTACGCCAACGACCGCTTCGTGCATCCTCCCCATCGTTTGAATTCTCTGAGTCTTTCCGATCACTTGATTTTTCTTCTTGTCCGCCATGGAAGCTCCGAAAGAAGAAGCAGAAAAATCGCTTTCCGATCACGAGGAGGAGGAGGAGGAGGAAGCGCTCGTCGTCGGATTGCGAGAGCTCGACGTACGCCGGAAAGAAGAAGGCGGCGACGGCTCCGATCCCGATTCCGAGCCCGAGCTGGGCCCCGTCGAGAGCCGGCCGAGCCTCGACGACGTGGAGGCGATCCTGCGGTACGAGTTCAACGACAAGAGGCTGTTGGAAGAGGCCCTCACCCACCACTCGTTCGCCGACAAGTCGTTCTGCTACGAGAGGCTGGAGTACGTCGGGGACTCGGTGCTCAACCTGCTGTTCGCCAAGGAGCAGTACGTCCGGTACCCGGGCCTGCCGCCCGGGTCGCTGACCCGGCTCCGGGCCGCCAACGTCGACACCGAGAAGCTCGCCCGCGTGGCGGTCCGGCACGGGTTGCACCGCTACCTCCGTCACAGGAAGCCCGTGTTCGAGGAACAGGTACTGCTCACGCTTATCTTTCGAATTTCTTTTTCCTTTTTTTTTTTTTCGAACTGATTTCCTTCGTAATCATTGCTGATGACAATAATAATGATTATGGGAAATTACGGAATATTCTGAAAAAGGAGAAATCATCGGCTTAATTAGGCAATAATTCCTGTAATCTTGACCGAATCTCGGAACGATTTATTTCCCGTTAAAGGCACGTCGCGAAACGTGGTCAACGAAGGTGCCGAGAAGCCACGTCAACAGTAGACATGTTGACCGATCAAAAAAAAAAAAAAAAAAAAACAGTAGACATGTTGTATTCGGAACTCTACGGCAGTATAATCTAACGTGAAAATCTGTGTGCGGATATTGGTTTTACACTTATGTTCCCTTTCCTTTCCTTTCCTTTTCTTTTCTTGTTGGTATTTTGAATTGAAACCATAGATGTAGATTGAATCCTGCGGGTTGTGTTTTCCCAGATTCTGGAGTTCGAAAGGGCGATCTCAGATTATCCATTGCATTCGAGTGGTCTGGTCAAGGTGCCCAAGGCTCTTGCCGATATCGTCGAGTCGACCATCGGCGCCGTCTTCATCGACTGCAATTTCTCCCTAGATACTGTGTGGAAGGTATGAATACAAGTTCTGATCTCTCGTACCACTTTTCGTGCTTTATGTTCTCGAGTTCTGTCCAAAAAATTTCGCTCGGTTTATTTTTGCTTCTGATATGTCGGGTTAGGCCCGAAGTTTTTGTGCGAAAGGGCGGGGCCGGGCTTGCACAATTCTATAGCTTTTCTGAAGTAGAGTTTCTCGTTATTAATTTACTTATTTAATTTTAGACTGACACGTTATTTTATTTGCCTTTTGGACTTTTGATCTACCATTTTTCAAATTTATATAAATATGTTCGAAATATCCACATTTGGCCCGTGTCGGTGGGGTTGGGACATCCCTGTTTTCTATGGACGGGCCTAGACGTTTGAGCTGGGGCCTAGTAGGACCACATAAAGTTGGGGCTGAATCGATCCCGATCTCCAATCAATCTTTGCTCAAAAGTTTAAACATTCATTTCCTTTCGTTAATCCAAGTTGTTTTTAGTGTATCGAGACATGCTACTTGTGAAGCCCATGAAAATGTTACTGACCAATTTGATGTTGTCTCCATATGTGGTTTGATAGGTATTTCAAAGGTTGTTGGAGCCAATAATTAGTCCTTCGGCCCTCAAACTGCACCCCGTCACCGAGCTATATGAGCTGTGCCAGAAGAAGAGTTTGAAGTTGAGATTTGTGGATCTGTGGAGCGAAAGCTCGAGTTTCATTGTGCTCGTGAACGATCGGCTTGTGGGGAAAGGCACGTACAAGCCCAAGAAGGACATTGCTCTAAATAGAGCGGCGAAAGATGCTTTAGAGAATATTGGAAAATTACTCCGTGAGGAAGAGAGTACCTATGAAGATGATGGCAATTTGAAAAAACTGGAAAGAGACAAGGAATTACGGTGATAAAAAAAAAAAAAAAAACTTAGTGATAAATGTCATTTCATTTTTGTTCGCTACCATAAAATAGGCATTGGGCGAACGGCCGGGATCATTCTTATTTACATAAACTACCATCTCGAATATTGCTTAGCTCGATGTGTTAGGGATTGTGAATTATTAGTTGCATGTTGTCTCCTATAAGCAAGCCGCTACTCATATATAGAGTTTGTTTTCAATCAGCTGAATTACTTTTAACATTTGACTAAAACAAGTTACAGACTAGCTTTCATTTCTCAAAAGTACAAACCATCAATTAGGTAAAAGCGCTTTGACCGAAGAAAAAGAAGTAGACAAAAGATCTAAGAACCTTATGTCATCTCCAAGGAAAAGATGCGTGCGACAGGAGAAATGAACTAGAAGATCTAAGGTCCTTCCATTCCATATTTTAGTTTGCAATTTAATCGGATTCAACAAAAACTAAAACCAGGAATGGAATTGTAAACAATCTCAAATTAAATTAGACATGACTTTCTTTACGAAATTGTTTTCCTAACTCCCGACCTTTATAAACCATCAAATCTAGATTGGATTGCAAATGACTTGCCCCAATTACCCTCATGATAAGTAGATGTGTCAAATGGGTGGGTCGGGTTGGGTTTGGATTAGGTCGAAAATGGTTCGACCCACATCGATTAATTTAACCCGTTTTGATCCATATTCATGCAATATAAATTTGATGACCCGACTCATACCCAACCCATATTACCAACACAATTTAAGAAAATCTACTCCCATTTATTTAGTCCACTTTAAACTTTTTATATATAAATTATTTGAATAAAAATTTCATATCAAATTTATAAAGTAAATTAAATAATTAAAAATTAGTAAATAAAAAAAATGTGGATACCTCTAAATTGAAATAATTTGAGGAAAATAATTTTTTTAAAAATCAAAATTTTAATTATTTTTTAAAAATTGAATTTATTATTTTTATTTTATTTTTTCTTTCTTTTTCCTTTTTCTTCGGTGCCGCCCAACGACGATTGGCCAAGACGCAATAGCGTTCAAACTCGAGGCTCAGTCGATCTAGGCTTCATCGAGATCGTTGGTAGTGGTCAAGTTTGGCCTCGTTCAAATCTGGCGAGTCACGAACTTTGTTGCTCCACTAAGTTCGAGGCTTGCCTACCCAAATCCGGGCGAGCCATAGCTCGGCCAAGGTCAGCAACCTTGTGACTCGCCTGTCCAAATCTAAGCCAAGCTTTGGCCAGCGAGCTTAGGGCTCGCTAACCCAAGCTCTGTCGCGGCTCGCTTGCCCAGATCCAAGCTGAGCTCTAGCCGGCGATAGCAAACTCAGGATCGACGATGGTGACGACGACGTGATTGCGGTATTGGCAACAGAAGTTGAGAACGTATAGAGGAGGAGAATGAAAGAAGAGAGATAATTAGTCTACTTAATAACTCGCTCCACCCATATTTAATTTTCACTTGACTTATATTTGATCCATATATAATTTTCACTTGACTCATATTTGTCCATTTAACTAAAAGTGGGTCATAATATAGGTTTATGACCCATATTGACACCTCTAATGATAAGGTTGTGTACTCGACCATGATGTAAAAGGTTACTCGGAGATATGGCACAGGTTAGATATACCTGAAATTTAAAAGGGCCTAATGAAAAAAATTGTTTGACATTTGGGCATGATATGCTAGAGTAAATGCTACACTTGAAACCTCAAAATCAATGAACATAGCGGGGCAGCTTATCAACTCTGTTGCAAACTACTAGATGTATAATGCGCAAAGATAATAGAGTTTCATCCCAATTTGTTAATTTCTTCTGACTGACTCGAATTCCATAGCTATGGAAATTTCGATATATTTCTGTACTGATTCATTTCATGCTTAACTTCTTAGAGTAAAGTTCCTTTGTGCCCAATTGGACTCAAGTCGAATATACGCCAATACAGCCTACAAGGTAGATGGTGGGTACAGCTGTCTTACAACTAAAAATAATGCATCTTGACCAACCAAATCAATAAGGAAAAATCTTGGATTTTCAATTTCGCTGCAGGTTGAGGTACCTGCCTAGGGAAAATAAGTTATCAAAGGAGCTCTCGACGCCAAATGTCGTCGACTCAAAGGAATGAGTTGGAGGTATTTGTTGTGAGAAGGGTCGGCATGGCAATTGAACGAGATTTTATCATATGGAAATTCAAGGGTTTGCACCAAACTTTCCTTACAAACCGAATGAGCTATATTTCTTTAAAATTCTATAAATATTTGATAAGAATAGTGGAAATCCGTCGCATGATAAAAAGGTGGCATATGCTTATCTATGACTCACTTATGAGATGAATCTTCTCCAACTACATTAAAGATACACGAGTATTGGGGATTACAAAATATGCTAAAAATCAGGAGAATAATCAAGGCACGCCCGCCTTGTTCCTTTCTTTATCCATCTAATCATCGCAAAGAATTCACTTTGAGCCAATTCGATACTAATCAGAGATATTACCGTCCCTAATACCCTTTAGTGACGGCGACAGGGACAGTGTCTAATACCCTTTAGTGATGGTGTGCTAATCGTTGCCCGTCATCGCCCATATGCTAGCCGCTGTTGGTATTTTTGGATTCTTTTGGGGTTGGTTGTCCCTCGGATTACCGGTGGCAGTCGAGCAACCGTGGCTAAAATGTAGCCATTGGCGACAAATATCCGTCCTTAAAGGACTTCTAGACAATGTGAAGCAACAGAGAACTCAATGACGATGCATCAATAAACCGATCCAACTCCTTTTGCAAGGCATTAGAACTCCGCAACCACAAAAGTGATGATTCAATGTCCTAAGTGATAAGGGTCGTATCACTCGAATCACATATCCGTCGATTGAATTGGCAATAAGTCAAAGTGGGTGGAGAAATATAAAATCAATCTGAAGTTTTAATTTAAATAGTAGCATACCTGCCTTGAAAGATATCCTTACAACCTTTGATGTTGAGCAAATTCTTGGATTAGAAAATAATGATTTGATATTCGGAAAGCCATGGTTTTTGGCATTGTAAAATTCTACGAGCCCGTAAAATTCATTATAGTAGAAGACGGTCCGGCAGATCCCGCATCTATACAAACTCACCATAGTAATAGGAATAAAGCGGAAATAAATACTAAACCCACTATTGAATCAAAACCGCATGGCCTCAATCAGTACCTTCTTCCGGGTCCACCGCGGCCGAAAGCCTGGGCTGGCATCATGACCTGCGGCTCGACCTCGACCAGCCCCGGAATGTCGGACATGCCAAGGGATGCGAGCATGTCCAGGGTCTCCTTGTCGACCTTGATGTCGTCGGTCTTGATGGCCGACACGTCGGGCACGAAGTCCATGCGCCGCTCCCGCTCCTCTTCCTGCAGCTTCAGCGAGATCCCGCGGACGGGGCCCTTCTGGATGCGCTTCATCAGGTGGGTGGAGAACCCGGCGATCTTGTTCCGGAGACGCTTGGACGGGATGATGGCGACCTCCTCCAGGACCTTCTTGTTCGTGTGGAAGTCCAGGGTCATGCGGGAGTAGTACCGCTCGATCACCTGGCGGGACGACTTCTTCACGGTCTTGGTGCGGACGCGACCCATGGCGGCGGCGGCGGCTCAACCTGGTCCGGCGTAGGAACCGGCAAGAACCGACATCGCAATGTTAGCCGTGACGGGACCAGGCTGAACTTAAAGAACATTCATGAACATGAAAAAACCCACGAAAACCCAAGTCGCAGAAAAACCTGCGACCCCATAAAAACTACATGCGATGGCTGCAGACAAATCGAAGTTCGCAGCGCAAATTGCAGTGGAGTAGCGAGGAGAAGCAAGACCTTACGATTGCTAGATGATGCTCGGCTGTCGAGAGGAGATGGAAGACTGAAGACGAAGGTGGAATGCCGCGTAGGAGCAGCGCCCGGTGATGGCGACGAGGTTTGGCGACGGTAACGAAATATGTTTGTAGATAAGATGGGACAAACTAGGGTTTCTCTCTTCTGGGGCAGGTTTTTATCGGGTGCGGGCCTTCTTGAGATGGACTTGTTATGACGAATGGGGCTCTGCCACGTTTACCTGGAACTCTCTCCCCACCCGGGGCGCTTCCTGGGATTGGCTATTGGCTAAACAACGGTTCGGATATGAGGGATTCCTGATGCGAACGGGCTGGTCGGTCAGGGAACTTTTTATGGCTCGGCTCGAATCAATGGGCTTTCCTCGTTTGGGCCCCTTTGTAGGCCTGGCCCTAAAGAAGAAGAAAAACTGGTTTTCGTTCCTATCTGGATTTGCATAGAATGATAAAATACCGGTATCTACGGTAAGCGGCTGTTTTAATTTTTGATGCTTGACAAATTCCGATTAATTTGCAGTACCATGTCACTGGAAGCAATCGTATCATTGTGCATGAGGTAGGATTTGCATTAACTTTTTGACGTCGAACAGATTTCAGATATTGTACACTAAACATTCTTTAAAATATTTGAGAAAAATAATGATAGTTAGGATCAGGGCACTATCAAAGTCAGCCCTATATGGGTCTGAGTGATTCCATTTATGGTAATTGGATTCGAATAGAATTTTTAATCGGGTCACTCAACTTTCGAATTTTTGATTCACCTAATGATCTGAACTTTTAGTTTTGGACAATCGACGTGCTCTGACCAAAACCCAACCAATTGTCCGGTGGATGTGGCAAATCACGCGGCTAATTTTACGAGCGTCCAGTCAGCAGTTTGTTGGGAAATTACCTACTTTTCTTTATCCATGCGAGGGCAATTGTGCTTGATTTACCAAAGGCGGACAAGGGTCATTTTACAAACGGACTTTTAGGTGGAGGAGGGCAGTGCATTGTACGTCCCCAAAAAGGATTAATTGACCAAGCCTTATTTCACATGATTAAGGAGTGAAAGATCGATCAAAAGAAAGTGGTATAATGAAGTGACCCGCTGAAAGATATTGCTATAAGATCAGACATAATCACGTGATGTAACATCGGCCCAAAAGCTGAAGATTCCCTCTCTTTCAAGTTTAATGGAGCTTTCATGATGCCTATAAAAAAACGCGATCTGTCGAATTCGTTCGGTAGGTCACGCAAATGTCCCCAATCATAGACACATGGAATTAGAATCCTTGCCTACCTACGAAGACGACGTGGTCTGACCCGAATGCGGACATCATTGCACTAATGAAGGCTCCTCGACAGGATTTTGAGCAGGTCAATTTCCTTTCCCCGGTGGGATCATAATCCGGCATGTCTTGACTTTACGAAGGCAAAAATAGTAACCGTCTTTTATAGTAAAAAGTATTTAGGATTTTTTTATAAGGTATTTTTCTATATTGGAGATAATTATTATATGCATTTTTTATTATTTGCATATTTCAAGGTTGCATGTATATCGCATTTTGACTGTATATATTGCCTTCTATAATCATTTAATAAAATCTATAAATAGGCTCATGTACTTTGTACTAGATATATATTGAAATATACACAAATTACCTTTTCTTTTCTTCCGCATATATACACAAATTGCATATTCCTCTCTTTCATATATTATATCTTAGGAAAACTTCAAATAAGAGTGTGACGTGTCATCATTTTCTCAAACTTAAAAAAAAGAGGCTTGAAGTGGTCATGGGAGTTTCAAATAAGAGCCTCACTTCACTGATTAGTTAAATATTTTGATTGATCAATGGCATTTTCATCTAAAGATAATTTTAACTAAATTTTTAGTTAAATAAGATTAAATATTTAGAAAACCAAAAGTTTTTTTTTGAAAAAATATAGGGTAGCCCTCTTGTTTATGGCAATCACCACCCCAATGTCGATGGGGTGTTAGCAATGGGGTGGCAGGGCACTAATGCCTTGTTAATGGGGGCAAGGCACAGCTAGGGGGCCTAATTTCTTCTTTTATTTTTAGGGTTTTTTTTTTTCTTTTTTGAGTTTGTCTTTATTATGGAATTTTTTTTGGATTTTTAAAACTAATTTAATTAAAATCTTGTGTAAAAATTAGGATTCGACTAAAACGACGCCATTTTAGTGTTTTAGTTAACTTTAGTGCCATGTGAGATGCCACATGAGAGAGATAAAATAATAAAAAAAATTACGTCGGCATTTTTCGGTAATCAAATTAGACGGATTGGTGAACACGCCAATTTTTACAAAAAATGGAGTCTTAGGTGAGGGCTTGCAAGTTCTCGTTGGCCATTGGGGAGGGCTAACCTTGGCTATGGCCAATGACCGTCGCCTAGGCTAGGTCAGCCTTGCCCAAGGAAGGCGAGGGTGACCCTAGCCCAATCCTCTCCAAGTATCGCTGGTGGTTGGCCATCATCTACTGCCTATGGGCCAGCCATAGGCGAAAAGGAGAGATAAAAATAGAAAAAAGGAAAAAAAGGAAAAAATCAAAAAAGAAAATGATGAAATGCTCTTGATTAACTAGTGATATCATATTCTTCTTTGATATTAATATGATTCCTTTAGGTTTTTATTTAAGAAAATGAAATCACTTTAGATCATTGTTTGAAATAATATGCATTTCAAGTTTTATTTAAGAAAATGATGACCTTATAAGTCTTTATTTTAAAATTTTCCTTTTTTTTAAAGTATGAATTTGGATAAATTTTTACGGTAATTACTTTCAGAGGTCAAAATCACACGGTGGGAGTACTTTTGTATATCAAAACATTAGGCTCTTATGGAGATTGTTCCTTGTACTTTCCATTGAGAGGGAGTATGCTTTTCTCGCCATATGAAGTGGTCAATCGACATCTCAAGTAAATTTGTGCTTTTTGAGCTCAATCTAGATCGCGATTGCAACATGTCACAATCAACTCATGTCAATTACTCAGGCTTCTTGCGGTGGTGCACCGGCCCCATCATATGAAAAGCTAATCCGTAAAATTGATCAATGGATAATGCAACAAAATTTTGCTTTTTAATTAGATCTATTTTGATACTTAAAAATTTGTTTATGTGTGCAACCACATGATAAATAAAATGTAAATGGTATAATATCCTCAAATTGCTCATCTATTTAACAATTTTTTTATGCAAAGCGCCATATTTCCTTTTTTCGATCACCTGAGTATCGTTAATTCTAAAAAAGTCCTTTTAAGTGTCATTACATTTTAATAGCGCTCATCATGTGGTGAATGTTTTTAAAAATTCACAACACTCAAGTGAATTTCGTTAAAAAAATTATGACAATCAACGATCGAGAAAAATGTTATGATACTCACATAATTCATCGTATAAATATTATGGCACGTGTAGTGCTCAACGACTCGTTCGATTGGGACTCCCGAGGACGGGAGAAACAAAGGTGAAAAGTCAATCCCATGCAAAAGCGAAAGAGAAAAGGGTCCAAAAGCAAAGCACCTGTCCCATTTGTCAAATAAGCCTCGACCGACCCCCAAAAATAAAAAAAATAAAAGAAATAAAAGAAACGGCCCCACCACCTCGTACGAGTTCGGTTCCTACGGAAAGTAGCCGTTACATATAACCCTCTCCTCCTCCTCTCTTCTCTCCTCTCTCCTCTCTCCTTCCTTCCCCAGTTCCCACCGCCGTTCTCACATGGCCTCCATTTGCCGACAGCAACCAATTATCCAGCTTCTCTCTCTCTCTCTCTGTGTCTGGATAGCATCATTAAAAGGGTGAACCCCCCCGCAACATGAAAAACCGATCTTTACCCATTAATTTATTATTCGTATCCCCACGATTGAATGCAATAAATTAGTCAGCAAATCGAAGAGCCTGAGAAAGATGAAGGAAATATAATAAAAACCGAAAAGCAGCCAATGCAAAAGATGTAATGCGCCTGTTGGTTACCAAAAGAACTCCAACGTAATGCCTTTGCCACTTCGACCCATCTCTCGCTTTCGTTTCGTCTTCCATCAATTATCCTAGATTATCTCTCTCTCCCCCTCCCTCACTCCTCCTCTGTGTGCTTTAGCTGCACCTGACGACTGACGACTGACGCTGTTCTGGGCATCCATCTTTTTTGCTTGCTGCTGCCGCCTTCCTACCTCAACCGGTGCGTTTCTTGCTGTTCCCTCCCGGGTTTTGAGCTCCGACCGTGTGGGATTGTCGGGGTGATCGGTGAGCGAGAATGTTCGACTGTTGAATCCGGGTCTCCGTTTGTTTAGGATAACGAAGGAGAAAACCGGCGAGAGGTCTAAATTTAAGTTCTTGCGGTTTGGTCTTTTGTTTTTTAGGCGAATGGAATCACGTGCCTTTGTGGGTTCGGAATGTATCGGGTGGCTGTAAGGATTTTTAGGCCTAGTTGCTTCTCTGGTTTCCCGATTCCAGGAGTTTTAAGGCGACCCAAATAGAGGAATAGTTTTTTCAATGTGCGTATGTTGCAGCAGATTCTCTGCGAGTGCCTTATCGACCAATTGGCAGGGCAAAGGAAATTATTTTTTCCTCCGTGAAGATTTAGTACAGTTTCATCTGGGAACTCATGTTCTTCTTGCTGTCAAATTGTGGACGTTTCTGTTCTTGATGATCATTTCCTTTCTGTTCATAGTGTTATGCAATTTGCCCATCTTTTTTATGTACCCTGCTTTTATGTGTTTAGTGCACTTTCAGCCTCCAAATATCCCACTAAGATGTCCAACCTTGAATTTGACGTCGATGATGCAACTGTATACACTTCAACCTTTGAGAATCAGCTGTGTTATCTGCATATCAATAGTAATTCACTGTGAAGGAGGAACATTGCGCTTATTAGAGAATGGCCTCAGTAATTTGCTAGCAATTCTTCAGAGTCTCTTTTTTTTTTTTTTTTTTATAAATTTTTTAGATTTATCTAATCGTTCCGATGATTCCCCATCCATATTTATATTTTGCTTTTCTCTTACAGGAAATTAATTTGCATTCTTTACTTTGAAGTGCACCTATGGCTACGCTTAGTGATATAGGAGTCGCCGCTGCTATCAACATCCTCAGTGCCTTTGTTTTCTTCATAGCATTTGCCATCCTCCGGATTCAACCTTTCAATGATAGGGTCTACTTCCCGAAATGGTACTTGAGGGGTTTAAGGTGCAGTCCAATACGCAGTGATGCCTTTGTGAGCAAATTTGTGAACTTGGATTTCAGATTGTATCTGAGATTCCTAAACTGGATGCCTGAGGCATTACGGATGCCGGAACTTGAGCTAATTGATCATGCTGGACTGGATTCCGCTGTTTACCTTAGGATTTACCTGATTGGGTATGTTTGCGTGGATCCCTTATGTGCCTCGTGTAGTTGTCCTCTGCGATATGTAGCTCTCTGATTAAGAGTGATCGTTTTTTTTAGAAATCAATTGATTGTTTCACATGCAAGCCAACTGTTGAAGAATTAGAATAGGAGTTTTGCATCCATTTCAACTTGTTCGACATCATTGATACTTGCATCTTTTTGAGATCAATTTTGCATTGCCATACGTGGCATGAGCTTTTAGATCCACTAATATTATTTATAGCATTTGCAGGTAAGTTTTCAAATTTTGTTTTGGCAATTTTTTTTTAGCACAATTAGAAGATAATTAATTTACTAAGCAGACAATGTATTTGGCAGGTCATTTTGTGGATTTAATATCCAATTTGAATTTTTTGTTGTTTCTTGATCCAAGATGATTATTGCATTTTGGTAGGAATTATCTTGCATCTTTGAAAATTTGGAAACAACTGCGAACATCAAATATGATGCTTTCTAGTCTTCAAAAACAGTTTGGAAATGACCCTGAAAATGACCCTCCAAACATGCTTATAGAGTTTTCTTTTTGAAAGAAAATAAAGCCATTTTCCATAGGACCCTTATTTTTTTTTTCCCTCTTACGCTGACGTTATGCTTTTCCTGTTGCAGGCTAAAAATTTTTGTTCCCATAACCATTCTTGCATTTTCTGTCATGGTTCCTGTCAATTGGACCAATGGCAGCCTGGAGCATTCTAAATTTTCCCACAGTGACATAGACAAGCTTTCTATCTCAAATATACCAAATGGCTCACCCAGGTATGCCACGCTTTCTGATGCTGACTTTCTTGTTTTAGTTACTTTGTAGACCTGTCAATAATTAGCTTGGGCTCTTCACATCACTGATATACATCTCTCTCATTTTAAAATAGATTCTGGACCCACTTGGTCATGGCTTATGCTTTCACTTTCTGGACATGCTATGTCTTGAAAAGGGAGTATGAGATTGTTGCATCAATGAGACTGCATTTTGTTGCTTCGGAACATAGGCAGCCAGATCAATTCACGGTCAGATAACTATTATGCTTACTGGTAGCATGATTTTTGAGGATTCCTAATTTACATGTTGCTGCAGTTCATCTCCTAGTTATCTTACAAATAGAGACTGCTAGGTTTAGGGCGCATATATGCCTACTTGCAGTGATTGTGCACATCTGGTTTTGATTTTGCATATGGACGTGTTTTCATCCAGGTAATTGTTAGGAACGTGCCTCCGGACCCTGATGAATCAGTTTCTGAGCTAGTGGAACATTTCTTTTTGGTCAACCATCCAGATCACTATCTCACACATCAGGTTTGATCATAATGAAGAAGCACTTATGGCCATCCATAATTCTATCAGACTTCATTTTTATCGTTCATGAAATCTTTGTATGGAGGACATGCTGATTTTTTTGCCCTGGTCTACTCAAGTTTTGTCATTTTTGCGTGTGAAACTTTTTTAAATCTCCTGATCGGGCCAACTTTATAATGGATTCCATTATGTCTATCTATATTGATTTTTTTCCTCTCTTTTTGGGGCTATGTTATGTAGATCAAACATAGTCCCCCTTCTACGGTTAGATTTGTGCAAGACATGGAGGACACTAAGAATTATGCTCTAAGGAGCAGACCCTATTAAGTTAGTGACCCACTTGTCTTACAACTTGTGAGATATTTGAGCTGAATGTCGAGGGCAGAGATGAATCACTGCTTGTCACATTTACAGGTCAAGTTATCAACTAACATGGTGTCAACATTCTGTGAAGGTCATAGAACCCGAATTTAAGACCACGAGGAAGTGGGCCAGAGGCTGACTTCTGGCTCCATATGTCTCTGTTTGTCGCACAACCTTACTTGCTGTCCTCCCATGTGATGGCAACCCAGTATCTTCTTGGCCTAGGTTGAGGATATTTTGTTCATCAGTTAGAATTCTGACTTTCAAATGATTTTCCCTTTTCATCTTTCTAGTTATTGATGATGGTGACTACATGTAATCTGGATGTACTGCAACTTGCATTTGCAGTGACAATTCATTTGCCCGCAGCTTACTCAAATTAGAACTTTTGGTGCAGGTTGTGTACAATGCAAACCAGCTGTCAACATTAGTTGATGAAAAGAAAAAATTGCAGAACTGGCTTGATTACTATCAACTTAAGCACACAAGAAATCAATCCCAAAGGCCTATCACAAAGGTTAGGTCATCGATAAGCATCCCTTGAGTATTTTTAAATCTTGTGTCTCCACAACTCGTGGATTATGCTTGATCAATAAGAAAAACAATCTCTTTCTTTCTTTCTCTCATTCATTTCTGATTCGTTTTTTATGTGCAGACTGGAACTCTTGGTCTTTGGGGAGAGAGTGTGGATGCAATTGATTTCTATACTTCCAAAATTGAAACAATATCAAGAGAAGTAAGTTGCCTTCGCTAGTTTCTGAATCCTAATGCATGTTATGTTTAGCCGTCCTGTTCAAGTTAGTTTGTTAAATGATATTTTCTCCCAATCTAATGCCTCACAAGCATCATGGCAATGGTGATTGCATAACATTACAATTTTTTGTCACTTCAAGCTTGCTGCTGATACCTTCTCCCTGCATTGCACCCATCTGCCGAAGCATTGATGTGAATTCTTTTGTGCCTTAGCAAGTTGCTCAATATTTCCACTTAGAACCTGTGTGTGGTAATATTCTGTAGTATAAGCAAAGTCATTGCGACTTTATATGCCCAAGAGTATTATCATGTCACCATTTTCCCATAACCTGTCCATACCATCAGTATTTCCAGAGTTGTAGTTTCACTTGTTATATTTCTTTGCTCTAACCATCTTATAATCTATTGCCTTTCAGATTGCCCAGGAGAAAGAGAATACTATAAGCAGCCCTAAATATGTCATGCCCGCATCTTTTGTTTCGTTCAAGACACGCTGGGGTGCGGCTGTTTGTGCACAAACCCAGCAAACCTGTAATCCAACTGTATGGTTGACAGAATGGGCTCCAGAGCCACGTGATATCTATTGGGCTAACTTAGCAATTCCATATGTCTCCCTTTCTATAAGGAGGCTTATGGTTGCGGTTGCATTCTTCTTTCTTACATTCTTTTTCATGATTCCCATTGCTCTTGTGCAATCTCTAGCGAACATTGCGGAAATCGAGAAAGCGTTACCCTTTTTAAAGCCCATTATTGAAGTGTAAGTCCCTGCTGGTTTCATTTTTAAACAGATGACAAATTTAGTTTTTTGTGTTTGTGATGGCTTATCTTCGTGATAATATTTATTTGTTTGTAACACGGTGACATATTAAGAATAACTTTGCTTGCTTAGTTTCTGATCGGTATCTTTTCTTCAATTTACCATCGTAATTTTTTTTTTCCATTTTATTATGTCAAATACCTTGACCTTTTCAAATATCATATTTTTCTAATGTGCATGCAAAAGGATCTGTAGTGTTATAAAGTCATTTGCTTATGAAAACAATGATAATAAAATGTTGCATTTTCTTTGTTCTCTTCTTGTCTTGTCACTCTGACTTTGGCTATACCTCTGCCTAATGGTTTGTTTGCTTCTTGTTTTTAAGTTACATTTGTACAGATTGATGAAAGCATTTTTTTTCTTTCTTGCAGGAAAGTGATAAAATCATTCATCCAGGGTTTCCTTCCTGGAATTGCTTTGAAGATCTTTCTCATATTTTTACCAACAATTTTAATGCTAATGTCCAAATTTGAAGGATTTATGAGCATATCTGCACTGGAGAGGAGATCGGCAACTAGATATTATATATTTCAATTCATAAACGTATTTCTTGGGAGCATAATTACAGGAACTGCATTTCAACAGCTCAATAACTTTATCCACCAGTCGGCAAGCGAGTACGTTGCCCTTGTCATACATACAAATGCCTTGTTAGGTTACATATATTATTGCTGGGCAGATTAGATTTTTAGGCTTTTCTATTCTACTCCTGATTAGGATTTGTTGCTAATCTCATTATTCAGCGATGAGTACATTCCTGGTAAGAATATACTAATACTGGTAGGATTAAATTGCAAATCCCATTATGGGCTACTTTATCTGTAATTCAGAACATAAAAATGATGTTGCTTTGTGCAGGATTCCCAAGACAATTGGTGTCTCAATTCCGATGAAGGCCACTTTCTTCATAACTTATATAATGGTTGATGGTTGGGCTGGAGTGGCCGCAGAGATACTAAGATTGAAACCCTTGGTAATGTACCACCTGAAGAACTCGTTTCTGGTCAAGACTGAAAAGGACAGGGAGGAGGCAATGGACCCGGGAACTCTTGGTTTCAACACAGGCGAACCTCAAATTCAACTCTATTTTCTGCTAGGCCTCGTGTATGCTGTGGTCACTCCAATCCTTCTGCCTTTCATATTAGTCTTCTTCGGATTGGCCTATATTGTTTATCGCCACCAGGTAACTCGATGTGTAATTGGAATTAACATTGTATATAAGACTATTTTGGGGTAAAGTGGAGGAACTAATGAGGCAATACAATGTTTGGAACGGATTTCTGCTCACCTATTTAAGCGTGGATAAATAGAGTCAGTTCGGAATGAAGACAGGAAAAGCCAAGTTCTGTTTCCTTTTTCAAAATTCCAGATTTTCATATTTGAAATTTCAGGTGTTCATGACATCGTTTATTGCAATGACAATAGCTTTACAAATTTGTTGCACCACATTGCAGTGATGTTGTCATATGTAACTTCCTGTGCATAGAGAGGCAAAGCAGTAGTGTGTCTCTTAGTACATTCACTTGATTTTTTAATCCTTGATGAGTGGATGTGGCGTACCTCTTTCTTCCTATTGTTTATTTCTTGTTTCTGTGAATCTGTAGATCATAAATGTGTACAATCAAGAATATGAGAGTGCTGCAGCTTTCTGGCCGGGTGTTCATGGGCGCATCATATTTGCGCTGATCATCTCACAACTGCTTCTAATGGGGTTATTAAGTACAAAGGAAGCTGCTCAATCGACTCCTCTTCTGATTGCCCTCCCAGTGTTAACCATATGGTTCTACCTGTTCTGCAAAGGTCGCTATGAGCCCGCTTTCCTGAGATACCCATTGCAGGTTTGTTGAATTCAAATACATAACATATTTTCATTCCGTGCATGTGATTGCATTGTTTTGGTGGACTGGACCTTAAAAATTTATCATGTCATTTCCTATCACTGCGCTAGTTTTTGTCGCTTCTCTAGATAATAGATATCATTAGCCAGGACAGTTTCTGGTTTCAGGAGCTCTGCACGCAAGGCTTCTGGCTTTAGGTGCTCAAAGTTAGCGATTCCTTATGCGTTTTAGTTTTTGATTTCTTTTTGATGTAATCGTTGGTGACATGATTGCTGTTTAGTTCATCTTTTTCCCCTAGAGACGAAAGCAACAGACATAGGAGGTCATGTATACATCATTACTCGCCGACATTTTCTTTCGCTCCCCAAGCACTCGGATCAGCATACTTCCTAGCGTCTGTCTTCCTCTGTTGCGTGCAAACGGCGTGGCGTTAGACATAAACATGCTTTCATGTTCATATTCTCATTTCTTCTTATGGGGTTTCCAGGAAGCAATGATGAAAGATACATTGGAGAAGGTGAGGGAGCCGAACTTGAACTTGAAGGGTTTCCTACAGACTGCTTATATTCATCCGGTTTTCAAGAATGGAGATGACAGCGACAGCGATTCGGGGACCGAGGAGATCGTGCAGGAACCCGTGCTCGTCCCAACGAAACGACACTCTCGACGGGGCACACCGTTGCCTAGCAAACATAGCAGCTCGTTATCATAAAGGGACTTCCCCCTGATGCCTTCCGAGGGTAGTTTTGGTTGTACATTGAGGTTGTCGTGAAGGCATTAGAGTTGTCGGTCGGATACGTGAATAACAGAACAGGTGCAGATTAGGTACAATAGCATATGGTAGATTAACAAGACGAGGAGAAATCGCGGGCGACGGAAGAACTTTGAACTCCGCGTTCTTTTGCTTCCCCGATTGTTTTGGTCCTGTCGGAAGAAGCGAAATGTCCGGCCACAGGTGATCTGTTAGTCACTAGATCAAAACTTCATACACAGATTCAACATTCTTCTGTGACTGTCATGGTTGCTTCCTTTCGCCTCGTGCTCGGCTTTTCCAAAGGATGACGATGGTTGAATTCGAAACTCCAGGCCCTACCCATAGGGACGGGGCAAAATGGGTCAATGATTCATATTTTAACCTACATTTAATAGACTGGAGAGAAATTGGGTTGTTGATATTTTAATATGGATTTATTATAATAGAGTTTAATTGAAAGATATGTCATAAATGGGTCTATCTCAAACCTATGTATAACATTAATAACTCAACTTTTTCAATTTCCTTTTCCTTTTACTTTTCTTTTTTTTTGGTTTTTGTTTTTGTTTTTCATTGACTAGTTGCCAGCCATGGTGGCGGTTGGCCACTCTCCACTAGCGAGGTCAAGCCTTGCCTCACTTGACATTGGGGGGCTTGAGCTCTACCCAAGTCGTTGAATTAAGTGAGGTTTGAGATCGCTAGCATCAGGCGAGACTTGAGTTTGCTTGTGGCCAGTGATTGGTGGCCGTCATGGCTAGTGACTAGCCAATGAAGAAGAAGGAAAAGAAAGAAAAAAAAAGAAAAAAAGAAGAAAAAGTAAAAGAAAAAGACTTAAAAATTGATTTGTAAAAATATAATAAATTTTTTTTATTGAAATGGGTGCATAAGAAAAATATTTTCCATATCAAATAACAAAATGTATCTTATCGTTTATTTAGCTAAATACCAAAAAATATCCAAAAATATGGTTATATTTTTAGAAAAATAATTTTCCTATAAAATTCATTTGTTTTTAATACGGGCCGAATCAGATGCAGATCGGGTCGGATATAGATCGTTAAATTTTCATTGTATGAAGATGGATCAAAACAAATTAAATGAGTTAATACTGGTCAAATCATTTTCAACTCGACCAAAACTCTATTTGATCCACCTATTTGATGGGCCCTACCTACCCATTGAGGCATGGTGACGATCACCCGGGCCTATGCCAGCTATTGGCCGCGAACCGGGGCCATACCAATCAGGAGCCACACCAATCCAGAGACTACTCCAGAGACTTTTGATGAAACGTTGCTTGGCAGTCATTTTTCCCCTTTTGCTTTTCCCCTGAGAAACTCCGGCTTGCAAGCGACTTTCGCCCAGGTGTTTGAACGGCAGACTCATCATTCATTCAACCGATGATCGGTACGTTTGTCTTCGCAAGCCAAATAGGAAAGTTCCGTAACTTTTCTTCATCACCGCCACCCCTATTATTCTGTCACGCGGAAAGCTCCATTCCATCCAAAAAGTCAACGGTCTTCTTCGTCTGTTGTACGTTTTTGATTTCTTTGTAGGTTGATGCCCCCTCTCAAAAAAAAAAAAATTTTATTATGATAAATTTATTTTAAATTAATTTTTTTTATCTTAAATTAATTTTAAATTTTAGCCACCAAAAACTCAAAATAATAATATACAAATTTAATTTAAACTAATTTTTTTGACAAAAATCTTTTTGTATATTTATAATATAAAATATATCATATGTTAAATTAGATTAATACCATAAAAACTTACAAAACTAGTAAATTGTGATAAACGAAGAGTAAAATCCTAAATTGATATATCAATCAACTATTATGTATCATTCAACTCAGCAGTTCGATAATAAAATTTAATGAAAATTTATAGAGTAAATTTGTCACAATTTATGGTAAAATTATCAAACATGTATTATATTATAAATACATTAGTTTGAGGTTTTTGGAGAGGTATAAAAAATCCTTTTAAATAAAACTCGTGTTGACCGTTGATCGATTAAGAAACTGGACAGAGCCCTCTCGCTGACGCAGCACGGTGGGCCCAGACGTTCTCCTTCTTCGGTGTGGGCTCCTTCTGTTTCTCTCTGTCGATTTGTAGCTGCAGTTGCGTCCTCGAGGTCTAGCTGGAATCTAGAGAGAGAGAGAGAGAGAGAGAGAGAGAGGCAGAGGCTCTTCTTGGGCGATTGACCGGAGCGCGTCTTCTCCGCCTGGAATACGCACGGCGAAGCCCTTTGCCCCCGCACCGGAGATCGAATTCCCGGCGGACGCGCGGCGCAGAAGAAGAGGCGGCACGGCGAGATCGATGGACGAGGTGCTCACGGCGGCGGACGCGACCTCCACGTCCTCGGCCGCCACGTCGGGCGCGGAGCATTCGTCGCTCCTCCCCTACAACCTCCCCCTCATCTCCGCCTTCCTCGCCTTCGCCCTCGCTCAGTTCCTCAAGCTCTTCACCACCTGGTCCTTCTCTCTCTCTCTCTCTCTCTCTCTCTCTCGATCTGTAATCCTTTTGCACGATTCGTTGTTCGTGATTAATGGATCAAGCGAGCAAATACGTTGAGCGATCAGGATGTGTTTTTCGCATCGTTAGAAGATGTGGCGTGTCGGGTTGTGTTGAATGTGCCGGATTTCGCGATTGATTGCTGCTATTTGATGATTGCATAGCTTAAATTGCTTAGCTTAAATTGCTCTCTGATTTTGTAATCGGCTCTTCGGCAGTTCGTTTTCGAAACAGAGAAAGATTTGCATCATCGTTCAATCTTTTAGGGTGGTGTCTGGTTATGCATACTTACGTCAATAGGGTACATTTGTGTTCCCTTTCTCAAGTTTCCACAAGCGAAATCGTTGGAACAATGCCATTTTGGTGTGTTGACAAAAGACAACATATTGCCTATGTGGTTTTTGGTGCTCAGGAATTCTTTTGACTAGGATCTCAACAATCCGTGATCTTGTAGAGCCTATTGATTTCAAAGAATAGTTATCGTCACTTAACCTTTAGGCCATTATTGATATAGAAGTGGCCTATGTTAGGAAATCTCTCATTTGTCTCTCAGTTTCTATTGCATGTCTCAGCGCTTGTGTTTATGTGACCCTGTCTTTAGAAGATTAGTTGTATCATTTGGTTTGAGCTGTATGCCATTTTTCACATTTTTTCGTTTTTTCTGTTTCTGTTCGGAATTGATGAAAGAGCTTCAGTCCTGCATCATCCAATTGTGAATGAAAAGTTTTGATTTTGACCTCTAGACAACAAAGAAAGATTAGCCCTAGTATCCAATTTGCAGACTGCAATGCAGTTTAACTAGTAATCCTATCTATATTTAAGGTATATATGCTTCTGTTTCCATTGTAGTTTGTTGCCTATTGAGGGAATAGTTTTGTTATCTGGAAAGTTTCTCATCATATCCTTGCTGCATAAAATGATGGGTAGTATTCTAGATGTTTGTAAATGTCTTTAAATGTATAAACAGTTCTTCATAAATGCTATGATTCTCTTGGTCCATTGCAGTAGCTCACTCTTTTAATTGCATCTCTCTTAGAAGCTCAGGTTCAAGGAAAGGAGATGGGACTCCAAAAGAATGCTAGGCTCTGGTGGAATGCCATCATCACATTCTGCAACTGTCACTGCTCTAGCAGTGGCTATAGGTCTGCAAGAAGGAGCTGGAGGATCTGCATTTGCCATTGCAGTTGTCTTGGCTTGCGTTGTATGTCCTCTAATGCCTCATGTTTCCTTTTATACCCATTCTCTTCTGTTAATCATGTGTTTTTAATGTTCTCGAAGATTTAATGCAGATTGATACAATTTGAAAATTACTCTATTTGGGAGAAGCTACATTGTCACTTTTGTCATTTATATGTAGGTGATGTATGACGCCTCGGGTGTGAGACTTCATGCTGGTAGACAAGCCGAAGTATGTTCTCCTGCCACAATCACGTATTCTGTCGTTTGTTGCTTTGGCATGTGTTGCAGAATATTCAGAGTAATTATTGATTGACAATTTGTTATCTGTAATCATTTTTTACTGCAGTTGTTAAATCAAATCGTCTGTGAGTTTCCTCCAGAACACCCGTTATCCAGTGTTAGACCTCTACGTGAGTTACTTGGGCATACTCCACTTCAGGTATGTTGCACACTTCTATTGCATCTCCCATGACATTGTAAACATCAATCTACAGTTTTCCCATTGCTTGAATCCCCCTTCCTCCCTCCATCTTCCCTTTTGCCTACTGCTAAAGAAAATTGAGGAAAGACAGTGTTTCATGCATAAGGCGAGACAAGCAGCTGTATTGTGCTCGTCTGAGAGCTCCTCTCTTCTGAGATTCTATTTTTCTCAGAGGTCTTGGGTTGAAATACTGCTAAATAGACCTTATCCTCATTTCAGTGCTCCACTTTAACAGAGATTAAAGACTTTTTGATGTTTTGAAAATAATTCTTGTAGTGATATCTATTGTTTGTGTCCAAAAAAGAAGAAGCCAATACTATTTAAATTTTTCTATTTAGTTCATATGCGCTGGATCTGGGGCAAAGCTGTTATTCAGCATCTGATCTTCATTGCATTTGGCTTGCCGCAGGTTGTTGCTGGTGCTATTTTGGGATGTGTTGTTGCATACCTGATGAGAAATACTAACTAGGGAAGGATTGACAGTATAGATTCTTTGTACCACCATTCATAGGATGATCCCAGAGGGAGGCTAAGGAAGATGTCTTTGAAGCGTATTTGATTGTATTATTAAGTTGGTGGCAGAATAGTGGTTGCATATGCATGTCTGCTTGTAAGATACGTTACTTCTACATTTCAATGAACCGTTTCTCCAACCTCCTGCCCATGGTGATGATACTGATATCAGGGAAGATTAATCTGCCTCTTTAAGAAATCAATTCAAGAAAAGGCTTGAATTTCAACGGCAAGTGAAACAAATGAAAGATAAGTAATTATGACAAGTTAATTTAGATTGTCAAAAGGATTCATATAGTATATCGGTGTGGTTAGAGAATGACAGAGCTGGCATTTTGTTATTAAGGTTATTCTCTCACTGAAATGTTAGAAGAAAATTGGTGAACATTCAGGTCACGAATTTGAGTCTAATAAGCGCATGGCAGGCCTTTGTTTTGTGAGTGACATATTGGCACCGACACACTCACCAAACTTGAAGACTCGACAAACGGTTATTTGCTCTTTTTTTCTCCTACACGTTTTTTGGCTTATGTATTGATAGAACAAGAAAAAGGAGTCCAAAAATTGTTCTCTGCTATATTTTCTGAGACAGAAATGTCTGCCGATGTTGTAAGCTTTTACTTTCAAATGCATAGAAAGTCAAAGCGGCTTTACCCCTAACGAAGACGAAAGTCGGCACTACGGGTATAGAACAGTGAATTGGGCAAATAAGATATCCTTAAATGAGTGAGCGAGACAGGAAAGACTCGTGAGACGTGAGCTCACTTATTAACTCATGATTGCATGAGCAGAACTTGTTCCATAATCATTACATTCATTTCCGCCATCAATGTCGTGATTTCAGAGCGCAATCTAAACGTAAGCGCAATCTTAACATCCCCACTTTCTCTCTCTCCATCAGTTTCATTTCTCCCTTTAAATTCTTCCCTCTCTCCATCTCAGTTACTTTCAATTTCTGCAAGTTCCTCTCCCAGCATTACATGAGAACCGAAACGGCAGACCATGGGCAAGAAGAGAGCTTCTCTGCCCATGCGCCAGTTATTGGTGCTTCGCTCGAA
This sequence comes from Corymbia maculata, assembly GCA_014182735.1. Classification (NCBI taxonomy): domain Eukaryota; kingdom Viridiplantae; phylum Streptophyta; class Magnoliopsida; order Myrtales; family Myrtaceae; genus Corymbia; species Corymbia maculata. The sequence goes on from CM024692.1 coordinate 5,860,148, forward strand.
GCTGGTTTTCTCCATATTTCTCATGTTCTGCATCTTCGCCTTCGTGAGGCTCAACTGGCCCAAATCAGGATCGAGCACCAACAAATCAAGCAATGGAGAAAAATCAAAACTTGAGACTAACCCAAAAATTGCTTTCCTGTTTCTTGCTCGTAAAAATATTCCTCTGGACTTCATGTGGGGTGCTTTCTTCCAGGTTTGTCATTTGCCATTATAATTTGAAAACTAGTGAAAGGTTCTTACATCTATATGTGCTTTTCTGATGTTGATGTGTTGGAATATTTTGCAGGAGGCTGATATGAAGAATTTCTCGATTTATATTCATTCAGAACCTGGGTTTGTGTTCAATGAGTCCACTTCTATGTCCCCTTTCTTTTACGGATGCCAGTTAAACGACAGTATTAAGGTACTCGTTCATTGTAAATTATGTTGGACATGAAATATTTGATTTGTTGCTAGCTTTTGTGTAACTGTCTTCTCATTAATTGAGATTAAAAAAGCAACTGAGACTGAGAATGCAGTGATGTTTTTAAAACAAACATACGATTCTATATTTTCAATACCTGATCGCTTTAATGGAAATCTTTTTTGATCCATGTCTTTTCATCGATGGCATGTCAATGTATGAGATACTTAGTAGACATGTTAGGGCTTGAGATAAGCTTTTTCCTTTTGTGGCAAAAACCAGATGAATTAGTTGCTCTGATGGGGTTGATTCGGATTTATTTTTTTGTATGTCCTGTGTTTACTTCAAGGGGAAGAAATTGCTAATAACGCGCAAACTTTGCTGCAGGTAGCCTGGGGAGAATCAAGCATGATAGAAGCAGAGAGGTTATTGCTTAAAGTAGCTCTTCGTGACCCTGCTAATCAGAGATTTGTTCTCCTTTCTGATAGGTTTGTCCCCTCAAAGCAAAGTCTAAGTTCTTACGTCCATGTTGCATTACCCTTTTCTTGGTATGGAATGACAAACTCAACTAAGCACTCGAAACTTGTTTACTTTTACCTGGTCTGAAAGGTCATAGTTAAATACGCATTCTTACTCGTAACAGTTTTTGATGTTTGATTTGACAGCTGCTTGCCGCTGTACAAATTTGATGACATTTATAAGTATCTGATTTCTTCTCCGAAAAGTTATGTGGAAAGGTAGATAAAAAGAGGAAACAGTTCGGTAATATTCCAGTGAATTTCTTCTTTTCAGTAAGAGATGTCCTTCCTGGAATAACATGAATAGGGAATATGAGCCTAAGTCCTCTATTTTCCATGTTATAGCTATTTTGATTATGAGGATTATCGATATGATCCGAAAATGTTGCGTGCCATACCGAAGGACAAATGGCAAAAAGGATCTCAGGTCTTTCCATCTTCCAATTATCTTTCCTCCTATTTGCCTTCATTAATGAGTGCAGTAAGTAAACCTAAAGGATCGTGGTTGGCATAATGACAATAAGCAGAAGACCTAGAACCAGAAGACTTTATTGTATCTCCTGAACTGGGTCATTGTATGATATAGTTATGCTGTTGATCTCAGTGGTTCACTTTAATCAGAAGACATGCACAAATTGTTGCAGATGACGATGTTGTCTTTCCCATCATCAAGAAATCTTGCAAGGTATGCAGGAGAATTTGCTACATTATGTCCGTCTTTCTCCTCATTTTTGTATGGTTTAGGTTCTGTCTCAAATGTGATAAAAGCATTCTCCATGATCATTGTTTCGTGATTTATCTTGTTTATCTGCAATAAGAACATTGAGTGAAATGAGTGAACCAAGAAATTCCTTTTTCACTATCCTCTATACCTTCATTACAATACAATAAAGCACAGGTAAGTTAAATTATGCAAAAAAGTTGGTAACCACTAAGTCATAATCTCTCTTATCTTTCAGAGACAGTCAAATGCGAGTGTGAGTGCGAGAAGACAGATGCTTGTAAGTCGAAGCTTGCTCTTAATTGTTGAATGGCTAGAATAGCTTTCCCATCCTAAAACTTTGCTATGGAGGTTTCACCCTATGTCCAGATAAGGAATATGTTTTTGCTGACTATATTGAACATATATGCAGGATATTCATAAGATGAAGGATTGTATCCCAGACGAACATTATCTGCAGACATTGCTGGCAGTGAGTGACCCGACTCTTTACGTTTCTGTTCTGGGTACATTTGACATGTTGCTAATCTGCAAAACAATTGAACAGTCCTGCTTCCTGCTCTAATATTTAGTAATAGAACAAAACAACATTTCCCCACCACCGGCGACAGTGATGGTGGCCTAATGATAAGGGTCAGCAATTCCAGAAACGCCAGTTCATGAGGTTGAAACTGCTTATGGAGTAGTGCATGTATCGAGTTTTGTGCAGAAGGGTTTCGGACCTCTAGCACCCTCGTGGAGCTGCAAGAAAGGCTCGCTCACCTTTCTTTAGATCGCAGGTGGTGCTGAGTAGACACAACTAAAATTGAACATTTCATAGTGGGTACCAGACTACTGTGATAATTTCTATGGGGATAACCGCATCGCTCGCCCCTCCTTATCCTCTCAATTTGCATGAATAAAAATATAATTTTTCCCTTCTAGTTTCTTTAGTTTGCCTGCTCCCTAGAAATGATTCACTCGGGAATGCCCTGCCAAAACATTTGCATTCAAATTTTGCTACCGCTCTTTTAGTCTTATCTGTGACAGTGAAGCTTTACTTTTGCTCAGTTGCTTCTGTGCTTCTTTTGAAGATGAGCGGGCTCGAGAATGAATTCTCCCGAAGATCACTGACTTTCGCTCTGTGGGATCAATCAGCTACACGAAAGGATAAACAGTGGCACCCTGTCACTTTCGATTACGCAGATGCAAGCCCTCAAAGTATCAAAGAAATAAAGGTAACCGATGATGCTTATTTCGGAGATCTGAACTTTTAAAGACATCAGTCTCTGGATGTGTCGAGTATTCGGTAAAACCGTTGTCATGCGAGCTTGCATCAGCATTCTGCAGCATTACGACATTGAAGCATTTGATACACGCAGTAGACTGCACACATTGGATCGACGGCAATCACATGCTCAAAAGTTTACACGATGACATAGCTCGAAACTTCTGCTTTTGAATAGTTCTCTAAGTTAACCTTTCTCAAGTTCGTTTCTCGCCGTTCAATCACGCAGGAGATCGACGCAATCCAGTACGAATCCGAGAATCAGACCGAGTGGTGTCAAGTCAATGGCGCAACTGCTCCGTGCTTTCTATTCGCGAGGAAGTTCACGCGTGGAGCAGCCGTTCGCCTGTTGTACGAGGGACTACTGGGCCCGTTCGATCCCGTTCCGTTTCTAAACGCCACCGGGAGGTTCTTTCCGGCCAAACATAGAGATGCGCACGCAAGATAGAGAGCCTGGCGAATCGGAGGACATGTTCATGGATAACCTTTGAAAGTCGCATTCTGCACTTGGTATGTAAAATTTGCTCTTCCACCCGGTTCTGAAACTCAAACTACTGGCCTCTGTCTGTACTGTATCATTTCACGCTCACTGCTCTTCCCCTAGCTTCTTGAATCTCAGAGTAGGATCGTGCTCCCCACAAAGCAGTCCGTTCTGAACCCTACGCTTTCGCTCGTCTCTCGAACGCACGCACGCACGCACGCCCGAGGCATTCGCTCTCGCGACGCTGCAAGCCATTGCATGAGTCGATGTCCGAACGGATACCGATAACTTAACAACAGTTCCCGAGCAGTCCATCGGCGCCGTCCCCTGTGTAGAGAAGATTGCTGGAACAGAAGTATCTTGATACACGACTTCATCTTGTTAATTGTCGACACAGCCCACTACTCCGTAAGAACAAGCCTTGTTTTTTTTTTTTTTTTGGCCTTTTCTATTTTGTTTCCCATGAGAATTTGTGTTTTGTCGACAGACGCATAATTAACCTCGAATTTGTATATTGTTGGAATTTTTCCAGATAGTTAGGTTCCGTTTGTTTACGGAAAATATTACTTTTTTTGGAAAATATTTTTCAATAAGTTATTTTCCGGAAAACGTAATTATTTTCGGTATTCGGGTAAAACTTGATTTTGAAGTGGAAAATATTTTCCATTTGTTCGCTTGGGAAAATATTTTCCTTTATAAACTCTTTTTCAATAATTTTATTATTATTTTTTTTTTAAAATTGTTATTTTTATTTTTAAAATATATTATTAATTTTTTTTTCTTTATTTTATGTTCTCTCCTTCCTTCCCGCCGTGCCTCGACTCATGCTAGCAAGGCTCAAGCTCACCTATCTCCGGCAAGCTCTCATGATCAGCTCACCAGCAAGGTGAGCTCAAGGCAATGAGGCTCGAGCCTCGCAGATCGACATCGCGAGTTATGCAACTTTAATTCGAAAAGTAGTTGAACTATCGGGAGGAAGAAGAAGCACAACGCTATGCAAAAAAGCGAGTGAGGGAGATCGACCAATTAGGGCAAGCGATTGACTTTGTTTAGTTTAAAAAGAGGGATTTGATTATTTTGAAAGGAGCAAAGAGAGGCAAGCACGGGAGTCCTAGGTTCGTGAAGCGAGGGAAGAGAGGATTACAGTTTTTTATTTTAAAAATGAGTCAATTTGGAAATAAGTTTCCGTCTTGTGATGCTCGGGTGTCACCGATCGGCAAGCTCGGCTCGCTCGTTGTCGTCGGCCGTGGTGGGCGATGACCGGCCGAAAAAAGAAAAATAGCAAAAAGAAAGACAGAAAAATAAAGAAAAATAAAAAATCGATTTTATTAAAAAAATAATAAAAAATCGATTTTATTAAAAAATAACAAAAAATCGATTTTATTAAAAAATAACAAAAAATTCGAATTTATGAAAAAAAAAAAAAAAAATCTAAAAAATAAAAGAAATAAGTGAGGACTAATGGAGAGTATAAGATAAGAGAGAGTGAATGTGGAAAATGTTTTCCCCAATAAATTTATTTTCCGTGAAACGAACGTCGGAAAATCCGGAAAATATTTTCCTGAAAGTTATTTTCCGTGAAACGAATGGAGCCTTAATGATTTCGTAAAATCTTCACATCCCGATAATCATTGAAAGTAAAAATCGCCCTAGTTTATTTTGCCTTAATAACGACAAAGTACGTATCCGATGGTTAGATTTGCCGATGGCGTGAAACACGCATCGGTGTTAAAAGTACTAAACAACGAGACAATATCACCGTCCCACGACATCCCTCTCCATCTTGTTGGGATCTGATAGTGGGCCACTTTAATTGTATGGTCCATCATGCATCATGTTATATGAATTCACATTTCACCGTCCATATGATTGGTACGGTTGTAGGCCCCATAGAGAATTACCAAAAAAAAAAAAAAACTTATTATACAAAATGTCTGTTCAATTTTAGACTTTTCAATTTTATCAATTTAATCATAAATTTTTTTAACAATTTGCCTTTATAGTTATTTTGGCCAATTTTAACATGAAACCATTGGCATGGACTTTAGCTGTCCTACATGACAGCATTGCGATTAGTGCTTAAACATAATGAAATAGAGAGTAATAGCCAAAAAAAGAAAAGAAATCGAGACATAAAATTTATTGTGATTCACTCTTAAATTAAGGTTATATCAAGTATAAGATTTCACTATAATTAGCACCGACACCTCTTTGTTATGGCTTTCAATTATAAGAAGAGAGAGTTTATGCATACTCAATAATTATTAATGAGCCAAAATTCAAATTACCAATAAAATATGTGCTCAAATTGTGAAAATCCTTTTGCAGGTCGGAGGCCTAATTCCGTGATGTCGCCTCGAGCCCATTGCCCGCTCGATAGAGAGGGGCTTCCTTCTCTGTGGAGACAATGAGTCACATCTCAAAGAGCATGTTTTGTCAATCGTCTAGCCTTAGCAATGAATCTTTGAACGACCATCCGATCCATTTGTGTGGCTACCAATCCTCACGTCGCCGTATTTGAATCGACGGTCCAGACATGTTGGGAGGCATTCATCATTAGGACAGTCTGCAACTTCACGTGCAAGCCATGTCACGTACGCGCGCGGGGGTGCCCCCACTGCAAGTCACGTCCTTTCCTTTCGAAAATGCATAATTCAACCCGCGACCGCAATAGCAAAGGTAGAGGTTATCGGTTTTCGATATGATGCGATGCCATCTAGGAATCAAAAATTAGATTATTTAGGATTGGAAATTAGATTATTTAGGATTGGAAATTAGACCGGACGATTTTAGGATTAAAAATTCGAAATCCTAACGCAGATCTCACATTGCTCAGCTTGACGTTAGCAACTCTACATATATCCTTGGGGCTACCTCACCCCACAACTGTAGTTTGGGGCCAAGAACCTCACTTGTCCAATCTGTCAAATGGAATTGGTCATTTAGCCAAAAAATTTAAAAATTAGAAAAAAAATACTAGAATTTTAACTATTTTAGGGTTTGTTACTATTTTTAAGATATAATAGATATTTTAAAAAATAGTTGGTTTGGTTGGGTCTGGTTTTCTTCGGAATTGAGAACCGAATCGAAAAATGTTGGTTCCATTTTTATGGAACCGGGAATTAAACCGACACTCTTGAGAACCGGATCCAATCGACCGATTCGGTCTGACCTAGGCACTTCCCGATCCAATTGGTTTAATGTGCTCACCCTTGACAAGAGGGGAGAGGAGGAGAGTAAAAGTTGTCTCGGGATAATGATGCAGTGAATAGGGTCTTTCTAGGTTCTACCCCTGTCCTCCTCCTATTGTCGAAAAAGGTGGAAACGAGAAACATGCTTGTTATTTTTTTTTAAGAAAGGAGTTGGTTTGGTGAAGCTCGGTTCTCCTTAAAATAATAAGGAATATAAGCTTTTAGAAAGATGAAAGATCTCAAGCCAAGATCAGTTGCTAGCTGGACTGAATAAGCGAAATGATCGCACAGAAGAAACTGAACTCGTAAGCATGGTAATTCCCCTCTTAAGTCAGGAAAGAAAAGAGGATAACGAATCGAAAATCACCGGTTTCATTTTTATAGAACTAAGAACTGAAATAACGTCCTCAGGAACTAACATCAAATTGATCGATCTGGTCCGATCTAGACAATTTCTGGTTCGGTCGATCCAATGTAGTCACTCTTAACAGGAGGAGAGGAAAAGCCATTCCGCCGCAATGATGAGGTGACAAGCGTCCTTTCTACTTTTTAGGTTCTACCCTCGTCCATATCCTCGTCCTCCTCCTGTTGCCGAAGAAGGTGGACACGAGAATCATGCGACGGAACAGGAAAAGCTTCAGCGATTTTTCTTTTTTTTTGGGGGGGCGGCGGCTCGTCACGTCAAAGTTCCGGTCGAGATATTTCGGGCGTCTCGGTGGCACGGCCAGCGAAAACTTAGGCGGACAGAAAGTCAAGACAGCAGCACACTCGACCACGTGCCCCGGCAGGAGACACGTGCGTTTTCCCTGTTCTTCGGGCTCTCCTTAAACGTGATCCTCGACGGAGCAGTCGATGCGTCGGTTGAAGGTAGATCCGCACGCCTTAATCGATGGTGGTAAAAAGAAGAAACGCTTGTTAATCGTGCGTTATGCAGCAGTCTTTCCACGACTTCCAGGATGAGAGGAGACCGCAACTTGTTTAGACACCACCACTAGTTATCTTACCTTAACCCCCTCTTACTTATCTTTGACCCCCTTATGGAGCTACCACTTGGCGCACGAGATCTATTCGGATTGGACAGACCGGATCGGCTTAAGACACATGCTCGAGAAGGGCAATGTCCTTCTTCCTTTCTTTGTTGGACTTAGTGAATCGTGCTCTTTGTCTCTCGATGCGGACGACATGGGCTAGAGCTTTTGGATTTGTAGTTTGCTTCCTTTCGATAGATTTCTCTCTTTAACCTCCATCTCGGTCTTTTTGTTGGTTCAATACTCAGTACCATCGAAACCTTGATTGCGCAACTCAAATGCTGTGGATGAAATTTGCGATTTTCTAATCCATTGCAAAACTTCCTTTGGTCCTCAGCTCCGTTGAAACCCTAGTCATGCAACTCAAATACTGCCGGATGAAATTTGCTATTTTCCATTCATTGCAAATCATCCTTCGATCCTATTGAAACCCTAGTTATGCTACTCGAACAAAACTCACGATTGTCCATCCATCACAAATCATCCTATGAATATCACAAGCATTATCCATGTTGGTTCGATCTTCAATTCCATTGAAATCCTAGCTATGCAACTTAGAAAGCTGCAAATAAAATTCGCAATTTTCCATCCATTGCAAACCATTCTTTGATCCTCTATTCCATCAAAACCTTAGTTACACAACTCAATGGCTATAGGAAAAAATTCCCATCCATTGCAAATCATCCTTTGATTCTATCAAAACCCTAGCTATGCAACTGGAATGTTGTAGATAAAATTCATGATTTTCCATCCATCACTAATCATCCCATGCACAATGAAAGAACTATTCATGTTGGTTTGATCATTAGTTCCCTTGAAACCCTAGTTATGCAAGTCAAAATGATGTGGATTGCGATTTTCCATCCATTGCAAACCATTCCGAAATCTTCAATTCCCTCAAAACCCTATTTTCAGAACTCAAATGTTGCAAGTAAAATTTGTGATTTTCCTACCATTGAAGGTTACTATTGAAATCCTAGTTATGCAACTCGAACTTTGTGGATAAGATTCGCGAGTGATCCAATGCATATCAAAAGCATTTATCCTTGTCGTCGTCCCCTCCCCCCCTTCTTATCCTTGATGTCTATGGAATTGAATTTGCCAGATCAAGTAACAAGGTCCCCACAGGCATCTCTTTCGCCATCCCCAAGATGTCCCTCCATTCTCCGTCTTTTCTAGGTTCAATGACCCTAGAAATCTCCACGGCACTCGGTGAGATTTCCACTGTACGAATAGAAAAGGCAATGGGCCATGAATTCCCAACGTTTCAATCGTTTCCAAAGTTAAAAAGAAAAAAGAAAAAAAGAAAATCGTTTCCAAAGTACAAGGACGTCATCCACCCAATATATAGATAGTAACTCTTGACATCCAATGCTCACCACACCTCTCTCTCCGTCCCTAGACACACAGCTCGGATCCTTTTATCCCCCTCCACCAAACACACCCGCACACATCAACCGTCGCCGCCCGTGACGATGGCGCGAGTCGTGATGAGCAACGTGACGCCGGCCATGTCGGCCTCTCCGCCGTCGTCGCCGACCTCGTCGTCCCTTTCCCCCACGCCCCCGGCGGCGGCGCCCCCCGCCGCCCTCCAGGCGCGCACGATCCCGGGCAGCTACGGGTGGCCGCTCCTCGGCCCGATGTCGGACCGCCTGGACTACTTCTGGTTCCAAGGCCCGGAGACGTTCTTCCGTAAGCGGATCGAGAAGTACAAGAGCACCGTGTTCCGCGCGAATGTGCCCCCGTCGTTCCCCTTCTTCCGGAACGTGAACCCCAACGTGGTGGTCGTCCTCGATTGCGAGTCCTTCTCTCAATTGTTCGACATGGAGATCGTGGAGAAGAGGAATGTCCTCGTCGGCGACTTCATGCCGAGCGTCAAGTACACCGGCAACGTCCGGGTCTGCGCCTACCTCGACACCTCCGAGCCGCAGCACGCTCAGGTACGGCCGCGCCGCCGCTTAACGAACCGGCCCTTCTAGTCGGGAATGAGATTATATTTCACATGAGAAGCTCTTCATCCGCTTGCCAAAGCTGATGGAAGTTTCAATTGCTTGAATTCATGCCTTTTGCTTACCAACATCTTTCTCGTACTCAAAAGCTTATGTGCCTCCTCATGTGAAAATATCGCACTTATTTTCACCTAGAGTACTACTAATGCGGTAAGTAGGCGACATGTGATTTTCTTTTGAATCACCCAAGTTCACGAAAATTCACTAGCACTGCACAAATGTGGTCTATGGAAGTCAGGATCAAACCCTAAATATTGATTGTTTGAGGGAGATCAAATAAAATTTTTACCTCTAAAACGACAAGTAATTCAGAGTACTTACGTGAGTAAATTTCAGAACTCTTTGTCCTTGTTAGTAAATATCTGGCGTGAATGAGGACAGTTTCGTAAAATTATTGGAGTCTATATGGAAAATTTGGAAATAATCTGTTTATTTTTTCCCTGGATGTCTCTTTACTATTTTTGGGTTGTGACCTAGCTAAAATTAGCAAAGTCGCCATCTTGGAATTTGATTTTATTTTCACAATTATTGGAAAAAGATATTCATTTTCCTGACGCTAGACAAGCGTCGGAAAATTTCCCTTCTGGTGGGCCCCGAGACAACGTCGGAATCGATTGATTTTTCCATGTAAAGGACATGTATTATTGTCTGGGGCACTGAGTCACGTTCGTACGAGTACAGCCAAAAGCTAATCTTGAACCGTCGGTTTTTCTGTGGGCCCGCTGTTGGGACAGTCCTTTTCACCGTTGATGGTCCCCTCGGTTCCCGTAACTCTCCACGGGAAAAATGATCTGTGGCTCGCGTCCTCACGCTTGGGAATCTACCTAGTACTAGTCCTTCCAATCATAGACCTCCAAGAGTTTTTTCCTCCAAGATTTTTTTCGGAGCGATTGATGTGATTTTGATTTTGATCTTTATTTTTACCTTGTTTCTTAAAATTATCGGGTGCGTAAATTCAAAATTATCTAAAAATTGTCATACTCGATAAAGTCATTTAAGTATATCATAATAAACTCTTCAATTCATTAAGCATGAGAATTTAAGTTGCAAGGAATTAATCTTTTAAAAATAAAAAAATTCTAAACCTAATTTTTGGATATTGATTCAATTCTAAATTTTCTAATTTAATTAATTTGATCTTAAATTTTTTTAATGATTTGTTAATGTAAGTAATTCTAGCTAATTTAGTCGATAATTATTGATGTCGATATTAGCCATTTTATGTTGTATAGCTAATGCAAATATAGATAATTTTTCTTTTCCCGTGCTAAGCAAAGGCTTTGTTCATTTGTAGAAAAAAATAAAAAAATAAAAAAATTATAATTTATAAAAATTATTTTTGCGTTTTTTTATCAAAATTTGTTGAACAAACTATATCAAAAAATCTTTAAAAAGCTTAAGAATAAATTTATCAATTAAAAAATTTATAATTATATTGACATCAGTACAATTAGTTCAGGAATTTTTTTGATAATCACTCCATTAATCATTTCCTCATAAAGAGTACTTTTCTTCCTCTCTCAACATATTCGCGCTTCCATATAAGATTTGTATTTTGCCTCAAACAACATGACTTACGTTCAGGAAAAAAAGAACATTAGTTTCTTTTATGAATTTTTATGTTGCAAATCATTGAAAAATTTCTAGCATTTGTTTTTGACTCATTTTATTGAGTACTTCCTTGAAAATTGTTTTTTTTTTCTCTCAATACTAAAATAATATCATTTATTACAGATAAAATATCCCAACATCAATAAATTTTCTTAACTTTTATCTCATTTCGAAAAAATTTAAACATGTGCAATGCACGAGATTCTATTAGAATGCGAGAAACTAGAAATGCCTTTTGTAAGTGTTCGATACGGGAAGAAGAGAGAATATGCAAAAGGAAAAATCAAAATGGCATGAGAAAAAAAAAGTTCTTAAAAAAGTCGAAAAAATCGAAAAAATTGGAATTTTTTTTTCACGAATCATGGAAATTATAAAATACTTATAGATTTCAATCGAAGATGGCATTTTTTATTTCCTATTAATATATGATTCTTTTTATTTTTATTTTGTAATTTTGATTTTAATAATGTGACATCTACAGGTGAAGAACTTTGCGCTGGACACGCTCAAGAGGAGCTCCAGAGTATGGGAGAGCGAAGTGATCTCGAACTTGGACACCATGTGGGACACCATCGAGTCCAACCTCGCCAAGGACGGCAAGGCCAGCGTCATCTTCCCTCTCCAGAAGTTCCTCTTCAACTTCCTCTGCAAGTCCATCATCGGTGCCGACCCGGCCACCTCGCCGCAGGTGGCCGAGTCCGGTTACGCCATGCTTGACCGGTGGCTCGCTCTCCAGATCCTCCCCACCGTCAACATCGGTACGGAAGAGGCGACAGAGCCCGCATGCACGCTTTGTTTTGGAGATTTAACTAGGAAGCTAAAGGAAATGTTCGATTCCTGGTGATTTGCAGGCATCCTGCAACCTCTGGAGGAGATCTTTCTGCACTCCTGGGCGTACCCTTTTGCGCTCGTGAGCGGGGACTACAACAAGCTCTACCAGTTCATCGAGAAGGAAGGCCGAGAGGCGGTCGAGAGGGCGAAGTCCGAGTTCGGGTTGACCCACCAGGAGGCCATCCACAACCTGCTGTTCATCCTCGGCTTCAACGCGTTCGGCGGCTTCACGGTGTTCCTCCCCACGCTGCTGAAAACCGTGCTCAGCAGCGACATGGCCGGGCTGCAGGAGCGGCTGAGGAAGGAGGTCCGGGAGAAGGGGGGGCCGACGCTGGGGTTCGAGTCGGTGAAGGAGATGGAGCTGGTGAAGTCGGTCGTGTACGAGACGCTGCGGCTCAACCCGCCCGTCCCGCTCCAGTACGCCCGGGCCCGGAAGGACTTCCAGCTCAGGTCGCACGACTCGGTCTTCGACGTCAAGAAAGGTGAGCGACTTTCAGGCCCGTTCCACATTGGCTGCACGTTCTGTCCTCCAGCCCTAAAATTCGACACCGGCGTTTCATTTCGCATCGACCATCGTCTCTCGAGATCGCATTCGCGTTTCATCGTTGCTTGCTTTTTTTCAGGCGAGCTGCTGTGCGGGTACCAGAAGTTGGTGATGAGAGACCCGAAGGTGTTCGACGAGCCGGAGAGTTTCAAGTCCGACCGGTTCGTCCAGAACGGCGAGCTGCTGAACTACTTGTACTGGTCCAACGGGCCGCAGACCGGATCGCCGAGCGAGTCGAACAAGCAGTGCGCGGCCAAGGACTACGTCACCCTCACCGCGTGCCTCTTCGTCGCCTACATGTTCAGGCGGTACGATTCCGTCACCGGAAGCTCGAGCTCGATCACGGCGGTTGAGAAGGCCAAATGAGTCGATGTGCGTTTGTATCGTACGGGAAAGTTCGGGCTTTGTTGGGCTTGAGGCCCAGCCCGTATATCTATACAGAGGGATGGCCTCTTTACAAGCGGTTCTCAATCTCGAGTCCACACCTTCGTAAATTGTCGAGATAAATCATCGTTGAAATTATTTAATGTATGAACTATGGGTGCATGTTGTGGCACAAACATCGTGATAAAAAGAAATACTTTTGAAAAATCATTTTTCAGAAAAAAAAATAATTTTCATTTATTCAGTGATATGTAATTGAAAATGTTTTATGATATTTGAATTTCATAGGAAAAATGTTTGCAAAAGATTGGATATGGGAATGGTCTTGCAAGCCAAAGTTCAAAGACTAATGAAATGAAGAACCTTCATTTCCTTTCCTCTCTCTCTCTCTCTCTCTCTACAAATGCATTTCGCAAATCTCGGAACTCCCACATCCATGGATGACTCTAGCTCATGGTTGGGGACATGAGGAGTGAGTTTGGGCTTGGAACTTCAACTTCCACGTTGTCTCGGCCAGGTTGTCTCCTTCGTCGTCATGCTGTGATTTGCGAAAAAGACGATCAATTATGGAAAGCGTTTTCACTTTTGTAAATTTAGGAATTCACTACTAATTTTATACATAAATATTTTCATTGACTAGAAAGTTTTTCCATCAATTAGTTATTTTCGGCAAGTCAAATAGTTAAAAGTCTAGAAAATTAATTTCCAAAAATCACTTTCACTCAAATAAACAAACCATATAATTTCAGTCCAACCCAAATGAAGTACGAATTATTAACAAGAACAAAATGATGGTTTATGTTGGACATTACGAAATACATTAAATTTCCAATCACTGAAATTTGGTGGGTCATATATTGAACGCACATGTTTAACAAATTGTGACTATGCCTAGATCCGGCCAGTGTTGAAACATATTTTCTCACGAAGGACCACCCAAAGAAGAGCAGAGCAGGTCTTTAGCAAATTACTACCCCTCAATCATGCAAACTCCAGAAAATCAGAATTTTCATATGACACCAATTATATAACAAGTGATCACATAAATGGTCCATGAAATTTAATTCAATAAGCAATCTTAAATATGGTCCCTAAAATTTAGCTCCATGTGCATTATTGTCCCTAAATTTTCAGTCAATTTAATTTCTGAAATATATGAAAAATGTTCAATGTTGTTGTTCCATTAATTCAAGTTGCTCATGTAATCCAGGAATTTGATTAAATATATATCAAAAGCTCTGAAATGATATTGCACATCAAAGTAAAGTCGTGCTGAACAAACTGAAAGTTTAGGCGGGATATTGCACATAGGGACAAAGGTCGGGGATCATATGCGTAATTATTCCTCGTGTAAGCATAATTAACAAGCCCAATCTAACGGCCCGAGGCACAGGAATATGGGCCGGATCGTCTTTGGGCCTGGCCCACATAGATGCCCGTGGCCGCGTGATTGATGGGCCCACTAATCACTCTTTCGGTGTTTTCTCTCTGTTGCTTTTTTTCTTTCGCTGTTTTTTCTGCCGGACGAAAAACTGAAACTTTCGTCGTGCAGTGTCATCATCATCTTCAGCACCCCACAGCATTTTCCCAAGGTTTCCCACCACCTGCAAATTGCCCCGCGCTCCCCCACATGATCTGAATCCCTCCAGATTCGCGCCGTCGTTCTCCCCTTTCCGATCGGCCGCCGGAGACAATGTCGCTCGACGTCCCTCGCGACGCCATCAGGCGACTCCAGATCGCGCTCCGGGAGGAAGCGAAGATCCCCTCCTACGACCCCGGCGACCCTTCGATCCCGCCGCTGCGCCCGTACGAGGAGTCGATCTCCGAGGTCGATCCGAGCCCGCCGTACCTGCGTTGCAAGCATTGCAGAGGGAGGCTCCTCAGAGGCGTCGGCTCCGCGTTCTGCGTCTTCTGCGGGAAAGAGCAGTTCGGCGACGTCCCCCCTGATCCTGTTAATTTCAGGTCGACCCGTGGTTACCGGTGGTTGCTCGATGCGCTGCAGCTGGATGGATCGGTGAGGGTTCTGCATCTCATTTTCGGTTTAATGTCGGGTGCTTCTGCTCTGGATTCTGCGTGAATTGGGGGAAATTTGGCGGGATTAGGGATTTGATTGACTTGTTTAGATTTTGCTTGTTGTTTTTTGAGTTCATTCTTGGATATGTGTGTTCGAAGGTATATTCGCTACTCTTTATTTGGCCTAGTGATTCCACTGGCAATCTGGAGCATTAAGTTATTTTTTTTTCTCGATCATTAAGTGCTATTATTGCTGAAAAGATCAAACCGTAGGAGGGTTACTTCCTTTTACAAACTTAGTTCAGGACTCAATCTCAATTTAAGATGTCAAGCGAAAACATCAAGCCTGAAATTTCAGTTCCCCTGCTACTAAACTGATACAACTAAAGCATTGTAGCACAATGAAACAGACAAAGTAGAGACAAATCATTCTCCTTACCAATCTCAGGTATCAATATGCCCCATGAAGCACCCAAATCTTTGTCAAAGCTGCTCCTTTTTTCCTACAGCAAACTGGTAACCTTAAGCCTGATCACAAACAAGGTACTCATGAAAACATTTTCAGCTCAAGAAACTTCACCATTGTGAACCTTAGCATTAAAGTTCCACACAGCTCAGCCTGAATTTCAACCAGATCATTTGATCTAGGAGAGGCCAAAACCACTCATTTGCTTTTATGACAGCTGTGATGTTAGCATTCCTATCCCAAGCAGAGTTATAGATAACCCTACTTGGATAAATCTCAGCCAAATTCCTTTTGGGATGCCAATTGTCTTGCCAAAGAGAGCATTAAGTTCATAATTCTGTAGTATGTTTTATTTTGTAAGTAGATTCTGATGAGCATTAATGGTTTGGGTTTAAGATCTGGCTCACTATTCTAATTTAATAGGATCTTATCATGCATACTTTGTCGTTGGAAAACTATAGCACATTTACTCAAGTGTAGTCTTTGCAGGGCTGAACCATGGATGGTTTCTTTTTGTACGAGCTTTGTGGTTTTGGGCATCCATTCTGTCATTCTTTGGTTTTCAGTGATTTTCCTATTGGTTTATTTGACTATTTATGATATTGGTTTAATTGGTCGCGAGCTGTAATTTTAAACTATAGACAAGAAAACATCTGTTGCACACTTTGGTTTTATTTCTGATCATTATTGTCAATAAGTATATGCCATGACTGGTTTGTAAATTGGCTTCCAGGAGAGTGTTGAACCATTTTCTGAAGAAAATGAGTTGAACAGAGGGCGGAGTGTGCCAATAGATTCAATTTCCCTGTCTGATCTGCTAAATTTAGAGATCAGATGGTCTTCTAAGGCAGAGAAACCTGGAACTATTATTACCAACGAGTCAAGCCTCGCAAAAACTTCTCTGAATCTGGCTGGGCTTGACCTTGACAACTTTTTTGGGGAAGTGAAGACGAAAATCACTCCAAATGAATCTGAGGAGCAGCTTGGAGCAAGCAAGCAGAGGGAAAAGGCAGAAAGGATCGCTTTCCATAGTACTGAGAATCTAAGTTTGTTTGAGAATCTGCAGTCTTCCACTGAACCTGTCGAGTCTCCTGAACATGGGAAATACAACACAATGTCTTCATGGGAGCCAGAGTTTCAGTCCACTGATTCTGAATCTTTTGCTAAGGATTCCAGATCGTTGGACCCTTTTGCAAATTCTACGGTTAATCTTTCTACCCATATGGATGCTGTCTTTGGATTCGGAATGGAATCAAGAAGCACTGATGCTAAAGATGGCGCACCTTCTTCCTCCAAAATGGATGACTGGTTTGAAGATGATCCGAGGAGTTATTCTGTGTTTGGGTCAACTGGCTCTAATGTGGGTTTCAAAACAAATGACAATGTGGATACAAGTAAGGTCATCAACACTGCAGAGAGTTCTTCAACAAGTGTTGATTGGGTTCAGGATAATCAATGGCCGAGTGGCAACAACACTGCACATCATGGCAAAAGAGTTGATGAGAATGATGACTCTAATGATGCTTGGAATGATTTTACAAGCTCCACTAATCCAGCAGATATTAATACTTGGAAACCAAATAATGACCTTGTGATGCATTCTGAGCAATCTTCAGATATGAACATGTTTAAGTCGGGGAACAAGGCAGAAAATATGAATTTTGGCAATCTTTTGCAACCTGACCCTTTCTTTGGATCATTTGGCATTGCAACTGTTTCAGTCAAGGAGAACTTGAAGTCTGAAGCTTCTGGCTTAGACAGGTACCCTTGGCTGCTTCTTTCTTTTGCATTCATGAGCTCATCCTTGCATGTGCATGTTGCCTTGTGCGCATTCACTATTGACATGGCTATATTAGCTTTCTATATTTACCTCACTTAATTCCTACACTTCTGTCACCCTTACCGTAGTGATTGCTGAACTCAGGAATATGTTTAAATTTGATGAGTCACAGGCACAGTATTGTTTGGGACTAGGGATGTAACCAGTGTGGGTTAGGATGGAATCATTTTATACTATCTTGCCTGGCAAAATAAGATGCTACCAATGATGCATCCCCGCATTGTGGGTCTTTTACAAAATTACATTCCTGCCTGACCAGGGATCATCCTTTTTATCTTATATCTTCAAGCAAAGTTTCTAAACAAAAGAAACTCAATTTTACGATATTAGAACCTAGAGATATGTCAAATAGTTGCAAACTGTGAGATGTAGATAATTAATCGTTGAATGTGAAAAAGATATCTCATTTACGTTTGAGCATTGTCTGCACGTTGGGACATAATAACTTTTCCCTCTTTTCTTATGTGTGGACAGTAGAAGTATTTTTGCACAGTAAATTTGACATGACTAGATTATTTTCTTGTTTATTTTTGTTACTGTTACAATCTATGCAAGCCAAATGCTTGTCTCAGGTGTTTGTTGCTGTTCAGTTTGAAATAAGTCAGTCTCGGTTCATTCTGATATCTATTCTCTTTTAAATAATAAAAGATATATATAAAGGGAGAAAAGCTATATTATAGGTAAAGAAGTTCAACTATAGAGCACCAAGGGGGGTGCCATATATGGAAAGAGCCCAAAAAATTAAAGCCATATACAAAACAGCTCTCAAAATCAAAAGGGAGCTCAAATACATGATAAATAATCGACTATATGAACCAACGCATTTACATACATATGCAGGTTTCCATTGTACTTAATGTTAATGGGAAAAGAGCTATATTTGGTACTAAAAGAAGAAGAAAAAAGAAGTAAGTCCAGGAGAATTATTTTAGAATTGACAAATCATCAGAAGAATGTGGAATGAATTGCTCCATAGCAGCTTGTAGTCCTATTATTGATGTACTTTTAATAAAAGATTCAAGAAGTAAAATAAGAGGAAGCAACAGTAAGGTAAGAAACTCACCCCCTCTCAATAATATAAACTTGAAAAGGAGAAGAAGAGTTCTGACAGTCCTAGAATTGAGTCTTCAGTTTACCTTCTTTTTATTAGTTTTAAAATATTGACTTTTGAGAACTTTTTTAGTGAAGCAAAGAGAGAAATCAGTGCAGCTGAATCTGAAGGGTGGTTGGGACCAAACAACCAGAGTCAAAGTACAGATGGCAATGCCTTTCAAGGTCTGGATGATATGAGTTTCCTTGAGAATGTGCAGCCTTCTGCTAGAACTGTCCAGTCCTCTGAATGTGAGAATGACAACTCAATGGCTGCGTGGGACGCAGAGTTTCAATCCGCAGATTCTAGTAGTCATGCTAAGAAATTTGAATCATCAGACCCTTTTGCGGGTTCTGTAGTTGATTTTTCTGGCCATATGGATGCTGTGTTTGGACCGGGAAAGCAATTTGCAGGTACAGATGCTAAGGATGGTCCACCTTCTTCCTCCAAAATAGATGATTTGTTTCAGGATAATGTGAGCAGTTCTGGTTTTGGGTCAGATAGCTGGTATCAGGGATCTAAAACAATTGATAAAATTGATGACACTAGTTCCATGGGTGCCCCAAACATTTCTTCAAAGAATATTGATTGGGTTCAGGATAATCAGTGGCTCACAGGTGGCAGCATTTCACATCACGCTGAATCTGCTGAGGAGAATGATTGTTCTCTCGATGTCTGGGATGATTTTGCAAACTCAACTAGTCCAGCTTATAACAATTTGTTGAAAGCAAATAATGACCTCGGAGTGCCTCCTCAGCAATCCTCTGAAATAAAGTTGTTCAGCTCAGAAAGTGATTCACAACTGATGGATTCTCGCAATGCCCCGAAACTCGATGTCTTTTCGGGATTGTTCAACAGTTCTAATGATTCAGTCTATGAGAAAGCGCATCCAAATTTTTCTGCTTTAGAGAGGAATCGGTAATGGCCTCTTTGTTGAAAGTGTGAGCTTAACCATGCATTTGCATGTCATGTGCATGTGGGGGCATGAGTTTCACCTACGTATGTGCATGCATTTCTTGTGTTGACTCATTTTGCTTCTGCAAAGACTTTGCTTCACTTTAGTCAAGCCAGTGTATCACTCTCACATTGATTCTTAAATAAAGAATTTATGTTCACATATCATCTATCACCTGTCTTTTGCATGGCATCAGCTGTTTTAGATAGCCACTTGGTTGTGATAGTGATTCTGGTCGATGTTAGTGCTCTCTCACTTTTAAGTAGCATCTAAATACCGTTGCTTTTGCTCTAGGGACAAGTTATTGTGGGTTCCCTTATGTGAAGATTCTGCTGTGAATTTTTAATTGTGGTGTGGAGTAGGATAAGTAGCCATTGCCCTTCAATGATGATGCACTTTTCCAATTCATGAAGTGTCTTTCTCATGTTCTTTCCAAGTTCTTCTATTGTCATTTCCGTTTCTTCATAATGAAGCGTTCTTCCTAACATGTTTCCCCTTAGATCCATTTTGAATCTTTTTCCATATGATATATGCCCTTGTAAAAATTTACAGAGTATGTTTATATATTATCAGAGTTGAAATCTTCTTGGTTATTGCTGTGCAATGTTGGAATTTTGGCTTTCTCCAAGCTTAAACTTCGCAGTAATTATCTCGAAACATGGTAGTTGTAGATGTTCTCATTTGTCTCTTTGCCTTCTACATTAGGATGGACGATCTGGATTCTAAATATAGAAGTGAAGAAGGTGGTGGCAAAGGTGAAGATATGAATATAAACGTGAGAAAGAGTGATGATGCGAACATGCTAATGTCTCAGATGCACGATCTCTCGTTTATGCTTGATAGCAAACTATCAATTCCCCCAAGGTTAGAAAGGTCCCATTCTTCTCAAGATCGGGATTAGTGTATGAAATTTTTTTCATTTGTTTTTGTATTGTAGTTCATATCTTTTAGTCATGTCCATCTCTTCCCCCCTTCCAGTTTTGGTAGACCTTAGGGCTGTGAAAATCAGTTTTCCTTTGAGTCAATTGTGATTGTGAAGTCCACAAGATTGGTTAAGATTAAATGATAAGTTCTATTACAATTTTTTACCTCTGGTTAGCTGGATCATGTGTGAATTTTGTGAGAAATAAGTATTTATCATTCTCTGCCCTAATGCCTGGATAAAGCAATGAGCTGTTGTCTACTCGCCATGCAATATAAGACGTTGCTATCTTTGTGATTTGAACTGTGCTAAGCAGAACGCTTTTTCTGTGACTTTATATATGCTTGTAGGTCTTCACCATGCTTCATTATCTAGTTGGAAAGAGGGGAATTTGTGCCATTGTTACCCTCTGGACCTGAGATGTTGCATTCAGTCCATCATAGTCACTGTGTAGCTATTCTATGATCTTTAAGATAGAACGAGAGGGATGAGGCTCAAAGGCTACATGTTTACTTAAATCTTAGTAAAAGGGCACATAGACGGCACTATATATAGATAATAAGATACCCTAACAAAACCCTAATTTCTTCTAACTACTGACTAATATTGATAGATATATTTCAATACATGGAATATGATAATTTGCTGCTTCGTTAGAGTTTCATAAAAACAATGAGAATATCTTGTCTTCTATCAGAAGCAAAAGGCATGATTAATTGTACAATCATGCTTTTAATTTTGCAAATACCCAATTCAACAATCGCAGCCCTTATCAACTTGTGGATGTAAATCTACATAAGCAAACTACAACGCTTGCTAGGATAGCTCCCTTCATTATAGTAGTCGAGGGAATCCCATATTTTCCTTTCCCAAATAGCCCCCTAAAAAATGGCCAGAAACACAGCACCACCCACACAGTACAGATCACCTCTCCAAAGTCAGAGCCGTTGTTATTGGATGCTTGTGGGCGCAACCCTAGCAATATTGTAAGTATCGCTGTCAAGTGCACCAGTAGGAGAGCAATGGCCGGTACAAAAACTGGGGACTCATCAAAGGTGAATCTCCCAAGTTCAGCACTAGTATTATCACTAGATGCAGACTGTTCTTTCTTGGTTACTTCAAATACGGTATCCGATATCCCCAAGAGCTTGAGTACAACACCTAGGAGTCCAAATGACCAGGCACATGAAGATGTTATCTGTTGCATTCTTTGGTTATTCCACCATGCACGTATTGACAAGCCAACGATGAAGTACTCGTATAAACCATATAGGTTATATATGACGAAAATGGCAGCTGGAATTACAATAGCTGATTCTTGTCCCTGCGATTACGCAAGATAGAAAGATAATGAGGGAATTCTGATAACAAAAAAGTGATTTGTTTTAGTTTCTTCTTACCTTGGGCAAGAAGTGGGTGTTGGTCATGATACAATAAGCTGGTATGAGAGCATATAAGAACTCAGGAATGGATCTGAGTGCTCGAATTAGGAGCCACACGTACGCCAAACATTGCCTGAAGTGGAGCTGCCCGAATAGGGTGCCATATATTGGATTCTTTTTGCTTGCTAGAACTTCGAGTAGGCCCGTGGCCCATCTCTTTTGTTGGGTCATCGAGGCAGGCCCACCAGATGGCGCACAGCCTAGAAAAGCAGGTGTATTCGGTGAACAGTAGAGTGATTTCCAACCCTTGGTATGGATTGCTAATCCTGTAAGGATATCTTCTGTTGTCGATCCGTACATCCAACCGATCTGCAAGAAAACACATGCACAACATTTTATCACTCTGGGAAACTAATTTTGCCATCTTTCTTATTGTCACAAGACTGCTTAGAGACAGAACACTTAGTGCCGTGAATTGTGTGGCTGGCAATTCGTGTTCGTGGAAAAATCATACATGTTGAGGTTAATGTTGGTGAGCTTAGGGTGGTTACAGCAATGCAACTTTAGAGTTGAGAATGATTAGTGGATTAATCTTGGAAAACACAGTTGGATGTAAGTATATCTAAATGTGTATGATGTGCAAAATTAATGTAGAGACATACTGACCTTTTTACCCCAAGCAGTATTGTATTCATAGGTGCAGCTAGTAACTTGATGAGCTGCTTCAAGAGAGCTCAAAAGATCTTTGGGA
Organism: Corymbia maculata; assembly: GCA_014182735.1. NCBI lineage: Eukaryota > Viridiplantae > Streptophyta > Magnoliopsida > Myrtales > Myrtaceae > Corymbia > Corymbia maculata. Next base: position 5,882,555 of record CM024692.1, read on the forward strand.
TGATCTGAATTACCCCGTAGAGCATGAGCAGCAGAATTCATGAACTGTCTTGAACTTCCAAATCCATTTAGTGATATTTTCTTGGTTAATTCTCCTATAAAAATCGAATTAACAAATGAAAGGATATGGTTTATTAGAACTAGGCAAATAGTCTGTGCGGTTGGTGGTCAAATAAAAGCACATACCGTTCGAATTAAGATTACTATTTTCAATCTTCATGTCATCAGGCCACAACCCATAGATTACTTTCCGACGATGAATGCATCCTGTGCCCGCATAGAAAGGTCCTTGAATTCCCACTATCCCTCGTCCCAAATACTAAAATCAACAGTATCATAAGTGCATATGCTAATTAGTAAATAAGTTGCAAATCAGCTCCAAATAAGACTTATTGTGTATTAAAATTTCACCTACTTCGAATAAGACCACCATTTGATTTCCAAATGGATCATCCTTTAGTCCATCATAGAAAATCTGTGGACATTGAACAAATGCGCAGTCTCTCTCATGTTTTGTACCGAGAAGGAGACACAGAGCATGAAGAACAATTTGTGGGTTGTTGGCATACATGTCGCAGTCGACATTTAACATGAATGGTGCATTCGTCATGAGTCCTGAAACTCTGGTCTGTTCATCCATCAAAGAGAGATAAGAAGAAATGAATTACAAGATTGTTTTCCCAACAAATACCATACTTAGGGCTTGATGGAAAGTCTTACGCACCAAGACATTCATGGCTCCTGCCTTGTAATGATGTGGATGCTTTGGCCGCTTTTCTCGTGATATGTAGATTAGATGTGGCAATTCATCTGGATGACCTCCTTTATTTTCCAGTATGATCTTTGTCAAAATTACAATAAAAGCAGTGAGCCTCAAATTAACAACAACGACCTCCTTTTCAATTTAATTGTGACATGTTGATGTTAATTTGGTGAACCATATTAATCGTAGAACAATTTTATGCTAATCTAGACAAAAATATTTTCTCTAGAATTTCACTGTACCTTAATAATACTAGGATGATTACTACGCTCTGTGTTAGAGAAAGCAGCAAACTCCCCAGTAAGATCAGATAGGACTGAGCCTTGGGACGCGTCTTCTATCTTCCTGCTCAGCTTCTCGTACTCATCCTGTGAAAAAGAAGACAAATTTGAGTATTTCGCCATCCATATCTTATACATACGCAATCCTCTCTCTCTCTCTCTCTCTCCAGTTCCCTTCAAATAATCACCTATTATTTTGACCATGTCCGACAAATGAACACTAGACTCCAATGATTGAATATTACCCTCATTGTGTCCCGTGCATTCTGAAACTCCAATGAGCAATCTTCTCCAGACAATGTCGTGTCCCCAGCGAAGTAACGGAATGGGGCTCGCAATTGAATATTGAACTTTTTACAAAACGGAACCCAGAGCTTTGCGAACTTGGCAGCTTCTGTTAGAGAGTAGAAGGTCAATGGGGAGCAGCCGTCATCGGAGACATAGCACGCTAGCTTATGAGCCGGATAGTCTACCGCCATTAAAGAAAGGACTGTGTTCACGGTGATGATCGGTGGCTCTAGCTGGGGGTCTGCTGTCGTGACAAAGAGGTCCACCGGAGGAAGCTCCGTTACCCTATATAAAGGAAATGTAAGGAAAAAAAAACAGCAATAAGGAAATTAACCTAAATAGAATAACTCGGTTTGACACAACGAACTTACAGAACGTCCACAACCCGAAATCTACGGAGAACGTACGTGAATGTTATATAATACAGGTACTTCTGTCAAAACTCATCTTCCGAAACTGAACTCAATGGTGTTGTAACTTTCCAAATTCAGTTCAGTACGTTAGGTACAAGTTACGATGTCCTGTGAAAGCGTAAACTTGGAAACAGAAGGAAAGGTGATAAATATTTCCAGAAAATTAGTTCTTCGCGAGCACAATACCGTCACTAAAAACTCGGAAAAGAAAATCATGATGAGGAGCATTAGAGACGGGGAAAGAAAGTAAAAGCAAGCTGTACTAGTAGCTGTAGCGATATGGATTTTGGGGGTCAAGAGCTCGTGACAGAAGCAATATGATGATGCCGAAATAGTTGAAGATTCAAAGTAAAGCAAGCCATGTGAAAAAGATAGCTCCTTTTCTATTGATATACCTTTGCAAGATACGTTGAGGGTGAGTTTTGTAGTTCACGGGGTTCCATTTGGTGCTGATGATGAGAACCCACACGAACGTGAACCACGACTCGCACAGGAGTGCGACCTGCCACTCAAGGCCATGGCCCTCGAGGTGCACAAGCCGATACACGAGAAGAGAGACGAGAAGTAACAAGATGAATATCTCGACCACCCTCTTTGCATCGTTTTTCAGGCTTATTTTCTCATATAGAGGAGTGGAAGTGGATTGGACTGCCATTGGAGATGGCTTGTGTGTCTCTGCACACCACAGCTCTTGTTCTTTGCTGTTTCTATTCGGCGTTCTTGTGTGGACAGAAGGGGGCCATGACTCCAATGTTGGTGGCGACTTATTTATAGAGAGAGAGGTTGAATCCTGGTTGTTAACTCAGTGATTCAAGAAAAAAACTTGCGTATATGATTCCATAAGCTTAACTTGTGTATATGATTCCATGAGCTTAAGTATTTTCAAACCTTCATTAATAAAAATTGTTTATGTCAACGTCAGCTATGTTTTGTAAAAGACCCGGTGTTCATGTCGGTGATTTTTGGCTAAACTTGATTGGAAGAATTACATTAGCAAACCATCAAAAGGTTTAAGGTTAAATTGGCACAATTGAAATAAAGCTTGCTGTACAATAAATTTGAAATTTTTTGGACAATTACCCCTAATGCAAAAACTATATAAAGCGGACATAATATAGTATTCTTACTCTTAAAAGGGTTGCTTCTTTAAATTTTCTTCTTTGATTTTTTCGTTTCTTATATAAAAAGAGACATTGGTGGTCCAAAGCCTCCAGTTGGACCTTTTTGTCATCTTGAGTATGCCTCGTTTGTAGCAATGCGTGGATGAGTTAGTTTTCAGCGTTAGCTGCTGAAGCCAAACATTTATAAGGGCTTTCTTGTCTTTTCATTTAATTTTGCTTTTAGTTTTATTTAGTTGGCCTTACTCTACTTCTCCAAAGCCTCGTATTGGACCTTTTTGTCATCTTGAGTATGTCCCATTTGTAGCAATTTGCAGATGAGTTGGTTTTTAATGTTGGCTGCCTTTTTGTCTCACCTTTTAATAAGGTATGAGAGTTGAAACTCTTATTTGAAACTAAATTATCTCTATTCTAATCCTTCTAAGAAGTTGAGGATTCAAATCCCTTATCTTCCTCTTTTCATTTGGGAATGATGGTCAATGGAGCAAACCTCAGTAGTTATTTTGCTTTTAGTTTAAAAGGTACACTTAATATTAGGGGTTGAGAAAGAAAATAGAGAGAAGGGAAAAAAAGAAAAGAAAAAGTGAGTAATTCTTGTGAGGGCTCTCAATTTTTTCGTGCCAAGATCTTAATACTTTCTACTAAGTTCAGTGGATTCACAGAATGTCTCTGTGAGGAGACATAGCCCAAATTTGAGTGAACTCCGATAACAAAAATATGTTCTTTCAATTATGTTCTTTTATTATTATATTATACTTGAGTGAATTGTTTGCTCGCGTTATTTTTTTGGAATTGGCATGTGATTTCTAACATTTAGCTAGCGATCAATAATCATGAGGTGCTTCTCCGAACCATCCAAACATTTAGCTCGCGATCAATAACCGTGAGGTGCTTCTCTAAACCATCCAAAAACGAAGATTCTCGACGTGCATCGTATCCAAGTAAATATTGGCATGTCCTGGGCGGATCTTCCTTTTCTGCCGCATTAGGGTTTTATTCCCAAGAAACTCACGGACTGTCGGTCAAACATTAGGAAGTACCTGCCGGTCCAGGCTAAAGCAATCGTACTCTACTTGGCAAAGAACATATACATGTGTATATGTATGCATTATTAGACGCTGATCGTCGACAGAGAAGTTCCGTCTCAATGCCATAATGAAAGAAAGATGATAATCTTCGTCGATGACAAGCTTAATACAGAAGAAGAAACGTGATCTGAGAAAAGTTTATGGATGCTGAAATTGCGTGAGCAAGTGGGAGTTGAGAGAGTCCAAGGGCACGTCTGGAAATAGCGCCGGTTGATGAAGGTTAAACGGCATTAGGTTTAGCACATGGCGTCCCAGTCAATATAGTCTAGAATATATGTCCAAACCGTAACTCTCTCTATCGCGATTGATAAAGTTGACAAAACGTAATTATACTTTGTCAATTCCTGACTTGCATTGAGTAGTTTTATGTTATCTATCACGATAAACTAGATTTACCACATGGTGTCTTTGGCCCCATATGGTGATGAATTTATAATATAGGTAATGGCCAGACACAAAAGGAGAAGGACAAGTACAATTTTTCAACCCTCTTTTGGACCGGTACCATAGAGACCTTGTCAACATTCCGTTTTGTTTAATCCTTTTTTTTTTGTCCATAGAGTTTATGTTTGCGGCGATGTAAAAATTAATCTTATATTGTTCGGCTAATGGCGATGGCTCAAGATGAGATAGTAAGAGAAAGCGATATTATTTTATTAAGAAGGAAGTTTATTCTACGCACTCTAACTTATTATAAAGAATGCTAAGCGATGCAATGACGAATTACATGATATCGAATCTCAACCACCATTCTTCGCCACCAAGTTGGAAAAGCACAAGACGAAGAAGAGCCGCCATGAGAGAGAGAGAGAGAGTATTGAATTTTGTTCAATTAAGCAAAATTTATCGAAGCTTTTGGAATTCTTCATCTCCAGGATGAAAGGTAGGTGTTCGTCGGGGCTCGCCGAGGACATTTATGGTGGCAACGACGACGACGTGAAGTGGTCACTTATACGCAGCCCCGTCTTTGCGCTATCAGCACTATGGATAAAGTCGAAGAATCTCTGCCCTACGAGAAGGAAAGATGCATGATTTCTAGTCCTGTCCAAATGAGAAATCTTCAGAGACACCTAACGTACGAGCACTGTGGAAACTACAAAGAGGACATAAAGCTGTTCCTTTTTTTTTCTTTTTGGGACCAACAACGTAAATCAGTTTGATAATAGTTGAATATTAAGTATTGAGTAAAATAAATTTCTTCATATAGAACGGCGTGATGCTATTGGTAGTTTTCAGTGTGACAACTAGCAAGATTTCATTTGACATCAAATATTTTTTTTCTATTGAATGAACCGTTCAATCCATTGCTTTGCGAATGATTTTCTAACGTGCCTATTAGACGAAAGGATGGAGCAATTTTCCCACTGTCTTTGCGAAAATGATGAAGTAGTTTTTGAGTAAATATGAATTCAAGTGCACATGTTGATTAATCTTTCTTCACGATCTCTTCTGGTGAAATGTAATGGATTGCTACATCGCACTCCCAACATTCTATGTGCATTTATTTAAAAATTTTCGTCAAAAACTTTAGTGATGACTATCGAACATTTTTGGATTTTATCAAGAGTTGAAAAGGAGAATAAAGAATTCAGTTTTGTCCTTTGGTCATTTACATATTTAGGGTGGATGATCTCGATTCCAACCAGGGAGTTATGTCTCATATGCGTGATCTCTCGTTTGTGCTTTATAGCAAACGATCAATTCCACCAAAGGTTAAAAAAGTCGAATTCTTCTCAAATCGAGATTAGCCTCCTGAGCTTCAAGCTGAAATCTTTTTCATTTGCTTTTCTAATTGTAGGTCGTATCTTTTAGGGCTGTAAAGGTAAGTTTTTCTCAAGTCGATTGTGATTGTGAAGCACACGAGATTGCCTTTAAGTTCTATTATAGTTTCTTTTTACCTCTGATTAGCTGGATCATGTGTGGGACTTGTGAAAAATAAGTCTATGGATTACTTCTCTAATCATTCTTCTGCCCTAATGCCTATATAAAGCAATGAGCTCGTCTGAAGAACAAGACATTGCTCTCTTTGTGATTTGAACTGTGATAAGCAGAACTCTGTTTCTGTGATTGTTGCTTATGCTTGTAGATCTTCATCTCACTTCATCATCTAGTTAGTAATTTCATGCCATTTTCTACCCTCTGGACATGAGACGTAGCATTCGCTCTATCATATCGTTTGACAATGTAATAATCTAGGATTTTCAAGATAAAATGGGAGATAAAAAAAATCATCAAAGGCCATGTATTTACTTAATATCTTAAGAAGAGATATAATAGATGGCCCTTTTTATAAAGCATAAGAGACACACAAAAACCTTAAATCTTTACTCATGACCACCCACTGACTATTGGCTAATATCCATAAAAATACTTCAACACATTGAATATGGGAAATTTGTTGCTTCATGAGAGTCTCGCTAAAAACAATGAGAACATCTTGTCTCCTGTCAGACAGAAAGACATGACTAATTGTACAACCATGCTTTTGAATTTGCATATTCAAACGTCAACAATCTGCAGCCCTTACCAACCAGTGGATGTAAATCTAGATAGGTAAACGACAATGGTTGCTAGGATAGCTCCCTTCATTATCGTGGTCGAGGGAATTCCATATTTTCCTTTCCCAAACAGGCCCCTAAAAAATGGCCAGAAACATAGAACCACCCACACAGTGCAGATCACCTCTCCTAAGCCGGAGCCGCTATTTCCGGATGCTTGTGGGCGCAACCCAAACAACATTGTGAATACCGCTATCAGGTGCACCAGCAGAAGAGCAGTGCCTGGTACAAAAATTGGGGACTCATCAAAGGTGAACCTCCCAAGTTCGGCATTGGTACTATCACTAGATGTAGATTGGTCTTTCTTGGTTACTTCAAATACCGTCTCTGATAGCCCTAAGAGCTTGAGCACAACACTTAAGACGCCAAATGACCAAGCACATGTGGATGTTATCCGCTGCATTCTGTGGTTATTCCACCATGCACGTATTGACAAGTCAGTGGCGAAGTACTCGTATAAACAATATAGGTTGTAGATGATGAAAATGGCAATTGGAATTATGGTCGTTGGTTCTTGTCCCTGCATTTACACAAGAAAGGAAGATAACGAGACTAGTTCTTGAGAACAGAGGAGTCATAAATGTATTACTTTCTTCTTACCTTGGGCAAGAAGTGGGAGTTGGTGATGATACAGTACGCTGGTAGGAGAGCATATAAGAACTCAGGTATGGACCTCAATGCCCAAGTTAGGATCCACAAGTATGCCAAACACTGCCTGTAATAGAGATGCATGAATAGGGTGCCATATATTGGACTCTTTTTGCTTATTAGAACTTCGAGCAGGCCTGTGGCCCATCTCTTTTGCTGGGTCATTGAGGCAGGCCCACCAGATGGTGCGCAGCCCAGAAAAGCCGGTGGGTTTGGTGAACAGTAGAGTGATCTCCAACCCTTAGTATGGATGGCCAATCCCGTAAGGATATCTTCCGTCGTTGATCCGTACATCCAACCAACCTGCAAGAAGACACATGCCCAACATTTCTCATGCCGAGAATTAAATTTATACCATCGTTCTCATTGTCACAAAAATGCTTCAAAACAGAGCAATTAGTACCATAAATTATGTGTCTAGTGGTCCGTGTTCATGAAAGATTATAGATCTTTAGGCCAATGACGATGAAATTTAAGGGTGGTTATTGTATAGCCACTTTAGAGGTCAAAGCCATGATTAGATTAGTCGTGTATAATGTGTGAATTCAATGTAGACATACACTGACCTCTTTACCCCAATCGGTATTGTATTCATAGGTACAACTTGCAACTTGACAAACTGCTTCAAGAGAACTCCAAAGATCTCTGGGATGATCTGAATTGTCTAGTAGAGCATGAGCAACAGAGTTGATGAATTGTTTTGAACTTCCAAAACCATTTAGTGATTCTAGCTCGGTTAATTCTCCTGTAAAAATCAAATTGGCGAATTGGAAAATATGGTTTATCATGACTAGGCACATAATCCCATGAACAGGCAAAGGGCGACAAAACATACGCACATACCATTAAAGGTATGACTTTTCTTTTTGGTCTTCATGTCCTCTGGCCATGACCCATAGATTACTTTCCGGCGATGAAAGCATCCTGTTCCTCCATAGAAAGGCCCTTGAATTCCCACTATTCCTTGTCCTAAATACTAAAATCAACAGTATAATATGCATTGGTCAGTAGATAAGCTGCAATTTGGCTTAAAATAAGACTTTTTTTGCAGTAAAATTGCACATACTTCGTGTAAGACTACTAGTTGATTTCCAAATGGGTCATCCTTTGCTCCATCATAGAAGTGTTGTGGACATTGAACAAATGCGCAGTCTCTCTCATGTTTTGCGCCAAAAAAGAGACACAACGCATGAAGAATGATCTGTGGATTGTTGGCATACATGTCGCAATCAACATTTAGCATGAATGGTGCATTCGTCATGAGTCCTGAAACTCTAGTCTGTTGATCCATCAACAAGACATGAGAGAAAAAGAATAGTAAGGTGTTTTGATGTTGAAAGCGACCACACTTAGGCCTTGATGGATTAGTCTTACTCACCAGGACATTCATAGCTCCCGCCTTGTAATGATGTGGGTGCTTTGGCCGCTTTTCTCGTGATATATAGATCAGGTGTGGCAATTCATCTGGATGACCTTCTTTGTTTTCCAGTATAATCTTTATTAAAATCATAGCAAAAAAAACAGTGAGCTTGTAGATTTCAAAGTATTGAAATTTTGATTTTTTTTGGAGGATCACATATACTCGATGTCGATAGAAGAATCTTATGTTAGATAGATCTGTGGATTGTCATTTTGGTAATTTGATGGAGTTGACCACATGACCAATTGTGGGAGCAAATGTACTGCATGCATGACTCTGAGTTCTTTGGAGTTCAATCGTTGCATAGATGAAGGAGCTTTAGTATCGAGTATAGGCGCCAATCATGAGCGGACAAATTTATGATAACTGCCTTTGATCCCAACTCAAGGACATGACATGAATGAGCCTTTTGAGAGGAAGCATGGTCACTGATGTAAAAAATGAGAGACATTAAGCTGTCTGCGGTGCAATTTCAAGTCTTTCTAATTTCGAGAATTATAAAAAATATATGGCAAACCTCTTTAAAAAGAATAGAATCTTAAATTTCTATGTACAAAATCACATCTTTTATTTCGTTTTTATTTCGAGATAGCAAAAGATTGAGGAGAATTTAATTGCAATTCAATCAAGAACGGTAATTATTCGATCACAAAGTATTTAAATCCTAAATTTTATATTTACTTGTAACGTGTAGATATTGATTTGTTCTGTCATATTAACCATAGAACCATCTTATCCAAAACTTGACAAAGATATCCTCTTAGTAATTTTAGTATACCTTGATAATGGTGGAGTGGTTTCTACGTTCTGCGTTGGAGAAAGCTGCAAACTCCCCAGTAAAATTAGATGGGATTGAGCCTTTGGACGCATCTTCTATCTTCCTGCTCAGCTGCTCGTATTCATCCTGTCAAAGAACAAGACAAGCTTGAGTAGTCCCCATCAATGTCTTGTCCATACCCAATCCTCTCTCTTCCTTTTTACTCCCTCCCTCCCTCCCTCCCTCCCTCTGTCTATCTGTCTCTCAGTTCACTACCTTTCAAAGAATCACCGATCACCGTGACCATCTCCAACACAAAAACACTATGACTCCAAAGATTGAACGTCACCTTCATTGTGTCCCGAGCCTGTTGGAATTCCACTGAGCAGTCTTCACCAGTCAATGTAGTCGCATCGCCGGCGAAGTACCGGAATGGGGCTCGCAGTTGAATATTGTACTTCTTACAAAACGGAACCCAGAGCTTTGCGAACTTGGCCGCTTCCAGTAGAGAGTAGAAGGTCAACGTCGAGCAGCCGTCGTCGGAGACATAGCACGCCAGCTTATGAGCCGGATAGTCTACCGCCATTAAAGAGAGGACCGTGTTCACGGTGATGATCGGTGGCTCTAGCTGCGAATCGGCCGTTGTGACAAAGACATCAACCGGAGGAAGCTCGCTTGCCCTATATGAAGGAAATGTGAAAAACAAGAACAGCAACAAGGAACTAAACCTTAAAAATATAACTCGGTTGGGCAGAACCAACTCATAGAACGTTCATAACCCAAAATCCACGAAGAACATAAGTGAATATTGCACGATACAGGTACTTCAGTCGGAAGACGTCCGAAATTGAACTGAATGGAATTGTCACTTCTCAAAATTTATATCAGCAAGTTATTATGTCCTATGAAAGGGCAAAAGTTGGAAATGAAAGGGAAGAGTGACCAATGTTATCAGAAAATAATTTCTTCACGATGACTGTACCGTCACTAGAAACTCAGAAAAGAAAACCATCCTGCGTGTTCGGGACGACGGAAAGGAAGAAAAAGCGAGCTGGACCAGTAGCTATAGCTGTAAGGAGTTTGGGATCGAGAGCTCATGACACAAGCAACACGATTATGCGGAAATAATTGAAGATTCAAAGTAAACCGAGCCATGTGAAAAAGATAGCTCTGTTCTGTCGATGTACCTTTGCAAGATACGTTGAGGGTAAGTTTTGTAGCTCACGGGGCTCCATTTGGTGCTGACGATGAGAACCCACATGAACGTGAACCACGACTCGCACACGAGCGCGACCTGCCATTCGAGTCCGTGGTCCTTGAGGTGCACAAGCCGATATGCGAGAAAAGAGACGAGAAGGAGCAAGAGGAAGATCTCGACCGCCCTCTTCGCATCGTTTTTAAGGCTTATTTTCTCATATAGAGGAGGGGAAGTGGACTGGATGGCCATTGGGAGAAGGCTTGTGTGTCTGTGCACACACCAGATCTTGTTCTTTGCTGTTTCTATTCGGTGGTCTTGTGGGTACAAAAGGTGGCGACAGATGTAGAGAGAGAGAGAGAGAGGTTGAACCCTGGGCGTCAAGTTGGCGCAGCCACTCAAGAGACGAACTTGTGCCTATGGTAATCCCACATAAACGTCGGTGATGAGACCCATATCTACCACGTCAACCTAATGTGCCGATCGACAAGTAAAGGAAGGATAAGAACGTCTGGATGTATGGTGCATATGCATTGCAACAAATTTCTTTGGAAATTTGTCCAAAAAGCCCTACACTCGTTGCACTATTATCAATTTACTTTAAACTTTTCAATCTTATCAATTAAGTCATAAGCCCTTTCACCTTTCGCTAGTTTTGTAAGAACTTGAGCGCCTTCACTTTGGCTAGCGAAGGGTGTGACAGCCCTCACCCAGAGTTGGCAAGGGACATGACACGCTAGCCTAGAGTCGATGAGGGTTGGCTAGTAACTCTTGCTAGCCCTTACTCTGAAAATCGAAAAAGGAAAAAAGCAAGGAAAAGGAAAAGAGAGAGAGAGAGAGAAAAACCATAAATTTTTTAAATTATTAAAATATTATTAAAAATGTTCATGTTAGTATTAGTTATGTCACGTAATATGGCTATCATTCAAATTAATGATTTCCGGCCAAAATTAGTCAGATCGGCTCAATTGATAAAAAATGAAAATGTTTAGGATTTAATTAGCAAATTGAAAAGTTTGTGATTAAATTGACAAAAGTGCAATATATTTAAGGCCTTTTGGACAAATTTCTTGGCTCCATTGGTATAGCTAAGGTCCACAAAATTGGTATACTAACATGGACTATTTTCACTACTCAATAATAATAATAATATGTCGTATTACTTATTACCCTAGTTTTATAAAGCGGTCATTATATACATAGTAGTATTCCTTGTCGGAAAGGGTTGCTTCTTTAGTTCTTCTTTTGTTTTTATTTTTTTTATGTTTTCAATTTGACAAGAATTGGTAGTCCAAAGCCTCTGTTTGGACTTTTTGTCATCGTGTGTAATGTCTGTCCCATTGGTAGGAATGTGTGGCAATGGGTTGGTGCTTAGCTAGTGATCAGTAATCGTGAGGTGCTCCTCCGAAGCATGCGAAATGGAGGATTCTCGAATGTCTTGGCGTATCTTTTGTTCGTTGTCCGTCGCATAAGGCTTTTACTCTCCAGAAATTCACGGACGGTCAGTCGAAGATTTGGAAGAACTTGCCAGTCAAGGCTGAAGCAATCGTACACTTATTGAAAGAGATACACATGCGCGCGTGTAGGTACTGTTATGTGTTCGATCGTGTTGATTGTTGCCTGAGAAGTTCTGCTTCGCACGCCCGATTAGATCCGGCTACTATCAACTTATGCTACGCACGTATGACCCAGAAAGAAGAAAAACCCTATCTATGGAAAATCGTCAAGCAAGAGGAAAATTCTTCATCAGTGACAAGTTCAAAAATACGGGAAAGGAAATGTGATTTGGGAAGAGCTTGTGAATGCTGAAATTGCGGAACCAATTGGGGTTCAATAGATTCCAAAGACACGGAACTATCACATCAACGGATGCTCAAGTGCACATAAATTAATGTGAAACGTTGATACCATCCTTTTCTCTTCGTCGTGATTGATAAAGTTAACCAAACGCGATCGTACCTCCTTGATTATAGCTTTCATGATAAAGTAGGTTTAAGTCATCGTGTATTTGGCTCCATTTTGGTGATAAATCCACAACCTAGGACATGGCCCGATAGCAAAATGAATAGGACCAGTACGATCTCTCGACCCTTTGGACCCATGCCATTTGGACCTTCCGCTTTAATCTTTATGCCTATGGAGTTTATGTTTTTGATGATGTGAAAGTTAATTCAACAAGCAGTAATAAACTCATAGCTAATATATGCACGTTACAAACGGTATAAGATTTTCCTTCTTCAAGACTTTCTGTGTTATAAAGCTTTTTACATGGACGGTGTTGAAAAATATAAACCCTTTACTCGCTTAGGCATTCACTTCTCCAAGCTAGAAATTAATTAAAAAAAATTCTGCTAAGACGCTTTAAAATATAATTTCCCCCACGCGACTGTTTGATGCATTTTGATTTTCGATGATTACCTCATCGATCAAATTATGTGAACTCCTTGAATTATCCAATAGTTTTTAGCTCCTCTAATTTTCTAAAAAATCGCCATGTGCAACTTCTTATTGTACCGCAAAGATGCCATCGTACGCGATTGAAGAGAGGGACAAAATGAGCTTTCTAATTTCCCAAGAATGTCATTATCACAATTAAAACAACGCTAAATCATCCTTTTCCTTTCCAACCCCAAATAAAATCTGCTTGTGCTTTGGCTTGGGTAAAGCCCAAACGATGTATCAAATTCAGAAGCCCGAAAAAGAATGATTGTTACTGGCTGGAACAGTGACATTGAACTAGAAAGAACGTGCCTAGTGGATGTACAAACCAAGTAATATTGAGGCCATAGAATAGACTTGAAATGGCATTGTTCAATTCACTTGCGAACTCGACAAAAATGAAATAACATAATATCAAAACGAGATAAACCCTAAACTCTAACTCATGCGCCCTTATTTTTTACATCCATTTCGTGTTTTACTCTTGTAAATTAAGGATTAAAAAAATTCATGCATTCTAGGATTGTGTTCTACAACTTGATGTCTACTCCTGGTGTCTTGCCTATGAAAAAGCCTCGCAAATGAGCAAAAAGGAGAAAGAGGAAGAGGGAGAGGGAGGGAGAGAGAGAAAGAGAGAGGAGCTATTATAATTGAGTAATTTCCCTTTCCCGGGCCCGCAGCCCCTAGGCCTCCCCTAGGTCTAGGCGAGGGTTGTGGCCCCTGTTTGACTCCCCACCTCTGGGCGAGGTTGTTAGCGAGGGCTTCGTGGACCTCACACAATGGCCGACAGCCTCATTGGAGGCTGGTCGACCATTGCCACCAGTGGGGGGGGTAAGGGCGGAAGAGACAAAAAAAAAAAAAAGAAATTCGGAAAATAATAAAAATATTATTAAAATATTGTTGCTCGCGCCGGTCGGCGTCCACGTCAACTCCAGTAGGCCAAATTTGGTCGGATGAACTAAATTTGCATAATCGCAAAAGGTTTAAGACTAAATCGGTAAAAAAAAAAAAGGTTTATGACTAAATTGGCACAATTGCAATAAGTTTAAGACTTTTTTAGCAATTCTCCGCCCAATGACGCATGCCATGACTTCAAAGCTCAACCACCATTCTTCGCCACCATGTTGGACAAGTTCAAGAAGAAGAGCTGCCTCTTTGAGAGAGAGAGAGAGAGAGAGAGAGAGAGTTATTGAAGCTTTTGGAATCTTCATCTTGAAGATGAAAGGAAAATGTTTGTCAGGGCTCGTCGTGTACATATAAGGCGGCGACGACGACATGAAGTGGTCATATATTCTCAGTCACATTTTTGCGCTATTAGTCCCATGGACAACCCAAGAATCTTTGCCCTACGATAAGGAAAGATGTTTGATTTCTAGTCCAGTTCAAACGAGAAAATAGAGAAACGAACGTACGAATACTGTGGAAACTACTTTCGTTTCTTGCGTGGGAGTTAAACAGAAAGAGGACGCAAAGCAGTTTTCTTTTGGGAGCCAACAATGTAGAGAGAAAGCGAGATTATTTTATTACAAAGGGAGCTCATTCTATACATTCTAACTTATTATAAAGAATGCTCACGATGCAATAACACATCACATGATTTCGAAGCTCAACCACCAATTTTCGCCACCGAGATGGAAAAGCACAAGACGAAGAAGAGCCGCCATTAGAGAGTGAGAGAGATACTTCAAATTTTGTTCAATTAAGCAAAACTTATCAAGTGCTCGCCAAGGACATCTATGGCGGTGGTGACGGTGACATGAAGTGGTCACTTATACGCAGCCCCATCTTTGTTCTATCAGCACCATGGATAAAGCCGAAGAATCTCTGCCCTACGAGAAGGAATCCAAATGAGAAATCTTCAGAGACACCTAACGTACGAACACTGTGGAAACTTTTAAGAGGACGTAAAGCTGTTCCTATTTTTCTTTTTGAAACCAACAACGTAGATCAGTATGATAATAGTTTAATATTAAGTATTGAGTAACATTAATTTCTTTGTATAGAACTGCGCAACGTCATTGGTAATTTCAGTATGATAATTGACAAGATCTTATTTGACATCAAATTTTTTTTCTATTGAATGAATCATTTAATCCATTGCTTTGTGAATGATTTCTTTATGTGCCTATTTGACAAAAGGATGGAGCAATTTTCCCATCGTCTTTGGTAGAATGATGAAGCCATTCTTCAATGAATGTGAATTCAAATGGATATGTTGACGAATCTGTTTTTGCGATTTCTTCTGGTGAATGTAACGGATTTCTGCTTCGCACTCCTAACATCCCATGTGCATTTATTTAATATTTTATGTCAAAAAATTTTGTTCTGACTGTCAAACATTTTTGGATTCTAACCAGGGAGCGATGTCTCATATGTATGATTGTTGACGCCTAAATTTTGATTAATCATTCATAATTTAATATTGTATAGCATATAGTTTTAGGAGCATAATCTGCGGCGGCTGATTTTTGAATTGTCAAGAAAATGTAGGGATGTGGCTAGTTCAAAAGTAAAACATATATGTAGGGATGTGGCTGATTCAAAAGCAAAACATATCTACAAGGATGTGGCTGGTTCAAAGATAAAGTATATCTGCATGGTTAAGAAAAGAAATTGATGTGGTTGGTTCAAAGGTAAAGTATATATGCATGGTTAAAGATAGGAAAAGAGCAAAAAAAGATATATTCGCAATAAGAAAGCCGATCATCGTGTCATTATCTTGTTTTTTTTTTAGGGCACCATGTTGTCTTGCCTATAAAAGGGGGACAGACACACCGAACTGAGGACATATAGAATACACAGTTGGAAAAGGGAGAGCGAAATTGTGTGAGAGAGCCATTAGTGAAAAAAATCGAGAGAAAAGGGAGTGAGAGAGACACAAACGAGAGAAAAAGTGTGGGGGAAAAAGATGAGGTTTGAAAAAGGTTCTTCATCGTTCGTTCCTGAGCCTCGACATCCACTAGCGGTCGCTCCTCGGCTTCTCCGCGCAATTTTTTTTGGCCATTCCGAGTTCACAGCTAATCAGCCCAAGAGTGGACGGCCTCTCGCAAGATCACGGACGCCAGCGAAGATCCCAAATCAGCAATCGTCCAGCTCATCCTGACGCTCCTCCTACCAGCTGTCCAGCTCTCTTCGTCGAGTATCCGAGCCACCATAAACCGGTCCTTGGCGCTGCAGCTCGTTCGATTCACTTTTATCAACTCTTTTGCAGGTTCTCGACGGGTCTCAGCATCTTCTGCATGCGCCAAAGTCACATTGTTGACCAGTCCTGCAAAGTTCAACTCTTCACCACCAGCAACTCCAGGTTGACCATCGAAGGCAGCAACTCCACATAAATTCCAGCAACGCCCGGCAGATTCCCTGCATGTTCAATTCGTGAAAGTCCAGGAACATTGAAGTTCATCCTGTCGTGCGTAGCTCTTCCTGACGATGGGTCGGCAAGCCTCATTGTGAGCATCATCGAACATCGCAAGAGCCCATCAAGTCAAGCCCAACCCCGGCATGAATCGCTCTCACGTTGCCATTCCCGTCACACCCTCATCATCTGCCTTGAAGCAACGTCAATTCGAAGCTGAAATCTGGTCAATCCACCATTCATAGATTAGGTAAAATCTCGTCTGATTTGATTTTTCCGAATATTTAGTTTCCTTACTTGAAATATTATGGATATATTTGATTGGACTCCCCATTATATTATCCCAAATTTCAAGTAGCCCTTTAAATTAGATTTCTTAACGTGCCATAATCGTCAATCCGATCTCACGTCCGAGATACGATTCGCGATTGCACGGAAAATCGGCCAATTCGATCTCATGCCCGAGATACAATTCGTCGATTTTATTTGTTTCTTGGGTGATTGATTTTGTTTGTAGAATATGTTTTAGTTGACGTAGATTGCATGTTAGGATATGGTTAATCTAGTTAGAGATAATATAAAATAGGATTTGGTCTAGATTAATTCCTTAGATTGAATTGGATAACTTTTAGAGCTAAAAAATTTATTTTAATTTTGAAATTTCATGAAAAAACACAAAAAAAACATATCACTTGCATGTCATATAGTTTAGGTTGCACATTGCATGCCATTATAGTTAGACACTTTCGTACGTCATTACATTCATTGCATGTTAGTTTTAGGCCTCATTAAATAAGAGAAAATCCAAAATTTGAGTGATCGCATATTAATTAGAAATCACTTTTAGGTCGATGTGATTTTCTAACTAATATTGCAGATGCTTTAGTAGCTTCAAGGTAAGTAATTTCCTCCCTTTCCTTGCAATTTATTTAATGCTTTGATAATTGAGTGTTAAATAATGATTGCGCACTTGCATGATCACATTGAATGTTAGGGAGTAAATTAAAATCAATGCAAATTGCCTGTCAATCATTTTTTTCAAATAAAAGAGAAAAGGTACTGAAAGGGTGTTAGAGAAATCTAACGTAATTAAGTCCCCAATCCCATAGTCTCTGGTTCGTAGGAGTAAAGTAATCCTCCCGTTACTTTACTTGGATTTCTAATCGACCCACCAAAAAATAGATTAGTGGCGACTCAAAGTAAAAATCATTTGCATGCTAAAAGCTTAAACCCTAAGTCGCAAATTGGTATGAGCTTGGGAGAGCCCGAGCTAAGTTTAGGCTTAGTAATCTATTGGCCAAATCCTAGGTGGTGCACCCGAGATGAGGTCGCGACAGCTTGGCGACTCCGCTGGGGACTTGAGTTTAATCTCTTAGTGGACTTAGGCCAATTTTCTTTTCTTTTTTTAAATTTTTTTGTTTAGGCAGCGAGGATACCAGGTACGTCCCTAACCATTTGAGGTGTTAAATGTTTTTGCAGATGGGAGTTATAAGGGGTGAAGCAATTGTTAACCCTTTGTCTTATAGGTCAGAGTTGGGAATGAATGTTTTGAATTATTGAAGTGTTGTGGTGAATATAAACTATTGTGCGTGCCTACGCATTTACACTACACTCTTGCACACACAACCTGCCGCCGGACCTGGGCCGCATAGGATTAATTAGGATGGTATTGAAATGGATACTACTCCGACCACATGCCCGTGGTATGAGTCGCCCATCTCAATCCCGAAATTTCTTTCTTAGTGTCAAGAGTACCCACCTCGGTCCGTATGCCCATGACCTGGGTCGGCTCTTTGACCAAGCCGGAGTCATGAGGACCCGACTTAGTCCGCATGCCCGCGGCTAGTCCGATCATCCTTGTGGCTTCATTTTGTTAAGCCTTTTAGAGTAGAAATTGAGCCACGTATCATGCGCATGTCTATGTGAATGCTACCTATCTATCAGTGAAGTAAGTTCTCTTAACTCCTATTTTGCAATTTATTTGTTGTTTTGTCGGTCCATGACATTAGGTTGGTCACGAGTCTTGGTCAATATACAATGGGAATACCAGACGTTCGAATTATTCTCCCTCCTAAAGAAAAGCTCAACAAATGGTGGGGCAAGTTGGATCAAGCTAGCCACAAGTTCGTGGAGTCACATATCGGCTGGCTCCTTCCTCTACTGCGTATTAATATTCATGGTGGCTTTGTTCAAGCTCTTGCCCATTGTTGGTGCCCTCAGACTTCCACTTTTATCTTTGGTGGTAAGCATGAGCTCACTCCTACCTTGGAAGAATATAGTATTGCCATGGGAAAATCTTTGGAAGCTGAATTAGCTAGTCCACCTATTGGAATAAATCCTATCACGGCCTTGTCTGATTTTCTAAGAGTTAAAGAAGAAGAAATAAGAAAAGTCTTGAAAGGTCACCGAAATTCATGCCCACTCTCATTTTTAAATGAATATTTTGAAAATGGCAACTCCTTTCAAATGCGTAGAGTCTTCCTACTAGCCTTTTTTGGGTTTATAATTTTCCCTCATTGCAAGAATGCTATTAATCCTTTAATTGCTAATTTAGTTAGACAAGTCCTTGAAGGAAAGAATTTCGTTAACACTACTTTGACCAAAACTTTTCTTTCCCTTACTCGATTTAAAGAAGGCGGTGACAAGGTTTTGCATGCTTCTCCTAAGCTCTTACAAATTTGGTTTCTTTCTCACATAAAATGGTTTGGTGGTTTAATGACCATACTTGATGTTTGCGACTCTAATCACCCTATTATGAGATTTGAGAACAAACAAAAACGTGCGCCGGATTATCACTATTCCAAATGGTTAGCTTTCATGAAAAATCCAGCTTCCAAAGGATTCCTATGGCATGCTAAGTGGTTTCAAGTTCATAAGGCGATGCTCACATGTGGGCATATTGGCCCTGTCCCTTTATTGGGATTTACTGGAGCAATGGAATACTACCCGACTAGAGTGACTCGTCAATATCAAGTTGTGCAAGAACTTCCACAAGCTTTGGAAGCAGACCCACTTCAAGTTAACTTCACTGATGAGAGTCAAGAACATGAGAATTCCATTATTACAATTAAATCGATGTGGGATATGTGCCACCCACGGAAGCTCAAATGCCAGAGAAGGAGTTGAAGGGAAGAGAAAGAAGGTACTATGCCTCCACCAAATATATTCAACGGCACAAGATTCAAAAGGAGCTACATCCAAAGATACCAGAAGTGCCGGAGAAGATCACCAACCATGCTGAGAATAGACGCCTCAAAAGAGTTGCCGAATAGACCAATAAGCGATTGCGTCTTAGAAGTTTCCCAATTGTATATTGATCAAGTCAAGTGAAATGTCTTGAGTCTAATTTTTTTTTTTAGCGTTTAGTGGAGTTCTTTGCTTTCCTAGTTCATTTGTTTAGGGCATTTCGAGTTTTTATTTCCCATAGAATACTTCCATTAATGAATAAAAGCGGTTAGACATCTGTCATGGATTGGCATGTTCCATATATGATGCTTATGTGTTTTCCTTTCTTCGGATTAGGTGATAACGGAGCCATCTCGTTCACCCATTATTACGAGATTGAAAGCACGAATGGCCGAGCAAGCTGAGTTGCGTGATCGCATTAATAAAATGGAAGATCAAATGAGTCAATGTTTCGCTGCAATACAACAAATGACGATTGAGTTTAAGGCACTCCGAGCAAGTTCGGGTCCAGAAGTCACACCTCTTGGAACTACAGCACCTAAGCAGAAAGTTGATCTTGGCCAATCCAATGAATTTGATGACGGCATGCCCCTCTTAGAAGATGATGTCATTGTCGTGGAAGAAAAGGCCAAAACTCATAAGGTCGTTAAAACAGAGCAGGATGAGCGCTTTGCGAAACTTGAAGAGAAAGTGAAACAATTGCAGGGTTTGCAAAGTTCACTCCCGATTGATTTATCTGTTTATGAGAAAGTTAACACGCCAAACAAATTCAAAATGCTAGAATTTGAGAAGTATGATGGCTCTTCTTGCCCGAAAGCTCACCTGCAAATGTACCATGTGAGGATGGCCCAGCATATTAAGAATGAACCCCTTATGATCCAATGGTTCCAAATGAGCTTGGGCGGGCCTGCACTCACTTGGTATATTATGAAGAACATAAACCTCCTCGACACTTGGAGTGAGATGGTCAATGCATTTCTTAAGCAGTACAAGTTCAACATGGACATTGTACCTTCCCGAGAAGATCTTGAGCGGATGGGAAAAAAGAAGAGTGAGTCATTTAAGGAGTATGCCATAAGATGGCGGAATTTGGCCGCCCAAATTACTCCTGAGCCCACTGACAAAGAGTTAATGAAGCTATTTGTTAAGACCCTCCCTTTTGAGTTTTGCAATCGGATGATTGGCACGTATGTGGAGAACTTTAATCAACTCATCCCTGTGGGTGAACAAATCGAGATGGGGCTGAAGGAGGGGTGGTTTAATGAACCAAACAAGAGGTTTACAGCAAAGAAGGAGAAAGAACCTACCACTGAAGTAAATGTTGCATATGCGCAACCGACCTCTAATAAGCCTCTGATCGTTCATGTCCCTAGGAATCAGCATGGGGAAGGCCGCCCTTTCGCATCACGACAATTCGCTAGGCGGCAATTCTCTCCACTTCCTGGTCCTCTGTCTCAAGTCTTGCCGATCTTGCAAAAGAATGGGTTGCTCTCCCAAGAACCAAAGCGACCCAATGCGGAGAAATTCTCTAACTACGACCCCTCCAAGAAATGTGAGTATCATATGGGAGAAGTAGGACATTCAACTGATGAATGTATGACCTTGAAGCACAAAGTTCAAGATTTATTGGACACTAATGCATTCTCATTCCGCACCACCCAACCGAATGTCAAGAGAAACCCATTGCCTGAGCACGAAGGCAAGGTAAATGCTATATTTGGATTTGACGCTGGTCAAGTCAAGAATCTGAGAGTGCATGTTGCTGATATCTATAATGGGCTAGTAAAGGCTGATACCTAATCCGGTCAATCCACCATTCATAGATTAGGTAAAATCTCGTCTGATTTGATTTTTCCGAATATTTAGTTTCCTTACTTGAAATATTATGGATATATTTGATTGGACTCCCCATTATATTATCCCAAATTTCAAGTAGCCCTTTAAATTAGATTTCTTAACGTGCCATAATCGTCAATCTGATCTCACGTCCGAGATACGATTCGCAATTGCATGGAAAATCGGCCAATTCGATCTCATGCTCGAGATACAATTCGTCGATTTTATTTGTTTCTTGGGTGATTGATTTTGTTTGTAGAATATGTTTTAGTTGACGTAGATTGCATGTTAGGATAGGGTTAATCTAGTTAGAGATAATATAAAATAGGATTTGGTCTAGATTAATTCCTTAGATTGAATTGGATAACTTTTAGAGCTAAAAATTTTATTTTAATTTTGAAATTTCATGAAAAAACACAAAAAAAACATATCACTTGCATGTCATATAGTTTAGGTTGCACATTGCATGCCATTATAGTTAGACACTTTCGTACGTCATTACATTCATTGCATGTTAGTTTTAGGCCTCATTAAATAAGAGAAAATCCAAAATTTGAGTGATCGCATATTAATTAGAAATCACTTTTAGGTCGATGTGATTTTCTAACTAATATTGCAGATGCTTTAGTAGCTTCAAGGTAAGTAATTTCCTCCCTTTCCTTGCAATTTATTTAATGCTTTGATAATTGAGTGTTAAATAATAATTGCGCACTTGCATGATCACATTGAATGTTAGGGAGTAAATTAAAATCAATGCAAATTGCTTGCCAATCATTTTTTTCAAATAAAAAAGAAAAGGTACCGAAAGGGCGTTAGAGAAATCTAACGTAATCAAGTCCCCGATCCCATAGTCTCTGGTTCGTAGGAGTAAAGTAATCCTCCCGTTACTTTACTTGGGTTTCTAATCGACCCACCAAAAAATATATTAGTGGCGACTCAAAGTAAAAATCATTTGCATGCTAAAAACTTAAACCCTAAGTCGCAAATTGGTATGGGCTTGGGAGAGCCCGAACTAAGTTTAGGCTTAGTAATCCATTAGCCAAATCCTAGGTGGTGCACCCGAGATGAGGTCGCGACAATGATCTCTCGTTTGTGCTTTATAGAAAACGATCAATCCCACCAAAGGTTAGAAAGGTCGAATTCTTCTCAAATCGAGATTAGTCTCCCAAGCTTCATGCTTAAATCTTTTTAATTTGCTTTTCTAATTGTAGGCCGCATCTTTTAGGGCTGTAAAAATAAGTTTTCCTCGAGTCATTGTGATTGTGAAGTGCACGAGATTGCCTGTAAGTTCTATTACAGTTTTTTTCCGTCTGGTTAGCTGGATCATGTGCGTAACTTGTGAAAAATAAGTCTATGGATTACTGCTCTAATCATTCTTCTGCCCTAATGCCTGGAAAAAGCAGTGAGCTCTCGTCTGCTGGCCAAGAAGGACAAGACATTGCTATCTTTGTGATTTGAACTGTGACAAGTAGAACTCTGTTTTGTGATTGTTATTTTTGCTTGGAGATCTTCATCTTGTCTCATCATCTAGTTAGTAATTTCATGCCATTTTCTACCCTCTGGACGTGAGATGGTGCATTCCCTCTATCATATTGTTGACTATGTAGATATCCAGGGATTTTCAAGGTAAAGTGAGAGAGAGAGAAAAAAAATCATCAAAGGCCATATATTTACTTAATATCTTAACAAAAGATATAATAGATGGCTCTTTTTATAGAGCATAAGAGACACGTACAAATACCCTAAATCTTTACTCATGACCACCCACTAACTATTGGCTAATATTCATAAAAATACTTCAACACATTGAATATGGAAAATTTGTTGCTACGTGAGAGTTTCGCTAAAAACATAGAGAATATCATGTCTCCTATCAGACAGAAAAGGCATGACTACTTGTACGACCATGCTTTTGAATTTGCGTATTCAGACATCAACAATATGCAGCCCTTACCAACCCGTGGGTGTAAGTCTAAATAGGTAAACGACAATGGTTGCCAGGATAGCTCCCTTCATTATCGTGGTCGAGGGAATTCCATATTTTCCTTTCCCAAACAGGCCCCTAAAAAATGGCCAGAAACATTGAACCACCCACACAGTGCAGATCACCTCTCCTAAGCCAGAGCCATTATTCCCGGATGCTTGTGGGCGCAACCCAAACAACATTGTGAATACCGCTATCAGGTGCACCAGCAGAAGAGCAGTGCCTGGTACAAAAATTGGGGACTCATCAAAGGTGAACCTCCCAAGTTCGGCATTGGTACTATCAGTAGATGTAGACTGGTCTTTCTTAGTTACTTCAAATACCGTCTCTGATAGCCCTAAGAGCTTGAGCACAACACTTAAGACTCCAAATGACCAAGCACATGTGGATGTTATCCGCTGCATTCTGTGGTTATTCCACCATGTACGTATTGACAAGCCAGTGGCGAAGTACTCGTATAAACAATATAGGTTGTAGATGATGAAAATGGCAATTGGAATTATGATAGCTGGTTCTTGTCCCTGCATTTACACAAGATAAAAAGATAACGAGACTAGTTCTTAGAAAAGAGGAGTCATATTTGTATTACTTTCTTCTTACCTTGGGCAAGAAGTGGGAGTTGGTGATGATACAGTACGCTGGTAGGAGGGCATATAAAAACTCAGGTATGGACCTCAATGCCCAAGTTAGGATCCACAAGTACGCCAAACACTGCCTGAAATGGAGATGCATGAATAGGGTGCCGTATATTGGACTCTTTTTGCTTATTAGAACTTCGAGCAGGCCTGTGGCCCATCTCTTTTGCTGGGTCATTGAGGCAGGCCCACCAGATGGTGCGCAGCCCAGAAAAGCCGGTGGGTTTGGTGAACAGTAGAGTGATCTCCAACCCTTAGTATGGATGGCCAATCCCGTAAGGATATCTTCCGTCGTTGATCCGTACATCCAACCAACCTGCAAGAAGACACATGCCCAACATTTCTCATGCCGAGAATTAAATTTATACCATCGTTCTCATTGTCAGCAATAATGTTTAAAATAGAGCACTTAGTACCATAAATCATGTGTCTGCTGATTCGTGTTCATGAAAAATCATAGATTTTTAGGCCAATGACAAAGAGATTTAAGGGTGGTTGAAGGAGAGCCACTTTAGACTTCAAAACCATGATTAGATTAAACATGACATATGGACATTTGGATCTGTATAAAATATGAATTCAATGTAGACACACACTGACCTTTTTACCCCAGTCAGTATTGTATTCATATGTGCAACTAGCGATTTGATAGGCTGCTTCAAGAGAGCTTGAAAGATCTATGGGATGATTTGAATCGCCTTGTAGAGCATGAGCAGTAGAGTTGACAAATTGTTTTGAACTTCCAAAATCATTTGGTGATTCTTCCTTAGTTAATTCTCCTGCAAAAATCAAATTGGCAAATAGGAAAATATGGTTTATTATGACTAGGCACATAGTCCCATGAATGGTCATTTGGCGACCGAACATAAGCACGTACCATTAGAGGTAAGACTTTTCTTTTCGGTCTTCATGTCATTTGGCCATGACCCGTAGATCACTTTCCGGCGATGAAAGCATCCTGTTCCTCCATAGACAGGTCCTTGAATTCCCACCATCCCTAGTATAAAATACTAAAATACATAGTATTATAGGTACGAGTACTGATCAGTAAATAGGCTGCAATTTGGCTTAAAATAAGACTTATTTTGCAGTAAGATTGCACATACTTTTTGCAAGACCACTAGTTGATTTCCAAATGGGTCATCCTTCGCTCCATCATAGAAGTATTGTGGACATTGAACAAATGCGCAGTCTCTCTCATGTTTTGTGCCGAAAAGGAGGCACAAAGCATGAAAGACAATCTGCGGATTGTTGACGTACATGTCGCAATCGACATTTAGCATGAATGGTGCATTTGTCATGAGACCTGAAACTCTGGTCTATTCATCCATCAATGAGACATGAGAGACAAAGAATAATAAGATTGTTTTCAACGCAAAAGCAACCACACTTAGGCCTTGATGGAAAAGCCTTACTCACCAGGACATTCATGGCTCCCGCCTTGTAATGATGTGGGTGCTCTGGCCGCTTTTCTCGTGATATGTAGATCAAATGTGGCAATTCCTCTGGATGACCTCCTTTGTTTTCCAATATGATCTTTGTTAAATCACAGCAAGAAGTAGTAAGCTTGTAGATTTCCAAGTATGAAAATTTTGATTTTTTGGAGGATCCCATACACTCGATGTCAATAGAACAATCTTATGTTAGACAGATGTGTGGATTGTCATTTTGGTAATGTAATGGTATTGACCACATGACCAATTTGGGAGCAAATGTATTGCATGACTTTTGAGTTCTTTGAAATTCAATAGGTGCTAAGATGAAGGGGCTATGATCTCGAGTATAGGTTCATGATCACAGCGATTGATCCCAACTCAAGGACATGACATATAAGAGCCTTTGAAGAGGAAGGATGGTCACCGGTATAAAAATTGATAGAAACATTTTGTATCTGTGGTGTAATATCAAGTTCATGTGTTTTTAATTTTGAGGAATATAAAAAATATATGGTGAACCTCTTTAAAAAGAATATGATCTTAAATTTCTATGTACACAATCATATCTTTCATTTCGATTATATTTCAAGATAGTAAAAAATTGGGAGGGGGGATTTAATTGCAATTCAATTAAGAAATTGGATCGCAAAGTATTTGGATCCTAAATTTTCAATTTACTTGTGACGTATAGATGTTGATTTGTTCTGCCATATTAACCATAGAACCATTTCATCCAAAATTAGACAAAGATCTCCTCTCAGTAACTTTATTACCTTGATAATGGTGGCGTGATTTCTACGTTCTGTGTTCGAGAAAGCTGCAAACTCCCCGGTAAAATTAGATGGGACTGAGCCTTGGGACACATCGTCTATCTTCCTGCTCAGCTTCTCGTACTCATCCTGTCAAAGAACAAGACAAGCTTGAGTAAGTCCGCATTCATGTCTTGTCCATACCCAATCCTCTCTGTCTCTCTCTCTGTCTCTGGCTCTGTCTCTGTCTCTGTCTCTGTCTCTCTCATTTCACTGCCCTTCAAAGAATCACCGATCACTGTGACCATCTCCAACACATAAACACTAGACTCCAAAGATTGAGCATCACCTTCATTGTGTCCCGTGCTTGTTGGAATTCCAATGAGCAGTCTTCACCAGACAATGTAGTCGCATCGCTGGCGAAGTACCGGAATGGGGCTCGCAGTTGAATATTGTACTTCTTACAGAACGGAACCCAGAGCTTTGCGAACTTGGCTGCTTCCATTAAAGAGTAGAGGGTCAACGGCGAGCAGCCGTCGTCGGAGACATAGCACGCCAGCTTATGAGCCGGATAGTCTACCGCCATTAAAGAGAGGACCGTGTTCACGGTGATGATCGGTGGCTCTAGCTGCGGATCGGCCGTTGTGACAAAGACATCCACCGGAGGAAGCTCGCTTGCCCTAAATGAAGGAAATGTGAAAAACAAGAACACCAACAAGGAGCTAAACCTTAAAAATATAACTCGGTTGGACAGAACCAACTTATAGATCGTTCATAACCCAGAATCCACGAAGAACATAGGTGAATATTGTACGATACAGGTATTCCAGTCGGAAGACGTCCGAAATTGAACTGAATAGAATTGTCACTTCTCAAAATTCATAGCAGCAAGTTTGGTAGAATTTATTATGTCCTATGAAAGTGCAAAAGTTGGCTATGAAAGGGAAGAGGACCAATGTTATCAGAAAATAAGTTCTTCGCCATGATTGTACCGTCACTAGAAACTCGGAAAAGAAAACCATCCTGCGTGTTCAAGATGACGGAAAGAAAGAAAAAGCGAACTGGACCAGCAGCTATGGCGCTAAGGAGTTTGGGATTGAAAAGCTCAGGACAGAAGCAACATGATTATGCTGAAATAGTTGAAGATTCAATGTAAAGCAGGCCATGTGAAAAAAGATAGCCCTGTTCTATTGATATACCTTTGCAAGATACGATTAGGGTAAGTTTTGTAGCTCACGGGGCTCCATTTGGTGCTGACGATAAGAACCCACATGAACACGAACCACGACTCGCACACAAGCGCGACCTGCCATTTGAGTCCGTGGTCCCTGAGGTGCACAAGCCGATATGCGAGAAGGGAGACGAGGAGGAGCAAGATGAAAATCTCGACCGCCCTCTTCGCATCGTTTTTAAGGCTTATTTTCTCATATAGAGGAGGGGAAGTGGACTGGATGGCCATTGGGAGAAGGCTTCTGTGTCTGCACACACCAGCTCTTGTTCTTGATGTTTCTATTCGGTGGTCTTGTGTGTACAAAAGGTGGCGCCTTATGTAGAGAGAGAGAGGGGTTGAACCCTGGTCGTCAAGTTGGCGCAGCCTATGGTAATCCCACATAAACGATCGGTGATGATAGGGAGCACTTACTTCTGCCACGTCTACCTAATGTGCGGATCGACAAGTAAAGGAAGGATGAGAATGTCTGGTGCATATGCGTTGCAACAAATTTCTTCGGATATATCTCCAAAAAAATTTATATCATTACACTATTATTAATCATTCTGACATCTTTTAATTTTACTCATTGAATCATAAATCTTTTTATCTTTTGTCAATTCTACAAGGGCTTGAGAGCCCTCACTTTGACTAGCTAGGGTGTCGCAACGCTCACCCAGAGTTGGCAAGGGGTACAACGCCCTCGTCTAAAGTTGACGAGAGTTAGCTCGTGACCTTTGTCTGTCCTTATTACAAAAACCAGAAAACAAAAAAGCAAGGAAATGAAAAAAAATTAGAGAAAAATCATAATTTTTTTTTAAAATTATTAAAATATTATTGAAAATGTCAATGTTAATACCAATTATGCCACTTAATATGGTTGGTGTTTACATCAACGTATTCCAACCAAAATTGGTTGCTTTGACATAATTAGCAAAAGATGAAAAAAAATTTAGGACCCAATTGGTAAAATTGAAAAGTTTATAATTGAATTGGCAAAAGTGTAATAGATTTAGGGCTTTTTGAGCAAATTTCTTGCCTCCATCAGAGTAATGCTTAGGTCCATAAAATCGGTATACTAACATGGATTAAATTCTCCACTCAATAATAATAGTATGTCGTATTACTTAATACCCGAGTTTTACAAAGCGGTCATTATATACTTAGTAGTATTCGTCGTCGCAAAAGGTTGCTCCTTTTGTTTTTATTTTTTTATGTTTTCAATTTGAAAAGAGAGATTGGTAGGCCAAAGCCTCTGGTTGGACTTTTTGTCATCGTGTGTAATATCCCATTGGTAGGAATGTGTGGCAATGGGTTGGTGCTTAGCTAGTGATCAGTAATCGTGAGGTGCTCCTCCGAAGCATCCGAAACGGAGGATTCTGGAATGTTTTGGCGTATCTTTTGTTCGTTGTCCGTCGCATAAGGCTTTTTGCTCTCCAGAAATTCACGGACGGTCAGCCAAAGATTTGGAAGAACTTGTCAGTCGAGGCTGAAGCAATCGTACACATATTGAAAGAGAAACATACATGCGCGCGTATGGGTACTGTCAGATGCTTGATCGTGTTGATCGTAGGCTGAGAAGTTCCGTTTCGCATGCCCGATTAGATCCGGCTACTATCAAGTTATGCTATGCACGCATGGCCCAGAAAGAAGAATAACCCTATCTATGGAAAGTCGTAACGCGAGAGGAAATTCTTCATC
The DNA here is from genome assembly GCA_014182735.1 of Corymbia maculata. Classification (NCBI taxonomy): domain Eukaryota; kingdom Viridiplantae; phylum Streptophyta; class Magnoliopsida; order Myrtales; family Myrtaceae; genus Corymbia; species Corymbia maculata. The sequence goes on from CM024692.1 coordinate 5,911,614, forward strand.
GGTGGCAAGTTGAAAAAACAGGAAGAAAATGTGATTTGGGAAGAGCTTATGAATGCTGAAATTGTGGAAGCAAGTGGGTTTTGATAGAATCCAGAGGCACGGAACCATCACACCAATGGATGCCTAAGCACAAACACTTTAGGTGATAAGTCGACTTGACATCATCCTCGTCTCTTCAACGTGATTGATAAAGTCAACAAAATTTGATTGTACCTCCTTGACTATAACTTTCACGATAAAAGTAGATTTAACTCTAGGGCATGACCCGACAGAAAAAGGAATAGGACGAATAAGATCTCTCAACCTATTTGGACCCATGCCATTTGGACCTTATTGACATTCCGCTTTATTTAAATTTTATGCCTATGGAGTTTATTTTTTTGATGAAATGAAAGTTAATTCCACCAGCAGTAATAAAAACTCATAGCAAGTATATGCACGTTATAAACGGATTAAGTTTTTCCTACTTCAAGAGTGTCTGCGTCATGAAGCTTTTGCATGGATGGTGTAGAAAAATATAAACACTTTACTCGCTTAGGCATTCACTTTTTCAAGCTAGAAATTAATTGAAAAAATTCAGCTAAGAAGCTTCAAAATATAATTTCCTTCACGTGAACTTTCCATGCATTTTGATTTTAGATGAATAAATCATCCATCAAATTATGTGAATTCTTTGAATTATTCGATAGTTTTTAGCTCCTCTAATTTTTTAAGAAATCACCACGTGCAACTTCTTATCGTACCACAAAGATGTCATTGTATGTGATGGAGGGGAGAGCAAAATGAACTTTCTAATATCTTGAGAAGGTCATTAATGCAATTAACTTGAGGCTAGATCAACCTTTTTATTTCAACAACATATATAATTTGCTCATACATTTAGGGGCGGATGGTTGCAAGTTTCTTATAGGTTTCTCATTTTTTAGAATGTGGAACCTACCTATTGAAATACAGAACGTGGAACCTACCCATCGAAATGCGGAACGTGGAACCTACCCTGCTACAGGTTTCAAGGTTGGTTCCAGGTTCCAACATGTTCTTATTTTCATCTTTAGTTAAGCAAAATGAAAATAAACGCAATAATAAAAATAAACAATGATTTTATTATTGATTGCTTAAGAACGAGTATCTATATGCACCACCTGTCTAATAGTATTAAGGAAATTTTATAGTTTTAATGCGATGATTGTTCTTGTATTTTATAGAATCATTATCTTAAAAAAAAAAAACAATTGCCCAACATAATTGCATCAGAGAAGCAATTGGAGTTTCTACTGGTCACATAATCTACAAAAATAAAATTCTCAATCATAAAATGGAAGTTTAGATTAGCGATTTCGGATTATACACTTATTATCAAACACTATGAAATACGTTAGAATCGCGTGAAAATATAGATTAAGAAAAATGTAAAAACTTGTACTAAGTTCTAGGTTTTACCAACCAACAACCTAGAGCCTACCCTTAGGTATAGGTTTTTCAAATTTTAGAACCTAGAACCTACCCTGCATACCTTAGAATTTGGAATCTACAGGTTTTCACTATTATGGTTCTCATGTTTCAAGTTCTACTCTGAAACCATGCTTGTCCCAACATACATTGGCTTGGGTAAAGCCTGGATGGCGTATCAAATTCAGAATCCTAAAAAAGAATGGTTGGTAGTGGCTTGAACAGTGACATTGAACTAGAAAGAACATGCCTAGTGGATGTACAAGCCAAATAATATCAAGACCATTGAAAATCATCGAATAGACCTAAAATGGCTTTGTTCGATGCATGTGCAAACTTGACTATAATAAAATAACATAATATCAGAATGAGATAAATCCTAAACTCTTTAATTCATGCCCCCTCATTTTTCACATCCATTTTGTGTTTTACTCTTGTAAATTAAGGATAAAAAAACTTCATGCTTTCTAAAATTGTGTTCTACAAATTGATGTCATACTCCCAGGGTCTTGCCTATGAAAAAACCTCACAAATGAGGAAAAAGGAGGGAGAGGGAGAGAGAGCTATTATAATTGAGTAATCGACCATGTAATGACCAAGAAGATTTGAAATCAATGATGCAAATGAAGTGGTTTACACATCGGTTCTTCCCAATCATAAGTTCCCAATCATGCTTATGATTGCCATCTTATTGACGTAATCACCCTAATAACACCACCAAGATCTTGGAAAATGAACACAATCATCCGCAAGAAAAACATTTGTTTAAAACTATCTCCCAAAAATCATCCAACTTTAACTTATTATAAACACAGCTCGTGACCCAATGACGCATGCCATGACTTCGAAGCTCAACTACCATTCTTCGCACCAAGTTGGACAAGTACAAGAAGAAGAGCCGCCATCTTTTGAGAGAGAGAGAGAGAGAGAGAGAGAGAGAGAGAGAGAGAGAGAGAGAGAGAGAGAGAGAGAGAAATTTATCGAAGCTTTTGGAATCTTCATCTTCAAGATGAAAGAAAAGTGTTTGTCGGGGCTCGTCTTTGGACATCCATGGTGGCGACCACGACGTGAAGTGGTCATACATTCTCAGTCACATCTTTGCGCCATCAGCCCCGTGGACAACCCAAGAATCTTTGCCCTACAATAAGGAAAGATGTATGATTTCTAGACAGAGACAACGAACAATAAGGAAAGATATGATTTCTAGATAGAGACAACGAACGTACGGAACCACCCGCTGTGGTGGCTCCGCTGGTTAGGCTCCTGTGACCCTTGCGCTTCAAGGGGAGGAGTTCGAAACTTGGGGGAGGCACTTGGTGACTTACCCTGCTGGTGGGAGTGTGGTGGCTAGCTCCCATTGGCCCCAGGGTTTACCACCCGGCTGCCGGCCGTGCGGGGGTTCCCTGGGTCACCAAAAAAAAAAAAAAAAAAAAAAAAAAAAAAAAAAAGACAACGAACGTACGAACACTGGGGAAACTACTTTCGTTTCTTGCGTAGGAGTTAATCAGAAGGACCCAAAGCAGTTATCTTACGGGATCCAGCAATGTAAATTAGTTTGACAATAGTCGAATTTTAAGTTTTAAATAACATTAGTTTCTTCGTATAGAACTACAAACACTTCTTTTCTATTGAATGATTTGGCAAGTGACTTCCTTATGTGCCATAGTTGAAGACTTCAGCTGAAGTGACTAATCTCGTTTATGCTTGATAGCAAACAATCAATCCCCCCAAGTTTAGAAAGGTCCAGTTCTTCTCAAGATTGAGATTGGTCTCTTGAGCTTCATATTAAAATCTTTTTCGTTTGTTTCTGCCGTAGTTCGTATCTTTTATGGCCATGAAAATCAGCTTTCCTCGAGTCGATTGTGATTGTGAAGTCCACGTGATTGCTTGAGGTTAAATGACAAGTTCTATTACTGTTTTTCTACCTCTGTTTAGCTGGATCTGGTGCGAACCTTGTGAAACACAAGTCTATGGATTACTGATTTAATCATTTTTTCTGCCCTATTGCCTGGATAAAGCAATGACCTCGTCTGCTGGCCAGGAATGATAAGACATTGCTATCCTTTTTCTTTGAACTACGAAATTTTTTTTCGGTGGAAGTTATTTTTGCTTGTAGATCTTTCACCCCGCTTCATTATCTAGTCAGTAAGAGGGAAATTCGTGCCATTTTACCCTCTAGACATGAGATGTAGCATTCACTATGTCATCTCGTTCACTATGTAAAGAGAGAAAATGAGCTCAAAGCCTACATCTTTACTTAATAGTATGATAAAAGACTTTTTATACGGCATAAGGACACTACCAAAACCCCATGTTGGCTCGTCAAGAGAGAAGGGTTGGGATTAGAATAGGATAAAGTGACATATAAGATAAATTACCAAAAAAGTCCTAAATCAGTAGTGCGAATGCCAATTCATTCTTGAACATTTTAATTTGGTCAATTTAATCATAAATATTTTAATGATTTGCAGAAATAGTCCTTTTATCGAATTTTGACTTGCAATTTCTAGATGTCAGCTATCTTATGTGGTATGGTCCATACTGGTGTGAATTTTTTTTCATATTTCTATTTTTTTTTATAAATTCTTTGAATTTCTCCTTTTCTTTTTTTTTCCTTCTTCCTCCACCGGTCGCTGGGCCTTGGAGACCACCATTCATCGCGTTGCCATCATGCAGTGATTGTGCAATAGTCATGCACTTCGCCACCGTCGGCGTCAATGTTGATGTCGATCTTCAACAAGCAGCAAGCGACCAATCTTCAACAAGAAACAACTTCTTTTGTAATTTTTGCTTATTCAATCCATGTCTATCCCAACCCTTGTCTTGATTTATTATCTAGCATTTCATCTAGACATATTTATCATTATCTAGTCCTGAAGACATCGTTAAACACCAAATAAGATAACAAATTATTCTATTCAGAATACCAAAACGTACCCTTATTTCTATATTTCTAATCACTAGCTAACTAGAACAATTTTTTCTAACATAGTCCAACACATGGAATGTGAACATGAGAGATACATAAAAACAATGAGAATATTTATATCCTATCAGAAAGAAAAGGATGACTAATCGTGCAGCTATGCTTTTGATTGTACAAATACAAAGTTCAATAATTTGCAGCCCTTACCATCTTGGGGTGTAAACTTAAATGTGGAAGCGACAAGATTATAGTAGTCAAGAGAATCCCATATATCCCTTTTTCATATGGCCCCTTAGAAAATTGCTACCCACATGGTACAGATCACTCTCCTAAGTACGAGCCGTTGCTATCAGATGCTTATGCACGCGACCCTAACAACATTGTAACTATTAGGGGTGTCAACAGTCTGATTCGATTTGGGCTTCCATGATACTCGATCCAAACTGAATTGTGTGGAATGTGTGAATATTTTGTTGGAAAATATAGAAGAAAGAATGAGGAGAAGAAGACATATTGGGGAAAGAATATGTAACATTGGTTGTTGCAACTAGAGAAATAAATTGAGAAATTGATAATAAAATAAATAACAATTTAGAAGTAAGGTATGGCTAACCGAATCTCCTTAAAATAATTAGTTATTGTCAATGGTGCTAAACAATTTCACGAACTTCTCCTCCCAAGATACAACACCTTGAGCCTGTTACTATCAGCACTATAAGATAGGATTCTATTGAAACACTTCTTGAAACCGGCACACTTAGATAAATCTGAAGAGAGGAGATTGTTGATGTTTTTCACTTCTCTTTTTTGACTCTCGGAATGAAGAATTTCATAGTTTATTTATAGAATTTTTGAATTCATGTATAGAAACGGGTCATGAACCATGAATTAAATAAATACAAGAATCTATAAAATACGTGTATTAAATAGATAAAAAAAATCTAGGAGATACATGAACCAAGAATTAAGTAGATACACGAATCTAAGAAATACATGAACTAGAGAAATACATGAATTAATGAGATACATGAACGAAAATAACCTATCTCATTTTGCTTATTTTCCTTGATCCATTAACCTGCCATAATTACAACAGTTTTGACCTAAGCCGAAAATATGATTCCATTTGGTTTGGTTCAAGATTTAGATTTCCTATATATATATATATGAGAGGTAGGCGAGGGTAGTTTGCTTCTCTTCTCCTAGGCTACCTGCACATGTTATTCGCCAATAAAAGGCAGCAAGCGAGTCAAGAGGCCCAATTCTGACTTATTTATTAGATATCGAGAATTCATTTGCAAATGAAGCAGGCAAAAGGCTCAAGGTGGAAGTAACTGGTTCATTCCTTTTCAAGAGGAAGTCGCCTAAAAGAAAAACTGTTATTACGCCTGCGGGACACCTCGCTCTTCTTTAGAGGAGGATTCAAAGTCGCTAAGGAAGACTTTTACGCTTAGGGATGTCACTCGCTATCACATCTTCGATGAGGGAAGCACCGGGAGGTGGCGGTGATGGTGATGATGATGTTGTTGACGACAACGAAGAGGTACGAAGGCCTGAAGCACAAGAGAAGCGAATCCAACGCAAGAAGCAACTGAGAAGCCAGAGACTCGCGGATCGATGGAAATAGGGCTTTGAGAGCGACGGCGATGGACAATGGACATTGCATTGGCTGACATGAGCAGAGCTTTCAAAGAGACCATTGAAGTGCTCGACGATACCTTCTCAACAATGGCATGACGATTGTTTCGCGGTGAAGTCTGAGAGTGTGAGCTTGGGAGTGAAGTTTCAGTGATGAATATTGACTAGACGAAGATTGAAGAGGGAGAAGTGGTTTCGGGGTGATTTGGATCCGTTCGATTGTATCCAACGGTGGGCGTTTGACAAGTGCAGTTGTGTTGGTGTGGGAAATGCCTTACCTGAGGACACCACTGTGGGCCCACTCACCTTCTTGTCATAGGCTGTGACAGAGGTTAATAAAATAAAATAAAATAAAAGGAGGAAATCCGAAACTTGAAACGAATGGAACCATCAAACTACCCAAATTCCTTTACTTATCACCCAAATTGAAAGAAAACCAAATTTTTTTTATTGGGTTCAGGTAATGCCAAGTGCAGCATCGGATGAGCAGTGCCCGGTACAAAAGTTGGGGAATCATTAAAGGCGAACCTCCTAAGTTTTGGACAATTACTATCACTTAACACAGATCATCTTTTTTAATTACTTCAAATACTAACTCGGATAGCCCTAAAGCTATATTTGGTCATATGAATTTATAATGAAGATATAACTAGATTTTTTTTTTTTGGACGAAGAGAGTGGTAATTTCATTACGATAAAGGAAGGTGCGATACATCATAGCATAAAATTTCGAAGAGGTTTGATGGGGGGTATTTGACCCAGTTGGTCGGTAACTCCTGCTGACGTTGGGCCTTGGCTGCCCAATCCGCTGCTTTGTTTGCATCCCTGTTGCAATGGGTAAATTTGATGGGCCGCAAGTTAGCTAAGAGGCCCTGGGCTTCTCGAAGCTGGGTCCATAATTCCCAGTCAAACTGGGCTTCTGTTTCAAGTGTGTTCAGCGTGGGAGGAAGTGGTTTTTGAGTTGCGACTTCACTTAGTTGCCGCACGAGTTCAAGGTTATCGCTTTGCAGGTTCACTGAGGGTTTTCTGTTCTGCGGTTTCATTTTTCGAAAGCCATCTTAGGGCTTCAAGGGCAGCTTCCGCTTCAGCTTGAGCTGGTGATTCCACCATGATGGAGCGGGCGAGACCTGCAATCAGTCTCCCTTGGTGGTCTCAGCATACCCCAGCTACTGCAGCCGCTCTGTTTTCTTTACAAAATGATCCATCGACGTTCCACGTCAGTGATCCGCGGGTGGGGGGTGTCCATTTGGCCGGTAAGTTGGGTGTGGGGGCTAGGTTACTGATTTTTCGAGTTACCTTGGTGCTAATGTTGCCGTATTGCACGATTACTGACTCGATGAGGTGCTCCGGCTGAGGATGCTGTCCACGGAAGATGAGGGCATTCCTCCCTCTCTAGATCTGCCACAGAAGCTGAGCTAGGAGTTCGAAAGTGACGGTAGGGTGCTGAAAATTGTCGATCCACTCTTCGATTCGAGTGATATGCCTCTGCTTTACGTCTATCTTGATTTCAGGGTGTTTCCAGACGTGTTCGGTCCAGGGACAGAGGAGGAACAAGTGCTCGCTGGTTTCGGGTTGGCTTTGGCACATTTTCGCACAAAGGTTATGAGGTAGTATATTCCTTTTCCGAAGATTCTCCCTTGTCGGAAGCGCATTCTGACTTAATTGCCATAGGAAATGTTTTAACTTGGGTTGTATTTGAGCTCTCCAAATGCGTCTCCATAATGATTGTGGTGTCTGAAAGGAGGAGGAAGCTTCTTGCTGTTTGGGGCTGCTTTGTTTGGCTTGTAGACCTTGATATGCACTCTTAACAGTGTATTTTCCAGTATTTTCGAGTGTCCATACAATATGATCTGCTGTCCTGTTTCTGCTTAGGGGGATTGAAAGCATTTCTGCAGCTGTTTCTTGGTCAAATAAGCTTTGTATTTTGTCTTCCTGCCATGTCTTGTTCTCTTTGTCTATTAACTCCGATACCTTCTGTGGGTCGTCTCTATTTGCGGGGCCATTTAGAATTCCTCTAGGCAGCCACTTATCTCCACGAATATGCACATTTTCGCCATTTCCAATAGTCCACCGCAAAGAAGGTAGGATAGCATTCCTCCCTGTTAATATGCTGAGCCATCCCCAAGAGGGGTTGCTACCTTTACCAGCCTGGAGTAGGTTCCCTTGTGGGTAGTAAAGGCCTTTATATACCTTGCTCCATAGAGTTTCCGATTGATTCATTAACCTCTAAACTTGCTTCCCCAACATAGCTTCGTTGAAAGTGATAAAATCTCGGAAGCCAAGGGCCCCCTTTGTTTTCCTTTCCTTTAGTAGTTCCCATCGTCTCCAATGTAGTCCTTTATGCTGGTCATTCGTTTTCCACCAGAAGTCAGCAATTTTTCTCTCAATTGCCCGACATATTGAGAGTGGGATTTTAAAAACAGACATGACATACTGTGGTATTGCTTGTACAACTGCTTTGATTAATACTTCTTTCCCTGCTTTGGACATCAGATTTTCTTTCCAGCCCTCAAGTTCTTTGTTCACTCTAGTAATGATCTAGGCAAACATCTCTTTTTTTGATCTACCCCAGTCCGAAGGAACACCCAGGTATTTTCTAGTTTTTTCAAGTTCTACTACTCTCATCTCAGTAACCAGGCTTTGCTTTAAGGTAAACGGACAATCCTTACTGAAAAACATACCTGATTTATTGAGATTAATAGTTTGCCCCGAAGCATAGCAATATTGGTTCAAGACAGCAGCAAAATTATGGCATTCTGAGAGCTTCCCATCCATGAATAGGATAAGGTCGTCGGCAAACATAAGGTGGGACAGTGTGGGGCACACCCTGTTTAGGCTAATGCCTTTAATGCTACCTTCGTCCACTACTTTGTGCAGGAGGTGGGAGAGGGAATTTGCTACTAGGATGAAGAGGTAGGGAGATAGTGGGTCGCCTTGACGGATTCCTCGAGTCGGCTTGAAATACGGTAGGGGCAGTCCGTTGATTTTAACAGTGTAGGAGACAGTAGAGACACACTGCATAACCAATGCCACCCATGTGATTGGATATGAAATCCAGAAATTTTGCTGTATTCAATCAATTGTTTAATTATTGCAGTAATAAAATGTGATATATTCACGTAATATTATTATATATTATTTGGTATAAGTGACACATCTAAATAAACAAACAAAATTCTTTACAAATGAAGATGGTCAAAATCTCGCGACATTCTTGCCTGTTTTATTTTTATTTTTATTTTCCTCTTCTTTAATTAACTTCTTTTTTATTTCTTTCTTCCCCTTCCATTATTGTCTAATAAAATTATATTAAATAGTGAACTATACTAATATACCTACAATACTAAGATACCTAAAATATGTAATAAATATAAACATTTATATATTGAATATATATTATAAGATAAAATTAAATTCTAACATATAAATAAAAATAAGATTAAATTAAAAAATAAATTGTTATTTTTTGTTATTTTGAATTTATTATATTAAAATTCAAATATTATTTATAGTGAAATATAATTTTAATTTTGTTAATTTAAGAAGTTTATTATTCGATAAATATAACTTTCCAATTATGGATATTAGAATTTCTATCAACCTTTATCCTACTTCTTCTATGGAATAATTTTATCTAACCTATATTCCTTTATATCCGACTTTGTCATGTCTTGAGTAGGCATCAAACGCGACATATGATAAATTCTATCCTATCTTGAATTTTATCTTAGCTGCCAAATGCAGTTTTAGAGCTTTAGTATGACACTTGACACTTCAAATGACCAAGCACATGCAAATATTGTCTGATGCATTCTCTAGTTATTCCATCATGCATGAGTATAGGTTGTAGATGATGAAAATGGTGGGAGGAATCACGATAGCTAGTTCTTATCCTGCATTTATAAAAGACAGGAAGATAACTAAGGAGATTCTTGAGAATAGAGAAGTGATATTTCTTTTAGTTGTTTCTTACCTTGGGCAAGAAGTAAGAGCTGGTCATGATATAACAAGTTTTAGGAGAGCATATAAGAACTCAAGTATGGATCTCAATGCCCCTATTAGTATCCACAAGTATCCTAGGCATTGTCTAAAATGCAACTACATGAATAGGGGGCCATATGTTGGACTCATTTTGCTTACTAGAATTTCAAGTAGGCCCGTGGTTCATCTCATTTGCTCAGTCATTGAGGTAGGCCCACCAGTTGGTGCACAACCTAGAAAAGCAAGTGAGCATTGGTGAACTGTAAGATGATCTCCAACCCTTGGTATGGATAGACAACACTGTAAGGATATCTCTAGTCGTCGATCTGTAAATCCAACCAATCCACGAGAAGACATGCGTCCAACGTATCATTAAGCCAAGAAATTAAATTTCTACCAGCGTTCTCATTGTGAATATATATATGCTTAAAAATATAGCAATTAAAATCATAAATCGTGTGGCTAGTGACTTGTGTTGTGGAAAAGTCATAGATCTTCAGGCCAATTCTAGTAACTAGGGTGCTTGTAGCAATACAATTTTAGAGTCAAGGGCCATTAGTGGAATAATCTTAGGAAATATATTGCTGGATGTATGGATATTTAGGTATGTTTAATGTGTGAAATTAGTGTAGATGCGTACTCACTTTTTTACCTCGGTCGGTATTGTATTCATAGGTGCAACTAGCAGCTTGACAGGCTGCTATTAGAAAACAATGACCAAGAAGAATGGAATTAGCTTTTAATGCATGAATACACTATTTTTAAAAAATTATTTACCTCACAATGTAGTTAATGGTCACTAGTAAAAATCCTCCAAAATACAATAAAATATCAAAATGAGAACACCATACAGTAATCCTAGTATTTCTCTAAAAACTCAAAAAAGAAGGATATATTGTATATTTTAAGAATGAAATGAAAATTGAAAGCGAAAAAATATTGAATGAGAAATGTTGAATATATAATAGTGAAACCATTTGTAGAAAAAATTGCACGTACTTTGAATAAAATCATCATTTGATTTTCAAACGGGTCATCCTTTATTCCACCATAGAAGATTTATGTGCATTCGACAAATGTGTAGTCTCTTTTATGTTTTGTATTGAGAAGGGGACATAAAGCATTGTTCCAATCGATATTTAGTGTGAATGATGTGTTCATCATGGAACCTCAAATCCCGATCTTCATCTGTCAAAGAGACATGACAGGAAAAAAATGACAAGAATGTTTTCAAAGCGAAAGAGATCACACTTAGGCCTTGATGGAAAGTCTTAATAGGACATTCATGGCTCCTGTGCTTTGGCTACATTTCCCGTGAGATATAGATCAGATGTGACAATGCATTTCGGTAACCTCTCTTATTTTTCAATACGATCTTTGTCAAAATCACAACTAAAAACAGTTTCTCAGAAGGTTTCGAAGTCTTGATAATTTCAATATTTTTTCGAAGGATCACGTACACTCAATGCCATCATCAGAATCTTACGTTTGATAGATCTGCGGAATTTGTCATTTTGGTAATGTACAAACAGATCATCACGAGGCTTGACTTTTTTGATTTTGAATTCGACTTCGGTGGATTTGCCCACATGACCAACTGTGGGAGCAAATGTACTGCTTGACTCTGACTACTTTGGAATTCAGTAGAAGCTACCTTATCATGAATGGACAAACTCATGATAACTGCCTCACTGATTTGCCAGTCAAGAGTAAAGCAATAGTATCGTCGACGACGGACAAACTCGTGATAACTGCCTTACTTATGCTAAGCGTGTAATGCCCAAAAAGAAAAAAAAGAAACTTTCCCTATGAAAGGTCGGAGCGCAAGAAAAAATATCTTCATCGACGGCGAGATTAGTATAACAAGAAAAATGAGGGTTTGGATGATATTTCCGAAGCATTCATTTCTCTCCTTCGGAGTCAACAAAACGTGAGTGTACCTAAATTATTATAACTTGCATTGAGTTCAGCGCTTATCGAGGCTAAATCAACATTTTCCGTTCCAACTCCAAACCAAATCTGCCCATATTTTTGCTTGCGTAAGCACGAAGGACGTACTAGATTCATCGATTAAGAAAGGTCGGTAGTGGCTGAACGGTGACATCGAAGTAGAAAGAATGTGCCTAGAAGACGTACAAGCCCAATAATGAGAACATTGACGATCATCGAGTAGACTTGAAATGGCTTCGTTCAATGCATGTGCGGACTTGAAAACAAATGAAATAACATAATATCGGAACGAGATAAACCCTAAGCTCTTTAAATCATGCATCCTTATTATAAAAGAGTCATAAATTTATTGTAATTATGTCAATTCGTTTCTAAATTTTTATATTTTGTCAATCGAGTCTATTTGATTGATATTGATCGGAAATTGCTAATGTGGATGTTGGTTAGTTACGTGACACATTCGATTTTGACGTTGACATTTTCCTAATAATTTTTTTTATTTTGGATTTTTTATAATGTTTTGCTTTGTTTCTTTCTTTTTATTTTCCTTTCATTTTGGTCAACAAGAACTAGCAAGTCCCCGCCGGTTGTTGGTGAGCATCACTGCCCTTGCCAGATCTGGGCAAGGGCCGCCTAGCGCAAGGCCATTGTGGCTACATGGGTTGCAGGTAAGGTGGCCTTGCCCACTGGCCAATGCCCTAATCGGCCAAAATGGATGGAAAAAAAGAAAGAAAAAGTATTAAAATTCAATTTTTTTAAAATAATTGTATAAAGTGTTTAGGTTAGTGATGGTTGTACCACATGAGATGATTGGCTTATTTGTTACTAATTTTCAACCAAAATAAGCGGGAAAGACTTTTTTTCGGCAAATTGTGAAAACGGTTTGCAACTGAATTTGCATAATTAAAAGATTTATGACTGAATCAACATAAATACAATAACTTCAAGACTTTTTTTAGTACTTTTACCTATTATCTTTTCACTTGTTTGACTGCGTTAATTAAGGATAAAAAATTTATAAGTTCTAGAATTGCGATCTACAATTTTATATGGTGCTCCCGGTGTCTTGCTAATGAGGAAACCTTAAATAAATGAGGGAAGAAAATTACGTATAAATTTGAAATGTTCACAACCGATGATACAAAAGGAGTGGTTCAAACTCCGGACATTGGTCTCCTTCTTCCTAATCATGCTTATCGGAAAACGAACACAATCATCCACAAGAAAATGGATTCATTGTTTACAAATATCTCCATCCAAGTTTAACTTATTATAAACAACAGTCATGACGCAATGACGCATGTCATGGTTTCGGAGCTAAACTACCATTCTTCGCCACCAAGTTGGAGAAGTACAAGATGGGGGAGGGGGAGCTAATAATTTGCTTGATTAAGTAAAAACTCATCGAAGCTTTTGGAACCCTTCATCTTCAAGATGAAAGGAAAGTTTTTGTTGCGGCTCTTCATGGACATCTCCGGTGGCGACGACGTGAAGTGGGCATACATGTCTGTCACATCTTCGCCCTATCTCCCCAATAAATACAGCCAAGAATTTGTATTCTTATTTTATCTCCTGTTATAAAGAAAAGGCGTTATTAATTGTACAGCCATGCTTTTGATTAAGCAAATACAAAATTCAATACTATGCATCCCTTTTCAACTTGTGGATGTTACATAAGCAAACGACAACGGTTGTTAGGATAACCCCTTTCATTATGGTAGTAGAGGGAATTCCATATTTTCCTTTTCCACATAACCCTCTAAAAAATGGCCAGAAGCACAGCACCACCCACATAGTGCATACCACCTCTCTTGGGCCAGAGCCATTGTTATGGGATGCTTGTGGGCGCAATCCCAGCAACATTGTAAGTTTTGCTATCAAGTGTACCAGCAGGAGAGCAGTGCCCGGTACAAGAATTGGGGACTCATCAAAGGTGAATCTCCCACGATCGGCACTAATATCATCACTAGATGCATACCAGTCTTTCTTGGTTACTTCAAATATTGTCGCCGATAGCCCTAAGAGCTTGAGTATGACACTTAAAGACTCCAAATGACCAGGCACATGCAGATGTTATCCTTTGCATTCTGTGGTTATTCCACCATGCATGTATTGACAAGCCAATGATGAAGTATTTGTATGAATAATATAGGTTATAGATGACGAAAATAGCAGTAGGAATTAGGATAGTTGGTTCTTGTCCCTGCGACGACACAAAGTAAAAAGATAATGAGGCGAATTCTTGAGAACAAAGGAGTGATATTTGTTTTAGTTTTTTTTACCTTGGGCAAGAAGTGGGAGTTCGTCATGATACAATAACCTGGTAGGAAGCATATAAGAACTCGAGTATTGATCTCAGTGCCCAAGTTAGGATCCACAAGTATGCCAAACATTGCCTGAAATGGAGCTGCATGAATAAGGTGCTGTATATTGGGCTCTTTTTGCTTACTAGAACCTCGAGTAGGTCTGTGGCCCATCTTCTTTGCTGGCTCATCGAGGCAGGGGTGCGCAACCTAGAAAAGCAGGTTTTGGTGAACAGTAGAGTGATCTCCAACCCTTGACATGGATGGTCAATCCCGTTAGGACATCTTCTATCATCGATCCATACATCAAACCGATCTGCAAGAAGATACATGCACAACAATTTATGATGGTGACAAATTAGATTATGCTATCATCCTTAGCGTCACCAAAATGCTCAAAGACAAAGCACTTAGCACCATTAATTGTGTGGCTAGCGATTCGTGTTTTTGGAAAAATCATAGATTTTCAGATAAAATGCTAGTGACCTTAACAGTGCAACTTTAGAGTTGAGAACATTTAGTGGATTAATCTTGGAAAGTGCAGCTGAATGTATATATTTAGATGTGCATAATGTGCAAATCATTTAAATACATATTGACCTTTTTACTCCAATCAATATTGTTTTCATAGGTGTAACTAGTGATTCGACAAGCTACTTCAAAGGAGCTCAAAAGATCTTTGGGATGATTTGAATGGCCCCGTAGAGCATGAACAGCAAATTGATGAACTATTTCGAACTTCCAAATCCATTTAGTAATTTTTCTATGGTAAATTCTCCTGTAAATATCAAATTGGCAAATGAAAAAATATGACTTATTATGACTAGGCACAATGTCTCTAAATGAGCAATTGGCAATTAAACAAAAGCACATACCATTCGAGGTAAGACCGCTATTTTTAGTCTTAATGTCATCTGGCCACGGCCCATAAATTACTTTCCCATGATGAAAGCATCTTGTTTCCCGTCCTTGAATTCCCGCTCTCCCTCGTACCAATTACTAAAATTAACAGTATCATAAGTACATATACTAATCAATAACTAAGTTGCAAATCAGACTTAAATAAGACTTATTGTGTAGTACTTGCGTACTTTGAAACGGATCATCCTTTAATCCATCGTAGAAGATTTGTGGACATTGAAGAAAAGCACAATCTCTTTCATATTTTATATTGAGAACGAGACACAAAGCATGGAGAACAATCTGTGGATTGTTGGTGTACATGTTGTAATCAACATTTAGCATGAATAGTGCATTTATCACGAGTCTTGAAATTTTAACTTGTTTATCGGTCTATGAGACACGAGAGGAAAATAATTATAAGATTGTTTTCCTTGTGAAAGACCGCACTTAGGGCTCAATGGAAAGTCTTACGCACCAAGACATTCATGGCTCTTGTCTTGTAATGGTGTGGATGCTTTGGCCGCTTTTCTCGTGATATGTAAATCAAATATGAAAATTCATTTGAATGACCATCTTTATTTTTTAATATGATATTCGTCAAAATCACAATAAAAACAATGACCACCTTTTCAATTTTATTGTGATGTGTTGACGTTAACTTGCCACGCCATATTAATCATAGAACAATTTTATCCTATACTAGGTAAAGATATTTTCTCGGGAATGTCACTGTACCTTAGCAACACTGGGATGATCACCGTGTTCTGCGTTAAAGAAAGCTGCAAACTCCCCGGTACAGTCAGATGGGACTGAGCCTCGGGAAGCATCTTCTATCATCCTGCTCAGCTACTCTTACTCGTCCTGTAATATTACTAGACAAATTTGAGTTTTTTTACATCCTTGTATATTGTACATAACCAATCTCTCTCTCTCTCTCTCTCTCTCTCTCTCTCTCTCTCTCTCTCTCTCTCTCTCTCCAGTTCATTACAGAGAATCGCCCATTAATTAATATGACCATCTCCACCAAGTGAACACTAGACGTCAAAGATTGAGCATCACCTTCATGGTGTGCCGTGCTAGTTGGAATTCCAATGAGCACTCTTCACTGGACGATGTTGGCGCGTTGGCCGCGAAGTAACGGAATGGGGCTCGCAATTGAATGTTGTACTTCTTGCAATATGGAACCCAGAGCTTCGAGAACTTGGCAGCTTCCACTAGAGAGTGGAAGGTCAACAGCGAGCAGCCATCGTTGGAGACATAGCACGCCAGCTTATGAGCCGGATAGTCCACCGCCATTAACGAGAGGACTGTGTTCCAGCCGCGAATCCGTTGTCGTAACAAAGACGTCCACTGGAGGAAGCTCCCCTACTCTATGTGAAAATGAAAACAGCAAGAAGGAACCAAACTTAAAAGATATAACTCGGTTGGACACAACCAACTTATAGAACATCCATAACCCAAAATCCAAGAACATACGTGAATATCATATCATACAGGTACTAAAGTCAGAACTCAACTTATGAAACTGAACTCAATGGTATTGTAACTTTCCAAAATTCATTTCTGGAAGTCAGGTACGAGTTATTATGTCCTGTGAAAGTGCTGAAGTTGGAAACGAAGGGAAAGCGGATAAACGTTTCCAGAAAATTAGTTCTTGTCGCTAACAGTACCGTCGCTACAAACTCACGAAAGAAAACCATGCTAAGGAGTATTCAAGAGAAAAGAAAGAAAATGCAAGCTGTACCAGTCGCTGTAGCTGTAAGGATTTGGGAATTGAAGGCTCGCAACAGGAGCAATACGATGATGCTGAAAAGGTTAAGCCATGCGAAAATGCTAGCTATTGCTCTATTGTTATACCTTTGCAAGATACGTTAGAGGGTAAGTTTTGTAGCTCACGGGGCTCCATGTTGTGTTGACAACGAGAAACCACACGAACGTGAACCACGACACGCACACGAGCGCCATCTGCCATTCCAGTTCATGGTCCTTGAGATGCACAAGCCGATATGCTAGAAGAGAGACAAGAAGGAGCAAGATGAAGATCTCGACTGCCCTCTTCGCATTGTTTTTCAAGTTTATTTTCTCGTATATAGGAGTGGAAGTGGATGGAATGGCCATTGGAGAAGGCCTTCAGTGTCTGTGCACACACCAGCTCTTGTTCTTGCTGTTTCCATTCGGTGGTTTTGTGTGTACAAAAGGTGGCGACAGACATAGAGAGAGAGAGAGAGGTCGAACCGCGGTCATCAAGTTGGCGCAGTGACTCAAGAAGAACCGGTGCCTGCCTATGGTAAATCCCACATAAACAATAGGTGATGAGAGAGTACTCATATCTACCATCCCAGCCTAACGTGCGAATCGACAAGTAAAGGAAGGATAAGACTGTCTGGTGTATATGTGGTGCGAACAATTGCGATGCTAGCTAAGCATGAAAAACCAACAAGTGCCATATGCGACCAGTTTACTTGCCTCCGTTAGAGTAATGCTAAGGTCCACAAAATCGGTGTACTAGCATGGACCATCACTCCTATGTATGCTCAAGTATATGTAATTGGGTGATGGATTTTCTCTACCGCGATTGGTAAGGTTAACTGAACGTGATGGTACCTTACGACTTGCATTGTATAGTTTATGTTACTTATCATGATTTAGCAAAGGGTGTCTTTGGCGCCATTTGGTTTTGAATTTATAGCGTACGGCATGGCCAAACAAAGAAGTAGGACAAGTACAATCTCTCGACCCTAGTTGGGACATGCAATTCGGACCTTGTCGACATTTTTTATTTATTTAATCTCTATGTCGATGGAGTTTATGTTTTGATGATGTGAAAATTAATCCCACAAACAGTAATAACATGTATCAAATATATGCACATATAAATATATCAGTGTTTGGGAGGGAGACGCTTCAAAATATAATATCACGTGAGTTTTCCATATATTTTTATAATTGATGAATAACATCAATCAAATCATATGAATTCTGTGAATTATCTGATAGTTTGCTCCTCCCGTTTCTATCAAATCGCCATGTGTAACTTCATATGGCACACCAAGATGTCATTTTATGCGATGGAAGAGGGGCAAAATGAAAATTCTAATTTTGCAACAAGGGTCGTTATTGCAATTAACCCGGGGTTAAGGATGCATTTGTTTTTGGAAAAATAATTTTAAAAAAAAAAACTAGTATTTATATCGCTTGAAATAATTAATTAAATAAATATATTTTTAATTATCGACAATAATATATATCTAAACATCTTTTGTGAATGAAGAAAATCTTTTATTTTTATTTTTTATTAATAATACGGACGATCATTTTTAGAAATATATTTTTCAAGCCATAAATGCATCATAGATCAACCATCAACATTTCAACCCCAACAAAGTCTGCTCATACTTTTTGCTTGCGTAAACACAAACGACCTACCAAATTCAGAAGCCCGACAGAGAATGAACGTGACATTGAACTGGAAAGTGTGCCTAGTGGACCTACGAGCCAAACAAATAATGAAATCATCGACAATCACTGAATTTAATTAGAAAGCTTCCATTTTTTATTTTCCGGCTATTAACTGCGTTCTTCCAGGATTTTTCAAATCCAGAGATTGAGCAAGGAACCGAGACACATATCGCCTGAGTACTTCTCTCGAATTCAAGTTACAAGAAGCTTCGAAGTGTCCTTTTTATGTGTTTTCGGCGCCTTTTATAGTAGTTGTTATGTACTTGATTTCGTTTTCAATGTTTATGATCGTGCGGGTCACGGCGTGCATTGTAAAAGCGCGACCATCAGCGAATGGTTGTTGATTTATATGTCAATATTCGAAGAGGTAAACTTTTTAAAAGAGAACCAAACAATTACTAAGAGAAAAGAGCCCCGTGACTCTCAACATCATTACAGGATAAAGGAAGCTCGTTTTAGCTTGTCTCACTAAGCATAAACAGAAAAGGCACGACTCAAGATCCAAACGCACTGCTCAAATGTGGAGTTGCTTACATTGAAGGTGCGAGGATTCGGATCTATATTGTAAGTCTATTAATCCGCTATGACTCCATTCCCTCAATCGTCAAGATATAAACCCTAAAATCTTTAACTCTGTGCCCACATTTCTTTTACGTTCATTTCATGGTATATTCTTGTTAATTAAGGATAAAAAAAAGTTCTATACATTCTAGAATTGCGATCTACAATTTGATATGGTACCCCCGGTGTCTTGCCAATAATAAAATTTCTACCCCAAATTAAACCCTTACAAATGAGGAAAAAGAAAAGTGAAGATAGAGACTGTGCTATTATTTGAGTAATCAATTAAGGAATGATCAGATATTCATAACCAACGATGCATGTGAAGTGGTTCAATCTCCGGACAATAGTCTCCTTCTTCCTAATCATGCTTGTGATTTCTGTCTTATCGACTTAATCACCCTAATAACACCACCAAGATCTCAGAAAATGATCCTAATCTTCCACAAGATGATGCATTATGGCACAATGACGTATGCCATGACTTCAAAGCTAAACTACCATTCTTCGCCACCACGTTGGACAAGTACAAGATGAAGAGCGGCCATCTTGAGAGAGAGAGAGAGAGAGAGAGAGAGAGAGAGAGAGATTAATTTGCTTAATTAAGTAAAACCTAATCGAATCTTTGGGAAGGGTCCATCTTCAATTTGGAATATATGGAGAGGGAAGAAAAGGACGAAAGGAAAGTGCAGTTGTGGACATATAGATCGGCAACGACGTGAAGTGTCATGTATTCTCAGTCGCATCTTTGCCCTACCTCCTCTATAAATTCAGCCCAGAATTTGTCTTTATCTATGGTTATTACTATTATCGATTATTCGGGAAGGAGAGATGGATGATTACTGATCTGGTCCAAATGAGAAAGGAAGAGACAACAAAAAGTACGAACGCTATGAAAATCACTTTCCTTTCTTGAGAATTATCTTGTCTCTCACGCGAAAGAAGAGGCATGATTAATTGAACGATCGTGCTTTTGATTTTGCAAATATAAAATTCAACAACTTGTAGCTCTTATGAACCTGTGGATGTGAACCTGCTTAAGTAAGCGAGAACGGTTGCTAGGATAGCCCCCTTCATTATAGTAGTAGAGGGAATCCCATATTTTCCTTTTCCATATAGCCCTCTCAAGAATGGCCAGAAACACAGCACCACCCACACAGTGCATACCACCTCTCCTAAGCCAGAGCCGTTGTCATCGGATGCTTGTGGGCGCAACCCTAGCAACATCGTGAGCATTGCTGTCAAGTGCACCAGCAGAAGAGTAATGCCCGGTATAAAGACTGGGGACTCATCAAAGGTGAATCTCCCAAGTTCGGCACTACTATCATCACTAGATATAGACTGTTCTTTCTTGGTTACTTCAAATATTGTCTCCGATAGCCCTAAGAGCTTGAGTACGACACTTAAGACTCCAAATGACCAGGCACATGCTGATATTATCCGCTGCATTCTGTGGTTATTCCACCATTCACGTATTGACAAGCCAGTGATGAAGTACTCATATAAACAGTATATATTGTAGATGATGAAAATGGCAAGTGGAATTAGGATAGCTGTCTCTTGTCCCTGCAATTACATAAGATAGGAAGATGACGAGGTGGATTCTTGAGAAAAAAGGAGTAATATTGGTTTTAGTTTCTTCTTACCTTGGGCAAGAAGTGAGAGTTGGTCATGATACAATAAGCTGGTAGGAGAGCATATAAGAACTCAGGTATGGATCTAACTGCCCATGTTAGGATCCACAGGTATGCCAAACATTGCCTGAAATGGAGCTGCACGAATAAGGTGCCATATATTGGAAACTTTCTGCTTATTAGAACTTCGAGCAAGCCCGTGGCCCATCTTTTTTGCTGGGTCATAGAGGTAGGCCCACCAGATGGTGCGCAGCCTAGAAAAGCAGGTGGATTCGGTGTACAGTAGAGTGATTTCCAACCCATGGTATGGATGGCCAATCCCGTAAAGACATCTTCTGTCGTCGATCCGTACATCCAACCAATCTGCAAGAAGACATATGCACAACGTTTTATCGCGCTGACAAATCAATTTCTGCCATCTTTCTCAATGTCACAAAAATGCTTAAAGACAAAGCATTTAGAATCATGAATGGCGTGGCTAGCAATTTGTGTTCGTGGAAAAATCACAGATCTTTAGGTTAATGCTAGCGAACTTAGGGTGGTTGCAGCAGTGCAACGTTAGAATTTAGAATATTTAGGGTATTAATATTGGAAAATACAGCTGGATGTATGTCTATCTAGATATGTATAATGTAAACTAACCTTTTTACCCCAGTTAGTATTGTATTCATAAGTGCAACTAGCGACTTGATGGGCTGCATCAAGAAAACTCAAAAGATTTTTGGTATGATCTGAACTGCCCCATAGAGCATGAGTAGCAGAATTGATGAATTGTTTTGAACTTCCAAATCCATCTAGTGATTTTGCCTTGGTTAACTCTCCTGAAAAAATCAAATTGGCAAATGAAAGAATATGATTAATTATGAATAGGCAAATGGTTCATGAACAAGCAATTGGCGATCAAACAAAAGCACGTACCATTCGAGATAAGACCACTATTTTTGGTCTTTATGTCACCTGGCCACAACCCATAGATTACTTTCCGACGATGAAAGCATCCTGTTCCCCCATAGAAAGGTCCTTGAATTCCCACAATCCCTCGTACCAAATACTAAAATCAATGATATCATAAGTACATATACTACTCAGTAGATAAGCTGCAAATCAGCTTTAAATAAGACTTATTGTGCGGTAGAATGGCACGTACTTCATATAAGACCACCAATTGGTTTCCAAACGGATCATCCTTCAGTCCATCATAGAAGATCTGTGGACATTGAACAAAAGCACAGTCTCTCTCGTGTTTTGTACCAAGTAGAAGGCACAAAGCATGAAGAACAATCTGTGGATTGTTGGCATACATGTCGCAATCGACATTTAGCATAAATGGTGCATTCGTCATAAGTCCTGAAACTCTAGTCTGTTCATCCATTAAAGAAACATAAGAGTAAAAGAAGAGTGAGATTGTTTTCATGTCAAAGGTGACCACACTTAGGGCTTGATGGAAAGTCTTACGCACCAAGACATTCATGGCTCCTGCCTTGTAATGATGTGGGTGCTTTGCCCGCTTCTCTCGTGATATGTAGATCAAATGGGGCAATGCATTTGGACAACCTTCTTTGTTTTTTAGTATAATCTTTGTCAAAATCACAATAATAACAAGTATCAGAATAAAAATAGTGACCTCCTTCCAATTTAATTATCCAAACCTAGAAAAAAATATGCTCTGAGAATTTCACCATACCTTAATAATACTGGGATGGTTGCTACGTTCTGTGTTAGAGAAAGGTGCAAACTCCCCAGTAAAATCAAATGGGATTGAGCCTTGAGACGCACCTTCTATCTTCTTGCTCAACTTCTCGTACTCATCCTAAGAAAGAACAAGACAAATATGAGTATTTCCACATCCATTTCTTATACATACCAAATCCTACACATGAACACTAGACTCCAAAGATTGAGCATCACCCTCACTGTGTCCCGTGCTTGTTGGAATTCCGAAGAGCACTCTTCACTGGAGAATTTTGTCACGTTGCCAGCGAAGTAACGGAACGGGGCTCGCAATTGAATGTTGTACTTCTTACAGAAAGGGACCCAGAGCTTTGCGAACTTGGCAGCTTCCATTAGAGAGTAGAAGGTCAACGGCGAGCAGCCATCATCGGAGACATAGCACGCCAGCTTATCAGCTGGATAGTCTACCGCCATTAGAGAGAGGACTGTGTTCACGGTGATGATCGGTGGCTCTAGCTGTGGATCCGCTGTCGTGACAAAGAGGTCCACCGGAGGAAGCTCGGTTACCCTATATGAAGGATATGTGAAGACAAAAACAGCAATAAGGAACTAAACCTACAATATATAACTCGGTTGAACACAACCAACTTATAGAACGTCGGTAACCCAAAATCCACGAAGAACATACGTGAATATTATACCATACAGGTACTTCAAGCGAAACTCATCTTACGAAACTGAGCTGAATGGAATAATTACTTTTCAAAATTCATTCCAGCAAGTTAGGTATAAGTTATTGCGTTCTATGCAATCGCTCCAGTTGGAAATGGAAGGCAAGAGGACAAATGTTTTCAGAAAATTACTTCGCGCTAACAACACCTTCGCTAGAAACTTGGAAAAGAAAACCATACTGAGTATTCGAGAAGACGGAAAGAAAGAACAAGCAAGTTGTACTAGTCGCTGTTCCTCTTAAGAGTTGGGAAATCGAGGGTTCTTGACGGAAGCAATACGATGATGCTGAAAACGTTGAAGATAAGCCAAGCGAAAAGGCTAGCTCTCGTCCTATTGTTATACCTTTGCAAGACACGTTCAGGGTAGGTTTTGTAGCTCACGGGGCTCCATTTGGAGCTGACAATGAGAACCCACACGAACGTGAACCACAACTCGCAGACGAGCGCGACCTGCCACTCGAGGCCGTGGTCCCTGAGGTGCACAAGCCGATAAGCGAGAAGAGAGACGAGAAGGAACAAGATGAAGATCTCGACCGCCCTCTTCGCATTGTTTTTCAGGCTTATTTTCTCGTATAGAGGAGTGGGAGCGAATTGGATGGCCATTGGAGAAGGCTCGTGTGTCTGTGCACGCACCAGCTCTTGTTCTTTGCTGTTTTTATTTGGTGGTTTTGTGCGGTCAAAAGGTAGCCATAACTCAAATGGTGGTGGCGACTTATATAGAAAGGTTGAACCCCGGTTCGTCAAGTGCTTATGGCACCATATACAACAAGTTCACTTACCTTCATCAGTGTAATGCTAAACCACAACATTGGTATACTAAAGAATGGGCTACATTCGACGCTCCATAATAATAATTAACATTACTTAATATTATAGTTCTATAATGTGGTCATAACGTACCTCCTAGTATTCTATGTCGCAAAAGGATTGCTTCTTTAACTTTTCTTCTTCTATTCTTTGTTTTTAATATGTAATAAGAGATTCTTGACCCCCAACCCCCCTCCAAAAAAAAAAAAAAAAAAAAAAAATGCAATGAGAGATTGGTAGTCCAAAGCCCTTGATGGACTTTTGCCTAGAAAAGTGTTATAAAAGTCCTAAATCTATTATATTGATATCAATTTAATTATGAACTTTTTAATAATGCTAATTTAGTTATAAACATTTTGACTTAATGTCAATTTTGTCATTCTGGCTAATTTTCATCGAAGATTACTGACGTGGATGTTGGCCGGCCAACGTGACATGATCGACACAGACATGAACAACTTTTAGTTATATTTTAACTTTTTTTGAATAATTTATTTTATCTCATTTTTTTTCCTTCACTTTCTTCTTCCTCCATCAGTCAGAGGTGAGCATTGATGAGGGACCTCGATAGCCATTGGCAAAGGCGGCCTCACCCTAAGCTAGTGATCTGGTGAGTCTCGGCCCTTGCCTTTGGCCGGTTGCCGAGGTCCTGCCATATGAGAGAGAGAGAGAGAGAGAGGAAAACATGAAGAAAAAATAAAAATTCAAAAAATATGAAAATATGAAAATATTATTAAAAGTTATCGACATTAACATTAGTCATGCCATGGAAGCCAACCATCATCCACTTCAGCAATATCCAACCAAAATTAGCTAGAATGACTAAATTGGAATTGACATTAGGTCAAATTGTTTAGGGCTAATTAACATCAATAAAAGGTTTGTGATTAAATTGATATCGATGCAATAGATTTATAACTTTTCTGACACTTTTCCCTTACTTTTATCATGATATGTATGTCCTATTTTTGGAATTATGTAGCATGGTAGTCATTTTGTGGGGGTTGGGACACCAGGAGTGCCATTACTTTCGTACGGCGCTCACTTTGGTGCCAAAACTTTTTTTTCGCTCACTTGAGTGCCATATCGGAGTAAAATCGATCACTTGAGTGCCACATCGCCGGAAAAGCTGACGTGGCCGCCGGAATGCTGACGTGGCAGCTGGAAAACATTATTTTAATATTTTAATTAATTTTTTTGATTTTTTATTTTAAGGCCGGCGAGGGCCACCGTTGACCCTCGTCGGCCGCCGAACTCTCGCCCAAATTGGGCGAGGGCCCCCTCGCCGTCGGCCGCGAAGGCCTTGGGTGAGGCCGGCAAGGCCGTCGAAGGCCCTAGGTGAGGTTGGCGAGGCCATCGACGGCCTCACCCACGGCAGCGACGACGAAGACCAGGTGGCCCTTGCCCAGATCTAGCCCTGGGCAAGGCTGCAATGGCCATCGGCAACCATGGGGAGGTCGCGACGGCCTCACCCAAGGCCTTTGCGGCCAATGGCGAGGGCCCCCTCGCCCAATTTGGGCGAGGGTTCCACGGCTGGCGAGGGTCAACGGTGGCCCTCGCCGGCCTTAAAAAAAAAAGAAAAAGAAATCAAAAAAATTAATTAAAACATTAAAATAATATTTTTCTACGCCACGCGCCTTTTCCGGCGATGTGGCACTCAAGTGATCGATTTTACTCCGATGTGGCACTCAAGTGAGCGAAAAAAAAGTTTTGGCACCAAAGTGAGCGCCGTACGAAAGTAATAGCACTACTAGTGTACTTATGCCCATTTTGTGTATGTCTTATTTGTGAAACTGTGAATGTTTTCATACCCTTATTTGAATATATATCGCCAGCAGAGAAAACGTTTCATATAAATAGTGCAAATAGAGATTTGGCTCTTATACATTGCTATTATGCAAGCATGCCCACAAAGAAAAAAAAATCTTAATGAAAAGTCGTAACGCAAAAAACAAAAAAAAATATTCTTTATCAACAACGACCTTAATATAGAAAAAAAAAAAGTTATTTAGGAAGAGTTTGTGAATGCTGAAATCGCACGAGGAAGGGAGGCTTGATAGGGACCCAAAGGGTCGGGGAGCTAACACACTTACGTATGCCCAAGTATATATAATTTGGTGATGTTACGTCCAAATCATCATATTTCTCTGTTAACAAAACATCATTGTATATTTATGTCATCTATCATGATAAATTGAGTTTCTAACGTATGATGTCTTTGGCAGCATTGGGCGAAGAATTGATAATGCGGGGCAAGACCAAAAGGAGTAGGACAAGCACAATCTCCCAGACCTTCTTTGGACCCATGCCATTTGGACCTCGTCGAAATCCCGTTTTACTTAATATTTCTGTCCACCGAGTTTATGTTCTTGACGATGTAAAAGTCGCTACAAACAAATTAATATCCCCGTTTTGAGATCTCGTAAAAATTTTACATGCCTGGTGTAAAAAATATATATGGAATCCTTAACATGCTTAGACAAACTTTCGATATGGTACTCCCGGGGTCTTGGCAACAGGAAATTCCTACGCCAAAAGAAAGAAACCTTAAACGAAGGAGGAAGAAGAAAAGTGAGAGAGAGGGACAGAGAGAGAGTGGGGGATCGTGCAATTGCTTGAGTAATTGATTAGGATCCCCGTCTTATTGACTTTTGTTACCCTAATAACGCCACCAAGATCGGAAGATGACCCTAATCTTCCGCAAGAAAATGCATTTTTTTAACAAATGTCTCTGCACGATCATCCCACTTTAACTTACTATAAACCACGCTCGTGACGCATGCCATGATTTCGAAGCTGAACTATCATTCTTCCCCATTGAGTTGGAAAAGGACAAGACGAAGCGCGGCTGCTTTGCAAGAGGGAGGGAGGTTAGATGACTACTATCTACCAGTCCGGTCCAAATGTAGAGAAAGGGACCACCAACGTACGAACATTTCTTGCATGGGAGTTAATGAGGAAGATTTAGATACCCTATCCTGTTAGATGAAAAAAGTGACTCTGTCCTTAAGCAAATTAAGGGATTATTTGCCCCCTTTATCACATCTTTCAAGTCAAAATTAATTATAATTATCGAAAGGGCTCAATAGTTCGCCAACAAACCAAGGGATGAGTAATTTGTTTGGGCTTCAAGAAGTGCTTCTTTAGGAGCGGTATGAAATGTAAAGTCAATGTATATGAGAAAGGAAGGCTCGGCTTTAAGTTGTTCAAAAATAGTGGAATAGTGACATAGACTTTCTCGACCCCTTTGTTGTGTCTTATTCCCAAAAAAAAAGAAAAAAAGAAGCCCTTTCTTTATTGCTCATTGTTAAATAAACAAAAATCATGCACAATCTTAATACCAAACCAAATACGATGAATAGTGGAATCTTGAGTTAAGCCTCGGCTAAACCTCGGAATTCTTAATGGTAATTAGCCTTCTATAAATCGGAGCCCCGTCAATGCTTCGAATCAGGCTACTTTCTAGCCGAGAAACCTGGAAGCCACTATTTGGATGGCTCACATGCTAAGCTCTGTAAGCTCGCTCTATGTCATGTCTATTTTTTCTTTGTAATTCTTCAAAATATTTTGGCAAAGCCCATCTAATATTGTTTTGGCCTAATACATAGTAAAGCTCCTGATTATGGACTCACTTAAATATATATATAGTAAATATAAAATATTATTAAGATATTATTAAAAATGTCTACACAAGTGCTAGCTGTATCACGTAGGACAAATAGCTTTACGTCAACGATTTTCGACCTAAATTGACATAAGTCTAATAGATTTATGATTTTTTTTTCATTACTCCCTCTGTGTATTTCGTAAGGCTATTAATTCACCACAACTCCATTTCCTCATTCGTCAAGCTAGAAGATTTTTATGGCTAGACCTTTATTTTTATTTTTTTGAAAGAAAATTTCATTCATTTGTTATAATAAGACATGAGAGAAATATAGAAAGCTTCCAAGCAAAGCAAATCCCAAAAAAACTGCAAAACAAAACTAAATCAAAAAATCAAAAAGAGTATAGCTTGCCGTTATAAGCACAATTTCATCCCAAATACAAGATCTATCATATTATTAAAAAACAATCAATGGACGATCTATTGGAGCCATTAGTGACGGGCACACGCTGAAATTATCCCATTTGAAAACTACAGCTTGCAATGCATGTCTAGGTTCGATGTTCTTAATACCATCGTCCTATAGAGATGACAACACCAACAATACGTTGAACCACTATAAATCGAACACTTCCAAGAAATTCCAGATCTAGATTTAGGTTAAGAGAGAAAAGGTCAAAGTATTAGATATACCTAAATCAGGAGAGGATGGCTTTAGATGAATCTCGGAGAAGTCATATAACTACATACTAGGCATCCTACTAGCTGGACCGTAACACCATTCTCCCAAAATTTTCAGCCATAAACAGATTCATTCTCCATAACGAGCCAAAAAAAAAAAGCAGCAACAACGAGTAAAAGAAGATGCCAAACAAGATGAGAAAAGACTAACATTAGATCGGGAAACAAATAAAAAAGGAAATCAATGCCTTGAAAAGAAAAGCATAGCAAAGCAGGGCCTGCTGGGGAAGTTTTTTTGAGGGAGAGTTTTTTTAGATAGAGAGAGAGAGAGAGATTAGGGGTTCGAAATGGCTTTGTTTGGCATGTGCAGAACAGAATATCAGAACGATATAAACCCAAAATCTTTTAACTCATGCGCCCGCATTTCTTATACGTCCATTTCGTGGTATATTCTAATTAATTAAGGATAAAAAGAAAGTTTTATGCATTCTAGAATTGCTGCGATCTACAATTTGATACGGTACTTCCCGTGTCTTGCCAATAATAAAATTCCTACCCAAGAGCTTTAAACAAACGAGGAAAAAGAAAAGTGGGAGAGAGGGACTGCTATTATTTGAGCAATCTATTACGTAATGATCGAACATTTATATGTTGGAAATTTTCCGATAATGGGCTTACATTAATTAATTAATTTTCTATTTTATATAATCGAGTTAATGGATATTCCAATATATTTTAAACCCTAAAGTGATCTTATTGAGTTGGGTTTTAGCATCTATTAATTACGGGCCTAGTTGAGCAGCAAAGTGTAGGCAATTGTGTTTAACTGAAGCCCGTAATGGGAGGGGCCCAGTTGATACGCTATTGATTAGGATTTGCTAGATCCCCTCTCTAGCCTATAAAAGGGTAGGTTAATATCTATCAGTCGCTTAATCCCATTAAAGCTGCTAAATCGAAATAGATCATAGAGAGGAAGAACCAGCATACCGACAGATCACTGATCATATCGGCTGATCCGTTTTCAGTTAAGTAAGGCCATGGCTCAAACATGTATGTGTTTAATTCCGCTGTACATATTTGGATTATTGGTGTTTTACAATCATGTATGAATCGAATTCATTCTTAATTTAGTGATTGTTTATATTAAGAAATTTTACATGTGGTATCAGAGCCTGTCATATATGATTGTAGAACTCAAAATTTTTTTATGAACAAATTCGAAATTTTCTCCCTTTATCCTAATGTTGTCGTTATTTTCTCATGCGGACTCTTTCATTGATTGATTTTGAAACCTTAGGGTTTTTATTCTGTATGTCGAGATCTTTCCAACCATATATAATTTATAGATTTTCGTTGAGAATTGAGAGAGAATTTCGAATATGAAATTCTAGGGTTTGCACCATTGAAAAGTTCCTAAACCCATGAAATTCTAGGGTTTGCAATTGAATGATTTATGTTATAAATTGATGCATGGGTATTGTTATATATATGTTTTAGAATTGATTAGTTGCATTAAAGTGAGTTTTTTTTTTTTTTGCCTTAAACTTGAGAAAATTGAATTTAGGCCATGGGTATAAGATCTGAAAATTTTGAAGCTTCAATATTGTTGATTTGTTGGTTAGTTCTTCCTTTAATTCACTCTAATCCCTTTATAATGGGGTTATAATCAAAACCCATGAAAGACCTAAAACAAATCAGGCATAATATATGATTTATTGAGCTTCGGGTCAAAACCGGGTCGTGTGACCCGGTTTGCAGACCTCGGGGCTCCGGCTGGAGGTTGAAGAAGACCTCCAGCCGGGCCATGAGCGAACTGGGCTGGTTTGGCCCAGATTCTAGGCCTCTAGAGATTCTGGGCGCAAGCCCAGAACCTAGGCCTCAAGAGTTCTCGAGCCTACTGAAGATTTTGGGCTTCTGGAAAGAAGCTCAGCCGGCGCCCAACTTCTGGGTTTCTAGGCATGAAGCCCATTTTCCCGGCTTCTGGCAAGCCCAGGCAAGCCAAGCGTCCAGATTTTCTGGACGCAAGCCCAGCCGGGCCAGGCGGTCTTCTGGGCTGCTGGCCCGCACGTTCCAGTCAATTTTCGGCTTGCTGAATATTCTGGGCTCTTGGAAAGAAGCCCAGGCGGGCCTGTTTTCTGGCTTTCTGAGCCCAGAATTTGGGCTTATGGAAGAAACCCATGCGGGCCAGGCGGGCCTCCTTTTCTAGCCTTCTAAGATTCTGGGCGCAAGCCCAGCCGGGCCGGGTTGTCTTCTGGGCATAAGCCCAGCCATTGGGCCTATTTTCGGGTTGCTGGAGTTCCTGGCGTGAAGCCCATCTTCAGGGCTTCTGTTTTTCGGGCTTCTGAAAGGAGCTGGGCTTGTGCCTAGCTTCTGGATTCTGGCTAGAAGCCCAACTTTCTGGGTTTTCGGGAATTCTGGGCGCAAGCCCAGAATCCGAGATTCTGAAGGAAGCCCACGCGGGCTTCACGCCTGGTTTCACGTCTGAGCTAAAGCCCAGTTTCTAGGCTTCTCGGATTCTGGGAAGCCCACGCGAGCCGGTGACCAAAATTTTCTGGCCCGAGCCCGCTGGGCCAAAATTCCTGTAGATTAATAATAAATAAATATTAAATGAAAATGAAATTAAAAAAAAAAAAAAAAAAAAAAAAAGGTGGCAAAAATTGTTGTTTAATGTAATATGATTTTGGGAAGCACATAATGTTAAGTGCTTCATATTGATGAATTTTGGGCATTGATTGGGCATTTGATTAAATGGAACATTATAAAAAATTTTGGAGTTCCTATTAATAAAAATTTGTATATACAATTACCCGCCCAAAGGGGGTTATTGTGTATATTAATTTGAAAATTGCATGAAGATAAATTCCCACTTTAAAAGATGGGGATGTATAATTGGAAAAATATTTATCCGCCCAAAGGGGATAAATTTTTTGAAAATTATATGTAATTCCCCTCTATATTAATATAATAGAGATAATTGATGGGGATGTATAACTCAAAAACTCAAAAGTTTTATCTTCCTAAAGGGGATAAATTTTGGAGTTATGTGTAATTCTCCTCTATGTTGTGATAATGGAGATGTATAATTTAAAAGGTCTTGTTTGCACAAAATGAATAAGTCCTTGATAATTATATGTAATTCTCCTTATCATCTCTATATATTGATATTATGGAGATGTATAATTTAAAGGATTTATCTGCCCAAAGGGAATGGATTCTTAATAATTATATGTAATTCACCTTATTGTTGTTTTACAATCTTCATGTTGTGAAAATAATGGTGCATTATACGCTCTGCCCAAAGGGGAGTTTATAACGTACTAATTATTTTGTGGAATTACTTATTGCCCACAATTAATCATATTGCATTATGTGTGACAAACAATTACTTTTGTTGTGAACAATAATAATGCCACGATTGAGATGTTAACTGGATATAATATTATATTATTAAGGATTGTGATTGAAAATATTAGAATTAAGTCCATGTTAACCTATCCTCTAACAAAAGGATTACGACCCATTATGTTTAAAGATCATGTGAGAAATATGGGTGTTTTAGAGTCTTTTGATCTATTTTGTTAGTGGGAGTTATATAGTTTGTATTTCTAGATATTATAGTTATATACAAACTAATAATGCTTTTATAATGTCTATTAAAGCATTTACTTTTGATGATCATCACTGTTGATATGAAACAGTATCTTTAAACAAATTTTAGTTTAAAGACGACTGGATGTCACTGATTATGAGATCTCATGTTGGATTGTGACATAGTTGTGCAATTTCATGTTGTTTAGAAATCGCACTGAGGCAATTTCATGTTGTTTAGAAATTGCGCTAATGTAGTTTCATGTCGTTGAGAAATTGCATTAAGGACCGATAAGAAATAGTGTATATTTTGATCACATGTTGGCACTATTTCTTACTACACTACTAGGCCCATGATCCATGAAATATTATATGTGATTATGGAAAGTCATGTGTTATGGTATTTTTTTAACACATTGATCGCCATAGTCCTATAATGAGGTTATATAGGATTGGATTGGTTTTGAGATGCCATTATTGGAATATTATTTTTCAAAATTGTGGCCACATAAAACAAATTTTCAGTTATTAACCCAAGTGTGTCGTTTTCAAAATTAAAATCATTTTCAAAAATAAAACAAATTAATTAATGTAACCCAAGTGGGAGAATGTTGAAAATTTTCCGATAATGGGCTTACATTAATTAATTAATTTTCTATTTTATATAATCGGGTTAATGGATATTCCAATATATTTTAAACCCTAAAGTGATCTTATTGAGTTGGGTTTTGGCATCTATTAATTACGGACCTAGTTGAGCAGCAAAGTGTAGGCAATTGTGTTTAACTGAAGCCCGTAATGGAAGTGGCCCAGTTGACACGCTATTGATTAGAGTTTGCTAGGTCCCCTCTCTAGCCTATAAAAGGGTAGGTTAATACCTATCAGTTGCTTAATCCCATTAAAGCTGCTAAACCGAAATAGGTCATAGAGAGGAAGAACCAGCATACCGACAAATCACTGATCATATCGGTTGATCCGTTTTCAGTCAAGTGAAGCCATGGCTCAAACATGTATGTGTTTAATTCCGCTGTACATATTTGGATTATTGGTGTTTTACAATCATGTATGAATCGAATTCGTTTTTAATTTAGTGATTGTTTATATTAAGAAATTTTACATTATAATCAATGATGCACGTTTCAAACTCCGGTCACTAGTCTCCTTCTTCCTAATCATGCCTATATTGCCTTTCTAATGACTTAATTAACCTTAAAACGCCACCTAAATCTGAAAATGACCCTAACCTTCGAAATCATGGACATGTGTCATTATAAACAGCACTTGTGACGCAATTTATATGAAATCTATTACTTGCTTAGGCATAAATCTTTCAATATGGTACTCCCGGTATCTTGGCAACAAAAAAATTCCTACCCGAAAAGAAAGAAACCTTAAAACAAACGATGAAGAAAGAAAATGAGTGAGAGAGTTAGCGATTACTCGAGGAATCATTTGTTACTCGAGGAATCATTTGCATAATAATCAAAGATTCTTGCTAATCGTGCTTATGATCGCCGTCTTATTGACTTAATCACCTCAATAACACCACCAAGATCAGAAGATGACCCTGATCTTCCACTAGAAAATGCACAGTTTACTCTTATTCCCATAACATAATCCGATTTTTGTAACTTTATTGTAAACCACGTTCGAAATGCATCCGATGATTTGGCAGTTGAACCACCGTTCTTTGCCACCAGCTTGGAAAAGCAAAAGACAAAGAGCCGCCACTTTGTGAGAGAGAAGGAAGATTAGATGATTACTATCTACTAGTCTGGTCCAAATGAGAAGAGAGCACCACCAACGTACGAGCATTTCTTGCAAGGGAGGCCCTTACTGAATCTGGTGAGTAGGAGTGTGCAACCAAAGTGAGTTTACCCGAAACTGAATCGAACCACCCAAAAAATAAGTTCGAAAACCGGTTCCTAGTTGAACTAGTCCGAGACCGATTCCAATTTTTAAGAACTGGTTGGAACTGATTTGGGAACTAGTTCCAAGCGAAGACCCATCCCAGAACCAAACTGGTTTATGCAATGTTAGGATTTTTGCTTTGTCATATGCCATGTGGATCCTTAGTTTTTCATTTAGTCAAAAACTTTATGTACTTATTGATTACATTTGCTTTATGTTTTAACACAAATTAGGAGAATTACATTGTCGTTTTCTCGTGGATTAATGTAAAATTCAAAGGTGCATAGGATATCAGGTGGTTACAAAGCAAGTTCCAATGGAAACAAGACTGACCCTATTCCCAGACTGGAAAAACATGATCGAATCCAAAAGAGGGTCTAATGCAAACAGAGTAGGGCACATGGTCCAAAAAAGGGGAATCGGTTATAATATGGTAGAGTATAAAGTCCAAATCTGGACCCTATCCATTTTGGACCTGATTACCCCTACTAGTAAGAGCACAACCCTCCCAACCTGGGCAAGAGTAGCTTTAGTGACTTGAGTCACTAGGGCCACCCTAGCTATAAACCATGAGAGTAGCCCTCGCCCAAGTCGCGAGGGTCATGCCCTCACCAAATCCAACAAGAGGAGACCCTTGCCTATGGCCCGCAATGGTCGCAATGCCCTCGCCAATCCTCACCAATGGCTAGTCATTGGCCATGGCTGGTACCGACTATAGTCCAAAAAGAAAAAGGAAAAATATTTTTAAAAAAGAGTAAAAAAGTCGATAAATTATTTTTAAAATATCAACATTAGTACTAACCGTGCCACATGGAATGACCAATGTACACCTCAACAATTTCCAATATAAATTGGCCGAATTGATTAAATTGGTACTAATGTGAAAATATTTATGATTAAATTAATCCAATTGAAAAGTTTATGACTGAATTAATCCCAATGCAATAGGTCTATGACTTTTTATGTACTTTTCCCTCCTAGTTAGATACACTTTTTTTCTAAAGAAATACTCATGTGACTATCCTTAATTTACTACCATAGGGAAAATTGTCCCAAAAATCACAAAACTTATTACACTTTTGTCAATTCAATCTTATAACTTTTAATTTTTTTCAATTAAGTCTTAAGCATTTTGATGTATTACTAATTGAATACATCTGACCAATTTTAGCCAAACATCACTAATGTGAACACAAGCATCTTATGTGGCACAATCGGCAATAACGAGGATAATTCACAATAATATTTTTCCGAATTTTTTTTTATTTTCCTTTTCTTCTCTTTTCTCTTCTTATTTTTTTTCTCCTCTTTTCCTTAGCTAAACCAAGAACCGATGGTTCCTAAGGGAACCGGTTCAATTCCCAGTTCCAATTTATTGGAACCATTGGATACCGGTCCGATTCCCGGTTCCAAGTTTGAAACTACCCCCACCCACCCATCTAGATGGGACTGATAATATAATTAATATATTTTTCATTTTTCATTTAAAGAAAAAAAAAATCCTAAATCCTAAATCCCTAGGCTACTCACTAATTTTTATGTTGGATAACTATCCACTTTTGCGCATTCATGACAAGTATGGTTAATGTGCTCTCTTGCTTACACACTTCTTAGCATACTAATATTGTTGGTTCATTGACTCTAATCAAGAGTGTCATTGATGAGGTGATTCCGTCATATAATTATCTGTTGCATATTCCAATATTAACATGTGGAGCTTGGTGGGACCGGTTCCATGGACCCACTTGGCCGAACCAGACCTGTCACGACCCGACTCTCGAGTCCGCGACAACCCCTGTTCTCTTGCGGTCATTTGATTTGCGACTCTCCAGGATCCGTCGCCGACCATTATTTTTATCTTTTAATTAAACGCATGTGGAAGCGAAATACAATCCCCGGTCAAATACAAAAGCAGGGATAGCAGGAAAACCCAATAATAACACATTCCAAAGTACGCTTTATTTATTTCGATTAACCCTAGGAAGTTTACAAGTACAAGCCCTTACCACGGGCAGCTTCCTATTGAGCCAAAGAAACCAACAAGCCGAGGTCAATCTATTCCTTCGAAAACGGCCACGAGCCGTTACGCGCGTCGATCCTCCATCCTACGGACCGACGGTGGTTATTCAATAACCGGTGAGATAAATCTCAAGCAAGTCAAAATCCTAAGCCTCGGTTAGGAGACCTACTCGCCTCGAGTGCGCCCTGATGTGCAATGTCTCTATCGCCAGCAATTCAACAACAGAGTAACACCCAATCGACCATTAACAGACGCACGATTAGACCAAGGCTCATATGCAATTATTAACAGTTAACAATCGCAATCACAGCAACCTTACCTCACTTTTGCCACACGCAACCCGCATGATACGATTTATCATATGCTCACCTCGATGCAGCAATTATAATAAACAATCGAACACCTTTCAAATCGTCTCATGTACCATGCACTTTCTCGTTTTCCATTTATTAACACCTTTGGGGGAATTTCCTTCCAACACACAAGTTGGTAGTCAACCGCATAACCGGGCATCGTCCCACTTTGCATTGGGCACGGCAACGTCCGGCGCCCGCACGGCATTCACAAAGAGCATAGGTCCGCCTCTACCGCGACCCGCATCCGGACCCCGCCCGGGCATTCCGATAATACGGACTTCGTCAACCACAGATCCCCCCGGGTGACGGGCTCTTACGTGACCACGCAAGCACATCGATTAATCATTGCTCATTTCATTATCTTGTAATGCAGCCAATGCAGACATGATTCGTGCTTGTACATATCAATTCATCGCAAACTCTACATGTAATGCGATAATATTTCACACGTCGTCACACGAATACAAATGCCTTTCACACGTAGTCACACGAATATGCTGAATATACTCAACCCTAATTCACAATCGCAATCCGTGAATTTACTCCACCGAGTATATATTAAACAATATCATCAAAGGCAGCATATATACATGTATTCAACATATAATTCACGTGAGGAAAATACGAATAATAATCCACTCAATATATAATCCACGTGAGGAAAATACGAACAATAATTCACCACAATCAGTCGATACTAACACAATTAATTAATAACGTACTTTCGGAAAATAATACTTTACTCAAAAATATTCCATTAATAATTATCCAATAATCAATATTCAACACCCAAGAATAATATTATCCAACAATCAATATTTAACATCCAAGAATAATTAATCATCCACCACTAATTAATTAATTATTCTCCAAAAACAATTAATTAATTATTACCTAAGTATAATAACAACCAATTTCGAAATTAATAATAAATTAATTAATTCCGAAAATAATAAATAATAATTCCGAATTTAATAAATAATTATTATTTTATTCCAATAATAATAATAATATTTATTAATACTAATCATGATTAACACTAAGCATGCTTAATCAAATAATAATAAAACACTAATCATCCATCATTTAAAAGCACTAATCAAGCTTAATATTAAACTAATCACCCTAAAGGAGTTTAGCACCCTAAGCAAGGTTTAGAAAATCGACTCACGGGTTTAGCTAATCCGACGACACGAGCGCGACGGCGGCGGCGAGGACAACGAGCGGCTTGCTCGGGGACAACGATGGGCGACAACCGGCGGCCGTTTTCCAACAAAACAGCTTCCGATGAAGCTGTTTTGTGCTGA
Organism: Corymbia maculata; assembly: GCA_014182735.1. Taxonomy (NCBI): domain Eukaryota; kingdom Viridiplantae; phylum Streptophyta; class Magnoliopsida; order Myrtales; family Myrtaceae; genus Corymbia; species Corymbia maculata. The sequence continues at coordinate 5,949,097 of CM024692.1, forward strand.
ACAGCAGCCAAACAGCAGCTGGTGATGCTGGACAGCGGCTGGCTGTGTCCCGAACAGCGGCCAGCAGCAACGGCAGCAACTTCCAGCGGCAGAAACAGCAAGAAACAGCAGCAAACAGCAAGCAGAAACAGCAGGAACAGCAGCAGAAAACAGAGGAAAATGGAAGGGAAAGGAGAAAGGAAAGGGGGTGGCAGTCCGGTGATGGGTTGGCGGCTTCTCGACGACGGCAAGACATCAAGAACGGCGGTTGATGGTGGCTGGTGGCAGCAGCAACAAAACGTAGCAGCAGCAGCAAGCCATCGTCAGCCGAAGGAGGAGAAGAAGAAGAAGAAAGGAAGAAGAAGAAGTTGCTGGGAAGGGGGAGGGTGTCGAACGTGCTGCCCAAGAGAGAGAGAGCGAGAGATACGTGGGGTTGTCAGCAAGTGGATGGGGGAGAGAGAAAAAGAAAGTTGACAAGTCAAAGATGGGAAAGAGATGGGTAAGTGGCTGTCGACCAAGGGAAGAAACGTGAGGGGGAAGAGAAAGAAAAGGGGGAGAGAGAAAGGGAAGAAACGTGGGGAAGGGGGGTTGCCGAAACTTGGAGGAGAAGGAGAGAGAAAAGAAAAGAAAAAGGAAAGGAAAAGAAGACAAGACAAAACAAGATAAAAATTTAAATAAATATCTAGAGAGGGGTATTTTGGTCTTTTTACCCCAGAAGCACAAATTCCCAAATATTTGGCTCCAAAACTCGGCCCGTTGAATCATTTTCCAATAATTCGGGCTCACCAATAAATCCGAAAATCAATGAGACAATGTTCAATATTTAGTCTCGACACCCTTAAAAATTCGATACCCGATACCGGATTGAAATTCGTGGTTAACATCGATCAATCGCGACTTTAGTACGACCTAACTTTCGGGAGGCGTTTAGGGGCTCTCGCGTGTTTGACCCGTGGTTGATAGCTTTTCAATCCACGATCGTGCATTCAAATCAGGGCAATCCTCGGTTATCATGTAATCACGAGAGGTTAATTTCTCACACTGAGTACAGGGCCAAAAGGAAATCGGTTTAACGTCGTCCGCAATTAATATCGAAGTCGTGCGGAATCACCCACAATCCGACCTCGTATTTTTGTTGACTCGATTTATTGCCATTCGCTAATTGGCCCGCAACAATGTAGTATTATTCCTCTTTGATCCTTATGGTCGAGCGGCCTATCCCTGATTAAATTCACTAGTCGTACGCGTACCGATCCTTAATTGCCTTGCCGAACAATTAGTTAACTCGTGAGGGGCCAACTCAGAGTACACGTAACTAACAGTGCATTGATAAAATAACCATTTCACATATCCCGAAATGGGTCGAAATTCAGGATGTTACAAGACCGGTGGTCCGATTTCCTTGTGGATCCATGGAACCAACAAGTGACTCTCGGTTTCATTTTTTCAAAATCGATCGTTAATGGGCAATTCCCAATTCTAAGGTGGAAACTACTCATCCGAACTATGCTCACCCTTACCACTAGCCTTACTAATGGCTGGCAAAGGTAGTCAACCTCAAGCAAGGGCTACACTTGCCAAATCGTGTAGGGTTGCCCTCACTAGCCTAGCGAGGCCACCCTCGCTAACCCAAGTGTTGGCTTTCCTTACCTAAAGCCAGCAAAGGTCACCAATCATCGATGAGGCTAGTGGTGGCCAATGGAGGAAAATGGAAAAAACAAAAAGAAGTGAAGAGAAAAGAGAAAAGGAAAAAAATTAATTAAAAAAATTTCAAAAAAAATATTAAAATACCATTTAAAGTTGTCTACATCAACCGGTTGTGTTATATAAGATAGTTGGCATTCATATTAGTAATTCCAGTCAAAATTAGCCAATTGAAATTATTTGAGGTTCACTCATTCAAAAATCTATTAGATGAATTGAGTGACTGCACTCTTATTTAGCAAATTAAGGGAATTTTTTTCTGGATTAATTACAACCCTTTAAGTCAAATACCAATTGCCCTAGTGGCCATCATTCTCACATAGGAAGGAGTCAAACTCTCCACCTCCTCAAAGGGGTTAGAGTGAGAACAATTTATATTCAAGTATAGGTTTTGATTCTCACACCCTACGAAAAAAGCATAACAAAAGTGCAAGAGTAAGAGTTAAAGTAGAAATAAAGTAAAACTGATAAAAAAAATAGTCAAAAACTAATTATCACTTTCTAACACTTAAAGTTCATTAATAGAGCAAGAGATAAGTAATTATACTTGGCTTCATAAAGTTTTTTTTCCGGAGTAAAACTTCTCTTTGTTCATATTTCAAGAAAAAAGTATTGATTTTCAAATATGTCGAAATCGAAATGGGCGTATGAAATGTAAAATCGATAAAAGTGCGAAATGAAGTCCCAATCCTAAGTTGTTTAATAGTAGTTGAATAGTAGCGTTGAGTTTCCCGACCCTTTGATATGTCTTAGTCTAAAAAATAAAAATAAAAAGAAGCCCTTTCATTATTGGGCACTGTTAATAAACGAAAATTATGCACGGTCGCGATACGAAACCTGATCCAACAAGTGCTAGGGTCCCGAGTTGAGCCTCGGCTAAACCTTGGAAAATCTAATGCCATAGTGCCTTTTTCTCGATCTAAGCCAGCTACATTCCGGCCCTGAAAACCCGGAAATCCCTACTCGGATGGTTCTAGAAGATCTGGACCTCGCTCTGAATGGCCTGCCTCTTTTTTCTTCGTTACCTCATCAAAACAATTATCGCAAAGCCCGTTTAAATTTTTTATTTGGGCCCAGAACATAACAAAGCTCCTGTTATGGGCTCAAGTCGGCCCATGAATTCGCAAATAAAGGCCCACCGGTAGCTGGATCGACGAGGTAGACACCTCGTTCGCCGCGGTTGAACGGTCGCTCACTCGGAGGAAGTATGCTGGCAGCTGCACTGTCGTCGTCATCTTCCAGAATCTTCTCGAGAACCATCGTGAAGTCCACCACCACCACCACCTCCTCCTCCTTCCCGCGCTCCGCTCCTCGCCTCGCGATCCGCTCGATGGCCGACTCCGCCGCCGCCGCCGCCTCGGCTCCGTTCACCAAAGTCCGCATTCAAAGAGAAGACACCGTGAGTCCCGTCTCGATGATGGCGCTTTTCTGGGTTTTATAGCCCATTTTGTTTTGCCGTCCGATGCCTAATTTGCATTTTCCCTTCCTGTTATCTTCGTCGTCTTACTTTGAATTTGGCCTGGGGGTGTTGTTGTGGCCGTAGAATGGGATTGGGGTTTTGTTTTGGCGTGGTACAGCGATGCAACGACAAGGGTTCTCGTATCGGGGTTCTGGGTTTTTGAGGTTATGTGTGAGTTGAGTGTGGGCTAGTGCTCGTGCAACTTTTGTTTGGCTGAGAATGGGAACGATCAAATTTAGAAGAATGCTCTATTCGGAGGTTTCCAGAATGGCAAATTCATCATTTGACTGATCTTTCTGTCCAGTCAGTGGCTGGCCAATACCGGATTTGTTGTAGTTAGCGTCGGTGATAATTAATGTGATTTTTCAGAGGAAAGTGTATTGCAAGTCTTATGTTGCCGCAGGGGCTAATATGTTCGCCGGAAGCCCTTTTATCCCTTTCATTTCTTAGATATAATTTGCGGTAAATTTGTGGTTTTGAGCTCTGTATCTTTCCCTGCCCCTCTCCAGCTGCAAGTGCAAAACAAAAAGGTGCAATGAGGCATCTTCATTGGGTGGTTGTATGTTCCCAAAGCGACTCGACAATCTGAGATGCACACATGAGCTAACTTGCATTATGGGCTTTGAAACTTGACATCTTTACTTGTGACCAAATTGCATCATTGACCATGAAACCTTTTTATACACTAGAAACAAGTCACCTCCTTTCTGACTGATTTGTTTGTTTTGATCATTAGGCCTTTGATGCATATGTGGTTGGAAAAGACAATGCCCCCGGGATCGTGGTGTTGCAGGAGTGGTGGGGTGTGGATTTTGAGATCAAGAACCATGCTCTGAAAATTTCCCAAATGGATCCTGGGTTTAAAGCTCTCATCCCAGAGTAATTATCTTTCTGCCTGTGGAACTATTGTTGTTGGTGTAAAATAAGAGCAGATCAAAATTTTGTAGATTTGATTAAGTTTAACTCTGGGTATACTGCTGTTGTTGCAGTCTTTATCGAGGAAAGGTTGGTCTAGATGTTGCAGAAGCACAGCATCTAATGGATGGTCTTGACTGGGCGGGTGCTGTGAAGGATATCCGTGCCTCAGCTAACTGGCTTAAGGCTGATGGATCTAAGAAGGTGTGGACTTTCTCTGAGTTGTATTATTGGTTTTGCTGTTTATTGATGTGCCATTTTCACTTGTTGCAATTATCATGGGTCCTCTTAGATGTCCATCGGTACAAGCTCTGGCTGACATTCAATCTAGTTGCCTAATTGTCTATACTCCTTTTTTATGTTAGTTCTGTGGATTTTAAAAATACATAAGGAAGTTCGCGCATGTGACCTTAACAGAAAGATCCTCGAGATTATATCTAAGCAGTTGCATGCCTATTGTACCATCTTTGAGATTTTGACACCATCTGAGCATAATTTTCTAATGTTCAATCAACCTACATCATTTTGTAAATGTTAATACAGGTTGTAAATGGGCACATCTCATGCACAATATTTTGCAGCTATGGTAATCATTTACATTGTTGAGATCATCAGTAACCGCAGTTTCTGTTGCTGTTGTCGTCATAAAGTATCAAAAGTATGCATTGAATTACTCACCATATTGATACATGATTCAGCCACACTTAGCTTGGTAAAAATCTCTGGTGAAGGCCAGGTTTGACTTGATTTGGTTCAACCTTTGGTCCAACCTTGTTCACTGTAAAACATTTTGATTGCATTTCCACTTTATCATTTGAATATATTTACCACTTTGTGTGATGCGAAGTGGTGGTGAATACGTTCTGGCTTTGCCTTTGTTTAGTGAGTGATCAAATCCCTTCCTTTTGTGAGCTTCTGATCAATCTTCTGCTTATGACTTGCTATGTTCCTAACGAACTCAGTTTTGCATAGCTGTTTAGTTCAAAAGTGGCATGCATTTGAATCTGTGATTTCTCATATCAAGTTACCTTAACATAAGTCTAATCAAAAGCTTTGTGTCAGCAAGATTTGAGGAAGGAACTATAAGAGCAATTTATGTCATTACAATCACAACTCATTATGATGATCCATTAGGCATACGTCTGTTCTTATGAATTTTGCAAGTAGCATATATTTTCATCATAGTATTGATTGAAAAAACTCCAGCCTTTTCTCCTTGAGAATAATCATTTTCCAATTGACTTTTAATTGAAGAATAAATGATTCTCTTTGTGATAGGTTGGTGTGACTGGTTTCTGCATGGGAGGTGCTCTTTCCATTGCCAGTTCTGTTCTGGTCCCTGAGGTTGATTGTGTGGTTGCCTTCTATGGTGTGCCTTCTCCCGAGCTTGCTGATCCCACCAAGGCTAAGGCTCCTGTGCAGGCTCATTTTGGGGAGCTTGATAATTTTGTTGGCTTTTCAGATGTGACGGTATGTATCTTGCATTTGTAACATCTGCCTGCTGTGACCAATGCTCTTGGTGCTAAATCATACTTTGCTTAATGGCTAGTTGAACAATGCTCCATATAATTCATCACTATTTTAGTTTCGCATTTATATTAGATGAAGACCCTCATGTATAAACATGATACTTGAGGAATCTTGTGTATTTTTGCTTAAAGAAATTCCTGGAGCACATTCAACTTCTAATTTGCTGCTTTTGGGATATGCTTGGTTATTTTTTTCAGACCCCTGTACGTGAGTCATTTGGCATCATGACCTTATGCCCTGGCCTTACTATTGCTAACAGCTTCTTGCAGTTTGCCTTCTTCCTGGATATGCTTTTGAAGCATGCGTCCCTTTCTTCTTTCTTTAACCCAATGGTGATTGAGTGACTGGCCAACAGAAAAGAAATATAGTGAAGAAAAGTATGGGCAAGGTCTTCTATTTTGTGTGAGGACAATAATCTTTCGTCGCAAAATGAGTAAAGTATTGGAAAGCTTTTCCTGCTCATTTGGGACTGCTTTTGGCTTAAGAGTATTGAAACCCTCTCTCTAGTAAAGCATAAGTGAGCAGACTGATATTAAAGTTCAACATCCAAGCACCATTTTTGCTCTGGAGATAGTCTTGTCAGCTGCTTGTCATGAAGGTTTTAATCCATAATGTATAACAGAACATTTATTTTAAATAGCATGAGCAGTTAGTGTTTGCTTTTTGAATTGTTCTGATAAGATGACTGTTCCTCTTGTAGTATACCATTCTCTTACCACAGATAGATTTGCCAGTCATTCACATGAGAGAGGTAGATAACACATTTTGCTTACTCCTTTCCAGGCTGCCAAGGCTTTAGAGGAGAAGCTGAAAGCTTCTGGAGTCCCTCACGAGGTACACATTTATCCGGGCAACGGGCATGCTTTTATGAACACGTCTCCTGATGGCATTAAGCGGAGGAAGAGTATGGGATTGGAGGATGATAATGAAGCTGCAGCCGAGCTTGCGTGGTCTCGCTTCAAGTCGTGGATGTCCCGCTACCTGCATCAGTAGATGACCTATCTTTGGTGTGTATGTGTGCATGTGGCATGTTCATATTACCAAGATGCTGCTTTAGATGCGACATGGTGTCAATAGTGAGTACACGAGGTTGTCTAAATAAGTGGGTTTGTGTCTTCTAATCCACTGAAGGCTGTGAGTACGGCTGTACATTGGAATTTATGATCATGAAAACTCCGGTTGTGATCCAATCACTTCATAATCTATAATTCCAACTTCATACCTGAGGTTCAAGAGTTAATTACACTTCTTCCCCTTTTTAACCAAAGTATCAAGTAACCTTTCATCATAATTTATTATATACATTTGTCTTAAACGAAAGGATGAACCATCTAGTACGCATTGGTCAAAAGAAAACAGTCTTTCTCTAGAAGAATTTGAAAGGGAAGGGCTTCTTGATCAAAGGCATCTTCTTCTCTGTTTATGGACTTCTCGGCGTGGACTCTCGAGCGCACCAGTTTCCGTCCTTGCTGGTTAATCTGTTTTTGACAGATCTTTGGTTCGACGAGAGCGTCAATTCAAACGATTGGAAGTAGAAATTCGATACAAGTAGCAGAGGAAGTCCTAGGAAATTGACCCAGCTGCATGGATGCCACCCGTCAAATGAATGGAACGTTCTGGGGTTTGGTACAACAACGTAGTTCAGACGGATGGAACGAGAAGTTCCCGAGCAACATCACTTGGCCTTGTCGATACGTAAGTCCTCACATGATGGAAGTCTTGAGAGGGTTATGCTTTGGATTAGTATAATACCTGAACGATGACCGAAAGCTAACCCCGTCTTCTCTCAGTAGCCTTTGTCATGTTCAACCACTCTCATCTTTCTCCACGTTTTGGTGTGCACGTCGTTTTCTAACCATTTCTTTTAAAGTCTCGGTCATTCAACGTTAACCTAGTTGAACGATACATTTTTCATCCTTGAGAGAGAGAGAGCTTGGTTGTATTACCAAGAGTCTACGGCAGGCTCCTGAGTGCGACTTGTCAAATATATTGGGGTCATGGGGGATTTCCCTGTTGTCTTCCCCTGATCTTAGACTTCTAGTTTCCATCTCTTTTTCAACGAATGAAATTCAAGATGGATTGATCAAGAGTCATACAACGTTATGTTCGGGTGGTATCTCTTACTAATGGAAATGAATGGGATTTACCATTAGACCCTTTATCATGTCAAGAATTGTAACATTCAAACTTTAAGTGAGATCTTTTTCTAATGGAAACGAATGGGATTTATCATTAGACCCTATGTCATGTCAAAAATTGTGAGCTCTTTAGTTTTTGCTATTAACTCTTCAACCATTTAAAATTTGGAGAGAGCTTTCAATAAATTCTTTAGTTTTCCCAAAAATAATTTGCCCCGTTAAATTTTTTTGACTGATGGACAACGAGGTTATTCATGGGGAAAGTCAAATTTCTTTGCTGGGACTATAGGTAAAATGTTTGTATTAAATAAGTCACACACTAACTTCTTAGAAAATGTTCAACAAGCTTTGAGAAGTCTCGTCTCGGAGTCTTAGTTTTCGCTATATATACAATTGAATTTCACGATATCGGGCGTAGTCGACAAGAGTCAGATTCACCTCTTGGTGTGAGGAGCAATGCGTGAAATTCATGGGAAAAGGGCACTCAAGTACATGGTAGGTATAGACTAAACTAAACTTTCCATTGAAAGACAAAACCCAGAAAATAAGGAGGAAAAAGAATTATTAGAGGTTCAAGTCCACATGCATGTTCGGTCGACAATGAATGATGAGGCGACTTACCTTTTTATCTCATCAACATGGACACATAATTAGAGAGCTCAAAAAATAATAATTACAGGGAACAAATTTCACATTAATGTATATCATGTATGTAACTTTCCATTCATTAAATTTTACATGTCATTTTGAATTCGACTTGCACGTGAAAAATGATGTTAAAGTATCTCACATCACTTATTGAAATAATGTATCTAAATAATGTATCTAAATTTTGTGAGTGTTAAGAAAGTGATATTAAAGTATCTCACATCGTTTATTGAGATAATGTATCTAGGCTTTGTGATGTTATGCCTAACATTCACGGTGAATTTGACAGAGAAGTGTCGGCAACTTCTAAACAAGAATTCAAATCTTTTCTATTTCGGTCCATTGGAAGTGGCTCCGAATCTCGAGCGACATCAGCTCCATAAAAGCGCATTTATCAGTTTCCTTTGTTGACTGCCTTCATGAAGAGCAATAATGCCGCTATTGAAATGTTCATTTCTTTAGTCAGATGCGCTGAAAACGAGGCCTCACCTTAAGCATCAAGTCACACACGTCGGTCCCTCATTGGCAACATGAAAATCCAATCTGGGTAAACAATATCTTCTTCTTCTTCTTCTTCTTCTTTTCTATTATTCCTATAATTTTCTTCTTATTCTGTCCTTATGTCTTCACCCTCCACGGTCCCCCAGTCTATTTTGGGTCTTCTTCCTTCTTCTTCTTCTTTTTAAAATTCTTGGACAACATCGTTCTGCTTTAATTTTTGTCGGTCCATTTATTTAATACTCAACACTTTGGTAATTCTGAAGGCTCGTCTAGTTATTGGGGGATTTGATTCGTGGGGGAGCATATGTCCCCATTATCTCAGCTGTTCTCTAACCCCAACATTTTTTAACAGTACAGCTTTTGTTGTATACTTTTAAGTATGACAAGCAGTAATTGATACATGTGTCTCCAATGAATACATGACTCTATGAATATAACCAAAGACTCTCGAAAGAAACAATGACAAATGCTTTTTTTTTTCTTTTTGTTAGATGATCACGAATAAAAACTAGAAAAGCATTCCTCGGAGGGCACTCCATTATGCAATCACGTAAAATAATCGAGATGATCTTAGCATATTATTTAACGCATTTATCTAGCTCTTAGCTCAACTCAGCTTTATTTTTAAAGCACGGGTGTTGATTAGTTAGGGTCTCACGACTGTTTATTGTAAACTAATTATAAGAGTAATCAAAACAAGTCTGGATATTCATACCCAAAAAACCAAGTCTATATATCTTCCTTAATCGGGTATGCATGGTCATTTAGACTGAGATTAAGGATTTACCAAGAACTTTCCTTGCATGACTTGGCCCCAATAGATCATAAATTCTTTCGTCAACGTCAAGAAAATCCCATATTCAATTTGCAAAATCGCAAATGTTGGTGAGACAAAAAAAAAAATTTTAAACTAATCGCTTCTTCAAAATTCCTTATATATTTGGTATACTGGAAAGAAGTTAATAATTATGAAAAGTTCGCGACTAATTAGTTGACCTTGAAAACGGGAAAAAACAAGCAGCAGACATCAATGAGTATACGGGTGGGAATGGTTATATACGGTCAATGCACAAGGTTTATACGAAATGTATGCTCCTTCTCTTAATTACCCGTAGCAATAAATTCCAACTGCTTTCCAAAACCCCAGTAGCCTGCACTTCTCTCATCTTGACTTGCCGTCGCAGTCATCTTCTATTTTGCATCGTGTTCGGTTCAACAAAAGAGGAAAATAAAATAAAATCGGAGAATGTGCGGCCCCCATGTAACCGCGTTCTTTCTTGTACATTGCCCCGCTTTTTGCAATACACTCGTTGAAAAGAAATAATAGCTTCTTGAACATTCACTATGAAATTCAAACAATCGTTAACACAAAGAGACAACCTAAGTAAATCTTTAAACTATTCGTCTGAACTCTAAAACATAAAACACGAGGAATTCTCATCTTGTTAAAGAAGAAAAATCTATAATTTTAAATAAAGAATACAACGTATATAGATATCGATACTTTAAAATAAAGAACGCAACCAGACTAGATGTCTTAATTGGAGGGACAGCCATTAATGGCCTCATAGGTGAAAATACCTCTGAAGGAAAATAGGTTAGTGGAGTCGATTTTAACTTCATTTCATTATGAGCTCATGACATCCCAACATTCATTAAGAAAGAGAGAGAGATTAGGGTTAAGGATTAGGGTTTAGAGGTTACCTAAAGACTTTGGAAGAAAGGTGGGGACAGGACGGAGAGCATGAATTTTCCCTAAGCAACATGTCAAGTTGAACTAGAAAAGTACACGAGAAAGATCATGTCCTATCTAAAATTTAATGAGATCCCGATCCCTTGGTTGCTTTTCGTGTTCACACCCCCACACTTAAGTTGGAGCCTTTACAAGTTCAATTTGGTCTCCTTTCATGCCTCTTTTTTCTCTTGTCCTGGGCCCTCCGTGCTTGCCGTGGAGTGCACAGGGTCTTCCCTTTTTGCCCTATGGAAATTTTTAAAATGTCCGGATGAAATCATGGACATACAGAGCCCCTACCGCTATGTTGGTCACACACGAAGTTATATAAAACAACAGGTAAATGAAAATTTCACTTCTACAGGGCTAAAGTTGCTACACAACTCCATGGCTTAAGAAAGCCTGCTGTAACACTCCTAATTCTGAAATGATGAGCTATAAACTTCGTTTTCTAGATGATATTATATGTCATCTTATGTCTCTTTTGAATCGTGAGTCACAAGATTAGATGATTGATCATGTTCACATCATAAATAAAATGCTTGACATGCCTCTTAGTCAATATATTTATCATTATTTTCAATATAAAGAGCGTGTAGACTCAATCACTGAAGGTCTTGTTTTTCATTGTATATGACATTTAGCTTCTTTAATTGACTAAATAAGTAGCTTCAATATTTAAACCTTTTTTAGATTATGAATATTGATTTCAAAGATGGTAAACTAAGTAAATGTGAGATTCTTTAACTTATATAGAGATAATGCGTTATCTAATGCTCGATATATAAGAGAGCATTGATAATTGACGAAATGAAAAAGCTCTTCACTGATTTAAAAAAAAAAAAAAAGGCTACGTATTATATCTCAAGGGTTCAATAGAGTAATCAAATATTCAATTTGGACTCGGTAGAATCCATAGTCAAACCATGATTTTTCCCTTCAAAGTAACTTCAAGGGCCGAAGTCAAGCTTTACTAAGCACACCTCTACTGAGCTGTTTGTATACATGTTTAAGAATCAATTGAATCGAAAAGTTTGAATATCCTGTATAGTTCAAAAGGGGAAAAGTGCTATGTAACACTAAGAAGAAAAATTAAACTTGATAATTTGTTGAAGTTTGAACTATGACCATACCAACTATATCCTACCCCGTTGGGTTTAGACTTTAGAGAGACAATATGATGCCTCCTCAAGTAAAAGACTTATGCACAGCCAAAGCGTTCATCACAAACCATGTGATTCACGTCCAAAACCCAACACCCCTATTTTGACTGACTCGTCAAACAATGCGGCCCACCATACCATAACTCCCTTAGCTAGCCTTGCTCGCTCTCGCTTTCTAGATTTGACGCCACGCTCTGATTAATTATAACCATCCAGCCCTCTTTTCTCTTTTCTAGTGATTGATTCAATGTTATATCTTTCAGGTGTTCTCGTGACGTTTCCATCCATCTAAATTAATCGATGAGTGCTTAATGTCATGAAACTTTTCTTTTATTTTCTCTCGAGATTTTGAATGTGGCAATGATTGCCGTGAGTGGACACCAATGTAATGTCTTGAGAACATCTCCGGGCTCTTGATACATAAATTGATGGAGACGGTACTTCTAGGAAAAGCAAGAAGAAAAAGGCAGTTTATACTCTGCCCGGTGGATTTGGCAATTTAATTATCAGGGGGGCAACTTTCAACTCTGAAGAGTTCGTTCACTGTCCAAAGAATTCAGTCCTATCAAAATGACCTGTGTTATGCGGAGGAAGAATATGGGAATGGAGGATGAAGATGAAGCTGCAGCCGAGCTGGGGCCGTCTCGCTTCGAGTCATGGATGTCCTGCTACCTGCATCCGTAGATGACTTATCTTTCATGCGCACGCGTGCGTGCAGCATGCTCATGTAACCACGATGCTGCTTTAGATGCATCATGGTGTCAATAGCAAGTACTCGAGGCTGTCTAAATAAGCAGTGTTCGTATCTTTTAATCGACTGGAGGCTGTGTATACGAGTCTGCATCGGCTGTTTTTGTACCTATTTCATCCGATCAATATTGCATAGATGGTTTGAGATATGAAGCTTAACCCTGCACTTTCGGTCTGATGGTTGAAATCCATTGTCCGTGTTCTTTCGCCATATTGGAATGTCATCGCGAAAACTCCGGTTCACCTACTATCTCAATTTCATATCTAGGGTTTGAGAACTAACTAGACAATTTCCCTCCATCAAGGCCGAAGTCTGAACTAACCCTGATCATAATCCATCATCCCGATTCGTCCTCCAGGAGTCAACCGGTTCTAAAGTCATTTTCGCACCAAAATGCTGTTACAACGCCTAAACAAACGGTCAAAAGAAAAGGAGTCTTTCCCTCGAAGAATTTGAAAGGGAAGGGCTTCACTGTCTCCATTGTGAAAGGCATCTTTCTTCTCTGTCCATGAACTTCTCGGTGTGAACTCTTGAGGATTCCCGTTTCCGTCCTTTTTTGATTTCACCTACCCCTTACAAATATCTGATTCAACAAGAGCGTGCTTTCGAGCAATTGACAGTACAAATCAGATGCAAACGCCGGGGAAGTCCCCTTGCGGGGGTTTGGCAGGATAACGTAGTTTAGACGGACGAGGGCGAGAAAATTCCCGAGAAACATCGCCTTGGCTTGACATGGAAGTCGAGAGAGGTTGATGTTTTGGATTATATAATACCTGAGCGATGACCGAATACTAAGCCTTGTCTTCTTGCAGTCGCTCGCCTTCGTCATATTCAACCACCCTCGTCTTTCTCCAAACGTTGGTGCTCCCCTAGCTTCATTTTATAACCTTTTTGAAAGTCTCGTTCGACATAAATCCGGTTGAATGATGCATGTTTCGTGCTTAAGAATGAAGGACCCTAACAAGAGTCCACAGCCGGCTCCTGGGTCAGTCAATGTTGGTGTTTGAAAACGTAATGGTTTTGATTATAATGGGACTAAACTTCTGGGTCTGCATTTCTTTTTTCAACAATTTCACTCGAGTCAGATTGATCATGAGTAGTACAACATTATGCGGATGAAATTTATCATTGAAGTTGCTATGAGGGGCCGGAGAGATTAACATGTGAGTGTGAAAATGTCGAAGAATAGACTATATTGGAGAAATTCAATGAAAATTGAATGCTGGTCAATTTCAAACCAATTAGGTAGATTCAAGCTTGCATCCCTCTCTAAAAATCCGTTTAACCTTTGAACTATATTCTCATGTCACATTAGAAATTGTCGATGTTAGATTGAACCCAATTTAATCAATGACTAGGCGTTCTCTCTCATTTTCCAGCTGAGTACCTTCAAACTTTGAATAAATTCAATATGTTTTTCTTTTGCAGCCATGAAGTCTATATATCAACAAATGTTTTTGTGCAAAAATAATCCTCGCATGGTTCATTGGAAAATTGGACTTCGGTGTGTGAAAGCAAATTTTGTGCTTTCAAAATCCTAATATGCATCTTACCTAAGTTCTCTTCCCAGAAAATGTTCAACAAGCTTCGAGAAGTCTTCTCTTGGAGTCTTGGTTGACCATCTCCAGATCCAATGACTTCATGTACTTATGGTAAGTCGCTATAGACAGCATGATTGTTTTATTATACAGTATGCTGGAACTAGTAATTCGGTAATTTAAAAACTACCGTGCATGCATTTTTTTTCTTTTTAATCTTAACACTATCACTGCCTCTGTTCATGCTTGTTCAAAATTATATAGGACACATGGGAACGATGTCATCGCTAACTTTGTTACAATCTTTTCTATGGTAATGGTTATCAAGCAGTATAGCAATACTAATGTTGACAGAACTATCATTATCTAAATGTTTTATGACGACAAACGGTACTTGTACAGAATATCTGAATAAGCCAATATATTTTTTCTTTCTCGGTTTAATATAATGACTGGACAGGAGTCGGATTCACTGCTTGGCGTGCGGAGCAATGCTTGAAATTCACGGGGAAAAAGGTCCTCAGATCACCGGGTAGGTGAAGACTAGACTGAACTTTCCATCGAAGGACAAAACCCAGAAAACACGAAAGAAAAAGCAATAGCAGTGAATCGAGTTTACGTGCATGTTCGGTCGACATCGAATGATGAAGGCAACTGTACCTTTTTAACTCATCAACATGGACGCAGACAACTGGTCCTTTCCATCTCGATCCATCGGGAGTGGCGCTGAATCTCGAGCGGAATGACCTTCTTAAAAAGCTTTAGATATTTAGTTTCGTTGCTCGTTGACTCTCTTGATGAAGTGCAGTAATGAAGTCATTGAAAACTCCATTTCTTTTATCAGCCGCGCTAAAAACGAGGCCTAGGCTTAAGGATCGAAAGACACACGTCGGTCCCTTATTCGCAACATGATTTTCGTATCCGTGTGAACAGTATCTTCTTCTTCTTCATCGTCTTCTTCTTCTTTTCTATCATTTCTATATTTTCCCTCTTGTTCTTACCTAATGTCATCATCTTCCAATGGTCCCCCATTGTACTTAACTGAAAGTCTGGTCTGCTTCTGAGCGGATGTCTTTAGGGCTTTCTTTTTTCTTTTTTTCTTTCTTTCTTTATTGGATGATAAGGTGTGGCCTGCGTTTTGTCGGTCCATTTAACGCTCCAAACTTGGAACTTTCTCTAAGGTTTGTTTAATGTTTCGGTGGATTTGATTCGTGGGAGAGCATATGTCACCATAATCTCAGTTGGTCCGCTAACCCTAATTTTTAATTGCAGTACAGCTTTCGCTGTATACTTTTTAAGTACGGAAATCGGTAGCTCGAACATGGGTCTACAACAAATTGATGACTCCTTGCATATAACCCAAGACCCACAAAAGAAACAATACAAATGTCTTCGTTTTTGCTAATTATTCACAGCAAAAATAGAATGATTTCTTCGGAGGGTGGCATTCCAATATGTAACCACGAAAATCAATTAAAATGACCTAAGCACTGTCAACTTTTGAATTGAACTGCATTTTATCTAGCTCTTACCTCAACTAGATTTTGTATTTAAGACACGTGTTGATTAGCTTGGGACTCAGAACTGTTTAACTGATTATAAGATTAATCAAAACAGGTCTATATAGCTCCCGAGTCGGATATAGATGTTGGTCATTTATACTGAGATTAAGGGTTTACCAAGAACTTTCTTTGCATGGCTTGGCTCCAACAGGTCATAAATTCTTTCGTGAACATCACGGAAACCCTAATTTCAATCTGCAAAATCACAAATATTAGTGAGAATATAATTTTGAAGAAAGGAAAATTGCCTCGTCCATGGAAAAGTTTTCCCACTGATAGTTCTTCTTACATCATCAAAAAAAAAAAAAATCAAATTAGAATACGAGTGGGAATGGGGTATATATATGGTCAATGCACGATAGTTATACGGCTTGAAAAGTAAGCTATATGTGCCTATGATCAATACGAAAGGTATACGCCTTATCTTAATTTCTCGCGGCAACTAATTTCAACTATTTTTCAAAACCCCAGAAACATGCGTTTCTCCCATCTTGACTAGCCGTCGCAGACAAGCGGCGACCATGTAACCACGTTCGTCCGTGGACGTAGCCGCGCTTTCTGCAATCCACCCGTGAAAAGAAAAGATAAGCTTTCTTGAACATTCGATATTACAATTCAACGCTCCTGAAGAGAAAGAGAAAGAGAGAGAGAGAGAGAGATTAGGGTTTCCAGTTTACATGGAGATGGAAAGGGAGATTGGGACGTGATAGGGAACACGAATTTTCTCTGAGCAACACATATCAAAGTCGTACAAGAGAAAGCGCCGCATGAAGATCATGTCCTATCCACAGTTTAATAAAGATCACGTTTTATGTTCTCGGCTGCTTTTCGTGTCGACACTCCAACTTTTTCGGCTATCTTAACTTCACGTTTTGGTCGGTAGCCTTTACGAGTTCCATTTGGTCTTCTCTCCCCTGTCACCTGTCTCCTCTCGTCCAGGGCCCTCCATGCTTGCCATGGACATGAAGCGTGCGTGCTCTTCCTTCTCTCTGTCCTGGTAAATTATGGAAAATGTCTGTATGAAACCGAAATAATTTGACAGGTAAATGAATATTTCACTTTCTAGAGGCTAAAACTGCTGCACAACTCCATGGCTTAAAGAGAGTTTTGCTGCAACACTACCGATCCCGAAATGATTAGCTTTAAAAACTTTGTTTGCTAGATGATGTTATATGGCATCTTGTGTCTCTTTCAAAATGAAAGTCACCAGATAAGATAATTGATCATGTCCACATCATGAATAAATGCTTGACCCACCTCTTAGTCTATATATTTATCATCTGGTCTATATAAAGAGAGAAGGGTTTTTCTTCTTTTTTCCTTTTTTGTTTACTATATATGTCATTTAATTTCTCTTATCGAATTAACGTATATGTATTGAATTTGAAAATGGTAAAGTAAGTTTGAGGTTCTTTAATTATAAAAATTATGTGTTATCTAATGCTTAAATATAATAGAGCGCCGAAAATTGACAAAATCTTAACCTCTTTGATGATTAAGAAAAAGGTCATTATATTATCTCTCGAAGGTTCATTAAAGTAATCAAATGCTTCATTCGAATCCTGATTTTTCCTCAAAGTAACCTCAGTAGCCCTGTCTACCATCCCGTAAGTGAACCCTTACTCGATACATGCCAACAAAGCCGTTTGCACACATTTGTAAGAAATCAATCGAGTTGAAGAGTTTGAACATACTGTGCCGTTCAAAGGTGGAAAATACAACGTAATACCCAGCTAGAAAAGAACCAACATGATTTGTTGAGCATCCCAACTGGATCTTTCCCTTCCCCATTGGGTTTAGTCTATAGAGAGACAACATGATGCCTTCCCGAGAAAAGACTTAGGCGTTCATCGCAAGTCATGTGATTCACGTCCAAGACCCCCAACACCTCCTTTTTGACCGATTCGTCAAACAATGCGGCCCACCATGCCATGCCCTACCATCCCCCTAAAACCTTAGGTCATACACTTTCTTGCTTTTGACCCCACACTCACTAATCGATTGGCAACATCCAGCTCATTCTCTCTTTTCTCGTGATCGATCCGATTGAGAAAGTTTCCGGGTTGTTTACATTTTTCGTCCACCTAAATCTTGATTAGCGCTTGATATTATGAATTCCTTTTTTTACTTTACCTTCTCTCGAAATGCCGATACTTCGAACGTGGCGATGATTGCCATCGGTGGACTACGATCTCATGTATCGAGTACATGTATTAAGAATGCCTCCACTCTCTTGATGTATGAATGGATGGAGATAAGAAGAAGGAAGAAAATGGATAAATAAACAAATGATCCCTAAACTTTGGCTTAATATTTAACGTCGTCCATGAACTTTTTATTTGTTCAATAGAATCATTAAATTTTAACCCAATGTGCAATATCATCCCTAAACTTTTAATTTATTTAATATAATTCCTGATTTTTTTTTTGTAAATGTTCAACTTAGTTCCTAGACTATATGAAAATTTTCAATGACTTCGTTTCATTAATCCAAGTTCAAAGGCAACATTAAACATTTCGTATAGTTCAGAAATTAAATTAAACATATATTGAAAGTTTAAGGACAATATTTTTCATATTGAGCTAAAGTTTAAGGATTATATTAAACATATTCAAAGTTAATTGTTGAAATTGCACATTGCGCCGATGTCTAAAGACCATTTGTGCCATTTTTTCAAAGAAAAAAAAAGTGCAGTCTCTGCATTCTACCCGATACATTTGGCAATCTAATTGTCACATTTGGCAATCTAATTGTCACAAAGGTCAACTTTCAACGTTGAGGAATTCATTTATGAACCATTGAATCTAGTCCAAGAGAATAGATCCGAAAAATGAGTTATATAGTGACAAGAGATCTTGATGTTGCTTTTATTCTTGCAGATAATGAGGAATCACGGGTCGCCTACATCATTTGGACCCTCGAACCAAGACATGTATAAAAGACAACTCAGATTCAAACTCATGACTCCATATTGATATACATCAAGTATGTATAAAATTATACATAGAGAAGCATCATATAAGATTACGATATCACTTGATGATTACCTAGATTATCATCATGTATGCCTATGAAATTTGATTTCGGTTTTAACCCAAATACCCCATTGGTCATTCACCCCGTAAAAGATCCTCAAATTTCTCATCAATTCGATATGAGACGGCAATTGAATCAGTCTTTCGCTTTTCTAGATAGTTTTCCTGAGCATCGTGAAATCGGATCGGGAGGGATATTCCACGGTTGTCATTTTTCCTTCTTCTTCTTTTTTTTCCTTAATAGTGAAGACGCATGGGGAACCAAAAGAATAAATCCAACAAGCTTTTCAAAAAAAAAAAAAACCTCTCGAAGCAACCAAGGGGAAACGAACAACCCATGCGGACGGAGTCAAGTCAACCCGCTACTCTCGGTCCGAAACGGAGCCGAAGGAAACCCCCACCCCACCCCCGCCACGCCCTCCCGGGTCCGACGTGTCGCGCGGTCAAAGCCCGTTCAAAGAACCCCTGGGCCCACCACCACCACAGATCGCAACCGTTGACCCGGACTGGGGTGATCCGACGGTGCCGGGCCTATCGGGGCGGCGAATTCCGGGAACGCGTCATTTGTTATCGCTTTTTCCCCCCCAGTTTCGATATTAATTTAATTTACCCCGCTCTCACGCTCACACGCACTCAAATTGACCCCGAAAGAGAAAAGAACAAAAGAAGTGGACCCCTCGGCCTTCTCGCTGGGCCCCACATCCTGTGGTCCCGCCTCCACTTCCCACCGCTTCTCATCATTTCCGATTTTTCTACCCGTATTTTCTATTGGTCTAATAGAAGATAATTAAGACTCTGTCTTTGCTCATGTTTTATTTCCAAAAAGAGTAAAGAAAAAAAATAACGTGCTAATTTCCCGTCAATACCAAATTTGTGGTCCTATATTTTATTTTTTAAAATTTTTTAAAATTTTTATATGGTCCAATATCGAGCTACCATGTTCTCATTTTTAGCCAAATAACAAAAGCACACCCCCACTTCACCGACTTGTGAACTTACACCCTCCCAATCTGGCCCATCCATCGTGCTTTCACACTTTCCGTGAGATTGCTCGTCCATATCTGACCATTACTTCATCAGTTCAACCCAAATAAATTAATCACCAAAATAAGAAATTACAAACAAAAAAGAAAAGGGAATAAAATGGAAGGGAAGGAAAATATGGGGAATGAAAACAACAAAGTTGCATTCAGCTCGAAAGGCACTGTTGGGTCTTCTCTTCCAAAAGTCCTCCTCATCAAAACTCTCTCCTTTTATATAGCCGAGTCCATTGCACCGTTTCGAAGACTTCACTCTCTCTCTCTCTCTCTCTCTTCTTCCTTCTCTCTCTTCTACCTTCTCTGTTATAGCTCTTCTCGATTTATGGCCAAGGGAGGTGGACTCTCAATTGATTCAGATCCGGGCGGCTTCTTCCTCCACCACCACCCTCCCACGGTCATCAACTCCCTCTCCGAACACCACCACCACCACCACCACCACAAGCGCAAGCTGCTTCCTGCATCGCCGTCCGCCATGGACCACCACCCCCACCACCACCACCATCATGCTCACGCCGCCACAGTCAACGTGCCCGCTGCCCCTCCCGCCACCATCCAGTTCCCTCTCAACCTCATCTCTCGACGGGACTCTTCCCCGCCGCCCCCGCCTCAGGCGGCGGCGGCTGCAGCCAGCGAGAGGCGGGCGGTCATCGACGAGATGGACTTCTTCTCTATGAAGAGCACCGGCGAAGCCGCCGCCAAGAACGTCGTCCCGTCGTCCGACGACGGTGGCGCTCGAAAGGACCTGGCCGACGGACCTTCTAATCTTGCTCTTAATGTAAACGTAAGTTACCCAGATGGAAATTCTCGTCCTGTAGTATGTAACGGGTTATTTGACTATGAGTTGCTGAGCTTTTTTTGGTTTTTTTTTTCTTCTCTTAGACTGGTCTGAATCTTCTGACGACAAATACTAGCAGTGATCAATCCATGGTGGATGATGGTATATCGCCAAACTCAGAAGATAAAAGAGCTAAGAATGAGGTGAGGATTAAGTGAAATTATTAATTAAATACTTTTGATCTAATTTCTTTTCTGGGTTGATGTAAGAATGTAATTTACTGTACCATTGGTTTCAATTCAGATAGCCGTGCTTCAAGCCGAGATTGAGCGGATGAGCAATGAAAATCAACGGTTGAAGGCCATGCTAAGTGAAGTGACCAACGTTTGCAAGACTCTACAGACGCATCTGATGGCAGTGATGCAGGATCAGAAACCCGAGAACTCCACCGACGAAAACCGGAGATTGGATGACAAGAAAGAAAGCAGCTCGCTGATGGTGCCGAGGCAGTTCATGGATCTCGGGCTTGCCACCGCAAATAACTCGGACTCACCTTCGTCCTCAGAAGGAGGGACTCGTGATCCGACGGGATCACCGGTGAATAACAACAGAGAGACTGCCGAAGTCGGCATAGGGTTGGATCCAGATAAGAAGGAATCCGCGAGCGGGAGGCACAAGAGAGAAGAGAGTCCTGATCAAGAATGGCTTCCCAACAAGGTTCCTAGGTCAATCAGCCCGCCAAAGAGCGTCGATCAGACAGAGGCCACGATGAGGAAGGCACGCGTCTCGGTCAGGGCTCACTCCGAGGCTACCATGGTAAGCGGTTTTCCGGTCATCAAATTGAGCTGTGATAAGTACTGTTTGATCAATTTTTGGCTAAATCTGGCAACGATTATTCCAAATTATGCAGATCACTGATGGATGCCAGTGGCGGAAATACGGGCAGAAGATGGCGAAAGGGAATCCGTGCCCACGAGCCTACTATCGATGCACCATGGCTGTCGGTTGCCCGGTCCGGAAACAAGTATGTGTAATTCCTTTCGATGTAAATCTTTGGTAAATTTATCCAGAGTTGAGCTGTGCCTTTTTCATTTCCTCTTTTCCAAATAATTTTCTCTGAATTAGCAATTTCCCTTTTGCTAGAATCTTCCTGTTCAGGTGTTATTGGAGAAGGAAATTGTTAATGCAGAAGTAGGCAGATTATAGTAGGCTTAAGTTTTCGAACGAGTTCAATTAGCAGTCAAATTTCTTGCTAAAGTTCCCTTCTTTTATGACCCTTCTTTTAATATCCATCGAGTTTGTCCTTAGTGCTTACTCTCTGACGTCTCGTTAGGTACAAAGATGTGCAGAGGATCGATCCGTGCTTATCACCACATACGAGGGCAATCACAACCACCCGTTGCCTCCCGCCGCCATGGCGATGGCCTCGACAACCTCCTCAGCGGCTCGGATGTTGCTGTCCGGGTCAATGCCAAGCGGCGATGGGCTGATGAACACTAATTTCCTGACCAGAACACTCCTTCCATGCTCTTCCAGCATGGCGACCATATCAGCTTCAGCCCCATTCCCTACTGTTACACTGGACTTAACTCAAAACCCCAACACATTACAATCTCAGGCAGCGCCGGGGCAATTCCAGGTCCCATTCCCGAACCCCAGCTCGAGCTTGCCCAACCCTTCAACCGGTCTGCTGCCTCAGATCTTTGGCCAGGCTCTGTACAATCAGTCCAAGTTCTCCGGCCTTCAAATGTCTCAAGATGCGAAGGCACGCCAATTGGAAGGCCAACCCCAAGTGCCACAACCACCAGGTCAAGGCCCGCCGAATAGTATCTTCACCGACACGCTGAGCGCGGCCACTGCCGCCATCGCAACCAATCCAAACTTCACCGCCGCCCTAGCCGCAGCCATCTCCTCCATAATGAGCAGCTCGAATCCGAGCGGGAGCAGTGGCATGTCGAGCCTAGTGCCATCCGGCGCAAATAACCGAAGCAACGGTAGCAGCAATAACAGTAGCAACGACAACAAAATCAGCAATTGAAGTCTTCCAAGCAATCAAATAAAGAAGTCAAGGAAGCTCCAGTATTTTCTTCTCTTCTAGAGAGGAAGTTCTTTCATTCTCTTTGTTTTTCAATTATTGCAACTACAACTACTTCTTTCATGGCCTTTTGTTTTGGGGGATGTGGAGGATAAAAAAAGAAAAAGAAAAAGAAAAACTAAGGTATACGTGGTCTTTTTATAGGGTTTTCTTGGGGTGGAAGGGAAAATGGAAAATGAACATAGCATTACTATTCTTTCCTTATTTAAATAATTTGTGGGTCATCATAATTCAGCTGCATGTCACTATATAAAGCTAAAAAAATAAGAAGGTGATATAGAAAAGTACAAAATACAGAAGAATGAAAGTCTAGTTCTTACTTCTTTGTTTTAGTTGTGTTTTTGTATGTATAAGGAAATCAATGTAAGGTGCCTCTTTTGTAATATTATCATTGGCAAATTGACCATGTTGTTTGTTCTATTCTTTCTAGATGAAGCCAAAGCAAAAGTAGAAGACAAAGATAAATGATAGGAATTGGAGGACAGTTTTGGATTTATCTTTTCTTTTTGTAGTTACTTGAATCAAGTGGCGGTCAAGAGAGGAGTCAAGAATATCGTCCAAAAATATTAATAGAAAATTATTAAAATAAAGAAGAAAGGTGGGTTTTTCCAAGATTATGAAGGGAGAGTAATGAGAGTAAGAAATTAATGCAAGTGCGCTTTAATTTCTCAAAGGTATAATCACTTGGCAAGTTAGTGCACTTTTGTCCATTTCAAAATCGAGTTTACTAACCTTTTATTATTCGGCTAAGTATATTAGCTTTTCGATTGTGAGACCTAAGTTAAAATCATGGATGGGAAATGTCAAATTAGACATTAATGCCGATTAATCACCATTCCTTCCCCACTGGTCTCCAACATGACCTCTTGAATGATGCTATGTGAACATAGACATATTGAATGGTCCAAATCAGTACTCTCTTTTTCAATCATCACCATGTCCTATCTAAATGGAAATGGCATAAATTGGAGTCACATCAACAACCGACTTTTAATTGAACTAAGTAAGGAGCTATTTCAGCAAAATCACATAACACTGCAATTTATTAAATAAAGATCTCATATTGAACCAAACTTGAAAAATTGAGGTACTTAATTACGAAAAAAGAGTTAAGGTAGTTGATTGTAAAACCGTCAAAAGCTTCAAGGACTTGATCCACAATTTTTCTACCCTAGTCCCCACATTTACTCTTTTTGTTATTTTTTAATAGATTACTTTTTTTATTTTAATAATTTTATTGTGTTAATTCCAATACATGAGTTCTACCATATAAAGACATAATTTCACATATATACCATCAAGTTATAGTTAATATTATTCAACATTTCCTTGATAATTTTTGTCATTGCTTATAATTTAATTTCGATTTAATACTTTTAAAATATCGCTTATTTTTGTACATACATACATACATACATACATGTATGGAAGTAAAATATTAATTCTTGTAGGCGAATTGAACAAGATTATCCCACTTATGTAACTAACTAAATATAAATAAATAATGAATTATTGATAAGTAGGTATTCACCAATGGAAGAATTAACATATTAACCCAATTAAGTCATTATTTTCTTTGTTATTTTAATAATTACTTTCCATATGTAAACTCTTCATACTTAACTATAATCATTGCAATAAAGGAAATGATACAAAAAGTTACCAATGAATCATTTAATTTATGACGTGCAATTTATATCAAGTAGAGTTTTTGAAAGCCATATCATAACACGAGGAGACTGCTAATAATTTAATAATCACTAATGAGTCCGAGTAATATGATTTATAAAATCATTAATTAATTTCCCTTTTTCTTCTCCTTCAAAACCATCATTTTAAACGCCTTCATTATTGCTCAATAAATTTTATTTTTTCCAAGGGTTTGTGGTCTAGCTGATAACACGTCAAGAAAAGAGAAGGTGGAATCTCCCCTTGCTTTGTCTCGTTTGATCTTAAATGGATGTGATGGGGGATAATCTCTAGGCCCATCCATGTTCCAATCAAAGTTTAATTGTTGAATTGTTATTTTGTGTGCTTCTGTCTTGACCTGTAGCAGTCTTGTCTCAATAATGACAATGAAATCCACATGAGAGAGCTTGAAGATGATGATGATGAGCTCGGATCCTTGTTCTCCCGACTATGTCTTTGCTTGATTCAAACAATGCGTTTTGCTGAAAGTGATGCGAGGCAAATAGGAGCCACTATATAACACAAATGCATTGCTTTTATCTAGACTTGGGTATCAATAGATCACACAAATCTTAGATATCGATGTAATAGTAATACTATCTTGATACTATCTATGTAGTGTACAGAGAGAGCAAGAGAGAGGGGAGAAAAAAGCCCATCTCTACGAGCAGATGGTATGAATTCTCAAGAACCCATACTTCTAAAGGTAATATTTAGATCGTTAGAATGCATAGCATATTGTTAGATACGTTGCAGTCAAAAAAATGTGGTAATTTCAATTGTAGAAGAAGAGTGATACATTAGTAATTGCTTCTTTTGGTAGCAAAAGAAGAGCGGGGGAGAGGAGAGATCAAGCTGAGTGGAGTGGGGTGAGTGGCTGAGCCGGGCGATTTATGAATCGGGTTGAGGCGATTTGAAAGCATGTAAATGGTTGTCGGTTTTTCAACGAATATTAGAAAATTTGTCATAATGGTGTTTAGATGAGTTGCGTCAATGACTCCTACACTCGTAAATGTCACATGATATTTATCAAGGTAAATTGTGGCAGTTACATATAAGAGAGAAGTGATGGAATTTAAAGAGCATGAACTAAATTGGGAAAAGAACACCTTAGAAAAAGAAGGGAAAAGAGGGAAATACTTGATAAGGGAGATTGCCTAATATAACCTTATCAATCACACAAAATTCACTTTTTCTGGAAGTATAAAGAGACTCTCGATCCGTGCACACCTCTAAAAATTTGACATGCATTCAAACATTTCTTAAACTCTCTGAAGGCCGAAGCATTAAAAAAAATGCAAATGCAAGCAATTAGCATGAGTGAAAAAGCACTAGGCGTTTCAAGTTGCTAATCAAGGCTTTTACTTGTTTGTGTGATTCCTTCCACCAAAACCACATTGCATTTACGGCACAAATCTTAATCATGCACAAATTATACCCTCACAAATTAGGATTCATAACTCAAACTTCTATAAGACTCACCTCAATCCTATGTACTGTCCCTAGCGGTAGAATTGGCAAGTGCAGCCCTTGGCACAAACATGCATGTGTGTGTATTAGATTGCTTGGCGTTACCTTGGTCCTCCCTCCCGTCATCCTTGGCGATATTAGGATTGAACTCGGGTACATGAGAGTAATATGATATGCTGGACCAATCATATTTTGCATTTGATTAATCTAAAGGAAAAATTCATTATGATTCACTGAAATCAATACTATAACAGAGTCACAAGAAAGTTATTCCTCACAAAATCTCCAAGCTCCGGCTCAGATGGCTTGCCTCGGACGAGTCACGAAAGAAATGGATGAATATGTTAGGAAGGAGAGGGGAATGGATAGTGAGAAAAAACATTATGTACCGGGCTAAACGAGCCCCCCCCAAAAAAAAAAAAATCAACACGGGAAAGAGTATAATGGGCCTTTAGTGGGCTTTTGACCCGGCCCACGGCCCACAACGACCGTGATTCCAAAATTCCAACCGTTGCCTTCCCCGTCCCCCAGCGTGGACTGGTAGTTCAGTGTTCATAAAGCCTCACGCCTACTCCCTACGCCGAGCCCATTGTCCGCCGCCCACGTCCGCCCAATCATACGACGCCACCTGGTCCGCTGCCCACCCCTCCCTATTCCCAGCCGTCCGATGAATCCCCACAATCCTGATCGACGCTGGCCGTGCTAGAGCTCACCCAGCACCCGTGGTGAACGGCGTTCTTTAGCCCCGCTCCCTCCTCACTCTCCTTCGCTTTTGGCTGCGTAAAAGCTGGGTTTCTTCGCTGCTTCCCTCATTCTGTTCTCTTCGTGCTTTCGGGTTCTTCTCGCCTGCTGACTTGCGTCCATCCTCAGGTTTGCTTCCGAATCCTCCTCGTGTTCGTGTACGTGTTCGTGTACGCGTTCCCGTTCGATTGTCTTCGGATTACGAACTCGATCCTGTGCTCGGGCTTTAGCATCGGTCGATCGATCGGTCGTTTCGCGTCACGTATTTGACTTTGAATTTCGGAGTTCGCGACGCAATTAGGCCTCTGCGACGTGAATTCGGTAGGTTAGACGGAAGAACTGAGCGTCCGATTCGCGATTTGGCTACGGAGGTCGATGGATTGCTGCTTTGTTTGATTCCTCGCGAAAAACAGTTTTTGTTCTTCTTAGGACTGCGGACGATGTCGTTTATGGTCTCTGTTTCTTTTGATGTTCGATTTTTGTTTAATGTGGTTGGTTTCGAGCGCGATTGATGCTGAAACCTTGGGGTGAGAGTGTTTGACCGCTGTTTACCGAGTCAATATTTCATTTTTTTTGTCGCATCATTAGCTCTATATGTTTCTGCTGCTTTAGTTAGATCATGTGCTTTTCTTTTGGGCGAGAGTTGTGATTCCATTGTTTTTCTTTAATAGAAGAAAATGCTAGAAGCTTCGGATTATCAAGGGTTTTTTGGTCCTTAAATTTTGTCATGTGAGTTTAATTTGCATACCTGCAAAGAATTGGGAAAATTCGCATCTCCTAAGTCCTCTTTTTGTGTGGAATGGAAGTTAACAGCTATATCATTGATTGCTTTATAGAGTGATTTGGATTTCAGAGTGTTCTTGATTCCCTCTATTGCATTTCATTCTGAAAGGGGGATTGTGCGATTTTTTTTCTGTGTATCAACGTTGGAAGAATTTTTTAATGCCTATCTTCAAATAACCCTGATGGTGAGTTAGCCTTTATACAGTTGCAAAATGACAATCAAATCGAGAGCAGCGGTGGCTACGGTCTTCCTTGTCATGCTTTTATCACCGATGCTCATCTCCTCATCTAATGATGGAATGGTCAGAATTGGACTTAAAAAGAGAAAGTTGGATCAAGTGAACCGCATTGCTCAACAAGGTAGTTTAAAGGAAGGGGGAACACCAAGGGGTCCTCTAAGAAAGTACTATCTCCATAACAATCTTGGAGATTCTGAGGATATTGATATTGTCTCGCTGAAAAACTATATGGATGCTCAATATTTTGGTGAGATTGGAATTGGAACTCCTTCCCAGAAGTTCACTGTGATTTTTGACACGGGGAGTTCAAATCTTTGGGTACCCTCATCAAAGTGTTACCTTTCGGTCAGTCTGTTTAGTATTCAGTCTCAATTTGGTGCTATCTTAACTTGGTTCAACTGATGAAAAATTATTTGTGATGTTGATTAAAGATTTCACCTTCTGGTTCAGGTTGCTTGCTATTTCCACTCAAAGTTCAAGTCCAGTGAATCAAGTACCTATAAAAAGAATGGTATGGAAAGTCTCTTTATGCTCCTGTTCTAACTAACAGTGTTGCAACACCATTTTTTGTTATCTCTTCCCCCTGAAATTCTTTCTTTTGCCATGCAACTGCACTAGTTTTACCGTATTTTTAAATTTTAAATAGCCAATCTATGATTTGGACATTACTGACTGTGGCAGAAACCTGGGCACTACTTGCAGTTAAAGACTGTTTACCAATTAGAAGTTCTCATTAGATTTTTTTATTGCATTCTGATACTGGATGAAGTTTAAGATTTGAAAAACTTCCTTAAGGAATTATCTCACGTTGCCTTTGACAAAATAAAGCAAGGATCATAAACAATTCTGTGGTCATCTCACTCTCCTCTTTGACTGTGGGAATTAACTATGTCTGCATTTTTTCTTCTTTGGATTCAGGGAAGTCTGCTGAAATCCATTATGGCACTGGAGCCATTTCGGGATTTTTTAGCCAAGACCACGTCAAAGTTGGTGAACTTGTTGTTAAGGATCAGGTATGAACACATGATTTATGCAATTGTTTGCCCACAAGACAACAGACTTACCTGGGCAGTTGCATTGGCTTTCAGGAATTTATTGAAGCTACCAGAGAGCCAAGCATCACATTCTTGGCTGCAAAGTTTGATGGTATACTTGGACTTGGGTTTAAAGAGATCTCAGTGGGTGGCGCTACTCCTGTCTGGTAAGTCAGTGCATGCCCACAACTAACTAATAGATGCCTTCTCAACACCGTCAGGAGTATATATTGATACAAACCAATGTCTTATCATTTCAGAGTATTCCTTTCCTTTGTACCTGTATTGAATTTCTAAATTAGAGGATATGTGCAGGTATAATATGGTCAATCAAGGGCTTATGAAGGAGCCAGTATTTTCATTTTGGTTAAATCGCAACATTGAAGGGGAAGAAGGAGGTGAAATTGTGTTCGGTGGGGTTGATTCTAGTCACTATAAGGGAGAGCATACATATGTTCCTGTGACTCAGAAAGGCTATTGGCAGGTTGGCTACCAAGACCTAATAGGTTTTTTTCCATGCTTCAAGCATTGCATTTAAGCATCTGTTTAATTGGTTCTTTTTTCAATTGACAGTTTGAGATGGCTGATGTCCTCATTGGAAATGAAACTACTGGCAAGTGTTTATGCATCTTGTTATTATGAGTTTCTGGATCAATTATCATTTTTTTCCTCCTTATGGTATTAAGTGATTAAAAACTCTCTTTTCAGGATTTTGTGCTAGTGGTTGTTCAGCAATTGCGGATTCTGGGACCTCCTTGTTGGCAGGCCCTACTGTAAGTTTCAAGAGCAGCAAGAAATTGCCATTGTTCATTCTATGCACAAATCCTTTGACACGTTGAGCAGTGTACATGTGCCTGAGGGGCAGGTTCACTATACTTGACTATTATCATATTCTGCATTATTTGATTTTATATTTGTGAATAAACTTGTTTAGTTTAGTGTTTGAAGGGGATGAAATAGGTAGTCATTTGTTATATCTTGTTTTATTGGTTGCACTCTTTTACTTTTATATCTGAGGAAGAAACTTATTTAGTTCTGTAATGTGAGAGGAATACGATTAGGAGCTCATCTTTCGTTGCTGTGTATACTAGCTTCTTTATTTGAGATAATTATGCAGAAATTCTGCAAGAGCCTTGAATGATGCATGGCTTAAGGTTACTTTTGTTGATTGAACATGATACTAGCAATTGGGTTTCATCATCTGTTCTATTGCCATAAAATTCCCTTGAACCCTGCTAATCTGTTTTGGAAAGTAAACTACTAAGGTGATGATAAACAGGGCACTTTTAGATATTCTCATTCAGTAGGCAATGGTTGGTATTGTCAATAGTTTGTTGTCTATATAATCACTGATTACTCAGTGCTGTGCTGGATCTGTTTGACATTTCATCCCAGGGTTGTCTGTGTCTTGTTACCCTAGATGCTTCCACTTGGGCACCATCATATAAGTAAAACTCACCCATACTCCTAGCTCAACCATTAGGAGCATATCAACCTTAAGGTTTCCTTAAAATTTGAGGATAACAATTAGTGACATTAGCTTACATCTTTAAACATGGCGTGTGGTTCCAGAGGAGTAATTATTGCATTCTATGACCTTCCTTTCCTTGTTGCTTTGTGTTCATGCTTTTTTAAATAACAAAAAGAACTTGTAAATGACAATGTGATGTTTAATGAGACTTTCAGACTGTCATAACCCAAATCAACCATGCAATTGGAGCCTCTGGAGTGGTCAGCCAGGAGTGCAAGGCAGTTGTTGATCAATACGGAAAGACTATACTAGAAATGCTTATGACAGAGGTACTTATGTAATCAAATTCTAGGTTTGTTTGGACATGATAATGTTTGGAGGCTTACTTTTCTTTGCTTGATACCCTTTATTTCTCCTTGCTTTTGCCATCTATGCAGGCAAAACCACAAAAAGTATGTTCTCAGATTGGTTTCTGTACCTTTGATGGGACCCATGGGGTCAGGTTAGTCAAAATCTGCATTGGTGCAAAACTAATAGGTGCCATGTTAATGTCATTTTATCAATTGGTGCTTAAATAAGCTTGTTCAAACAGAATGGGTATTGAGAGTGTGGTGGATGAGACCAAGGGCAAGTCAAGTGGCGGTTTACGTGATGCAATGTGTTCTGCTTGTGAGATGGCGGTTGTATGGATGCAAAATCAGCTCACACGAAATCAGACAGAAGATCAAATTCTGAATTATGTTAATGAGGTAAATTAACCATTTCGTCCATCTTTGTTGGATTTTATCCTTACTCCAACTTATCCTGTTGTTGGAATTTCAGCTTTGTGATCGAATTCCTAGTCCGATGGGTGAATCCGCGGTTGATTGTAACAGTCTTTCTTCCATGCCAAGAGTTTCATTCACCATTGGTGGTAAAGTGTTTGACCTTGCCCCAGAGCAGGTATGGTATTCTACCAAGTTTTGAAGCATCAACTCCGTAGTCAGCAAATAACCATGTTTTGATAAGGACCTGAAAGTGGATTCTACAATGTGGTATCTAAAAACAAACCAAGTGGTTTTGTAAGATGGGTATCTTCTTGTTAAGATGTGTGTTAACTCTTACCCTCCTGGTAGTCACTTGGGTCCCACTTTTGGGCTAACACAGGAAGTCGAGAGGAAAAGGTTGGCTAAAATTGGGGACTGTTTATAAGTATGGATCTACCAAAGTACAAGCACTTACCTATTAGCTGCAGCTGAGTTTAATGCTAAAATATGTATCAACCATCGACGTCAAACTTTGGCATGGTTTCTCCCAGATACTGAATGATACAATGTCTTAATAGAGTTTATATATGACTTTGTAGCCTTGGTGGGGTATAGGAAGGCTTTCTAGGTTGGTGTGGCTTATACTTTTGTAGTGCATGGTCTGTTATTTGATGTGATGTTGTGGTCTTTTGTTCTTGCTTAACAGATGATGACCCACATTTTTTCCTGTCAAACTTTAATCAACTGTTTCCTCACTGATTGCTAATAATTTGTGGATCTCATGGTTCAGTATGTTCTTAAAGTTGGGGAGGGAGGTGCAGCTCAGTGCATCAGTGGATTTACAGCTTTGGACGTGGCTCCACCCCGTGGACCTCTCTGGTATTTTAATTATTCGCTCATTAGTTTCCTCTTATCAATTTTTTTCACGTAGGTTATGGGAAGTTAGACATTTCCTCTTCACTATCTGAAACTGCCTCCACTTTGATAAGACTGTCTGCTGGTGATTAGTTTTCTGAAAATGGGTGACCTCTTGCTTCTGTAAATGCAGGATCTTGGGAGATATTTTCATGGGTAAGTACCACACAGTCTTTGATTATGGAAACCAGCGAGTGGGATTCGCTGAAGCAGCTTAAGCTTCTGCAATTGTTACCTTACTGTTGCGGTGAATCGCGATGGTGCCACTATCCATAGACACTTATCTGGACTTTATAATGTAAATATCGTGGTGCAATATGCTTCTAAATTTAAACAAGACAGCGTGATCCTTGGACATTTGTCATCTGATTATCTTGTAATACGTAAGGAGCTTGAGATGATATTGAAGTTCACATCTGTATATGAAATCAAGCTAATATCCGTCCAGTAACCAAATGAAACCCTCTCTTCTGAGAACTCCAATTTATCTGCGGAACTGTAGAATGCTACTACTTCATGATATAGAATACTCGGAACTTGAACATACGGTGTCGATTCAAATTCACCGTGTGCAATGCAGCCTTCTCGAGTGTAAGCAAAAGATAAAGATACATAAGTGGTGCACCGAAAAAGAGCAAAAGGAAAAGGATCTTAGCGCTTTGAACATTTAAAGGGTGCGGACGGGTCTCGAATCCTTTTTGCAAGAATCAAGCGTGGGGGGAAACCAACACGAGCATCTGAGCACTTTAGTTCTCTTGCCCTTTCCAGTAACCTTTTTGCTACGCTTTGAGAGCGCAACGACGGCGTTATGTACCAAAGCTAATTTGCATAGGGTTCGAAAGTAATCCTAGGATGCGGAACATGCAATCTGAGAGCCGCTGTATTCGATGGTCAATATTCATTGATGCTTTTGTACTCTAATCTCTTTTCTGATTATTCTTCGGAAAGAAGTTAAGAAAATCCGCCATGAAGCACTATACGAGCCTTGAAGAGAAAGGCACTGACGTGAGCCGAGCATGTCGAAGTCGATAACTAAGGACAAAAAAGGGAAAGAGAACCCTTTTTAAAATACGAGGCCAATGAGCGGACGCATTACCCACATAGACTAGGCTACGATCAATAAGAAATCGCCCTCAAAACGATGCAGTGGAATGTCAAAAGGCAAACATTCAAAAGGTCTAGTCATTACAATGCCGGCTTAACAACCTTAATCATGGAAAAGCTCTCTTAACGAAGAAAGGCATCGCTAGCCAATGGCATTTGATCATAGGAGATTATGGGGCCATCCAGGTTGATGGCATCATCTCGAGGGAAGATGGGACAGATTCGATCATCTTGATGTCAGATAATTTTTCGATACGTAAAGTTTGATTTCTTTGCCTTCTTGAATGCAACCCGATTAGTAGGCTCTAAAAACATATTTCAGTACCCAATAAAAATCTAATCCACGTCCTCCTTCGGAATATAATCTCAAATGGTGGGCAAATTCTGGATCGGATGATCAAATATTCTTTGCGTTTCGGTTAATATCACATCTTCAACTTCAACGTTTGGAGAAGATGGTTTTCTTAATGCACCAATGTTAAGTGGAAAGTCCCCTAGAAATTCCACGCCGACTTCTATTTTCTGGAGTTGTGATGATTCCGAGGTTTATAGGCGTTCTTTCCTCGTTGCTTCATTTCTTAGCAAAAGAAACCCTAAAACGCATAATTCAAGATACGCCTTGAAAACTACTAGCAGAGAGAATCGCTGTATGAGAGGATAGAATAGCAGGAAAATCAGATTCTGGCAATTGAATATACGATTATACGCGTACAATGACTCGAATGGATGCGAAGGAGGACCCCGCGATGCACTTTCGACGTTTAGTGAAATAAGAACAGCACCCAAAAAAAAACAATTTTACACGCATATACCGACAACCCATCTTCAACAAACACAGACCCCTCTGCCAAAATGTTAGCTCGAGATCACACTCCCCACGCCATGGAGTTAGGAGGCTTTGAGTACTGACTTCAACTTGTTAGGGCAAGATCTTTGGCCTGAACACATCAATCCTTTTGCAATGCATCATGGGATATTTTCACAACATACCAAGCCATGAGATACTTTCAGAAGAAACCAAACCATGATCCGAATGCCCTAATTCGACAAAAACCACAAGATCAAAGGCCAATCATCATGGATCCTGAAGAAAGATGTCATGACAAGGAATGACTTAAGATAGTGGTGATACTCAATGGCACGCAAGATTCTGAATATGAATAATGGAGGATAGAAAAGCAAAGGGCTAGTTTCCAAGGGTCACCTAACTCAAGCAATTAAGTACAACTTGGTCAATTGATTGGAGATGAAAAAGGCATATTCTTGGCGATGCCATTAGAGCCAAGGCAAACGAATGGGTAAGCCACCAATTTTATTTTCTTTTTTTCTCTTTCCATTTTTGGGCGCGGATTAGTAAAATGAGTGCATTAATCTCGAAGCATACAATTATATGGTTGAGCCACCAAATTGGTGCTTCTAGAGAGAGGAGCGCACCTAATTTCCACTCGCACCGAACTCCAAAACGTGGTCATTTCCGAGTCCACACAAAATCATCAAAAAAAAAACGTGATTGTA
This sequence comes from Corymbia maculata, assembly GCA_014182735.1. Lineage (NCBI taxonomy): Eukaryota > Viridiplantae > Streptophyta > Magnoliopsida > Myrtales > Myrtaceae > Corymbia > Corymbia maculata. The sequence continues at coordinate 5,983,370 of CM024692.1, forward strand.
TTAGCTTCGGACACGTCCACACGTACTAGCTCTTCCTGGATGGTCCGCTCGGGGGACCCGAACCCTTTCCCTTTTCCCTCTCCCCCTCTTTCCCTTAATACGCAAAGGCAAGAAATCGAAGCAAAAGATGAGATCACACGTGACTCGCGTCCGCTATAAGCTAATATGGGCTTTTCCTAATCATTGGTTATCGTGAAAATCACGCATCAGATCACCATCCCTCGTCTAATCAAGCGACGTTCGTGTCTGACCAACTAACCTTAACTAAAATTGATTGACGTCCGACGGATAGAGTAATCGAAATTAGGGTAGGACAATTAACCCCCACTGGGTTATGTGGAGGAGTGTAAAAGGAGTCTAAAGTTCAAAAGCTATCATGGGATATCATTTGTTTTTCTATTCATCTTTCACTTGTGTCAACTAACCGAGAAGGATTAGGGTTTAAAAGTGTCTTGGTTGGTTTGCTGCGAAAAGGGAAGAATTCAAATAATCAAAAAGAAAGAATTACTAGGAAAGCCGCGACTATGCCAGATAAATTGTCTTAGTTTTACTCTGAATTAGGATTTAAAAGTGTCTCGGTTGATATGCTGCGAAAAGGGAAGAATTCAAATAATTGAAAAGAAATAATTATTAGGAAAGCTGCGACTATGCCCGATAAATCGTTCTAGTTTCACTCCAGATAGTTGGCTAATTACGATCATGACCATGAATTATAAAATGATAAGAATCATGTAATTAATTCGTAAACTGTGTGTACACCATGTTTTTGCGACTTCTTTTCTAGAATTGGTCCGGACCCAAATCCACGTAACATAGATGATATCATACATGGAAGTTCAGCGGAAAGGAAAGAAAAGCATATTTCATTTCAAGAGAATTCTTCAAGACAACTAATGCTGTATACCTAGCGAAGCACGTGGAAATTAAATATTGTCGTCCATTGTGTGTACAGAACGAAAACAGGGGTTAGCATAATTAGGTGAGATACAATAGATTTTAGGTCTCTTTCTCTTCCTAATGTTTTGAAAAAAATAAAGATCCGAGTGGGTTCGGACTTGGCCGGTACAACATAATTGAAATACTCCGAAACCCTCGTGTAGGTGATGCATCACTAGCATATAGGCAAAGTTAACAACCCCAAGATCGTGTAATAATCTCTTGGAAGATGATGCAGATCTATCCTACGGATCAGCTGACCATGTAGTTAGGCTACGAGAGACCAACTCTCGCGCATCAGCTGCTTGCTTCAAGAATAGAATATGAAGGGCGGCTGTAAGTGGGTTTTTTTTTTTAGCTTTGTGAGGACCGCTCGCTTTTGGAGTTAGCAAGAATTCGAGGGCGCTTTTCTTTTTATCATAGGGTGCCTTAGGGTTTTGATTCCGACTCTCTTTAGCTTGTCCTCGGGACCAAGGCACGGGCCCTTAGGGTTTCGATGCTTGCGAGATGGTGTCCCCGCCGGAGAATGGATTTCGTCCATGAGGCAGGCAATATAATAAGGGCCGACGGAATTGAGTGTGGCTTGGCGTAGCTAGAGTCATGTCGTGCAGGGCCATGTTAGAATTTGGATAACGTCTGCTTTACCCTCGGAATCCCACGCAATGGGGGGTTTTCAAGCAACGAACGAAACGTAACATGTAAGAGATAGGAGTAGTAGCAACACATGCTATGGCTTCACGAAAATGCCTCTTGCTTGGGCAAATTTTCTTGGACTTTCCGGACGTGGTAGACTCAAGTGTGACTCGCGAAAACTAATTTCAGGATACTACTTAGTTGTTGTACTAATCTATTTAATCGCACGATCAGTAAAGCATCAAAGGTATAGATATTTGGAAAGGGGACTTATTGCAAATAATATGTGAGCTTATCAAGAATTACTGACGTGGCAATCTTACATCCTACTTGGTACAGTTGGCACTAATGTGGAATTGTTAAAAATATTTTAATATGTGTTTCAATTTTTTTTATATTGTTCTTTCCTTTTTGAATTTTTTTTATATTTTTTGGTTCAAGGGGCCAACGACCTCTATTGACCACTATGTGAGGACCAACGAACCTCACAATCCTCGTTGGAATTGGCAAGGGCTCGCAAGCCCTTGCTGTGGCTTACGAAGCTTGCGACGCCTTCACTAACTCTTGGTCAATGGTTAAGGAGGTTGCTAGCCCTCAGTTAGAGGCTAGCGAGACTTTTGAACCAAAAAAGAAAAGAAAATATAAAAAAATATGAAAAGCAATTAAAATTATACAAAGTTCAATTAAAAATAAAAAAATATTAAAATTTCATTAAGTTATTCATGTAAGCGCTAGTCGTCCTATCTTGGTGTTACAAAAGACAACCAGCATCCAAATTCATGATTTCCAGCCAAATTGGTTGGAAGGTTTTAATTAGCAAAACTTGAAAATGTTTATGACTCAATTACAAAATTAAAATGTTTAGGATTGATGAGCAAAAAGTACCATAGTTTAAGGCTTTTTAGACGATTTTCCCGAGTTTTCAATGAATAGGAGGCAGGAGGGGGATGATCCCCAATGAAGTCATCTCACGACCCTCCTATACCTTCCATATATAATATGAATGATGTAGTCAAGAAAATCAAGAAACCCCACATTTTGCAGAGTGGAGGACACGCTTGCACTTTGCGACTTTTACTTTGAACCGGAAGCATTTCACATGATGAGTAGCGAGTACACTTTATTTATGTAAGTGTGATTACTCGATTACATTCTAACAGATAGTCGGCATGCTACGTGGACAGACCAAATTCCGTTACGTGACATATCGATTTCGTTGGCATTAGGGAATTGCACCCTTTTTAGCTTTCGCTTTGGAGAAAGTAACAACCGAGGATGATGATGGTAACTATTATGATAGCTTCACTTCCAGTCCACACTCGCCATCAGCCCAACGTAATAATTGCCAACAAGTGATATGCACAAAATTTACACACCCACATATTATATTACATCATATCACATCATATTGTATTATATTATATCATATGATTTTAACTTTCTAGAAGTAAGTGGGTGACGAATGTAGTGAATATGAGGGGAATTTGGCTTGATTCAGTCAGATATTTAGTTTGGTGCCCATAACAAACTTGATGGCTGCCTTCGGCTGAACGAGTTTGGTTATGGGTTTAGGAAATTAGTCAAACGAACTCGATCGATTTTACACGTGCTGGAGAAACTGGCTTTGTTTGACAACATGAACACACGAGGGTAATTTAGGTCAAGAAATTTCCTAACTGATTCACGCCCATATTTGTTTCAAATGCACAGTTGACAAAAACGGTAGGTGAAATCGATTTCGAAAGGATGGATCTTTTTCCGACTTATCTACTTGCAATGTGAAACTACGTACTTGTCTTCTTGATGGGGAAAGCCGAAATGGAACTTAAGGGTTGATTCCAAGCTTCAAGAACACTTGTATTACTAGTGCAGAGGAGGAACAGGGCCGACCCTACATGCATTCTGCCATCGATTTAAATGTGCTTCCAAATGAGCTTCTTTATATTTATTTTCTTATTATCAACTAGATTTACAATTCATACGGGACTTGAGCACCTCTCCATCTTCTAGGATTTGGATAATGAGTGATGCTTGTAGAAGCAAGGCATCCGGATTGGGACAACCGAGAATCTATGTGCCTTTCTTTCAAACACATGACGGGTCCAAATGCAAAGTTCCAAAAACATTCGCCCCTAATGACATTGACTTCTGCTAAAATACCCACATTTCAAAACTACATACTCGCACTTTCAATTCTCCCCCAAAACACTTCCAGTCTTGACAAGGTACAACATGGTTGGCCAAGCTAAAGCACCCAAATTCAACCCCCCTCCTCTCTACTCCCAACAAAAGTATGCCAATTTGACTCAACCAATTCCTCCTTTTTGGTGGTTCAACCCACCCCATAATCCCCTCCCCCTAATTCCATATCAAATTCAAAAATAAAACCCTAAAATCTCAAAAACCCCTCCCTCTTGCCAAGAACAAGAAAAGTCTACTTGCCAACGATCCCAAAGAATCCAAATCGGGTGGAGATTGTCCATCCAAGCTAACCCCCCAATCCAATCCAATCCCATCCCAAACCTCCCCCTCCTTCTTACTAACAATCCCTCCAACAGTCCCCCTAAAATATAACCTTAAAAAAACCCCTCTCGACCTTATGTTCGTAGGTCACCCCCGGTTTCACGCTCCCCCATCCCAAACCACTACCGTCCAAGCTGGCCACAGCCAGCCCAATCCCGACACGTGGCCAACCCTCACGTCCAAGGGATTGTCAACCCCCACTAAGCAAAAACTCCACATAACATAACCGGCTGACTGCCCTTTAAAATTTCCCACCTTTTTCCTCTTTTCCCTTTTCGATTCCGCCCCCCCTATATAAACCCCCTACGCTTGCCGAGCGTACCACACTCCCCATCACACACCCAACACACATACCATACCCAACCGGACGAAAGCTCGCCCCTTTAAGGCCTCCCGCAGCCATGGACTGGACCAGGGGCCGCGCCGTCGGCCACGGGGCCTCCGCCACCGTGTCGGTCGCGACCTGCCGCCGCTCCGGCGACGTCTTCGCCGTGAAGTCGGCCGAGCTGGTTCGGTCCGAGTTCCTGCGGAGAGAGCAGCGGACTCTGTCCTCCCTGAGCTCCCCGAGGATAGTCAGCTACAGGGGATGCGGAGTTACGAACGAAGACAGCAAGATGATGTTCAATATCTTCATGGAGTTTCTGCCGAGAGGAAGCCTCGCGGATCAGATCAGGAGCCACGGAGGCAAGCTGGACGAATCGGCGATCCGTACCTACACGCGCCAAATTCTGGAGGGGCTGGAGTACTTGCACTCCCGGGAAATCGCGCATTGCGACATCAAGAGCTCCAACGTCCTGATCGGCGACGACGGCGGCGCGAAGATCGCCGACTTCGGGTGCGCGAAGCTGGTCGGCCGGGCGGCGGCGGCGGAGATCGGAGGGACGCCGATGTTCATGGCCCCGGAGGCGGCACGGGGGGAGGAGCAGGGATTCGCCGGTGACGCGTGGGCGGTCGGGTGCACGGTCGTCGAGATGGCCACCGGGAAGTCCCCGTGGCAGGCCGGAGCGGACGCCGACGCCGCCGCCGACCCGGTGTCGGTGCTCTACAGGATCGCGTGTTCCGGGGAGTCACCGGCGATTCCGGGTTGCCTCTCCGCGGAAGCAAGGGATTTCGTGAGCAAGTGTCTAAGGAGAGACCCAAGGAAGAGGTGGACGGTGGGTCAACTTCTCGAGCACCCATTCCTCGAGAGCCACAAACTGGGCTCGAGCCAAGCCGAACAGATCAACAAGTCGCCCACGAGCGTTCTCGATCAAGAATTCTGGGACGCCATGGACGAGGCAGAGTCGGAGGCCGGCACGACGGGAGGAGACGGGGTCGAGTCGGCCCTCGACAGGATCAGGACGCTGTCGTTCCGGGAGGGGCGACCCGGTTGGCCGTGCGACGAGGGCTGGATCGCCGTCAGAATGGGGGAGGGAGAAGGTGCAACAGCGGAGGAATTCGGGAGGGATGGTGGGGCGGACGCGGCTTGCTCTGCATCTTCGTCTTCATCTTCTTGGCGTTCTTCGTGGGTCAGGGACGAGACGGACGACGCGAGTGCTGTCAGTGGTGGGGAGAGGTGGGTGGTGGGTCTTCCTGGCGGCAATGCGGACGGTGGAATCGGTGGGAATTCATGTGATTGGGGAGAGGAATGCGTTGTAATTAGAAGTGGTCTCGATTTGCAGAGACACGAGAGTAGATTTCCTGAATTGATGTCGAGATTTTCATGAAAAAATTTCTGTCCCTCTCTCTCTCTATCTGTCGATCGCATTTGCTTGTTTTGGGCGGTGAACTGACTTTGAGCTGGATCGATTCCATTCCCATGGCCGACGTGAAAAGCGCTGTGTCCTCTCCTGCTAGTACCTCAGTGTACTCTCAAGAGCTGAAGAGTCATGTTGGGGACTTCAAGATCCCCCTCCTCTCATCTCTGTTTTTCGGTGGAACCCATCCAAATGTTTGTACGCCGAGTCGGTCCGGTCCGGTCCCGGTCCCCTCCCAAGATGCCAGGTCGTGAGCAATTATCACAAGGACTGCAAAATGTACCTAAAACAATATTCATATTGACTCTCGTCGGTATATGAGGCTCATCCTTACACGGAGTCTAAATCAGTGATCAAACATCATCGATGCTCATCTTGGATTTTGGAACTCAGTTGGCATTCAAAGGATGACAAGTCGAGTCATATAATGTCGAGACTTTCTTTGACCATGCTAGTTATAGGTTATGTCCATAAACAAGATTTCTAGGTTGGCCGTGTCTAACAATTTGCTTTTACAATTAGGTCGCCCACCCCTCTGTAAGCCCCCTAGGCTTTGTGATGTTCTAAAGCCATCTTTTTCATGTTCTTCACATATGCCTCACTGAACTGAAAGAAAACTCGTTACTGACCAACCAAAAAAGCATTCGTTTTGTCGAGAAAATGTCCCTAAGTGCTAGTGAATATTTTCGTTCCAATGCCCAAATGGGAAGGGAGGTACGGCCGGCTGCCGATTGATTAGAGCATCCGGCCCGGTGTTTTGACTCCACTTGGTGTGAATTTCGGTCGAGGCACCCGTTGTTTGACCCGATCAAGACCCCGTGCGGTTCGCTACGAGGTCGATTCTGCAATTCGGTTGAGGCTCAAAACGTCAGCCAAAGTCTTAATTGGTCCCTCCATAAAACATGGATAGATTATCAGCCTAGTAGGGTACCTGCTCTGCTTATGCTTAGGATGGCCTATCCGCATGCCAATTGCTAGCTGGAGGTTGGTGGAAGGTCGAACAGTATGCGTCCAACCACAAACCGACACCCTTTGGCCTCCAAAACTAACTCGACCAAAGAGAAAAGGCCTCCAAAAGTAAATCTTTGTTCCGTGTAATTGAATGGGTCGGCTCGGGCTCGTACCGCACGGGTCTGAGCCATAAATTGAATTGACTTGACCGGGCCAGCATATGTACGCTCAGATGATCAACACTTGATCTTGATCAATTGGCGGGCTTCAACCTATGAGTGATGATGGGTTGGTTAGCTTCAACGGACCGTTCGCTCGCCAACTGCCGAAATAATTTGTCTCCCATTGGAAGATATGAAGGAAGTTCGAAAAGCTTGGTGTTTTGTATTGTTGCGTGATATTTAGGATTTTCTCTCTGGAATAGAAGGAGTATGGGGTCGAGGAGGGACTATTTAAGTGCGAGGGTACCTCGTATTTTGGGCTGAACATGGAACATAGGAAGCGAATTCATAACAATCCCTAAGGATCCTTCACGACTAAAAAGTCCAGGGGCTTGGCTACGGGCTTGGCTAGTCGGCCCAGCCCAATCCGACATCGATGAACCATTCACAATGCTTTCTTGTCAAAAGCGAAAGAAAGAAAGTAAGCAGTTGGATACAATTGAATCTTTGGCTTATATATTTGTCGGGCCGAGTTTCCTTTTTCTTTGGTCGAACCGGAGAGGTGGACTTAATCAGTGCACAAAATCCGATCCAAAAGATCTCCAATATCTTATGTAGGCTGAGAAATCCCGACGTCTACTCCGATCCATTGCATCGAGTGATGAAACTCGTGTTAGGGCAATGGGACATGATAGCTTGCATCATTTTAGTTTGGAAGGTGAAATTCTCTTTTCCAAAGTAAGTCCTTGCATGAAAATTTCTCACACTATAGCATCATTGTAAATCGCATATAAGATACACCAACTAATAAGCCATCGAATATACCGACAAATAAATGAAGATCAACCAATACGTTTTATGTCATAATTTGTGCATAACCAATATCGGAATTTCATCATTTTGATCTAAATAATTACTTCAACAGCAACAATAAAACTAAAGAAAAGAAGAAGGGTTTTCCATCGGATCTAATATGGATCACGTTTCATTTAGCTTATGTACCTCAGGCCCATCACAGAATATTCCAGCAAAGCCTTACAAATTATCAAACTAAATCAATGGTCAATCAACATTCCGAGTCGTACTACGTCATCTAGAAAAGGAAAAAAAGTCAAGGCGTCGGGCTCGAGACGTCGTCGTTCAGCGGGCCAGCCGATAAGAGCGCGTTCGTATTGGCGGCGGTGAGGACCATGAGCGAGAGGGAGACGAGGACGGAGAGCGAGGACAGGACGAGCATGAGCCCGTGGGCGAACCCACCCTTCACCTCCCGTGCGTACTCCACCGACGCCAAGGCCAGCGCCGTCAGCGGGAACGAGTACGCCCACCACCCGATGTTGTACTTCCTCATCGACTTCTTGAACAGCATCGGCCTCGTCACCTGCTCAATAGACCCACGATTTTTTCATCATTCGCATGGTGTTGGTGAAAGTAATATCGCGAATCTTTTACCACGATACCTAACTAGCATTACCCTCGATTTAATTACGCTTGCTAAGTTAGGGGAGGGTCCAAAAGTAGAGAAGAGACTTAGGGCGTCCAAATTAGCTGAAAGTAGGCGCGAAAAGGACCGAATATTTAATTAGATCAAGCTTTGCCTTATCTAATTTCTAAAGGCCATGGCCAATTAGCATCGAGACTAATGAAAAGATATGTGAACGATGCAAGTGAACTTTGCTTGGGCCCCTTCACATTAGGGGAGTGACATGAGTGATTAGTCAAAAGCCAAATCAGAGCTCAACATGTTGTGAATTAACAGGTGTGTTTTAGGGTTCGTTTGTTTAAAAAAAAATTATTTTTGACAAATTATTGTCCAACTTTCCAGTGTTTGGATGACTGAATAAAAAGATCAATTTTATGGAAAACATTTTTTATGAACTGAAAACGACGAGCTTAAATAAAAGGAAAATGACTTCATCTTCTAATAAGAAAGAAATTACTTATACCTAAAATACCACGTAAATGAAAAGTAACCATTTTCTTTGAGAATAATTTTATGAAAATGATTTTCTTTATCGTATCATAAAGTCACTCCTAGTTGCATCCTTGCTACATAGGATTCTATGATAGGATCACTCTCCTTCTATGCGTGTTCTAAAAAGATTTCCCTTTTACTTTTTTGATGGATTTCTACTGTATATGTAAGCCTTACACGGACTACATACGAGGGAAGACAATCCACTTAAAAAATAATATGATTGGCCAAGATCAGTCGGAGGAAACCGACAAGAAGATCTAGTCAGACTCATTGAAGTTAAAACTTTCAAGGTTTTCCTCATCAATGTGAGAAGAAGATGATGCAATCACATTAGTTATGTTTACTCGCGACCAGGGATTGATATTCATTCTAAACTGATGACCAACTATCCGTAGACATAGCGAAAGGAGGTTATTGAATTACCAGGGACGCGAAGAGGAAGAGCGACAGGAAGAAGAGCATCTTGGCCGAGTCGTCGAAGCTCCCGGAGATGGAATACCAAGTGAGGCTCGCCATGCTTGGAGTCGCAATGAACAAGAAGAAAACAGGCCGTAGGTTCACCGGCAGGCCCTTGTTTCCTGCGAGCCTTTGATAGAGGGTGACGAATATCACCAGATAGTGCATCATCCCTATCGAGAACATGCATATCGCGCTCTCCCTACACCCCATTTGGGCCGCCGCCCTCGCCCCCACCAAGTTCCCGATCACCGACAGTTGACATGTTGGGTTCGCCACACTTGATAGGAACCTCTTACCCTTTGTGAACCATTGGCCGTATATCTTAATGTCAAGCGCCACCACCGGTACTACAAAGATCCACCAAAGGACATGGTAAGGCATGGTTTTCCGGGCAATGAAGGGGCATGATTGGAGGAGGAGGAGCCATGAAATCCATGGCGCAAACAAGTAGTTCACACCGATGTGGTGCAAGAACTCGGACTTCACCATCTCGAAGTGGAATAGGCACCTTAGGACGTATATGAAGGATAGTAGCGCCAACGTGAACAAGGCCAACGACCAGAGCAGCGTGAACGCGGTGGAGGGCACAACATGGAAGATGCAGCGGACGGTACTGTGGGCGTCAGCAATCGGCTCGCCCAGGGACCTCCACAGCAAAGCCTGGCTACACAAAGACAGGCTTATCCTGAAGTAACCCGCGTGGATTTTGGAAAGGAGCGGCGTCAAAGAGTGATCGATTATCTTTAAAGGCAACAAACAATGCCGTTGAGGCGACATTTGATTCGTGATGACGGCCGCCTCGAGCACGAGCTCGATGATGTGGGATCGATCGACTGCAGACATGTAATTTGATTCGAAAACTGAACAATTACAGCGATATTCAGCAGATCAGCCAAGTGATACACAAACGCTGCTTCTTATCAGCATGTGCCGGAAGATCGCCCATTCGTGTTTATATAGGGGGCGACACATTGTCTTGGAAAGAGAAAAGATTAGGTAGACATCGTGCTTAAAAAAAGTTAATGAGGACAAAAGAGGCTTCTTTCGGTACAAAGTCGAAATGAGCGTTCCATTGTGAACGTGGGATTCAGACAGGCGGCTGATCTACACGTATTTGGGAGCCGTTTTGGACTTAAAATTCTTTTTTGCTGATGAACCCTGACCACCTTGTTTTGGACCTTTTGAACCCTTTACAGCTGGCTGGCGAGGATAAAGGACCCCCCACCAATGCGCAGTTGCAGCTTCTTCGAACGCATTGAGCTAAGCATTCTTTTTGATGGCTCATCGGAGAATGGAAGGTGCTATACAGCAACAAAGAAAACGAAAAGCTAGTTCTGCCATTTACATCGTGCGTGCTCCAACTTGAGCATGAAAATGGGGTAGTAAGAAAGCGGATATAAGCCACTTGGGTTCTGTTCTTTCGGGAATCATCTCTGGCCTATGCAATGCAGGGGATGCGCATGATGCGAGGGGAATTGGATCCCACCAACACCATGGAACCGAACAGTGAAAAGGACTAGACGAGAGAACGTCCGGGCAAGTTCACTGTATTTGCTAGGGCAAAACCTTAAGACTGCGTCTTGGGAAATTGGTCCTAGGTTTGTCCCCCAAAAAAAAGCAACTTGCATGTCCAAGTACTTTTATTTTTTTTCTTTTTAAATTGCCTTTATTAATGCATTGGATGGTGCGATGAGACGAAGGGATTATATGGGATCAGCATTCTTTTGTATTAAGCAAACTCATTGAATGTTTTTAACGAAATATCTACTCGAAACGAATGGTTTATAAACCATTCCTATTTACTTGCTTTTTTGATGTGTTGATCAACGCTCCATGCTGTTTACTTGCATCCAAATTGATCGTCATTTGGATGTTTGTCATCATGAGAGTCATATGTTCAGTTTATTCCATTTGGAAATCAGAATCACTACATGCCTCTTGAGTGTGTACGTTAATAAAAGCCACTCTAGGCGATGTGATTCAATGTGACACAAATACATACTCATCAGATTAAATTTGAGGGCAAATATCACACAAAATCTAAAATTATGTCCATTATAACACAAATATTCCAAAAAAAATTTATGTCATCAAAAACCATACACTCACTAACTATTACATAAATATTCACAACTTTTTTTGTGTCATGAAAAAATCAAATTTATATATGTGTGACATATATATACTCTCTATTTCAATTCCATCCAAAATATATTTGTCACATTAATATAAGTTTAATATTTTTTATGACATAAAATAAAGTTCAAAATATTTGTATTACAGTTGACAAGTTTAGGATTTTTTGTGATACAAAAAAAAAAAGTTTGGAGTATTTACGTCAAAATAGATATAGTTTGAGTTTCCTATAGTGTTAACCTTAAATCTTGTCTAAGTGTATTGACCGAAGAAAGAAGGTCGAGACAAGGTTTTCATTTCCATTACCTAATCTAAAATCTCTAAAGATTGATTACCACCGAAGCAAATTTACATTGAATGACCCATTGTACTATGGCTCTCCTTTTGTGTGTGTGAGAGAGAGAGAGAGAGACAACACGTCCCTCATTTTATTCTCTTTTTCTGCTATTTTTTGACCGGGCCACTAGTTCCTACACAATAGATGTCTCCTCGTCCGGGAGATTCTGATAATCCGAGAAGATTGCTAAATCATTGCTCGATCCTCAAACCCTAATCAAGTCTTTCCAAGATTTTTAAACCACGTGTGCATCTCCATTTTGTCCTCAGCCGGAGCAAATCCTTGGACTCCGATACTGCTCCAATCGCGTCCGGGCAATGATCATGGGACGTAGTTGCGCATTAAAACCCTAGTCGGAGAAGATAGCGACAACCCCTTACAGCGCTTTTACATATAAAACGACACGACATGAGGAGAAAAGAAAAGGGGATTGCTGCATAATCATTTTTAGGAAAAAGAGCAAAAAAGAAGAGTTAGAATATTCTCGCAGTGTATACTTTCATGCTTTTTATGTACTGGATTTAGTCTTTCCACGTAATCAACTTCGCAACTGGATAATCATCCATTAAGTAATCTTATGCATAGGCGAAGCGCACTGCACAGCAGCGTGAGATTACTATACATCACGTAATGCTTAGTGATTGCATGTGATACTAGTTCAATATTCTCGAAGTATAAAAACACGTGAATTTATAGTGTCGCTTTAGAAGAAAAAATTAATTAATGAAGTATTGGGAAAAGTATTTCTGAAACCAACCCCTTTTGTTTTTTTTTTTTTTGGTAAGGCGGGCAAAAACTTGGATAAAATCGGCCAAAGGGAATTAGGATCTTCATGCTATGGCCAACGTGTAAAGTTTTTATCATCGGAAAAGTTGCCCTAGATGAACGTCATGTATGCGTGTAAATCTAAAAATGTTTGATTCTGCCCTGAGAAGAAACCATAGGAGTATATGAGAGATGAATCGAGACTAAGCACATTATAGTGAGAAAGATGATCGATCATGGGGCCAAAATGGGCCATCGCGACCCACGAACTGGCTTGGACACGCCCACCAAATCCCGAGTAGCAAAGCGTACGTGGAAGTAGGAGTCTGGTTAAGGCCATTGACAGCCGAAAATGACCAATATAACGTTTGTGCAATGGTGGCTAGTCCAACAATTATTGGTCATCTCAATAGCTGAATATCATCATGTCAGCTATTATTTTCTTGTGTTTTTCTAGTCTTTAAGAAAAACATACCACGTTAGTAGGCACATCATCATAATCAAGTAAGGTAGGGTTGAGCATCAGTCTAAGGTCAACTCTAGACCAATCTTGAACCGGCTCAATCCGGCCGGTCCTAATTTAATTTCCAGGGGGACTAGATTGGTCTTTGGTCTTAGGACCCTGCATTGTACGAGTTGATCATTGGTCCTAGGAGTTTAGAATCGGTCTAACCCAAACTAACCATGTAAATATTATATATAATATATTAAATATAGTATATATTTAATATATAATGTATTATATGCTTTTACTACTCTAAACCATAGTACATTATCCTCGGTTCTCTTTACAATTCAATTTGCCATGTAAATTAGAAAGTAGAAAGGAACTCAGCCCTTATTCGACAAATAAAATAAAATAAAAAAGACCCTCTTCACTCACCTCAACCTCACTTGCCTACTCGCCTTTGTTCACTTGCCTCACTCGCCTCTCTCCACTCACCTTTGGCCTCTCCTGCTCACCTCACATGCTCATTTTTATGGTTTGTTGCTCTTAGCAAGTATGAAATTTCTGTTGTTACGTTATCTTATATTTATGTTTAATATGTATTGATGTTAATAATTTGGTTGCTTAATATTACATAATTGATGGATATGTAATTTGTAATAATATGTTTGTACTTTCAAGAAATATAAAAAATGAAAAAAAAAATCGATTGGTCCCAAGTTGATCTTGGAATCAAATCGGATCCATAGGGTCAGTCTAATCCTCTGTCCAAACATTATAGAGTCAGTCATCAATCTCAAAAAATGATGATCAACACTGTGCGAATTGATACCTAGGTTAGATGATAGAGTAGCCCAATCCAAACCATGGCACCCCTAAAGTAAGGACTTGATTGCAAATTTTTATATGGTCGGAAAAAAAATTGAGGAACAACCCACACAAATTGCAAAATCTAGAGGATAATAGATGGGTGCATAGAATAGAGGACCAATACCGACATCCCTTTTGATTTTTATAGAAGTACTTTCCCTAGGAAGCCGTCCCTTGTCTCATGTATGAAGAGATGAGATTGTGCTGATTCCAAAGTGGCCAACGTGATGCGTCAAGAAAGTTGCTTTTCTTGCTTGGATATGACAGTTTCCCACAACGGGATGAATAAGCTTTGGACATGTCACGTCTCACGTGGAAACATACCAAAGAAAAAACGATTCGAATTAAAAATAAATTATAAAAATGAAATCCGAATACAAGTGATTTACAAGATATAGTAGTATGCCTACTACTTGACGAAATAGTTTCATTATAATCAGCAAGGAAGAGATTACAATTGCTTAATCATACTTAACAACGCTTCCTAGATTAAGCTCAAACTCTATAAGAAATTAACCATACAAAAAGCATTTTTTTTCACAATTTTGAGCTTTATGTGTCATCCGCAAGTTTTCACATGTGTTAAGCATACTCCCCGTACATGCCAAACCAAATTTAGTAATAGAGTATTTATATATAAAAAAATTATGAATTCTTCTCAAGTGTCAATAGGGTCTTAAAATAAGAAAAATGAGTGTCGTGGAACATTAATTCCTCTTTTTGCATCACTCACGACCCTGTTGGCAAGAGTCCTACTTGGACTTTTCAATATGACCCAAGTTTCTTTGCGGTTCAGTTTTGGCACAGATTTCAAACAATCGGAATCCATTTCGAGCTAGAATCAACAAGACTCGTCAACGACTCACTGCTAAATGCAATCAGAAGATGATTATTTGTCTAAACCCATGATAATCAATGAGACACTACATTGAATCTCATGAAAGGAAGCTACAAATTTTTGGAAGCATCTTTTACCCCATAACCAAATTTCAATTCATCACGTCCTTCCAAAAGGGTAGGCTTTTCTTTCCATCGTTCATACACTGTGGAGCTCATTTAGCTCTATATAGAAATCGGCCATGAAAAACGCATCTCTCGAAATACTTAGTTTGTCAATGCATGTAAAAACAAAGACATATGTCCAACAACGTCAACACTTAAATTGGAAATAAGAATAACCGTGGGCATAAAGTAGTCACACGTTATCGACAAGTTTCTAGATTTTTCAGATTAATACAACATTAAAATTGACAAAATGCATAGTCAATGTTTGTAGGAGGTCAGCTCGGCTCTTGATGCATGAGCTTTGGCATAAAGTGTGAGAAAAGTTAATTAGCGAATAGATCTAATTGTCTTCCTAATTAATCTTTCGTGTAAAGCCTTTTTCTTGACGGCACGAATATGACTAACAGAGGTTATAACAATACATAATTGACCCACTCTTTTCCGACCCGGGAAAAAAAAATTGAGCCACCCTTTATGCTATAAGCATCAATACGAAAGGAAGTACTTTTCCCCCCTTTTTTGCGGCTAATTCGGCGAAATAGGGGAACTAGTTACTTAACCCAAAATCAATAAGTTTCTATTGTCGCGCCAAACTTTTATTAACACTTTGGATTTCTAATGATAATTCCAATAAGTGATGAAAATTAGTACATTCTTCAATTAATAAGAGTAGGCATATTTGATAACCACAAAGCTAGAGTAGACATTTGGAAAGGAATTAAAATCTTGTCTATTGCATTTTTAGAAGCCTAAAACCTGCCAATAATATTTATCAGTTCATATTTGCTAGGAAGTTAACAGTCAGTCTTAGCCATATTAACCAATTATCGAAAGACATCATATTTTTCATTTTCAGCACTTAATTTTCCGTTGTATCAAACAGGCCCTTAATTGCTGTTCTTTGTTGAAGGACAAAAGAAAGGCTTTTTTTAATAAAGTGAAAAATATGTACTGCAAAGTTAGGCACAGAATCTTAAACGATAATAATTGTAAGCGCTGAAAATAGAAATAAAAAGTTGTTTGATTAATGCATAGCTGAACAATTAAGTTCTTATCGATTTATCTGGCAATATTCTAGTAGCCATCAATTGTTTCCTCGATCGAATGAATTAAGTAGTCCCTCACACTTAGTCATCATTTGAAGTGAATTTTTCTACGTAATTGAATCTTTTAAGTAAATGCTGAATTAGTTTGCAGAGACACTTAGGGTTGGCAAAGTTTACTTGAAGGGAAGGAGGTAGGGAAGAAAGGAGCTGCCAATGGAGAATTTGTTTAGGTAAGGTGAGATAAATGGGTATCTCAAAGTCAGGACCTAATGCTGCACCCAAATTTGACATAAACACTAAGGGCCTATTTGTTAACGCTCCCGAGAACAACTAATTCTATTCTTTTGTTCTCGAGAGCAAATTTGGAACAGAAATTCATTTGGTAAATTTTTGGTTCTCGAGAACAAATTTGTTCTAGGAATAGATTTGGAGTAAAATCAATTAGCGACAAAAAGTTGATTCTCGCTCTCAAGAATAATTTTGAGAATCAGTTTTTTTTTCTCTCTCTTTTCTCTCCTCTTTTTTTCCCTTCCCTTTCTTCTTCTTCTTCTTCTTCCTCTTCCTCCTCCCACCCCATCACTGCCCCATCACTACCCCTGGGCCGCCGTCGGCAAGGCTCGACCTCATCGGGGGCTAGGGCAAGGCCCGACCTCACGCCGCCTGAGTGAGCTCGAGCCTCACCAAGCTGGGTAAGCCTCACCGATGGCCAAGCGAGGCTCCGGCAAGCTCGCCGGCCACCACCGGTGGCGGCAGCCAAAAGGAAGAAGGGGAGAAAAAAGAAAAAAAAGAAAATTATAACAAAAGGTATTAGAAATTAAAAGAATCAAAAATTTTACCAAACGCATTTCTATTCCTGAAGTAAAAATTTTAAACAATTTATCAAACACTTTAAATACTCAGAAATTGTTCTCCGAAACAGAATTAAAAAAAAAAAACAATTCTGATCAAAAATTGTTCACAGGAATAGAATCGTTGCTTTAAAGGTGGAATCCCTTACCAATTAAGATTCCAAAGTTGGAGTTATCAGGTGGAAAAGGAGGGACTGGACAGAATTCGAAGAATCAAAGTTAAACTGGAGCAAAGGCAAGGACGGACTAAGATGGCCATGTAAGAGAGATGGAATTTCTCAGTTAAAACTGCTTGTCATTGTGCAAGACAACTTGACAAAAGAGGTATGGTTAGACTAAAAGCCCCGTGTTCTTGCGCAATTGAGGCGCAGGTTGGGAAGTAATTTGGAAAGTCCAACGCCCACCTGAAATGCGGCATCATATGTGGAAAGTGTGCTCTGAACCCATTCCGGCCAACAAGAACTTATTCCTGATCGATCAGGATCCTTTTAGTCCTTCCTAGGGAGAAAAGGAGACTATAGAGCATTTGTTGTTAACAGGGGCTAGATGTAGAACTATTTGGCTTGAATGCACTGGCATCAAGATTTATGAAGAGCAGATTACCACTTTTGGTGTGTGGCTCAAAGAGATGAAGGATCTCGTTCAGATGCCAGTTTAGGCATAGACTAGAGGTTCTGACTAGAATAGCCTTCTGTTGTTAGCAAATTTGGAAGAGTAGAAACAAGGTGGCTTTTTTACCCGGGTTGAACAACATCCTAAAATTATGGCCTCCCCAATCGATCCTGCAGTGAAGGAGTTTGATGTAAACAGACGATAGTGTCAATTGGGCTGAAGCAGAAATTGGAATAGTGGCTAGGAATTCTGATGGAGAGCTTGTTGATGGCAAAACTTAGTAGTTGATGCAGACTCAGTTGACACAACAGAAGCTCTTGATGTGTGGAACTCTGTTCAACTGGCTAAGGAAAAATCCTGGGGCAGCACCTGCAATGAAGTGAGACTCACTTGTTTGTGTATAATGAGTTAACACAGGCGGGGGCTACAAGGCCTTGGAAGTTGGAGCCTGTCCGAGTGGCCATTTCTGAGGAATTAGAGCATTTTCAAGTTGTTCTTTTTAACAGTTCCTGGAAAGCGTAGCATGTGTGGCCAATGGGTAGCTTCACGCTATAGGAAGGAAGATGGAGCCAATCGATTGGCATCTTGTACTCTCATCTCTTCTGAAGCCGTTGCTAATTTCTGAAGCGGGGAAACGTCCTCCATGAATTTGTATTTAGACATGGATATGTGGAAAGTAGATATGCTCAATGCGGATGAGCAGATTGGACCGCGCCAAGAGACAGTTGATTTGCATCCTTCGGAAGGGATGATGCCATATAATTAAAGTACTTGGGGCACATAGATTCCAAGTTCGAAGAAGTGAATCGAAAAACTCATTACATTGTACTTCACGATGAGGTAGAATTGGAGATTTACCTTTCCATTTTCATTCTCTTATTACTAATTCATTTACTCTGTTTAAATTATAGTGAGATTGGCAAATTTTATACAGGATCATTGTTTATTCAATTAAGTTTATATAATTTTGCTTTCTTGAATTTACTCCTTGATTAAACTCTTTGCTTTCAATTTCATCCCTTTGATGCCATGAGAAAATATTTAGTGGTTTCAAATCACCATGTCATCAACTTACATGGTAGGGGTGTGCAACCTGACCGAGTTTATCCAAAACCTAGACTGGATCACTCGAAAAACAGGGTCGGGAACCGGTTCCCGATTAAACCGGTCCAGGAACTGGTTCCAGTTTTTGGGAACCAGTTGAAACTGGTCTGGGAATAGGGTCCAAAGAAAGACCCACCTAGAACCGGACCGATTTTGGAACCATTTTTTACCCTATTAAAAATAAAATAACATCGTCTTTTTGTATAGTGTTTTTGAGTCTCTTTGTCTTCAAAAAATTGTTAAAAAAAAAATTTCTTTCTAAATCAAGTTAAGGGAGAATTGTTTTGAAAGAATTATTAAAAATAACTGTTTTCATACATTGTTTTTCTTTTTTAATAGTCCCACCTTCAACTATTACTATAGTCGTAGGACAAATGCTACTAACTATTGTAGCACTAATTAAAATATTTTCAGTCCAACTCAAGAAAGATGTCCTATTAATAAGAGCTCCGTCGCATATATATAAGTAAGCACATTAGATCATATCAAAAGTATTTGTAGGAATAAGACTAATATTAAATCCATATTTGTTGCTAATGTTTGTGCATTGTTAGATTTTTTGCTTTGTCTTATAATGTTAAGAGAATTACATTGTTGTTTTTTAGCTAATTAATGTAAAATTCAAAGCTATATAGGATATCGAACGATTGCAAAACAAGTTCCAATGAAAATAGGGTTGACCCTATTCCTAGACCGGAAAAACAAGGTCGGGTCTGAAACAGAGTCTAATAAAAATGATATAAGGTACAAGATTCAAAAAAGAGGAACCGGTTATAATAGGGTCGGGTATAGGGTCCAAGTCTGGGCCCTACCCACCCTAGACGCGATCACCCCTATTGCATTGCCCTTTTTCGTGGAATTAAAAAATTGGATCTAAAGCTCTCTTTTACTCTATTGCAGACTCAATAGGAGACTGACACAAGTAACAATTAATGATGAATTTATTGCCTTCTCTCTCCTCTTTGTAAAGATGAGATCCTCCTTCACGATTGGGGGTAAGCATTATTCAAGAGTAGAACCTAGAACTGAGAAACCAAACCAATGGGAATCTGTCCGATTCTAGGTTCCAAGGTATGCATGGTAGATTTCAAGTTCAAAAAATTGTAGATAATGTTTCGACATGATAGGTTCTAGACTCTGAGTAGATGGAACCTGGAACATAAAACAAGTATTTTTATTTTTCTTGATCTATATCTTTGCATGATCATACAGTATTCCATAGCATTTAATGACCAATGTATTATATAGAACTACTAGTCTGAATTTCTATTTTATGATTTAGGCTTTTATATTGTTAATACTTTATATTATTTGTGTGTCTAAATATAAGTTGTAGTCAGTAGATTATAACAATAAATGGTGGTCATTGAAGGAAATGATTCACTACAATCATTTAATTAATAATACAGGTGAAACATGGGTGAAATCTAAAACCAACCTTGAAACTTGTGCTAATGTAGATTCCAAGGTATACAGGGTAGATCTAGGTTTCAAAAAGTAAAGAACATGTTCTAGTAAATAGATTCCAAGTTTCATGTTCCAAGTGAAACTTGTACTAAATCTAAAACCACTGACCCATATTCACGACTACTCTCTTCTGCAACAAGGCCTCCATCTCCATCCTCTCTTCCTCTCGCATACTCCTTCCCCATTTTGTGTCCTCGTCGCCTTTCAGGCTCTAGCTCCAAAAACTGCCGACTGACCTCTCAAACTCTTCTTCATATTTTACTCCTAGTTCGGTACCAATTTTTGGCTCGAATACATCGCCAACGATCTTGAAGAGGAACTTGCCTGCAACAATTAATATTTCGATGGCGGTGCTAAGTTTTGGTGTTCCAATGACGGCCACGAGGGATAATGTGGTGGAGAGAGAGAGGACTATGGACAACAAATGCTTGGACTGGAGAGGCAGACTTAATTGGTGCACAAAATCGGTTTCGAAATATCTCCGATATCTTTTATAGGCCAAGAATTCCTGATGTCTACTTCGATCCATTGCACCGAGTGATAAAACTCATGTTAGGGCAATGGAACATGATAGCTCACATCATTTTAGTTTGGGAGGCGAAATTTTCTTTTCCAAAATAAGACCTTGTGTGAAATTTATTACCCTATGGCATCAATATAAATTGCATATAAGATACGCATACTAATAAGCCGTGGGATATTTTGGCAAATAAACTAAGATCGACCAAAAAGGTTTATGTCATAGTTTGTGCGTAACTAATACCGGAATTTCATCATTTAATTTAATTAATGACTTCAAAAACAACAATAAAACTAAAAAAGAAAAAAGAAAAAAGAAGGGTTTTCATTCGGAACTAATATGGATTGCGTTTCATTTAGCTTATGTACCCCAGGCCCACCATAGAATGCTGCAGCAAAGCCTTGCAAATCGTCGGACTATAACCAGCGGTCAATCAACATTCCGGGTCGTACCACGTCATCAAGGAAAGCAACCAAAAAACAATAGTCAGGGCGTCAGGCTCGAGACGTCGTCGTTCGGCGGACCAGCCGATAAGAGCACGTTGGTGTTGGCGGCGGTGAGGACCATGAGCGAGAGAGAGACGAGGACAGAGAGCGAGGACAAGACGAGCATGAGCCCGTGGGCGAACCCTCCCTTCACCTCCCGCGCGTAGTCCACCGACGCCAAGGCCAGCGCCGTCAGCGGGAACGAGAACGCCCACCACCCGATGTTGTACTTCCTCATCGATTTCTTGAACAGCATCGGCCTCGTCACCTGTTCATTAATCGCATCTACGTTAGTGAAAGTAATATCGGCCAATCTTTACCACGACTACCTAACTAGAATTACTCTCGATTTAATAATGCTTGCTAAGTTAGGGGAGGGACAAAAAGTAGAGGAGAGACTAGGGCGTCCAAATTAGTTGAAAGTAGATGCGAAAAGGACCAAATACTTAATCACATCGAGCTTTGCCTAATCTAATTTTAAAGGCTGTGGCCAATTACCATCGGGACTAATGAATGATGCAAGTGATCTTTGCTTGGACCCCTTCACATTAGTGGAGTGACACATGAGTGATTAGTCTCGGTAAAAAGCTTAATCAACACTCAAAATGTTGTGCAATAATAAGCATGTTTTAGGATCTATTTGTTTGAAGAACAGCTGTTTGTGGGAATTATTTTCCAAATTTCTGACGTTTGAATGATTGCAAAAGATCGATTTATGAAAAAAATATTTCCATGAATTTAAAACAACCAATTTAAATTGAAAGAACATGACTTCCTCTTCGAGTAAAAGGGAAATCACTTTCTCTAAAACACCAAATAAATAAAAATTAATCATTTCTTTTGAAAATAATTTTCAAGAAAAATATTTTCCTTGAAATTTTTAATAAAACAAACCAATTTTAAGTCACATTCTTACTGCATAGGATCGCTCTCCCACGAGGGAAGACAATCCATTTGGAAAATAATATGATTGGCCAAGATCCGTTGGAGGAAACCGACAAGAAGATCTAGTCAACCTCATGGGAGTTGAAACTTTCAAGGTTTTCCGCATCGAGATGAGAAGAAGATGATGCAATCACATTAGTTCTGTTTCCTGGCGACCAGGGATTGATATTCATTCTATACTGATGACCGAATGTCCGTAGACATAGCAAAAGGAGGTTATTGAATTACCAGGGACACGAAGAGGAAGAGCGACAGGAAGAAGAGCATCTTGGCCGAGTCGTCGAAGCTCCCGGAGATGGAATACCAGGCGAGGCTCGCCATGCTTGGGGTCGCAATGAACAAGAAGAAAACAGGCCGTAGGTTCACCGGCAGGCCCTTGTTCCCTGCGAGCCTTTGATAGAGGGTGACGAATATCACCAGATAGTGCATCATCCCTATCGAGAACATGCATATCGCGCTCTCCTTCCACCCCATTTGGCCCGCCGCCCTCGCTCCCACCAAGTTCCCGATCACCGACAGTTGACATGTTGGGTTCGCCACAGTCGATAGGAACCTCTTACCCTTCGTGAACCATTGCCCGTATATCTTAATGTCGAGCGCCACCACCGGTACCACAAAGATCCACCATAGGACATGGTACGGCGTGGTTTTCTGGGCGATGAAGGGGCATGATTGGAGGAGGAGGAGCCACGAAATCCACGGTGCGAACAAGTAGTTCACGCCGATATGGTGCAAGAACTCGGACTTCACCATCTCGAAGTGGAATAGGCACCTTAGGACGTATACAAGGGATAGTAGCGCCAACGTGAACAAGGCCAACGACCAGAGCAGCAGGAACGCGGTGGAGGGCACAACATGGAAGATGTGGCGGATGGTGCTGTGGGCGTCGGCGATCGGCTCGCCCAGGGACCTCCACAGCAAAGCCTGGCTACACAAAGACAGGCTTATCCTGAAGTAACCCGCATGGATTTTGGAAAGGAGCGGCATTAGAGAGCGCTCGATTCTCTTTAAAGGCAACAAACAATGCCGTCGAGGAGACATTTGATTCGTGATGATGGCCGCCTCGAGCACGAGCACGATGACATGGGATCCATCAACTGCAGACATGGAATCCAATTCGAGAGCTGAACAATTACGGTGATAATCGGCTGATCGGCCAAGTCATACACGCTGCTTCTTATCAGCATGTGCCATGCTACCGCCTTTGCATGTTTTTATAGGGGGCAACAGAGTCTTGAGAAGAGTAGATATTATACTTAAAAAAAAGTCAAATGAGAAAAAGAGAGGCTCCTATCGGTATAAAGTCGAAATGAACGTTCCATTGTGAACGTGGGATTTAGAGAGGCGGCTGATCTAGACGTATCTGGCAGCCATTTTGGACTAAAAAATTCTTTTTTTGCCAATGAACCCTGACCTTGTTTTGGAACTTTTGAACCCTTTAAAGCTGGCTGGCGAGGATAAGGGACCCCCCATCCATGCACGGTTGCTGCTTCTTTGAACGCATTCAGCTAAACATTATTTTTGATAGCTCGTCGGAGATTGGACGATGCTATACCGAGCAAGCGAGAACTCCAGGAAGATGGAGTGGGTGCAGCAGATGGGTACAGCAACAAAGAAAACGAAAACCTAGTTCTGCCATTTACATCGTGCGAGCTCCAACTTGAGCATAAAAAAAGGTGTATTATGAAAGCGGATATATGCCGCTTGGGTTCTGCTCTTTAGGGAACAGCTCCGCCCTATGCAATGTAGGGGATGCGCATGATGCGTGTGGAATTGGATCCCACCAACACCATGGAACCGAACAGTGAAAAGGACCGCGAAGAGAACGTCCGGGCAAGTTCACTGTATTTGCTAGGGCAAAACCCTGATACTGCGTCTTGGGAAATTGGTCCAAGGCTTGTCCCAAAAAAAAGGAACTTGGATGTCCCAGTACATGGTAAGACGAAGAGACTATATGGCGTCGGCATTCTATTCTGTTACGCAAATTCAATAAACGTGTTCTAATGAAATATCTATCTTGAAACAATTGGTTCATGGACCATTCCTATTTACATGCTCTTTTGATGTGTCGGTCAACGCTCCATGCTGTGTAGTTGTATTCAAATTGATCATCATTTGGATGTTTGTCATCATGAGCGTCCTAGGTTAAACTTATTCCATTTGGAAATCGCAATCACTATATGCCACTTGAGTGTGTATGTTAATGAAAGCCATTCTTAGCAATCTGATTTAATGTGACACAAACCATTCTTAGCAATCTGATTTAATGTGACACAAACACATACTCATCAGATTAAATCCCAAGGCAAATATCACACAAAATCCAAAATTATTTCTACTATGACACAAATATTTCAAACTCTTTCTGTATAACCAAAAATTATAAACTTGCCCACTATTATATAGATACTCACAACTTTTTTTTTGTTACGAAAAACCTAAATTTATATATGTATAACACGTCTATACTCTCTATTTTAATTCCATAAAAGATATATTTGCCACTCTAACATAAGTTTAGAATTTTTTTTTTTGACATAAAAAAAATTGAGGTATTTGTGTCGCAGTAGGCAAGTTTAGGATTTTTTATGATAAAAAAAAGTTCAAAGTATTTGTATCACAATAGGTATAATTTGGGGTTTTTTATTAAATTAATCCTAAATCTTATCAAAGTGAATTGACCAAAGAAAGAATATCAAAATGAGGTTTCATTTCATTACCAAATCGAAAATCTCTAGAGTTTGATTACCACCAAAGCAATTTACATTGAATAACCCATTCCACTGTGGCTCTCCTTGTGTGAGAGAGATAGACAACACGCCCCCTCATTTCGATTTCTCTTTTTCTGCTATTTCTTTGACCAGCTCACTAGTTCCTACACGATAGATATCCATGTCCAGAAGATTCTGATAATCCGAAAAGATTGCTAAATCGTTGCTCGATCCTCAAACCCTAATCATGTCTTCCAAGATCTCCAAACAACACGTGCGTCTCCATTTTGTCCTCGACCGGAGCAAATCTTAGGCTTCTGATACTGCTCTAATCGCGCTCGGGCAATGACCATGGAACGTAGTTGCGCATTAAAACCCTAGTCGGAGAAGATAGCGACTACCCCTTTATGCGCTTTTACACATATAACGACACGATATAAGGAGAAGAAAAAGGGATTGCTGCATAATCATTTTTAGGAAAAAGACCAGAAAAGAAGAGTTAGAATATTCTCGTAGTGCATACTTACATGCTTTTCGTGTACTGGATTTAGTCTTTCCACGTAATCAACTTCGGAACTAGATAATCATCCATTAAGCAAGCTCATGCTCAGGCAAAGCGCACTGCACTGCAGCCTGAGATTAGTATACATCACGTAATGCTTAGTGATCGCACGTGATACTAGTTCGATATTCTCAGAGTATTAAACCACGTGAATTCATAGTGTCGCCTTAGAAGAAGAAATTAATTAATGTGGTAATGGGAAAAAGCCTTTCTTTTTTTGTATGGCGGGCAAAAACTTAGATGGATAAAATCTGCTAAAGGGGATTTAAATTAGGATCTTCATGCTATAGCCAACGTGTAAAGTTTTTATCATCAGAAGAGTTGCGCTAGATGAACGTCATGTATGCATGTAGATCTAAAAAAGTTTGATTGTGCCCTCAGAAAATATATAAGTGATGAGTCAAAACTAAGCATGCATAAGCAAAATTTTATGTAATTCGTCCCGATTATAGGGAGAAAGATGATTGATCATGGATCAAAATGGGCTATTGCGACCCACAAACCAGCCTAGGCATGCCCACTAAATCCCGAAACAGCAATGCATGTGGAAAGTAGGATTCCGATTAAGGCCATCGATGGCCGAAGATGACCAATATGACTTTTGTGCAACGGTTGTCAGTCCAAGAATAATAGGCCATCACAACAGCTAAGATATTGTCATGTCAATTATCATTTTCTAGTGTCTTTCTATTTTTTTTTTTAAAGAACGTATCAGTTTAGTAGCCACATCAAATAAAAAAATTTGAGGATCAATCCCCACCAATTGCAAAATCTAGAGGATAAAAGAGGGGTGCATAGTATAGAGGACCGACATCCCTTTTGATTTTTATAGTACTTTCCTAGCAAGCCGTCCCTTGTCTCATGTATGAAGAGATCATGCTGACTCCAAAGTGGCCCAACGTGATGCACCAAGAAACTTGCTTTTCTTGCTTGGATATGACAGTTTCCTGCAACGGATGAGTAAGCTTTGGACGTGTCATGTCTCACGTGGAAACATACCCAAAAGAAACGATTTTGAGTTAAAAATAAATTGCAGAGATGAAATCCGAATACAATGGATTTACAAGCTTTAGTAGTATGCCTACTTCTTGAGAAGAGATCAACGAAATAGTTTCATTGTAATCAGCAGGGGAGAGATTAGAGACTCTTAATTACTCACTCATAAACGTTTCCTAGAGTAAGCCCAAACCTCACAAGAATCAATGACACAAGAAGGGTTTTTTCACAGCTCTGTGCGTCATTCACAAGTTTTCACATGTGTTAAGCATACTCCTTGTGCATGCTAAATCAAACTCAGTAATAGAGTGCTCATATGCAAAACACTATGATTTCTTTTCTAATATCAATAGGGATTTAGGGCAAACATGATCACCATTATGTTTCTATTTCAAAAATTTTTTTTTATTCCAGACTTATTTTTTGAACAGAAATCCATTTGGTAATATAATTTCATTTTTATAATTTTGGAATAAATTTTTACTCCACAAATAAGTTTGAAACCAAAATTAGAAGAAAAAATGTTATACTTCTTTGGAATAGAAACAAGAAATAAAAAAATTTCCCATCACTTATCCTTGCTACTAATCGATCGCCCACCGCCATTGGCTACCGCTGTTGCTCACCATTCATCACCACCACCACCACCAGTCACCCCTCGCCAACTGCCACCAATCGCAAGCAACCACCCCCTACTATCTGCCATCAGCCACATTCTATCCACCGTCTACCACTACCAACCCCCGTTGCTACTCACCGTTTGCCACCAAAAAAGGAAAAATTTTATATCGTTATCAAACGAATTTCTATTCTAAGAATAAAAATTTTGTATCATTATCAAACACATACTTTTACTCATAAACTCATCCAAGAATAGAAAATGAAAAATCTATTTTTATTTAAAAAATTAATTTCTAGTCAAAATGGTTACCATCCACGTGAGTAGCCTTCAAAATAAGAAAAATGAGTCTTGTGGAAGATAAATTTCCCCTTTTGCATCATTCACGATCCTGTTGGCAAGAGTCCTATTTGGACTTTTCTAATATGACCCAAGTTTCTTTGCGATTGACTTTTGGCTCAGATTTCAAATCAATCGGAATCCATTTCGAGCCATAATCAACAAGACTCGTCAGCGACCCACTACTAAATGCAATCAGAAGATGATTATTTATCTAAATCCATGATATTTAATGAAACACTTCATTGAATCTCATAAAAAGAAACTACAAATTTTTGGAAGCGTCTTTTACCCAATAACCAGATTTCGATTCATCATGTCCTTCCAAAAGGGTAGGCTCTTCTGCCCATCGTTCATACACTGGAGCTCATTTAGCTCTATATAGGAATCCGCCATGAAAAACGCATCTCTCGAAATACTTGGTTTGTCAATGCATGTAAAAACAATGACGTGTCCAACGACATCAACACTTAAAATGGAAACAAGAATAACCGTGGGCATAAAGTAGTTCCACGTTTTCGACAACTTTCTAGATTTTTCAGATTAATGCAACATTAGAATTGGCAAGATGCCGATTCAATGTTTGTAGGAGGTCAGCTTAGCTCTTAATGCATGAGCTTTGGCATAGAGTGTGAGAAAAGTTAATTGGCGTGTGGATCTAATTGTCCTCCTAATTAAACTTTCGTGTAAGGTCTTAATCTTGACGGCACGAGTATGACTAACAGAACTTATAACTATATATAATTGAGCCACCCTTTTACGACCAGGACAAAAAAATCGAGCCACCCTATATGTTATAAGAATCAACACGCAAGGAAGTTCTTTTTCGGAAGATGCGCATGTAGTTGTAGTAGTCAGCCCAGAAGGCCTATGTTCTATAAAAAAATACTACTTTGAATGTTCGATTCCCGTTATAGGCGATGTGGCGGGAAAGACTGATTCCCATCTTAATTTTTAAAAAAACATTTTTTATTTTCTGATGATAATTCCAATAAGTGATGAAAATTACTACATTCGACAATTAATGAGAGTAGGCATGATTGATAACCACGATTATTTTAACTCAAACGATTCGATTTAGCAAAAAAATCGCTTAATTTTCTAAGTAAAATTGAGCTTACTTAAATCACTATTCAATAGAGTAGACATTTAGAAAGGAATTACTATCTTGCCTATTGCATTTCTAGAAGACGAAAACCTACCAATAATTTCATGTTTACTAAGAAGTTAATTTTCAGCCTTAGCAAGTCTTAGCAATATTAAACTATTATCAAACAACATCATATTTTTCATTTTCAGTACTTAAACTTCAGCCCTTAATTCTCAGTTTTGCCAAACGCGAAATTTTCATTACTAGTTCTTATTGAAGGACGAAAGAAAGGGCTTCATGAATAAAATGAAAAATATATGCTGGAAATTTAAGCACGAAATTTTAAAAGTGGATAATCTTAGGCGCTTAAAATAAAATAAAAAGTTGTTTGATTAATGGATAACTGAATATTTAATTTCTTACCAAACATAGAACAATGATCATATTGGAAAGTTTCAACAATTCATTTGGCAAAATTCAATGGCCACCCTTCCGACATAAAAAATGGAACATGGGAAGGTTCAAATCCCCACCTTTTTCTAAGGATTGAGGTAGGAATAATTTAGTTTCAAACGTAAGTTTCAACTCCCACATCCTGTAAGGAAACAGGGCAAAAGTGTAAAAGTGAGAGTCACCGTAAAAGCACAATGAGATCAACAACAACAAAAAATTGGCAATCAATTGTTTCCTCTGTCAATGAATTAAGTAATCCCCCCTTCTTGCTCATCATTTGAATTGAGTTTTTCTACTTAACTGAATCTTCTTAAGTAAATGCTGTATCAGCTTGCAGAGACTCTTGGGGTTGGCAAAGTTTACTTGAAGGGAAGGAGGTAGGGAAGAAAGGAGCTTATGGCAGGTGGCCAATGGAGAATCTGTTTCGACGTGGTGAGATCAACGGGTATCTCAAAGTCAGGACCTCATGCCGCGCCCAAATTTGATGGAGACATTGATTCTGTTCTAACGGGGGAAACCCTTATTGATCAGGATTCCAAAAGTTGAGTTTGGAACCAATTAGGCATCAGGTGGAAAAGGAGGAAATGGACAGTATTCAAAGAATCAAAGTCAATTGGAGCAAAGGCAAGGACAGAATAAGATGGCACTGGGAGAGAGATGGAAATTCTCAGAGTCAAAACTGCTTGTCATTGTGCAAGACAACTTGAAAAAAGAGGTATGGTTAGACTAAAACTCGTGTTCTCGTGCGATTGAGGAGCAACTGTGGAAAGTAATTTGGAAAGTCCAATGCCCACCTAAAGGGCAGGGACGCGAGAAGGGATCGGGTCGGCCATGCTTGGAGCCGGGTCGGGCGTGAGAGCTAGGTCTTTAGGGTTTGGTTCTTCCGGGCCGAGCTGTTGGGCCTCTTCTCTCTTCTTGGGCTGGACTTGTTTTTGTTTAGTAGATGGGCTTGACTAATTATTTCCTTTTGTTTCAGGTACTTCCCGCGGGCTAAGCGAATTGGGCCCATTAGCCGTACTCAGCCCAGCGGAGGAGCCTAAGGCTCTGGAGCCCGGGCCTCATGACGGGCCGAACCTGACCAGAGTCAGGCGAGGAGACCCGACCCGTCCAGTCGGTTTATTATAATATAATAATTATTATTATAATTATAAATTTTTTTGTAAAAATTTTAATAAAATAAAATAAAAAATTATTTTGATATTTTCCAGAAAAATCAGAAAATCCAAAAAATAGTTCATAATTTCCAAAAAAAATAGAAAAACCCAAAAATATTTTATATTTTCAGAAAGATAAGAAAAAAAGCCAAAAAAAAAAAAAAAAATTCTCCACAAATCCATGACAAATCTTTGAAAAATTCAAAAAATCAAACTTGAGGGTTTAAAAAAAATTAGGTACTAGAAAAGCATTAGTGATTAACTAGTATAATCAAGTCTCCAATCATAATTTTTCTAGTTACGCAGAAGTAAAATATTTCTCCCAATATTTTACTTGGTTTCCAATTAGCTCATTCCAAATTTGATTAGTAGCGACTCCTTTTTTAAATGAAATTAAATTGCAGGTTAAAAACTCGAATCATAAGTCGTGAATTGGTGAGCCTGGGAAAGCCCGAGCTAAATACAAATGGGCACTTAGCCGAGCCATTAGCCTCCAAGACATGAGAGGGAGGTCGGGACACCAATGCCCACCTAAAGTGCAGCATCAGTTGTGGAAAGTGTGCTCTGGAGCCATTCCTGCCAACAAGAACTTATTACTAGGGAAGATCGATCAGGATCCTTGTAGTCCTTTCTGTGGAGAAAAGGAGACTATAGAGCATTTGCTGTTAACATGTGCTAGATGTAGAACTATTTGGTTTGAATGTGCTGACATCAGAATGTATGAAGAGCAGATAACCACTTTTGATATGTGGCTCAAGGAGATGATCAAAGGATCTCGTTCAGATGTCAGTTTAAGCCTAGACTAGAGGTGACTAAAACAGCCTTCAATTGTTGGCACATTTGGAAGAGTAGAAACGAGATGGCTTTTCTAACCGCACTGAACAACCTCCCAAAATTGTGGCCCTCCGATCAATACCGCGGTGAAGGAGTTTGATGTAAACAGATGATACTGTCAATTGGCTGAAGCATAAATTTAAATAGTGGCTAGGAATTCTGATGGGGAGCTTGTTGGTGGCAAGGCTTAGTAGTTGATGCAGACTCAGTTGACACAACAGAAGCTCTAGATGCGTAGAACTCTATTCAGCTGGCTAAAAGGAGAAAATCCTGGGGCAGCATCTGCATTGAAATGAGACCGACTTGTTTGTGTATGATGAGTTAAACACGGGCTAGGTAAAAGGTCTAGGGAAGTTGGAGCCTGTACTAGGAACCGTTTCTAAGTAATGAGAGCATTTTCAAGTTCTTTTCTACTGTTCCCAGAAAGCTTTAACATGCGTGACCATTGGGTAGCTTCGCGCTATAGAAAAGTTGGAGCCAATCCACTGGCATCTTGTACTCCCATCTCTTCTGAAGTCGTTGCTAGTTTCTGAAGCAGGCAAACGTCCTCCCTTAATTTGTACGTAGACTTTCTGTGTAATGAATATGTGGAAACCACAAATGCTCGGTGCAGATGAGTGGATTGGACCGCGCAGGGAGACAGTTGATTTGCGTCCTTAGAAAAGGATGATGTCGTATAATTGAAGTACTTGGGGATGGACAACTTCCAAGTCCGATCCTTACCAAAAAAAAGACAACTTCCAAGTCCGAAGAAGTGGATCCAGAAACTCGTTACATTATATTTCACAATGAGGTGGAATTGGAGATTAATTCATTTACTACGTTTAAATAATAGCGAGACTTGCATATTCTATTCAGAATTTCTGTTTATTCAATTTAGTTTATGTACTTTTGATTTCTTTGATTTAGTTCCTGATCAAATACTTTGCTTTCAAATTCATCCCTTTGATGCCAAGTAGACAAAGAACATGATCTTACTTTAACAGACGAGAAAAACAGAGAGGATTATTCTATAAATCCTCGCAATTACATATAGGCTTTGGCAATGTAGACTATATAAGCTATTTTTTGACATGAACTAATGACTCATACTTCAAAATACAAATAGAGAGAACAAACATGACAAGTTGCCAATGTTTTTAACTTACTACATCTAATCCCACAATGCGTCTCTTATTTATTCTATAGAAGCAACCAAAGCCGAAACTCTTCCAAATCAATAGTGGTAAACGGTGACGTTCCATCGTATGATGGCATTGAATTTAACCAGGTCGAGGAACAGAGTTTCCAGAATTGCGTATCCCCTAGCGAACCGGAATTTCCCTGTGCCAGACACCACGGACACTTCCCTATATTTGTTGTAGGTCGAGTCAGAACCCTGTATCTCTAGTGTGCTCCCGTTGAACTCCTGGTTGGTGAACACAAGCGACATCAATAGGTGCAAATCTATGCCGTCCAAGGCCGAGTTCACATAGACCCCACGGGCCCTCCCGACCTCGGTGGAGTTGCGATCATATGACTCAGTGAGCTTGTCGTCGATCACAAAGACAGTGCCAAACCCAAGAATTGACCGCCGGTTCCCTGGGACACCGGCAACTGGGACAGTGGTTATGTTCAGGCCGGTCTCCCAGTCAAACATGTGGAAGACCAACTTGGTCTCTTTGAGCTTTTGGTTGAAGTTGAAATTAGCGTCTGAGGAGGCAGAAATGGCTAGAAGAACAAGTAATGAGAGTGTGGCGAATTTCGAAATTGCATTCGGTGCCATTTATGTGAAAATTGACAGACTGAGATCAGTGTTTTGAGTGAAGGGAATTTGCAGGAGCTGAGTGTGATTTTGGGGTGGATTGCATGGCAAATAGTGAAATGGGGGTCCTATTTATAGTGTAATCTAGTGAAGGAAAGCTGATGATGTGGATGTTTTTGACAAGTCATACATTTTTCGATCTCTCTCATCTTGGACCACACAGAAGTTGGAATTTTCAGACACCCAAGTACCATGTTACATGATCAAAGACGAATTAAGGAAGACGTAATTGAATTAAGTTTGAGAGGGTTTAAAAAGTTGGGAGTCGAGGGTAGATAGGGAGATGAACTGGAACTATAATTCTAGGCCAAAGGTGCTTTAAGTGGATATCCAACTCAAGATTGCTTAACAATTTACTATATACGTGTCATATAACTGGTCATCAACTACTAACTTGTATCATCTTGAAAAACGTCATGTACTGATCTATTTCTCAAGCGATCAAAAGATCTGATCTGTTTCTTGAGCGATCAAAAGATAATAAGCCGCAATCTCTTTAACAAGCAGTATGGCAGTAGGTTATTAGTGAGGAAAATCACATTTTGACGGCATGGCATAGTAGTAAGTTGCAATCCCCATCTGAAATTTGAGCGGTAATTTTAGCAAACTTATTGGTGGAGTACACAAAGATCAAGGGTAGGTGTGAGGCGGCATTGGTCAATTTCGTCTTTCGCCCAAATGAGTCTGTCCACGTTCTGATGTTTGGAAATGTCAGAGAAATGGAAATTAGCAAGGACTAGAGGAACCTAGATGAAGTAATTCAACGGAAGTCTGATAAAGATGTAGGGGCACCTATGCAAGAGGCAAAGCGAACAACCCTTTTTATCTTTTTCTCTCATCTGTGTTGTCTTCAAGTGTCATTGACATAAATCATAATGAAGAAAAGTTTAGTTTCACAAAACAAAGGGCGCAAACTAGCCGAGCTACTCATAAGTCGTTCCCTCGAATAAGCAGTTCGCAAGTTCATTGGGATGGGTTAAATTCAACACAACTTACCTTTAGCTAGATGTCTGTAAGCATACAACCACCGCATGGACAGGACCATTCATTTACCGTATGCCTACTTTCGCCAGAACTTTCGAGTTCTATTGAGTTTGAGCAAAATAACAAAAATCAAACTCAAGGGTTATCAGTTTATGGAGGGGTAGCTGGGGATGGGTTGGTGAAGATAAGTCGAGCATTTTTGATTTAGCAGACGGAAGAAATCAATTAGCAGTTGGTGAGTCAAAGAAAAAGATAACTACTATACTCAGACCACTCAAGTGGCAGGAAATGGAGGAGTTTCAGCCGAAGCCAAGAATTGAAGTTGAAAAGTCAAAACTCTAGAGCACACCTAGCTACAATTTTGATTACAACGGAGATGGACAGTGCGCCTACCCCACACCCCCCCCCCCCAAAAAAACAAAAAAATAAAATAAAAACTGTAATAGCTTTAAGCTTATATGAGGCCTGAAAGACTACCAATTAGGTTGCAAACAGGAATCTCAAATCTGACTCTGTTAACTTCCCCAAAGCCTCCGATGAACCTCCGACAGTCCTGAAGAAGGAAAGAGAATGTGTTTAGTTTGCTTAGCACAGTGCCAAAAAGCTGGATATCCTGTTACGCACTTACCCTTCGAAGACTAGTTCCTTCTTCTCCTGCAACTTCAGAATCCTCTCCTCAATTGTGTTCTCAATAACAAATCTCATGATTCTGGAAAAGCAGACACCCAGATTTGATATAAGTTGCCTAATTCGCTCTGTTCATGGAGAGTAGATATCAGTAGCAAAGACTCTACCTGATTGGTTTGTACTGTCCAATCCTATGGATCCTATCTTGGGCTTGCCGCTCCACAGCAGGGTTCCACCATGGGTCCATCACAAAAACCTACAAGAGATGACCATAAGTATCAGAGTCAGAGATTTTGATAGCCCGATAGTAGAAATACCATAGCAAATAACCCCCATATTAGAAAATGCAACTCACATGCGATGCAACTGTAAGATTAAGAGCAATGCCTCCAGCTTTCAAGCTCACAAGGAAGATCTTACAATCGGGATCATCAGTGAATTTCTTTATAGCAGCATCTCTCGCATTTATCGTCATGTCCCCCACCAGTTGAACACAATTTATGCCTGACTGCAAGAGGCTTCCCATTATCTTCATTTTTCTTTACATCATGAACAAATAGAGAAAAAATATGTTGCATATCACCTTTTGTAGGGAATAATTGATGAGATCCAGGAACGATGCAAACTGACTGAAAACAATGCCTTTGGCAGAACCATCCCGTTCAATCATGAATCTAATTTCTTCCCTCTAATATCATTCACAACAGTTAAGCAGAGAATAAATGAAATCACTTGCATATTAAATTTTGGAAAGCAGCAGATGATTCAGCCAAAATAAAATGAAAGAATGAGATCAATGCAAAAAGCATTCAATTTGCTCCGGCAACCAGTATAAACATTTATCAAAAATGTGCCAGAGAAACCCATCACTTTTTCTAGTTAGCCTCAATGATAACCATTATTTCCACAGTCCAAGCCACTGATATATCACCAATGGTCATGAACACTAGTTTGGAACAAAATTTAATTTCACAAGATTATAGCAATGCCGTGTGATTCTGTAGTATCCTCTCACTTCAAGGCACATAAATCCTTGGATTCTCAGTGTCCTTGAAGCAATTCGAATTTATATTTTAAAATACCTAGTCATGAGGATATCTAGCTAGCATTAATGCATTACCTAAAAACTATGATATAGCCATCATCAGCTTATAGCAGTCAGCTATAGCTTCTCAAACTCAAAAACAGATACGTGAGAACTGATCAAATGCGAAGGTTCTGGAGTGTACATGCCGATCACAGCATGTTATTGAGGCTATGAAGTCTAGGCAATAAAACTATAATCAGAGTGGTAGAACCATTAAAGACAATTTTTTCCAACGCATTAAATTGCTGAGTCACCAGTAAAATTTCAATTGCTTCAGAGTACATGAGGTGTGGCTTTCGCGGTAACTCAGACCATCTAGCAATACTTCATCAACAGCAGGTTACTTTGAAGAATGGCAAGTCATCTTAAAAATGCCTTGAAAAGCCTACTTATAAATGCAATTTCATGTGCTTAAAAATTAAAAACAAATAAATCCACATTAATCAGGTCACAAGTGAGCTGTACATCAATACTTCATCAACAGCAGGTTACAAGCGAAAAGTGAAGCATCACATACCAAGGCTTCAATTTTTGTACTTGACTGAAACTCATCCAGTTGTATCCTGTTAAGAATACTGGTGGATTTAAACCTTTTGATGGTTGATTTAGAAGAAATATTCCCAGCATCCGACTTTGAAGACAGATCAACAGTAAGCGGCTTAGAACATGAAGGGCAGGAGAGTTGTCCCGATGAAGTAGAAAAATCGATCAAGCAAGCCTTACAAAACACGTGTGCACAAGAGGTAACCTGAAATAGAAAATTGAACCATTTAGTAATGAAATCTATGGACTTGACCTGAGAAGCTTGATTTTCAGACTGCAAAAGAGAGAATCAGCAGGAAAGAGCATCAGTCGTAAAGAAAACAAAAGAATTTCTTATAGTCCGTACACATCTGACTACGCACATATGCGACATACACACACACTTATATGACCATGTCAACATAATCAAATTGTTTCCAGTGTCCTTTTCTAAACGATGGCATCACGGAAGACAAAGTGACAAGAGAGAACATGTTATCAGTTTTCAACCACATCTAATGAACCAGATAAGCGCATCAAGCTTGACATGGGGGAGGAGCCCCAACCATGTTCCAAATAGGGCTTCGTGTTGCATAACTCTCTTTTGCAACATCCATATCTCTACCTTTCACTGTACAATTATGACAGTATCCTGCTGAGATCATGCACTCAGTATGTCCAAACCTTGCTTATCTGCCCAAAGGACAGTTGCAAAGCTGAGACTCAAATATTAGCCCTCAACTTATCACATTTTTGGCATACACTATAGGATCATGCAGAGCTCAAACCAACAAATAAACTCCTACAAGTGGAAATAATAGAAGGTTATTTCAAGAACATTAACACGAGTGGATAGCAGAAACCATTCAAACTGTGCGGAAAATACTGAAAATGAAGCAAAAGGACTGGCAAAGTGAAGTTCCTCATGTATTTTCATCCCACAAATTAGTTTTCTTATAATCTCGCTGGAGGCCAAACGAAAAATGATTTACCACAGGATCCTCTGCAGGTTCATGACAAACA
The DNA here is from genome assembly GCA_014182735.1 of Corymbia maculata. Lineage (NCBI taxonomy): Eukaryota > Viridiplantae > Streptophyta > Magnoliopsida > Myrtales > Myrtaceae > Corymbia > Corymbia maculata. The sequence goes on from CM024692.1 coordinate 6,020,137, forward strand.
CCACATGGTTGTACACCAGTATCAGGCTCAACCATACTTCCACTTCTTAAAGCAGCACTCTTTGAATAAACAACAAGGTAAGGATGATCAACTGCCTGCAAATTTAACCAATGATAACATGTCGAGTTACCAATATGTAGATATATATATCCTTCAAGAATTTCAGTTCAAATAAATTTTTCCCAAGTTCTCGGGAGAATCAAAGGGAGAGGACGAACTGAGATGTGCAATTTCATTATGACATGATCAACAATATAATCCAATTATTAAGTCCATCCAGTCAAGGATTAGTGTGTCTAATATAAAAATTCATGATCAACAGGGAAGTCTAAACGCGTATGAAGTGTATCTAAATGCTCCTGAGGTGATGTCATGACGGAACCACTGAAATTTATGGGAAAAGATGTCTCCCAAAAATAAACCAACAAAGTATAACAATCACATTCTCGCCAGGAAAGCCAGTATATGCTTGACTTTGACACTGCACCCTCAAAATCTGAACAACCAACATCAAATTTTAAGTACCTGGCGGAGGCGCGTGAGAAGGTCAAAAATATGCGCATAATTATTCATCACAGTTCCTGCCTCAACATATCTACAAGGCAAAAGAATACCATCAAGAAAGGTTCACCCAGAAACAGTTTCCATAATAATCAATACAACATAAAAAGAGACATAAGAGAGAATAAAGTCAAGCCAAATGAAATGAAGAAAGGAGTCTCTTAATAACCAATGTAAAACTACATCCTCGCTTCTGATACAATCAATTTCAAGCTACATCAGCATCTTAACCCAGAGAAATAATGCATCTCCCCCTATAGCAGTAAAAAGAAGATAAGTCCCCAAAGCATGTTCAGAGACTGGCACAATCAAAGACGATGCAAAAGCAGGAAAAGGCCATGAAACCTATTATTTGTATGATGATATAGTCCACTGCTCTCAACAGTCAAGACTTATGTTTCATCCCTCATGGAATATAGTATGTGGTCATGCAAGCTAGCTATATGCACCCCCGAAATGTTCCACAAAAGCTTGCATCCAGTCACCAACATATCAGCCAAAAGCAAGCATTAAAAAATGTGTAATATCTTTTTCCACCATTAAATAAAACTTTCTTGGCTTCAGCAGATAACCCATGTCAAACAACTAAGGCTGTCACAGTCTTCAAGATGAAAGAACGAAAAATAGTGGCTAAATCAAAAACAGTGCAAAGTCATTGAAGATTCAAAGTACTAAAAGAAGCCTAAAAGTATATCCATGCACAGTATACAAATGCATAAAATATTTATGCCTCAAAAAAGGTGTAGAAGAATTTTCAAAAAGGATGGAGCCTAAATTAAAATTCTCTTGAATGACTAAACTTGAGAAGCAAAGAGAATCTCACGTGTTAAACTGAGATTGGCTCTCATTGTACAATGATGTGTAATAGTCTTCTTCTCTAATGTCCAGTGTATCCCGCCTCAAAGTAATCTGCAGGGAAAGTGAAGACAGGAGGAAGCAGTGGATTTCTGTTAAAAATCTTGGAGATGCTGAATCGCAATTGTACTCATATGCAAGAGAACTCACAATTCTAGGTGGAAGTGCAAGATCAGCAGCTCTTCCCTTTTTTGTGCGTCTCAGCAATATGTTTTTCAAAATTTTGTGTTTTAGTAATATCATTGCTCGCCTTCTGCCAACAGCATTTCCATGTGCTTGTATAGGATTTGCTATATACTAGATACAACAACAGTTACTCCACATCAGAGTTCAAATGAAAACCATTTCATATGACTTGCCCCAAAAAAAAAAGGAGGAGGCCAAAGGACTGATGAAAATGCAACTCACTCTATTCCACCAACAAAAGTGCCGTACAGAACTATGAGAGCAGTCAGGACATTGTTTTGAGGAACTGCAAATGAACAACAGACTTACAAAATAGGTGACAAAGGAAAAATACATTAACTGAACTGAGTGCATGTAATCAGCAGGTGAAGCTCTAAGACCAATCGACAAAGTTCATGCAGAAAACAAAGAGTGAGATTGCATTAGCTAAGATAATGGAAGTGAAGTCAACCCAGACAACAAATAAAATTAAAGACGAATTTCTTACATATAACGGCAAAAGGAAATAGAAATTAGAAAGATCATCTGTGTAAAAGATGCATCCATCTATGGTCTACACCCTCAGTCTATAGAATTTCTGATGTTCTTCAATTTATACTTATATCTTTACTCTGCCTAACATCTCCCATACAGAACTCTTCGTTAGATTATACCTATCGGATACTTCACCCTTAAAAGCAATAACATGCTCATAAGGAAAGATAATAAATTAGATATAGGAGCTACAAGCTCCATAATAGCCCCACCATCGAAATTATCAAGGTCTGTATATCAAAAGGCAATATCTACTCTATCATCTGGGAGAAGAATCTAACATCCCAAGAAAAATTCTGTTTAACAAGCATGATGCTTGATAGTTCACCACTTTGGATATGTCATTGCCACTCAATCAAAGATAAAGAGATTCTTGAGTCTCTCTTTCTTTGCTGATCATCAATTTAGGGACATTCTCCACCACAGTACCCAAGAGGGTGCGACCCACCAAATCATGTCAAATACAACATACAGATCAATAGCATCCACATATCTACTACCAACTGTAGACCAGTGGACCAAGATTTTGGGTGTTAGGAATATATTCCGGAACAAATTTTGTGCACGCTTCACTATAATGATATGAGATAACCACCCTTAAACACATCTCACGGGGTAATAGACAAGTATGGACTTGTTCTCCAAATGGAACATCCACCATGGCAGGAGATATTCCAGTAATAGTCGCATCAAGATCAAGACGCCCTGTGAGAACTACGTAGCAACATGAGATCTGAATCACATCGCATTCTAACCTAGAGTCTAGATAACTTATACACAGGCAAATCACATTCAAGCAAAGAAAAGATAACATGTAGATGAAAGTACAAAGTCACATCAACATCAAAAAGTTATCATGAAAGCTTAGTCCCTGCACAGCAGATCTTAATGTGTCAGAAAGATGAGACCGAAGCCTGAGGTACAAATGTTTGGCAGAAGGCCGATGGAACTGAAGCCTGAGGTACAAACACTTTAGCAGCAGGCTGAATTGAGACTTGAGATTAGGAGGTCACAGCCTTCACTTGAGGATAAAATTAATAAAGGTATATAGCCTCAAAGAACATGGCTATGATTCTTTGAACTCGTAATACCGAGCAGCAAAGATTAAATGGATGTAGCTAACCTGTACTTTAACATTCACAGAATTGTAGGGGAACAAAGATTTGTTTACAAAGTAAATATATAAAGTGACACCAAGTATTCTTGTGAAGAATGCCACATGCACTGCTTCTTCAAATATCTATGCAAGGATTGCCACATTATTTGGTATACCAAGTCGCTAAACTGGTCTTTTTGCACATGTAGTTGCTCTAACCGCTTTCTGTTCACATGAACAAGTACAGTCCTACCGGCTGAGATTGCCTGTTATACCAGAAAACACCCATGGTACAAAAGAATTACACAATTATCTTGTGATTGGAACTTTACATACCTATAATCAAGTGTTCTGCAATCACAATCCTGACATAAGTAGAATGAATACGGCACAATTCGAAGAAAACGGACCTGAAAAGTTTTATTACAGGATAATGTGATTGACTACAGAAGGTGAATAACAATTAACCACTTATATAAAATAGAAACTTACAAGAGAGTAGAGCTCCCCAACACGATTTTGAAGAGGTGTTCCACTTAAGGCCCATTTGTATGAAGACTCTAATGCAAGAACTGCTTTTGCAGTATTACATCGCCTATCTTTGACAAAGTGAGCCTACATGAACAAAATTGCATAAGCGTAAGTGGGAAATGTACATGCAGATGAATTCAAAAATCACAAAGCAAATCATACAAAGAGATCCCAGATAAAAGTTTATTGATATTTTGTGGAAAAGAACATGCATACACGGTTCCCAAAAAGTAATCATACCTTCAAGTGAAAGACCTAATCCTACAGATATTTGTCTTTCCAAGTGCAATTAACGCATTCACACATGGCTTCACCCAGCCAAACAAAATAAGGAGTCACGCGTAAATTAACACATTCATGCATGGCTTCACCCAGCCAAACAAAATAAGGAGTCCAGTGTTGTCAGCATGGAAATATCAAAATCTTTCCATCAGTTACAAAGCATTAAACTATGTTAGCACTCGTATCACAGTAAGATGCTTCCATTCACTCACCTCATCCAAAATAATGCGTTCCCACTTCACTGAGTGTAAAAGCGACTTCCCCACACGATGGCTTTGATCATCCTCCAAATCACTAATACTCTCTACTGTAGATTCTATTTCTCTCTTTCGCGTTGCCTGTCTGCCTTTCTTCTTTTCTTGCTTAGACTGCTTCATTGTCTTGACAGCATGAGGACCGCAAAAGTACCTAAGGTGAACTGTCATTTTCTCCTTGTAAAGCAACTTCCCACAATAAATGCACTTCTTCTTCGGTGGCATCACAAATTTCCTGTACTCGCCTTCAACAAGTGAATATGTGGTTATAATGAAATCATAGTTCTTGAACTGCTCAGCAGTCTTTCCTCTATTTGCTCCATGATATACAAAGACCTTAGTGCTTCCTTTAGCAGTGAAGCGTTCGATCTCACTCTTCCATTGAGTCACAGCAACCACAGGACATATGACAAGGGTTCCTCTAATTTCAGGCAAACTTGTCGATGGACCGGCTGAAGTTGAGCACTGGTCCAATCCAGCACCTATGCCATGGATGATTTCACGTTTGGCTAGGACAAGAGCAATTGCCTGAAGAGTCTTCCCCATTCCCATCTCATCAGCAAGAATTCCTCCTTTAGTTGGAGACTCTTCCTGTTTTAGAGCCCAAGCCAACCATTCTTTCTGGTACCTCAGGAATTCATCTACAGTCAAATCTGAGGATGCCTCCACTGTCTCTGTTACTACTGCATTCTGATTATCCAGATCAGTATCTTCTTTAAAGTTCTCATCGATCCATTTCTCATGTTTTTCTTCCCAAATTTCCCACTCTAATGGCGGCCCTTCTCTCTTCTTTCGGCCTTTTCTCTTCCTCCTTGAACCTCTGGCGCTGATATTTCTCATATCAGCCAGTTGCTGAGCGATTTCATTGATCTGTGCATCCCCATGAAATTCCCCTCCTTCCAGGATGACTTCCTCTATATCGTGGGTTGCATCCTCCATTTCCCTTTCAGGTACAACTCGTGCCCTTTTGGCCAAATGCTCGCCATAGTCAGCCACTTCACCTACAATAAAACCATTTCAGTTACTGTGGTACTGGGTCAAATTCGTCACAACAGTGCCAATGCTTAAATTTCCCCAATTTGATTCAGAGAAAGCTTGCAAGCAACAGTCTATTCATATGCCATCATCTAATAAATTCAGTTGTTCGTGACAGAGGCTATAACTCAGCCATAAACAGTAATCGCTCCCGTGCTCAGAAGAGCGATAAAAACAAAATATCTTCACGAAATTCCGACAAACAACACTTCGCAAAGCGACAAGAATCACGACGTTTGCACACATGGCACGGAACGACGGCAAAAAATCAACGCAAACGAAAGCTCGCGACGGTTGGGAACCACGTTACCATCGCTCGTCTCCCAATCCGAAAACGGAACAAACGCATCTACGTCCACGACGCCGCCGATCGCACTGTCGCTGTCCTCTTGCCCATCGCATTCCCTCTCGGAATCGACCTCGACGAACGCTGAACAAAAAAAAAAGAAATTCAAGAAGCCTACTGAGCGGAACTGGCCAAGAACCCACCGCGCAGGCTCACAAGCAAGGGGAAGCGAGAGCCGATCGGGCTCCGATTCCACGCCCTCATTGTGAGGACGGACCGAGAGCCGCGAGCCGCAACCGGCGAACCGCCGCCGGAGACAGGGAGCGAGACGTACCGCTAGGGCAATCGGAAGAGGGGTTCGACCGGACCTCGCGCGATCGGAGCTTCATCGGGGGCTTCTAGGGTTCCGGCGGGGGTGGAGGAAAGATCGGAGAGCGTACTTCGCAGTGGAAAGGAAGCTTCTTTTTGCAGTGAAAGCAGAGAGAGAGAGAGAGAGAGAGAGAGAGAGCCGTCCACGGCAGCAGCGTGATTTTATTATGCTAATGCAAGTGTGAAGTGAAGAAACGTTGTGGCCGGAGCCGCAACGCGACGGCGGGAAAATCCTCGGCCACGTCAGCACCAACTGCCACCCCCCTTCTCCCTTCCCTTGATTTGGCGCTTCGCTACTCCTCTCCTCGGGTGTCGGGTCGGACGGGTCGGACGGGGCGAAATAAAAATGGATCGGGAGTTAATTATATTTGGATTTCTTTTTTCTGTTCTGTAATTGAATTTTTAAGATTTATGTTTGTTCCGTGTTTTGGGTGTATTAGTATGATTTATCGTTTGATATGATTTTTGTCGGGGAATGGTGGGCGGGGGATGAAAAGGTGATTAAATTGAAAAGAAAGTAATAACAGATAGGAAAATTAATTAATGAATAATATAGAGCAGAAGAACCCGGATTTTAAATGAAGAAGTTCGGTGTTAAAAACTTATCTCTCTAATTTTCGAAAAATGAGAGGAATGGAAATTGCTAAAACAAAACGAAAAAAAAAATTATGCAATCTTCGCCTCCTTCTCCTCGATATATCTAACTCGTGCTAAAGTTTCTATCGCTTCTCTTTAGTTTTTCTATTCTTGTCAAAACTCCATTATAATGACGAGGGAGTCAAAGTTCTTTCTCCTCTATAACTTTATGGTTCACATAAAAAAAATCCACGAAAGTAACAAGAGAGTTCAAACTACTCCTCATTAGAAACTCTATGGTTCACATTGAAGTTTCATAAAAATAATGAGAGAGTCAAAGCACTATATTTTTCGAAATAGTAAATGTAAATAATGTTTTCTCTCTCTTATTAGATTTGTTATTAATTGGCCAATCTACCTCATCGATATTATTGATGCAATTCATATTTATTGCCACAGTCAAACGTGTGGCTCTAAAATATTGCAATGAGCTCGTATGCTATTTAAGATTTGCATTGCACAATAATCCTAGAACAAATGGTGAAGTTTACTTCCATTTATGCATTTATGGTTTCTTTATAATGAATCATGAAATATTCTTACAATCTTTGGTCATGCATTTTCAAATTCATTTGCACTAATATTCTCTTCATACCAAATAATGGAGATAATAGAACATAAAATTATTTGGCTTAATTATTGCGATCCATCAAACAATTGATAAAATATAGTAAAATTTATAAATTTATTATCCTATTTTATTTAGTTTTATTCTTGCAAAAAATCTCGACCACCAAACACAACATTGTAGAAGAAAAGCAATAAACCACATTTTTTTGATGAGATTAGCAAAGATATTTCGTGAATTCAATATCATTATAAGGGTCTGTTTATTAACCTAACAAATAATGCATAATTCTATTCTTTTGTTCTTGGAAAAAAAATCATTTGGTAAATTTTTTGTTTTCGGAAATAGATTTTGAATAGAATTAAAAAATAGAAAAAAGTTACTTATTTTTTCTTAGAAACAACTCTAAAATCAAAAACCAAATCATTTCCTTTTCATTCTCTTTTCTCTTTTCCTTTTCCTTTTCCTTTTCCTTTTCTTCTTCTTCCTCCTAGTCGGTCACTAACTGGGAGAGGTTTGGCGAGCTCATCGAAGCCTCGCTAGGCCAAGGTAAGGCCGAGCCTCGTGATGGCTAGACAAGGCCAACCCCGCACCCGCTAGGTGAGGTTGAGCCTCACCTTAGCCGACAACCACCCAAGAGGAAGAAGAAGAGAAGAAGGAAAATGAAAAAAGAGAAAAAACAATAAAAGCATTAAAAAATCAAAAGAAATTCTAAAGTCACAAAAACATTGATGGGTCGTACCAAGCGCATTTCTATTTCAGGAATAGAAATTTTAGGTAGTTATCAAATGCCTTTAAATGCTCGGAAACTTATTAAAAAAACAAAACAAAACAAAAAAAATCATTTTTGAACAAAAATTATTCCCGGAAACATAATGATTACCAAACACATCCTAAACTTGATGTTATTTTTTCATAGGCTCGATTTCTTTGCAATGTTCAAACTCATTCTCGCCTTACTCTATCTCATACAAAATCAATAGCACATACATTGTCCTACATATGCATATATAGAGAAAGACCATATGCTCGTGGTTTGGGCCAAGAGTTCGGCCCACACTCGCCGAGGGAAGGACTCGCTCGTGGGCCTATTTATACGGCAGATAGGCATTATGGGCTTTTCAATTAGTATTCGGCCCAATCAATTTACACCTATATAAGGGCCGAATCAGAGAAAAAACAAGGAAGACCCGATTTTGCAGGGGGAGAAGTCAAAATCGTCCCCTGTTTTGTCCTCACATGGAGAGCATCTTCTGGATTAAGTAGCGGATAGGCAGTCGCGTCTGACAATGTATGGCCTCCGTGTCTGCTTGTGCTTCCCTTTGTTTCCTTCGAGCCAGCAAATACACCTGTGAAACATCCCGTAACTCTCCCTCTCCCTCTCTCTCTCTCCTTCTCTCTCAAGCGCAAGAACGTCGACGGGCTGCGGTGATTTCGGGGCGGGGCAGCGTCGGGAGATATGGAGAAGATGTTGGTGTGGCTCAATCTGATCACGCGGTTAGATTGGAGGGCGAGGCACTACCCGCCGTGATTTGATTGAGCCGCGTCAATATCTTTTGCTTCAGAGGATCGCTCGATTTGAGAAGCCGAGCGAGTCCCGTGTTGCAGCATCTCCCTCGGGCCGGTTCCCTCGCTCGAATCCACACTTTTATCCGGGTAAAATCTGTATCTCTTGTGACTTCAGGACCCCATGGTTTCTGAAACTTCTTGATTTCTTGCTCTAGGTGCTGAATGTTGACCCAGTTGTTTTGGTCAATGAGAATTGTAGCAGGGTGAATCATGAGTGCCTCACTGTGGCAGTTAGTTCTGGTCCTTCTTGGTTTTTTTTCTTTTTTTCGTTCCGGTTTTTATATGGAGGCTGGGGCTAAAGGCAAGCTGAATTGGGCCCAGTCAATGGGCCTAGTAAAGCCCAGGTTGAGCCTGGCCTGGCCTGGCAAAACTTGGGGTGATTAAGCTCTGCCGAATCCTTTTCCGACTCCTTCATAATTGAAGAATGACTCTGTAAACATAGGCCCTTATTCGAGTTTACTACTGACTTCCATTCCAAATTATATTCTCCTGATAAAAAAAACGAGATTATTTCACTTTGAATCGGGAATTCTAATGAAAGTACATAAATTCACACGTATAACAAACAGGAAAATTATCCAAAAAATCGTGAATCTATTATATTATGGCCAATTCAATTTTACTAATTGATTCTTAAATCTTATTACATTATACTAATTGAATCTATCCGATGAATTTTAGCCAGAAATCACTTATGTGAGGCTGTCTTATGTGGCATGGTCAAAATTGATGTGGACAATTTTTAATAATATTTTTTTTTTACTAAAATATTTTCCCTCTTCCAACCCTAATGAAGACCACTGGCTAGCAACCCTTGTTGGCTACTAGGAGAGCACCATGAAGCTATCACAAGTCATAGGACAGGTGCAACGGCTGATGAGGGTTGCTAGCCCTCGCCAAACTTGGTAGAACAAAAAAAAAAAAATTACTAAAATTATAAAATAATTGTTTATATTAGTACCAGCCATCCTAGTGGCACTATCAATGACCACATCAATGGTTTCCAATGAACAAATTGTTAAAAGCTTAAGATTCAATTGCCAAAATTGAAAGATTTATAATCAAATTGAACTAAGTGTGTCTATAACAAGCATGCCAGGTAAGCACATGTGGAAGCGACGTCAAATTAAACGAAAAGAAACAAGAAAAGATGGAGAAGCATTAATGATAAAGTCATAGGAATAAATGGGGAAACGAAGATGATTACGTAAAGCACTTCTCCATAAACTGACTGCAACGGGTCAACGGATGATACAAGATGTGCAAGGTTCCGACAAAAATGAATTTATGATCGATGTACCGTTACTGATGGATACAAGTCTATCTGATAACATCACGTCAAAATCGTGAAAATATCATATTTGTAATTTGTCGTCATTGCCAACATCCCCTAATCATAGAGAAAAATGTGTTAGATTCTATAACCAAAAACATTTCACCCATCATGGCTCTTAAGTCCCTGATTTGAATGTTGATCATACTTCAGAGAAAGAGAAATCCTTATGCAACTGTCATTAATCAACAGCGAGAACAATAGTCTCTTTTGGGTCACAAGAAATTCTATTTCTCTTACAATAGGCCAAGAACTGTTATATTAACAAAATCCTATAGATAAACTCGTCATAATTATTATACAATGCTCATCTCTAGTCACATGAGGTCTCATTTCTTTTCCAATTCATTCACGCACATGCACTTAGGCGAGTGAAATAACGCTCGTCATAATTATGGAGTAAAACTATGTGAAGAAAATCCGGAACGTAGAGTACCCATAATGCCCCTGGTGATGCGTTGGGGGTGCGTGCGTGGAGCGTACCCATCGAAGGTGGAGGAGAAAAAGAGAAAGAAAACAAACGGGACGAACCACGTTGCATGCAAACCGGAGCGACGTCCCAGCTCTCCTCCCCTCCCCCACCCCTGAAATCTCTCTCTCTCTCTCTCTCTCTCTCTCTCTCTCTCTCTCTCTCTCTCTACACCTCGTTAAGAAGAAGAAGAAGGAAGAAGAAGAAGACAAGCACCGTCATCTCTCTCTCTCTCTCTCTCTCTCTCTCTCTCTCTCTCTCTCTCATAACATGAGAACTCGAAACTGGGCAGCAATGTCAGCAACGTCAACTTCGACCCGAGCGCTTCACGAGCAAATGGTGTAGCACAGCATTCAGACATACCCACAAGCAAAAGGGCCTCGAGAAACCAGGGGCGGGCGGGCGGGAACATACTAATCGAAGGCCCGAAGAGATGAACGGAGGTGGAGGTGGAGGCGGCAGTGAAGGCGAGCGAGGAGGAGGAGGAGGAGGAGAGGAGAGGCCGCAGAAGATACTGAAGAAGGGGATGTGGAGCCCGAAGGAGGACGAGATACTGACGGAGTACGTGAGGAGGAACGGGGAAGGGAACTGGAACGCGGTGCAGAGGCACACCACGCTGCTGAGGTGCGGCAAGAGCTGCCGCCTGAGGTGGGCCAACCACCTCAGGCCAAACCTCAAGAAGGGCGCCTTCTCGCCGGAGGAGGAGAGCCTCGTCGTCCAGCTCCACGCCGAGCACGGCAACAAGTGGGCCCACATGGCCTCTCTGGTCAGTATCTCTTCTCCTTCCTCCTCCTCCTAAGCCGTGATTCGAGACCGCATTCGCGCGATTTAACGGCAGGTTTGGTCGGAACGGTGTTCTTCCGGGGGGAACTGATCCCCGGATCTTTTGCTTTGGCGTTCTTTAGAGTACATCGATCTCAACGGGAATGTGCATGCAATCGCTTGTTTATCATTTTTCTTGAGGTGGTCTTTCTTTTGCTTCTCTTTTCCCCTCATTCACCTCGCTAGGTTGAAGGGGCTTTCCTTATTTCAATTTTGATGTTTTCTATTAATTCGCCTTGTGACTATTTCTCACACCTGCCCCCTCAATTTTCGAGGTGCATTTGTTTCGGGGAAGGTCAACGATTTTAAAAACGTATCCCTAAATTCGATTATGTTTCCATCATCAGAAGAATATGCATTTTTCGATTTCCTAACTTTTCTACATCTTCATTTTCTTCGACATAAGTGGTGATAAGGAATTGATTCTGGGGTTGTCTCCACTGGTCTGATTTTTATTGCTAGGTTGAGCAGGCTTTTATTTTTAATTTTATGTTTTCTAATGATTCGCTTTATAACTATTTCATGCCACCCCGTCAATTCTCAAAATGCATTTGTTTGGTGAAAGATCAACAATTTGGAAAACATATTACTACATCCAAACAATTATATCGCTTAAAAAAATGGATTAATGAAAAATATTATCACCATCAAAAGAAAATTGTCTCGTCTATTGATTAATTTTTTTTTTTTTGAGCTATATAAATAATTATTTTTAAGGAAAATTTTGTATATTATCGATACAAGTGATGATGAAAAATTGGTTTGGCGCGGTGTCCCCGTTCGCCTTTGATTTTTCTTTCATGGCGTTCTCTCCGGACTCTTGACTATGTGGAATTGTTAATTTCTTTTTGATAATTATTACGCATGTCGTGTGCATTTTTCTTTTTTTCAGGCGAAACACATGTCTTATGCATTTATTACGTACCGAGTCGTTACAATAAATGAGCTCACATGCAAAACACCATGAGTGAAAAGGTTTTTTTAACCCAAAAGATATAAAATAAAAATAAAAGAGGCGTTATTTCAAATAAAAATATGAAATAGCTCTGTAGGGTCCACAAATATAAAATTTTATAGATTAACGTATGACTGGCTATATTGACGTCATCATCCTTACTTTCGAAACATTTCCATCCGCCGAGCATGTCTCGAACCTTTGCATTTAGTCGAAAAGCTTATCATTTAGCCAATTTTATCAACAACAAAAAAAATTCCAGCAGCTTTCACCGCATAAAAAAAATTTACAATAATATTTTTAACCAGTTTAAGTAAAATATTCACAAATTCGATTTACTATATCCATATTACTAAGTAGATAGTACAAACTCAGATTACCTGTATAAATAGTTTTCTAAATTTTTAAAATCTGCAACAAGTATTATCTACATTTGATTTAAAATCTCATGTCCGAGTATAGATGGTGGGTATTTGTAATAAAAATTATTTCTCACTTGAGGAAGAACAATAGTATTTTACAGCAACAAATACAGTATCCAAAAGAATGAGACATGCATGTGGATATGTCCCTTCAACCGTACAATTTAATGTTCTTTAGTTGACGGGCAAGGCCCATCCAAAAAGAATTGATTGAAATAAAAGGAAAATTTCTAATTTCAAGGGTATCGTTACACGGCTCAACCCCAATTATTAGAGCCTCATGCATATATTCAAGAGATTATGGGGAACGGATCTTCTTAACAAGCACTTTAGATTATTGATAGAGCACGTTTTCGAACCTTACGACTTTCACGATTATCATCGAACATAAAAATTGAAAAAAGGGGGGCAATGTTTTATAAATTAGGCATTTTTCTTATTTAATTACTTGGATATGTGCTTATGAAACTGAGGCTCGGTCAATTAGTTGATTCTGGTTTTGTCTTGGAATTTTTTTTAATGGGGAATGCATCGACAGTTGCCGGGAAGAACGGACAACGAGATCAAGAACTTCTGGAACACAAGAACGAAGAGGCTCCAGAAGGCGAATTTGCCTGTTTACTCCCGCGGCCTCCGCCGTGCCAAGAGCACGGAATATAGCACGGCCAACCGCGGCCTCACCGCCGGTAATGCCCGACCTCGCCCTCCTTGGTTCTTTGGAGCTTCATCATCATCGCAGTTGAACTGGCCCGGACCCGATCAGCGTCAATGCCATCATCTTCCTGCGCAGTCGACCGTCTTGGGGCTCCGCTGCGATCTGAGCGCGTTTTGCGCCCAACCTCAACTGCCATCTGGGGCAGCAGGCGTGGAGCTCCCTTCAATCCAAGCGACGTGGCTGGGGGCAGCAGTTCCAGGCTCTAGTGGCAGTTGCGGCTTGTTTGCGACCCCATCCATGGAGAGGAGGACTGGCCTGTTGGAGGATTTGTTGGCGGAAGCTGAAACCCTAGCTCTGAAGGAGAAGGAGAAGATGAAGGAGAGTGAAAGTTTGGGCGGCGATGTTGCTGAGGCGGCCGCTTCCTCCTCATTCGGTGAGTACTGCATATTGCATGCTTGATATTTCTCTTTCGTTCTCATTTTGAAATGTGGTCTGAATCTCTCTCATTAAGCAATAGGTGCAGAACCATTCGAGGAGCCAATAGACGAGATCGAGTGCATGGATGATGACTTGTCTAGTCTACTCGCTAGTTGCGCCTCAACTGTGCAAGCCGAAACCCTAGCTCTGAAGGAGGAGGAGGAGGAGAAGAGTGAGAGTTTGGGGGGCGATGGTGCCGAGGCAGCCGCTTCCTCCTCAGTCAGTGAGTACTGCACATTGCATGCTTGATATTTCTCTTTCGTTCTCATTGAAAGGTGGTCTGAATCCCTCTCATTAAGCAATAGGTGCAGAACCAACCGAGGAGCAGATAGACGAGATCGAGTTCTTGGACGATGACTTGTTTAGTCTCCTCGCCAGCTTGACCTCAGCGATGGAAGCCGAAATCCTAGCCCCAAAGGAGGAGAAGGAGAAGAAGAGCGAGAGTTTGGGCGGCGATGGTGTCGAGGCGGCCGCTTCCTCCTCAGTCAGTGAGTACTGCACATCGCATGCTTGATATTTCTCCGTCGTTCTCATTGAAATGTGGTCTGAATCTCTCTCATTAAGCTATAGGTGTGGAGCCAACCGAGAAGCCGCTGAACGAGATCGAGTTTAGGGAAGACGAACTGTCCAGTCTCCTCGCAAGCTTCACTTCAACAATGCCATCTCCAGACTGGTGATGGCAGGAGGGTCTCCATGTCGACGGACAACTATCGCCCGTCCGTGGCATGTAGGGGCAGACATCCACTCTCTCGGCGTCTGCTGGAGAGCCATCGGCTAAGAACTAAAAAGCAGTAATAAATAAAACAACATTCCAGTACATATATGCAAGGTCACTTGATATAGACAGTGTAAGTGACCTTAATGTTGTTAACGTGTAAACACTTCGTATGATGATCAGCTTGTAAAGTTTTGAAGCAATAACTTCTTTGTTTTACTAAGATATACTTGCATACTTTATCAAGAGTTTCAGTCCAAATATAGCGAAAATATGGATTAGACCAGCCGGTCTCGTATTATAAGAAAACACCAAGCTCATCGGTTCAATCTTGTGACATCTATCACAAGGGTTTGACTTGAATGATGACCTTTCCCATGTTAGCGCTCGAGAAAAGGGACTGCAAGCTCTCCAGGAAGCTCTCGACACCATGATAGATCTTGAGCTTGGACCTGATCCTGCCTTGCCTCAGGTGACCCTCCATCTCCCGAGCGAAGTCCCCGAACCTCGCCAGGTGAGACCGCGAGCCCACCATGAACCCTTCCATCCTCACCCCCTTCCCCACCATGTTCAGCAGGTTCCTCACCCCTTCCCTCTCCGTCCACACCTGCTTGCATTTAGGTCAGACGAAGGCTGATTAACAAGAACTTTAGATAAGCGATCGATCGTGAATTATTGGTGAGTTTTTAAATGGTGTTTTTGTCTCAAGAATCTCTTCTAGAAAGGGTCAATTTCAAAAAAAAACTCAAATTTTAGATCCAATCCCAAATATATCCTAAACTTTTTTTGTCTTAAGAAAAATCTCAAACTTTAGGTTCAATCCCAAATTTGCGATGAACTTTTTTTCATATGAAAAAAAACCCCGAACTTTAAGTTTAGTTCCAAATATGTCCCAAACTTTTCTTTTATCTCAGAATAAACCCCAAACTCTTAGTCAATTCCCAAATATATCCCAATTTTTTTTGTCAAAAAGAAAATCATCAAATTTTACTCTAATCCTAAATTTGCCCTTGTTAGCCTCTGTCCAAAAGCCGTATTAGTAATCCCTAATTTTTTATGTCCTAAAATGGTTTTATTTTGAATATAATTTTCTATGACATCTTGCTTATGTGTATTTATTATCTATGTGGAAATCATGTTAATTTAGGACTGGACCATGAGGTATACTTGAGAACAAATCAAAAATTGGTGATTTTTTTAGTACAAACGGAAGGTAAAACCCCAAATTAGTATATTCGTTAATTGCGACGTATTATTTAATTTAACAATTTGATAGTAAAATTTAACGGAAACTAATAGATGGTAATTTGTTTTGATAGTCAAAAAATTAATTTTGAGTAAATTTGTCATATGTGTATCAATTTAGGATTTTTCATGATACTGACTCTTTTTTTTAGACAAAACAAAATTCGAGGTAGATTTGAAACTAAAATTAAAGTTTGGGGTTTTTTATAAGACAAAAAAAAATATTCGGGACAGATTTAGAATCAAACCTAAAGTTTGAGTTTTTTTTTGGACAAAAAATAGTTCGAAATATATTTAGAATTAAAACTAAAATTTGGGGTCTTTTTTTTTTAGTGGCCCCTCCTAGAAAGCTGTGAAAGGCCCTGCAGATGATTGGACCGACACAGCTCTTGCCCACTCAACAGAAAAAGAGACCTAACCCCATCATGCACAGTTAAAGCATCAATAATTTCATGTCGGCGAGCTACTTTACTGGTTCCTTCCTCTCTCACGTTCTGGTTTCAGCAAAGAATCGCCAGAAGTCTTGAGTGTATTCCGGTCACCGGAATCAAGCTATCCATGTTTTGACAGCCAAGATGTGTCGAGATAGCTCATCGAATGGCTTGCTTACATCAAATTTAAACACAGGCGCGCGGTTGTAATTTCGTGGATGCAATTTTGTTCTTAGGAACGCAATGCTGCTGTATAACGAGACCCGGAGATGGGATTGTACCTTGTTGTACCCAGAAATCATGCCGCAGAGAGAGATCCGAGCACCTTCGTTGACATGGTTCAACACGGCTTCGAGCATCTTACCGCCGACGTTGTCGAGGTACATGTCTATGCCCTCGGGGAAGTATCTGCCGCGTCCAAAATTCGAGCAATTAGCTTACGCATGTACAATTGTGCTGATGAAAATGAGATGAATGAGTGAGAACAGGGTTTTATTTTATTAATTACTTGCTTAAAGCAGAGTCAAGATCGGTTTCTTTCTTGTAGTTGAATGCTTCATCGTAGCCAAACTCCTCCTTCACCATGATTACCTATAGAATAAAAAATTAATTTATTAATAAGGATGATATAGATATATGTATACCACCAGCCAAATTATTTAAGTTATGCTTTGGTGCATTGGAAATAAAAAAATAAAAAAAAGAAGATATTTAGCTAACTTGATGCTCACCTACCATATTCAATTTTTTAAAATTTATCAGCATTATTTGTCGTGATTAACAACTACTCACATTTGCCAACTCTATTTTAGAGAATTATTGACCTAAGCTAATGCCACTTGCTAAATTTTGTCTCCCATTAAATTACGCATAATAATAGACCACTCACTATTATTCGACTTATTTCTTAACCATGCCTTAATTTATCAATTTTTATATGAAATTACTAACTTTATTTTTAGTGATTTATCGACTTTTCTCCAAATAAATTATTGACTAGTTATGGGTTACCAACCTTCATTTGATTTAGTTGACAACATACATTTAGTTCTTTAATTTAACCACATTTATAAAGATTTGATATTTTATTCAGGAAAAAAGTTGATAATTCATTCGAATAGAGGTCAGGAGATTCATGTAAGAGCTGGTAAACATAAGAGATGGGTAATAAAGACATATAAAATTAGGTAACAAATAAAAAATGATTATTTTGCAAACCGTGAAAAAGAGTTTGTATTTTGGTGAAAGTATGAGTAAATCACCAACGAATTACTTGAAAATCAGATAATCAATAAAAAAAAATTGCCACCAATTTTTTCTATATGCACCAACTTATCGACTTTTCTCCGAATAAATTATTGACTAGTTCTGGGTTACCAGCCTTCATTTGATTTAGTTGGCAACATACATTTAGTTCTTTAATTTAACCACATTTGTAAAGATTTGATATCTTAATCGGGAAAAAAGTTGATAATTGATTCGAATAAAGGTCGGGAGATCCATGTAAGAGCTGGTAAACATAAGATACGGGTAAGAAAGACATATAAAATTAGGTAACAAATAAAAAATGATTATTTTGCAAACCGTGAAAAAGAGTTTGTATTTTGGTGAAAGTATCAATAAATCAACAACAAATTACTTGAAAATCAGATAATCAATAAAAAAATTTCCACTAATTTTTTCTATATGCACCAACTTTTTTGGAAATTTATAGACTCGCAAAGAAAATCCATTTAAGAAAAAGCAAAGTTATCCCTACTAATATATTATCTGTTTACTTTTCTAATTTTATGGGATTATCTAATGTTTACTATAATGTTTACTTTTCCCAAGTTACTTCTTAAAAAGATTCAAATGAAATATTATTAAGCCAGATGTGACTGCTTTTGATAATGATTTATGATATGAAGTTATTGCAAGAGAGTTGTTATTAATTTCTTTTTTAATAACGTGCACAGTAATGTTACAAAAATCTAATATTTTCTTATTATGCATATTAAATAACTATCTTGAAAATACTTGCCGACAAGATTCCAATAAAATATTATCAAGGGAGATGTGACCATCACAATAATGACCCCTTATATGAATCTATTGAAGGAGAAGCGATATCGATTTTATAAGATATAAGTGAACAATGAGTTAAAAAGGAATCTCGTTAGGTCACGTAGGGTCAATCATAATATTTACAAAAATGATTTTCATTGACAAGTGTTTGGATGCGCTGGCATTTATACTTTACTCTTTATAGAATCAAACTTTACGATTCACATGATTAATACCTTTTTAATTGAGAACACTCAAAATTTTCGCAAAAGTACAAATGTTGGTAGACGAATCCGTACATAAATAAGAAAAAAATGTGTACAATACGATTGAATTTATAGCAAGACCCGGGGGAGGAAAAAGAAAAAGGACTCGCATCTTCTCTAAAAAAACAAAACAAAACGCTTGTTTTTTATCTAATCTGCTCGAACGTAAAAATCAAAAATCAAAAAAGGGGGGCAAATCGAGACCCGCAGAAGAAGAGGAGAAGACGACGCGATTAACGCATCCTTTAAATTTATTGTTAATAACCTCTAAGCTTGTCATTTAAGATTAAACTCGATAAACCCAATTTGGAAATGGACAAGTCATGATTGTTTTTCATTACATAAAGCACGTGAATTACGCAAGCCAATTTAATCTTATTGTAAGGAGTAATAAAGCAAATATTACCTTTTCATCAGATCCGGTGCTCCCCACCACCCTACACCCTCTGAGCTTGGCCAGCTGCCCCGCGCACATCCCCACGCCGCCGGCCGCGGCGGAGATGAACACGTTCGACCCCGCCTTCGGCTCTCCTATCACCTCTATCCCCACCCATGCCGCGAATCCGGGCACCCCTGCGATGATCTCGAAGAGTTGTCCATCACGTAATTATCCTATCCCTCTTGCTCATCATCATAAACGAAACGGGAGAGGATGGTATAAAACCTAAGCAGCTGAGATAATCCGGCAACTCGACGCCTCCATCAGGCTCGATCTTTTTTATGATGAAGTCGGAAGGCACCACGGCGTACTCCGCCACCGGCAAGTACGGGCCGGTCACGATCTCTCCCTTGGCGTACTTATCGTCGGTCGACTCCACCACCCTTCCAATCCCGAAAGCCGTCACCACCTGCACTTCGCAAAGAAACATAAGTGCAGACCTTCACGGACGATCCGGTTATCTAACCTGCCCTTTGGTCATCCTGTGCGTTTAACTCTAATGATTCAGCTTATAGAAGACCTGGTTGAGATCGAACTGAGGGGAGTAGAGGCCGTCCTCGCGGCCAGTCATCCGGGACCGCACAAAGGGCTCGACGGAGATGAAGAGCATCTCGATGGCGACGTGGCGGTCGGGGATCGAGCCGGCGTCAACCGGGATCCTCGTGGTGCGCATCTTCAGGTGGTCGGAAGTCGGGATCCCTTCCGGCGCGTAGGCTTGTATGTGCCACTCTTTGCTCTCCACGGTGGTCATCTTCGCCGTGTTAATTTCCTCGGAACCACTGCCTATCTTGAGCTTTAGTACTTCCTCTCGCTCTCACCTAGAAGCTGTCGTTCTAGGGCAGTGGAAGTGAGACAAAGATAGGTCCACACACCCACCACCCCAACACCCCCCCCCGGAGTCTAACCTCTTATCTGTAACACGGACGCACTTTGTGTGGCTTGAATTTGATGGATCTGTCGGTCGATTACCAACTCATGTCGGCCACCACGAAGAGAAAAAAGTGGTAGTACTAGACTGGAACAGACCAACTACCGTCTTGATTATGGTCGATGATTTCTTCAAGGATCCGAGGACCGTCCATCATGCACATGAAAAACGCAAAGCTTTTCGCCCATTTTTGCTGGGCTATTATTACTCAATAGGAACGTTAGAGAATTCAAGAGCAAAAGACTGATCGGTTGAATTACGAGAAATCCATGCGAGTGCAAAATGAAGCTGAGGGTTCCGGAGGAGACGTCATTTAAACGAGAGGGGAATTTTAATCCGTGAAGACGTTCTTTTTCTTACGTTTAAAACAAGAAAGAATTATCGTGCGAACAACCATCGACGCTGAACGTGTTTCATACGCATGTCCATGTCACTGTGCACCGGACTTGGCCAATGCGAATGAATGCAACTTCAACCCATCCTGTCCGTTTCCTTCTTTGGGGTGAAGCGCAACATAACTGGCGTTGTTACATCAAACCGCGTGACCACCGACACTCACTATTTAGTACACTAAGGGCGGACTCAGCTATACGCAATACGCATGATCAAACATCAACCCCCTAGAAACTAGCAATTCCAGGATCAAACATCAACCCCCTCGAGTGCACTCAGGGTGAGCTTTCCCACGAATTGCACCATCATATATGGTCTCTTACTTCCTCGCAAATAATTTCAGCTATAGGTGATTGACGTAAACGGGGCGATCAACACCGTAATGGATTTACGCATTTCCTCTTCTTGAGAGCAACATGAAACCGATAAATGACAACAGGGACACATTGATCTACAATGCTCTGTCACAGAATAAAAGCAGAGAAGGAAGCTTCGAGCTTCCTAACTCGTTTGCCTTTCCAGACCTTGCTTATGTTTCAAGATCCAGAATAGGAAAAACATCCCCCACATGGAACGCACAGTCTGGCGCACAAGTCGAGACTAACACTAAAAACAAGAGTAATTCCAGGGTTACAGTAACTAGCTTACCAAAATCAGCTTTCTCAATGATATGACAAGTGCCGAATGCTATTATATTTAAACAACTGATTCAGAGTTTGCCTGGTCATTTTATAAAATTGCTTGCTCTAGTACCCTTTCATTTGGGAGGAGAGAGAGAGAGAGAGAGAGAGAAAGAGAAGGGGGGGGGGGACAAAATTATCCAAGTCTTATAGATGCCATTGACCATAATGTAAATTTCAAGGGGCGTCAAGTAAAAGAGCTAGACATCAACGATAAAGGGATGCAAAGAATTTACATTTGCAGCTGGGCACTGCTTCCCATATATACATGCAAAGCCTTTCGCCAAAGGTTTTAACTAAGTCATCTTCAAAGGGAACCAAAAGTATTCTCACCGCTGTAGGTCATGTAGAGAAAGCCATCTTCATCCTTGTTTTCCTCATAAATTGCAGACATCATGGCAGCTGCAACAACACAGAGACATCGCAAATCAGTAAAGTCAATAGTCAATGACTGACTGTAGGACCAAATTAAAGATCTTTTCTAACCAGTGGGTGGCAAAATGTTCTTAACAAAGACGAAAATAGCTTTCTCTGGACTTAGCTTGATCCTCTTTCGAACAACATACACAAACTGGCCAACAGTAAGGTCAGCAGGAACCAGATACCTGAATTTGCCATGGAAAAAGATCAGACCTAAACAACAAGCAAGAAGAAACCATTTCATGGATGAGTGCAAACTGCAAAACATACTAATAGTAAATGTATGCATGATAAAGCCTTGTGCAAGCCTTCTACTGAATGAACGACCTTCGAACGATAAAAATCCACTGTATGCATTATTGTACTATAGAATTTTCGCTCAAGTTTCCTTACTCAGTATGCCAAATAATAGCTCTCCTAGCCTTCCATAATAAAAGCGCAGCTCTTTAACAGTGAGGAATACTATAATCTAAACATTTTTCTTTCCTACGTTTTAGCAGAGCAACTGATCACCAAAACTTACAAATCACTGAGGTCACAAATCTTACTGAGGGCAAAATGTTCATCAATGGATGGTATTCAAAAAAACCTATGGCCAATGAATGAATTTAAACATGAAGAGTACGAAATTTTCCTAGTTGGAAACTGACTTTTTCTTATCAATGTCAGGTACATCGGTCTTCTCAGCCCTCTCGACAATCACCTGCACCACACATTTCAGAAAGTTACAATCGAGAACCAAGGGGAAAGACACAAAATGAGTAGGGCAAGTTTGATCATACGGGAATTCTATCGGGATACTTCTCCCGGATTCGTGCAGATTCTGCTTGTCTCCTCTCTGTCACATGCGTGCAAGATCAGATGTTGTGAAAAGAACAAATGCAGAAAATGCAAAAACCGAGCAACTTTTTCAATAAGCTAAACAAGCATTGAACATCAGGAAACAAAGCATGATCAAACTATCACAATTCACAGCGCAACCACTAGACATAGTCTGAGGAAAAAAAAATCAAAACCTAACCAAAGTAAACCCAAGGAAGAGGGGGCACGAAAATATTGTGCATTTCATAACAATCAGCCATACGAAGAGAGAACTGAATTTCACTCAAAATCAGTCGACAAATATCAAGACACTATAACTTCTCCAACACTCACAATCTATACTCATTATCAATTTTCATCTCCTTTCCTTCTCCATCACTCACAATCTATACTCATCATCAATTTTCATCTCGTTTCCTTCTCCTCGCAGGGACCAAGAATTTCAATGGCCACTGACCGCACAACAGCCAATTATGCCAATCCCCTTTTTTTCTCCGTCCCCAGATTAGCGTAGACCCGTCGAATCAGACACCGCGAAAACAAGATTCCTCCGGTAAGCAACAAACAAAACCGAAACAAAATTCGACCAAGCACAGTCATGACCCGAAAAAAAACTGTTCCTTTTTACGTAGATCTGAAACCCAAGACAAAGAAAACTCGAGTCTCCATCCAATCACTCCTCATCTCATACCAAAAACCAAAGATCGGATGGCAAAAAGACCACAACACCCCAAAGGAAAAAAGATCAACAAATCGGAAAAACCCAAAATCGATCAAGATCATCCATGCAACGATCCATCTACAACGCTAACGAAATCCACATCTATCCAACGTCGCGGATCCGGTAGAGCACGCGATCGGACAAGGCCGCATCGATTCCGATGGGGGAATTCATCGCGAGATTAGCCCCCCGGCGATCGCGGAAAAGCAAAGGACGAAATCGAGAGGGGGGAGATCGGGGAGCAGGACTCACCAAGGGGATGCTCCATCTTGAACGAGCTTCTAGCCATGGCGAAACCCTCGGCAGGAACGCAAGGAAAATCTCGATCGAGAGGAGGAGCAGCAGCAGGGGAAGGGGGGAGGAATTGGGATGCGAGACGATCGAAACGATATAAAAAGAAAGTGCAAAACGAAAACAAGGAAGACGAGAGAGAGAGAAAGAGAGAGAGAGAGAGAGAGAGAGAGGAAGAAAAGGACGGATTGGCCCTCACGCAAGCGGAGGCGTAAATCTGTACGATAGGCAGCTGCGCACTCAATATTTTCTTTTTTTCTTTTTTTTCTTTTTTTCCCCCTTTTTCTGTCCTTTTCCCCCTTCGATGAATTTCGGGATATTTTTCGATTCCGGTCCTTAGCCTCATCCGGAAACAAGAAATTAAACTAATGATTTCTTTTTTTTTTTTGGAAGCTGACGAAATCTTTATTGTTCGAATTACGACTTTTATCTAATTTGTTGATGTGATGTTAAAATTAAGGTGGTTAAGAATTGAATCAAAAACCGAACCGATATGGAAAATTGAATCGAATCGAAACCAAAATTTCGTATATTTTCAGTTCGATTAACCGAAAGTAACCGTTAATCTTTTTGGTTTGGTTAACCGAACCGAATCAGAATTCTTAATAAAAATTGAATAATCTCTCTTCTTTATCTAAATTCCAATAAACAAAATAAAAATCGAAAAACCGTCCCGAATCGAATTGAACCAAACCGCATTTTCAGTTCGATTCAATATCATCTCTTATCGATTTAGTTTGGTTCAGTTTTTCCAAAAAAACCGAACCGAACCGAACCATTTACACCCCTAATTAAAATACATTCCAATGAAAGATACGAGACATTTTGATGAAGATTTTTGTCGTGAGAAAGATTCGAAGTCAAATTTGAATCCAACGTTGATACCTACACATGATCAAATCATTTTTATTGATCAAATAGGAATTTCTATTCAAAATGTATTGGCCATTTATAATTTTAACATTTACTTCATTAACATTGGAGATGAACAATTCTCAATATGGAACCACCGCCTCGGTGGCCGTGATAGTTTGGGCTCTCTCCCCCACGAAGGGGAGGGGTTTGAATCCTCTCACGGTCGCTTGGGGTCTTAAGTGTGATGCCAGAGGTAGTGGGTCATCTCGCTTACGTGTCATCCCAGGATTTACTCTTCGACTGCCGATCGTGCGGGGTTCCCTGGATCATTAAAAAAGAAAAAACAAAACAATTCTCAATATAGGTATAATCTATGAACCCCTTGAGAGAATATAAAGTTCCGTCGTCATCCCTTAACAGTTTTTCGTGCATTAATGTATGCATCTATAGTGCATCATATTGATGTAGTAAAATATTATTTAATTAATGTTGGATATTTAAATCCCACGGATTAAATGAGGCCATGTGAGGAAGTGAGGTGTTGTTTATCAAAGTTTGAATGAGGCCTTAAATTTACATGCTATCAAGAAGTGTTTAACCGAACTCGTATTTTGCTACAATTAGAGATTAAGCAAGCATTTGATGAATTGAAAAGGAAGTAGAAGATTATAAAGGTTATACCAAACCATTTATATAAAAATCAAGTGAAAGTCGTGGTAATAGTGATGACTTTATATAATTATATAAGAAAAACCATTATAAATGGTATTAATTTTACAAAAAGCATAATTGGATTTCAGCCAACACCATTACACTAATACTAATCTAAAAGCGAATTTGTACATGAATCCAAACCACTATCCAACTCAAAATTGATGACTTTCGTATCATCACATCCTCTCTATCATCATGACAAAGAGGACCATCAAACACCCTTAATGATACTATCACGTCATCATTCATGTTGGCATACTACATGATGAAACGATGGGGGAGAAACTCATGCAACACTGCATCAATCCAAATGGAATAACTATATTCGATATACCTCAGGTGAAATTCCAAAAAAAGCCCAAGATGCATCATTTTCTCGAATAAAGCCCAAAGTAGATTTTATTTCAAATTAGAATATGAAGTGGCTATGATTGTTTTGAATAAAGATCTAAAGTGGATATGCTTGTTTCAATAAGAGTCTAATATTGTCTAACTGGCTAAATTTTCCAACTAATCAAGAGCGTTTTTATCCAAATTTTCTTTCTTTTTTCTTTTCCAGCGTCGGTCAACAAGGACCTCAAGCCCTTGCCAACCGCTACTAGTCGCAAGTAAGGCCAAGGCACCATTTTCTGGGGCCAGTAAAGTACATTGAGCCCTCGCTAGCCCTAGGTGGGCCCTTGCTAGCAGCTAGTGAGGGTCATTGAGCCCTCATCGGCCCTAAGTGAGGGTGGCCTCACCGGCCAGCAGTGAAGAATGAAGAAAAACCAAAAAAAGGAAAAAAAGAAAAGAAAAGAGAAAGGAATAAATGACAAAATTGTTTTTGATTGCCGGACATTTAGGCCTTTATTCAAAACAAATATAACGTCTTTAGACTCATATTTAAAATACGATCCACTTTAAATTCTTATTTGAAAAAGTAATGACATTTTAGACATTTATTTAAAACAATGTTCATTTCAAGCCCATATTTGAGAAAAATGAGAGCTCTTTGAGCTTTTTTTTTTAAATATTCCCATATACATATGTCTCGATATTTGTTCTCTATTTATGCAAATACTCCAAAACATAACAAGGGAGGAGGATCCATCCTACATACTTAAAAAATAAAGGAGTGAGTTAAAATCCCGTAAATAAAATCTCTAATGAGGAAAAAAATAATCTCTATTTAGTCAAAGTAATATTATATGATTACCGTCTAAAATAGGATAAAGGCGGATATAATGAAATAATCTTATACGAGGTAGGCAAATAGGATGCATCTCGCATTCATCCCCCAAATCTCCCACCAAGCTTCGTCTTGTTTCCATCGATGAGGCCCGTCGTGGTGACGAGCTCAACTAGATCTGCGCCATATAGGAGCTTCAAGGCCAGATCTAAAGCTCCTCCATGACTGAGCTCCATGGCCTCAGCCATGGAGCTCCTTCGTGGCTATATCTGGAGCACCAGCCGTCGTCCCTCTCCATGGCAAGTTATGAAGCAACGGCCTTCGTCTTCCTTTTGTCTTATGCATCTTAGTAGCACGAGCAACCACATCTTCGTCCATTGCCCAATTTGTGGCTTCAACCTCGGCATCGGCCATGAGGGTAGGGATGGCGATCGGCTGGTGGTAACTGAAGATGCAGGATGGCAATAAAGAAAGAGGGCTAGGTGGCCCTGCATCGCAATGCGAAGGCAGCTTGGACATCCAAGAGAGCTTAGAGATTTGAATGGTCGACATTTAATTCCATAGGCAGACAGGAGGAGGCAGAGGATGGCAAGGCGAGCAATGTGGGATTTGTTGGCAAAGGAGTTGTTCGACATTCATTCCAAGGTCGACATTCAATTCAGCTAAAACTCCCATTTTTATCCAATCAGATCTATATTTCTTATCTAATCTTATCTAATCAAATGCGCTTGAAAGCACTTTTTATCAAAATCCTTATAGGTGTAGCATTCTCCAAACATCAATTACGCCAACATCATTTCTCAATCCATTTTTCAGCTGCAATTTACGAAACCATCAATTGCTTTCACCCACCACACTTTCAACCCAAAACTCTTTCCCTAACTTTTGAAACGATAAGGTTTTCCCAAAATTTGCCTAATTGCTTCGCGTCATCGGCCAAAACAATTTCCCAAATCTAATAAGGACAATCCAGCATTCCCCTTTGACCATCGATGTATTGCGCAGGAAGCCATTGCAGGGTAAGCACCTACGTACGCATCGATTCCTCCTGCCTCCACCAATACATACAAGCTAATAGAGACAAGGGGATGGAAACCGAGACTTCTTCTACAAGACTCCCGGCAGCTGCGAGATTTGCTGGAACGGCTGACCAACCCATCCCGAATGAAGATTGAAAACAGCAATACTCGCCATGGGAACTTACTCACGGATCATCACCCAAAAGATTGCCAATCACTACCAAGCCAAAACGCTTTAATCCAGCACGAAAAGGTCGGATATCAAGGCCGCTATTCGATTTCTTTTTTTTTCTGTTCAAGAAAGGAGTGCATCTGCTGAAATTTATTGCTCTACACCAAGGCAAAATCTAAAAAGGAAAAAAAAAAAAAAAGGAAAAGAGAATCCGATCTAATTCTATTCAATGAGCGGCGACCCCATCGCCGCCGCCGAAGAAATCAGCCGCCGGATCGGGCTCGCTCCGAGCGGGACTCCCGGGGCCAGATCCGACGAACCAGACGCACTCGGCGGCCACGAGCTTCTTCCTCTGCAGGCAGCGAGGCCCGTAGATCCTCCCGACGAAGCAGGGCGGGCCGTCGGCGGCGGCGGCGGCCAGGGGCCGTCCTTCCTGGTCCGGCGGGGGCGGCGGGGGGCGGCGGATCTGGAGGAGGAGGGAGTCGACCCGGTGGAGGCGGGCGCTGATCCGCGAGTCCCGGAGCTGGGCGAGCGCGCCGGGCTTCAGGTACTTGAGGTAGGGCTCGGATCTGCGACTGAGCCTCCGCGTCCTGCGATTCATGATGCTTCTAGAGAGGGAGAGAGTAGAGAGAGAGTAGAGAGAGAGAGGGAGGGAGGGGGTAGAGAGAGAAAGCGGCGGAGTTTAGGGTTAAAAGGAGAGAGAGGAGGGGCGGGAAACAGAGAGGGCGAGGGAGAGAAGGGGGCTTTGGGCTTTTTTCGGTTTTCGAAAGTGGAGGCGAAGCGCGGGAGTTTTTTTTTGTTGTTGTTGTTGTCTTCGTGGTGTTTTGGATGACCTCACCGACTGTACGCTCCTCTCCCCCCCAGGACCACCGTCTCACATGTAGGACCCGATATTTTTTGAATATTTCACTTTAGCTTCCCTAGACTTTCTTATTCTTCAGCATTAAGCCCCCACCGTGAAAATTCTTTCAATTCGACCCCTAAAAACGAAAGTGCGGCCTGATTCTCAAACTGCAATCAAAGAATTACACCCAGAAAATAAAATAAAAATCTCTGTCCATAGAAAAAGAATGTGATGTATTGTCGCCGATATTTTCAATTTAAGGCTATGTTTATTTCGCGAAAAATATCTTCCTTCTTTTTAACATTCGGATTACTTAGGAAAGTGAATTAATGAAAAATGTTTTATGAATCAAGAGAAAACTAATGCTTAAATTTAGAAAAACAATATCCTCTCTAAAAAATTAGAAATCAATTTAAAAATATGACATGATATTAGCACTTGAGCTAGACACTATGCACTTAGATATCGGAACCTCGACCCTTGGTAGCCAAGCCACACTTACAAGGGTTTACTAAGGGCAGGCCTTGATCCATTGAGGGAAGCCTGAGGCCTAGTATCGATGATCGAGACTATGTCACTTGTACTTGGAACGTTAGCATTTCGACCTATGTCCATCTAGGTAGTGCTCGAGGCTTTGGCCGTTGTGCCTAAGTTTATCAAGGTTGGGATTGGAATGCTAGTGTCAATGCTCATGCTCGGGACATCAAGACCTAAGTCCTTGCACCCATGCCCGAATACATTAAGGTTAGGCCTCAAGCCCCAATGCTCATGCTTAGATCATTGACTTTTGACCTATGGCCCATTGAGGTTGGGCTTAGGTCCCCTTTGCCTACACCTGAGTCCATTAATGCTGAGCTTGAGACTCTAGCACTAATGCATAGGTTTGTAATCCTGCGTGCTCATCCCTAGGTCTCCTACACTCGTGCTCAAATACTTAGCGCATGAGCCTATGTACATCAAGGGCAGGCCCATGCTTAAGACCTTACGTGCCCTTGCTTAGGCCATCAAGGTTGGGCCTTTGACTTGGCTTGCAAGACCGGGTCCCTTGCGCTCGGCCCCAAGTCCATTGAGGTAAAGAACTTAGCACTCGTGTCAAGGCACCAATAGCCCAAGCCTAGGTTATTGAGGCCATTCCTAGCACCACACGAGATTGCATTTGAGTCTACTGAGGCTAACTTAAAACCCCAACGCCCATGCTTGAGATGCTAGCCCTAGGTCCATAGTGGCCAAACTTGAGACTCCAATGCCTGGCTTGATATCCCAATCTCAATGGACCAAAGCGTGGGCATCGCCACTAAAGTCCTAGGCCCTGCCTTAAAGGACTTAGGCTCGAGTATTGGGGTCTTAGGCTTAGTCTCTATAAACTTGGTCCAGGGTAGGGATGTTAAAAACCGAATCGAAAACCGAACCGAAATATAAAACCGAACTAAACCGAACCGAAATTTCGTATGTTTTTGGTTCGGTTCGGTTTCGGTTTGGTTAACCGAAAAATAACCGTTAATATTTTCGGTTCCGAACCGAAAATAGGAAAACCGAAAAATAACCGTTAAATAATCTTTCTTTTTTATCATCTCTTCTTTACTTAAATTCCAATAAACAAAGTAAAAATAGGAAAACCGAAAAACCGTCCCGAACCGAACCGAACCAAACCGCATTTTCGGTTCGGTTCATATTCGGTTCGGGATGGTTTCGATTCGATTTGGGATGGTCTCTTATCGGTTCGGTTCGGTTCAGTTTTTTCAAAAAATCGAACCGAACCGAACCATTTACACCTCTAGTACCCAGGGTGCCAAGACATTAGCATTGGGTTCTCAGGCTCACCTTAGGTGGACTCAAAACTAGTGCCCATGCTCGTGCCTAGAATTTGAGTGTTTGAGTTCAAATTGGATTAACACTCGAAGATTATAAGTTTATTTAGGAAATCCAAATAATACTTCTCTTATCAAACGACGAAAAAAATATTCCAATTCAATTACAAGTCTCGTTATTTTTTATATAGTTAAACATTAGAAAATATTGTCATTTAGACTTATGCTGTACAATATCTTTCAGACATCACACTTTTTGCAAAATAAACGGATCGCGAGAATTGATTATATTTTTTTAACGTAAAGGATAGACGACAACAAATGACATAAATAATTATCAACTTCAAAAAAAAATGTATGGCTTTAAATTTAAAGGTACGGATTCAGCCAAAAAGAAATTTCTTTTAAAGGTACGGTTTGACACGTGAGAAGGTGAAAGTTCGGGGATAAAGTAAAAGGGTAACGTGTGGGAGGGGGAGTTACTCCCGGGTGGGGGGGCCCGGGGCAGGGGTTAACCTGAAAGGATTGAGCAGGATTGACGTTCGCGGGAGGGGAAAATGAAATTTCCAAAAAAAAAAAAAAAAATTAATAATATTAAAATATCCATCATCATCATTATCATCATCATTATTATTATCGTCTCTTTCTTCTTGCTCAATCATTCCATTCTCCTATTCTTCGTCTGCAACTTCTCTCTTCCGTGCTTGTCCTCGCGTCGTGCTTGGTTGGTCAGCGAGGTCGGTCCTTCGGACACAGACAGCAATGGCCGATTCTATACCGAACCCTTCTCGTGCCTAGCCACGGAACTGTTCCTGCGACGTCAAAGCTTCGTTTTTCACGTGGGCTGCCTTTGCATCTTCCCCGACTTTTCCCCAAAAGATATTCTTTCGACTTTCCATCAGCACCTTCTTTGCATTTCACTCTCATCTGTTTGCTCTCCTCCCCCCCACTGGAATTTTTGCTTCATGCTCGCCGGTTCGCGTTCAAGCCAGGCCTGGCTGGGAGCTCCGGTGTCGCCGCCCGCAAGGAAATGAAGCGCCTCCCCGCCGTGCTTCCCCTGTTCCTGGCCCTCTGCCTGGTCGGAGGACCCCGTCGCGTCCGCTGCGAGAGGCCTGCGGTGGTCCGGGTCGGCGCCATCTTCACGCACGATTCGGTCATTGGGAGGTCCGCGAAGGCTGCGATGGAGGCCGCCGTCGCCGATGTGAACGCCGATCGCTCGATTCTGAACGGGACGAAGCTGAGGTTGATCAAGGAAGACGCTAATTGCAGCGTCTTCATGGGGACCGTTGAAAGTGAGTGTTAGAATCACCCCCCTCTTCCTCGTTCATTAAAAGTTCGAACTTTCGTTTTTCTTAGTTAAGGATTTTGTTCTTGCAGTTATGTGCATTGTAGTGAAAGCACTCTTCTAGGGACTTACTATTATTAAAACTGGTCGCTTAGGAGGATTATTATTAGCCGAGTTCGACCATGGATGAACTACTTGCTGAATACTCCGTTGACCACGCTCCACATTCTTCTGAATATACTAAGGGCCTTGTCGTTGCTTTTCCTTTCCTTTCGACATCCAATTTTGCCTACCCTGTAATGAACTTTGAATGCTCACTGAACCATTTAAAAGGGAAAAAAAAAAAAAAAAACTGTAATGAAGAACTAGTTCTATAGCTCGATATCCAACAGAATGAACACAGTTTTCGTGACATAATCCATTTTGATGTTTTCTTTGTTTTCCTCATTTTGGCTTGTTCGGGTTGTACTGGTTTTCTGCTTTTAGCCTCTGTAAACAAAGAGCAAGCAAGTCGGGCATGGATTTGCATCATTAAATGGTCTTTCACAAGTGTAGCGGGTTCTTATGTGCTCTTGACCTAGTGCATGGACCTGTTCTTTAGTTTCTCTCTGTTCGAGAAGTTGTACTCTGAATTCTGTTGCAAAGATTATAACTTGAAATCAGGTTGTTCTGTATCTGGCAGCCTTTAAGGTGATAGGCGAAGAGGTGGTGGCTATTATTGGACCACAGTCCTCGGCAATAGCTCATATGATTTCCGAGATCGTGAATAGTCTCCAAGTTCCTCTCGTCTCTTATTCTGCCACTGATCCTACACTTTCCGCTCAGCAATTTCCATATTTCATCCGCACTGCACAGAGTGACTCCTACCAAATGGCTGCAATGGCTGATTTGGTCGATTATTATGGATGGAAAGATGTCATCGCCATCTATATTGATGATGATTTCGGGAGAAACGGGATATATGCTTTGGGCAATGAACTCGAGAAAAAAACGATGAAGATTTCATATAGGTTGCCTTTGCCTGTTGAGTATGATTCAAGAGAAATCACAGATACACTCAATAAATCTAAAATATTTGGTCCTCGTGTTTATATTGTTCATGCAAATCTTGATCCTGCTTTCAGAATTTTTACCATAGCGCGAGAACTGCAGATGATGGGAAGTGATTACGTGTGGCTGGCCACAGATTGGGTCTCTGCTACCTTAGATTCATTGTCTCCCAAATACCAAACATCTATGGAGATCCTGAAAGGGGTGGTTGCATTGCGCCCCCATACTCCAGATTCTGTCCGGAAAACAGCGTTTCGTGCTCGATGGAGAGACATGCAGACAAAGGGGTTAACAAAGTCTGGACTAAATACTTATGGCCTTTTTGCGTATGATACAGTATGGGTAGTAGCACGTGCAATCGACAGGTACTTAAACGAGAATGGAAATGTCACATTCACATTCAGCAACGCCCTTTATGATGAGAAAGCAGAAGGCATGCGGCTTGGACAGCTTAAAGTCTTTGAAGGAGGATCTCTACTTCTGAAGAAATTGTTGCAGCTAAATTTCACTGGTTTGACGGGTCAAATTTACTTCAGTCCAGACAGGAATGTTCCGAGTGGTGGTTATGATGTCATCAACATAGACCAGAGAGAGATTCGTTCGGTTGGATTTTGGTCTAATAAAACGGGTCTCTCAGTTGTACCTCCCGAAAATATTGAAGGGGATCATCGCAGTTATACCCTTGAAGACCAGAAGCTCCGTAATGTGACTTGGCCTAGTGGAAAAACAGAAATACCACGTGGCTGGGTGGTGGCAGACAGTGGGAACCCTCTGAGAATTGGAGTTCCAAACAGATTTAGCTTCACTGAATTTGTCATGGAGAACCACAGTAGTCATAAATTCCAAGGATATTGCGTTGATGTGTTCAATGAAGCAAGGAATTTTGTGCCATATGACATTCCTCACAGATTCGAGGCTTATGGAGACGGAAATTCAAATCCCAGTTATGACGGTCTGGTCAAAATGGTAGCAAATAATGTAAGTAGATCATACTCTTGTAGCCTGGAACAGAGAAAGTGATGAATTTATTGGCAAGATGTGATTGATATTTTGATGTGCATCACATGAGTTGCGTTTGTAGGACAAGAAGTCACAATGCATGTGTGGAAGATGGGCTTGATTTTTCATGCTCAAAGTCTCAAGGGATTTCTAACCGTATGTAAACCACAAGAAAAGAAAAGAATCAATATTAGCCAAGTAGAACTTGCGTTTTGTTGGTAACCTCTAATGTAAACATACTCATGATGGTAGCTTTAGAATTGTGTAGTCTTCTTCTACTGAAGCATGCTTAATCCTGGTGAGTCCACCTATATCATTCTTGAAGTTTTAATGTTAGGATTTTGATGCTGCTATTGGAGACATTGCAATTGTGACAAACCGGACAAAAGTAGTAGATTTTTCCCAGCCGTTTGCTTCAAGTGGTCTTGTCATAGTGGCTCCAGTCAACAATTCTAAGTCGAGTGCTTGGGTGTTTCTCCAACCTTTTTCTGCTGAGTTGTGGGTTGTTACAGCAGCTTCTTTCGTGATTATTGCCATAGTCATTTGGATTCTTGAGCATCGAGTGAACAACGATTTTAGGGGTCCTCCAAAGAGGCAACTTGCAACAATGTTCCTGTGAGCATCCTCTTTGCTTAAGGAATTTCACTTTGGGTTTAGTTTTCTAAGCATACATTTCACAATGGAAATTTTCCTATTGCAGGTTTAGCTTTTCAACCGTGTTTAAGAAGAACCGTAAGTATATCTTTGTATCTAGAATCATTTTGCTTATCTCTGTTCATAATTAAAAGACTCAAATGTGGAATTTGATCCTTCTTTTACAGATTGTGTACAGATTGTCAAACTAAATTATTTCAACAAGATAGTTATAGAAAAATGTTTGCATTAACTTAAGCTTGCTTTTTTATGTTCATGCAGCATTTGTTATTGGACCATATTTATCTATTATGCTTATTATAATTACCTAAGCTTTGTCAGATGAGGCATCTAGTTGACCCATTAGTCTGTGTTACATTGGATTTACAGCATAATTGTCATGGAAAAGGATACATTCACATGTAAATACCAGGCAACAAAAAAATGCTGCCTTAAAAATTGCATTTCAAGGACAAGCGCACTGGAGAAGTGGTCGCTTCATATGTCACTGTTTTTCTGCATGTTTCTGAGGAAAGGAATTTGCATCACAACCCGTTTTTAAATTAGGGCATTTGTGTATATCCATGTATACATTGTCACACATGTGTGCACATGAAGAATTCAGTTTTCTATTTCTTGTAACATCTATTAATGATATCCCTAGGATGGAGTAGATCCGCTACAGAATTGTGCTTCATTCTGGAAATTATTAATTAAATGATCCCCAAGATTTTATACATTGACCGGTTTTAGTTGTGTCGCCTAATATCAGAAGAAGATACCGTAAGCCCACTGGGGCGTATGGTAATGGTAGTCTGGCTTTTCTTACTGATGGTGGTCACATCAAGCTACACAGCGAGCCTTTCTTCAATCCTCACAGTTCGACAGCTCTCATCACCCATCACAGGAATTGATAGCTTGATTGCAAGTAATTGGCC
Organism: Corymbia maculata; assembly: GCA_014182735.1. Lineage (NCBI taxonomy): Eukaryota > Viridiplantae > Streptophyta > Magnoliopsida > Myrtales > Myrtaceae > Corymbia > Corymbia maculata. The sequence continues at coordinate 6,054,911 of CM024692.1, forward strand.
TATTGGCTATCAAGTGGGATCTTTTGCTCACAGCTATCTACTGGAGAGTCTTTACGTCTCCCCATCAAGATTGATTCCCTTAGGCTCACCAGAAGAGTATGAAAAGGCACTCCAGCTAGGGCCAAGCAATGGTGGGGTGGCTGCTATTGTTGATGAACAGCCATATGTGGAATTATTTTTATTGAAGCGTACTCAATTTGGGATTATTGGGCAAGCATTTACCAGTGGTGGCTGGGGATTTGTGAGTAAAATTTTTATGTGTATATATGTTTCTGCATTTATGACAGGAGCTGCTAAGGAAATTGTTTTGGCGTAGCACAGTTTCAACAGATGAACTGCAGAAGGTCCTTTATGCGGTTGCCCTGTACATGTTCATAGTAGCTGAAGACTACCTCTCCTTCAAATTGTTTATTGCGTTAACTTTGAAATGATCATCTGCCCCCGAGTTCCCCAATGAAAACAGTTGACTAAAATCTTGACGAGAAATGTCTTCAATTTTTAAATCTACAGTGACATTCTGGATTCTTAACATTTGGCCCTTTCTACTAATCTTGCTATCATTTGCCAATTTAATTAGTTCAGATCAGAAGTTTCGATGATAATGAACAATACCGCATGTGGATATCTGAATTTTGACTATGGCTGTTGTCTTTCTCTAATGTTTGTCTGTCTACATTATTTTCCAGGCGTTTCAAAGAGGTTCTCCACTGGCTGTTGACATATCAACCGCAATATTGAAACTGTCTGAGAGTGGGAAGCTCCAAGAGATTCAGGAGAAGTGGTTTTGCAAAATGGGTTGTGCCAGTGAAAGGGGGGAGCAAGACTTAAAACCTGAACAGCTCCACTTGATCAGCTTCTGGGGCCTCTATCTTCTATGCGGTGTCGTTTCTGTCACAGCCCTTCTGGCGTTTCTAATCCGGATGATTTTCTTGTTCGGCCGGTTCAAGAAGCAGCAAATGGCTACAACCACTTCGCTGTCAATGTCCTCAAATATGCAATGTTCTGATACCCTTTACAAATTTCTTGACTTTGTCGACCAGAAGGAAGAAGCTACTAAGAAAATCACGCCTCAATCATCGACACGTGAGGACAGTCTGTGAAACGGGATAATTTGCTGAGTTGATTTGTAAAGCTTTTCGCACTATTGTCCAGTATCGTGTATTCCCCCTAGGTTCGGTGAAGCATGTAAATGAATGAACCTCTTCCTTCTGTCGGGCCCTCAAAAGGAGGCAGTCTGATCAGAATTGTCTGGCTAGATAACCTCTGGATTCTATCATTGCATCGATTCTTAAGCGCAGATTTTCAGTGTTTGGTATCTGAATGATTGTAATTACATTGACTCGGTTTTGGTCCATGAGTCTTGTTATCGCCAACCTCCATCTAAGAACTTTCTTTCAAGCTTTTTAAGTAACACTACCACCGCATCCACGCCACACTAGGGGGACAAGGAAAATAATCACTGTAGCTCTCGAGCGATGAGTACATCCGAGATATGTGGTCTATGAATTGTCCAAGTCGATCCTAACTGTAATAAGCCTGGACTATCGTCACTAGTCATGGCTCTGGAAAGCCATCGCCCATTAGATCCTGCTTTTCTTCTTTACAGGCAATTTGCAGGGAATCATTAAGCTCGCACGCTAGGTTGGGTACTGTTGGTGCCACTCTTTTTTACAATGGAGGAAGATCGCCCACTTTGCCTCTTTAGAGAACGTGCAGGAATATCCAACAAGGAAGATGCTTAAACTCTGAAGCAAAGGTAAAGAAGTTCATCAGCCACATGTTTCCAATCATTTGCTCCTGAGTAAATAGAAATCCTATCAAGCGATGCTTGTCGTCGTAAGACGTCGGTCGTTCATCCAATCGAATGTAAACTTTTTCAAGGTGTGTTTTAATGTCACGACAAAGATTGACAGATTCATATGGTGCGATGTTACGGCGACATGTCGCACTGCCGGGCGGCCCACGAAGCTCTGCAAAGTCTTTCAAAGGCTGTGTTGAACCGTCGTCAACGAGAACAAAACGTGCTTCTCGAATCGACCCGCTATCGAGCTTCTCATTCGCCGAGTGTCTTCTTCTCAGTCTCTTCTACTGTCGTGCGGTCTCTATTACATTGTTTTCCACGTGTTACTTCGGAAGTCGACGACACGAAGAAAGACTTCCCTCCGTAGTTAATGCAAGGCCTGCCCAAGTCCAAGCAGTTCTTCGCGAGGCTAGCCATCTCCATATCTTTCGAGATCAAGCAAAACATGTTCTTGGTCGTCTTCCAATATGACGGTGGAGCTTACTTAACCATATCCGGTCTCTTTCCAGAGATCTTTCTTCCTTGTCGCTCAGTGAAATCCGAACGAAGAACAAGAAGAAAATAAGAAAATCCGAGAACAAGGACAAAATTAGACAAAGCCGCCAGGGTTGGAAAAGTCAGGTGTCCTAGCGAAGTCGCTCTAAGTCGAATCTCATGAAAACTAAGCACTCATGCTTTTTTTAAAATATAATTTTTCTTTTGACATTTGTGGTCTCTTTTGCTGCGTGGTTCTCACTCCACAAGGCGACACTCGATTAAGCTATTCACGGCAGTTATTCCATTGGCGAAAGCCCACGTTATGTCTAGTAGCGAATGCGAATAGGTCGAGGAGGTCCCCATCATCTCCTGCTCTTTTACCCCTTATGGCACGCAAAAGGTCAATTCGAATTCGAACTTTTCGGCGTTGTGTTTGGCTGGAAACGAAGGTGGGTCGTCTCTCTTTTGGCCTTTCTTTAGAGAGCGGACATGCCCGATGAGTTAGTCAATGACATCATCGAGAAGGATCGAGAGCTGACGAGACAAGCTGGAACGAGTCAGGATCGAGCCGAGTTAACCCGTACCTGGTTCGCCTTAACGCGATGCGAGAACAACTGTCTGCATCAGGATCCATCCTCACAGGGGAATTGCCGGGCTCCTTCCTAGTTTAACCTGCAACGAGCGGAGATGGGAACGAAACAAGAATAGTAAACTTCAGTCCACTGCTTGATGCGGAATCCCACACGATGCATCCAGCCAAAGCACCAAACGGGTCCTCCAGGATTGCCAAGTCTCGTACGTTAGATTACATTCGCTGATTAGCGTTTGACTCAATATTACATTCTAATCACCATCAGTACCGCCAAAAAAACAAAAACTCACATTTCAATGGGTGATATCCAAGAATCCTAAGTATTTTCCTGAGGACACCCGATGGTCGCCTCCCACTCGACATGCTGTTGACTCGGAGACGAATCCTTCGCGGTATTTATTGCCAACTAACCCATCGAGAAGAGCTGGCCTGTGCCCTGGAGAAAGGGCCCCTTGCTAGGATTCCGAACTTCTCCAAAACGATCTCTGACATCTCGTTTGGATGGTGGAGGAGCGCTTGCTCGGTCGCTGTTCTGTGGGGCATTGATGTCCTCCCCTTTCTTGGCATCGATGCCGATGCTCTGTCATGAAGATGAGTCGCTTTGGCTTAGATATTTGTTCATGTGGCCATATTCTTTTTTTCTATCGATAAGGTGTATTCCTGGACGGACACTGGAGCTTCCCTAGAAGGAATTTGGCGGACCCCTAATGGACCCACCTGGAGAAACCCCATAAACTCATAAATTCATATGGCCACGTTTGAAGAGCAATCAATTCATCAATTCCTAAATTGCACGTTCCATTCCGTCAAACTGTATTAACTCTCTTTTCGGCGCATTCATTCTCCATTGATCACACCACCCACCATCACTAGTGGGTGGAGTAATCAACATTATTTGGGAGCCTTTGTGTCATATCTTCGACACTTGATTAACTCTTTCGATATTTTCCGACACTCAAGTTGGAAATTCTAACATGTGATTCTGATGTGCATGAATCAATTTTAAAAAATTTCAATAAGTGAGGGTTCAAAATATATTTGTAAAAAATAAAATAAAAAAATAAAAATATAAAGAAGGAAAGAAGACAAAGTTAGTCATCTTTTCTTTTTTGACTCTTACTTTCCTTGTACACAATTCACTCTCCAAGTTTATTTTTTCTATTCTTTTTGACACGCGGATCCAAAATGTGAAATTACTTGTTTTTTCTTCAATTTTTATGCATTATTGAAATGGAGTTGAATTTGTCAAATTGAAATAACTAATGATATTAATAAATGGTGGATTAATATTTTTAGTGTAAATTCATTATATGCTCTTTTTTATTATTTATTTATTAATAAATTTGATTGAAATAATCATAAAAATGATAATTTATCATATATATATAAAAATATACATTTAATATACAACGTATCCTAACGTGTTGGAAATTTTTATTTTTTGAGAAATAACATGAGACATGTCGTGTCATAATGGTGTTGCGTGTCTAGTGTCGGTGTTAGTGCTTTTAGACCACAAAAGCAAGAAGAATATAACTAAATGGTTTAGGGCTTCTTTGGTGTTTGTGCAACAGATTCAAGGACTAATTGCAAAATCATCTCTAATTGTACATAGGGGTGAGTGGTTTCAGGTTCAGTATTCCCCTCAAAACTTAGAATCAACTCATTAATAATAAGTTTTTCATTTTTTAGAACTTGAAACTTACCTTATGTCATAGGTTTCAAGGTTAGTTCTAGGGTCACTTTTAATGATCATAACTTATTATTACAATTCATTGACCACAACTTATATTTAGGCAGACAAAGAATATAAAATATTAATAAAGTAAAAGTATTAGTTATAAAATTGAAGTTTAGACTTGTGATTTCAAAATATACATTCATTATCAACTATCGTGGAATACTGCGGAATTGCACGAAAATATAGATCAACAAAATTACAAAAACTTGTCCTACATAGAACTTGTCTGTCGAAATGGGTTTCTTAATTTTTGAAATCTAAAATCTATTATGCATACTTTAGAATTAGAATTAAACATATTTCCCGTTCTTATTCATTTCTAGGATAATCCTGAAACCCTTTTCACTCCTTGTCGTACGCAAGCATGGATTTTCTTCTCCATTCTATGGGTTTTTGTAGATCTCCAAGCATCTGTCCACGCCAAGAAAGGAATCTTACCATGTCTGGGGAGCCCGGATCGATCCCGAATTTTACCAAGGTGTGAAAGGAACAAATCCGAGGGGATTAAACAAAGGAAGATGCCGAGATTCCGAGCAGGTGAAAGTTGCATGTGGGATTAAATATCAAACATGGGGTCGCCCCATGCTGTGGCCCTCGAGGACGTCCTCTGCGAATACTCCTCGTCCTCGTTATCCATGCCTTTTTGATGGCGGAGATAAATAAAATAAAATAAATAAACTACGTAACGGCGTCTCTTGCACTCTGACAGGACAGGACGGCACTGCCGTGTCGCTGTAAATGCAACGTCAATGGCCTGTTGACGCGGCCCACGTGGGTCCTGCCTGCGGTCTTGTAAAAACGAGAAAAAGACGGAAACGGGGTCTTGCCTAATTTTTTTTTAATCGCAATTTTGACCCGGGATTCGAAATTATTTACTCGTTAATAATAAGTCATTTATCGGCAATTTCTCCTTTCATGACTTTCTTTGGAAGGGGTCGCTCTCAGGAAGGGCGAGTACATCCGGATTCCGTCCTGTCCTGGATTCCTTTAGAGATAAGTATCGGTTTAGGATTAATCTTGAATCGGCTCTAAATTGGCCAATCCGGTCGGTCTTGATCTGGTTTCAAGAGGGGAGTGGATTAATCCTTGGAGATTCCTAGATCCTGCAAAGGTTCTTGGGTTAAATGTTGCATTGGCCCACCCAGCCCATGCTCAACTCTAGGTTCTTTAATTTTTAGAAGTTAAAATCTACATTATGACAGCTTCAAGGATCTTCATAAGGATCTACTATTTAGATTCCATATAATCATTACCTTTAATGACCATTATTTGTTATGATTCACTAATCACAATTGGAATATAAACAAAGTAAAATCTCAATTATGAATATTGATGGAAGTGGAAGTTCAAATTAATGGTTTCATATTACAAACTTATTGTTGGACGTCATAAAATATCGTAGGATTGTGTGAAGACATAAAAAGAATAAAAATACAAAATCTTGTTCTATATTTTAGGTTCTAGGTTCCCATTCGAAATTTAAAACCCACTCGTTAAATTAAATTTTCTTAATTTTGAACCCACTCATTAAATTAAATATACAAAGTCTTGTTCCATGTTTTAGGTTTTGGGTTCCCACTTGAAATTTAGAACTCACTTGTTAAATTAAATTTCCTCAATTTTGGAACATATAATTTACCATCTATATCTTAGAACCTAAAAACAAACAAGTTCTCATCAATTCGATTCTCAAGTTTATAGGTCTACCCTTAAATCATGAAAAAATTAGTTTTTTTTAACCTAGATTAATAGTAAATTCCCCATGTATTATTGTCTAACGAAATGTATGATTGATTGCAACTTTCCTTTATATCTCGTAAAATTTTGCAACCCGTGTCATAGTAATTTTCCTCGCTCTCATAATTTCTTCTGGTAAAAACAACTCTGAGTACTAATCATCTTAACATCCGTAACTTACCTTCAACGTTAATTAAATCACGAACAAAAAAAACCAGTTTTACGAAGAGAAATTGACAGCGCACGTACTTCTTTTTCTTTTCTTATCCATTCGTCGCATTGATTCACATTAAATGCGAGACCGGTCTCATAAAAACTCATTAATGGACTCCATCGCCTCTGTCCTCTCTCTTTCTCCAGAGATCGCTGTCAGCATAAATCCTCCTTCCGTGACTCTGGTATATCGCGACGCTACCAATTGACTTTTGACGTATTTTTAACTAGGAAGACTTACCTACCCCACTTTGATGCGGTACAATCACAGACGTAAGTGAACACCTCGAAAACAATATTAATCGGTCACGCCACCATAGTTTTATCTCGCGACACCGACCGAGGCTCCAGTCCGCCCAATTATCTTAGGTCAAAGAAATAAACATGATTATCGTCTTTTCCTATCTTTCTTATACACATTTCGCCATCATTTAGTGCACAATTTTTCCTCCCAATATATGAATGGAATATTTGAGGAACGCAGACTAAATGCAATGGCACCGAAGCCTACGTAAGTCCAAATAATCTTTCGCAAATGATTACCATCCGCGAACAGATGCCCACGTGTTTCACACCGACCAGAGCGGGGCCCCACGTCTCATTTTTAACCGTAAATTAATCCCCCCCGGGTGGGCCCCACTTTGCTTAATGATAAAATAATATCCCTGCCCTTTTATAAAAAAAAATCAGCTAAAGCAGGATCCTACGTGTCCTGTTTTAAGTACCGTGGCGAACCAATAGATCGAGCGGGATCCCCCATCGCCGGTGCCGACGTGGCCCGATCGGGACCGTCCTCTCGCCCCTCCCTCGCCACCCACGATCTCGGTTTCCTCGCTTTTTATAGAATCGTTCCTCCTCCTTTGCTTTTTTATTATTTGTATGGCCACCACATGATGATGATGCTGGTTCTTCTTCTTCAATTTAATTAGAGCGAACCCGAACGTCGGCCTGGTTGGCTTTCCAGGACATATTCACACACAACCTGTAATTTTGTTCCAAAGCGATAAACCAATGATGACAGAGAATCATACTTTACTTGAGGCTTCCGCACTGTTCAGGCTTTGAGGTACTCCTTTCCTGGTCTCTCTTGTTTCTTTACTACTCCTACTCCTCCTTTGCTTTCTTTATTTTGGTAAGACTTTTGTCTGGTCTAATGAGGTTTAAATACATGTGATCTCTAACGAGCTCAAACTCAGCCCAAAACCCATTTGTTTGTTTTGGGTTTGTGTGTGTTTTTCTGGTGTGGGTGGGAAATCTGGGTTTCCAAGGTAATCTCCGAACGACGCTATCTCTCCTGGCTTCTTGTATGTTCCCCGGTGGGGGATGTTGGATTCTCTTTCTCTCGCCTCCCAATCAATGCGCGTGTGTGGTGGGCGTGCTCTGTTCAAAGTTGCGTTTTTTCGCTTGATGGGTTTCCCCTTGTTTCTCTCTTTTTAGGCTTTGTTTCTTGATTGGGTAGTGATGGACAGTGAGTAATGAATAGTGGGGGTCTTGCGTAGTTATAGCAGTACTGAAGTTTTAATAATTGTTTATGGGAGGCTGTTTCGCCAGCGTTCCCTTAGCAGGTATTGATTCTTGCTATATATCGCCCGTGAGCTGGTTTGCATGTTGATACTCTTATCCACTATTAATGTGGGAAATCTGATCGTGTGAATGGGAATTATTTGGTTTTTACCGTCCAGAGAACCCCTGGGGTGAAACTTCTCCTTGCGTGTCTGGGCAATTTGCAGGTCGGTTTTTGTCATGCATCCTATGCCGCGATGTTGGTGTTAATTGAAGAGTAGCCAAGTTTTCGGAAACATGGAGGTGGCCTTGAGAGCTAATCGAGGCCTCGTGTTCATGAGAAGAATGCCATGTCTGTTGTTGGGGACGTGTTTGTGGCTGACCATGGGAATAATTGCTGATGCGGCTGGGAATTCCAGTTCTAATTCTTCTTCTTTGCCTCCATCGTTGAGGCCGAGTGCTGTGACAATAGGTTCTTTATTCACCCGAGATTCTGTGATTGGAAAAGCCGTGAGACCTGCAATTCAAGCTGCAATCGACGATGTTAACTTCGATTTGAGTGTTCTTGCTGGTACACAATTGAAGCTTCTCGATTATGATACGAACTGCAGCGGATTTCTCGGAACTGTTGAAGGTACTGCCCGAAGCTCTGCACTCTGTAGAGATTTTTAGACACCATGCTATAGTAGTAAATCTCACTTGAAACCTGAAATGTTATTGCAAGTTCAGAAGATTAGCTGGTGATATAGGAGCTGAGACCAGTTGCTTCTCATTCACTTGGTTTTGCAAATTGGTTTCAGTAAATCTTACTCGAAACCTGAAATGTTACATATCTGTACTGCAGCGAAAGGAAAGTTTTCAGTGTATTCCCAGGTTTCACTGAAAAATTGTGAGGAATGGTGCAAGTTGTGAGTAACCTACTGATAATTGTGAAAAAAGTTAAATCGAGCTATGAGATGAGAAAAAGAAGGGATCATGTATTATGCATTGCATGTCTCTCCCATTCAGAGTCCATTTCATTAACAATCGCAATATTTCATTTGTAGCTTTGCAGCTCATGGAGAATGATGTGGTTGTTGCCATAGGCCCGCAATCCTCCGGAATAGCTCATGTCATATCCCACGTAGTTAATGAGCTTCATGTGCCGTTGCTTTCATTTGGAGCGACGGACCCGACTCTCTCTCCACTACAGTACCCTTATTTCATCCGTACCACGCAGAGCGACTCTTTCCAGATGTATGCGATTGCAGATTTGGTTGAACGCTATGAATGGAGGGAAGTAATTGCAATTTTTGTAGATGATGATTATGGCAGAGGTGGGGTTTCGGTCCTAGGTGACGCTCTGGCGAAGAAGCGTTCCAAGATTTCTTATAAGGCTGCCTTCACTCCCGGGGCACCGGAAATCGCAATCAAGGAATTGTTGATTGGAGTGAATAATATGGAGTCCAGGGTATATGTTGTACACGTCAATCCCGATAGTGGTCTTGAAATTTTTAGGATTGCGAACAATCTCGGGATGATGGCTGCTGGGTATGTTTGGATTGCGACTGATTGGCTTCCTTCAGCTTTAGATTTATCTGAGACGGTCGACGCCGATATGATGAATCTCTTGCAAGGAGTTATAGCTCTCCGTCATTACACACCAGATACAAGTAAGAAGAAGAGCTTCTTGTCTCGGTGGAAGAGCTTGAAGTTCACGACTACGGCTACCCCTAATTCCTATGCTCTGTATGCATATGATTCCGTTTGGTTAGCTGCCCGTGCTCTTGACACTTTTCTCAGTGAAGGCGGAAATATTTCCTTCTCTGATGATGCAAAATTGATTGGCTTGAATAGAAGCAGATTGAGCTTATCCACTCTCCGTGTCTTTGATGGAGGGACAAGATTGCTCCAGATACTTCTTACTATGAACTTCACGGGTTTAAGTGGTGAAATCCAGTTTGATCCAGATAGGGATCTGATCCACCCAGCAATGGATGTTCTGAACATCGGGGGCACAGGGACCCGCAGGATTGGATACTGGTCGAATTACTCTGGTCTTTCAGTCGTCCCTCCTGAGACGCTGTATGACAAGCCGCCTAATAGATCGGCAAGCAGTCAAAATCTTCACGACGTGATATGGCCTGGTGAAATGACATCGAAGCCTCGAGGATGGGTATTCCCTAACAATGGGAAGCCTCTGCAAATCGGAGTGCCGAACCGAGTGAGTTATAAGCAGTATGTAGCAAAAGATAAGAATCCTCCAGGGGTGAAGGGATTTTGCATTGACATCTTTGAGGCAGCCTTAAAGTTGCTGCCTTATCCTGTTCCGCATGAGTACATCTTATTTGGAGATGGCAAGGGCAACCCTATCTACAGCGATCTGGTTTATGGGGTTGCCCAGAACGTAAGTATCTTATTTTAAGAGTTACCTTCATTCGACGAGTAGCTAACTTGATCTTAATTTATCTGTAGTCTAGAGGAATTTGTTGGTACTCTGATATTGTTATGTTGGCTCAGGAAGTCATTGGTTCTTTAGCAATTCTATTTGAAATCAAGATTGTTTTTGCTCTTGCTATGTCAGAAATTTGATGCGGCTGTTGGAGATATTACAATTGTCACAAACAGGACAAAGATTGTGGACTTCACTCAGCCATACATGGAGTCGGGGCTTGTCGTCGTCGTTCCCGTGAAGGAGGAAAAATCTAGTCCATGGGCTTTCCTGAAACCATTTACTGTACCGATGTGGTGTGTCACCGGTGCCTTCTTCCTCTTCGTGGGGTTTGTGGTTTGGATACTTGAACATCGGCTCAATGAAGAATTCCGAGGTTCACCGAGGCGACAACTCATTACCATATTTTGGTTAGTGTGTTTGATTCTTTACAAGTTTTTGTTTAAGGAAGGGCAGTTACTGATTTTGAACTTTCTGTGGGAGTGTCTATTTCCATTTTGAATGATATTTAACAGCAAGAACCAAATAAAATTCCTGCTTGGGATTTCTCTGAACTCGAGATGCTTACTTTGTGGCTCTGCTTAATGGGAACGGTATTCTCACACTGAAACTTCTTCTGGTCTTTGCAGGTTTAGTTTCTCGACAATGTTTTTCTCGCATAGTGAGTACTCAATGCCTCATGCATCGACTTTTCTGCATAAAAGATCTTCATTCTTGCTAACTGTTTCAGAGGAAAGATTTCATGACTTTTCTGGTTAACCTGACCAGGAGAGAACACCGTGAGCACCTTGGGACGGTTGGTGTTGATCATATGGCTGTTCGTGGTACTGATAATCAACTCAAGCTACACGGCTAGTTTGACGTCAATCCTCACAGTGCAGCAACTGACATCTGGTATTGAAGGGATCGACAGCTTGATATCAAGTTCGGACCGAATTGGAATCCAAGAAGGGTCATTTGCGCGGAATTATCTCATTGATGAGCTTAACATAGTGGAATCTAGGCTTGTTACGTTGAAAAGCCAGGAAGATTACGCAATTGCTCTTGAGAAAGGATCAAAAGGAGGTGGAGTCTCAGCTATTGTTGACGAGCTTCCTTATATCGATATTTTCTTGGCCAGCACAAACTGCGCATTCAGGACAGTGGGGCAGGAGTTCACAAGAAGTGGCTGGGGATTTGTAAGTTCCTGAACAATTTTTACTTGTCTCTTCATTGATTATGATTTTCTGAGGAATGGAAATTGAAGCTAATTTAATCAGGCGGTGCAAACTGATTTCTCTTTCCGTCGGCAAGAGCCACACTTATATCATGAACATGATGATTGGGAAGAAACAGGTTGCAGTTGTAGAATTTGGGCTGTGCTAGAATAGCAAATAAAGAGTATTGCAAAGATTTACTGAACATGGCAGGTCGTCAGATGTTGGATCATCCATAACAGATTTTTTACTTACCTAAACTGTATTGTATTGCTTAATGTTTTTCTGATTGCTTCCTTGACATGTAACATGATCACAACTAGCACAAAATCTAATGTGGTTTTGCCCATGCGATCTCCTTGTTTCAGGCGTTCCAAAGGGACTCCCCTCTTGCAGTTGACTTGTCCACTGCAATCCTTCAACTTTCTGAGAATGGCGAACTCCAAAGGATTCATGATAAATGGCTAACGCAAACCCAATGCTCGGCTCAAGTAGATGAATCCGAGGATAACCGGCTCTCTCTGAGCAGCTTCTGGGGTCTCTTCCTCATTAGCGGCATTGCCTGTTTCCTTGCTCTCACTTGCTTCTGCTGTAAGATCTTCTTGCAGTACCGCAGATTCATCCCTGAGACTGGAGAACCCGAGATTGAGATCGAACCTGCTAGTGCCCGACGCCCAGTTCGCATGACCAGCTTCAAGGACTTGATGGGCTTTGTAGACAAGAAAGAAGCGGAGATCAAGCACATGCTGAAGCGGAAGAGCAGCGAGGAGAAGCGACAAGCCAACCAGTGCTCAGATGAGCATTCGTTGCATTCTCCTGCCTAGGAAGATTTTCTCTTTGGCCGTCACACGTCCTTGTTTTTCTCCTCTATTAGCTGTAGGATGCGCACAAAGTAGTTGTACATCTATATTCCATTAAGTCGAGTTTCCACGAGTTAAAACAAGTGGAATCATGGAATACACACGAAGATGAACGAATTTGGGGAAGAAGGCTGCCTTTTTGTGTGGCGCGTTGATGACTGCCTACACCAAAACACGTTCATTTCGCTGGAAGAGTGTTCAAGATCTGCTCTGGCTGAGAATCAAAGGTTGCTCTGTATCGCAGTGGAGGGTGATCCATGAAATTCTATCTAGAGATTGATCGCGATTCACAGTTCACATCAATTCACATCATGCAATCTAGCGAGCGGAGTTCTCGGAATATGATGTAACCTCACATCAAGAAGTGATCAAGATCTGGCAGTATCTAGTCATTGCCAAAATACTTCTTAGCGTCGTGGATAACTGACATGATCAAGAACATGGTAACGGCAGCTTGTCTTCTCCGATCAACCGGAGCTCATTTCCTCCTTTTTCTCGCTACAACGCAGCTGAGAGTGATTCAGAAAGGCACGCATTTTGCGACTCATGGTCCTGCGAGCCCGACCTCTACGATCCAGGCTCTCGACCTAGGCAGAGCGGACCTTCTTGTCCCCATCACTTGGCCCCTACTTCGGAGGGTGAGGTGGTCTTTGATTTCGCATCGGAACTCAAGAGATAGTTCAAGCGCACCTTCCTGTCATCTGGTCTTCTCGATTCCATTTCGTAGGTATTGTTCCTGGTTTTCGCATTCTACCTCCTCTTAAGTCGAAATTTTTCAGTTGGTTTTCTATTGTTTCCAATCTTGCAACACATCCTAATCAATGTACCGTTTCGCCTCACAGGGTAGTTCGGGGCACACGACTCTTGTTAAAGTGAGAACTTCTCAGGCGCAAAGAGACACCGCCTCGCAAATATAAGCCTTCAAAGTTTTCTAAGGCAACCCTAAAGGCAAAATTGTCCAAAAATTTATATAACTACAACGTTTAATTCAGCCTTAAGCTTTTTGATTTGACAAATTTAGTCTTAAAGATTTTCATGATTTGCCAATGTAGTTCTTTTAATTAATTTTGATCGGAAACTGTTGATGTGGCAGTTCAATTAGTCCCAGCCGTTTTACATGGACGGTGGATAGCTGGTGCTACCGGCCATCTTCGAGGCCCCAGCAACAAGTGAAGGGAAATAGGGAAAAAATAAAAAAGAAAAGAAAAAGAAAAGGCACGGTGAGCGTTGACATCAAAGATTGATCTAATATTTTTAAATTCTAAATTTTCTTTTTTTCCCCTTTCCTTCACATAGATGCCTTGCTTTTATGTTAATTATTTCTAGCATTAAAAAATGGATATTACGACAAATTTACAAATCTACAAAGGGTGGGCAACATATAAAAAAAATCATAAAGTTGTTGTTTTGGTACCGATTTAATTATAAATATTTCAATTGGACCAATTTAATCTTAAATTTTTTTGCATTTGTGTCAGTTGAGCCTATTTAGTTAATTATGAGTGGAAATCACTAACAAGGATGTTAGCCATCCTATATGACATGGCACATAGATAATTTTCATTTTTATTTGTAAATTTTTATGAGTTTTTTCTTATTGCTTTTTTGTTTTCCCTTCCTTTCCTTTTCCCCTTTATGGGCTGGCCTTGCCGTGGCTAGTGAGGGTGTCAAGTCCTTGCCATGGCTAGCGAGGGGCTTGCAGCCCTCACCAGCCAATAGGGGAGGGTGTCAGCCCTCGCTTGGATTTGAGCAAGGGCCAAGTGCCTTAACTTGGTCTGGGTGATAGTCGTAAGCCCCTTGCCTATGGTTAATGAGGGTGTTGCATCCTTGCCTAGACCAAGCGAGGGTTGGTGGACCTTGCTTGTAGTCGGTGATGTTTGACTAGCAAGGGCATTGTGGCCCTCACCCAGAGCTAGGTGAGGGCTCGATTGTCATGCCCCGACTCTCGAGCACGCGGCAATCCCTGTTCTCTTGCGGTCATTTGATTTGTGACTCCCCAGAATCCATCGCCGACCGTTATTTTTATCTTTTAATTAAACGCATGCAAAAACGAAACACAATCCTCGGTCAATTACAAAAGTATGGATAGCAAGAAAACCCAACAAGAACACATTCAAAAGTACTGCTTTATTTATCTACTGATTAACCTTAGGAAGTTTACAAGTACAAGCCCTTACCACGGGCATCTTCCTAACGAGCCAATGAGATCAACAGGCCAGGGTTAATCTACTGCCTTCAAAGATGGCCGCGAATTGAAACACGCGTCGATTCTCCATCCTATGGCCCTGAAAATTTTTAACCACGACGGATTGAGATAAACTCAGCAAGTCAAAGTCCTAAGCCTCGGTTAGGAACTTCATTAGCCTTGGGAGCAATCTAACCATGAAACCTAGTTTCGGCAAACAACACATACCACACCTCAAGCAAGTATTATCATACGACGGTTCAATAAGCGAGATGCAAACACGGGCGACCCTACCCGGCCTTGGCACACGCAACCTGCGGTAAACCGTCAATTCAATCATCACGACATTAAGAGCATATGAATAATCGAGCATCTCACACAACTTTCTCATGTCTCACACCCACACATGCTCCGATTATTACGACCCCTCCTCCTGGGCTACGGCACAACCTTATGGTTGGCGGTTCCTGGCTAAACTAGCTTCGTCCTCTTTACCTCGAGGCACGGCGACGTCAAGGGCTCACTCCCAAGACGGCATTCCCGAAGGAGTACAAGACCTGCCCACTACCGCAGTCCTGCTACTAACAGAGGCCCGGGACCTGCCCCCATACCGCGATCCCACATAGAACCCCTCTCTGTCAGGCATCCGACCGAAGTCAGGCGACCTATTGGCCACGGCACAATCCCATAAGGATTGTCGGTCCTTCCGGCAACGCCGGGTTCCCTCATTTAATATGATCATGCAACACATCATCTAGCAATCCATTTATATATTTGCTCTGTCGTGAATGCAATATCGCTTATGCTCATGCGACATACCATTTCAGATAACCACGCAATATGTCATGCGATCTCACTCGACAATTTCCAAAATTCAATTTCCAATCAGTATTCAATCACGCGTATTCCCTAACTCTTGGAAACAACCAACAATTCAAGTCTCAATCTGTCAATCAATTCCGACCAATCAACATCACGATACTTCGATACCCAACCACGTGTCTCAATATTTAATAATAAATAAACACACGTCTCAATATTCAATTATCCCAAAAATAAGTATAAACTATAATTATACTTAAAAATATTTATTTAAGAAGCATGATATAGTCGATTGTTCCGATAAAATAATTCAAGTTTCACAAAATACTTATAATTATTTTTCAATCCCATAATTAATTATCCAACCCAAATAATTCCATTTAGTAAAATCCTTTTTCAATAAACCAATGTCATTTAATAAAATAGTATATAAATAATATTGACTTTGAAAAAATAGACCATAGTAATTTTCCCCCAAAATTACTCAATTAAAACCATTTCTAATAAATAATCACAATTAATTATTTTCTCCAAAAATAATTAATTTTCAGCAATGAATAGTAATAACAATATTATTATTAATAATTCGAAATTATAAAGTAATTTAATTAATTAATAATTCCGAAAATACTAAATTATTAATATTTATTCCAAAAATAATAATAATTTTACTTATTAATACTAACCATGATTAACACTAAGCAAGCTTAATCAAATAGTATTAAAACACTAACAATCATCCTCCAAAGCACTAATCAATAATTAAATTAATTAAACTACTCCTAAACAAGATTAACCCCTAACTAAGGGATTAGGAAATCGACTCATGGTTTAGCGATTCCGACAACACGAGCGCGACAGCGGCGGCGAGGGGAACGCCCGGGAACTTCCGGCGCGTCGGGACGAGACGGCCCGAGACCGAATCTCGGCCGAGGGCGGCTGTCCACGCGGTGAAAAGCTGGGATACGGAGGAACCAGCGGCTGTGGCGGCATAGGGCTGACTGGTGGGCGGTCCGGCGACTCCGGACGGCGGCCAGCAGCTCCGGCGACCAGGCGGCGGCTCCGGCGAAGGGAAAACAGAACTGAGATGGGGCTAGGTGGCTGGGCGGACGGCAAGTGACAGCTGGGCGGAGGACAGAGGTGGCTGGCTGGTCGGCTGGCTTCCGACGGCGACTAGGGCGGAGGGACGATGGCGGCCGAGCGACGGCGAGGCAGCAACTCGCTGCTCCGGCGTCCACGGGTCTGGTTCGGCCCAAAACCGAGGAAGAAGAAGAATAGGGGGCAGCAGCGGTTCAGCTAGCTCGTCGGCGACTCCGGCGTCTGGGCAAGGCGGCCGACGTTGCGACGGCGGCGGCACGACCAGAACTGGAGCAAGACAGCAGCTCGGACAGGGGAGAAAGAGATGAAGACAGAGGCTGGGCGGGGCCGGTTTGGCTCAAGGCCGGCGGACGGCGGCTCACCGGCGACTGGGCGGCAAGCTGGCGGAACGGTGGAGCTGTGGCGGTGATGGGTGGTGGTTGCCAGCGCCGGCGGCAGCAAACCAGCTTCGGCTGGAAGAGAAGAAGAAGAAGAAAGGAAGAAGGAGCTGCAAGGGGGGCTGAGCGTGCGGAGGAAGCTGCCCGGAGAGAGAGAAGTAAATGGGTGTCAGACAAGTGGGGGAAAAAGAAGAAAGAGATAAGGGAGAGGACTAGTCATAGGGAAAAAGGTAAGAAAAGGTGAGAAAAGATGGGGCAAGTGGGGTTGTCGATAAGGGGGAAACGTGAAGGGGAAGAGAGAGAAAAGGGAGGGAGAGAGAGAGAACGTGCGGAGGGGAGAATTTTTTTGGGGGGGAGGGAATAAAAGAAGACAATACAAAAATCTAAATAAATATATAGAAAAAGGGTATTTTGGTCTTTTTACCTCAGAAGCATAAATTTCAAATATTTGGCTTCAAAACTCGGCCCGTTGAATCATTTTCCAATAATTTGGGCTTATCGAAAAATTCGATAATCAATGAGACACGTCCAATATTTTAGTCTCGATATCCCTAAAAATTCGATACTCGATACCGGATTGAAATTCGTGGTTAAAATCAATCAATCGCAACTTTAGTACGACCTAACTTTCGGGCGGCATTTAGGGGTTCTCGCCCGTTTGACCCATGGTTGATAGCTTTTCAATCCACGATCGTGCATATTCAAATCGGGGCGATCATCGATTGTCATGTAATCACGAGAGGTTAATTGCTCACACTGAGTACAGGGCCAAAAAGGAAATCGGTTTAACGTCGTTCGCAATTAATATCGAAGTCATGCGGAATCACTCGCAATCCGACCTCGTATTTTTGCCGACTAAATTTATTTCCGTTCGCTAATTGGCATGCAACAATGTAGTATTATTCATCTTTTATCCTTATGGTCGAGCGGCCTATCCCCGATTAAATTTACTAGTCGTACGCGTACCGATCCTTAATTACTTTGCCAAACAGTTAGTTAACTTGTGAGGGGCCAACTCAGAGTAAACGTAACTAATAGTGCATTGATAAATTAACCATTTCATCTATCCCGGAATGGGTCAAAATTCAGGATGTTACACCGATGATCTCACCTAGATCTTGGAGAGGGCATAGAGGCCCTTGCTTGTGGCCGAAGATAGTCAACTCGCAACCTCATTGGACCATGAAAAAGGAAAAAAATAAATAAAGGAAAAACTAAGAAAAGAAGAAAAACAAAGAAAATAAAAAATAAAAATGTCTATGTCAATGCTAGGCATGCCACATAGGACAACACTCAATATCCATGTAAGCAATTTTTGTCTAAAATTGGCTGTATTGACTCAATTAACACAAATATAAAAAGGTTAGGACTAAATTAGTCCAATTAAAATGTTTAGTATTGAATGACACTAATGAAATATGTCGAGGACTTTAATGTTTAAGACTAAATTAGACAAATTAAAAAGTTCAGAACTGAACTAGTTGTTGTACAAATATGTTTAAGACTTTTTGTACAATTATCCCTACTCTTAGATACACGTAGAAAAGGTCATCTATACTAAGTCCGAGTTTGTCAACAAAATTGAATTTCGATGGAAGAAAAATTAAAAATTGCCTTAGGTATGGTACTCCTTTCCACATAGATGTCATAACTAGTTGCTGCCAACAAAATTTCTAGCAATGTTAGAGACAACCCCAACAAGCACCGAAGAAGAAAACGATCAAATTGAGGGCAAAATCAGGGATAGAACACGAATATTGAAGGGGAAAAGAAAAAGTAAAACTGATGCTAGCCAGAATGTGAGCTGTACTGCCCTCGATAGGGAGTCATGTAAATAAAACAACAGCATCCTCAAATGCCACAACAGTAAAAACCCTAAACCTAGCTAAAACCGAGTTTCATTTTTCTTGACATGACAAAAGGTACTGAAGCTAACAACAGAACTAATGGGGTTCTTTGATTATCTTTGTCCCGAGAAGTCAATTCCCGAACCTCTTATCATCGCGCTTGCTTCGGAGAATGTTTGAGGCCGTCAAGTGCTTAAAATAGACTCCAAAGACAGCGCCGAGGATCAGATGAGGTGCGTTCTTGACTTCTCCAAATAACTCCTTTTGAGTTAATATACCGTCCCTTAATCGCCTCCTCTCCCATTGAAAATCACCTCCTCACTCTTGCTCTTGCCTTCTAAATTAAACTGTCCAAAAGAGAGCGAAGAAACATTAGACGTTTAATAAAAGGAAATCAGAGGAGATGGTTACATAAAACATTTGTCAAGACGAACAAAGCAGTCAGAGAAGATTCTATCTTGTCCAGAGACGGTGGAGAAAGAAACGCCACGCATGTGGTACTAGGGTTATTGATATTGCTAAACTACCTGAGACAAATTGTCTATTTCCTCAGACAGCAAACAAAAATAATAAAGGAAAGATTTTTACTCAATGGATAGAAGAATGGAGAACAAACCTAGATTCACAACAATGCATTTTTCGACGTTCGGAGTGATAATACCATCAACCCATTCGAGCAACTTAAAACCCTAATGCACCCAACAAAGGCTGTGCTGCTTTATTTGCAAAAACAGATAACCATCTACCTAAAATGTAGAAGGTAAAACTTACCTAGAATACAAGGAGAAAAATGAAACATCAGGATGAGATGATGTCATTCTATTGAAAAAGAAAGAGATGAGATGATTTTTGACTTACCAATGTGCACGATAAGTTAATTGTTCTCAGGCGATAAAGAAGCCCTAATCCTCTCGACAGTGCAAGCAATCAAATTGTTAACGGTTGCGACCGATCCCAGAGAAAGCTTAGCAGTTGGGACTGAATCGACCAGAATTTGAAACGCGACAGTCAAGAGAGATCCACCAGATGCCGCTTCGCCACCACCTTGCTTGGACGAGCCATCAGGAAGTATGGAGAAACCAGAGGGAAGAAGAGCCACGTAGTCGGGATCTCCGCCATTTAGAACCACATTCATTGCGACGATATCTACAGGAGCATATACCACAAAAGCGCCCATTGCATCAGTGCAGCTCTCTTGCAATATCAGCATGTTGCTTTGGCTTGAATTTGCACTCTGGAAAAGATTTACAACAAAGGATTTGGTTAGATGGTAACTGAAGAATTTAGCTGCAACATTAGGATAGATACAAAGCTCACATTTACTCGCAACAGAGACACACAGTTGCCGGTGTCGCGGCCATTGGCGATGTGTGCCATTTCTTGAACAATCCCTCCATTTGAGAGAATATCCCACTGCACAGTAGCAAAACGATGAGGGCCATCAAATCAACATTACAAGAGCTTCCATTTTGCTTATTACTCCAGGCAAAATAAGCACCGCAGTCAAAAGGACTTTGGATACTTCATAGAACCAATTCTTTGGTTAAGAAAATGAATGATCAATCATTTATGCGCTCTATCATATACCCAGTTAAGGTGATGAAATGTAGGACGATATCTTATATAGGAATACTAGTACTACTGGGTTGCATTTTGGCCTGAAATCATGTCTAAGGAATTTTGGACAATGTTAGCTAATTAAGGCATCGAATGAATTGCCAGTCATCAAACTGCCTCTCTCTCCGTTATTTGTGCATCCCAATGTGGAGACAAAGGAGGACCAAGGACATGAATTCGCAAAACTCACTCGACGTGTATTGAGAGAACAATGTCTAGTTGACTGTACACTGATAAGATACTTATAAGGTAAAAGTCTCGAATTTAACATCCTAATTAAAAAAGAACACAGGAAGCTATACATATTAATGGCAATGAAGAATATTTGCATAGAATTTATTAGAAATCCATTTAAAGAATCCAAATTATATTTCCTAAGCTTGTCAAGTTTACCAACCAAAAAAGCAGATCATTGTTTCCATGAATGCGATATTGAAAAAAGTGAATTCTTCAGATATCTTTCCATTTATCCTCCTTCTCTTACTAAAAACAACATATGCTACAGACTTGTTAAGGAAAAACATTGCATAATGCACATATAAGCTCATAAAGTTTTTCCCTACCTCACTTCGAGAATTCTCGTCACGAAGGAAATCAAAGACCCGCTTGGGGGAAACTGGCAGCCAAAAGGAAGTGGCAGCGCATAGAACTATTCCAGGAGGCCTGCCCGGATCATCCACACTTTTCCGAGTCATCACACGCACGTCGTCTGCTCCAGTTCCAGACAACGTCGTCCATGTATGAGCTGTAGATGCACTGACTCCGGCACAAAAGCTTATTACCATCCTCTCAGCAAGCTTCATCATGCTTTTTCTCCCTTCGGGGCTCGTTACGACTATGGAATAAAGCAACAAGTCAAAAGTTTAAACTCATTCAACCCTCAATGCTTCCAAAATGTTACCGCGAAAAGCTTTGATAAGTGTATACTGCATTGTCTACACTACAACCTTAGCTAACTCAAAAGCGAAAACATCTTCGGAACCAACGAAATAAATGGTAGCATAGCCTTAGTGAAAGTCAGTACTCACAGACAAAGCACTAGGTCCCTATGGGCACTATGTAAAGCCATCAGATCTTAATAGACCCTGAAACTCATAAGAGACACCGATGAAAGGGAAAATAACATGTATGTTTTTTTTGGTAAGGAATTTTTTTTTTTTGGTAAGGAAGATAACGTGTATGTTCGTTCAAGAGGAAATTAAAAAACCTCGATGCAAATTGGAGAGAAATGGCGTTAGAGTATTTGTGAGTGTAGGCCACAAACTAAGAGATACGGAATATTGATTTGCTATTAAATTAAAAAAATATCGGCATTCATAATCAAATAAAAAAATCCATCAATATAAACCTTCAAAGAGAGTCGAAATCAAAACATTACCACCAACATCTCCGCTGGGAATATGAGTAGCCATGGCACTTGCGAGACGTTCACATTGTCGATCTAACGTAGCTACCCAGCGTTTGGCCCCGAAAGCATGGCCGGAGCCAACAAGCTGCTTGTATAGGTTATGCACTCCTCTATCATCTACTTCCACATGCTCAAGCCATACGACCTACATCATGATTTTATTCACTTACCTTTTCTATGGAATGATATAGTTGATACGAACATCAGAAGAGAGTAAAAGATTCGTTATACCCTAGAGTATCCATTCGGCATTTCTTGAATAAGACATCCCGAAGGCTTCCTGCGGCATCGAACGCCTGGGTTTGGGCGTAAACTGTCCACAGAAACATCAACCACTGCCCAAGTCCCATCCCTATGTTGTTTGCAGTAGCGGACGAAATAAACTTCCCTAGTTGGAACAAGTGGCGATGGAACTTGAAATTCAGCCGTCACCTGGGAATTCATGAGATCAATCTATCAAATAATTGGATATGCTAATGAATGCTAAGTGCTCACTAAATTCCCAGACCTCAGCTGTCTTGCCTCCTTATTCATAACCACACCAAATTTGGGCATTAGTTTGATCTACTTAAGTTTGTATGAGAAGAAACAAATGAGTCATATGAATTAAATGCACATACATACCACTTGCAAGGCTCCATTGTAATTCCCTGCCACCCCAGTTGATAGTACTTCCAAAGTCGTAGCTCTTGACACAATGCTTGAGAATATAGTGGACCACTGGTTCTGCAAAATATATCATTAAGGAATGATTGAAAGGTACTTTGAATGCACAATTTTGCTCAACTTAAGTAAACTCAGCTAAATTGTGGACATCTAGAGGTATCAATGCAGCTAATTAAAATGGAAATCCTACCACATCCATGAGAATCTCAACAAGATTGATGTGATTCATGATGATGACCCCAGTTTCTCGCGAGGCTTCGCGCTTAAATCCGGTGGGGTTTGTTATGATCCCATGAGGAAACGCACGGATATACTCGTCTTCGTTTAGCACGCTTGAAGTGCCATCATGTCCCACAGTCCACATGGGCTCTCCGATCTGCACCATTCGGATAAGTTCCTCCATGGCTGCCACCGCCAGCTCAATTATCATCGGCTTCTCAGCTTCAGTTGGTGCAGTGATTGATCCGAAAATGTCCCCGCTGCCATAAATGTCACCCCCGACACCTGATTGGCCTGAGAAACTTCCGAAACCAAGCTCAAGTGGGCGAGGAGGGACTGAAGAAGAAAGAAGAGGGAAGTTCGCAATCGGCTTGCCCACATACTTTGCAGCTATCGCAGATATCCTATCAATCTGAAACCAAACTAAGAATCAAGATATAGCTTAAGTAAACATAGTTTTGGTTACTCATATTATAATAATCGACAAGTCATACAGTATGCTGTTGGGAAAAACATTACTTCCACAAGCGGTGCTAGATTGTGTACCGAGTAAGAACAGTCCACACTTTTTCTCAAGGGCATGGCTGTCATCAACTCGGACACCGCATAATGAAAACAATATCTCTTCCCATCTCTAATCAAAATCTAGAAATCTATTTACCTCTTCTCTTAGACGTGCATTTTCAAGCCTCAAGTGATGTTCATCGAAGGACATCTCTCCTATGGCAGTTGGGCCTCCACAGTTGGGACAGGAGGCGTTGTTGAGGGCTTCTCGGTACCTCATGTTATCTGCCCGGAGCTTCTCGTTCTCGTTGCGAAGCTGCGTGTTCTCGTGGCGCTCATGTTGGGTCTGAGAGTAAATAATTAGAGTAAATTTAAACATTAAGAAATGTAAAAAAAATAAAAAAATCAAAACAAATGCAGAGCTGGTAGTCATTGTCGCAGATCCATGCACTTTCCTTAATTCAGTTTTAGGTGCATTGTATTGGATTCGTGGTGGCCGTGATCAGATAGCGTAGGGACAACGTTAATCTCATGTAAATGTAAAGTCCAGAGATTTCCATTTGCAAAATGCTGCGAAGAATTAATCAAGGTAACTAGGTGAGCCTTGAAATTTCTAAGTACCAACTTTCTCGACTACGCTAGAATGCAGTGCAGGAAATGTTCAGGAAGGCATTCTAAAGTATTGGGTAAAGCGGGAAATATAATTGGATCCTAGGGACTTCTCATCAATCTCCAACACCAGATTGATCTTAGATCAACGGTTGTAATCAAAGAGACTCTTGAGTAATCAAACTCCCTTCTCCTCAAACTCCAACCACTGTGTTGTTCCACGTTATTAGTCTCATATTCTTCGGTTTTTTGAGGGGCCAAGGAATATGGTCACTTTAATTACCTTCAATTATTATTTTTTGGGTCTCGTAATTACCTTCATTTGAGTGCGCTTGTTTTGGAACCAAAACTTGACTTGCAAAGGCTCAAGCCCTAATTGACGCCCCAGCTCCTTCCTTTGCTTATCATCCGGGTGTGGACACTCCTTGAAAAAGCTAAACCCAAAAAACAAAATCGCCAAATGATTAAGAAAAAGTTAAAAAAAAAAAAGAAGAACTCTTAACATAAAAATAATCAAGAAATCATTAAGAAACGTGTAAAAAAATCATTGTTGAATAGGAAAAAAAGAACACAATTCAGGGCAAAACTCACGCTTCCATTTCTTGAATCTGGTGCTGGGTGTGACGATGGTAGCGCTTCTTCTTTCGGCGATCATCTTGCAGATCGTCGCCGGAGGGCGGCCCCTCATGGTTGTCGCTGCCAGACTTGGTGCTGTCGAAGTCGTCGTCTCGGAGGCGAGCGAGCTCGCTCTCCGTTGGATTCTGAGCCATGTCCAGGGGGTGAAGCGGTGGACCACCACCACCCTCCATCAAGTTTTGCTGGAAGATGTCCATCATAGATATCTCCTTTAAAGATTCCCAACCAAACGCTTATGGGTTTTCAATCTAAACAAGAAAAAAAAGAAAAGGAAGAGAGACAATACAAAAATGACCACTCTCAAAGAAAGCAAGGGAAAAAAAAAATCAGATATACGTCCTAATTAACACACGAGTAAGTGTGTGAGAGAATGTTTGGAGAGATAATAGGGGAGCACAATGGCAACGAGGAGTGATTTATATAGAGGAGAAAAGGGGAAGCATTAAAAAAGAGACTTGAAAAAGAGTTGGATATGACTCTAAAAGGCAGGCAAAAAGAGAAAAAGGAAAAGCATTAACCATTCATGGGCAGGTTTGATAATGAGAAAATTGGCAACTAAAACTGCAACGTAATGATCCTGCTAAAGAAGCATAAGCGAGAGGGCTCTCGAATTTTCACCTACTCTTTTCTTTTTATTTTCAACGGCAGAAGTGAGAGAGGGTGAGCGGGTTTCACACGTAGGGGTGGCGATGGAACTGGAATTTCACGCGTTTTTCGAAAAACGAGATGGATTTTTCTTGAAATAGCAAAACATTGAAAGGGAGAAACATGGGAGATCGAAATAAAAAATAAAAAATAAAAGAAATTCATCACAAAACAGAGAAGAGACCTTCGACTCCTGCTGCAAACCTGTAAAAGGGTGATGAACGCAGGATCTAAAGATCTGTCCAGAGTGAGAGGTGGAGAGACTGACAAGAGTCTTGTGTTTCAAGACACAAGAATGATCTTCATCTTATAAAAGATTAGAAATCGCAACGAGAGAGAGAGAGAGAGAGAGAGAGAGAGAATTGATTAATCGGTGAACCGAAAGGTGAAATGAAAGTAAAATGGCAGGAACAAAAAGGAGATCACAAAAATCCCAACAGAACAATGAGTTTCACCTTCGCAAAGTTTCAAGAAAACCAAAAACTGACCTGAGCAATCCCGAACCCACCGGCGTTCCCGTTGATGCCGACCATAGGAGACACGTCTCTCGCCGGAATCATGATTCGGGCAGGCATTTTTTTTCAGTAGTCTTTTGGGTTTTCCTCGTATGAACAGTAGTGATTTTAGGGCTGGGACTTGGTGAAGATTGTGTCTGGAGGTCTGAGAACGAGGCTAAATATGAGGTCACTACAAGGAGAGAGAGAGAGCCAGGTAAGTCTTGACTTTGGTCTGGTGTTGCCGTTGAAACATAATTAAGATAGGGGATTCTTTTTTTTTTTTTTTTTTTGGGGAGAGAGTCAATGTCCTTTTCCCTCTTACGTGCCAAAAACACGAGAAAAGCGGAGAGATAAGGGTTGACAAATTTCTCTAGGCGCTGTCCTCTCCTTGATAGAACCAAAAACCAGGAAGAAAAGTGAAAAACGAAAAAAGAAAAGGCAAGTGTAACGCCCGCTAATCTCTCACTCTCTTCCTATGTCGTCTTTTTCAACTATTGAACGTTGCGTTTCATTTCATCTTGCTCCATCCATGCTCTGCAACAAGGGAGAGAATCCCAAAATTAAGCAAATATAACATATCATGTAAAAAGAGATCATGGGTAGTGCTTAGAAATTATTGTTAGGCTTGTCTATTCAAGCACAGGAAGATAAAGTGATTAGTGCAAAGTATTGCCACTGATAGCTACTTGGGAGATTATTGCCAAAAAATAAACAAATGCAAAGTAAACTTAGAGAAGAACTACTGGACTTACTCTGAGAAATAAAATGGCAAAATTTGTATAGAACAATGAGGGGAGATCAGCGTCCGGTTATTCTGCGTTTTGGTGGAACCCTAACTCAGAATCATTTTCTTGGCCACGGAGAGAGAGAGAGAGAGAGAGAGAGAGAGAGAGAGAGAGATGATGAAGAAGAAGATGATGGAGGAAGGAAGCACAGATGTAGAGAGGGAGAGGGAGAGAAATGCCAGAGGGGAGTAATTGTAGAGGGCATCGAGAGGGTGCATCAGCATTAAATGGTGGAGGGGGTGGGTTGTCAATGAATTCAATACGAGAGAGAGAGAGAGAGAGAGAGAGAGAGAGAGAGAGAGAGAGAGAGAGAGAGAGAGAGACTGAGAGAGACTGAGACTTAATTTGACGCTTAATCTGATTCTACAGGTGATTCCGTCATTTCTTCCTCAGCCGCCCTTCAAGGTTCTACTTTGATTTATTGGACTCTCAGTAGAGGATGCTTTCATGAACGCTTTGAGATCCTGAGAAATATCGAATGGTCGATTAACAGGTCGTGTCGCTCTTGCTCGAAAGGCAATGTAAATGATCTTTAACTCTTTTTGGCCATTGAAGGAGATTAATGTAGTTGATCTTTATATTATCCGTAATTGGATACTCAAATCTGGGTTATGCCTTTGGGATGGAGAAGAAATAGAACTAAGCGCACAATCGTGTCAATGGTATATCTATCTTGTTGTGCTCGTGCTTATAATCAACAAATCACACTTTACATTGTTGCTACGTGTATACTGGTAATAACTAGATAGGTAACCATCGGAAAAGAAAATCTTTCATTCGCATGATGGAAAATAGAAATTCGGTCGTTTTTTTTTACACAGGAGAACATTAGGATAGCAGATGGACATAGCAAATTTCACCAATTCAAACTCTTTCAACATGGAGGAACGGCACCAGCATCCTAAATGAATATAAACGTGTGAACGACACTAGGTGTGAAAGCGAGAGGTCGAAAGGATCCATCACCTTCCTCTTCGTGCGAGATAAGAAAATGCCTTATGCATCAATTTGGATTTCGAAAAGCTCATTGTGCCTATACATGAAAAGTGACAACATTATTCATGTGTAGGACGAAGTGTATTGCATTAGATGCGATTCTCATTCGCTTACTTTTTCTCTAACATCATGTGACTAATTTCTATTGGTGTGATTTTGATGAGATAACGATTTTAAAACCTATTGAATTTACCTTCTAACTGTTGATCAATCAAACTATATCTTTGGATCGATTCAATCTTTTGGAAATGTCATAACGTGTGATAACAAACCAAGCTAATCATAAGAAAGACGCATTCCTGATGGCTTTTGTCTTGTAAAATCCATTTACTCTTGAGACCAGGTACGTTCGAACTTCTTTGGCAGGATATCTAAACATGCTTCATAGTTATGTCAGTATTGATTTCCATAATTTCGCTTTCATGGAATAATATTAATGACAATCTCATAAATGGGAATGAAGGATAAAATCGAAGCATAAAGCAAGCATTCCATGTGCAAATTCATTTATTTGGTGGGAGACTCCGAAAAGTACATATGATAGTGAGGGTGAATCACTGAATTGTGACACTATGAAAACGAATTCGTAATTATTTTCCCTTTTTTGGCAACGATGTTTTCAATTCTATGCTCAACTTCCTAAATGGGTTTCACTCAAATGTTGATATTTTTGAATTAATGAACCTGACTATTTTGTCAGGAAATCTAAGAATTTTGTTATATCCTATTCACTGTTTAGTTAATTGTTATAATAAAACCGGATATTTTCATGTTGTGTCATTTCTATTGTTTCGTATAATTGGTACATCAATATAAGTGAACCCGAAAATCTAGAAATGAAGATGGTAAGAATTTCTCATGATTTCATTACTAAAGAAATCACAAATGCATTGTTTGTAGATGAAAAAAAAAGAAAAAGAAAAAAAAGAAAAAAAGAAATCACAAATGCACAAATGTAGATAGCATCCATCAATCAATTCATAATTATTGTGTTATCTAAATCTTAAAGAGAAAATGAGTTCATTGCAACAATAAGAACCATAGCTTCGACTTTATCAAGAAATAAAAACGGGCTCTAGCAATGTTGATGAAAAGGATTAGCTAGAAAACACCAAATCTAGTAAGAGAGAGAAAACATGATTATATAACTTCTTGATTTTGGAAAATATAATACTTTAACTCTATTATCACTTTTATGAAACTTCAACATGAACCATAAAGGAGAAAGAACTTTAGCTCTCATTGTTTTCCTGCAGTTTTGACGAACCAAAGAACTATGGATAAGTCATGAAACTTCAACATGAACCAGAACATCATTTTCAAGTTTGAATTTATTCATTTAAAATCTAGGTTTTTTTTTCATTTTAATTTACTTAATTTTAATTATTTTTCCATTTCTTGTTTTTTTTATTCCATTGCATCATTCCTTATCAAAAAATCATTAAATAATAAATTTACTAATATACCTAAAAAAATATATATCATAGAAGGAAAATATATGTAAATAGAATAATATCATAGCAGGAAAATAAATTCAAATATATAATAATACGTTATTATTGAGAAAATAGCTTTTATATCATGATATATGAAACGCCATCCACTTTTTAGCAAAAAAAGAAAAAAAGAAAAAAAGGAAACCCCATCCACTTTTATTCAATAACTCTCTCAAGATATTTTATCTTGATTATATTCTCTTCATATCCGACTTTATCTTATCTTAAATGGGAGTTAAACAAAGGATATGATTATAATATCCTAAATTTTATCTTGACTACCAAACATAGGGCATGAAAACCTTATTTATATATTTCTTTATCTATTTATGATCTTTATATATGAATATTTCCTCTCTTTGACATAATCGTGTCATGATTGATGTCGTTGAGTATAGTTTTCCTTAAGGTTTTGAGATTATTGGACGTTTTCCTAGGTAATTTTTCACGTACAAGTTATATTCACATTCTTTTTATAAACATGTGAACCGAAATGGCAAGATTAAAGGATTTGTGGAAAAAAAAAAAATCCTTTAACCATGTTCAAGATCTTTCACAATAGAGCATCAAACACCATATGTCACTGTTCATAAATTACAAGATGGCAATCATTTACTAATTAAGTTAATCGTATTATGTTGTACTACATTGAGATAATGGTGACATTTTCCATCTTACACACCTTTGTTGGCAGCATTTACTATGGAAACATGACAAACCAGGACAACAAAACTCACCTGTTGAATTGCTCTAGGCCTATCTGAGTGGAAGCTTCCCTTTCCCAAAGCCTAGTACATGAAAAGATACTTGAGAAGTTGAGTCTCGCATTGGATAATTAACATGTGAAAAATTTAATGATTTTTAGTACACTCACAATTTATTAGCTTAAAATGTTGAGCAAAAAAGCGGTTTAACTAACATAATAAGGGACTGTTTGGTAATTAGTCAATTTTTAGCTATTTTTGTTCTTTTGTTCCCTAAACCAAAAAAAAATAGGAATCCATTTAGTAATGTCCATTTTATTCTGGAAACAAATTTGTTCTTGAGATTAAATTTGGAATATATCATAAAGTAGAAGCAAATTATTTTTTTGTTCTTGAGAACAATTTTTGAGTATCAAACCATTTTATTTTATTCTTTTCTTTTCTTTTCTTCTTCTTCTTCGTTCTCTAGCTGGTTTATGAGCTCGAGATGGCTAGTGAGCTCGACGATGGCAGGTGAACAGCTAGAGACAAGGTTCAACGACCTTGCGGTGGTTGGGCAAGGCTCAACCTCATCTAGATCTAGTGAGGTCATTGGCTCTTGTCTAGTCGGTCACCAAGGTCGGCGACTGGCTAAAGGAGGAAGAAAAAGAGAAGGAAAAAAGAAAGGAAAAAAAAAGAAATATTTCATAAAGTTATTATAAAATTTTAAAAAAATTTACATCACAAAAAAAATTCAAGGTTGTATTAAACTCATTTCTATTTTATAAATAAAAATTTTGTATAGTTACTAGACATTTTTGAATGCTTAGAAACTTGTCAAAGGAGTAGAATAAGAAAAAAATTATTTATGAACAGAAATTCTTGAAAACAAATGACTACCATACATACCCTAATAGACTTGAACTTAGAACTTAGCTCTCTCTCGACAGTATCGAATTGGGAGGAAGGATGGAGATTAAATTGCAATCGCAGGCTGAAATCATAAAGGCGACTGAGCACGTATGACATCAGACCATGAAAAGAACGTACATTTGAACTCCAAAAACCAACTCGGTTCGATCCTTCCGAGCAATAGCAAATGATTTTATTTAAGTTCCTGTCAGGATGGCATCATTCATCTTCAATTCCCCCTTCACTGCACCACCTGAGACAAACTAAATCGGAAGAGAAAAGGAAGTAAATTGCGTTGAGAGATGGGACTGCTCTTGTTCCGTATGATTGAGCAATTTAATTCAGCGAAACAAAAAACAATGAAACAAAATGTTCTAATCAATACAAAAAATTAATTTGAAAGGCAAATAAAAAATAATCCTTAGATCTTTAGGGGCTACAGGCATCTTGCGACACTACTGAGGGCCATCTTGCCTGTCTAATATAAATGCTATTGGCGGACTGAGAAGATTGTATTATTTATTTTAACATGCCAATGCCACATACCTTAATCCCTTAATTGGTATAATATGTTTTTTGTGCCCCATACCAGACTCTACTTTATTGGTGTTTTACATTCAGAAATGTTGAGGTCCGCATGAGATCTAGATGAAATAGTTTAAGAAAATACTGAGGTTCTTGGTGGTATTTCAATGACATAAAATTTTCTTTTCCAGTAAGACAAATTGTGGAGAGATTTGAGTTTCCCATCCACACGCTTTCTTCCTCTTTCTGCTATCTTTTTTTGGCGCCATCAATGACTGGAACTAATCAATGGAGGGCTGCGCATCGCAATGACTATTAAATGCATTCATGCCTTTCTCGTACCGCTTGCTCTCTCAGTTCTGAATAATCATCGAATTAAATACCTTCTCGTATTTGCCACATTGCTATAGAAAATGTCCAATCCTCCATGGATTGCAATGGGTTTGCACAGTTCAAATTTTGAAAACCTTTTTCACTAGAGAGGGCTGAAAGTCATTTTATTCCAATATTCTATGAACGTATCATTTTGCAATGGGAAAAAAAAAAAAAACTACTTGCTCACAAAAAGACGGTAATTTTCTCGCATAAATTTATGATAAATCTATATTTAGTTTCTGTCATAATTACCCGAATTTTTTTTTCTACGCACCCTTTTTGGAAAATGACCTTGTTAAGTCATCTGTATCTTCCTGCTTCCTCCAATTTCCGTCCCTTACGAAATCTAGAGATTAATAACCCAGCAAACAAAAGAAATAAAGAAGAAGAAGAAGCAGGAGGAGAATTCCAAACCAGTCCAAATCCAAATATATATAGACTTTTGGTGAATTGACACTTCTCTAACTTCTCTTAAGGTCCCTCAAGATTCACAACTTTTATGAGAACAACTCATTGGTATTTAGGGAAAACATTCCGCTTCATTAATATACATCTCTCTCTCTCTCTCTCTCTCTCTCTCTGTGAATCTACTCATGTTAGAATTTGTGGTTTTCCTGATGCCTAGGTAACCAAAAAGTTTAAGAGAGAGAGGGCATATGACATTTGAATGCGACTGATATCTACCCGCAGAAATTACTCATTCGTTTTCGTTTGTTTGCAAATTACCTGTCCCTGCTTTTGGGCGAAATTAGCTCGAAAGATTGTCCCAACTAACATGCCATGGATAGTCACCTGGGAAAATTTGGATGGAGAGGCAAACTCGAAGCATAGAAATTGTGGTTTGTTTCATAATTGACAGAAATGGCGAAATTTTATGCGGCATAAATTATTGCCACAAACTTACGTGGTAATTCCAGAATTTCTCGCAATGATTTCTTGAAAGAAATGATTTGATTATATGAAAGGAGAATGCGTTACTAGAATGGATGGAGAAATTTTTGGAAGAGGCACTTGAATCCATGTTTATAAAGAATTATGTAAAAGTTAATAAATGAAAAAAGATGCCTCTTCTTTAATATAAATCCACACGAAAATCCTTTTGGGTGATTGTCATAATGAATCGCTTTAATAGTCGAGAGTATTGTCTGAAATTGGTCCATATACGCTTTACATGTGTACAGTCCATTTACTAAAGAAAATGCGTATTCTTTCAACAGTCCCGAAAATGCATAAAAACAAGTATGTACAGTACAGTACAGTATACGCCAAAATAAAAGGACTTCTGCGACAGTACAGTATTCACCAAAATACAGTACACTACACTACACTACACTACACACCAAAGCATATATGCTCAGCGTGTTTTTCGATCGCGGCAGTCGTGGCCAAATCACTTCCTCGTCTTTCTCCTGATCTTTCTTCGTCTTCTCGGAGAAGAAGCGTCCAAGATCATCGTTTCCTCGGTGGGGCCCCAGCTTATGTCAGCCCCTTGATGCTGCCGTTCGAGAGGGGAAGGGGAAACGGCAAGTGGGGCCCTCCTCACGGATGGGGTCAAGATTGACCCTAGAAACTTCAATCAACGAAGGGGCCCGAAGAGAAAAGGCAAAACCTTTTGATTAGGTCAAAGGCTTTTTGGGAAATCGAGACTTTGGCCAAGTCAGCGGCTCTTATCGTAACTAGGCTGGCGTGCCGAAAGTCAACAAGTCTCTAGAAGTAATGCAGTAGGTGCTTTAAGCACTAAGCCGATTGTCGGTTCGATCACGACACGATTTAAGCCGGTCACCTCGTTGAACACAACATGACGCATTTACCACGCATTTACCACGAACCTACTTAATCGTAGACAATGGTGGTGTCGCGGCTTTATTAACGGCTCTAGTTTAGCGAGTACTTCTAGGTGGGGACCCTCGTTGAACATATTTAATATCGAATACTTCGATTTTCAAAGCGTCAATCACACGTGATTAGATTCTTAAAAAGTCCAAGAGGAGGAAATAAGCGGAAATCTGTCTTAGAATGGGAGATCCCATAATGTCATTTCTGTAAGAAAAGAAAACATGTTTGTGATGGTGAAAGGGAGGTTTCGATCTCTTGCTAGGTCGACTTGTTCTTCACACGATGCTTGTTGCCCTAGTATCCCCGGTTATATGACCCTGATTTCCAAAGTGTCGGTCGAACATAATACGGGGAAACTCACATGAAATGGCATTCATTCTCAGAAGGAAAGTGTTGGAAGCCGCTTATTCGAGGAAGATGCATTTAATCAAAAGGTCGGCTAATTATGATAAGGTCAACCCCTCTGTCGATTTGAACGCGGATTGCGTTGGGATCCTAGGAACTCTTTTGGGCCATCAATGAGGAGACACCCCACCCCCCTTCCCCGCCCCTCCCCAACTACTCGAAAACGGTGTGTCGAGGGGGTCAATGCGAGGGCGATGGAGGGGACGCATTTAAGACCGACATGCCGGTTCAACGTGGAAACGAGAGGTACCCGTTTGGACTTTTTTTTTTTCTTTCTCTCCACCCTTTTTGGAGTCTAGCAGGAGGACTGCTCGATGTCAATGCCGACGGAGCCACCTCGCGGCCCCAATAACTATAATTGAACTAGCAACCCTTCTCTCCATCAGAATAATTAGAAAGTAATACAATTTTAAAGGATTAAAAATTGATATATCTGTGGCGAATTTAAAACGAAAAATCATAAACTGGTACGTTTGTGATAATTATATGTTTAAAGTTTCGAATTGATATACTCGTCAATTTTGCAATTTAACGGTGAAATTTAATGGAAATTAATAGATGGCAACTTTGTCGTAAGTGTACTAATTCAAAGTTTTTCACAGTATTAACCCAACTCACGACGAAATGAAATTGGGGATGATTTTATGGGACCGGTCCTCCGTGTTCTGCGCTTTGCCATGAGGGGCATTTTCTTGTGGTCTCTGGTCGGACATGTACGTGGGCACCTCTTGTCTTTGCCATTTGGTGGTGGTGGGGCTTCGGTGCGCGTGTCTCTGTGTAGATTCTTAAAACTTCGGAGACCTACCGCAGCCGTCCTTGGCCCAACTAACCTGTCCGGTGCGCGAGTTAGGGAAGGAAGAAGAAGAAGGTCTTACGGAGCAGAAGAAAATGTCTCAGTGCGAGAAAGGACCAAAAAACCGAAAGGACTTTGACAAAGATTTGAGATTTTTCTACCCCTTTTAGGTGCTTCTGTTCGCCTCTCCTTCCCGAGGTGTACCTTTTGTTTTGTTTGGTAGCAAAGCGTATAAGAGCCTTTGGATTTGACTAGCTTCACAGGTCCATGCATGCAGCCCATGTCCAATTTTAACCTTGGATATGGTTTCTGCCCGAACGTGGTAACATGTACTCCGGAAAAATGGTACTAATGGAAGGCGCCTTTGTTGATATTGGCTTGGATTTTTCCCGTTTGGTTCGGAACCGGCACCGGGTTTGAGTTTATCGGGACACTCGAGGTGTTCCGGAGGTGCGGAGATGGAGACGGATGATCGGAGAGGCGGAAAGATGACCCGCCTAACGCTTGGATTATACAGGCCAGTGGCGGGCGGTTGAAACATCTCTGGGAGATAAGAGCATTTTCTAGTACTCTGGCCTAAGAAGCTCCTGGCCGCCAAAGGCCCACCTAATTCAGTCGTGTTTTGAGCACTGTTTTGAACACAATTAGTAAAAACTCTCTGCTTTTTCTAGAGCCGTCATCCGAGAGAGCAGGGGGCTTGCGAAAACTCCCTTCTTGTTGATTGATTCTTGTAGGTTTAGGAGTATTTAGGATCGAGAAAAACTCGAGTGAGAGTATTTGTAGCAATTACAATCTCCTCTTTGCCAATCGTGATGGAACCATTTCGTTTGGTCTCTCTCTATGGAATAAGACATTGCTTAATCATGTAAATCACCTGTGTTCAGATTCTGCATTTTATTTCTTGTCGAGTCGTCCTTGTTGTTTGTGATTCTGTGTCAATTGTAATGATGCGTTGTGAACATGGGATTTGCCGCATTCAAATCAAGTTCTTGATTAATCTATCGATCCTTTGGGGTCATCAAACTGATCATTAGTATAAGAGGCAAATAAGCTGGCTTCATCAATGCTCGAAAAGTTTTAGGATCTAAACACTCCATCAGAAAGTGTGCGAGAGCGAATTGCACTTTGCGCACCAATTTTGTGATTTCTATGCACTCTTCATTTCTCAATTATGTACGATCGGTACCGAGAGAGAGAGAGAGCTGGACATTGAACTGGTTTTGAAAACTTGCATTTGTTAGCCCAAAGCGTCATCGCGGTTGGGCTTAGATTGAAGCTGCAACAGAGGCAAAGTTCAGCCCATCAGCTTCGGTCCATCTGAAGGACACCCACGTTGGTGGCATTGCATTCGTGTGTTCGACATGGTCAAATGAATATCATAATTCGTACGATGGCGTGGTCTCAGATGACGACAATGTCTTCTCGTGGCAACAAAAACAAGACATGAGCAGTGCTGGTTGCTGTACTTGGTGTCCAGGAGATCGCTGGCTGTACTGTTTGAAAGGGGCTTGTGCAGCTCTCCGCTGGATATTCGGCATAGCAATAGGCGTTGAGAAAATCAAGAAATGATCGATTTTGGAAACTTAGCCAAGCCAGGAAGCAGATCGAGACAGACAACATGGTTGGTTAGTGTCGATGAGCAGTTTCCTTTTCCTGGACTCGAGTCGGAACAGGGCGTACGCCATCGTTGCATGCAACAAAAAAAGAAATCTCTTTTAATCTCATTCGCTTTCGTTGAACTCAGAAAGATTTCGTTGGTAACGCCTTTCGGGGTGCCAGGCCGGCCATCCGACGTTATCATCAACAGCTCACCCTGTCATGTAGTGATTTTAATAGGCACCCTTTCATCATCCTTCCATGTCTCTGTCCTTTTTTCCACTCTCTCTCTCTCTCTCTCTCTCTCTCTCTGCGCTACTGCCTCTGACCCTGCTTTAATCTGATCGAAGATGAACGATTTGCTCACGGTAATCCTGGAG
The DNA here is from genome assembly GCA_014182735.1 of Corymbia maculata. Classification (NCBI taxonomy): domain Eukaryota; kingdom Viridiplantae; phylum Streptophyta; class Magnoliopsida; order Myrtales; family Myrtaceae; genus Corymbia; species Corymbia maculata. Next base: position 6,091,374 of record CM024692.1, read on the forward strand.
TTCTTTACTCTGATTATGCTTGCTTTTGATGAACTTTGATGAATTACTTCTTCATGTAGCATTTATAAATCAATTTCCATCACTTTATTTTCTTTTTGCCTTTTCTTTTAAGATTTTAGTCGAGAATTTTTGTGCTGTGTTGGTCATACTGTCTGATGAATTCGTGTCAAGATTTATGGTGTATGCCCAATGACAACTTTGGATTAGAAGTTTACTTTTTATATTTGCGATATCATTTGCATTTAGTCGCTATCTCTGTCCTGTGCCCGCTGTCCAACATGCCACCTTCCTCATGTTGTGTGAGAGGTTTGTTGGAAAGAGTTCGTCAATTCCAAGTGCTATAAAATTTTTGTGTCATGGGTTTTGCGAGAAAATTTCGCTCTTGAATTCACTGACACGATGGATCCCTTCCTCTGTTTTTAGCACAGGATCCAAGAGTGAGCGAGTACTGATTTCTTTGGTTTTCTGGTTTAGGACTCCTTTGTCAGCGACGGGAAAATTCAACCTCCATCTGAGGGAGATGTTGAAATGGGCACTCGGTTGCCGAGGAGCAACTCCGACATGGGGCTTGAAGCTTTTAATAAGCAGGTGTTCATACTTGACCATTTAAGTTTCTCACACACTGCGACTGGATAAGAAGGAAATTAATGTAACGGGAGCTTTACATGGTTTGAATTGTTTCAGTTTCACCACATAATTTTCATCCTCCTAGTTCTGTTCTGAAATTGGATAGCGGAAAAAAGTAATTGTTGGAAAAAAGAAAGCAACGTGCCAATTGTACTTCTTGCCAATGTAGCCATCAGGCCCAGCATGAGGATTCTCAATCTGGTCTTCGTCTCTAGTCCAGTTCACTCTGTACTGCTGATATTTTTGTCTCAACATGAACCAACAGAAACTCTATTGTTGTATTTATATCTCAGATACAAGAGGTTGAAAAACAAGTGCATAAGCTCTCTAGCCTCCTCAAGAAGCTGAAGGTATGTCTAGTATACCTTGATATATGGAGATGTTCAGAAATTATCATGTCTCATCATCAGAATCAGATATATCTTTGATGACTATTTGGACAGACCGATGACTATGGTGGATGTTGCCATTGCTCATTGTAGATAAAAGTTCCTTGTACTTATTCATCCATATGTGTAAAGCATCTGTCCTCTTACCTATCATAAATGTAGTGTGTGGTCATCATTAGCACTTCATTTAGCTGTCAATGTCTCAAGCTCTCAGCTAAGACCCATGCTAATGCTATGTGAAGATTCGAAGAGGAAAGGTTACGTGGAAGTTTGCCTTAGAACCTTTCCTTCTCATAAACCGAAATATAGCGTGTAAAGAGTACAGTGGCATGTGGTTACAATTAGGCAATGAAACCTTAAACATCTCTAACATCCATAGAATTTGTCAGGATGCTATGGTAGCATGCTTTTGCATATTGTTGCAATCAGGGCTTTGTCAAATTACATCATGCATGGTTGATTTCAGGGGTCTGCATCACTATAATGTTTCATTTGACCATACTTGCTCAATTTGAACGTAAAACAGGATTCTAACGAGGAGTCAAAAACTGTTACAAAAGCCTCTGCTATGAAAGGTAATTGTCTCATCATGTGGTTGGGGGGTGATAAGCAGCTTAATCCTGGATGGAAATCTTTTGCCTTTGAACAACACCAGAAGATTGAATGATTTTGTTAATTTCATCTGAATTTCCGAATTCATCCGGGTTATAATGAGAGCGAAATGTCAAACTTCTCAGCAATCAAAAAGCAGATGGAGAGAGATGTGGATGAAGTGGGGAAAATTGCACGAAATGTGAAAGCAAAACTTGAAGCAATAAACAAAGAGGTGCGATTCTGCTTACTCTCTTGACATGGGCTATAATTTTCTGTAAAGCTCATTAGCATATTTGGGTTTTTCTTTTCAGAACATAGCGAATCGGAAGAAACCTGGATGTGAGAAGGGAACAGGAGTTGATAGATCGAGGATGAACATGACAAAGTGCGTTGCCAGTGTCAAGCAGCGATTACATTTGTCCCTATTGTTAAGAAATTGTCTGATGGATTAATCAATGGTTTTATCTTTGCAGTGCTTTAACGAAAAAATTCAGGGAACTAATGACAGAATTTCAGGTCTTGTTTTAGTTAAACCCGTCTATTTAACCAGTCTCTGGCATGACTTCTCATGTAAGATGTATGTTTTCAGACGCTCAGACAAAAGATTCAGGATGAGTATCGCTCGATTGTTGAGAGAAGGGTCATCACGGGTAAGAGTCCACAATTCCTCATAGTTCCAATCTTCAACATGGCAGATATTAGCAATAGCTTTAAGCTGCTGTTCTATTGTGCTAATATGTATATTGATAAATAATGGCAACCATTTTGAACTCTTTTGGTTCTTCATTGTTGTGTAGTCATGGGAACGAGACCAGATGAAGAGGTGAGCCTGATTCCTTATGTTCAGATTTGAGTTCTTTCTCTATGGATCACACTGTAATTGGCTAAATCTAATGGGCTGTGTTAGACAATTGACCGCCTAATAGAAACGGGAGATGGTGAGCAAATCTTCCAGAAAGCAATTGAAGAAATGGGACGAGGACAGGTATGTCTTGCAAATTTACTGTGGGTCTGAGCAGTTTCAATAGGATCATTTACAGTTTCCCTTGAAGCAAACTCATGTAGGCTTGAGATTTCCGTATATTACACTACTGAATGTCATTGGCTACAACTCTAGGTTGAGAATACACTAGAAGAAATTCAGGAGAGACATGATGCGGTAATGGAAATCGAGAAAAAGCTACTTGACTTGCATCAGGTATTTCCTTCTCTCAGAACTAAGCAAGGATGCTCCAGGTTGATGTGCATTCCCTAACATTAGTTTCTCTGGTGTTGTCAGATTTACTTGGACATGGCGGTCCTAGTAGAAGCCCAGGGGGAGATCCTAGACAACATTGAGAGTCAGGTTTGCTGCTTCTTCCTGGGTGCTAGAACCGTAACTCACACTTTATGCTATGAAAAGTTGCTTTGGCAATTTTAGTTTAGACTTTGTTAAGTATTAATCTACAATGATTGATGTCTACTTAGAGGTTGACTGCTTCCCATAGAATATTATCGATAATAAAGGAAAGCAACATTAAGAAAAAAAAATCAAAATTGAGCACATTTTAGACTGCTTGTCAAAATCTTCTCGTACTTTTTGAGTTTGAGTAAACATACAGTTATGTAGCTAAGGTGCAGAAAACCTATAAGGGGGACAGACAAATTTGGCTGGCAGAGGTGAATGTTAACGAATCTGTTTGATTTACTTGCTGAGTTTGTTTTTTGACAATTTATAGTTTTAGAAAGAATGATTCTACAATGTGGTATGACATCGCAAGTCATGAGTTTGAATTCTGAAATGAACTCTTATTGATATTTGGCCTGTTTTCCTCCAATTTGACTCCTGCCTCGGTTTGTTGGCTTGATGGGATCACATTTGCACAAATATTTGAAGTCCTAAGTTACCAGTGAAGGGAAATGCTAGTGAAACTACTAAATAGCAATTAATGGTATGACGCTGAGTAGATCGATTTGGTGCAGGTGACTAATGCAGTGGACCATGTGAACATGGGCACAGATGCTCTCAACACTGCCAAGAGCTTGCAAAAGAAGTCAAGAAAGTGCATGACTATTGGCATCATCTTGCTCCTAATCATTGCAGTCATCCTCATACTCTCAATCCTAAAGCCATGGAAGAAGTGATCACATCAGAATGATCAAGCTTCCAATCCACCGTGAAGGCATAAAGGGATGAAGATGACAAATCTTTACAAGGTGCAGGGCGGCAACTTTTTCTCACCCCACTCTGTTCTTTTTTTTTCTCAGGACTGTTTCGAAAGTGGAGATGAAGCCTGTGAAACTGTGCATTATGTTGTTGTTTTGATTTGGTATTATTTTTCCCTTCACATTTAGATGATTTCTTATTCTTTGTGAGCATGTATGACTCTCTATACTTGTGCTAAAATAAAAAGCGACTCATTCAAACACCAGAGCAAATTGCAATGAACATAAACAGAGTTTGAAGCAGTACAAAGACCAAAAGTTTAGAAGAGAGCTCAAAAAGATTGCTGACATGCAACATTATGGCCCCGAAAAACAATGCCCAGAATGACACAAATGACCTAATTGTAGATTATTTGCCACACATTATTATTCTACTCCAGTTCCACGAAATAGAGAAACTGGGCAATGATCCCTCCAAACCCCCCATTGACAATAGCCACATATAGCTCTCCTACATCCTTGCCTTCGCGACCACAACTGCCCCTTCTCCGAGCCCCACCGCCCCTGGCCTTGTCCACGATTCTTTGAACTGCTCTTCAGTCACCCCTGCATGTCACAAAATTCTTGTCAGCATGAGAAATGATAATAATGTGAACCGAACCAAATTGAATTGTTAAAAGCGCTTAATTTTACAATGAAGTGCTAATGGAGGTTAAAAGGTGTTCATCTTGCCTTTGCCCATAGCAGCTGTGGAGGAGATGCCTCCCTGGACAGTCTTGAGGTACCTATCGTAGTAATTAGCACCAGACCACTTCTGATGGGCCAGTGTGTCCACTCCATTCTTCCTCTCCTCTCTCTGAATCCTCTCCACATAAGCCTGCATTCCTCTCCTTGCGAAATCCTTGGCGAACGTGTCGATCACCAGCGCGTCGGCATGGAAGCCGGCGAGTGTGATGAACTGCCAGCAAAATCCTAATGTGGCGATCCTTGGGATGAATTCCCTCATCTGCTCGTCTGTCATTCCTGAAGCATCCCAGTTAAACGAGGGAGAGAGATTGTAGGCCAACATGATCTCCGGCTGCTTTGACTTCACGCCCTCAGCAAATTTGGTGCACTCCACCAGGTCGGGGCTTGAAGTCTCCATCCAAATGAGATCGCAGTGAGGTGCGAAAGCCCATCCTCGGACTATTGCCGCCATAACTGATCCCTTGAACCTGTAGAATCCCTCCCGGGTCCTAGGCAAGTCCCAATCCCAGAAGAGATTCTTGAGCCCCAGTCCCTCTGCGATCTCACGGCCTTGCTCATTTGAGAGGCACTTGTCGAAGCTAGAGTGGTTCATCCACTCGTTCAGCCTCCTCCTCTTCTCGTCCTCCCCAGCGTTCATGTCATTGATCGCGTCTGTGACGCATTCAGAGAATGTCTTGAGTTGTGCCATGGCCAGCCAATTATCCTCGAGGGCTTGAAGCTCGGGCCCGGTTTTACCAGCTGCCATTGCCCCTGCCAAAAGTGAGGCCAAATTCTTCCCTCGGAGGCTCGGGTTAGTGGCACCCAATATGAATTGGTGATCTCTAGTGTCCACATTGGTCTGGATCAGAGTCGCTGCAACGGCATCGGTTCTTGCGACCAGGACAGTCTCTACTCCCATAACATCGAACTGCAACCTCGCAGCCACGAGCCGGTTGATGTGTTCGCTGACCGCAACGAGCACTTTACCAGCCATGTGACCACATTTCTTGGTCACTGAGGATTGGTCTTCAATGTGGACACCAGCTGCACCTCGCTCGACAAAAAGCTTGCACAGCTTGACAGTCGCTGTTGTGCCACCAAATCCAGTGTCGCCATCAGCAATGATTGGCTTGAGATAGTCGACGTATGGGGTCCTGGCCCTCTCCTCTCGGCTCATGCTCATCCGCGCCTCCTTCTGCTTACGATCGTGGTATTGTTGAGCAAAGAAAAGGTGTTCGACCTTATTCGGGACGGTATCATAGGGATAGTCAGCGAGATCCGGCCCCGGTTCGTTGGTGGAGGTGTGGGTGGACGAGCACTGCCAACCAGAGACGTAGATCGTGTCCAAGTGCTTGGCCATCATGGTCACTTGCACGGGGTCGAGCGCGCCAAAAGTCCTGGAGGCCGTGCCGTTGGCTTGGTGGGTCTTCAGAGTTCTCCAGAGCTTCTTCGCCATCTCGTTCGAGCCATAGCCTTGTCTCAAGGTGCCCCGTAGTGCCACGACGTCTCTAGCAGTGTAGGGTCGCCGTGTTAGCTTGAACCTCTCTGAGTTCCACCATGCTTGCACCTCGGCAACTTCGGCTTCAAACCTCCCTTCTTCCTCCATTATCTATTCAAAGATTTTGACCATTTTCGTATACTTTTAAGAATCTCGAGTGATATTATGTGTCAAGCAATTCTTATTAAGACTCAATATGTAGTTTGCAAAGTTTCGTCGCCATTAGAGAATACTGAATGTATAGAGTTGGAGGGTGGCAAAATCTGGTGTAAATTCTTCATCATCCCTTAAATTGCTTAAAGATAGAGCAATTCTTTGGATGACTATTTCATTTGGAAGTCCCAGTATACTTAAATCTAAGAGTTTCGTGCACATCATCATAGAAGTAGTCGCATGTACTATGAATTGGTTGAGGCTCAAAATTTAGCACGAAGTTCTCATAAACAAGCACAAGTTTACAGAGATTGACCCTCCTTTTAATTATCTTGTTTAGATCTGATTGGATGAGTATGATCTTTAACTTCTATATTTGGTAGCGAGAGATGAAATATCATATGAAAATTCTGGGACTGACTTAATCTAACAGCCTGATCCCGGACCTGGCCTGGGTCCGGGAGTCACTCGACCATTTAAAGATGAGAATATGAATGCTTCATTTTTCTTTGGAAACAAGAAAGATTCTGAAAAAAACGTCATGATATTAGAACGGAGGCAAGCAAGGGAAGGTCAATGCTCTCCTGAATTTTATAGTAAACCTCTGAGAGGAACGACAATTTTTGTGCATCAGATAGCTGTCCACGAGGAAACAACGACTTAATAACAGTACCAAACACAAAACTTCAAATGACAAAAACTGCACATAACAGGCTGCTGTGAGAGCAAATTCATGTCTTTTTTAGCAATCTTTATTGTAATAAGCACTCCCCAAATTATCTAAGAGGCAAACTTGAGAGAGAGAGAGAGAGAGAGAGAGAGAGAGAGAACATGCATTCGCTCACAGCAAAAGATGGTGTTCATGAATTTTTGTCATGTGCAGCCAAAAAACATTTACATCATGATAACTATCCTGTCATTTCCACCGCCACTAACTAAATGATCTTAGCGTTGCTTGTGCAGTATCCTCACAAAGAGGCTAAAATTCAGTACTGAATCAGGACATATTAGATAACATCTGACCTATTTTAGCTCATTTTCACTAGATTCAGCAACCTTATTGTTCATCAGGTGATTTTCTAAGATGTGTTTCTTGCCTGAAAATACCCACGAATTGCTTGAACCAACACAATGGAATCTTTGGAGTTCAACTCAAATCATCGATAACAAAAATATTGAGTGCATGCAATAAGAGTGCAGAAGAAAGACCGAGGAAGGCTTGAGTCATGAAGAAGGGTTAAGGAAGGGCTTACCATGGAAGGCACTGAGAAAGATGCAGCCATGGCTAGAACTTGGTTCAGGCAAAGGAAGAAAGGGCCAAGTAATAGTACAGTAAAAACTATTTGGAGAAGTTCATGCAAGAGCTCCCTCAAGTCCCCTCGATATTTATAACAAGAACCGGAGAGGTGTCGATCTCTTCCACCACGTGAAACCAATAAAAATAAAAACTCGAACCGTTTTGAGGATAAGAAAAGAACAAAATCCAAGAAATTTCCACTGCAATTCCTTTTAAAACTTATCTACAGATTGTTATATTTACATTAAAAAAAGATGAAATGGAGTGAAACTTGTCTCTTGGGAGCTGATGTTGCTGGGCACGTAAAAGAAGATGGCCTCTCTCCAACCATCCTGTGCCACCATGCTTTTCTTCTTCCCATCCCAGCATGATGCCAACTTTCGCTTTTAATGCCCATTGCCCAACCGCTTCGGTTCTCATTTTGTCCTCTTTGTTCACCCTATTAGGGTTTGATAAACGAGTATCCTATACCTAATAAAGAACTATCCTATTTGTCAAAATTTTGATTTATTTTCATATATATTTTTATTTGAATGTTCAACGAGAACCTCAAATATATAAGGATCTCATTATGGAGTGTTTGTGACACTCGTTAAAACATGCTTACTAAAACATTTGATTGTAAAAAATGTTGATTGTGCACATCACAAAAATAGTAAGTTGCATTAGAAACAGTTCCCCTAACATTATTTTTCACAAAACCCTTAACAAGATCATATACTTATGTGTTAATAAATCCCTTTTTATTTTATGATTAATTGGTGTTTGATGAAGAGTCGCTGCAATTGAAACCTTTATCTGTTGCAACTGCAATGGCAAATGCGAAGGTCTTCTTTCAGCTGCACTGCATGTCTGACTGGACAGGAGCCCCAGGGCAGTTTACCGATAGTTATTAAGCTTCATTACAAGTTTATAAGGTCATGTATTTCTTCTGCACCGCGACGGGTTGGTCAAACCTGCATCATCTTTTCCAGACCACCGTTCCGATTCGCGAGCCTTGTGTTCCCAAGACACCCGAGCTTTGAAGTCGCTCTTATCGTGAGCCGAACCGGCACACGATGTGCATACCATCTGTATATCTTCTTGGCGCGACCTGAAAGAACTTCAAGGGACTTTAGCACCGTCACAGCATCAATCAACGTGATCGCTCGACACCCACAAGAAAAAATTAAGTTATTTTCCCATCCGTCTTAGACCTTGGTTTACGGAACGACACGTGATCGGCGGCGACGTATCGTTTTAGATGTACATCACGTCAACAGATGACGACGCGGGATGTAAAACTAGACTCGACTACGTTTTTCTTGCCGTGGGAACGACATGTGGTTGCCTCGAGCTCTCGACATGAAGCTTCTTAGGGACCGTCACACGTAGGTTCAGAAAGCATTAGGTGTCGAGGCATGGTGCATTTCAGAGGGTTTCAGGCTTAGCTAACAGCAAATCCAGTACCATGCATTGGCCGAGAGACTGAGAGGAGTAGGACGTTAATCTGACGCAATAGCGAACGCCCGCTCTCGACCTGTGAAAGCTTTTGTCAAATTTCGTGGGCAAATTTCGCATGAATGACCCAAAGGATGACGACAGGATCATGATAACCAGTTTTTGAGATTCCCGAGGACGACACGAACGAGAGAATTACCTTTAAGATAACTCCTCCCCCACCCCCAAAAAAAAAAAGACAAGAATTTGCCTTCTCTCTCTCTACCTCTTTTTATTTTATTTTATTTATTTATGCTGAGTCATTGCTAGTGGCACCTCTCCATGATACATCATCTAAACTCTATCCTCTCTCCGATCTCATCCATGTCAACTGCATTACTTGTTCCTCAACAGCCAATACAAAAGTCATGACAACCACCGGAAAGAATTTGAAATGACCGCCTCTTACTTGACACCATATGTAGGATCATCACCCATCGATTTAAAAGTTGAAACTGTTGAATAAAATCATGATTTATCATTCAAATAGTTTAACATTTTATATCATAAGAAAACGATGAAAATTAGAGTGGAACAACTTAGACAAAATGACATTTGGGCTATTCCATGTTTTTGGTTATTTGATTGATGTGAATTATACAATGATCTCTGTTTCATGTGTGAAGTCGATCCATAACGTGCTAGAGAAATCATTAAGGAACGTGTTTTATAAACATTATGGAATGTTGTTGTGTTAGTCTTTTAGATAAGGAATATCTTTAAGCATGATATTGGTAGCAAAAGGTGGGTGATGTTCCAAGGACGTCGGATTGATTTTGTACAAAAATAATTCACGAGCATGCAAGAAACTATACTATCAATTTATTGGCGAAAATTAATGAGAAGATTCTTTGGCCGCGGAAAGACGGGGGTATGGAGGGAGGTGGCAGTCGAATCCTTTTGGTCGCATTCAAAGTGGGGATGGCCACGATTACGTCAAGGACATGGGCCATGAAATAAAACAAAAGTAAGAAAAGAGAAAAAGATGCTGCATTATTAATGCACCGAAGAATTTTTTTATGATTTTCTTGAAGATAGCTGATTTGACTAGGAATTTTCATTTTCAGGGCGCGATGCCATGCCTCCAATCCTGAGAAATTTAATATTGATTGGTGAGAAAATATATATGAAGCGGGGGGCAAACGCAGCCGCACACCGAGGACTGGGGAGTGAATCTCTTTGGCATATGCGGCATAAAGAATATGTGGCTGCAATTATGGTGGATGGTGATCCTATGTAGGATTGGGTTTTGAGCATTTCGAGGAGAGAGCTTTTTTCTTTTCAAATCTTTAGTAAACTTTATTTTCCTTTGGAAATTGTTGAGGATAATTCCATGAAAAGTGAAAAAGTTATCCAAAAAGTCAAATTTATATTATACTTTTATTAATTTAGTTATAAATTTTATAATTATGTTAATTAATTCAAAATATTTTCACGTTTTGTTGATTGAATCTATCCGGTCAATTTTATTGGAAACTGTTGATGCGGATGTCAACTATTTTACGTGACACCGATAATATTGACATAGATAATTTTTAATAATATTTTAATATTCTTTTGATTTTTTGATTTTTCCTTTTTCTTCTATTTTTCTTCTTTATTTTTTCCTCTCTTTTTTCCCCCTTTTTCTCTGCTTTTCTTTTTCTTTTTCCCTCTGTTAGCCATTGTCGAGCCTCGTTGAGGAACACCCACACCAACCTCTAGTGAGGGACTCTCGCACCCGCCCCTATCAAGAGTTGTCGTCACCTAGTCTGGTGAGGGCACCCTTGCCCTCGCTTGAGGCTAGTGGAGATTGCTGGCCATGGTCATTGAAGAAGGAAATTAGAAAAAAAAAAAAAAAATAATTAAAAAGGCATTAGAATATTATTAAAATTGTTCATCTCAACATTGACCGTGCCATATAGGACTGGTGGCATCTACATTAGTGATTTTTTGTCAAAATTAGCTGAATGAATTTAATTGACAACATGTAAAAATGTGTATGCTCAATTGACACTATTACAAGATTTGTGATTGCATTAACAATAGTGCAAAATTTAGGATTTTTTGGATAGTTAGCTTGACAAGTAGTTGTTGAAGTTTGGTCAAATGTGTAATGTGGTCCCTGTCCTTTTGGTAAATGGTCAATCTAGTTGTTAAACTATATGAACACATTAAATTTTATCCTTTATTATTCAAATTCAATGACAATATTGAATATTTTTGTATAGCCCAGTGACTAAATTGAATATATACTAAAAGTTCAGTTATTACATTGAACAAATTAAATGTACGTTAAACTAAAGTTCAAGGATAACATTGAATATTTTGGTATTGTCCAGTGACTAAATTAAACACATACTAAAAGTTTAGAGATTACATTGAGCAAATTAAAAGTTTATGTCACATTGTTTGTTGAATTAAAGTTCAGGAACCACATTGAATAAATTAAAAATTCAGTGATTATATTGCACCATTTAAAAAATTTAGAAAACATTTATTTCATTTTTTCAAATCATTATCTCGTGTGTTTGAATATAATTGGCGGCTATTCTTTCCCTATATCCGTAGCTTTTGAATTTGGCGTCCTCTTATTGATGAAATCTGTCCCTAATATCTATCTATTATTGTCATGAAACTCTTATCGTCTGTAAAAAAAATAAAAAATCTTGACCCAGCTTGTATATTAATCCATGCCATTTATCCACCGACCCACCAAATAATAACCACCCACAATGTCAGATAATGACACTTTGCTGCCAACCCATTCCTTCCCGACCTCTTTTCTGAATTTTCAATTTTCAATTTATCGTGTGAAAAGTTTTTTCTAATTGGCTCATCGCTCAATTTGATTGCTCATGTTCACATACACCCTTTTTCGGGATATGAATATCTATCGATACTCTCTTCTTTTTTTTCCATTGCACAAAACAGAGCACGAAAGCAGGCACAAGGTCTAGTGTTATGGAAAACGTTTCCATCGGATACTAAAGACGATGCAAATATGTTTGCGTATTCTCTATCTAAGTGAACACTGATCTAGGAAAGAAAAAGTGCCCTATAGTAGTAGTTGAATTTATTTGCACCTTCTTCGTTCAATTTGACATTCACATATGTCACCTAGATGTATAGTGTCCTCCTCAAGCATCTTCATTGAGGTAATTTAGATCGGCCAAAAGTAAGTAACGATGTGATCTTTCATAAAATGTCGGAGTTTTTTGAGATCTTAAAGATTCCCAATCAGGACATATGTCACTCAACGAAGATTCACGATCATGTAGCGGATCAAAGAAGCCGTCTATTAGTGATTCGATTAAAGGGCATCCCGATCGCAACCTAATCTATCTGGTTGAGGATCATGTCATTTTGAAGCATGCAATTGCCCGATCAATCTAGTTCTTTCACAATATACCCAAGCATTCGTTCAGTAGTTAGCCCCCCATCCACAATACATTTGTCACTGACACCAATGAAGATAAGTTCAAGAAATGGAATCCATTGGCGAGATTCTTTTGTGCTTTTAAGTAATTTTTATAGGTTTATTAGTCGGATGCAGCATATCTTCAACCGTTTGAATTAGTTCTCACTTGCTAGTTGTTACGATATCACTTAAACACGGGGGAAATTGTTCAAAAGGTCTCATATCTATTATATGACGGCTAGTTCAATCTTAAGTCTCTTGATTTTACTAATTTAGTTGTAAATCTTTTGAAAATTTACCGACTTAGTCCTCTTATATAATTTGACGATTTACTAATTTAGTCATTTTAATTATGATAAAAAAAGAAGTTAATGTGATGGTCTAGTCATTACTGATCGTTTGATGTGACGGTCCATGAAGATAGATGATATAATGTTGGGTGAGCTGGAAACACGAAAGAGAAGGGGGAGGAGCCTTATTGTCAAAGTTACAAGACTCAATGCAATTCATGTCACTTCCATTGTCCAAGGAAGAAGTGAAAAATTGAAACGGAGGGCCCCATTTACATGGACCATGCCGGGTCGGATTTGGTTATACTGGGATTTTGCTTATGGGCCGAATTCGTTTACCATTGATGCCGTCCCCAAACTCAAACTGAACTCACTTGCACCTGTGAATCGAGGCCCGAGTGAGATAGAACCGTCCAGTCCGGTCCGGTTCGATCCGTTGCCATGGGCCTAGGCATTCAGTTCGTTTGAAGTGAAGTTGGTTCATTTTCATTCCGCTTTGTCTTTTTTTTCTTCCTTTGTCAATTGAGACCATGGCATTGTGAATCACATAACACTAGAATGACATATTCATATTCACAAGCACTCGACACTCGAATGTTACACTACACTAGACTTTTCTTCTCGTTTGAGGTTTTCCCTTACCCTTAATATTTGATAGAAAATACCACCGAGTACCGGAACCGCCACCGGTTTCCTCCTCCTTTGTTGCAAAGAAACTGGAAAAATTCCCAACCACAAGAGAAAAACAAAACGAAAATCTCAGAAACTTTCCCTGAAAAATTTTCCTTCTCTTAAAAGGGGGAGGGAAAATCTCTCTCCCACAGCTCCTAGTTCTCTCTGTTCCATTCCCCGTTCGAACATCTCGAAGTCCAGTACTTCTCGATCTCCTCCGCCGACCTCCCCGGAATCCGCCCGGCGATCAGCGACCACCTGAAACCAACCCCCAAAACCCCTCGTCACTCCATGACTACATGTCACGATTTCTTTTTCTGAAAGAAGAGAGAGAGAGAGAGAGAGTTAAAAGAGATGGATGAAAGTTCCCCCTAACCTCTGACCAACCAGAGTGTACATCCTGGCTATAAGGGTCTCCTCATCTTCAGAGAATTCCAGGAGCTTGGGGTCCTGACTACTATCCCCTGCAGTTCCACCGACAAGTTATGGTCCCGGGGCTACTATCAAGAAGAGTAGGTGAAAGGGAAAAGAAAAGAAAAGAACATAAATATAATACACAAGTTTCAGACACGAAACAGCTACCTCTAGAGTCCGCTGATGTCGTTGCATCGTGAGAGGAGGAGAGACCCGAGTCAGCCATTGAAGTTCCGGTGAAGCGCGAGGAATTTTCTTGCAGGGTTTAAAGGGGGTCAAAACTGTTGGTGTCGGGTGAAGTTGAAAGGGAAGGTTAATCGAGGGGAAGCGTTAAATAAGGGGAGGAAAGTTCGTCGAAACGGAGAAGAATGGCCGGTGAGAGAGAGAGAGACAGAGAGTCTCCGGGCGAGTGTGAACAGAGGAATGGTAGTTCGGGAAGTCCAAGTTTGATGGGTAGTTGTAGCAGGGGCTCGAAGGAGATGGCATCGGGGGCTTTTGGTTGGTAGCGACAAAGCGACAACAGTTCTCGTGCACGGAAGGAATTTTCCTCGGGCGTGCCGATCCCGACATGTTTTAATTTTACGAAAACTGTTGGGTCGGTAAACGCCTCTTTATATTATAAAAGCTTATACTCATCGCATACGCTACCTGTCCCACACGGAGTTCGGACATTATAAATTTAATTACTATGCATCTCATGCGATCGATGTGATTAGCCCGTGATGCCGCGCGAATCGGTCTGATTGAAACATCGAATTCCATTTAGTGTCCCACGGTTTTTAACGGAACCCAATTGGACCGGATTTAGAAAGATATTTATAAAAAAAGCTTTCGGGTCAATTTTTCATTTACTCACGAAATCAAAAACATTCTTTTTCGATCACCAGTGCCGTCCATTTCTTTAGTCGCTTCCCTTTTGGAGAGGTGAAGTTCCAACGTCCTACCCTTTTTTTATGGGGGTCAAAAAGTCTTCAAATTAAAGCACAAACAAAGTCACGGAAGTCTCGGGATACAGCTCCCACGGCTTTGCGCAACACCGCGAGGCGGTTTCAGACAAAATACAAGACGGTCCTATCAGCATCCTCCCTTCCCGAGCAAGCCTAATCTGCAACCATACACCATTATCGACCGCCTTCCTAATTCCAGTAGTGAAGAAACTCATCAGAGGCAAACAAAGGGCTTTTCCAGATTGCGAAAGCTGTTGAAACTTCTCTTAGCATTCATGGGTTGATAGCAATATTGCATCTTCTTTTAAAGAACATCGATCCATGGTGACTTTTTGTCTCCAACAATATGCCCTATCTCATCTTGGCAAGCGCAGCAATCTTTCTGGTTTCAGACTTTTTCTTAATCCCAACATCACCTAACTTCATTTTTTTTTTCTGGGGAATCTTTGATCCCCTTGATCTTAATAAGTGTGCTAGTAGGTAGGAAGGGGTTCAACAGAACTCTCGTCTCATTAAGACGTACAGCACGCTCAAGTGGGAGGGTCAAAAACTTACGCAAAAACAGACCATATACGCAGCGGCATGTACGCCGTGTATGGCTTCCTCCTGTCCGGAAGAACCGCTAGGAGTATGACGCGTTAGAAAAAATTGAAGTTTGGAAATCAACCAGCCCCTATTCTTCTCCTTGGTCATCACCATGAGATCACAGAATGCATACAAAGCCTCCTTATATGGCAAACTACTTATACGGAAAATGAAAAATGAAACAACTCGAGGAAATCACAGACATAATATGCAACCAACCATCACAATTTCAGAAGCAGCAGCAGAGCCAGCAATAGCATCATACATATACTATGTCGTCTCTAGGTCTCTTGCCTACATATACATATAAGGATAAAAGTTGTTGGTCACAATTAGGCGATTGAGAACATGTAATGCGCACCACCGCCTCGTGGGCACGTAAACAAACTACATTTAGCAATCCCGACTTCCCAGCTTCAGAAACCGTGAATCTTGATCTGTTCCTTCTTCACGATCCCAGCCTGCTCATAAAGATGACACCAAATTAAACGTGGTTCAGTTTGGAATCAAGTTAAGGTTTGATTGAAGTCATGTGAAATATACTGACCTGCACAAGGAAGGTCGAAACATTTTTCCTCTGGTCACCTTGCAGTTGAATGACCTGCACCAACATATCGAAAGTTTCAGCCGAAGCACATAGCAAAGAAAACCATAAAAAAGACACGTGAGCCAACCGGAGACAAATTTAATTCTAGTCAAAAGAGGCCAAGAATCCATGTATCGTATTCACCTGGCCTAACTCGGGGTCCTGGACTACTGTCCCATTGCAGCAAAATTCTTTCTTCAGGTCCTTGAGTATCTTGCTATAGCTGAACTCTTTCTTCAGACCTTGCACAGTGGTCAAGCTTTTCCTACCATTGCGCTGCTGGACACGAATGTGGACGTACTCTTTTGACCCAGCACCTGAATCCTCAGCTTTCGCATCAGCAAAAGGATCTGTTGCACCACGATACATGATAGAAAACCAACACAAGTGCCATTAGCCAATGAAACCACTGATCTAAAGGGTGTTGAATAGAGCAAACGAAACATACCAAAAGCAGTTGGAACCTGGACGTCGAGCTCAGACATGAAAATAGAGTAACCACAAAGGACTTTGTTCTTCTTTTAGGCAAGGATTTGAAGCTGAAAAAAATTGAAGAAACAAATGATTAGCATGTCATCAACAACAAATTAGAACCAATTAAGTTTCATTTTTCATGTTGATCAAGTCTTTAGAACAAGGAATACAGTCTGTAATCTTCCAAACCTTGATGATTCTGAGATTGAGAAACCCATCCTAAGCATAATTATATTTGAATTTTATTTGTCCACCAAGAGGTTAAAAGGGCATCAGAAAACATTTCCTCATGAACCAGCTCAGAAGACAGATTACATGAAGAAAGATCACAGACTGAAATGGTTATGCTGGCATAACATCAAGCTTGAACATCAATGTATCAGAGCTCCTAATGTTAAAAACAGGGCAGTTTTAGGACAACACATAGTACAATGAATATGCCAATACACTGCCCACAAGCATCAAGTTCAGATTAATCTCAGGACAATTCTATTAGAAATATAGGTTAAAATATATTCACAAAAGGAGATATCTCGATCATTAAATTCACCAATAGTTAGCACAATACTGTGCATATTCTTTACATATCATGCCATGTCCTAACATAAGCCAAGCAGGACAATGTAGATCATGCATAAAAATCGTTTATACCTAAAAAAAAAGAGTTGCCAATCAAAATCCCCCTAATAAGTTAAAATAACAGCTAGTATTTTTCTCTGTTTTATGTACCCAAACAAGTTATACTTAGAACTTAACAACAACAAATCTCAACCAAGGACAACAATGCACTTGAGAAGATCTATCCACTCATCTTGCCAAAATATGAAAAGAACATTGAACTATCATAGCTTTCGGATTTTCCAGAAAGTACGACATCTCGTCCATCTATGAACTTGAGCCAACACAACCAATTTTCAATGTTCCTTTAATAATTCCCAGGTGATTCAAGATCAAAGAATCAGTATCCTATCTTCTCGGCTCTACAGAACTCTAGTCTTCTTAAAAAACCACTTATATAAATTCTACACACACTTTGATCTTATGGATCGCTCCACCAAAGCAGAGGATCAGTAAATGGGGCGTTTTGTTAACTACTGCGTAGACTCTCAAACCCATAAAAAAGCTGAGCTCAGAATTTAAACGTGAGGGTACATAAAGTGATTGAGATACTATTTGATGCCTATCAATCGTTCTGTGAGAAACATAAACCACATCACATATTTATCCTTAACTTGATTGGTACATCAGAAAGGCATTATCTAACGACAACTTCAAGAAGCCTGGAAATTAATTGGCTCTATTGTTTCCTAACTTCACCGATCTATTTGAACAAGAACTGTATTTATCTTCAATTCATTCTGCGCCTCTAAAAAGGCATCCTTTGACAAGAATTCACAAAGGCTCTCAAAGAATTGGTCCCTTATTTCCTAACCTCGTCGACTCATCTTTCAGAACAGAAGTCTACACCCTCCAGTTTGTTCCCCCGAGAACTTTCATCGAATTATCCAACGATATCCCAGCAACAATAACAAGACAAGTCAATTTTCTCACAAACCTGGTATGCGCCAACGCAAACAACAAAAGCCGACAAACAATTAATCGAACATCCAGATCACCCAAAACCGAAACAACAGCTCATGACCAAGAAAGGCGCGGAATTTAGAACATACCCAGAAAACCCAAATCAAGAACTACCACCGACGACCCAGAGGACCCAAAAAGAAAGACGAGAATCGATGATCGGGATGACCCGACACAAAACAACGAGAAGGGATCGTAAAGAAACTTCCAACACAGACAGCAGCAGACGAAACCCAATTACCGAAGGAGAGAAAGACCAGCAATTCACCTGAAAGTGGGATATACCGCCGAAGAGAGAAAGAGACCCAGAGAAAGAGAATCAATGGCGAGACGAAAGCCTTCGGGTCGCGGCCGGGTCTTATATAGAGGGGAGAGAGAGAAGGAGGACGAGCTCTTCCCTTAGCCACACAAAATGCCTTGCGGAAATTTCCGTATTCTCTCGCCCTTTTCCAATTTATTTTATATGCGGATAGCGTACGACTTCCCCCTTGGAGTCGGTTTCGGGGTGGTGGGGGGAAGGATGTACGGTCGGGATCGTCGGAGGCGCTTCCGTTGGAGCGCCCGATTGGCGCCACGTGGGCGGGCAGGTGGGGAATGGGGAGTTTGCCGGGGTGGGGAGGCAGCTGATGGGTGCGTGTTGCGCCCGCTCGACAGCTCAGAGAAAAGCGAGCGACTTCCTTTGATCTTATTTTTCCTTTTCCGTAATTGAAGGAGCGTGGGGACCGGACGCTATCCATCGATCTTATATCCAATTTTACTTTTTATGTTACTTGAAATAATTTTATCCCGAATTTTTTTGGTACTATAAGGGTGGCTCTTGCTGACTTCCCTCCACCATGGCCAGTAGTAGGGGAGAGAGAAAGAGGAAGAAAAAAAATACAAAAATGCCATTCTATCAATAAGTTTGAAGATAAATGTGTTACGAGTACAAATTTAAGTTTTTTGTATCATGAAAGAAAATTTGAGGTACATATATCACTGCAAGCATAATTTAAGATTTTTAATGATATAAATAAAGATTTATGATAAATTTATTCGAAATGGTATAGTTTAAGATTTTAGTGATACAAAAAGTTCAAGGTAAAATTATTTAAAGTGACATGATTTGGAATATTTTGTGGCATTTTCCCTTATACAAACTATCGAATTCCTGAATTTGGTTGTTTTCCCCAGACCTCGACAAATTGTTTATTTTCTATATATGTTTATTCTTTTAATAGCGAAAAAGAACACGCATTGATCTCGAATCCAATTCGCCCTGTTGGAGCCCAGCTCTAATAGCATGCCGGGCCGAACCGGCCCATTTTCAGAGCAAGCCGTTCTTGGGCTTGGGCCGTCACATGCCCCGTGCTGCCCAACTCGTCGCCATGTCCCAGTCATGCCACGCTCGGTGGGGTTTCGGTCCACACATTAATGCCGTTGATGGAGAAAATTGGCCCAGGATTCACTTCGTAAAAAAATTAAAAAGAAAGTTAGTATGATAACGGGCCGTAGTTTGACCCTCTAACCTCCTAGAGACTTCCCGACCCATTAACCAACAAAACTTGGTCGAGCTTTAGGTCTGTGGATGGCAAACAATAGATCAATATGCCATTTTTGTCACATTTCTCTTAAAAATTCTAATTCATACCAAGTGAAATTCAACCTCATGATCTCTAAAATTAAGTAGAGCAATTCTATCAACTCGACTGTGGAAAAATACTTGAAGAAAAATAGTGCATGAATATTATAGTAATAATATTTTATTACGGGAAGTTAATCAAGTTGCAGATTGGATTGTGAAAACCTATTAAAAAGATATACGACCTTCAATTGGTTGGTGCTTCAACCTTTTTGGGATTTATTATGTTTGGAATCTTGTTATCTATGCTTGTCAAGTAGTGCTTTTGAATGAATGAAATGATATTTGTTTCGATAAAAAAAGAAAAAAGACATTACAATGGTAAGTTATAATAACATGCCAAAGGAAGCGCTATTTCCACAGTCCGCGATTGCTAGGGCCAGAAATCTTTACTTTGAAAGACAAATATAACCTCCCTTGTGGTGGTTATTCTCGAACCAACGTCGAGTTTTCTCTGAAGGAGTTTTGAACGATGCGGCCGCGAGTTGTTCCGTCTGAAGCAAGATATGTTCTATGAGAGCCCCCTGTCTTCCCTGGGAACTGAGCAACTGTTGAAGTTAACCATTAAATTTTTTTCAGAAACAGAACTGCACCATGGGTCCCGATCATACCTTCAAGAAAGCTTTCAAGAAAGATCTGCAATAACGCAGGAAACTGTCGAAACCCGGGAGCAGAGCATCGTTGCTAGAAGGGAGATGAATCTTTCAAAAGGAAATAATTTTAAGTCAACTCGATGTCCTATCTACATAGAACTGGAAGTTAAGATTCAGACACGGTCGAAGTTGTGGTGAAGGCATCGGGATTGGGAATATGAAGAGAAGATCGCCGTCTCGAGCCCCAGCAATGACAAACGGGGCCAATGGAGACAGCAGCTCTCGATGGAGGTGAAGAGGGTTGATTGTTTGAATGTTTTGGTCGATTCAATTCATTTAAATTAAACGGCCTGTTGTCCACAGCTCACGGTCATTTTGCCACTGAAGATCACGTTTTAGAGCTGCTCTGTTTTGACTTTACGACTGCTTTAAAATGAAGGATTTACGGCTTCGAATTTTACGAATTTCTTTAACGAACATCACAAATCACTTGAAATGACCTTAAGTTGTAATAAGATTGCACGTTGGTTTTAAAGATTTTGTGTTCAAGAAGTGTTCTGTGCGAATGTCAGGTAAAAGAAATCCCAAAGTAAAAATCGAAATAGCCCGATCATTCAAATATTTTGATGCTCTGCTTTTTCTATCTCAAGATTTGCGCGCCTAAGAAGAATCAAATCCTGAACGACCATCTCCTTCCAACCCACCGTTCGAATCGCTGATTCTCTTCCCAAGGGATGAGTCGGAGGGAGAGAAGTTTCACTCGTATAGCCTCTAAATCAAGCACTGCGGCCGCTTGTCCATACGACCTCGATCGCATCATTTTGGATCTGTCTCCTCTTTTTCGAGCAACAGGGTATCTTCATTTCCAGTTTGTCCTCAGTCTTAATTGTTTCATACATTTCGATCACCTGGCTCCACTGCCAGCCAGGTGTTTGATAAATTTTCTCATCGATTGAGATCCACGAGCGTGTTCCATTTTCATTAGCTGGAGGACAGTTGCAATGGTTCCTAGGAGAGAACTATGTCGAATTTTTCTTGAAGGGAGACACTTTTGCAACATGTGTGCTTGACTTTATAGTGCAAATGTGGACTTGAAAAAGCTCCGGCTGATGATTCTGAAGAGGATTGAGGATAGGGCCAAGGATCATCCAGTCCCAGGTATGGTTCATATTGTGCAAGATGTGTTGAAGGCCAGGACTTTGCTCATCCCGGGCGTGTCAACACTTCTCAGTTCTCAGTTTCTTCCCGCTTGCAGCTTGCAAGTAAGTTTTGTGGACTCACCCTTATTTATTTTATAGAGATAACATCGCCACAAGAAGGAAAAGTATTTAACCAT
Source organism: Corymbia maculata (assembly GCA_014182735.1). NCBI lineage: Eukaryota > Viridiplantae > Streptophyta > Magnoliopsida > Myrtales > Myrtaceae > Corymbia > Corymbia maculata. Next base: position 6,112,781 of record CM024692.1, read on the forward strand.
TATCCATGATTGTGCATTGGATCTTGCCGTCTTGACTTGACTGCGTGGAACTGGCTAATTCTTGTTGCGTTAAAGGGCACCGCCTTTTGAAAGCTTGGTGAATGGTAAAATGAATTCAGTTCAGATGCTGTGGGTTTGTAAATCATGATGGTGTTACCGGGAGATAAGACGAAGTGGTTAGGAGTTTGTGGGGATTGACAGACAGACTTGGTGCCAATCAACGACAAAATTCATTTGGTGGCAGATTTCATGGACTTAAAGTGGCTTCTGATGCCCTTGTATATGGACTTAACATAGCGGGTGAATCCTGAGGTTGTTAGAAGAACTAGCTTCCTCCGGCATTGGTGGGTATGCGAAGACCGTTGGAAGAGAAATACGTGGTTTCGGGATGTTTTTGGTTTGGGTCTTGTCAACAGGTGCCCGAAGGCATTTGTTAAACATAAAATTGAAAGTTTACATTTTCAAAAAATGGATTGTACACTTCATAGAACAGTTAATGCATTGAACGTTACAATACTTCTTTAATTGGTTTTTTAATGAGTGCCTGGGGTCACTCGAACAAACTCCTTTCGTTTTAAGTTACATTTGTTGGCCTGTGAAAGAATTTGCGTACATGGAGTTGTGAGGATTCAAAAACTCTTGAAGATTGATGGCTTCTTCCTCTTTATGCCCATTTTCCCTTGTTTTACTATAATGATAAGAATGCTTCTTTTCAGTCAGATCACCGCCAATTCACCCCGTGCGTAGTCTGATTTTTTATGTCACAATGGGGGGAAATTTTCCCAATTCCCATGCATTTTGTCTTATGCACATAGGCAAAAATAGTCAGGTAAATGAGTTTTAGGGCCAAGTGAGATGAAATATCACCATTCACGTTGGAGTATGTGCAAATGGTACCAAACAGAAGAAATTTTTCTATTTTTATGTATCAATAATAATCTCCTGGATTTCTCTCACCCAAAACAGGGGGAAAAAAAACAGAAGAATCTCATCAAGGAAAAATTTGGAAAGTCATGTCTCTTGAAAATCAGGTTGGCCGTGGCATAATCCAATAGTAGATGAAATTAGAATGTTCCGTGTTGTCTTGGATTATCGACTTTCTTCGTTGTTGATGCTTGTGCATCCTAATTAGTACGTTTTCTAGTCCTTTTTTACTAGTTGCTACTGTCACTCAAACTGTTCATGGGGTGTACTCGTTTGCTTATGTTATCTCAAGGAGTTTTAACATAAATAACCCCTCTACAATCTCTCTCTAGGCGATGCTTTTAAACCATGGCATTGGGGAACATGATCTTCACTCCAGATCCTATTGACAACCATCCTTTCTTAGTGTACTGTGTCAATTTGAACTTAGGAAGCGGTCAAGTGAGAAGAAACCAGCGAGAAGTTTTGATATAGAGATGTGTTGTCAACGGAACACGTGACAAGAAAAAGAACCCTTTGATTATTGGCATGTATCTTTACTTGTTCTTAGGTCGAGGCTTGAGTTTGGTATGATTGTACAAAATTTTTGTGACCCAATTGTATGGATCTGTTATGATTTTAAGGTTAAGGGAGAAGCATTGACAGGGTGAGGAAGTTGTTATCAGGTTCATGAATGGATGAGGTGGCATAAAAGATGGAAAGTCTAGAAAGAGAAGTTACATGAGAGAATACTTTATATTGCTGAAATGTTTAGATGGATACAAATGAATTGTTTAGATGGATACAAATGAATGGGTATTGTCTACGGTTATATTTTTGCATGATTTTTCTAATTAGTAACTTGTATTTTGCCGAAAAGAAGAAGAAGAGTATTTTGGCCACTTACACGAAGGATGATGTTGTTTGCCTCCGAGGTGAAGCAGAGAATGGGTCGATAGTTGGGCTGTATTTCCACCAATGGATTGAGAAATGAAGAATAACCATTTTAGATAGTAAAGTGAGAGTTATAATTCGATCCTCTGCCGATAGAATTCGATAATAAATATTAGAATATTAGTGTTTTACTTAGATTGATAAATTTAAGAGAAAGTGCTTTATTCTCTACTCAAAGGGGTGAAATGAGGGGAAAATTATCAAAAAAAATAAATCTATTGCAATTATGTTAATTGAATTATAAATTTATTTTTTTGGCTAATTGAATCATAAATTTTTTAATAATACTAATTTAGTCCATAGCCAGTGCTGATGTGAACACCAGCTGGTATTGGCGGATAATTTTGTAATAGTTTTTTTCGAATTTTTTAATTAATTTTTAATATTTTCATTTTATCTTTCTCTTTTTTTGCTCCTCCCTTCTTCTTTCGACAATCGGCCAAAGGGAAGGGCCAATTGCAAGACTAAGGCAGTCGATCGAGTTGAATTGATTAAGGGCGAGCTCGCTTCCCTTTTGCCCAACCCTTGGCAAGGATAGCCTTGTCAATCCACTCGCCCTCGCCCATGGTTGCACAAGCTCAACCTTGCCTAGTGACGACCTAGGAAGTATCGACACTATTTGGGAGCTTTCATGTCGTATCGGATACTTTGACATATGTCCGACACTTCTCAACACTTTTTGACAATTGGCTAATATGTGTAGGAAAATTCAACACTTAGTCAGCTCTTTCGACACTCTTCGACACTTGAGTTCGACATCCCAATACTCGAGTTTAAAATTTTGACACATGATTCCAATACACAGGGAGTCAATTTTAAAATTTTTCAATAAATAATGGTTCAAAATGTAATTATGTTAAAAAAACAATAATAAAATAATAAAGTTGAAAGAAGAAAAGTCTAGTCTTTTCTTTTCTTTCGACTCTCATTTCCATGACACACAATTTACCCTTCAATTTTTCTCTTATCTTCCAACATGCTATAACACACAAGTCCATAATTTGGATTACTTGATTTTTTACTTTCAAGTTTTATGGATTATTGGAATGGAGTTGAATTTGTTAAATTGAAACAATGATTGATATTAACAAATGGTGGATTAATGTTTTTAGAGTAAATTCATTTTAGGGTTTTTTATTATTTATTTATTTTGAATTTGAATAAAATTAAATTGATTGAACTAATCATCATGTATATATAAAAATATACATTTAATATACAACATGTTGAAATCTTTTATATTTTAAGAAATAACGTGTCGATATGTCGTGTCGTGTTATGTCATGGCGCGTGTCGCTTATCGATGTCGATGCTACTTAGGTGATAGCAAGTGAGCTTGCTATTGGCTGGCCACTTTAGTCTATCGATCGGCCCTCTAGTTTGGCTAGTTGCCAAGGAAATTAATATTTTTTGAAAAAAAAATATTATTAGAAAATTATTTGTTAGCGTAGGCTGGCATCCATGTCAACATTGCCTAGTTAAATTTAGTTGAATGGATTGAATTAACACAATTGCAGAAATTTTAAGACTCAAATGGTAAAAAAAAGAAAATTATGATTGAATTGACATAATTATAATAGGTTTATGACTTTTTTTGGTAATTTTTCCAAGAAATGAGTTTAAAGACTTTGATAATTCAAAAAGGCGGTGGAATTCGGTAACGAAGAATGTGATATTACATGAATTGTAGTAAACGTATAATTGGAAGGAATGAATGATGGTTGGACTCACCCTAGTGTTGATTTAGTGGCAAGGGCGTTTCCATCCTTTTGACATAAGAACCGATATTTATGAGTTTGATTTTGCCCTGGATAACACCAATTGAAGAGTGAGGTGAGTTGCTCTGCCGGCTCCCCTCCAGGGGGTCGGCTAATTGCGCCCATTTGCGTCACCTATCAAATAATCCTTTGAACGTTTCCTTTTTTGTGCAGTGTAGAGTCAAATGCATAAATAAAATGACGCAAATTATAAATGGGAAATTCGATTATCAAGAGGCAATTCTCTTTCGAACCTCCAATATGGAGCTCGGATACAATATTAGATAGTTATCCATCTCGAACACTTTAATGAGTCTGATATGCCGCCCATACCAAATATATGTTATGTAGTTGCTGGCCGGCGAAATTTAGAATTGCATGTCGCGTTGATGGAATAAAATGATCGGGCCGTTCCAACGTCGCCATTGGCGGCGATTGCCCCATCGTTCGTGGTCAAACAAGTTTGGGAAAGCTTTACAACGACGGGCAGCCTACCGACCGACATTCGATTTGGCGCGACTCGCCCAACTAGGAGATTATTAGAGAGTTCATCTGCGGATTTACGTTAATTAATGTAGCCTTCTCTAATCACATGCTCATTAATCAAACCCATCTGCCAGACGTCCTCTCGTGCACGATTCTTCCACTATACCATATTCAGGAATTATTAAAGCCAGTCGGTTTTTGACTTTTTTGAAGATTATCAAGTTGGAAACGTAATTAAAAAGAAAAAAAGAATCACGTTCCGATTACCAAGATCCTCAATAATTCCCCCTTTGGATGTGGCATATAATATATGGTCTATGGCTGCTGTTGATATGGCATCATCGAAATGAAATTTTCTGTTCATATTCGCGACCCACTTTTCGACATGATTAGAGAGAGAGAGAGAGAGAGAGAGAGAGAGAGAGAGAGAGAGAGAGAGAGAGAGAGATTGATTCTTGGGAACTAACACATGCATGCAAAAGCTCGTCGAGGGCATCTCAATTCCATGATTAGGATTTCGTCACATTTTTTAAATCTTTATGGTTTTTTATGAGGATGCTGTCGTGTTATGGTTGCTTCGTGAGGTTTCATGGAAAAGAAGTGGATGGTTCCTTTTGCCATTCCTTTGATTTCAGATTGGTTTCTTCTGATTTGAATATTGAATTACAACTAAGCTTTGTAGCCTTTGAATTAATATATAACATGTTTTAATTTCGTGCATCGCATCTAAGGACGGTCCACCTTAAAGTTACTTTGATTCCAGTTATATATTAAGTAAATATTGTGCTGTTCTAGCTTTGCCTCTAATGATAGAAAATTTTAGTTCTTTTAGTATTATATATGTTTGATGTGCAAAAATTTCATTATAACATGATAGGGCTAGTGTTGCCATAATATACGTTGAAAGTGTCACTTGAGCTCGGAGTTTTAATATGAGCCTTTGGTAAAATGTAGTTTATTTTCTACTTGATTATTTAAACTTTTGGACATGATATCATGGCATCGCTTGTTTTGCCATCTTCATTTTTCGGGCCTTATATGCTAGTTTTGGAAGAGCTAAAAGCATCAATTATGGGTTGGATTTTTCAACAATATGCGTGATAGTATCGCATGCAATTTCTCTTATTTGTGAACCATCTATGGCGTGAAGCTTGTGATGACTATGTAATTTAGATCTTGACGCTTGCATTTGCAAGAGCGTGAATGGTCTCATGTAGTTTTTATCAACATCTGCGCAAGTGAGTAAAATAGTTTTACAATTATGTCAAAATCATCATGAAATGTTATATCTTGAGAAATTTTCTTCAAACTTATTCGTATTAAGTAATTTGACAAGATCATACTGGGTGATGAGCAAGTGATCATTTGCTTTCAATGAAATATTGTCTTACCTGATCACTCGGTAAACATGTTTTAATAAGGCTAAGAATCCTCAATAGGACCGAATTGAACTTAATCATGAAAAAGAATAAAACTCAATAAACTCAAGAACAAAGGTTCATACAAAAACAATTCCCAAATGGTCAACTCTCGTAATTCACACTGCCTACATTATTATCAGACACCAACTCATCCTCATTTGAGGCCCCATGACAGTTCATCTTCTCTATTTTTTTTTCTCTCCCCTTTTCTTGTTTAGCAGTTTCATAGACTCGTGCTGAACTATAAAAGGCTTGTGTCATCCTCAACACCTTCATTGCCAATTATCAGCTGATTAGCGATACTGTAAAGCAATCCCAATGGCTGTTCAGAAGCTTCTCTCTCTCCTGGTTTTCCAGCTCGTGCTGGTCGCTTTTGTCCTCGACATCGCCAATGCTCAAGGCCTCAAAGTAGGGTTCTACAAGAGTACGTGCCCTCAGGCTGAAGAAATCGTTAAGAAAACGGCGGCAAGCTTCATTTCTCGGGCCCCCTCTCTCGCCGGTCCTCTCTTGAGGATGCATTTCCATGACTGCTTCGTCAGGGTAATTCTATTTTAGCGGTTATATCAACTCGACGGACCCCGTTGCCATCAATTTCTTAATTACTGCATGAGGTTTCTTTAAATCAAACATATGCACAATGCACATCACTGCCCGCATCACTAATCTGTCGCTTAATAGCTTTTAGTTATAATTTGTTGATGTGTAGAGATCTATCTTAATTAGATAACCAGCTTTATGTTAGTAGGCAAATTTGCGTTCCTAAAAATAATTTGAATATGGATAATCGAACTTGATTTGAAGGACACCTATGTTGTATGCGATCAAATGTTTCGATTTCAAACTTCATGTCAATAAGAAATGAGACAATCCTACCATGACTTGCAAATTCATGCAGAGAGAAGCACCTTACCTGAGTTCTAAAGCTGGTTTTTCTTTCCTTTTTTGTCTTCTATTTTTTGGGTTTATTTGCAGGGATGTGATGGCTCTGTGCTACTGAATTCAACATCATCTAACCAAGCAGAGAAAGATGCATTTCCAAACCTGTCACTGAGAGGATTCCAAGTCATCGACGCAGTCAAAACTGCCCTTGAAAAGAAATGTCCTGGCGTTGTCTCTTGTGCTGATATTCTTGCCCTAGTTGCTCGTGATGCAGTTTACATGGTAATTGATTAGTAAAAGATTCGATTCCCTTTGTGTTCTAGCTAGGGATTTCTATAATGCTTATCAACGAAAATTGTTTCATAAATTATATTTTTGAAAAGCATGACTTTTTAACTGGTGACCTAGGGCATGTATTTTTAATCTGTTTGTCAAATGCCCATACCACTTTTCCAAGGTGCTAACTTATAGCACTATTTTTGATAAAATCAACATTTTTACGAATGGTTTTGAATGGAATTAATGCTTGAATTTTATTTCCAATGGGCGTGTCAATAGCACAAACTGTTCGGAGTGCGAATCATCTACACAAGTCAAAAACTTGGATTCAACTAGTTCATGGGGTTATAGAGTGCTCCACAGTTCTATGTGCCCATGCCTCTAGATAACATGTGATGTCAATTCATGAAATGCGACATGATTTTTCTGAGCTGTCAGTTGGATGACACAGCTAATGGATACGGATTTTTCCAGTTATCGCTATGCAGGTACAGAATAAGAATCTGTAATATCTTAAACTTGTAATTGGATTATGGTTTCAGATGAATGGACTATCTTGGCAAGTCCCCACAGGAAGGAGGGATGGCAGAGTGTCTAAGCTCCAAGATGCCTTGAATAATTTGCCGGCTCCTACTTTCGGCATTTCTACGCTTAAATCAGCCTTTGCCGCCAAGGGTCTCAGCGTCAAAGACCTTGCCGTTCTCTCAGGTACCAGACCAATCATAGTTTTATACCTAACATTATTCAAAGTCCTAACCATTAGTTTATAATTTAAGCACAGTGAGATTAACGGTGTAGTGGCATCGATGATTATTCAGGGGGACACACCCTCGGAGTGTCTCACTGTTCCTCCTTCACGAACCGTCTGTACAACTTCACTGGCAAGAATGATGCCGACCCATCCATGGACCCCAACTACGTCGCTCAGCTCAAGACCAAGTGCAAGCCGAACGACGCCACCACCATCGTCGAGATGGATCCGGGGAGCTCCAAGAAGTTTGATGTGGACTACTACACCCTCGTCTCCAAGAGGAGAGGCCTCTTCCAGTCTGACGCTGCGCTGCTCACCGACAGCACCACCAAAGCCTACGTGCAGCTCCAGCTGACGAGCAAATCGACATTTGCCAAGGACTTTGGCGTGTCCATGGTGAACATGGGCAACATTGGTGTTCTCACTGGCAATTCGGGCGAGATTAGGAAGAAATGCTATTTGGTTAATTAACCAATGGATTCGTTTTCTAGCTCACCTTGAATTTGCTGAGGTTTTGCATGTTGTATGGTATTCTTTAGTTTTTCCTGTTCTGATTGATTCGGAGGGTGGAATGTCGGCCGAGGAAAGGTAGTGTTCAAGATGCTCTTGCTTTACTATTCGTCGGGATGAATAAATCGACAATAATTGGGGAGTTGTAAGGACAGAAGCATGTGGCTATGAACATATTATAAGCTCACGTTCATTGCATCCTACTTGCATTATCAAATTGGCCTCCCCAGAGCATCAATAATAGACACCACGAATCATTTCGCTCACTTGACACAAATCAAAAGTCGAGTACAAGTATATATACTATATCCGGTCTACTAACTCGGTATGCTAAGACGGAGGAATCCATGAACAAAAGCTAATGGTGTCAGCATGACGATGTTCATCCATCAGTAGGCGGAAAGCTGAGGAAAAGCAGGAGAACCGTGAAGAGAACTCTCAGCCAGAGAGAAACTCTCATGATGATAGAGAACGAAAGTATAGGCAAAGCGGTTACTTACTGCGCAAGTTGTAAATAATTAATTAGAAACGTGTTCTGACCGACATCCCTTAATCTTCCGATTATACAATACAAAAATGGCCTAAACTGATTTAGCCGTGAACATATTCTCTTCTTCACGATCTATTTCAAGGTTATGCATATAAAAATGTTGAACTACAAGAACAGAAATCTGTCTTTCTTTCAAAATTTAAGTTTTCAGGACACGGGATTAAAAACTCACTATTTTAATATTCACTGATTGAACTTCCACTCAACTTTGGAATCAGATCGAGCTGCTGAAGAAGACCGGACCAACGCAAATTGGGTATACATATGAATTTGTGTCGCGACCTCACCTCGGGTGCACCACCTAGGGTTTGGCTAATGGATTACTAAGTCTAGACTTAGTTCGGGCTCTCCCAAGCCCATACCAATTCACGACTTAGGGTTTAAGTTTTTTTTTTTTTTTTAACATGCCAATGATTTTTACTTAGGAGTCGCCACTAATCTATTTTTGGTGGGTCGATTAGAAACCCAAGTAAAGTAGCGGGAGAGTTACTTTACTCCTACGAACCAGAAACTATGGGATCGGGGACTTGATTACGTTAGATTTCTCTAACGCCCTTTTTCTCTTTTATTTAAAAAATGATTTGCAGGCAATTTAGATTGATTTTAATTTACTCCCTAACATGCAATGTGATCATGCGAGTGCGCAATCATTATTTAACACTCAATAAAGCAAAGTAATAAATAAATTGCAAGCATAAAGAAGAAATACTTACCTCGAAGCAACGAAAGCATCTACAATATTAGTTAGAAAATCACATCAACCTAAAAGTGATTTCTAATTAATACGCAATCACTCGAATTTTGGATTTTCTCTTATTTAATGAGGTCTAAGACTAACGTGCAATGCATGTAATGACGTACGAAAGTGTCTAAATTTACTAGCATGCAATGTGCAACTTAATATGCAAACTATATGTCACGCAACATTAATTATTTAACTTAATCTAACGCTACAAAATATTCAATGCAACTATCCTAGTATGTCACGCATTCAAATGGCCCTAAACATGCAATGACCAAATGACACACGGAAGATGACCTAATTCTACGTGATATGAGCATGGCAATTTTTATGTTTTTTTTTTTTTTTTTTTTTTATGATCAAAATTCGAAATAAAAAAGACCTATATGTAAACATGAAAACTATCCTAAAATATTCTAATAAGAAGCACATCTAACTCCACTATATATTTTTTTTTTGGGTTTTTTAATAAGCCAAATCAATTCGAGCAAAGGCATATCAACACATAAAGCAACTGAATCATATAAAGCATACAATTTTCCGACCCAAGATAGAAAATCAAAACAATCAAAAACCTGATCCGACGTCTCGCGGCTCAATATTTTTGATTATTGAGATCTTTTAACACGACACAATGACCTCACTCAATCGGAATTCAATCAAGTATGCAATACTTCAAACGAGGAAACAAAATATTCAAGAATTAATTTAGATAGGGACTTTACCTACCTTGATTATTCGTTTCCTAGTTCGGACGAGTAACAAATTGCAACAAATTGCGGGAATCGCAATCAACGCTTCAAGGTGAATGGCGAGGGTGTGACAGGAATGGCAACGTGAGAGCGATTCATGCCAGGGTTGGGCTTGACTCGATGGGCTCTCGTGGTGATACACAACTGGCTGAGGGATACTTCATCACTTATTGAAGATGCCCGACAATTAAACTGAACTTGCAACCATGGAAGAGCAGTCAATCGGTCAAAAGAAATTCGCAAAGAGACGAAATTAGGTACCACAAATTGCCGAATTCCTTGACTTCACTGAACGGTGCGACCGTGCTTCTCTTGGCTGGAAAACTTTGACCAAAAGACCATGCAATTCTACTAGAGCAATTACCGAACGCTTGGATCCCTTGATAGTTGTCGGGGGATCGGTGGCTTTGGCCACAACGAGGAGCAGCGCCGGCAACAACGTCGTGGGCTCAACGGGAAGGAAGCAGCAAGTCGTCGTCAATCTTGCAGCTTGCTGGAGGTCTCACGGTGAGTCGATCGGGCAGCAGCTCGTGGCTAGGCAGTGACGAAAAGATATCAATGGATCGTGCTCGGCTTCTCGCGGCCAACAGTGAGTGACAAGCGGCAACCAACGGCAACGATGCCTCACCGGGAAACCTGCGAAAAAAAAGAGAAAAAACAGCACGAATCGACACGTGGTATCCTGGCTTGGGGCAGGCAGCGGTTCGGCACCGGATTGGCAACTTGTCGCGGTATTAGTGAGATCACGGCAGCAAGTCTGCTGGGGGCGACATAGCAAGGGCAGCGCAGCGATGGCAACTCAGGTGGCTTAGGCGCGGTGCTGGGACGTGGGGTCTCCTTGGTTCAACCGAGAAGACTCTCTCTCTTTCTCTCTCAAGTACTCCCTCGAATATGCTCTCCGAACACCCTTCTTTTTCCTCCTCTCTTGCGTGGCCGTCTTTCTACTCTCTTTTCTCTGTGTATCTTTTTTTTTCTGTGTCTTCAGTGTGTGTGGCCCCCCTTTTTATAGGTGTGAAGACTATGATATTTAAGGAAAGATGATAAATTTGCACGTTGTCTATTTAGCTCTTGTATCCCACGTGCAATATTTTTCAAATATTTCATCCAATGCTTTCCTTGAATATTGAAAGAATAATGAGAATATTCTCGGGAACATTCTCATATTCCCGGGAATATTCTTATATTCCAATTCGTCACCCCTTAACGAGAATATTTCATCCGACACATTCCTTAAATATTGAAAGAATAATGCGAATATTCTTGGGAACATTCATGTTCCCAGGAATATTCTCATATTCCAACTCGTCACTCCTTAACGGGCCTAGCCAAATTCTTTTCCCTTGTAGGCTTAGTCCAACTTATTAAATTAAAGCTTAGAACCATCAATTGAAGCCCTACCACATGTCCAATGCAAATGCAATAATAAATGCTCCTATAACTATATGCTATGCAATTTAATCATAATATTTTTGTTTAGGGGTTAAAATTAATCTCTAAATTTTTGTGCATTAAATTACGAATGATCAATCAAAATTTAGGTGTCAACAATTTGCAATTGAGAACGTGGGATCAATAAAATTTAGAAGTGCTAGTTGTGTGTCCAACACGCAAATTATCAAAGGATGGTTTTGATAATGATTGATGCGATATTAACCCCCCTTAAATTTTGCAAAGGTTATTATGTTATTTCCCCTTTCTAGCTAATTTATTATACTTGGTTCTTCAGGGTTGATTTGGAGTAGAAAATCATGAAATGTGTTGTGATGAAAGGATGGAGATGGCGTTTATAAAACATTTACCCTTTGTTGTATGATCCAATTAACTTCGATTGAAAGGAAAATGATTGAATTTGGTCGAGCATGCATGGCTCTGACTTCAATGGGGCATAGCAACACTGTCACGTTTTAATATTCTCATCTAAGTATATAACATTTTCTCTCTTCTGTCGTTATGGATTATCTTGCCAAGAAAAAATAATCTTGATGAAATACACTTACTTTTACCACTATTGATTCAGCCCCAACCACTCTGGAGGGCCAAGTACTCCATTCTTTATTGCTTGAAATTTACTGAAAGAATGAGAAAGCAGTGAACAACTTATCGCATGTGTTGGTTGATCATGAAACTGTCTGCATCATTAGGGTTCTTAATAGCATATCCAACACTATAATTATTTACGACCATGGACGGCTTCTTCTTCACTTAATCATCTAGATCCAAAGAAAAGCACTTTTGGGCCAAATAAAACAGGTTTAACCTAGTGAGTTTTGCTAAAGGAGAAGGATTTGTATTGAAGCAAAATGGGAAGACTGATTGGTTTGGGCATTGGGATTGTTTTGGGCTTTCTAGGGTATGCTGCTGTCTCAACTCAAGCTCAACTTGAGATGGGTTATTATTCGAAGAGCTGCCCAGAAGCTGAAAGAATTGTGAGAGAGTATGTCGAATATCACATCCGCAATGCTCCTTCTTTAGCAGCCGCTCTGCTGAGGATGCACTTTCACGATTGCTTCGTTAGGGTTTGGTTTCTTTCTCTTCCATCTAGCTCGCATCAGTTAATGTTAATATCTTATGGTAAACTTGAGAAGTTTGGAGGAATTACTTATTGCATATCTCCATTTCAAAAGTACGAGCTTTTTCTTAATCTCATGCTGGCTTTGAGAAATTTGAGCTCGTCGTTTATTGAACGTTGTCAGGGTTGTGATGCTTCGGTGCTCTTGAACTCTAGTTCAAGCAACCAGGCAGAGAGAGATTCTCCTCCAAACTTCACTGTGAGAGGCTTTGACTTCATCGATCGAATGAAGGGCCTTGTTGAAGCTGAATGCCCTGGGATTGTCTCTTGTGCAGACATCATTGCTTTGGCCACAAGAGATGCGATTGTTGCCACTGTAAGGACAACAACACAAATATCATTTCTCCAAAAGCAGATAACCATTGTTCAAGTGTGTCTAGATCTTAACACTGTATGTGAAAAATGTTTTCTCCACTGACGATGGAATGAGTATAGATTTGTAAGAGATAAAGCATTGAGATTGAGTGGGGAATTAAAACTGTATCTGATGTGCATTAAACCTATAGGGAGGTCCATTTTGGAGGGTTCCTACAGGGAGAAGAGATGGAGTGATTTCAAGGGCATCAGAAGCATTGAGGAACATCCCTCCTCCAACCAGCAATCTCACTGCTCTCCAAGCATCTTTCGCCAGTCAAGGACTTGATCTTAAAGACTTGGTTTTATTGTCCGGTGAGGCCATATATCACCCACCTATAAAAACGAGAGGATATTAGTTGATTAGTTAAACCATAAGTATTTAGAGATATCGAAATACATATTCAGTACGTGACTAAGCTTTTCATGTGCTAAATGAGTAGTGGCTGATGTGACTTGTTCTAACATAGGAGCTCACACGATTGGTGTATCTCACTGCTCGTCTTTCCGCGACCGGCTATACAACTTCAGTGGCGTCAGGGATCAAGACCCGTCCCTGCACAGTGAGTATGCAGCGAATCTCAAGGCCAAGAAGTGCAGGAGCCCGAGTGACAACACCATTGTGGAGATGGACCCGGGTAGCCACAGAACCTTTGACCTCAGCTATTACAGACTGGTGCTCAAAGGGAGAGGCCTCTTTCAATCGGATTCTGCTCTCACTGCCAGTCCTGATACCAAGCTCTTCATCACACAAGTCCTTCAGGGGTCACTTGACAACTTCTACTCTCAATTTGCCTCGGCAATGGAGAAGATGGGCGGGATCAATGTAAAGACCGGGTTGGCAGGCGAGATAAGGATGCATTGTGCGCTGGTGAATAGCCAAAACCAAAGGGAATAACTGGTGTTTTCGCTTTTCTTCAATATATTGCATGTTTCTAGCGGAATGTCATCAATTTTTCTGGCGATGAACCGATAGTGGTTGGTTAAGAGAAACAAAGCGAAAGATTCACAGCAATGGCACTTCTACTATGGTGATATCAAGCATGCCTCAGCGCAATGTGATTATGAATAGGAAGTGATAGAGCCAGGCTTCTTTATGTTTCTATTTGAGTCCATTTGTGAGAAACAATAGTCCATTTATGTTTCTCTCAAATGGGAACTTCCACAAGAAAAGAACATGCCTTGGCACATGACTGGTCGTAAAGGATACCGGTTGGATTGACCATCAGAAAGCACTGACAGATGGAAATGAAATCAAATTGATCCTTTAGATTTGTATCAAATGATAGTGATCAAAAGAGAATTTTGTGTACACCAAAGACATCCACTTCCATGACAAGAATTTGCCACAAAATATATGTCAAAAAACTCTTCTCCTCGAGTATAATACTGGATATTCTAGCTCTTCTTCAGAAGGAAAACCGACAATATGTAAATTAGAATTGCCGGATTAAACTAGAAAGTCTACGGGATAAAAAAGTAAGATATTGCGAAGGTAGTTCTAGAGTCAAAACAAAACAAAACAAATATCACACAACCTATAAAAAGCCATCATCATCCACTGAGCGACACCAAACTCTTTGCTTGGGGAAGGAACATTGAGCCAATGAAGCCTCCCATGCAGGTTTATGAGGATAAATTTGTAAAGAAACAAGCCTAAGGCTACGACAAACATTCATATAAGACACACCTTATAATTCCGATGTAGCTTCAGTTTTTCAAGCAGATAACCAGGGTATTGCAGAGTTATCACCTGCACTCAAACAGGAACCCCAATCAAGGAACACAAGGTCGTTCTGAAGCATAAAACAATGGTCAATGCAAGCGAAACGCCCACGACATGATCCATCCTCAATTAGCATGAATAGAAAAACACCTGTGGCATTATGTAAGTCGTCATGGAATTTATTGCTATTTCTCTACGTGATTCCTGCAACCAAAGACATCATTACATTTACAGTACAAACATTAAGCGTGCACAGATCGTATGAATTTGATTCTCTTTCAGCCAAACTTCGTGGGCAACCAAACAGATCATCAAGCCCAAATGCAAGAAATCAATTTTCCATTCCATTTCCCTTCATTTTCCTTACGCAAGCAATCGTCATAATTCATTCCAAATCCAAACTTTAGAACTCAAACCTTCACAACACTCACTTGAGACTTCCATTTTGTCCAGAGCACGAACACATCGCATGTGCCGTTCTCAGACATGCACGTGACCACCACGCTCCTAGAGGGTTCCTCGGGTAGCATCCTCCTACAACCGGATGTTAAAGTAACTAAAATTGCAAGATGAAAAATGGAAAGCAACATAGTCTTGACTTTGGTGTCATTCTCAAACAGATTCTCAACAGAGGACAGATCTATCCCGCGAAACCTTGAAATATACAGAGAATACTCACTGATGTTGCTCATTTCTTCATAAAAACGGTCCACTTCATCCTGAGGTGTCTGCTAATGTGAAAAACCAATTCTCTTTGATGTTCCATTATACCAAATGCAAGCTTGCAAGATTTTCAATGAGATCTAAAGCAATTAATCTTACCTCTTCATCCAAAAGTCCTGCAACAATTATCTTTGGCCTTTCCCAATGTGACATTTCTAGCCAGTGCATTATCCAGGGAAAACCCTAGAAAAGAGAGACGCAATGGAACTTAAAGAGCACAAACTAAAGTAAACAAATAAATAGTGCTTTGTATATCTAGAACATCTAAAAACTACAATTTAATATCGTGATTAAGGGTAATTCAGATGTCAAATATGGAAATCGGATTCACAATGTCCATAAAAGTTGATCAACTACTAAAAATGCAACAACATAATTGAGTTGAATTGACTTTTGGATTCTTAGCTATCCTCTAGCATGGAAAATTGACATGGTTGGCTTTTAGAATGAAGTGTCTCTGTTGCTCAAGAGGAAGGGAGAAGAAGGTAATACTTCTAGTCCATAGTTCTGTTCTTTATCTGCTTGTCCCAGAGAGAGCTCAAGCTTATTGGCAACCTAATAATTGACAGAAGGGAGTGAGTTTAATTGACTTTTAAATTCTTAGCCATCATCTAGCGCACGAAATGCTTCTGAGTGTCACCAAACTTTTTGCTTGGGGGAGAGACACTGAGCCAATGAAAACTCCCATGCAAGTTTGTGAGAATAAATCTGAAAAGAAGCAAGTCCAAGGACTGCGATAATCATTCATATAGAACACACCTTTAGATTCCGCCCCTCGCTATCGCCGTCGCCCTCTCTCCGCTCATCATCTCCAAAAGAGCTCACATTGGGATTCGAATCCTTGACGTGGGTGAACTCCTCGGCAGTATTAGTGTAAGGCTCGGGAGCACGAGAGTAGTACGCAGAACACTTCAATAAGTGCGCACCTATTGAAGTTCATATGATTTGTTTGAATTGTAGAAACATGAAAACTCCAGTGTGATTACTTGATATTCAAAGTCATCAGTTCTAGTTTCCAATATTCACATTCAAATTTAGCATCGATGCGATCAAAGCAGAAGCTAGGCTTAGTCGTTTAGCAATATACACACACACACATATACACTCTAAATTAAAGCATCTAAGATGGTTTGTGTTATCAAGTGAGCAACATCCATTTCTCTAGGGACGGAACTACATGGCAAAGAGGTTGGGCCCAATTGCCTCCACTCTCTTCTTAAAATATGTATTATGTCATGTTTTTAAACAAAATGATATTCAATAATGCCTCCCACAAATTTTTATGAAGAATCACTTTATTTAGTTATTTTCTTTTTGTCGACACCTAAATTTTCACTTAAAAGCTTCTCATAAATTTTGTAAGAAAATTACATATCGAATTTGTCAATGACAATGGGGTTTGACCATACTGCATTTCTTTGAATTTATATATTAGAGACATTTATGTTTAGGGGTAGCATGTTCGCATTGAACAAAACATAATTCGGGTTACTGGACCAACATGCGACCCCATTCGTTGTACCAAATTAGATAAAACTTCTAAGCCCGATCCAAGCTTTGCACTGGACCCAAGAGTTCAAGCCCAACCCACAGCTAAAACCAAGTTCGGTCCTTTTCCCTCTCTTTCTCCTGGTTTCTCCAAGAGGAAGAAGATATTCGGGGAACAGGCGGGGAAAAAACGGAAAATCGGAAAGTTGCACCTTGAAATGTCAAGGTAGAGTAGGACTTTAGGAATAGTTGGCAGCCCTCTTCTTCACGTCCAGCAACAAGAGACACAAAGCATTCTAGAGGGGTAAAACGAACGTGAGCTGTAGGTGGAAGGTTCTGACAGTAGAAAAGAAGAGAGGGAGGAGAGTTGAGAGTGAGCCGGGTGCTGTGAGTGGGCGAGTTGGCGATTCAGGTACTGTGTGTGCCATATCTATTTTATGAACTATGTGCATTATGTGCAATGCACAAGTTGCGAAACATTGCTTTCTCATTCACGCATATTTATTCCAACCCTTGAAAAGGTGGAGAGTTCCCACCTCCCTCTTCTCAAGTGAGAAGGGTAGCTATCGGAGCAACTCTCAGTAATTTAGATTTCTACTTGGAATTCTCAATTTATGGGAAAATATTGCTTCGTTGCTTATGTTAATGATAGGGCGATGAATTAGCAAAATGAGAACATTGATGACTCCGAGCCAAGAAGGCAAGGTAGATTCTTGTATCGAGATGGTATATTTGATATTAGAATGCGTTTGGTAGTTCGGATTTGAATTTAGATAGGACAACTTATTATCCTATCCGATGTTTGGGAATGGTTTTTGGATAAGATAAATGGGGATATATCCGGATAAAATATCAGATAAAAAATTCGAGATAAGAAGTGAAATAGACTTGAATAAGAAAAAATTAATTTTTTTTTTTAAGGAACGGCAACAACTTGCTTTCTCCTGTGATGATCCGTGCCATCATTGCAACGCAATTTCTCAGGAGAGTGATCAGGAGAGTGAATTGCGCCGGTGGAAGAGTTTCTTCGAAATAGCGCGATCCTCTGCAGTCCGCGATTTCTCCGGGGATCCATGCTTTCACGAAAGATTTGAGGAAAAAAGAGAAAAAAGGTTCTCTCTTTTCCTCAATCGATTCTCACAAGGTTAAGCATCCCCAATTCATCGTTCCCTGCGGCGGCTTCATCTTGCTCGTTATTGCTGGTTTGTTCGCTGCTACACCATTGACACAAGTCCGTGCCGGAACTTCCTGCTGCGTACACTCCTGCCAACGACGAGCCACGTTTGCTCCCGTCGTTGCTTTTAACGCATTACTGCTACAGCATGGCCGCCCCTGCAACTTCGTTTTTCACAATGAGTGATCGCTGCGGCTCTTTCAAGCAGAGTCTTGGGTTTTCATTGTTGGTCTTTCAGTGTCGTTGTGCTCATCCATCGCACGCTGCATTACTATCAAGCAAAACCCGAGGCTGGCGAATTTCAGTCCAATCCTGCCGAGTCTGCAAGCTCTCCAGCGAAACCCTCTGCTGCCCGGCGTGTTCTTCGGCATTCCATCATCCGGCCATCCTTCTCCGTCAGCAACTGTTGAACCTAATACCTTCTGCCGACATGTTTTTATTGCATTACAATTTTTGTCTTCTAATTTTCATATTTTTAATTTAATTGAAATTTTACTTGTTTTAAAATCTTATCTCGAGTGTACCAAATACTTGATAGGATAAGATATGCCCACCTTTACTATTTAAATGATTTTACTATCCCACGTCACTCGACAATGGATTTTAAATAATCTTTATATTCATGTAGTCTCCCTCCACCTATAAGTTTAAGCTTTTAGGTTGGACTTTCTAACATGATATCAGAGTCAGTAGGTGTGTGGTAAATTTTTTTTTCGTGAATATGCGTGTAGTCAAAATTCTGCTTTTGGATTTGACTTTCTAACAAGGATTACCTTGATGGTTTACTCCCCAAATGGGTCTTTTATGGCTCTATGTTCTATGAGATCGCTTGTTGATCTGGTGCATGTCATGGAGGCATTTTTTCTATTCGTTATAACTTTGTTCATATTGCTCACCATGATGCTAAGCTTCGCTTCACTATGACTTGTAGGCCTGACAGTACTGCATCCCATACTTGAAGTTGTCTTCTTATCATAGGTAGGAGGGACTATCGAAGGGGTAATTTGAGGGATAAAATTAGAAGAAGGTATTCACCAGGAAAAGATGCAAGGGGTCGCCATGGGTTTTTTGGTAAGGAACTACGCTCCATGTTCGTGTCTCTTATTCTGTAATAATGTTGCTATGACCTTTGATTTGCATAGATATATGGGATATACGGGCAATGTGGTTTTTCTTCAATACACTCGTATTTGACTTCATTCATTAACTGCAGTGACAGAAAATGCAGGGAGAAGCAGCATTTGGATGGACAAAGCAACCCTTCTGGAGGTGACTGAAGATAGAGAAAGAGGAGGGAAATCTACGTCGTCCCAATCCAAGTATGCCCTTCTAAAGCACGTCAGCGCTTTTTGATATCCTAGTCTTACCTTGTTTAGATTTTTTTTTCTGTGTTCCTTAGAGGGTTCTTGCTTAGGAACTGGAAATGCAGTACCGGAATACCTCAATAACCGGCAAGAGGTGAGTTTGTTGTTTGTAGAAATGCTTCTTCTTCTTCATTCTTTTTTTTTTTTTTTTTAAATATTACAACTTTAGGTGGATTTTACTTTATATGGTGATATAACTATCTTAGTTGATTTTTATGCAACGGGGTTGTGATGTTTTCCCACTTTTGAAATTTTTTGCTTTCTATATGATTATGATTGTCTCCATTCATTCTTTTATGTTATGATAATTCCTTTTTATCGCTTATAATGGATTTGTTTCATACTAATATGATTGTTTTTTCTAATTTTTTTTTACGGTTGTCTTCTTTTTCAAGTGCTGTTTTTTTCGTAGTAGTTTTACGAAAGACAATAATAGTACATACAAAAATACATACCCCAAGCAAAATCCTAAAATGAGTTTGCGAAGAGCGACAACTTGGTCATTTCGAGGAAAAAAAAAAAGTACGTAAATGGTCAACCCCCCTTGCGACCCTTTTGGAAGCGGCTTTGACTTCGTGCCCGTGTGATGTCTATCATCATAGTGCACGAGAGGACGAGGGAAAAGAAAGGGACTGTTGATGGGCTTTGTTCTCAGTCTCTCACCAAGTCAGGCCCATATCAACCCAACCCAATTGCACAGGAAAGCCCAAACCCCCGCGGCAGAAATAAAACCCTAATTTCCCCAAGTCGACTACTCCGCTCGCTCTCCGTCGCCTACATAAAGCGAAACCAGGGTCATCGTCTCCATAGCTCTCTCTCCTCCCTCTTCTCCAAATCGCTCTGTCTCTCTGCTCTCGGCGTCTGCTTCTGGTGTTCCGCCTCTCCCGATCCTCTTCAAATCCATGCCTTCTTCTTCTTCGTCTTCTTGGTGCTGAGTGCAGTGATGATGCAATTGTATGTGGACTAGAGTTTCTGATACTACCCGTAGTTGAAGACTAACCCTTGGCTGTCTGAGCACTCTCTTCTCTCTTCTCTCCCCATGATTTGTTTGTCTTTCTTTCTTTTTCCATCCTTTCAAAATGGCTTCCTTCATTATCGAGTGTTTCGCTGTGAATCGGGTTTTTATTGAGATTGGGCTTGTGATGATAAATCAAATATATCTTAGCGGATTTCAGTGAGGCTTCATCGTCAATGATCTGATTGTTACACACACTGAAGCCCCTTGTAGATTCTTTGAATTTGCCGATGATTTCTTCCAAGTGTTTTTTTGTTTTAAATTGTTTTTTCGTAGGTTGTGGGATTGAGTTGCAGTGATGAGATTAAGGCACTCGTAGTGGGTGTCGATGGGGCAGTGGATCAATCCGTGAGCCCAATTTTTCAATAAACGACTTCTCCTTCCACTGAGCAACGATAATCCCTCTCAAGGGCTTTTTTTTTTTTAAATAAAAAAATCATTTTTTTTTTTTTGGGTTTTGGATTTGGAGAAAGTTCATGTATTTTTCTGACTTTGATTGTTGGGTTTGAGTATTAAAAGAAAAAAAAGGAAAAGAAATTTTGGGGCGCCCTTTACCAATTCTGGGGGATGAACAGTTCCTCTTGGCATAATGGCTTGGGCGCTAGATTCAGCATTGTGGCACTATCCTGATCGGTGGCTGTGTAATCAGTGCCATTGGATCCTGGAAACGCCTCATACATTTCGGACAAGAACATTTGTCTGATTCTTTTGAAATATAAGCAGCATTTAGAGAGAACAAGGGTCTGTGGCATTTAGCTCCATTTAAGGAGGAATTATTGCTGTGGCCTATTTAAGGAGGAATTGCTGTGGCATATCGAGCGGTTTTGAGGAATGAAAAAGGTCCCGGGCAAGTTTGATATGTGAATGACAATCACAGATAATATTGATCTGATGAGGTTGAGGTGTTTGTCGAACTTTGTCTTCAAAAGAAGACTGGAAGACTGAACCGAGCAGATGCAGTTGATCTGATGAGCCTGAGGGTCGTGTTTGTCGAACTTTGAATTTAAAAGAAGACTGAACCGAGCAGAATTTTATTGAACATTGGATTTGACAGATAATTACAATCAATTATCTTGATAGCTAAAAGAGGTGCTAGCCTAAAATAGGAGTGGGATTACTTGGAAGATACCTGTGCATTCGCTCAATGGTGAAAACGCACCGACGCATCTTACCGTCAGTGTTGTATGCTCAGAAAATTTAACTTGATCGTCGAACAGGCTGTGTAGTCTACTAGCCATTTTACAGGCCAACCCATCAATGAAAGAGCGAGCACTTTTTTTGGGAAAATAGGTTTAAGGATGGGCGACCAAAGAATGAAATTGCTTGCTCAGCTTTCGAGCGAAGGGGCTGACAGGCCACGACCTACAAGTATCGATCCACGGGAAAATATTCACTGGTTAGCAATCACTACGTCATTGTCTTACATGGCACACATGTTCCTATGTGGCTCCATTGACATGTTGACACTGGAAAATGAAAAGTTGGACGGGCTGGAAAATGGAAATGTTTAAAATCGGTATCACAGTTTAAGTCAGATGAATCGGTGCTACAGTTTTAAGTCAGATGAACAATAAATGCTCAAAAACTACCGCTCATGAAAACTCTCTTTTCAATGTCGAAGGACTCTTAAGTACGACGAAGACTTTCTCTCGCTTTTCTCCAGCATGCCCCCACCACCTCTGCCTCCACTTTGCCTTCCCTTCCCCCAAAGCCCTCGCCAGTCATTGCTGCTGCTGCTCAAATCTACGTTGCCTCCCCAAAAGCCCTCCTCATCGGCTCCGGCTCCGGCTCTCCCTCTCCCAAAGCCCCCGTCGGTCATCGCTGCTGCTGCTTAGATCTGCATTGCCTCCCCCAAAAGCCCTGCTCAGTCGCGACTATTGGGTCTCGAGCCCCTTTCGCCTCCACAGTAGCCCCTTTGCCTCATCGGTTTGCTGACTCCTCTCTCTCTCCCCACACACGCTTGCACTGGTCTCTTGGGGGAGGGGGAGGGGAAGACGAAGCGGAGGTGGAGGCAGAGGCGGTGGGGACGTGCTGGATAAAAGCGAGAGAAGCGTCTTCGTCATTCTTCAAGTCCTTTGAAATTAAAAAGAGGAGAGAGAGTTTTCATGAGCGTGAGTTTTTGATTACACCTGTTAAAATAGATGTATAATCCATTTAAATATTAAATGGGTCATGCCTTCTTTAATATTTTTGAGCATTTGATAGATGTATCTATAATTTAAAAATTGCTAAAATACATGGGTTGTTAAAATATTTTTATAAGAATAATTTTTTGCTAGCCAGAGGAGAGAGTCAAAAATTTTATATCACGCTTAAAAAAATTACGGCACTGATTTTAATCATTTTTTCATTTTCCAGCCTGATTTTAATCTTTTTCATTTTCCAGCCCATCCAACTCATCCACACATGTGTCGACATTTCGGTGGAGTCACATAGGAACATGCTCAGCACGTAGGACGATAACATGGTGATTACTAACCACTGAATATTTTGTCCTAAGTCCGGCACGCTAGACAGACCGTCCTCCTCACCTCATTATACGCCAACCTTGCCATCCACTGAGCAAGTCTAATCAACCATACCTCACCATACCTTCTATTGGCAATCTTCCTTTGAATACCACTAGTTCTAATTTGAAACCCCTCTTCTTCAACTAATATAGAAATACAACCTTCGATTTCTAGATGAGAAAACAAGTATTTTGAACCAGCTTCTCGGACTCCATCGACGTGTACTGCTTAGGTATGACAAATAACAATCTACCTTGATTACCAGGAGCTTTACAACTTGTTACGAGAGTTGCATGTACCCCGGGAGGAAAAAATTCAATAAATGAAGATTAATTATAAACAATTTCCACTGTGTTGCATCCATCTAAATTATGTAGTCACATGTAAATCAGTCTCCAAAGGTCATCCAACGGAATTGTTACACATTTCATTTCTTCCATCCAAAGTAGATACCGGATAGGATAGCCACCCCAGCAACCGTGACACCCAAAGTCGAGAGCATTTTGAAGGTAGAAACGGTTGGCTTTTTTGAAGGAACTTCCATAAGATCCTTTATCTGACACATGCAACAAAGCAAGTTAACATAAACATCATATGCAGAAAAAGAAAAGATCTTGACACGATTTAGCATGTATAAACCATAAATTATTAAAACTAACCACCACAGGCTGCTGCCAATGCTTCTTGATACCGCCAAGATGGCCCTTGCCAACAACCGCGACGACTGAACTATGTTCTCTGGCAACTTTTAACAATGTGCATGACATGTACCTAGCAGACAAATTATTAAGCTGCTAGTGATGCTAGTATCGAGCTGAGAATGGATGAGCTATCATATCAAGTCACTACAGCTAACTTCATAAAAATCTTCTAGAATCTAAACCATTGGCATCTACTTAAAGTTCAAATAGAGGTTGTGCTTCCGCGCAGCAATAAGACAGGCAATTTTGAATGTGAAAGTAATAGCAATGCAAAATGCAAAATGGAAAGTTATACAGGCTTGTAGAAGGTAGATCTATTCAACGAAATGCTGAAACATAAAAGAGAATACTCACTGATCTCGCTCATGAACAAGTGTTTCCATTAGAGTGGGAAATTCCTTGCTCATTTCTTGAATCACAAGAGTCAACATGTCTACATTGTCCAGGTCCTTCAGCTAATGCAAAAAACCATGAAAATCACCATCATGGCACATGCAAGAAGCACTCGAAAAATTCACAATGTGATATAGCGAAATAAAGCTTACCATTTTATTTAGATCCTCAGGGCTCGGTAGGAAGACTGCTTGAAAAAGTAAGGAATATATTAACTTTGTCTTATGCCAGAGTGGCATTTTTCCCCATGTCCTTCGTAAGGTAACCTGTGGCGGTCATAGACTAAAGTCATAATAGAGAAGAAAAAGCACATGGAATTAAAAAGCATGACATAAAGTAAATTGAGAAATAATGCTTCGTATATTTCTAGCATCTAAAAACTGAAATTCAAGATCACTATGTAGGGTAATTAAGACAGAAGGCAAACATGATTATTGTCCATGAAGATTCACAATGTCCATAAAAGTCAATCAGCTACTAAAAATGCAACGGCAAAAGTAAGTTAAATAGACTTTTGGATTTTAAGCCCTCCTCTGGTATAGGAAACAACATGGTTGGCCTTCAGAATGGAATGCTAATGCTCTGCCACTAATATTGTGCTGCATTTCCTTGGGAATAAGTTTCTGGAGAACACCCTAACTAATATTACATAATAAGCACCTCCCAAATTGATTTCTGAGTATTAATCATTGAAGCCAACAAACAACATCATAGATGCTCTCTACAGTGATTACTCAGAACAGCAGAATGAACACCTTAAGAGTGAGAGGGAAAAGAAAGCAATACCTGTACTGGGCGATCACCTAGTATAACCTTGCCACCGTACTTCATTGCTTCTTCAAATGCTACACGAAACTCAGCTCCAGGATAGACCTCAAGCTTATTAGCAACCTAAAAAATAATAGAAGTGAGATCCAAAAGAATATATGTTGAGTCCAGTTAAAAGAAATGCAAAAGGAAACTGCAAACAGAATAATGCTGACATAAAAGTTTAGTCCAAACCAGACAAATCATAAGTTATAGTGATCACAACTGAAAACAGATTGGAGAAAAACATGCCTTGGCAAGGAACCAGCTATAAAGGATTCCGAATGCATTGTGTTTTTTCTTGTACATTTCCACCATTTCTCCAAATGTAGGTACCTGGCAGACCATAAGACAACATCCACAGATTGAGATGAAATCTAATCAATTCTTTACATTTGAATCCAATGATACTGATCAAAAGAGCGTTCAATGTACACTAATGACATTAATTTCCATGCCTAAAAAATGCCACCAAATAAATGTTAAATACTCTTCAGCTAGAGAGTAATACTCAATATTTTGGTGCTTGTTAAGAAGCAAAACCAACAGCATATGAATTAGAATTACAGCATCGAGCTAGTAAAAATATGGGATAGAAAAGTAATACTATGTTTGTGCAATTCTAAAGTCAAACAAAACGAGTATTAGGCAACCTATTAAAAACTAACATCATCAGGTGATTCATCAATCAATGTGAGTGTAACTAAACTTTTTGCTTGTGGGAGGAACACTGAGCAAATGAAGCCTCCTGTGCAGGTTTACAAGAATAAAATAGTAAAGAAACCAGTGAAGGACTAGGATAAAGATTCACAGACCACACACCTTCAGATTCTGCGGTGTAAGCACAGCCACTCGACTGGGGCATAACTCCAAAAATACCACCTACGCTCAAACAGAAACCCCAAATTTCCTCAAAATTCCTCAGGAAGTTGAGGTAGTTCTGAAACATAAACTATGCAATGCAGGCGAAATCCAAAAGACAATCCATCCATCAATTAGCATGAACAGAAAATCACCTGTGGTTTCAGGTAACTTATCACAGCTTTTACTTCTCTACATGATTCCTGCAACCAAAGCCATATCAGTACATTTACGGCACAAACCTGCCTTGCCACAATCACATGAAACTGATACTACACAGATTATGCATAGATAAATTAGGGTTCCATGAATTCAATTCTATTTCAATGCCACATTTTCTCATCAACCAAACAAATCATCATCCCTAATGCAAGAAGTCAATTTCCAAGTCTCATATCGATTTCCCTCAATCCTCTCCCGAACAATCAAGAGAATTCATTCCAAAAAAATCGATTTCAAATTCCACTCCAATTGATTCAAGAACGACATCAAAGTTGTCAT
The DNA here is from genome assembly GCA_014182735.1 of Corymbia maculata. Lineage (NCBI taxonomy): Eukaryota > Viridiplantae > Streptophyta > Magnoliopsida > Myrtales > Myrtaceae > Corymbia > Corymbia maculata. The sequence continues at coordinate 6,138,951 of CM024692.1, forward strand.
GCTAAAGATAAACAGACATAGATAATTATGAGATGCGATCCTTCCGAATGGGCGAAGCCAAAATTCAGCGTCTGAAACTTCACAACACTCACCTCAGAGACATGGGCCGTCCCAACCAGATAGACGTCGCACGTGCCGCCTGCGGCCTCGGAGTCGCAGTTGAGGACCACCACGCTCCTGGAGAGTTCCTCGGGAAGCGTCCTCCTCCGATCGGATCCCTCCCCGTCTCCGTCGCCGCCGCCGCTCCGATGATCAGCCTCCTCGCCGTCGTCCTCCTCCCTCGCCACATCGACCCCGACGAAGCTCTCGCCCAGGTTCTCCAAGTTGGGATCCAGATCCTCGATGTGGACGAAGTCCTCACCGGAATTCGAGTCGGGCTCGGGCGGGCGAGGGTCCATGGCGGCGGCGGCGGCGGCGGCGGCGGAGGGCCCGGTCGCGACGGAGCTGGGGCGGTTCTTGGAAGGGACGGTGGAGAGGCTAAACCTGGTGGGTCTGGAAGGGGAAACGAATCCGAGACGTGGGTGGTGGGAGGTTCTGGCAGAGGAGGAAGAAGAGAGGGAAAAGAGGACAGAGGAAGCCGAGCAGAGCGCGCGAGCCGGGCGGTTCATGAACCGGGTCGGGGCCAAGCGGAGAAGGAGTGCGGCCAGCGGCTTGCCATATCTGGGATCTATTATTACCTCGAATCCTCCATTTATGGAAATCGATATTCTCCCTCGATTGCGTGTCTTGGATGGAGCGATGAATCCGCAAAGAACGAGCGCCCTGACGACGACGCCTCGGGATCAAGATGGCCCGGAATTCTTACACGGAGAAGCGATGCTTTCGATGGTTAAAGGTGCCACCTTTACCTTTACCTCCGCTCCAAATGACCCCGACTTTTAACGGCAAGTCCGTAGCTTTTTAACTTCACCCGATTCACTTCTCATAATCCCTTCGTGGGTCTTCTATATTGGGCTTCGGGCTGGAGCTTAGGGCTCCCTTCTTTATAGCAACCCAAACCAAGATTCCATTTTTAGACGCCGACGAGCGACCTTCTTATCCTCCTTCCTTCTTCTTCTTCTTCTTCTTCTTCTTGAGCGTGTGCTTGTGTCGGCGGCGATCTTCGGCGCTCACCCGTGACCTGAGCTTCGTCCTCTCCCCCGAGGTCAGCTCCGTTCTGATCCTTCAGTTCGTCTCGCTCCCTCTCTCTGCTTTGGAGAAAACTAACTACCCATCGTCGTCAATTCGTTCTGGACATGCAGGGGATTCGTAATCTTGGCCGTTCGAATCCGGCACGAAAGCTTGCGCGAGCTCCGGAATTGCTCATCGTCCTCACGATTTTCGCGATCGGTTCTGTATATTCGGCCTCCGTCGCGCCGCGTCGGGCTGCGGTCTGTTTGATTTTCTAGGAAGTTCCGACCGATCCGAGTCGCGTCTCACAATGGTGGATAGGAAGCTGTTCAAGACGAAGCTGTGCGTCTTGTACCAAAGAGGTCACTGCAACAGGCAGAGTTGCTCGTTCGCGCACGGACAAGCGGAGCTCAGGCGATTTGTCGGCGGCCCCAATACTGGTAATTGCGATTTGCCTCCTTGCACTTCTGGTCGTCGCGGGTTTAGCATTTCAGCTTGTTGGTGATTCTGTAATGCACGGGTTCATGAGAATAGAAATTGGCAGGACAGGTGATGCGTCCGATTGTTGTTTGGTGGATAATGATCGGATATCATTTGAGTTCCATTTTCCTCCTCAGTTGGGAATGGTAGCAACATTGAAGAGCGGATAGGGTTAATTATATGTTTAGATGTGCGGTTTGTGCGCATCTGACTTTGTTCAGCGAGCCATGGAGTGCACGTAGTTTTTGTGCTTGCCTGAATTTATTGAGCTTTGAAACAATGATCACGAGCTTGATGATACTGTGTTGTACTCACTTATCTAGCTGTATCAGCATCATTGATGTGCATTGTGATTGGCTGCAACTATGTTTTGTTTTTCTTTGAATCTACTCCTCCTATAATCGTGCTTGTCTGCTTAAGGAGGGTAAATTTGTTGCAGCAGGCCTTTCCTGCACTTTTTGCTGAACGCAGCTTCCCACTTTGCTGCATTTTCCTTATTGTGCTGCATTTCGTCTCTGCTAGTACTTTGCATGTTTTTGTTCCCTCTGTAGCTTGCAAGTGTTTCACTGCTAGACGATGGGATAATTTTCTACTTCATTTGAAAAATTTATCTAATCATGCTGATGCAGTTCATTAGATGGGATAGTTAACTTGCTATGTGCTTGATGTTGCCAGAGAACAAATCCAAGGGAAAATGCAAATTACCTTGCCAAATCCGAGGAATTTTTATTTTATTTTGAAAATATGAAGTAATTTGACTATTTCATTGATTACAGTTGTTTGCATTTTCTTGCAGCTGTCTCTAAAGTGTTCTTTCTGTGAAGCAGATAATTACACTATCTATTTCCCCTTATCTTTCATCCTGAATTTTCCGAGCTGTTTTCTGTTTTCTTTATCCAAAAGTTATGCTTGCACTCATATTTATATATTGGCCCTGCATAACTTGAAGCAGAAGCATCTTCCATACCTCTGATGTGTATGCGAGGAGATTTCATTAGTATCAATTGCAGAGTAGAGATTTCAGGACATGGGTTATTGAGAGACTTTATGCACTATATCAGCAATTTCAAGGCTGCGATAGGCTCTTCTGGATAATCCAGTGCTTATGGGATGACTTTAAAGGTCATTAGTATATTATATATAATGGGCTCCATCTTGGCTTACTGTAATTCATCCACCAGACTGGGAAGATACTTTTGGGGGAATTCTCTAGTCGAATTTGTGTTCTTCTGTATATGATTCTTAGGAACATGGTGATAGCATGATATGTTCAACTTATCTCTATCATTTTATGAGGAAGGAGCTCACGGTATTCTCTTCGTCTAATTCTTCAAATATATGATCCAAATGGATTTCGTGGATGGAGATGATGCGACTTCTAATGGCTTTTAAGTCTGAACTCTGAAGCAACAAAAATATTCATTGTGGATCAGATTGTATCATGTCATGTGATCAACAAGGAGAATCTATCCATTGTATGATTCGGAATTCTTTTGTGTCTCTTGTTGCTCAACATGAAGAAGAGGGCTGTCAACTATTCTTAAAATCCTATTACTTTGACATTTCAAGGGTTGATTTGATGATGTACTCTCCAAATGGGTCTTTTATAACTATCTGTTCTATGAGATCACTTGTTGCTATGGTTCCTTGGCATGTCATGGAGGCACTTTTTCTATTCATTGTTATGTTATTCATATTGCTCACTATGATGGTAAGTTTTGCTTCACTATGAGTTATAGGTCATCTAAACTAGATGATTTGACAACTACAAAACCATACTGGAATTTATTATCTTCTTATCATAGGTAGGAGGGACTACCGAGCTGGTGATTTGAGGAATAAAATTGGTAGAAGGTATTCTCCTCGGAGAAGGTATTCCCCAGTAAAAGATGCAAGAGCTCGCCATGGATTTCATGGTCAGAAGCTGCGCCCTATGTCTGTGTCTCTTATCCTGTGATAACATTGCTATAATCTTCTTTGATTTACATACAACCTATGGGCTATGTGGCGTTTCTTTATTCATTAATTTATAGCAGTGTGTAATGGATTTGAGCCATGAGTCTATCTGTCGTTGAACTTTTTACATCAAAATACTTGGTGGTTCTTTTGTTTACTTTTTTCTTCCGGGTGATGTAATTTGCAGGATACAGCCCTTCAAGGTCCCCTGAGGAAAATAGGTAAGCTAGCACAACTCTCCTCTCATGCACTTATTGCGATTTTTAAGGGTGTATGAGCTGTTCATCTCTTGCTTGTTTTCTGTCTCTGTTGCCATCACAAAATCTTATTAGCAGTAGATTCGCTATTCTTTCCACATTACTTTTTTACACAACTATCCTTAAGATTTATTTGTCAGCCAAAGATGAACTAGCGGATCTCTAGTGGTTTGTACTTTTCTTCTCCAATCTTTCAATGTTTTGAGCAATTTGGTACTTCAATTGAGTTGGAGATATGATATGTTGGCAACGAGAGTCTTGATGGTCCGGAGTTAGATGGAATCTGATTCACAAAACTTTGATTATGGGAGGTTGCTGCATAATTTTGCAATTACAGTTAGCTTTGTTCAAAGGCCTGAATATCTTTTTGTTATGGTAGTGTTTACATAACATGCTGTTACCAAATTTAGGATATTCATACTGTGATACATCTATCATGCTAAAACAATTGTAGCAACCTGGCTTGCTTATTGAGGTTGCTGGATAAGAATATCTTTTTCACGAGATTGGCCAATAGCTCCTTCTAAAAAAAGTGAATCGATTAAACCAAATGGCTTGACACTACTGAATGAGGCATCCACGTCATCAAGGAAGTGATTCCTCCTTCCAAATGGAACATTGATCAAGAGTGGGGCTGTTTACCGTTCCACAGGCTTAACATTTATAGGCTACTTTGCTATCTATTGATATTGGAATGATGTCACATAGATTGTGACACGGAACAAAGCACTGTTTACCACTTGTTGTAGAAGAGTAGTGTGTAGGGGGTTAGGCTTAGTTGGTCTCGAATGACAAATAAAGTGCAAGACCAACCTCTTTCAATCAACTGAAGCAACAGTTTTACCGCCATTAGATTTATGTAATATCTTTCAATACCATGAATATGTGGTTGGATCAGTCGGAGCACCGATTTCAGTGATCTGGAAAAGTGAATGGACCCAACACATAAGTGATGAATTGGCAGTTCACAAGGGGGGTATAACAATCCTATTGGGCTGCATTTTGTTGTCTGATTCAGATTGGAATAAGATAGGATAAGGCGGGATTAGAAATCCTCCAAATGTCCTTAAGAATCTAGAAATCCCATCTCATGTTTGGTGCAACCTAAGATAATACTGAAATTCTTGGAAAATCATCTGTCATAACTAGTTGCTTTGGCCTCCACTTGCCAGTTTTGACACTCTTTGTAGTGCCCTGAGTCTGTCGTCCCATCTGTCTTCCTCTTGATTGGGGCATCCTTGTGGCCGCCATTGTCAATGCAAACCTTGCGTGAGGTTTGCGACCCCTTGTCTACTTCGAAGGTCAAATTCTGATAGATTTCGGAATGGAGGTGCTTATAAAGCTAAAACCAATGGCAATTATTTCACTATGCTGGTGCAAATATTGTTCATTTTGTGCCTCCTCCACATCCTGAAGAACAAATTCAGTATTCAAAATATAACTCAGTTTCTTTATTCACCTAGCCAAGACTTCCAGTTTCATCTTCTTTCTGATCACTGATGCATCTTCCCATAGACCTGCTGAGGCGTACATATTTAATAGCAAAATATAAGCAGCAGGGTCGTCCAATTCCTGCTTAAAAATCATTGCTGCAGTTCATTTTGCAAGTTCAACACTGCTGTGAACTTGGCAAGCTCAAAGAATTGTACACCAGATCAGTGTATCAGCCCTGAGAGTCATTGAATTTATAAACTATAAACTGAAGGGCTTCAACAAGGGATTCAGATCTGCCCAATAAGTCCACTATGCATGCGTGGTGTTCGATTCAGGGCAAGATACCAAGTAGAGGCTCCTTTTCACCCTCAGTTGTCGGAACACGATCGGCTGGCTGGCGATGACGATCCCGTGGTGGTTGGAAGTGATGGCAATCGACTGTTGTGGTGGTGGTCCTCGTGGCCGAGGAAGCAGTATCCAGACGTGTCAGTCTATCATTCCATTGTTGGAAGATAATGGGGCTCGTTATGTATTTTTTGTAAAGTCTTTTTCTGATCTGGGTTTATCCCACCCCTTCTCAGATTTCTTATCCAACTTTCTATTCGGGTATATCCGGTCTAGAGGACGTTGCCAAACACTTGATAGGATAATTTGGTATCCTATCTAGACTACCGAATGCAGCCTTAACACTTGACCAAAATGAATAAATCAGGCTCATGACCTTATTTTCCATACTCCAACATGCATTTCTTGGCCATTATGTTATTTGGTTTTGTATTGTCTATATGTTATTACATGTCATGTTTAGGATGGGCTGGGTTATTGCTATACTTCTCCATTTATGCCATGATTTAATGATCCGCTTATATTTGAGCTCATTATTAAACTGCAGTGACAGAAAGCGCAGGAAGAAGCAGCATTTGGATGGTCAAAGTGACACTTCAGATCTCAATCTTCCGGAGGGGGCTGAAGATCGAGAAAGAGGAGGGAAATCTACATCATCCCAATCCAAGTATGCTCTTCTGGAGCAGGTAAGCAAAATTTTTTTTGTATCCTAATCTTACTTAGTTCAGAATTTTTTCTTAAAGTGTGTTCCTTGGAGGGAGTCTGGCTTGTTTGATCTTGGAACTGGATATGCAGTTAAAGCAGGTAAGGTCAGATATCAACATGCTGAATCACCACAAGAATCAGCAAGAGGTGAGTTTGTTGTTTACAGGGATGCTTTTGTGCTTCTCTTGTTTTATATGTGTTTTTATCCATGTGGTAGCTTCTATGCTGCTTCTCTTTTCTTTTCCTTTTTTGTGCGTTTCATTGCTTTAATAACTGCTAACCTTGGGTGCATTTATTTAATATGAAGATGTACCTGGAAGAGCAACTTCAAGAGGCAGATAGTCTATCCTCTAAAATTCAGGAGCTTGAAGATCAGTTGCACAAAGAAAAGAAAGAGTGCAAAAGGTAGGACGCAGCAAGTCTGCCCTTTTCTGGCATTCCATGATGCACTATGTCTGTGAGGAATCTATTTCTTTTGTATTATTGTTTCTCTTCCTTGCCTGGTCTTATTTTGACATGATTGGATGTTCAGGATCACATCAAAGATCAAGAAATTCATCAAAGCACATCAGCGATATACACGATCACAAGATGAACTGAAAAGGCAAAAGCTCTTTTCTTTTGTTTTCATGTTAATCTTTGACTTAACTTTGCGATGTTTGATTCCATGCATTTTGAATTGCTTCCAACTTCAGAAAATTTCTTTTATTATTCATAGTTTTGTCATCATTCTGAATTTTGCAGATCAGAACTCCAACTTCACAATCTGGGAGATCAGCTTGGCATGGATGCCATTGGTGTTGGAAACAATGAAGAGGACTCGAGTGTCAACATTGTCAGTGATGGAGAGCCTACTGGGAATTATGGCGCTAGCCCAAAGAGTATGTAATGAAATTCTGTGATTTGTTTTACTAGATAAATGATCCTTTTATTTGACTAACTAATTGCTGGTGTTTAGTGCATTGTTCTTGCTATCCTTTTTTACTTCTTCTTTGTTTTTGGCTTGGCAAAATAATGTCATGATGAAAATGGAAGTAAGGATGTAATTTATTGCAAAGTTTTGCCAGTTCAGTTGGAACTATAACCTTCTGTTAGGTTTTAATTCTTATTGAGTATTAAAAAAGGAGGTTGGGATATGATTTTCTGGTCAAGTTGCCATGAATCTAACTAAAGATCAGAGGATCTGGGCTCACAACTTCGACATTTATTTAGGGAATGCATTAGTACAAGAAAACAGCAACTATCATTTACATGATAAGTACATTTTTGTAAATTTCGGAGTTGTTGAAAGATGGAACTATTTGCATTCTCCACAGTTTGGTGCAAATAGAAACTAGTGGGATAATTTTTTTATTGGGATGTGTTGGTCCGGTGTTTAATGTTACTCATTTCTCTTGTTTGCTTGCATTTGTTTGTAAAACTTGTGACTCTGGCATAACAACATGAAACAGGTAGACTGAAGTATTCACAGGGGAAAGCATATCCTCAAGTGACTGATGACAAGGTTGAAGAAGGGAATGGACAAAAGACTGGTTCTAAGCAAGCTGATGAAGGCAAGAGTAAGAGAGAGAAAACTGTATCTTCTAGCATTTCTTCAGCAGATAAGGTTCCCTTTTGTTCTTAGTGCATAAGATGTTTTGTTTTTGAGATGATACAACTGTCTTTGTATTGGTTATAAAACTTTGCAACTGTGTGCTCGAGATATATTTCTTTTCCTTTCCATTGAAGGTTCTGCCTAAAGGACTGGTGACTGGGATGACGATACCCCCAACTGGCATGGCTGCTCATGCTATTGATGAACTTGCTGATATTGAAGAAGAGAACATTGAATTAGCTGAGCTTGCTTCAGCAGGAAATGAAGTGGTTGAAATGAAAGGCTTGCCTTTATCAAAATCACCATTGCCCAGTGTTCACAAGAATTCTTATTCTCAGGTATGTTTCCATCTCTTTTCAGCATTATAGCAAAGAGGAAGAGAGGATAGATCTATTTCATGGGATTTGGTTGAATGACTTAGTGTTTGCCTAATTTGGTCTTGCAAATGGTTACAATTGTTCTCTGGGTCCTTTTGTCTTGCAGAACTATATGTTCTGAACTGATGACCACAGTACACTGTCGTCTTGTTTTTTTGGTAAATACTGGCTGTATTTGCTTCTTATATGAGTATTTTCTCTTGCAGTATAAGCAGAATGGGGAGAATGTGGACTTGAAGGGCCTGGTGGAGGAGACAGTGAATGTTTAATAATGTGTAGGAACATCTGATGCCTTAGATACAATTTGTTATCTTTGTGAGATTCTGTGAGCCTTACATTTTCAGGAGACCTGAATGCAACTTGTGTACAGCATTTAGTTAGTTGGATGTGCTCCTCTTATATGTATCTTCTTACTATTCTCAGTGGCATTAATTTGGAGGATGGAAACATGATAAACTGTAAGTCCTTTGATCAAAATCCTTTTTAACTGGTGTCACTTGCCAAATCGTGTTAGGGTACCTTTTATCCCCCTATGTACTTAGAGTGAAATCTTGCTGAAACATCTTGATGTTTTGCAGTATTCTTAGAATTTACTAGTGTAATAGTCATCTTGGCATTGTGACCTTGGTCCATGAACTTCTCATTTCCCAAACTAAGCTCCAAGATTATATTGCACAGTATGTTGAGAAATGAAATGACTATGTTACATACTTTCTTCATGACTAGCATGTATGATTGCAAAACATATCTGAAGTTTGGGAATCCATTGTACAGGTCGACCAGAGTGAAAAATGAACCATATCGATGGCCATTGCACGTGTCTTGTTATGTTACATACTGCAATTATGTATTTTTCAGGGGCGAACTTTCTTCGGGTTACAGAGTAAGATGCTTGTGGCTTACCCTCCAAAAGCAATGCCTGCGCCCAAGCCGGGCAGTAGCTAAACGGATACAAATTTTAAGCTACATGTGCCCCCAAAATGGAAAGACATAAGACGATTCTTTCTCATTGAATCATAATTACCGAAAAAAAAAAAAAAAAAAAAATCAACGTAGCGGCTTCACGATAATACTTGTACCTTAAATTGAGATGGTCAATTTATTTCAAGGTCTTTTGAACGTCCTAATGATTGCAACTTTCCATAAGATATCGTCATTATCCTCCGATCAGGCAAGGGCGAGGGCAATGAATGGCAAGGACAAGGGCAATGGAGGGACGCCCTCCTAGATTTGGGTGAGGGTGCCCTCGACTACAGCCGGTGAGTGTGGCTCTTGCCAGCCATTGCCTGTGGCCTATTGTCGCATGCCATGGGAGAAAAGGAAAAGAAAAGGAAAAAAAGAAAGAAAAAAATAAAATTAAAAAATTAAAGTTAAAATTCAGAAAAATAAAATGAATTGCAAAAATTGTTCATGTTTATTCCGGACGCGCCACGTAAAATGGTTGGCATACTTGTTAGTGATTTTCAGCCAAGCTTGCTCAATCCGTATATTTTTGGCATTCTTGCTCAGTATAATTCGGCTGCCCTTTCCTCTATATTATTACAATCCACCTAGTGGTGAGACGAGCTTGTTGTTGCTGTCATCGAAGACGGTAATCTTGATGATACATTATGTAACCTCCAGTGGGACTAGAGAAGGCCTGTTGCAACTTCGCTTTGCATAGTGTGGAAGCTTTTGGGGATCCCGCTCGGTGGGTTTTTCCCAGTTGGGGTTCTCACGTTAAAATTCTCTGTCTTGAGTATGCATTTTCGCTTCATTACTATACTGCAGCAGAGTTTATCGCGCTCATTTATTCACGCAAAGAGGGGAGAAGAAATTTCCTAATCTGACTGATAGCACGGCCGCCTTTTCCCAGCAGGTTCTGCATTAGGGGACATTTTATTATGACTCGTTTGACATCAAATCACCCAAATCAGGACTTGTCCACCCAAATATTAATACGGTTGTGCAATATATAAATATGCTAACTTGCATATTTAGGGGGGGAAAACATCAATAGGGATACATAAGAGAGGGTAAAGTTTCCAAGATATATCACTATCGCAATGCTTATATAAGGTCATTGAAACCGCAATGGAAAGCCATGGAAACTGATCAAAACTTACCAAATACGGTGAAATGCGAGGAACATCACTGATCTTCGAGGTCATAGACATATGAATTGAACTCCAACGAGAGCAGTGCCACGTTCATTCTTAGAAAGTCATGCATCTACTTGGATATCCACTTTCTTTTCAACAAGGATAAGATCATTAAAATCAGATTTTCAAAGAACAGAATTGGCAGAGGTGAGCTCATTATCTCGGCGTCCCAAAGAGGGATTCTCGCAGCAAAATTTATCCACTTATGATGACCTCGCGAGAAGAGTACCCTAGCTGAAATCTCAGGGGAGCACCTTCCTGAAAGTTGATACTCATGAAATTACGGCGCCGCAATGGTCCTCCACTCCTAAACAACTATTTCCTTTGGACACTCTAGAAGTACCGGAGGATCTTCACTCAGGATGCCATCTGATTCTAGTCCTCTTCCAGAGGACCAGCAATCCTCAATATCTTCCAAGCGAAGCAGATCCCCCATCTGCCGTGCTTTTATCAAACTCTTCTTTATCCGTAATTTCAGATCTTTGAGTTTGCAAAGCGACTGGGGTAGTTCCTCGATACTTGTCCCAGATAGATCCAACTCAGTCAATGACTTCAACTCTCCAACAGCATCCGACAGAGAATTTAGACTCGAACAATACGCCAAACACAAGTACTGAAGATCCACTAGCCCTTTGATTGTGTCAGGAAGTTTGACTACTCCTGTATCCTCCATTACTAGCCTTGACAAAAGTCTTAGTTTACCGATCGAGTCTGGCAAATAATGAACACTAAAACCATGGATTAAGATGAGCTCTCTCAACTCAGTTAGGCAACCAATTTCCTGGGGTAATTCTCTAAGATTCGGACACCATTTAATTTTCAAGTAAGTCAGCCCCTCTAGTTGATGAATCGAGCGATCAATTTCAACCAACTTTAGGAAATCTTTCAGAACCAATCTCTCCAAACTCAAAAGTTTAGGGAAGCAAGGTGTTTTGTTTAAGGATTTAGATCCCGCGAGCTTCAAAACTTTCAGATTACTTGCCACCTGCAAAACAACAGTTGACTTAATACTTTCAGGACTAGATAGTTGCATGTCATCAATAATTAGACGACTACTTGAAAGAGTAAATGGATTAGGTGAAATTGTACCATGATTTCGACCCATCCGGTCCAGTCTTCTGCGGTAAAATCACCTGAAAGCTTGAGAACAACTAGGCAATTAAGAACAAAGTTGTTTGCTTGAAGTTTCGGAGGACAATTTTGCCAACAAAGCCATCTTAGCTCCGGAAAAATATCCTTGAAGTTGCCAACAAAGTTCCCTCCATCCAATTCAAGAAACCTCACATTCCTGATATTCGCAAAATGCTTGCGAGTAAAATTGTGTCTCGACTCTCCCCAGTTTCAGTGCTACTACATTTTTTGTTCCCTGACAAATAACATAATATTTTATTTGAGGTAAAAAGTTACTGAGTTATATGAATAATAATTAAGATTTTGACTTTTTATAAGGTACTAGACGTTTTGTTGTTAGAAGAAATATTTGCTTGTGATTCCTTTGATTATGGGCTATATGAAATGCGTATTAAAGTTTGCGATTAGATGATATTGGATACTTAAAATTGAAATAGAAGCATCCTTTGGTAATTATGGAAGTAAGAAAGAGGAGAAAGTCAAGATTCATAAGGAGACTATCTCTTTTGTTGTTGATTGGAGATTATTAGTTCTTTTGGATATGAATGTCTGTGATTTAAGGAGACTTATGTAAGATAGGAATTTAATTTCTTAGGACGTCGAGGTTGTAAGTGGATAGAAGGATAGTATTGGATGACTGTTGGAGTTTTACATGATGAGAAAGAGTATGTGGTTGACCTGATTCTGTATCCTACCACTTCTAGATGTAAAGTCCTCTTAGATGTGCCAACAAGAGGAGAAAAGTTTTTGTTGTAAATAAATAGGAGTGGTCTAGGGATACGGAGAAGAATGATACTTATTACTTATTAGGCTTTTTGGTTAAGTCACTCTCTATCACTTTTGTGTAATTCGCTACACCATCCAAAATTGAAAATACTTTGTCCGTCAATAAATTTTAGAAGTAATTATTGAGAAGAACATTGTGTGAATTACTGTGTTTTTCATTTGAATTTATGCCCATGATCGACCTACGTGATAATCATACATTATGAAAATTGAAATTGAAATTCATAAGTGTGCACAAACTGATTCTGTTTTGTGGCTTAATCTCTATCTATATGATTTTTGGGGCTTAGCCATTGCTAAGATGGCTTTGGACCTTGTTTCGACTTGAGCAATGAGTTCAGATCCGTTAATCATTAAATATAATATCAATCTCTCTAAAATTTGATATTGTCTTTATTTTGGAAATTGTGCATATTTGATGACTGAATTTATGGTTTTATGTGAAAATATATACTTTTTCAAACTATTATTTTTAATCATATGAAGAATGCATTATACAATAAATATTGTATTTGATTCCATGGAAGTTATGTTTGCTACTTACTATGTCAGTAATTTGCTTGCTCAACAGTAAAACTGACCAATTTAGAGCTTCTGCTGAAATTTAGTAGGATTGAAAAAATAAGAGTTGAGTTTAATCTTATCAAAGTAAGCAGAGAAAGCATGGATATTTCTATTATATTAATTTTGATTGGTGATTACAATTTTGGCGGTGAATTTTGATGGAGTTGATGCTTGTAGACTTTAGTGTAATAGAATAATTTTATAGTATTACTTGAGGTTTAAGGGATTGTGTATTCAGTATTTATGGTTTAAATGGCTAACTAGCATTTCCTGAGTTTGCATTCGTGAGTTGTGAATTTCAAGGTGCCATATTTCGACTCACAATATAATTCACAGTAAGTTAGTAGAGAATTAAAGGAATTCTGACGCCACTTACTAAATTTGATCAGACTTTTGAAGGGAGAATTATTTTAGCTTTACCAGATATTACTAATGTAACTTTTCCAATATATATGGTTTGATTGGGCATTATCTAGATAGAACAAGATGGATTTTGCTACTTATATCAATCAGAAAAATTGTATAGTCACAAGAAAGATTGGATAGCTATGCTTATGTAATGAAAAAGTTCAAATGGTCCTTTAAACCCTATTTCTCTCTTCTTTTTTTTAAATATTTTATCTTATAAAAATAATTTCGAAAATGAGCACACTATCCATTGGTGAAAAAAGTCAGATAATTAGCAAATTTCTCTTTTAAGGAACAATATTATTAATTCACAAGTTTTTTTTCTATGGCATGGGCTTCTTAGCTAGGAATAAGTGAAGAAGGCAATATGCACGAGAGATGAACCCATAGATATGTGGTTGTGTAGGGGTTGTCTGTACTTACCTTTTTAGCTAGTACCATGTCTAAGGCCTTCTTGGGAGACCACAATCTGCTTCGATCTCCATAATTGTCAACATGCTCTTGACGAACAATTTCCCTTCCACAATCTCTTAGAGGATCTTGCATATTGACTCTATCATGACCAACATCCCTGATCAAGGACTTATTCATAAGGACGTCAATTTCATACTCTGGATAAAAATCACAAGTTTCCCACATATACATTGCATTAGTTATTTTCTTGTTAACAAAAAAACATGAAATGTCAAGTAGAATTTGCCGTGCTTCATATCCAAGTGCATCATAACTAATCTTTAATCTCTGGTGGACTTTTTCGAGAGGCACTTCCTTAAACTTCTTGAGTGTGCTTTTCCACATTTCTTTCCTTGTGGTACAAAGAAGTGAACCTATCTCCTCAACAGCCAATGGAAGTCCTCTAGCGAGTGCAACAGCTTCCCTTGAGAGATCATTAAGATCATGTGGAGCTACATCTGTGTTGAAAGCAAGTTTGTTGAAAAGTAAAAGAGCATGATCAAAATGTATTTCCCTCATTTTGTACAAAATAAATTTTGTGGAACCTATTAAGATATTTTCCTCCAATCCTTTCATATTGGTCTCGGAAAAAGCACTTTTATCTTTGGTTGTAATGATGATCCTACTCCCTGGACAGCACGAAATACAATGCTTCACTAGTTGCAAAAACCGATCACTTCCATCCAAGTCATCGAAAACAAGTAACACTCGCTTGCAAGGTAAAATCTTTTTGATTACATTATTCCCTTCCTCAAAGTCAAAGGTTTCAGGAAGTGAGTAATCGAAAAGATCCTTTGCTAATTTCCTTTGCATTTTCACAGAGCCATCGCATGGAGATGATTCTTGGATGTCCAAAAGGAAGGAGCAACCTTCAAATAGATGATAGATTTCGTTGAAAACTACTTTGGCAAGATTTGTCTTTCCAATGCCACTGATCCCATGAATTATGACAAATCTTACATCACTAGTATCACGACACTGTAATAGTGTCTTTATGTCTTCTCTACAATCATCAATTCCAACTAGATTGGCAGGCAAATATCTTTTTTTTGTTGTGATCTTCTGTAAAAAATTTTGAGTGATATCTTCAATGGTCTTGCCTTGCCTGCGATATTCATGAAATAGTTGACATGAGACTATGTATAACAATTATGATTTCAATAAAAGCAAATAATTATTCCTAGAGTGCCAATATGAATTTTCCATGTGGTTTTCGCCATGGGTATACATAAATTGCTCTTTCCAAGTATATCAGAAGGGTGGTGAGTGTTGTCTCCAATAAGTTCATCTATACAGTTTGAATAGGAGAATGTCATATTTGAAACAATCACTTGAGGTGCCCTTTGAGAGTTCATTATTAGGTAGATTGTCTTAGCCTAGTAGTAGAAAACGATGTACAAAAACCAGCACGCTTATGTACACTCCTATTGGGTAGATCTAACAATAATCTAATAAATAAATAAACAAATAGATAAGTAAACGAAGATCATCTCAGTACCTTTGATCTTTTATGAGCCACCCCTTGATTTTAGCCACCGTGATCAAGGCCTCCTTCCAAGGTTTCACTTCACCGCAGCCAAGGCTCTCCTCAAGCTTCCTTAGGTCCCTTTTGTACAGCTCCGTTTCAAGCTTAACATCCGAGGGATCCACGTCATAAAAGATGGGCACTATCTCTTTCCCCATGGATTGGCGAGTGCACTGCACCATTTGGGTCAGCTCTCGCAGGCACCATTTACTCACAGCATAATTTTCAGATAAAATAGGAATGTATATTTGGGAGCTTTCTATTGCTTGCAAGATGTCCGAGATATTTTCACCCAGTTGTAACTCTTCATTGTCCCTAAAAATGCAGAGTCCTGCCTTGGTCATGTACACATAGAGGAAATCTGTGAATCCATTGCGAGTGTCGAATCCTCGAAAGCTCAAGAACACATCATAGATGACACTGCTGCAGTCCCTGAATCAGCCCCTTCCCCTTCTATCCTCATCTAATGACACATTGACGTTTCCAGTGACTTCTTTTTGCGGTGCTGGAGGAGATTTCTACAGGTAGGCACGATCAGAATGAGTAGGAACTTCCACTCTCTCTTGCGCATTAGCTCATTCATCAAAGTATCACTTAGTACATGGCATTTATTACTTTTTCACACTATGACTATTATAGTCTTTTTAGTTGAGTTTACCTCAGGCTACATTCTCCCTAGTTGCATCTACCTTGTACTAATATTTTTCAAAAAGTGTCTAGGGCCGGTTCAAAACCGATTCGGTCCAATTTCCTGTTGAAGTGACCCCATGGCTCACCCTTATCAACCGTTACTTCATTTATGTAGAAAAAAGTGCTAGGCATCAGAGGAATTTGTATACGGTATAGCCTTTTCCTTTGCTCGATGGAACCTAGGATAAAAAAATTCAAAATTATTTATTTATTTTTTTTGCTCGATGAAACCCAGGATAAAAAATTCAAATTTATTGGACTACCCCTATAAGATAAGTTTTCACCTTTTTGTATGACAGTTCGGATTACATTGAAAGCCCGCCGATGAGCGTGCTTGTTTAGGCGAAGGCACAAAGCTATGTCTTGGTAAAAAAAAACAAAATTCAACTGAGTCCTTTAAAAAAACTATAACATGGGATTTAGATTTTGTTTATTTCGAAGGCACAAAAATATTTTTCAAAAAATATTTTTTATTTTTTTTTGGGTATTTGGTTTATTTAGAAAAATGAGTTAACAAAAAATATTACCTACACTTACATTTAGGAAAACGATTTCATCTTTGAAAAATCGAAATTATTTTTTAAAATATGATTAGATATTGGCATTTAACTCGAAACTCTACATTTGAGCATGGAAACTCCAATTGCTTCCTAGGTCCCAATGTCCAAGACAGGTCTCCAATGCCTAGGCTCAAGTCCATGGAGGCCGAGCTCATGATGTTGGTGCTTGTACTCGGATCCGGTGCCCCAACCTAGATCCTCGACACCTTTGCTTAGGTCCATCGAGGTAGAGCTGGCGCCATAGATGCTTGTGCTCGAGTCCATTAAGATCAGGCACAATACTCCGACACTCAAGCTAGGGTCCACAAAGGCTGAGTGTGAGATCTTAATACTTGAGCTGGATCCCCAACGGCTTGAGTCAAGGTCCATTGTAGCTAGACCGAACTTCAATGCTAGTATTAGGTTTCTCATTACCTATGCGCAAGTTACTAACATTTGAATCATATATACTTATTTAGGAAAATCAAATCAAATTTTCTATATTAAATGACAAAAAATATATTTTTTATCATTTTTAAAATTTCAAAAAACATCAAAAAATATTATCATTTTTTTAAAATTATTTCATGACACAATTTTTAAGAAACAAATTTCCTAAACATGATAAAACCCTATAATTGATTATTTGAAAAGGTATACGACATTTAAAAAACACATGAAAATTTGTCACCTCAAAAAATTTTAGACTTGCAATTAATAAACTGCATACTAGAAAATAAACAAGCTGGTGCATCATCCATCCATGGGAGGCCCCACATGACATGAGTAAATATTGGGTGCAGCATGACAAATAAGAAGAATCACATGCTTACGACACTTGTTTTGAATGGCCCCACATATCATATTCTTCTCTCTCCTCTCCTCTCTCTGCTCTCGGCATGCTCTGTCTCCTCCGAGTCATGACCAAGCCCTCGTCCGATGAGCCACCATGCGGCCTCCGCTTCTGCTTTGAGAGGGTGTCTCTGTCGTGCAAAGTTCGTCGGCCAGACGAGGGCTCAGTGCGTAGAGAGGGGGCGGCGAAGAGGGAGACGGTCGGGCGCGAGAGAGAGCGTGCAGAGGGAGGAGATGAAAGAGAGGAGTTGATTTATGTAGGGCCCACTCAAGACACGTGTCGCAAATTTATAATCCTTCTTGTTTGTCTGTTAATTGTCTGTCAAGGTGGCATATGAAAGGCATCCAATATTTTTTCCACGTGACCATCCACAAATCAAAACCAAAATAGAGAAAAAGGCAATTCTATAAAAAAAAGAAGAAGAAGAAAAATCATTGAAGATATGAGATCATAGTCATCGCCATCCATCAAATGAAAAATGCCATGGAAAAAGTCATTTACCACTGACCCCTGAAGATTCCTTTCTTCCTCCGCTGGGGTAAGAGATAGGGAGAGTCGCCCCCCAGAGTGAGCTCGTTGCAGCTCCTATACCTGCACGGCGACCGATGACACTCCCACCGGTTAGCACATCAGAGCGAAGGAATCAAAACCATAGCCCATCGAAATCAAAACATTACCCGAAGAAATCGAAATCCAAACCGATATGAGAGAGAGAGAGAGAGAGAGAGTAATACCTAAGAGCGGACTGATTGACTGCAGAACGGCAAAGGTGAGGCCGCGACCTGCGAAACAGAGAGAGAGAGAGAGAGAGTGGCGCCGCTGGAGAGACTCGAGAGAGAGGCCAGATCTAAGTAAGCGCCGCTCAAGAGACGAGAGAGCGAGAGAGGCCAGATCTGAGTACCGCTCAAGAGACTAGAAAGAGAGAGAGGCCAGGCTTGAGAAAGTGGGTGAGGAAGTTAGTGAGAGGGAGTGCTTGAGAGTGCAAGTGAGAAAGTGCGAGTGGTTTGAGAGACTAAGACTTAAAAGTTCAGGTTTCGTTTTGAACTGGTTTTACACGAGGGACCTTCTTTCACTTATCCAAATGGAAAGACATGCATTGGTTTGACCTCCTTTCCATTTCCGAAAATTATTTTTTAAGAAGTCATTTTTCTATGAATGACAATATTTACTTATATTTAGATAAAAACTGAACATAAATTGGAAAATACCAAAAATATGATCTGATTTTTCAAAATAAATATCCATTATTCGGACACTGATAATTTGCATATGGGCAGCAAAAGAACCAAGTTCGAGCATTAGAGTCCTAAGTTTGGATGGACCTCGACTTTCGCACTAAGGATTGGAGCATGGGCACCTAGGTTGCGAGTGTAACCTCAATGGATCTAAGCGTGAGCATTAGGGTCCCTAGTCAAGCCTCAATGGACCTGAGCATGACATTAGCATCGAGCACTTGGAGCTTGCCTTGATGATGACTTTTGTGGTATGGACCGGCACTCCAATGCTGGGGATTTAGGCATTAGCATCAAGCACTTGGAGATGGCCTTGTATTGGGGTCTAAACATTAGCCTAAACTTAATGGATCTAGATCCGAACCTGGAGTGCCAAAGACCTAGTCCTAGACATTGGGACTAGTGTTGGGTTTCCATGTCCCAACATAAAGTTTCAAATTTGATCGCTAATATCTAGGCATATTTTGGATAATGGTATTGAATTTTTAAAAAAGGAAATCATTTTTTTTTTTAATTTAAGGTTTCAGTTGATTAAAAAAAAAATCTATTGACTCATTTTCCCAACAACCCAAACGTTAAAACCTATGTTTAAATTTATGAAAATAATTTTTTCTTTAAAAAATTGAAAATCATTTTCCTAAATATAACTATAAATCGGGTCTTACATAAAAAAATTATACAATTGGGCTTGGGAACCTAACAATCATTCCTGGGTCCTTGACCTCTAGGACCGGGTGCCTAGTGCCCAAGGTCGAGATCATTAAGGCCAAGCTTGTGAACTTAGTGCTTGTGCTCGGCACCTAGTGCCCATGCCCTATTCCATCTTGGCAATGCCTCAAACCTGGTGTTGGTGCTTGGGTCTCCAATGCTTGAGCTAAGGACAACAAATATTTGCGTGGTTTAGTTTGAGCATCGATACCTATATTTACAATGAGAGTTAATAATAATAATCCACTATAATCGGAGAATTATAATTTACAATTGCTCACACATTCAAATTTTCTCATAACTAAATATAAGTCCAAATCCCAAGTGTTCACAAGTAAATAAATTCAATTGGATTTGAATTCACGGTATAATTTCTCACACACTCGAATTTTCTCACAATTAAATAAATTTAATTAGATGTAAACTCACAACACGAATAAGCGGGAGTTCAAGAGCAAACCAAAACACTTGCGTATGGTAAAATAGGAATTGCAACCTTTCTTCTGTGCTTCGTATGACAGCTTGCTCCTCACTTTCCGGCTTCTTGGCTTGTGCTCGAAAGGACTTAGGCTGTATTTGGTTTAGTATTTCCAAGGGGCTTTTAGGCTTGAAAGCCCCTTGGGGAAATACTAAACCATTTGGTTTAACTTTGGACATGGCTTTCAACTAAAAGTCGGCTTAGAAGTTAAAATCTAAAAGTACCGAAAGCTTTTAGCATTTGGCGGAATGGTAAAATTAATTTCTCCATTTCAAAACTATCCTCACTAATTCTTCATATTTTCGATTTTGCCCCGATTAATTTTTTTAATTGAAAAAGGAGGTAGCCCTTTGTTGGACCGGCAAAGGGTTATGGCCGCCGGCGAGCCATTTGGCACCGGCGCGGTGGCCATTGGCTAAGGTTGCCCGAGGTTGGGCGACCTCTGGCGAGAGTCATGTGACCTTCGGCGAGGGTCGTGTGATCCAACCGAGGGTCGTTGAAGGTTGCCCGACCTCGGGCGACCTCAATCGACAGCCGCTGGCACTAGATTTGGTTCACCGATGGCTGTAGCCTTTCATCGGTTCGGCAAAGGATTTAATTCATTTTTTTTATATAAAAGAAGAAGATATATCTACATATATTATATCCTATCAAAATTTATTGCAAAATTTTTTTTTACCAAACGCACATTCAACTCAAATTTCATTTGCAAATAAATTTTACCAAATACAATTGCCTTTCTCAAAATAGTTTTGGGTTTTCAACATTTACATTAGACTCAAAGCTTATTTACAAAGTTGAACCTTACTTTTCGGCTACAGCAAGCAGAAAAAGGAAACCTGGATTTATTTTATTTTATTTCCTTTTTCTAATCACTTCCTGATCCCACACGTTTTCTTTCGTACGGCCAACAAAGGAAATCCTTTAATTTTCCAAGATTCCACTATCCGTTCAAAGTTGGATAAATATCTCCAACAAGCACGCAAAGAGCTCCGACCAAAGAAATTGGGGACCCCCAAATACGTGTGACTCCTTCGTTAGATAATTGATGAAAATCTAATCCAAATAAAAAATTAGATACGAGTTCAAATTCGAGACATAATTTTAACACCTAATTTGAGTCCAACAAAACTCTAACCCTAGACCTTGATGCTTGTGTTCGAGTCCATTAAGATCGAGCCCAAGATCTAACTAGCACTAACATCAATACGTGACATACCGACATGTCATTTAAAAAAAAAAAGATAATTCCAACACATTAAGACACGTTATATATTCAATGTATATTTTTATATATACGTGATAAATCAAAAATTAATTTAATTCAAGTTCACAAATAAATAAATAATAATAAAAAGTCTAGAATGAATTTATACTAAAAATATTAATTCATCGTTTGTTAATATCATTCATTATTTCAATATGACAAATTCAGCCATATTCCATTCCAATAAAATTTGGGGAAAAAAAAAAAGCAATCCACATTTTGGATTCATGTGTCGGAACAAAGGAGAAAAAAAACTTGGGTGAAAATTGTATGTCACGAAAAATGAGAATTTAAAGAGTGATATGTGTGAAGTGAGTGAACATTAGATGCCACTCATGGATCGGTGCCTATTAAGATTCTTATTGGCATTTCAAGGACTTACACATGAAACCTTAGTCCACAAGCAGTGCTAGCCTCCCTTGAAGGTAAATCCTCCTCTATACATGAAATGGATGTACATAAATTGCTTTTTCCATGGTATCGAGTAAAGATTCTTTTACTAATGAATATCGCCTCCAAAGAGTTTATCTAAACAGTTTGAATAAAATATGTGCGGGATTTGAACCTATTGAGGCACGCTTTGGGAGTTTATCGGCATGTAGATAGTCTTAGCCTAGTCGTAGAAACTGATGAATGCAAACCCGTGTGTTACGGGCGCTCCTATTCTAAAAAGACAATCTAATAATTAATCCAAAAAATAAATAAAAAGATTAAAAAAACGAAGATGAGGTCAATATCTTTGATCTCTTATGTGCCATCCCATGGTTTTAGCCACCGTCAAGGCCTACTTCCAAGTCTTCACTAGAGTGCAGGGTTGATCATCCTCGTGCTTCCCTGAGGGCGCTTTCGTATAGCTTTATTTCACACTCAGCATATGAGGGATCCATGTCGTAAAAGATAGGTGGTATTTCTTTCCTCGTGGATTGGGAAGTGCACTCCTCTATGCATGTCAACTCTTGCAAACACCATATATTCGAAGGAAGGTCTTTGGATAAGACAAGAATGTATATTTGGGAGATTTTGCAGGATCTCCGAGATCTTTTCGCCTGGCCATGACTCCTTGTCGTCACTAAACATTCCCATTCATAAACTTATAAAGGTAATCTGCGAATCTATTGCAACTATCAAGCTCTTGAAATCTCAAGATCACGTTGTAGTCGCCATTGATTGTAGTCCCTGAGTTGGGCTCTTCATCCCCATTTGATAGCATTGACTGATGTTAGTGTTGACATATTTTTGTGGTTTGCAAGAAGAATTATACAAATAGAGGCATGGATTAAGGTTCTATTTATTCAACGGAAAATAAATGATTTGAAAAATATTTTTTTTTAAAATGATCGCTTATATTTCTTATGAAAATGAATAAACAAAATACATCTCTATTATTTATGAAAATGTTTCGATATAATTTTTTGTCAATAATGAAACTTTGATTGACTAATTATTTCAAGTAATACAAATGATTATTTAAAAAAAAACTTTTAAAATTATTTATTTTTTACAAAATAAACGGGATTTAATAGTAACTTCCCCCCCCTTCTCTCTTTTTCTGCAAAACACAAGGGGTTGAGATAAGTAGAAACTTCTGCTCTTCCTTTCTTTTTCTCGCGTGCTCAACCACTGAGGTCCCTTTCAGCTTGTTGTTGTCTAGATCTTCCTTTCCACGTAAGGGGACATATCAAAGTCCTTATTTAACCAGCAGGTCATCCTCACAAATGAGTCACCTTGACAATACAAATGATTATTTTTAAAATGCTAAATGGTCCTACCCCAATAAGCGGAATCTTCAAGTGAATGGATCGAGCGAATATTTTAAATTTGAATTTCCATTATCCACCTTGCTTCAGATTTGATGAATTTCCAATACTTAACGAAGCTATCATCTCATTGTTGTGGCTTTCACAACCATAGTTGAACCATTGTCTATGTATGAAATGGTAACACGTTAAATTTCATGATTTCTCACATATTAGTTGTACAAATGCTCATTGTAAGAGAATGAAGCTGCGTTGCTTTACATCTGAACTGGACTAAATTCATCCGAGCATATGCTAACCAGCCATGAAACGGAACCAGCTCGACATAGCATAGACGTGGATGATTTTATGTGAATAAGGCATGCCTTCAACAGGATAAAGTCACAAACGCATGAGTGAATTTCATAAATGATAATCTGGCCTGCAACATGCAAATTATGGATAAAAGGCAACATTACGTCTTTCTTTTGAAATTTGCATCGACAAATTAGAGAGCAGTTGATCTTCAAGTTGATTTTAGTAAATTTGAATAATGTCAAGTTGAAGCTCAAAAGGATTTAAGATATTAAACCATGCCACGAAAACCAACAAAGAGTGAGATGCAAAGACTATTATACCAGATAGTGCGCCAAACTATGATGGGACCGCTTATTCATTGCCCAGTATGCAGTTTGTTTCATAGCTTCGTAAACTATTTCTGAAAATCAGCAAATTGCAGAAATCCAATAAAAGGGAATCGTTGAGTATATGTGAGGACGATGAGGAAAACAAAAGCTTGCACTAGACATGATGATCAGCTTCCGCTTTTCAGGACATAAAACCAAGCACGACTATGTGTATCATTGTCAAACTGGGAAGCCTGCCAATTCATATTTATTTTTATATCCTAGAGCTGCTTCTCAGCTAAGTTAATCCTATCCTGACAACTAAAAATGCAATTGGCAACCAAGCTGTGTGATGTCTGTTTTAAATTGTACCATATGTTATCATTGTGTGCTATCTCTAGTCCCACAGCATGCATGTGAACTATCGGATGCCAGCCTATCAATAAGTCGAAAGATCAAACCCTGATGAGTTAGACAGTCTGGTGACTTGTGGGTAAAGGGGCACATGAACCAGTAGATGGCATAATTAGAACGGCAATTGGGTTTGGTATGATGAGGGATTATTTAAGCTAGAAACACAACCTTGTTTGTTGATTAATCAAGTCTGTCTGCTTAAAAGTACGCATATCCTGACAACAAACATACTCATCACCAAGGGCATCCAGATATAGTTGAGATACTTTTTGGCTTCTTCCTTCCCAATAGAAACAGTGGCAAATGCATAAACTTCCAAATTTTGTAATGAATGTCAAAGACTGAAATGTTCATCATGGATACCTTCTCAGGAGATGGTAGATCATCGATATACAAAAAATAAACTTCCACAGGACACGCTACAACCAGATCACCGTGACAAACCAAAACCAGAAAAGGAAAAAAAAATTATTAAATTCCCCAAGGGGATTATCATGAATAAGGCATTCATACAACCCATGCCATCAATATCAAGGAGACCCAGTCAATTGTATTTTCTCATGTAAAGTAGACATGTCATAGGTTTGAAACCCCCTCTTCCAATGCACTTCGATGCAGAAAGGAAATGGAGAGAGAAAGGAGAATTACGTTAATAATTCTTAGTGTGCAGAATTTACAGTTTAGGATTGGAAAGTAAGAATATTTAATAGCCGATAAGTTAGAAACTTACAGATTATTCATCTCAAACATTCCAATGATATGCCCATACATGGCTAAAATTACACAATGTAATCCTCCAAAGATGCAACATTTCGAAGAAATTTTCTTTACCTTAAAGGCAAGCTCTTTAATTTCCATCCTAAATACAGACTTCATCAGACAGATTAACATCCTCTCAATGCTAAACATTCCCACCACCTAAGTTCAATCGTAAATGGTGAGTACAAGTTCACCTGTTTGACAAATTAATCTTGAAGAGGTAAAGCCTGACAGAAAAATTGCCTTCTCTTGTGTCCTACTGATATTGCCTTCCATGCTTCTAAAAATAAGGGGGTGTGAAAGTTGTCCAAAACAGCCTTGTCCTTCATATAATTAATCAGAAAAATTGCTTTTGACTTCCTATACCTTAATATAGTGTATGCAATTGGCTGAAAAATGAGAACCAATGTATTAGCTATCCACACGAGTTTTATTAAACATGTGCAGTATAGATTCTTTGTGAATAACAGTCGAGGAACCATATCTATAACCTTGTTATAAAGAAGACAAAAGACTTTGCTTTGTGCACGACATACTGACCATCAACCAGGAATTTGAATATTCTTAGTACATGGTAATATTTTGTGATCCAATTGCATTGTGATAAATATATGCATGCTACAACTACCACCTAGCATTTGTCACCAGGTGGGTCGCCCAAACAGACATGAGTTAACAATGGCAAACTGAACGGGCAAATTGAAAAAAAATTTATTTCCCCTTAGCAGATATGCCTTACAACAAGACCTTAGATAAAGCATAACATACGAAATTCAATGCCTCACTTAGCCGTCTACATTTCTGACCTGGAAGGGCAACATAACAAGATGATACATAATGAATCGTTAACGTCAATAGTCAATATCATTGTTTTGGCAGTTCATATGGTTCGAGCATGATCGTCCACCCAATATCATATTTTTTTTTTAAATACCAAGGAACCGCCGGAGACTCCCTTTCGCTTACACTATTTGGGGTCACACTACCCTCCGGTGTTTGGTGGCATCCGATGGACATCATCACAAGCCACTATTTAGACGTAAATTTCGGGAGAAGCTAGCACAGGATCCCACCACCATGACCCGCCACTTAAGACATGTTAGTAGTTGCAGAATTTTGACCCTAGGACATTTACGACAAAGTCCTAAAACCCAACCAACTTAGCTTCCCATCGGTGGGTACCCAATATCATTGTTTTGACACACTATTTCATAAAATGAAATTGTAAATCTTGAAAATTGTGCCCAACATTAAGATACGAGTGTCAACACACTATTTCAGAGAAAATCCCCAAGCTCCAAAGGGAGATTGTACTTTCAAAAAAAGCAAAATGGGCTCCAGTTGAGTTCAAAACACATTTTGCTGCGAAAAGTTTTTAATCCCCCCCAAAATTTTTCTTGCTGTAAAATTAGATGCGAAAGCAATAATAAACAGTTGCAAACGAGAGTTGGGGGGGAGTATGGATGCAGACGAACTACATGAGGGAACCTAGTTTTGTTTGGCCATGAATTTACTTGTGTACATGATGGAGTGCTGATTAACAGCAGGTAATCAAAAAAAAAAAAGGTGCGAGATTGCCCTTCAATCAAGTGGCTCTTTCTTTGTTCTATTTCATTGACTAGATGTGGAATGCAATTTCGACCATTCTCGCTTTGTTTAGTCACTGTGCATTGCTCAGTTTGGAATCTTTCATAGTTCACTCGCCCCAGAGGGAGCTAAGACCCAATCCAAACATTACAAATTTATTCTATATTGGTAAGAAACTAGGAGATGATTCTTAAAAATTGAGGGTGACCATCGAACGCTCGAAAGGATCCTAATGTGATTTGACATGCTAGAGTAGCAACAAGTGTGGAGAGAGAAGCGAGCGAGTGCCAGAAAAAGGGCGGCCTTTACGTGCTTCGTTGGCGACGGCAGGGGAATAGCCGCTTGACGAACAGAGTAGCAATGAGTGCGAAAAGTGAAGCGAGTGTGGGGGACCAGCCGCTTGATGAACGGTCTTCAGCCAGCCGATGTCGTCGTGGGAGTGGGGGACCAGGTGGACTTTGAGCTAGTCAGGGGTGATTCGGGCGCTCGTGTTGTAGGCCACGTGGGTGGAGACCTTCGCGACGGCGGAGGAGAGGGCCAGGGACAGGAGGACGACGGCCACGAGGGTCACTAGAACCGTGGCCATTGCAGCTGCGGCCGTCGCGACTGCAGAGCTCAGAGCATAGTGGTGTCGAATCAGTAAGAGCGAAGCGAAAAGGACAGCGATTTTAAAAAAGGAGCCGAGAAATTAAAGCAGTTGTGCGCCAGAGATGGAGGAAAAGATTTTGGTGGAGCTTGATGGAGGAGAAGAAGGCGTCCCATTAAATGAAGAGAGAGAGACAATTTTGAAAGAGATGGAGAGCGCGGGCAGCAAATGGAGAGAGAGGAGGAGGCAAAGGACATGGCATTTAATGGAGAGAGAGAGGGGCAGGTGAAAATTTGACCCAAAACAATGGTGGGCCTGCTCCACGTGGAGCCTCGTGTCAACTTTTGTTTGGGCTGGCACACGGTGACTTGGCGGTCTCAGCCCACCTAATATTTTCTCCCTATTTTCCAGCCAATCTAAGTCCAAAGGACACGTGCTGACTTGTCAATGGAGCCACTTAAGTTTGTGCACACCATGTAGGATGATAATCTGGTGATTTTGAATCACTGAATATTTTCTCCATTCAAATCGACTAGATCTGATAAGCGCTCTAAACTCTCAGATCAGTACTCGTGGGAAGCTCAGTTGATTGTCATGGAATGCGCTCTTATCCTTGCGAGCCTCCCGTCCATGAGGCTTGAATTCGGCCCATGAAGCTCCAACATGGTTGCTGATTGGGTTGTAAAGGCTTATAAGAATCGTTGTCTTCCTTATGACTGGACTTCTTGTCCCCCACCAGCCCTTTGGCTTTTTTTGTAGGGACGGCCCCACTGTGGGCAGCACTAATATGATATAAATAAAATGTCCATATTTTGACAAAATAACAAAAATAGACTGGTGGTAAAATCTCTTTTCCTTATTGTGATGCCCCATGCAAGACTTTTTGGTGATATCTTCAATGGCCTCGCCTCGCTTTTCATATTTATGGAATTTGTTGCACATGAGATTATATATAAGAAATTAGAATTTCAAATAAAAGCAAAAAATGATTCTTAGAGTGCAAATACGTATTTTCCATGTGGTATTTGCTATGGTTATCATAAATTGCTCTTTTTCACGTAGATCGAATAAGACTTCTCTTAGAGAGTCGTGAGCATTGCCTCCAATGAGTTTATCTAGACAGTTTGAATAAGAAATTGTCATATTTGAAACAATCATTTGAGGCACCGTTTCGGAGTTCACTACCATGTAGATGGTCTAGGCCTAGTAGTGGAGATTGATGAATACAAACCTGCAGGCTTACATGCAGCCCGAAATGATCTTGTGTTCCAAGCTCAAAATCAACTTGGCCACGCAACAAATCACAATATCAGTAAATGGGTAAATGAAAAACAAGCAGAGTCGAACCAGCGAACGAGTTCACTCAAGTATGGACACCGCCTGCCCGCACCGTGCTTAAGCTGAATATGGATGGGTCTTTCGTCGTAGAAACTGGGGAAGGAGGCGCTGCTCGTGTTGCGCCAAGACAGCTCCAGTAAGCTGATTGACGGATTCGGTTGCTTGGTGTGAGTGGCTTCGGCTTCCAAGCTGAGGCTGTAACCCTAAGGAGGTACAAAGCGTGGGGCGACAAAAACTTGGGGGCAGATCACTTTGATCTGGAGAAGGAGATAGGCCGGTCGTCAGATCAACCGGGTTGGGACACAAGAACTCTTATGGTTGAGCCCCAAGCCCGCATGAAGGAGTTTCAGTCTTTGAAGATAGGCCACTAGAAAAGAAAGGATAATAGGATTACGGATTGAGTTGTTAAAGTCCACTATAACAAAATTATATCTTTGAATTAGGTATCTTATCCCCTCTACTCTTTTGGGGCTGCAATGTTCTGAAGCTAGTACTGTATTCTCTCATACGAATACGTAATGAAAGTTATGCAGTTTTTTTCGACAAAAAAAAAAATCTCCAAAATCAATCCAGCAACCTAAAATTCGAACAGACAGAAAATTATAGCTTAACCAAAAGAGTCTTTTCAATTTGACGAATTAAAACTTCAAATTCTTTCGAAGCGCTCTGAAATGGCGTTAATTCCACTCTTAAGATGTCCCTGACTAGCTTGAACTGAAATCATTTCTCTCCCTTGCGCCGTTTGCTTCTCTTTTGGTTCTCCTGATTCTTCTGTCTCTCTGTTCGCTATTCTTCTCCTTTATTTTCTTTGAGAAACCACCTTAAGAAAAAAATAAAGAGAGAAAATAAAAATAGGCTGAGGTCGGACCTAAATCTTTTTCCTTTCTTAAAGAGGCCATTGTGCAAACATAACCCAGCATATTTCCCTTCCTCTTGCTCGCAAAAACTACCCCTGCAAGTTTTTCTCAGCCGGCAAAGCATACAGTTCTTGAAGCTTCTTCTAGACACGGAACCCTGGACTTAAGGAGCCTTCTCATGCCAAAAGCAGCACGTTGTAATGGAGTCTTGAGGTTTTCCGCTCTGCCATGGAACTTTCAGACGCAGAGATGTAGACCGCAAGCTTGGGAGTGAGAATTTGGTTAAGATCTCCAGGTTCTGCACCCGACAACCAATCTGATCACCGGGACAATTATCATATAACGTCATTAAAACCGCAATGGAAGCTGTGGAAACAGATCATACTTCCAACCCAGGCTTATGATGACTGGCCCTCCTTATCCAAGGTTATAGACATAGAATGAGCGCAGAATTCCAAAGAGAGCAGTGCGTTGTCTTTTCTTCGAAAGTCATGCATCCACTTCATTTGTATGAAAATGGATGAACAGAGCTGTTGGCTCCTGTCAACAAGGCTGAACATGGCTGTTGGCCTGTCTGAACATGGCTGTGGGACTGCAATTGAGTTGTACTGCAATATAATGGACTGAAATGGGTCGTGATGGCCCGAATTGTCAGCTGTGATGACTCTGACGGCTGTTCTGTGATCATTGGAGTTGGTTGTAGATTCCTCTTATTGTTGAAAAATTGACGGTCTTTCTTTGTCTGAACATGGCTGAACAGAGCGGTTGCCTTGTATGAACATGGCTGTTGGTCTGTCTGAACATCGCTGTTAACTATGTTGGCTGTTGGCTGTTGCACCCGTTGGACTGCAATGTGATAGACTGGAATGTGCTGTGATGGCTGTGCAGTGATGGATGTGCTGTGATCACTGGAGTTAATTGTAATTTCCTCTTTTTGTTATACCTTGATGGTCTTGCTTGACTTACGCTCAATGTTACTATTATGTGGCATTGTGATGGTAATCACTGTGGAAACATTGTACCTAAGATTAATTCAGTTTCGATGTTATATGTCCTTATCCTTCTCATCACCTTCACAACTGCAACTACTTAGCCAGTAGTCTCTTGACTATTAACTTAAAATTCAGGAGATTCTTGAATTTAGAATTTGGTGGTTTCCTGTTTCTTATTGAGCAATTATGGTTGCTAAGCTTCGGAATTTGATTTTCAGTTATCTACCGCTAGTGCCTTTGCACCTCAGATTTTTTGTCGTGCGGGCTGTCACCTGTAATCATAGTCGGTATCTAATGCTTTCCGTTAACTTTTTAATTACCCTATCTTCAGTCGGTGGTTGCTTATGAAGTCCTGAAGAGAGTAAATGAGGCCTTGTTTCTAATCAATCCAACTAGGATTTTCTAGGAAGATTTGCTAATACAAATTAATACAATTGAACTTCGATTTGCTAATACCGTTGAACACAATTTCACCTTGTTTGCATCATAGCAGTGGTCTTACTTGCATCTAGCCTCCACTGACCCTACCTAGAAGCAAAAAAGATAGACAAACAACACCATCCCAATCCAACATTGTTGCCAATCTAAAGCAACGAAAGTTGTGTTTTTTAATCCAACTTCAACAGCAGCATTGCGCCCACCAATACTATCAACGTTGCGCACACCAATCCTATCAATGCAACAATGCCTCTCAAATAGATCTTTTCCTTTGCTTCCAATTGAGACACTTCCTCTTTTATCTTGTTATTCTTTCGCTTCCTCCTTTTCACTTGCATTTGGAGACCGTGGACTTTCTCCTCAAATACTTTCAACTGACTTTCTATTCCTTCAATATTATTTTCCAAGGCTTTCTTTTCATTAATCAATCCACAAATCACATCTCTGTCATGCCATGAGGGCTTGAGATCAATCCATTTGGAAGAACCACCATTATCAACCTGTCCAATACAAGCAAGCCATTCATATCCCAGCAATGCACACTCTCCAAAGTCAACAATGCATGCATAACAAGTGGCAAAGCAAATTGATTCCTTGAAAACGCTAGAAATTATGCGAAACAGAGGTCTTCATATACAGCACATGCACAGCACAGCACAGCAATGCACATTTTCTTGCTTTTTTGTTCAAATGTGCATTATCTAGGTAGGATATGATAGATTTCAATAATGATTTGCATTACATATTCATACCTATCCAACGAAACAAAAATGGTCATTCATCAATCAGAAATATTGTAAAGTTAAAACACAGTTTGGATAGGTATGAATATGTAATAGACAAGTTCGAATGGTCTTTTAAACCCAATTTCTATTTTTTTCAGATATTATTATCTTATTTAAATAATTTCGAAAATGGGTGCACCTGGTGGGGAAAAAAAATCAGATAATAAGCAAATTTCTCTTTTAAGGAAAAACATAATTAACTCACGTTCTTCTTCTTTTTAATAAAGTACGGGCTTCTCAGCTAGTGATAAACAAAGAAGGCGATGAGTAAGAGAGTTGAGTTCTTAGGCGCGTGGCAGTGGAGGAAAGAATATAATATGGTGCTGTTCATACTTACCTGTTTAGCTTGCACTATGTCAAGGGCCACCTCGGGAAACCGTAATCTGCTTCTATCTCCAACTTGCCTAGTATTCCCTTGACAAATGATTTGTCTCCCAAAATTTTCAACTGATGATGAAAAGCTTCCCGCACATACATTGCATTAGATTTTTGCTCGTTAACAAAGAAACTTGCATCATAAATTATCTGTAACATCTGTTGGACATTGTAGGGATCTACTTCCTCCAACTTCTCCACCGTGCTTATCCAATTTGCTCTACTTTGTCCATGGAGATGTGAACCGAACACTTTAAGAGCCAATGGAAGTCCTTTGAGAAGCATAATAACTTTTCTTGAAAGATCATAAAGATCAGGTGGAGCTGAATCTGTGTTGAAAGCAAACCTACTGAAAAGTTGAAGAGCATAATGGATTGACAGTGGCTCCATGTGCCACAACAAAACTTGACTATAGAGTCTCCTATGGTAGCAAGTAAATAAATGACTTCTTGTTGTAATGATGATTCTACTTCCTGGACCAAACTGACCAATATTTAGTTCAATAAGTTGATCAATATCACTGATGTCATCGAGAACAAGTAAGACTCGCTTGCGAGGTAACTTGCATCTGATCACATTGCTCCTTTCTTTAAAGAAGGTTTCAGGAAGCGAGAAATTGAGAAGATCTTTCACTAGTTTTCTTTGCATTTTTTCAATGCCACCCCATGAATATGATTCTCGGATGTTTGCAAGGAAGCAGCAACACTCAAATTGAGGAGAGAGTCGGTTGAAGACAAACTCGGCAAGAGTTGTCTTTCCAACACCAGGTGGTCCATGTATTACGAGAAACCGTACGTCACTAGTACCACAATCCGAAAGACATAACATCTTCTCTGCAGCACATTCAATTCCAACAAGATGGGGGGCAAACATCTATTTCGTATTGGGATCTTTTGCAAAACCTTTTGAACGATATCTTTAATAACCTTGCCTTCCCTGTCATATTCAAGAGATCGTTGCACATGAGATTGTATCTAAGCAATTAGAAAATCAAATGAAAGCAGATAATGGTAACTAGCCTGTCGACATGCATTGTCCGTACAGTATTTGCCATGAATATATAGAAATCTCTCTTTCCACATGTATCGGGTAAAATGATAATAACCAGCATACCGATATATATTTTCCGGTATTCGCTATGGAAGTACGCGTCGCTCTTTGCACATGTAATGAGGAAAGAGTAAAGCTTCTCTGACAAGGGTAGTGAGTATTGCCCCAACGAGTTCATCTAAACTGTCTGTATAAGAGATGTCGTATATGGACCAATCACTCGAGGCATCCTTTGGGAGTTCAACAGCATGAAGATTGTTATGAAATAATGCAGAAGCTTGCGGCTCTTGCAATTTAAATCTAAAGCAAGAAGAAGAGATTAACAAATCAATTAACAGTGCATTAGAAATTTACATTGTTCGGTCTGAACATCGGCATCTACTACATGATAAAAGTCAACCACCAAAAAAATCACTATGAATCGGATATATAGAGTTTGCAATCACTCATGTGTCACCGAGCCTTAGATTACAGCCAAAGCAAAACCTATCTCACATTCTCTCAGTCACTCAGAAAATTTACAGAAAGAAAAACCCTGTCACTCTTCTCGTTTTGCTGTAGTGTGTGGTCACCGATTATAATTCCGTTTTAATATGTTCTTATGTGACTTGTCAAACTAGAAATCTATGCAACATAGAAAGTAGTTCAATAATTTTCTAGTTGTTCAGACGTCAAACACACAAGTTATATTCAAATTTGGAATTTTTACTTGGATCAGAAATCTTTCGCACTCGAGACATAATGTAATCTAAAGAGTCTTAGCCTGGTACGATAATAAGGTATACAAACCTGCGTGTTGTGTTCGCTCCTATTCTAATACACAACCAGCAGGCAGATATTATAATGATTCAATAAATACATAAATAGATCAAGAGACGAAGATCACGTCAATACCTTTGATCTTTCAGATGCCATCCCTTGATTCCAGCCACCATGGTCAAAGCCTCCTTCCAAGGCGTCACTTCAGCGCAGCCAAGTTCCTCCTCATGCTTCATTAGGGCGCTTTTGTACAGCTCCGTTTCAAGCTTAACATCTGAGGGATCCACATCATAAAAGATGGGCATTATCTCTTTCTCCAGGAATTGGCGAGTGCCCCACACCATTTGTGTTAGCTCTCGCAAGCACCATTTACTCGAAGCGTAGTCTTTGGATAAAATTGGAATGTAAATTTGGGAGCTTTGTATCGCCTGCAAGATCTCCGAGATACTTTTGCCAGGGCGTAACTCCTCTTCATCCCTAAATATGTGGATTCCTCTATCGCTCATGAACTCATAAAGGCAATCTGCGAATCTGTTGCGAGTATCGGGTCCTCGAAAGCTCAAGAACACATCATAGGGACCCCTGTTGCAGTTCCTGAGTCGGCCTCTTCGTTCGCCATTTAGCAAACAGATTGATGCTACGGGTTACTTATTTTCTTGTGGTGCTTGAGGAGATTCCTGCGGCAAGAGGCACGATCAAGATGAATAGCGACTTCCACCGTCTTTCTTTCTGCGTAAGGTCACCTATGGAAGTCCATTTCAGCTTTGTCATTATACTCTTCCTTTCCGCGTAAGGTCTTCCTATCCACGAAGGTCACTAATCGACTCTTTCTCCTTTCGCATAAGTTGACTCCTCGAAGTCCATTTCAGGTCGTCATTATTTAACCATCACTTGCCATGCAAAATCCGCGTGACCGACGAGAGATGTGTTTGCCCCCTTTGTCATAGGGACGAAAGTTGTCGGAAAATGCTAAGTAATTCCCAATCCGACAGGCGGAATCTTCAAGCGGACTCATTGAGCTAATGTTTGAATGTCTAATTCTAATGTCCACTTTGCTCTAATTTTATTCACTTTTCTTGTCGCGTTTAACACTGATACAAAAACATGACGCCCTCTTTATTGATGTGAATAAATAGCAAGCTCATTCGATGAGAGCAAAGTTTGGTGACAATAGATATCATCAGTGAACAAACACAATCGGTGAACTATAAGCTTGTTGATAGTGCAAGATGTTGATCCAACAAGATGATGAGATTAGTGCCGATAATATTGAAGAAATCCTTCATAAGTCAATAACTTGAGTTATGGATGAAAAATATTTCACCAGCCGGCTACTCAAACGAAAAATATAGAATTTTGCCAACGCATCAGTAGAAAAATGAAGACGGTGAATTGATAAAAATACATGATCGTAGGGTGGTTATGTCTATAATATCGAAATGTCTATCCTTTTGTAAAACTTGAGGAGATTTCTACAGCAAGAGGAGGGACGATGAAGATGGGTAGCAACTTCCACCCTCTTTCTTTCTGCTTATAAGGTTTCCTTTCCTTGTAAGCGACCCATCAAAGTCCTTATTGGTCCTTGAGGAGATTTCAACTGCAAGAGGAGGCAGGATTAAGATTGAGTAGCGACTTCCACTCTCCTTCTTCCAGCGTGAGGTCGCACATCGACATTTATTCCAGCTCGTCACTATTGGGAACTCTCTTTCTTTCCGCGTAAGGTCCGAGAAATGTCACTCATGGAAGTCCTTTTCAGCTTTTTCACCATTCACTCATTCAATTCTTTCTTTCGGCGTAGGTTCACTTATCGTCGTTATTTAACCTTCTTTCCGCCTAAGTTGACTAGTCCAACTCCTTTCAAGCTTGCCGTTTTTAAGATGTCACGTTACCTTGTCATGTCATTAGTGGGAAAATGCTTAATAATGCCCTCGCCTCACGGCCACTCGCAGGGGCAGCCCTCGCTGGCCGCAGGCAAAGCCAACCTTGCCTGATCTAGCGAGGGTGGGTGAGGGCGAGGGCAAGGGCAAGGGTCAGCCTTGCCGTCCCACCCTCACCGACCTCCCATGTGGCCACGAGGAGCAACCTTAGCCAGGGCAAGGCCATCCTTTGCTTGTGGCCGACAAGGGTGGCTCTCGCCATGTTGGGCAAGGGCGACTCTCACCTAGCCCTCTATGGGCTTCGCTAGTGGCCGATTAGCCACCAAAAAAAGATGAACCAGAAAAAAAAAAAAAAAGTAAAGAAAATGAAAATGAAAAACTAGCAAATGACAAAAATGCCATTAGTCGGTCGAAAAATTTAGTAGACCGGTGATTAGCGAGGTTAAGCTCTTATTTGAAATAATCATAACAACTTCATGTTTTTATTTGAAATAATCATGGCCACTTCGAACCTTTATTTTTAAAACTGAGGACACTTGGGTCTTTTTTTGGAATTTTCCATATAGTACCTACCCCAATAAATATTTTCCATTAAAATTTTATTTAATGAGAAAAATAAAAATAAAAAGAAATATATAAACTTTTTATATAAACACAAAAATGATTATAAAAAAGTACATACATAAAAAATGATGTGAACTTTTCCTTTTCGGTCAATGAAATATATATATAGTTCAATTATTCGAATGTCCATTGTCCACATGAGACAACCGTGGCCGTTCTTGTTACCTTTTCCCCTATTTCTTTTTTTATCTCATCTATATAATTACGTTAGAGGGAACACATTAGATTCCCGATATACCTCACAAAAAATGCTAGTGAAGTTAATATCGGTTGATCAAACATAATATTTAATTAAGTCATACTTATGATGTTACAGCTTTCATGACTACAATTAAATGGGATTAGGACATTAAGAATGTTGTATGCTCATTTTGGTACAATAACTTTTTTTCATTCACTTGAGTGTCACAAGTTTGAAAAATGTTTATTTGAGTGCCACTTCCGATTTATCCTCTGGAAAAGCCAACGTGGCTATTGGTGGACATTATTTTAACATTTTTTTGATTTTTTTGCTTCTTTTTTTTTGGTTCGGCGAGAGGGCCGCCTCGCCGTCAGCCAAGAAGGCCTTGGGCGAGGTTGTCGCAGCCTTGCCCGCAGTTGGCGAGGGCCGTCGCAGCCTTACCCAAGGCCTTTGCGCCCAAATCTGGGCAAGGTTGCCTTCGTGGCCGACGACGAGTCATCCCTCACTCAATCTGGAGGAGAGTTCTGCAGTCGACGAGGGTTGATGGTGGCCCTTGCAAGCCCTAAAAAATAAATAATATTTAAAATATTAAAATATTTTTCATCGGCGGCCACGTCAGCTTTTCGGACGAGCAAATCGAAAGTGACACTCAAGTGAACACTTTTTCAAATGGTGACACTTAAGTGAGTGAAAAAAAAGTTATTACACCAAAGTTTTGACAATCTTATTGTTTTTCTGCCTAGTTAAACCCTTAAACCATAATCTGTGGTGTGAGCAAACATTGCAAACTTATGCATCAGTGTCCTAATGGATTCTTCTTGGCATTTCACATACTTGCGTGTGAAACCATGGTCCGCAAGTAGCGCGTGCCTCCCTTCAAAGGGAAAATCCTCCTCTATGTATGAAATGGTGACCTGCAAGTTTTCATGATTTCTCACATGTTAGTTGTACATAAGCTCGTTATAAGAAAATGCTGCCACATCGCTTTTCACCAAGCTAAAAAAAAATTCATCTGACCATACAGTAAATAGCCAGATTATGCCGCATGAGATTACCTCTTCTCCAATCGAAATGGGCTTCAAAGCCACTATCGTTGCTCGACTATCTCTATCCTGAGAAAGGTAGCAGCCATTAAATCACTTCTGCTGCATGTCATGTGCATTCCCCACCCACTCAGGGGTCCATGAAAAGAAACTGGCTCAACAGTAGCATAGATATGGATGATGTTATGTGACGAAGGTATGACTTCAACAGTCTAAACATTCACAAGCATGAGTGAATCTCATAAATGAGTTTACAGCCTACAACAAGCAAGTTATGGATAAACGGCAACATTAATGTGATATTTGTAAAATTTGTATCTACTAACTAATAGTGTTGATATTCAGGATTATTAAAAGGGATGCATCGGGTCACTCATCTTGAAGGGTGATATCAGTAAATCTGAAAAACGTCAACTTAAAGCTTAAAAGGATTTAAAATTTTAAACCATGCCAAGAAAAATAAATACATTAAGAATGCTAGAGATGCAAAGACTATTTTTTAAAAATTAGTGGGCCAAACTCCGATAAGATTGCTTATACATAGCCCATTATGCAGTTTGCCACACTGCTTTGTAAACAATTTTGAAAATCAGCTTTTACATCCCCAGCATGACTAAAAGTTAATGACGTCACTATAACGAACTAAATGTGCGTGGGTTACCTTACCTCCTCTTTTTGAAAGCTTTGGTATTAGGATCGCGAGAATGATTCATGCGACTCTGCAGGGGAAAAAATGCTATGCCTGAAAGTACGAATTCAGTTTTTAACAAAACACCTGGCATGATAAATTGACTATAGAAATCGAAGAAATCCAATAAAAAGGGAATTGCTGAGTATATGTGAGCACAACGAGGAATAAAAACATAAACCGTAAGCGACTATTTGACATTTCTCTTAAAAAGAGAGAAGGTAGCTTATGGCCATTTTTAGCATGAGCAACCGGGTTTGACCGCTCATTTATATTTATAATACACTTGAACTTCCAAAAGGTGCTTAAAAATAGCAGTGATCAAGAACAAACCAAAACTTTAAAAAGGCATGACTAAGGATGATGAACCAGTTGAGATTTTCTTTTCTTTTTCATTAGCAAAGAGAAATTCACTATGAGGCACCCGAGGGGAT
Organism: Corymbia maculata; assembly: GCA_014182735.1. Classification (NCBI taxonomy): domain Eukaryota; kingdom Viridiplantae; phylum Streptophyta; class Magnoliopsida; order Myrtales; family Myrtaceae; genus Corymbia; species Corymbia maculata. Next base: position 6,177,133 of record CM024692.1, read on the forward strand.
GGCGAATTAATTTACAAAAAGATGTCGGGAAGTAGTTGGCTCTGAGTCCATTTCACCGAGCTAAATAACGAATACTATTAGCAAACTAAGCATGGAAGGCAAAGAAGAAGAAATAAAGTGGAATGCAACCAAAAAAATAATGAGTAAGCATCACGAACGAACACTGCTGCAGGAGCAGCCTGATAAGAAGCAGCATGATCAATGATTGAGATACCAAGATTCATTTACCTGATTACATACCGGCATGGGAACTCTCAAAATCCCAAGCTATCGTTTTTTATATTGTCACAGAAAAATTGGAGTCTTTAACCCAGTCCAAATCTTTTCTTCCAATATTAAATCTCCTACCAGTCACAAAAAGGAGGTCTGTATACACAACTTAAACAATCACACAGTGAACCACAAGAAGCAAGATTGGCTTAAATTACCAAATATAATCCAATTAAGATGCAACATCTTGAAGAAATTTCTTTACCTGAAAGAAAAGCTCTTTAATTTCCATCCTAAATACAGCTTCACAGAAGGATAAACATCTTATGGCAAGGCTATGCGTTACCACCTACTAAATTCAGTTATGGGTGGTGAGTATAAGTTCACCTGTTTGACAGATAAATCCTGAATAGGTTAAGCCTGACAGAAAAATTACCTTCTCTGGTGTCCGACTAATATTGGCTTCCATGCTTCTAAAAGTCAGGGCATATGAAAGTCGTCCATAACACAAACCGTATCCTTCATATAACTATTCAGAAAAATTGTTTTTGACTTGCTATATCTTAATATGGTGTATGCAATTGCCTGAAAAATGAGAACTGATGTATTAGCTATCCACACCAGTTTTATTGAACATGAACAGTACACTGACTACCAACCGAGAATTTAAACAGTCTAACTATGTGGTAGTGTTCTATGATCCAATTGTTCTCTGATAATATAGCATGACAATATAATAATATAGGGATACCACAACAACCGCCAAGTAGTTTCTCAACAGGTAGGTCAACCAGGTAGACATATGAATTGACAATGGTGAACTAAATTAGGCTAATGTAACAAAAAATCGTATCTCCCCTCAGCAGAAATGTCTTATACCAAGAACTCAGACAAAGCACGACATATGAAAGACAATACCTCACTCAGCCGCCTACATTTCCAATCAGGAAGGTCAATTTAACAAGAAGGTAGATGTAACATCCTGAAATTCGAGTCCTTTTAGGGAGGAACGAGCGTTAATTTCGTCAATGCATTGTTGGTTGATCTCACTCGGAACTGATCACTCCTGAGATACTGACCTTGAGGGGAAAGGCTAATGAGGACAGAACTCGTACGACTAAATAACTTGACTTGGGAAAATGACTCGACCGTGAGACTTGTGTAAGGATGATCCTGTAGTTATGCAGGCTAATTCCAGGGACGAATAGAAGTCGATTCGCGGAGAGAAATAATGGGACGACGGGTGATTCCGTCTACCATTATCGAACCCGCGAACGGCCCTATGTCGATCCTTGATAATCGTGTACTTTGAAATAAGAATCGATCCTTCGCAATTTCATGTAGTCAAGGACGTCCATGTGTCGAGAAGTCTTGAACGTGAATTGGCACGAGTCGGTTACGCGTGATTCCTCAAAGCAGCCTGTCAGTCTGAATAGTACCAAAATGACATTCGGGCGAAATTGACATGGCATGAGAATCCAATATTGGACTTCGAATTTTCGGGAATGTTCGAGATGGACTTTTGGACGATGCTTCTTGTGTCGGTTGAGCCGAGTATTTGGAAAAGGGACTTTCGGACCAAGAAAACGAACCTATGAGGACGTGGGCCGGGTAAAATCAGTGTGGGCCTCACGCCCAAGGTGGGACAGCCACCATGGAAGGCCCGAGGCAAGCAAGTGAGCCCGTTGGGCCAAACCGACCATTTACCCTTCCGAGCCCATTGTCTAAAACCGAGCCGATTCAAGCCCAATAAATTCCCAAGCCCGTTCCTATTCATTTTCAATCCCATTTCCTAGGCCCGCCCTTCATTTTCAGCCCAAGGAGATTGGGAAATGTGCAAGGTGGAAATGACCAAAATGCCCTTGGATATTTTGAAGAAAAGTCAAAAAGGAAGAGAGAGAAGATGAGGTCAATTGTTTGGCAAGTGGGGCAAGCATTGATGGCCTTGATAAGGCTTATCCTTCAGCCTTCACTTCACTCTCTCTCTCCTCTTCATCTTCTCCAAAATCGCAGCACCTCTCTCCCATGGTTTTCCTTCCTTCCTTCTGTTTTTCAGTTTGACCTTTCACCGAAATCTGAGTTGTTCATTGCCTTCCCGTTGGAATCACGTCTCGTGCCACCCGCCGTTGTGTTCAGAAGAGAATTTCCGTTCAGATAGCGTCGGCCGATCGCCGGAAAGAGCTTCCGGTCGTCCCGTATTCCGGCCGAAAGCCGGCTGTCGCCGGACCGTCACTATTCCGCCTGCAGCAACTTTGTTCCGCCTTTTCTTCCGTTTCTCTCCATTTCCGGCCAAACCACCACCCATACCAACCACAAGTGGTTCCCCCTCGACCCCCAGGTGCTGCTAGTCGCTGGCCCGTCGCTCGCCGGAGCTCCGGGCAGCCCGTTCAACTCCGGTCAGCAACTTTCCTCCTGTGCAGTCAGTTTTTCAGAGTTGCAGAGGGATTTCGAGTTTGTTGCTGCTGTTCTCAGCCCCGAGACCGCCTTGGATCGTTGTGGTAGAGGTCCCCGGGTGTCGGGTTCGTCACCGCCGCCGCGTCCGTGTCGTCGGCCCGCTTAACGGGTGAGTTTAGCTCCTAATCCCTATTTAGTGCCTAAACTTGCTTAGGGTTGGTTAGTTAGTGTTAATTTTGGTTTAAGGGGTTTAATTAAGTTTTATTAGCCCTAAGATAGGTGGTTAGATAGATGATTAAGATTAGATTAGTTTAATTTTGCTTATTTTAGCTTAATTGTGCTTAATTTGGGATTAATTGTGTTTATGTGTTTAATTAAGCATGATTTGCTTTAATTGAATTGATTAATTTTTTTAATTAATGTTTTGTTTAATTTCTGGATTAAATGTTTTAAATAATTGAATTTCGGAAAAATCACTTTGTTCATAATTACCATTCACGAGCATTTGTTTCACACTTTGTTCATCCGAGGCTAATTTTTGTCTCGAATTTGATGTGCTATTGATTGTTATGATTAATTGAAGTGCCGATTGTTAATTATACTCATGATTGATGATGAAATGCGTGATCGAGTGTTGGTTGGATTTCGGATTTTGGAATTGTCGAATGAGATCGCATGACATATTGCGTGGGTTTTCAGAAATGGCATATCGCATGAGCATGAGCGATGTTGCATTCACGACCAAGCAAAAAGCAAAGACAAGAATGAATTGCTTGATGATGTGTTGCATGATCACATTAAGAGAGGGAACCCGGCGTTGCCGGAAGACCGCCAATCCTTATGGGGTTGTGCCGTGGCCGTTTGGTCGCCTGACTTCGGTCGGATGCCTGACGGGGGACATGTGACGGGACTGCGGTAGTGGGCGGGTCTTATGTTCCTGTCAGTTGCGGGACTGCGGTAGTGGGCGGGTCCCTGTGCTCCTTCGGGAATGCCGTCGAGAGGGAAGGGATGACCCCCCGACGTCGCCGTGCCTCGAGGTAAAGAGGACGAAGTTGGTTTAGCCGAGGAACCGCCAACTATAAGGTTGTGCCGTTAACCCGTGAGGGGGCGTTAATAATCGGAGCATGTGTGAGTGTGAGACATGAGAAAGTTGTGTGAGATGCTCGATTATTCGCATGCTCTTAATGTCGTGATGATTTGTGGTACGCACGCATGAGTTGATAGTCGTGCAGGGTGTGGCAATGGCCAGGTGAGATCGCTTGTGGCGCGACTCGCATGTGATTGATGAATCATGTCATCTAATGGCCATGTGCCTTGCTTGCATTGTATGAGTTTGAACGTGCAGGGTATGGCGTACCGGGTAAGGTTGCATGCGAATCGAATATTGCTATGTTGGTTGCCCTATCTGTTGTTGGATGTTGTTTGGTTTTGGTTGTTTGTTGTGGGTTGAGTGAGGGGTGGTTCTGGAGAGATACCCCGGGTTGAGTTGGCATACTAACCGGGGCTTAGGGGGAAGAACTCGCTGAGATTTTATCTCAACCCGTCGTGGTAAACATTTTCAGGTCTTTAGAATGGCGTACCCGCAATGGAGAATCCTACCCCCGCTTCTCCAGTGATCGACCCGACGGAGCTTGAGTCCGATGGGTCCGAGTGACCGTGGTGTTGAACCCGAGGGTTCTTTGTGTACGGTTGGATTAGCCTAGTTTCTTTTTGGTTTGGCTTAGAGGATGGATTGGCCCTTTTTGTCGGGCTTGTAATTCGGAAAACGATCCTCCGTTGGTTAATCCAGTAAGATGTATAAATGAGTAGTTGCTGTTGTCATTGCTGTTCATCCCTCTATCCCTGTTTGATTGTTTGTTTGTCTGGGGATGGTTCGTCTTCCGCTTGCGCTTAACGAAAGATAAAATGAATGGTCGTCGATGCGTCCTGGGACGTCGCTTTCAATCGACCAAGGTAATGGGGTTGCCGCGAGCTCGAGAGTCGGGGCGTGACAGTAGATAATGAATCGTTAATATCAATAGCCAATATCATTGTTTTGGCAGCTCCTTAAGTTCAAGCGTGATTATCCGCCCAGTTTCTCCTTTACCAATCTCTAACAGAAACAGCAAGTAGTTGATTGACACACTATTTCCCAATCAATCTCGAAAATGTGCCCAATATTCAGATACGACTAAGTGTCGAAGAAAAAACTGCAGCAAAACCTTTCTTTGCTAGACGAACATCTTCATATTGCAGAAAAAATTCCAAGGTATAGGGTTGGAAAATGAAACTTGGGAAGAGGAATAAGAAACATGGAAACCACTTATAGAAGAAGCATACTTTGGCTGCCATAATAAATATATCATTTGTTTCTGCAGTGAGAGAAAATGAAAAGGAAGGATCAATAGAAGTAGATATAAATTAGAAAAATGAATCCCCTCGGCAATATAGATTAAGAGCTTTACCATTACCACGTCTTATGAATTGGAGAAGAGCCTTTGTGGAAAGCAGTTCCAACCCGACCTCTCTTCAGTGCAGAATAAAGAAAGACATGAATTCCAGTCAGCATCTGCACACTTCGCTAAAAAGGATCATGACAGTACCAAATGAAATAATCCAGAGAGTAGCCCCATAAAAAAACAACTTACAGCTAGCTCCACACGTGGCATTAGAAAATAAAACATCAAAAGTGTGACTCAATAACATAATGCTAGTACTGCTAATATACATCAGAGCTCAGTTATTGAATTCAATTTCCAGATTTGCAATGCAAAACTTTTGGTGCCAGGACTAACGAAAGCACCTTCTCCTGTATTTATCGCTAGGAAAGTAGCCTCTTTGGGCATAAATTAACAAAGTAATGTTTTCGACCAAAAAAAAAACAAAGTACTGTCAAAATCAAAAAGAAATCTAAACATGAAGGAGATTTCTTTCTCTACTCGTGTTATTGGTCTTTTTTCATACTAATACAACTTGCTCCTAATCAGGATAACAATGAGAGACCCAAATCTGATAGAAAAAAGTGTAAGGCCCCCTACCTGCAATAGTTAGCTTCTTGACATCCCCCTGAACATGGATAAATGGGTGACGGGAACAATTTGTCCGAATTTGGCAATACTAATTCAGCATTCATCAATGATTCAACAATTTCCTTGGGCAGAGGAACTTTTCATCTTTTGCTTCCTAATGCACATCCACAAGAGTCGTCGTAACTTTTCTCATCGGTGATGTCATCTCCATCGGATCAGTTAGATGCACCATGATCATTTGAAACATCAGAGCATGAATCCATATTACATCCATGGCTTGAAGAGAGACCTAAATCTTGAAAAAACAATCTTCTTCCAGTTTGAAGTTCTAATGTCCCAATAAAGCAAAAACAAAAGCTTCATACTAGACGATCAATCTGCAATGACAAAGGTAAAGGAAGTTTTGGGCTTTGTACATGATCGAAGGTCCCGACAAGTCCACATCAGTATCTATGCCAGCAGCAAAACTTTATTTGAGGGATGTTGACACCCAAAAAGCATCGAGAAGCTCCCCTTCTTTAAAATCCACATCAGCATAAACAACTGCAAAACTTTAATCCAACATATGCCCAATGGTGGAAAGCAGACTGCAGAAACCACTGTGCAAGAGCTTCTGATCAGAAACTACATAATTAAAAGGAGAAACAACACAACGTAAAGTGACAGCAAGTGGCTGATCGCACAGAACTATTCTAGAGTAAATTGTGTGCCTAGAATGGACTCCCCTAATTTGGCCGAAAAACTAATTTACTTGCTCTCATGACTGCAGAAAACCAAAACAGCACACGGAGATTCTTTTTTTTTATTTCCCTCTACCATCCACTAGGAAGCATCCTGCATTTCTTGGTGTACACTTTAGGTAAAGTTTGTAGCATTCCGGTCGATGTCATTTCCTGCACATTTCATCTCTCTCCATTGGCACTCATGTATTTGCAAATTTCTCCTGAGAACTATCAATGAAAATGGATGAAAAGCTAAACACGTCACCAACAACACAACCAATTTCACACAGCAAATTGTCGTCTAAGGGAGTAGCAGCTTCCTCCGAACAATTAATCGTCCGAGCTGAAGCATACAAGCATAATCAGCAACCTAGAGACTCCTCCCAGAAATGAACAAGATAGCAGCACAATGCCAAGCGTAAGAACTCACAAACGACGGCACATCAAGGAGGAGACCACTCTACCTCCCCCTAATCTGCCATATTGTTTCACCCTTGAGGCTAGGCTAAAATGTTGGTCAATAATCCTGGTAAGACAAATTTTACATAACCATTTAAACCGAAAGGCGGGAAAAGACAAAGGAAAAATACAAAATCTATTGAACGGAGTGTTCTGAATCTGAGATAAATTCTATCCAGTGAACGACCTACTGTCACTCGATAGTTTTAATTCTCCAATGTTTCTGACTGCTGAAAGTTGGAAAGGATACATCTCACCCACAACACAAAAACTAATAGAACCTATCGATTAATGTAAGTTTGACACTACTGACAAGTGGTTAGAGCTCTATTTATTCTGTGAATAAATGTGATATTTTTGGAAAGTCATTTTTCCATAAAGGAAATAATATCTTTCGGCATTTGTGCTACAATCTAAAAATGAATATGAAAATATAATCTACCGTTTAGTATTTAAAATCTGATTTAATTTTTTTAAATAAAATCACAAAAAAATTATAATTTTTAATTTCTTTTATTTTTCTTTTTCGTTTCTTCCTCAGCCGGTCACCGGGCACGGGCTAGGTACAAGCTCACCCAAGGCTGGCAAGTCTCATAAGCTGCAGTCGCTAAATGTGTTTCGGTCACACTGTGCTTAGTGTTGCCCTCCCACGTCACAGCTCGAGTGTGAATGTCAAGCTCCGCGACGAACTCACGGCTTCGAAATTTGAATTCTCGGAGGTTTCTCCTTCTGCTCTACGAGCATGGAGCTGAAAGCTCCAGCTCCTGAATTCGTCCTAATTCCAGCAAATTTGGTGGGACGTCGAGGCGGATTCGAGTCTTGAGACGTGGTTTTGGTGTTTGCAACCAGATTGTGAAATTTGAGTTAGAGATTGATGGGAGAAGGCAAGGCCAGGGAGTCGTCTCCTATTAGGCAGCAATCGAACTCGGGAGGGAGCTCTACGGGGGCGGCGGAGATAACACAGGGAAGAGATTGGTGAGGCAGCTAGACTTCACGGGGGACGGAGGCGACAGGGAAGGAGCCGGAGCATCCACAGCTGCAAGCTGTTTCTCAGGTCGGCGGCGGCGACGCAGCCGTTGCAGGTCGCGGTGGAGAGGAGAGGGAAGTCCGAAGGCAGAGGAGGAACTCTGGAGCTAGAAAGGGATAAGGAGTGAACAGACGAGAAGAGGTACACAGAGGAGAATGTGCTGGTCTAGGCGAAAGAAAAATGAGGAAAAATGATTTCCTCTTTTCTTCATTTTTAAAGGTGTTTTTTCACTAATCAAAACTGATTTCCTTTTTTTTTTTTGTCAAAAAACTGATTTCCTTGAATAGTTGATTTTTTGTGAACCAAACATCAGAAAATCCAAAAAAAAAATTTGGAAGTTGTTTTCTGCAAATGGAGTCTAAAATAGGAAACTTCTGGCCCAAAATTTTTCCGAGCTTCTTCCCCAACCCTTGTAGTTCCCAATTTCTTTTTAGCCCCCAAGAAATTAGAAAAAGAAAATTTCCTCAGGACATTTTCAAAAAGTTTTTTTTTTTAACCCTACTCATTGTTTTCGTAATTGATGCATGTTGGGATTCATGGATTGTTGCATGAGATGGTCTCTGTAGAAGAGCAAGTCGGTCATGACCAATCTGAGGCAAACTCCTTATTCACGGTCTCTCAGATGAGATTACATGCATAATACATCAAAATATCTCCATCATTACTTGACAACTCCTTATGTTCTGATACGCATAATGATAAATGATTCGTTCGGGATGTGGATCGACCATTTTTGCGGGTCCAAACTAAAACAAAGGCAATTATAATGTATCGCATCTGCTGGCCAGCACAATTTATACAAACAAGTCTTTCACCTAATCAGAATCTCTTGACAAAAGTCTACATCTGGCTTGGTCCACAATCCTCCTTGAAAGAAATCAGTGCTTTTTCTCACCTACATATGTATTGCATTTCTAAAAAAGGAAAATCATAACTAATTAGATTGACCTAATCATTAATTTTTTGATCAAAATAAAATCATTAATTTTGAAGTGGTGGGAACAATGGGACCTATACGTATGTAAGATTCTATTGAAAAAAAAAATCTCAAAATACATAGGATATGTGCCAAAAAAGCTTTATGGTATCTAGCGGGAAAATCACCAAAAAAGTCTTAAGTCTATTATAATTGTAGCAATTAAATTCTAAATATTTTTTTTCTTATCAATTGAATTGTGCCAACTCAGTTCATTTGGCCAAAATTAGCCGGATGATGCTAATGTGGTTGGCAATCGGAGCTGAAGACAAATTTTTCATAATATTTTATTTTTAAAAAAAATTTACCTTTTTTTTTTTTCCTTTTCTTTCTTTTTTTCCCCTCCTCCCTCCTTCTTCCTTAGGCTCCGGCGACTAGCTAGAGGGCCGGCCGACTGCCTGACTGAGGTGACTAGGCAAGCCCTTGTCATTGTGGATCCAGTGAGGGCTTGCCTTGCGATGGCTGGGCAAGCTTGCCCTCAGCTACTCGGCAACCTCACTTTGGCGATCGGCTGGGCCTCCCCTTTGTCCGATTGTTGGAGACATAGGAAGAAAGAGGGAGGAGGGGGGAGGAGAGAGAGGAGGAAAAAAAGGAAAAAAATTAAAAAATTATTGTCGGCACCAATCGTTGGCCACATCAATGTCAACCGATCAATTTTGGCCAGATAAACTCAACCGGCATAATTGCAAAAGGTTTAGGACGCAATTGGCTAAAACAAAAAAGTTTCAGACTGAATCGACACAATTACAATAGATTTATAACTTTTTTGGTAATTTTCCAGTATCTATTTCTAAATATTGCAAAAGGGTAGTTTTACCCCCATACACTCAGAAACTCTCGTCTTTGAAACTAATGCAATATGAATTGCAAACGCATGATTCATCACGTTTAAATGAGATAGTGAGTCAAGGCCTCACACAAATTATCATCAAAAACATCGTTAGCTGGTGATTATCGAACACTAGAGAAGGTAAGTTCGTTCGAATTCTTTTGAATGTCCTAATGATTGCAAGTTTCCATAACACTTTGCAAATAATCCGGCTTATTATAAATTCTTTTTGCCTTTTTTGTTTGTAACTTATTTTAGCACTCGCGATAATCCTTTGTATTTCGCAAGTTTAAGGAATCTGTCGGAGAGTTATTGACCTTTTATGTTGTAATTTTCCTAGATTAGCAACAGATCGATAATTTTATAATTAGTAACTTTCGTTGAATGTTACACATTTACTTTTTTTCCTTTTTTCGTAAAAGCCAACCGACAATTCGATAATTTTGCTTCCTGAAAAATATCTCTAATTGCACGGGAACGATTCTGTTTCTACACGAGAGTAGAGAATTTCCTGTTAAGAAATTAGCTTCTTTCAACCACTTATGCTCAACAGCTTTGGTCCCATGGCGCTTGCACAATACGGTTCAAATGTAATCCGACATGCTGTAAAGTTCAGGAGAGATTGAAGTTCAATTGCAGTTCATTATGCATTTTGTTCTGTTAGGATTAGGAATCTGTTCCTCGCTCATCAATGTTTTCCCCTCCCCATTCTCGTCCGATAAAAAAATGACTCCTCCCTTTATGCATGAGAGAGAGAGAGAGATCTTTTGTTTTGTACAAAATTCCTTGTCATGTTCACTTGCGCAGTTGCATGAAAGGGGTGAAATTTGTAGCACATCGATTCCAAACAGAGAAGTTATTGCATGATCTGTGCCCTATTTTGGACTGAGACCTTTTGAACTATTAATTACGTGATTCCAATGTACAACCTACATAATCAATGATCTACATGGACTTGATTTACTTGGTCTAAAGATCATGCAATATTTTTTTGTGTGAAACAAGTCTATTGAAGTTTTTGCTGGCGATAAGCATTTTTTCCTCACGGTGAAAAAGGGATGCCCACAAAGGATGGTAGAAAGCATCAACTGTGGAGATTTTCATAGCCATCTGCTCCTTAGACAAAGAATAATTCGTATGGTGATTTTTGCTTCTAAATTCGTATTCAAGCTATGCTACGAGAGAAGAAAGCTTGTTTGTTAGCTGCGCTATCTTACTCTACTAAAGTTTATGCTTTTTTGGGAATTAGGCTCATCATAAATAGGCTTTCGCTCGTCAGGATATACAGCAAAGCAGGACTGGATGAATCCTAGTTAAATTGGGAAGCCTACTAATTCATATTCATGTTCATATTCTAAAGTTGCTTCTCAGTTAACTTATCCTCTCCTGTCAGCTAAAATGCGGTCAGTAACCAATCTGTGTCAAGTCTCTGTTTGAAATTGTACAGTATGTTATAATTGTGTGCTTTCTGTAGTCATGTAACATGCATGTCAATGATAAGATGCCAGCCCATCAATAAATAAAAAGATCAAACGCTGAAGAGTTAAACCGAAACGATGTGATCTAGCTCAGGCCTTGTGACATGTTTGTAAAGGGGTACACGAACGGTAATGGCATAATTAGAACAGCAATTGGGTTTTGTATGAAGAGGGATTCTTCAAGCTAGAAACACAACCATGTTTATTGATTCATCAAGTCCGTCCAGTTGAAGTTACACATACCCTGACAACAAACTGCATACTCATCTCCAAGTCCAAATATGGTTGAGATACTTCCATGGCTTCTTCCTACCATTAGAGACATTAGCAAATGCATGAACTTCCAAAATTTTGTAACAGATCTCAAAGATTGACATGTTCATCATATGTGCCATCTCCTAAGTGGTAGATTATTCATATACAAAAAGTGAGTTTCCACAAGAGATGCTACAGCCAAATCACTGTGACAAACCAAAACCAAAATTCTTAAATGCCCAAGTAAGTTATCATGAGTAAGGCATTCATACAACACGTGCCATCTATATCAAGGAGACCCAGTCGACTGCATTTTCTTATTTGAACTAGAATTATCATATAATTAGGACCTCATTTTTCTTGTTTGCTTGCATTTGTTTGTAAAACTTGTGACTGTGGCATATCGACATGAAACAGGTGGACTGAAGTATTCACAGGGGAAAGCATATCCTCAAGTGAATGATGACAAGGTTGAAGAAGGGAATGGACAAAAGAATGGTTCTAAGCAAGCTGATGAAGGCAAGAGTAAGAGAGAGAAAACTCTCTCTTCTAGCATTTCTTCATCAGATAAGGTGCCCTTTTGTTCTTAATGCATTAGATGTTTTGTATTTGAGATGATACAACTGTGTTTGTGTTGGTTATTAGAACTTTCCGACTGCATGCTCGAGATATATTTCTTTTTCTTTCAATTGAAGGTTCTGCCTAAAGGACAGGTGACTGGGATGATGCTACCGCCAACTGGCATGGCTGCTCATGCTATCAACGAACTTGCTGATATTGAAGAAGAGAACATTGAATTAGCTGAGCTTGCTTGAGCAGGAAATGAGGTGGCTGAAATGAAAGGCTTGCCTTCATCAATACCGCAATTGCCCAGTTTTTACAAGAATTCTTATTCTCAGGTATGTTTCCTTTTTTCTTCAACATTATTGCTAGGAGGAAGAGAGGATAGATCTGTTTCATGGGATTTGGTTGAACGAGTTAGCATTTGCCTAATTCAGTCTTGCAACATTGTTCTCTGGGTCCTTTTGTCTTGCAGAACCATATATTCTGGACTGATGACCACAGTACGCTATCGTCTTGGCTTTTTTTGGTAAATACTGGCTGCATTTGCTTCTGATATGAGTATTTTCTCTTGCAGTATAAGCATAATGGTGAGAACGTGGACTTGAAGGGGCTGGGGGAGGAGACAGTGAACGTGGATAATGTGTAGGATCATCCGATGCCTTGGATACGATTTATTATCTTTATGAGATTCTGTGAGCCTTGCATTTGGGGAGACCTGGACGCACCTTGTGTACAGCATTTAGTTAGTTGGATGTACTCTTCTTATATGTATCTTCTTACTATTCTCAGTGGCATTAATTTGGAGGATGGAAACATGATAAACTGTAAGTCGTCCTTTGATCAAAGTCCTTTTTAACTGGTGTCACTTGCCAAATCATGTTAGGCTACCTTTTATCCCCCTATGTACTTAGGGTGAAATCTTGCTGAAACATCTTGATGTGTTGCAGTTTTCTTAGAATTTACTAGTGTAATAGTCATCTTGGCATTGCGACCTTGATCCATGAACTTCTCATTTCCCAAATTAAGCTCCAAGAATGTGTTGCACAGCATGTTAAAAAATGAAATGACCATGTTACATACTCTCTTCATGACTAGCTTGCCTGATTGCAAAACATATCTGAAGTGTGGGAATCCATTGTACAGGTCGACCAGAGTGAAAAATGAACCATATCGATGGCCATTGCACAAGTATCTTGTTATGTTACATATTGCAATTGTCTATATTTCAGGGTCGAACTTTCTCCCGGTTGCCGAGTAAGATGCTTGTGGCTCACCCTCCAAAAGCAATGCCTGCGCCCAAGCCGGAAAGTAGCTAAGCGTATATAAATTTTAAGCTACATGTGCCCCCAAAATGGAAAGACATAAGACAATTCTATCTTATTGAATCATCATTACCGCATAAAAAAAATCATCATAACCGCTTCACGACTAAACTTGTACCTTAAATTGGCTAATTTTCATTGAGATGGTAAGTTTATTTCAAGGTCTTTTGAACGTCCTAATGATTGCAACTTTACGTAAGATATTGTCAATAATCTAGTTTCATTGTAAAATCTTTCGAATCTGTTGAGTTACTCCATGATAATCCTTTTTTTTTTGGTCGGTCATGATAATCCTTAAGAGTATGCAAATTTAAGGAATCTGTCCTAGTATGTTGTAATTTTTCCTTAATTAGCAATAGTATTGTAAATTATATAATTAGTAACTTTCTTTGAATTTTAGGCAGTCACTATTTTTTTTTTTTTTTTGGGAAAACCAATCGACAGTTCAAAATTTCGTACTCTCCTAACTAGTACCGCTGATTGCACGGAACGGTTCCATATTATCCTACACGATACTAGAGAAGCTTCCAGTTAAGAAATTAGGTTCTTTCAATTACTTATTCATGGTCAACAACTTTGGTCCGATGGTGGTTCGAATGTAATGGTGAAGCTTTTTTAGCGAAACCACATGCTGTGGCTGACTCTGTGGAAGAGCGACGTGGAGAGAAGTTAATCCCCCGGTGTTCAGGAAAGCTTGAAGGTCGACTGCGGTCCAATATGTGTTGTGTCTGTTAAGATCTGTTCCTTGTGTATGAATGTTTCCTTCTCATGTTCGCTTGTATAGTTGCATGAGTGTGGCGAAAATGTAGCACATCAATACGGATCGAGAAGTTATTGCAGTGTTTGCGTACAATGTAGATTAAGATCATATGAACTATGAATTACGTGAATCCAACATAGAACCCATTTCAATGGTTTAGGTAGACTTGATCCATATGATCCAAAGACCATGCAATATTTTTCCATACGGAGCAGGTCGATTGAAGTTTTTGGTGGGAAAGAGCATGTCCTCCTCTCGTGAAAAAGAGACGCCCAGCAAGTATGGTAAAAAAGCATCAATAGTGAAGTTCTGCAAAACCGAGCCGCTCCTCAGACTGGGAGTAATTCTTATGGTGATTTTTGCTGATGAAGTTTCTTATTCAAGCGATGCTACGAGAGAAGAGCGCTTGCATCTTTGCCGCATATAGAGAATTGTGTGGAAAGTGGCAGATTGTGCTGTGAAAATTGGTTTCTATCGAATTTCTGGTGTCTTTAGAAGATGCTGCGTTGAGGACCGTTGGGCGGGTAACTGGAACATTTATGTTTTTCAGGTTTGGGCTGGACATTGAGACATTATGTTTTACAGTAACTTTAGGGCATGGAATTGGTATATGATGTTTCCTTTACAAGTTGGTTCGCTAACTTCTCTTGTGTGGTCAAAGATGTGGCACTGATTTTGGCCCAAAAAAGGGGGAAAAAAAAAGCAAGAGCAGAGAGAGATGAGAACGAGTTGGGCATCTAAGATGCCCTGGTGTACCGGACTCTCGACTATTTCTACGATTATTTTACATTTTGTTGCGAAGATTTGTTGTGATATCATAAATTTTTTCACTTAACTATGAGGACATATCGAAATATTATCCGATACACATGATAATATCATAGAAGTGCCTGATTGGATAGGAGCCAAAACAGAGAGGAAACCGAGTGCTCGTGCGAGATGCAACGAGCGAGAGGAAGAGAAGAAAGTGAGGCCAGCAGTGTTCGTTAAAAAATTGGATAGCAATTTTAATCTCGATTTCCTTGAAATTCTACTGCACCGTTTGGGGCGACGCGCGCTGTGTGTTAGACGGTGCCAAACGTTGCAAAGCCTCTTCCATCCGTGTATTTTTGAGAATCTTGCTCAGTAAGATCCAGCTGCCCCGTTCCTCTTATTATTGCAATCCACCTAATGGTGAGATGAGCTTGTTGTTGCTGTCATCAAAGATAGTCATCTTGATTCATCTCGATGATACATTGTGTTACTCCTAGTGCGACTAGAGAAGGATTGCAACTCTGCTTTGCATACTGGAAGTTTTCGGCGATCTGGTTCAGTGGGTTTAACCAGCTGGGGTTCTCACGTTAAAATTCTATGTAAGAGTCAGCATTTTCGCTTCATTATTGGGAGAATAAGTTTCCTAGTGTGATGTGATCGCACCACGGTCTTTTCCCAGCCGGTTCTGTGTAGAGTGCAGCTTTCAGAATTATAAGCGATGTTCCTCACAATTTGGTAAGTTGTATAATTCTTCATCCAAAGTCCTGCAGGAAAGACCGTTCAGTAAGTTCACTCTTTGAAGCATTCTCGGCTATAAGATAGTTAAGACAAAGAAGATAGCCCAACAGGGATAAGGTGCATCACCCGGGTTCAATCTCGGGAGGATAATGCTTTTTTCGGGTGGGTCAGGAATCGGTGAAAAACCAGAGACAGGAAGAAAAGATGGGCTTCCTTGGGATGATGACCTCTCCTAAGATCCCTGTGCGGCTGACGGAGCAAGTGAATGTTGATATCCTCGAAGAGTTGGTAGGCTTCTTCCACCGGAGGTGTTTCCTTATCGACAACCTCGGGCAACCACTTAACGACCAAGGTGGATTCCCCCATCATGCGACCTTTTTGCTTAACATCCAGTGGGCTGTTGTGGGGGCGGAAAAGGCTGTTCCAGCTTTGCTTTAGGACCCGGGCGCATACTGTAATAGCAAGCATAGAAGTAACACCAATTATCTGAGCAGTTATCTAAACATAAACCAGATAGATTTCGCTTCCTCCTGGCAATCTACCACTGCCAGTTTTTCTTTTTGGTCGGCGAAGCATGCAGTTCTTGAAGCTTGTTCTAGATGCGGAACACTGGCCTTGAGTGCCCTTCTCATACCAAAAGTTGCCCATTCTCATGGGGTCTTGAAGTTTTTCTCTTCACCAAGGACCTTTCAGCAGCAGAGAGGTACATCGCAAGGTTAGGAGTGAAAATTTGGTTAAGATCGCCATATTCTTCACCAACAACTAATGTAATGTGATGTCACTTGTTGCGACCTATTTTTTTCCGTCCCAATGGGGGAAAGGAAAACCTAAATGAATAGATTTAGGGGTATTGTTAATTTTAGGCCGACGACGCTTAATTAACTTGGACTCTCCCAAGCCCATACCCCGTGCGACGTTGGGATATTCACAAAAGTTTTCAAATAGGGAGTCGCCACTAGCCTATTAGGGTTGGCTAGAAACCAAGCGGGGCATGAGAGTGTGCCTCGCTTTCTACGCAACCAGAGATCCTAGGGTCGGGGACTTGATTACACTAATTAACCAATTAGTGCCCTTTCGGTACCTAATCTTGTTCATTTCAAACAGAATTTTGTCAGGCGGTTTGGATTGATTTTAAACTTAACCACTAACATGTGAGGTGATCATGCGGGCGCGCAATCATCAAAATCATAATCAGTAATTAAAGAAAACATTAAATAAATTGTAAATGAAAATAAACACCTAGCATTAAAAGATAAATAAATGGCCATCCTAATTAAAGTAAGGGAGAAACCATAATTATTGCATCCTAAGTGTGCTATCAAGGGCAATCGTATCCAAAGATAATTAAAACCCTAAAGTAAAGCGTAAGGGCTTGTTCACTTTTAAGACAATTTTAGACCGATGATTTTCCGACATCTTTTAAGAGAAAATTGTCCAAGAATTATTTTAGAGCTTCTTAGGGAACTCTAAAACAAACTTGGAATTTTGGGATTTTTGAAAACTTTTTCTTTTTTTAGAATTTCTAATATTTTAATATTTTCGATTTAAAAAAATAATATATATTTTTTTCGAGAATTTTCATAAATTTTCAAGATTCTGAATTTCCCTTGAATTTCTGAAATTTCGAAATTTTTTATGATTTTTTATGGTTTTTTTAATGTTTTTATATTTTCTGAATTTTTTAAATTTTAATAGATTTTGTTTTCTTTAATAAATAATTCGGACCGGGTCAAAGGACCCGGCCCTACTAGACTGACCCGGGCCCTGTCGGTCCGAATTGGGCCACAGAAGACCGTGCCGACCCAACCCACTAAAAAGAACAAAAGAAGGCCCACATGCTTGGGCCAAAAAACAAAATTAAAAGCCCACAAAAAAATTAATAGAGACAGAGCCCACTTCTGATTTCTGTCTCTCGGCCCAACTATCCCGGCCCGCGACGAAACCAGTCCGGCGTACACAAGTCCAAGACGAAGCTCACCCTTCCTATTTTTCTATTTTCCATTTTTTTTCACTTCTTTTTTTTTTGTCTTTTTCTGCTTTCTTTTTATTATTATTTTTTCCTTTTTTTCCTTTTTCTGGTCTTCTTCCTCCTGACCTCCACGCTTCTTCACGTGGACTCCTGCATGCTTCCCTTCATGCAGCCCCGATGCTTTCTCGCCTGCAACTTCTTCCTCTTCTTTTTTTAATTTTATTCTTTATTTATTCGAAAGACCATCGACTCCAACCGGAACCTTCATGGTTCCTCTCTCCTCACCGACACACCGCCCTGCCACTCATCTCCGTCGACATCGGCCACCGCCAACCATAAGCTCCGGTGGCCGCGAAACCCTCACCGATTCGACGGTATACGGGTTTTTCATACAAATCATCATGGAACCTCGAATATGAATGAATACAAAATGGTTCTATAGATAAAAGAGCCTGGAAACAACTCGGTTTTCGACTAAAAGCATGAACACCTTTCTGTTTTCTATAACGCATTTCATCAAACATTTGGTAGGCATGAGTAAAACAAAGGGTTTCCAACTCGAACCGAACTTAGACCGGGACTAGGCTTCCAACTAGACATAGCAGCATGCAGAGGAACCTTAATGGAGGGACAACAGGGGCCGGGGCTCGCGCGAACTAGTCGGCGCGAGCTCCGGCCCGCGACTTCGTCAACAACAAACAGGGATGCTCGGGGAAACCTACCTGGTTCAACTTGAGGACACCGGCTGAGGAGACGTCGGATGGAGCTCGCGCGTGGCCGAGGCGTCGGCTGAAGCTCTCTTGCTCTTTCTCGGTCACTGCCTCACTCGGACTCTCTTCCGCTCTCTCGCTAGTTTTGCTCTAGCCCTCGGCCTGTTCTCTCTCGCCCCCTATTCCTCTCTCAGATCTGGTTTTTCTTTTTCTTTTTTTGAACAGACTCCACTCTCCCCTTCTCTCTCTCTCGGTCTCCTCTGTCCCACCGCTCCAGTGCTCCTCTTCTCCCCTTTTCTTCTCTTTTTCTTCTGCTTGCTCGCGTGCTCTGACTCGCTGCTTCTGCCTTGCTGCCGTTCTGACTCGCTGCTGCTGCGTTTTTTTTTTTTTTTGCTGGCTTGCTGCTGCGTTTGACCTCCCTTTCGGCCCTGACTTGCTTCATCATCGTCATTTTTCGTCCCTGCTGTTGCTGCTCTCCCTTTCTGCTTCTCTGCTTCTGCTCTGACCCGCCGCTGATCTTTCCCATCTTCTCGTCCTTCTGCTCTGACCCGCCTTTTGCTCCTCCTTCTTTTCTGCGCTCTGACCCGCCGCTTGCTTCATCATCATCATCTTCTGTTTTCCTGCAGGTTGCTTCTACGCGAGAGAGAAGAAGGGAAGAAAAAAACGAGTGGGCCAGGCCGGGCCGAGGAAGAAAAAAAAGGGAGGTGGGCCGGGCCCGTGTGAGGAAAGGGAAAGGGCCGCATGGGGGCCGGGCGGGCCCAGCCCTGGTCCGGCCTCTTTTCGATTTTTTTATTAATTAATTTTTTTGATTTTAACTATTTTTTATTATTTTTTTTCTAGTTAATTTTAATTAATTTTTTTTGCATATTAACTTTAAAACTAGTGATGCAAATGCTCCTAATATCTATATGCAACGCAATTTTAATGAAAGAATTTTTTGTTAAGGGGTTAGAAATTAATCTCTAATTTTTCAATGCAATTAATAAATGCTAAAACAAATCGCCAAAATTTAGGTGTCAACATCACTAAAACTGCAACAGAAAGCTGTGCAAGCAGGTCAAAATTTTCCAAATATGGCAGACTGTGACTAAACCCTATGATCTACAAGGTTGTTAACATACAATGATCGCAGAATTTCAAAGAGCGCAATGCCTCGTCTATTCTGCGAAAATCATGTATTCACGTGGACACCTACTTTCTTTTCGACTAGGACACGAAACATCCAGGTTGTTGAAGTACAGAATTGGTTGAGTTGAGATGAGGTCATTATCTCGGTGTCTCAAAGTGGGAATTCCGCAGAAGCATTTGTCCACTAATCATGACCTTCCTAAAAGATTACCTTCCCTAAATTTTAGGTGGGCACCTTCCTGAAAGACTGACGTCATGAAATCCTAGCGCTACAATTGTCCTCGACTCCTGAAAAAATATTCCCCCCTGTATGGTCTCGGAGTCTTAGAGAGTCTACTCCCTGATCTTCGCTCAGGATCAAGCCATCTAGTTTAGTTAGGGGCAATCAATTTTAGAATGAATAAGTTCTAAATCAAAAATCCGGAATCTAATTTGTGAATCAATTCCCAATTTGTGAAATAGGCAACTGAACTGGTTTCTTTAGGAATTGGCTAGAACCAACCAAGGCGGTGCCATGGCCAATCCAGGAAAATTGGGCCAATCTATTTTTTATGAATCAAGAATATTTATTTGCACTTGTAATTTAAGAATTTCCATTAAAACAAATGATTATAGGACTAAAACTTCGACATATATTATTGAGTTATCATGTTACAAGAAATCAAACAACAAAACTCTTGTGAACAACTGAACAGTAACATTAACATAAGTCTTGGGCTCTCGAACAGAACATAGTTTCGACTGAAAAAAAAAAACGACAAACAAAGCAACAAGCTAAACGAAAGTTTCAATAAACATATCCTAAACGTAAGATAATATTAAAAACACAAAGCACATAACATGAATTATAGAACTTCATTCCTCATTCATCCATGAAAGAGTATTCCAAGTTCTAATCACCTGAAAACAAAACAAGAACAAATATAGCTAATTATTTAACAATAGTTTCAAATTAAAATTACTATTCATTGAACTCAAAAAATTAATGCTATATATTCATTCAACTTCTGCTTTTAATCTCTATTTATCCATGATAATCTCCTCGGAAAGACAATCCATATCTTATAACAAATGAAGCATTTATTTATTAAAAAATAAAAAAGAAGGAATTACTAGAAAAAAAGAAGAAGGAAACATTCGACTTACCAAACTCAAGTTAGATCTTAGAGGTTTCAAATCGGAGGACGTACTTCCTGGATTAATCTCCCGGATGGATTCAACTCAGCCAACGTCTTTAGCTCCCCAACAGCATCCACCCGCGTATTTAGACTATATACTAAGATGATTAGTTGAAAGAGTAAATGAATCAGGTGAAATTGTACCATGGTTTCAACCCATCCGCTCCAATGATTTGTGATGATATCTCCTGAAAGCTTGAAAACAACTAGGCAATTCAGCACAAAGTCGGTTGATTGAAGTTTCGGAGGACAACTACGCCAGTAAAGCCATCTTAGTTCAAAAAGAATACCCTCAAAGTTGCCAGCAAAGTTCCCTCCATCCAATCCAAGAAATCTTGCATTCATGAGATATGCAAAATCTTTGCATGTAAAATTGTGTCTTGATCTCGTTGTCTGTTCCCTGACAATCAAAATTATATAAGACCGCGTAAGTTGACTTGAGAAATGAGTTTGGATCCGTTAATTATTAGGTACAATAATAAAGATTCTATCTAATGGTTTCCGCTTACTCAGCAATAAAACTGATCTATTTACAGTTTTTTGCTATTGTTGGGTAGGGATGCCTTATTTGAACCAATCACTGGAGGCACCCTTTGGGAGTTCATCAGCATGTGCATAGTCTTAGCCTAGTAGTAGAAAATGACGTACACAAACTTGCATGCTTGTGTGCGCTCCTCTTCAAATGCACAATCGGAAGTATAGATCTAACAGTAATCGTATAAACAAATAGATAGATAAATAAAACAAGATTATGTCAGTACCTTCGATCTTTTAAATGCCATCCCTTAATTCTACCCACTGTTGTCAAAGCCTCCTTCCAAGGCTTTTCTCGAGAGCAGCCATATCTCTCCCCATGCTTGTTTAGGGCACTTTTGTACAGCTTTGTATCAAGCTTAACATCTGAGCGATTCACATTACAAAAGATGGGTATTATCTTTTCCCGGCGAGTGCTTCCCAACATGTATACCAGCTCTTCCAGGCACCCTTTACTCGAAGCGAAGTTTTTGGAAAAAGCTGGAATACATATTTGGGAGCTTTTTAGTGCCGACAAGAACTTCAAGTTCTTTTCGTCCAACTGTGACTCCTCGTTGTTCCTATAAACATCAGGGTGTATGAATTCATAAAGGCTATCTGCAAATTCACGGCGAGTGTTGGGTCCTTGAAAGCTCAACGGTAAGTCATGGTTGCCACCTGTTGCAGCCCCTGAGTAGTCCTCTTCGTCCCACATCTCTTTGACTGGCCATAACTCCTCGTCCCCAAAAGGAGGTAGTTCCCCGATAGCTGTCCCAGATAGATACAACTCAGTACACTCCCCAGCAAGATCTGATAGCGAAATTAGACTCGTGCTGTCCAACGAAGGCAAGGATTCAAGATCCCCTAGCCCATTGTCTGTCTCCCGAAATTCAACTGATCCTGTATCATCCGTTGATAGACTTGGCAACCCTATTAGATTGCCGATCAAGTCTGGCAAATGACGAACACTACGATCCTTCATAGGCAAATCCCTCATCAATTGTGTTCTTATCCCAAAACTGTTCATCCGTAACGTCAGATTTTCGCGGTTCCAGATAAAACGAGGCAGGTTCCCAATAGTTGTCCCAGATAGATCCACCACAGTTAATGACTGCAACTCCCCCAGAGCATTCGACAACGAATTTAGATTAGTACAATTGACCAAGCACAAGTGCTTAAGATCCGCCAGCCCTTTAATTGTGTCTGGAAGTTCAACTAATCCTGTATCCTCCATTACCAGCCTTAACAAACCTCTTATATTACCTATGGAGTCCGGCAAATGACAGACACTATGACCCTGTATTAAGATGAGCTCTTTCAGGTCAGTCAGACAACCAATTTCTTTGGGCAACTCTCTAAGACTTGGACACCATTTGATTTTGAAGTAAGTCAACCGTGATAGTTCACCAATCGAGCGATCAATTTCTTCTAACCTCAGGAAATCTTTCAGCACCAATCTCTCCAAAGTCATAAATTCAGAGAAGCGAGGAGTTTTCATCAAGGATTTAGATCCTGCGATTTTCAAAACTCTCAATTTACTTGCCTCCTGCAAAACAACAACCGACTTAATACTATCAGGACTCTATATGCATTACAAAATAGGTGCATCTCATCATATATTAAGATGATTACTTTGAAAGAGTAAATGAGTGAAAAGAAATTGTACCATGATTTCCACCCATCCGCTCCATTCTTCCGTGGTGATATTGCCTGAAAGTTTCAGAATAACTAGGTGATTCAGCACAAAGTTATTTGCTTGAAGTTGTGGAGGACAATTTTCCCAACAAAGCCATCTTAGCTCCGGCAAAATATTGTCACAATTGCCAGGAAAGTTCCCCCCATCCAATTTGAGAAACCTTGCGTTCATGAGACTCCCAAAATCTTCACGTGTGAAATTGCATTTTGATCTCCTTGGTGTGAGTGCTACTGCATTTTTTGATTCCTGATGGAAAAATATAATATTAAACTATGTCTTTTGACTTGAGCAATGAATTCAGGTCTATAAATCGTTAAATAAAATATCAATTCATATGAAATTCGATGTTTTTGCTATTTAAAATTGTGCATATTAGATGACTGTTTTTATGCTTTCATATAAAAATATATACTAGTTCTTCGGACTATTGCGTCTAATTTGTTTTTGCATATAAAAAACTATTGTGTCTAATTATATTAAATATTTATGCTATAACAATGATTGTTTTTTATTCCATGGAACTAATGTTTGTTGCTTACTTAGCAATCTGCTCTCTCGGCAAGAAAAACGGATCTATTTGCAGTTTTTGCTGTTGTTGAGCAGGATTGAGGAACCCGGCGGCTGAGGTTACCTTTGATAACTTCAGCGGTGAATTTTGATGGAGTTGATGTTCGTAGACTTTGGTATAAAAGAATAATCGTTAAGTATAATTTGAGGTATAAAGGATAATGTATTTAATATTCGGGATGTCATAACTCCAGTCAATATATAATTCAGGTTAACTCAGTAGAGAGTTAAAGTAAACATCACGTCACTTGTTAAATTTGAATTAGACTTTTGGAGTGAGAATTTTTTTAGGTTCACCGGATATTATTATTATAATCTTTTCAAAACGTACTCAGTTATATTACTATTGATATCAAACAGTTCCATAAAACCTGAGGACTTCCTTTTTTTCGTTCGAATGTGCGTTATCTAGATAGAACAAGATAGATTTTGCTATTTTATATAAGAACCTCGTTGATACCAATCATAAAAATTGTAAATTTAAAAGATAGATTGGATAGGTGCGATTATGTATTGGAAAAGTTCAAATGATCTTTTAAACCCATTTTTTTAATCTTATATAAATAATTTTGTTAATGGGTGCACTATTTATTGGTGAGAAAAGGAGATAATTAGCCAATTTGTTTAATTAATTAACACGTTTTTTTATAACGGGCTTCTTAGACTGTAATAAATGAAGAAAGCAATTTGCAAGAGAGTTGAACACTTAGCCACACAGTAGTGCAGAAAAGAATAATATGGTGTTGATCGTACTTACCTTTTTCGCTTGGGACATCTCCAGAAACCACAATCTACTTCGATCTCCAAGATTTTTGATATTTTCTTGACGAATAATTTCCCGCCCAAGATCTCTTAATTGATCATGCATCCATATTCTATCATGATCAATCTTGATCAAGGACTTACTAATAAGGATGTCAATTTCAACTTCCGGGTAAAACGAGCAAGCTTCCCACATATACATTGCATTAATTTTTTTCTTGTTAACAAAGAAACATGCAATGTCTAGAAAAATTTGTTGCCCCTCACATCCAAGTGCATCATAACTGATCTTTAACCTCTGTTGGACCTTTTCATGAGGCACTTCCTTCAACTTTGTCAATGTGGTATTCCACTTTGCTTTACTTATTGTACGAAGATGTGAACCTATCACCTCAAGCGCCAATGGAAGTCCTCCAGTGAGTTGAACAACTTGTCTTGAAAGATCATAAAGATCGTAAGGAGCTGACTCTCTGTTGAAAGCAAGCTTGTTGAAAAGTAGAAAAGCATTATCGAAATGCATTTCCTTCATTTCGTAGGGAAAAATTTGTGTAGACTGTGTTAAGATATTTTCTTCCAATCCTTCCACATTAGTCATGGGAAAATCTCTGGTTGTGATGATGATCCTACTCCCCGGACCATACGAATAAGAATTTGTAGCTAGTTGCATGAATTGATCAATTTCATCCATATCATCTAAAACAATTAGGACACGCTTGTTAGGTAATCTTTTTCTGATCATGTTATTCCCTTCCTCATAGTCAAATGTTTTAGGAAGTGAGAAACCGAAAAGATCCGCTACTAATTTTCTTTGCATTTTTACAATACCACTTCTTGAAGACGACTCTCGAATGTTCGAGAGAAAGGAGTGACCTTCAAATCGAGGAGCGAGTTGGTTGAACACAGCCTTGACAAGAGTTGTCTTTCCAATGCCACCAATTCCATAGACAATGACAAAGCGTACATCACTAGTATCACAACTTAACAATTTCTTAATGGCTTCTATTCGATCATCAATTCCAACCAGATCAGTGGGCAAATATCTTTTTCTTATTGAAATCTTCTGCAGGACCATTTCAGTGACGTCTGCAATGACCTTGCCATGCTTGCTGCATTCATGAAATCGTTGCACACAAGACAATGTATAAGCAACTAGAATTTCAAATAGAAGCAAATAATGATAACTAGCATGCCGCTATGTATTTTCCATGTGGTATTCGCCATATATGTTCATAAATCGCTTGTTCCACATGTATCGAGAAAGGCTTCCCTTACAAGGATGGTGAGTATTGCCTGAAAAGAGTATATCTTGACAATTTGAATAAGAGATATGTCGTAGTAGAGCAAAAACTCTTGAGGCACACTTTGGGAGTTCATCAGTACGTAGAATCTTGCCTTGTCCTAGTAAATGATGTATACAAACATGCGTGTTTGTGTGCGCTGCTATTCTAATACACAACCGGAAGGTAGAGCTAATAATAACCCAATAGATATGTAAACAGATAAACATAAGAAGATCAGGTCGATACCTTTGACCTTTCAAATGCCATCCCTTGATTCTAGCCACCGTTGTCAGAGCCTCCTTCCAAGGCTCAACTAGAGTGCAGCCAAGTTTCTCCTCATGCTCCCTCAGGGCGCTTTTGTACAGCTCCGTTTCAAGCTTAACATCTGAGGGATCCACATTTAAAAAGATGGGTAGTATCTCTTTCCCTTTGGATTGATTAGTGCATTCCACCATGCACGTCAGTTCTCGAAGACACCATTGACTCGAAGCATAACCTTGGGTGAAAATAATAATGTATATCTGGGAGCATTTTATTGCTCCCAATATCTCTGAGATGTCTCTACCTGGAGCTAACCCTTCCTCATCCCTGAAAGTGTGGATTCCTGCGTGTTTCATGAACACGTAAAGGCAATCCGCAAATCCGTTGCGAGTGTCAGGTCCTCGAAAGCTCAAGAACGCGTCGAACTCGCCACTTGTTGCAGTCCCTGAGTTGGCTCCTTCGTCTCCCATCTGCCAACACAGATTGATGTTGCTGGTGACTTCTTTTTGTGGTCCTTGAGGAGAATTCCACAGCGAGAAGGACTTGCCGCCTGAGGTTATTCATCGAAGCATCACATAATCAAAACTATATATTGTTTTTTCAATCTACGATGGAGGTCATGGGTTGCATCTCTTTATTTATTTATTGTTTCTAAATAAAGTGCATAAGATCAGTTCTAAATTGGTTTGGTCCGATTTTTTATTGAAGCGGCCCAATCTCTCATTGCTACCACATCTATATAGAAAAAAGTCTTAGATATCAAACGAATTGGTGTGCAATATACACTACCCTGTGCTCGATGCGACTCGGATGACAAATTCAAATTTTATTGGACCCTCCCATAAGATTGGTTTTACTTTTTCCTATGACGGTATGGATTAACATTGAAAGCCCGCTGTTAAGCGTGCTCGCGGAGGCGAAAGCGCAAAGCTATGTCTTGGAAAAAGTCCTTGCTTAATAAAACCATGGGATGCGATCAAACCTGATAAAATAAAATTTAATTGAAAAGTTTATCACATTTGAAAATCACAAAAGAACCAGTCACTTTATAAAAAATTTTGGCTTGCAATCAATGAACTGTGCACTAGAAAAAAATATTAAAAAAGTCATAACCCTATTGCATTAGTATCAATTCAATCATAAACTTTTCAATTGAATTGATTTACTTTAGGTCAAAAATTGTTGACATAGATGCCGGGTGCCCTATGTGGTACGATTGATACGACGTGGATATTTATAAATAATTTTTTGATTTTACTTTATTTTTTAAATTCCTTTTTTTTTTTCCTTTTTTATTCCTTTGATTGTAGCTAGTCATAGTCTAAAAAAAAAAAGGGAAAAAGAAAATTTTAAAAAATAGTAAAAAAAATCAAAATATTAGGCCATGTCGAGTAGGATGGATAGTGTCCACGCCAGCAATTTCAGCTTAAATTAGCTGGATGAAAGAATGTGTATCAATGTGAAAAGCTTGGACTAAATTGTTCAAATTAAAATGTTTATGATTGAATTGGTACAAATACAAAACGTTTAAGACTTTTTTAGTACTTTCCCAAAAAAAAAAAAATATTAATATCACGAAAAACCCCAAATTTGTACGCTTATGACAAATTTAACTAAACTAATTTTTTGATAACAAAAAATCATAAATTGATACATTTATAACAAATTTACCATCCATTTTATTGTTAGATTGCTAAATTAAATGACATGTGACAATTAATGAGTGTATCGAGATTTTATTCTTTATCATATTTGTAGTTTTTCACAGTATAAATCCAATTTAATGGAAACTAACGAAAAATATATTTGTCACAAATAAATTATTAGTTTTAAGTAAATTTTCACAGGTTTATCAATTTAGAGTTTTTAATGGTAAAAAAATTAATTTGAAGTAAATTTGTCATATATATACTAAGGGCAAATACCATAAAAAACCATAAACTATGTCCCCTATGAAAATTTTATCCTAAACACCAAAAACCCCAAACTATGCCACTTATGACAATTTTACCCTAAACTATATCACTTGTGACAATTTTACTGAACTATATCACTTGTGATAATTTTACTCCAAACTTTTTTTTTTGTGCCACTAAAAACCCTAAACTATGCTACTTATGACAAATTTACCCTAAAGTTTTATGGGCTGAAGGACATTTTCATTATTTTCTTTTTTTTTTCTCTTGACAGAAGGAAGCTGGCGAGGTCGCCCTCACCGGTGAGGGCGCCCTCATTGGCGAGGGTTCCCTCACGACTCAAGCGAAGGTTGCCCTCGCTAGATCCGGCGAGGGCAACCGTCGCTTGGGTCGAGCGAGGTGAGGGGAGGCCCTTGCCGGCGAGGCTCGAGCCTCGGGTGAGGGCCTCCCGAGCCTCACTCGACCCAGGTGAGGGTCGCCCTTGTCGGATCTAGCGAGGGCAAGGGCCACCCAAGTTGGATCCGACGAGGGCTGCCCTTGCTCAATGCTAGCAAGGGCGGCCCTCGCCCAACACCAGCGAGGGTCGCCTAAGCATGGGTGGCCCTTGTCGGGAGGGCTACCCGAGCCTTGCTCGACTCCAACGTTGGCGAAGGTGGCCTTGTCGGCTTCCCTCTATCAAGAGAATAAAAAATAAAAAAGGACGAAAATGTCCCTTAGTCAAAAAGTTTGGGTAAATTTATCACAAATGGCATAATTTGGGGTTTTTGATAGCGTAAATAAAAGTTCAGGGTAAAATTGTCACAAGTGACATCGTTTAGGTTTTTTGGTGATACAAAAACAGTTCGGGATAAAATTGTCACAAATGGCATAGTTTAAGATTTTTGGTGGTATTTGCCCAATACTAATTTGAACTCTTTGTGATAGTAACTCAAAAGGAAGAAGCTGGTCCATGCATCAATGCAAAGCCCCGCATCACTATCCACAAATCAAAATCAAAAGAACCAAAAAAGGAGAAATTTTATAAGATGAAAAATCATTGAAGATAGAAGATCATCGTCATCCAACAAGTTAAAAATCAACATGAGAAAGCCATTAAAAAAAAAAACCCCCATTACCAGCGACCCCTGAAAACCGTCCCTCTCTCTGCACGCGTGCACGCACCCAGAGTGAGCACGGTGCAGCTCCGCTGTCTGCACTGCGACCGACAGACACTCCCGCCGTTTCGCACATCACCCCGAAGAAATCGAAATCATAGTACAACAAAATAGAGACATTCGACGAAGAAATCGAAATCGGAACCGATATATTATGTATGTAGAGAGAGTACCGGAGAGCCAGCTGATTGGTGGCAGACCGACAGAGGCGAGGCCGCAACCCGTGAGACCGAGAGAGAGGCGTCAAGCGATATTTGAGAGAGAGAGAGGCCAGATCTGAGAAAGCACCGCTCAATAGACTTTATATAAAGAGAGGGGCAGGCCAGATCTGAGAAAGCACCGCTCAATAGACTTTATATAAAGAGAGGGGCAGGCCAGATCTGAGAAAGCACCGCTCAATAGACTTTATATAAAGAGAGGGGCAGGCCAGATCTGTGAAATTGAGGGAGAAATGAGAAAGAAATGAGAGACTTGACTTAAAAAGAGTTGAGGTTTCATTTTGAACCGGTTGTGGCCGAGGGCCATCGCAATATATACAAGCAAAGTATTCACCATCAAAGTCCAAGGAAAATTCACATTGGCTTAGTACCTATTTTTCCTTGAAAGTAATCTTGTACTATTTCTTACCTAAATATGCCATAGGCCAACGAGGCTCGGAACTCATCACATTTCGACAAAGTCAAGCTTACCTGAGGTTGCAAAAGGTTGGCAAGGCTTTCACAACCTCAGGCGATGGTCAAGCCTTGCCAAACTCATAGGCCTGGGAACGCTTTACCTCCTCGAATTAGCGCAAAGTCTTGCCACAAGCCAATGAGGCTTGACCTTGTGGGTATTTGGCAAGCTTGATTTTTCGCTAGCCTGGGGGCGAGACTTGAGCTTGCTTGTAGCCGACCGTCATAGTGATCGGCCAAGGAAGAAGAAAAAGAAAATAAAAACAAAGAAAATCAATATTAAAATAAAAATAATTAGAATATATAATTTTTTTGTAAATTTTCCTAGAAAATTAAATCCGGTACCAAATGGCGAAAAATATTTTTTTAATTCATTTTCAAATTTCAGCCGAACAGTGAAAAATATTATCATTTTCCTTGAAAACCTATTAAAAATTGTTATATTTTCCGTGAAACGAAGAAAACCTGAATCTCAAAATACACAAGTACAAGAAAAAAAAAACCAATGTCTAACCCTATAGCTCACAAAATGTTGATATTGTAAAAGGGTAGTTGAAATGCACAAACTCTAAGGCTCCACTTGTTTCATGAAAAATGAATAATTTAAAAATATTATCATAAAAATGATCATTTATATTATTTGCAAATGGATAAAAAAATTGTTTCTACACTCCACAAAAATATTTAGATATAAATTTTTATTTATAATGAAAATATTTTTCAGTGACTAATTATATCAAGCAATACGAGTAATTATTTAAAGGAAAATATATTGTAAATCATTTAATTTCCGTAGAATAAATGGAGTATAGAACTCTTGTCTGTGACAAGAATGCAACATGAATTGCAAACAGAGAACCAGAAATTACATCGGACTTGGCAAAGACTTATGGTTAGCTAAGGCCTCACACAAATTTTCATCGGAAAAACAGGAACAACTAGTGCACGCCGGATCATTTGCATCTCCTACCTCTTTATTTACCTCTATATCTGTTTGATAGAAGGATTTGCATCTAATGTCATCGAACTGTTTCTGCATCAACCAAACTTGACTTGAATAATTCTGCCAAAAATATCAAGTTTTGTAAATCATCCTACTTCATGTTGCACTGTTAGCCTCAAGAAAACTGTACCAGGTTTTTGACCCTTCTGCTCCATTTTGTTGTGGCGATATTGCCTGAAATCCTGAGAACAGCTTGGTGATCAGCAAAAAGTTTTTTGCTTGAAGTTCTAGAGGACAATTTCACCAACAAAGCCATCTTAGCTCCGGCAAAATGCCCTCAAAGTTGCCAGCAAAGTTCCCTCCATCCAACTCTAGTGACCTCACGAAATATCCAATTTTTGGGTGTAAAATTGTGTCTCAATCTCCATAATGTGAATGCTATCACATTTCCTGATCCCTGATGGAAAATATAATAGCATATCGTGTCTCTTGACTTGAGCTACGAGGTCGGATCCATTAATTATTGAATATAACATTGATTTCTATGAAATTTGATATTTCTTTATTGGGAAAGTGCAATAAAAAACCTAAGACTTATCACTAAAGTGATTTTGAATCCTAAAATTTTCAAAAATTATAATTAAGCTCTAAGACTTGTTTAATTGACACAATTAATTTCTTCTATTAACTCTGTCTAACTAAATTAATGCTTACATGAATTTTTTGTTATTTTTTCTTTCCTACGACACTAAAACATGGCACATTAGTCTAAAACGACATCATTTTGATCCAAATCTTGTTTTTTAACCCAAATTTTTATTAAATAATATTAACAAATAAAAGGATAAATTTAATAAAAAAGAACACACAAAAAAACCATGTGAGAGCCTTCAAGCCCTCACTCCTGCATCACCACCATCGCCAAGGCAATGGCCAACATCGAGGCTCAAGCGATGGGCGGTGACCCTCACCAACCACAAGAGGGGGCCTAGATAGAATTATGTGTATCACATTCTATTCCTTTGCTCATTACATCTTATATTCAATAGAAGCATCTTACACTCGATATTTCTGCATATATTAAACTTAGCTTGACTTATCCCGCAAAAATTGTTATGTCTTTATAAATCAACCTATTTTTCTCTCCTTGGTTGCTTCGTTGGCTATAGCAATTGGTATTAAAGTAGGTCGCTCATTCTTCTAGAAGTGTTAATTTTTAAGAATATCAAGATCTTTCATGACTAACAATATCGGTCCAAGTATTTTTTTAAGGTCAATCAATCCAGAAGGTCCTTGATCAGATTCATAGAGCTAGTGGCACGATTAAGATCCGATGCACCTTCCACTCTCTTTCCCCGTGAGGCCGCTCATCGAAGACTTTTTCAGCTTTATCATTATTTAACTCTTTTTCTTTCCGCGTGAGGTGACTAATCAATTTCAGCTTTTTCATTACTGGTCATCCAAGGGGATCAGTCACCTTCACAAAAGTGGTGGGAAAACGCTAAATGTTCCCAACTCCAACTTGCGGATCTTCCGGCGGATCGACTAAGCGAACATTCTGAAGTTTCAAAAGCACGAGTGAGCCTCAGAAATGATTATACAGCCTACAACATGCAAGTAATGGATAAAAGGCAACATTATGTGATACTTGTAAAATTTATATCTTCGAATTAGGAGAGCGGTTGATCTTCAAGGATTGTTGTAAGGGATGCATCAGCTCAATCATTTTGAAGGGTGATCTCGATAATTTGGATAACGTCAACTCGCAAATGGATTTGAAATTTTTTACCATGCCAATAAAATAAAAAAATTCATGAATGCTAGAGATGCAAAGGCTATTTTAATAATTAGTGAGCCAAATGGAGCTTTTATGCATTGCCCATTATACAGTTTGCCAAATTGATTTGTAGAACATTTTTAAAAGGAAAAATATCATCAAAAATCTCAAATTATGTCACTTGGGACAATTTTACCTCGACTTTTTTAGTGCTACTAAAAATTCTAAACTATACTTACTATGATACATTTATCTCACACTTTCTTTTTGTCTTTTTCCTTTTTCCTTTTTCTTTTTTTTTCCTTCTTTCTTCCCTCCGTTGGCGAGGGCCGCTCTCGCCGGCGTTGGAGTTGGGCGAGGGCTGCCCTAGGCTACCCAAGCAAGGGTGATCCCTGTCAGCGTTGGGCAATGGTCGCCCTTGCTTGGGCTGGCAAGGGTTCGGCGAGGGTCACCCTCACCCGACTCTAACGCCAGTGAGGGCAGCCCTATTGGCTTCCCTCCATGGCAAAGGGAAGAGAGAGGAAGAAAAAAAAAGGAAAAAGAAAAAAAAGATGAAAATGCCCTTATATTAAAGAGTTTGGGGTAAATGTATCACACGAGTGTAAGTTCAAGGTTTTTTGTGTAATAAAAGAAAAATTGAGATAAATGTATCATAAGTAGACTTAGTTTGGGGTTTTCAATGGCAAAAAAATAAGAGGTTCAAGGTAAAATTATCACAACTGATATAATTTGAGATTTTTTGTGACATTTTTTCTTTTTGAAAATCAGCCTTTGCATAGTGAGCACTCCTAAAAGTTAATGACAGTCACCGTTAGGAACTAAATATGCACAGGGTTACTTATAACACCTCTCCTTTGAAAGATTCGCATTAGGATGGCCGGAATGATTCATGCAGCTCTGAAAGGGGAAAAAAATGCTGTGCCTGTAAGTATAAATTCAATTATTAGCAAAACACCTGGCATAGATAACTAAACATAAAAAATTGCAGAAATGCTATAGAAAGGAATTATTGAATATATGTGAGGACAACGAGGAATAAAAACAAAAGCTTGTACTAGACGTCATGATCAGCTTCCGCTTTTTAGGACGTAAGACAAAGCACGACTGCGTGTATCATTGTCAAACTGGGAAGCCTACCGATTCATATCCATATTCATATTCCAGAGTCGCTTCTCCGCTAAGTTATCGTATCTGACAGCTAAAAATGCGGTTGGCAACCACGCTGTGTGACGTTTCTGTTAGGAATTTGTACCAAATGTTATCATTGTGCGCTATCTCTAGTCCTGGAGCATGCATGTGAACAATCGGATGCCAGCCCACCAATAAATAAAAAGATCAAACATTGACGAGTTAGACAGCTTCGAGGTGATCTAGCTGGTCTAACTCAGGCCTTGTGACCTGCACGTAAAGAGGTACACGAACCAGTAGATGGCATAATTAGAACAGCAATCAGGTTTAGTATGTTCGTTGATTAATCAAGTCCGTCTGATTAAAATTACGCATACCATGACAACATACTCATCACCAAGGGCATCCAGATATGGTTGAGATACTTTCTTGGCTTCTTCCTCCCAATAAAGGCGGTGGAAAATGCATAAACTTCCAAATTTTGTACCGAGTTGTCAATGACTGAAATGTTCATCATGTATACCTTCTCAGGAGATGGCGAATCATCGATATACAAAAAATAACCTTCAACGGGACGCTACAACCAGATCACTGTGACAAGCCAAAACCAAGAAAGAAATGATCGAAATAATGCTACACATCACAACTTGATTATTAAATTCAATTTCCGGATTTGCAATAGGGAAACTTTTGGTTCCAAGACTAAGGTAAGCACCTTCTCCTGCATTTATCTCTTGGAAAGTGGCCTCTTTGGGCATAAATTAACAAAGCACTGTCAAAATCAAAAAGAAATCTAAACATCAACGAGATTTCTTTTCATACTCATGCCCTTTGGTCTGTTTTATACCAATACAACTTGCTTCTAAGCATGAAAAAATGAGAGACCCGAATCTCAGGGGAAAAAGTACATCAAAGCCCCCGTACCTGCAATAGTAAGCTTCTTGACATCCACCAGAACATGAAATAACTGGTGGCAAGGAAAATCTGTCCAAGTGTGGCAATACTAATTCACCATTCATAAGTGATTCAACGGTTTCCTTGGGCAGAGGAACTTTTGCCCTCTTGCTTCCTGAAGCACATCCATGAAAGCAATCATATCTTTTCTCATCCATGCTGTCGTCTCCATCAGATGAGTCAGATGCACCATAATCATTTGAATCATCGGCGCATAAACAGTTCTAACATCCATGGCTTGCAGAGAGACCTAAATCTTGAAAAAACAATCTTCTTCCAATTTTAAGTTCTAACGTCCCGATAAAGTGAAAGCAGAAGCTACATACTAGACGATCAATCTGCCATACAAAGAAGAGGATGCGTTAAACTCGTGTATGATCAAAAGGCAGACAAGTGGACATTGGGATCCACACAGGCAAAAACCTTATTTGAGGAATGTCAACACCCAAAAAGCAATTGATCCTCAAGAGCTCCCCTTATTTAAAGTCCACATCAGCTTGAACATCTGCAAAAAATAATCCAACAGATGCTCAATGGTGGAAAGGCTGACCGCAGAAGCCACTGTGCAAGATTTCCTTCATTGCATTTACTGTGCCAAAAACAATCCAATTAAGCAGTGCATAAAATTTTGAAACTTGAGCTCATTTTGCCCTGATGGGAAGCCAATACCTTAAAACAGAGAAACAATATGTAGAAAGATATCAAGTGGCGCAGCACAGATGCAATCATAGAGTAAATTGTGTGCCTAAAATGGGCACTCATAATTAGGATGAACAATTAATTTACTTTCTCTCATGACTACAGAAAACAAAACAGTGCATAGAGATTCTTCTTTTTTTTCCTCATCATCCACAAGGAAGCATCTCGCATTTCTTGGTATACAATTTAAAGTTTGGAGCTCTCTGGTTGATTTCATATCTTTGCACATTTCATCTCGCAATCGTGTATTTGCAATTTTCTCCTGAGAACTACCAATAAAAATGGATGACAAGCTAAACAGGTCACCAACAACACAACTAATTTCACAACAGCTACTTGTCGTCTTAGAGGAATAACAACTCCCTCTGAACGATTAAAAGTCACAAAGTGATCCTGCACCAAACAAGAGACAAGAGTCGATTAGATAGAGGGGCACACGAAGACCAACATAGTCCGAGCTGAAGCATATGGGCCTAATTAGCAACCTAAAGGCCCCTCTCAGCACCAAACCAGATAGTAGCACAATGCTGAGCGTGAGGATCACAAACAAACCTCGAGGCCGTAGCACTCCCGCAGGGCTAAAAGTTGGTCAAGGTAATCCTGAGCAGACATATTTTGGAGAACCCTTACGGGGAAAATGCCAAAATCTACTGAATGGAGATGATTGAATGGTGAGATAGAACCTATCCAGTGAACGACCTACTGTCCCTCCATATCGAGCCTCCATGGGTCCTAACTGCTGAACTTTGAAAACAATAGATCTCGCCCATGACCCCAAATCCCGCGTTTGGATCACGAGGATGCTAAAGCAAATGAACATAAAAGAGACTCTTTCTTCTACGACTACAACTGTGTATGCAAAAATATCATAGAATTTCCCGACTGGACGTAAGCAAACTAGAGTGGAAGTGAGTGCTCGTGGGTAAGATACAATGAGCAAGAGGAAGAGAAGAAAGTGAGGCCAGTGGCAGTCATGAAAAAATCACAGAGCAATTTTAAACCCAATTTTCATGAAAGTCTCTCCTATAGTTAAATAATAGGGTTAATTCATAATTGATCCTATTTTATGCCATTAGAGTTGAAAAATTGAATTCAGGGTCCCCTACTCTGTTATTATGAGAAATTTTTTGGGATTACATCCAACTGTCTCGATATTTTAAGCTATTAGAAAGAAATGGAGATTAAGTCAAGTACTTTAACAATCACCATTGATTTAATGCAAACGGAAAGCTACCGTAGAATTAGCCAAGTACACCAAGGCAAATATATATTTATTTCTGCAAATTATCGATCATAACTGGTGATTGGCAAAAAAAAAAAAATAGTGATTGGGAGGATGCGGCACCTGCCCACATTTTGGGGTCGGCATGTAATCAGTCATTCGATTCCCTAGCAAGCGGAGGTCCTCCTCTGTCGAGTCATCCAAAAGGTACGCCTCAGTACCCCACCAATTAATGTGAGCGAGACCAATCTAGAAGATCGGAGGACGGATGAGTCCGTAAATGGCCCGAAACAAGCGAGCCAAGCTGGACAACATAAATTCTGAGAGACAGACACGGAGAATGGGACCGGCTAACAGACAATTTCTGGTTTCGGCAAGCGAAGGGAGTCTGCCCTCGGCCAAGATAACAGCAGCTAAAAGAGCAATGAACATCATCAAGAATGCAAATATTAGCCGCGCCATTACGAGCACTGATACCACTCTTGCCTTTTGGTATTCCCTTTTCCATTTTAACCTGATCTCGTGTGATAGACACATAAGGTAGATCACCACGACGGATTGGAAAAATAAAAATTCCCGGGAGACTCTCTTCTTAAGTATCGTAGCCAAATTCATAATGACAACAAGGATTCCCATCAGGATCTCGTTTATGATCACGTCCTGCAAAATATTGATCCATTTTGCTGAACTTTTTAGATCAGTCCACATAATTCTAGCATGTCTTGTGAATGAGAGGCTAATGAATGGCCAGCATGCAGTGTTCAGAGATGTTTGATAAGGAATATCGGTTCGAAGCAGGCCTATAAATAGGCTGCAATGGTGATGGAAGTAGAAGCTGAAGACGCGCGCGCGCACACAGCTGAAGACCCAAGGTTTGATTTCCTTTTCACCACGTCTATTATTGAGTGCGCTTTATGTCGGGCTTCCGGCCTTTGTACGAAGGAAAAAAAGAAAAACCGTTGCCATATCAACAACGGGAAATAATTCTAGAGTACTCGTTTAAAGGGGAACTTTTACTTTTAAAGATGCAACGTCTGCTCTTCATGAAGAATTAATGCAAAAGAACGAGTTCATTTTAGATGAGAAGAGAGGCGTGTAAATGTATACAGTGTATCGGTGTCGTAGGTTCACTTTATGGCAGCGTTATGAGATTATTCGGCTTTTGTTAAGTTGATTCCAGGAGGTAAGTGCTGCTCTATCACTTCTGTGTATTTCATTGCATTATTCATAGTCACTTTTTCCAACGATTGGTAGATATTATATATTGTTATTGAGAAAATCTTATTTGAATTAATGTGTTTTTTCTCATTTTTGCAAATGATGGACCTACGTGATAATTACACACTATAGAAATTGATATTGAAATTCATAAGTGTGCACAGACCCATTCTGTTTTTTTTTTTTTTGGCTTAATTCTTATCTATGCGATTTTTTGGGCTTAACCATGGCGGCATGGCTTAAGCACCTGCTCTTGACTTGAGCAATGAGTTCAAATCCATTCATTAATAAATATAATATTGATTTCTATAAAATTTAATGTGCCTTTATTATTTGAAATTGTGCATATATGATGATTGTATTTATTTCTTCATACTATTATTTTTAACTATATTAAATACATGTACAATGATAATGATTATTTTTGATCCCATGGAAGTGACTTGGTACTCACTTAATAGTCCGCTTACTCATCAGCCAAATTGTCCTATTTATAGTTTTTGCTAATGTTGGTAGGATTGAGAAACTCGGGTGCTGTTAATTTATCAGAGTGCTGATGGATGTATGCATTTTTGCAATTATGATTTTAGAGATGAGTGATGGAGTTTGAGTTTGGATTCGAGAAATGTGAATAGGTGTCACATTTTCACTTCAGTATAATTTACATTACCACAGTGGAGAGTTAAAGGAAACAGAACACCACTAATCACATTGAATCAAACTTTTGGAGAGAGAAAAAAAATTTCTTTCTTTTGCTTTACCAGACATTACTAATATAACCTTTTCAAAGGATACTTTACTCTCAAGACCCAACAGTTTCAGACAACCTTAGATTCCTTTTTTTTTTGTTCATCATATATCAATAAGAAGAATTGCAAAGTTAAAAGATAAATTGTATTGGTATGATTACGTAATGGAAAAGTTCAAATGGTCTTTTCATCCCAATTTCAATTGTTTCAGATGTTTTTATCTTATTTAAAGAAAATCGAAAATGGGTGTCAGCATTTGTTAGTGAAAAGAATCAGATAATTGGCAAATTTCTCTTTTAAGAAAAATAGAATTAATTCACCAGTTTTTCCGACGGCATGGGTTTCTTAGTAAGTAATAATGAAGACAGGAATGTGCAAGAGAGACGAACTCTTAGACGCGTGGGAGGGCAAGAAGGAATAAAATAGGGTTATTCGCGCTTACCTTTTCATCGGTCAACCTGACATACTGCAATCTGCTTTGATCTCCAGATATCTCGATATTCTCTTGGCGAATAATTTCCCTCGCAAAATCTATCACCTGATCATGCATCCATATTTTGCCATAATCAAGAATCTTGATTAAAGACTTATTGACAAGGGCGCCAATTTCAACTTTTGGGAGAGGACCCCAAACTTTCCTTATATACACTACATCAGTTTTTTTCTTGTTAAGAAAGAAACTTGCAATGTCCCGGAAAATTTGTTTCTCCCCATATTCAAGTCCCTCGTATATCAACATTAACTTCTGTTGGACTTTTTCGAGAGGCACTTCATTCATTGACTTCTGTCGAACTTTTTCGACAAGCACTTTCCTCATTGAATTCTTTACAGAAGGCACTTCATTCATTGACTTCTGTTGAACTTTTTCGACAGGCACTTTCCTCGTTGAATTCTTTACAGAAGGCACTTTCTTCATTAAATTCTTTACGAAAGTCACTTCCCTCATGAACGCTTGTTTGACTTGTTCGAGAGGCACTTCCTTCAAATTTTTTGGTTCGCTTTTCCAATCTGCTTTAAGCCTTATAGAGTCGAAGCAATCCTCGATACCTTCCAAGGGAGGCAAGTCCCCCATCAACCGTGCTCTTATCTTACTACTGTTCATTAGTAACGTTAGATTTCCGAGATTATAAATTGAATGAGGTAGTTCCTCGAAAATTGTCCCAGATAGATCCAACTCAATCAATGATTTCAACTCCCCAATTGTATCTGGCAGCGAATTTAGACTTGTACAATTCGCCAAACTTAAGTACTTAAGATTCGCCAGCCTTTTGGTTGTGCTTGGA
The DNA here is from genome assembly GCA_014182735.1 of Corymbia maculata. Classification (NCBI taxonomy): domain Eukaryota; kingdom Viridiplantae; phylum Streptophyta; class Magnoliopsida; order Myrtales; family Myrtaceae; genus Corymbia; species Corymbia maculata. Next base: position 6,216,406 of record CM024692.1, read on the forward strand.
AGTTCAACTAAACTTTTTCATTGACTTCTGTCGAACTTTTTCGACAGGCACTTTCCTCGTTGAATTCTTTACAGAAGGCACTTTCTTCATTAAATTCTTTACGAAAGTCACTTCCCTCATGAACGCTTGTTTGACTTGTTCGAGAGGCACTTCCTTCAATTTTTTTGGTCCGCTTTCCGAATATGCTATAAGTCTTATAGAGTCGAAGCAATCCTCGATACCTTGCAAGGGAGGCAAGTCCCCCATCAGCCGTGCTCTTATCTTACTACTGTTCATCCGTAACGTCAGACCTCCGAGGTTATAAATCGAATGAGGTAGTTCCTCGAAGGTTGTCCCAGATAGTTCCAACTCAAGTAATGATTTCAACTCTCCAATAGTATCCGGCAGCGAATTTAGACTTGTACAATTCGCCAAACTTAAGTACTTAAGATTCACCAGCCTTTTGGTTGTGCTTGGAAGTTCAACTAAACTTGTATCCTCCACTACTAGCCTTGACATAATTCTTAGATTGCCAATCGAGTCTGGCAAACAACGTGTCACGCCCCGAACCCCCGAGCTCGCGGCAACCCCTTCTCTTGGTCGATTGAAAGCGACGTCCCAGGACCCGTCGACGACCATTCATTTTATCTTTCGTTAAGCGCAAGCGAAGACGAACCATCCCAGACAAACAAACAATCAAACAGGGATAGAGGGATGAACAGCAATGACAACAAAGAACTACTCATTTATTCAAATTACTTTGGATTAACCAATGGAGGATCGTTTCCGAATTACAAGCCCGACAAAAAGGGCCGATCCATCCTCTAAGCGAAACCAAAAGAACTAGGCTAATCCAACAGTGCACAAAGAACCCTCGGGTTCAACACCATTGTCACTCGGACCCATCGGACTCAAGCTCCGTCGAGTCGATCACTGGAGAAGCGGGGGCAGGATTCTCCACCGCAGTACGCCATTCTAAGGACCTGAAAATGTTTAACCACAACGGGTTGAGATAAAATCTCAGCGAGTTCTTCCCCCTAAGCCCCGGTTAGTACGCCAACTCAACTCGGGGTATCTCTCCATAACCACCCCTCACTCAACCCAACAACAAACAACCAAAACCAAACAATAGCCAACAATGAGACATGGGCAACCCACAATCAATATTCGGTTCGCATGCAACCTTACCCGGTATGCCATACCCCGCACGTCCAATCTCATACAATGCAAGCAAGGCACATGGCCGTTAGATGAAACAGTTCATCAATCACATGCGATCGCGTCACAAGCGATCTCACGGCCATTGCCACACCCCCGCACGATGTCAACTCATGCGTGCGTACCACAAATCATCACGACATTAAGAGCATGCGAATAATCGAGCATCTCACACAACTTTCTCATGTCTCACACCCACACATGCTCCGATTATTACGACCCCTCCTCCCGGGCCACGGCACAACCTTATGGTTGGCGGTTCAAGCTAAACCAGCTTCGTCCTCTTTACCTCGAGGCACGGCGACGTCAAGGGCTCACTCCCAAGACGGCATTCCCGAAGGAGCACAAGACTCGCCCACTACCGCAGTCCCGCTACTGACAGAGGCCCGGGACCCGCCCCCATACCGCGGTCCCACATAGAACCCCTCCCTGTCAGGCATCCGACCGAAGTCAGGCGACCCACTGGCCACGGCACAACCCCGAAGGATTGGCGGTCATCCGGCTCAACCGGGCTATCAACTTTAATCTGACCATGCAACACATCAGCAAACAGTTCATTCTTGTCTTTGCTTTTGCTTGGTCGTGAATGCAACATCGCTCATACGCTCATGCTTATGCGACATGCCATTTCGAGATAACCCACACGATATGTCATACAATCTCACTCGACAATTTCCAAAATTCAATTCAACCAACATTCGATCACGCATTTCATCAATATTCACGAGTATAATTAACAATCGGCACTTCAATTAATCATAACAATCAATAGCACATCAAATTCGGACAAAAATTAGTTTCCGATGATGAACAGTGCCGTGAACAATGTCGTGAGCGAGTGCTCGTGAACGAATCGTGAATAGTAATTATGAACAGTGATTTTTCCGAAATTCAATTAATTAAAACATTTAATCCAGAAATTAAACAAAACATTAATTAAAACAATTAATCAATTCAATTAAAGCAAATCATGCTTAATTAAACACATAAACACAATTAATCACAAATTAAGCACAATTAAGCCTAATAAGCAAAATTAAGCTAATCTAATCTTAACCATCTATCTAACCACCTATCTTAGGGCTAATACAACTTAATTAAACCCCTTAAACCAAGATTAACACTAACTAACCAACCCTAAGCAAGTTTAGGCACTAAATAGGGATTAGGAGCTAAACTCACTCGTTAAGCGGGCCGGCGACACGAGCGCGGCGGCGGCAACGAACCCGACACCCGGGGACCCCTACAACAGCGATCCAAGGCGGTCCCGGGGCTGAGAACAGCAGCAACAAACTCGAAATTCCTCTGCAACTCTGAAAAACTGACTGCACAGGAGGAAAGTTGCTGACCGGAGTTGAACGGGCTGCCCGGAGCTCCGGCGAGCGACGGGCCAGCGACTGGCGGCACCTGGGGGTCGAGGGGGAACCACTTGTGGCTGGTATGGGCGGTGATTGGGTCGAAACCGAAGGAAAATGGCCGAAACAGCAAAACAGAACACCAGCAGGCGGTCAGAAAACGGTCCGGCGACAGCCGGATTTCGGCCGGAATACGGGATGATCGGAGGCTCCTTCCAGCGATCGGCCGACTCTATTTGAACGGAAATTCTCTTCTGAACACAACGGCGGGTGGCACGAGACGAGATTCCAACGGGAAGGTAATGAAAAACTCGATTTTCGGTGAAAGGTCAGAACTGAAAACTGAAGGAAGGAAGGAAAACTAGGGAGAGAAGGGTGTCCGACCTTTGGAGAAGATGAAGAGGAGAGAGAGAGTGAAGTGAAGGCTGAAGGATAAGCCTTATCCAAGCCATCAAAGCTTGCCCCACTTGCCAAACAATGACCTCATCTTCTCTCTCTTCCTTTTTGACTTTTCTTCAAAATATCCAAGGGCATTTTGGTCATTTCCACCTTGCACATTTCCCAATCTGTCCTTGGGCTGAAAATAGAGGTACGGGCCTAGGAAATGGGCTGGAAAATGAATAGGAACGGGCTCGGGAATTTATTGGGCTCGAAATGGCTCAAGGTTGGACAACGGGCTCGGAAGGGTAAATGGTCGGTTTGGCCCAACGGGCTCACTTGCTTGCCTCGGGCCTTCCATGGTGGCTGTCCCACCTTGGGCGTGAGGCCCACACTGATTTTGCCCGGCCCACGTCCTCATAGGCTCGTTTTCTTGGTCCGAAAATCCCTTTTCCAAATACTCGCTCAACCGCGGTGTCGATCGATTGTCTAAGAAGCATCGTCCAAAAGTCTCTCTCGAACATTCCCGAAAATTCAAAGTCCAATATTAGATTCTCATACCATGTTAATTTCGCCCGAATGCCATTTTGGTACGCTCGACGACAGCGGCTTTGAGGATTCACGCGTAACCGACTCGTGCCAATTCACGTTCAAGACTTCTCGACACATAGACGTCCTGACTACATGAAATTGCAAAGAATCGATTCTTATTTCAAAGTACACGATTACCAAGGATCGACATAGGGCCATTCGCGGGTTCGATAACAAAGAGACGGAATCACCCGTCGTCCCATTATTTCTGTCCGCGAATCGACTTCTAGTCATCCCGAAATCGGCCCGCATATCTACGAGGATCGTCCTTACGCAAGTCTCAGCGTCTAGTCGTTTTCCTGTGTCAAGTTCTTTAGTCGCACGAGTTCTCGTCCTCATTAGCCTTTCCCTCAAGGTCGGTATCTCGGGAGTGATCGGCCCGAGTGAGATCAACCAACAATGCATTGACGAAATTAACGCTCGTTCCTCCCTAAAAGGACTCGAATTTCAGGATGTTACAACTCTTCCCCTCTTATAAAAATTTCGTCCTCGAAATTTGCAGCTACCGTCAAATCCTTAAAAGATAGGGGTGCTGATGCTTCATTACTTCTTCACTTTCCCATGTAACTCCCTCGTTCCACGATATCGCCAAATCACCTTAACTAAGGCGATAGTCTTGTTTTCAAGTACTTGCTCTTTATGATCCTCTATCCTATCGGCTTCTCCACGTACGACACCTTGTCGTCTATGCCCAGTTCCTCAAAATTCAAAACATGCGTCGAGTCCGGTTCATACTTTCTCAACATGGACACGTGGAAACATCATGTACTTGAGCAAGCTTCGGTGGCAACGCAAGACGTACGCTAAAACCCCGATCATTTCCAAAATTTCAAAGGGTCTAACGTACCTCAGACTTAACTTTCCTTTCTTGCCAAATCTAGAAGTATCCCTCATCGGTGATACTTTCAAGAAATACATGATCGCCCACATTAAACTCCAACGGTCTACGACGCTTGTCTATATAACTCTTCTGATGACTCTGAGCGGTCTTTAGTCTGTCTTTGATAATCTGAACTGCATTCAATAACTGCTAAACCCAATTTTGAACCAGCGATTCCTAATTCTCTGACCTTGTTCCATAGACTGGAGTTCCACAACCTTGACCATATTTCTGCCATACAATTCCGATAAATCATATCCCATAAGCATTCTCTTTTTGCACAGTGCGTAGTTCAGTTCATTTATGCCCCTTTCGACATCCTAGAAGCCTGCCAGGAGTCACTCCTCGCTCAAGCACTCTGGCCCCGGCGACCACTCCCCGCCCTCATCGGATCAGTCGTCACGGGCATCTACGAACTGCACCACTACTAGCAAAGGTCCTTTTTTTGACATACACCATCTCAAAGAGGTATTATCTGCTTTGGCCTGTCCCATACCAAGCCTCACGGTTTTAACCTCATCCACCTCAAAGTGCAAAACTTTCTCCAGCTCAACAACCCATGAGCTCGTTTCTTGCGAGGTCACTTATCGACACTTAAAATCTGATTCACTTGAATTTCCATTAAATCGCTGTTCGAATTCCACAAACTATCGATTTTTCTTTCAACATTCCTTTCACGTCCATTTAATAACCAAATGTCATTTATTGCACCAAAAGCTTTCGGGTACTTCTTCAAATCCTTTCTGATACCTCAAGAAGAAATCATCGACAATGCCATTTCCTCACTCATCCATCTAGCATCAAGGGATAATTAATTCTTAATCCACCGAAGACAAAAATCAATTCTTCACATCCCTATTTCATATATCTCTTGAAATAATCCACCTTGGGTAAAATCATAGCTTAATCGAATCTAAGACTTCCGAGCAATAAATCATCCACCGTAATCCTTATCAAAGATCATCACCATTTAATAGATCATCTCTTATGATCCCATACCTACAACTCCTCAAATCATTAAGATAAAACTTATCTTACTTCCATTAAATCCAAGGACCTCAATTGTCGTGACGCGTAAGCAACCAATCTTCCTTGTTACCTTACCACGTAGTCAAATCCCTTATACGACACCTCACTGCAAATCTCGTATTCCCCAATAATAGACTAAATCCTCAAAACTGGTGCGATAATCAGTTTATACTTAAGCTCTTAAAAATTTCACTTATTTGTCCATTCAAATTCTTACGTCCTTCAGTAACCTTCGTATCAGAGGCGTAGCTATCATAGAGAACCTTTCTACGAATCGTCTGTACTAACCTGTCCGACTTAGAAAACTTCGAACTTTTGTTACTGTCATAAGTCTCGGCATATTCATGACTGCCCTGATCTTAGTGGATCCTTAGAAATTCCTTCGTCCAAAATCATATGACCAACAAAATAACGCGAGTAAACCCAAACTCGCACATATTAAACTTGGCATACTGTTTATGCTCTCGAACGGTCTATAGCACCACTCTTAAGTGCTGTCTGTGTTCCTCTAAATTCCTCGAATAATCCAATATATTGCTCACGAACATAATTACAATCAATCCAAATACGCCTTAATCACTCAATCCATCAAATCCATAAAAGTAACTGGCGTATTAGTTAATCCAAACGGTAGTATAGTAATCTCGTAATGACCAAATCACACACGATATGTCATCTTTAATTTATCCTCCTTTTTAATCCTCAACTACTAATAGCCCATCCTCGGGTCTATCCTGGGACATATCGAAGCTCCTTGAAGTGGGTTAAACAAGTCATCCATCCTTGATTCTTCAACTAACCAATTAACCTCGTTGTCCAATAACCTTAGCAACCTTCGTCCAATAAACGAGTTACTTCCAACAACGAATTTCAAAGGGGTCGAGGGTCCTCCTTGATTTCCCACAAACTCAAAAGCGTTACCCACTTGGGTTAAACCGAATTGTCTTTCCATGACAATCCACTTTCTATTGAGTGGGATGAGATTCCTTCTCCCCATCATCGGTCCCTTTCTAAACCAATGATTGTCTCTATTAGGCACGAACCGCGAGCCAAATGCGGTCGTCCTCTCAATCATATTCTTTCCTATCATCTGGGCGCTCTCGTACATCTCATCAAAACTCTTTAAACTCAAGGGCACCAGCTGACTTTCAATTCTAGCTTCAAGCCATCTCTGAACCATCTCGCCCTATCCAAGGGTCCTCCACTAATCTCGGCTTAGTATATGCCGACTCGGCAAACTTTGCCTCATACCGATCCACCGAAATCGATTCGACGAAACCGTTGAAACTCGCCATCTTTGACTCCCTCACCTTTGTCCAAGAAGTACTTTCCATTGAAGGCTTCGCGAAAGGCACCCCATGTTTGAGCCATGCCTTCAGGGAACACTCTTCCTTGAGTGGCTTCCCACCAAGTAATAGCATTACCTTGAAGCTAATAAACTGCCAAAAGCACTCTATCTTCCTCTGAACACCTTAACACTGTAACAATCCTCTCACTATCCCTTATCCAAAGGGTCGCGGCTTCGTGGTCGCCCACGTCACTAAACCTCGATGGCTTCGGTCTCGGGAGCCGGCTCTACCGAGTCTAGGTATCGGTCTCTCACGAGACCTCTCCTCTCACTAGGGTAACCACAAGGACCACGAAGAGCACACGCCTTGCTGTCTTATCAAGGTCTCTAGCGCCGGCGGATCCCAACTAACCCGGGATCGCCCGCACGCTACCTCAAGCACCGGTCGACCGGACACCGACCTACGCCTATGGGCTAATTGCTCGGGATTGCTCATCACTCGGACTATGAGCAACCCGCCACCACACAAAGCCACAAAAGCAATCACGGGCACGTAAAGTAAAAGTCATCCCTATCTCATTATCCCAAAATCCCACGCACCTTATCACTCCAAGTCTCGACCTCGCCCGATACCAAAACCGGAGGGGTTGTCACGCCCGAACCCCGAGCTCGCGGCAACCCCTTCTCTTGGTCGATTGAAAGCGACGTCCCGGGACCCGTCGACGACCATTCATTTTATCTTTCGTTAAGCGCAAGCGGAAGACGAACCATCCCTGCACAAACAAACAATCAAACGGGGATAGAGGGATGAACAAAGCAATGACAACAAAGAACTACTCATTTATTCAAATTCTTGGATTAACCAATGGAGGATCGTTTCCGAATTACAAGCCCGACAAAAAGGGCCGATCCATCCTCTAAGCGAAACCAAAAGAACTAGGCTAATCCAACAGTGCACAAAGAACCCTCGGGTTCAACACCATTGTCACTCGGACCCATCGGACTCAAGCTCCGTCGAGTCGATCACCGGAGAAGCGGGGGGGATTCTCCACCGCAGTACGCCATTCTAAGGACCCGAAAATGTTTACCACGACGGGTTGAGATAAAATCTCAGCGAGTTCTTCCCCCTAAGCCCCGGTTAGTACGCCAACTCAACCCGGGGTATCTCTCCGTAACCACCCCTCACTCAACCCACAACAAACAACCAAAACCAAACAATAGCCAACAAATGACATGGGCAACCCACAATCAATATTCGGTTCGCATGCAACCTTACCGGTATGCCATACCCCGCACGTCCAATCTCATACAATGCAAGCAAGGCACATGGCCGTTAGATGAAACAGTTCATCAATCACATGCGAATCGCGTCACAAGCGATCTCACTCGGCCATTGCCACACCCCGCACGATCTGCCAACTCATGCGTGCGTACCACAAATCATCACGACATTAAGAGCATGCGAATAATCGAGCATCTCACACAACTTTCTCATGTCTCACACCCACACATGCTCCGATTATTACGACCCCTCCTCCGGGCCACGGCACAACCTTATGGTTGGCGGTTCTCGCTAAACCAGCTTCGTCCTCTTTACCTCGAGGCACGGCGACGTCAAGGGCTCACTCCCAAGACGGCATTCCCGAAGGAGCACAAGACTCGCCCACTACCGCAGTCCCGCTGCGACAGAGGCCCGGGACCCGCCCCCATACCGCGGTCCCACATAGAACCCCTCCCGTCGGGCATCCGACCGAAGTCAGGCGACCCACTGGCCACGGCACAACCCCGAAGGATTGGCGGTCATCCGGCTCAACCGGGCTATCAACTTTAATCTGACCATGCAACACATCAGCAAACAGTTCATTCTTGTCTTTGCTTTTGCTTGGTCGTGAATGCAACATCGCTCATACGCTCATGCTTATGCGACATGCCATTTCGAGATAACCCACACGATATGTCATACAATCTCACTCGACAATTTCCAAAATTCAATTCAACCAACATTCGATCACGCATTTCATCAATATTCACGAGTATAATTAACAATCGGCACTTCAATTAATCATAACAATCAATAGCACATCAAATTCGGACAAAAATTAGTTTCCGGATGAACAAAGTGCCGTGAACGATAATCGTGAATAGTGCTCGTGAACGTAATCGTGAATAGTAATTATGAAAGTGATTTTTCCGAAATTCAATTAATTAAAACATTTAATCCAGAAATTAAACAAAACATTAATTAAAACAATTAATCAATTCAATTAAAGCAAATCATGCTTAATTAAACACATAAACACAATTAATCACAAATTAAGCACAATTAAGCCTAATAAGCAAAATTAAGCTAATCTAATCTTAACCATCTATCTAACCACCTATCTTAGGGCTAATACAACTTAATTAAACCCCTTAAACCAAGATTAACACTAACTAACCAACCCTAAGCAAGTTTAGGCACTAAATAGGGATTAGGAGCTAAACTCACTCGTTAAGCGGGCCGGCGACACGGCGCGGCGGCGGCAACGAACCCGACACCCGGGGACCCCTACAACAGCGATCCAAGGCGGTCCCGGGGCTGAGAACAGCAGCAACAAACTCGAAATTCCTCTGCAACTCTGAAAAACTGACTGCACAGGAGGAAAGTTGCTGACCGGAGTTGAACGGGCTGCCCGGAGCTCCGGCGAGCGACGGGCCAGCGACTGGCGGCACCTGGGGGTCGAGGGGGAACCACTTGTGGCTGGTATGGGCGGTGATTGGGTCGAAACCGAAGGAAAATGGCCGAAACAGCAAAACAGAACACCAGCAGGCGGTCAGAAAACGGTCCGGCGACAGCCGGATTTCGGCCGGAATACGGGATGATCGGAGGCTCCTTCCAGCGATCGGCCGACTCTATTTGAACGGAAATTCTCTTCTGAACACAACGGCGGGTGGCACGAGACGAGATTCCAACGGGAAGGTAATGAAAAACTCGATTTTCGGTGAAAGGTCAGAACTGAAAACTGAAGGAAGGAAGGAAAACTAGGGAGAGAAGGGTGTCCGACCTTTGGAGAAGATGAAGAGGAGAGAGAGAGTGAAGTGAAGGCTGAAGGATAAGCCTTATCCAAGCCATCAAAGCTTGCCCCACTTGCCAAACAATGACCTCATCTTCTCTCTCTTCCTTTTTGACTTTTCTTCAAAATATCCAAGGGCATTTTGGTCATTTCCACCTTGCACATTTCCCAATCTGTCCTTGGGCTGAAAATAGAGGTACGGGCCTAGGAAATGGGCTGGAAAATGAATAGGAACGGGCTCGGGAATTTATTGGGCTCGAAATGGCTCAAGGTTGGACAACGGGCTCGGAAGGGTAAATGGTCGGTTTGGCCCAACGGGCTCACTTGCTTGCCTCGGGCCTTCCATGGTGGCTGTCCCACCTTGGGCGTGAGGCCCACACTGATTTTGCCCGGCCCACGTCCTCATAGGCTCGTTTTCTTGGTCCGAAAATCCCTTTTCCAAATACTCAGCTCAACTGGCAGTGTCGACTGTCTAAGAAGCATCGTCCAAAAGTCTCTCTCGAACATTCCCGAAAATTCAAAGTCCAATATTAGATTCTCATACCATGTTAATTTCGCCCGAATGCCATTTTGGTACTGCTCAGACTGACAGGCGGCTTTGAGGATTCACGCGTAACCGACTCGTGCCAATTCACGTTCAAGACTTCTCGACACATAGACGTCCTTGACTACATGAAATTGCAAAGAATCGATTCTTATTTCAAAGTACACGATTACCAAGGATCGACATAGGGCCATTCGCGGGTTCGATAATAGTAGACGGAATCACCCGTCGTCCCATTATTTCTGTCCGCGAATCGACTTCTAGTCGTCCCTGAAATCAGCCTACATATCTACAGGATCGTCCTTACGCAAGTCTCACAGTCTAGTCGTTTTTCCTGTGTCAAGTTCTTTAGTCGCACGAGTTCTGTCCTCATTAGCCTTTCCCCTCAAGGTCGTATCTCGGGAGTGATCGTTCCGAGTGAGATCAACCAACAATGCATTGACGAAATTAACGCTCGTTCCTCCCTAAAAGGACTCGAATTTCAGGATGTTACAACTCTTCCCCTCTTATAAAAATTTCGTCCTCGAAATTTGCAGCTACTGACAAATCCTCAAAAAGATGGGGGTGTTGATGCTTCATCACTTCTTCACTTTCCCATGTAGCTCCCTCTGTTCCACGATACTGCCAAATCACCTTAACTAAGGCGATAGTCTTGTTTCGAAGTACTTGCTCTTTATGATCCTCTATCCTATCGGCTTCTCCACGTACGACACCTTGTCGTCTATGCCCAGTTCCTCAAAATTCAAAACATGCGTCGAGTCCGGTTCATACTTTCTCAACATGGACACGTGGAAACATCATGTACTTGAGCAAGCTTCGGTGGCAACGCAAGACGTACGCTAAAACCCCGATCATTTCCAAAATTTCAAAGGGTCTAACGTACCTCAGACTTAACTTTCCTTTCTTGCCAAATCTAGAAGTATCCCTCATCGGTGATACTTTCAAGAAATACATGATCGCCCACATTAAACTCCAACGGTCTACGACGCTTGTCTATATAACTCTTCTGATGACTCGAGCGGTCTTTAGTCTGTCTTTGATAATCCGAACGCATTCAATAACGCTAAACCCAATTTTGAACCAGCGATTCCTAATTCTCGACCTTGTTCCATAGGCGGAGTTCCACAACCTTGACCATATTTCTGCCATACAATTCCGATAAATCATATCCCATAAGCATTCTCTTTTTGCACAAAGTGCGTAGTTCGGTTCATTTATGCCCCTTTCGACATCCTAGAAGCCTCGCCAGAGTCACTCCTCGCTCAAGCACTCGGCCCGGCGACCACTCCCCGCCCTCATCGGATCAGTCGTCACGGGCATCTACGAACTGCACCACTACTAGCAAAGGTCCTTTTTTTGACATACACCATCTCAAAGAGGTATTATCTGCTTTGGCCTGTCCCATACCAAGCCTCACGGTTTTAACCTCATCCACCTCAAAGTGCAAAACTTTCTCCAGCTCGTCAACCCATGAGCTCGTTTCTTGCGAGGTCACTTATCGACACTTAAAATCTGATTCACTGAATTTCCATTAAATCGCTGTTCGAATTCCACAAACTATCGATTTTTCTTTCAACATTCCTTTCACGTCCATTTAATAACCAAATGTCATTTATTGCACCAAAAGCTTTCGGGTACTTCTTCAAATCCTTTCTGATACCTCAAGAAGAAATCATCGACAATGCCATTTCCTCACTCATCCATCTAGCATCAAGGGATAATTAATTCTTAATCCACCGAAGACAAAAATCAATTCTTCACATCCCTATTTCATATATCTCTTGAAATAATCCACCTTGGGTAAAATCATAGCTTAATCGAATCTAAGACTTCCGAGCAATAAATCATCCACCGTAATCCTTATCAAAGATCATCACCATTTAATAGATCATCTCTTATGATCCCATACCTACAACTCCTCAAATCATTAAGATAAAACTTATCTTACTTCCATTAAATCCAAGGACCTCAATTGTCGTGACGCGTAAGCAACCAATCTTCCTTGTTACCTTACCACGTAGTCAAATCCCTTATACGACACCTCACTGCAAATCTCGTATTCCCCAATAATAGACTAAATCCTCAAAACTGGTGCGATAATCAGTTTATACTTAAGCTCTTAAAAATTTCACTTATTTGTCCATTCAAATTCTTACGTCCTTCAAGTAACCTTCGTATCGAGGCGTAGCTATCATAGAGAACCTTTCTACGAATCGTCCGTACTAACCTGTCCGACTTAGAAAACTTCGAACTTTTGTTACTGTCATAAGTCTCGGCATATTCATGACTGCCCGATCTTAGTGGATCCTTAGAAATTCCTTCGTCCAAAATCATATGACCAACAAAATAACGCGAGTAAACCCAAACTCGCACATATTAAACTTGGCATACCGTTTATGCTCTCGAACGGTCTATAGCACCACTCTTAAGTGCTGTCTGTGTTCCTCTAAATTCCTCGAATAATCCAATATATTGCTCACGAACATAATTACAATCAATCCAAATACGCCTTAATCACTCAATCCATCAAATCCATAAAAGTAATCGGCGTATTAGTTAATCCAAACGGTAGTATAGTAATCTCGTAATGACCAAATCACACACGATATGTCATCTTTAATTTATCCTCCTTTTTTAATCCTCAACTACTAATAGCCCATCCTCGGGTCTATCCGGGACATATCGAAGCTCCTTGAAGTGGGTTAAACAAGTCATCCATCCTTGATTCTTCAACTAACCAATTAACCTCAGTTGTCCAATAACCTTAGCAACCTTCGTCCAATAAACGAGTTACTTCCAACAACGAATTTCAAAGGGGTCGAGGGTCCTCCTTGATTTCCCACAAACTCAAAAGCGTTACCCACTTTTGGGTTAAACCTGAATTGTCTTTCCATGACAATCCACTTTCTATTGAGTGGGATGAGATTCCTTCTCCCCATCATCGGTCCCTTTCTAAACCAATGATTGTCTCTATTAGGCACGAACCGCGAGCCAAATGCGGTCGTCCTCTCAATCATATTCTTTCCTATCATCTGGGCGCTCTCGTACATCTCATCAAAACTCTTTAAACTCAAGGGCACCAGCTGACTTTCAATTCTAGCTTCAAGCCATCTCTGAACCATCTCGCCCTATCCAAGGGTCCTCCACTAATCTCGGCTTAGTATATGCCGACTCGGCAAACTTTGCCTCATACTGATCCACTGAAATCTGATTCTGACGAAACTGTTGAAACTCTGCCATCTTTGACTCCCTCACACTGTCCAAGAAGTACTTTCCATTGAAGGCTTCGCGAAAGGCACCCCATGTTTGAGCCATGCCTTCAGGGAACACTCTTCCTTGAGTGGCTTCCCACCAAGTAATAGCATTACCTTGAAGCTAATAAACTGCCAAAAGCACTCTATCTTCCTCTGAACACCTTAACACTGTAACAATCCTCTCACTATCCCTTATCCAAAGGGTCGCAGCTTCAGGGTCGCCCACGTCACTAAACCTCGATGGCTTCAGTCTCAGGAACTGGCTCTACCAGTCTAGGTATCGGTCTCTCACAGACCTCTCCTCTCACTAGGGTAACCACAAGGACCACAGCAAGAGCACACAGCTTGCTGTCTTATCAAGGTCTCTAGCGCCAGCAGGATCCCAACTAACCTGGGATCTGCCTGCACGCTACCTCAAGCACTGGTCTGACCAGACACTGACCTACGCCTATGGGCTAATTGCTCAGGATTGCTCATCACTCTGGACTATGAGCAACCCGCCACCACACAAAGCCACAAAAGCAATCACAGGCACGTAAAGTAAAAGTCATCCCTATCTCATTATCCCAAAAATCCCACGCACCTTATCACTCCAAGTCTCGACCTCGCTCTGATACCAAAACCGGAGGGGTTGTCACGCCCCGAACCCCGAGCTCGCGGCAACCCCTTCTCTTGGTCGATTGAAAGCGACGTCCCGGGACCCGTCGACGACCATTCATTTTATCTTTCGTTAAGCGCAAGCGGAAGACGAACCATCCCTGCACAAACAAACAATCAAACAGGGGATAGAGGGATGAACAAAGCAATGACAACAAAGAACTACTCATTTATTCAAATTACTGGATTAACCAATGGAGGATCGTTTCCGAATTACAAGCCCGACAAAAAGGGCCGATCCATCCTCTAAGCGAAACCAAAAGAACTAGGCTAATCCAACAGTGCACAAAGAACCCTCGGGTTCAACACCATTATCACTCGGACCCATCGGACTCAAGCTCCGTCGAGTCGATCACTGGAGAAGCGGGGGCAGGATTCTCCACTGCAGGTACGCCATTCTAAGGACCTGAAAATGTTTACCACGACGGGTTGAGATAAAATCTCAGCGAGTTCTTCCCTAAGCCCCCGGTTAGTACGCCAACTCAACCCGGGGTATCTCTCGAGTAACCACCCCTCACTCAACCCACAACAAACAACCAAAACCAAACAATAGCCAACAACGAGCATGGGGCAACCCACAATCAATATTCGGTTCGCATGCAACCTTACCCGGTATGCCATACCCTGCACGTCCAATCTCATACAATGCAAGCAAGGCACATGGCCGTTAGATGAAACAGTTCATCAATCACATGCGAATCGCGTCACAAGCGATCTCACCTGGCCATTGCCACACCCTGCACGATTGTCAACTCATGCATGCGTACCACAAATCATCACGACATTAAGAGCATGCGAATAATCAGAGCATCTCACACAACTTTCTCATGTCTCACACCCACACATGCTCCGATTATTACGACCCCTCCTCCGGGC
Source organism: Corymbia maculata (assembly GCA_014182735.1). NCBI lineage: Eukaryota > Viridiplantae > Streptophyta > Magnoliopsida > Myrtales > Myrtaceae > Corymbia > Corymbia maculata. Next base: position 6,231,508 of record CM024692.1, read on the forward strand.
CACGGCACAACCTTATGGTTGGCGGTTCGGCTAAACCAGCCTTCGTCCTCTTTACCTCGAGGCACGGCGACGTCAAGGGCTCACTCCCAAGACGGCATTCCCGAAGGAGCACAAGACTCGCCCACTACCGCAGCCCCGCTACCGACAGAGGCCGGGACCCGCCCCCATACCGCGGTCCCACATAGAACCCCTCCCTCGTCGGGCATCCGACCAAGTCGCGACCCACGGCCACGGCACAACCCCGAAGGATTGGCGGTCATCCGGCCAACCGGGCTATCAACTTTAATCTCGACCATGCAACACATCAAGCAAACAGTTCATTCTTGTCTTTGCTTTTGCTTGGTCGTGAATGCAACATCGCTCATACGCTCATGCTTATGCGACATGCCATTTCGTATAACCCACACGATATGTCATACAATCTCACTCGACAATTTCCAAAATTCAATTCAACCAACATTCGATCACGCATTTCATCAATATTCACGAGTATAATTAACAATCGGCACTTCAATTAATCATAACAATCAATAGCACATCAAATTCGGACAAAAATTAGTTTCCGGATGAACAGTGCCGTGAACAGTAATCGTGAACAGTGCTCGTGAACAGTAATCGTGAATAGTAATTATGAACAGTGATTTTTCCGAAATTCAATTAATTAAAACATTTAATCCAGAAATTAAACAAAACATTAATTAAAACAATTAATCAATTCAATTAAAGCAAATCATGCTTAATTAAACACATAAACACAATTAATCACAAATTAAGCACAATTAAGCCTAATAAGCAAAATTAAGCTAATCTAATCTTAACCATCTATCTAACCACCTATCTTAGGGCTAATACAACTTAATTAAACCCCTTAAACCAAGATTAACACTAACTAACCAACCCTAAGCAAGTTTAGGCACTAAATAGGGATTAGGAGCTAAACTCACTCGTTAAGCGGGCCGGCGACACGGCGCGGCGGCGGCAACGAACCCGACACCCGGGGACCCCTACAACAGCGATCCAAGGCGGTCCCGGGGCTGAGAACAGCAGCAACAAACTCGAAATTCCTCTGCAACTCTGAAAAACTGACTGCACAGGAGGAAAGTTGCTGACCGGAGTTGAACGGGCTGCCCGGAGCTCCGGCGAGCGACGGGCCAGCGACTGGCGGCACCTGGGGGTCGAGGGGGAACCACTTGTGGCTGGTATGGGCGGTGATTGGGTCGAAACCGAAGGAAAATGGCCGAAACAGCAAAACAGAACACCAGCAGGCGGTCAGAAAACGGTCCGGCGACAGCCGGATTTCGGCCGGAATACGGGATGATCGGAGGCTCCTTCCAGCGATCGGCCGACTCTATTTGAACGGAAATTCTCTTCTGAACACAACGGCGGGTGGCACGAGACGAGATTCCAACGGGAAGGTAATGAAAAACTCGATTTTCGGTGAAAGGTCAGAACTGAAAACTGAAGGAAGGAAGGAAAACTAGGGAGAGAAGGGTGTCCGACCTTTGGAGAAGATGAAGAGGAGAGAGAGAGTGAAGTGAAGGCTGAAGGATAAGCCTTATCCAAGCCATCAAAGCTTGCCCCACTTGCCAAACAATGACCTCATCTCTCTCTCTCTTCCTTTTTGACTTTTCTTCAAAATATCCAAGGGCATTTTGGTCATTTCCACCTTGCACATTTCCCAATCTGTCCTTGGGCTGAAAATAGAGGTACGGGCCTAGGAAATGGGCTGGAAAATGAATAGGAACGGGCTCGGGAATTTATTGGGCTCGAAATGGCTCAAGGTTGGACAACGGGCTCGGAAGGGTAAATGGTCGGTTTGGCCCAACGGGCTCACTTGCTTGCCTCGGGCCTTCCATGGTGGCTGTCCCACCTTGGGCGTGAGGCCCACACCGATTTTGCCCGGCCCACGTCCTCATAGGCTCGTTTTCTTGGTCCGAAAATCCCTTTTCCAAATACTCGGCTCAACCGGGCAAGGTGTCGACGTTGTCTAAGAAGCATCGTCCAAAAGTCTCTCTCGAACATTCCCGAAAATTCAAAGTCCAATATTAGATTCTCATACCATGTTAATTTCGCCCGAATGCCATTTTTGTACTGCTCGACGACGGGCGGCTTTGAGGATTCACGCGTAACCGACTCGTGCCAATTCACGTTCAAGACTTCTCGACACATAGACGTCCTTGACTACATGAAATTGCAAAGAATCGATTCTTATTTCAAAGTACACGATTACCAAGGATCGACATAGGGCCATTCGCGGGTTCGATAACAGTAGACGGAATCACCCGTCGTCCCATTATTTCTGTCCGCGAATCGACTTCTAGTCATCCCCGAAATCGGCCGCATATCTACAGGATCGTCCTTACGCAAGTCTCACGCGTCTAGTCGTTTTCCCCAGGTCAAGTTCTTTAGTCGCACGAGTTCTGTCCTCATTAGCCTTTCCCCTCAAGGTCAGTATCTCAGGAGTGATCAGTTCTGAGTGAGATCAACCAACAATGCATTGACGAAATTAACGCTCGTTCCTCCCTAAAAGGACTCGAATTTCAGGATGTTACACAACGGATGCTAAAAGCCTGGATCAAGATAAGCTCTTCCAAGGAAGTTAGACAACCAATTTCCTCCGGCAACTTTTGAAGATTTGGACACCCTTTGATTTTCAAGTAAATCAACCGTTCTAGTTTACCAATCGAGGCATCGATTTTGCGCAACTTTTGGAAATCTTTCAGAATCAATCTCTCCAAACTCACAAATTCAGAGAAGCAAAGTGTTTCGATTAAGGATTTAGATCCCACGAGATGCAAAACTTTCAATTTACTTGGCACCTACAAAACAAAAACCAACTAAAAAATGTCAAGACATAGTATGCATAGGCGTATGTCATCATACATGAGGACGATTAAATGAAAGAGTAAAAGTCAGGTGAAATCGTACTATGATTTCGACCCATCGGCTCCATTCTTCTATTGTGATGTTGCCCGAAAGCTTGAGAATAACTAGTTGATTCAGCATAAAGTTGTGAGCTTGAAGTTTCGGAGGACAATTTCGCCAACAAAGCCATCTTAGCTCTGGAAAAATATCCTCACAATTGCCTGCAAAGTTCCCCCCATCCAATTCAAGAAACCTTGCGTTCTTGAGATTCACTAAATCTTTGCATGTAAAATTGTGTCCTGATCTCCGTGGTGTGAGTGCTACCGCACTCTTTGTTTCCTGACGAAATATATAATAATATTAAATCGTGTCACTATTGTATGGAAATCGATATTTCTTTATTATATGAAATTTTGCAAATTCGATTATTGTATTAATGCTTTTGTGTTAACATTTAAACTATAATAAAGACTATTTGGTTCTACGAAAGTGATGTTTGATTCTTAATGATCCGCTTAATGGGAAGTGAAACTGGCATTGACACTTTTTGCTGATGTTGAGTAGGATCGAGGAACGATGAGGTTAATTTTATCGGGCTGCACAGTGGAAGTGTAGACATTCTTTTCATATCAATTTTGTGGATGATGAACTTTCATGATTAGAAGTTTAGCTGCGAATTTTGATGGAATTGACGTACGTAGACCTTGGTGCCAAAGAACAATTTCCTAGTATTGTTTAGGTTTAAAGGATTGTGTGTATTCAATATTTGGAGTTTGAGTCATTAACTAGCAATTTCGAGTTTGATTTGAGAGATTTGAATTTCACGGTGTCGTATCTCTAGTTACTCACAGTAAATCAGTAGAGGATTAAAGGAAATATGACCCACTTACTAAAATTTGTATTGGACTTTTGGAAAGAGAATTCTTTTAACTTTTTTAGGCATTGCTAATTACTAATGTAACCTTTTAAATATAGTTTTTACTAGAACTTCAAGACTCAACTTTTTTACAAACACTTTTTTGGTCGGATTTTACAAAACCTTAGACAGCTTTCGAGATAGATTTTGCATATAGATAATTGAAAAATTAGTAAAGTTAAAAGATTCATTGGATAGGCAAAGTTATGTAATGGAAAAGTTCAAATGGTCTTTTAAACCCACTTTCTACTTTTTTAAGATATTTTTATCTTATTTAAATAAATGAAAATGGGTGCGCTATTTTTTGGCAAAAAAAATCAGATAATAACCAAATTTCTCTTTTAAGGAAAAGCATAATTAATTCATAAGTTTTTTCTATAGCACGGGCTTCTTAGCTAATAATAAATGAAGAAGGCAATGTGCAAGAGAGATGAACTCGTCAACGGTAGTAGGGTAGAAAGGAATAAATTAGGGTTGTTGATACTTACCTTTTCACGGACCATCTCGAGATACCAACTTCTGCTTCGATCTGTAGTCTCTTGACGAACAATTTCCCTTCCTACATCTCTCAACTGATTATGCATGTGTATTATATCACAATCAACAATCTTGATCAAGGATTTGTCGATAAGGACATCAATTGCGACTTCCGGGTAATAGGCACAAGCTTCCCACATATACATGGGTAAAGTTTTTGTCTTGTTAACAAAGAAACATGCAATATCTAGATAGATTTGTTGTGCTCGATAATCGAGTGCATCATAACTTATCTTTAACGTCTGTTGGACTTCTTCGGGAGGAACTTCCTTCAACTTCTTCACTATGCTGATCCACTTTGCATGATTTTGGCTACGGAGATGTGACCCTATCACCTCAACAGCCAATGGAAGTCCCCCGGTGAGTTCAACAACTTCTTTTGAAATATTGTATAGATCAGGTGGAGCTGCATCTGTGTTGAAAGCAAGCCTTTTGAAAAGTTGAAAAGCATGATCCAAATTCATTTCCTTCATTTCGTATAGAATAATTTCTGTAGACTTTGTTGAGATATTTTCCCCAAACTGATCCACCTTGATCACAGGAAAAATGCTCTTATTTCGGGTTGTAATGATGATCCTACTTCCGGGACCACACAAAGTACGACACTTCAATAGTTGCATAGATTGACCAATTTCATCCATGCCATCAAAAACAAGCAAGACCTGTTTCTTAGGTAATCTTCTTTTGATCATGTTGTTCCCTTCCTCAAAGTCATAGGTTTCAGGAAGTGAGAAATTGAAAAGGTCCACTACTAATTTTCTTTGCATTTTGACAATGCCATGGTCTTGGATGTTTGAAAGGAAGGAGTGACCTTCAAATTGAGGAGAGAGTTTATATGAGACTGCCTTGGCAAGAGTTGTCTTTCCCATACCACCTATCCCATGGATTATGAGAAATCGCACGTCACTAGTATCACAACAATTTAACAGCCTCTGTATGTCTGCTATACGTTCATCAATTCCAATTAGATGGGTGGGCAAATCTCTTTTTCTTGTAGTGATCTTCTGCAATACCTCCTTAACAATATTCTCAATGACCTCACCTTGCCTGCCATATTCATTAAATCATTGCACATGACATTATACATAAGCAATTATAACTTCAAATAGAAGCAAATAATTTATCACTAGCGTGCCGACATGTTTTTTCCATATGATACTCACGATGTACACACATAAATAGCTCTTTCCCATGTACCGAATAAGACTTCTCTTACAAGGGCTGAACCCCCTCAAACACCCCCCCCCTCCAAAAAAAGAAAAGAAAAGAAGACAGTTTGAACAAGAGATATGTCGTGTTTGAACGAATCACTAGATTTTCCCTTTGGGAGTTCATCAGCATGTAGATAGTCTTAGCCTAATAGTAGAAAATGATGTATGCAAACCTGTGTGCTTGTGGACGCTTCTCTTCAAATACACAACCGGAAGGGCTAATCAATGAATGAATAGATAAATAAACAGAGGTGGTGTCAGTACCTTTGATCTTTTATATGCCATCCCTTGATTCTAGCCACCGTGGTCAAAGCCTCCTTCCAAGGCTTCACTTCAGTGCAGCCAAGCTCCTCCTCATGCTTCGTAAGGGCGCCTTTGTACAGCTCCGTTTCAAGTTTAACATCTGATGGGTCCACATCGTAAAAGATGGGTAAAATCTGTTTTCCAGGAGATTGGCCATGGCTCTCCACCATGCATTTCAGTTCTCGGAGGCACCATCTACTTGAAGCATAGTTTTTGGAGAAAATAGGAATGTATATTTGGGAGCTTTCTACTGCTCGCAAAATCTCCAAGATCTTTTCACCCGGCCGTAACTCTTCGTCATCCTTAAAAATGCGGATTCCCTTATTTCTCATGAACACATAGAGGAAATCCGTGAATGTGTTGCGAGTATCAAGTCCTCGAAAGCTCAAGAACACATCATAGTTGCCAACTATTGCAGTTCCTGAGTCGGCCTCTTTGCTCGCCATGTAACAACACAGATAAATGATACGGGTGATTTCTTTTCTGTGGTGGTGCTTGAGGATATTTCTACAACCAGAGGCACGATCAAGATGAGTAGCAACTTTCCCTCTCTTTCCTTATGCTTATGATCGCTCATCGAAGTCCTTTTTCAGCTTGTCATTATATACTCTCTTTCTTTCCGCGTTGGGTCTTCCTTTCCGCGAAGGTCGCTTAAGTTGACTCCACGAAGTCCGTTTCAGCTTATCGATATTTAACCATCAGTTGTCAAGCAACTTGTTCGCCCCCTTTGTCATCCGACACAAAAGTTGTCGGAAAGTGCTAAGTAAGTCCTACTCCCACAAGGGGAATCTTCAAGCAAATTGATTGAGCGAATACTTTGAATATCTAATTCTACTGTCCACCTTGCTTTAATTTTGTTCGCTTTTCTTGTTGCCTTAACATTGATACAAAAACATGACCAACTCTTAATTGATATGGGTAAATAGCAAGCTCATTCGGTAAGAGCAAAGTTTGGTTATAACAGAAACCATCAGTGAACAAAAGCTCGTTGATTAGTGCAAGATGTCCATACAACAAAATCGTGTGGTTAGTGCAAAGATTATCAGTGAAATCCTTCATCAGTTAACAACTTGAGTTATCTATGGAATTTCTTTCAATGGTTAACTACTCGAAAGAACTCGATATATTACCGATGAAGTCATCGATAGAAAGTAATTATAAATTTCTCTTTATATGAAACAAGGTCACCTATGAAAAATATAGAGATTTGCCAATGCATCGGTCAATCAATTGGCAGATTGAAAATGTTTTAGCTCAGAATGAGTTTTTAAGCACCATTTCCACACATGATTTTCGAGTGATTATGTTTATAGCCTCGCAATGTGCATCTTTTTGTGGTGCGCGAGCAGATTTTCATAGCAAGCGCGATTAAGATGAATAGCAACTCCCGCTCTCTTCTTTTTCCGTAAGGTCACTCATCGAAGTCCTTTCCAGCCCAGCTTTGTCACTATTGAACTCTCTTTCTTTTCGCGTAAGGTCCGTCATAAGGTCCGGGTAATTTCACTAGTGGAAATCCTTTTTGACTTTGTCATTATTCTACTCTTTCTTGTCGCGTAAGGTCCGCCGTAAGGTCCGGGTAATTTCACTAGTGAAAGTCCTTTTTGACTTTGTCATTATTCTACTCTTTCTTTCGTCGTGGGCGTAGGGCTACTCCTCATCACCATTTAACCCGCTTTCTGCCTAAACGAATTAAGCCAATTCTTTTCAAGTTAAGTGAAAATCATCTTCACTTGTCACATCACGTGTCATGTCATCCAAAGAAAATTTTAATTTATATAATACCTAAAAATACGAATTCTTGACTTTTCTTGTGAGCATATAGAGGCAATCCATGAATGTGTTGTGAGTGTGGAATCCTTAAAAGTTCAAGACCACGTCATAATTGCTGCGTGTTGCAGCTCCTGAGTTGGCCTCCTCGTTCCTCATGTAACCACACAGATTGATGCTACGGGTGACTTCTCTTTTTAGTCCTTGAGAAGATTTCTACAGCAAGAGGTACGATCTACATGAGTAGCGACTTGCAGTCCCTGAGTGGTCCTCTTCGTCCACCATCTGATAACTCAGATTGACGTCATCGCTGACTTCTTCTGGTCCCAGGCTTGGATCATGTATTCCAAACAATTTTCAGTACATATGATGCAAGACGATTCCACATATCGAGCAACCTCAGAATGTATAGCGCAAGATTCCACGTATCGAGGCCGGAAGGGGATCGGGTGTTTTCACATCAAAAACTAATGCCCGATTTGTCTTTGAGGAGACTTGTACAGATAGAGGCACGATTAAGATGGGTAGCAACTTCCCCTCTCTTTCCACGAATAAGGTCAAAGACTGAAGCCCTCTTCAGCTGGTCGTTGTTGACTCTTTCTTTCCGTGGCGCGTAAGGTCTCTTTCCGGGAAGGTCACTCCTAGTCATTATTTAATGCTCTGTCCTTCCCGCAAAGTTTGACTCATCGAAGTCCGTTTCAGCTTTTATCATTATTTGCCATCACAATTCATGTCATCTTCTTGACAAAAGTTGCCGGAAATATGCTTAAATAATCCCCACCCCGACATGTGGAATCTTCGAGCAGATTGATTGAGCGAATAGTCTGAATTTTTGTTTCCAAATATATATTTCTGCTTTATCCAAAAACTTCACTTCGGGCAAATGGTGCCCGCAGGAGTTTGACATGTATGGTGAAGTGCACTTCCTAAACCATAGGGAAAGATATACCACCTATCTTTTACAATGTGGATCCCTCGGACGTTACTGTCTACATGTTGATGAACTCCCAAAGAGTGCCTCAAGTGATTGGTTTAAATATCACACATCTCCTTTTCAAATTGTTTAGATAAAGTCTTTGAGAGTAATAATCACCATCCTTATAAAAGAATCTTTACTCTATACATGTGAGGAGCAATTTATTTACAACAATTATCGAGGCCGGAAGGCGATCGGGTTTTTTCACATCAAAAACTAATGCCCGATTTGTCTTTGAGGAGACTTGTACAGATAGAGGCACGATTAAGATGGGTAGCAACTTCCCCTCTCTTTCCACGAATAAGGTCAAAGACTGAAGCCCTCTTCAGCTGGTCATTGTTGACTCTTTCTTTCCGTGGCGCGTAAGGTCTCTTTCCGGGAAGGTCACTCCTAGTCATTATTTAATGCTCTATCCTTCCCGCAAAGTTTGACTCATCGAAGTCCGTTTCAGCTTTCATCATTATTTGCCATCACATTTCATGTCATCTTCTTGACAAAAGTTGCCGGAAATATGCTTAAATAATCCCCACCCCGACATGTGGAATCTTCGAGCTGATTGATTGAGCGAATATTCTGAATTTTTGTTTCCAACGTCCACCTTGCGTCAGTTTTGTTGCTTTTCTTGTTGCCTCATGTTCTCTGTTCTTTCTTTTCTTTGCATTCAAGAAAATATGCTAGACTCCGCAAATGTCTTCAGGAAAAAGGCTCGGGAATTGAATGGATATGGTTGTCAATCAAACGTAACCATTTCTTGAGTCGGAATAATGTCAAAATAATTAACAAAATTATCATCTCATTGTTACAACTTTCATTACCATAGTTGAACTCTTAAAAAATAATATATTTATTGTGAGTAATTATTAGATGCAAACTAAAAGATAAGTGTATAATAAGATTCTTATTCACATTTCGAGGACTGATACATGAAACCATAGTCCGCTAGCAATGCCTGCCTCCCTTCAAATAGTAAATTCTCCTCTATGTTTGTAATGGATGTACATAAATCGCTTTTCCCACATGTATCAAGTAAAGATTCTTTTACAAGGATGGAGAGTATTACCCCCAAAGATTTTATCTAATCAGTTTGAATAAGAGGTGTGATATTCGAACCAATCACTTGAGGCACACTTTAGGAGTTCATCAGCATGTAGACAGTAACATTTGAGAGATCCATATCATAAAAGATAGGTACTATATCTTTCCCCGTGGATTAGGAAGTTCACTTCACCATGCATGTCAACTTCCGCAGGCACCATTTGCCCGAAGAGAAATTTTTGGATAAAACAAAAATACATGGTTTAAATATAAAGGTGTGAAATTTTACTTTAAATCAATGAAATTCAGACATATTCATACTCTGCAGTTATTCAATCTAACGAATTTGTCCATGTCCATTGTCCACCTAGGACAATTTCGTTGCTTTTCTTATCTCCCTTTTTTCGCTTTGTCTTTTTATCTCATTTATATAATTACGTTGAAGGGAATATGAAATTCCCAATATATCTCACAGAAAATGGATCGTGAAGTTAATATCGGTTGATCAAACATAACATCTAAGTCGTACAGCTTTCACGACCACAGTTGAACCCTTGAACCATAACTTGTGGTGTGAGCCGACTTTAAAAGCAAACTTATGCATCGGTGTCCCTTAAGATTCTTCCTGGCACTTCGCACACTTGCACGTGAAAGCATAGCATAGTCTGCAAGCAGTGCCTGCCTCCCTTCAAAAGGTAAATCTTCCCCTATGTATGACTGTATGACCTGCAAGATTTCAGGATTTCTCCATCTCAGTTACGCAGATGCTCACTATAAGAGGAAGAAATGCATTGCTTTTCAACTGAACTAGCACAAGTTCATCCGAGCATATGCTAACTAGCCAGATTAAGCCACATGTAATTACATCTTCTCCCTTCAAAATGGGCTTCAATGCCACTATCGTTGCTTGACCATCTCTATACTGAAAAGGCAGCAACAGTTAAATCACTTCTGCTGCATATCATTTGCATCCGCCACCCACTCAGGTGTTCATGAAAAGGTATAGGTTCAACGTGGCATAGAACAGAACAGATATAGATGATGTTATGTTGAAAAAGGCAGGACTTCAACAGTCTAAAGTTTCAAAAGCACAAGTGAATCTCATAAATGATTATCCAGCCCACAACGTGCGGGTTATGGATAAAAGGCAACATTGTGTAAATCTCTACATTTGTTTCTACAGACTACAAAAGCGGTCAATCCTCAAGGATTATTGATAAGGATACATCAGGTCATCTCAGTAAATATGAATAACGTCAACTTGAAGCTCAAAAGATTGAAAATTTCAAACCATTTCAATAATTTAAAAAAAAAAAAGTCAAGAATGCTAGAGATGCAAAGACTATTTTAAAGATTAGTGTGCCAAATTCTGATGGGGCGCAGGCCCTCATACATTGCCCATTATGCAGTTTGCCGCAGCTTTGTAAACCGTCTTTAAAATCAGCCTTTGCATCCCCGGGCGTTACTAAAAGTTAATGACGTCACCATCACAAACTAAATGTGCACAGGGTTACTTATACATCCTCTCTTTTGAAAGCTTTGATGTTTGGATGGCAGGAAGGATTCATTAAGCTCTGCAAGGGGAAAATGCTGTGCCTAAAAGTATGAATTTAATTATTAGCAATAGCACCTTGCATAAATAACTATACATTTCAAGTTGCAGATCCAATGAAAAGGGAATAGCTGAGTATATTTGAGGACAATGCAGAATAAAAACAAAAAAATTACTCCACGTCATGATAAGGTTACTTCAGGACATAAGACAAAGCAAAACTGCATGCAACTTTGTCAAACTGGGAAAGCTTACTAATTGATATTCATTCATATTCCAAAGTTGCTTCTCAGGTAACTTATCCTATCGTGTCAGCTAAAATGCAGTCAGCAACTATGTGGTGTCACGTTTTTGTACAGTATGTTAAAATTGTATGCTTTCTCAAGTCCCATAGCATGCATGTCAAAGATCAGATGCAAGCCCATCAATAAATAAGAAGATCAAATGCTGAAGAGTTGGACAGAAATGATGTGATCTTGCTCAGGCCTTGTCACATGTACCTAAATGAATACACGAACTAGTAATGGCATGATTAGAACAGCAATTGGATTTAGAATGACAAGGGATTTTTCAAGCTAGAAACACAACCATGTTTATTGATTAATAAAGTCCGTCCAAGTTAAAGTTTGGCATACCCTCAGAACAAACTGCATACTCATCAGCAAGGGTCCATATATGGCTGCGGTATTTTCTTGGCTTCTTCCTGCCAATAGAGACGATTGCAAATGCATAAACTTCCAAATTCTGTGACAGATGTCAAAGATAGAAATGCGCATCATATATACCTTCTCAGGAGATGGTAGATCAATCGATATACAAAAAGTAATCTACCGCAGGAGATGCTACAACCAGATCACTGTGACATACCAAAACCAAAAAGAAGATTTTTAAATGCTCAAAGCATATTATCATTAGTAAGGCATTCATACAACACGTGTCATCAATGTCAAGGAGACCCAACCGACTGTATTTTCTCATGTGAAATAGAAATGTCATACCTTCTATTTTTATGTACTTCGATGCAAAAAAAGAAAATGGAGAAAGAAAGGAAAATTTCGATCATAAATCTTGTTGTTGCATAGTCTACAGTTTAGGACTCAGAAAGTAGGAAATATTCAACCCTTGATTAGGTAAAAAACTTATAGATTATTCATCTCAAACATTACAATGATATGCCCATAAATGTCAAGTGAGAATACTTTGTTGAGTCAAGAAATCAAACCTCACATACTATAATACCAAGCCAAAAAAACAAAGATAACTGATAATCAGCAGACTGTGAGGGTTCTTAAAAGATACATGATTCACATTTTTTATACATTCTTTGTCAAAGATAGCTACCTTCAGGAGTTGGAATGACTGGAAAAAGAAAAAAAAAGGGATTATCAGGAAAGTGACTAGAGATGCAGAAGATCACTGACATGCAAAGTGATAAAACGAGGAAAAGACAGAATTTCGTCTTTTCAAAAATAAACTCTTTGAATTTAACTAGGAAAGAGGTAGAAGGTATCTAGTGGCAACTTTTTAAAATGAGCAACTGGGAATGATCATTGATCCCCTTTACAATACACCTCAAATTTCCAATAAATGCTTGAGGATGGTGGTGATCTTACACGGATCAAAACAACCCAAAAACTTAAAAAAAGTCATCACTTAGGATGATCAAGCCGTTGGAATTTTTATTTTTTAAATACGCAAAGAGAAATTCACTAAGAGTCACCCACGGGGTGCCAATCCATTCACGAAAAGACATTGGGAGTAGTTGGCCCTGAGTCCATTTCACCTTGCCACATAGCAAATGCTATAGGCAAACTAAGCATGGAAAGGTAAAGAAGAATGACTAAAGAGTGGAATGCAACCTAAAAAATAATGAGCAAACATCACCAACGAGCACTGCTTCAGGAGCAGACTCCTAAGAAACAGAACGATCATTCATTTATTTAGATACCAAGATTCAATTACCTAATTACAAACCAGCACGAGCCTTTCAAATCTGCAATCAGTCACAAAATGGAGGTTCACAGAACGATCAAACTGGAATATCAAATCTCCAATCAGTTTCAAGATGGAGGTTCAGATACTCATGCTTTTGGCCCTTTTCATACTATTACGACTCGCTTCCAAGCATATCAAAGCCCACCGTACCTTCACAACACTCACCTACCTTCCCGAGACATATGCTTCATCCTGACCAGGTGCCTTCGGCCGAGAACTCGCACATGACGAGCAACACGCCCTTGGAGAGTTGCTGCTCCTGCAACCGGATCCCTTGCCGTCACCATTGTCCTCCCTCCCGTCATCGACTCCAGCGGAGTGCTCTCACGAGAGCGCGAGCCGTTCCGGAAGCTGGAGCGTGGTCAAAGAGTGAGGACACTTGCCGACGACATGGTCTTAATCATGTGCGAGTGCTCAGCCGACGTTAGGCCTTTGAACCGGGGGACATCAAAGATGCCGCCTCTCGTTTTGGCCCGAGAAAGGGAAAAGCGAGAGCAGAGAGATGAGAACAAGCTGGTCTAACATTTGAATACTACGATTTGTCGTAATATAGTAAATCAAATTCGACAATGTGTTACCAGGTATTTGTGCTTAATTACGACAATACGCTGAAATATTTACTATACAGGATACCTGAGGAATCATGAAAGTGCCAGATTCAGCAAAAGCAGAATGAATTAGAGAGGAAAGTAGGTGCTCGTGTGGGAGATCCAGTGAGCGAGAGGAAGAGAAGAAAGCGACGTGGAGTGGCGTTTATCGAAAAATCAGATAGCGATTTCAAAATCCCCAATTTTCATGAAATTCCAGCATGTTGTGCCAATCGTTGGAAAGCCTCCTCCATTCTAGTAATTTCGGCACTCTCGCTCCTTAACATCCGACCACGCTTTTTCCCTATTTTATTGTAATTTATTTAAATGGTGATAAGCTTGTTAATGGTGACAAGCTTGCTGTTGCTGTCGTCTAAGATAGTTTATCTTGATACATTAGAGAAGGAATGTAACTCTGCTTTGCACAGGGGAAGTTTTTGGTGAGCTTGCTGCTTAGTTTTTTCCCGATTGGGGTTTCCATTTTAAGATCTTATGTGTCTGAGTTTACAGCTCTACTTGTTTATGATTTTACGATTTTGTGGAGGCCTGTGTTTTTTTTATAAACAGTTGCCTAAGCCTAATTACTGCGACCCCTTTGGGAGAAGGCACCCCATCGTCTACCAAAGTTATGGCACTATTTTGCTAAGTTCCTTGGAGAGAGTTGTCCACCTAGCATCGTTTATTGTGTCCATTAATTCACAAAGAGGGGAGACAAAAATTTCCTTGTGTTAGATTATATCTGTAGTGCATAGTGTGAGGTGGTTGTATCACGGTCTTATCCTAACAAAGTGGCCTCAGAGCATTGGTCGTGCTGTGTGTTGGTAGATTTTTTGAATTAAAATGGAAAGCATGAACATAATGGTTTGTTTGAATAGCACAAATTATCATTCGTGGAATAGTAAATGGGAAGATCTATCATTTCTGGAGTCATTGCATCTTCTGGTGTTTGCTGCCAATAAACCTAACTCCAAAAGTGATAAGGATGGTGCATTTCATGTTTGTGGATTCATTCGGCATTTTCTAGATGATTTTGTACACGATCTCCTTTGTGATAAAATGTACAAACTTTGTGGTTGAAAGTAGAATAGTTGTTTGATTCAAAATACAGTGAGGGAACCATTGTTGCCGATTTCTTGAGTGAATTTCAGGGGACAATTGAGACATTTGTCGAGTACAGCCTTCATATTTGATTGTAAAGTTCTTGGGTTGTGGTTACTTTATGCTTTCCAGGAGTCTAGTGAAGCTTTTAAAGTCTTGCTTGCAAGTTCCGATGGTGTTGTTTCCGTGAAACTTGCAGAGAGTGGTGTCTTGAATGAGAAGTTAATTGTTTCAACAAAATCTCAGGGCTCACCGTCCCAACCCGAGGAACTGGTCAGAGAATGCCAATGGAGGAAAATATTTTGAAACCCCCGTTATAAAGCTGATCGTCCCAGATCGAGGGGGAGGTCCAAGTAGGGAAAAGGAGATTTCAATTGTGGCAAGCCAGGTCACATGAAAAGAGAGTGCAGATTGCTTGTGAGGGAGCAGAAGCAGGGTGGAGAGGAAAAGACAACCAAAAGATTCTGCAGCAATTGCCTCTGGTGGTCATGTAATTGTTGTCTGTGATGATGGTTATGTTAATCGTACAAGCCAGGACACTGCATGAGTAATTGATTTGGCTGCCTCATTCCGCATTACTTCAAGATGAGATTTCTTCACATCCTACGCCGCCGGTGCTCATGGTACTTTTGGGAAGGAAAATGACGGGGCAGCCAAGATCATTGGCGTTGGCCACATCTGTTTGGAAAACAACACTCTATGCAAGCGGCTACTAACAAATGTAAAAATTACGCGCCCCCAGCCCCCCAATAAATAAATAAAAAACAAATGTCAAACATGTTCCAGACGTTTATCTTTAGTTGATGATCTCCCCTGGTGGACTTGACTATGGAGGCTATCATAGCCACTTCGACGAAGGAAAAAGGAAGCACACTAAAGGTTCTTTAGGGGTGGTGAGAGGTGTCAGGTCAAGCATTATGCACGATAGAAGCTGGATTGTGCCCTAGTGATGTAAATGCAGTCGAGGACAACTCAGTTGAGTTGTGGCACAGGCGGCTTGGGCACATGAGCTAGAAGGGACTGAAAATCCTGCACTTTTGCGCTTTAAAAGCTCATTGTCTGGATGGCAAACAGCAGAGAGCTGCATTTCGTAGTTCTCATTCCTCTAGAAGATTGCATGCGTTAGAGCTTGTTAACACTGAAGTATGCATGATGGATGCTAGAACTCTTGGTGGTGCACTATATTTTGTTACACTCATTGATGATTACTCTCAAAAGTACTTATTTGCTTTGAAATCCAAGTACTTGATTTATTCAAGAAGTTTCATATCAGTGTCAAGAGGGCAAGGGGAAGGAAGTTGGAATGTGTTTGTGCAGATAATGGTGGTGAATGCTGAGGTCCCTCTTGGGAAGCCAAAAACTGCACCATTTTCGAGAAAATTCAGTGCACAATTTCTCTTGATAAACTCCCTAAACCCTTTGGGGTGAGGCAATGAGAACTGCAGTGGATTTGATCGACCTTTCTCCTTCAACTCATTTGGATGGTGAAGTACCAGAAAGTATTTGGACAGGGACAGATGTCTCTCGCAAGCTTTTGATAGTGTTTAGCTGCAGAGTATTCGTTTGCATCCTCTGCGATGAGAGATCAAAGCTTGATGTGAAGTCCAAACAGTGCATCCTACTGGGTTCTAATTACAGGATGTGGGATCCGGGGAAAAAGAGCAATATCATGATTTCGTGAAAACAAGAAGCCAAAGTCAGATTCCAGAACTTGAGTCGAACTGCAAACATTACCTTTACCACTAACCTTGATGATGGGGGAGTTGACCATGATGGTCCTCATACCACAGAAGAACCTGCATGTAAAGATGATGTGGCAGGAAAAAAAAAAAAAAAAAAGATGATGCGGCAAAAGAGCAGATTCATGAAGTCCTTCCAATTTGGTAAGTTATAGATATACAGATATCTGCATCCAAAGTCCTGCACAAATGGCTGTCAATTGTCAGTTAGCCTCTCAGTTCTCTATTTTAAGCAATATACACTATGAGATCATTAAAAAAGAAGATAGCCAACAGGGGTAAGGTGTATCACTCTGGTACAATATTCGGGGAGGAGACTACTTTTTGGTGTGGGTAGGGAATCAGTTATAAGCCAGAGACAAGAAGAAAGACAGGCTTACTTGTGTTGATGACCTATCTGGGGGTTCAATTAGAACAAGCGAATCGAAGAATTTATAGGCTTCTTGCCCTGTAAGTGTTTCTCCATCGATGAACTCTCGCAACCACTTTACGACCAAGGCAGATACTCCATCAGGCAAGTTTTCTGCTTACATCAGGTGGGCCGTCAAGGAACGCAAAAGCCTGTTTTGACATTTCGTGGCAATAATCCAGCTGCGTTTTTATGAAGCGGGCCTCAACTGTACCAGCAAGCATAGAAGTAGCCCATATACATCAGCAAACGCTTGTCTCAGTATTCATTAAAACATAGCCAATCTGCTAGATGTCGCTGCCCTCGTCTCTCAGTCTACCCCAGCGTGCTTCTCTCAGTTGACGAAGCGTGCCCTTCTTGAAGCTTCTTCTAGACATGGAACCCCGGACTTGAGTGGCCTTCTCATGCCAAAAGTGGAACATTCTAATGGAGTCTTGGAAGTATTTATCTTTGAGCAAGGACGTTTTAGCAGCAGAGAGGGGGCCGCAAGCTTGGGAGGGAAAATTTGGTTAAGATCTTCAGATTCTCCACCCGACAACCAATCTTCACTAGGACAACGCTCATTTAAGGTCATTGAAATCGCAATGGAAAGATGTAGAAACAGATCAAAACCTTCCAAAAGGCGGACTATGACTGAACCCTCTGATCTCCGAGACGTATAGAGAGGCGTCCAATGGTTGCCAAACTCTAAAGAGAGCATAGCTTCGATCCACTAGCCTTTTGGTTCTCTCCAGAAGTTCCACTAATACTGTATCCACGGTTACTAGCATTGACAAAAGTCTTAGATTACCGACGAACTCTGAAACATTCCATTAAGATGAGCTCTCTCAGGGCAGTTAAACAACCAATTTCCTCAGGCAACTCTCTAAGAAGCGGACACCATTTGATTTTCAAGTAAATAAACCAGTCTAGTTTACCAATCAAGGGATCAATTTTGGCCAACCTTGAGAAATCTTTTAGAACCAATCTCTTTGAACACGTAAATTCAGAGAAACAAGGTGTTTTGATTAAGGATTTAGATCTCGTGAGATGCAAAACATTCAGTTTACTCGGTACTTGCAAAACAGCAACCAACTTAATACCGCCAGGGCTTCTTATGCATTGCGAACTAGGGGTATGTCATGAGACAATTAATTGAAGGAGTTAATGAATCAAGCAAAATTGTACCATGATTTTGACCCACCTGCTCCATTCTTCTGTAATGTTATTGCTTGAAAGCTTGAGAACAACTAGGTGATTTGGCACAAAGTTGTTTGTTTAAAGTTTCAGAGGACAATTTCGCCAACAAAGCTATATTAGCTCTGGCAAAATATCCTCAAAAGTTGCCAACTAAGTTCCATCCATCCAATTTCAAGAAATCTTGCATCCATAAGATTCACAAAATTTTCCCATGTAAAATTGTGTCTTGTTCTCCATAGTATGAGTGCTATCACATTTTTTGTTCCTTAACAAGTAGGAAAACAAAGTTAACAACCACTACAAGTATATACACAAATTATATCACATGTGCATCCGCTTATTTATTTATTTTTTCCCTTTTCTTGTAATGAGCTACTCATGTCACATGGGCCAAGCCCCTTAGATAAAGATTCTAATTGATCACACAAGCTGATTACCATTCAGGGTGAATGTTAATTTATGAATTACTCTACCATATTGTTGCTTGCAAAGACATATATCTCTTTATCAATTTACTTATATATTTGATAGAATTATCCCTATTGATTTAGCTGATTTTTTGTCTGCTGAAGTATTCTGGCAAGTATTTTACAAAAAGTTTTAAATTTATTTAGCCGCATCTAGGTTGTTGTGTTAGCCCTGACAACTTCCTTGCAATCAAATTCAATCATTAGTCTAGCACACAAATTTAATCTAATTCTAAATAATAGTTAGAAAAAATAGTATGTATTTTTATATAAAAGTACAGATACAATCATCAATTACACTCAATTTCAAAATATAGAAAAAAAAAAAAAATTTCAAAGAAATCAATATTATCTCATTGCTCAAGTCAAACATCGTGGTCACACTTCGCTAGGTGACAAAGCCCAAAAACTACGTAAGTCATGGCAGATTGTGATTAAGCCACATGATGGAATCGATATGTGCGCACTTATAAATTTCAATTTCAATTTCAATGTCAATGTCCCGCAGGTTGCTCATTAGCATAAATAACAAAACAAAATAATTACACTTTTACGTTATGAATAGTGCAATGGAATATGCAGAAGTGGTAGAGAGCTACTTATCTCCTCGAATCAACCTGAATAAATACCATTCTTCTCCGTAACCCCAGACCCATTCCTCTCGTACCACAATTAAACCTTTTCTCCTCTATTTCTTTTTTTTCTTTTTTAAGCCAAACCCATTGCATATATGTATGTACCTCTACGAGAGCTCTACGTCTAGAGTGGTAGGATACAACAATCAGAACAACCACGAACTTTATCTGTATATGTATAATTCCAACAGTCATCCGATAATATCTTTTGACTTTAACAAGAAAGTAAATTCCTATAGTATATATTAGTCTCCTTAAATCACAGACATTCACATCCAAAGGAAGCTACGGATAATCCGTCTTTTCCCTCCACAAGTATCAAATTAGAAACCTCGCTTAATCTCCAATATAGGCATCTTATATCGAAAAGAGAGAATCAAGGAGCATACAAAAATTTAAAGCCCAAATCACCTTCAGCCAATGAGCCAGCATATGGGCTTCAAACAAATCCAGCTCCCTTGAGAGAGAGAGAATCGAGCAGCATACTAACCCGAAAGCCCCAAATCGAGTTTTGTGGATTCGTGTAGACAAATGGATCTTCAGACAGAGAGTGCTCGAGCACGGAGGGATGGAGCTTTGAACGTAGAGCAAGTGAGAGAGAGAGAGAGAGAGAGAGAGCAGGGAGCCTCAGCAGAGGAAATCCAACCATGGAGAGTTTTGAATGGGGAGGAGGAGAGTAGGAGAGACAGAGCCCCAGTGAACGGTGCCGTTCACTAATACTTCAGCCACCTCAGATAAAAAATTGTCATCGTCTATTTGAGCATCTTCGGTGGGTTTTTTCCTTTCCCCATAGACTGGATCGAAAATTTGAAAGGCAGCACGCATGAGATCTCCAAACTGTGTGCCATCCGGTTCCAGTCTTCTTCCAGAGTACGAGCAATCCTCGATATCATCCAAGCGAAGCAAATCTCCCATCCGCCGTGCTCTTATCGAACTCTTATTTATCCGTAATTTCAGATCTTTGAGGTTGCAAAGCGATCGAGGGAGTTCCTCGATAGTTGTCCCAGATAAATCCAACTCAGTCAAAGACTTTAATTCCCCAACAGCATCCGGCAGCGAATCTAGACCCGTACAATTCGCCAAACACAAGTACTGCAGATCCACTAGCCCTTTGATTGTGTCCGGAAGTTTAACTACTCCCGTGTCCTCCATTACAAGCCTTGACAAATGTGTTATATTGCCGATAGTGTCTGGCAAATAATGAACACAAAAACCCTGTATCAAGATGAGCTCTCTCAGGGCAGTTAGGCAACCTATTTCCTTGGGCAACTCTTTAAGATGCGGACACCATTTGATTTTCAAGTAAGTCAGCTGCTCTAGTTGACCGATCGTGCAATCAATTTCAGACAAGCTTAGGAAATCTTTCAGAACCAATCTGTTCAAATGCACGAGTTCAGGGAAGCGGGGAGTTTTGATTAAGGATTTAGATCCTGCAATTTTCAAAGCTTTCAAATTACTTGCCACCTGCAAAATAGCAATTGACTTAATATTGTTAGGAGTCAGGTGCATGTCATCATATAATTAGACGATTAGTTGAAAGGGTAGACGAATCGGGTGCAATTGTACCATGATTTCGACCCATCCGCCCCAATGTTCTGGGGCGATATCACCAAAAAGCTTGAGAACAACTAGGTGATTCAGCACAAAGTTGTTTGCTTGAAATCTCAGAGGACAATTTCGCCAACAAAGCCATCTTAATTCTGGCAAAATATTCTCAAAGTTGCCAACAAAGTTCCCTCCATCCAATTCAAGAAACCTCAAGTTCATAAGATTCACAAAATCTTCGCGAGTAAAGTTGTGTGTCGATCTCCGTAGCTTGAGTGCTACCACATTTTTTGTTCCCTAAAAGAAAATATATTATTATATATGTGATAAATAGTCACTATGTTATATGAATAATGATAAAGATTTCGACTTTTTATAAGGTTCTAGATATTTAGTGGTTAGAAGAAATAGTTGCTTATAATTCCTTTGATTAAGGGTGATATGAAGGGCATATTTAAGTTTGCGTTTTGGATATTCGAAACTGAAGTAGAAGCATCCTTTCGTAATTATGGAAGTTAGAAAGAGAAGTTAGGATTCAAGTTAGGATTCATGAGGAAACGTTCTCTTTCCTTGCTGCGTTAAGATGCTTATATTGCTAATTAAGCGAGGTTTTTTAATTTGATATTGGTGGACCAAGAAAGGAGGAAAAAGGGATTATCTCTAGTTCCTTTTGGATGTGAATGTCTGTGATTTAAGGATACTAATGTAACATAGGAGTTTAATTTCTTACGAAGTCGAGGTTATTGATGGATAGAAATATGTTATTGGATGACTGTTGGAGTTTTACAGATGATGCTTATTCGGCTCTTTGGTCAAGTCGCTCTCTATCACTTCTGTATATTTCACTACACCATCCATAAAGTAAAAATGAAATTATCTTGTCCACCAATAAATTTTATAAGTTATTAGTGAGAAGAACACTACATAAATTATTGTGTTTTTTGTTTGGATTTATGCTCATGATTGACCTACGTGATAATCATACATTATGAAATTTGAAATTGAATTTCTAAGTGTGCACAGGCCAATTCTATTTTGTGGCTTTATATCTATTTATGTGATTTTGTGGGCTTAATCATAAGCGAGATTTTTTAAGACCTTATCTTGACTTGAGCAATGAGATGGGATCCATTAATCATTAAATATAATATTGATTTGTGTAAAATTTGCTTTTGTTTTTATTTTGGAAATTGTGCATATTTGATGATTGTATTTATGCTTCTATGTGAAAATATATACTATTTTTTCGAACTACTACTTCTAATTATGCTAAATATGCAATGATTCCATGGAAGTGATGTTCGCTACTTACTCCGCTTACTCAGCAGTGAAACTATAGCTCTTGCTGATGTTTAGTAAGATTGAGGATATTAGGGTTAAAATTAATTTTATCAGAGTTGCCTAGGGGAGGCATGGACATTTCTATTATATAAATGTTGATGGATGTGTGAACTTTGGTGATTACAATTTTGGTGGTGAATTTTGATGCAGTTGATGTTTGTAGATTTTGGTGTGAAAGAATAATGTTCTTGTATTATTTGAGGTTTAAAGGTTTGTGTATTCAATATTTATGGCTTTAGTGGTTAACGACCATTTCGGAGTTTGGATGGGAATTTCAGGGTGTCATATTCCCACTCATGATAGAATTCGTGGTAAGTTATCATGATAGGATTCACCGTAAATCAGTAGAGAGTTAAATAAATTTCGACACTACTTATAATTTTGATCAGACTTTTGAAGGACTAATTATTTTAGCTTTACCAAACATTTTAATATATTCTTTCTGAAAAATACTACTTCTTTTTTTTTAGTTGGCATTATCTATATAGAACAAGATGTATTTCGCTACTTTATATCAATCATAAAAATTGTAAAGTTACAGGAAAGATCGGAAGCTATGATTATGTAATGGAAAAGTTCAAATGGTCTTTTAAGCCCAATTTCTAGTGTTTTCAGATATTTTTATGCTATCAAATAATTTCGAAAATGGGTGCCCTATTTATTGGTGAAAAAATTCGGAAAATTAGCAAAATTTTCTTTTAAGGAAGAACATAATTAATTCATAAGATTTTTTCTATAGCACAAGCTTCTTAGCTAGCAATTATTTTACGAGAGATGAACTCTTAGCCGTGTAGTTGTGCAGGAGTTGCCCGTACTTACCTTTTTAGCTTGTATTATGTCCAGGGCCAACCACAATCTACTTCGATCTCCAGGTGTTCCAAAATTCTCTTGACGGACAATTTCCGTCCCAAAGTTCCTTAGGGGATCTTGCATCCTTATTCTATCATGACCAACGACCTTAATGAAGGACTTATTCATAAGGATGTCAATTTCGTACTCTGGATAAAAGTCACAAGCTTCCCACATATACATTGCATTAGTTATTTTCTTGTTAACAAAGAAACATGCGATGTCCAAAAAAATTTGTTGCGCTTCATATCCAAGTGCATTATAACTAATTTTTAACTTCTGTTGGACTTTTTCAAGAGGCACTTCCTTTAGCTTCTTCAGTGTGCTTTTCCACTTTGCTTCACTTTTGGTACGAAGAAGTGAACCTATCTCCTCAACAGCAAATGGAAGTCCTCCAGCGAGTGCAACAGCTTCCCTTGAAAGATCATAAAGATCACATGGAGCTGAATCTCCGTTGAAAACATGCTTGTTGAAAAGTAGAATAGCATGATCAAAATGCATTTCCTTCATTTCATATAGAATAATTTTTGTGGACCCTGTAAAGATTTTTCCTCCAATCCTTCCACGTTGGTCACAGGGAAAACACTCTTATCTTTAGTTGTAATGATAATCCTACTTCCTAGACCAAACAAATAACAAAGATTCGCTAGTTGCATCAATTGATCACATCCATCAATGTCATCGAGAACAAGTAAGACTCGCTTGTGATGCAATCCCTTTCTTATCACATTGCTCCCTTCCTCAAAGTCAAAGGTTTTGGGAAGTGAAAAACCGAAAATATCTGCTACTAATTTTCTTTGCATACTCAAAATGCCACCGTGCAGAGATGATTCTTGAATGTTTGAAAGGAAGGAGCAACCTTCAAATAGAGAAGAGACTTCGTTGAAGACTGCCTTGGCAAGAGTTGTCTTTCCAATACCACCAATCCCATGGATTATGACGAATCGTACATCACTATTATTACAATCCAACAACTTCTTTATGGCTTCTATACGATCATCAATTCCAACTAGATTAGTGGGTAAATCTCTTTTTCTTATTCTTATCTTTTGCAAAACATTTTGAATAATATCTTTAATAACTGTGCCTTGCCTGCCATAATCATGAAATTGTTGCACATGAGAATATATATATATATAAGCAATTAGAATTTCAAATAAAAGCAAATAATGATTACTAGCATGCCAATATGTATTTTCCATGTGGTATTCGCCATGGATGTACATAAATTGCTCTTTACACAAGTATCAAGTAAGCCTCTTCTTACAAGGGTGGTGAGTATTGCCTCCAAAGAGTTTATCAAGTCGGTTTGAATAGGAGAATGTCGTTCTTGAAACAAACACTTGAGGCACCGTTTGGGAGTTTATTACCATGTAGATAGTCTTAGCCTTGTGGTAGAAGATGATGTATAGAAACACTGCCAGCTTATGTGCACTCCTATTGGGTGGGTAAATCTAACAATAATCTAATAGATAAATAGATAGATAAAGGAAGATTATGTGTACCCTTTATCTTTCAGATGCCATCCATTGGTTCTAGACACCGTGGTCAAAGCCTCCTTCCAAGGCTTGACTTCAGTGCAGCCAAGGACCTCCTCATGCTTCGTTAGGGCGCTTTTGTACAACTCCGTTTGAAGCTTAACATCCGAGGGATCCACATCATAAAAGATGGGCAGTATCTCTTTCTCTGGGGATTGGCAAGTGCACTGCACCATGCATGCTAACTCTCGCAAGCACCATTTACTTGAAGCATAGTTTTTGGAGAAAATTGGAATGTAAATTTTGGAGCTTTTTACCCCCTGCAAGATCTCTGAGATTTTTTTGCCCTGCCGTAACTCTTCAGCATCCCTAAAAACACGGATTCCCGCATTGCTCATGAAAACATAAAGACAATCTGTGAATCCATTACGAGTGTCGAGTCCTCGATAGCTCAAGAACACATCGTAGTTGTCACCTGCAGCAGTCCCTAAGTTGGGCCCTTCCTTCACCATCTAATAACACAGTTTGATGTTTCCGGTGACTTCTTGGTGCGGTGCTGAAGGAGATTTCTACAGCTGAAGGCACGATTTAGATGAGTAGACTTCCACTCTCTTTCTTGCCGCGTTAGCTCATCGAAGCATTCAAATAAATAGTACAAGTCACTTCTTCATACAATGAGTAATAAAATCTTGGTCGTTGAGCTGCTTTTTTTTGCCTCCTTTAAGCTGGAGGTTACGAGTTCCATTCTCTCTAATTGCATCTCCATATTTTTTTTTCTTCAATGAAGTGCATAGGATCGGTTCTAAACCAATTTGGTTCAATTTCCATATGAAACGACCTACTCAATCACCCTTGCTACTACATCTATGTAGACAAAAAGTTCTAGACATTGAATGGATATGAAAAATTACTAAAACAATCAAAAGCCTATTGTAATTTTTCATTTTAGTTCTAAACCTTTTATAATTGTGCTAGTTCAATCCATCCGACAAATTTTGACTGGACACCAGCCATCCGAGCGACACTGACATGACCAATATTTTAATAATATTTAATTTTATTCGAATTTTTTATTAATTCTCTCTCTCCTCCCCCCTCCTTCTTCCTCCTTCCTCACCGTCGAAATCGACTAGAGGTAGGGTCGGTGCTTGCTAGCTTTGGAGAAGCCTGGCCATGGCTGGGCATCCTCGCCCGGGCGAGGGTCAAGCCTTGCCAATCATAGGGCAAGGCCACTTAGCGCAACCTCTGGCAAGGGTTATAAGTGGCTAGGTGAGGCTCACTTTTGTCGGGTCTATTGAGGGTCAAACCTCACTAGCCATGGTTGTGTAGAGACAAAGGAGGAAAGCATGGTGCTGCAATTGATTTTTGGAGAGGTGGATAACAATTCACCCATGATCGGCAAGACTTGCCTTCGCTAGATCTGACGAGGGCAAGCCTCGTCCAGCCGTTGGCAACCCTTGCGCTAGAGGCCGCGTGAGATTGCAGCCTTCAACCTCATGGCCTCTAGCAAGGGTGAGCCTTGTTGCCCAATGGGCTGCCTAGGCGATGGTGCCCAACCACAACCGGGTTTTTTTGATGGTTGTGTTTTTTGAGGCCAACAAGCACTAGCCCTACCTCTGGTTGGTTGCCGATGGCCAAAGGAAGCAAGAAGGAGAGGGAGAGAGAGAAGAAATTTTTTTAAAAATACAAAAAATAATATTATTAAAATATTTGTCAGCGTCAGCCAAACGGCGTTACGTTGTTTTTCGACCGGAAACGAGCCAACATCGAGGCTTTAGGCTTTCACGCTTTTAAACGTCGGCCAACCAAAATTAGCCGAATAAACTAAACTAGCACAATTACAAAATGTTTAGTATCGAATTGACGAAAAAATGTTTAGAATTAAATTGAAAAAATTACAATAAATTTAGGATTGTTTCGATAATTTTTCCTTATATACAATATTGTTTGGCTCAATGGGACTCGAATAAAAAGTTCAAATTTTATTGGGACTCTTCCATAAGATTAAGTCTTACCTTTTCATATGACCGTTTGGATTGACATCGAAAGGCCACCGTTAAGCATGCTTGTTTGGGCAAAAGAAAAAAGCTATGGCTTGGAAAAAAAACCATGAGATCATAGCACATCAAAGCGACTTATGGCAACCCCACCATTTAGCACATCACAGGGAAGAAATCGAAATCACAGCGCATCGAATTCCATGAAGAAATCATAATTGAAATCAATAGAGTACCTCAGATTTGGCTGATTGACTGCAGACCGACAAAGGTGAGGCTGCGACCCAAGAGGGAGAGGGAGAGGGAGAGGGAGGGAGAGAGAGAGAGAGAGGGAGGGAGAGGGAGGGAGAGAGAGAGGCGTCAGGCGATAATTGAGAGGTTGAAAGATCAAGTGGCACCAATGGAGCCAATGGAGAGAGGCAAGATTTGAGAAAGGGCCGCTCGATAGACTCTCCTAACCCGCAGAGAGAGAGAGAGAGTTCATATTAATAGAAAAGATCCCAAGAGTTTACTAAATTCCTATGCATGTACATGTACAATTTCTACTATTTTTGAGCCCGCTTAGCTCAGAGGTTAGAGCATCGCATTTGTGCTTTTCATCGTATGTCCATCCCCTTATACTTTGAATATTGAATATTCATATTCAAGTTTAAGAACAAAAAAAGGTAATAGGACGTAATCAAGATAGGATCCAAAACAAAATAATGATGAAAATTATAGCATTGACGTGTTTGTTTTGGTTTTGTCAGTAAACCTAATCAGATTAGTAAAAGAGCACTCCTAATTCAAAATGAAAATAAAGAAAGAACTATCGAACGAACCGCACTCCTTCGTATGTCAGGAGTCCATTGAGAGAGAGAGAGAGAGAGAGACGTTAGGTAATAATTTAGAGGTTAAAAGATTGAGTGGCGCCGATGGAGAGAGGCAAGATCAGAGAAAGGGCCACTCGATAGACTCTTCTCACTCACGAGAACTAGAGAGAGAGAGAGAGAGAGACGTCAAGCAATAATTGAGAGGTTGAAAGATCGAGTGGCGCCAATGGAGAGAGGCCAGATCTGAGAAAGGGCCGCTCGATAGACTCTCCTCACCCACGAGAACCACAAAGAGAGAGAGAGGCGTCGGGTGATAATTGAGAGGTTGAAAGATCAAGTGGCACCGATGGAGAGAGGCAAGATCTGAGAAAGGGCCGCTCTAATAGGAGGATAGACTCTCCTCCCCCGTGAGAACCAGAGAGAGAGAGAGGAGTCAGGCAAGAGGTTGAAAGATCGAGTGACGTCGAGAGAGGCATCGGGCGATAATTGAGAGGTTGAAAGATCGAGTGGTGCCGATGGAGAGATGCAAGATCTAAGAAAGGGCCGCTCGATAGACTCTCCTCACTTGTGAGGACCACAGAGAGAGAGAGAGAGAGAGAGAGAGAGAGAGAGAGAGAGAGAGAGGAGTCAAGCGATAATTGAGAGGTTGAAAGATCGAGTGACGTCGATGGAGAGAGGCCAAATCTGAAAGAGGGCTGCTTGAGAAACTCTAGAGAGAGAGGGGCCAGATTTAAAAAAGTGAGCAACGGAGAAAGTCTTTGAGAAACGTCTTTCATTTTGAACCTAATCAAAGTTAATAAAAAAATATACATTGACTTTTAAAGTAGATTCTCTCCCGAAAGTAATCTGTACCGTTTCTTACCTAACTTTAAATGAGGATAAGGACTTGCCGTACTCAATCTCAAAAAACATAGAATATATGACAAAACTAAAAATAATCAAGATAAAAGATAATTGTTATTAGAACAGGTCGCACATCCTTTTCAAGTGATATATTTTAAGATTATAAAGATCTTTCATGATTAACAATATTAGATCGAGATAAAAGTTAACTGGTATTAAAGGAGGTTGCGCATTCTTTTCACGTGATATATCTTAAGATTACAAGATCTTTCATGATTAACAATATTAGTCCAAATATGTTTTAAGGTCAATCCTTAAGGAGATTTATGTGGCTAGAATTACAGTTAAGACTCTATTTGTTTCGCAAAAATTAACTTTTAGAAATGTAATTTGTGAATTTTTCGACATCAAGTTCACAGAAAATAAACTAGCCAAAGAAAATATTTTCTGCCAATGAAAAAACTATATTTAAAAGTGGCAAAATATTTTCATCTTTTGCTTTTCCACTTTTCGCGTTTCAAAAAGTAGAAAACATTTTCCATCATCTTTCTTTCACCTCCAGACAAAGCACTTTCTTTCACTAAATACATTTTCTTTTTACTGTTTTTTTTCCTTTCCTTTGTTTTCTTTTTCCTCCATGCACTCCCTTTTCAATAATTTTTATATTGGTTTTTAAAAAAATGAAAATTTTAATTATTTCTTTTATTTTCCTTTTCTTTTTGTTTTTGTTTTTATTTCTATTTCCTTCTCCTCCAGCCAATCATCAGCCACGGCTAACTAGCCAGAGAGTCATGGTGAGCTCCTCGACAAGCCTTGGGCAAGGCTCCACCTTGCCAAAGGTCAGCAAGCTTGTAAACCACCTAGTCTAGGTAACTCACGAGTCATATCAAGAGCTCTCCATAACAAAATTGAAAATATTTTTAAAATATTAATAAAAAAAACTATTGAAAGGAGTGTATGGAGGAAAATCAACCTTACCAAATAATGGAAAAATATTTTCTAATTCATTTTCGTGTTATAACCAAACATCAAAAAATAATGTCATTTTTCTTTAAAAATGGCCTTTTGAAAAACATTTTTAGAAACACAACATTTTTTGCAAAAAGAACAGATTTATGGAAAATAAATTATTTGAAGAATATTTTACTAAAAATGATTGTTTGCATATTATTAGTTAATGGAAAATATTTTCATTATCACCAATAATATATGTCTAGATATTTTCATGGATAATGAAAATATTTTTCATTACTTAATTTTTATAAGAGATATAAGTAATTACTTTTGGGAAAATGTTTTCAAAATCATTTATTTTTCGCAAAATAAATGAAGATGCGTAACCACTTCCTACATTTATCAAAGTAATCGTGAATCGTGATCAAACAAGTTTTAGACAACCATTAAAACCGGAAGGCAGTTAAAAATCAGAGGGAAAATGCAAAACCTACTGAACGGAGAAAATTTAAACTGAGATAAACCCCATCCATAGAACACCAAAAAGCTTTCCTTCTTTCAAAATAAACAATATGTAGAATGAAAACACGGGAATGCTGAAATTCACCTCCTGTCACTTGATACTCGAGTCTCCACTGATTCTTTTTTTTTTTATAGTCAAGAAGTCCTCACTAATTCTAATAGCTGAACTTCGGAAACAACACCTCACCCACGAAGCAAAAAGCACGCATTTGCATCACAAAGGTGCTAATGCGAATGAACATATATTGACTTGCTCTTCTACAGCTACATCATTCTAAAATTTGCAGATCAGAACTCCAATTTCACAATCTGGGAGATCAGCTTGGTACGGCTGCTATTGGTGTTGGAAATAACGAAGAGGACTTGAAGGTCAACATCGTTAGTGATGAAGAGCCCACTGGGAATCGACATTTATGCTGATTGCTCGTGTAACCGTGTTTCTCCCAACAAATGGAATGCTTGGTCCTATCCTGACTGGTGGTGAAGAAGTGCGATCATATGGTACTGCATTGTTCTTCCGATCTCTTTCACTTCCTTTTGTTTTTGGCCAAGGAGAATAATGTCACGTTTAAAAGGGAAGGAAGGATACAATAAACTGTGAAGGTTTGCCAGAAACAGTGAGATCTATATCCTACCGTTGGTTTTGAAGAAGGATCGATTATTGAGAAGGGAGGTGAGGGTACGATTTACTGATCAAGTTGCCATGAATTTAACTGACGATAGGAGGATCTGGACTCACAACTTTGACTTTTATTTAGGGAATGCATTAGTGGAAGAAAAGAGCAATTGTCATTGACTTGACAAGTACATTTATGTAAATAAATTTTGGTAACATTTGACAGATGGAACTGTTTGCACTCTCCGAAGTTTGGAACAGATCGAAGCTTGTGGGATAATCTTTTCATGGGACGAGTAGCTCCATGTTTGCTGTTACTCATTTTTCTTGTTTGCTAGCATTTGTTTGAAAATTCATGATTGTGGCATATCTACATGAAACGGGTAGACTGAAGTTTTCACAGGGGAAAGCATAAAGTGAGTAATCATAAATTTGAAGAAGGGCGTGAATAAAAGAATGGTTCTACGCAAGCTGATTGTGGCATATCAACTGCCTCTGTTTTGGTTATTGGAACCTTTTGACCGGGTGCTCGAGATATATTTCTTTTTTCTTTCCATTGAAGGTTCTGTCTAGAGGACCGTTAACTGCGCTGATATTACTACCAACTGGCATGGCTGCTCATGCCATTGACGAGCTTGTTGATATTGAAGATGAGAACATGGAACTAGCTGGCTTTGCTTCAGCAGGAAATGAGGTGGCTGAAATGAAACGCTTGCTTTGTTGATACTGCCATTGCCCAACGTTCACAAAATTCTTATCCTCAGGTATTTTTCCATCTATCTTTATTCAATGGCGCGTGGCCGCGCGTAGTGGCGCATGCGGCATCCCCGGGTGGCACACCGCCCACCAAATTGCGTCTCAATGTTCCATTTATGTGATCAAAATCAAATTTTACCGGACAAAAGATCACAAAAGCGGGCCAAATCCATATGTTCTAGACCTAAACTATGGCCGCTCCGATATCACATCTCAAGATCTCCATAACTATAATCTAGAACACAATAATTGAGGAAAAGAAATTTGCATACTTGATTTGGGATCCATCATTTTTTATGCAAAATAGCAATAATCCCAATGCAAATGCTTCTCCTCCATTACCCTCTGTATCACTAATGAGATTACCCCTCACTCTTAGCATTCAATAATTGCTCCTTATATAAGGTTAGAGGAATACCTGGATGTGGCGAGGAGGAGGAGGTCGGAGATGAGCCGAGATTTCAACCACGCACTTTTTGTAGATTGAATGGCTGACTTCCATTGGAAAACTGATTATTACTGGATCCGACGTCACTAGTGACGAATTAAAAGTTCGTAATTTTATCTCGTGAGTATCTGGAAATGTTGTGAAAATTTACGAGGGACGTGCTGTTGTGAATTTCCTTTTTGTCGGACAAAATTTCGTAATCAAAAAGCTTTGCAGTTTCCTCCCTAACCCTTGTAGTTGGCCGTCTTTTTCCCAAGAAATTTTAAAAAAAAAAAAAATTGCATAGGACGTTAATGAAGTTTTTCTACCCTGCTCCTCTTCACGATGCATTTGGGGTTCTTGGATTGTCGCATGAGATGATATTGATAGAAGTAACAGCAAGTTGGTCCTAACCAATCTCGAATAAACTCATGATTCACAAACTTTCATATAAGATTTTCAAATGCATAATGCACACGTATCATACATCGAAATGGCTCATTTATTATGTGACAATCTATTCTATTTTGATGTGCTTATTAATAAATGGTTCATTGCAAGATGTGGATCAACCATTTTCTTAGGTCCGAACTAAAATAAAGGGAATTGTAATGTGCTGCAACTGCGGGCCAGCACAAAATGTACAAGCAAATCTTTCACGTAATCTGTACTTAGGTTGGGGCTTGAAATTAAGACGTCGTGTTATCACGGGTTGCTTCGGTTCTGTGTGTCCCTACTCACTTGGAGTGAGACCCACATAGCCTGAACGAAAAAAAGAAAAAGGAAGGAAAAAGATCGGTGTATGAAGCTCTTGAGGCGGCAAAAAGCTTTATTGGTTAAAGATGGGGCCGCCCATTTTGGCCGTAAAAAAGAAAAATGCCAGAGCAGAGCGAGACGAGAGCAAGCCGGACAGGGGAATTTCTAAGGTACACAAGCATTGCATCCTTATTCCTCGTATCGTCATATAACGCACGGTACACTTTAGATAACATAGAGGGGTCCGACTCGAGCAAGCAAAAATAGAGAGGAAACCGACTGCTGCTGTGTGAGAGATGCAATGAGCAAGGGGAAGAGAAGATAGTGAAGTCGGCTATGTTCATAAAAAAAAAATGGGAGAGCAATTTCAACTCTGATTTTCATGAGATTCTAGTTTGTTGTGCCGATCGTCGAAAACCCTTTTCCATCCTTCCATTTTCGACATTCTTGCTCGCTCCTCTATATTATTGTAATCCATCAAATGGTAATAAACTTCCTATTGAGAAGGCCTATTAAGACCCTACTTTCCATAGTGAAAGTTTTTCGCAAGCTTGCTCTATGGTTTTTCCCCTATTGAGATTTCCACATTAAATTATGTGTTTGCATTTGATTATTATATAATAGCAGTTTTTATTGTGCCCATTTGATCACGGAAAGAGGGGGAAGAAATTTCCTGGCGTTAAATAATTGCCGCAGAGCATGATGTGACATGGTCACACCCCGGTCTTTTGCCAACAGGTTCAGCACAGTGGACATTTTATGACGACTTCTTAGGCTTGTTATGAGGACTAGTCCCGCCCAAATATTACTATGGTTGTGCAATATTTGCATGCTAACTTACCTATTGAAAAAAAAAAAAAAAAAAAGCATCAAGAGTGATACATAAGCTTGGTCGAACATGATCAGAACGATAAATCATAGTAATTGATATTACCCATTTCCACAAGGGGAATAAAAGTTTGGTCAAAACAAGAGGGAATGCCTGCTTGGTTGAGCATTTTATCAAACAGATGGGGTGTGTAATATAAGTCCATCCCTAATAACACAATCTCGGATAGAATTAAGGAAAACCAAAAACAATTCATGAAGAACAAATCGCAGCAACAATCATATCAACAGTACTGACAATTAAAGCACATTAACACCATCATCGAATCCAACCAAAATTAACAGCGATTCCTAAAACATCGCATATGATTGAAGAGAACCCTAGCAACAACCAAGCTCAACACATCAATTCCTCCCCAACCTTGAAAATTCACCAGACCTTGAATACACCATAGAACCACAATAGGATCCCACCCAGCCTCCGAACCCGTACAGAATCACAGGATAAGTTGGTTGGAGAAGATGGGTATGGCTACGTCCACAAGGGCCGGCTCAATAATGGTCAGGAGATGGCGGCGAAGGTGCGGAAGGAGGCTAGTGCGCCAGGGTTCATGGAGTTCAATTCCGAGATACAAGTGCTGAGTTTCACACGAGCACAGTCGGCCGAGGCGCGTCGGCCATGGATGCAGCAGCTTCCTCGGTCGGAGGGGGAGGTGGCGACGACGGTTGGAGGGGCGGCGACCACTGTGGAAGAGGAGGACGAAGTGGGAGAAGAAGAGGAGCGGGAGCAGTGGATGAAGAAGCGCTCGGGGCCAGAGGAGCGGATGAGGATTCTCAAGTAGGTGGGTTTTGGGCAAAAGTGAACCCATTTAAGATTCATGTTTGATTGAGTTTTACAGTTTAAACCGACGACAATCCATTTATTAAAATTATGCTAATTCATATATACCAGCCAACAGATATCCAAAATTTAAATATAGTGCCTCAACTTTCAAGGGATGGCCCCCCCATAATTCGGGGAGTTTTAGAACTCTCCGTGCAAAAGACCTGCACGAATGACAGTCAGTTATCAGTTAGCCTCTCAGTTTACTATTTGAAGAAATCTAATCATTTAAGAAAAAGAAGATGAGCCAATAGATGGCTTACTTGGGATCACTTCTCCTCAAATCCCATTGGCACGATTGGAACAAGTGAATGTAGATATCTTCGAAGAATAGATAGACTTCTTCCACCGAAGGTGTTTCTATATCGATGGCCTTGCGCATAAACTTCACAAGCAAGGGGGATCCCCATCTCAGGCGAGTTGTTTCCTCCACATCAAATCGGCTGTGAAGGAGCATAAAACCATATTGTAACACGCGTAAACAAAAACTCAGCTTCGTTCTAGGATATTTCTTGTCGAAGCTGACACAGCAAGCATGGAGGTAGACCAAATACATCAGCAAACGCTTATTCCTGTAGTAATCCAAACATGACCAACGTAGATATCGCTTCCTCTTGGCTTGCAATCTACCCCAGCGGGTTTTTCTCAGTCGGTGAAGCGTGCAGTTCTTGAAGCTTCTTCTAGATGCGGAACCATGGACTTGGGCGTGCTTCTCATGCCAATAGTTGCACAGTTCAGTGAAGTATTGAAGCTTTTCGGCAGACCCCGGACACTGCAGATGCACCTCCAAGCAATGGACCGAGAAATCTGCCTCGATGTCCAGATTCTCCACCCAAAAACCAATCTGATCCCTATCAGGATGCTCATATGCGGTCATTGAAAACGTGACGGAAAGATTTGCATACGCACCAAAATCGTCATGAAGATAATGGGTGATCCTCGAGGTTTTAGGCATATGACGATCGCAGAATTTCAAAGAGAGCAGTGCCTCGTCTTTACTTTGAAAGCCATGCCCCCACACGGACACCCACTCGCTTTCCAAACAGGACACTAGAATGAACATGAAATTTTCGAAGGACAGAATTGGTTGAGATGAGCTTGTTTTTAAGGTGTCCAGAAGTGGGAGTCTCGTGGCAAAAGTCATCCACTTTTTATGACGATCGCACATACAGAGTAGCCTCCCTGAAAGGCGATGCACACAAAATTCTGGCAATTCAATTATCCTCGTTTCCTCCGACATATACGGTAGACGGTCTGGGAGTATAAGAGGATTTTCACTAATGATCAAGCCATCTGGTTCCAGTCTTCTTCCAGGGTAAAAGCAACTCTGGATATCTTCCAAGCCAAGCAAAATACTCCTTAACGCTGCTCTTATTGCACTTTTGTATGACCATAATCTCAGATCTTCGAGTTTCAAAATTGTAGAAGGTAATTCCCCTATAATTGTCCCAGATAGATCCAACTCAGCCAGCGACTTTAACTCCCCAACAGCATCCGGCAGTGAATTTAGACTCGTACAATTCGCCAAATACAAGTGCTTAAGATTCACTAGTCCTTTGATTGTGTCCGGGAGTTCAATTACTCCCATATCCTCCATTACTAGCCTTGACAAAAGTCTTAGATTACCAATCGAGTCTGGCAAAAATCTAACACTAACGCCCTGGATCAAGATGAGCTCATTCAAGGAAGTTAGACAACCAATTTCCATGGGTAACTCTTTAAGACTCGGACACCATTTGATTTTCAAGTAAACCAACTGCTCTAGTTTACCAATCGAGTGATCAATTTCGGCCAAATGTAGGCAATCTTGCAGAATCAATCTCTCCAAATTCATAAGTTCAAAGAAGCAAGGTGTTTTGATTAATGATTTAGATCCCTTGAGTTTTAGAACTTTCAGTTTACTTACCACCTGTTAAATACCAACTTAATATTGTTAGTTGGTATGCATTGCAAAATAGGCGCACATCATCATATAATCAAACAATTAGTCAAAAGAACAAATGAATCTAGTGAAATTGTACCATAATTTTCAACCATCCGCTCCAATGGTTCCCCGTTATATCACCTGAAAGCTTGAGAACAGTTAGGTGATTCAAAAAAAAGTTGTTTGCTTCAAGTTGTGGAGGACAATTTCGCCAACATAACCACCTTAGCTCCGGCAAAATATTCTCAAAGTTGCCAATAAAGTTCCCTCCATTCAATTCAAGAACCCTTGTGTTCGTGAGATTTGCCAAATGTTCACGTGTAAAATTGTTTTGCAATCCCCATAGTGCAAGTGCTACCACATTTTCCATTCCCTAATAGTCGGAAAACAAAGTTAGTAGCTACTACTAGCAGTATACATTATTTCATTGACCCGAATATGCTTGTTCTTTCTTTTCTCGTAACAAGCCGTCTTATTCTAGATGAGCTAAGCCCTCAAAAGAAATACTCTACGCGTCAGTGATGAAAGTGAGTGGTGAATTATGAATCACTCAACATACTCTCTCCCATTCTATGTACGACTTGAATGATACAAACTCCCCCACTTAATTATACTCTTGTTCGTGTTGCCTCATACCGCTCACTGATACTCCTCTATTCATTATGTGGTCCGTCTATTCTTGCCCCCTCTGTCATCCTAAAAATATGCCATGGGACACATCTTATTAAAACCATCTCGCTCCTACACTCGCTCTTGCAATCTCTCCCATCCTCGTGAAATCGAGAGTGGGCCTATCTTGTCCAAGAAGCATATTTTTATTGGAGGGGGTCTGAGAGTCCTACTTTAGGACCATATGCAACACCTCAAAATTTATTGACTAGAAGCAGCCCTTTGTGTAAGGCCGAGGTGGCTGTGTTTGTGGGATAGTAAATCTGTCTTAAACCTTCTTTCCTTTTCAAGTTTGTGGTTGATCTGATTTAGTGGTGCCTATATATATAGTCTAACGCTATGGTTTTGAGTTAAAAGAAAAAAGAAAAATAAAAAGAGGAGAAAAGGTTTAGTTATGGAAAGGAAAGATCAGGGTGAGGGAGAAGAATAATATTTATTCGGCTTTTTGGTTAAGTTGACTTGAGGAGGAAAGTCCCTCTCTATCTTCTCTATGTACTTCATTGCATTATTCATAAATTAAGAATGAAATTATTTTCTCCATCACTAAATTTTATAAATTATTATTGAAAAAAAATCATTTCAATATTACTATTATTTTGCATTTATGCTCTTATCAGCCTAAGTGATAATTACAAACTATGAAAAGTGAAATTGAAATTTATAAGTGTGCACTAACTGATTTCGTTTTGTGACTTAAATCTCTGCCTATATGATTTTTGGGAACACAACCATGGCGGAGATGGTTTATGGACCTTGCCAGAGAAGTGAGTTCAGATCCGTCAATTATTGAGTATAACATTAATTGTATTTGATTCAATGATAGTGATATTTACTATTTTACTATTTACTTATTTACATATAATTACCAAAAAAGTTTTAAATTTATTGTATAAATGTCAATTAGTCCTATTTTTTTTTTTAATTTGGCCAACATAATTTTAGACATTTTGATGATTTGCCAATATAGTCCTTTCGGCTAATTTTAGCCAAAAATTACTGACTGGACAATCATTGTATTTTTAAAAAAAAATTCTCAATTTTTTATATCTTATATTTTCTCTTGTTATTTCACTGTTGGCCAACAAAGGTTGCCAAAGCCTCGACAAATGCCGAATAGTGTAAGATTATGTGGGACCACAGTCAACTGTTTCAAAAACTTAAGCCGTTTTAGTGGTTAACTAGCTTCCATGTTTGGATTTGGCTGTTTTGCATTTCGAGTTATCACATTTCCATTCATGATTCTATTCACAGTAACTCAGAAGAGACTTAAGGGAAATATGACGCAACTTCAAAGAATTCTTTTAACTTTACTGAACGTTAAAAATACAACTTTTTCAAAAAATACTGCCCAACGATTTCATAAAACCTTGGACATTTGTTGTTTTGGTTGAATGCGCATTACCGAGATAGAAATTAAAAAAAAAAAAATAGAGTTGGCTACTTTTTATTAAAAGAGAGAGAGAGGAGAGAAAACTTCATCATACATCAATCAGAAAAATTGAAAAGTTAAAAGATGGTGTTGCTTGTACTTACCTTTTTAGCTCGTACCATGTCCAAGGCCTTCCTGGGACACCACAGTCTGCTTTGATCTCCAGGTCTCCTGATATTCTCTTGACGAACAATTTCCCTCCCAAGAGCTTTTATTTGATCATGCATCCATATTCTATCGTGATCAATAATCTTGATCAAGGATTTGTTTATAAGGACCTTAATTTTGACTTCCGGGGAAAAGTCACAATCTTTCCACATATACATTGAATTAATTATTTTCTTGTTAGCAAAGAAACAAGCAATGTCCAGAAAAATTTCTTTCGCCCAACAATCAAGTGTATCATAACTTATCTTTAACTTCTGCAGGACTTCTTCACGAGGCACTTCCTTGAAGTTCTCTAGTGTGCTTCTCCAATCTACTTTCCTTTGGCTACTGAGATGTGAACCCATCACCTCAACAACCAATGGAAGTCCCCCTGCCAGTTCAACAACTTCTCTTGAAAGATCATAAAGATCACCCGGGGGTGCATCTGTGTTGAAAGCAAGCTTGTTGAAAAGTTGAAAAGCATCATCAAAACGCATTCCCTTCATTTCTTTCTGAAAAGTTTTGCTAGACCCTGTTGAGATATTTTTCTTCAATCCTTCCACCTCAGTCACAGGAAAAATACTCTTATCTTTGGTTGTAATGATGATTCTACTCCCTGGACAACACATAGTACAGTGCTTTGCTAGTTCCATAAATCGATCCTTTTGATCCATGCCATCAAAAACAAGTAAGACTTGTTTGTTAGGTAATCTTTCTCTGATGATATTGTTCCCAGTGTTGAAGTCAGTGGTTTCAGGAAATGAGTAACCAAAAAGATCTGACACTAGTTTTCTTTGCAATTTTTCAATGCCACTATCTTGGATGTTCGAGAGGAATGAGTGACATTCAAATTGAGGAGAGATTTGGTTGAAGACTGCGTTGGCAAGAGTTGTCTTTCCAATGCCGCTTATTCCATAGATTATGACAAATCGTACATCACTTTTATCCTGGCAATCTAATATTTTCTTTATGCTTTCTACACGATCATCAATACCAACTAAATTGGTGGGTAAAATTCTTTTTGTTGTTGTGATCTTCCGCAAAACTTCTTGAGTGATTTCCTTCATGGCCTTGCCATGCCTGCCACATTCATAAATCATTGCACATGAGACTATTTATAAGCAATTAGAATTTCATATAGAAGCAAATAATTATAACTAGCACGCCAATATGTATTTTCCACGGGGCATTCACCGCGGATGTACATAAATCGTTCTTTCCATGTGTATCGATTAAGATTTCTCTTACAAGGATGGTGAGTATTGCCTACAAAGATTTTATCTGGACCGTTCGAATAATAGAATGTCGTATATGGGAGTTCATCAACATGTAGATAGTCTCAGCCTAGTAGTAGAAAATGATGAATGCAAACCTGCGTGCTTGTGTGCGCTCCTCTTCTAGTGCACAATCGGAAGCAATAGATCTAACAGTAATCGAACAGTAATCAAATAAATAAATAAATAGATAAATAAAAAAAATCATGTCAATACCCTTGATCTTTTAAATGCCATCCCTTAAGTCTAGCCACCGTTGTCAAAGCATCCTCCCAAAGCTTCACCCGAGCGCAGCCATATTTCTTTTCATGCTTTCTTAGGGCGCTTTTGTACAGCTTCGTTTCAAGCTTAACATCCGAGGGATCAACATTATAAAAGATGGGTAGTATCTTTTTCCTCGGGGATTGGCGAGTGCTTTCCACCATGCATGCTAGCTCTTCGAGACACCATTTACTCGAAGCGTAGTTTTTGGAGAAAATTGGAATGAATATTTGAGAGCTCCTTACTGCTCGCAAGATCTCTGAGATCTTTTCGCCCGGCTGTAACTCCTCGTTGTCTCTATAAACGCAAATTCCTTTTTCGAGCATGTGCTCATAGAGGCAATCTGTGTATCCGTTGCGAGTGTCGGGTCCTCGGAAGCTCAAGAATACGTCATAGTCGCCACCAGTTGCAGTCCCTGAGTTGGCCTCTTCGTCCACCATCTGATGACACAGATCGATGTTATCGCCGGCTTCATCTTCTGGTCCCGGCCTTGGATCATGTCTCCCGAACAATCTCAAAACGCACAGCGCAAGACGATTCCACATATCCAGCAATCTCAGAAGGAATGGCGCAAGATGATTCCACATATTGAGGTCGGAATGGGATAGGGTGTTTTGGAATCACAATCTAGTGCCTGATCTGTCTTGAAGAGGTTTATACAGATGAGTAGCAACTTCCTCTCTTTCCGCGCATAAGGTCAGTGACTGAAGCCCTCTTCAGCTGGTCATCGTTTAACTCTTTTCTTTCCGCGTAAAGGTCTCTTCCTTTTCCACGAAGTTCACTCCTTGGTCATTATTTACTTGTCAAAAGTTGGGGGATATATGGTCAATAATCTCCACTCCGACATGCGGAATCTTCGAGCGGATCGATGGAGCGAATACTGTGGAGTCTGAACTTTTGTTTCCCCTGTCCCACCTCGCTTCAGTTCTGTTGCTTTTCTTGCTGCCTCATGTTCTCTTTCCTTTCTTTTTTCTTCGCGTTCAAGGAAAATATGCTAGATCCCCCAAAGGTCTCGAGGGAAATGGGTCCGCAAGTTAAAATGCATATGAATATACTCTTTTTTCTGTCTATCAAGCGAAATCATTTATAGAGGGGCATTTATCTCACAATACTCAACAAAGTTATCATCTCATTATTACAGCCAAGATCAAATCATTATATCCTTAAAAAATAATTCAGAGTACTTGCAAGTTAAACCATAGTTGGCAACGTCATTTGCCTCCTTCGAAGGGTAAACCCTCCTTAATGTTTGTGATGGATGTACAAATATAATTTTTTCACATCTATTGAGTAAAAAAAAATTTTACAAGGATGGCAAGTATAGCCCCAAAGACTTTATCTAAGCAGTTTGAATCAAAGATTTGAGCAAACTCAAATGCATATTTAGAAGCTTTTTTGCTCGCACGATTTTGTGATCATTCATTGTTCTTAAAATGGTGGATTCTTACGTCACTCATGAACTCATAAAGGCAAATTCCCAGTGTCCAATCTTTAAAAAAGTCAAGAACAGGTCGTAATCGCTGTGGGTTGCAGCTGGGATCTCACTCCCCCGTCTACAACATGGATTGGAGCTACCGAGTACGTATTTTTGCGGGGTCCTTGTTCATTTCTCTAGTTGAATGTGAAAAACAGGCCAAACAATTCCATTTTTTCTTTTTTATATCTCTATCTATTTTCATCGTGCTAAATTTATACATGTAATAAAATACACCCAAAAGTTCAGAAAAGCCAAAGTCAGATATTGCTGACTTTTCGCGAAATCTATTTCAGTAGAGCACTCAATGGGCTAGGGGCCCCATTTCGCCTTACTACTCCTCGAAGTCCTTTCCAGCGTAAGGTCCGAGAAATTTCCCTGGAAAGTCCTTTTTTCAGCTTTATCCCCATTCAATCCTTCCTTTCGGCGCATGGCCGCTCCTTACAATTATTTAACCCGCTTTCCACGTAAGTTGACAAGTCCGACTTCTTTCAAGTTTGTCGTTACTAAAATGTCACATCAGCGGGAAAATGCTAACTAACCTTAATAAATATTTTCCATTACTATTTTTATTTAATAAAAAATAATTATAAAAAGAAATAATTATAAAAAAGTAGATAAATAAAAAATGGTGCGACCTTTTACTTTAAAAATCAATGAAATATTGATGAATCTATGCAACTCAAGACCTAACGAATTTGTTTCGTTGCTCTTCCTGTTGCCTTTTATCCTTTTTCTTTTTTATCCCATCTATATAATACGTCAAAAGGAATCTGTTGGATTCTCGATATATCTCACAAAAAATGGCTCATGAAGTTAATCTATGGATATTGGTAAATCAAACATAGCTTTTAATTAAGTCGCACTTACGTTGTTATAGCTTTCATGACCACAATTGAAACCTTACACCATATCATGTGATGTGAGCCAACATTGGATGCAAAACTTATGCATCAGTGTCCATTAAGATTCTTCTCGGCACTTCGCACACTTGCACGTGAATCCATAGTCCGCAAGCTGTGCTTGCCTCTCTTCAAAGGGCAAATCCTCCTCTATGTATGAAATGGTGACCTGCAAGATTTCAGGATTTCTCAAATCTCAGTTACGCATATGCTCACTATAAGAGAAAGAGCTGCATTGCTTTTCACCTAAACTGGCATATATTCATCCGAGCACATGCTAACTACCAGATTAAGCCACGTGTAATTACCTCTTCTCCCTTTGAAATGGGCTTCAATGCCACTATCGTTGCTTGACCATCTCTATCCTGAAAAGGCGGCAACAATCAAATCACTTCCGCCACATATCATTTGCATTCTCCACCCACTCAGGTGTCCATGAAAAGGTTCAACGAGCATAGAACAGATATAAATGATGTTACGTTGAAAAAGGCATGACTACAACAGTCTAAAGTTTCAAAAGCACAAGTGAATCTCATAAATGATTATCCAGCCCAGAACATGCTAAAACATTGTGTGAATCTCTAC
Organism: Corymbia maculata; assembly: GCA_014182735.1. Taxonomy (NCBI): domain Eukaryota; kingdom Viridiplantae; phylum Streptophyta; class Magnoliopsida; order Myrtales; family Myrtaceae; genus Corymbia; species Corymbia maculata. The sequence continues at coordinate 6,274,051 of CM024692.1, forward strand.
ATTTGTATCTCCAAACTACCAAAGCAGTTGATCTTCAAGGATTACTGATAGGGATACATCAGGGCATTCATATTGAAGAGCCATCTCAGTAAAATACGAATAACATCAACTTGAAGCTCAAAAGATTCAAAATTTCAAACCACTTCAATAATATATAAAAACGGGAAGAATGCTAGAGATGCAAAGACTATTTTAAAGATTAATGTGCAAAAATCTGATGAGGCTCTTATAAATTGCCCATTATGCAGTTTGCCACAGCTTTGTAAACCATCTTTGCCTTCACCTTCGCATCACTGAGTGTTACTAAAAGTAAATGATGTCACCATCAAGAACTAAATGTGCACAGGGTTACTTATACCTCCTCTCTTTTGAAAGCTTTGGCACTCGGATGGCAGGAATGATTCATGCAGCTCTGCAAGGGGAAAAATGCTGTGCCTGAAAGTATGAGGTTTAATTATTAGCAATAACACCAGGCACAGATAACTAAACATTACAAATCGCAGATCTAATGAAAGGGAATTGCTGAGTATATGTGATGACAATGCAGAATAAAAACAAAAAATTTACTTAACATCATAATAAGCTTAGTCAGGACATAAAGCAAAGCAGGACCGCATGAATATTGTCAAACTGGGAAAGCCTACTAATTCATATTCATATTCTAAAGTTGCTTGTCAGGTAACTTATCCTACCCTGTCAGCTAAAACACAGTCAGCAGCTATGTGGTGTTATGTTTTTGTACAGTATGTCATAATTGTATGCTTTCTCTAGTCCCATGGTATGCTTGTTAAAGATCGGATGCCAGCCCATCAATAAATAAAAAGATCAAATGCTGAAGAATTAGACAGAAACGGTGTCATATAGCTCAGGCCTTTTTCACATGTACCAAATTGAATACACAAACCAGTAATGGCATATTTGGAACAGCTGTTGGATTTAGTATGATGAGGGATTTTTCAAGCTAGAAACACAACCATGTTTGTTGGTTAATCAAGTCCATCCAGTAAAGTTACACATACCCTCACAACAAACTGCATACTCATCACCAAGGGCATCCAAATATGGTCTTGATACTTTCTTGACTTCTTCCTGCCAATAGAGACAATTGCAAATGCATAAACTTCCAAGTTCTGTAAAGGCTGTCAAAGACAGAAATGTTCATCATATATACCTTCTGAGGAGATGGCAGATCATCAATATACAAAAAGTAATCTTCCACAGGAGATGCTACAACCAGATCACTGTGACATACCAAAACCAAGAAGATTCTTAAATGCCCAAAGCAGATTATCAATAGTAAGGCATTAAGACAAGACATGTCATCAATGTCAAAGGAGACCCAACCGACTGTATTTTCTCATGTAAAACAGAAATGTCAGACCTTCTATTTCTTTGCACTTCAATGCCAAAAGGAAATGGGGAAAGAAAGGAGAATTTCAATTATAGTTCTCGTTGTGTGCATAGTCTGCAGTTTTAAGACTCAGAAAGTCGGAAATATTCAATCCATAATAAGTCAAAAACTTACAGATTATTTAGCTCAAACATTCCAATGATATGCCCATAAATGTCAAGTGAGAATACTTTGTAGAGTCAAGGAAGCTAACCTCACATACTATAGTACCATGCCAAAAAAGAAAGTTAAATGATAATCAATAAACTGTGAGGGTTCTTAAAAGGATACATGGTTCACATTCTTTCTCAAAGATAGCTGCCTTCAGGAGTTGCAATGACTGAAAAAAAGAAAAAAGGAATTATCAGGAAAGTGACTATAGATGCAGAAGATGACTGAAATGCAAGGTGATAAAAAGAGAAAGAGACAACTGTCTTTTCAAAAATCGACTATTTGAATTTCTTTAGAAAAGGTAGAAGGAGGGGCCACTTTTTAGAATGAGCAACTAGAAAAGACCACTAATCCCCATTTACAATACATCTGAACTTCCAAAAGATGCTTGAGAATGGTGGCAATCTTGCACAGATCAAAACAACACAAAAACTGAAGAAGGCATCACTTAGGATGATCGAGCGGTTGAGATTTTTAATTTTTAAATAAACCAAGAGATATTCACTAAGAGGCACCCAAGGGGAAAGAGAAATTCACTAATCCATTTACGAAAAGATGTTGGGAGTTGTTGGCCCTGAGTCCATTTCACCTAGCCACATATACTATTAGCAAACTAAGCATGGGAAGGTAAAGAAGAATATCTAAAGAGTGGAATGCAACCAACAAAATAATGAGCAAGCATCATGAACAAACACTGCTACAGGAGCAGCCTCATAAGAAGCAGAATGATCATTTATTTAGATACCAAGATTCGATTATCCAATTATAAACCAGCCCGGGACTTTAAAATCTCCAATCAGTCACAAAACAGAGGTTCTCAATCATAATTTAACTATCATTTTTTTATATTGTCACAGAAAACTGTAGTCTTTTATCCAGTCCAAATCTTTTCATTCCAATATCAAATCTCCAATTAGGTCACAAAATGGAGATTCTCATTGATAATTTAACTATCACACAGTGAACAACTAAAAGAAAGATTGGCCAAAAAATACCCAATATAATCTTCTTAAGATGGAACATCTAGAAGAAAATTTTTCACCTTAAAGGCAAGCTCTTTAATTTCCATCCTAAATACAGCTTCATCAGAAGGATCAACATCCTCTGGCAATGCTATGCATTCCCACCACCTAAATGCAATTATTGGTCATGAGTAAGTTCACCTGTTAGACAAATAAATCTTGAATAGGTAAAACGTGACAGATAAATTACCTTCTCTTGTGACCAACTGATATTGGCTTCCATGCTTCTAAAAGTAAGGGCATTTGAAAGTTGTCCATAACATGAGCAGTGTCCTTCATATAAATGCTCAGAAAAATTGCTTTTGACTTCCTATACCTTAATATAGTGTATGCAATTGCCTGAAAAATTGACAACCAATATATTAGCTATTGACACCAGCTTTATTAAACATGCTCAGTAGAGATCTGCCAATGAAAATCGAGGAATATCTATAACCTTGTTACAAATCAATGACATAAACTTTGCTTTGTGCATGGCATACTCACACAGATGGTAATATTCTATGATCCACTTGTATTTTATGCATACAACAACAACCACCAAGCATTTTCTCACTAGGTGGGTCATCGAGACAAGACATACAAGTTGACCACACTGAACTAAATTAGCCTATTGTAACAAGAAGTATATTTCCCTAGCACAACAGTCTTATAACAAGACCTCAGATAAAGCATAACATAGGAAATTCAATGCCTCACTTAGCTGCCTACATTTCCCAATCAGGAAGGGCAATTTGACAAGATGGTGCATAATGAATCGTTAATGTCAATGGTCAATATTGTTGTTTTTGGCAGTTCATATAGAATAAGCATGATTATCTACCAATTCCTCCTTTACCAATCCCTAACAGAAATACAAAGTTGTCAAGTGACATGCTTTTCATAAGTCTAATCATAGTCAATCCTGAAAATGTGCCCAACATTAAGATATGAGTCACTGCCAAAGAAAAAACCACAGCAACAAGTTTTTTTTGCTAGAAGAACAAATTCATTTTGCATCACCAGAAAAAATTACAAGAAATAGGGTTGGGAAACGAAACGTAGGAAGAGGAATAAAAAACAAGGAAAATACTTAGAGAAGAAACGTACTTTGGCAGCCAAATGAAAATATCATTTGTTTCTGCAGTGAAAAGAAAAAATGAAGAAGAAGGATCAATAGATAGACAATGAATTATAAAAAATGAAACCTATCGACAATACAGATTAAAAGCTTAACCATTAGCATGTTGTATGAATTGGAGAAGAGCCTTTTTGGAAAACGCTCCTGACTTTTCTCCGGTGCACAGTAAAGAATGAAATGAATCCCAGTCAGCATCTGCACACACTTTGCTAAAGAGGATTGTCGACATTACTAAATGAACTAGTAGCCCCATAAAAAACATACTTACAGCAAGCTTTAGACACAGCGTAAAAAAATAAAACATTAGAATATGTGACTCAAAAACATAATGGCAATACTGCTAATACACATCAGAACTCAGTTGTTAAATTCGATTTCCAGATTGGCAATTCAAAACTTTGGTGCCAAGACTAAGGAAAGCACCTTAGCACAAATTAACAAATTACCATCAAAATCAAAAACAAATGTTAACATCAAGAAGATTGCTTTCCATACTCCTTTTCATACTAACACAACTTGCTTCTGAGAAGGAAATAGCGAGAGACCCAAATCTCAGGGAAAGTACCTGCAATAGTAAGCTTCTTGACATCCCCCAGAACATGGAACAACTGGTGGCGAGGAAAATTTGTCCGAGTATGGCAATACTATTTCACCATTCATCAATGATTCAATGATTTCCTTGGGCAAAGGAACTTTTGCTCTCTTGCTTCCTGAAGCACATCCACGAGAATCATCATAACTTTTCTCATCCGTGATGTCATCTCCATCAGATGAGTCAGATGCACCATCATCATTTGAAACATCAGAGCATGAACTGGTATCGCATCCATGGCTTGAAGAGAGACCCAAATCTTGAAAAAACAATCTTCTTCCAATTTGAAGTTCTAACGTCCCAATAAAGCGAAAACAGAAGCTACATACTAGACAATCAATCTGCAATAACAAAAGAAAAGGAAGCGTTGGACTTGTGCATGATCAAAGGTCCTGACAAGTGCACATTAGGATCCGTGCCAGCAAAACCTTATTTGAGGGATGTTGACACCCAAAAAGCATTTGATCCCTTAAGAGAAGCTCCCCTTCTTTAAAATCCACATCAGCACATACACCTGGAAAACAATAATCCAACAGATGCTCAATGGTAGAAAGGCAGACTGTAGAAGCCACTGAGCAAGAGCCGCTTCATCGCATTAACTATGCCAAAAACAATTTAATTCAGCAGTGCATAAATAATTTTGAAACTTGGGCTCATTTTGCCTGATCAGAAACTACATAATTAAAATGGAGAAACAACATAATGTAAAGTCACAGCAAGTGGCACTGCACACAGGTTATCATAGAGTAAATTACATGCCTAGAATGGACACCCCTAATTAGGCCAAACAATGAATATACTTTCTCTCATGACTACAGAAAACAATACAGTACACAGATATTCATCTTTATTTCCCTCATAATCCACTAAGAAGCATCTTGCATATCTTGGTGTACACTTCAATTAAAGTTTGCAGCTTTCAGGTCGATGTCAATTGTTTGCACAATTCATCTCTTTCCATTGACACTCATGCACTGGCAAATTTCTCCAGAGAATTATCGAAGGAAATGGAAACAAGTCGCCAACAACCCAACTAATTTCACAACAGATATTTGCCATCCTCGGTAATAGCAACTACCTCTAAACGATTAAAATTCGCAAAGCGACCCCGCACCAAACCAGAGGCAACAGTCAAATTCGAGAACACAGCGAGATAGTAGCGCAATGCCGGCCGCGAGAAACTCATTTAAAAAAACAAACACACAACCTATCGAGCAGGAGACCGGTCTTACCTTTCCCGAATTCGCCATCCTGTCTCACCTTGAGGCGGCAGCCCTCCCGCGAGGCTAAAAGCTGGTCAAAGTAATCCTGAACAGACGAGGTTTTTAGACAGCCATCGAAACCGAAAAGGCAAGGAGAAAAAGGCAGAGGGAAAAATGGCAAATTTTGCTGAACTATCCAGTCGAACGACCCTACTGTCGTCACTCGACGCTCTTTTAAGTCTCCACCGATTCGAACTGCCGAACTTCTGTAACAATGCACATCTCGCCCACGGCGCGAAAACACCGCGGTCGCATCACGAAAACGGACGCGAAAGGCGACTCGGTTCTCTATTCTACGACCGCAACTTGCTCGTTCGAAAAAGGATCGATGAAGGAGAAGCAGAGGAGTATCACCTGGATTTCGCGAGGAGGAGGAGGTTGGAGAAGGGCGGAGATTTCAGAGGCGCACTTCTCGTCGATTGGGCAGACGACTTCCATTTGGATATTTCGCTTCTTCTGCTCCAGCTCGAAAACGCTCTGCGGATTTTTCCGGCGAAGGCAGCGACGGCGGACTCCCAATCCCGAGTTACAGTCCGCGCTTCTTCTTCTGCTCTTGGTTCTTGGCGGCGGCGCGGCGCTCGTCAGCGTCTATACATGCACTTAAGAGAAAAAATATCACCAAATTCAATCATAATATATTTAATTTTATCAATTTAATATTAAATCTTTTAACAAAATTTTAATATAATCACTTCGAAGCTGATTTTAGCCTAAAAATACTATGTGGCACAATAGTTTTTGAGCGAACAAATTTATGCGAAAATGAGATTTTAGCTCATGAGTATTTGGAAACTTCTTGAAAATTTAGGAGGGACTTGCTGTTGGGAACTTCTCTTTTGTGGGAAAACATTCCGTAGGGCACGTGGATTGTTCACAAGTAAAATGAAAAGCATAAATGTAGAATTAGCACATCCTGTCTTTTCCTAAATAACGTACGGTTGTGACTATATTGTCAGAAGCAGAAATTATGTCCCCATGAAGTAAATGCAAATTAAGAAAAGACATTGAATCGGACGCTATTAAAAAGGTTCTTATATACTACTCATTCTCTCCATTTGATGCATTTGGGGTTCATGAGATGATTTCTGTAGAAGTAAAAGAGCAAACTGGTCCCGACCAATCTCAGGTAAACTCGTCATTCACCAACTACTCTCTGATAAGAAAATAAAATGCTCCCGGTTTAAACGCGACTACTTCTGTTCTGATGCGCCTAACTATAAACAATTCATTCCGCGACGTGGTCGATCTAGGAAATTATACAATGTATCGTGGCTGCAGTCCAGGACCGCCCAATTTGCACAAGCGAATATTTCTAATAAACAAAATTGTAGACAAAAGTTATACCTCTGGCTTAGCCCAGAATCCTCCTTGAAAGTCACCAGTACTCTTTCTGACCTAAATAATACATATGCATTGCATTTCTGGAAAGTGAGAATATCGACTTTAAGACGAGCCTAACCATTAATTGCGAAGCTGGAACCTATGAAGCATTAAAATTCGATATAAAAAAAATATATATCGCAGAACACACAGGATATATGTCAAAAAAGCCTTATGGAGTTTCTTGCTCTACAGCTCGCAAAATGTTGATATTTTCAAAGGGTAGTAGTACAACATAAAACTTAAAAACTCGTCTATGAAACTAATGCGACATGAATCACAAACAGCAACTCTCGTGATCCAACGAAGTTGACTAAGATTTAATAGTGAGCCAAGGCCTCGACCTAATTATCATTGGAAAACCAGCGACAGCTGGTGAATATCGGAACTCCTGAGGAACAGAGCTGGAAGATAATAATAAACAGGGTGACATAAAAATATACATTCATGGCTTTTATGAGTTACTGCTAAATGCTTCCGAAGAACTGCTCCAAAGATGGGGAAGTGAACACATTCGAGGCCATCTTTTCAGGTTTGGTGGGGGTCACATGAAGTTGGTACTTGATGAATCTCTGCAAACAAATGCGTCATTACATGTGTATACTCGTTGTGTGTTGACATCACGAAGGCTGATGATACCCATCGAGCAAGAAGAGTAAGCAAAAACTTTACCGCTAACTGAGTGACGATTTCAGGGTTTGTATCAATGTGCCAGTCTGGTTCTAGCTGCCGAACAAAAGAGGAACGCCCATTCTCTATGCTACAGAAAAGAACCTGCACATGAATTTCCCAAAAATCACAGATGTTTTCAAAGTGAAAAATACATAGAAAAAATATTATAAATTGGTGATTTTGCAATTCTAATTCAGACTAGAAAAGGATGCTGGAGATCCCAAAGTCCTTATGAAATAAGTGAGACAGATCTAACATTTATCCAACGCATCAACCATCCAATCACACAATATTCGACTTTTGTTTGTTAATTGCTCTCTCCAGCACCTAAACACCTGCATGCCCCATTTAATTCCACTACTTTTATCATTAATCTCAACAACAATCCATTATGTAATTCTATGACCATCCTCAAACGGGACTTGGTTACTAATTGTAAAGACTCTGCACCAACCTAAAAGGAAGGACCGCATCATGCTTAGAAACACTTCTTTTCAAACAATTTCTATGAAGCAAAGAAACCACTGTTTTTTGCTTTGAGGCTTATGCTTATGAACCAAATTGATGTTGCATATTACACAATTACTCTCAACAGGTCCAGATACTCTAAACAGGTCCAGACCTCCTGAGTCCCTCGCTTGCGCTACATATCAATTCAACTGAGGCAGATCATAGGGGCTTTACTATAGCATAATCATACAGCACAGATCTTTATCAACATATTCTTGAGCTTCAACATGCTAGGAGTAATGAGTCAGTTGTGCTGCTGTGTCAAATGTGCATGTGGCTACAATGAAGATCACAAGGACACAGAATCATATTCTCGTGGATTAGCATCTGATAATAGACTGCTAAAAGGGTTCACAATATAGATTAACTATGAAAATGAATAACATGAAGAAGACCCCTCCAACCCAGAATCCAATTGAATCAGAGAAAGAAGAAAAGCTTGGGATAGACAATCATGTAGATGGAATAAATTATTAACGTATTGCACATGCAACAATCCAGAGGCCAGCTGAGATTCATATCAGATACTTCTGTACCTTCTCCTTGATCAGACCACCTGAAGTAAAAACTCCAGCATACTCCAAGGCCTGAAGAACTTTTTTCTGCACAAATGAAGAAAACAACTTCAACACATAGCACAACTGGCTGAAATAACACAAATTGAGGAAATTGCCCCAGCAATACAATTGCTATCTTAAGAAACAGAATGACACAAATGAAGTATGATTAAGAAAAATATATGATGCCAACTCAAAACATAATCAAAATGACAGAACCATGGCATGTTAACAGCAATTTTACATGAGCAAATCTAAAGCTAAAGCTAGGTTATACCGAGAATTAACCTTGTCCAAAATCCAGAAATAACCACGGCAAAATAGTCCACACAACACAAGCACATTGTATGCAAACATAGCAGTTTGATAAAATCATTAGTGCAACCATACACTGCTTACTAGGGGTATTCTAGCAATGGTACTGGCATTCACAGTGCACGAATAAGAAAATACTCAAGCAGAAAATGATGAATTCTCCATAGTGTTCTCCAAACAGATACCATTCAGTATTTTTGCAAATACCTCACTCTCGTCATCAAGAACTCTTTCCATGAGATAAAGATCACAAAATTTGGTGATCTCCAAAAGAACTTCCAACACAGAGGATCTTACAGTTGCTTGTTTCTGCAAAAAGCACTAAATCAGTCAATACTCGTGCAAAACAAATGTGAAAGTGCAATGGGACCCCACAAAGGATTCTATTACCTGAAGCTCCTCAGGACTACTTTCCTCAAGAATAACCCCAAGCAAACGACATGTGACCTGAACAAATAGCTCAAGCATCAATGCATAACTTGATGAGGGAAAGAGAAGTGGAAAACCTTGGTGCTTAGCAAAAGCTAAAGAGGATAATCATTTCCGCTACATTGACATGCAAAGAAAAGCAGAAATTTTTTCTCAAGAACAAAGATCAATAACCTTGATCCAAGACAGGAATCAATATGAAACATGAATTAATGACAAGGATCGGATAGTAACTACAACCATGGTCAAAGAAGGAAAAGAAAAGGCTTTAAACCCAGAGAGACAATTATGGTACAGCCATCCGTACAATACCATGAATGATAATCTATATAGATGATACCTCACTTCCTGGCACAATATTTGCAAAGTATCAAAGAAAAAAGGTTACACTGATTACCTTTCGGCCTTCACTCAATTTTTGCCTCACTATTTGCCCCAATGTTGGCTGAAATAATAATGAGGAATGACATCAAAGCTAGAATGAATAAATTGAAACACAAGATAAATCATAAAGATGCAAGTTAACACTTACCTTCACAGGCTGGAAAAACTCATCAACAACATTTTGTGCCCTTAAATCCTCTGAAGTTGAACAAGCTCCAGAAGACATTGAGGCTGTATTTGTTTGAGAAGGTAGACCCGAACTGCTAGGTGAAGCAGCTTGTCTTTTTTGTATCCGTCTTTGAGGACCTCTAGTTGTCCTCAATAACCTCCATGTAAAAACTACGGCAACAGCAAACCCAGCAATTGCCCCAAGCGATCGCGAATTCTAAATCCAAAAGGATCAGGGTGAAGTGTGAGAAGTAGGCACCAGTATGGGCATCATACATATCATGCTGTCAGACAATGAGATTTACTAATCTAAGAAAAGTGATCAGAGGGAGATAACGATGTTGACAGAACCTTGTAGTTCCCAGACATTTTTCCTATGAGCATATTTTAGGAACCATATTATCTACATCATTCCGTATTATTAAGATATCTGCAGATACTCTTGCAGGAATGATCAAACTAGATGGCGCTTGGTATAGCCATTGGCAGCAATAACATCTTTTAAAAGGGGCAATGCTCCTTCAATAACATATTTGGCAAACATGTAGAAGCTGAAACACCCCAAAACTGAAGAATCTCATAGAAGAATTTAATTAGCTATAAATATATAGTCTTATTGTCAAACACATTGATAATTGTATCACAGCTCATCACACAGCTACACCAATACCGAATGAACACTTGAACATCATAGAAGCCAAAAATTGTTCAACATTTTCTGATTTTTATAATTTATACCATTAGGGTGCATTTAATATAGGCACAAGGCACACAGGTATAGTGAATTTTTGCCACTCACCTCTTCCTTTCCCCTTGCTCCATATTGTTCCTTACCCTCCATTATCATACCATTCATCCATCAGCACTACCAAATTTGTTGTCACCACCATCATCCCACCAAAATTACCCCCACTGCCATTCCTCCTCCACCATCACCCCTCGCACCCAAATCTTATACAGTATAGCCTCTACTACATTTTAATCTGAATCCACTTACATTTTGAATAGAACATTATAGCATGGCTGGAGGGCATCTTAGCATAGACCATTAGAATTATAAGGGGAATACGTAAAACATTTCTGGAAAACTACTAAAGAACAGTCTTGTACTTTCCTATGGATGGAAGTACTGTTAGGATAGGGAACCCCAACATGTCAGAAAGGTAGCAGATTCTGGAAGAATTAACAGTAAGTTAAAGGCATGGCATCATCAAAGGATTCTTGGTGATATGCAAGTAATTAAGACCAATAAGATATATGATCTGGGTAAGGGCCTGAAGGCAGATATACCCAACGTGATTAGCAGGTTTTAACTTTGCAGAAAAGATACGAAAGTTAGCATCGCCGAATAGTTAAAGCTAAATTTCTTGAAGACAAGTCAGTCCCATATATTAATCTATTGTTGGACTCCAACCGCAGTAAACGGAATACTCTTCAACAGCAAAACCAAGGCTTAATTTTTAGCAGCCTCAATTATGCCAAGAAATATCATAAAGAGGTGGCATTACTCCCAAAACCCTCTATAAGACCATCAAAACACAACCTTCCCACAACCAAACATGCGAACCCAAACAAGCACCGACCTTCGCATCCAAATCATATGGTAATCGCAATCAAAAGAGTAAAAAAAATTCAATCACGCGAGCCAAAGGCAGTTATTCGATGCGTAAAGAGCATCAAACGGATCATAACATCCTCTGCAGAAAGGAAAAAAGGCGACGGAGACACAGGAATCCGACCACGCACCACGTTGTTGAGCGAGATCGAGAAGATGTTGGAGAACTTGACGGTGAGATAAGCCCCGAACCTCCTGATCAACTGGACCAGCTCGTCCTTCGAGGTCTCCGCCATGGCGCTTTCCCACCGAAATCAGCCGACGAAACCCGCCGTCGCCTTCCCGCAGAGAGACCTTCTCCGCCCCGCCGGCGACCGAAACCCCGTGGAGAGAGAGAGAGACGGCAAAAATGGTTCGATGCTTCGCGTCAATGGTCGAACCTCGCGAACAGGGAGACTTCCGATGCGATCTGCTCGCTTTAATTCTTCTTTTCAGTTTCCCCTGTCAGTTTAGGGATTTTACTTTTCAGTTCGGGTGTTGCCCAATCCACCAGGACGAGCCCGAACCCGGTTTTGTCTCAATTCCTTATTGGGCCGGATTTGGTTCATGGGATAGGGATGAGACTGGGCCCCCGGCCTAAAGAATCAACTGTTCAGGCCCAACAAGACCAGCCAGCTCGGCCCATACAGCCCATCGGAAAAAGCTTCTCTGTGCACGCGAAGTTACAAGCGTTAGGCAAAGTTTAAGATGGCGTGGGGAAGTAAAAGGTCCAGTACAAACCCTGTTTGATAACCATACCAATAGTCACACTATTTTTCTCTTCTTTTATTTTTTAGAATAAATATCCTCTTGGTAATTTCAGCTAATTTTTCTGTTCTCTGGAATTGATTAGTGGCAATGGAATAGATTGAAACAGAAACTAAAAATAAAATAAAAATTTACCATTTTGTTCCTGAGAGTAGAAATGGAAAAAAATTATTTATGAACAAAAATTATTCCCAAAGACAAAGATATTATCAAACGCACTCTAAATTGTCTAATGCAGCAATTTTGAAGATGGGAAATTCCCACTTTGAGAAAGATTTATTTGCAGCACAACAAACACGATCATCGATCATGAGTCATTTTTGTGCTTCGGACCATTTCCAGAAAAATTTGCCAATGATACGAATCAAGGAAAACGAAAACAAGATTTGTAGCAGGTTTGCTATCCCACACACACGGCACTTCCGGCCTCAAAATAGAGACCAATCTGCAGCAAATTTAACTTTTGACTTTGCGGTAAGTTTGGCTCGTGCTTTTGCGCCCAAGAAAGACTAGGTAAATTTTGATCTTTTTACCATCTTTTGTCCTCCCTCACTCCAGTTTCTCTGTAATCTTGGGTCATTGGATACTCATGGCAAACCAAAACAGCCCTTGAAATTCAATGGCCCAACCGAGACAAGAATGATAGCGACGGCGAGCGACAGATGAAGACGAGGAAAATACATGGACAACGCTACGTAGGGTGGGGGGGAAGAAAAGGACTCTTTTCGCTCAGTCCACAGCTTGGGGAAGTGATGGTGGGTCTGCGGTTGCTGGCGCATTTTCAACTACCGGCACCGGCAGCTCGGTCGCGTCGTCGTCGTCGAGCGGTGCCGGATCGGACAGAGTGAGCGCCTTCTCGATCTTGCCGTGTTCTCCCTGCCCGTTCAGCAGCACCTCTCTCTCCAGGTGCAAGCAGTAGCTCTCGAACACCCTCGAGCTCACCACCACCCCGAAGTCCAGGAGGAAAAGCAGCTCCATCTCGAGCCTGTTCAGCTCCGCGTTGCTCACCCCGCCGACCCTCGCGTAGAACGCGTTGTTGTAGTGCCTGCGTGAATTCGCCAAAAGCCGAGTGATGCAGAGACATGGCATTCTCTAGACAAAGACAACGATGCATGTACAGATAATTTGTTCCAGAGCTAGAAAGGTTGGATGTCCGTCAAGTTTTGTGAGCGACTGTGGATCAAGAGCTAGAAACGTTCCTACACCAACGAGGTTCTGCCGGCCGTAACCCATAGGAATGTGATGAAGGCAATGCACCGACGAAGGAGTCCCTACATCCATCTTTCTTTTTCCAGCCAAGGAACTAATGTGACCTCGAGACCGCCTGATTTTTCCGGCCTTAGATTTGGCAGTTCTTAGCAAACGTCAAACGGCTTCTTTTCTCGGATCTTCTGGAAATTTCTGAGTCTCTGTCATTCCATCACAAAATGACAGAGCCTCATCTTTTGCAGGATTTGGACCCCCATTCAGATTTCTTTTGATAAGCAGATGATTTCGAGCTCTTATTGACTTAAAACTTCCAAACCATCCACATTCATGTATTTAGAAATCTGATGATTCAGTCGATACTCGACATTCTTCAAATTAATCGGCTCAACTAGCACAGAACTTCGGGATGTAGATTGCTCAATCAAAGTAAAGGCGCTAAATTAACAAAAGATGTAAGCATGCAAATGAATTTTGGAGGCGCACTTACTCGTCATCCAGCATCTTGGAGGCGACCATGACGCTCGTGACGAGCAACCTGTGCACGTTCAGCGACACCACGAGCGAGTCCGGGTGCTTATGCACCAACCTGTCTATGTACACGAATCCCACCACCAAACAGGACGGGCTACAGCCCGTGTACTTGTATATCCTCTCCAAGTACTTAGGTATGCTTATGCCCGGCGGTCGCACGCCATGGAATCCGTTCAAGCTCTTCCCAAGCATTGCTGACCCGTGGCCGCTGAGCCCATTCAGCTGCTGGCTGAGGCTTTCCAGGAGCCGGTCGTTCCGGGCCACTAGCTTCTCAAGCACGAATGACAGCACAGTCAGCACCCGAGGAAGGGTGGCCTCTACTTGGCTCGGCTCAGGCCGGGGTTCCAGGCCGGTGCTGTCGCCGGCGGCTAACATTTAGATGCCATCTTGATGGAGGCTCTTGCTCGGCAGAGGATGGAGAGTCTAAAAGAAACTCGATTGGGTGGCCTAGAATGGATGCGAGCGCGATGCGCGTGTTATCCTGGGGACAAGCTCTCGGTGGCTCGCATGAAGTGGGATCTTGACACGTGTGCAGCCGTTTAGCTGCAGCTGATTCTCCTGGCCCGCGAAGAAGTTTAGAAAGTTCAGACGTACTTCATCGAAAGGAACTCGACGCTACGCTTGTACCATCAGAATAGTTCGTTAATTTGATTTACTGCAATCTATGCGCCATTAATGCTATGGCTATAACTTGATAAGTTCCAGCTGATAACCCAATAACCTATCGATCAATCGAAAGAGATATGTTATCAAATGAGCTGAAATCTCTGTTACATGCGGTGGTCAGAGACTCTTTGATCAAGCTCGAAAGAATTCTAATCTCGATGCAAAATTGGAGAGCGCAAAAGAATTGTCACCGTCGATTTGTTCGGCTGAAATATGGGGAGTTTAACAATGACGAACCTTGATATATCTAGTGAACCTTAATATATCTAGTGAATGCGGGAAATTTTCATCTATACATTGTGGTCACTGGACGAGAGTAATTTGTCTTCCTCATTTCCTATTTCGGTCATAGAGAGCTGAATACCCGACTTGGAATTCATTTTATTCCACTCGTTCTCGACCGGAAGAACGCCCACTGGAACCGGCGAAAAATCTCCAAGGCAGTGATGGCAAAAACTGTGAGGTAGTTATGGCGGAGATGGGCAGACAATTTGTACGTCCACGTACAACGCAGGATCAGATTGCTGCCTATCACCCAAACATAAACCTGCAATATCATAGGCTTGATTAGTTGAAGGCACTTTGTAACAGTCAGCGAGATGCATAATTTGGTGCAGCTAGTGAGTCAAATTGATGAAGCTTCATGACAAGCATCAACAAGGTGTTTTGGACAAAACAATCTAAAGCAACTGTATTGCTTGCTTACCCATGTTCGTGCATAGAGAAGCGATGAGACCATACTTGGTTTGCTGAACTTGAAAATCCGAGTGAAGCAACTGCCAGAAAGAAAATCAGGAAATTACATTGGTAGGGTCAGAAGTACCATCAAAATAAAGAAATCCACTTTCACAAAATCATTTCACCGCCATGCATTTTGCTAGTAAGAGAAATTACTGAACTTCCAAATTTCATCAAAGCTGGTCGTAGGTCCAATACAGTCATAAAGAGGCTATGAGGTTAATAATCACCAACATCCAAGGTAACAACCAGTAATATCACAAGCATAACTTCTTTTGAGAACAAGCTTTAAACTCATCAAAGGCAAATTATTCTCACAATAAAAGCTTAGACTGGGAAGAACTAAAAATGTAAAATAATGTTGTATTAAATAGGGTGACATACCTCAAGTCCCAATCTCGGGTCACATCCCAATAAAATGAATACAAAGAATTCAAGACACCCGAGAGAAGCCAGAGAGGCCGATAAAAACTTATCCACTTTTCCGGGAATACATGATATTTAAGGGCTGAAAGAAAAATCACCGGCACGGCTGTTGAATATTTCAAAGCTGAAAACAAAAGCACAAAAGCCATTAGATATAAATAGTTGACAAGGACAAAAGTGGATCATATCCATGGACACAAGATATCTTGAGCATAGTTGAATTAGACTTTAACCAGATAAAAGGAGATGGCAAAGGAAGAGGGGGGAGGACAGCAGAGAAGAGGAGATGTGTGAAATAGATCTTCAATTTCCCTAGCTACACTAATGTCTTCCTCAGGTATTTCAAAATACAAGAAAATCTTAGTCCTTGGTAATGCTGTGAGGAGGATAAATACAAATTTTCCAATTAAAAGCAATTGAAAAGGCAAAAGCCTTGCAATAATTATCATATCCTTCAGACCAATTTTGCAAGTCCTTAGAGATCTAGGAGGCAACTGTAAAACCTGAGATATTTCATGTTTCCACAAAGTGAGCTGGGAAGTAAGTATAAAGACAATAATCAACCACCCAAGACTTCATGTTGAACAAGCAGTTCTAAATATTGGGATGCTGCACTGCACAAGCATGGCCAACAAATGCAAAACAAAAATTGCTTTTGGTCCCATCAGTAAAAACATGAGCATAATCTAAACATCAGTTGGTGCCTGGACCCAAGACCAAATTTGCTCTATGCATACCAAAGATGCTTTGGTTGACACTTAGAAATCCAACTCTAGTCATATTATCAGGCAGCTGCCAGAAGAATATCTGATGTGTGTAACAAGAGGACCGGATATGCAAAGGCAGTCAAATATTCCAGGTCTGAAGTACCCATTCAGCACATGTGATTATCATATGAGTTAAATCAAGCAAAGGAAAATTTCTCCTCTGAGACATGAAGTTCAATTCATTTGTTAACTGAGATTATTGAAACATCAGATGCTTGATAATGGACCTTCTACAGCAAATGAAATGATCCAGAAGAAGCTGAACAGAGTACAAAGATATATGAGACTGAAAGAGGGAAATGGATCCAGAAAATAGTTTTCTTAAGACAAACACCATGAAGGATAGATATGTGATTAAGACACACGGGGGCTCAAAAAAATTGCAAATGCCAAGTAACACAATTATGTTAATAGATGGCCAATTATCAATTTGATGAACTTCATCATATATATGAAAAGCCTGGAGATGCTACCATTCAAAAGAGTGTTTCTTTCTCCGGTATCCTTGTACTGTCGGAGGCATTGGAACAAACGAAAGAGGTACGGCAACACTAAAACAATAGGAATGGCAACAGAGTGGCTTCCACAGACAGAATCAGCTTCAAACCAAGCAATTGTGGCAACCTGCAAGAGTTTTACAGATTTCTATTGATTAGCCCTCACCTAATCTAAAGGCATTCTCAGTAGAGAAATGACTCTACATTACATTCCCAGAGATTAAGCTATCTGACTCCAAATGGGAAGTGTTAAGTTACTGACAATAAGCCTCCAACCAGCCTTGCTGGTGATCCAGCCATACAGTCAAAAGCTCATTATTTTCTTTTTGACTACTTAAATCTAGTGTATGCCTACCATTACAACATTTTCAAAAGGATGTCCTTCATCATCTTCATTACTTGAGTTCTCCAAGAATTTTTATTTAAGCATCTAATCTGAACAGCAATACCATACCATCTACTATAATTTTGGGCACAACATCCCAAAGTGACAATGACCTACTGACCTGTCGATGGACCATCCGACATACTGAGCGTTCCAAGTCTGAGAAAACCTGCAGATTACAAGGGGATAAGTGCATTAATAAATATGTAGATATCTGAACAAAGAACAGTCTGGTTCCAGTTTCTAACAATCATGCAAGGAACCTTGAGAGTACTAAAGAATTATAAACCTAATGTGATTGGTACCTTGGACATGGAGGTCATAATATCAGCCAGAAAGAAGTCGGAGAAGCTTATTGCCTGTACATGAAAGATGATGATCAGGGCACGAATAATAGATTGGAAACTATGAGTCTGCATAATCTACCCTTGAAAACCGGTGAGTCATGGAAACATACGCATCACTTTTTTATCCATGCTAAAATCCTTACATACCTAGCTTACAAACCCATCTATTTTTTCCCCAGCAGAGTTCCAACCCAAAAATAAAACCTGGAAATCATAGATTTTAAGGGAAAAAGAAAGGTAACTCGCCTAGGGCTGCTATACCCGGCCTTAGGTAACCTCTCAAAAGGATAATTCCTTTCTTCTCCTGCCTTCACAAGAAATCTATGTCTAGCATACTCTAACACACTTGAGGACTTATGGCTGGGCACCATGCCCAGAAACTAGAAAAGGTGCAGAAGCAGCAAAATTGAGTCCAACAAGGGTTCAACAGTGATATATCACAGTGTACATAATAAAGCAATCACGATGTGTATCAAGAAGTTTGACACTTCAACAAGCGGCTTACACAATGCAGATTTCACAGGGCTCGACACA
The DNA here is from genome assembly GCA_014182735.1 of Corymbia maculata. Lineage (NCBI taxonomy): Eukaryota > Viridiplantae > Streptophyta > Magnoliopsida > Myrtales > Myrtaceae > Corymbia > Corymbia maculata. The sequence continues at coordinate 6,292,485 of CM024692.1, forward strand.
CAATGGTCATCTTTTAACACCTACAGACATGCACCAGAAATTTCGATCTGATCTCATCTTACTTTCCATGAAAAATGTCCATGACGTCATGACACCATCAAAAAGATTGGGAACGAAAGAAATAAAAATCAAAATAAATAATTCATGCAACAAAACCAAATCAAATAAAGTTCAACAACCAAGCCAAAGAGACTCAACAAGTCAAAGCAACCCGTATCAAGCAATAGTAGACAGCCTTTCAAATCATCTGAGACAGGGGGAGGGAGAGGGTGAGTGAAAGTACATCTTGATGCTAATTTTAGGTCAATTTCATATTATCTTGAGAGTATTTTACAATAATCCAAGAATGAAGAATAAGCTAACAGAAAAGCACAAACTTGCCTGAAGTGGGAAAACTATCCTCCAAAGAGTCCTCAACAAGTAGAAGCGAGCCGACAAATAGAAAATATCAAAAGGAAATATCAACACCATTGCAACAGCTGCATACAGAAGAACCTGCAGTAAAAAGCATCAGAAAGGTTGAGCATACTTTCTGCTTGTGTGAAACTCATTGATGTACTTTAAGATGTAAAAAAAAAAAAAAAAATAGTTTGTCCCAAAACATATTGATGTACTTTAAGATGTAAAAACATTCGGTTGTCCCAAAAGCATTTTCTTACAAAGTAGTGAGTAGATATAAAGACATAAATTCAATCCTTTGCTACTGACCCATCATCCAACATCTGGTCATTATGACAATAAATACAGCAAGAACCAATAAGGGAGACATAAAGCATAACCTAGGAGCATCAAAAGCCAGGGGCAAAACCCATCTAGCTCAATAATTTCTTTGTGAATTATACACAGTTGTAGGTATATATAAATGCATATTGTGAAACCTTGTTCACATTTTGCTTAGGCAGAGTGGTTGCTTATGATACATACAAATAAAACTTTTGACTCCAGATTTCCATAAGAAGCAGCAAGAATATTCTTCCCAACAACAAACAGAAAGAGGAATGAGCAGCACACATCGTCAGCTTTACTAATGAAAAAGACATTACTTTAGTCATAAAATAAGAAATTTATCCAAAGGAAAACCGGTATCATACTGTTTACCAGAAGTAATAAAGCTCAGAATGAAACCTTCATCTCTTAGTTGTATAAAGAATAAAGTTTCATGACCCCATGAGACCTACTCTGGTAGTATCAACTTTAAGAAAAAGAAGAAGATGTCACTAGTAAGAGCGGATGCATCTATTACACTGGTTGTGAAGCAGCCAAGGACACTTCTCCATGAGAGTATAGATACAGATAAGCTGTCATGCTTGTGGGAACAATTATTGTCATCCAAGTAGCACACTGCAAGATCAAATCAAGCAATTGTGAGGACACATGAGCTCTAAAATACATTCACCTTCGAAAAAGCAACAACGGCAGTACATTTATCTTTCAAAGCTGAACTCTTAGCTTTGGTCACACTAAAGTGCTTGTAGCAATTGGGAAAAAGGCAGCGTTGGACACAATTGGTTAAAGAGCTGAGAGAAAAAGCAAAAGTGTAACTAAATATTCTTGCATCAATCAAAGCTACAAGAAAACTGGCATTGTACGTTTCAATTTCATTCACAGGCCCCATACACATATGGTGAATGTAAGTTTCTTCTTAGCCACAGGAACAACTTGCAAAATTTTGCTAAAAACAAGTACGAAAGGAGCATATAAAGAGACTAAAGACAGAAAAAATATGCCAATGAGATTATGAGGAGGCAAACAATGCCTACAGTAAAAAACACAATACCTTCCATATCTCTCTGTGTGTAAGATGGCTCTGATCAAGATCGAAAATTTTAGCATAATTGACATTAGCTTGTGAAAAAACCCACAAATTGATACCCCAAAGCCAAACCATCATAGTCTGCAGGAAAAGAATCAAATTCATCACCAGCTTGAAATGAGAAAAATTGAGAAGCGATGCAACTAGTATAGATTTATATTGAATCAGACAGCAATAACTAACCACAAGAAGAAGAGGGTTATAGTACAAAAATGCCTCATAGAGGAACAGGTCCCGCAAATCCACACTCATTCTCATGACTGAATCCCATCCAAACTGCAGTTCAACATAAAGAGTCTAATTACCATACATATTTCAAGTAACAAGCCAACTATCAACAATATTTTTCTGACATAATAATTTCTCTTATTACGGCAAGTCACCAAAAATCTTAAACCCCACTAAAAAATCATATGACTGATACAAAAATAAGTGCTCACCTTACAACAAATGAAACCCCAAATGAAGAATAATAGTACCTGAAAATCCAACAGAGATAGAAAACTCAGAGAGAGAGAGGGAGAGAGGGAGAGAGAGAGAGGGTAATATAGGCTTCTGAGTGCATGGCACTTACTTGCTAGCTACTACTTGCAATAGGTTATGTTTATCAGTATGAGAACTCACATTCAACCAACTAAATTTTTACAACACTACTATGCCGACACCATATTAAAGCCAACTGCATCAATGAGAAAATGTTGAATAATGAAACAGAATATGCAGTTCATGGTAAGAAGACCTCTTCTATTAATAGAAAAAGCTATTTCTCAAAGCAATATGAGCCAAAAGATGTTGGCGTTTGTTAATTGCTCGAGCAGAACCATTCCTGGTGGACATTTGCTTCACACGGTAAGGATGAGAATGTATGAGAAAAGATGTTACACAAACTGATGAATGGGGAAAATGCAAGAAAATTTCGGAAGAAAAAAATTCACTAACAAATAGATTGATCACATTGGCTGCAGGAAATGGTTTCAAAAAAGATAACAAGAGAATTCACAGAGGAAAAAAAAGGCTCAGGAAGCTCCATATTATACAAAAACAAAATCCATGAGCTCAATAAGAAATATTATCATCTTTACCAATTCAGCTCCATAGGAACACCCCTAAGCACAACCAGCACAAGTACTAATTTTTTGGCAAGATAGCAATACATTCAACAGGTGCCTCAAAGATCCACTTCACAGATAAGCTGGAAGCATTGAGCCTTAAAGCTGAATGAGCAATTATTCATGGCAATTGGCAACTTTCCATTATGGTAAGTAATAAGGACACAATCAATGAAAATGACCTTACAACAACCTGAAACTCCTTATTTTGCATATCTACAATGATTATAATAATATAATACTCTATAACTGGAGATATCTACTCCCTTAGCTCCACTCTATCCCGAAGAGTAACTAGGACAAAGACTAGATCATTTTTATAAAACATATCTTAACAGCTATTAAACCTTAGGACTGCTAATTATACTAATCCTTTATGCAAGTGCTTTAACAAGTGAAAAAACCCAGATTCTTAGACAATACAAAAAACCATCAGAAGTAACACACCCTTCAAATTCTCTATAGATGACTAACATGTCTTTCATGCCCCCACCATCTTCTCTCCAGATTTGACATCTATGAAGCACACGAGTGAAAACTGAACTTATGAAAGTTAAGACCTTGAATCTCCACAACAAGATAGGAGAAGGCATGATTGCTGTAGTGCTGATCGGCATGCTCCCAATCTTCAATTCATCAGCTGCGACTGAATACATCGGACCTTCCTCAACACCATTTCCAAAATCACCGCCTGAAAGACGATTCTAAACACATTGACTTCACATCATTCCAAACAAGGCGAAATTAACGCCCCGCCCACGCTCTCAATTTCCGACGCTAAAAAATCCGTCACTCCTTACCAAGATCAGAGACGACCGTTCTGCTTCCCACCTTCCTCAAATGCGGACTATTAGCAGGCGCCGTCGCGTGGCTTCCGATCATAGATATAATAAAAGCGGCGATACGAATGCCTATCCGCACCACTCAGCCTAGACGCAGGACCTGCAAAATCAGCAAATCAGACGCCGCACGCTTGTTCGGGACGCGAGCATTCGATCAGAGACGCAAACGACGCAATCGCGAGCTACAAATTCGGGAAAACCAGAGCTGCCGGAGCAGCCGAACAATCGGGAGCTCCGCGAAACAGCAGACGACGCACTTGGACCGCGCGAGCATCGATCGAAGCCACAAATGCGCGATGCCGAACTCGAATCCACGGGGAATCGAACGAAATTTAGAGAAAACCGGGAATTCGGCCGGCGATCTACGGTTCGCGGATTAGATCCGGAAGAGGTTACGAAGGAGAGGAGAAGAGGGAAAAGCTGGATGACCTGGGAGATCGTGCATGAATGAATGCCAATCGTCTCGTATCTTCAGTCGAACGCCGAAGCTCTTCTTCTTCGTCTTTACTTCTACGAGACTCGCTGGCGTTGCAGATCTCGACGCCCTGATCTCGCGCAGGGAAGTTTGGAGGGGGGGAGTTTTTGAGTGAGAGCCAAGCAGGGGCGAGATTTGGTAAATAATCCAACAGTTCAAGGGCGAAATCGGCAATGCCGGAAAGTTCCTGGGCCATTTTAGAAATTTTCCTGAGGAGTTTGCCCCGGGATTCCGTTTCGGGGTAGGAATCAACGTGAATTTTAGTTTATAGGCCCAAAACTCATTTCAAACTATTGGGCCGTGCGGTTCTGTGGCTCCATATATATATATTTATTTATTTATTTATTTGGAAGTGTTTTAAAGTTGGGAAAAAAAAAATCTTGGAGTTTTGGGATAGAAAGGTAAAGTGTATGTGACACAAGGACTGTATATGAAATTTATAACACGAGATAAAACATAAGTTATAAAGAGAAAACTTGAGTATAAGATGACACAACATGTCTAGCATTGCATGATGTAGTGAATTTTCATGTTTTAATTATTATTCGATTATTGGGCACATAAAATCAAAGGACATTTTAAGTCGACATGAACTGCAAACGGTATCATAATTAGCATTGCATGTGCACATCCAAGCAATGTGCGATATCTTAGTGCATTGCATGTTTAGCACATTTTTGTCTCCAAGCAATGTGCACTTACATACTTCTATGTTTACGAATACCATTTAGATCCCTTTAAGAAAAACCCACATTGAAAAGAACACATCGTCTGTCCTTGCAAACTCATTTTAACACCTTGTGGGTTTTGGTAATTTAGTTTCCAATGAGTTTTAAGTATTTCTAGTTGGGATGAAAATTTAGGTTTCAGACATAAAAGTTTTGCTATAAAAAATGCATTTTCATAAGTACGAATGGAAGGATAATTAACGTGGAGGGGGCAAAATGGTTTTTAAGATAAAATTCATAAATGTTTGGTTAAAAAACCAAAGTGTGTAATTAATCATCCGATAAAAGTCACTTCTTTTCTGTATTTTTTTTTCCCAAATGACATCGAAAATAGGCAAATGTTAAGAATTTTTTAAAAAAGAAGAAGATAATCTGATTAAATTCAACCGCTTTTCCAGGGGGAAAAATTGAAGAAAATTTGCTCGTGGGAAATAATGAGCGAATAAAATAGTCGAGTAAGTTTGGCAATGCGCGTGGAAAAGAATTCTTCTGAATCGTTGACCTTGCCGACTGGTGAATGAAATCGTCGATAAAAAGGTGACGACTGACCTGCAAGCAAGCGCAGATGGTGGCGAGCGACCATCAATCAACCGGCGGCGTTGGTGCCAATCATCCTCGCCTAACGACAGTGATGGTTGGATGGCAAAAGCCACGTCCGTTCACAAAAATCAGAGAAATTGTCAGAAAATCCAACCTAAATACTTAACTCGATAGATGCATGAAACATTCTTTCAAAGTCAAATTTAGGATTGAGCACATACATAAAAAGAACATCAAAAGTCTAGTTCAAAAATTTAAACCAATAAATAGAGGGAAACTATATTAATATAAAGAATATATACGGTCATTTGTTGAGTAACACATGACAATATTTCCATAAAAAAAGATCGATGCTTGTTTGGCAACTTCACACAGTTCAATGTTCCAATGCCGGATCAAATGCCAAGGAAGATCTTTGATCGGACGAACATGTCATGTACGTTTTTCCAACATTGTCGCATGTTAGTTAGAACATCACCCGACCGCTAAACTTTTATAAAAAAATATATATTAATATCCCTATACAGCATGATTTACCAAACTGGGCAAGGGTGACGCATCGACGTCAAACCTACCGCTACCAACCAAATGCCGGGATCGTCTTTTATGTCCACAGACTGAAAATTCGAATGTGGACTTTGTGGTGTCGGAACTGGAGTCGTCATCAAAGGCGCCCTTAGATTGTCAACCCGTAACGGGAGTTAGGCACACATCACATGCCAACACAATATCTGTGCCAAACTTCTAGGACCACCAAATTGGGAATCTTCAGACCACGTCGCTTTCGGACACATGTATACAAAAAATTGCAATTGAATGCTCGTGCCGCACTTAGATTGTCCTTCCGTGACATTCACCTCGAGCTACTGCCGACATGTTATTTAGCGATCGAACCGTGCAAAAACATTATCTATTGAAACGCACCGCACCCCATGGCATGCGACTTGCTTGATTGAGGATTTTTCCGAAAGATGTGGAGTAAAACGATGATTAACAGTCGATGAATTACGTACTAATATGATAGATGGAAACAGCGCCAGGCGGGCCGAATGGATAGGCCCAAAACTGGAGGCGTTTCTTCTGGGCTTGGGCTCATGAAGTTCCTGACTTCATGGGCTGGGCTATGTGACTCCAGATACTGTCCGCGGTCAAGAGAAGAAGCAGGTGCGCGTGCGTTCTTCTATGGCCATTTGCCTTTAGAGACCATTTCGCATTTTCGCATCAGCTATCTTTATATCCCAATTACAAAAAATTATACCTCATTTTCCAAAAATGCCCATCCCCAAATCCTAAATTCTCTTTCAACCAAATAAAAAAAAAAAAGAAGCTAAATTCTTGTTCTCACCCAAAATACTCAAAACTGAATGGGAAAACCAAACCACCCCGACCCTAAGTAAGATGCGAATATAACCGAGCCAAAAAGCAGCAATTTGGTCATGTCAATGTGAGTGTTTATTAGGTTAAAAGTGAGGTATGTTTTTGTATCTTCCTTGCATCTAATTCGAGAAATTTCGTTGATATATAAGAGCGGAACTTTACAATATCTTTTAGGAAAGCATTTTTATTTTATTTTGTTTTTCCTTGCAACATAAACATTACCAGACGAATCGATATGAAAAATGACAAAGTTCATCCAAGGACATTCATTCTCGAGCCGTACGTGCATATATTCAACTTGCCGGTTCCAAGAGGATCGACCTTAGAGATCGTGAACTTCACGTCATATTGACTCTCAAGTAGGTCCCTCTCACATGCTCTAGTGGGAAATATGAATACCTAAGATGCCGCCCGGCTCAAGACAGTCAATTGCTTATCACCTTAAATAAACATAATTAATGACATGAGCAAACTCGAAAATGCCGAGGCTTATTCATATGAATGTTAGTGCTATCCGATGTGTACACTATCATGCAAATCAGGACCTCAGATGGAACATTTTTCACACCAAACCTCAAATCTGGTCATGCAGTTGGGCGTCATCTCGAGTCGAATTTCACCCACTAAAATAAACTACACATTCTTTGACATTGTCGTAGGCAAGGCGTCAAGAGATTACGCCAACCACTACAACTCATGACATGAATGTTCAGAGACTCTCGATCGCATACCTGTAGGCATGGTTAAGCACCAACTCGACACCGACTTCTTTCGGTTTAGACCTGCGTCAGGTCACTTCAATCTTGTTTACCAACAAGGGTGACATGATACCAGGACGTTAGGAAAACACCAGGGTACCTTAAAGCTCCATTCTGTAGGAGAAAGAAAGATCGTTTGCAGGAAACGAACTGTCTATGAAAATAAAGCATTGCCCACCAATCAGATCGATTCAAGTCGGATTCAAGACAGCACAGAGTGGTGAAAAAGTGGCGACAGCATCCTTAAATTACACGAGTTTCTACAACCGATGTTGCCTCCCTAGTTCCTACTCTTGTGCGATCATCATTCTCGCTTTCCTTACCTTGAATACATGGTGCTTCAAAACCCATACTACTCCACCATTTCAAGCAAAGCTTCAAAAGAAAAAAGAAAGAAAAATATTTCATCGTTCTCCTCCTAACTTCTCCCCAGAAAATTCCTGATGAAAGAATGCTAAAAAGGGGTTATCAAAAGAGCAAGAGCTAAGGAAAAAGTGAAGCGCTCAGAGGAACAGGAACGGCCTCCTGACGTTCTCCGAGGACTTGTCCTGAGCGTCGCCTGAATCCTCAGCGTCGCCCGAATCGCTCCGATCCGCCCAGCTCTTGACCATGCTGGGGAGCACCACCACCAGCGACGGCCCGAGCACGTATCTCTGGGTGAGCTTCTGGCAGGAGCTGCAGAGCAGGCACCGGATGTGCCTCTGCGCCAGGAAGTTCGCCCCGTGGACCCACCGGTCGCACTGCCGGCACAGGTAAGCGTCGTCGGCCTGGCAGTACAGGCACGCCCTCGACCCGCAGAGCTCGCACGCGACCGCGGCCTTGCCGGGCGGCGACTTACACGCGGACTCTTCTTTGAGGAAGAACCCACCCGGGCTGCCGCTCTCTCCTCCAATGCCTCTGCACATCTTCGAACTTCGGAAGCTTTTCGCCACAGAGAGAGAGAGAAAGTTGCAGAGGAATTTACTTGGATTATGCCTAAAGATTATGGAAGGGATTGGACGGTGTGAGGGTGAAAATGCGTGGGTATATATGGTGTTTTTTCTCCCGGGATCATCATGTGGTGGGATGCTAAAGTTGATGGGCTTTCCTCCAAAGGAATTCCTGGCAGGGGCGAGGCTAGGAAATGACGAGAACGCCCTCCCCGCTCCGTGACAAGAACCGGTCGCTGTCCGGCGATCTCTTCCTTCCTTCAGCTTCGCTACTCACCCCCATTCTTCCAGGGCTTCCCCACCTGACTTCCCTTGTCGCGTTCCTGATCCTGACGAGTCAGTCGCGATTCAAACTTGTGATGGAGAAGAAGCGCGCTGGCGGGTTACGTGTCGAGCCCTCTCGGTGTCCAGAGACTTTTGGCTGACTTTACAAACCATACTTTAATCATTTCTGTCAATAGTCAGCTTGGAATAGAATTCCGAAAGCATATAGCTTAGGAAAGATAATCTATTTTTCCCCTAATACTTTTTGGCGATCAGAATTCCATCTAATTTGTGCACCACATGTTTGATTCCCCACGCTGTCCAATGCGACGATCCGGATCCACGAGACTTTAAAACGATATTTTATGGGTCTGGAGTTTATATACTTGGTGGGTTCTTCTCATAACTATTAAAATGCATACAATTTGGAATATAGATTGTTTGTAGGAAGTCTTCTACCACAATTTCGATGCTAATACGACGACTTTGTGCGGTCAAGAAACCCACTCAATGGTGAAATATATTCCTATAGGTCAAGAGTTAGTGGAGCATTGCCGTGCCTCCCCCCTCTCGTAAATGACAATCCATACCATCCCTCCGAGCATAAAAGATATAGAATAGGTGGTCCACCGAAAGGGGGGGCGCTTACGAATTGGAACGCGATCAAAATCAAAGAGCTCCAAAGCTCGGGAAGAGATTCTTTGGGCAGGGGAGGAAGGGAAGGGAGGTCCATCGCGGGAGCCATTATTGAGTGGTTACCAAGTCAATCGGGGGTTTCCCAAAGTAGAGAAGGAGGGAGATTGTATGGCCCCAAATTAAAGCTACTCCCAAAGTGGAACCCCACCAACCCCTCTCCAGGAGTTGTTGTCAAGCGCCGTGGCCAAAGAGCCTTTTTTGAAGGGGGTGAGATTGATTTGACCCCATCTAAACACGAACGATTGTTCACATGGGCGGGATCGCTTGCGACATTTCTCTAATGGAATGTCATGTCATATTACATTCTTTATTTTAATATATTGATATCCGCACATCTCGCATCTTTTATTGATAAGTTCAGAACGAATGTCTTCTCTGTCGCTCATTTGAAATTTTTGAAGGGCATGTTTTGGGTTGTCGAGAGCATCCTGGACAACGAGCTTTTTTGATGGGTCGAGAATGGAGAAGTGAGGAAACACTGATTTGACCCCAATTTCACTCCTCCCCCGACTTTTTTTCCTTCATTCGATTCTATTCTTAATTTTCCCCCCCACCCCACGCACGACTCGACATGGGGAGTGACTCGATCCTCCCCCTCCAATTCCATGCACATCCAAATACGTGGACTGCTCCGAGTGGGAAAGATCTCCTCGTCCACTTGTTTGGTCCCCCTGCCGTCCGTCCACTTGTATGGTGGGAGAGAGCCCGGGTCGCGCGCCCCCAGGCCACTCGCGCGCCCATCCAATCCCTGCCGCCTCCGCTCGAATAGAAAAATATCACCTCACCTCACCAGTCACCACCTATGGCCTATGTTTCTTCGGCGATGTACCCGGGTGAAAATAAAACCAACCTCGACCACTCGATGATTCCTATATGGCGCAACGTGCGGCATTATTGCCAAAAAGAGCGAATTATTGCATAAAGGGACAAATTTTTATTTTTATTTTTATTTCTTTCCGGAAGACGAATGAGGAAAAAAAGGTGAGGTGGGGAGCGGTGGCAGCGTAGCGTAATGAAGTGATTTGAGCATCGATGGTGTCGCGCAACGCGAGGAGGCTACGGCGGGGCCCGCCGCTGGAGGAACTTGTGATGGGGAGGAGTTGCGTGGCTGTTGATCGTAGAGGGGGGAAGGGGGGTTGGTTTGCGGTGCGTACGGCTTGCGTGTCGATCATTTAAAGGGGCCGCGGTCGAAGGACGAAAGGAGTTTCGAAACGTGTCGAGCGGAGAGAACCTCGAAACTGGAGGGGCTGGTTTTTTTTTTTTTTGGTTGCTTCCTTTTGGGCTGATTCGTCCCGCGCGCGACAGAGACGTCTCGCGGGGGTCGGTCGCGGTCGGGAGGACGCGATGCATTGAATGACCGCAGCGGCCTACGACGCGGAGAGGACGGTGCGTGCGAAAACATTTAAGGACGGGAGAGATGGAGGGCCCCGCGCCGTGGATGCGGGCCCAGTCCTTTTGGGCCTGTTCGAGTTGTTGGGCTTGACGGACCGGTAGATCCAATCGAGCCCAAGCAGAACGTTTGGGCAATTATCGGGCCAATTCCAAAAAAAAAAATCTCAAATTTTAAGTTTAGTCTCAAATCTGTTCCAAACTTTTTTGTCTCGGAAAAAACCTCACATTTAAAGTCTAGTCACAAATCTATCCCAAACGTTAAGTTTATTCCAATATACGTCATGAATTTTTCTTTTATTTCTGAAAAAACCCCAAACTTTAGATCCAATAAAAAATCTATTACAATTTTTTTTTAAAGAGAAAATCATCAATTTTTACTCTAATACTAAATTTGCCCCCGTTAGTCCTTTGTCCAATGGTTGCAACTAGTAGTCTTTAATTTTTTTATATTCTAGAACGATTTTTATTTTGAAGATAATTTTCTATATTGCCTTGCTGATCTTTATTTATTATTGATGTAGAAATGCTACATTAAATTGGGATCATGGAGTAGATTTGAAAATAGATTAAAAGTTAGTTTGGTACAAATGGAGCGTAAAATTTCAAATTAATATACCCGTCAATTGTCATATATCATCTAATTTAGCAATTCAACAAAAAAATTTAACGGAAACTAACGAAAAGTAAATTTGTTACAAATATACCGATTTTGGGTTTATAAATAAGGGCGAGCAATCATGCCAGTTTGATTGAAAAAGCAAACCTAATCAGTCCTACTTGGTTGATTCACACAAGAACCAACTCTGTTTTGGGATAGAAAAGTTTGGGAATCAACCAGTTCGGTTTTAGGTCAGTTGCAAGGTTGATCGATTTGGTTTCTTGTCTGAAAATCACCTATTCTAGACCAATCACTCCTTGTGATTATGTATCTATTAAGATGAATGGAGTTACTCTGATGTTTGGTCTAACGGCCTTCAAATTTCTATTTTTTTTTTAATTACCTTTTCCATGTTTTGTGGTGGATGGGAACTTTATGTTTCATCATGTCACTCTCTCAACAGTTGGTGACTTACTTGTACCTTACCAGCTCAACCACCATAATATGAAAACTGTTTTTCCTATCTTTTCGAATTTTAAATCCTAGATTCCATATAATTATTAAGATGAAAGGAGTTTCTACAGTAGTTGGCCGACGTGTTCAAATTTGAAATTATAATTTTCCGTTGAGATTTTTTTTTAAATTTCTCATCTTGTGGGGTAGATAGGAACTCTTTAATTTTATTATTTTACTCTTTCAGTAGTGGAGTACTTATACCTGCTCAACTTCCTCAACCGCTAAGGAAAAAAATAGAAAATTGCTCAACCAATGTAATATGAGAAAGCCTTTTTATTTTTATTTTTTTCTATATTTGCTAATTTTAAATCCTAAGCTACATACTTGGACCCTCTTATTTCCATCATAAATCCAATTAAAGTCTTTTGCCTCGTGAAAATTTTCATCTTTCGAAAAGAGATATCTGATTGAGATTGTTTTGTTGTGCAAAAAGAGTCACGGCAATGTAAAAAGGACATTGCAGAAAAAGCACATCCAGCTGGGCCTCATTGATGTTGGCAAAGGAACAACTTTGCCAGCCTGAGGTTTATTAAGAGAGTTAAGAAAAGGTAATGATGAAGTAAGGAGAGTCGTTCATAAGAATTAGGGATATATTATGAGAGTTAGCATTATTTCTTAAGAAATTATCAATCATATTTGAGAATTCCAAGATCCCATCAGACCTATTTTCAAAATTTTCTTGATAGATGAATCTTGAAGATTAGATGGAACCAAGTAAAGCAGAATATAACTTTTTAAAAGTCCACAGTTTGGCATGAAAAACTTCTTGTGAAAATTGATCGTGAATTAACCGTGAAAATAACACATACGTATATTTTGAAAGTACGAAGACATTAATCGTTTGCATTGTAATAAATCTAACTAAACATTGCTCACTTATTGAGAAGAGTGAAGATATCTCTTTAATTAAAAAAATTCAAAATTACACTTTTATGGCGTGTCAATGGGTTTTTTCGTGTTATCCACTTCTAATAGTTGTCTCCGTTAAAATTAAGGTAAGGATGAGAAATTTTGCTAAGAACTTGTTCACTAAGGCGTCCTATTCTCGTGAGTCAATCGATTGCCTTTTGTCCTTCGAACGACCAACCCAATTGAGATCCATAACAAAAAAAAAACGAAATTAATTTTCTTTTGTGGAATTCGTTATGCTCCAGAGACTACTCCTCGTAATTAAGGGCCGCCCTAGCCAGCAAAGACGGGAAAGTAAAGGCCAGTGGCCCGACGGCATCTGTCGGGCAAGATGCGATTAGCGTGTGGTGGCTTGCTTGAGAGTTGGTCCAACCCACAGGGCCACGCGTACGGCCAGGCCAATCGCGCGATCTCGAGATTGAACAAGTCCCGCCTCTCTCCCTCTCTCTCCTCGTTTTTCTCATCGACCCCTCCAACATCTAAGACTTAAAAAGCCGACAAAATTCGGCACAAAGCCAAGAAAAAAACAAAAGAAGAAGAAGCAGAAAACCACTGTGGCTGTCCTTTTCTTTTCCTCCTCCATCATCGTTCCCACTGTCGTGTCTGTCTGCGCTTTGCGCGCTCGCTGACAAAGGTCCCCTCGTACTGCTGAGAGAGTTCCAACCTTAGGTGACAAGAAATGATTAAACAACGGACGGGAATCAAATGACCCATCAAAGCTTGCCACGCCGAGTTACCGTATGTCCTACCCCTGCGTTTAGACCTTAAGTGGGAATTGCACCAATTTGTTAAAGCAAAGCAATGTACCGTAATTCGATTTCAAAATATCGACGGCACGTGTCGCGCAAGAAAAGGAGTTAAAATGGTACAGATGTGAATTCAAAGTAATTCGTCAATCAAAACTCCGAACGAATGGCCAAAGGAAGAAGGGTTCAAAATTCAACACCGGTTTTGGCCATCTAACTCGGTTCACATCTTGCACCATCCCCCACCTGCAATGGCCTGATTGGCCGAAGCCCACATGAGCTTTTTCCCTAATATTTAGTTAGCCATCCGCCCCACCTCCTTCCCTCATTCTTTGGTCATCCGACTTCGCACGCTCCCATCTCTTTTTTGACTCGCTTTCTCAAGTCCGTGCATCTCTCGCCGCGGATTGCGCGTCCCATCTTAAAGGCCCCCCGCCCCGCCGTACTTATTAACTCTCCAAGACTGCCTCGTCCTCCTCCTCCTCCTCCTCCTCCGTCTTCCTCGCTTTCGTCGTCTTCTTTCTTGAACCAGCGAAGCGAGAGCCCTAGTTAAAACCTCTGCAAATGCAACTCCTGAAGATCTTGAAACTGCCCACCAAGCACCCCCTCTCCCCCTCCCGCCTCATCAATCTCATCCTCATCCCCTCCTCCCTCTACATCGTCTACCTCCTCCTCTCCCTCCTCCTCAGCGGCCACCACTTCCGCTCCGATCTCCGCTCCCTCTCGCGTTCCGGCGATCCCGCTGCCTCCACCTCTCCTGCTCCTGCTCCTCCTCCTCCCCTCTCCCTCCACCACCTCGTCTTCGGCATCGCCTCCAACAAGGACTCCTTCCCCCGCCGCCGGCACTACATCGCGCAATGGTGGCGGCCCGGCATCACCCGCGGCTTCGTCTTCGTCGATGCCCCCGTCCCCGTCCCCCTCTCCTCCTCCGGCTCCGGCGACAACGACACCCGCCTCCTCCTCCCTCCCGTCCGCGTCTCCGAGGACACGTCCCGGTTCCTTTACACCAACCAGCACGGCCTGCGCTCCGCCATCCGCGTGGCCCGCGTCGTGGTGGAGACGGTGGCGATGAACCTGACGGGGGTGAGGTGGTTCGTGTTCGGGGACGACGACACGGTGTTCTTCCCGGATAACCTGGTGAAGACGCTGTCCAAGTACGACGACGGGCTGTGGTACTACGTCGGGAGCAACTCGGAGGTGTACGAGCAGAACCGGGTGTTCTCGTTCGGGATGGGGTTCGGCGGGGCCGGGTTCGCCATCAGCTATCCGCTCGCCAAGGTGCTCGCCAAGGGGTTCGACGGGTGCATCGACCGGTACGCGCACGCCTACGGCAGCGACTCCAGGGTCTACGCCTGCCTGACCGAGCTCGGCGTCGGGCTGACGCGTGAACCCGGGTTTCATCAGGTTCGGTCACATTCAATTTCAATCTACATTTTGATACAGTGAATCCAACATATTATTTCTGAAATAAAATATTTGAATTTGATTTCGAAATCACAATGTTCATCTGATGGATCGATAAGAAGTTGATATCTGTTCTAAATTTCAAAAAGGTGATGTGATCCGGTTACCTAATCTAATTACGTGGTTCGTACTATTGATTTTAAAGTTGATTTTCCTTGATTTGATTTGGTGATTGAAATTTATCAATTGCCGGTGTCAAGGACGACACTTGAGCTCCATCATTTATTTTGCAAGGTCCACCACCACCATCATGACTTGGTTTTTACCCCGAATTTACCATGACACCTTCCCCACGTTCAAAAAACTATAGTACTTCCACCGACTACTTAATTACCAACTTTGCTCTTTCAGCAAAAAGAACAAAAAAGTTACCAACTTTGCAAGGTGATATTTTCAAAAAATTTCCATTATTTTTATTTCGCCTCCATCAATTTTTCTAGCGTTTTACTTTTCGGCAGTTTTTATTATGTGCATTAATGGTATAATATATCCATATCAAGAAAACATAACTATGTCTACATGGTACAACCCATTGAAAACACGATAAACGTTATAAAGAATTTCATAGATTTGTAACTTACATAATTCATAAAGTTAGTGGGATATTTTATGAGCTCAAAATTCATTCGTTAAAATAAGATTTTTTTATTATTTAAAATATATTGGATCGGTTACAATATCAAAATAAGAATATGACTCATCACTTGGCATGTCGCATTATTAATTTATTTTAGGATATCTACCTTGGTATTTTTAGCATTATGTCCGTTCAAAATTGAGTGTTATGGTGAATTATTTTGATAATTATGGGGACAAGTTTCTTTTTAGTCTAAAGCGGTCGCTTGGGCCACTGCATTGTTCTTCGTCTTCCTCTCTGTTTTCATGACGCCGATCACTCTCGCCGGAAACAGTTCGACGTCCGGGGCGACACGTTCGGACTCCTCGCCGCTCATCCAGTCACCCCGCTGTCGTCCCTCCACCACATCGACTACACCGACCCGATCTTCCCCAACATGACCCGACCCGAAGCCCTGCGGCACCTCTTCCGAGCCGCCCGGACTGACTCCCAGCGGCTCCTCCAGCAGTCGGTCTGCTACGACCCGTCGCTCTCGTGGACCGTCTCGGTCTCGTGGGGCTACGCGGTCCAGGTCTTCCCGCGCCACCTGCCGATGACCGAGGCGGTCCGCGTGCGGGAGACGTTCCGGCAGTGGAAGAAGGGCAGCGTGTTGGCGCGGTCGTACGGGTTCAACACCAGGGAGGTCGAGTACGACCCTTGTGAGCGGCCCACCGTGTTCTTCATGAGCAGCGTGGCTACGAGGAAGGATTGGATCAAGAGCGCTTACAAGAAACACGACGATGGCGACTGCCCCAGCGACATGGCTTCGCCGAGGAAGCTGCAGGAAGTGAGGGTCTACTCTCACAAACTCGATCTAAATATCAAACAGGTACCTTCTTTTAGCAATGACATCGAAATTTGAAAGCGATCTCACGGATGGTAAATGATAATTTAAGTAGGTGTATTATGTACATGATGCGCAATCCCATTCAAGTTCTAGTATAATGTCGAGTTCAAACTTGAGTTCAAGTTCAATTGCAAGAGCTGGAGCTTAGCTCAAGCTCAGTTTTGAATTTTCTCTGTTAAACCCAACTTGTGTCCCAGTCAAAGTCGAACTTATAGAAGATTTTATATCCGGTCGTGCTCCATTTCCGAGTATTATACTCGGCCGAGCTCGATGACACCCCTTATGAATGGCACTAGAACGCTGACACTCCGTTCCATTTCAATTCTCAGTTGAAGGCTCCAAGACGGCACTGCTGCGACATTTTACCTTCCTCCGTTGGCAAAGTAATGGAGATTGCCATCAGGGAGTGCGGAGAAGAAGAATCGATCTTCATGCATCAGTAGAGTAGCATTCACCGTTCTTTTTCTTCGGCCAATTTAATGAGCTGATTGTATCACTACAGTGTACATACTTCCTTCCTCTCAATCCATAATGCAACCATACTGAGGATCACCGACCATATTTGTGTCGTATTAATAAATGCATAAGCAGAAACATTACTGAAGTGCCGGGCTCTTTCTGCAAAATGAGTTCTTATTACTGTTCTCATCAAACCAAAACGGTATGGTAGGCGAAGCATAAAATTATCTATACGAATTGGCAATCTGTGACCTAGTCATCCATCTGGTAAACTTCATCTCGAATAATGAAATCTTCTAGGCAAGTTTGACATCACTGGCCTCTCGCAGCAATTTGTTTTGCTGGTGTAGAAAAATCAACGTCCTCACAGAAACTCATATGGTAAAAACTAATCGTTGGTCTGATTGGGCCTGACTTAATCCATTTCTAGCTAGATGGGATCTGTGAAGACCAAATGGTATTCCATTCTCCATAATAGACGAGCTACTATTAAGCGCAAATCTAGATTTCTTGAATGTTTAAAACAGGTTCTACAACTAGATAACAGTCAACTCTGTGATTCTTGCTGGGTGGGAGTGGGGGGCATTGTTATATAATTGACTCTAGTTAATCTTTGGATGAATATGAGAAACCGACTTTAATAATTAGGCTGGCCAAACAGGAACGTGAATACAAGAGCTCTCAAGCAAGCTTACCAATTTTTCATGGAAATGAAGGTGGTATTGTGTGAGGTTGCTATCTCACAATGGCCATCCACCGTGATTACGAGGAAGTTTGTTTTACAGAAACATCGAAAAAATACCTCCTTCCAGTGTCTAGCAGTCGATGACCAGCATATTGATTGGTAGGTAACTGTAATGTATTTCTAGAAGATGAAGTATTGTTGAACAGCTCAGCTTGTTCAAAATTTCTGATTAGAACAAATATTCTCTCAATAAAAAATCTACCAAAGACGACCAAGGAATGCTGTCACGAGCTTCTGTCTGGACATGGTGAAGATGAGGAATATATTGCACATTTAGGATCACCATGCCTACTGGTTTTATTGTTATGGTCGTCTTGCTGCTTTTGTCCCTTAAACAAGTTGATACCCCCTCTTCTAGTCTTCTAATGGAGACAAGTGCAGTATGTGCTCTTTGCTTTCTCTTTGTTTTGTCCCTTGTTGATTTTTTTGGTTCTAGGAAAGCTCAGGTTGAACCCATCAACTCATGCAATACTGCACATACTTTCTCTCTGGGGAGTGTTTTTGAGCTCAATTTGATTCCTACTCTCGTTTCACTTGCAGCAAATGCTTCTCTAAGCAGCTTCGTTACTGCTACTATTGGCATCGTTCTAATGTGGTATATGGCCTAATAAGTGTAGAGCTTATATGAACCAGGGAATATGTCACACTTGTGCTGATAACACAGCCTGTCAAATCCGCCAAATCTGTCCCGACCAAAAGGAAGCTTTCACCGTGTACGAAGCTTGTTTGTTGCAGTATTCATAGCACTTTTTCTCAACTGTAGATGGTACTCTTAGATTGGCGCTGCGTAATGCTGGGAACATATGCAACCCGCTTATTACAGTGTTCTGCAGAAACTACTAGGAAATGTCTTATCCATGGCTGCAACAAGTCCTTCTTTCTTTTCCTATTTGTAAAGTTAGTCATAATTCCTGAACATCATTTCATCTACTTATCCAATTGCCCACTAGAAATGTAAGTGAAGCAATGTGCTCGTCCAATGAGGTGTTGGAACTTGCTTCAGGTTACGAAGCTTCCCAACATCACACGTTAATAATCATTGAATGTGGTCTAAGAAAAATAGGTTTATACAACAAATGAGGGTAGCGAGCAAGATTCTTCTTAAGAAACACGCATGAATTTCATGTCCATCTGCCATAATAGCGTTTGCTCTTCGGAGATCTCTACCAATTCAATGTATTCTTTAGGTCTGTGACCAACTTTCTTTCAAATTAAGATCTCCACTTGCCTGACCAACCACTTCGAGCCAGGGAAAGCCAAAGCAGTTATCAAATAAGATACTTGATCATGCAGGAAGTGACAGTAAAACAATTATCATTGCTTTAGCCATTCCTGGCGTTGCTGCAGTGGCGGTCATATCCATACCCTTCAGTTACTTTGGAGAAGATATTCGACAATCCTGCTTGGTAATCAGCACATTCTTAGAACTGTAAATCACTCAAAATAGCATAACAAGTTTTAGGCTTTCTGGGATTTTCTCCATTCCAGGCCGCCTGTAGAGAGTTGAGGTCGACAGTCAGCTCTAACTTCACCCGAATATTTTAGCTGCTTGTGATTTAGATAGTGGTCATGACTATGATGATAGCAGTGAAGGTATGCCATAGCTTTTTCATCAGTGTAAGAACACAGCGCTGTGACAGACAGCTTTAGTAATGACTATAGACTTGGACAACGTGGTTTTGATTCTGTTTACAGGGTACTCCTTACTCTCCACCTAGGTAATGAGAATTCATTCTATTAATTCTAATTGACGCCATCAGAACGCAAATTTCGGGGTAGATTGCCTGACGGACAAGAAATAGCTATCCAGTACCTAGGAGCATGGTTCAGAAGAGCTGAAAACAGAAATTTTGGTGGTTGCCAAAGTGCTGCATCGAAACCTGGTGAGGTTGATAGGCTTCTGCTTAGAAGAAGGGGAGAAACTTCTTGTCTACGAATTTATGCCTAAGGGGAGCTTGGACAAATTTTTGTTCGGTGAGAACCCTTTCAATAAGAGTCCTATATCATGGAAGGTTACTGTTCTTTTGCTTATAATCTTCCGTTCTCCTTTTAAGCTACCATTGTCAGTAGAAAATATCTGCTTAGTCCTGTTTTTCCACACTCATAATTATTGGCGAGCGCTTGATGCAGATCATTGTAAACGGTTTAATTTAGAATGGGAGGGGCGGTACAATATTGTTGTTGAAATTGCTCGAGGCCTGGTTTATCTCGAGATCTAAAAGCAAGCAATATTTTCTTGGATAAGGACATGAGTCCCAAAATCTCTGATTTTGGTTTGGCGAAGTTATCATCTGGAAGCAAGGCTCATGGAAATACAGTTCGGGTCGTAAGTCAAGACTCCCTGTATGATTATCATCTATTCTTTAGAAAATTTAGCACCACATAACAGCAACTTTGAATAGATTGCGAGACATTAATATCACAAATGCGCTCTATAAATTCATATTCCTTTCCCAGTTCTTGTTAATGTTGTCAGACTTGATGTTCATAGAAGGTTTTTGACATCCCAGCCAGTTGTTGCATGTCTAATATCATAGCAAAATTGTGATCTCATGTTCATGTCTCTCAAACCGATTACTTGATTACTGTGTCATCAATCAATGGATTGAAGTGGATACATGGCACCGGAATACGTTCAGAAAGGACATTTCTCCTCAAAGTTGGATATCTATAGCTTTGGCGTTTTATTGCCGGAGACTCTGACTGGTCGAAAAAACTTGAGTTTCAGCACAGTAAATCTTCCAAATCAAGTAAACACATGCAGCACCTCTCACTTTCCAGATCCTAGAGTTTTGTCAACACTTCTGTGCATTTAATCTGTTCATTGTGTCACAGGCATGGTATCATTGGACAATGGAACAAAATCAAAGATATTAGATCCGACCTTGGGCAACAAATGGTCGAGAGATGAAGTCCTGAAATGCATCAAGATTGGATTGCCAGATAGTGGCTGCTCAAACTGCTTGCAAGATATTATCTCTTACATGTCAACAGAATGCAACATAAAAAAAGTTTGTGAGGTATCATCTCTGAGTGGCCATCACGAGATATATCCATACGCTTTGCCATATTCTACAACACCAGAGTTGCCGCTACAACCTTTTCCTTCTCAACCTCCTCCGCTGCTCTCCGCCACCACTGTGGCTTCTCAATCACCTCTTCTGGCTACAAGTCCCTTGAATAGCTGCAAAGGTAACGTTTTTATCCTCTTGAACGGAGCAATTGGTCAGTAAAAGCAGATAAATCCAAAAATGTTCACCTCAATTGCTTTATGGGCAATTTATTGGTATTTATAAAAAGAGGTGGTACATCTAGGGGCAGTATATAACTGAAAAACTCTCTTAGGGTGAGTGTTGATTAAAACTATATGCTTGCCAGCTTGTGCTTGGCCTGTTGAGGCAATGGGACCCTTATTTTCATCGGCCATGAAGATTGTCAGTGTGGTTTACTGAACATTTACCAGCGAACATGGCCTACTGTGTTTAACCTTTTACTAATCTGGTTATTCCACTGCTTTTGACCAAGTTCATACTACATTCCTGTCTATTAATGGAGAAAACTGCAATATGTGCCCTTCATATTCTCTATTTTTGGTCCCTCCCTCAATTTCTCAGTCCTAGTAAGCTCCGGTTCCTCCTATCAGCTCTTGTGAGAGTTCATATAATTCTGATCCTCGGTGTGCTTTTGAGCTCAATTTGAATCCTACTCTTGCAACACTTGCGGCTAATGCTTCTCAAAGTGGCTTTGCCACCACTTCTATCAGTAAAGACTAATGTAGTGCGGGGCCCAATAGAGTGCAGAGCTCATCTAACCGTCTAATAATGTCAAACTTGTTCTGATATTGCGGCCAGTGAAATCTGCCAATTCTGTCCCAACCAAGAGGAAGCCTTGGCCGCATATGTATACTGTTCATGGAAACATTTATATTGGTTCTTTCTCTCAAATGAGGATAAGAGTCCAAAATTTACGCTTGTAATTCTGGGAAGGAAGGTAAGCTACCCTGCTCCTTTTAAAGTGTTCTGCAGAAAGTAAAGAGACAAGTATGATCCACTACTGCAGGGGCAAGCCCTTCTATATCAGCCCTCTGGATCTCACCTTACAATGCAGTTTGGTGCTCTGTTAGCTTAGTGGACAGCCGCTGCTTTGAGCGCTTGCAAAACCTTGTTGGTTGTATTCCGGTGTCATGTCCTGGAAATCAGGTTCTTAGGATGTTACTCTAGGTGGCGGTACCTTATACAAGATATATCTATTTCCTTTATACCTTTAGCTGTCTCCACCCCAATGTATTACTCCAGTCGTCTTTGAGTAGGAGTCATGGTGCGTGCAATATTCTCTTGGACTTAGTAAATACTATATAGCCACTGGCAGAAAATTATCCGTAGGAATTCATCTCAGCATTTTTACCTTAGAACAGCATTGCAGTTATTTGCATAGGAACTGCTAAATCCGTTTTCCCGCTTTAGATGTAAAAGAAACTATTGAAGATTCACACTATGACAGGTTATGTATTATCTAATATGGTGTAGGAAATATAGGTTCATGCAATCTTTGAAGGTAGTAATGTAAAATTTTTCTATTGCAAGTAAGATTCTTCAGAAAAAAACACACCCATGAATTTCATGTCTGTCTGCCATAATTTGTATCATTGCTCTTCAGAGATCTCTTGCATAACTCTCATGGTGAATGTTTGCGCGTTGCTAATAATTTGTTTTTTGATTACTTTTGTACAAACTAATGTCGATCCAAAGCAAACAAAAGTTTGCCCCCTTCTAACCATTTCAATCCAGATGAATGTAAAAGCCATCAAGTAATGTGGTTGATCATGCAGGAAGTGACAGTAGAAAGATCATTATTGCTGTGGCCATTACTACCGTTGCTGGATAAGTCATGTGTATACTCTGCCATTACTTCCTCTGGAGAAGGGATCAGAAAATATTTCTCGGTAGCCACTACATTCTTAGAAATGTAAAATCTCACGAACGGCAACAATAGGTTTTAAGCATTTTGTTTTTTTTCGTCCATTAGATGCCACTGTAGAGAGTTCATAAGCATCAGTCAGTTCACTGTCCATGGATCTTTTCTGTAACTTGTTGCAATTCAGATGATATTCACGACTATGATGACAGAAGTAGAGGCATAGTGTCGCTTTTAATCAGTTTAAGAACACTTATCAGGGCTGCGACGGACAACTTTAGTAATGGCAATAAGGTTGGACAAGGTGGTTTTGGTCCTGTTTACAAGGTATTCCTTATGCAGTGCCTACCTAATCTGTAAACTAATTCGGTTCATATTAATTGAGTGTATCTGACTGCAAACTCCAGGGTAGATTGCCTGACGGACGAGAAATAGCTGTTCAGAGATACAGAAATTTCGGTGGTTGCTAAAGTGCTGCATCGGAGCCTTGTGAGGTTGTCAGGTTTCTGCTTGGAAGAAGGGGAGAAACTTCTCGTCTGTCAATTCATGCATAATGGAAGATTGGACAAATTTCTGTTCCGTATGAACCCTTTCATTAACATTATCTATTGGTAGACTGCTGTTAGATTTTGCGCGATCTTTCATATCGTATTGGGCATGCTGCAATTCTAACGATACATATCCTTACAATTTTTTGCTTGTTTGTCATATATGTGAGAACCATGCATATGAATCTTCTATTTTCTTCTTGTAATTAACATTAGGAGCTGGAGTTCCTGCTCCATATTGTGTTTTAACACTTACAATAAACGTGAAATGCTAGATGCAGATCCGTGCGAACGCTTTTGATTTATTTTGCGGAAGGCCTAGTTTATCTCCATGAAGATTCTCAGCAAAGGGTCGTCCATCGAGATTTGAAAGTCAGCAATATATTGTTTAATAAGAACATGGGTCGGCAAGATTATCTTCCGGAAGCAAGACTCATGGTCACACAGTTCGGGCTATGGGGACATAATCGAGAATTCCCGTATGATTGTCAACCAATTTTATAGCAAGTTTAGAAACTAGCAACTAGAAACTTTGAATAAACCGTGAGACATTGGTCATCGAAATTTTCTCTATAAATTCGTATTCCTTTCCAACTTAGTGGATGTTTATGCAACGCTTTTGGACATTTATTTTCACATCTGTATTTGCATGTCTAAAACTACTGCGAAATTGTGATCTTATGTTTCACAGTACTCAAACTGATTACTCATTCTTGTATCATCGGCAGAAATGGATATATGGCCACCCAAATATGTTCAGAATGGACATTTCTCCGCAAAATCTGACATCTATAGCTTTGGCATTCTTGTGTTGGAGATTCTGACTAGCCAAAAAAACTCAAGTTTTAGCAATGCAATAAATTTTCCAAATTGTTACGGAAGAGGCAAGCAATCGAACAATAAAATAGACTGAATAAAAATAAATAAATCAAAGACAATATTTATGTGGTTTGATTGTAGTGACCTATGTTCATGGGGAGAAGAGCAATAAATACACTTGAGTCACCCACTATCTCAAACAATATTTAGCCCCGCAAATCCTTGTGAAATAATATCTTAATCTCGCAAAGGAATTGACACGCAAATCTCACCACAAGATTTAATCAGTTTCAACACTAATCAAGAAAATTACCGAAATAGTCTAAACTTATTGTAATTTTTCTAATTCAATCCTAAACTCTTTTTTTTTTTGTCATTTTAGTCATAAACTTTTTGCAATTGTGTCAGTTCAGTTCATTCAGCCAATTTTAGTCAGCTATTTGATCGATGTTGATGTGGTGATTATTTTTATAATATTTTATTTTTTCGAATTTTTTATTAATTTTTTTCTTCTTTTTTTTCCTCTCTCTCCTTTTCTCCTTCCTCCTTCCTTTGGCTGTCGGCAACTAACTAGAGGCTTTCGCCAGCCTCATGGAAGCCTGGCTGTGGTTGGGTGGCCTCACTCAAGTTGCCCACCATCGCTCGCCAAGCTAAGCGAGGCTCCCCCTCGTGGATTTGGCAAGGGTCGAGCCTCACTGGCCATGGGTGATCCAAGGGCGAGCAATGTAATTGAGTCTTCTTGTGCATATCTAGTTCTTCTTCATACCCAAAGGCAAGGCCATGGTTGGGTGGGAGTGAGCCTTGCCTTGTCACTGGCAACCCTTGCTAGCTTCAGGCAAGGTCAGGCCTTGCCCCCATGGCCAGCAAGGCTTGACCCTTGCCAGATCTGATGAGGGTAAGCCTTACCTAGCCTAGTTGCCGTCCTAGGCGAGGTCGCCTAGCGAAGGCCCGGCTTCCTCAAGGTTGGTGAGGTCCCTTGTTGGCCCTACCTTGATTAGTCACTAGTGGCTAGAGGAAGGAGGAAGAAGGAGAAAAAGAGAGAGAAAGAAATAAAAAAATCGAATAAAGTAAAATATTATTAAAATAATTGCCATGTCAACATCGGTCAAATGGCCAGTACTAGTCAATGTTCACGTTAGTGCCGGCCGACTAGAATTTGCCAGATTGACTGAACTTGGATAATTGTAAAATGTTTAGGACTGAATTGATAAAAAAATGTTTATAATTGAATTGAACAAATTAAAATAGATTTATGACTGTTTTGGTAATTTTCTACTATAATCTTCTTGATCTAATTGCATGAACGGAAACCCAAGGAAATAATCCATGCCAAGCGCTGGTTTAGAAACGGCACTTCAAGAAGCACTTCACGTATCGATCAGCAGCTGCCCATCAGGAGTCCTCCATCCGAATATTTTTATGCATGTAAATGTGAGCCCCTCTCTCTTTGCCGACTCCCAGGAGGATTTGGTCAACAAGTGTTCATAGATAAACTCCGAGTTTGACCAAACTTAATCTTCAAGACGCGCGTGCAGGAAACGGAATCATGATGGGATCGGTCAACAAGTCCAAGATTTGGACTTTCCCTTTCAATTGCTTATGCCACGGTTCAATAAGGAAATAGATTTTGGTATACTTCAAACTTGGACCTAATCAAAATTCAAGATTTCCATTCTTGATTCTGATTTCAATACGGAGACAATCTTTATTTTACTCGTGTATTTTATTGAGGTCGGGTTTTCGTTTACGTCGGGCTCGAACTCGACACATATATTTTATTACAAACCATTTAAATGTTTACAATACCAACTTTCTGAAATTCTAATGTTTTGTCAACATTTAAGTGCATTTAACCTGCTCTACTTGCCACAGGTATGGAATCAATGGAACAACGGAACAAGCTCAAAAATAATGGATTCAACCTTGGGCGACGAATGGCCAAGAGATGAAGTCCTGAAATGCATCAATGTCGGATTGCTTTGTTAGAGAGTGTGCTGCTGATAGACGTTCAATGTCTAAGGTGATTATGATGCTCAATTACACTACAACACCTCCAACTCTCACAAGGCCAGCCTTCAATGTCCCTTACAAGAATCCTGGTCCAAGGTCAGCAAAGGAAAGTTGTGGTGCATATAAAACTGATAGATACAGAGGTTACATCAGCACGTGAGCTTCTAAATGATTTTGAGGTTAGCGATTGCATCCACCCTGGGGGATAAAAGGAAAATGCATAGCTCAAAGAAACAAGATCTCTCTCTCTCTCTCTCTCTCTCTCTGGGGTCAATTCCTTCCCAAGTTTTTGAGAGTTAAGAGTATGACTATTGTTTGTGGGCAAAGGAATCGAAGTTGCAAATGGTAAATGTGGAGGAGAATCGATCTTCATGCATCTTGCAAGTGAACTATATACTATGTCTTTCCTTTCCCAGCCATTGCACTGGATGATTTTGTAGTAATGTAATTGCATACAGTCTAATACTCCATGACAGTATTATACTGACTACATCTTGCACCTGTTCTGGACCTACATATGGATGTTAAACGTACTATTTTCAAAGTTCAGTGCCACACTTGCCTGCAGAAATTCTTATTTTCTGGCCAGCAAATTTCTCTGTCTGGCTAACATCTGCTATCTATTTGATTTGTTATCTTTAGGTAACCAGGGAAGTGGTGATATCATGATCTAAATGTTTATTGTCCAATACAAGACAGGCCGATTCACCGATGCCTTGCTTTAGATCTCAATAAGATCGTCATTATGTAGTGGCTGGAAGCTTCTACTTATCTTTAAGAACCACTAATGCATCATCCACTGGAAGCTCAGTACCATCCCTGGTACAGTCCAACATCCTAACGCCAATTGTAATCCATCTAAGATGAAATTGAGTTTGGTCGCACAAGCTGCAAGAGTCGCCACGACAATTTCTTTCCACTGTTACCTGTTCGAGTCTCCAAATCTTAACTTAATCTTTGCTCATGCAACGTAAAAACTTGCTTTACTTGCCGAACATGTCCCAATGCCAAGACTTTCTTGTTCCTATAGGCCTTAATCTAAAACGTACTGCTTTTTCAGCGATCACCTCCTACCTAGTAGTTGCATACCACCGCACCAAGGATACGAGGTGCATTATTTTGGGGAGTGGTAGCTTTCAGGAAATCTTAAAAATGATAAAATTAAAGCTGCATTGATAAAGACTATTCATCCTCACATGTTAAAGCTAATTAAAGGGTGTATTTGTTTTTCACGGAAATCGTATCATTTTTGAAAAATATTTTCAATGAAATCATTTTCCATGAAAATAATTAGTTTTCTTGTGTTTGGTGATATGTAATTGAAAATATTTTCAGGCATTTAGGGTACGTTTGTTTCACGAAAATTGTACCATTTTTGGAAATAATTTTCCATGAAAATGATTAGTTTTTTCGTGTTTGATAATATGTTATTGAAAATGTTTTCAAGCGTTTGGATCGCATTTAGAAAATGATTAAATAATATTTAAATTAACAATTTAAAAAAAGAGAGAGATTTTGAAGAGTAAAAGAAAATGATAGAGATGACCTAATAAAAAAGGAATAATCTAAAGACTTGATAAAAAGGGAAAGTGTTTTTCTCTTCTTATACACAGGAATTCATTTTCCCAAAATAATACATAATATTCATGTTGACTGGAAAGTATTTTCCATTGATCAAATCGTTTTTGGAAAAACAAACAGCGGAAAGTTTGGAAAATATTTTCCAGGAAATTACTTTCATTGAAACAAACGCACCCTTAAGTTATTAGAGAAATATGACCAAACAAATAGAAAACTGGGCCGGCCAAACAACGTTATATCAGGACTTTTTCCTGCAAGTTTTGTTCTTTATTGTGGAAATGATTGGGACCTTTTATCGCGATCTTCCTTGAAATTGTATTGTCAATTCCATCAGTAGCAAAACGCGTTTTACTACCATTCAGTCGAATTCCGGTTCAGAAAATGTAGCGGTCAGCCTCACATATAACGTGGTCAACAACAATCACCCAACATTACTTTAAGGAATTCTTTGTTGTCTTGTCGGATAAATTTCAACTTGTACAGATTGTTTGATCAGGACATTTTGTTTCCTTATAAAATTAAAATGACTGAAGGCCAATAAAAAGTTGTATCAGAAGTTTTTAGTTTTTGTGAAATATGGGGAGGAAAATTTTCGCATCTTCAAACCCATTAGTCAGTTATACATGCCGGGGCAACTGCTTGAAAATCTCTTTCTGCTTTTTATACTTTCAATGTTCCAACTGCCTCCTCCAGTCTCTAGTGCAGAACATCGCAATGGATTCTCTTCAGTTACTCTTTCTTTTATGTCTTCTTCAAGGATTCTGTTTTACAAAATGCCAGCTTCTGAATAGAACCTCTTGCAATTCCACAACCAACTTCACTTCTGGGAGCATTTTTCCAGTCAATTTGAATCTTACTCTGGCTTCTCTGGTTGCCAATGCTTCGATAAGTGGGTTCGCCACCAGTAGTTTCGGTCAGGATCCTGACACTGCATATGGCCTAACACAGTGCAGAGCTTATGTAAGTAAGGAACAATGCCAAACCTGTGTTGAGACCTCAGTCAGGGAGATCCGCCAGCTTTGTCCCAACCAGAAAGAAGCTTTCATCCTGTCTGAAATTTGTTCACTTAAATATTCAAATCAGAGCTTCTTCTCAACTGCTGACAGTTCTTCCAAAATTGGGTATTGTAATACTGTGAAGGTGACCCAAACTGCTCTTTTTCAGAGTGTTTTGGCGAACTTAATGTTAAACCTTTCATCCTCAGTCATATTGAGTCCTTCCAGATTGGTAAACGGGAGCTCTGCTTATATGGATTCCAAAATGATATATGCTATGGTGCAGTGCACACCTTCTTTGGCAGCTAGTGGCTGCTTGAACTGCTTGCAAGATATCACCGCATACATGTTGACAGGGTGCAACCTAAATGAGGGTTCTAGGATATTATCTCTAAGTTGTGATCTCCGGTATGAGATGTATCCATTCTCTTTGACATATTCACCTACACCGGCACCGTTGCCGCCACCTCTTCCTTCTCAATATCCTTTGCCACCTGGGCGTAATTCTGCTACTAATTCTACAAGTCCCTCGAGCAATGGTAATGTCAACTTTTATTTTCTTTTGTGCTGAATAGTTAGTTTGTAAAATCAAGTAAATTAAATAATGTTCAGCTCGATTGCTTTATGCATAATTCAAAACATCAGGCAAGTGCATCTTACCATGCAGGAAGTAAGAAGAAAAGAACCATTATTCTTGTGGTCCTTCCTGTTGCTGGTGCAGTGGTAGCACTGAT
This sequence comes from Corymbia maculata, assembly GCA_014182735.1. Taxonomy (NCBI): domain Eukaryota; kingdom Viridiplantae; phylum Streptophyta; class Magnoliopsida; order Myrtales; family Myrtaceae; genus Corymbia; species Corymbia maculata. The sequence continues at coordinate 6,321,909 of CM024692.1, forward strand.
GATAATCTTCAGTTGCTGCTTTTGGCAAAAGGCCCCCAAAAAAGTACTAGGTAATGGATTCTTTAGCTGTCAAGTTATTGATGATACGTCGCCTGAAGAATCTTGATGCTTCTCTTTAATTTATTGTATTCTAGTCATGAAGATGTAAAACTGCAGTAGTTCTCTTTCAAATATCCTTATAAAGCTATCTGAGAGAAACCACTCCAGTTTGTTGTGAATCAGATGGTGGTCACAGTCATGATGAGAGCATTAGAAGCAAGGAATCACTTGTGATCAGTCTAAGGAAACTGAAGGAAGCGACAAGAGACTTCTCCGATGAATATAAGCTTGGTGAGGGTGGTTTTGGTTCTGTTTACAAGGTCTCATCTGCTGATGCTTAACCCATTTATAATGTTAGTTTTGTGCGCACAACTTGACTCATACAAGTAAAATTTTAGGGCAGATTGTCTGATGGACGAGAAATAGCAGTGAAAAGGCTATCAAGTAGCTCAGCACAAGGGCTGCAAGAGCTAAAAACAGAAGTCTTGCTGGTTGCCAAGTTGCTGCATCGGAACCTGGTGAGGCTGTTAGGCTTCTGCCTGGAAGAAGACGAAAAGCTTCTTGTCTATGAATTCTTGCCCAACGGGAGCTTGGACAAAATTCTATTTGGTAATGAACCCTTTTTACGTAAATTCATATGGAGTGAAAGCTTACTATGCGATTGAGCATCATCATCTCCCTCCTGACTACAAAAATGACTAGCTAGCCTATTCGGTGTAGGATTTGAGCCCCCTTACATTCTCAGCGCTGAAAATTGAGCTTTTATGCATTCTTTTTACACCCCAACCCCATCCCTTGGAAAGAAAAAGGTACCACCAAAGAAAGGAAAGAGTGAGATGGTGGTTTTTGTTCTTCCAGTGAAGCGAAGATCATTCTTAACTAAGTCTTGAAATGCCCCATATCACCTAGTCGTCATGGTTTTGTCGTTCCGTATCATAAACTTCAGGGGATAAGAAAGCAACTTCATATGCATTGTTCTCTTCTTTTTAATTGACATTGTGCTCGATCTGTGTTTTGGACATGGATGTAGATCAGATCAAAAGGTTTAGCTTGGAATGGGAGAGACGTTACAGAATCATAGTTGGAATTGCACGTGGCCTACTTTATCTGCATGAGGATTCTCAGCTGAGGATCATTCATCGAGACTTGAAAGCCAGCAACATACTCTTAGATGAGGGCATGAATCCCAAAATTGCCGATTTTGGTTTGGCCAAGTTATTCTCTGGAAGTCAGACTCAAGGCAACACACTGCGCATTGCAGGAACATTGTAAGTCATGAGTTCTATTATGATTACCGATCAATTTCCCACTATATCTAGAAGCAAGGAATGGTATGCGCGCATGCACAAGCAGAGACAGTTTTAGTGATAATGCGTAAGATCATGAATGTGATTGTCATCCAGTCTTCACGTTGCTTGCTCGACTGATTTCTTGTTCTTTGTTTTGTGGTGCGAAGCGGATACATGGCTCCAGAATATGTCCAGCACGGACACTTCTCCACTAAATCCGATGTCTTTAGCTTTGGTGTTTTGGTGCTGGAGATCGTGACAGGACGAAAGAACTCAAGTTCCCACAATCCAGTTAACCTTCAAAGCCATGTAGGGGTTTCGCAGCATTGCCTTCTTTCTTGAAAATACAGAGTTGCATGAGTATGTCGGCTTATATTTCCTTGTGCAACTTGTTGCAGGCATGGCAACATTGGGCCAATGGAACGGCTTTAGAACTCCTAGATCCAACCATAGGTGATCAGTTCCCAAGGTACGAGGTCCTGAAGTGCATCCAGATTGGCTTGATGTGCGTTCAAGATGGTCCTGCTGACAGGCCTTCGATGTCTGAGGTGATCACGATGCTCAGCAGTTACACAATCTCTTCTCCAGCACCAGCAAGACCAGCCTTTTATTATGTCCCCATGGAGAAACAGGAAGCAGGCTCAGCCAAGGGAAATTCCAATGGATCTTCGAGTGATCAGATCAAATCTTCGTCAGTGCATGGATCTGTAAATGGGGTTACAATTAGTGAAATGCGTCCACGCTAGGGATCAAAGAAGTAGAGCCCAGATGCCAAATTTATGTTAGATTCTCCTCTCACGCCTTTTTTCTTTTTTTCCCATTTTGGGTTCTTTCGGATTTGGCTAGCTCCTCTAAGCTGCGGTCGTCTAGAATAATACTGGTTTCGAAAACCAAGCAGTTGCCGACTCGCATACAGTGCGATTGACTAGTAACAGTACCACCTTCTTGGAAGGTCATTATCTTACTAAATAAATTTCAGATTGTTTGATCAGATGGTTTCGTTTGTTTCTTACAATAAAATGATGGCAGGCCAAGAAGGGCCTATCAGAAGTTTGTCTACTATTGTGACATGTTGAGAGGGAGTCATGGACTTTTTATCTAGCACAATCAAAATATTTATATCCAATGCAGCTACTGCTTCTAACTCTTCTAGTATAAGATTTTTAATCAGAACTCCAACACTGCCTTCCTCGCTCCGCCATAGATGCTGTCTGGCCACTCTTTCTTCGATGTATTTCTCAGGTGCTTGGGTTTACTAAATCTCCTTTTAATATAACCTTTTGCAACTAGGGATGTCAAGAATTGAACTGAAATCAAAGTCAAATTAAAATTGCATGTGTTTTTGATTTAGTTAATCAAAAAATAACTGTTAAATTTTCCTATTTGATTTGGTTTGAATTGAACCAAATTGATTGAAATTCTTAATAAATTCATAACCGAAAAATTGATAAGTTAGGCAAAAACCAAAGCATCAAAAAACCAAAAGGAAAAATAAGGAAAACTAAACATAACCAAATCGGATTCTCAGTTTGGTTTGTATTTGGTTCTAATCGGATTTGGTATCACACTTTATCGGTTCAGTTTAGTTCGATTTTTTCAGAAAAATTGAATTGTTTATACTCATACTTGCGACATATACTTGGTTTCCTCAATCGTACAGGGTGGGTTAGTTATTCGAGCTCCGAGAGGGTTTGACAATGCATCTAAAGATTTACTATTACGTATGTCAGAAATCAAGATGTTGAGAAACGAATGAAGCAAGTGATATAAGAAGTGGAAATCGCGGAAAGAGTGTTAATGCCACCAAGTTATTATTTCAGACATGTGAAGTGCGTTCATCAAGTTTTTTTTTTTTTTTCGGTCATAGTGTTTACCAAGTTGTCTAACATAGGCTTGCACAAGTAACCAATCATACCTAAACGTATTGTATTGATGTAAATTTAGTCTAAATTATGTAATTTTACTAATTTAGTCTTAAATCTTTACACAAAATTTCAATATAGCCCATTCGGTCAATTTTCATTGGAAATAAGTGATGTGACAATCCAGTAATTTTCGACCATCCTATATGGCACATCAACACATCGGTGATCTCTAGTTGTGCAAAATTTAGGACTAAATTGGTAAAATTGGAAAATTTAGGACAAAATTAACGTATGTTTAATAGTTTGTGGGACTAATTGAATAATTTCTCCACTTTTACTAGAATAAAAGGTACAAACGTTGCACGGTAGTCGCTTGAATTCATATGTCAAATTTAGTTGAGTTCCGACATGTTTATACTTGATTGTGGCTTGATATCACAGTCAATTAGTTCAATTTGTCCATTCTGATTATAGTTCCTGAACACAAATGTTAATAACATATGCATTATATACATCTGAAGATTTTTGTGTTTTTTTGAGTTCAATCCGAGCTTTAGATACAATTATAAGGGGGAAATTAGTTCTTCGCCATGGAATTGAGCCAAAATGAGCTTTACCACGACAAGACTTTATCAAGTTGATCTCAAACACCGAGAGTTAAACTTGATCGAGCTTGAGTCCAGTATTGAACCTACAATATTACCGCCTTAAAGAAATTTATCGACTCGATTCATTTCGATTGCAACCTTGTATAAAACGTATCAGGCTGGGTTCAGCTGATTTCTTAATTCGGCTGGTCATGACCTGGGAGTGTCTATATTCTTTTAGCATGTTCACGGTGTCAATTAGAGATGGGCTAAAACAAGAGCAGGTGCCAGGTTTTCCAACGGCTTCCATTATAAAAACGAGTCAATCAATGACAGAACCTACTCTTTTATGATGTCCGTCGCTGTGCCTCCTGTTTTGGTATCTTGAGAATGTTGCGTTTTGATACTAAAATGGTGGGTTAGAAGCAGGATTAGGTATACTTCTCAAGACAGTACTCCAACTTCACATGGACGCCGCGAACTACTCCTTGTTTGGATTTTACAGTTTTCTTCAGCAAGATCAGAATTATCAACACTGGCACTTTCAGAAATACGAACGCCGAAGTTAACCTGCAAGAACCCACAAAAATTTCTTTTAAATTGAAACTATCGGAATTTCTAAGAAATATTATTTGCGAAAATCTGCTGGTCAGCCTTAAATGAGGTGTTGAAATATTATCTCATGTCGATCGATAATGGGTCATAAATGCTCTCTATATTCATATGATTTTCTCTACTTATCAACTTAAACTTTTAAATAAGATAATCTAATATGATATCAGAGTTAGTGTTATTCCTTTCACGAAAGTGTAGATTTGCGTAGCCAAAATTTCATGTGTTGCGTAATTTGGTTGGTGTATAAGTGAAGATATTGAAGTACTATTTCATGTTGATTGACAATAGGTCTTAAATGTTCTTTATATTAATGCGGTTTCCTCTACTTATTGGCTTAAGCTTTTGGAGTAAACTTTTTAACACTAGTAAAAGAATTAAACAATATTGAACTTAAAGATTAATCTAGATGGAAAAGAATATGAAGATATTTATTTGGTAACAGCCTGTCCCCGCATGATACTCGAACCAACTCCAACATGTTGAGATATGGTGCAGTAGTATTTTTATTCCATTAGAACACTTGAAAGATCCCTCCCTTTCTATATATAGATGAATTGCTAGGCCAAACTGAAACCAACTCTTCCTATTCTCAGCAACATCCTTCCACCTTCTGTCCTAACCAGTTCGCTTCAGCTGCTTTGCCATTTTGCTCTTCTTGCAGTTCAAAATGGGCATGCCGAGAACCTTTCTAATGTCACTCCTGTTTGCAACTGTGCTTTTCAAATTAGCCATGGCAACTAATTACGTGGTTGGAGGTGTAAACGGAGGTTGGGACACGAACACTGACCAGACTACTTGGGCGTCATCTCAGAGGTTCTTAGTAGGAGACAATCTGAGTAAGTAGCATCCATTTCACACGTCTTGATGTAATTCAACTTTGTATTGACAAAAGATCATCCAAGCGTTTGTATTATCAAATAATTCAATCAACTTGCTGCTGTTTTCAGTATTTCAGTACTCACCTGGCCACGATGTATCTGAAGTTACCAAGGCAGACTATGACTCCTGCCAAGTGACTAGTCCTATCCAAACTTACACGAGTGGCTCCACAGCCATCCCTCTTACATCTCCTGGCAAAAGATACTTCATTTGCAGTTCACCTGGACACTGTGCTGCTGGAATGAAGCTCCAAATCAACACGCTGATGGCTTCCTTGGCTCCATCTCAATCTCCTGCCACTTTGCCTCCTCTAGGACCTGTCTCTACTCCATCACCTATTACAGAGGCTGATCCAGTAATGCCTCCATTGCCTCCTCTAGGACCTGTCTCAACTCCAATACCTGCTACAGGGGTTGATCCAGTTTTTCCTCCAGCTCCAGAAGCATCTTTGCCATTGATGACGCCTTCATCAAAATCAACTCCTGAACTGTCACCTGAGGTTTCGATCACTCCCCCAAATGTTGTTTCAGCAGACTCAGCAACTTCGTCGGCTAAAAAGGGCAGTTTTCCCACCACTCTAGCTGTGGGATTGGGCTTTTTCACCGCATTACTTATTGCCCAGAAGGCATCTTAGAGCTACACGTTGACCATGGAGAGTTGTGTGGTGCACTGTTCTGTGATTTTTATCTTTCTGTGCTTGGATGTGTTGTTGACGAGCAAATCCTTTGTGATTAATGAGTCTATGCTGTTGGTTGTTGAATCAGAAATTGGAGAAACTCTTTAGAGATTTTATTAGAGAAGAGGACCATTTCAGTTGAGTGAACTGCAAACAGCACACCGATTAGGTTGGTGGTGTAATTATTACGGATCAAGGCACTAGCATAGCCACACTGAACGATGAATCTCGACCCTAGAAAAGTAGATGCGGCATCTCAGCCCTTTTTCATGATATACTAGTAAGAACAGTCAATTGCTCCATGCAAGAGTCGTGAGATGAAAAGGCCATAATGATAACGATTTCTAACAGCTCACTAGAATTCAATTTGACCAACCAAGACTGCAAACAAGAAGTCTTCAAACAAGAGGTTCAGTTTTATTGCATTTTACACGACAGCAGTATGTCTATATTACAATGGATGAGAAACAATGGTGATATTGGTCTGCAAATTAGATCATCCACCTTATCAAGTTTTTCCACCTTGTGGAAATCCAATTTAGACAGTCCAAGAACCAAGAAAAAACATTAGTTCATGAATCCTAGTAGGACAGACTACCAGATGATTTATGTCTGCTGGTTAGGCAACAGGAGGACGGAGTACGTGATCCCGTGATGTGTCAACTGCAGAAGGCGGCATAAATTGCCACATTGCCATGCCAGGGAAACCGATATAAGGCATCAACTTGTTGCCACCTGCTTGATCTTGAGCAGCAAAAGGCGTCGACAGTGCAGATGGATAAGGTGGAAAAACTGGATGAAAGCTCACGGCTTTCAGCTGTTGCTCCAATTTCTCTTTATCTGCCTTTAGCCTCTGTTTCTCATCTCGAAGTTCATTCTTCTCAGCCTAGGTGTGTAATGGACAATGATCAGTATGCTATTGCTATCTCAACTTTTTTAGAAGAACAATGTGTGATAGACATGAAGTGTAAGCAAGAGAGTGGTCATCCCTGCTTGATCAGCAAAATACTTAAGAATGCAGTAACCAACCTCACCTTCAATTCTTTTATTTTCTCTTGCAATTCCTCATTTGACTTCTTGAGTTTCTGCGCTTCAGTACGCAGCTGGGTAACCATGTGAACAGCATCAATCAAAATGGCAGACTTGTCCGTCTTGGGAGGCCTTCCAGGCTCCAGGATAGAACCCAATTCTAGGAACCTTAAAATTGAGCCAACTTGATGTGAGAGCTGCCAAGTAGAATAATTACAGATAGAGAGAGAGAGAGGAAAGGAATAATGACGTGCCTTTCATTTAGCCTATCCCTTCGAAGTTTCTCCCGGCATGCTTTGGAACCAGATGCAAGGCATGATTCAGATTTCAGTCTACAGAAGCATTAACACAAATTTCAGTCTCTTGCACAATGTATGAACCCACTCTCACCAAATAATTGTCTGAATATTAGAGGAGTCGATTTACTTTGGATTAAGCTGTACAGGAAATAAACTGTGGTAAATGAACGAAAAATCATGAGCAATATGAGCTCACGTCTAAAAAGTCAACAACCTGCTAGTTGACTGAGAATTATGCAAACCAACACCATCTCGGTGGTTGCTAGTTTACATCTAGTAAGACTCGACAAAACCCCATACCTTTTGCGACAGCCCATACCCTTGAGGTTCTCTGACTCCCTAGTAGATGCACAGTTAACCTCTACGCTGGAAGCAGTACAACAAGAAACCAGATGTCAAGAAGGATCAAGAGGGATGGAGGAAAACAAGATCAACACCGAGCTACGATTGAGACACTTTACTATCCATTGCTTGCTTATAGTTGCAAGAGTACCACAAAGTAACTTCCTTTAACCTAAATCTATGGTAAGGATCTTCCTTTAACCCGTCTGTGATACTGATGGATATGATATCAGTACGACAGATTGGATTTCTGGTATTAGCTCAATGCCCATTGAGCCTCACGTTATCAGCTAATTCGAGCTCTGACATCTACCTCATCTCATCAAAGCCGACGGCATCATAAGAAGTTCTAACAAATAATTACTAATAATCCAAAGCATATCAACTTTGCCAAGGCGAGAACTTCCCAATTTGTAGACGATACGCGCCGAATTGCTAACTTGTCTCGCGTCCAAACGAACAAGAGCCTCAATCCTAATCCTGAAGAATCATATCGATTTAGATCTCTCTCACATGAACCGTACATGGGCCCATTATTCCCAGCCAACAAAACTATACTTCTCAATCAAATACTCCTTCGGCCCTACCTAGTGGCTTCGCAGGGTAAACAAATTCATCACAAACCCAAACCAGCCAACAAAATCTATCCTTTCCATGCTTCTGCTTCTGCAAGCAAGGAGGCGGGACAAAACTTGCCAACATCAACTACTTTCACAGGTCTCAACAACTCTCCAGAGGCCGCAGACTACTGAAAGCCTCGGAACAGAGTCCGAACATTTTCTTTTTTTTTCCAGTTCGAACATTCGCCATTCCGGCTAGCTCGTTCGGCTCCGTCACGCGAAACCGGAGATGGGAAACGACGAAGAGAAAGAGAACCCACCTGGCATTGGAGGAGGAGACGTCGAAGGACGGGGAGGACCAGGCGAACCCAGAAGAGGGGAGGACGCCTCCGGCCGGAACGTCCCCGAGCCCGTAATCAACGAGCCAGTTGGAGTTATCGCAAGGGTCGATCTCCATCGGGGCGAGGACGATCGTGGGGAACTCTTCTGACCCAGAAGAGGAAGAAGGAAGAAGAAGAAAAAGAAAGCGTCGAACTTGGAAAGTTGGAGCTCGAATGTATGTGGGGAAGTCTCCGAATGCAGAGAGAGAAAAAAGAAGGAAGAATGATGATGATGGTGATGATGATGATTAACAGCAGAAAATAAATAAAAGGTGGGAAGTGACGGCAGACCGAGCGTCACACGTAAGTGACGTCATTCGCTCTCACCGTCCAAAAGGAGTTCAGATTCGCTGCACCCATATACGCACCGCTACGCTGTCTTGCAAGTAGGATGCGCACACGTGTCCTTCTCACATGAGCTGCGCCACACCCAATCATACCCGAGCAGAGCCTCGTCAACGGACGCGGGCCCCTCCCTCCCCCTTTTGAGCCCTCGGTCGCGGATGCAGACGGGCCGCCACCTCCCGCCTCCATCCTCGCCGGCGAAGCACCAACCCATGCCGTAACGTCCCTCTGGTCATCTCTCTCCGTCGTGCTTGTCATCTGCGACACAGCTGTGCCCAATCATTGTTGTTGTCATCGCCTAAATAGTACCGATATTAGTATGCGACACGCGACACATTACATCGATATATTATTCTAAAAAAATAAATAATTTTAATATGTTGAACACGTTATATATTGAATATATATATGATAAATTATTATTATTATTTTAATTAAATTAATTTGATTGAAATTCACAAATAAATAAATAAATAAGTAAAAGTCTAGAATAAATTACATTAAAATCATTAATCAATTATTTGTTAATATCATTCCTTGTTTTAATTTGGTAAATTCAACTCTATTCTAATAATACACAAAATTTAGAGGGAAAAACAAGTAACCTACATCTTGAGCTCACGTGTCATAGCATTTAAAAGAAAAGAGAAAAAAACTTAAAGAGGTGAATTATATATATCACAAAAAGTGAGTAAGAAGAAAAAATAAAACTAGATTCTTCTTCTTTCTCAATTTATTATTTTGACCATTCATTTATTGAAAATTTTTAAAATTGATCTTATACGTGTCGGTATTCTAAACTCGCATATCGAAAGTCCAAACTCGAGTATCGGATAATGTCAAAAGAGTTAATCAAGTATCGGATTTTTTGACACACGTTGATCGAGTATCGCGCACGTGTTAAAGTGTCCAAACGACACTAAGGCTCCAGAGGTGTCGGTCCTCTGAGGTTGTTGTCTTCCTTGCTTGACCCACCTGTTGGGATTCACGTCGACATTGAGCTCATCGGCTGCCGGTGGAGCTCGTGGCCCTGCGCCTGCTTCGAGGCTCGACGGACGTGAAGTCTGCGCCGAGGGGGAGCTCGATGCGGCTCCGACATAGGCGACTAGCTAATAAGTTGCTAGTCTTCAACTTCAATGGCTGTCCGATAGTTTGGCGTCCGAGGTTCTGCGCATCATGCTAGTATCTCTGCATGAGCAATGGGATCGCATGGGCGTTTTGTAGGCAGATCTCGTTCACCATTAACAGCAATGTTCTAAAGTCGTAGCTTGGACGTGTCATTCTTTCGTGTTAACATTCATGGACAAATAACTATTCATCTTTCTAGCATGATAAAGATTAGGAGTGAGTATCAAATCCCGTTCCAAGCTCGTTCGAGGAATCAGATTGGTTCCAGTTCTAACATGTTCGAAAACAGTCTTTTATAATAATTAAAAAAAAAAAAAAACACCCGTGAAGAATTAAACTATGACCTTCAACATAAACAAACAACGATAGAACCACTTGGACATTTTTTTAGTGAAATGATGCAACGTCAATATTTTATTATAAATATTTGATTTTATTTTGACAAAGTAAAAATTGAACCGGGTAAAATAGGGAATTGTTTGACCTAAAAAATATAGGGAATTGGATTTGAACTGGTTCCAATTTTTTGGATTCCAGAGTCATGGATCGAAAATCAATCTATTTTGAAATCGATTACTCCTAATAAGGACATGTCATTTGCTTTGAAACTACGTGAACTATTTCATGATAAAACTTTTAAATGCTCGAATTTTTTCCCCTCTTTTGGTGCAACGCATGAGTTTATGCAGCACATTAGTTTATTTTTTCCTCATGATACGTGAATAGTTGTAATATGTGAGAGTAGGGGTAAGCATGGTTTGAGTGGTCAATTTCCATCTTAGAATTGAGAATTGTCCACTAAAGAATGATTTCGAAAAATTGAAATTGAGAACCATTCATTGGTTTCATGGACCACCCAAGAACTGGACCGGTGGTTGGGTTCAGTTTTTAGGTGGGTCCATGAAACCAAAAGCTTCACACACTCGGTGTAACGTTTTCGAACAAGACAAAGTAAAGCAAAAATAAGAGCTTTTCTATTCTTAATTATAATATTAGTAAAAAGATTGAACTCATATTAAAAATTGAGGGTCAAGACCGTGAGTCGATAGGCATTGACTTGAGAGTTGAGGCCGCTAGTGATAGATAGAGAGATGACTCAATCGAGATGAGAATGAGACAAGATGAGTATTCAATTTTTTTTGTAGGTAAGCACTCAATTAATAGGTGTTAAGTTTCAAATTAGGGATTTTAGGATTTTTCTGTTTCTTAAAATTTTTTGTCGGAAAATTTTCTTAGAAATTATATATATGTATATCTTATTGGTCCGGTTTAGGTGTGTGGTTCCATACTTAGAACGGGAAACCGGACTAGTACCCATGCTAACCATGGATTGCAAGCGCAAGAACTACATTTAGAATATTACATAAAAATAACAATTTTCAATGCAACCAAGATGTACTCCAATAATCAATTGATGAAGCTCACAACAATAATAAAAATAACATTAATTCGGAAAAAAAGAAGCCATCTTTTTTTATTTATTTAAATAAGAGTAACATGAGCCCATCTTGCAAGCTCACAAAGACTTCCCTAAACTTTGAATAGTTCTGAGAGTCGGTCCATTATTTTTCATGAAGTATAAATGTAGGTTGGGTTTGGGTAAATTGTAAACCCATTTAATACCCATATTTTTTTGGGCAATGCCATTCTAACCCACTAACATAACGAATTGTTATAATGACTAAGCCTATCAAATATGGGTTAGAAAATAGGTCCATGACCCAATTTGATGGGTCTACCCGAGAGAAATGGGATCAATCAATAATGAGTGATATGGTACTTCGATTCATCATCCGGAGCTCCATGCACATCTCCATCTTGATATGTATAGTGAGCTATTCGTGCTAGGTTGAAAGCCAGACGTATGAATGATTTTCCAAACATAGAGTCATCGACTTGATATCTGTTCATCTTTTTCCATGCTATGTCAATCAGTTCCTTAATGTGCTTGCGAGCAACATTCTCGGACACTCCAGTTTCTTGCATGTAGCATAGGATCGAATTTGCGGTTTCTCCCCTCTCGAGCTCGGCCTACAATATACAGTTAAACATGTCGAGACATATAATGTGGTTGTGAACACAGGCATCATGACGCATCAAAGTTTGATGATGATTTCAAAGAAATTACCTAAAAAGTACAAATGCACGCGAAGTCCTAAAGCTATCGAAAGAGAAGTGCATGAAGTTTTTGGATTATTTCTGGTGGGTATTAGTTAGTAGCAGCAACTGGAAACATCTGCAGCACTTTCACAAATATTGATGAAGATAATCTAGTGATTCGAAGTAATTTCTTGTTTCTGTCTATTTCAATTTGTGGTTAATCTGGATGTATTTGTGGTTAATCTGGATGTTCATCGGTCAAAATTATAAGCCTGAATTGATCGTGCTCTTCAATCCGAAGTTGCAGTCCTTGGATGCTCTGCCCTTTTATAGCTCACTAGTTCTAGGAAGCAAAAAAGAAGAAGAAGAAGAAGAATGCTGCGTACCGACGAGGTACCGAGATCGTTGCAGAGGCGGAAAATGATGGCTGGCGACTTCAAGAGATCGTGGCCGTAAGTCTCGAACGATTCTAGTTCCTCCTTTCTAGCATGCGGGCTCACCAGAAATAAAGCATGAATCAATATGACAAGTCCCGAAACTGAGATCGAGCCATTGTTCATGTATTCTTCGAACGTTGGGGTGACCTTGTCGTGCTTCCACTTCGCCTCTTGCAGGAAGGCTTTGAACATGTCACTCCACTAAATCCATCAAATTCAAGTTCTTTTCTGGTTATCGCCGAGAATTCATAAACTTCAAAAGGGTTTAATCATGGTAAACGCTGAGTACGTACCGCCTTTGTTAGACACGGGATGATATTTTCTCCGGTCTGCTTGAGAACGTCGTAAGCCATCTCGTGCACGGTGTTGTAGAGAGCTAGGAAGCAAAGCTTCATATAGCCCGGAAGATTCGACACGGCGTCAACATCCCATCTGAAACCACACATTGATCAAAGGAGGCTTTGACATATAGACTTGAGAAATCGATGTTTTCACCATGTTTTTCTTTTTTTCTTTTTTCAAGAACATATAATCTGAAGCTCAGTATTGAGGAACCTGTGTACAGCATCTGTGAATAGCTCCAATTCATCCAAACTACCATAGACGTCGTAGACATCGTCGATGGTGGTAATGAGGGCAGTCACTTTCGTTAGCCCTTTACGGAGATTGCTGAACTGAGGCTCGTAGGCCATTCCGACTGTCCAGAAGAAGCACTCCATCAGTCGATCTCTTGCGAAGCTCAACTTGTTTGCCAGGCTAACATCATTCCACCATCTGCAATCGATTCACGCATGACAGGTATTAGTGATGCTTCCTTCAGTCGCATACATCCATCGAGGCCTAATAGCATTTGAATTTAGCAAGACAAACTCTGAACTTTTTTAGGCGTTTCCACACCGACCTCGACATCTCCTGAAGATCTCTTTGGAGGATAGATTGCACCATGTTGAATTTGTACACGGCCAGTTCGAGCAGCCGATGGTCTGCATCTCTCCATGCACTGTAAGCTTCGATGGACCGTCGAACTTCTAGCAACGGCATTCTCTGGTGTAGGGGCAGTCCGGATCCATGGTTCGCTCGGAGATATTCGAGATCTTTGCCAATATCGATATTGTTAAGGCGTTTGAGATGCTCGACAGCAAATGCCTTAGCCTCGTGCAAGATATCTTCTCCTTCGAAGGCCAAATGCGAAGCTTTATATAAACTCAGCAGCCCTTCCACGTCACGGCCGAGGCTCTCCATAAACATTCCTTGCTCGTCCATGAAAATCCGGAAAGCATCTGTTTGTTCATTCCCATCAAGATCAGTCGATCGCGATCTATTTCTTGTCATTAAAAAGAACTTCAGTATGGTCAAATTACCTTGAGAAACTTCGAAACCATTTTGTCTCAGAATCCCAAAGTAGAGAGCTGTTCCATGAAGGGTCTTCTCGTCTCTGCTCTTGTAACCTTCATCCGGAGAATGGTATCTGCGGAGAGCTCTCGTTATGTCTTCCTCGAAGAGAAAGCCTAGTCCCAGTTGTTGAATGTCATTGACGAGAGCGAGTATGGTCGAGAGTTCGGCATTTTCGTCCTTAATGGCGCTTCTCACTTCTTGTTCCAGCACTTCCACTCTTACATCTTGCTGCTCGACCTGCGAAAGGAACCAATTTGTACAACAGTATAGCTCAGTTTGAGCCGAAAACAAGGAAAACGAAAAGTTACAAAGATCACACGGTCAATGTAGTTGATATTAATCCAAGAAAATATTATGAGTATTGGATATTAATGCAGCGCAATCAAAATTGTACATATCTCTTTGTCCATTTCCACTAGCTTGTATGAATAGTAGGTTTGAGGTTGTTTTGAGGCATCATTGTCAATCTGACTGCTGTGGAAAAAATAAAATTTGATGGAACCTAGGCTGGACGTGGGACCTCGACCCTTGACCTAGAACCACAATTCGGACCTGGAACGTCAGCGTTTGGGACCGGAGAAGAGGGCCCCAGGAATTCGTTGCCCAAACATAGACATCGGCCTAGGGACATCGATTTGGCGAACCGAAACTCCGTACTTCAGTCCTTGAAACTGGAACCACAGGGGCTAGACCAGAGACCTTTAAGGTTTGGTCCTTGGATCGGGGGGGTCCGGGTCTGGGTCTGGGCACGAAGGTCCAAGGCCAGACCCTTGGGACACCCGGCCGAGCAATGAGGTCGGAGATTCAACCAAGTGGTGAGGTCAGAGGTCCGGAGGGACCGGATTACAAGTTTGATCCTAGGGATACTTGCCTTGGTCTCATCATCAAGTCTTGCCTTGGGGAGCTCGGTCCCATGCCGCCGGGCTTTCATATAGGAATTCAGGGGTCCCAGGCACGGGAATCCAGGTCGCAAGTCCAAAGCTTTGGTGCTTGTCGAAGGCGGGACTCGACTGCTAATCTTCTCGGAGAGAACACTTGGAAGAGAGAAAATGTGAAGTGCCATTGTGTTGAACAAGCGCCGCCTCCTCTCTCTCTGTCTCCACCTCTCTAGATTCTTTGTCAAGACTCCACTTTTATAGATTTATCTAGGATTTAACTATCAAGAGTAAGTAGGGTACCGGCGGGTTGTGTGACCCCGAATAGCATAAGTGAAAGGGGACTCCAACGGTTCCTCAGTATCAAAAAAAACTATCAAGAGTAAGTAGTTGCTTGTGTTGTTGAAATATCTTGGTGTTAGTTGAGTAGTGTGGATGAAAATCACCTAGGGTAGTTCATATTTGTAACTGGAGGTGAGTCTATGTTGTACTAGGTTCACCTTCATCCTGGTGAGGAACGGTCCACATCCTACACGATCAACTCGGTATTCCTGGTGAGGCTTGGTGCGGGGGTGCTGTTGTAGAACACTTCTTTTGCACAAGTCTATGCATCTTTTTATAAATTGGCAGCCCACCTTACCGTACATGTAGGGTTGTAGAGAGTAGAGAAAAAGGAAACAATAGTGTTTGCCATGGCCTACCATTGAAAGGCCACCCTTAGGGAATAGGTTAAGAGAGATTTGTTTGTTAATTACAAGCGTAGACTCTCTGAAGTTTATATCTTGCATGATATTGGATTTTTCATTTAAGTTCATATTAACCCTATCAAAATTTTATATGAGGAGTTGCCTTTGGTCAATTAAGGTAAGTTAGAAACCGACTATTATATTTGAGATGGTATCTTCAGTGTTGATAATTTATTATTTCGCAAAAGTTCAAAGCATCTTCGTCCAATCTATTCAATCCCACTTTCTAAGTTGTTTTATTAGACTCGTGATGAGCATTGTTAGGCAATTAAAACATCCTCTCACTACTATTTGTAATTTGGTGTACATTTGTACCCAGTGCCACCGATAACTCTATTTTTAATAGAGTATTTTTACTAATTTAGATTTGACATTTGCTAAATTTTGATGAATTTTGGGTAAATTTAATTGCTACTCACATAATTTTATTTTGTAGAAAATATTTTTAGATCTTTCAAAATATTACAATATTTTTCAGAATATTTTATCTTGAAGAAAAAGTCAGCCCAAATCAGAAATTTGGAGAATTTGACCATAATTGAAAACAAGGTTAAAAGAAAATGAAGGAGAAAAGGATGAATCTTTTCCAAATCTAGTGGGAGTTAACCTAGGCAGATTTTTGGAGGCTATATAAACCCCTCTTGTGCCGCATATAAAAGAGGAGAGAATCCTTAGAGACACAATCTTTGCAAAAGATCAGGATGTCACAATTATTCATTTTCTACAAAATATTATTATTCTCTCTTGAATTTTCTTTCCTGAAAAATAAAAATAACCCCCGGTCCGCGTCACAACTGATGCCAATATTTGGACGGCGAACACAACGTCATTTGGTACGAGGATCAACTTTGAAGGTTCTTTGAAAAAAGTTCAACTATTATTAGATGGATTAGATAAAATTCATAACTGACAATAGAGCAATCCCCACATATAGTGTCCTCGGAACATTTAGTATTGTGGAACTCACCGATGGTTCAAATGAATTATGGCACATACATCCAATCCGTCTAGTAATTTTTTCATATGCTATAGTGCACATACGTGTAATTTCCTTCCCCAAAGGAGGAAAATAATTTTTGCAAACTAATTTAGGTCAAAATCCCTCCATCCAAAAATGGCTCTAGAGAAATTGAATCAATTATCAATGAATGTACACGGTTCCTCAATAACTTGTTCAGAGCCCCGATCGCATCTCCATCAAGGTACACACAATGCGCCATTCACGCAAGGTTGAAAGCCATATGCACAAAAGATCGACCGAAGATCGAGTCATCAACTTTATATTTGTTCATTTTCATCCACGCCGTGTCAATGAGTTGACTTGCTAGATTTTTTATGCCTCTTTTTTCGAAGTTCATGTACACAATAATTCTTCCAAGACCCATAAAAATGAGCACGATGCTACGGTAAGCAAACCATACAATTTGGGGCGCAAAGGGAGAGATATTCGAGAATACAATCACATCAACATCCCATCTCACGCAAGATTTAAACTTGTAGCAATAAAATAAAAGGATTGATGCCGATGTCATGTCAACTGTACTTTGCACTACAAAAATAATGTTCGTAGATCAAATAATTATATGCGCCCAGCATGATGACATCTAGTGTACTTTGGTCCACACACTAGTAAGATGAATGGGGGGGCGATATGACGATTTGCAGTTAGTCCTCCATTTCTTTCGCAGATCCAGGTCTTTTCGTCACCTTCACAGAAAAGGGATGGGGTTAGATTTTGATAGATAAAGTGTAGGAGGACGAGAAACGTCTAGTCTTATATATCAAGAATTACAAGGATATAAAAATTTTTTTCAATGTATAAAAAACTTGAAGATGTTGTTTTATCCTTAATTTTGATAAATTTCATATGAAACTCACGTGACATAACACTACGAATATATGTGTGGCCAAAATAGGTTGATAGCCTTGAAGTCTATCTTTTCTAAGTGAAAATAGAATTTGTGGAATATAAGCAATTCAATTAATCCGGATAACAAATCAAAATGGGACATTAGTCCTCCATTCTTTTTCACAGATCCAAGTCACTTCATCAGCTCCCTAGAAAGAGAATGAGGTCAGATTGAAAATTAAGTGTAAGAAAGCAAGAAACGTCTAGTCTTATGTATAACGGAATTATGAGGGTATGACGATTTTTTAATGTATGAAAAATTTTAAGGTGTATTGAGGCAAGGTATCATGATCCTTGATTTTGATAAATCACATATGTATCATGATGTGTAACAAAATGGATCTATAGTCTTGATTTCAAAATGGAATTAGGTCGTGGAATATAAGTAATTATAAATCACATATGAAAAGTCAATATTCAAGTACAACGATTCCAACCTAACACAAAAAAAAGATGACACGGTAATGAAAAATATTCAAGGTAGCATTGTGAATATATTATCATGCAACAAATCTAAAGACTTAATTGAGAAAAAAAGGATTATATTATCATGCAACAAAAAAAGAGAAAAGAAGACAAAAAAAAGAGAAAAATATTCAACAAAGATGGAGATGCGGGGTATCGATCCCCGTACCTCTCGCATGCTAAGCGAGCGCTCTACCATCTGAGCTACATCCCCTGTTTGTCCTTTGCTCGCCTGTTTAATAAATAATATTTTAATACAAGTTGGCAACTTCCCCCTGATGAAAACGATAAACTATTCGATTGCACTATCTCGGAGGGCCTGTTGACTTTTAATGACACTTTGCCGCATGCTCTTCCTCCGTGGAAATTCATATCATCTTTTTCAAAACTTGACTCTGAGTCCATTGATTGGCATTTTTCTTTTCGACAGACGGATGAGTGGATTCAGCGCTTCAGTAATCAACATTAATTTCGGTCCATGAGACATCTAAGGATGATTTTCGGGATGGTTTGTCGTTTACCACTTCAATGTTTTGCCTTTTTCTATTCCTCCTCTCATACCACCTCAACGTTTGCATTTCTGCCATTTGTGGTATGTACTGTACCGTGAGTAAGATGCTTATTATGTTAACCAATGCTTTGAGGTTCAGTTTATGGCAATTAATCCAGCAATGAATGGATGCCCCCATTTTCCTTCCGGGGGCGTTTGACTGAAGTTGTCCTAAAGAAGGAAGCTTGACAATTGGCTAACCGAGCATGACTCACACTTTGCATGGTCCTGGAGAGTTAATGCCTCTTCTCATCATCTGTTGGCTCTATATAATCCCTTCCCACCGGACCCTTCCTTAGCCACGGCCGCAATCTTTTCCCTCCTCGATTCGCGTTCCTCCCGTCTCCATCTCGCCGTCGCCATGGGCCGGAAGAAGTTGGTCGTGAAGAAGATTGAGAAACCCTCCGGTCGGCTAGCGACCTATAGGAAGCGCAAGGATGGGATCGTCAAGAAGGCCGCCGAGTTATCGGGGTTGTGCGACACTGATGTCGGTCTGATAATGTTCTCTCCGAATGGTCGACTGACTAGCTTTGCCAGCAGCAGCGACAGGTCGATTAATATAAAGTTTCTTTCATTTCATTTGGTCAATTCTTCTCCGTCTTATCATGCTCGGTTTCCTTCTTCGTCGTAATTGATCGAAACGAGATCTTTCTTTTAGTGTCAAGGATGCCTTTCTGCGATATCTCAACCTGCCCGATATATCGCGAGGAGAGTATGTTTGATCTCTTCTCTGTCTTTTCCAATATATCTACATTTGATTTTTCCTCACGAAAAGTATCTTGAATCGCAGGTTGGTCGAAAACAAGGAGGCGAGTAAAAGTTCTCTCTTCAAAAACCGTATTTTAGCTTCATTACATGCCTAAATTAGAACGAGTTTAGATTAAACAATGGCCGTGGAGTTCGATTTCTCTAGTACTGGTACTGGGTCACGATTCGTACTTACAGGTTTTGCGTCAAGGCCTCGTACATGTGAAGCGTGAAGCACAAATGCTCGAAGCCCTGACAAAGTAAGTCTAAAGACACTCCTCCTAAGAAACAGAAAACAAGAACAAAGAGTGAGAAAGCTTAGTTCATTCTCGTCATTGTTTACTGCTTTTTACCTAATGAATTGTTTCTCCTTCATTTGATTTTGATGAACTCATTGGCGATGGTCCAACTGCCTTCAGAAAGCAGGTAAATTGATTGATCTATGATTGCTACTCTTGGCTGATGACGACCCGCCAATCAATCAAAAGATTATTGACTTTGATGTTCATATTTTCCACAGGCTCTCGAGGAGGAACTTGCAGTTCTTAATCAGCAACAAGCTGAAGTACAGCAAAAGATCAGGTTCATGAAGTTTACTTATGTTCTCAAATTTGTGGACAGTCAACTGTGGTTGGGTTTGAATTTGATCGAATGTAGTTGATCCACTTTGCTGTGATGCACGGTGAAATAGATCTTACAGTCCAAATCCGGAAGAAATTAGATCGGTTCAAGAAATTGAAGTGCACATAAGGTTCCTCAGCGATGCTATCGGGCGTATAGAACATATGAAAGTGAGCTCATTCATTGATCGCATTCTTTCTTACATGTGTGCTGGATTTGGATATAATAGGGATTGTTTGTTTACCAGCAAGCAAAATTGTCGAGGAACCAGCTTCTGCCTCGAGGGTCTGCCAGTTTTGAGGTATCATAACAGGCACAACTCAGTCGAAATTTTGAATCAGACTTGTGCACAAGCATTCATCTAGTATCATCTCTTGTTTGAATATATCGCGACCTGTTATCAAAGGGAGTTCTAATTAATGACCATAATCTCGTGTGCATCGTACTGAATTAATGTCTGAAAAATGGAGGAAAATTCATAATAGGGAACGCCGGCTCATTCCCGTGATTGCTCACTCTGACGAGTCACTGGAAGAACTTGGCAACACCGATAACACCCGGCTCATTATATTTCTTATTGAATCCCTTCTTCTTCTCCTCCTCTAAAAGCCATTTGGTGTTCTTTGTTTCCAGGTACCAGCTGCCTTAGCCAGTGGTTCAAACCTGGCAACTAGCAGTTCTGCATATTCTATCCAGAAGAGGTATTGCTCTTTGATTGATTCCATGGGGTGCATTCTTTACTTATGAATCCATCCGTCTGTGCAGTTGCATTTTCCTCTCGTCACGTACTCAGCCAGCTATCCCATTTTCGCCTTTAGCACTTTAGACAGATCAGTGACTCCTGTGCCGCGATGGATGATCCGTTCTCACTCTCGTTTGATGCAGGGACCGTTCTGATGATGAACGTCGAGGTGAAGCGGTGCAGCACCTAAGCATCGGCCCCTCGAAGCCACCACAAGCCAAGCAGAACGTTTAGAAGAGCGCCTCGACTCGAGGACCGAACCTTCAGTTTGGTCTCTAGGAAATCGAGGAAAATGCGAATGCTAAATAAAGTCGATTAAGTCTGTCGGCCTCGTCGTCGTTCTTGTGTTCAAATGAAAACGGTTTCCCGGTCAAGGAGCACCGGCGTTTTTATCGTAATGGGCCTAGGCCCAATAAGAAGGCGCAAAGTGGGCTGGGCTTTTTTTGTGATGCTTTTCGTCGCAAAAACATGGATGTTTCTTAAGTCACTTGACTAATCTCTTCGAGTAGAGATGGCAAAATCAACCAAAATCCTTCTAACCGGTATTTAACAAGAAGGTGATAAATAGGTTGTCTCGAATTTTGAAAACAGGTTCGGATGGATCCAAAAGATAAATGCCTGACTCCATATGGGTCTCAATGAGAGCATATTGATTTTGAGCTCACTTTTTATTGCAGTATAATCATTATCCGAAAAACGAAATTGAAAAGGAAATAAACAAAAGGAGATGGAAATGGTTCGGAGAGAGGGGGTGTGTCAATAGAGCAGTGTGGCCACTGACGATTGTCATGGCTGTTGCCAACTCCCAATCAATCTCGGCCTCCCTTGACAGTGTGTTGGCATTCAAGTGCAACTTCGAAAGGCCCTAGCTCATGACAAGTTGCGCTTGATTGCGATATGGAAGGAGGGGGAGGGGTAAGAAGTTGATGATTCAATGAAGAATCGACCACGGTAATGGCTTAGCCATAGTTCAACCACTGCGCCTAATTGTCAATCAAGCTTAACCTCCTTTGACATTGTGTTAGCATTCAAGTGCAACTTCAAAAGGCTCTAGCTCATGACAAGTTGCGCTTGATTGCGATATGGAGAGAGAGAGAGAGAGAGAGAGAGGAGGGGAGAGGGGTAAAAGGTGATGATTTGATGAAGAGTCGACCACGATTATGGCTTAGCAATAGTTCAACCACGACGATGATCCAACAGCAACAACAACTCATCAATGGCTGTGAGAGATATTTAAATCTTCAATGGCGAATTCGCAACAGGACAGACGATTCTTTTCTAATTCTCTAGCTTAGTTATTTTTTTTTTGAAGCGCAAACATGCTTTTTTAAATATTAAAACTGAAACATCCTCTCTCTTTTCTGTTTCTTTTTCTAGAAATACATGTGCAGTCAAGAATTTTCACTTTTTTAGTTAAGTAAAAAAAAAAACATTCGTTTGGTAGATAGGTATCCTATTTTGGTTCCCAACATCCTTTTAAATTATTAATTCTTCTTTTCAATTAGATATTAAATTTTACTCAACTAATCGATGTGTATACTTTTCACTATTTTGGTCAAACTGGTACAAGTACGGGGCGTTGGTGACCCAAAAGAGTATACAGTATTTGGCATCAAAGTAGGCATAGTGGTATTTCTCCCTTTTCTTTGTGGATGAGCTCTAATGTCATTGTCTCATATGACTACTGATTGTCCATTAGGCACTTCACCGTCCTACCCTCTAGAGGCTCCAGTTAACCCAACGTGAACGTAAAACACAAGAATAAAACGCTTTGAAATCCAATCAAATCTCTCTGGAAAGAACCCGATTCTTGAAGTGATGAATCCCACTCGAGCAGAGTCGCGGACAATTTTGTGGTCAAACCAAATGTAAAAGGTGGGTCACGTTCCTTGTCTCCCCTTATGACAGTAGCAAGGAAGCCGCCTACGCTAGTGGTCCATTGGCCATTGCATAACCAACGCACAGAGCCGTAGCTGTCATGCACCTTTGATTAATAACTTGTGGGGGAAAAGCAGACGAAAGAAAGAGAGAAAAGAGAGGACAATATGCACACGATTAAGCTCATTCTTGCACTCCTTAGGAAAAGGAGATGGAAGTAACTTGTAAACATTATCAATGCCCAACATCTCAAATTGAAGGAGTACTTTGAAAGGGACCTATGTCATTTACAGCTCCTTGTTGCTCTAATCCATCCACCACTCAAATTTACAAATTTTGGGTGACCAATTACCCCATAAAGGAAAGGAAGAAGAAAAAAAAAGGAAAAAAAAAAAAAAACAAACTGAGGAGATATGTCTGCGCTACGCTGCTCTCGTCTCAGATCATAAACGGCGTCGGCGAGAAGGCCGGCACGAACATCGATAAGGGATTCGGCCTGCAAAAAGACGAGCACTTCTCGGTCAATGGATGATACAAAGTTGCTTGAGATTTTACCTAGCGACAGACACATGATTCAAGAGGGATGAAGAGGATTCCAAAGAGCACATAATATCTTGTAAGTCATCACCCGTTCCAATTATGGTTTTTGCTTGTAACGTATCCATCCTTTCAAGATCCAAAATATTAAGAGATTATCCGTTCATGCCGATCCACTAAACATAAGGATTGATCCATCTCCCAAACGCTCCAATTTATTAGTTGAGAGGGAAAGGTATTAATGCGATTTGAGTTGATGTGATTTGGGAGTAATATTTAATGAATTAAGATAAGATTGGCTTAATAAATAAACATATTTATGTGATGATATTTAGGTATATGAATGTGACTAGAACAGAGCAAACAATCCTTACTTATTAAACCGGAAAAAAAAAAAACAGGGCAGGAAAAGAAGGACCAACCAAACAGGGACGCCTATCCGAAACGAAACCGGAACAGAGAACGAGATAAAGGACACAGCCGCGAGAAAACCGTTACCGGTAGTCTTCTCTGTCGCTGAAACTCTGAGCTCTCTTCGCGGCCGATCCGCCTTTCCGGGGCGGCGGCGACGGCCTCTTGACGGAGCTCGCGCCGCGCTCTCTGCTCTTCTTCGCCTCCGCCGCCGCCCGGACGGCGGCTGCGGCGGCGACGTCGTTGTCCTCAGAGATGGCCGAGAGCGCTGGACGCCAGTGCCCGCCCGCGTCGGCCCTGGGCCTCCCGCCGGACGACCTGCGCCTCCGCCCCCCGGCGCCGTGCGAGAGTGGGGCGCCCGCTTCCTCCTCCAGCCGCGTCGAGGCGGTGGGATCGGCGTCCCCGCCGGCTCCGGCGCCCGGGCGGTAACACGAGCGTAGGTCCGAGAAGAACTTCATCAGGGATTCGAGTGCTCCGGAATCGGATTCGAAGGATTCGCTTCTTCTTCTTCTTCTTCTTCCTTATTCTTATTCGGAGAGAGAGAGAGGGGGGCGAAGAGAGAGAAAGAATGTGATTCGAGACTGAAGAGAAGCGTAGAGTGGGGTCGTCGCTATTTATAGAGAGAGAAACGGTCGCCGGGGACGCATCCTTTGCTGACGTGGCTCGCTCCCACGTTGTAATCTGCAGTTGCTTTTTGTCCTTATCCGAGGACAAACCTCCAATTCCTGGCTCAAGTCGTTGACCCACAAGCAACCCAATTTTCACGCAACTCGGCGCTATTTTTCTTTGCCCCAAATACCACGTCATACGTTGTAAAATTGTATACACATGTATATACATGTCTATCCTAAAATAGGGTATGCAAACGATGGTCAAAATTTAGCTTCTTTTGAAAAAATTCGGTTAATGTGAGATTGGCAAAGTCATTTAAATCATCAAACACTCGAATAATTAGTATGGAAAGATATCTATAGTAGTTAAAAACTCTATCCGGATAAATTGGATAAAGAAGATAATTTGAAATTTGATTTTTCTTGAAAAGGCTGTGGCATACAGCATCGAAGAGATTCGAATTTTAATGTCAAAACATCGCATCTTTGTTTTATAGGGCAAAATATATTGTGGAGGCGAAAGTCGCGTTCGATTAAATTAAGATGTCTGTATTAAAAAAGAAAAGGAAAAGGGACTGAATGCTAATTAAATTTAGCCACGCATTCTCATTGATTTGGGCGACAGCGATGGCATTTCTAGCGTTGCTTTTGAAAACGAATCCTCATCTCTCTCTCTCTCTCTCTCTCTCTTTTTCCGGTTTATCATCCATGGGGAGCCCATGGAAATGTGCAATACTTGAAAATGGACTTGGGAAAACCTGTGGGCTCTAATATTGACCAGGATTTGACGATCTTCGTTTCTCGAAATGCGGACTCGGCATCTCTCAAGTTCTCTCGATCAATCTATAACCATGACAAGTCCTCCTAAAGTTTTATGAGCAGTCGTTGTCAGGCTGTAGATTCGATTTAGAAGAGTTGAGGTAGAAATTATTCTATGGGTAAAAAACTGTTATATGAATATCAATTTAATTATGAATTTTCCAAATTTTGCTATTTTAGTCTTAAACTTCCTTTTGAGCCGACTCGGGGAATGTGTCAGAAAAGCTCTTAATTTATTGCGTTGATATCAATTTAGTACTAAGCTTTTCATACCAATTTGTTCATAAACCTTTTGATCTAGTGCTAGCTAATCCTAAATTTTTTGACTTAGTGCTAATTTAGTCATTCTATTTAATTTTGATTGAATATTGCTCACGTGACGCCGGCCTATGTGGTACGGTCAACGTTAACGTGGAAAAATTTAATAATTTTTTACTACTGTATGAATTATTTATTTATTCTTTTATTTCTCTTTTTATTTTGTTCCTCTTCCTCTAGTAGGTCACTAGACCTTGGTGACCAACCAAAGGCTAGGGCTGGCGAGGTCTGCTAGGCTTGACCTCACTAGTGGCCGGTAAGGCTGACTAGAGGCCGGCAAGGGACCTTGTTGGCCCGTGCCTCTAGCTAATCATTAAGGTTTGGCAACTCATTGGAGGAAGAGGAAGGAAAAAAAAAGAGAAAGAAAAAATAAATAAAAGTTGACAATTATTAAAATATTATTAGAAAATTGTCAACATCAATGCTGATCATGCCACATAAGTCGACTAACATCCACATTAAGAATATTTGGCCAAAATTAATTAGAATGACTGAATTGACATTAATAAAAGGTTTAGGACTAAATTGACATCAACAAAAGATTTAGAATTGAATTGATACAAATAAAATGGGTTTAAACTTTTTTGACACTTTTCCTGTCCAATTCTAGCTATAAATTGCTGATGTGTACAATAGTGCTAATAACTAGACCCATTACGTCAATGATTTCCAATGACAATTCACTCAAAAGTTTAGGAGTTCATTGGCAATATTAGGAAAAAGTTCAAGATGGATATGGTATCCGCACAATAAGCTTACGATCAATTGGGTGATTATCTTTATCCCTAAAGTTGAGAGGAATGTCTAGTGATCTACAAGAACTTTTAAGTGTCCAATTGATAATGTTAGATTACAGCTTTTGCCAGTGCAAGGTTCATTGCACAAGTCTATTAATGGCCTAAGATGGAAAATTAGCTGGCACATTAGTCCAGTTAATCCGGGGTTAGTCGTTGACTTAATCACCCAATCACCTTGATGACTATACTAAACACTTGGTACGTACTATATAGTTTAGTCCCTTCATGTTGCATGTGCTAGATTAATAATAGTGGATGTCAACCGTCCCAACCAAGCGAGCAGAATAAAATATTGACTAAAGAAAGCAGAAAGAAATAAATAAAGAAAAAGAAGAACAAGGAAATAACTCCAACTAAGCAGGAAAGATGATTGGCCGTCCCAATAAATAGCTCGTGTATAGTCAACTGCTTTGAGTAAAAAAAGCATCACCACGACGTAATGCATTCCCTGTATACACGTTTTGGCAAGTCCTCCTTTTTAAATCTGCGCTCGAACGTATATAAGTGGGAAATTCGGCCAATCCTATCGAGCCACGAAAGTTTCTCCATTCCTAATAATCAAGTCGTTATTCGGACAAAAAGGCCGTCAAGGAAATAATTTGTCCCAAGAATTGGAATCATGAATCGCATGTTTTTAGGGAGGTTACTTGATCAATTTTAAAATTATTATACGAAAACCATTTCAATCATAAGCTTTTTGATATGTTCACCTCGGTCCTAGCCCTTCCGGGAAAAAATGATTGCAAATATCAAATTAGAATTTCATGTGAAATTTTAGGACTAAATTGAAGAGTTCATAACCAAATTGACATGTACAGTAAGTTTAGCACTAATTCTCTAGTTACTTCTCAAACCCCACTTCTCGCTTGATCCGTGGCTCCAATCCATCGGTCGCCACCGGTTCCTTTTAGCTATCAATTACCACTCATTGCCGGGTCCAGTGCAACGACACCAATCGAAAGGACTGTCTACATCCTTTTAACAAAGACGCACCGAGGAAAAAAAGGAAGATTGCTGGAGAGGAGTAGTACACGACCCACTGAGGAGGGAAATGCCGATGCCTCTCCACCACAAAACGTTGCCCTGGGAATCATGCCTCGTTCTCTCTTCCCCTCTGAATCATCAACATGCACTCCCCCCATCCCATGGCTGTCTTCTTTAGTTAAGCTTTTGTGTGGCTCCAATCTCTGTCGAGAAAATTCTCGCCAGACATCGATGTCGCGAGGGACGATACCTTCCCTTCGTCCCAAATGTCTCGACGTGGGTGAGACGGCGGTTGTCGGGGTGGTCGGTTTCTTTTCTTTTGAGAAGATGCTTGAGAGATGTCGTGGAAATTGATGTGGTTCGCGATGAAGGATGCAGGGGGGGTACAAGATATCTCCACTGTTTGGTCACTTTCGAGGGTTGTAATTTGAGGCCACAAGGCTTTAATTGGAAGCATGAGGGCCAGGGCATGATGCATGAATGAAGCCACCAAAGATATTCATTTGCATTAAGATGCACGTGTGGGTTGTGTTGGAAAAATTTCACATGAAAAATTGGTGTAGTTTGATATAATGTAGAGTAGTTAATATATTATAATTGACTCATCACTCATTAACCTAAGTTTAAGTGAAAAATGGATCCAATTGAATATATTAACAAACTTAAACTTGGCATTCCTTTATGCAATCTCAATGAGCGATTGATATAAGGGCAAAATGATACATAAATAAAAAAGTGTCAAATTTCTATTATTTGCTCTTAACAAGTTGCTTATTCTTTTTGATAGAAAAAAGATTAGTGTCTCATCAAATTCTAGTGATATTTCTTTAGGCTTGTACTAATGTGAATTATCAAATTGAGCATGATTATTAAAAATTTACCATATAAAAATGATGAAATAGGGATAGATTTAGCATTTGATTTTGCAGTAGACTTATGTGACATTCATTTATTATAAAAGAAAAATTATAACCCTCCAAATGCCAATTTATTTTTAAATCTATCGATTTGGACAATTTATTCCTAGACTTTTTGATGATTTGCTAGTATAGCAGTTTTAGTTAATTTTGACTAAAAAGTGTTAACGTAAACATTAATTGTCTTACATGACATGATGAGTGCTAATATGCACAATTTTTACAATGTTTTACAAAAAACTCCGAATTTTTTTCTATTTTTGTTTTCTTTCTTTTTTTTTTCTTATTTCCTTTCGTCGACTTGTGACCTTGGTGATGGTCAGTGGAGGTTGCCGGTGCATAGGTATGCTAGGATGCCTGTGTAGGGTCCAAGCATCGTGGCCTTTGCCAAATCTTGGCGAGGGCTATCATTGGTCGTAGCAAAGGCTCGAGCGTAGGCCCTCATCCAGTGCTAGCAAGTCAACCCACATTTAAAAAAAAATCCATTTAATTTATAAAAAAAAATTCAAATTTGTTTAAAAATTGCAAAAATTGTTCTTATTAGCCCTAGTCTTATCATGTAGGGCAACAGGCAAATCATAATGACGACAAGCAAATCATAAAAAAATTAACTAAATTAAAAATTTTAAGGTTGAAATGATAGTCATATAATAATCTTATGATTCTTTTGGGGATTTTACTAGACGGGTGTACACTGCACCTCTAAATAGAGAGGATTTGAAAACGCAAAATATAGATAGTAATCCAAAAGTACCCGGGTGAGGTGGGGGGTTGGTTTAATGCGCTAACTACTTTCATCATTTTTTAGCATATTTCCCTATATACAATACTCTTTTGGCGTCCTTTGAACATCCGAACACGTCTCGACCAAAAAGCTTTCAAAATTGCCCCTTGGGAAAAGTATAAGAGAGTCAATTGCCGAAGTTGCGTGACTTGATGGACCAAGTCCTCGTCCTAAGACTCTTCTATCTTATATCCCATTTGATTGATCCGTCGTGTTCTCAGTCA
The DNA here is from genome assembly GCA_014182735.1 of Corymbia maculata. Classification (NCBI taxonomy): domain Eukaryota; kingdom Viridiplantae; phylum Streptophyta; class Magnoliopsida; order Myrtales; family Myrtaceae; genus Corymbia; species Corymbia maculata. Next base: position 6,350,809 of record CM024692.1, read on the forward strand.
CTACCTCCATTGGTGTATGTAGTGCAATGACACTGATGAATTGAAATTAGGAAAATGACTAGTTAGCATATACTTAGGTTTTTATTTGAAACATATTAATGTGTCGTGATCTTGAGAAAGTGATTGGTACTATTATCATCGGATTGATAAAATGGCTAGTTGATGAGGCGAAAATAACCTAATGGATAGTTTGCAAATGAGCACTCTCATGGACTCAACATGGTATTAAGCACGAATTTATTGTAAGAAAACATTCTCTCTCGATGTAATTTCTAATAAACCCTCAAAAGTTGTCCTCCTTTGGAATAGCGGAAATATGTATACTGAAAAAATCCATAGGTGAGTCTAATTGAAAATGATTGAAAAGTTCATTAAATGAACTTATAATAAAAAAAATAATAATACCTCAAAACTAATGACAACATGGGTTTTAAGACTGAAATCAACCTCAAGCGGATTTTCCCGGCTGGTGTAAGTATAGAAGTCTTAACGAGCCGAATCAGCATTAGAAACTCCCGTCTAGAGAGAGTTATTGCTTGATGGACGCCCTAGAAAGTCATCAACAACAAGGTTCAGATGATCCTGACGGCCATGTCGGCCACTTTATTGGCGGAGCCTTTCCTCGATGTGCGTTAACAAAGTGATTTACTTTGTCCGCGCGGATTAGTAGGATCGAAGAGTCACACGGCCCAATTTATAAAAGGAAATGGCTGTAATTTCTACAGAGCTATATTTGACCTTCCATTAAGGCTATGTTGTCTTGCTAGGGTAAGCATAACATAAACCATTGAACCAACCTTGATTAATTGTACTGCCATTCTTGCACCCAGCCCTTTCACATCAGGTCTGATCAAGTAATTAGACCAAGATTAAGCAATGCTTAAACCCCCATTGTGGAATCAAATAACAAAATTTGGGTCAGGGCTTGTAAAAGAAAATCATCTTCTCAGCCTGTCAAGTCACCTTCCCTCTGTCCTGAAGTCGTGACGGGCGCGAGATGGCGGTTGTTGGGGCGGTCGGATTTCTTTATTTTCGAGAAGATGCTCGAGAGAGGTCGTGGAGATTGATGTGGTTCGCGATGAAGGATGAAGAGGGGGTACAAGATACTTCGATGTTTGGTCACTTTTGAGGGTTGTATTTTGGGGCCATGAGACTTTAATTGGAAGCATGAGGGCCAGGGCATGATGCCCAGATGAAGTCACAAAGATGTACATTTGCTTAGTCTCTTTATTAGAAAAAGAGATGAATATCTTCTCTAATTCTGGAGATATTTCTTTAGGCTTGTACTAGGGGCGTGCATGATTTCAAAGTAAAATCTAGAACTAATCCGGTTTTAGGTTATAATAAATATAGAGTAGGTTCCAAATTCTAAAATTTGGAGAATCTATTTCGATAGGTAGATTTCAAGTTCTAGGTGACTAAGAAAATGGAACTTGAAGTAAATTATTGGGTTTTTCTTGTTCTATGTCTTAGTGCAATCCTATGGTATTCAATGACGTCCAATAATGAGTGTGTATTCTAAAACTTTAGTCTGAGTGTCTACTTCCGGTGATATACGTAACAAAAACTTTTACTTTGTTAATATTTCATAATCTTCATAAATTTAAATATGAGTTATAATTAGTGCATTGTAGTGAATGATGATCATTAGAGGTAATGATTTACTGTGATTATTCAATTAAGAATATATGTGAAACATGGGTAGACTCCGAAACCTATGATAGAGTAAGTTCTAGAATCCTGAAAATGAATAGAAGGTACGGAGCTTCAAAAATTAGATAACCTATTTCAACGGATAGTTTTCAGGTTCTAAGTGGAACTTAGACGGGACCTAAAATCACTCACCCTAAACTTGTACTAATGTAGATTATCAAAGCGAAGATAATTATCAAAGTTTTATTTTATAAAAAATGATGAACTAGGGATAGCTTTAGTATTTCATTTTGCAGTAGACTTATGCAACATTCATTCATTCATTTTAAAAATACATGACGAGTAGGGATTTAAAAAGAGAGTTTTGAACCTATTATATGGATACTAATTCAACTTTAAATCTTTCAATTCAAGCACTTTAATCTTAAATCTTTTGATGATTTGCTAGTATAATCCTTCCGACCAATTTTAGCTAAGAAGTGGTAATTCTACATAACATGGTTGGCACTAATGTGCACAACTTTAATCTTTTTTTTTCTTATTTCCCTTCATCTACTTGTGACCTTGAAAAAAAAGAGAGAAAAGAAAAAAATCAATTGATATAAAATATTGTAAAAATTATTCACATCAACATTGGTCGTGCCATGCACATAACGTAATGTGTTTGCGATTTTCGGCTGAAATGATTATATTGGCAAATCATAAAAAAAAAAATATTTGAGATTAAAGTGGTCAAATTAAAAAGTTTATAATTGAATTGGCCGCCGTACGAAAGTTTTAGGATTTTTTTGGGAATTTTCAATAATGGTTGTGTACTGTACCTCTGAATAGAGAGTATTCTTTTGTTTTGGTGTCAAAATAGAGAGTATATGAAAACACAAAATATAGAGTATAGTAATCAAAAAGTATTTGGGGGGGGGGGGTTTAAGCTCATTGGGGTAATACTTAACCATTTGGTTTAATTTTGAAGCTGGCTTTCGACTTTTCAAGGCCTTCAAAATGCTAAAAGTCCAAAACTAGTAGCAACTAGCTTTGAGCTTTCAAAGATTCGGGGGAATGCTAAAATTATTTTTCCCTTCCAAAACTATCTTTACTAGTTCTTTATATTTCCTATTTTGCCCCTATTTTTTTTTTTTTTTTTTTATTGAGAAAGGGGTAGCCTTTCGCCGGTGAGTTAGATCCGGCGTCGGCGGTCAAAGTCGCTCAAGGTGGGCGACCTCCGGCGAGGGTCGCATGGCCCCGCCCGAGGGCGATCGGAGGTCGCTCGACCCAAGCTCGCCGCGACCCGGACAAGCGCCGCTTGGATCTTGCGTCCGCGGCGGCCCTCGTTTGGGTCTCACAAGGGTCACGCGACCCTCACGAGACCTAGGCGGCGGTCACCTAGGTCGCAGCAAGCCTGGGTCAAAAGACCCTCACGAGGGTCGCTTGAGGTCGGCGACCTCCAGCGGACCTCGGTTGGGGCTGCGTGACCCTCGCCCGATGGCCCTCAGTTGGGGCTACACGACTCATTGGAGGTCTCCTGACCTCAAGCGACGGTCGCCGGTGCCAGATCTGGCTCGTTGGCAATTGTAACCCTTCGCCAGACCGGCAAAGGGTTTAGTCCGATTTTCCAAAAATAAATAAATAAATGCTGAACCAAATGCATATTGCGAAAGTTTTTTTTTACCAAATGGACATTCAACTCAAAATGCATTCGTAAAGAAATTTTACTAAACATAATTGCATTTTCCCAAGTAGTTTTGGGTTTTCAGCATTTGCATTGGACTCAAAACCCCTTATAAATACTAAACCAAATGCACCCTTAATGCTCTAACCTCTACTATCAATTTTTTTGCATATTCATTTCCCTTTATACAAAGCTCTTCCCCACATTGAGCGTGTTCCATCAACCTTTGAACCTCCGAGCACGTATTGCCACTAGGGAAAATTATAAGAGTGAGTCAATTGCCAAAGTTGCGTGACTTCAAGGACAAAGTCCTCGTCCTAAGACCCTTTTATCTTATTGGTTGACCCGTTATGTTCTCAGTCAGCACTTCAATTATTGTAATCAGTGCAATGGCATGAACGGGTCAAAATTGGGAAGATAACTAAATAGCGTATTCATGAATAATTTATTGAAAACATGTTAATGTGTCACGACCTTGAGAAAGTGATTGGTATGGTTATCATTAGATCGATAAAAAGAATAGTTGACATGGCGAAAATAATCAAACAAACAGTTCACCAATGGGCACTCCCACGGAAATATGTGTACTGAAAAAATCCATAGGTAACCGTAATTAAAAGCAAAAATTGAAAATGATTGGAAATTTCATAAAATGAACTGAAAATAAGGAAAAACTGTACCTCAAAGCGCATGACAATTGTGAGTATTGAGAGTAAAATCAACCCCGAGCGGGTTCTTCCTGTTAGTAAAAATATAGAATTCTAAACTAGTCCATTCACAAAGAGTTATTTCTTGCTGAACGTCCCAGAAAGTCATCAACAACGAAGGTCAAATAATCTTGACGGGCATGACGGCCACTATGTAAAAGCTCAACGTTTGTAAATGATTTTCATTACCATATATTTACTAGTCATACACGTTTATAAAGAGAGAAAAAATACAATTTTTGGTAGAGTAAAAATTAAGGAATGCCAACTCATCTATAGTTGCAAAAATAAAGGAATGTCAACTCATTTATAGTCGGTAAGCTAATTTGAAATTTAAAAAAATATCAAAAAGATTTCATATCTTAACATCCTCAATGTGCATAAACAAAGTGATTTTCCTTGCATCTTCACGGATTAGTAGGATCGAAGGGTCACATAGCTCAAGTTATAAAAAGAAATGACTGTAATTTCTACAAAGATATATTTGACCTTCCATTAAGCTATGTTATCTTGCTTGGGATTTTGAGGATAAGCATAATATAACCATCGAGCAAACCTTGATTGGACTACCATTGTTGCACACAAACCCTTCACATCAGGTCTGATCAAGTGATTAAACCATAATTAAGCAATGCTTACACTCCCATTGTTGAATCAAATGACAAAATTTTGGGTCTGGGCTTGTACAGGAAATCAATTTCTCAGCCTGTCCAGTCCACATTCTCTTTCTCCCCAGCACAAGAGCCCAGATTAATGGGCTCAGAGCCGAACTAATCTAGAGGCCCATCATTTCGTTATGCCGTGTCCGTTGAATTCATCTCTTTTTGCTATAAAGTTAGGTTAAAAGGGGGTTACCAGTCTTTCAAGAATCACAAGTTCGATTCACACCTTTGAATGGCTTGTGCTACGGTTGCATACATGGGATTCTTTTTGTGTGGAGAGACTTCCTAGCAATTACTATCTTGGTGGGGCTGTAGTGATGAGCTCATCAACCTCGAACTTTTGAGTTACGAGTAGTGCGGAGTAGTTATGACTCAAACCGAACATTCTATGATGAATCAGTGACTGTTTATTATAACATCAAGAGAGGATTCGATAATGCTGATTATCCATATATGCCCAAGCTAAGCTCTCTTGTGCATGCATACGTATGCATTTCTCACTTGTTCCCAACTATATGTCGTATAAAAAGGAAAATCTCAATCAAGATCCCAAACAAAAACTTAAAAATTTGATTTCACTTCAAAGTTCAGCATAGTAGTTTACTTTTTCCTGGCGCGGTTGTCTTTTATACCATTCGAAGATCTCTCCGGCGTTGATCCAAACGAACTAAACAACAACCCCATGCTGAACGACCCATCTAAATTAAGGAAGAAAAGAGGCATAGGTGCAACAAGCATCGCAAATCCCCAGTACTGATTTGGACCCTTCATCGTCTCTTTCCATTTGCTTTGTCCACTAGAAAAGCACAAAGCTACAACGATGCCAAGTTAAAAACCCATTGACTCACTCAAATCAATTAGGCACGAAGATCGATCCTCTCAATGGAAGCTTGCAAAACCCATCTTTCCTCCGGTGGGAGTAATTCCACCACCTCCTCGTGCAAGCCTTGTCGTGTTCTCTGGATATTTCATTTGTCGATGAGACAAATACGTGGGTCCTCTCCTCTTGTTTTTCTCTCTTTTAGTAAGGTTGCCAGAATATGAAGATCACTAGAGAGCTCGACATTAGTCCAAAAGGGGACTGATATTCAAATTCCTGGTGAAGATCACTATGCTCATCCATCGTGACATCTTCAAACTGGGTTGGCTAGACACGCCAAGCTGGTCTCGAGGTGCTGTAGTTTTCTCCCTATTTGAGTCGTCTGTTATCCTGCATTAGTGCACTGGAAATGACCTTTTCATCAGGAGAAGAAACGAACAGACGAGTTCAAACGTTGTGGGTCTCTCTCTCTCTCTCCCCCTTCGATTTCTTTGTTTCTTCGTGGATTTTGTGATACTTGGCCATCGATTTGCAGTTGGACTCGGCAAACTACGGTCATGTAATACAACTCTTTTCGAGCACTTATCTGTATTTAATTAGCAAGAAAGAGAATTACAGAAACCCTGATTATGGCTTAATTAGTTGGCTAGGAATGGAAAGGTGTCTATATGTTCTATTTTCCGTGGAGAATTTTTCATTTGAGTCATTCACTTGAGTTTTGACTTGGACCTTTAAGATTAATGAGTATTTCAAGGACCCTAGATTTACTTATTGCAAATTTTCGGGAGGATTGTCCAAAAAAGTCTTAAACCTATTGCAATTGTGCCAATTCAGTCATAAATTTTTTTTTTTAGCGATTTAGTCTTAAATCTTTTGCGATTATGTCAATTTAATCCATCTGACCAAATTGGCCAGCCGGAGCTGATGTGGACGCCGGCTGACGCCGCGACAATATTTGAATAATATTTAATTATTTTTTGAATTATTTTTTAAATTTTCCTATTTTTTATTTTTTTTTGTCTCTTCCCCCCTTGCCACCTCGGCGGCAGTGGCTGGCTAGCTCCAACGAGGTTTGCCAGCCACTGTGCGAGGGCCGTGAAGCCCTCGCCAATAGCCAGCGAGGGTCGAGGCCCCTGTCAGACCGACCACCCTCGCTTGTGGCCTTGCCTAGACTTGGGGGAGGCCTAGGGGCCGTGGTGAGGCGGCTTCACCCAGATTTGGGCGAGGCCGCCTTTGCCCGTGGCCAGGCCCAGACCTAGGGGCCGCGGCGAGGGTCGTGGCCCCAACAACCCTCGTCGGTGGGCTCGCCCAGACCTGGGGGCCGTGGGTGAAGGCGTGACCTTGCCGCGACCCCCAAGCCTCACCTTGGTCTAGGTGAGGCCACTAGCGAGGGTGGCCAGTCTGATGGGGGTCGCAACCTCGTTGGCCGCCGGCGAGGGCTTCGCGGCTCTTGCGTAGTGGCCGGCAAGCCTCGTTGGAGCTGGCCAGCCACTACCATCGGCCGGGGGGGAGGGGCAAGGGTAGAAGAGAAAAAAAGAAAAGGAAAAAAAAAAAAAAGTTTAAAAATTTTCAGAAAATGATAAAAAATCGAAAATAATAAAAAATTTAAAAATAAAAAAATCGGGAAAATAATAAAAATAATATTAAAATATTATTGTCGGTAAAAAAAAAAAGTTTATAACTGAATAGGACAAAGTTGGGATTCGAACTCTCGACCTTTATAATCGCAAAATGTTTGTGACTGAATTAGTAAAAAAAAAAAGAGGTTTATAACCGAATTGGCATAATAACAATAAGTTTAGGACTTTTTTGACAATTCTCCCGCAAATTTTCTCGTCACAGAAATAAGGGAGAAGAGATAATTAGAGGGGAAAATTGCATAGTCTGACCCTTTCCTTTGACTTAAATAATGTTAAAGTGGCGATGGTCGCACCGATCTTCATTAATCATACGTGTGATATAAATTTTGAAATTTCTTTGTCTCCTTCTCTTAAGTAAAGAATCGCAAATTTTTTTATAATTTGGGATCGTTGACTCAAATTTCGACCTTCACCTAGAGAGGGGACTCTCTATGGATTATGGTAAACTCCAATAGTAAGCACAAACAAGCTTTTTGTTATCTTTTTGAGATTTCGCATGATATATTTTGCATATTCTCGATATCCGTGAGCATTTCTAGGGAATTTCAATCTCGAAATTTTTTTAAAATCCCAGGAAAAATAAAACCCCTGGCGTCATCAGCGAGTACATAAGCTCTGAAGATGGCACGCTTGTACTTTTCTTTGGCCAAATACTCATGTCATGTAAATAATATTTTCCTCTTTTTGTCACTCACGCACGATTTTACATGCGAGACGCTGAAGAGGTTGCACGCTTGCTGCCAAAATCTGTTCAGTGATTTAGGTAGACAAAGCTGGCTTGCGAAAAACAACTGAAAACTTTCTTTTATACCAGAAAGAACGAGCCATCCAAATCTAAAGATCTCGTTGGATCGCCATTGATAGAGCGATGGAGACATGTCTTGCGTTGGATCACTCCCCCTGCTGCAGCTTTGTCACAGTGAATAATTCACGGCAAAGACGTCGCTACGAGCCGAAAACCCTAGCTCCCCTAGACGACGGTTCAAATCAAGGCTTTAAGCGCCTTTCTTTTTAGCATTTTTGCTCTATTTCTCCTTTGCATGCCGAGTACGACAGATGTAACAAGCTTTCACTTTTCCAAACTCTTACTACGGAGACAGTTTTCATATCGACGTTTAGATTTACATATGAACTTTTCATGATTCTATTTTGAAATTTGGATGAAGATTTAGATTTTAGGAAAAGTAAAGAATTCATTCTTGCCATTATTGAAGTTGCACATGTGAAGTTGTCATTTAATAGGAGTCCTGTGTACTAGATAATTTATGGAAGATGGGTTTGTTAATATATGACATAAAATTGAATAGAATTATGAGGATAATTATTAAAAAAGTCATAAATTTATGGAATTGATATCAATTTAATTTTTAAATCTTTTGACTGTTTGTCAATTTAGTCATTTTGATCAATTTTAACTAAAAATCGTTAATGTAAATATCGACTATTCTTCACAACATGGCATCCTCTGACCATGTTTTACTAAATAAATTTAAGAACGTTGTTTAAAAGATGGAGTGGGTACGGTGTACAGATGGAACAGAGTCGCCACCATGGACAGCGACATTGACCATACCACTACCACCCCAAAACCTCTGAGGAGAAAATGACATCTCTCTCGCGCACGCGCATCGATGCTCCTGGCAACTCAAGCTTTATTGTGGTCAAGACATGGCCGAAAATCTTCTCTGATATAGCATCCTCAAAATTGTAATAGTTTATATAGTGTCGGCATATTGTAGTTTTAAAACATGTATTACCAAACATACAACTTACATTACTTCACAACACAACACAACACAACAAAACACAACTACAACTACAACACAGCCACTTATACCAAATATATGCTAATCTCCTCTCAACAACTAACTTTTCTATGCTTGTTATTTTGCCTAGCACTAACCATCTTCCCATGACGTGCAAACTCAACACATGTATATAAAGTAGAACAATAAGATAGAATACTTTTTTTCAGACCAAAAAAGAAAAAGACAGAAACTTTTCAGCACAAACAATATAGATATATTGAATTAGTCTTTGAAACAGCTTTTGGATCCTCACGCTCTTGCGAGACTAATTTATGTTATGTTATGAGAAATCTAGTATTTTGCAAGCCAAAGCCAAAAGATGATGTGGCCCAGGGGATACCAGCCTTTCGAAAATGCATGCGACAACCTTCATCCTCAAAATTTTCAAACGTTGAAACCTCGTTTAACGTACCTCCTTATTATGGATCAGAGACGCATAAATGAGGATTATTTCGACTTTTTAGCGCACGTAGTCCTCCGCACCCGCGCACGTGAGAGAGAGGGAGAGCTAAGATTGATTTCAGATTCAGCATTTTGTAGGCTTTATCCAAGGGAAGAGTGTGTTTGGACTTGGTTGATCTCAAATTCAGCCTTCTTTTAGGCTCTATAGAAGGGAACAACAATTCTGGTTGGTTAAAGAATTAGGTAGTATTGAATAGGGGTGTCAATGGGTCGGGTTGGGTCGGGTCTTGATGTTACCCGACCCGACCTGAACAATAAAGGTCATGTCATTTGACCCGAACCGACCCAACCCGACCCGAAATGCATAAAACATGAAGCAAAAAAAACGGGTTGGTTCGGTTCGGGTCGGGTCGGGTTTCGGGTTTTTTATTAAAAAAAATATTACAAAGGGAATTTGAAATGCTCTTACGTGACGCCGTGAGACATTGTCCAACCCGTCCGTGAACTATGACGCCGTGAAATCTTGTCCAACCCATCCATGAATATCTCTCCAGATAGATAATTTTTTAACAAAAAATATGACAAAGAAAATTCGAAATGTTCTTACATAACATCGCGAAATTTCGTCCAACCCGTTCGTGAACATCTCCACAAACAAATAATTTTTTAACAAAAAATATGACAAAGGAAATTCGAAATGTTCTTACATGATGTCGCGAGGTCTCGTCCAACCCGTCCGTGAATATCTTTGCAGACAGATAATTTTTTAATAAAAAATATGACAAAGGGAATTCAAAATACTTTTACGTGACGCTGCGAGGTCTCTTCCAACTTGTCCGTAAACATCTCCGCAGATAAATAATACTCCCTCCTCTAAAGTTTTGCATCGGCCGCGAAAAAGAAGCAAATCATATGAAAGATGGGGAGAGAGAGGGGGGGGGGAGAGGGAGAGAAATTGATGGGGGCCGATGACGACAAACTCGTGAGATGAGACGTGTTGGATGAGTTGCGAGTAGAAGGAGTTGTAGAGGAGATAGCTTGGGTGGGTATATTTGGATTGAAGCCTTTAATGTGTTTGGGTCGGAACAATGTTCTAACCCTAACTTGACCTAAAACATATATTCCATTTGTGTTTATAATTGTTACTCAAACAGTATTAAGACCGAAACATGTACCATACTTATTTGGTGTTCGGGTCATATTCGAGTCATGTTCGGATTGGGTTGAATGTGTTTTTTTGACACCCCTAGTATTGAATTCTTTGCTTTTACGAGGGTTGATATGATATCTGAATCTTATTAATGAGTGCTCTCAAGATATTTGTTAATAAACACATCCAACATGAAATTTTTCTATTTCTGATACACTTATTGTGCACTAAATAAGAAAAACAGTGACTTGAAATGTTTTTTCATGTGGATGTTTAAGAAGTGCACCCGAAGTATTCATTAACTAAATCCAATGCTACTTAATCACTAGGGTTAATCAACCACCCTTCTCACATGGGAATGGGAAGGTGGAGGGGGTTTGAATTTTACTTTCTCAAGAGGGTTGGGATGATGACGATTTATTTTTAGGTGTGGATTTTGACTTTCACACCCTATAAGAAGGTAGAGTAAAAGTTTGAAATTAAAAGTTAGACTAGAAGTAAAATAAGACCAATAAAAAAAATTCAATGCTACTTTTCTCATAAATTGAGAAAATTCATATTATTTTTGGGTTTATGTAACTCCTTATAACATTCAACAAACAAAGACCTGTTTCATTTAGGTGCCGCTGCCCAGTCTCTGCTGTTGACCTAGGTCAGCGACACTGACAAGGCCTCGTTCTCCCCTATCCTATCCTTGATGAGGACAAAGGAGGTTCTGAGGGATAGGGACCCCCATGCCATCACCGTGCAACCTTGAGCGACAGTGGATCTAGTGTTGCAAAGCCCGGCGCCACTCGCGACCATACTTAAGAAAGAGGGAGGCGAAGCGAGCTGTAGCGGTGGTTGCTTGGGGATAGGCCCATGGTGGGGGCTGTGCTGGGCGTCGGAGGTGGTGGAGATCCGGTCACGTCCAGGGATTGAGGTTGGCTTTGTGTCATGCGCGGTGACTATGGGGTTAGCATTGTGCACAGTGAACAGATGGAACCAAAGGCAAAAAGGGAAAGAAAAGGAAAAAAGCATGACCAATCTTTACTGTTTAATTTATTTATCGTAACATGTTCGCATCTTAAGGGGTAACTTTACCCAACTTTAGGGGATGATAACTACGTACTCCTTCAGAACTGGAATTTTTCCCAACGGTTCCTACCTATAGCTAAAAGGCTAGGCTACGCAAATGAACAAAAGTTGAAAAAAGATAGGGATTGCGCATCGCAGATAGTATTTATGTGAAAAACTCTTCCACCATCAAGACCCTTTAACCAGTGCAGGGAGTGACAATCTTTTGAAAAGCCAAAATGAATATAAAATTTCCTAATCCATCGCCCTTCAAGTCCTTTTGACAAAAAGTCGATCAAGTTTGTCGTACATGGTGGCTGGACATGGCGCAAGCAACCAATTTGAAAACACATGCGTATCAGGTATATGTGGAAGGATGGAAATGGAGGGTAACCATCAATCGCAAAACTCGATGCAATGGGAATCCACTTGATTTTATTCTCCGATTATAATACTAACGATTGCCTTGTCTTGATGGGCGGTTCGGGTCTCAAGCTCGACAAGAATTTGGCCGGCTGAGACAGCTTAGTTAACCTACTCTTTATCTCTCTTTCAAGAGGAAGCTGGTGCTGTGAAGAATATGTAAGTAAGCGGGAGAGAAATTAATGAGCAACCTGCCAAAGCAAGAGATAGATACGTGTTCGGAGGGTTCCATCGTTACCCGGAGCATCTAGTGTAAAAGTTGATAAACATGTTCTCAAACATGTGATTAACATAGATAGCTGGGAAAGAGAAGTTCTTGTGTATAGACCTACTAATCAAATTGAGTCGAATCAAGTAGGAAGAAAATACATATTGACCATGTGTTAGTTTATTAATCATCATGTACTTTGCCACAAGGCGTGCGTGTGACTTTGTCCAAAGTTTTATGAGCTTTACTCACCAAAAGAGGTCATGTAGAACTAGCTTAATATATTATACCATTGCTTCGTAATGAACTGACCAAATAGTAGTGATGTCTATTTCATGAAACATTGCTGTTATTACTTCCTTATAATCCCAACGACCCTAAGCAAAATGCCCATTATTTCATTCAACTATTGTTCCACATCTAGTTCACTTCTCAACTCCTATAATATCGCCTTACCCTAATTATTTTAATTTGGATCCCTCAATCATTGGAGAATGTGGGGGGACACATGAATGATTGTTCAAAGAAACAAACAAATAGATTAGTAATTTATATCTATATATGTATATAGAGGTGACAAAATTTGGACAGAGAATGATGTGGTGCTAAATGGCATCTTGAGCAAGTTTACATGAAATGGGTTCTTAGTATCTTAACATATAATTACACAAAAAGGAGCTCTCTCTCTCTCTCTCTCCTCTTCCTATATATATCTAGCTCAAGCATAGGCAAACTCCGAACCCCACTTAACTCAACATCTTCTCACGACCAGAAAAAACCCTAGCTCTTCAATCCCTCCAAATCCCGAGCCCCACTCAACTCAACATCTCTCACAACCAGATAATTCCCAAGCTCTTCAATCCACTCCCCCAGTACCCACCCGACGCGTGTCAAAACAAATCAGCTCACATCAACCAGTAAGAAATGGAAACTTCCTTGACACATCTTCTCTTCGCCATCTAACCTTCCATGCACGTTACGGCGACAAAACCCTATTTGTCTTTTCAGCCAAGAAGCTTCGTTTCAGTTCATGATGAAAGCTGAATTGCGGGGGAACGCGACCACGTCGATTTATCTGCAAAACCTCAGTCTCTTCAACGCCCAGCACAGTTCGCTTTCCGGCGCGCTCAAAGGTTGCCTCGGAAGCCTGGACGCCGCATGTATAGAGAAGCTACTGCTTCACTGCGCGAGCGCCCTCGAGCGGAATGATGTCACTCTGGCCCAACAGGTCATGTGGGTTCTCAACAACGTCGCTTCTTCCACAGGTGACCCTAATCAAAGACTCGCTTCGTGGTTTTTGAAAGCCTTGATTTCTAGAGCATCTAGGTTATGCCCGACGGCTGTCAATTTCAATGGCAACGGGATTGTTGAGAGGAGATTGATGAGCGTGACTGAGCTAGCGGTGTACGTTGATCTCATCCCTTGGAATAGGTTCGGTTACTGTGCATCCAACAGCGCGATCTATAGGGCGATTCAAGGGTATTCGAGGGTTCACATCTTAGATTTTAGCATCACTCATTGTATGCAGTGGCCGACGCTCATAGATGCCTTGGCTAAAAGACCCAAAGGCCCTCCATCACTGAAGATCACGGTGCCGTCTTGTTGGCCACCGGTCCCTCCCTTGCTTAATGTAACGAGCGAGGAGATTGGTCTTCGTTTAGGTAATTTTGCAAAGTTTAGGGATGTACCGTTCGAATTCACTGTGTTGGATGACTCACCCAAAGCATCCGAATCGGCTCATACCTTTCATTTCGAATCATCAATTCTGAGTCAGTTGAGTTCGTTAGATCTGAATCTTGCGGATGATGAGGCTTTGGTCATCAATTGCCAAAACTGGGTAAGATACTTGTGTGATGAGCCAAATGGGGGTGATTCTCAAGATGCCTCTTTGAGAGATGTTTTCTTGGACATCATAAAAGGGCTCAACCCGAATATAGTGATTGTGGTGGATGAGGATGTTGATTTGAGTGAGCCGAGTCTGGCCTCAAGAATCACAACTTGCTTCAATTATTTGTGGATCCCGTTCGACGCTTTGGAGACTTTCTTGCCCAAGGACAGTTGCCAGAGGTTGGAGTACGAATCTGACATCGGCCATAAGATCGAGAACATCATCGGATTCGAAGGGTTTCAAAGGATAGAGAGGCCAGAGTCGGGCAGCAAATTAGGGCAAAGGATGAAGAATGCCGGGTTCTTGAGCCTGCCCTTTTGCGAAGAGACCGTAAGCGATGTCAAGTCCTTGCTCGATGAGCACTCCAGCGGTTGGGGGATGAAGAGAGAAGAGGATACGTTGGTACTGACGTGGAAAGGGCACAACTCGGTCTACGCCACGGCTTGGGTCGCCAGCAACGGATACGAGAATTGAGCGGGGGGGAGTCAATGCGGAGTCATTTCTTGTCTGAGACCCGCCCCCCGACCGGTCGGACGGTATGCAAGCGCCTGAATCAACCGACGCAGTAGTTCGTGGAAGGGAGACAAGACAACTCTTCTAGACAAGAATTTCGTTTCATGTGAAACTCGAGCCTCGTCCTAAAATGGCCAAATAGGTGGTTTGTCCGAACTGCCATATGATGGTTGTTCTTTCCTCGGTGGTCCATGAGGCGTATGCAGAGACAAAATGGCGTTTCGTGCTTTCCATGTTTATCAAGAAGAAAAAGGCTGCACGTAAGGGCGTTCGGACAGAAGAAGGAAAACGGCAATAGAGTTTTGAGAATAAGATCGTGCCGCTCTCGTTGTGTTCGAGCTCTCCTTCCAGCGTGACTCACGTGAAAGTGAAGAGAGAGAGAGAGAGATGTGTCGTTTTGTGTCTGCACAATCGACAAAATCTCTTGGAACGTCGTTTTAGATTTGAAGGCTTCTGTACAGAATATTTCTATAAGAAATGTTTTCTAGCTGCCCACTCATGATGCAAGCAAGTTTACTATATTCTTATTTATCTTTACTGCTCTTTCGCGACTTCTTGAAGACCACTACTTCAGATTACTGAAAGCCATCTAGCCCTAGAGAAGTCAAAAGTGAACAAGAAATTGTTTACCGAGTATCAATGCCCACATATACATTCCACAATATTCCAACCAAAAAAAAAAATAGTCATGAATATGGTATTAAAGGATAGAGATGACGAGATTACTTCTATTGAGAGAGGGGTCATGTTAATTAGAAATACTAAATCGAATCTTATGATGTGTTTTAATCAATAAAGTGTGGAAATAGCACCGTGCTAAATTTTCTCCATGTTATATGTGAGATAACAAGGCTTTGACATGATTCTTGCCTTGGACAGCAATAGATGGAGAATCTTTCCTCCTCTTCTTCTTCTTGTTTTCCCCCTTTTTTCTCTTGATTTTGAATGAGTTTCAGAAGTCGAAAAACAACTTTATCATTTGGACAGGGTAACAATTTGAACCTTTGGCACATGGAGGGCATAGACATGAACATATGTCATTTTCCCAGAACGTTAACGTTTGAATTGAACTCCATCTTTTGCCCGTTGAATGCTTTCCAGTTCAAACTTACTATGGTTTTCTGGCGACACAGATCAAGAATGAGGACCACGACCTTTTGTTATAGAACAGTCGCATTCACTTCGAACCATATACAGATACCACAGTGCTGATTTTGCAGTAATTTTCTATTTTTAAAATGTTCAATGAAAGCTTTTGAACTTCGCCAAAGGTTATACCACCAAGATGGAAGGTGAGAAGGAAGCTATTTTACTACTATCCGAGAGGTCTTCTGACTTCTAATGTGATAATGCAATAATAAGACTACAAAACAAGCAACATAGCACACACAAAACTTGTGCAGGACCCTCGTGAGATCTAAATCTGACGGGGTCATACACTTCAATGATGCAAAAATTGCTCCCCATTCACACCATCAGGAATCAGCTCTCTTGCCGCCAAGAGGAGTTGCTATTGAGGATCAAAGAACGAATTGGTCGTACCAATAGATACGAGGATCGAACTATTAAGTATCGATGTCCATCCTCTGCTGTGAGAAGTATAGCTTAAAGACAAAACTCATAGTTTGCTCTTGGCAAAGGATGATTCTCAAAAGGCTTGCATTGAATCTTGAATTGAGGTAGAGGTCGTTAGCAATAACAGGGCTGAACTAGGCCCATCTTGGCCATTTACCAACAAGGCCCGATTCGTACATGACTCTCTCTCTCTCTCTTCCGCCCACCCCCCTCCCCCAACCCCCCAACCAAAAAGTCGGAATTGAATTCAAAAGCTAAGGGAGTCAGCAGATCATATTGCGGCAAAATGGAGGCATTCTCTATATATACAGATTTGGGAAGTAGTTTTAGGGTTTCACGTGAAGATGCTGAAGCAAGAACGACCATTTTTGCATGCTTTTTCTGAATGTGATTTTGCAGGAGGGAGTCTCTTTCCTTTCTTCATGGCTACCACATGACTTGCCTACCACTTGTATGCCCCCATCAAATCATCAACACATGTCCTCCATTAGTTCCCTCATATTTGGTTTTCTTAGGACCAAGCCCTTTTTCTTGCCTCCTTATGTCTAAACCCTAGTTAACGTTATTTGAAATCGGTCCACACCCGATAGAAGAAAAGTGGCAAATGACCGAGCAGAAATATGGTCCCCGGTTAATAAGATGATCATAAAAATGTAGCTTCAAGATGCATACAAACATTTGACATGTGCCGTTTAATTCCAGAAAGTCCGTATGCAAGCCATAAAATTTTTGAGATATGCCCTGTCTTTGCGCACAGGATATAATCAAGGATTGTGAAGCCATGACGAGATCTACACAAACGTTTGCGCATATTTGTAAAGCCCATAGAAATTGCCTAGAAAAGTGATGTGGGATAGATTTTGACGACCTATACAAGTCTAGTGTAGGAGAATGGTAAATGAGACTATGACAATTCACCAATAGAGTGGCTGATTGATTGGGATGGATATGATGCGAAATTCAGCTCTGGTCGTTGTTGGAAATATGTATGAGGTGGTTGGGAATTAATCATTCAGTTAAATCAATAATTAATTCAGTTAATCCGTAATTAACTTGATAAAGTAGGAATGTAATCGTGATTTAATTGTGTATATTTTCTTTCATGTCTGTTTCTAGTAATATAAATAGAGCAGTGAACTTGTGCCATGAACATATAAAAATACAGATTATAATTCCTCCCAAACACTCTTCGTTTTCCATCAGTCGTTTTAGTGAGTTTTCATCGAAAGTCAATTTATAAATTTTGGGTGGATGCATGCACACAAAGTTAACATTAAATCCATAGATGAGCAGTGGGATAGATTCTTTTAATAATTCCAGGGTTTGAATAAAGATGATGAATTTTGAATCTCAATGCAAGAGAAACAGAGTTAAACATCAGCAATCCTTTTTCCTAGTGATTTCCATTCATTAAGATTCTAATTGATCGATTTGCCTAGGCAAAAGGTGACATCGAGGATCCCACAAATTTAAATTCGAAATTAAGCTATTACTAGATTAATAAATTTTCTATTGACGACATCACTTTGGAGGATAATACCCAGATTCAATAATCTATAATTAACCAAAAAGGGCGCAAAAGACACGCCCCTGCAAATATTGAGATATGATATGGACCCATGATTTGACTTGCATCACATTTTTTATTTTGCTTAGTGCTAGCTTGCTAGTAGAACAGGCACACAAACTATAGAAATTAGCTACTTCTTAAATTCGCAATTTTCATGCTAGTGTGATCAGGTAACTATTTATGCATCCTAAAATATTTATCTATGTGAAACAAGTTAAAAATGGTCTAATTTTTTTACAAAATTTTATCACATATATTCATTTTTAACCCTTTGGAGTACATTTAGTAAATGCAATCCACTTTTTAAGAAAGCACCATGATTGTTCTTCCTGTTTTTGTTGTACTTGGGTTCTTTTTTTTGTTGTCGTAACTCGGTCATATATTCCATGATCCATGAGAAACCTTAAGGTCAGCATCAGTATATTAATTTTTTAGTGAGGACAAAATTAAATACGTGAGAACAAGACTGAATTTTCACAAAAATAAATGCATATTAGGAAGAAAATTATTAAAGCGTCCCCACTAAATATATAGCGGCACCGTCCCAAGATTCATTTATAAGGACTTCTTAAATCATATGAAATGAAATTAGTGGCCTTTAGAAAATGATTGCGCATCTCGGGTCAATAACTTCCATTCAAGTTAATGTAGATTAAAGGTCCGATTAAATCAATCAATTACGTTGGCATGAACATCTTCATGCATTGTGAATACATAGCTAGCTCTCGTGATTTTATTAAATCATTACTTCATCGTGTTATGTGTTATCATCGTCCTTATTTGCGATGATTTGCAACATAAATGAGAATAATTCGGTATAAGTGTTTCTTGATCAATGATGTTTATGGACGAAAGGAGAAGATGATTGGCCAATGATTGATGGATTGAAGACCGCGGGTGTTGAATGCGAAGCATTGTCGTGGGCGAAGGGGGAAAAAGGAGGAAAAGGACCATGGAGTTCTGAGAAGACATCATGTGCCCCCGAAGGAAAAGGGTCAATGAATGATGCCCTAATTATCATGATGGTAACATCATCAAGTTCAATCCCCTTCGGATCTGACGGCCCGGCTGCTGCCCGGACCTACCTTTTTGTGGATCCCACCGTAGGGAATTCGATGCATCATGATGGGACTTTGATCCGATGGCTCCAAAAAGCAGCGTTTCTCATCGTACTTTCCCAGGAGGTAAAGTTGCCTATAATTACTCTGCTCTTTTTTCTTTTTTGTTGCTTTTTCACATGAATAAATTCTTAAGAAATTGGTAATTATAGCGTTGCTCGTTTTCTGCTTTGGTAGGTAAATCTTGAAAGGGCCAAAAAAAAGAAAAAGTTGTCGATTAAAAAATTGAACAAAAATTGGAAAGGTGTCATCCGATTGGGAGATGGACGGCCATCACGTGATCCCTGCTGAGGCCATCCACGTGATCTATCACTTTAAAATGCAAGATAATTTATTATGAGGTTTGAAAAATGTTTGCAAGAGTGTCAATTATAAGTTTATAAAGAGGATATCCAACAATTATTATGCTTTGTAATGAAATAAATTATATACGTTTTCATCACTCGAATGTCAATGTGTTGATCTTTCTCTAAGAAGGTTGGGAGTTTTGAAAATAGAAGACAAAAGTCCATTTGGTTTGGGATGTATCCCTAGCCAATCTCGAATACACCTGACTGCAAGACAGAGTTTCGACTCCCCACCATATCAATTGAGACACTCACTCAAGTTTTGTTTGCATCATGCTCAATGAAGTAGTTCAAGGTTTGATTTTGTCTTATCTAAGATAGACTTGTCATAAAAAAAAAAAAAAATTCTTTGTATGTGGTCCTTGCATTATAGCTTGTAGTGGGAGTGCCTATCCCTTGGAGAAATTTATTGTGCAATCTAAAAAAAGGGTAAAAAAAAAAAATTTTTTTTTCACTTTGCACTTCTCCCTCACTAAATTAGGTTAAAAACCTTGCGTTGACAATATTGTCTTTTCTGTGGAGGTAGAACTAGAGAGCATGTGATTTGGGTCAATTCATCTGCGGAGTTATGTTAGTACGTCACTTTCAAATGACTAGACGAGCTAACATTATTCATTCATATAAGTAAGTGGTAAAATCATGAGTACATGCATTAAACAAAACCAACGCAAGCATGCGCCCTTGACCATTCAATTGATTTTCCCGCCGAAGGCCAAATCCTATGAGAAAACCTTGGTTTTGGAGGGAACTAAGAAACAATTTATTAAGCAAATAAAACTCGATATATTTTTTCTCATGCGCTTGTTGAGGATGCACTTCTTATTTTTCGCTCCGGTATCCGTACACCTCGCACCTCAAATTCCCTAGTATCTTTGTCTTCTTCTTGAGGCGAGAATATCCTCTAACTATTTTACATCTTAGTGATCCTGAGATTTAGACAAGGACTGAGATGAAGCCTTTTAGGAACTTACTTAGGTTCAAGATAGGGTTTTTATGATAAAGAAAAGGGATTAGTTGATCTTCCACTAGCGTCCCAATTACTCAATTCCATGAAAAAAATAAAAGAAGATAAAAAAGCCAAGAAACCGACGACAGTCAGATGTTCAACCCGGTCCCCAACCTGGGGGGGACTCATTGGAAAGTTGACCCGAGTCACCATCCTCTCCATTAAAGTCCAAGCAGGGCCATCTCTGCATTATGCAAAATAGCAATTCAGGGGCCCTGCACTCCAAAGGAAAGCAGATGAAGAAAAATGAGTACTTTTATGGAGTGTATTATAAGGGAAAAATAGATAAAAAAAAACATACTTTATCGCTAGAGAAAAGAAAGAAATTGCTTTCAAGTCTCTGATATGTACGCAGAGTTGAAGCAGATTAAGGGGCGGTGGTTAATGCGTGACTGCAGGAGTTGCAGGGGTGTGAAGATGGGAATGTGATCAGAAGAAGCATGAACCTTGTGTGAGTTCTAAGCTTGGAATCGTCTAGGAAAGGGGCAAAAAAAAAAAAAAAAAAAGAAAGGAAAGAAAAGATCCCCAGCTTCCATTTTGTTTTAATATAGCTGATGGTAATGATAATGATTTTTCTGTGCTGTATTTTTTCTGCTTTCTTGAGGAATTATGTAGTAATTTGCAGGCAAGTCAGGCACAGTTAACAAGGTCATCTCCCTCTCTCTCTCTCTCTGGGGTGGACATTGACACTATATTATATTCTTCTATTGTGTCTTTACTCGCCTTGTTGCCTCTTCACTTTCTTTTTTTCTCTGAGACTCTCCTTCCCTACGCTACACAGCAACACCAGAGAGAGAGAGAGAGACACAGAGAGAGACCATACATTGTTTCTGCACAAGTCGACCACTCGCGAGAACTGAGTCGCTACAAGACAAAGCCCATTTGCTTCGAAACGCCATCGACAGAGGGAAAAAAAGAAACCCAGTCGCCGATTTCTTCTGTTTGTCTTCTTTCCCCCATCTCCGAATATGGCCTTGTTTCGCGTTCCCCACTTAGCGTTTTCTCCCCTCACATCTCTGTCTCAGTTCGTTGACTAGTCCTTTTGCTCCCTTTTGAATTTTATTTTTCGTTGCCTGAGCGACCGGGGTTTTCGTACTCGGGTCATGGAAGCTTTCTGTGATCTTCAAGTGGACGTCAATGGCGAAGAGACTTTCATGGTGAACAAGGTGATTCTCCTGCAACCGAGCTTCTTTCTCCCTAAAGGAAAAAAAAAATACAATCTTTTTCCTATAACCCCAAAACTTTCCAATGGCAAATCGACTGCCTACTGCGAATTCTGCTTTTTGGTTTCGTAATTTTAGTTTTGCAGTTCCAAAGTTTCGTTCTTTGGTGGGAGTCGTAGTTTTCGATGGGTTTTGCATTCAAATCTAGCAGCTTTTGTCATTTCCTTCTTCCTCCCGCAAAATTTTCTCGACCAAAACTAGTTCTTTTCATGGAAAATTGCAACTTTCGACGGAACCGTCCACCATTAAAATCTGTAAGTTGCAACTATGTTGGCAGAATGGGAGCCACAGGACCAAGACCTTTTTTTCTTGCATCTATTCTGGGTTTTATGCATACAGAGTGCTCATTGAAAAGCTTGTGGCTTTACGTTCTGTTTCGGCTGTGTAATTTATTGAGAGTCGTTGCAGGCCTCAAATGCACATCCGCTTCTTTTGTTTCTATCCAATTTCGAGACCCTTCTGTTGATGGCGTGACCAAAGCGTTGATTTCATGGCCATTTATTACTGTTCTCACCCTTCTTGGCAGGGCTGTGCTGCAGATATCGATCGTTGCTCGTTTGTTATTTTTTTTTTTTTCTCATAT
This sequence comes from Corymbia maculata, assembly GCA_014182735.1. Taxonomy (NCBI): domain Eukaryota; kingdom Viridiplantae; phylum Streptophyta; class Magnoliopsida; order Myrtales; family Myrtaceae; genus Corymbia; species Corymbia maculata. Next base: position 6,372,827 of record CM024692.1, read on the forward strand.
GCAAATTTAATGGCTAATAACGGCTTCTCACCTCTCTGTTGTAGCAAATTGGTCTAGAGAATCTGCCCTTTCTGTTCTGTTCTGTTTTTTTCCCCTCTCGCTTTAAGCTTCCTGGTTTTGCTAAAGTCAGGAGATTAAATCCTTCTTTACATTTAACTACTCCAAGGCTTCATTAAGAGAGTGAGTGCGAGTTACTTAACGTAATTGATAGCTTTCTCCACCAAAAGTAGCTGTAGATTTCTTTGGTCTGACTTCCTAAATTTATTCCTATTTTCCTGGTGTGTTCTCTGCCAAACTTTTTCTTGAAGAAATTGGTATTCCTTGCAATTCTTCAGTTTTATAGTTTGGTTAATTGGACTGACGTTCTTCTTCTTCTTCTTTTTTCTTGATGGGCTGACTCAGTTTTTGTGTGAATCTTTGCAGAGAATCATCTCTTCATATTCAGGAAGATTGGGAAAATTGTTCAGCAAATCAAGCTGCACTGCTAGGAACCTGAAAGTGATATTCAATGACTTTCCAGGAGGGGCAGAGAGCTTTGAGCTTATGTGCAGGTTCTGTTACAACAATGGGAAGATCGAAATAACTCCTCTCAATACAATCCTCTCGAGTTGTGCTGCGAATTTCATGGAGATGAGCAATTCCATCTCTGGAAGTGATAACTTAATTGAACAAACAGAGAGATCTCTCGAAGAGATCAGACATTGGAGCTGGTCTGAACTTATGGTTGCACTCAGGCAATGCCAAAATTCTTTGCCAGTGGCGAATAAATCTGGCCTACTCGAAAGATGCTTGGATTCTGTCACTACTAGATTGGCATTGGCAAGTGAACCAAGTCCAAGTCCATCTACTTCTTCGTCAGATTATTCTGGGGTCCGTTTTTCTTGCGACACGAAGAGCACGGAGAGTTTGAAGAATGGCTTCTCCCGAGCGACATGGTGGTTTGAAGATCTTTTAATCATAGATGTGAGTTTGCTAGAGATGATGGTCAGATCTATGATTAAGCAAAAAGTGGAACATGCCACAATTAGCAAGTTCCTCTTCTTTTACCAGAAATCCAAGTTCCACACTGCCGTGTCTCATGAGAAGTGCAAAATCATGGAAATGGTCGTCGATTTGCTCCATAGTCTGGAGCCAAGTTCCATCCCTTGCAAAAGCTTATTTGGGATTCTGAGAGTTGCTCTGGGGTTAAACATAAGCAAAGGTTGCCGAAACAAGTTAGAGATTATGATCGGTTCTCAGATGGATCAAGCCACGTTGGACAATTTGCTTGTTCCATCTCCTCAGGGACGAACTCTTTGTATGATGCAAATGTTGTACTGAGACTAGTGAAAGCATTTCTGAAGGAAGGAACTTGTGGAGTGCCTGAAGTGCAGTTGAAGAAAGTGGCTAACTTATTGGATCTGTACCTAGCTGAAGTAGCGCCTGATCCGTGTTTGAAACCATCAAAGTTCCTTGCTTTGGCTATGGTCCTTCCTGATTCTGCTAGAGACTCGGTCGATGATATGTATCATGCTGTGGACATGTACCTGGAGGTACTAATTTCAGCTGCGTCATCGTTTTTATGATGGAAACTGATCAAAAAACCTTTCTGAAGATATCATATGTTAGCTTAATTTATTCGTGTCCTCTGTCAATTTCATGCTCAAGCAGGGACCTTTGAAAGCTTTATTTAAAGATCGAAACTTCTCCATTACCATATGATTTTTACCTCAAATGTTTGGTTATCTTGGACTAAATTTGGTTTCTCCTTCTATAAGGTGCACACGGGATTGACTGAAGAAGAAAAGATCAAGATGTGCGGTGCCTTGAATTATAGGAAGCTCTCAGCCGAAGCTTGCAAACATCTTTCAGAGAATTCGAATTTCCCACCCAAGATCGTTGCGCAAGCTCTAAATTCTCAACAATTCAAGCTCAAAAGCTTGATCCGAGTGTCCAGCAATACCAGTGCCTTCTCCAGTTCACCATGTAGTTTCAGTGACGACATCAAGAAAGATGAGGTGGACGAACAGATAGTACTCTATGCAGGGGACCTCAATCTTTCCAATGATAATGTGAGGCTTAGGGTTCAATTGCAAGGGATGCAATCGAGGGTGACAGAATTAGAGAAACTTTGCCAGAAAATGCAGACTCAAATGGCCAAGGTACTCAGATCGAGAGTATCGTCAAGCCACAAAAGCAGATCTTTACCTAGGCTTTGCTCATGATAATACTAGGGATATAACTTATGAGTCTTCTGTTTTCATAGTTGTATAGCAAGAGCATTGTGTCCTTATGCTTGCTTCTTTTTTTTTTTTTGCCCACCTTCTCTTTTTTTGCAAATTGAGCTTGAGGTCAATGGTGAGTTGTTTCTTTACAAGAGGTTCAGATCATGGTTGTACAGCTACAGGGAAGAGGAAAGAAAGCTGGCGTTTTTCCAGACAAAAAGCATGGAATACATTAACACAGGCATGGTCCTAGTGTCTCGTCTCCAAGGTCAAGTCCTTTTACCATGTCATTCTCACACATGACAACTGATAATGCCACATTGGCTCGTTCCCTTTACAGTTCACAGAACCGAGCACCAAACCTCAAACCTTTCGAAACCTGACTCGCTGTCTCTAAGTCTTGCTGAGCATCACAGCACAACTGACATCTCATGACCAGTTTCTTTACATGAACAATCACTGAACACTGCATAATTTCCTCATCCAATCAAAGAGGAAAGAACCTTAGAACATTTATTGCAGTTTGCACCCACCACATGATCAATCACATAGGAAAGATTTAATTTTGAGGAGGAGAGATTAACACTGGAGAGTGAAGACAACTCGGTGGCTGACCTGCCAGAATACAATGAAATTATTTGGAGCAGATGATGAGCAGGGCACATGCGGTTGCCCAGAGAGAGTGAGATTTGCTATCAGCAATATATTCAGTCACTCTTGGACAGAAGCACTTTCTATGAACTTCTGACTGTAGTACCATAATTATATATGTATGCTCCACTAGTACTTGGCATTGATTGGAGGTAGGTACACCATGTCTGAGTCGCAGCTCCCAAGAATACCAAACCTTCATATTCCACAAAAAAGTATAAAAATAAAATAAAAATTCTTGCTGTACTGAAGAAAGAAGATCAACCGGATTATCATATTTAATTAGATAGAACTTGCATGGCAGTGGTATATCTGGCGTTCCCTCTGGATACACCATTTACTAAATACCATTTTGTTGTACCTGACATCTTCAATTCTTGGGAGATGCAAAACCCCTATAAAGAAAAAAGATTATTTGAAAACAAAGTGCAATTTCTGTACTTTCATGCTTTTTTAAAATGCAAAAGAGTAAATTTTTAGTATGAGATGGCGCAACTAATCATCTTTAAAGATGGGTTTTGTGCGAGATGGTTTCAGTCATTTAAAAAACTCTATTTAATAATGTTTAAATTAGGCTTTGGGTTCCTCGATGGGTTCCTCGATGAGCATTTGTTTTAGGAGAGATGTCTTGCCTGATAATTAGTAATGTGCACAGGATCGGTTCTTCCAAAAAGAAAGGATATTGGTACCACCAAATTGAAAATCAGATAGCCGACCGCCAACTTACCGTAATTTTTATTTTTATTTTTATGGAAAATGGTGTGAACTGGGGATGAGCACAGGCGGGCCAGGCCTCAAGGCAATTTTGGCCCAGCCAGCACATATTGGGACTGACATTTATTGTCTACAGCTATATAGGGTAGTTGTCAATTAGGAAAATTGTCCAAAAATTTTTAAATTTATTGTATTTTTACTAATACGATTGTGCTAATTAAATCATAAATTTTTTCATATTTTGAGTCAATTCAATCAATTTTGATCACAAATTACTGATATAGATGCTGGACATCCTATATAGCATATGTGTTTCTGATGTGGACATTTTTTATAATTTTATAATTTTATAATTTTTTCTTTCCTTTTCTTTACTTTTTGCCTTTTTTTTTTTTGGAATGAGGGTTGGCGATCCTGGCTAGTACCGGTGAGGGTTGTTGTCCTCACTCCAAAAAAAGAGTAGAGAAAAGGGGAAAAAAGAAAGATACCATAAAAAATTATAAAAAAATATTTAAAAATATTTACATTAGTGCCGGTTGTGTCATGTAGGACGCCTAATATCCATATTAATAATTGCCAACCAAAATAAATCGAATGGAATCAATTGGCAAAATATGAAAAAAATTAAGATTTGATTGACATAATTAAAATTTTTAATACCGAATTACCAAAATTGTAATAGATTTTAGACTTTTTTGACAATTTTTCTATGTTAATTAAGAGTCGACACTTTTTTAGGAGATCACATGCAACAACATCACATTCACAACTAAAGATTAGTGAGAAGTTAATGGAATAATGAACTTCCAAATCTAAATGAAGTTCCCTCAACTAGGGGTGTCAATGGATTAGGTCGAGTCGAGTTAGGTTGCGTTTTCATGACACGTAGCCGGACTTGACCCGACTCGAAACTATACATGATGTGTTTGACTTGGCCCAAATATCATCTAACCTAAGAGAATGAATCAAATTGAGCCAGTGTTGATTAGCCAATTTTATCCTCATTGCACTTGCTTCAAGAGAGAAAAAACTCGCATGGCCCAATTCAACCTACCAAGCTCGGCTTGGCCCGACCCTAACCCAAACAATACCGACACTTGAAATGGCCTAACCCCAAATTACACTAATTTTAGAGCTGGGTATTTTTGACACCCTGCCCTCAACTTCATCTCTTTATGATAAATCTCGGTTCTCGCCACGAGATATCGGAAGGAAAAGGCGTCTCTACCTGAAAACCAAGAGAGGTGTCAATTTATCAAGTGATCAGGTCGGTCATTAAACGAGTAATTATTTAATTTAAGAGGCGAAAATGCCCAGAGGGCGTGATCTTTCCTTAGACGCTACTCCTGTTCCTGTCCCCGCTTGCCCCCCTCGAGGTCTCTCGCAATTTACACGATCGAGGTACAGAGGCATGATTCTCAGGGAAAGCATCTAAACTTGCCACCAGATAATAATCAGAACGTTAAAAAAAAAATTCATTGAATTCTTAATTTTTACGGGGTGATCGAAGCTTTGAGTCGAAGCAACAGATCGTTTGACCGTTGAATTGATGTCGTGTCCCCTTTTGACTCCCCAGTTGCTAATTTTGATGAAGAAAAGAAATTGTGAAAATGATGGTAAGTTCTCGTCGATTGTAATTCGTCTCGATTTTTCCTTGGTTTATAGCACGTGTTAATTCCTCGATTTCATCAACAAAAAAAAATGACAGATATTTTTGTCGTACGTTGGTGTAAGTCTCTTCTTTCGTAATCCCTCCATTTAAGCATTGCTTGCGATTCGGGTTGTCAATGGGTCGGATCTGATTGAAAATGGTCCAACCCATTTAACCCATTCTAATCTATTTATATGCAATACAAATTTAGTAACCCATATTAAACCCATCTTTTTATGCTTACCATGGATTGCAAGCGCAAGAACTATGTTTAGAATATTACATAAAAATAGCAATGTTCAATGCAACCAAGATGTACTTCAATAATCAACAGATGAAACTTACAACAGTAATAAAAATAAAATTAGTTGGAAAAGAGAAGCCATCTTTTTATTTATTTATTTAAATAAGAGTAACATCGATCGGTCTTCCATTGCAGTTCACTCACCAAGACTTCTCCTGGATTTGAATAGTTCTGGGAGTCGGTCCATTATTTTTCATGAAGCATAAATGTAAGTTGGATTTGGTAAATTGTAAACCCATTTAATACCCATATTTTTTTGGGCAATGCCATTCTAACCCATTTACTAACATAGCTAATTGTTATAATGACTAAGCCCATCAAATATGGGTTAGAAAATAGGTCCATGACCCAATTTGATGGGTCTACTCAAGAGAAATGGGATCAATCAATAATGAGTGGATACGGTCCTTTGATCTATCATCTGGAGCTCCGTGTGCATCTCCGTCATGATATGTATAGTGAGCTATTCGTGCTAGGTTGAAAGCTAGACGTACGAATGATTTTCCAAACATAGAGTCATTGACTTGATATCTGTTCATCTTTTTCCATGCGGTGTCAATCAGTTCCTTAATGTGCTTGCAAGCAACATTCTCGGACACCCCATTTTCTTGCATGTAGCATAGGATCGGGTCGCCGTTTCTCCCCTCTCGAGCTCGGCCTACAATATGTAGTTAAACATGTCGAGACATATAATGTGGTTGTGAACACAGGCGTCATGACGCATCAAAGTTTGATGATGATTTCAAAGAAATTACCTAAAAAGTACAAATGCACGCGAAGTCCTAAGGCTATCGAAAGAGAAGTGCACAGGGTTGTGATTTGGAAGTAATTTCGAAGACTTTTCTTGCATGAAGTTTTTGGATTAGTTCTGGTGGGTATTAGTTAGTAGCAGCAACTGGAAACATCTGCAGCACTTTCACAAATATTGATGAAGATAATCTAGTGATTCGAAGTAATTTTTTGTTTCTGTCTATTTCAATTTGTGGTTAATCTGGATGTTCGTCGGTCAAAATTGTAAGCCTGAATTGATCGTGCTCTTCAATCCGAAGTTGCAGTCCTTGGATGCTCTGCCCTTTCATAGCTCACTAGTTCTAGGAAGCAAAGAAGAAGAAGAAGAATGCGTACCGACGAGGTACCGAGATCGTTGCAGAGGCGGAAAATGATGGCTGGCGACTTCAAGAGATCGTGGCCGTAAGTCTCGAACGATTCTAGTTCCTCCTTTCTAGCATGCGGGCTCACCAGAAAGAAAGCATGAATCAATATGACAAGTCCCGAAACTGAGATCGAGCCATTGTTCATGTATTCGTCGAACGTTGGGGTGACCTTGTCGTGCTTCCACTTCGCCTCTTGCAGGAAGGCTTTGAACATGTCACTCCACTAAATCCATCAAATTCAAGTTCTTTTCTGGTTATCGTCGAGAATTCATAAACTTCAAAAGGGTTTAATCATGGTAAACGCTGAGTACGTACCGCCTTTGTTAGACACGGGATGATATTTTCTCCGGTCTGCTTGAGAACGTCGTAAGCCATCTCGTGCACGGTGTTGTAGAGAGCTAGGAAGCAAAGCTTCATATAGCCCGGAAGATTCGACATGGCGTCAACATCCCATCTGAAACCACACATTGATCAAAGGAGGCTTTGATATATAGACTTGAGAAATCGACGTTTTCACCATTTTTTTTTTCTTTTTTCAAGAACATATAATCTGAAGCTCAGTATTGAGGAACCTGTGTACAGCATCTGTGAATAGCTCCAATTCATCCAAACTCCCATAGACGTCGTAGACATCGTCGATGGTGGTAATGAGAGCAGTCACTTTCGTTAGCCCTTTACGGAGATTGCTGAACTGAGGCTCGTAGGCCATTCCGACCGTCCAGAAGAAGCATTCCATCAGTCGATCTCTTGCGAAGCTCAACTTGTTTGCCAGGCTAACATCATTCCACCATCTGCAATTGATTCACGCATGACAGCTATTAGTTCATTCAGTCGCATACATCCATCGAGGTCTAATAGCATTTGAATTTAGCAAGACAAACTCTGAACTTTTTTCTGCGTTTCCACACCGACCTCGACATTTCCTGAAGATCTCTTTGGAGGATAGATTGCACCATGTTGAAATTGTACACGGCCAGTTCGAGCAGCCGATGGTCCACGTCTCTGCGTGCACTGTAAGCTTCGATGGACTGTCGAGCTTGTAGCAACTGCATTCTCTGGTGTAGGGGCAGTCCGGATCCACAGTTCGCTCGGAGATATTCGAGATCTTTGCCAATATCGATATTTTTAAGGCGTTTGAGATGCTCGACAGCAAATGCCTTGGCCTCGTGCAAGATATCTTCTTCTTCGAAGGCCAAATGCGAAGCTTCATATAAACTCAGCAGCCCTTCCACGTCACGGCCGAGGCTCTCCATAAACATTCCTTGCTCGTCCATGAAAATCCGGAAAGCATCTGTTTGTTCATTCACATCAAGATCAGTTGATCGCGATCTATTTCTTGTCATTAGAAAGAACTTCAGTATGGTCAAATTACCTTGAGAAACTTCGAAACCATTTTGTCTCAGAATCCCAAAGTAGAGAGCTGTTCCATGAAGGGTCTTCTCGTCTCTGCTCTTGTAACCTTCATCCGGAGAATGGTATCTGCGGAGAGCTCTCGTTATGTCTTCTTCGAAGAGAAAGCCTAGTCCCAGTTGTTGAATGTCATTGACGAGAGCGAGTAGGGTCGAGAGTTCGGCATTTTCGTCCTTAATGGCGCTTCTCACTTCTTGTTCCAGCACTTTCACTCTTACGTCTTGCTGCTCGACCTGCGAAAGGAACCAATTTGTACGACAGTATAGCTCAGTTTGAGCCGAAAACAAGGAAAACGAAAAGTTACAAAGATCACACGGTCAATGTAGTTGATATTAATCCAAGAAAAGATCATGAGTATTGGATATTTATGCAGCGCAATCAAAATTGTACATATCTCTTTGTCCATTTCCACTAGCTTGTATGAATAGTAGGTTTGAGGTTGTTTTGAGGCATCATTGTCAATCTGACTGCTGTGGAAAAAATAAAATTTGATGGAACCTCAAAAGGCTCGTCATCAAGTCTTGCCTTGGGGAGCTCGGCCCCGTGCTGCCGGGCAATCATATAGGAATTCAGGGGTCCCGGACACGGAAATCCAGGTCGCGAGTCCAAAACTACTGAGGTCGTGCAGTCAAACTCGATTTCATTTCTCATTTTAATTTTTTCCGACAATACAATTCTAAAATAATTTTTAGTTCGTGTGAAAAGTCCAACCGAATAACGGAAAATAACGAAAGTAACTTATTTCACAAATATTTTCCTATAATGTCCAATTGCCAGGAAACAAACAAGATCGTTATCTTCCTATAATGTCCAGTTGCCACGAAACAAGCAAGATCTTGACGTTCCTGCAAAATATCTCATTTCATAAGTTGACTGCTCGTGGAAAATATTTTACACCAGTGGTGTACCTTATATAAATTCATGATGATAAACAATAATAACTCATATAATCTAGGCTTCATTGTTTTGCTTTTTTTTCCTTTCATCTAGAGATATCATCTCGGTCGAGAACGAACAAAATGTTGGTTTATTACCACACGACGATGGACACCGGTCGGTAGGGACTGGAGGTAATCGTAAGTCCAGAGGGTCGGCTGATACTGGGGCGATCTCCGTCCCCCTTGAGAAACAGCAGCTTTGGCGCTCGCGGAACGCGGGGCTTGACAATGAATCCTCTTGGAGCAAACGTTCGGAAGAGAGAAGAGCTGAAGCGCCATCACGGCATGTAAGTGAAGAAGTTTGGTGCTCGAAGTCACACTGCCTCGTTTGATCGCGGATGGTCCCTGGCATTTATAAAGCATCATCGTACCCATCGAACCATTCCTCTGTGACGGGACACTTCGAATCGCTAAATGACAAGTGCCCCCTCACATGAGAGGGGGGGATAAGAAAGCCATCCCCCAGAAAAAAAAAAAAGGATCTGTTCGTTTTCTTTGTGAAGTTGATGTCCCCGCAGAGCGACGTATTTAGCATTTTCTGATAATTCTCGGACTACTGAGCTGGCGTCCAACCCTCCTCGTCTTGGCCGAGAGAGAGAGAGAGAGAGAGAGAGAGAGAGGGTGAAACTGTCGGAATGCTGCTTTATGTCTCTTTCCTCTCTAATTTTCGTTCTGGTCATATAATAGAGCGTCGCGTCCGCAACGTGCGATGCAATAGTCACGTTGAATATGTTGATAGCGAGACAGTAAAAGTCCCCGTCGCGGGGTAAAATTCGCGTTTAGCACATGTGGAAAGTAGGACGGTAAGGCGCGTCCTACTGGCTCGTGCCTCTCGTGGGACAACCCGAAATTTTCTTTCCTTTCATCGTAAGTCCCCAGTGCATGCATGAATTATGCTTAGGGCTAGAGGTGTCAAAATGGGTTATAAACCCATATTATGACTCACTTTTAGTTAAATATGTCAAATATGGATCAATTGAAAGTTAAATATGGGTCAAATATGGGTCAAGTGAAAGTTGAATATGTGTCAAATATGGATTAAGTGAAAACTAAATATTGATCAAATATGATTAAGTAAAAGTTAAATATATGTCAAATATAAGTTGTGTGAGTCATTTAACATAGAATTCGAGTGAGTTTGGGTTTCTCTATAATAATAATGGCTTTTAGCAATACGGGTCGGGTCGGGTATGTGTCGGGTGTGGGTCAGGTCGGGTATGGGTCATTAGATTTACATTACATGAATTTGGGTCAAAACGGATTAAACGGGTCAATATGGATCGGACCATTTTCGACTCGACCCAAACCCGACCCGACCCGACCCACCCATTTGACGGGTCTACTCATGGCGTACCAAATTCACAAGCTTTTGCTTTTTGTTTGGCACTTTATTTTGTCCTTTGTTCAGGTTGTTAGATGCAAGGTAAAAATCGACAGATGTAAACTTTATAGCACTCAAAAAAAAAAAAAAATTAACAAATATTTCTCGATAAATTTCGACCAGCATAAAGATGACTATGATATTCCATATATAGTTTCTGGTTAAGAGATAAAAATTACAGCCATAAATTACGACCATCACTCCCCACCTGAAAAGCTCTCTTTTTAAAGAAAATAGAATTGGTTTTCTTGTCACTAGTCTTTTCTCTTGATAATAATCTTCTAGCCCATATCACAACCGATACCAATGTTTGTGCAGTAGACATGACATCATTCATTCTACGGCTAGTATGATCACTTAGAGAGGGGTAAATAGGTGTTATTGCGGAATATAGAGAAATTTAAAATCAATATTACGACAAAACAATTTCTAGTGACATAATGTGTAGTGGATAGATGTTACCGATATACAAGTATTTCTATCTAATAAAATAAACAGAGTAAAGGATAAAAAATTGTATATAGATGTTTACAGTGGTTCGGCTTTGACAAGCTTACGTTCACTCTCTAAGAAAGACGAGGTGGATGAACAGATAGTACTCTATGCAGGGGACCTCAATCTTTCCAATGATAATGTGAGGCTTAGGGTTCAATTGCAAGGGATGCAATCGAGGGTGACAGAATTAGAGAAACTTTGCCAGAAAATGCAGACTCAAATGGCCAAGGTACTCAGATCGAGAGTATCGTCAAGCCACAAAAGCAGATCTTTACCTAGGCTTTGCTCGTGATAATACTAGGGATATAACTTATGAATCTTCTGTTTTCATAGTTGTATAGCAAGAGCATTGTGTCCTTATGCTTGCTTTTTTTTTTTGTTTGCCCACCTTCTCTTTTTTTGCAAATTGAGCTTGAGGTCAATGGTGAGTTGTTTCTTTACAAGAGGTTCACATCATTGTTGTACAGCTACAGGGAAGAGGAAAGAAAGCTGGCGTTTTTCCAGACAAAAAGCATGGAATACATTAACACAGGCATGGTCCTAGTGTCTCGTCTCCAAGGTCAAGTCCTTTTACCATGTCATTCTCACACATGACAACTGATAATGCCACATTGGCTCGTTCCCTTTACAGTTCACAGAACCGAGCACCAAACCTCAAACCTTTCGAAACCTGACTCGCTGTCTCTAAGTCTTGCTGAGCATCACAGCACAACTGACATCTCATGACCAGTTTCTTTACATGAACAATCACTGAACACTGCATAATTTCCTCATCCAATCAAAGAGGAAAGAACCTTAGAACATTTATTGCAGTTTGCACCCACCAATGATCAATCACATAGGAAATATTTAATTTTGAGGAGAGATTAACACTGGAGAGTGAAGACAACTCGGTGGCTGACCTGCAAGAATACAATGAAATTATTTGGAGCAGATGATGAGCAGGGCACATGCGGTTGCCCAGAGAGAGTGAGATTTGCTATCAGCAATATATTCAGTCACTCTTGGACAAAAGCACTTTCTATGAACTTCTGACTGTAGTACCATAATTATATATGTATGCTCCACTAGTACTTGGCATTGATTGGAGGTAGGTATGCCATGTCTGAGTCGCAGCTCCCAAGAATACCAAACCTTCATATTCCACAAAAAAGTATAAAAAGAAATAAAATTTCTTGCTGTACTGAAGAAAGAAGATCAACCGGATTATTATATTTAACTAGATAAAACTTGCATGGCAGTGGTATATCTGGCGTTCCCTCTGGATACACCATTGACTAAATACCATTTTGTTGTACCTGACATCTTCAATTCTTGGGAGATGCAAAGCCCCTATAAAGATAAAAGATTATTTGAAAACAAAGTGCAATTTCTGTACTTTCATGCTTTTTTAAAATTTATGTGGCACAACTAATCATCTTTAAAGATGGATTTTGTGCGAGATGGTTTCGGTCATTAAAAAACTCTATTTAATAATGTTTGAATTAGGCTTTGGGTTCCTCGATGAGCATTTGTTTTAAGAGAGATGTCTTGCTTGATAATTATAAATGTGCACAGGATAAAAAAGAAAGGATATTCGTACCACCGAATTGAAAATCAGATAGCCTTCCGCCAACTTACTGTAAAATTTTTTTTAATGGAAAATGATGTGAACTGGGGATGAGCACAGGCAGGCCAGGCCTCAAGGCAATTTTGGCCCAGCCAGCACAAATTGGGACTGACATTTATTGTCTACAGCTATGTAGGGTGGTTGTTAATCAAGAAAATTGTTCAAAAAATTCTAAATTTATTGTATTTTTACTAATACAAATTGTGCTAATTAAATCATAATTTGTTTTCATATTTTGAGTAAATTCAATCAATTTTGATCTCAATTACTAATATAGATGCTGGCTGTCCTATATAGCATAGGTGTTTCGACATGGATATTTTTTTTTTTTTTTTTATAATTTTATATATTTTTTCTTTCCTTTTCTTTAGTTTTTACTTTTTTTTTTTTTGGAATGAGGGTTGGCGATCCTGGCTAGTACCAGCAAGGGTTGTTGGCCCTCACTCCAAATAAAGAGAGAAAAGGGGAAAAAAGAAAGATGCCATAAAAATTATTAAAAAAGTATTTAAAAATATTTACATTAGCGCCGGTTCTGTCACGTAAGGCGCTTGATATCCACATTAATAATTGCCAACCAAAATAAATCGGATGAAATTAATTGGCAAAATATGAAAAAATTTAGGATTCAATTGACACAATTAAAACTTTTAAATTTGAATTGCAAAAATTGCAATAAATTTTAGACTTTTTAGATAATTTTTCTATGTTAATTAAGAATTGACACTTTTTCAAGAGATCACATTCACAACTAAAGATTAGTGAGAAGATAATGGAATAATGAACTTCCAAATCTAAATGAAGTTCCCTCAACTAGGGGTGTCAATGGATTAGATCGAGTCGAGTCAAGTTGCATTTTCATAATACTCGACCGAACTTGACCTGACTCGAAACCGTACAAGATACGTTTGACTTGGCCCAAATATCATCTAACCTAAGAGAATGAATCAGATTGAGCTAGTGCCGATCAGCCAATTTTATCCTCATTGCGCTTGCTTCAAGAGAGAAAAAACTCGCATGGCCCAATTCAACCTAACCAAGCTTGGCCTGGCCCGACCCTAACCCAAACAATACTGACACCTAAAATGGCCTGACCCCAAAATACACTAATTTTAGGGCTAGGAATTTTTGACACCCCTGCCCTCAACTTCATCTCTTTCTCATAAATCTTGGTTCTTGCTGTTGGAAACTAGTATTAACACCTAGAGGGGGGTGAATAGGTGTGGTAGAACTTTATGCGCAAGTAATAACAATCTTTTGCAATCTACAAAATGAAATTAAATAGAGAGAGTAGAAAAGATTGCAAACACAGTTTATAGTGGTTCGGCTTTAGATAAGCCTACGTCCACTCTCCAGGCGATCAGCCAATAGGCTGGATTTCACTATATGATCAAAGGTGATTACACACTCTTGAGTGTTAGCACTTGGTGATGATATGTCTCACAAAGTCACTCTTCTTGGTAATTCACTAGGATCACTCGTTACGCTCTTTTCGGACAACTAGTGAAGAATTGAATCGGCCTTGGAATATATTTATCCACTCCTAGTCTCCTAGGTCTCATCCTATCCTTATATACTCTCCAAGCCACACTCGACCGTTGGCTCTTTCCGTGAGAGATTAGTCTTCCCTTTCCTTTCTTGGACAGACTTCATAAGGTAAGTCTTTTTGACCGTTGGAGATAGATTGGATCCCCTTGGATTCTGTTTGCCCATACAATCAGAATCCGAGCTTCCATAAGTGTTCTATTCTTCTTTGGAAGTTGTCCGTTGATTGATCCTGCCAATCAATTTGATACAACAGAATCAATATAAATAAAGTAAGTGAAATACTTGACCGTTGGTGATTTTATCATGTAGGTTCATCTTAAGTTTGATGGTCTTAAGTTCTAAATTTGCCTAGATTTTCGATGCAGTTCGTTCGGACTTAAAATCTCGATCCTCCAAGTTAGTTCAGACTTAAATCTTAGTCTGGTATGGTTAGACTTAAATCTCAATCTGGTACGGTTAGACTTAAATCTCAGTATGGTACGGGTCTTCCGTCTGCTTCATCCAGACTCAGAGACTTTATGTGCTTCTTTGTCTGCTTCATCCAGACTCAGAAGCTTTTCATCATCTGCATAGCGACTTGTGCATTTTTCACTAAGTTACTCAATAAACACATTAGTAGCCTTTTGATTTATTTTGTCATCTTCAAAACATCATAAGGGATTTCCCTAACAATCTCCCCATTTTTTATGATGACAAAACAATATCTGAATATGCAGATGTGCAATTATGCTTTTTAAATATATTGATAAATCAAAGCATCATAAGCACATAATGCAATCTCCAAAATTTTATATATTCAATGAATATAATTTAAAATAGGAGATTATAAAATAGAAGATAATTGATAAATTGAGCAAAATAATATATAGAAATAATTGCAGCTCAATATTATGCACTAAATAATATAAACCAATTAGCACATATGCATATACATATTTTCTCCCCCTTTTTGACATAATCAAAAAGTGATAACAATGTAAAAGGGTGTCACGTGGAGAATAAATTCACATAATATCTTTAAAAATATATGAGGCATGAAATACAAACTTTAAAGATATCATGTTGATACGAATATAAAGAATATTCAATATAGCTCATATATATCAACAAAAATCTGTCAATGATTACGAACTTTTTGTCTTAATAAAATGATAATATAATTAAGTGATTTGCTAATGACAAAAAGTGATGGAAATTGATGATATACTAACCAAATTATGTAAGACACAATTTACCTTTTCTTACCATAATAATCAATGTCAAGATCAATTCAAAAAAATCTGCCATATTCGATTAATGCCCCCCCTTAATTTGTTGCATTTTCGAAATGATCACGATTCTCCATTTCTTTTTATATTTACTTTCTCCCCCTGTCCTCATGACAGTATTTGCGATAATACTTATCGCGGCTTGTGCATGTTCAACAAAATGCTGTCCATTTATTTCCTTTGTAGAAACAACGACTGCACTATGCTCTTGCTTTTGAAATTTGAGGTAGAAGTTTGTTTTCTTCAATCAAACTTGCCTCAAATTTAATCTGCACAAACTTAACAAACTTTCTGCACAAATGCACTTTCAATAATTTGTGAGAATTTTGTGCAATGAGTGGAGCTTTCGAAAATAGTATAAAATCTCCATAATTTCGGATCAAGCTTTCCCAACCTCATATGGAAAGATTTTTTGCCACTTGCAAATCCTTGCAAAATAGATAATAATCTTTGCAAATTATAGAAAATATCACGCACATACCTTCCTTCAATTTGCGGATCAAACTTGCCTGACATAAAATATCTTCTAAGATTATAACAAGTGAATCCCAAAATACAACAATATCTTTCAAGATTAAAGGGATTTTCCTAAGCATAAATTTCAAAAAGATATTATTGATGCAATATGCAAAAACGAAGTAGAATTTTTATCATGTGCCAAATCAAGTAATAAAAATGTGCAATATCGACAAGAGATTTTTTTTTTTTTTTTTTTAATATAAATCACACGTGAGTCATAAAAATCATCCAGAACCATAAAATTTGTGTATAAATTTGGAAGGCAGGATGATAAAGATGGAATATTTCATTACCTAAGGTATATATATTTAAAAAATATACCATTGTTTTAGAAAAAGATCTTCCTCAATCATCGTTTGAGATATTATTCTGATTGCTCAATGATTTGCATAGATTTGCAATCATTCTTCTTTTGTAAAATTTCCTGCAGCAAACTTTTTTTTTCTTTTGGTATCCATGAATTTGGATCATTCTTTCACGTTAGAGCACAAATAGGAAATCTTCAAAGATACTCAAATATTCATTCCAAGCTCGACACAAAAGATAATTCAAGGGAAAATATCTCGCATGATAATATCTCATAAAATAGAATTTCTCTTTGCAAAATATAACAAAATAAGAGAGCATAAAATCCGATCAAATAATCATGATTATCTCTAAGCAGGATATTAAATTAATCACATGTATCAAATTCGAACTCACAAAACTACCAAAAATATATCACACGATTCTTCCTTCAATATAACCAATTATAGAATATAATTATTATAAAATTTGAATCAACCGAAGCATAAAAAGAACATTATGCACAAACAGATTCTCGCTTCCTTACCTTTATTACCTGCAAGAAAACAACTTATCTTTTCTTTGGTACCCAAATGAATTTGGGTCCATTTTGGTTAGAGGAAGCATCAAATTTCCAATTGATTGACTTGGATTTCTTCCAATCAAGTAGACATTGTTGCTTAAAGTGATTATGATCACCACAATTCGAGCAATTAAAATATTAAGATCCAATAGGCTTCACAAATTGCTTACCAAAATGACTTCGATAATGGTGGATCGAAGGTTTGTGCCGCAATCTCTCCTTTACTTTTGGAAAATCATTATTGATCTCACTATCCTTCTCATAACCGAGACCGGATTTGTTGTAGTACGGCATTTGTATGGAGAGGACATGCTCCAATGTCTTTGAGCCAATAGAAAATTTCTTGCAAATTTTCGGAATTTCTTCCTTATAAGAATCATTTTCTTTTTGCAAAAATCTTTTTCTTCCTTAACAAAAGAATTCTCCTTTTCTAGCTCAACGATCCTTGTCTCATTTGTAGAATTTTTCTCTCTCAATTTAGAGATATTCTTCAACGCTTTCTTATGTTCTGTGCATAACTCTTCAAAAGGATCATCATCATCAAGAATAAGATTTGAACATGTTACCTCGTCTTCTTCAAATTCAATCCCCGCCATTAAGCATAAATCCTCATCATCGTTGGATTCACACTCGATGTCGCTCCACGTCTCGGCTTTCTTTGTGGACTTCTTCCCTTTCGAATTGCTTCTTTTTCTCACAAGGTGTTCAGATTTTTTGATCAATGACCTCATCTCCTCATCGTCATCCTTTTTATCTTCCTCAAAATCTGCCTCATTAAAATCAATATTAGATTTTAAAGCAATTAACTTCTTACATTCTGGATCTTCATCATTTATACGTTCCGCTTCATAAGATTGCAAAGTTCCAATAAGTTCATCAACAGATAAAGGCGAAATTCTCAAAGTCTCGCGGATTGAAGTCTTGACGTTGTTCCAATCCTTTGATAATCCTCTCAAGAGCTTGTTGACCTTCATTGGTCCTGGGACAAGTTGTCCTTGATATGCAAGCCCATTTACTATATTAGTAAATCTACTGAACATATCTTCTATGGACTCCCCGTGTTTCATCTTGAAGGATTCATATTGACCAAGTAAAATATTTACTTTGGTCTCTTTTACACGATCAGTCCCTTCATAAGTAACATGCAACCTATCCCATACTTTCTTTGCTGTTTCACAAGAGGAAATTCGATTATACTCATTAGGAGATAAAGCACAGTAAAGAGAGTATATAACCTTTGCATCTAAAGCTTCTATTTTTGTTATCTCCTTTTGAGATAGAGTAATAGATGATTGAAGCGTTTCGCCATCCTCTTTTCTAGTAGATGCTGATACAACATTAGGATTGATTCCTTTCTCAACAACATCCCATTCCAACAGATCCTTAGATCTTAGGAATGTCTTCATATTATTTTTCTAGACATTGTACTCTTTCCCATCAAAGTAAGGTGGTCTAGTGATGCTTCGTCCCTCAATCAGACCTGGTGCAAAAATACTAGCCATGAAAGATCTTTAACTCTGAAGTAACAAACACTTCAAGATATTGAGCACGAGGCTCTGATACCAATTGTTGGAAACTAGTATTAACACCTAGAGGGGGGGTGAATAGGTGTGGTAGAACTTTATGCGCAAGTAATAACAATCTTTTGCAATCTACAAACTGAAATTAAATAGAGAGAGTAGAGAAGATTGCAAACACAGTTTATAGTGGTTCGCCTTTAGATAAGCCTACGTCCACTCTTCAGGCAATTAGCCAATATGCTGGATTTCACTATGTGATCAAAGGTGATTGCACACTCTTGAGTATTAGCACTTGGTGATGATATGCCTCACAAAGTCACTCTCTTTGGTAATTCACTAGGATCACTCGGTTACGCTCTTTTTCAGACAACTAGTGAAGAATTGAATCAGCCTTGGAATATATTTATCCACTCCTAGTCTCCTAGGTCTCATCCTATCCTTATATACTCTCCAAGCCACACTCGACCGTTGGCTCTTTCCGTGAGAGATTAGTCTTCCCTTTCCTTTCTTGGACAGACTTCATAAGGTAAGTCTTTTTGACCGTTGGAGATAGATTGGATCCCCTTGGATTTTGTTCGCCCATACAATCAAAATCCGGGCTTCCATAAGTGTTCTATTCTTCTTTGGAAGTTGTCCGTTGATTGATCCTACCAATCAATTTGATACAACAGAATCAATATAAATAAAGTAAGTGAAATACTTGACCGTTGGTGATCTTATCATGTAGGTTCATCTTAAGTCTGATGGTCTTAAGTTTTGAATTTGCCTAGATTTTCAGTCTGGTTCGTTCAGACTTAAAATCTCAGTCTGGTTAGTTCAGACTTAAATCTCAGTTTGGTACGGTCATACTTAAATCTCAGTCTGGTACGATTAGACTTAAATCTCAGTCTGGTACGGGTTTTCCGTCTGCTTTATCTAGACTCAGAGACTTTATGTGCTTCTTTGTCTGCTTCATCCAGACTCAGAAGTTTTCCATCATCTGCATAGCGGCTTGTGCGTTTTTCACTAAGTTACTTAATAAACACGTTAGTAGCCTTTTGATTTATTTTGTCATCTTCAAAACATCATAAGGGATTTCCCTAACATTTGCCGTGAGATATCGAAAGGAGAAGGCATCTCTACCTGAAAACCAAGAGAGGTGTCAATTTATCAAGTAATCAGGTCGGTCATTAAACGAGTAATTATTTAATTTAAGAGGCGAAAATGCCCGGAGGGCGTGATCTTTCCTTAGACGCTACTCCTGTTCCTGTCCCCGCCTGCCCCCCTCGAGGTCTCTCGCAATTTACACGATCGAGGTACAGAGGCATGATTCTCAGGGAAAGCATCTAAACTTCCCACCAGATAATAATCAGAACGTTAAAAATAAGAAAATTCATTGAATTCTTAATTTTTACGGGGTGATCGAAGCTTTGAGTCGAAGCAACAGATCGTTTGACCGTTGAATTGATGTCGTGTCCCCTTTTGACTCCCCAGTTGCTAATTTTGATGAAGAAAAGAAATTGTGAAAATGATGGTAAGTTCTCGTCGATTGTAATTCGTCTCGATTTTTCCTTGGTTTATAGCACGTGTTAATTCCTCAATTTCATCAAAAAAAAAAAAATGACAGATATTTTTGTCGTACGTTGGTGTAAGTCTCTTCTTTCGTAATCCCTCCATTTAAGCATTGCTTGCGATTCGGGTTGTCAATGGGTCGGATCTGATTGAAAATGGTCCAACCCATTTAACCCATTCTAATCTATTTATATGCAAGACAAATTTAGTAACCCATATTAAATCCATTTTTTTATGCTGACCATGGATTGCAAGCGCAAGAACTATGTTTAGAATATTACATAAAAATAGCAATGTTCAATGCAACCAAGATGTACTTCAATAATCAACAGATGAAACTTACAACAGTAATAAAAATAAAATTAGTTGGAAAAGAGAAGCCATCTTTTTATTTATTTATTTAAATAAGAGTAACATCGAACCCATCTTGCAAGCTCACCAAGACTTGTCTGGATTTGAATAGTTTTGGGAGTCGGTCCATTATTTTTCATGAAGCATAAATGTAAGTTGGATTTGGTAAATTGTAAACCCATTTAATACCCATATTTTTTTGGGCAATGCCATTCTAACCCATTTACTAACATAGCTAATTGTTATAATGACTAAGCCCATCAAATATGGGTTAGAAAATAGGTCCATGACCCAATTTGATGGGTCTACCCGAGAGAAATGGGATCAATCAATAATGAGTGGATACGGTCCTTTGATCTATCATCTGGAGCTCCGTGTGCATCTCCGTCCTGATATGTATAGTGAGCTATTCGTGCTAGGTTGAAAGCTAGACGTACGAATGATTTTCCAAACATAGAGTCATTGACTTGATATCTGTTCATCTTTTTCCATGCGGTGTCAATCAGTTCCTTAATGTGCTCGCGAGCAACATTCTCGGACACCCCATTTTCTTGCATGTAGCATAGGATCGAATTCGCCGTTTCTCCCCTCTCGAGCTCGGCCTACAATATGTAGTTAAACATGTCGAGACATATAATGTGGTTGTGAACACAGGCGTCATGACGCATCAAAGTTTGATGATGATTTCAAAGAAATTACCTAAAAAGTACAAATGCACGCGAAGTCCTAAGGCTATCGAAAGAGAAGTGCACAGGGTTGTGATTTGGAAGTAATTTCGAAGACTTTTCTTGCATGAAGTTTTTGGATTAGTTCTGGTGGGTATTAGTTAGTAGCAGCAACTGGAAACATCTGCAGCACTTTCACAAATATTGATGAAGATAATCTAGTGATTCGAAGTAATTTTTTGCTTCTGTCTATTTCAATTTGTGGTTAATCTGGATGTTCGTCGGTCAAAATTGTAAGCCTGAATTGATCGTGCTCTTCAATCCGAAGTTGCAGTCCTTGGATGCTCTGCCCTTTCATAGCTCACTAGTTCTAGGAAAAGAAGAAGAAGAAGAAGAATGCGTACCGACGAGGTACCGAGATCGTTGCAGAGGCGGAAAATGATGGCCGGCGACTTCAAGAGATCGTGGCCGTAAGTCTCGAACGATTCTAGTTCCTCCTTTCTAGCATGCGGGCTCACCAGAAAGAAAGCATGAATCAATATGACAAGTCCCGAAACTGAGATCGAGCCATTGTTCATGTATTCGTCGAACGTTGGGGTGACCTTGTCGTGCTTCCACTTCGCCTCTTGCAGGAAGGCTTTGAACATGTCACTCCACTAAATCCATCAAATTCAAGTTCTTTTCTGGTTATCGTCGAGAATTCATAAACTTCAAAAGGGTTTAATCACGGTAAACGCTGAGTACGTACCGCCTTTGTTAGACACGGGATGATATTTTCTCCGGTCTGCTTGAGAACGTCGTAAGCCATCTCGTGCACGGTGTTGTAGAGAGCTAGGAAGCAAAGCTTCATATAGCCCGGAAGATTCGACATGGCGTCAACATCCCATCTGAAACCACACATTGATCAAAGGAGGCTTTGATATATAGACTTGAGAAATCGACGTTTTCACCATTTTTTTTTTTCTTTTTTCAAGAACATATAATCTGAAGCTCAGTATTGAGGAACCTGTGTACAGCATCTGTGAATAGCTCCAATTCATCCAAACTCCCATAGACGTCGTAGACATCGTCGATGGTTGTAATGAGAGCAGTCACTTTCGTTAGCCCTTTACGGAGATTGCTGAACTGAGGTTCGTAGGCCATTCCGACCGTCCAGAAGAAGCATTCCATCAGTCGATCTCTTGTGAAGCTCAACTTGTTTGCCAGGCTAACATCATTCCACCATCTGCAATTGATTCACGCATGACAGCTATTAGTTCATTCAGTCGCATACATCCATCGAGGTCTAATAGCATTTGAATTTAGCAAGACAAACTCTGAACTTTTTTCTGCGTTTCCACACCGACCTCGACATTTCCTGAAGATCTCTTTGGAGGATAGATTGCACCATGTTGAAATTGTACACGGCCAGTTCGAGCAGCCGATGGTCCGCGTCTCTGCGTGCACTGTAAGCTTCGATGGACTGTCGAGCTTGTAGCAACTGCATTCTCTGGTGTAGGGGCAGTCCGGATCCACAGTTCGCTCGGAGATATTCGAGATCTTTGCCAATATCGATATTTTTAAGGCGTTTGAGATGCTCGACAGCAAATGCCTTGGCCTCGTGCAAGATATCTTCTTCTTCGAAGGCCAAATGCGAAGCTTCAGATAAACTCAGCAGGCCTTCCACGTCACGGCTGAGGCTCTCCATAAACATTCCTTGCTCGTCCATGAAAATCCGGAAAACATCTGTTTGTTCATTCACATCAAGATCAGTCGATCGCGATCTATTTCTTGTCATTAGAAAGAACTTCAGTATGGTCAAATTACCTTGAGAAACTTCGAAACCATTTTGTCTCAGAATCCCAAAGTAGAGAGCTGTTCCATGAAGGGTCTTCTCGTCTCTGCTCTTGTAACCTTCATCCGGAGAATGGTATCTGCGGAGAGCTCTCGTTATGTCTTCCTCGAAGAGAAAGCCTAGTCCCAGTTGTTGAATGTCATTGACGAGAGCGAGTAGGGTCGAGAGTTCGGCATTTTCGTCCTTAATGGCGCTTCTCACTTCTTGTTCCAGCACTTTCACTCTTACGTCTTGCTGCTCGACCTGCGAAAGGAACCAATTTGTACGACAGTATAGCTCAGTTTGAGCCGAAAACAAGGAAAACGAAAAGTTACAAAGATCACACGGTCAATGTAGTTGATATTAATCCAAGAAAAGATCATGAGTATTGGATATGTATGCAGCGCAATCAAAATTGTACATATCTCTTTGTCCATTTCCACTAGCTTGTATGAATAGTAGGTTTGAGGTTGTTTTGAGGCATCATTGTCAATCTGACTGCTGTGGAAAAAATAAAATTTGATGGAACCTCAAAAGGCTCGTCATCAAGTCTTGCCTTGGGGAGCTCGGCCCCGTGCTGCCGGGCAATCATATAGGAATTCAGGGGTCCCGGACACGGAAATCCAGGTCGCGAGTCCAAAACTACTGAGGTCGTGCGGTGAAACTCGATTTCATTTCTCATTTTAATTTTTTCCGACAATACAATTCTAAAATAATTTTTAGTTCGTGTGAAAAGTCCAACCGAATAACGGAAAATAACGAAAGTAACTTATTTCACAAATATTTTCCTATAATGTCCAATTGCCAGGAAACAAACAAGATCGTTATCTTCCTATAATGTCCAGTTGCCACGAAACAAGCAAGATCTTGACGTTCCTGCAAAATATCTCATTTCATAAGTTGACTGTTCGTGGAAAATATTTTACACCAGTGGTGTACCTTATATAAATTCATGATGATAAACAATAATAACTCATATAATCTAGGCTTCATTGTTTTGCTTTTTTTCCTTTCATCTAGAGATATCATCTCGGTCGAGAACGAACAAAATGTTGGTTTATTACCACACGACGATGGACACCGGTCGGTAGGGACTGGAGGTAATCGTAAGTCCAGAGGGTCGGCTGATACTGGGGCGATCTCCGTCCCCCTTGAGAAACAGCAGCTTTGGCGCTCGCGGAACGCGGGGCCTGACAATGAATCCTCTTGGAGCAAACGTTCGGAAGAGAGAAGAGCTGAAGCGCCATCACGGCATGTAAGTGAAGAAGTTTGGTGCTCGAAGTCACACTGCCTCGTTTGATCGCGTATGGTCCCTGGCATTTATAAAGCATCATCGTACCCATCAAACCATTCCTCTGTGACGGGACACTTTGAATCGCTAAATGACAAGTGCCCCCTCACATGAGAGGGGGGGGATAAGAAAGCCATCCCCCAGGAAAAAAAAGAGAGGATCTGTTCGTTTTCTTTGTGAAGTTGATGTCCCCGCAGAGCGACGTATTTAGCGTTTTCTGATAATTCTCGGACTACTGAGCTGGCGTCCAAATCTCCTCGTCTTGGCCGAGAGAGAGAGAGAGAGAGAGAGAGAGAGAGAGAGAGAGAGAGAGAGAGAGAGGGTGAAACTGTCGGAATGCTGCTTTGTCTCTTTCCTCTCTAATTTTCGTTCTGGTCATATAATAGAGCGTCGCGTCCGCAACGTGCGATGCAATAGTCACGTTGAAAATGTTGATAGCGAGACAGTAAAAGTCCCCGTCGCGGGGTAAAATTCGCGTTTAGCACATGTCGAAAGCAGGATGGTAAGGCGCGTCCTACTGGCTCGTGCCTCTCGTGGGACAACCTGAAATTTTCTTTCCTTTCATCATAAGTCCCCGGTGCATGCATGAATTATGCTTAGGGTTAGAGGTGTCAAAATGGGTCATAAACCCATATTATGACTCACTTTTAGTTAAATAGGTCAAATATGGGTCAAGTAAAAGTTAAATATGGGTCAAATATGGGTCAAATATGGGTCAAGTGAAAGTTGAATATGGGTCAAATATGGATCAAGTGAAAATTAAATATTGATCAAATATGAGTTAAGTAAAAGTTAAATATATGTCAAATATGAGTTGTGTAAGTCATTTAACATATAATTCGAGTGAGTTTGGATTTCTCTATAATAATAATGGCTTTTGGCAATACGAGTCGGGTCGGGTATGTGTCGGGTGTGGGTGAGGTCGGGTATGGGTCATTAGATTTACATTACATGAATTTGGGTCAAAACGGGTTAAACGGGTCAATATGAGTCGGACCATTTTCGATCCGACCCAAACCTGACCCGACCCACCCATTTGACGGGTCTACTCAGGATGTACCAAATTCACAAGCTTCTGCTTTTTGTTTGGCACTTTATTTTGTCCTTTGTTCAGGTTGTCAGATGCAAGGTAAAAACCGACAGATGTAAACTTTATAGCACTCAAAAAAAAAAAATTTAACAAATATTTCTCGATAAATTTCGACCAGCATAAAGATGACTATGATATTCCATATATAGTTTCTGGTTAAGAGATAAAAATTACAGCCATAAATTACGACCATCACTCCCCACCTAAAAAGCTCTCTTTTTAAAGAAAATAGAATTGGTTTTCTTGTCACTAGAGTCTTTTCTCTTGATAATAATCTTCTAGCCCATATCACAACCAATACCAATGTTTGTGCAGTAGACATGACATCATTCATTCTACGGCTAGTATGATCACTTAGAGAGGGGTAAATAGGTGTTATTGCGGAATATAGAGAAATTTAAAATCAATATTGCGACAAAACAATTTCTTGTGACATAATGTGTAGTGGATAGATGTTACCGATATACAAGTATTTCTATCTAATAAAATAAACAGAGTAAAGGATAAAAAATTGCATATAGATGTTTACGGTAGTTCGGCTTTGACAAGCTTACGTTCACTCTCCAATATTAATAGCTTATTGGTTGGATTCCACTTCGAACTAATCAGAGGTTATAAGATCTGAATAACAATTACTCAAGCTAGTGTGAACAATTGCTCACACACTTTCAACTTCCAAGTGATCACACGGTATAGCTCACAAATATGAATGTATTTGATCAAAAAAATTCTTTTCAAAACTTTGAAATTGTAAGTTTTGATTCTTGTTGCACTCACTTTTTTTTCTTTTGCTTCAAGACCTTCTTTATACTCCTCCCCTATCCAAGATAACCATTGGACAAAGTATCCAGAGGATTATCCAGCCAATCTACCTATTGGCCTAGACCTTGCCTAGAAGATCCGATTGCTTTCGAGTTGTCAAGAATAAAACTTCTCATAGATTCTATCGTCCATATAGCAGTGTGGTTTCCATAAGTCAAGCACTCTAATTTGGAAATAAATCACCTCTATTTTGATGTTCCAGAAAATCCAAATCTTCAAGAGATTTTGTGAAAATTTTTACTTTAGAACTCCTATAAATAAGGCAAGGAATCCAATCAATTTTCACTAGCCGTTGCACAAGTATATCAACTCCTTCCTAGCCATTAGACATAATAAATATGGAAGGAATCAATTCAATTTCAACCAAGGTTATGATAAATAATGTCTGATGGTATCATAACAAACTTTCCATCTGAAAAATACTTATCATCACACATCAAGTTTTTTACAATGGATAAGTTTTGTCAATCTTCGAAACCACATAAGAAATGTTTTCTTAACAATTCGGTAGAAAGATCAATCTTAATTAAGATATATCGAAACAAGTTTGACTATGATTAAATGGATTCAATGAAGTATGTAACTCACATTAGAGCAATATGGACATTGGGTGCCCTTAGATAATTTATATAGTGAGATCCACCGACTTTTTAAATGGATCCATCGAACCCGACAATTCAAACGTACCGGAGTCGCATGTATCCGATCCACCCAATAATGTTTTCCCATGCCGTCGTGTTAATACATTTAATTTCTATCACAGGAAGGAGGAAATTATCTTGTGCAAACTAATTTAGCTCAAGATCCCTCTAGTCAAGCATGGCTCGAGAGAAACGGGCTCGATTATCAATGAGTGCCGTCTACGCAAGGTGATTAAGGCGGGTAGCACGTGCGCATTTCCATCCCGACACCACATGATGCGCCGTCCAGGCAAGGTGGTCGAGCCATCGCCTAGATGTTTTGGTGGATTCCCTTGATATTTTGATTGGTTCGTTCCACGTCATGTCGACAAAGTACTATGAATTGCTCGCGAGCCGTCTGACTCGGAGGGCCCCCCATTTCTTTCACGTGACTCGGGATTGAGTTCGTCGTCTCTCTCCCCTCGTTTTTCATGCTCGGAGCTTGTTGAAAAGTCAGGCGTGAATCAACATGACATGCCCTATGGTTAGATACAGATTGACATTTTCCCCTGTCTCCACGAGAGTCGTGAGCCATTCCGCCGTCGTAGAGAACAGAGAAGCCCAACTTCGAACGGCCAGGAAATATCTTGCACAGCATTGATGTCCCGCCTGAAACGAAGCAAATCGGAAGGCGAAACTTCTACGTGTAAAATGCGCGCGGGTATTGCTTTTTCCAAGTAACTCGATGTCAGCGAACAGCTCCTGTTCGTCCGATGTGCCATAGACATCGTGCACATCATCGATGACGGTCATCAGTGGGTTCACTTTGGTTAGCCCTTGACAATAGCACTCTATTTGCCCATCCCTCCAGTAGTTCAACTTGTTTGCGAGGCTGACATTTCTTCTTCCAACATTTGTGCCTTCTCTCTAGAAAGAAGAAAAATCCATAGCTTAGCTTTCCAACCCTAGGAAGAATCAAAGAAAAATACTTCAAAGGAAGAGGTGGAGATCTGCCATCTTAGGGTGCTATTTAGGGGTGTGCAACTGAACTAGTTCTACACAAGAATTGGACCGGGACTGCCCAAAAAATAGGTCATTGACTGGAATAGGTTCCAAATTTTTGGAACCGATTGAAACCGATCTGGAAGCAAGTTATAAGTGAATACCTACTGGGAATCGGACCGGACCACCCAATTTGAGAATCGGTTTTATAGGCTAAAAAGTCAAAATCATAATTTTTTCCCTAAATTCTAACCTCAGCACTCCTTCATCCTTTGTTCCTTCTCAAAACTCCTCACCAGTTTTTCCTGTTCTTCTAAGTTTTTACGAATGAATGGGGATTGGAGTTTTATAATTTATGTTTTATTTTATGTGTTTGAACTTTTTATTGCTTATAATTTTACATCTTATGGATTGTTTTCACAGATAGGGATTTCTTTGTTCATTTCTTTGTTCATCATTTACTTTGATCCATTTTATTGCTCGTAACCTCATATGATTTTGTTGTAAAAAATGAAAAGAAAAGGGAAAAAAAGAGAGGTTCTCAAATAGACTCTGGAACCAGACCGGAAAAACATGGTAGGTTCCATAATAGGTTCCAGACAAATAGGGTAGGTTTTAAGGTTCAAAAATTGGGAAACGATTATAAAATGGTAAGTTCCAAATTTCAGCTCTAAAATCTACCCACTCTAGAACCGATCATCATTAATCCTATTATGTTGCATTTTTGGGATTATAATATTTGTGATTGATTTTTTAAAATGAGACGAGAGTTGCTAACATAGACATCGAGAGACACGAAGAGAGGATCTTATCTTTCTAGATCTTGTTTGATTTATACCGCTGGCCAATCACAAATCATGAAGGATCATATCTTTCCCTATACGCGTTCGGACAAAACTTCCTCCATACTCGTTGGAACAAACCCTCTAATCAGTATTCAAGGTTGGTCGATACAAAGATCAACATCAAAATATTAATGTGTAGTCAAATCTGTACCCCGGTGATGGCCACAACTTCCAATTCATCCATCAAAAGCATGATTAGATGAAACTAGGCCTGTTGGAAAATATAACCCATCATAAAAGCGATAAAATCTTGATTATGAGACCACATGAATTAGTAATTGTGACGTTGGAGAGATCATTAAATCAAATTTCATAGTCATTGCGCTATTAGAGTGATGCCTAACATAAAGGTTCGGCACAACCGAGTTTGATTGATGGTTTGTCCTAGGATAAATTATCCTCTCTAACTCCAAAATTTCATCTGTTTTTTATTGAGTACGTGGGGATAATCGAATTTTCAATTAGACTAATTCCCCACCGATGCACTGAACTGCCCTTTCCACGTGCCTTCAGTAATGCTCCACCCACAAGTGGCCGGTAGGATCCAAGGTTACTTTGAGCAGACGATGCTGTAATTTGAATACAGGATATCTCATATTTGGAACAAACGTTTAACCAATCATCTAAACATTAGAGTTAAGATCGAACCAAATTGTGAAAATCGTCTTTATTTCTTTTAACTTTAGCATCAACGAATCGTATGGAGGACGAATAACTAGAGTGTGCTTTTTTACCGCGCGACAAGATTGACGACCTCAGTCGGCCTCGAGGGACTGAAGGTAATTGAAAGTCCAGACGGTTGGGTGATAATTGGCCCATCTCCGTCCTCCTTGAGTATCAGAGACCTGCGTGCTCACTGAACAATGGACGCGACCATTAGTCGTCTAAGAGGAAAACTTCGGAAGTTAAGGCGCGAAGAAAAGACGAAGTGCCATTAGTCGCCCGTACTAGACTAAAGCCAACATAAGGTGAAAACTCAGCGATCTGGGCATGCCCTCGTTGGCGTGAAACGTCCCATATTTATACAAAATGTTTTGTTTCATAGGACACAACGTTGGAATACGCTGGTAGATTTTCGGCTTCAAGCAACTCTCGCTGTTGTCGTGGTGGATCACATCCTCTCGTCCTATCGTTTTGCTATGTATGGCTCGATCACACGTTGCTGGATCGTCTCTCGTCCTATCGTTTTTCTATGTATCCTCGATCACACGTTGCTGGATTCGTCTCTCGTCCACTCGTTGGTCTCCTTGATTGGCGCGCGTGAAGTTGTGTCGTTCTCAGGATCGAAGATTTTATTTGGAGACGTCGTCTCGTCCCGCAAGAACTCATGATGGTCTTGCGCCCATCCATTTTGCTGGATCGATAATCCGATCGACTGTCCTCGTTATTTCCGCGCATCTCTTTTTCAGGATCACGTGAAAATCAGTGCGGTCTTTACTTACTTCGATTGTGCCGGACACCAAAGAGGGCTTCCACTGCTGATTCTCGATAAGTCCGATACAAGTATTTTCAGATTCAAAACTCGACGAATGGAGGTGCAATGACGCCTCCATACACGCCTCCATTCGTGGGGCAAGTTGAGGAAGGGAGAGACTGAACCCTCACCTTCCGGATCTCGAGCCCGACCGACTAGACTACGCTTGGATGCCATAATTAACGTCGATTGATTATAGAGCTCTCGCTCGCTCGACATAGGCTACGTTATGGAAGACTTTTGTGCGCCATTTTGAAAATGTCGACTCCTGGGATAGAGGAGATGGCCTTCGCTTCGCTGATAAGCAAGAAGGAATGACCCTTAACGTTCGTTGAGTTCAAAAGTGTTCATTTTTACGTGTAACGATCGGTTTATCAGGGGCCATTGACAGGGAGCCGATCGCTTTGATAGGTAAGCTCTTGATTTCACACTCCAGCTTTCAATCTTCCTCCGCCTTTGTACTCCAAAGCACCCACCTCATTATTTGTCGTCGAGACAATCTGGTTGAACAACTTACTTGATTCGTTGGTCGCTTGATCAAGCAAATCAGTCATTATCACTCTTTCGAGTTCTGTCCATGTACGCCATTTGTGCTGAAGTCACGTAAACAAACTCTAGTTGACACCCCTCCATGATCGGTGTACTAGCGGGGTTCCAAACTGTGGTACACCTGAACGTCTCTCTCTTGGATCATATACTTCTGTTCAGCCAAAATTAATCTCGCGATGAAATACCTTTCACCGAACGTTGTTCTCTGATTTTTATTAGAGGTGATAGGTTTTATAGTGACTGACGACTTTGGACAGAAAATATCATGAGTAGACAATAAACAACTATAACTTTACTTTAGATAAAATCGTTCACACACAAATCGTGTTGGAATTTAATCGATGACGAAACTTGAAAAATATAGCCACTTCAATAGAGTTGAACGAAAACAAATTGTGTCGTAATTTAATCAAAGATGTGAAACCCTAGATGAAGATACATGTAGGAATTTTATCAATGACACGAATCATGAAACTACAGCTATGAAACCTGCTGGAATTTAATCGATGATGCGAGTCTAAAATTGAAAGAACAACATAGGAAAAAGAAGATAATTGAAAAATAGTAAATTTGTTTTTTTGTGCGGGGAGGGAGGGCTTCCAATAGATGAACAATGGTATTTTATAGATGTGTCATAACCTTCTTGAGTAGTTCTCCAGCGGATGTAGCCAATTCCCTCTTCTCTGAAAGTTTTGTGCCCATACTTTCAGAATATCATGATCTTGTGTTCAAATAGTTGCTCCTTTAGAATCGAGGTTGGTTGCTTCGCGGACTCCATCACTTTGTTCTCTAGTGACTTCAATCTTTAACTACATCCCGATGCCCTGACACGTTCAACTTTCTCCTTATTAATAATCCATTGACCTTATTGATCGATACCTTTGTTGATTATTGTTAACCGCTGGTCGTCGTACGTTGACAACGGGTCAGCAACGGTCATCGAGATGTGTTAATATCACTAATGATTCTGGCAGTTGTCGACAATGGGCCACAAGCTTAATACTCTATACTCTAGTCATGTGCTTATTCAAATCGATGACCCGACCAATTTTTTGTACAAACAACTACATAATTGTCCAAGTCTATGAATTGTGGCACCAGCAACAAATTTTCTTCATTCCTAGCACATGATACACAATTTGTAGTTCAATCTAATGTGAGTTGAACTGAGGTGTTATCACTATTCGGCCAACATGGGTAATCGGTAATTGTGAATTGTCTACAGTGACAACTACTCATCCACCGATGTACTCAAACATGTTTGGTAGCTTGCCTTGACTCTTGTCATATGATTTGAGCACCCTTAATCAACTGTCCAATCATTATTTGAATTGATTAATTTATTACTTACGATGAAGAGGGATGTCACATCTTTTAACTCATGTTTACTTATTAGGATTAGTCAACCTAACATCCTCAAAAGTCCTTCGGTATTAATAAGGATTGAAGGATCACTAATCTTAACGTCTCGAAGATAGTTCGCCAGATCACTCATAATCAGCATCAGTGCTAGTGTGCGTGTGATAGTGATGGTAATGCATTAAATTTGGTAATAGTGAGACACACACTAGAAAGATGACCATTGATGATAAAATATGTGGCTATTGCATGACTGGATTTCACAGCAGAAAAATTAAGAAAGCAATCAGAAAAACAGCTGAAAATTTACTGTTCTGAACATATGCAGTACGCCTATTTCAGGAAATCAAAAAGTGTTAAGAGGAAGCAATTGCAAGAGCACTGTCGATTCTATTAAAGGTCTCCTCCAATGACTCTTAACTGTTAGCTGATCATCCTTGAAGATCAAATGGATATATTAAGTACTTGGGTATACAAGAAACTGTGATGATGTGAAGAGGGTTGGACAAATCGAATATTGCAACTACTATCACAAATAGAAATCATATCTGATCTTGCTCTATATTGCTCTCTGTGTTGATCTTGCACTAGAATAGCTGATAGTCAAGTATGTAAGTAAAATAGTAGTGTGTATCCTAATAGTGTGATATTCAATTGAAAGGAATAATGCTAGCTAGTTGTAACTTGCTCGCTAATTATTAGTGAGATCGAACCAATGTCAAGGCTATTAGCTAAATTGTAGGCGTAGGCTTGATTACAAACGTGAATCATTATAAATTGTTGTGTGATTGTCTTGCTTCACTTTGATATGTTTATCATTGCCACACGCTCTATTCTATTTCAAATAATATCTTGAGTCTTAATCATTTAATATTTTGCAAAAGTTTAACGTATCTTCGCTCAACCTTTTTAACATCCCTTCTAGATTGCTTTGTTAGCCTTAATTGTTTAATCAATCAAGTCATTCTCACCACTATTTATAATTTGGTATTTGAGACCCTGACATCTGTACCTAGTGCCTTGAAGTCTGGTCATGGGACCTGGCTATGTTTGGGGGTGACTTTTGGGGAAAACCTTTGGGAAAATGCAAATACTTTAAGGCTCCGTTCGTTTAACGGAAAATAACTTCCAGGAAAACGTTTTCCGGATTTTCCAACGTTCGTTTCACGGAAAATAAATTCATTGGGGAAAACATTTTCCATGAAGGAAAAGAAATATTCTAAAGTGAGGAAAAATGTTTTTCACTTAGCTTTTGCATGGCGTTATACTTCTTCTTCCTCTTGGTAGTTCAACTAATTTCCGAATTGAAGCTGCATAACTCGCGATGTCGATCTATGATGCCCAAGCCTCATCGCCTTGAGCTCACCTTGCTGGTGAGCTAATCATGAGAGCTCGCCAGAGGTAGGCAAGCCTCGAGCCTCGCTAGCAAGGCGAGCTTGAGGCATGGCCAATGATTGGCCAAGGAAGGAGAGAACACAAAATAAAGAAAAAAATAATTTAATAATCTATTTAAAAAAATAATAAATAACGATTTTAAAAAATAAAATAATAAACAATTATTGAAAAAGAGTTTATAAAGGAAAATATTTTCCCAAGCGAACAACGGAAAATGTTTTCCACTTCAAAATCAAGTTTTACCCAAACACCGGAAAATAATTACGTTTTCCTGGAAAATAACTTCCTAAAAAATATTTTCCAGAAAAATAACATTTTCCGTGAAACGAACGGAGCCTCGTTAAAAGGATATTTCAAAATGCAAATTGTGTTTGGTGAATTGTAATCTAAAAGTCCATTGTGAAGTACATTTGACCAAAATAGTGTTTGAATAAATTTTATTTACAAAGGAATTTTGTAATTAAAAAAATTTCAGTCAAAAGAAAACAAAATTGGCCAACCAAGGGCAGGCAGCCGCCAGTGATCAAAATCCACCGGTAGCCAACATTTGAGGTTGCAAGACCTCAGGCCACCCTTGGAGACCACCGATGAGGGCCACCTGGGGTTGGGCAACTCTCGGCAAGGGTCACGCAACCCAAGCAAGGGTCACCTAAGGTCGTACAACCTCAATAGGGGCTGCTTGGTTGCGTGAATCTTGCAACCTCCAACGGAAATTGCCATGACTTGTGGGAATCGCAATGACCCAGGTTGGTGACCCATAGGAGTTTGCGCAACCCAGATCTAGGTCACTGCAACTCACCAAGGTCGCACGACTGACTGGTGATGATTGCCAAGGTAGTTGTGACCACGTCGACCTCTCTCCAACCCATCACCAACCCCTTGCAAGCTCACACAACCTAGCCGGCCAACTTAACGAAGAAGAAGATGAATAGTGATATCATGAGGGCAAAAACAGAAAAACAAAAATTGAGTGAGGATAGTTTTGGAACAATTTTTTTTTACTAGACTCTAGAGAGCATGCCAAGAATGCTGAAAGCCCAAGGCAACCTAGGACCTACCTTGGACTTTTAACCTTATGAAGGCTAGCTTTTCCCTAACGAGGTTGGCAAATTTTTTCCCAAACACTCACTATTTGTCACGCCCCGACCCTCGAGCACGCGGCAACCCCTGTTCTCTTGCGGTCATTTGATTTGCGACTCCCCAGGATCCGTCGCCGACCGTTATTTTTATCTTTTGATTATGCACATGCGGAAGCGAAACACAATCCCCAGTCAATTACAAAAACAGGGATAGCAGGAAAACGCAACAAGAACACATCAAAAGTACTGCTTTATTAACTAACTGATTAACCCTAGGAAGTTTACAATTACAAGCCCTTACCACGGGCATCTTCCTATCGAGCCGTGAAACTAGCGAGTCAAGGTTAATCTACTCCCTTCAAAGACGGCCACGAGCCGTAACACGCGTCAATCCTCCATCTTATGGACCTGAAAAATGTTAACCACGACGGGTTGAGATAAACTCAGCAAGTCAAAGTCCTAAGCCCCGGTTAGGAACTTCGCTCGCCTTGGGAGCAATCTAACCATGCAACCTAGTTCCGACAAACAACACATACCACACCTCAAGCAACATTATCGACAACAGTTCAATAGCGATTTGCAAACACAAGCGACCCTACCCGGCCTTGGCACACGCAACTCGCGTAAACCGTCAATTTAATCATCACGACATTAAGAGCATGCGAATAATCGAGCATCTCACACAACTTTCTCATGTCTCACACCCACACATGCTCCGATTATTACGACCCCCTCCTCCGGGCCACGGCACAACCTTATGGTTGGCGGTTCTGGCTAAACCAGCTTCGTCCTCTTTACCTCGAGGCACGGCGACGTCAAGGGCTCACTCCCAAGACGGCATTCCCGAAGGAGCACAAGACTCGCCCACTACCGCAGTCCCGCGCGCGACAGAGGCCGGGACCTGCCCCTATACCGCGATCCCACATAGAACCCCTCCCTGTCGGGCATCCGACCGAAGTCAAGCGACCCACTGACCATGGCACAACCCCATAGGGATTGGCGGTCTTCCGACAACGCCGAGTTCCCTCATTTAATGTGATCATGCAACACCTCATTAAGCAATCCATTTATATCTTTACTCTATCGTGAATGAAATATCACTCATGCTCATGTGACATGCCATTTTAGATAACCCACGCAATATGTCATGTGATCTCACTCGACAATTTCCAAAATCCAATTTTCAATCAGCATTCAATCACGCCCTTTCCCCAACTCTTGGGAACAACCAACAATTCAAGTCACTTGTCGGTTAATCAATTCCGACCAATCAACCTCACGATACTTGCACACTTTTCCAAATAATCACGTATATTTAATAATAAATAAATACGTGTCCTCAAACGACACCAATCAACTATTTCCAACAATATTCAATTATCCCAAATAAGTATAGAATATAATTATATTCAAAGATACTCATTAAGAAACATATAATACTATAGTCGATTTTTCCGATAAAATAATTCAAGTCCCACAAAATACTTATAATTATTTTTTTCAATCCCATAATTAATTATCCAACCCAAATAATTCCATTTAGTAAAACCCTTCTTCAATAAACCAATGTCATTTAATAAAATAGTATATAATTACTATTGACTTTGGAAAAATATACCATAGTAATTTTCCTCCCCAAAAATTACTCAATCAAAACAATTTCTAATAAATAATCACAATTAATTATTTTCTCCAAAAATAATTAATTTTCAGCAATGAATAGTAATAACAATATTACTATTAATAATTCGAAATTATAAATTAATTTAATTAATTAATAATTCCGAAAATAATAAATAATTATTATTTATTCCAAAAATAATAATAATAATATTTATTAATACCAAACATGATTAACACTAAGCAAAGCTTAATCAAATAGTATTAAAACACTACTAATCATCATCCAAAGCACTAATCAACAATTAAACTAATTAAACTACTCCTAAGCAAGATTAATCCCTAAATAAGGATTAGGAAATCGACTCACGGTTTAGCGATTCCGACGACACGAGCGCGACGGCGGCGACGAGGGGAACGCCGGGAACTTCCGGCGCGTCGGGACGAGGCGGCCCGGGACCGGGTCTCGTCCGAGGGCGGCTGTCCATGCGGCGACAAAGGCGAGAAACAAAGGGACCGGCGGCCGGGGCTGGCTGGTGGGCGGCCGGCAGCTCCGGACGGCGGCCATCAGCTCCGGCGAGGCAGGCGGCGGCTCCGGCGAAGCTGGACAGAGCTGGAAAGGGAGAAAGAGGGGTGGTCAGCTGGCTCGGGGGACGGCAAGGTGGGGGTGGCTCGGCGCGGCGGAGGGGCTCGGGAGCGGTCCTCCGGCGGGCTTGTGGCGGTGACCGGCGGCGGCGCGCAGCGGCAAGGCCGCTGGCCGCTTCTCCAGTCATGGCC
Organism: Corymbia maculata; assembly: GCA_014182735.1. Classification (NCBI taxonomy): domain Eukaryota; kingdom Viridiplantae; phylum Streptophyta; class Magnoliopsida; order Myrtales; family Myrtaceae; genus Corymbia; species Corymbia maculata. Next base: position 6,409,361 of record CM024692.1, read on the forward strand.
GAGGGCCGAAAGGGGAGAGAGAGCATGGCGACGGCGGAGGTGCTGCTCGGATTCGGGGACAACTCCCGGACGGCTCCCGGCGGCGATCTCGGGTGGCCGAACAGCGGCGGAGGGCGGGCGGGACGGCGAGCTCGGCCATCCCGACTCCAGATCCGGTTCGAAAAAGGGGGAAAGATGGAGGTGGCGGGCGGTTCGCGGGGTGGTGGCAGCGGCGGTTGGCGGCTCGTCGGCGACTCCGTCGACAGGCGGCGGCGGCGGCGGCGGCGGCGTCGCGGCGAGCCGGAACCGGAGAGCAGACAGCTCGGACAGAGGAGGGGGAGAGAGGAGAACAAGAACTGGGCAGGGCTGGTTCGGCTCAAGGCGGCGGACGGAAGCAACTCGCCGGCGCCGGGCGGCAAGCCGGCGAGACGGCGGAGCTGCGGTGGTGATGGGTGGTGGCGGGTCTCGTCGACGGGAAGCAAAGCAGCAGCAGTTCGGCGAGGGAGACACTCGCGAAAAAAAAAAAGAAGAAGAAGAAGAAGAAGAGGAAGCGGCTGCAGGGGGGGGGTATCGACGTGCATGGGGGAAGGGGAGGAGAGAGAGAGAGAGAGAGAGAGAGCACATGGCCTTGTCGGGCAAGTGGGAAGAAAAAGAAAGAGATAAGGAGGAAGACTAGTCAAAGGGAGAGAGAGATAAGATGAGCAAGTGGGGGAGAGGGTTATCGACAAAGGGGGGGGAAACGTGAAGAGGAGAGAGAGAGAAAGGGAGCGTGCGGGAGAGAGGGAGAGAGAACGGGGGAGAGAGAGGGAGAGAGAGAAAAACCCTAGAAAATTAAAATCAAACAAGCTTCTAGAAGGGGGGTACTTGGTCTAATTACCCCGAAGCGCGGTTCCCAAAATCCGGTCCTAATCTCGACCCGTTAATCCAACTCGAGCAATTTTCGGGCTTATCGAAAATTCGGGATGTTACAACTCTTCCCTCCTTAGAAAAATTTCGTCCTCGAAATTTGCCGAACTTCCAATATCCTTAAAGCGATGGGGGTATTGATGCCTCATTGCATCCTCTTATTCCCAAGTCGTTCATTCCGCCTCATAATCTTTGTCAAATACTTTCAATCTTTGCCAAAACTTCCAATCCCGCCCAAACTGTCTTTGGTTCCAAAAGGCTAAACACTTGTCCACTTTTGGAAAAAGAAAAAAAGTTGCAAAAAGTTGGTTTTTCTTTTTTTTTTTTTTTTTTTTTTTTTTTTTTTAAGCGGCTACTCGCCGCTCCGGATTCGAACTCCCGTCCTCGGACTGCGGCTTCATCCCGCGATACCACTCGGCTACAAGTGCCGACGGTGCCCAAACTTGCGTCCTTTATTCATTTAAGGCCAAATCTTTATTCGCTCCAAATTTCGAAAGGTTCGATATGTTTAGGGTTCAGTTTTCCTTTCTTAACCAATTGAGATGTCCCTATCATAGGCGACACCTTAAGGAAAACATGATTCCCTACTTAAAATTCCAAAGGCCTTAGTCCTTTACTCGCATCAACTTTTTAGCGACTTTGCACTGTCCTTGATATTTTCACAACATCCATCAACTGCAAAACCATCTCTGAACCAGCGATCATCCTTTCTCTGACCTTGTTCCAATAGACTGGAGTTCTACAACCTTGACCATATTTCTGCTATATTCCACTTGGATAATTTTTATCCCACAAGCATTCTCTTTTTGCCAGTTTGTAGTTTAGTTCATTTCTGCCCCTTTCGACATCCTAGAAGCCTGCCAGGAGTCGCTCCTTGCTCAGGCACTCCGGCCCCGGCGACCACTCCCCGCCCTCGTCGGATCAGTCGTCATGGGCATCTACGAACTGCACCACTACTAGCAAAAGTCCATTTTAAACATGCTTTATCTCATGGAGGTATTATCCGCTTTGGCCTGTCCCATACCAAGCCTCACGGTTTTAACCTCGTCTGAGCACTTCAAAATACAAAACTTCTTCCAGCTCGTCAATCCATGAGCTCATTTCCACGAGTCACTTATCGATACTTGCATTCGATTCACCGAATTTCCATCAAATCGCTGTCCGAATTCCACAAACCATCGATTGTTCTTTCAACATTCCTTTCACGTCCATTTAATAACCAAACCAAAATATCACCTCAACCATTTGAAGAAATCCTTACTAATACCTCGAGAAGAAATTATCGATAATACTATTTCACCATTTATCCACCTAACATCAAGGGATAATTAATTCTTAATCCACCGAAGACAAAAATCCATTCCTCAAATCCCTATTTTAATTATCACCCGAAATAATCCACCTTGAATAATTCAAATCTTAATCGAATCTAAGACCTCCAAGCAATAAATCATCTTATCCTTTAATAAATCATTACTTATGATCCAATACCTACAACTCCTCAAATCATCAAAATAGAACTTATCTGACTTCCATTAAATCCAATGACCCCAATTGTCGTGACGTGTAAGCAACCAATCTTTCTTGTTGCCTTACCACGCAGTCAAATCACTTATACGACACTTCACTGTAGATCTCGTAGTCTCCGATACTAGACTAAATCCTCAAAACTGGTGCAGTAATCAGCTTATACTTAAGCTCTTCATCCATTCAAATTCTTACGTCCTTCATTAACACTCGCATTAGAGACGTAGCTATCGTAGAGAACCTTTCTACGAATTGCCAGTAATAATTTGTCCGACTTAGAAAACTCTGAACCTCTGCCACTGTCATAAGTCTTGGTCAATTTCCGATGCCTTGATCTTAGCAGATCCATAGAATTTCTTTCATCCAAAATCACTCGACCCACAAAAGCTATGCGAGTAAATCCAAACTCGCACGTATTAAACTTGGCGTACTGGTTTATGCCCTCGAATAGTCTATAGCACTACCCTCAAGTGCTGTTTGTGTTCCTCTAAATTCTCAAATATTTCCAATATATCGTTCACGAACACAATTCCGAATCAATCCAAATACGCCTTAATTAATCAATCCATCAAATCCATAAAAACAACTGGCGTATTAGTTAATCCAAACAACGGTACGGTAATCTCTTAGTGACCATATCACACCTAGTGTGTCATCTTCGGTATATTCTCCTTTTTAATCCTCAATTACAGATAGCCCGTCCTTGGGTCTATTTTGGAACATATCAAAGCTCCTTGAAGTGGTCAAACAAGTCATCCGTCCTTGGTAATTGATACTTGTTCATGACCGTCCTTTGGTTACACTACCGATAATCAATGCATAGGCACAACAATCCATACTTGATTCCTCAATTAGCAAATTAACCACAATTGTCCAACAACCTTAGCAACCTTCATCCAATAAATGAGTTACTTCCAATGATAAAATCGAAAGGATCAAGGGTCCTCCTTGATTTCTGATTTCAAACCATCTCTAACCTTCTGACTCGGTCTACTAAATTCCCAATCATTCTCTAAACATTCCAACAATGCTAACACTTACTCCAATTCCTTGATCCAAAGAGTTGCGACATCAAGATTACTCAAAATCCAAGAACGATTCAACCAACTTAAACATCGACCGATCGTCAATCCTCTTTCCAACCCACTGAACTTACAAGGTGAGACAACAACAACAACGGCAATAGCAACAACAATAGCTTGAATCTGAGCTCACTGCCCTATCTCAAAACCTTCCTCAAGGACTCTCGAATCAGGATCGTTCGTCTAATAGAATTATCACAGAAACCTTATTTCCAATCCCACGAGGAATTAGAAACCATGAACGACCCGCTTAAAGCCAGAGAATCAAATAAACAAACACAAGCACGGGGTGTTTTCCTAACTAACTATCCCAAAACCCATCGCACCTTATCACTCCATATATTGACCAGGCTCTGATACCAAAATCGACGGGGCTGTCACGCCCCGACCCTCGAGCACGCGGCAACCCCTGTTCTCTTGCGGTCATTTGATTTGCGACTCCCCAGGATCCGTCGCCGACCGTTATTTTTATCTTTTGATTATGCACATGCGGAAGCGAAACACAATCCCAGTCAATTACAAAAACGGGGATAGCAGGAAAACGCAACAAGAACACATCAAAAGTCTTGCTTTATTAACTAACTGATTAACCCTAGGAAGTTTACAATTACAAGCCCTTACCACGGGCATCTTCCTATCGAGCCAGTGAAACTAGCGAGTCAAGGTTAATCTACTCCCTTCAAAGACGGCCACGAGCCGTAACACGCGTCAATCCTCCATCTTATGGACCTGAAAAATGTTAACCACGACGGGTTGAGATAAACTCAGCAAGTCAAAGTCCTAAGCCCCGGTTAGGAACTTCGCTCGCCTTGGGAGCAATCTAACCATGCAACCTAGTTCCGACAAACAACACATACCACACCTCAAGCAACATTATCGACAACAGTTCAATAAGCGATTTGCAAACACAAGCGACCCTACCCGGCCTTGGCACACGCAACCTGCGTAAACTGGCTGTCAATTTAATCATCACGACATTAAGAGCATGCGAATAATCAGAGCATCTCACACAACTTTCTCATGTCTCACACCCACACATGCTCCGATTATTACGACCCCTCCTCTTGGGCCACGGCACAACCTTATGGTTGGCGGTTCTGGCTAAACCAGCTTCGTCCTCTTTACCTCGAGGCACGGCGACGTCAAGGGCTCACTCCCAAGACGGCATTCCCGAAGGAGCACAAGACTCGCCCACTACCGCAGTCCCGCTGCGACGAGGCCCGGGACCCGCCCCCATACCGCGATCCCACATAGAACCCCTCCCCGTCGGGCATCCGACCGAAGTCGGGCGACCCATGCCACGGCACAACCCCATAGGGATTGGCGGTCTTCCGGCAACGCCGGGTTCCCTCATTTAATGTGTTCATGCAACACATCATCAAGCAATCCATTTATATCTTTGCTCTGTCGTGAATGAAATATCACTCATGCTCATGCGACATGCCATTTCAGATAACCCACACAATATGTCATGCGATCTCACTCGACAATTTCCAAAATCCAATTTTCAATCAGCATTCAATCACGCCCTTTCCCCAACTCTTGGGAACAACCAACAATTCAAGTCTTGTCGGTTAATCAATTCCGACCAATCAACCTCACGATACTTGCACACTTTTCCAAATAATCACGTATATTTAATAATAAATAAATACGTGTCCTCACGACGACACCAATCAACTATTTCCAACAATATTCAATTATCCCAAATAAGTATAGAATATAATTATATTCAAAGATACTCATTAAGAAACATATAATACTATAGTTGATTTTTCCGATAAAATAATTCAAGTCCCACAAAATACTTATAATTATTTTTTTCAATCCCATAATTAATTATCCAACCCAAATAATTCCATTTAGTAAAACCCTTCTTCAATAAACCAATGTCATTTAATAAAATAGTATATAATTACTATTGACTTTGGAAAAATATACCATAGTAATTTTCCTCCCCAAAAATTACTCAATCAAAACAATTTCTAATAAATAATCACAATTAATTATTTTTCTCAAAAATAATTAATTTTCAGCAATGAATAGTAATAACAATATTACTATTAATAATTCGAAATTATAAATTAATTTAATTAATTAATAATTCCGAAAATAATAAATAATTATTATTTATTCCAAAAATAATAATAATAATATTTATTAATACCAAACATGATTAACACTAAGCAAAGCTTAATCAAATAGTATTAAAACACTACTAATCATCATCCAAAGCACTAATCAACAATTAAACTAATTAAACTACTCCTAAGCAAGATTAATCCCTAAATAAGGATTAGGAAATCGACTCACGGTTTAGCGATTCCGACGACACGAGCGCGACGGCGGCGACGAGGGGAACGCCGGGAACTTCCGGCGCGTCGGGACGAGGCGGCCCGGGACCGGGTCTCGTCCGAGGGCGGCTGTCCATGCGGCGAAGGGCTGCCGAGAAACAAAGGGACCGGCGGCCGGGGCTGGTTGGTGGGCGGCCCGGCGAGCTCCGGACGGCGGCCATCGGCTCCGGCGAGGCAAGCAGCGGCTCCGCGAAGCTGGACAGAGCTGGAAAGGGAGAAAGAGGGTGGTCCGGCTGGCTCGGGGATGGCGGCTGGTCGGGGTGGCTCGGCGCGGCGGAGGGGCTCGGGAGCGGTCCTCCGGCGGGCTTGTGGCGGTGACCGGCGGCGCGCGCAGCGGCAAGGCCGCTGGCCGCTTCTCAGTCATGGCCAGAGGGCCGAAGGGGAGAGAGAGCATGGCGACGGCGTCGAGGGTGGGCTGGACAACTCCCGGCGGCTCCCGGCGGCGATCTCGGGTGGCCGACAGCGGCGGAGGGCGGGCGGACAGCGAGCTCGGCCATCCCGACTCTCAGGATCCGAACGAAAAGGGGGAAAGATGGAGGTGGCAGCTGGTTCGCGGGGTGGCAGGGCGGTTCGGGCGGCTGGTCGCGACTCGGCGTCGACAAGGCGGCGGGCGGCGGCGGCGGCGTCGCGACGTAACCGGAGAGCGGGACAGCAGCTCGGACGAGAGGAGGGGGAGAGGAGAACAGAATCTGGGCGGGCTGGTTCGGCTCAAGGCCGGCGGACAGCAACTCGCCGACCGGGCGGCGAGCCGGGCTGGCGAGCGGGGCTGCGGTGGTGATGGGTGGTCGGCGGTCTCGTCGACGGGAAGCAAAAGCAGCAGCAGTTCGGCGAGGGAGACACTCGCAGAAAAGAAAAAGAAGAAGAAGAAGAAGAAGAAGAAAGAAGGCTGCAGTGGGGGGGGTATCGACGTGCGGGGGGGGGGAGGGGAGAGAGAGAGAGAGAGAGAGAGAGAGAGAGAGAGAGAGAGAGAGAGAGAGAGCACATGGCCTTGTCGGGCAAGTGGGAAGAAAAAGAAAGAGATAAGGAGGAAGACTAGTCAAAGGGAGAGAGAGATAAGATGAGCAAGTGGGGGAGAGGGTTATCGACAAAGGGGGAAACGTGAAGAGGAGGAGAGAGAAAGGGAGCGTGCAGGAGAGAGGGAGAGAGAACGCGCGGGAGAGAGAGGGAGAGAGAGAAAAACCCTAGAAAATTAAAATCAAACAAGCTTCTAGAAGGGGGGTACTTGGTCTAATTACCCCGAAGCGCGGTTCCCAAAATCCAGTCCTAATCTCGACCCGTTAATCCAACTCGAGCAATTTTCGGGCTTATCGAAAATTCGGGATGTTACACTATTTGGCCAAATGGGCTTTGGACACCCAAAGTCCCTTCCCAATGTTGTTCCCAAATGCAACCCTCACCCATTACCCAATGTTTTTTATTTTTGGTCAGGACCCTTTACCCAACGTTTGGTGACCAAGATGTTGGCCTCTTCTTGGCCTCGGCCTAGCTTAGGGACATCGATTGCTGAATTGACCACACGAGATGGGCACAAAACTTACGACTCCAATCGTTGAAACTACAATCATTGGGGCTAGATCAACACCCCAAGGTTTGGCCCTTGGCTCAGGGGTATAGTTCTAGGCACCATGATCCAAGGTAGGACCTTTGGGACCCTTGGGACACCTAAACACCCCCTCTTTCCCTAAAAAAATTAAAATTTCAGATACCAAATTGAATAAATTGAATAAGTTACTATCGGTGCCTCCCAAAACTTTGAACTTTTGGTGAGAGTTGGTGTAAAAAACAATTTACAGGCTTATATTTTAATTTCACATATTTTCATGCCCATTTTTTATTGTTTGATTTAAGATAGAAAATGGCAAATGCAAATTAAAGAAACAAGCTCGAGTCTCTATGCCACTTGGAAAAAGACTAACAAATATTGCTGGTTAAATTTCAACTGGCATAAAATGACTTGACCTTTATTTAAACTGGTTTGTTTCATAGAAAATGAACGATTTGGAAAATATTTTTTTTTTTTAAATTGATCACTTATATTGCTTATATAAATGAATGAATGTATCATCCACGAAAATTCATACATATAAATTATTATCAATAATGAAAATACTTTTCATTAACTAATTATTGCAAGTGATACAAGTGATTGGTTTTAGGAAAATATTTTTTAAAATCATTCAATTTCTACATAACAAACAAAGCGTTATATGAATATTATTAGCTTTAGCTCCTCAGTAATAGGCATAAAATCATTGGAATTTGTTGTAGTAACCGCCATTCCTATATAAGAAGGGGGAGGTGGGAGGTTCGAATCCCCAGCTCCTCAACTCTCACGTCCTACAAAGATGATAGACTCGAAAAAAATAATGACCACCACTAACCACTCAACACTTGGAAATCTTTTCGTAATTATGAAAAATATTTGATCTTCTCTTCATCAAAATTTTTTTTCCTGAAAAATATAAGCAATCTTCTAGTCCATATCACAACCGATGCCGATATTTGGAAAACGAACACAAAATCATTTGGTACAGAGATAAACTTTTGAGGTTTATTAATAAAAAATTCAACAATTATTGGATGAATTAAATAAAATTCATAACTGACATTAGAGTAATCGTTACATATAGTGCCTCCGGATCGTCTAGTATTGTGGAACCCATCAATAGATCCACCGCACTCGATCTAGGGCCCGTACATCCAGTCTACCCAGAAATTTTTTATATGCTATAGTGTACATGCATGTAATTTCCTTCACCGAAAGGAGAAAATGATTTTATGCAAACTAATTTAGGTCAAAATTCCTCCATCCAAGCTTGGCTCAAGAGAAACTGGATTCATTATCAATGAATGCACACGGTTCTTCGATAGATCGTCTGGAGCTCCAATCGCATCTCCATCATGGTAGACACAGTGGGCCATCTGCGCAAGGTTGAAAGCCATTCGCACAAAAGATTGATTGAAGGTCGAGTCATTGACTAGATATTTGTTTAGCTTCTTCCACGTTGTGTCGATCAGTCTTATAACGTATTTGCGAGCCTGTAACTCGGAGACCCCCATTTCTTGCATGTAACAGTGGATTGAATTTGTCGTCTCTCCCCTCTGGAGCTCAGCCTATTAGGAACATAATTTGCCAATTGTTTCAGAAGAAGCTACACAAAAGATTATGAATATGTGGATGGTAATGTCACTTGTTTCGCTACAGAAAAATTTGCTTATATGAGATTAATTGCTACGCAAAAAAAAAAAAATGTACTGAAGATAGTTGAGAAAATGCGTACCGATGAGGTAGCGAGGTCATTGGTAAGACGGAAAATCATGGACGGTAACCGCAAGAGGTCATGGTAATGTTCTAGTGATGCAAGTTCCTCCTTTCTCATGCTTGGACTGGATAAAAAGTAGGCATGAATCAACATAAGAGGCCCTGATACTGATATCCACCCATTGTTCAAGTACTCTTCTACTCTTGGGGTGATCTTGTTGTGACTCCATTTTGCTTCTTGCAAGAAGGCTTTGCAGCAATCATACCACTACGAAACAATAGAAACACCAAATTTCGTTATTATGTCGGAGATTCCTCAAACACGCTTGCGTACATGGTCGATTAATACGATGTCGAGTCATGTACCGCTTTTGTCAGATGCGGGATGACATTTTCCCGTCTCCTTGAGAGTGTCATAAGCCATTTCGTTCACGCTGTTGTAGAGAGCTAAGAAGCACAACTTCATATAGCCAGGAAGATCTTCCACAGCATTAATGTCCCATCTGAAACCACCAACGATAAGATGAAACTTAAACTTATGAAATGCGTGAATATTATTATCTCCAAGTATCTCGATGAGAGATGGACCTGCGAACAGCGTCTGTGAATAGCTCCAGTTCGTCCAATGTGCCATAAATATCATACACATCGTCGATGATAACGTTCAGCGTGTTCACTTTGGTCAGCCCTTTCCGACAATTACTGAGTGGAGGCTCGTCCGCCACTGCGACCGCTGCGAAGAAGCACTCCACTAGTCTATCTCTCGCGAAGTTCAACTTGTTTGGGAGGCTAACATTTTTCCACCATCTGCAGTAAATCAAAGAGTGAATGTCAAGAGTATGCATTGCTAATTTCTCTAATACATGTCGAGCTTTCTAAAGTCTAATTACCTTACAGTCCAACAATTCCACCATCAATCATAGGATCTATCCTTGTTATTTTGCATACTGACCTTAACATTTCCTGGAGATCTCCTTGGAGGATTGATTGCAATGTGTTGAAGTTCGTAGCAGAAAATTTGAGGATTCGACAACTCATGTATCTACATCTGCTACAAGCTTCAATGAACCGTCGAGCTTCTAACAACAACGTTCTACGATGCCGAGGCAATTCCAATTCATGGGTCACTTCGCCTTGAAGATCTTTGTTGATGTCGCAATGAAGGTTTTTGAGATGCTCGATGGCAAATGTTTTAGCCTCGTGCAATATATCTTCTTCTTCAAAGGCCAAATGGGAGGCTTCGCATAGGCTCAGCATACCTTGGACATCATTCCCAAGGGTCTTCATAAAACCGCCACTTTCGTCCATGAATATCTTAAAAGCATCTGTTTCCTCGTCGCCAAGATTAGTACATTTGATTAGAGAAAAATACTATCGAGTTGTTCCTTAGTGAATTATCTCTCCCCTAATATAGTCATGTGAAGATGTGGTGAGGTCCTATGCTGTGAGTTGCTATAAATGTCACTGCAGCTAGCATTTGGCATATAATAGTTTAATTTATCATAGTGATTAACAACATAATTATCTCTCTCTTAACAACATAATTATCTCTCTCTTATAATCATTTTGAACCTTTACAAACAAAAGTAAGTACAACAAAAATTGCGAAAGCATCTTAATCCCACTTTTTGAGAATTATCTTCTGATCGTTTTATATCATCCGAGTTAGGGTCAAGTACCTTGAGAAACTTCAAAGCCATGCTGTCTGAGAATCCTAAAGCTGAGAGCTGTGCCATGCAGAGACTTTTGTAGGCTCTCATTGACCACATCCGGAGAGAGACGTCTGTGAAGAGCTCGCGAAATGTCTTCCTCAAGGTGACGTCCCAATCCTAAGCGTTGGATGTCATCAACCAGAGCAAATATGGTAATGGGCTCAGCATTTTCGTCATGAAGAGCACTCCTGACTTCTTCTTCCACCATTTGTGCCTCTTCTCTCTGCAGCTCAACCTACATTAGAAAAAAAAGTAGTTTTTGAATCCTAGAATAAAGTTTCCATACTTCAATGAAAGAAGTGGAAATATTTCCATCTTAAGATCCCTTTTGTGTCACGCGTAGAACGATGACACCGATTATGGAATTTTTAGAATGAAATAGTGTCAACACACGTTAAGAGACATGAGGATAGAGAGATTCCATCTTTTCATGGCATGCTCTAGCTTTTGTTTTTCTCTGTTCTTGTTTGGAAAAAATTCTCTCTATCCCTGTTTGGAGAGAGAACCTCCTCTACCCATAAGTTGATTGATGAATATAAACATGGAAATCAGCCATCTTGCAATTTATCCATAGAGACATGGTCAGAGGAAACTAGGGACGGAAGAAAATATAAACTCTTAACAAAAGTGATAAAGGTTAATGATGAGACCTTATGACTTGACACCTATATCGATGTAGAGATCGTTAAATCGAATTTCATAGCCATCTTACTATTAGAGTGGCTCCTAACGTAATAGTACAACACAACCTAGTTTGATCGATAGTTTGTCCTAGGATAATTGTCCTCTTTAATGCCTAAATTTTATTTATGTTGCATTGAGAACATGAGGATAATCAAATTTTCAATTAGATTAATTCCAATCCCCCCCAATTTACTGAACTACCCTATCCACGTGCATCCAATAATGCTCCACCACAAGTGACTAGTGTAAGATCCAAGATTACTTCGAACATAGGATCTATCGTATTCAAACCAAGTGTTTATTCAAACTAAAGTGCAGAGTGTGGATTTTTACCGTGCAACGAGATTGGCGACCTTCGTTGGCCACAAGGTACTGGAGGTCATCGTAAGTCCAGACAGACGGCTGATAGTTGGCCAATCTTCGTCCTCCTCGAGGAACAGCAGCTTTGGTGCTTGTGTAACGCGCGACTCGACTACCAATTTTCTTGGAGAAAACACTTGGAAGAGAGAAAAGGTGAAGTGCCATTGTTGCTTGTAGGTGAAGAAGCCGGTAATCGAAAGTCGGTGGCTTGTCTGATTGGATGTCAGTCCAACATTTATAGAACATCAGACCCATGAAAGCCTTCAGTCTTTCATAAATTAATAAACAATCGGTACGGTCGTTTTAAAGTTAATATACTGATCAATTTGGCATGCTTAATCGTTTATAACTTAATAAACCAATTGCCACGTGATGGAAATTTCACAAAACCAGGTGCCCTTTTTTGACTTTACCAGCAACTCATCGAAACCAAGGAAACGTGTTTCTATCGAACAACGTGTTTATGAAAGTATTCAGTAGTGAAGAAATTCTTTGGGTCACATGTTTCGATGATAGATGCTCTCCAATTTTCAAATAGATTTGTGGGGCAATACGTGACAAATCGAAGTGAGTTGGTGTCCACTATAGGACAATTTTCCTCAATTATACGAGGGTAAAAGTCACCAAAAATCTCAAATCACACTTATATGACATATTTATTCTAAACTTACTGAAAAAATGATATATACAAAATAATGTATTGAAATATATCTCAAGTTTGAGCTCGTTGAATAAAATCAAATTGATGAGAATACCTAAACTCGATCACGTGAGTAGGAAATAATCAGCGTATGTGAATTGATCAACCGAAGTTGTCAGAAGAAGACTACACATGGATTTTTTTATTTTTTTTATTGTATGTAATTCCCTGCATGCGTAAAAGACAAAGAAGACAGCAGGAAGAAGTTTCTCGTTGAGCGTACAAGGAGTTAATTTGCTGCACATGTTCTGTGTTGACTCCTGCCGCGTGAAGATAGATGGGCAATTTTTTATTGGCTTTTATTGACAACAATAATAAAAGAGAGAGGAGCCGCAGGAAGAATTGGCCAAAGTCAAATCTTGTGGGCTTCATTTATCCTCTTTCATTTTCTCCATGTCATTTAAATGCATGCACATGCATGCATGCCATGATAAATGGAGCGCGGCATTTCTGCTTGAGAAAGTAAATGTGGAAGGCGCCGAAGTTCCGGCTTCATTTGTTTGCCCTTCATAAAAGGCAGAGAAAGAGTGAAGGAGAAAGTGTGCCTTCGAGCACCGAGAGGACGCTAGTCCTTGGTGGCCAGGTGTGTGGCCGGGAGAAGAGAGTTCTTCTTATGAGGGTTTGCGGGATAAGTACACTAGAAGTCTTTATAACTTTCATGCGGCGCTCACTTTGGTCTAAAACTTTTTTCACTCATTTGAGTGCCACAAGTTTTAAAAAAACATTCATTTGAGTGCCAATTCGACGTGGCCACCGGAAAGCGACGTGGCCGCCGAAAAGCCGACTTGGCAGAAAAAGGCGATGTGGCGCCGGTGAACAATATTTTAATATATTTTAATATATTTATTAAATTTTTGAATTTTTTTGAATTTTTTTTTTTGATTTTTTGATTTTTTTCTTTAAGGTAGGTGAGGGTCACCGGTGGCCCTTGCCGGCCCTAAAAAAAAAAAAAAAAAAAAAAAAACAAATTGATTTTTTTAAAAAGAGTAGAAACGGCGCGTTGTTTTTCGAAAAGTCACGTCGGCGACGAAATTTATTAAAAAAAAAGAAGAAAAATCATTAAAAAATTCCATGCATGCATTTTGGCACTTAAGCGAACGATTTTTGGCCAGAAGTGGTACTTAAATCGAACAATTTTACTCCGATGTGACACTCAAGTTAGCGAAAAAAGTTTTAAGACAAAGTGAGCGCCATACAAAAGTTATGGCACTCTAGTGCCCTAACCCCGTTGACACCTAAATTTTGACCAAGTATTTGCACTTAAATTGCTTAGAAAATTAGGGACTAATTTGACCCTAACAAAAAAGATTTTTTGTATCACCTAAGTACTAGTATTATATGCATTTCCTAAGTTTGATTTTCCCATTTATTTTCCCTTATTTTCGAGTAAAAAAATAAAAATAAAATAAAAAAGGAGAGGCCCATAGAGGGGCTGGGCTTTCGCGCCCAGCCCTTTTCTTCCTCATTTCTTCTTGTCCACGCGGGCCCAGGCCCGAGCCCGTCTTTCCCATATTTTCTTCCACTTGGGTCCAGGCCCACTTGGGCCAATTTCCCTTTTGATTTTCCTTGGCCCGGCCCCATCTTCCTTCTTCTTCCTCCTTCCTTCTTCGCCTCTGCAACGCATGCACGCAGACAACTTCGACAGAGAGAAAGGGACAGCCGGCGACGGAAAGGGACGTCCCGCATGCGCCATCAATGCCGCCCAACGGAGTAGTGCGAAGACCGGCGGGAGACCTGGATGGATGGGACTCATCTTCAATGCGAAGCAAGTGGCGGGGCACGACGATAGCTGAGGTCATCGGTTCGGCCGAGGGAGAGTCCAGCTGGGCACCGAGGACCGCCGGTCGGAGCACCTCCGTCGACCGGGCTTCTCGCCTATAAATAGGGGGGTCGAGCGAAGGTTGAAGAACACGCAGAAAAACACAAGAACACATAGCAAAACAGAGAGATCTAGAGGAGAGGAGGAGCTCAGAAGGTTTCCCTTGGAGAGACATCCAGGAGGCCGGACGAGCGACCACCGATCCGAGAGAGAGAGCTGCGAGAGAGATCTGAGAGAGAGGGGGAAAACAGATCTCAGAGTTTGAGAGAGAAACCGGGGGCAAGCAGCGAAAAACAGAGAGGAAAAAGAGAGAGATCTGAGGGCGAGAGAAGAGAACCAGATCTGAGAGAGAGGAGGAAACCGGATCTGAGGAAGAAAAATCCAGATCTAGAGAGACAGAGACCGTCGGTTTCCCGTACCTGAGTCGTGGCCAATGAGTTGCTGCCGTGCTTCCTTCCCCGAACGGGCCAGAGCCTCGACGCCACCGCTAACAGCGTCGCTCACCTGCGTCGCACTCGTCGCTGTCCGCAGCCGTAGCTGTCGCCGTCCCACTGCCGCTCAGCCACCAACGATGGTTCGTGCTCGCACCCCTAAGCCGTTCAACCCACCGTCGCCTCTTCTGCAGGTCCACCGCTCGCGGCGCCACCGCATGCCCAAGTTGCTGCTCTTCGCGACCCACAGATCAGGCCTCATGCCGTCGAGCTCGCTGTCGCCCTCGCTGCCGCTCGCCGCCTTGCCGTCGTGTTTACTGGCTTAGCAATGATCGGCACTGCTCATTCCGACCGCTCGACCGCCGCCGCTCGGCCATCCCTTCAGCGCCGCGGAGAACCTGCGACGAAGAGAGAAGCGCAAGTCGGGTCAAGACCGGGTCAGGCACGAAGACCCGGTCGACCCGCTAGGGTTTTGTTTTTTTGGGTTGAAATAAGTTAGGCCTGTTGGGCCTTTTCTGTCTTGGGTTGGGCTTGTTTTATTTTGATTGGGCCTGACTATTTATTTTTGTTTCAGGTATTCCTCGCGGGCCCAATGAATTCAGCCCATAGCCGAGGGCCCTAGGTCATCTGGAGCCCGGGCCGAGCCTGACTCGGGTCCGACCGAATGACCCGACCCGGGTCCCACCAGGTGACCCGACCCGGGTCCGGCCAGTTTATTATAATAATTTATTTTTTTATTATAAAAGTATTTTCAAAAATAATAAAAAATAATTTTTTTCAGAAAAATCCGAAAATCCGAAAAATAGTTTATATTTTTCAGAAATATCAGAAAATCCAAAAATATTTTATATTTCACATTTTCTAGAAAAAAAACCAGAAAATTCAGAAATATTTTGTATTTTCTAAAAAATCAGAAAAACCCAAAAATATTTTTTATTTTCCAAAAAGAAGGGAAAAAGCCAAAAAAGGTTTGTTTCAACAAATGCATGGAAAAACCCTTCAAAAATGCAAAAATATTAAACCCGAGGGTTTAAACAAGATTAGGTACCGAAAGGGCATTAGTGATTAACTAGTGTAATCAAGTCCCCGATCCTGTTTTCTGCAGTTGCGCGGGAGTAAAATATTTCTCTCAATATTTTACTTGGGTTTCTAATCGACCCACCCCAAACCGATTAGTGGCGACTCCTTTTTAATGAAATTGAATTGCAGGTGAAGAAATCAAACATTAAGTCGTGAATTTGTGGGCTTGGGAGAGCCCGGGCTAAAGCCCTGATGAAAGGCGTTCAGCCGAGCCATTAGCCTCCCGGGACGCGAGGGGGAGGTCGCGACAAACCCCGAGGGTTTGCTTGTTGTAGTTACATCTATGTGTTTTAGCCAATTAAATTTCTTGTCAGTAGAATTTGTTTAATTCCTTGAGTAAGAATTTCACTGGGAATTATGAGGGGCTAAATATTGTGTGAGTTATTAGGTGTAATTGAGGCTGGGAAACACTGAAAGAATGTTTGAGTGCTTGAGTGATTGTAATCTCCATTGTATCGCTTGATTTCTATAGTGGAATTCCGTGCTGCTCTCCCATGGTTGTAAGTTCTAATATTCGAACCGAACCATGTAAATCCGATGTCCAATTCCTTTTTTTTCCTTTCGACTAATTTTATTCGATTCACTCAATCCATAAAAAAATCAACACAATGGAAGGCAGACAAGTGCAACCGTCCTTCATTTGAATGCTCAAAGGGATGATTTTAGTTTTGATCGCATCTCATGTGTTAAAAAGAAGTGATTCTGGTTTTTGATAGTGATCACATACGTATAAATCTCTTTAGGTCTTTCTATAAACGTTTGAGGTAGGTACCATGTCTAAGTCCCAAATCCCAAGAATACCAACCCTTAAGGAAGATCTTTTTTTTTTTTTTTTTTTGGTGGTGTGTCTGAAGAAAGATAATTAATTGACTGGTCATGTTTTTACTAAATAAGACTTCGCCTGTGTAGCATCTGGCGTTACTCTATGTTTGGTCGTCTTATTCAACTCCTTTCCAAATTGCCATTCCCACCTATGAAGCTTCCTCTAAAAGTCCAATGCGTTGCAGAGACCTCTAGCTAATTTGAAATACTTGTTTGGGAGATATATGGTGTAATTTTATGAAGTGAGCATTCATTTATCAACCAAACGAACAAAATTTTATTAGGAACGTATGAATCATCAGTCGCTAGGGACTGAAGGTATTGAAAGTCCAGGGAGTTGGCTGGTACTTGGCCAATCGCTGTCCTCCTCGAGGAACAGCAATTTCAGTGCTTGTCGAACAAGGGAGCCGATTCTTCATCTTCTTGAAGAAAAAAACATTAGGAACAGAAAAAAGTTCAAGTACCATTATTTCATCTAAGTGAAGAGAACGGCACAAGAGAGACAGAGAGAGGGAGAGAGAGAAGTTTATCTCACATAAAAAGAAAACTAAGGACTTGTTTGGGTTCTTCGTCTGCAGAGAGGATTATTTAGCATTTTGCGATAATTCTTGTACTGCTTACCTCGCATCCTTGACTTTGCCTCTGTGCTCTATCTATCATCAATAATTGGGAAAGCAGAGGGAAAGGAACTGTCCAGGCTGGTTTGTCTCTTTTCTCTTATTTTTTATGGTGTAGCATCTGCAATATAGACATCACGTAGGAGATGTTGGAAGCAAGACAGAAGCCCTTAAGCAGATGCCTTTGAACATGTGAACGGCAATGTCACCTATAGACGGTCTTCTGGTGTGCCCTTGTTCCTGCCTCGTGGAACTTCAAGAAAAACCTATTTCATGGAAAGTCACGAGTGTACGTACAAATTAAACTAAGGGCATACCAAATTACAAGCTTCTATTTTAATTTCACAAATTTTCATCCCCTTTTTCAATTATCAGATTTAAGATAGAAACTGACAAATGTAAATTAGAGTAGACAAATTCCAGCCTCTAGCTCTTGAAAAAAAGCTAATATTACATTGCTAAAATTCAACTGGCACAAATTTAGATGATTATTATGTTCCTGTTTCACCTGAAGTCGTTTTTTGGCTTTTAATTAGATGAGACAGGCTCTATGGCGACCGTGGAAAGGGAATCAACAACTTTACTTCAAACCAAATTATATAGATACAAATTGTGCTGAAATTTAATTGATGACAAAGCTCGGAAGGAACAACTATTATAAACGAGCCAAACGTAAATAAACTCCGTCAAAATTTAGTCGACGACAAAGTCTAAAAATGCAAGACAAGGATACACACTGGAAATTGACAATGCGAATCTCAGTACTATAGTTAAGAAATATGCTAAAATTTAATCAATAGTGCAGATCTGGAAAATAAAGTACAATGCATAAAAGTAAAGATAATAGAAAGATAGTAAATTTGTTTAATTTGTATGGGCAATGGGGCCTCTAAGAGTACGATGTGGCTATTAAAAGCCTACAATCGACGGTTATCAACAGAGGTTACAAAGGGAAGTTACAAAAAAAGGTTACAAACTATAACTAAACGGTAGAGGTGTCAGAATGGGTCATAAACCCATATTATAACTCACTTTTAATTAAATGGGTCAAATATGGGTCAAATGAAAGTTAAATATGGGTCAAGTGAAAATTAAATATTTATCAAATATGAGTTAAGTAAAAGTTAAATATATGTCAAATATGGCTTGAGTGAGTCATTTAACATAGAGTTTCGAGTGAGTTTGGGTTTCTCTACAATAATAATGGCTTTTAACAATATGGGTTGGGTCAGGTATGGGTCGGGTGTGGGTCGGGTCGGGTATGGGTCATTAGATTTACATTATATGAATTTGGGTCAATATGGGTCGGACCATTTTTAACCCGACCCAAACTCAACCCGACCCACCCATATCACGGGTCTACTAAACGGTTACATTAACTCCAATGCCTTAATGGTTTCTTTGACTATTATATTTGCAATTACTTTATTTCACTACTTTATTTTGTTCGCTTTTGTGTATATACATTTATATTCCTTCACCAAAGGGAGGAATGACTTTGTGCGAACTAATTTAGGTCAAAATCCCTCCATCCAGACATGTGTCATGGCTCGAAGACTTGAACGATCCAAGAGGGTTCTTAGGCGATGCCGTGACCGAAACCTTGGTATGAGCGACCCTCAACCGTGATCTCCGTATTCTAGGGTTTTCTTGAGTTTTCTAGATTATTCCTAGGGGCGGGCGATACTGTCATTGTACGCCAATGCACTCAATGTAAGTAGGTAGTAGTTGGGGGCTACTCCTATGTAATTAATACGGGTAGGTGGTAGTTGGGGAGATGTAATCTCCACCGTTAGATCGAGAAGGGATCTACGGATACGGTGTGCCTGTACTTGTATAAATAGGGGCTCCTCCCCCTCATTGTAAGCATCTCATTCTACACAAGAAATAAAAAACCAGAGCTTCTCTCTCTAGAGTTTCTCTCTCTAAGAGTTGTGTGAGTTTGAGTGGAAAGGCTACTTGGGAGAAATCCTAAGGCCGCACGGGTGCAAGGGAACGAGGAATCGATCGGCCCATGACAAGTGGTATCAGAGCGAGTTCATTTCTAGGCGCAATGGCTGAATCCCGTCCTGAAGTGTTGATCGCGCTGGCAGCGGATCAGGAGGAGCGTGGAAGGGCTGCTGCCAAAGGCACTAAGGGGAGAAAGAACCGTTCTGGTTCTGGTTCGAGGGATGCTCTAGGGGATCTGGATCGTCGGGTGATAAAGGTGGAGCTATTCGCCTCCGAGATCCAAGGATCGATCGATGACCTAACCTAGACCGTCGAAGGAGTTGAAGCTAGTAAGGAGGAGCTCAAGGCCGAAGTGCTAGAGCTCAAGACCAGCATGGGAGAACTCCGAGGCGAGTTGCTGGGGACCCTGAGGCAAGAACTGGAACAACGGGGAGGAACCTTAGAGGCTATGATGGTGACTATGCGTGCTGAGGTTGAGGAACTCAAGGGAAGCTCGGCGAATCGAAGAAAAGCATGCGTGAACGGAGTGGTCACGGTGCATGCTGGTCCACGAATGGACGCACCCAAGCCGGACTGTTGGAAACTCCTAGTTTTGATGTTAACAAATCATTTTATGTAAGTATTTATACATATCTCCAGAAGGAATAAGCCACAGGGTGGTGTATGTTTTTTAGTCGCAAGTGGCGGAAGAAAAACATACGGTGTTTCGAGTCCGACCGTACCGGACGGAAGACTTGAAGAAACACATTCCGAGTCCGGGACCGTACTAGACTGAAATCTTGAGCAGACTCAGAACTTGAGTCAGTCAGACTCAGATCGAAACTTTAGGAACTGATCACCAATGGTCAAGTATTTCACTTACCTTGTTTATATTGATTCTGTTATATTAATTCGATTGCAGGATCAATTAAAGAACAACTTCCAAAGAAGAATGGAGTACTTATGGAAGCCCGGATTCTGATTGTATGGGCGAGCAGAATCCAAGGGGATATGATCTACTTCTAACGGTCAAAAAGACTTGCCTTATAAAGTCTGTCCAGGAAAGGGAAGACTAAACTCCCAAGGGAAGAGCCAACAGTCGAGTGTGGCTTGGAGAGTATATAAGGATAGGATGAGACCTAGGAGATAGAGAGGAAAAACAAATTCTAAAGTGCGATTCTGTTCTTCAGTTGTCTAAAGTGCGATTTTGAGAAGTCATAGTAAATTACCAGAAAGAGTGACTCAGTGAGATTCATCATCAGCGGGTGCTAACACTCAAGAGTGTATAAACACCTTTGATCTTATAGTGGAATCCAGCCAATTGGCTGATCGCCTGAAGAGTGGACGTAGGCTTGTCTAAAGCCGAACTACTATAAACTGTGTTTGCATTCTTCTCTACTATCTCTATTTAATTTCAGTTTATATATTGCTAAGGTTTTGTTTGAATCGTGCGTAAAATTCCTTGACACCTATTCACCCCCTCTCTAGGTGTTAATACTAGTTCTAACAATTGGTATCAGAGCCCTATGCTCAGTATTTTGAAGTGTTTATTACTTCGGAGTTAAAGATCCTCTATGGCTAGTATTCTTGCACCAGGCCTGATCGAGGGACAGAGCAATACGCGACCACCCTACTTTGATGGCAAAGAGTACAATATATGGAAGAACAAGATGAAGGCGTTTCTCAGATCAAAGGATCCACTGGAGTGGGATGTAGTTGCTAGAGGAATTGACCCAAATGCTGAGACCAAAGGAACTTCAAAGAAAGATGATGGGAAAGCAACAGAAACATCAGCTACCACTTCTCCAGAAGAGCTGACCAAGAGACAAACTCTTGATGCTAAGGCCATCTACTCCATTTACTGTACTTTATCACCTAATGAATATAATCGAATATCTTCTTGTGATACAGCAGAGGAAGTATGGGATAGACTGCACGTAACCTATGAAGGAACTAATCGTGTCAAGGAGACCAAAGTAAACATATTACTTAGTCAATACAAATCTTTTAAGATGAAGCATGGAGAATTCATAGGAGATATGTTCAGTCGTTTTACAGAAATTGTAAACGGATTGGCATATCAAGGATAGCCTGTTCCTGGACCCATGAAAGTCAATAAACTTCTGAGAGGACTATCAAAAGATTGGAACAATGTGAAGACATCTATCAGAGAAACTCTGCGAATTTCACCTCTAACAGTCGATGAACTCGTTGGTACTGCAGTCCTATGAGCGAGAACAAATGAACGAGGAAGTGGAATCTAGAGGTAAAAGTTGATTGCTCTTAAGTCTAACACCGATTCGATGATACTGATTCCGAGGAAGAGTTGGACGACGAGGAACTTGCATTGCCGATCGAAAGGTAAAAAAATTAAACAAGAAGGGCGGAGATTCAACAACGGGAAACAAAATAGACAACTGGATAACGCGGGCGATGACGAGGATGATTATGCCAAAGATGTAATTTGCTTTGAGTGTAAGAAAAAGGGACATATTAAACAGAATTGTCCCAAACTCAAAAAGAACAAAGGGAAATTCGATAAGAACAAAGGGAAATTCGATATGTACAAGAAGGCTCTCAAAGTTGAAACATGGAGTGACACAGAAGTTGAGGATAGTGAAGACGAATATGGAAACATCGTCTTATGGCACACTCAAACTCGGACTACGAAAGCAGATTCGGACTCGGACGAGAGAAATCGAGGTAAATCATTCGATATTCCTACAAAAGTTTTAGATTATATAAATAAGCTTTGTTCTAATCTAAAATCTACTCTGAAAAGGATCTCCATATTTAAAAAGGAAAATTACAAGTTGAATCAACAGAACGCTTCTTTGAAAGGAAAAGTGGATGATTTCAAAAAGGAATTTTTGGAAATAAAGGAAAATCGAGATTTTCTCTTTAATGAAAATGAATCTCATAAAAAGGAAATCTTGGAGACAAAAGAAAATAGAAATTATTTACTAAATGAAAATGAGTCTTTCAGAAAAGAAATTTTGAACATTACCACAAAATTTTCAAAAGATCGAAAACCCTGCAGCACATACTTTCTATTCAGATTCCCTATTATGATAAGTCAGGACTTGGGTTTTATAAGGAAAGTGATTTGTTAATTGATTTTCCTAAAGTCTGGAGACTTGTTCAGAAGAAATGGGTAGACAAAGCATACACTAACACTGAAGGACCCAAGAAAATCTGGGTACCAAAAAGGAAGTGAATTTGCATGTCGTTTGCGGAGTAAGTTTCAAGAGAAAGAAGAAATGGTATTTGGACGGTGGATGTTCAAGACACATGATTGGAGATTCAAGAATGTTTGTTGTTTTAGAAAAGGTTAAAGGAGGGACAGTCTCTTTTGGAGGAAACACCAAGGGAAACATTGTTGGATCGAGAAATCAAGATTGGAAGTTTAATCATCAACAATGTATCTCTAGTTAAAAATCGAACTACAACCTTCGAGCATCGGCCAGCTATGTGATGCTGGATTCGAGAATTAACTCCAAGGAAAATTTATGTTCGGAACTAGCAATGATTCTTCTCGAGTCATTCACTGGACGAAGACATGGGAACATCTATCTTCGGACATAAATGAAGACAACGCCAAATGTCTAATTTCAGTCCATGATGAAGCAAACATCTGGCATCGAAAACTTGGACATGTCAGCATGAATCAAATCTCCAAGCTACACAACAAAAAGCTTGTTCAAGGATTGCCCTTATTAATCTATAAGAAGACAGAGCTTTGTTCCGCGTGTACCTAGGGAAAACAGGTTAGAAATTCTTTTCAATCTATGAGACAGGTTTCTACTAAACGTGTACTGCAGCTGCTTCATATGGATTTGTTTGGCCCAACTAGAACTCAAAGCATTGGAGGTAAGAAATACTGTTTGGTAATTATAGATGACTACTCTCGTTTTACATGGGTGTTCTTTCTTGCTAATAAAAGTGAAACTTTTTCTTATTTTTCGTTATTTGCAAAAAGGGTTCAAAATGAGAAAGGTTATTCTATTTCCAGCATTAAAACAGATCATGGAGGAGAATTTGAAAATCAGAACTTTGTAGACTTTTGTAACGAAAATGGTATACAGCATACGTTCTCCTCTCCCTACACTCCAGAACAAAATGGAGTTGTAGAAAGGAAGAATAGATCTATGCAAGAAATGGCTAGAACTTTGCTTATTGAAAGTAAAGTGGCAACTCGTTTATGGGCAGAAGCAGTTTCCATGTCTTGTCATATCATTAATAGAGTTTTTCTGAGACCAATTATTGAGAAGACTCCTTATGAGATTTTCAAAGGAAGAAAACCAATTGTTTCCTACTTCAAAATTTTTGGTTGTAAATGTTTCATTCTTAAAAATGCTAACAATCTTCCAAGCAAGTTAGAGGAGAGATCAGATGAAGGTATATTTTTGGGTTATTCGGCGACCGTAAAGCATACCGAGTGTTCAACAAGAACACTCGAAAAAGCGGAAGAATCTATGAATGTGAAGTTCCTAGAGCAAGACCCATCCAACGAGAGCATAACAGAAATTGAAGATCCAGAAACAACTGCTGCTCCTGAGAATTCAACTCTCAACAAAGAAGCTGAATCATCTCAGAAAATTGACACTCATGAACAAAGATTGACTCAGCTAGATGCTACTCAGTTACAAAAAGATGCTGATGATAGCATGGTACAAAGCAAAAACTGGAAGCATAAGTCCAGCTACCCTCAAGAGCTTGTCATTGGAAATATCAGTGAAGGAATTCGAATCAGATCGAAGAATAAAAAGGAAACAAGTAATGTGGCACTAATCTTTGAGATTAAACCTAAAGGAATAGACGAGGCCCTTACAAATGAAAGCTGGATAGAAGCAATGCAAGAAGAACTTCAGCAGTTTAAAAGGAGTGATGTATGGGAATTGGTTCCCAAACCCAAAGAAAGAACCATCATAGGTACCAAGTGGGTATTCAGAAATAAAGTGAATGAACTTGGTAAAGTAATCAGAAACAAAGCAAGACATGTAGCCAAAGGCTATTCACAGTCAGAAGGAATAGACTATGATGAAACCTATGCACCAGTAGCAAGATTGGAAGCTATCAGACTATTATTTGCCTATGCTTGCTATCAAAACTTCAAGTTATTTCAGATGGATGTAAAGAGCGCCTTTCTAAATGGGTTTATCAAAGAAGAAGTTTATGTGGAACAACCTCCTGGGTTCGAGGAACCAAGAAAGCCAGATCATGTATACAGATTGAAAAAGGCTCTGTATGGATTGAAACAAGCACCTCGAGCCTGGTATGAACGACTTAGTAAGTTCCTACTAGACAACAAATTCAAGAAAGGTATGGTTGATACAACTTTATTTATCAAGAAGGAAGGTAAGGACATTCTTCTTGTACAAATATATATAGATGATATTATCTTCGGTTCTTCTAATGAACGATTGTGCAAGAACTTTTCAAAGTCCATGCAGGAGGAATTTGAGATGAGCATGATGTGAGAACTTACATTCTTCCTAGGACTTCAAATCAACCAATCAAAACAAGGAACTTTCATCCATCAAGAAAAATATACCAAAGACTTGATCAAGAAGTTTGGAATGGAGAACTGCAAGGAGACTGAAACTCCGATATCAACATCCATAAAACTTGATCAGGATGAATTAGGGAAGAAAGTTGACCAAAAGACTTATAGAAACATGATTGGGTCTCTTCTCTATCTTACTGCATCTAGACCAGATATTATATATAGTGTGTGTTTATGTGCTTGATTTCAAGCAGATCCTAGAGAATCTCATCTTACAGCAGTTAAGCGGATTATTAAGTACATAGCTACTTATCCATCTCTGGGTCTGTGGTATCCTAAAGGAACAGACTTTACTCTCATTGGTTACTCGAATCGACTTAGCAGGATGTAAAGTAGACGTAAAAGAGCACATCGGAACATGTCAATTACTAGGACAGATGCTGGTGTCATGGTCTTCTAAAAAGCAAAACACCGTGGCTCTATCAACTGCGAAGCGAGAATACGTTGCCCTTGGAAGCTGCTTGCTCTCGGATTTTATGGATGAAACAAAGAACTACGAGATTATGGAAAGGAAGAGGCCAGACCTTTGAAATAAGGTGTGACAATACAAGTGCAATAAATCTCACCAAAAACCCAATTCTACATTCCAAGGCAAAACATATTGAGATCAGGTATCATTTCATCAGAGATCACGTACAAAATGGGGATGTATTCGTGGAATATATTGATTCGAAAAATCAATTGCGACATCTTCACAAAACCATTTGGACAAAGGTACTTTTGATTCAATATGTAGTAAATTAAATATAATTAATCCTTTTGTATAAAATCCTTCAAGACAGGATATAGTCTGGGAGAAGCATTTGAACCAATCTTCTACATAGTTCCGAGCAGAAATTGATGGTATGTTTAAATTCTGGCGCTTAAATTTTTGTCTCGATTAATCTGGTAAGTTATTATTAGCAAAATAATTGATTTGCACAATTTTCGTACTTGCCTAAGTTATCTACATATATTATCATTTTTAATAGTATTCGAAAACTGCTATTCGAGCCAAAAGTCACGTCTTTTCATTTTCAATTGGTATCAAAGAGTCTATAAACCCCAAAAAGGGCGAACTTTTCACGACATTCTTCACAAATCATCCTTCGTAAAACCCTAAAACAACAATTCTCTCTCTCTAAAACAAACCAAACCCTCTCCGAACAATGGCTTCGAGATCCTCCATGTCCAGATCAAGGTCCGTGTCCCCATCTCCCGAAGAAGATCCAACGGAAATTTTGGCGAGAGGACAAAGGAATGTAGAGGGAGGATGAGACACATTTCGATCGATGCAAACTTCGACGATTCCCAAGAACAATCTCAAAATGCTTCGATTCAAAGGGATGCAACTAAAAATCTGGAGTCTCAGAGAAATTCTCCATCAGATTCTGAGCGAAGAAATGTCTCCAGTAGAGGTACGTCTGGTTTAATCCTGCCTACACCAAAAAACCCTCATTATGTTATGAGAATGTATCAACGCTTAGTACGAAATAATGCTACGGAGCAGATGAAACTTTATCTGTTGAGAGAAAAAGGGTATGCGAATGAACTTCGTCTGGTTCAGGCTATGTAATCTACAGAACCACCTTCCAGACGAAGTGCATAGGGAAGTGAAGTGAGTAGGGAAAATGTCATGGTAGAAAAGGAAGATGATGAACGACTCTATAGAAGTTTTGAAATCAGAATGGGAGTTGCAGCAGTGGTTAGAAATACCTTTGGGAAACTATTCGGTTGAAAGAACATAAGAACTCCTATAATAGATTCTTTGGAACGAGGAGTTATGCATCATCGGATCATAGACTTTGATTTCTTGGATGTTGCTTGATGTGAACCGTGAGAACATTTTGAAATGTTGCGAGATGGACCAATTTTGCACTGAATCTCGTTGTTGTTTACCCTCAACTAACGAGCTTACTTTTACTCAAATTTGACATTCTTGTCTCCAGATAAAATGCAGTTCAGTGTGTACGATAGGTTTTACGATGTGAGTACAGATGTTCTGGCTGATATAATGAAAGTTGAAATGAGACCTTTCATGCCAATAGAAGTCACCTATGAGACTGTCTGTAAGTATCTTACAAAGTCTGTTAGGGCTACTATTACCTATCATTTCTTAACTTTAGCAAGAACTATTCTGCATAAAATCATCATAAGCTGCATTCGTCCCAAGGCTTCATCAAAAACTGATGTGTCAAGATTCGATGCCAAACTAATGTGGGCAATTGAGAAGGGAGTTCTATTCTCACTTCCTCACACAGTTCTTTTACACATGTATCGAACAATTTCAAAAGATAAAGGACAGTTGCCTTATGAAGCTTTAATGACCAAAATCTTTGAATATCACAAGATTGATATACTAGGCAGACTCTGCACTACAGAACTTCCAACCATGGCTATCGATCTTAAAATGATAAATAAGATGAGGCTAAGGGATGTTGCAGAGACATGGAGAAGAAAAGAAAAGGAATTAGCAAAGGCATCAACCACATCAAAGCGAAAGGGAAAAGAGATGGTCAACTGCACGAACCTAGTTCCAAGAAGAGAAGACAAGCGTTACTACATGATGAAGATGATGAAGAGGAGACAATTTCTGAAATTCTGGTGAAAATGGGTTAGACTGTACACAGAACGACAGGACAAGAATTGCCTCCACTAACAGTGACAGAAGAAACTCTTCCTAGTGTAGCACCTCAAACTGATGAGCATGTGGAAATGTCAGAACCAGAGGAAGTTGAGTCTGATAAAGGTGAACCGAGGAAGAAGGGGAAAATATAGAAAAAGAAGAAATTCGAACAAATGAGGGTGCTATTCACGATCTTTGAAGAGGATAGAAATATATTAGGACGGCAAGGACGGCCGGAAGCATCAACTCAGGGGGAGCATATGTTTCGGACTGGTGAGACAGATATCCCTGCAACTTCATCTGATCGTGCCGATTCTCAGAGGATATTGGCTTTGCTTATGGAAATAAGAGATTGTCAACTTGCTATGGAAAACTCTCTCAACTCCAGACTAGAGACTCTCGAGCATATAGTTCATCAATGTATCAACGAGAATCGAAGAGTACGCACGGATATGAAGGATTTCACCCTTGTTCGGAACCCCAAGAAAAATCTTCTTAAATAAATCATCTTTGGTTTACATTATTTGAACCTATATCAAGTTTTTTTTTCAGATTTTTCTTATCTTTCAGGATAGACTTTTTGATTGTGACAAAAAGGGGGAGTAAGACTTGAAGACTCGGACACTCGAAGACTGGATTGGATGGATGATTTTGGGATTTTGAACTGCATTGGATGTTTGTGTTTGAACTTTTGTTGAACTTTGCGGTTTGTTGCTTGTGCTCGTAAACCGAATTATTGTTTACTACTTAGTCTATTTTAATTAATGCGTGAAGCATGAATTATCGATGTAAACATGTGAGCATCACTACTCCCGTTATATTTGGAAGTATGCGTTGTTAATCATATTTTGCGGGGACAACAAACAAGAAGCATAAAAGTTTTGTCACCATCAAAAAGGGGAGATTGTTGGAAACTCCTAGTTTTGATGTTAACAAATCATTTTATGTAAGTATTTATACATATCTCCAGAAGGAATAAGCCACTGGGTGATGTATATTTTTGAGTTTGCAAGTGGTAGAAGAAAAACATACGGTGTTTCTGAGTCCGACCGTACAGGACGGAAGACTTGAAGAAACACGTTTCCGAGTCCGACCGTGCAGATTGAAATCTTGGCGGACTCGGTAACTTGAGCCCGTCGGACTCGGATCGAAACTTCGGAACCGATCACCAATGGTCAAGTATTTCACTTACCTTGTTTACATTGATTCTGTTATATTAATTCGATTGCAGGATCAATTAAATAACAACTTCCAAAGAAGAATGGAGTACTTATGGAAGCCCGAATTCTGATTGTATGGGCGAGCAGAATCCAAGGGGATCTGATCTACTTCCAACGGTCAAAAAGACTTGCCTTATAAAGTCTGTCCAGGAAAGGGAAGACTAAACTCTCAAGGGAAGAGCCAACGGTCGAGTGTGGCTTGGAGAGTATATAAGGATAAGATGAGACCTAGGAGATAGAGAGGAAAAACAAATTCTAAAGTGCGATTCTGTTCTTCAGTTGTCTAAAGTGCGATTTTGAGAAGTCATAGCGAATTACCAGAAAGAGTGACTCAGTGAGATTCATCATCAGCGGGTGCTAATACTCAAGAGTGTGTAATCACCTTTGATCTTATAGTGGAATCCAGCCAATTGGCTGATCGCTTGATGAGTGGACGTAGGCTTGTCTAAAGCCGAACCACTATAAACTGTGTTTGAATTCTTCTTTACTCTCTCTATTTAATTTCAGTTTATAGATTGCTAAGGTTTTGTTTGAATCGTGCGTAAAATTCCTTGACACCTATTCACCCCCCCTCTAGGTGTTAATACTAGTTCTAACACGGACAAGTTCAGGGGCTCACGGGTGGCCAAGGATGTAGACAACTTCCTATGGTACATGGAACAGTACTTCCAGGCTATAGGAATCAACGACGACCTTACTCGGGTAAACACTGCATCTATGTACTTAGTTGATAATGCATTGTTGTGGTGGCGTCGTCAGTCGGATGGGAGGAGTGGCAATCCCATCGCAACATGGGAAGGATTCGTCGAAGAATTCCGACGGATGTATTACCCTTCGTACGCGGAGGAGGATGCTCGGAATGAGCTAAAATGGCTTGAGCAAAGGGGCGCAGTGCGTGATTACATCAAGCGGTTTTCGGAGTTGCTACTCCAAATCCCTTCGATGAGTGACACGGAGGCGTATCATCAGTTCATGGGTGGTCTCAAGCCATGGACCAAGCAGGAGCTCAAGCGGTGCAGCGTGGGAGATCTCACGGCGGCCATTGCGGTGGCCGAGTCGCTTGTGGAGTACAAAACACCTTCCTTACCCAAGCCGGAACCTCGACCAAGGGACAGGGCCTTTGGTGGGGGAGATCGAGGGAATTCCATCGTCCGAATGGAGGCAGACCCTCGGCCGGCCCTCCTAGATTTCATGCAGAGTCAAGCAATGGAGGACAAAGGAAGGTACGCACATATAAGTGCTCTTTCTGTGACGGTTCACATATGGCACGTGATTGCCCGAACAAGGCCAAACTGGCGGCCCTTTGTAAGGAGGAATCGCAGCTGGGTTCGTTGCGTATCCTCAGTTCCCTTAAGACGAAGAAAGCTAAAGAGTCTAAGGGAATGATGTTTGTGGATGTGAAGATCGGCGACACCACGATGAGTGCACTCATGGATACCGGGGCATCCGATCTTTTCATTTCACAAGAGGCCGCGAAGAAACTCAATCTTCCGGTCGAGAAAGGAGCTGGTTGGCTAAAGATGGTGAACTCCAAGGAGGTCTCGACTAGCGGATTGGCTAGGGACGTGGAGCTTCACCTCGGACCATGGTCAAGCAAAGAAACTATCGAGGTAATTCTCCTAGACGACTATGATTTTGTTTTAGGTCTAGGATTGTTCGATAGGATCAATACGGGTGTGCTACCATTTGCGAATTGTATTTGCATTCTGGATAAGCGTTGCCAGTGCATGATTCCAATCCATCGCGCATCGGGTTGCGATCGGAAGATGCTATCGGCCATGCAACTCTCGAGGGGAGTTCGGAAGGGTGAGGTGACCTTCTTGGCCACGGTGAAAGTTGATGAAGATGTAGGCAAGGTGGAGGAGATTCCCACTGAAGTAACCCGAGTTCTCAACACATTCGCGGATGTGATGCCATCCGAGGTTCCTAAAAAGCTCCCACCTAGAAGGGAGGTGGATCATCGGATCGAGCTAGTGCCTGACGCTCGACCACCGGCCATGGCGCCCTATCGCATGGCACCCTCGGAATTGGAAGAATTGAGGAAACAACTCAAGGAGCTGCTCGATGCGAGGTACATTCGGCCGTCCAAGTCTCCGTTCGGTGCGCCAGTCCTTTTCCAAAAGAAGCACGATGGGTCACTCCGGATGTGCATTGATTACCGGGCACTGAACAAGCTCACAGTGAAAAAAAGTACCCGATCCCTCTCATCGCGGATCTATTCGATCAACTTGGAGGAGCACGATGGTTCACCAAGTTGGATCTCCGATCGGGTTACTACCAGGTTCGGATCGTTGAAGAGGACGAGCCGAAAACCGCATGCGTGACGCGCTACGGATCGTACGAGTTCCTCGTCATGCCGTTCGGTCTCACCAACGCTTCGGCCATTTTCTGCACAATGATGAATAAGGTACTATATTCGTTCATTGATTGGTTCGTAGTAGTTTATCTAGACGATATTGTGATTTATAACCGGACGTTGGAGGAGCACATCAAGCACGTAAGGCAGGTCTTCCAAGTCTTGCGTGAGAACGAGCTGTCCGTAAAACGGGAGAAGTGTGCCTTTGCTCAGAAGGAAGTTCCCTTCTTGGGGCACATTGTCGGGGGCGGTCGTGTTTGGATGGACGGAGCGAAGATCCGAGCAATAGTCGAATAGAAGCCGCCGACCAAGGTGACGGAGTTGAGGTCATTCCTTGGCCTCACCAACTACTACCGGCGCTTCATTTGAAGCTACTCAAGCATCACGGTGCCACTCACAGACATGCTGAAGAAGGACACGCCGTGGGAGTGGACCATGCGATGCCAATAGGCGTTTAATCGGTTGAAGCAAACCATGACCGAGGAGCTGGTGCTGGTGTTGCCTGATCACACAAGACCCTACGAGGTAGAGACTGACGCTTCCGACTTTGCTATAGGTGGTGTTCTCATGCAGGATGGCCATCCGGTTGCGTTCGAGTCCCGAAAGCTGAACGATGCCGAATGACGGTATACCGTCCAAGAGAAGGAGATGACCGTGGTGGTCCATTGCCTTCGGACATGGAGGCACTACATTTTGGGAGCCAAGTTCATCGTAAGGACAGACAACGTGGCCACGAGCTACTTCCAGACGCAAAAGAAGCTGAGTTCGAAGCAAGCTCGATGGCAGGATTCTTTGGCCGAATTCGACTACGGGCTGGAGTACAAGCCCGGGAAGTCCAACTTCGTGGCGGACGCACTAAGTCGAAAGGCGGAGCTGGCTAACATCGTAAGTCGACCGGATTGCCCGTGGATCGACCGTATCAAAGAGGGGATCAAGCATGATCAAAGGGCTGAAGGACTCTTACGTTACGCGCGAGAGAGCAAGACCCACCAATTTTGGTGTGAAGACGAGCTTCTCTACACCAAGGGACGGCGACTGTACGTGCCATTCCATGGGAAGCTGAGGAATGAAGTGCTGCGAGAGTGCCACGATTCGAAGTGGGCGGGTCATCCAGGGATCCACCGTACATTGGCACTCGTCGAGGAACAGTTCTACTGGCCTCAAATGCGGGACGACGTCGAGGTGTATGTGAAGACTTGTCTTGTATGTCAACAAGACAAGCTCAAGCAATGAACGCCACCGGGGCTTCTGGAGCCTTTTCCCATCCCCACTCGTCCATGGGAGAGTGTCTCCATAGACTTCATCGTCAACCTACCAAAATCCGAAGGGTGTCGGACGCTTATGGTAGTGGTTGATAGGTTCTCCAAGTATGCGACATTTGTGCCTACAACGAAGAATTGCCCGGCCAAGGAGGCGGCCAAGCTCTTCCTGAAGCATGTGGTCAAGTACTGGGGAGTGCCAAAAACGATCGTGAGCAATCGTGGCCCCCAATTCACGAGGCGATTCTGGACGGAGCTATTCAAATTGTTAAGGTCGGAGCTGAACTTCTCCACGAGTTTGCATCCACAAACTGACGGTCAGACGGAACGGACCAATACACTCCTGGAGATTTACCTTTGGCACTACGTGAGCACAACGCAAGTGAATTGGGCAAAGTTGATTGACGTGGCCCAGTTCTCCTATAACTTGCAATGGAGTGAGTTGACCGGCCATAGTCCGTTCGAGATCGCGACGGGACAACAACCGCAAAATCCAAGTGCGGTTGCATCGGGCTACAAGGGGAGTAGCCCTCCAGCCTTCAAGTTCGCAAAAGATTGGCACGAACAAGTGGACTTAGCGAGGGCGTGCCTACACAAGGCATCGAAGCGCATGAAGAAATGGGTGGACCGAAAGCGTCGGCACATGGAGTTCCAAGTCGGGGACCAAGTGTTAGCCAAACTACACGTGGTCCTTTGATACAAAGACGTGCACAAGGGGTTGATCCGACGCTACGAGGGGCTGTTCCGTGTGCTTCAATGGGTCGGAAAGGTCGCATACAAGCTGGAGCTACCACCTAGGCTAAAGGTACATCCAGTTTTCCACGTAAGTATGCTTAAACCTTTCCATATAGATGAGGAAGATCCGAATCGAGGGGAGTCGCAATGGGCACCCATGGGAGCTAAGACCTCGTATGATCGAGAGGTCGACCACATCATGGCCGACCGAGTCATATGGAAGCGGTACTGTGCACCGAAGCGGGAATACATGGTTTGATGAAAGGGTCTTCTGGAGAGTGAAGCAAGCTGGGAACCCGCGGACGCTCTTTGGCAATTCAAGAAACAAATTGAAGCATTCCATGCCGAAGACGCGACGAGGGCGTCGCCCGATTAGGTGGGAGAGAATGTCACGGCTCGAAGACTTGAACGATCCAAGAGGGTTCTTGGGCGATGCCGTGACCGAACCTTGGTACGAGCGACC
The DNA here is from genome assembly GCA_014182735.1 of Corymbia maculata. Taxonomy (NCBI): domain Eukaryota; kingdom Viridiplantae; phylum Streptophyta; class Magnoliopsida; order Myrtales; family Myrtaceae; genus Corymbia; species Corymbia maculata. Next base: position 6,442,829 of record CM024692.1, read on the forward strand.
CTCAACCGTGATCTCCGTATTCTAGGGTTTTCTTGAGTCTTCTAGATTATTCCTAGGGGCGGGCGATACGGTCATTGTACGCCAAGGCACTCAATGTAAGTAGGTAGTAGTTGGGGGCTACTCCTATGTAATTAATACGGGTAGGTGGTAGTTGGGGAGATGTAATCTCCACCGTTAGATTGAGGAGGGATCTACGGATACGGTGTGCCTGTACTTATATAAATAGGGGCTCCTCCCCCTCATTGTAAGCATCTCATTCTACACAAGAAATAGAAAACCAGAGTTTCTCTCTCTAGAGTTTCTCTCTCTAAGAGTTGTGTGAGTTTAAGTGGAAAGGCTGCTTGGGAGAAATCCTAAGGCCGCACGGGTGCAAGGGAACGAGGAATCGATCGGCCCGTGACACATGGCTCAAGCGAAATAGACTGGATTATCAATGAGTGCATACGGTTTGTCGACCAATTGTCCGGAGCTCCATGCGCATCTCCATACTGGTACATGAAATGTGTTGTCCGAGCAAGATTGTAAGCCATTCGCACAAAAGATTGATCGAAGGTGGAGCCATCGACTTGATATTTGTTTATCTTTTTCCGAGACGTGTCGATCAATTTTATAACGTAATCACGAGCCTCTGACTCAGAGACCTCCATTTCTTGCATGTAACACATGATCAAATTCGTTGTTTCTCCCCTCTCTAGCTCAGCCTGTTAGGATCATAGTTTTGCCAATTGTTTTAGAAGAAGCTATTCAAAACCATTGTGAGTATATGGATATATGAGTACAAAAAAGAAGTGCTTTGCATAAGGCTAGCTGTGAAACAAGAAAATTTGGACTAGAGAGAGCCGACAAAATGCATACCGGTGAGGTAGCGAGATCATTGGTTAGACGCAAAATCATGGACGGCAAGCGCAAGAGATCATGGTAATGTTCTAGTGATTCTAGTTCCTCCCTTCTCATGCTTGGGCCTGATAAAAAGTAGGCATGAGTCAATATGACATGCCCTGATGATGATATCCACCCATTGTTCAAGTACTCTTCAACTCCTGGGTTAGTCTTGTTGTGACTCCATTTGGCTTCTTGCAAGAAGGATTTGCACAAATCATACCACTGGGAAACAATAGAAACACCAAATTCACGTATTAGGTAGGAGAATCCTAAAACTTGGATGCGTCATGATCATTAGTACAACATCAAGTACCGAAAATTCTTTTCGCTTACCGCTTTTGCTAGATACGGGATGACAATTTTCCCAGTCTCCTTGAAAGTGTCGTAAGCTATTTCGTTCACACTGTTGTAGAGAGCTAAGAAGCACAACTTCATATAGCCAGGAAGATCGTCCACAGCATTGATGTCCCATCTGAAACCACACAAATGACAAGGTGGAACCTCAACTTCTAAAATGCATGAACGTCATGGTCTCCAAGCAAACCAATGAGCGATGAACCTGCGAACAGCATCGGTGAATAGTTCCAGTTCGTCCAGGGTGCCATAAACATCGTACACATCATCGATGATAGTTATCAGCGAGGTCATTTTGGTCAGCTGCTTCCGACAATTAGTGAGTGGAGGTTCATCCGCCACTCCAACAGCCCAAATGAAGCACTCCATTAGTCTATCCCTCACGAAGTTCAAATTTCTTGCGAGGCTAACATTATTCCACCATCTGCAATAACACATAATATAATTTTAGAGTATGCATTGCAATTTTTCAAATACATGTCAAGCTTTCTGAAGTCTGATTTCCTTTGCAGACTGACCTCGACATTTCCTGAAGATCTCTTTGGAAGATTGATTGCAACGTGTTGAAGTTCATCACAGCAAGTTTGAGGATTCGATGATTGGTGTATCCGCATCTGCTGTAAGCCTCAATGGACCATCGAGCTTCTAGCAATGGCATTCTATGGTGCAGAGGCAGTTCCAATTCATGTTTCACTCGATCTTGAAGATCTTTGTCGATGTCACGATTGAGGATTTTGAGATGCTCGATGGTGAATGATTTAGCCTCGTGCAAGATGTCTTCTTCTTCTTCGAAGGCCAGATGGAAGGCCTCGTACAGACTCAGCATACCTTGGTAATCATCACCAAGGTTCCTCATAAAACTGCCACTTTCGTCCATGAAAATCTTGTAGACATCTGTTTTTTCGTAGCCAAGATTAGTCCATCTGATTAGAGAAAGATATTTTGCAGTTGTTCATTAATGAATTCTCTCTTCCCTAATATATATGTTCATGAGAAGATGTCGTGAGGTCCTGTGCTGAGAGCTGTTACAGATGTCACTTCAACAAGTACTTGAAAAGTCATAGTGATTGCAGAATAATTGTCTGTTTCTTATAATCATTTGGAGAACACAAAAGTTAGTATAACAAAAATTGCAAAAAGCATCTTGATCCCACTTTTGAGAATTTTCTTCTTATTGCCTTTGTTTCATCAGATTTACGATGAATTACCTTGAGAAACTTCAAAGCCGTGCTGTCTAAGAATCTGAAAGCTTAGAGCTGTGCCATGCAGAGACTTCTGTTGGCTCTTACCGACACCATCCTTAGAGAGACATCTGCGAAGAGCTCTCGAAATGTCTTCCTCAAAATGATTTCCCAGTCCTAAGCGTTGGATGTCATCAACCGGAGAAAATATGGTCATGAGTTCAGCTGTTTCGTCATTGAGAGCACCTCTCACTTCTTCTTCCAACCTTTGTGCCTTTTCTCTTTGTAGCTCAACCTACGTTAGAAATAAAAAATTCCATAGCTTAGTTTTTGAACCTTAGGAAAAGGAAAAGAAAGATAATTCAAGGAAGAGGTGGAAATCTTCTAAGGGTCCCACTTATGTCACAGGCGTGGGATTAAGATACCTACGGTTGATTTTTTTCAATGAAATTGTGTTGTGTAAAAGACGTCAAGAGACACGATGATAAGAGGATTTCATCTTTTTATGGCATGCTGTAGATTTTGTTTTGTTTATATTGCTAACTAATCACAAATAATAATGGTTCATGACTTTCTCTATGACTTCCTCCGTGCTTGTTGGAAGAAAATCTCCTCCAATCGATTTTTGGGTTGGTGGATACAAACATCACAAATGTCAATTTTCGTATGATGGTCAGCTGAATGTCATAACTTTTTTTTCTATTACTTAAGTGCAATTACTTATGTACAATGTTCATTTAAGAATCATCATTTTTTTTCCGATTACTTGAATATCATATAACTTTTCATTCGATAACTTGAATATCATAACTTTTTAAAAGCATTCACTACAACTATTATGCCACATCAAATTTCTAGCACTTGGGTAAACATAAGTTTTGGCACTTAAATGATAGATTAAAAGTTGCACTTAAGTTAACGTTTTTTTAGAAGTTATAGCACTCAAGTGATCGAAAAAAATGTTATAATACTCAAGTGAGCGTCATAACGAAAATTATAACAATTAAGGTGTTCTTATCCCTTTAGTTAAATCCATATTCTGGCGATGACTATAACTTCCAATTCATCCATCAAAAACATGATTAGAGGAAATTAGGTATGGAGGAAAATATGACCCACCACTCATCTAAACATTAGAGGTCAGTTCAAATCAAATTGCGAAAATCGTCTTTATTTCTTTTGACCATAGCAGAAATGTGTCGCATGGAGAGGATATAAGTAGAGTGTGGTTTTTTTACCGCGAGATGAGATTGACGACTTTCATCGGCCAAAAGCGACCGAAGGTAATCGTTGTTAGGGAAATCCCTTATGATGTTTTGAAGATGACAAAATAAATCAAAAGGCTCCTAACGTGTTTATTGAGTAACTTAGTGAAAAACGCACAAGCCGCTATGCGAGATGATGGAAAGCTTCGAGTCTGGATAAAGCGAGACAAAGAAGCACATAAAGTCTCGAGTGCGGATGAAGCGGACGGAAGACCCGTACAGCATCGAGATTTAAGTCGACCGTACCAGACTGAAATTTAAGTCTGAACGAATCAAACTGAGATTTTAAGTCTGAACGAACCAGACTGAAAATCTAGGCAGACTCAGAACTTAAGGAAATTTCTCATTGAGTTACGTACTTACGTAATAAATCCGAAAAAGGGCCATGTTGAGCTAATAGCCCGTCGTGCGTGTAACATCCTGAAATTCGAGTCCTTTTAGGGAGGAACGAGCGTTAATTTCGTCAATGCATTGTTGGTTGATCTCACTCGGAACTGATCACTCTTGAGATATTGACCTTGAGGGGAAAGGCTAATGAGGATAGAACTTGTGTGACTAAAGAACTTGACCTGGGAAAACGACTCGACCGTGAAACTTGCGTAAGGACGATCCTGTAGATATGCAGGCCGATTTCAAGGACGACTAGAAGTCGATTCGCGGAAAAAAATAATGGAACGACGGGTGATTCCGTCTACTATTATCGAATCCGCGAACGGCCCTATGTTGATCCTTGGTAATCGTGTACTTTGAAATAAGAATCGATTCTTCGCAATTTCATGTAGTCAATGACGTCCATGTGTCGAGAAGTCTTGAACGTTAATTGGCATGAGTCGGTTACGCGTGAATCCTCGAAGCCGCCTGTCAGTTTGAGTAGTACCAAAATGGCATTCGGGAGAAATTGACATGGCATGAGAATCCAATATTGGACTTCAAATTTTCGGGAATGTTCGAGAAGGACTTTTGGATGATGCTTCTTAGACAGTCGACACTGCCGGTTGAGCCGAGTAATTGGAAAATGGATTTTCGGACCAAGAAAACGAGCCTACGAGGATGTGGGCCGGGCAAGAACAGTGTGGACCTCACGCCCAAGGTGGGACAGCCACCATGGAAGGCCCGAGGCAAGCAAGTGAGCCCGTTGGGCCAAACCGACCCTTTACCCTTCCGAGCCTACTATCTAACCTGAGCCGATTCGAGCCCAAGAAATTCCCGAGCCCATTCCTATTCATTTTCTAGCCCATTTCCTAGGCCCACCCCTTCATTTTCAGCCCAAGGACAGATTGGGAAGTGTGCAAGGTGGAAATGACCAAAATGCCCTTGGATATTTTGAAGAAAAGTCAAAAGGAAGAAAGAGAAGATGAGGTCATTGTTTGGCAAGTGGGGCAAGCCTTGATGGCTTGGATATGGCTTATCCTTCAGCCTTCACTTCACTCTCTCTCTCCTCTTCATCTTCTCCAAAATCGCCTCACCTCTCTCCCATGGTTTTCCTTCCTTCCTTCTGTTTTTCAGTTTGACCTTTAACCGAAATCTGAGTTGTTCATTGCCTTCCCGTTGGAATCTCGTCTCGTGCCACCCGCCATCGCGTTCAGAAGACGAAAACCGTTCAAATAGCGTCGGCCTTTTTCCGAACGGAGTCGCCGGCCATACCGTACGGCCGCCGGAAGTCGCTGCTCGCCGGCCGTCACTGTTCCGCCTGCAGTAACTTTGTTCCGCTTTTTCACCTGTTTTCCTTCCTTTCCGACCAAACCACCGCCCATCCCAGCCACTAGTGGTTCCCCCTCGACCCCCAGGTGCTGTTGGTCGCTGGCCCGCCCCTCGCCGGAGCTCCGGGCAGCCCGTTCAACTCCGGTCAGCAACTTTCCTCCTGTGCAGTCAGTTTTTCAGAGTTGCAGAGGGATTTCGAGTTTGTTGCTGCTGTTCTCAACCCCGAGACCGCCTTGGATCGTCGTGATAGAGGTCCCCGGGTGTCGGGTTCGTCGCCACCGCCGCGTCCGTGTCGTCGGCCCGCTTAACGGGTGAGTTTAGCTCCTAATCCCTATTTAGTGCCTAAACTTGCTTAGGGTTGGTTAGTTAGTGTTAATTTTGGTTTAAGGGGTTTAATTAATTTGTATTAGCCCTAAGATAGGTGGTTAGATAGATGATTAAGATTAGATTAGTTTAATTTTGCTTATTTAGTTTAATTGTGCTTAATTTGGGATTAATTGTGTTTATGTGATTAATTAAGCATGATTTGCCTTAATTGAATTGATTAATTGTTTTAATTAATGTTTTTTTAAATTTCCAGATTAAATGTTTTAATTAATTGAATTTCGAAAAAATTACTGTTCACGGCACTGTTCATCCGGAAACTAATTTTTTTCTGAATTTGATGTGCTATTGATTGTTATGATTAATTGAAGTGCCGATTGTTAATTATACTCATGATTGATAATGAAATGCGTGATCGAGTGTTGGTTGGATTTGGATTTTGGACTTGTCGAGTGAGATCGCATGACATATTGCGTGGGTTATACGAAATGGCATATCGCATGAGCATGGGTGATGTTGCATTCACGACGAGCAAAGATATAAATGGATTGCTTGATGATGTGTTGCATGATCACATTAAGAGAGGGAACCCGGCGTTGCCGGAAGACCGCCAATCCTTATGGGGTTGTGCCGTGGCCGTTTGGTCGCCTTACTTCGGTCGGATGCCTGACGAGGGACATGTGACGGGACTGCGGTAGTGGGCGGGTCCTATGTTCTGTCGGTTGCGGAAGCTGCGGTAGTGGGCGGGTCCTGTGCTCCTTCGGGAATGCCGTCGAGAGGGAAGGGATGACCCCGACGTCGCCGTGCCTCGAGGTAAAGAGGACGAAGCTGGTTTAGCCGGGAACCGCCAACTATAAGGTTGTGCCGTTGGCCCGGGGGGCGTTAATAATCGGAGCATGTGTGAGTGTGAGACATGAGAAAGTTGTGTGAGATGATCTGATTATTCGCATGCTCTTGATGTCGTGATGATTTGTGGTACACACGCATGAGTTGACAGTCGTGCAGGGTGTGGCAATGGCCAGGTGAGATCACTTGTGGCGTGACTCGCATGTGATTGATGAATTGTGTCATCTAACGTCCATGTGCCTTGCTTGCATTGGATGAGATTGAACGTGCAGGGTATGGCATACCGGGTAAGGTTGCATGCGAATCGAATATTGCTATGTTGGTTGCCCTGTCTGTTGTTGGCTGTTGTTTGGTTTTGGTTGTTTGTTGTGGGTTGTTGGGTTGAGTGAGGGGTGGTTCGAAGAAATACCCGGGTTGAGTTGGCGTACTAACTTAGGGGCTTAGGGGGAAGAACTCGCTGAGATTTTATCTCAACCCGTCGTGGTAAACATTTTCAGGTCTTTAGAATGGCGTACCCGCAATGGAGAATCCTGCGCCCGCTTCTCCAGTGATCGACTCGACGGAGCTTGAGTCCGATGGGTCCGAGTGACCGTGGTGTTGAACCCGAGGGTTCTTTGTGTCTTGTTGGATTAGCCTAGTTCTTTTGGTTTCGCTTAGAGGATGGATCGACCCTTTTTGTCGGGCTTGTAATTCGGAAACGATCCTCCGTTGGTTAATCCAAGTAAGATGTATAAATGAGTAGTTCTTTGTTGTCATTGTCGTTCATCCCTCTATCCCTGTTTGATTGTTTGTTTGTGCAGGGATGGTTCGTCTTCCGCTTGCGCATAACGAAAGATAAAATGAATGGTCGTCGATGGGTCTTGGGACGTCGCTTTCAATCGACCAAGAGAAGGGGTTGTCGCGAGCTTGAGAGTCGGGGCATGACAGTGCGGGCCTCCCGCCGAGGCCCTTACGAAACTTTCGTTATTGGGTTAGCCATACACTTCACATGTTTCTAGCGATTCACATGAGTCGTCTGAAGAGTCCTCCAAATATTATTTTGGTCTTGGATTAGTGGAACCGGGGAAAGTATACAGAAAAGACAGTTCTTTTCTATTCTATTAGTATTCGCTTTCTTCCTTCCCCTTCGTAGCAAAGGAAACTCCCGAGAGGGCTTAGTTGATCCATGATTTATGTTTCATCTACCATCAAACTTAAGATGAACCTACAGGATAAGATCATCAACGGTCAAGTATTTCACTTACTTTATTTATATTGATTCTGTTGTATCAAACTGATTAGCAGGATCAATCAACGGACAACTTCCAAAGAAGAATGGAACACTTATGGAAGCCCGGATTCTGATTGTATGGGCGAACAGAATCCAAGGGGATCCAATCTACCTCCAACGGTCAAAAAGACTTCTTATAAAGTCTATCCAGGAAATGGAAGACAAAACTCTCAAGAAAAGAGCCAACGGTTGAGTGTGGCTTGGAGAGTATATAAGGATAGGATGAGACCTAGGAGAACAAGGGGTGGAAAAATATATTCCAAGGCTGATTCAATTCTTCACTAGTTGTCTAAAAAAGAGTGAAACCGAGTGATCTTAGTGAATTACCAAAAAGAGTGACTTTGTGAGACATATCATCATCAAGTGCTAACCTTTGATCATATAGTGAAATTCAGCCTATTGGCTGATCGCCTGGAGAGTGGATGTAGGTTTGTCTAAAGTCGAACCACTATAAACTGTGTTTGCAATCTTCTCTACTCTCTCTATTTAATTTCTATTTGTTGATTGCTATAGATCGATATTACTTGCGCGTAAACTTCCTCTACACCTATTCACCCCCCTCTAGGTGTTAATACTAGTTTCTAACGATTGTGAGTCCAGACAGGTGGCTGATAATTGGCGGATCTCCGTCCTCGTTGAGTATGAGAGACCTGCGTGCTCACTGAACAATGGACTCGACCACTAGACGCCGGAGAGGAAAGCTTCGGAAGATAAGGCGCGGACAAAAGACGAAGTGCCATTAATCGCACGAACTGGACTCAGGAATCCTGCGTAAGGTGAAAACTCAGCGATCAGGGCATGCCCTCGTTTGCGTGAACGGTCCCGTATTTATACGGAAGTTCTTGATTTCCTACGTCACAACGTAGGAGTACGCTAATAGATTGACTTCAGGCGATCGTCTAATGTCGTCGCGGTGGACCGCATCCTCTCGTCCGCTCGTTTTTCTATGTATGCTAGATCACACGTTGCTGCAGGATCGTCCCTCGTCGGAATCTTCTGTCCATGTTTGCTCAATCACATGTCGCTGGCCCCGCCTCTCGTCCACTCGTTGGTGCCCTCGTGTTTTCTTGCCTGAACGCATGGTCGGAAATGCTTGGCGCGCGAGGAGTTGTGTCGTTCTCAGGATCGAAGATATTTCTGGTAGACGCTGTCTCTGTAGTATCATTATTCTCCTGCAAGCTACAGCGAGGTAATCCGCACAGAACATACACCTAGTGATGGTCCCTTGTTCTTCCAGAAAAGCAAGGCCCCATCTGCTGGGAAAGGGATTGATGCTCGAATGTTCCAGAAATCTAGTGGGGTCACATAGACGGTCCCTAGGCCTGGGCTTGCAGGCCTCATTACAGAATTGGATCCTTTGAAATGTCTAGACTCATGATGATCTTGGGCACATCCGTTTTGATGGATCAATAAACCAATAAATGTCTATATCATTTTCAAGATCGTCAAGAATCCGCGCTGAGGGCTCCCGCTTATCGTACTAGATAAGTCCTAGTAAAGTATTTTCGGGTTCAAACTCGACACATGGATGCAGGATTGGAATGACACCTCCATACACACCCCAATTCGTGGGGCAAGTTGAGGAAGGGAGAAACTGAAGAACCCTCAGCTTCTGGATCTCAACCCCGACCAACTAGACTAGGCTTAGATGCTGTAATTAATCTTGATTGATTAAGCGCGTGGTATCAAGTTAATAATGCTACATTATGTAGCTCTCACTTCCTCGACGTAGGCTATGAAAGACTCTGGTACACCATAATATCGATTGTTTGGACAATTTCCTTGATCCGTTGGTGGCTTGATCACGAAAACCAAGCATGTCACTCTTTGAAGTTTTGCCGCTGTCTGTCCTAATATCATGTAGGTAGACATGCCCCTCCATGATTCGCGTACTAGCAAGGTTTCAAATTGCGATATACCTTAACGTCCCTTGGACCTAACACATAATTGCCCGAGCCTGTGAGTTGTGACACCAACAATAGATTTTTCTTCATTCCCAACATGTGATACACATTTTGCAACTCAACTTGATGAGAGCTGAACTAGGGTGTTATCACCATTCAGCCGACAAGGGTAATCAGCAGCCTCAAGTCATCTACAGTGACAACTACTCATCCACCGGTGTACTCAAACATTTTTGATAGCTTGCCTTGATGTCTATTCATATGATTTAAGCAACCCCAATCAACTCCTCAATCATTATTAGAATTGATTAATTTATTACTTGTAATGAAGAGGATTGTCGCATCTTTTAACTTAGTGATAGAGGAGGCTACAAGCTCTTCTTGTTCCTCACTACAATGGATGTTTGGAAATCCCATCCCTCTTCGCTATCATTGTTCTTAGACATTGCATTGTTTCCTTCAACTCTTGAGTCGACCATCCTGGCAAAGTAACCTATTTTGCCACAAATATAGCAGCAAATGTCTCGTGTCCAGCTATTTTAATCTTCATTATTGTTATCTTTGTATCGATCCCAGCGAGTTCCCCTCGGCTGAGCGCTTGTCCGTTCTGGTCACCTTTGCCAATCTCAATGGTGGTTTTTCTCAGTTTACTATCTTTAGTGCCAGCACCATTTCTCCCTTGACCCTTGAACCCACTTTTATTACTAAAGATGGCACTTTTATCATCCTTTACTAAAATCTTACACATATTTTTGTATAAAGCCGTTTGGTGGCCACAATATTCTCCAACTTGTTTGAAGTTTGATCTTCAACCCATCCACGGGTGGCCGTAACGGTAGCGTTATACTTTAGTCATACCCTGTGAATGACAATTCTTCTCATCCTAGTCTCAGAGATGGCATTATGAGGACTCGACTTTGACTTTCTTCACAAATAGATCCAATTCCGAACAAATATTGGCTCGCCATCATAGCTTGTCGCAATATCAATATTAACTCGTTGTCCAATTAGTCTAACTTGGTATCGTTCATCCTTGCCAACAATACCACCAAAGTGCCCCATGCCTCCTTCGAGGGCTTCGCGCTCTTAGTATGCTACAATGATTCATCTTCTACTGTAACAACAAGACGTAGAGAGTCTAACCGGCATTAATCTTCCACTTCCTCCACTCTTCATCATCAATGGGTGGTGGGGTATTGTCACCGCCAACGATATCCCATAAATCTTGACTTAGCAAGTAAAATTGTGCATGGTTACTCTAATTATAATAATTGGAGTAATTGAGCTTCTCTATTGCTGTTCACTGAACTCAAGATATTCACTATATGACTATTATAGAGCTCGATAATATACCAAGTAAGCTTCGCCCTAGACTTACCAATCACAATCCCTGACTATACACTGACAAAACTTCAGCATACTTCGATCCCTAACCATTGTCTTCTTGTACTGCAACAAATTTTCTTCATTTCTAGCACATGATACACATTCTGTTTGAGCTGGAATGTTATCACCGTTCGGCCAACATGGGTACTTGGTAACCATGAGTTGTCTATGGTGACAACTGCTCATTCACCGGTGTACTCAGACATGTTTGGTAGCTTGCCTTGACTCTTGTCTTATGATTTGAGCACCCAAATCAACTATCCAATCATTATTTGAATTGATTAATTTATTACTTACATTGAAGAGGGATGTCGCATCTTTTAACTCACGGCCATCAGTCAACCTAACATCCCCAAAAATCCTTTGGCACTGATAAGGATTGAAGGATCATTGATCTTAACATCTCATATCATTCCGTTAATATCTTGATTGAAGATAGTTAGCCAGATCACTCATAATCGGCGTTGGTGCTAGTGTGAGTGTGATAGTGATGGTAATGCATTAAGTTTGGTAAGTGAGATACGCACTAGAAAGATGACCATTGGTGATACAAAATGTAGCTATTACATGACTGGAATTCATAGCAAAAAAAATGGGAAAGCAATAAGAAAAACAGCTGAAAATTGACTGTTCTAAACATACGCAGTACGCCTATTTCAGGAAATCAGAAAGTGTTAGAGGAAGCAATTGCAAGAGCACTGTCAATTCTATCCAAGGTCTCCTCCAATGACTCTTAACGGTTAGTTGATCATCCTTGAAGATCAAATGGATAAATTAAGTACTTGGGTATACAAGAAACGGTGATGATGTGAAGAGGGTTGGACATATTGAATTTTGCAACTACTATCACAAATAGAAAATATATTTGATCTTGCTCTATTTTGCTCTCTATGTTGGGTCTTGCACTAGAATAGCTAATAGTCCAGTATGTAAGTATAAGAGTAGTGTGTATCCTAATAGTGTGACTTATCAATTGAAAGGAATAATGCTAGCCAGTTTTAACTTGCTCTGCTGATTATTGTGAGATCTAACCAATGTCAAGGCTATTAGATAAACCGTAGGCGTAGGCTTGATTACAAACCTGAATCACTATAAATTGCTGTGTGATTGTCTTGCTTCACTTTGATATGTTTATCATCGCCACACACTCTATTCTATTTCAAATAATATCTTGAGTCTTAATTGTTTAATATTCTGCAAAAGTTTAACATAACTTTGGTCAACCTATTCGACTTCCCTTCTAGATTGCTTTGTTAGCTCTAACAATTTAATCAATCAAATCATTCTCACCACTATTTATAATTTGCCATTTGAGACCTTGACATCTGTACCTGGTGCCCTAAAGTCTGGTCATGGGACCTCGGCTATGTTTGGAAATACTTTTGGGGAAAGCCTTTGGGAAAATGCAAAAAATTTAAGTTAAAGGGATATTTCAAAATGCAAATTATTTTTGGAGAATTGTAATCTAAAAGTCTATTGTGAAGTACATTTGACCAAAATCATGTTTGAATAAATTTTATTTACAAAGGACTTTTGTAATTAAAAAAATTTTAGTCAAAAGACAAAAAAATTGGCCAACCAAGGGTAGGCGGCTACCAGCAATCGAAATTCACCGGCAATCGACATTTGAGGTTGCAAGACCTCAGACCGCCCCGAAGACCACCGGCGAGGGCTGCCTGGGGTTGGGCAACCCTCGGCAAAGGTCGCACAACCCAAGCGAGGGCCTCCCGAGGTCATACAACCTCAACAAGGGCAGCTTGGTTGCACGAATCTTGCAACCTCCGACAGAAATCGTCATGACTTGTGGGGGTCATAGTGACCTAGGTCGGTGACCCATGGGAGTTTGTGCAACCCAAATCTAGGTCGTTGCAACTCGCCAAGGTCACACGACTAACCGGTGATGATCGCCAAGCTAGTTGCGACCACGTCGACCTCTCTCTAACCCATCACCGACCACTTGCAAGCTCACACAACCTAGCCGGGCAACTCAATGGAGAAGAAGAATAGTGATATCACGAGGGCAAAAACAGAAAAACAAAAATTGAGTGGGGATAGTTTTGGAACAAAATTATTTTTACTAAACTCTAGAGAGCATGCCAAGAATGTTGAAAGCCCAAGGTAGCCTAGGACCTGCCTTGTGCTTTTAGCCTTATGAAGTCTAGCTTTTCCCTAATGAGGTTGGCAATTTTTTCCCCAAACACTCAATATTTGGCCAAATGGGCTATGGACACCCAAAGTCCCTTCCCAATGCTCTTCCCAAATGCAAACCTTGGGGTGTTGGTCTAGCCCTCATGATTGCAGTTTCAACAATTCTAGTTGTAAGTTTTGTGTCCATCATGTGTGGTCAGTTTAGCAATCGATGTACCTAAGCTAAGCCGAGGCCGAAGTCTATGTTCGAGTGAGAAGAGGCCAACATCTTGGTCTCCAAAGCTGTTCGAGTTTAGTAAAATTGTTTTTGTTTTTACTAAACTCTAGAGAGCATGCCAAGAATGTTGAAAGCCCAAGGTAGCCTAGAACCTACCTTGTGCTTTTAGCCTTATGAAGTCTAGCTTTTCCCTAATGAGGTTGGCAATTTTTTCCCCAAACACTCAATATCTGGCCAAATGGGCTATGGACACCCAAAGTCCCTTCCAATGCTCTTCCCAAATGCAGACCTCACCCTTTACCTAGCTTTGGAGACCAAGATGTTGGCCTCTTCTCACTCAAACATAGACTTCGGCCTTGGCTTAGCTTAGGGACATCGATTGCTGAACTGACCACACATGATGGACACAAAACTTACAACTCCAATCGTTGAAACTGGAATCATGAGGGCTAGACCAACACCCCAAGGTTTGGCCCTTGGCTCAGGGGTATGAGTTTGGGCACCATGATCCAAGGTAGGACCTTTGGGACCTTTGGGACCTTTGGGACCCTTGGGAGACCTAAACACCCATCCCCCTTAAAAAAAAAAAAAAAAAAAGTTTCGGATACCAAATTGAATAAATTGAATATGTTTCTACTGGTACCTCCCAAAACATTGGACTTTTGGTGAGGGTTGGTGTAAAAAACAATTTACAAGCTTAAATTTTAATTTCACATATTTTCATGCCCATTTTTTATTGTCTGATTTAAGATAGAAAATGGCAAATGCAAATTAAAGAGACAAGCTCGAGTCTTTATGCCACTTGGAAAAAGACTAACAAATATTGCTGGTTAAATTTCAACAGGCATAAAATGACTTGACCTTTATTTAGATTTGGTTTGTTTCATAGAAAATGAATGATTAGGAAAATGTTTTCTTAAAATTGATCGCTTATATTGGTTATATAAATGAATGAATGAAAAAAATATATTTTTATCATCCACGAAAATTCGTACATATAAATTATTACTAATAATGAAAATACTTTTCATTGGCTAAATATTGCAAGCAATACAAGCTATTGGTTTTAGGAAAATATTATTTAAAATCATTCAATTTCTACATAACAAACAGAGTGTTATATGAATATAAAATCATTGGGATTTGACGCAGTAGCCACCATTCCTATAGGAATAGGGACGTGAGAGGTTCAAATCCCCTCTCCTCAACTCTCACGCCCTACATAGAGAATAGATCCAAAAAAATAAAAAAAATAACGGACAAACATTTACAACCATTAATACGACCACCACTAACCACTCAACACTTGGAAATTTTTTTGTAATTATGAAAAATATTTGATCTTCTCTTCATCAGAGTTTTCTTTCCTGAAAAATATAAACAATCTTCTAGTCCATATCACAACCGATGCCGATATTTGGAAAACGAACACAAAATCATTTGGTACAGAGATCAACTTTTGAGGTTTATTAATAAAACATTCAACAATTATTGGATGGATTAAATAAAATTCATAACTGACATTAGAGTCATCCTTACATAAAGTGCCTCCGGATCGTCTAGTACTGTGGAATCCACCAATAGATCCACTGCACTCAATCTAGGGCCCGTACATCCAGTCTACTCAGAAATTTTTTGATACGCTATAGTGTACATGCATGTAATTTCCTTCACCGAAGGGAGAAAATGATTTTATGCAAACTAATTTAGGTCAAAATTCCTCCATCCAAGCTTGGCTCAAGAGAAACTGGATTGATTATCAATGAATGCACACGGTTCCTCGATAGATCATCCGGAGCTCCAATCGCATCTCCATCACGGTAGACACAATGGGCCATCCGCGCAAGGTTGAAAGCCATTCGCACAAAAGATTGATTGAAGGTCGAGTCATTGACTAGATATTTGTTTAGCTTCTTCCACGTTGTGTCGATCAGTCTTATAACGTATTTGCGAGCCTCTAACTCGGAGACCCCCATTTCTTGCATGTAACAGCGAATTGAATTTGTCGTCTCTCCCCTCTGGAGCTCAGCCTATTTGGAACATAATTTGCCAATTTTTTCAGAAGAAGCTACACAAAAGATTATGAATATGTGGATGGTAATGTCACTTGTTTCGCTACAGAAAAATTTGCTTATATGAGATTAATTGCTACGCAAAAAAAAAAAAAATGTACTAAAGATAGCTGAGAAAATGAGTACCGATGAGGTAGCGAGGTCATTGGTAAGATGGAAAATCATGGACGGTAACCGCAAGAGGTCATGGTAATGTTCTAGTGATGCAAGTTCCTCCTTTCTCATGCTTGGACTGGATAAAAAGTAGGCATGAATCAACATAAGAGGCCCTGATACTGATATCCACCCATTGTTCAAGTACTCTTCTACTCCTGGGGTGATCTTGTTGTGACTCCATTTTGCTTCTTGCAAGAAGGCTTTGCAGCAATCATACCACTACGAAACAATAGAAACACCAAATTTCGTTATTATGTCGGAGATTCCTCAAACACGCTTGCGTACATGGTCGATTAATACGATGTCGAGTCATGTACCGCTTTTGTCAGATGCGGGATGACATTTTCCCCAGTCTCCTTGAGAGTGTCATAAGCCATTTCGTTCACGCTGTTGTAGAGAGCTAAGAAGCACAACTTCATATAGCCAGGAAGATCTTCCACAGCATTAATGTCCCATCTGAAACCACCAACGATAAAATGAAACTTAAACTTATCAAATGCGTGAATATTATTATCTCCAAGTATCTCGATGAGAGATGGACCTGCGAACAGCGTCTGTGAATAGCTCCAGTTCGTCCAATGTGCCATAAATATCATACACATCGTCGATGATAACGTTCAGCGTGTTCACTTTGGTCAGCCCTTTCCGACAATTACTGAGTGGAGGCTCGTCCGCCACTGCGACCGCTGCGAAGAAACACTCCACTAGTCTATCCCTCGCGAAGTTCAACTTGTTTGGGAGGCTAACATCTTTCCACCATCTGCAGTAAATCAAAGAGTAGAATGTCAAGAGTATGCATTGCTAATTTCTCTAATAGATGTCGAGCTTTCTAAAGTCTAATTACCTTACAGTCCAACAATTCCACCATCAATCATAGGTTCTATGCTTGTTATTTTGCATACTGACCTTAACATTTCCTGGAGATCTCCTTGGAGGATTGATTGCAATGTGTTGAAGTTCGTAGCAGAAAATTTGATGATTCGATGACTCATGTATCTACATCTGCTACAAGCTTCAATGAACCGTCGAGCTTCTAACAACAACGTTCTACGATGCCTAGGCAATTCCAATTCATGGGTCACTTCGCCTTGAAGATCTTTGTTGATGTCGCAATGAAGATTTTCGAGATGCTCAATGGCAAATGTTTTAGCCTCGTGCAATATATCTTCTTCTTCAAAGGCCAAATGGGAGGCTTCGCATAGGCTCAGCGTACCTTGGACATCATTCCCAAAAGTCTTCATAAAACCGCCACTTTCGTCTATGAATATCTTAAAAGCATCTGTTTCCTCGTCGCCAAGATTAGTACATTTGATTAGAGAAAAATACTATCGAGTTGTTCCTTAGTGAATTATCTCTCCCCTAATATAGTCATGTGAAGATGTGGTGAGGTCCTATGCTGTGAGTTGCTATAAATGTCACTACAGCTAGCATTTGGCATATAACAGTTTAATTTATCATAGTGATTAACAACATAATTATCTCTCTCTTATAATCATTTTGAACCTTTACGAACAAAAATAAGTACAACAAAAATTGCGAAAGCATCTTAATCCCACTTTTGAGAATTATCTTCTGATCGTTTTATATCATCGTATTTAGGGTCAAGTACCTTGAGAAACTTCAAAGCCATGCTGTCTTAGAATCCTAAAGATGAGAGCTGTGCCATGCAGAGACTTTTGTAGGCTCTCATTGACCACATCCGGAGAGAGACGTCTGTGAAGAGCTCGCGAAATGTCTTCCTCAAGGTGACGTCCCAATCCTAAGCGTTGGATGTCATCAACCAGAGCAACTATGGTAATGGGCTCAGCATTTTCGTCATGAAGAGCACTCCCTTCTTCTTCCACCATTTGTGCCTCTTCTCTCTGCAGCTCAACCTACAATAGAAAAAAAAAAATAAAGTAGTTTTTGAATCCTAGAATAAAGTTTCCATGCTTCAATGAAAGAAATGGAAATATTTCAACCTACGTTAGAAATAAAAAAAAAATCCATAGCTTAGTTTTTGAACCCTAGGAAAAGACAAAGAAAGATACTTCAAGGAAGAGGTGGAAATCTTCTAAGGGTCCCATTTATGTCAGGGGCGTGGGATTAAGATATCTACGGTTGATTTTTTTCAATGAAATTGTGTTGTGTAAAAGACGTCAAGAGACACGATGATAAGAGGATTTCATCTTTTTATGGCATGCTGTAGATTTTGTTTTGTTTATATTGCTAACTAATCACAAATAATAATGGTTCATGAATTTCTCTATGACTTTCTCTATGACTTCCTCCATGCTTGTTGGAAGAAAATCTCCTCCAATCGATTTTTGGGTTGGTGGATACAAACATCACAAATGTCAATTTTCGTATGGTGGTCAGCTGAATGTCATAACTTTTTTTTCTATTACTTAAGTGCAATTACTTATGTACAATGTTCATTTAAGAGTCATCATTTTTTTTCCGATTACTTGAATACCATATAACTTTTCATTCGATAACTTGAATATCATAACTTTTTAAAAGCATTCACTACAACTATTATGCCACATCAAATTTTTAGCACTTGGGTAAACATAAGTTTTGACACTTAAATGATCGATTAAAAGTTGCACTTAAGTTAACGTTTTTTTAGAAGTTATAGCACTCAAGTGATCGAAAAAAATATTATAATACTCAAGTGAGCGTTATAACAAAAATTATAACAATTAAGGTGTTCTTATCCCTTTAGTTAAATCCATATTTTGGCGATGACTATAACTTCCAATTCATCCATCAACAACATGATTAGAGGAAATTAGGTATGGAGGAAAATATGACCCACCACTCATCTAAACATTAGAGTTCAGTTCAAATCAAATTGCGAAAATCGTCTTTATTTCTTTTGACCATAGCAGAAATGTGTCGCGTGGAGAGGATATAAGTAAAGTGTGGTTTTTTTACCGCGAGATGAGATTGACGACTTTCATCGGCCAAAAGCGACTGAAGGTAATCGTGAGTCCAGACAGTTGGCTGATAATTGGCGGATCTCCGTCCTCGTTGAGTATGAGAGACCTGCGTGCTCACTGAACAATGGACTCGACCACTAGACGCCGGAGAGGAAAGCTTCGGAAGATAAGGCGCGGACAAAAGACGAAGAGCCATTAATCGCACGAACTGGACTCAGGAATCCTGCGTAAGGTGAAAACTCAGCGATCAGGGCATGCCCTCGTTTGCGTGAACGGTCCCATATTTATACAGAAGTTCTTGATTTCCTACGTCACAACGTAGGAGTACGCTAATAGATTTTCGACTTCAGGCTATCGTCTGATGTCGTCGCGGTGGACCGCATCCTCTCGTCCGCTCGTTTTTCTATGTATGCTAGATCACACGTTGCTGCAGGATCGTCCCTCGTCGGAATCTTCTGTCCATGTTTGCTCAATCACATGTCGCTGGCCCCGCCTCTCGTCCACTCGTTGGTGCCCTCGTGTTTTCTTGCCTGAACGCATGGTCGGAAATGCTTGGGGCGCGAGGAGTTGTGTCGTTCTCAGGATCGAAGATATTTCTGGGAGACGCTGTCGCTGTAGTATCATTGTTCTCCTGCAAGCTACAGCGAGGTAATCCGCACAGAACATACACCTAGTGATGGTCCCTTGTTCTTCCAGAAAAAGCGAGGCCCCATCTGCTGGGAAAGGGATTGATGCTCGAACGTTCCAGAAATCTAGAGGGGTCACATAGACGGTCCCTAGGCCTGGGCTTGCAGGCCTCATTACAGAATTGGATCCTTTGAAATGTCTAGACTCATTATGATCTTGGGCCCATCCGTTTTGATGGATCGATAAACCAAATAATGTCTATCATTTTCAAGATCGTCAGGAAATCCGCGCTGAGGGCTCCCGCTTGTCGTACTAGATAAGTCCCAATAAAGTATTTTCGGGTTCAAACTAGACACATAATGCAGGATTCCAATAACACCTCCATACACACCCCCATTCATGGGGCAAGTTGAGGAAGGGAGAAACTGAAGAACCCTCAGCTTCCGGATCTCAACCCCGACCAACTAGACTAGGTTTAAATGCTGTAATTAATATCGATTGATTGAGCGCGTGATATCAAGTTAATAATGCTACATTATGTAGCTCTCGCTTCCTCAACGGGGGCTACATTATGAAAGAATGTGGTACACCATAATATCGATTGTTTGGACAATTTCCTTGATCTGTTGGCCGCTTGATCACGAAAACCAAGCATGTCACTCTTTCAAGTTTTGCTGCCGTATGTCCTAATAACATGTAGACAAACATGCCCCTCCATGATTCTTGTACTAGCAAAGTTTTCAAATTGCGATACACCTTAACGTCTCTTGAACCTAACACATAATTGCATGAGCCTGTGAGTTGTGACACCAACAATAGATTTTTCTTCATTCCCAACATGCGATACACATTTTGCAACTCATCAATGTGAGCTGAACTAGGGTGTTATCACCATTCAGCCAACATGGGTAATCAACAGTATTGAGTCATCTACAGTGACAACTACTTATTCAATGGTGTATTGAAACATATTTGATAGCTTGCCTTGATCTTTATTCATATGATATAAGCAACCCCAATCAACTCCTCAATTATTATTAGAATTGATTAATTTATTACTTATAGTGAAGAGGGTTGTCGCATCTTTTAACTTAGTGATAGAGGAGGCTACGAGCTCTTCTTGTTCCTCACTATGTTGGGTGCTTGCAAATTTCACTCCTCTTGCTATCATTGTCTTTAGACATTGCATTGTTTCCTTCAACTCTTTTGAGTCGACCATCCTGGCAAAGTAACCTATTTTGCCACAAATATAGCAACAAATGTCTCGTGTCTAGCTATTTTAATCTTCATTCCTGTTATCTTTGTATTGATCCCGATGAGCTCCCCTTGTTTGAGCACTTCTCCATTTTGGTCACCTTTGCCAATCTCAATGATGGTTTTTCTCAGTTTACTATCGAGATACGGATCCCGAGAGTGCCAAAACTTAGACACGGAGGGATACTTAAGTGTCAAAACTTACAAACGGTACACTTAAATGCCAAAATTGGAGCAAAATGGATTACTTAAGTGCCAACAACGAGAAAATCCGGCAAAAATGCCAATTTTTCCGGCGATATGAGATCGACATGGCGTCGTTTTTGTGGCTGACGTGGTAAAGTAAACCCAAAATGATGTCATTTTTTGTGTTGATGTGGCTACAACACCTAAAACGACGCCATTTGGACGAATATTAATAAATATTAGTTAAATAATATTAAAAGAGCAAAATTATAAATAAAAAAAAGGGGGAGGGGGGAGTAGCCAGTCGCCGCCGCCCCATCACCGATGGGGTAGCAGCAACGGATGACGAGGGTCCCCGATGCTTGGGCGCGGGTCGGTGACCCTCGCCGACCGGCGATGAGGGCCGGACGGCCCTTGCCAAACGTCGAGAGAAGGTTGCTGCCCTCTCCCATATTTGGGCGAGGGCGGCCGGTCCTCATCCAGTGGCCGACCTTCGCCCAGATCTAGGAGAGGGTCACCGCCCTCTCCCGGCGTCTGGCAAGGGTCGCCAACCCACGCCCAGGTGTCGACAACCCTCACCGTCCGTCGCCGCCACCTCACGGGTGATGGTGCACCGGCAACTAGCTGCTCCCCCCCCAAACCACTTTTTTTTCTCTCTTTTAATATTATTTAACTAATATTTATTAATATCAGTCAAAATGAAGTCATTTTGAGTTTACTTCGCCACGTCAGCTACAAAAATGACGCCGTTTTGCTCCATATCACGGAAAAATGCCACATTGGCATTTTGGCCAAATTTTCTCACCATTGACACTTAAATGATCTATTTTGCTCCAATTTTGGCACTTAAGTGTCATTCCATGCCAAGTTTTGGCACTTAAGTGTCCTTCCATGCCAAGTTTTGGCACTCCCGCTGTACTTATGCCGTTTACTATCTTTAGTGTTAGCACCATTTTCCCTTGACCCTTGAACCCACTTTTATTACTAAAGAGGGCACTTTTATCATCCTTTACTAAGATCTTAGATATGTTTTTGTATAAAGCCTTTTGGTGGCCAAAATATTCTCCAACTTGTTCTAAGTTTGATCTTCAACCCATCCACGGGTGGCCATAATAGTCATAACCCGTGAATGACAAATTCTTCTCATCCTAGTCTAGAGATGGCATTTTGAGGACTCAACTTTGAAATTTCTTCACAAATAGACCTAACTCTGGAAAAATATTGGCTCGCCATCATATCTTGTTGCAAGGTCAATATTAACTCATTGTCCAATCATTCTAACTTGGTGTTGTTCATCCTTGCCAACAATACCACCAAAGTGCCCCATGCCTCCTTCAAGGGCTTTGCACTCTTAGTATGCTGCAATGATTCATCTTCTACTATAACAACAAGACATGGTGAGTCTTACCCGCATTAATCTTCCAATTCCTCCACTTTTCATCATCATGGGTGGTGTGGTATTGTTACCGCCAACGGTATCCCACAGATCTTAACTTCGCAAGTAAAATTGCACATGATTACTCTAATTATAATAATTGGAGTAATTGAGCTTCTCTATTGCTATTCACCAAACTCAAGATATTCACTATATGACTTTGTTACAAAGCCCAACAATATACCAAGTAAGCTTCACCCCAAATTAACCGATCACAGTCCCTAATTGCTGACAAAACTTTGGCACACTTCCATCCCTAACCATTGTCTTCTTGTACCACAATTCCCAATCCTAGATTCATGGTCCACGATCACCTGCTCTGATTTGGTCCTCGGTCGCTAGCTTTGGTATCACTTGTTGAGAATCAAGTGGATGCTCAATTGAAATAAATGCTCTCTTATAATAACAAACAATTCGTACCACTCACACTTGGAGACTAACTCAACAATACTTGAGACAATTACCAAAAAAATTCCCAAACCTATTATACTTCTATCAATTCATTCCTAAACATTTCATTGTATCAACTTAGTCCTAAACATTTTCATATATTGTCAATTGAGTCCATCAGACCAATTTTGCTTGGAATCCACTAACGTGGACATCAACTATCTTATATAGCACAGCTAGCATTAACACGAACATTTTTTTAATTATATTTAGGTTAATATCATTAAAAAAAAAACCCCAAACTGTTCAGCTATAACAAATTTGTCCAAACAAATTTTTAAGTTATCAAAAATCCCAAACTAGTATACTTGTAACAAACTTATCTCAAACTTATTTTTTGGTTACCAAAAACTCAAATTAATACATTCATAACATAATTACTCTCCATTAGCTTCCATCAATTTTTACCATGAAATTGCTTAGCTGGATGGTACATAATCATAATTCCATTTATATGGTAAGTTCACATGAAAATCCATATCAGTTTGGAGTAAAATTGTCACGGAAGTACTAATTTTGGGTTTATCATGATATTAACCAATAAAATTTATATTTTTTTGGTTCTTATTTTCTTTCTTTGCTTTTTTTTTTTTTTTATATGTACTGAGGGCCAACAAGGGTCGTTGGCCAACCCTAGCAACATTGAGCGCTCGCAGGCTCTCGCTATGGGTAGTGAAGGCCTAGGCAAGAATCATGGCCCTCACTGGCCAAAGTAAGGGCATGCAGTCCCTTAGCCAAATCTAGCAAGGGCCACAATTGCTAGATTAGATGATTCTATTAAAGCCCTCATCTGTGGCCGGTAACCTTTACCAATCTTTAGTCCAAAAAAAAATCAAAAATCAAAATCAAAAAATTTAAAAAGAAATATCGACGTTAGCACCAACCATACCAAGTAGGATGATTAGTGTCTATGTCTATAATTTCTAGGCAAAATTTGACTAAATAAAATCAATTTGCAAAATATAAAAAGATTTATAATTAAAGTGGCACAAGTATAATTTTAGGATTTTTTTGATAATTTCAACTAATATTCCCACACAAGTGTTTGCCTCACTTCGTCTTTTTTTAACACTCTTGCTCACTACATAACTTTTCTCTACACAAGTTTAAAAAAAAAAAAAGCCTGCCTATTTGCGGAGAGATTCCCGCCGACATAATGGACTCATCTATAATTACAAACTTTAACTACGGGCAGTGATTTTCAACCACATAACTCAACTATCACTAAAAGACTTTAACACTGTCGCGACCTAAAATTAAAATTTTCAAAAATAATAATAGATTTAGGGGTATTATTAATTTCGGACCGACGGTCCTTAATTAACTTGGGCTCTCCCAAGCCCATATCTCGCGCGACGTTGGGATATTCTTAAAAAACTTTCAAATAATGAGTCGCCACTAGTCTATTAAGGTCGACTAGGAATCGAGCGAGATATGGGAGTGTGTCTCGCTTTTTACGCAACCAGAGGGTCTAGGGTCGGAGACTTGGTTACGTTAGTCATGCGACTAACGCCCTTTCGGTACCTAACTTAATTGTGTATTAGTGTGGTCATGGAACACGTTTAAAAAAACCCTATTGTAGAGCCCTAAAGGTTTATTGAAATTTGGTCCTTTTCCTTTTTTAAGGGTTTTCTGAATTTTTGCAATTTTTTCTGAATTTTCTGAATTTTTCTGAATTTTTGTGCTTTTTTAATATTTTTTAATATTTTGAAATTAAAGAAAACAAGCTTTTAAGGTTTTTGCAAATTTTTGGCTTTTCTGGGATTTAAAAAAAACATTTATTAATGTTTCTTTTGGAATTTTCTAATTTTTTTTGGAATTTTTGAATATTCGAAAAAAAAATAAAGTAAAATAAAATAAATTAAACTTTTAAAACCTTTCTGAAATTAAAAAAACATTTTTTTAATTTTTAATGATTTTTCGAAATTTTTTCTTAATATTTAATTTTTTTCGAATTTTTGGATTTTTTTTAATTAATTAAAAAGTAATTCGGACCGGGTCGGGAGACCCGGCCCTACTAAACCGACCCGGCCCCTATCGGGCCGGGCCGGAGCAACGACCGGGCTGGCCGAACGGCCCGGTCAAAAATCTTTTAAAATAGCCCATGATGAAAAGAAATTAAAAGAGCCCATCTCCAATTCTATTTCTAAAATTTCGGTCCAAACCTGGTCTAGCCCATTAACAACAAGGAAAATAAAACAACCCATTCCCTACTTCTTTCGGCCCAACTCCCCCAGCTCAAGCCCAGTCAAAAAATGTAAACCAGCCCAGCCCTCCTTGTCTAAAGTTTCGACCCGGCCCCTTTTCTTTTCTTTTTTTTTTTTTTTTTTTAAATGTCTTTTTTCTGTTTTATCCTTTTCCTCCTGCTTCATCTTCTTCCTCGACTTATCTCCTTCCCGAAAGCACCACCATTGCCAAGGTCACACAGATCTTCAATCAAGACTCAACATTCTAAAACGCATGAATGAAAGATAGTTATCTCAGCAGGTAATCACAGCATATTAGACGCCCACTCTTCACTGTCTCTTATCTGTGGACCTCCATGATTGACCGCCGGAACAGTGCCATCGATGACGACGCAAAGATGCGACAAGGGAACAAAAGAAGCGGGGGATGTTGTCGTAGTAATAATGAAATATGACTGATATCGAACCTAAAGGCTAGAGAATCCGACACATTCTCATATTTGAACAAGATCGCAAATCATTTTCTGCTCGTGCCTATTGAGGCATTTAATCAAACAGGTTATGTACAATTCATCCGCGACGTCTACATGCAGATCTAGAACAAACAGCTCATTCTCGGCCATTAAGAATAACGAAAGTATATTTCAGATTACCTCAGCAGCATCATGTTCAAAACGTAAACATGAACTAGAGTTCAATTTCGGTTTGCAAGTAGAAGACATTACCTTCATTCATGAAAAAGCTGCAGCAACCAAAATCGACGAAGACGGTGTTCGGCTGCGATGGACGTCGACTGATGAAATGTTGAATTTCTCTAGAAGCTTTTCGTCAAGAGAACCTTTCTCGTCCTCTTTCCTTCTTGTTCTTTTCCGACTCTCTCTTTTCTTCAACAAGAATCTCACACCTCCAGTCAGCTTCCTTTTCTTCTTTTTCGAGGATGGACCTTTCCTCCACTTCGTAGAGGAATTTGCTGCTTCCATTACATCATTGGTGGCCCGCAACTTCATGGGGACGCTCGGTCCCAGTGTGACGCTAGGCCAGCAAGGTCGTCGACATCGAGATGGAGCAGCCACAGGTTTTTCGTCGCAAGATCACGAATAGCTTTGTCGTCACGGTGTGGGTCTTCTCGGATTAGCACAAGCAGCAGGGACATTGCGGGCCGGTGCTTGCATTAGCTCTTCCTCGTCATCGTCGTCGTCGGAAGCAATAGTGGCATATGGAGTCACACGAACAGGGCAACAACCTCTTCGGCTTGGCTTCGCGAGCTACTTGAGGGCAGTTGAAGCCGAGATTTGGTCAAGAGAGGAGGCAGCGGCCGTGAGCGGAGGAAATGCTACGAGGAAACCCAGAAAATGGCGAGCGTCGCGGATTAGTGACTGTGGAATTCCCGGAGCCGCGACGGGTAGTGTCCCCGGTGCAAGATCCACGATGACGGGCGACAGGCGTGCTGCACCAAGGATGTGGACACGGGACTTGCAGCCCGAAAGCGAGGTCTGAGGGCCTTCAGTCGTGGATGGCCAGGGGAGATGATCCGCCTCCTTCCTTCCCTTTCGGTTTTCATCTCCTCTGTTTCTTTTCAGTTTTTCTGCGTTTTTCTATGTTCTGATCTCTCTCTTTTTTCTTTTTATTTTATAAAACCCAGAAAATAGCCCTTCATCCTCTTCCAAAAACCCAGAAACCAACCTCCATCTCTGCGTTTTTCTCTTCCAAAACCGGCAAAAACAGACTCTTTTCTTCTCCTGTGTTCTTTCTTTTTCCTTTTTTCTACTTTTTTTTTCTTCAGTCCCAGCTCAAAATTCGAACTCTGAAAACCCAGAAAATGGGGAGAAGATCCCCTCTCTGCCCTCCTCGCTCTTGGATCCGTCTAGCCAGCAACCATTTTTCTTCCTCTCCGTTTCTGCATCTGCTTTGCTGCTCTCTCTCGGATCTCTCCCTCTTTCCAGATCTCGAGCCCTTGGTTCTCCCTCACCAAAAATCGTCGCTCCCCTTTACGCCGCGTGACAGCACGGCGAGGGAAGATTCCCTTGCTGGCGTCACGCGGCCAACGTCACCACTGTGGGGGGTCTCCGGGACAACGGCGATCGGTTGTTTCTCTTCCACCGGTGTTCTCCCTTTTTTTTTTCCGATCTCTCTGTGTGCGTGTGTGGCGTGTGTATCTGCCGGTGGAGAGATGAAGAGAAGAGAAATAAAAAAATTCCTGGGCTGGGCTTGTGTTTTAGGCCATTATAGTGGGCTTGTATGAAATAAAGTGATGGGCTTAAGAGATTAAAAGAGTGGGCTGGATCGAACAGAAAGAAAAATAAGGCTGGGAAAGAAAGAAAAGTGGGCTGGGTTGAGCCAGCCCACTCGAAAATAATAATAATTTTTTTTTACTTTTTTTTTTTTTGAATTTTTTCGATTTTTTTTTCGATTTTTTTTTGAAATTTTTTATCTTTTCTAGAAATTAATAAGTATTTATAGATGCAAATTAAATAGGCATTTAAAATAAAATAAGCAAAAATTCGGGTGTCAACAAACACCACAAACAACAACTACCTACTCTAGATATTTAGGCTTTATTTATTTTACGAAAAATGAATAATTTAGAAAATATTTTCCTAAAAATAATCACTTATAAAATTGAATGAACGAAAAACATTTTCATCGTTCACAAAAATTTAGATATAAATTGTTGAAATTAATGAAAATAATTTTCATTATTAATTATCTCAAGCATTACAAGCAATTATTTTTCAAAAATAATATTTTCTAAATGATTTATTTTCTACCAAACGAACATAGCCTTAGCCTTGATTTGTTTCTTGGAAAAAAACTCCAAACTCGACGGAAAGCTTGCACCGCTTGACAGTCACTGTCGTGCCACCAAATTCAGCGTCCGCCATCAGCTATGATCGGCTTGAGACAGTCGACGCATGGGGTCCTGGCCCTCCCTCTCTCCCTCTCTATGCATACGATCAGGTATTGCTGAGCAAAAGAAAGGTGCTCGACCTTGTTCAATGGGTGTCCCAGGGATGTTTAGCAAGGTCTGGCCCCGGTTTGTTGGTGGACGTATGGGTCAACGGGCACTTTCGACCGGATGCGTGGATCGGGTCCAAGTGAGTGGCCATTGTGGTCACTTGCATGTGGTCGGGGCGTGCCAAAAGTCCCGTAGGTTGAGCCGTCGGCTTGGTGGGTCTTCAGGGTCCTCCAGAGCTTCTTCGCCATTTCATTCGGGCCATAGCATCGTCTCAGCTTGTCCCGTCACGCCACGCCGTCTTTAGCTGTGAAGTGTCGCTAGGTTAGCTCAGAACCTCTGGGAGCTCCACCATCCTTGCACGGCGGCAGCTTCAGCTTAAAAAACACCCCTACTTTCTTCCTCCATTCTCTACTTAAATTTCGACCATTTATCAGACACTTCTACAAATCTTGAGTGACATCATATGTCAAGCAATTATCATTAAATCTCAATATATATAGCTTGAAAAATTTCATCGTCACTAGAAAACACTGAATATATAGAGTTCAAGAGTAGCAAAAGTAAATTTTGCTTATTTGCGCTGTTGGAGATGGTGGTATTACTCTGACCAAAAAAAAAAAAAAAGATGGTGGTATTACATAACATATATAATCGAGTAAATTAGTGCAATTCGATAAGTAGTCCTCTTTCTTTTGTCAAACTGGATTATTGTCACTGGGTCCTGATCTTTGTTCATGAGTTTGTTTTTATGCAAATCCAATACAAAATCAGCATTAAACGTATGCACATATGGAAGGGATCAAATGGACAACACAAGGAAGAACCTCTCAAACGAGAGTCCTCTTGATGGTAACTTAATGCTCAAGATAAACAAACATAACATAATCTGCAGGTCCTGAATTTATGTGGCAACACTAATCTAATGTAGAATAACAGGACATTAGTTTGAAGTCCCATGCATTGCACGGATTTGAAGTGAGTGAAATTTGTCTCTTTCACAAATAAAAATTTACTGTCATCAATTATGATCATTGCTCAATTTCTGGAAAATTCTCTTAGAAAAAAAATATCAAAATTTTCTCGTCATTAGAATCTTCTCTCCCAAAATTCAATAAAAATCTTTTAGTCCATATCACAGTTGATGTCAACATTTGTTAAATAGACACGATGCCATTTGCTATAAGATACTCTTATTTTCTGCTTATTACAAAAATGTTCAACTATGATTAGATGGATTAAATTAACTGAAATAAAAGTACTTTGTACCTTGAGTGCCTTCGGATCATTTAATACAGTAGGATCCACCTAATTTATTTTGTAGTTTACGTACGTCCACTTTCCTTCACCAACGGGAGGAAAATTGATTTTGTGCAAACTAATTAGCCATTTTATGCCGCAGGAGAAATAGGTTTGATCATCAAGGAGTGCACACAGTTCCATGACTGATTATCCGGAGCCCCGATCGCATCTCCATCTTGGTACACACAATGTGCCATCCGGGCGAGGTTAAAAGCCATCCGCACAAAAGATTGATTGAAGATCGAGTGATCGATCATATATTTGTTCATCTTCTTCCACGCCGTGTCATTTGGTACAAAGATCAACTTTTGAGGTTTATTTATAAAAAAATTCAACAATTATTGGATGGATTAAATAAAATTCATAACTGACATTAGAGTAATCCTTACATATAGTGCCCCCGGATCGTCTAGTACTGTGGAATCCACCAATAGATCCACCGCACTCGATCTAGGGCCCGTACATCCAGTCTACCCATAAATTTTTTTTATATGCTATAGTGTACATGCATGTAATTTCCTTCACCGAAGGGAGAAAATGATTTTATGCAAATTAATTTAGGTCAAAATTCCTCCATCCAAGCTTGGCTCAAGAGAAACTGGATTCATTATCAATGAATGCACACGGTTCTTCGATAGATCGTTTGGAGCTCCAACCGCATCTCCATCACGGTAGACACAGTGGGCCATCCGCGCAAGGTTGAAAGCCATTCGCACAAAAGATTGATTGAAGGTCGAGTCATTGACTAGATATTTGTTTAGCTTCTTCCACGTTGTGTCGATCAGTTTTATAACGTATTTGCGAGCCTCTAACTCGGAGACCCCCATTTCTTGCATGTAACACCGGATTGAATTTGTCGTCTCTCCCCTCTGGAGCTCAGCCTATTAGGAACATAATTTGCCAATTGTTTCAAAAGAAGCTACACAAAAGATTATGAATATGTGGACGGTAATGTCACTTGTTTCGCTACAGAAAAATTTGCTTATATGAGATTAATTGCTACGCAAAAAAAAAAAAAAAAAAAATGTACTAAAGATAGCTGAGAAAATGCGTACCGATGAGGTGGCGAGGTCATTGGTAAGACGGAAAATCATGG
Source organism: Corymbia maculata (assembly GCA_014182735.1). Taxonomy (NCBI): domain Eukaryota; kingdom Viridiplantae; phylum Streptophyta; class Magnoliopsida; order Myrtales; family Myrtaceae; genus Corymbia; species Corymbia maculata. The sequence continues at coordinate 6,472,948 of CM024692.1, forward strand.
ACGGTAACCGCAAGAGGTCATGGTAATGTTCTAGTGATGCAAGTTCCTCCTTTCTCATGCTTGGACTGGATAAAAAGTAGGCGTGAATCAACATAAGAGGCCCTGATACTGATATCCACCCATTGTTCAAGTACTCTTCTACTCTTGGGGTGATCTTGTTGTGACTCCATTTTGCTTCTTGCAAGAAGGCTTTGCAGCAATCATACCACTACGAAACAATAGAAATACCAAATTTCGTTATTATGTCGGAGATTCCTCAAACACGCTTGCGTACATGGTCGATTAATACAATGTCGAGTCATGTACCGCTTTTGTCAGATGCGGGATGACATTTTCCCCAGTCTCCTTGAGAGTGTCATAAGCCATTTCGTTCACGCTGTTGTAGAGAGCTAAGAAGCACAACTTCATATAGCCAGGAAGATCTTCCACAGCATTAATGTCCCATCTGAAACCACCAACGATAAGATGAAACTTAAACTTATGAAATGCATGAATATTATTATCTCCAAGTATCTTGATGAGAGGTGGACCTGCGAACAGCGTCTGTGAACAGCTCCAGTTCGTCCAATGTGCCATAAATATCATACACATCGTCGATGATAACATTCAGCGTGTTCACTTTGGTCAGCCCTTTCCGACAGTTACTGAGTGTAGGCTCATCCGCCACTGCGACCGCTGCAAAGAAGCACTCCACTAGTCTATCCCTCACGAAGTTCAACTTGTTTGCGAGGCTAACATTATTCCACCATCTGCAGTAAATCAAAGAGTAGAATGTCAAGAGTATGCATTGCTATTTTCTCTAATACCTGTCGAGCTTTCTAAAGTCTAATTACCTTACAGTCCAACAATTCCACCATCAATCATAGGATCTATCCTTGTTATTTTGCATACTCACCTTAACATTTCCTGGAGATCTCCTTGGAGGATTGATTGCAATGTGTTGAAGTTCGTAGCAGAAAATTTGAGGATTCGATGACTCATGTATCTACATCTGCTACAAGCTTCAATGAACCGTCGAGCTTCTAACAACAACGTTCTATGATGCCGAGGCAATTCCAATTCATGGGTCACTTCGCCTTGAAGATCTTTGTTGATGTCGCAATGAAGGTTTTCGAGATGCTCGATGGCAAATGTTTTAGCCTCGTGCAATATATCTTCTTCTTCAAAGGCCAAATGGGAGGCTTCGCATAGGCTCAGCATACCTTGGACATCATTCCCAAGGGTCTTCATAAAACCGCCACTTTCGTCCATGAATATCTTAAAAGCATCTATTTCCTCATCGCCAAGATTAGTATATTTGATTAGAGAAAAATACTATCGAGTTGTTCCTTAGTGAATTATCTCTCCCCTAATATATAGTCGTGTGAAGATGTGGTGAGGTCCTATGCTATGAGTTGCTATAAATGTCACTACAGCTAGCGTTTGGCATATAATACTTTAATTTATCATAGTGATTAACAACATAATTATCTCTCTCTTATAATCATTTTGAACCTTTACAAACAAAAGTAAGTACAACAAAAATTGCGAAAGCATCTTAATCCCACTTTTGAGAATTATCTTCTGATCGTTTTATATCATCGTATTTAGGGTCAAGTACCTTGAGAAACTTCAAAGCCATGCTGTCTGAGAATCCTAAAGCTGAGAGCTATGCCATGCAGAGACTTTTGTAGGCTCTCATTGACCACATCCGGAGAGAGACGTCTGTGAAGAGCTCGCGAAATGTCTTCCTCAAGGTGACGTCCCAATCCTAAGCGTTGGATGTCATCAACCAGAGCAACTATGGTAATGGGCTCAGCATTTTCGTCATGAAGAGCACTCCTGACTTCTTCTTCCGCCATTTGTGCCTCTTCTCTCTGCAGCTCAACCTACATTAGAAAAAGAAGAAGTAGTTTTTGAATCCTAGAATAAAGTTTCCATGCTTCAATGAAAGAAGTGGAAATATTTCCATCTTAAGATCCCTTTTGTGTCACGCGTAGAACGATGACACCAATTATGGAATTTTTAGAATGAAATAGTGTCAACTGTGTGCAACAAACGTTAAGAGACATGAGGATAGAGAGATTCCATCTTTTCATGGCATGCTCTAGCTTTTGTTTTTCTCCGTTCTTGTTTGGAAAAAATTCTCTCTATCCCTATTTGGAGAGAGAACCTCCTCTAACCCATAAGTTGATTGATGAATATAAACATGGAAATCAGCCATCTTGCAATTTATCCATAGAGACATGGTCAGAGGAAACTAGGGACGGAAGAAAATATAAACTCTTAACAAAAGTGATAAAGGTTAATGATGAGACCTTATGACTTGACACCTATATCGATGTAGAGATCGTTAAATCGAATTTCATAGTCATCTTACTGTTAGAGTGGCTCCTAATGTACTAATTCCAACCCCCCCTCCCCCCAATGCACTGAACTACCCTATCCGCGTGCATCCAATAATGCTCCACCACAAGTGGCTAGTGTAAGATCCAAAATTATTTCGAACATAGGATTTATTGTATTCAAACCAAGCGTTTATTCGAACTAAAGTGCAGAGTGTGGATTTTTACCGTGCAACGGGATTGGCGACCTTCATCGGCCACAAGGTACTGGAGGTCATTGTAAGTCCAGACAGATGGCTGATAGTTGGCCGATCTTCGTCCTCCTCGAGGAACAGCAGCTTTGGTACTTGTGTAACGCGCAACTCGACTACCAATTTTCTTGGAGAAAACAGTTGGAAGAGAGAAAAGGTGAAGTGCCATTGCTGCTTGTAGGTGAAGAAGCCGGTAATCGAAAGTCGGTGGCATGTCTGATTGGATGTCAGTCCAACATTTATAGAACATCAGACCCGTGAAAGCTTTCAGTCTTTCATAAATTAATAAACAATCGGTACGGTCGTTTTAAAGTTAATATACTGATCAATTTGGCATGCTTAATCGTTTATAACTTAATAAACCAATTGCCACGTGATGGAAATTTCACAAAACCAGGTGCCCTTTTTTGACTTTACCAGCAACTCATCGAAACCAAGGAAACGTGTTTCTATCGAACAACGTGTTTATGAAAGTATTTAGTCGTGTTGAGATTCTTTGGATCACCGCGCCAAATTTCGGACCCGAGACCTGTTGTTTTTCCCTTTGTCTTTTCTCTCTCTCTCTCCCATGTGCGTTTCTCTCTTCCCTTTTTCCTCCTTTCTCGCTGCTGCCGCGCCTGTCCCCTCTCTCTCTCGTCCCTTCCCCCTGCTCTTTCTTTTCTTCTGCCCCTGCACCGCCTGCACACCCGTCCCCCCACCTGCTGTCCTTGCCCCCTGCTGATTTGACTTTTCAAACCATCTTCTCTCTCTCTCTCGGCTGAAAATCGCACGGACGTGCGCTGCTTCCTTCTTCTCCTCAGCTTCTTCTTCTTTGGATCACCCCTCACCTGCTGTCCTCTCCCCTGGCTGTTGGGTACATGAAATGCATGTGTTGTGTTCTGACTAGGTGATAGTCTGTACACGTGTGTTGTGTACCGTGCATGGTATGTGAAACGATTTGATTGTCATTTGTTCTCGTGAGGAACGTGTCTGTCAAGTACACAATACCCGGTTATATCCGGTAGACCGCCAACCTTTGAGTTGTGCCATGACCCGAGAGGTCGTGATGATTAAAACATACTTAATTGTTGTATGCAAGGAATGAATATATTGTGTTCTGATTATGCGATTATATGTTTGATCTTGTGATTATATGTTTACCTTATATTTGGCACGTGTGGTTATTATCGTGCAGGATAGGTATAGTCGTGAGGTAAGGCTATTTGTGATTTGGTTTGTGATTGGATGGTTAATTATTGAATGTCATTATGAGAGCCATGCCTGTTAGGTACCCATGAGGTGGATTGGTGCCCTAACCGAGGCTTAGCGCCCGAACTTATTGAGATTTTATCTCACTAGTTATTGTATAACCATTTTCAGGTCCGTTGGATGAAGAATCGGCACGTGTTGCGATTTGTAGCCTTGGTTGGAAGAAGTAGATTAACCTTGACATTGTTGGTGCCATTGGCTCGATAGAGAGATGCCCGTGGTAAGAGCCTGTACTTGTAAACTTCATAGGATTAATCATTAGATAAATAAAGCTGTACTGTTGATGGTGTTTTCTAATTGACTTTCTTGACTATCCCGATTGTTATGTGGTACGGGGATTATTGCTTCCGCATGTGTTTAATGGAAATATAAAAATAATGGTCGGCGACGTATCCTGGGACGTCGCATTCGAATGACCGAAAGAGAAAAAGAGGATCGTCGCATGCTCGAGAGTCGAAGCGTGACAGATTGTCCGGAGCTCCATGCGCATCTCCATACTGGTACATGAAATGTGTTGTCCAGGCAAGATTGTAAGCCATTCGCACAAAAGATCGATCGAAGGTGGAGCCATCGACTTGATATTTGTTCATCTTTTTCCAAGACGTGTCGATCAATTTTATAACGTAATCGCGAGCCTCTGACTCGGAGACCTCCATTTCTTGCATGTAACACATAATCAAATTCGTTGTTTCTCCCCTCTCTAGCTCAGCCTGTTAGGATCATAGTTTTGCCAATTGTTTTAGAAGAAGCTATTCAAAACCATTATGAGTATACGGATATATGAGTACAAAAAAGAAGTGCTTGCATAAGGCTAGCTGTGAAACAAGAAAATTTGGACTAGAGAGAGCCGACAAAATGCATACCGGTGAGGTAGCGAGATCATTGGTAAGATGCAAAATCATGGACGGCAAGTGCAAGAGATCATGGTAATGTTCTAGTGATTCTAGTTCCTCCCTTCTCATGCTTGGGCCTGATAAAAAGTAGGCATGAGTCAATATGACAGGCCCTGATGATGATATCCACCCATTGTTCAAGTACTCTTCAACTCCTGGGTTAGTCTTGTTGTGACTCCATTTGGCTTCTTGCAAGAAGGATTTGCACAAATCATACCACTGGGAAACAATAGAAACACCAAATTCACGTATTAGGTAGGAGAATCCTAAAACTTGGATGCGTCATGGTCATTAGTACAACGTCAAGTACCGAAAATTCTTTTCACTTACCGCTTTTGCTAGATATGGGATGACAATTTTCCCAGTCTCCTTGAAAGTGTCGTACGCTATTTCGTTCACACTGTTGTAGAGAGCTAAGAAGCACAACTTCATATAGCCAGGAAGATCGTCCACAGCATTGATGTCCCATCTGAAACCACACAAATGACAAGGTGGAACCTCAACTTCTAAAATGCATGAACGTCATGGTCTCCAAGCAAACCGATGAGCGATGAACCTGCGAACAGCATCAGTGAATAGTTCCAGTTCGTCCAGGGTGCCATAAACATCGTACACATCATCGAAGATAGTTATCAGCGAGGTCATTTTGGTCAGCTGCTTCCGACAATTAGTCAGTGGAAGTTCATCCGCCACTCCAACCGCCCAAATGAAGCACTCCATTAGTCTATCCCTCACGAAGTTCAAATTTCTTGCGAGGCTAACATTATTCCACCATCTGCAATAACACATAATATAATTTTAGAGTATGCATTGTAATTTTTCGAATACATGTCAAGCTTTCTGAAGTCTGATTTCCTTTGCAGACTGACCTCGACATTTCCTGAAGATCTCTTTGGAAGATTGATTGCAACGTGTTGAAGTTCATCACAGCGAGTTTGAGGATTCAATGATTGGTGTATCCGCGTCTGCTGTAAGCCTCAATGGACCGTCGAGCTTCTAGCAATGGCATTCTATGGTGCAGAGGCAGTTCCAATTCATGTTACACTCTGAACAAATGTTTTAGCCTCGTGCAATATATCTTCTTCTTCAAAGGCCAAATGGGAGGTTTCGCATAGCCTCAGCATACCTTGGACATCATTCCCAAGGATCTTCATAAAACCACCACTTTCGTCCATGAATATCTTAAAAGCATCTGTTTCCTCGTCACCAAGATTAGTATATTTGATTAGAGAAAAATACTATCGAGTTGTTCCTTAGTGAATTATCTCTCCCCTAATATAGTCATGTGAAGATGTGGTGAGGTCCTATGCTGTGAGTTGCTATAAATGTCACTACAGCTAGCGTTTGGCATATAATACTTTAATTTATCATAGTGATAAACAACATAATTGTCTCTTTCTTATAATCATTTTGAACCTTTACAGACAAAAGTAAGTATAACAAAAATTGCGAAAGCATCTTAATCCTACTTTTGAGAATTATCTTCCAATTGTTTTATATCATCGGATTTAGGGTCAAGTACCTTGAGAAACTTCAAAGCAATGCTGTCTAAGAATCCTAAAGCTGAGAGCTGTGCCATGCAGAGACTTTTGTAGGCTCTCATTGACCACATCCGGAGAGAGACATCTGTGAAGAGCTCGCGAAATGTCTTCCTCAAAGTGACGTCCCAATCTTAAGCGTTGGATGTCATCAACCAGAGCAAATATGGTAATGGGCTCAGCATTTTCGTCATGAAGAGCACCCCTGACTTCTTCTTCCGCCATTTGTGCCTCTTCTCTCTGCAGCTCAACCTACATTAGAAAAAAAAGAGAGTAGTTTTTGAACCATAGAATAAAGTTTCGATGCTTCAATGAAAGAGGTCGAAATCTTCCATCTCAAGATCCCTTTTGTGTCACGCGTAGAACGATGACAACGATTATGGAATTTTCAGAATGAAATAGTGTCAACTGTGAGCAACAAACGTTAAGAGACATGAGGATAGATGGATTCCATCTTTTCATGGCATGCTCTAGCTTTTGTTTTTCTCCGTTCTTGTTTGGAAAAAATTCTCTCTATCCCTATTTGGAGAGAAAACCTTCTCTAACCAATAGTTGATTGATGAATATAGACATGGAAATCAGCCATCTTGCAATTTATACATAGAGACATGGTCGGAGGAAACTAGGGATGGAAGAAAATATAAACTCTTAACAAAAGTGATCAAGCTTAATGATGAGACCTTGACTTGACGACTATATTGATGCAGAGATCGTTAAATCAAATTCCATAGCCATCATAGTGTTAGAGTGGCTCCCTAACGTAACAGTACAACACAACCTAGTTTGATCAATGGTTTGTTCGAGGATAATTGTCCTCTCTAATGCCTAAATTTCATTTATGTTTCATTCAAAACATGAGGATAATCAAATTTTCAATTAGACTAATTCCAACCCCCCCAATGCACTGAACTACCCTATCCACGTGCATCTGATAATGCTCCAGCACAAGTGGCCAGTGTAGGATCCAAGATTACTTCGAACATAGGTTCTATCGTATTCAAACCAAGTGTTTATTCGAACTAAATTGCAGAGTGTGGATTTTTACCGCACAACGGGATTGGCGACCTTCATCAGCCATGAGGAACTGGAGGTCATTGTAAGTCCAGACAGACGGCTGGTAATTGGCCAATCTTCGTCTTCCTTGAGGAACAGCAGCTTTGGTGCTTGTGGAACGTGCGAATCGACTAAGGAAAACACTTTGATGAGAGAAAAGGTGAAGTGCCATTGTTGCAAGTAGGTGAAGAAGCCGGTGCTCGAAAGTCGGTGGCTCGTCTGATTGGACATTAGTCCAACATTTATAGAACATCGGACCAATGAAAGCCTTCAGTCTTTCATTAATTAATATAACTATCAATATGGTCGTTCCTAAATTATAGACTAATCAATTTAGCATACTTAATCCCTTTTTTTTGGTGAATGTAAGTATTATATATGATTTTCAACCATGTAACTATATAAGGGGGTGAGACTTGGCACCAACACGTACTCAACGGGACAACATGTCACTGGAGTGTGGGGAGACCAAGTTCACTAAAACAAGCTTGAGAAAACTAGAGAAAACAGAAGAGCAGACATCTGACCCTCCCTCATCCTAACCAAAAATGGTAGGATCAATGCTCCAACTATGTTGTAATCTTCTATTCTTTGGGAGAATCAACCACCACGTTGAAAGCCAAAGCTTTATCCTTAACCACCTTGATAAGATATTGCTTCATCGAGGGCAAGAAGAGGTTGGATGACCGGAATGTGATGTTATTCCTAGTTTTCCAAATTACATAACACAGGGCGCCAAAAGAGAATCTGGCAATGTTCTCATAGAATCCACTACCCGAGAGAGTATTATGAGCACACTGAATATTTTCTAGCCAGGGTCAGTTAGTCCATGGAAGATTACACTTCGCAACCCAAACTGTAGCGAGGGAGTTGGATATGTGACAATCAAAAAATAGATAATCAATAGAATCTGGCCTTAAGTTGCATAAAGCACAGTGAACCGACGCCAGTCTACCATGGGACATGAGAAAAACCTGGGTTGGAAGTCAATTCCAAGAGATAAGCCAAAGGAGGAATTGGTGCCGAGGAACAATAGATTTATGTCACACGAAAGATGCCCACGAGACCGGTGTAACCTTCCTCCTGATGACCGACCATGCAGATGCAATGGAGAATTTGCCGGAAGGATGTTTGGTCCAAGAAAACGAATCCGGCAGTTGATTTAAGGAAGGAATCGTGATCTGCCATGAGTGCAACTCGTGTAGAATTTCCTGACCATCAGGGGAAAAGAGATCCACGACCTTTGCGTGCCTCAGGAGAGCTGATTGATAAATTTGAGTAACCGTGTATATCAAATTAATGGGACCCATCTCAAGCCACCGGTCAAACCAAAGCGATGTAAATAATCCATCACATATTTTCCATTGAAAAAACCCTCGGACTTCTTCCCTTAGTGCAAGTAATTTCCTCCAAGCCCAGGAGCAGAAAGTCAGGGGGGAAGTGGTCCAGAAGTGCTTACTTTTGAGGTGGTTAGCATGTATCCATTTGCACTAGAGAGATTCATTATCAGTAGAAAGGGTCCATATATGCTTGATCATCGCAGTTTTGTTACTATCCCTGATTCTTCGAATCCCAAGGCCTCCCTCTTATTTAGGAAGACAGACATCATCCAAGAGACTTTTGCCCCTCCTGGGCCAAGCCCTAGACCTTTCCAAAGGAATTGCCGATTAATTTGTTCTATCTTGTCGACTATAAAAGAAGAAAACCAAAAAATAGATGCCCAATATACTTGTATAACATGTAGGACCGATCTAATCAACTGTAATCTACCCGCAAATGATAGAAAACGGTGAGTCCAAGATTGAACTCTATTCATTAGAAGACATACCAGGGCATTGCAGTTCGCCTTGAGCATACTTAATTTTTTATAATACAGTAAATTGACTGCCACATGATGGATATTTTACAAAACTGGGGGCCCTTTTTTCCCTTTACCAGCATCTCATCGAAACCATGGAAAAGTGTTTCTATTGAATTACGGGTTTATGAAAGTATTCAGTCATGCTGAGATGGGTCACATGTTTTGATGATAGATGCTATCCAATTTTCAGATAGATTCGTGGGGTGATACATGACAAATCAAAGTGAGTTGATGTCCACCGTGGGGCTATTTTCCTCAATTATATATGGATAAGAGCCATCAAAAATCTCAAATCACAGCCACTACTGTGATATATTTACCCTCAACTTATTGAAAAAAATGGTGTACACAAAACAATGAAACGGAGACAACTGCAACCATCCCCCATTCAAATGCTCAAAAGGATGGTTTTAGTTTGGATCACAACTCATCTGTTAAAAAGAAGTGATTCTGGTTTATGATAGTGATCACATACGTATAAATCACTGTAGGTCTTTCTATAAACTTCTAACCATCGGACATATATCTATTAATGTTTGAGGTAGGTACCATGTCTGAGTCCCAACTCCCAAGAATACCAACCCTTAAGGAAGATCTTTTTCTTTTCTTTTCTGTTCTTTCTTTGTTTTTTGTTTTTTGTTTTTTTTGGTGTGTCTGAAGAAAGATCATTAACTGAACGGTCATGTTTTTACTAAATAAGACTTCACCTGTGTGGCATCTGGCGTTACTCTATGTTTGTTCCTCTTAAACAACGCCTTTCCAAACTGCCACTCCCACTTATGAAGCTTCCTCTCAAAGTCCCATGCGTTGCGCAAACTTCGAGCTGATTTGATATACTTGTTTGGGAGATATATGGTGTAATTTTATGAAGTGAGCATTCAATTATCTACCAAAGAAACAAAATTTTATAAGCAACATATGAATCATCAGTCGCTATGGACTGAAGGTATTGTAAGTCTAGGAAGCTGGCTGGTACTTGGCCTGTTAAAAATATGTCTCAAATTTGAGCCCGTTGAATAAAATCAAACTGACGAAAATATGTGAACTCGATCATATGTGGATCAAGAATTAATTATACGTGATCCTAATGCCTTCTGCATGCGTGTCTGATGCGAAATAAAAGCATGTGGGTTTGTCTTGAAAAAATAAAATCCAAATTGAATTTTTGTGATTATCTGTGATTTTGCATGCTGGCCGGACTCTCTACATTAAATGCTCTGCATGCAAAACGGAGAAGGAAGAATGAAGACAAGGGAAGCAGTAGAAAAGAAAGAACATGCGTGTTTGACTCTCAAGTGCAGTTAGAAGGAGGCGTGCAGTTGCAAAAGGGAAAGTCCAAAATTCCTGCCTTCATTTAATGCAAATAGAAGCTCCAGCTTTTGAGTTGTCTTCTAATTACAGAGGAGAAAAAGTCAAAGAAGAGGCAAAATATTCCATGGACGTGCAATTGGTCTCCACCTCATTAAATGCATGCACATGGCCATGTGCATGCATGAGTGCTTCATGGAAATTGGTAAGTGGCTTCAGAAGGTGACAGCCTTTGACAAATTGAGGAGTTCACATTTGTTCCTTTCTCTTCCCATGCTCCTATAGAAGGAGGACGTTCAAGGTCGAAGGGAGGAGGCCGTGTGGAGAGAGCTCCAGAAAGAGAGAGCAAGAAGAGCGCGAGACTGAACGCGTGGGAGCTCTCGGCAGAAGGGAGATTTTCTCGTTATAATTACACCTAGGTGTTTTAGCCAGTTAAATTCTTGTTAGTAGAATTTGTTTAATTCCTTGAGTGAGAATTTCACTGGGAATTGTGAGGGACTAAACACTGTGTGAATTATTAGGTGTAATTGGGGGCTGGGAAACACTGAGTGAGTGTTTGAATACTTGAGTGAGTGTAATCTTCAATGTATCGCTTGGTTTTATAGTGGAATTCCATACTGCTCTCCCCATGGACGTAGATTCCGAAATTCGGACCGAACCACGTAAATTCGATGTCCGATTTCCTTTCCTTCCTTCAAACTAATTTTATCCGATTCGCTCGATCAATATCCGCGTGAAATTTCAACATGGCCAATAATTGTCCTCATCGAGGTACAGCAATTCCGGTGCTTGTCAAACGAGAGACCTGATTCTTCATCTTCTTGGAGAAAAAAACATTAGGAACAGAAAAAAGTTCAAGTGCCATTATTTCATCTAAGTGAAGAGAACAGCACGAGAGAGACAGAGAGAATTTTACCTCACATCAAAGAAAACAAAGGACTTGTTTTGGTTCTCCGTCTGCGGAGAGAACATATAGCATTTTGTGATAATTCTAGTACAGCTGACCTCGCGTCCGACCCTCCTTGACTTTGCCTCTTTGTGCTCTATCTATCATCAACAATTGGGAAAGCAGAGGGAAAGGAACTGTCCAGGCTGATTTGTCTCTTTTCTCTTATTTTTGGTCTGGTATGGCGTGGCATCTGCAACATAGAGATCACGTAGGAGATGTTGGAAGCAAGGCAAAAGCCCTTAAGTAGATGCCTTTGAACATGTGAACGGCAATCTCACCTATATATGGTCTTCTGGTGCGCCCTAGTTCGTGCCTCGTTGAACTTCAAGAAAAACCTTATGTTTCATGGAAAGTCACGAGCGTATGTACAAATTGACTAAGGACATACCAAATTACAAGCTTCTATTTCAATTTCAAAAAATTTCATCCCCTTTTTCGATTGTCAGATTTAAGATAGAAAATGACAATTGTAAATTAGAATAGACAAACTCAAGCCTCTAGCACTTGAAAAAAGGCTAACAAATATTGCATTGCTAAAATTCATCTAGCAAAAGTTTGGATGATTATTATGTTCCTGTTTCACTGGAAGTCATTTTTCGGCTTTTAATTAGATGAGATGGGCTCTATGGCGACTCCAGAAAGAGAATCAACAACTTTACTTTGAACCAAATTATACAGATACAAACCATGCCTAAATTTAATTAATGACAAAGCTCAAGAAGAACAACCATTATAAACAAACCAAACGTAAACAAATTCTGTCAAAATATAATCAATGACAAAGTTTAAGGATGCAAAGATAAGGATACACGCCAGAATTTAATTGACAATCCAAATCTGGAAAATAAAAGTACAGTGCAAGTAAGTAAAGATTATTGAAAGATAGTAAATATGTTTAATTTGTGCAGGGAAGGAGGCCTCCGAAGTGTACAATGTGGCATTGAGTTACAAAGGGAAGTTACATAAAAAGGTTAAAAAGTATTACTAAATAGTTACATAGTCGATTACATTGACTTCACTGCCTTAATGGTTTCTTTGACTCCACTATATTCACAATTACTTTATTTGATTACTTCACTTTTTCCCTATGCTTTTGTGTATGTACATTTATATTCCTTCACCAAAGGGAGGAATGACTTTGTGCAAACTAATTTAGGTCAAAATCCCTCCATTCAGACATGGCTTCAGAGAAACAGGCTCGATTATCATAGAGTACATATGGTTCCTCGACTGATTGTCCAAAGCTCCATGCGCATCTCCATACTGGTACATGAAATGTGTTGGCCGGGCAAGATTGTGAGCTATTTGCACAAAAGATTGATCGAAGGTGGAGCCATAAATTTGATATTTGTTCATCTTTTTCCAAGACGTGTTGATCAATTTTATAATGTAATCGCAAGCCTCTAATTCAAAGACCCCCAATTCAGAGACCCCCATTTCTTGCGTGTAACGCATGAATGAATTCGTTTTTTTCTCCCCTCTCTAGCTCAGCCTGTTAGGATCATAGTTTTGCCAATTGTTTTAGAAGAGGCTATCTAAAAGATCGTATGAATATATGAGTACAAAAAAGTAATTGCATATGGTTAACTGTGAAACAAGAAAAATTGGACTAGAGAGAGCCGACAAAATGCATACCAATGAGGTAGCGAGATCATTAGTAAGACGCAAAATCATGGACGGTAAGCGCAAGAGATCATGGTAATGTTCAAGTGATTCTAGTTCCTCCCTTCTCATGCTTGGATTCGATAAAAAGTAGGCATGAGTCAATATGACATGCCCTGATACTGATATCCACCCATTGTTTAAGTATTCTTCAACTCTTGGGTAAGTCACCCTGTGTGAGCTCTCCTTCTATCCCTCTATGGTGATAGTCACCCTTTTCCCCAAAAACCCTAAATCCCTAGCCCCATCTTCATGGAAACAACAACCGATCCCCCACCTGGGTAGTCTAGCTCCCCTCCACAGCGAAATGGGTCTGGCAGCTCTCCTGTCCCTTGGCAATCGCTGCAATCTCCCGAGTAAGTGATGGTTTCCCCTTCCCCCCCCCCAAAAAAACCCATCTATATGCTTCTGATTCTAGGGATACGCAAGCCACCATACCGATTACACCCACCATATCACTCCTTTTCCACAGCAAGTACAGTAGTTAGAGTTTAATCACGTTTCTCACGCACATCAGAAACATAGCAAAGAAGGAAAACCGGCCAGCATGTAGTTTAATATCTCACCTTGAGCTCCCTTCACTCCAGTCTCCAAAATCAATACACATTCCCACAGATTCCGTCACTGCCAACATGGATGACAACCAACTTCGAATGACCGCCTTATGCCGTCGGATGGGTGATTTTTGGTCTGATGATGTTATTACTAAGCTAGATGAGGAAATCCCTGTGGAGGAGCAAGAAGTTAATGAAAGAATTCTCTATGGAAAGCTGTATTCTAAACCCAATGTGAATGTGCAGGCTTTTATTAGCACTATGAAAAAGGCATGGAAAACTGACTCTGTAAAATGTGAGGTTATAGAGCCGGGGTTTTTCACGTTTCTATTTAGCTCCATAGAGGAAAAGCGGAGAATTCTTGACTTGGGACCATGGTCCTTTGCAAGCAACCTACTAGTTTTGAAAGAAGGGGACCCGACAATACCTGAACATTGTTATGAATTTACGCACTATGCGTTTTGGGTGCATCTCCTCGGCCTCCCTCGAGCTAAAGTAAATGAAAATTCTGTGAGGCAAATAGCATCAAGGCTGGGAGTTGTAGAGGAGATAAAGTTTGACGCTAGAACCAACACCTCCCGCCGTGTAGGCAAGGCAAAGGTCCGCATGGACTTGTCTCGGCCCCTGCAAACAGGAACAGTTATCAGCTTTGGAGGAAAGAAATGGTGGCTGGATTTTAAATATGAACGCTTTCCTTATTATTGCTACTCTTGTGGTAAAATCGGACACTACGCTACTTTCTGTCCAGATATTCCTTATGAAGAATCAAGCCTACCGCAGGACAAACCGAGGCGGTACGGCTCATGGTTAAAGGCGGAAGTCAGGGAAACAAGTCAATTCTGGAAAGCCTTTTATGGGGCAATTAACCCTTCTATAGTAAATGAAGAAGACTCAACTCCAGCCCTCAATTCAACTGAAGAAGTACCAAACACAGCAGATGCAACACAGAACCAGATGGCTATAGTCCTAGTCTCACCTGCTGAAACAGAAAATGCAGACCCTATGGAGGCAATTCATCTTGCTAATATCTGGAGCAAGAGAGAAATACAGTATCCTCTAAATGATCATAGCCCTGCAGAAAAAAAGAAGAGTGGCGGGTGCTCAAAAAAAGAGAAACATACATATAAAACACCGGTGCCAAAGAAACAAAAAAGAAGCAGTCCCTATGAGAAGCAACTTAATCTCTCCATGGTGGTTAATGAGGAGAGCCTCACCGACACCCCAATCCAGCTTTGGGAAGGGGCAAAAACACGGGCTTTGGTGGCTAGCCCTAATAAGCCACCACAGAATCGATGAGGATACTAAGCTGGAACTGTCAAGGGCTGGGCACACCCTTGACAGTTCATCATCTGAGAGCCTTAATGGCTCAGGAAAGGCCCAACTTGATTTTTCTAATGGAAACTAAGAACAAAGAACATATGGTGGATGGTGTCCGGAGACGGCTTCAGCTCACCCACTCTTTCCTAATTGAACCAATCGGGATTGCAGGAGGACTAGCACTCATGTGGGACGATGAGGTGGCGGTGGAGGTAGTTTTCAGCTCCGAGGTACTAATTGATACTACGTGTCATGATAAAAACAGTGGGATAGACATGCGTATATCCTTTGTACATGCTTCTACTAAGTTTCAGGAAAGGCAACAACTATGGCATTTATTAAGCTCCATAACATCAAGGCATAACCTCCCTTGGTTATGTATGGGAGATTTTAACGAAGTCCTCTATCACTGGGAGAAGATTGGGCACAGAGAAGTGGATAGACAAAGAATCCAGGCCTTTAGGGACTTTCTAAATGGATGTTCTTTGATGGACATGGAAAGTAAGGGTTGTGCTTTTACCTGGTCCAACAAGAGGGAAGGAAGTGACCTAGTTAAAAAGCGATTGGATAGAGCAGTGTGCACTATTGACTGGAGAATCGCTTTTCCACATGCGGAAGTGTTTGCATTACCGACAATAGGGTCAGATCACAGCCCCTTACTATTGGAGACTGATAGGGCTAGTAAACCATGACAGAGACGCTTTAAATTAGAGGCCTTTTGGCTAGAGGAACCTGATTGTACAACAGTGATAAAGGATGTCTGGAGGACTGAAAGTAGCAACCAGCATCTCATCAGAAGGAAGATACGTCGAGTAACAGAAGCACTGAGTAAATGGAGTAGGGCAAAATTCCAGAACTCTCATAGACAAATTTTGGAGCTTAAAAACAAACTCATGCACCTTACAAATGCGGCTGAGGGGACACTAGAGAGAGAGGATTTCAGAAATATTGTTGCCAGAATAGATAATCTATGGCGACAGGAGGAGATGTACTAGGGTATAAGATCAAGAATTAATTGGCTAAGATGGGGTGACCAAAATACAAAATATTTCCACACCACGACAATCCAAAGGAGACAGAGAACAAGATTACTATGCTAAAAATAGATGACCATACCTAGTGTTGCGACCCATCAGCTTTGAAACAGCATATCCGCAGCTTCTACCAGCACTTGTTCACATCGATGGGGGAGAGAAATTACCAACCGGTATTGGACCAATGTCCCAAAGTTGTTTCACCTGAAATGAATGAGGCTCTAGTCAAGAAAGTGTCAAGAGAGGAGGTAAAGATAGCAATTTTTCAATTAGGTGCAACAAAGGCCCTAGAACCAGATGGCCTACACGGTCTATTCTACCAAACCCACTGGTCCTTTCTACAAGAGGACCTCTTTAGCATGGTTGACAATTTTTTCAGTCATGGCCGGTTTGATTCAGAGCTCAATAACACGTATATAGCACTTATTCCTAAAGTGGCTAGCCCAGAAAATATCGCTCAGTTCAGACCTATAAGTTTGTGCAACTTCATTCACAAAATCATTGCAAAAATAATGGCCAATAGGCTGAAACCATGGCTCACAAGGGTAGTCTCAATGGAGCAAAGTGCTTTTATTAGTAACCGACAAATTCAAGACAACATCATCATTGTACAGGAGGTGCTACACCACTTAAAAATCAGAAAGTGAAAGAGAAATTTCCAGGTGGTTTTGAAACTGGATATGCAAAAAGCCTATGATAGGATTGAATGGGATTTCTTATGTGATTATATGAGAACGGTGGGTTTTGATGAAAAATGGGTACAATGGGTACATTATTGCATCTCAACCGTCACATTCAGCACTCTTGTAAATGGAGAACCTTTAGCTACCTTCAGATTGACAAGAGGAATAAGACAATGTGACCCCCTTTCACCCTATTTGTTCATCATTGCTGCTAATGCCCTCTTACTTTGCTGTCTAAAGCTGTTATGGAAGGCACTATTAAAGGAATACGGCTAAATCCCACCTGCCCTACCTTATCCCACTTACTTTTTGCGGATGATGCCATTCTATTCCTAAATTGTACAGTGAGAGAAGCTCAGAATGTTGCAAATATACTAAATCAGTATTGCTACGCCTCTGGATAGGCTATCAACTTGAATAAATCAGGCCTGTACTTAGGAAAGGACTGCCCTCAACCCCTCCAACAGAATATTACAGCAAAGCTACGGGTACCTATCATTGAAAAAACAGGGAAATACCTAGGAATACCATCCGATTAGGGCCAAACAAAAAAACACATGTTCAATTGGATTCTTACAAAGGTTGAAAGTAAGTTAGAGGGCTGGAAGGAGAAGTTGATTTCCAGGGCGGGAAAAAAAATACTCATCAAAACAGTTATTCAGGCTTTACCTTAATATGCCATGTCGGTTTTCAAAATCCCATTGTCCATTTGTAGGGCTATTGAGAAAAAAATTGCATCCTTTTGGTGGAAGCAAAATGCCTCAAAGAGGGGCATCCATTGGAAAAGATGGGAGAAATTGAAAATCAGCAAAAGATCAGGGAGGACTTGGTTTTCGAGATCTAGTACACTTCAATAGAGCTATGCTAGGAAAGCAAGCATGGAGATTAATTCAGATGCCGAATGACTTATGGAGTCGAGTGATAAAAAGCGTATATTTCCCTAATGGGGAGTTTTGGACAGCACAAAAACGACCCCAATCCTCTTGGGGATGGCATAGTTTATTAGAAGGACGAGCCGTCCTTGAATCACATACACGGTGGACTGTGGGAAATGGGAAAAAATCAGAATTTGAGAGGACCGATGGCTATCTTCGGGTAACATACACGGCCCCCCGAATCGGAGGGATCTCTATATGGTCACTGAATTGATAAACCAGCAGTCTAAGGAATGAGATATTGGTAAGCTAGACGAGCTATTTGAGGCGACTATTGTCAAGGAAATAGCTGCAATCCCTCTAAGCATACAACCAGCCCTTGATCAGATCACGTGGACAGCAAATAGCTCAGGGAAATATACAGTCAAAAGCGGCTATAACAGCATATACAAACCAGGTGAGTCCTCATCAAAACAGAACCCCTCTACATCTTATCAGCCTCCTAAATCCCTATGGACATGACTATGGCATCTTCAAATCCCAACTAAAATTAGGTTATTCATATGGAATATATGTAAAAATGCACTCCCCACAAAAGAGAACCTCTACAAGAGACAGATCCTACCTGACCCTTTGTGCCCCATTTGCCGAACCGAACCCGAAACACTGGAACACCTCTTCATCCTGTGCAACTGGACAAATGAAGTGTGGTCACAACAGCCCATACAAATCGACACGCACCCATCAACGATCAGCAGGATCGACAAGTGGATCTATGAACAACTCACCTCGACGACCCACCCCTCCTCCAGAAATCTCTTTGCTGGCCTCCTCTGGCAGATATGGAAATAGAGGAATGCTCTGGTTTTCCGTGAACAGCCCCCGAATCCGAGGCAAACAGTTGAGATCGCCCTCTACTCACAGTCCCTGTTTGAGAAAACGAACAAGCTCAACAAAAGCCCACCTTGGCCGACCCACTCAGAATCGAAGAGCTGGAGCCCCCCGCCACGAGACATGCTCAAATTGAACGTTGATAGTACCTGGAATAGCGCCTCCCTCTCTGGTTCGATAGCCAGCCTCTGCAAAAACTACTCCGGGCTGCTGGTTGACAGGTTTGTCCAGCAGATCCACACGCCATCTACGCAAGCGGCTGAAACCTAGGCGTAAGAGCAGCACTGCTTTGGCTGAAGGAAAAGAGAACTGATGAAACTGAGCTGCACTTCCACCCTGAAGCTGATCGATGCCAAACTCCACTAACCGATCAGCAAGTCCACGTATCAACGGACAGCTTATCAGTTTGCCACTTTGTGCTAGGCCGAGAGACTCCTCCGTGGGCCGCCCATTCCACCGTCCAAGACTGCAGACAACTCTTGAATGAGCTTGATTGGGTCCATCTGACTTTTGGCCCGCGCGAAGCAAATCAAGCAGCTGATTGGGTTGCGAAAGCCCACCGAGACAACGACCTACCCTCGAACTGGGTCAAGCACCCCCCTTCTACCCTATGGTCTATATTATGTATGGATTTTCCTGTTTCGCAACCTCTTGTTTTGAGTTAGTAATGAAAATTTCCATTCTGATCAAAAAAACTCCTGGGTAAGTCTTGTTGTAACTCCATTTGGCTTCTTGCAAGAAGGATTTGCACAAATCATACCACTGGGAGACGATAGAAAACCAAATTCACGTATTAGGTAGGAAAATTCCCAAAACTTGGATGTGTGCATGGCCAATTAGTACAATGTCTGAGTGCTGGAAATTCTTTTCGTTTTCCGCTTTTGCTAGATACGGAATGACGATTTTCCCGGTCTCCTTGAAAGTGTCATAAGCTACTCCGTTCACGCTGTTGTAGAGGGCCAAGAAGCACAACTTCATAGAGACCGGAAGATCGTCCACAGCATTGATGTCCCATCTGAAAATATACAAATGACAAGGTGGAACCTCAACTTCTAAAATGCATGAACGTCATTGTCTCCAAGTAAACAGATGAGAGATGAACCTGCGAACAGAATCATTGAATAGTTCCAGTTCGTCCAATGTACCATAAAACATCGTACACATCATCGATGGTAGTTATCAGCGAGGTCAGTTCCGTCGGTCCCTGCCGACAATTAGCGAGCGGAGGTTTGTCTGCCACTCCAACCGCCCAAAAGCAGTCCATTAGTCTATCCCTCACGAAGTTCAAATAATCCTTATGAGTTTGTGGACTAACCTCGACATTTCCTCAAGATCTCTTTGGAAGATTGATTGCGACGTGTTGAAGTACGTCGTAGCAAATTCAAGGATTTGATGATTGGTGTCCGCTTCTGCTGTAAGCTTCAACGGAGCGTCGAGCTAATGGCATTCTACGGTACAGAGGCACTCCAATTCATGGTTCACTTGGTCTTGAAGATCTTTGTCGATGTCGCAAGGTATCTTCTTCTTTAAAAGCCGAATGGGAGGCCTCGTATAGACTGCATACCTTGGACATCACCACCAAGGGTCTTCATAAAACTGCCACTTTCCTCCTTAAAAATGTAAAAAACATCTGTTTATTCGTAGCCAAGATTAGTCCATCTGATTAGAGAAAGATACTATGCAGTTGTTTATTTATAAAGTCGTTTGTTCATGAGAGGATATGGTGAGGTCATATGCTGAGAGCTGTTATAGATGTCACTACAACAAGTGTTTAGCATGTCACTGTTGAGTTGAGTAGTACAAATATAACTCACAAAATCTGAATTTCACTATTACAACACTCGGAGCAAACTAGCTCCTACAATACTCAGAGTACACTAACTCCTACAAACACTCTCTCTATCTCTACGAGACTTTCTCAATCTTGAGGCTTTCTCTAGCCTCCCTACTTTCCTCTCTACTCAGGCCACACACAACATCACTCCTACAACTCTTTTCCTCTTTACCTCTACATAAGACCCCTACCACTCTATATCCTTTACACGCCACTCTCTTCTATTTATAGGCTATTGAAGTCGGTTTATTAGCTGACCTTGCCATCTTTCTACACATTTCTTTTATTATTTTATATAGCAACTTGCTGTGGAGTGCAGCAACTTGCCAGCTTGTATAAAAATCTGGTCAAAGATTGTGGCTAAGAAGTGAGGAGAGAATTCTAGAGAGAGAGAGGCGGTGTCCTTCTTCAACACTCCCCCTCAGCGACTACTCTCTCTCAATACAGATGTAGTACCTTGTTAGGTTGCTTGTTGGCATATGTGTTATCATCTTCTTCCTCTAGCCTTTTGTACTCCTCCATAGCTTTGCCCACTTCTAATGCTAATGAAGGAAGAGCAACATAAGAATCTGCTTTAGCATTATATGCTCTAACTTTTGCTTCGTCTGTGTCTACAACTTTTGTCCGCAACGCCAAATTGTCTTGAGCTTCAATCTCTTTTTCCTTTGTCTCATTCTCCTTACTCAAATCTCTTGTAGGAGTTCTGAGATTTCAACTCATGTGGTCAAGTCTCTCGTTTGTGATTTTCATTTGATGCTTCAACTAATTCAATCGCCTCCAATCACTTCAATGGAGATGTCTTGATCCTTTTTCTCATAGGATTTCTTCTCCTTGATCTTATTCCACCGTTCCTTGTACCACGGGATGTAAGGTGGAGATGGTCTCCTTTTCTCTAAGAAACCTTCCTTTTTCTCTTTCATATATTTGTTGTCTCTCTTGGTTTGGCCAATTGAGAACTTCACAGTGGATTTGAATTCCTTAAGCTTCTGCGATTTCTTGAACTCACATCAGAAATTTTCGAACTCCCTTTCTTTTGCCTTGAGCTCCTTGTCCTTTTGCTTCAACATTTCATCCCTTGTTTTCAACATCTTTTCCATTTTTGCCTTCTCGATTTGTAGCTTCTTCACCATATCCTGCATCTCTTGTGATTCCTTCTCACAATTGCTTGTTGGCGTCGTTACTTGATTCTTTAGGTTCCCCCTTGGCTTGCTTTTCTTCGGAGACATGACAGGAGCTATCTTCATATCCGTATCCACGATACAAGCAATTGCAAGATCTTCTCATTCCTTCATTGCAACAGGTGCTGGGAAGTCCCATTCTTCTTCGCTTTCAATGTCCTTCTTGAAGAAAGTTATGACATTTCCTTCTTCCCACCTATACCAACAAACTCTAGCAATGTGCCCAACCTTGCCACAAGCGTAACACCATTTGCTACATCTTCTATTGCTCTTGTCTTCAACATCACCATCTTCGCAATCTTGATGAGCTCCCCTAGCTGATAACTCTTCCCTTCTGGTTGCCTTCGCCAATCTCCATGACTTTTCCATGATTTTCCATCTCTTGCACCTGCTTCATTTCTATTTTGACCATTGAACCCTCTCATTTCTATTTTGACCATTGAACCTCTCTTATTATTGAAGAGGGCAATATCATCATTTTTCACTGAGACTTTAGGCATTTGTCTACCTAAGGCCTCTTGATTGGCCAATATAATTTCCAACTCAGTTAGAGTTGGCTCGTTTGCCCATTCATGGGTAGCCATAACAATACCATTATACTCCAGCCTCAACCCATGAATTATTATTCTTCTCATTCTTGTCTCAGAGATAGCATTCTAAGGATCTAACTTTGAAATTTCTTCACAAATAGACTTAACTTTCGATAAGTATTGACTCACCGTCATATTTTGTTGTGAGATTGAGAGCGGCTCGTTCTCCGGCATTGTAACTTGGCATCGTTTGTCCTCGCAAATAATGTCGCCAAGTTATCCCAAGCCTCCTTCGGGGTCTTTGCGTTCTTTATATGCTGTAATAATTCATCTTTAACACTTACATCAAGAATGTAAAGAGCCTTACCCGATTTGAGGTTCCACTTTTTTAACTCACTATCATTTGTAGGTGGTGTTGTGTTGCTGCTACCCACAATATCCCATAAATCTTGTCCCAGCAAGTAGTATTGGATGTGGGTACTCCAATTACTATAATTGGAGTTGTTGAGCTTCTCAACTCCATTTACCACACTTCAGAAATCTGCCATCGTGACTTGGTCGTAATGCCCAGCACTATACCAAGTAAGCCTAGTCTCGGATCAACCAACTTCACAATCCCAAATTATGCACTAGCATAACTCTGGCGTACTTTGCTTAGTTGCTCGACAATCTCAATTGCTAGGTTCATGATCTCCAATCGCCTGCTCTGATACCACTTGTTGAGTTGAGTGGTACAAACATAACTCACAAAATATGAATTTCACTATTACAACACTCGGAGCAAACTAGCTCCTACAATACTCATAGTACACTGACTCCTACAAACACTCTTTCTCTTTGCAAGACTTTCTCAATCTCGAGGCTTTCTCTGGCCTCCCTACTTTCCTCTCTACTCACGCCACGCACTACACCACCCCTACAACTCTTTTCCTCTCTCTACCTCTACATAAGACCCCTACCACTCTATATCCTTTACACGCCACTCTCTTCTATTTATAGGCTATTGAAGTCGATTTATTAACCGACCTTGCCATCTTTCTACACATTTCTTTTATTACTTTATATAGCAACTTGCTGTGGAGTGCAGCAACTTCCCAACTTGTATAAAAATCTGGTCAAAGATTGCGGCTGAGAAGTGAGAAGAGAATTCTAGAGAGAAAGAGGCAGTGTCCTTCTTCAACTGTCACATGGTAACAGAATAATTGTCTATTTCTCATAATCATTCCTAACCTTCACACACAATTATTTTATTTTTTTGGGTAAGGTAAGCTTGTATAATTTCCAACCAAAAAGCTATACAACACTATAGAAACATGGCACCTGCTTACACTCACCATGACCACAAGTCAAGTGAGTGTAATGGTACCGAGTTCTAAAATAAAAGGAATCTATCATTACATGACAGGATACAACATAACAACAAAGACACCGAACAGCAGAGAATTAGATTGCAAAAATGGCTAAGTCAAGCCCCCAGGATCTTTGCAACCTCCTATTTACAGGAGTATCTTGAATAGGTTTGATAGCCTCCACCTTGTCCTTGACTGCCTTAGAGATATGATGCTTTAAAGAAGGAATGTACACTGCCCTTCCCCGAAAAAGAGCATTGTTCCTAGCCTTCCAAATGACATAACATCGGGCACCAAAAGAAAACCGAGTAATCTCTTTGTGAAATCCTTTGCCAACCAGGAGATTTATAGCCCACCCAAGAGTGTTCCTCCAAGAACCTTCCGGCCAAGCAAGGTTGCATTTGCCAGCCCAAAAAAGGACTAACGTTCTCGTGGCCCAACAACAAAAAAAGAGGTGATCAATGGAGTCTGGACCTGCATTACAAAAGGCGCATACAGCATCCGAAATCCTCCCATATGAAAGTAGAAATATTTGGGTAGGAAGGCAATTTCTAGATATCAGCCATAACAGGAATTGGTGTTTGGGAACAGGGGTTTTATCCCATACAAAATAGGCCCAAGGGACAATCCCAGCTTTCCTCCGAATAGCTTCCTAAGCTAAAGCAGTGGAAAACTTACCCGAAGGGTGCTACAGCCATATAAACTCACATGGGAGATGATTGAGATGCGGGATCGAGTGCGGCCAGCTTTGAATCTCACGGAGAATTTGATGGCCCACTAGAGAGAAGAGATCAGAAACCTTCACTTCTCTGGTAAGCCCAGATCGATAGATATAAGTATTAGAAAAAACAGCGTGTAACAGTCCTCTTGGGTGCCACAGATCAAACCATAATGAGATAGAACGGCCATTACCAACCCGCCATCGAACAAAGCATAGGATTTCTACTCTCAGGGCAAGCAACTTTTTCCATGCCCACGAACAAACTGTAGGTGGAGTAGTAGCCCAAAAATTCTTATTCTTTAAATATGTGATGTGGATCCACTTACGCCACAATGATTCCTTGTCTGTAAATAGGAGCCAAATGTGCTTCATCATTGCCGCCTTGTTACTCCCCGGATCTTACGCAAACCAAGTCCTCCCTTACCCTTCGAAAGGCATACATCTACCCATGCCACTTTAGCCCCCCCGGAACCAAGACTAGGCCCTTTCCATAAGAATTGCCGGCATATCTTCTCTATACTATCCATAACCAAGCTAGGCAAAATAAGAATGCTTGCCCAATACACATGAATTACATGAAGTACTAATTTGATGAGTTGTAGTCAGCCAACAAACGACAAAAAGCGATGTGTTTGAGAATGAACTCTTGAAGTTAATAAACTTACCAAAGCATTGCAATCAACTTTAGCCAACCTCTTCGTGATAATAGGGACGCCTAGGTATCGTATCAGTAGAGATCCCACCCAAAATCCCTATACTTGACATATTTGATTTCGGATACCATAGGAACCACCTGCAATAAATAACTCACACTTATTTAGGTTTGGTATTAAACCGCTCCAAGAAGAGAACATTTGTAGCCCATTTTTTAAGCATAAACACGAAGCCAAGTTAGCTTCATAGAATAGGAATACATCATCCGCAAAAAATAAGTGGAAAAGGCATGTGGACTTACATCGCGAAAAGTACCTAAAATGAGGTAGCTGAATCTACCAAGAAATGATCCTGGATAATACCTCCATTGCAAGAGTAAATAGATGAGGAGACATGGGGTCCCCTTGCCGTAGTCCCCTCCCGCTCGGAAAGAAACCATGCAACTCCCCATTAATGGAGATGGAGAAATACGGTGTCCGCACATAGGTCATAATCCAATCCACCATCCTGTTGGGGAACCAAATGCTACCAACATTGTTTCCAAAAAATTCCAGTCAAACGTATCATAAGCCTTTTGGAAATCAACTTTAACTGCACACTTGGGGAGATAAGGTTCATTATGGAAGCCACTAAAAAATTCCTAAGCAAGGAGGATATTTCTAATCCTCCACCCCTTAACAAATGTGTTTTGAGAAGGGCCAACTAGGTCTGAAATAACCACTGCCACTCTATTAGCAATAACCTTGGTAATACATTTATATATAGTGTTACAACAAGCAATCGGCCTAAATCCCCAACAGAGGAAGCATTGAGGGTCTTCGGCACAAGAGAAATAATTGTATTATTCACTTCTCTTAATAATCTCCCCATATTGAAAAAGTCCATGACTGCTTCAATAACCGACTAGCCTACAATATCCCAATTCCTTTTATAAAAACCAGCGTTAAAACCAACTGGACCAAGGGCTTTATTACCAACTTGGGAGAACATCACCTCATGAATTTCCAACGGAGTAATAGGGTGTGAGGGGGAACGCACTTGAACTTCTAAAAGGGAAGACTAGAGCACACTTTTGATTTCCATAATAGAAGGCCGAACCGGCATTTCCACCAGAGCTAGTAAATTTTGGAAGTGTTGAACAAATGTGCTATGCACCTCCCTCTGATCCAACACTAGGTTACCCGCCCCATCCCGGATAGAGAGGATTCTATTCCAGAGATGCCTATTATTCACCGAATGATGAAAGAACTTTGTATTTGGGTCACCTTCCTTCAACCATTGAATCCTAGATTTCTGGCAAAAGAATGACTCTTACATGGACCGGAGCTCATAGAAAATTCGAAGTTGTGCACTCTCTCAATCCGCCAATGTACCATCATGAGGATCCAGTTAGTGAGCATCTTGGGCCGCCTTAAGAGCATCCTCAGCTCTTTTAGAGATGTCAGAGAAGGCATCCCTATTCAATTGTTTGAGCCGAGTTTTCACCACTTTGAGTCTAAAGTATGAACGAAACATAGGAGTGCCAACTGTAGTTTGTGTCCAAACCTAAGAAATCAATGTCGGGAACCCAGAGTGCTACATCCAAAAGTTGAAGAATTTGAAAGGTTTCCTCTTAGGTGTAAGGGCAGTGATCTTCACCACCATGGGCGTGTGATCAAAGATGCCGGGGGCAAGAAACGAAGCTTCCAAATAAGAGAAGTCTTGGCACCATTTACTATTGACTAGGACCCTATCAATCTTCCTGAGTTTCTGATTAGCCCCAGATGAGTTCGACCAAGTATACCAATAACCAACATAGTGAAGGTCTTCAAGGTAAAACTGAGTGAGACAATCTTTGAATTCATCAAAAGAGGGAGCCAAGTGTTCGTGCCTCCCACTTGATCTGAAGGATCACGGATTACATTAAAATCCCCAGCTACCATCCACGGACTATTAAGCAATGAGCCGCTCATTTGGACAAGGTCTGCCCTTAACAATCTACGGAATACAAATGTGTGCTCCCCATAGATAATAGAGAGATTAAAAGACATAACAAAATTCTATTCCAAAAGTTTGCCATGAATAGCTTGGCCATGAGCTATTTGAACATCAAAAGCAACTCTATTTGGATCCCATTTGACCCAAATACGCCCCCCTTGGGGAGAAATCATAATTAGAAGTCCAAAGCCACCCAAGGATGATACTGGTAGACAATGCCTCAAAATGAGCAGCAGGGACTTTAGTTTCAAGTAAACCTATGCAACAAAGGTTGTAGGATCGCACAAGCCTCCTAGCTTCAGCTTGGCGCACCGGATCTACTAAACCCCGAATGTTCCAAACACATATATTCATATATTACTATGTACAGAGGATAAATAAGGGACTTACTTGTGCCTTCCTGTCCTTCGACATTTCTTCGTTGTCTTAGGATTCTGACCCTTTTGAGCATCCGGCGAAAGGGACAAAATAACAGCCGGTTTCTGCCCAATTTGCTTGGGGACTAGGTCAGCCTCAAGGATAGCATGCTGGGATGTCGAGGGGTCACCTACCTCAAGGTGCTCTTCCTCAAAGCTACTTCCTATTTCCACTCCTTCATTCAGGTCATCATCAGAAGAAAATGTAGTTGATGAGGAGAGTGGCTCAACGGGATGTTTCCCAGCCATGTGTAGAGGGAAATCAGAATCGGCCAGGGGGAAATTTGATACAACAGGCTGACTGACCACAGCAGAAGGGGCTCTAGCCTTCCTTTGAGAATTCTTCCTACTGAACGGCTGGATCTGTTAAACTTCCTTTGAAGCTACCGGGGTAGATACAACAGCCAATTGGCCTATGAAAACTTTGTTGAGGTTCTGAGAACCATAAACATCAACACCAGAACAACCAGCCTCTGGATGTACCGGGGGTGAGATATCCACGCCAGACCGACTAGAGACCATAAGCTGAACTACTTCTTGGAGTACCTATTCAGGACCCGAGAAAGCAGGGTGAACACCACCCAAATGGCCATCCTTTGGCTGACTCCATAGGACGAACAAGATTCCAAATGCCATTCATATTCCACATCCACTCTACGAGTCGCTCCATTAAGAATTACTTCAACAGAATCACCTTGTTCAGAATTGGCTTCTATTTCCACACAAACCCAAGCAAAAGAAATCATCTTCATTTGCTCAGTTCTTTGATCAATATATAAGGGCTTACCTAAAATGCTAGCCACAGCACTAATGCCAGGTGCAGACCACAAGGCATAGGGAATGTTTTTCAAGTGAACCCACACTGGCACCGAGAAGTGTTGGTCTTTCCCCAGCTCGAGTAATGGGTGCCAATGTTGAAGCGTTAGCGGAACACAGGCAACTGTCATAGGCCCTCCTTCCAATAGCATCCTTCTAAAGTCACTATCCTGTATATTAAAGAAAAAGAATCCTTGATCATTAGCCATTACATTCATCAGCTTATTACCCCAAGCATGTTTAAGGGCAATTTCTACCAGCTTAAAAGGGAGCTTCCTCCCCACAAAGTATTCAACAATGCATTCAAACCAGAGAGGGTCAGTAACCTCAAGCACCTCCTCAGTTAGATTCACAACCAACCTGTCATTAATGCAAGTAGGTGGAATGTATGAGAGACTATAACCTTTAGTGGCTGTCTTAGCCACACTAGACCAAGACCGAGCAGGAGGAAGTCTCACCCCGTTGCTTGGCTGAGCAAAAGGAAGAGTGGCAACAGATTCACCATGAGGACCTTAAGGCCATCAACAACCTGAGCAGGGGCTGATTGAGATTCTGCCCTGAACCCACTTTTTCAACCAGCTTGGGAATTAGAGGCTTGGTCTAGCATATGGCCTACCCGGCCCACTGTAGATTGTTCAGCAACCGCCGGGGCAAGGGCGGAACCCTTACTAGAATCTGGGCAGAGATAGGCTTGAGGACATGGTACCTCAGGCCAACTCCTACTCCTACCCCGACCTCCATCAAATTCGAGTGAAGTTTTGGAGGGAACCGCCCTTTCTTCAAACACCATCACCAGATTATCAAAGCTTCAACCAGCTTCCATGTAGCAGCAAGGAATATCGCAAACCCTAGCAATCAGGAGCCATTCCAAGAAAGATGGACTTACTTAGAGGAGGGGCTTCTATGAGATGAGAGAGGGAAGAAAGGCGAGAATATCCTCAAAAGATCAGGCTGAGCTGCTGCCTCCAGCCACTGGAGCAGCACCTGCAATCCAACGAAGGAATAGTGACTCGAGGAACCTAGCTAGAGAGCTCTGTGAACAATGCTAGAGGATTGGAAATCCGTTCCACACACAAAAGTTAGTCTAACAAAAATTGCAAAAAGCATCTTGATTCCACTGTTGCAAATTATCTTCTAATTGGGTTTTATTTAATGAAATTTATGATGAATTCCCTTAAGAAACTTTAAAGCCGCGGTGTCTAAGAATTCAAAAGTTGAGAGCTGTGCTGTGTAGACTTTTGTTAGCTCTTATTTAACAAAAATTAATGTAATTACTGAATTAGATAACATAAATTAATCAATGGGAGTACCAATTTAAGATTTCACTCCCGTTTTGTTACATGAGTATCAAATTATGGTTTTTCATGGTATTAATGGCGGGTAAATTATCACAAATGTACCAGTTTGAGGTTTTTTATTATTAAAAAATTAATTCATAGTAAATTTTCACAGGTGTATCCGTTTTTTTGGTGGTCAAAGAATTAATTTGAGGTAAATTTGTTACAAATGTAACAATTTAAGATTTTTCATGGTATCAATACAAAAAAAAAGAAAAAAAGAATTGATCTTCTTGTTATAAGGGTATTTTAGGCCATGCATATTTATTTTAGGATTTTTTGAAGGAAGACTATAAAATGAATGTGTTTATAACACATATCTAACCCTAGCCTCCATAAAATTTCCCTTCCTTTTGTTTTTCTATCTTCTTGTTGAATCCTTAGATCTTGCAGCTCTTCAAGTGATTTTTTTGAGCTTTTTGGATTGTACTCTCGTACTCATTTTTGAAGATAGTGAAACCCCTCTCTTCCCATGGTTTTTTCCCATTTTGGATTTTTCACGTAAATTTTGCATCTTGTGTAATTTTGATTTTGCTTTCATCCTACTACTACTTGTACTCAATTGGTGCATCTTTTGGTGTTGTTCCCAAACAAATTGGTATCAAAATGAAGGAATTTCGGTCCTTTTTCTTTTGTTCGAGATGACATCTATCAAGTTTGAAGTGGAACCCTTCAATGATCAAAATAATTTCAGGCTATGGAGGATCAAGATGAAGACATTGTTGCATCGTGAAGGTTTAGTTAGAGCCTTGGACGGGAACTATCCTGATGACATGACTACCGTTGAGATCGAGGAGAGGGAAGAGAGGGCACATAGCGCCATCCAATTGTCGCTATAAAGGTGCTTCGCAAAGTTGCTGATGAAGAAACAACTTTAGGATTGTGTAATAAGCTTGAAAGCCTCTACATGAATAAATCTCTTACAACAAGATTATTCTTAAAGCAGCGTCTTTACACACTAAAGATGCAAGAAGGTACTCCTGTTCAATAACATCTAAATGAATTTAATAAAATTGTTATGGATATGAAAAATCTAGATTTGAAATTAGATGATAAAGATCAAGCCCTAATGTGTTATGTTTACTGCCAAGCTCTTATGAGAATTTTGTGAATTCTATGTTGTATGGAAGAGAATCCGTAACTCTTGAGGATGTGAAGGCCTTGTTAGATTTTGTGGAGATGCGTACAAAATTGAATGCGAGCAGCAGTGGTGCTAATAAAGCCAATGGCTTAATTGTCAAGAGGTCAAATCATCATAATAGGCGCAACAATAGTAAAGGACTTTTGAAGTCTAAATCAAGCCAGGGTAAAAGTAAAGTAGAGTGTCACTATTGTCACAAATTTGAACATTATAAAAGTGAGTGTCCTATGCTCAAAGCTAAGGGAAAGAAGTCGATGGAGAGTTATGATTCAGCTAGTTTGGTGAAGAATAATGAGTCAATTAATGTAGATAATGTTCTTATTGTTTTATCTCCAAATTGTCATATCGGTGATGAATGGGTTTTAGATTCAACATGTTCTTACCACATGTGTCCACATAGAGATTGGTTCTACACATATGAGAAAATTGATGGTGGTTCAGTTTTGATGGGCAACAATGCAGTTTGCAAGAATGTGGATATTGGTATTGTACAAATTAAATGTCATGACAATGTAATAAAAGCTTTGACAAATGTTAGACATATCCCAGATTTGAAAAAGAACATTATTTCTTTAAGAAGTTTAGATTCAATGGGTGTATGTACACAAGTGGGGGTAGAGTTTTGAAAATTTCAAGGGGCTCCTTGATTGTGATGAGAGGTAACAAAAGAACAACCTTTACGTTCTGCAAGGAAGTACCATTGTTGGTTCGTTAAATATATCATTCTCTTCAGATTTTGAAAAATCAAGATTGTGGCATGTGGGATTGGGCCATATGAGTGAAAGAGGAATGTCTATTTTAAGTTAACATGGTTTATGGGATTCATATGGTCCCACTTCACTTTTGTGAACATTGTGTTTTTGGGAAGCAACACAGAGTTGGTTTCAGTACTAGAGTGCACTCAACGAGGGACACAATTGACTATATTCACTCCAATTTATGGGGACCGGCATAGGTAACATTTAAAGGTGGTGCGGTTTATCTTCTAACATTTATTGATGATTTTTCCAGGAAAGTATGGGTTTATTTCTTGAAGCGTAAAAGTGACATTTTTGATACATTCAACAAGTGAAAGATAATGATAGAAAATCAAACTAGAAAGAAGATAAAACGTTTCAAAACGGACAATGGTCTAGAGTTTTGCGGAAGTGATTTCAACAAGT
Source organism: Corymbia maculata (assembly GCA_014182735.1). Lineage (NCBI taxonomy): Eukaryota > Viridiplantae > Streptophyta > Magnoliopsida > Myrtales > Myrtaceae > Corymbia > Corymbia maculata. The sequence goes on from CM024692.1 coordinate 6,504,505, forward strand.
ACTATGAAGATTCATGAATTGTTCAACATCGAATAGTCAGCCATACACCTCAACAAAATGGGGTGGCAAAGTGCATGAACCGGACACTTTTAGAGAGAGCTAGATGATGCTCCCTAATGTTGGACTTAGGAAAGATTTTTTGGTTGAAGCTATTAATACGGCATGTTATTTGGTAAATTGTTCTCCTTCAATCACAATTGAATGTAAGACCCCTAATGAGATATGGTCAGGTGAACCTTTTAATTATTCTAATTTAAAAATATTTAGATGTCCTGCTTATTATCATGTAAAAGAGGGTATACTTGAACCTAGAGCCAAGAAGTGTATTTTCGTTGGTTATGCAAACGAGGTTAAAGGATATAGGTTGTGGTACTCTCATACTCGTTTTTGAAGATAGTGAAACCCCTCTCTCCTTTTGGTTTTTTCTCGTTTTGGGTTTTCCGCGTAAATTTTGCGTCTTGCATGATTTTAATTTTGCTTTCATCCTACTACTACTTGTACTCAATTGGTGCATCTTTTGGCGTTGTTTCACAACAAAAAATCTTTCAATCTGCATTACAATTGATGCCATTCGTGTAATAGACATGAGGTCATTTGGTATAAACTCCACTTTAATTGTTGTTTATCAAAAAAAATTGTTCAACTATGATTAGATGGATTAAATTAACTGAAATTAAAGTAATTTGTACTTTGAGTGCCTTTGGAACATCTAGTACGGTAGTGTCGCGACCTCCTTTTCGCATCATGTCGGCTAATGGCTCAGCTAATGCTTTTGGTGGCTTAGCCCAGACTCTCCCAAGCCCATCAATTCACAACTTATGGTTCAAGTTTTTTAACCTGCAAAGTCAAATTTCAAATAAGAGTTGCCACTAATCACTTTGGGGTGAATCGATTAGAAACATAAGTAAAATACTGAGAGAAATATTTTACTCCTGCACAACCAAAGAAAATTAGGATCAGAGATTTGATTAAACTAGTTAATTAACTAATGTCATTTCAATACATAATCTTGTTTAAACAATCATTTTTTGATTTCCAAAGATTTTTTATAAATTTTTGAGGAAAATAGATCAAAAACTATTTTTAGACTTTTTCTAGAAAATGTAAACTATTCAGATATTTATGATTTTTTTTCGAAATATAAAAATTATTTTTTATATTTTTTCGAATTTTTTATTATCATAAAATAATTTGTATTAAAATAATAATATAATATTATTAAAGGGGGACCTGTGTCGAGACAGCCAGGACCCTCTAGGCCGGGGCACAAGACCTCTAGCCAGACTAGGCTCAACGAATGGGCCCAGTCTAGTTATATTTTCTAGCACAAAAAGAAAGCCTTGCCCATGCAGACTAAATTAAACCAGAAATCCAAAACTTAGCCCAAGTTTATCTAAGCCCGACAATTTCTCAAATGATCCAGCCCCAGGCCTCTTGTATGTATCCTGAATTTTCCGACCTATTTTGGATTTTATGAATATGTATTTCATTAATGCACTGTTAGTTAAGTCTCGCTCTGAACTGATCACTCACGAGATATTAACCGAATGGGAAAGACTACTAAGGACTCATGTACACGCATGACTCCTAAAAGCTGTCTGTTAGTTTGAGACATACTAGAGTTGCACTTGATCGATTTGGCCATGATTTTTAATCCAAATTCAAATATCATACTTATTGGATGTCATAGTAAAATTATTGGATTTTTGCCTTGTTAATTCCTAAATTTTTGGTTCGCTCAAGAACATTGAAAAAAGGATTACCGGGCTGAAAATTTAAAACCGAGACATTCCCGCTCCCGATTTTTAGACCAAGGGCAATTCGGGAATTTTATGCCCAAAAAGGCAAAATGACAAAATTTCCCCCAGCCATTTACGGACCAGGGGATAAGTTTTGAGAAAAAGGAGGGACGGGGGGGGTGGTGATGGGAGTGGGTGGCTGCACCCTACCCCTATCTAGCCGTTCCATCTCTTTCTTCTCTCTCTCTCTCACAGCCGCGCGTCCCTTCCTCTCTTCTTCTTCTTCTTCTTCTTCCACTTCTTCGTAGCTCCTTTGGCCGACGTCCCCTTGCCGCCGCCGCTTTGCTGCTGCTTACATTCGAACCGGTTAGCGGCGACCTCCACCACCACCCGGCCTCAACCGTCTCACCAGCTCGCCACCGGATCGTCGGCGAGTCGTTGTCCGTCAGTCACAAGCCGAGCCGGGCCATGCCAAACCAGCCGCATCTTCCTCTTTTTCTTCTTCGTTGCTTCCACTTGGCTGCTGTCTTCTGCTCTACCGCTGCTCGGTCGACGACCAGCACCCAGCCACCTCAGCTGTCGTCCGTCCACCGCTGCCAGCGTCGGCGGTCGCACCCGAAAACTAACCATCCCATCCTCCTCCTTCCTCTGGTTCGGGCAAGCGGCTACTACTTTTTGGCCAGCGGACCATCGCCCACCGTCGACCGACCGCTGACCCCCTCCCCTCACCAAACCAGATCTGGTCGTCGCCTCAGCCAACCGTTCTAGCTCGGCCGCTTGCTCCCTTTCTCTGTTTCTCTAGGTGAGCCTCGAACATTCCACCGTCCCGCCTGGTCGCTAGAGTTATTGGCCACCGTCCAGAGCCGCCGGACCGCTCCTCAGCCACGCCGGAGCCACCGCCAACCCCTTCTCTCTCTCAGCCCTCCTTTGGCCGAACGGGCAGCCTGCCCTCGGCCAAGATCCGACCCCTATGCTGCCTCACCTCGTCAAACCGGAGGCACCCACGGGTCAGCCTCACTACCGCCATCGCGACTGTGCCGTCACCGTTGCTAAATGGTGGGTTACGGCGCTAATCCCTTTATTAACGTGCTAATCTTGATTATGGTTTGTTTAGTTAGAATTAATCGGGATTAGGTGGTTAGTTATGGTTAATTTGAGTTAATGGTGATTGATTTGATTAATCTTACTTAGTAATAATTAACTATAGCTTAATCGTAATTTATGTTAATTATATGATTAATTTAAGTTAAATTAATTATTAATATTTAATTATTCCGAAAATAATTAAATATTATTTATAATAATTAATTGTGATTAATTATCTTATCGATAATTAATTATTTTTAGTAACAATTAATTATGATAATTTCCATGCGTAAATTAATTATGGTAAAACTTGATTTACGAGAATTATCGATTGTTAAATTGCAATAACATATGGGACATTGATTGCTTTATTTGTGGATTTTATGTATGTCCCATGTGAATCATGGTGCGAGTGTCTTGAGAATTATGTGGACTCGTGTGGTTGTGTGCTCAAGTGATCACGGGTGATTATTTAACTTTATTTTATTTACATGTGAAAATTGCGGTATTTTGATATGTAAGCATAGCCATGCCTATATTGATTGATAAGGAAAGATGAAACTGGCATGAGTAATTGATGGGCCCGTATGATCACATAAATGGGAAAAACGCGACCGATAGATTTCGAAGAAACGTGACCGATGGATTTTGGGGAAGCATTATTGAATACCCCGGGAAAGCGTTACCGATAGATTTTGGGGAAACGCAACCGATGGATTTCGGATACCCGATGGACTTCAGGAAAGCGTTGCTAATGGATGGATACGTATGGATACTTGGAGTATGGAGTTAATAATTAATGTGCGTTTTAGATGATTGAATACATTGGCTGCATTACTAAGGTTCTCAGCCCCAAAACTTTAGTTGTGAAATGAGGGTAGCCCCAGAGTTATCAAGCAAGTCAGCGAGTTTCTCCCAAGCGATGTGGGACTCTCATCCGCTGGGGCTTAACATACACCCGGATCCACCTTAATCTGTCTCTAATACCAATTAAGGTTCTCGGCCCCAAAAATGCAGTTGTGAAGTGAGGGCAGCCCTGAAGTTATCAAGCAGGTTAGCGGGCTTCTCCCAAGCGATATGTGTCACACCCCGACCCTCGAACACGCGACGATCCCCATTTTCTCTTTCGGTCATTTGAATGCAACGTCCCAAAATGCGTTGCCAACCATTCTTTTTATCTTTCAATTAAGCACATGCGGAAACGATAATTAATCGATGTACAATTAACGAATTGGGATAGCTAGGAAAGTCAACAAAAACACAATCCGAAATGATGTCAGTTTAATCACCTCTTAATTAACCTTAGGAAGTCTACACAATTAGGCCCTTACCACGGGCCACTTCCTAGAGAGCCGACTGAGCAAATAGGCCAGAGTTAATCTACTTCTTCCAAAACGCACCACATGTTGAATCTGTCTCCAACGGACTTGAAAATGGTTATTCAATAACCAGTGAGATATAAATCTCAGCGAGTTCTCGCCCTAATCCTCAGCTAGGACACCAACTCACCTCGAGGTACCTATGGCACGATCTAATACCTCAAGCAGGTCAATAGTAGGACAACCATACATCTTAGGCAATGACTTACTACAATCAATAATATCATGAGCACATTGGCAAGCAATCGACTCGCAAGCGATCTTACCCGGTCATGCCATACCCTGCACGGTAAATACACATGCAATTCACCAGTAATGCATCTTACACTCTCAGTATTACATTAATCAATTACACTCGAGTCATATCGCCGGCAATCTCACCTGGCCATTGCCACACCCTACACGGTACTAACTCAGGCATATCATAAACAATGTAATGAGTGCAAGCATGATCAGAACACAACGTCAACTTGTCTCTCATGCACCTTGGCACTCATCCATGTTCCAATTATACGCCTCCCCGTGTAAACGCGCATCAAGGCACAATCACTCTACCTCCCCATGTAAACACACCTCAAGGCTCTACCTTTTCCCCGCGTCAACATGCATCAGGGCACAATCTCCTCTGCATCCCCATGCAAACAAATACACCTCAAGGCACAATCTCCTCTGCCTTCCCATGCAAACACACTTCATAATCCGCACATGACATGCATGAGGTCCACATACGAAGCAGTAAGTATTCCACCTATTATCCATGAATCGCCATATTGCAATAATCCAATAATCAACCAATTTCATAAGGAAATACCACATAATTCTCGGAATATACGTGCTTCAATCAATAAGACATAAATAAGCAATCAGCAAATCAATCAATTATTGCCTCATACAATATTCGTCTCATAATAATGTAACGACCGGTAATTCTCATAAAACACAATCCAACATGCTTTCATAATAACCGACACGTCAAATAATTCCCACAACTTAATTATAAATAAACCGCATTATTCATAATTAAACTATATCCGATTACCATTAAAATAATAATCATAATTCCGATTTCAATAAATACTAATAATTCCGAATTTCATTAACAATAATAATTATTTTCGGAATTTAATAAATAATAATTAAAAAGGAATTATTTCTTTTTAATAAAATAACACTAATACGGATTATGCCACTAATCCTTAATTACCCCCAACTAATCACCGTGAATTATCCATAACCACGATTAACCACGTAAACAACATAAAATCACGATCAACTCCAATCCACCTCCTAATTATGATTAACGATAATCTAACCTCCCCCTAAACGAGTTTAATGGACTAATCGAAGGTTTAGAACTTAAACTCACCCGGAGACGAAACCGACGACACCAGCGCAACAGCGACAACGAGGCGGGCGAGCGGCAAAGACGAAGCAGGCGAGCGGCACCTCCGGTTCACCGAAACCAAGTGTTTCGGAACCGGGTCTCGGCCGAAACGTCTCGGACCAAGCTGACCATTGGGGAAGGGAGACTTCGCGGTGGTGGAAGGGGCTCGGGAACAATCCTCCGGCAACCTGCGGCGATGATCGGCGGCGGCGTGCAGTAGCGAGGCTGCTGGCCGCGTGTCCAAGCCATGGCCAGAGGGGCCGAGAGGGAGAGAGAGCACGGCGACGACGGCGGCAGCTGGGTCGGCTCCTGGAGGGCCCCCAGCGGCAGTCCAGGGCGGCCGGACGGCGGCAAAGGGCGGCTGGACGGTGGGGGTGGCCATCCCGACCCCTACCTGAACGAAAAGAGAGAGAGAGACAGGCGAAGGCGGCGGCGGCTTGAGCTGGGGCGGTCGGGCAAGGGACGGTGGCGACTGAGAGACGGCGAGGTGGCAACTCGCTGCTCCGGCGTCAGCGGGCGGCTCCGGCGAAGACAGAGACAGTAACCGAGAGGAGAAAGGGGCGGTGCGGCGTGCGCGGCTCGGCCGTCGGCTCGGGCTGGCCGGCTTCCGGCGGCGACCAGGGCGGAGGGACGATGGCGAGGCGGCGGAGGTCGAGCCAAGAGCGGCAGTGGGCCGGATCTAGTTCGGCCAAGGCAGGTCCGAAGGGGAGCGGCTAGCTCAGGTGGAACCGTCGGACGGCACGGTCGGCGGACCGGCGGCGAGCTGGCGGGGCGGCGGAGCTACGGCGGTGAGGGGTGGCGGCAGCAAAAAGGAAAGGCAGCAAAGCAGCTGCGGCGACTAGGAAAACCAGAAGAAGAAGAAGAAGAAGCTGCAGAAGGTAGCAAAGCATATGCGTACGTGCATGGGGCTGCGCGGAGGAGAGAGAGAGAGTAAGGGCCCGCATGGTAACGTTCCAGGAACACTTGTTTTCGTTCTTTTGTTCCGGGAACAGATTGGGAACAAAAACGCGTTTGGTAAATTTTTTGTTCTCGGGAACAAATTTGTTCCCCGAACAGGTTTGGAGTAGAAATCGAAACAAAAAAAGTTGTTTCTTATTCCGGGAACAATTTTAAGAAACACTTTTATTTTCCTTTCTTTCTTTTTTTCTTTCTTTTTCTTCTTCCTCTTCCTCCTCCTCCTCTCCTCCCACCCCTCAGCCGCCCCATCGCCGCCGCCGGGCGAGGTCCGGCGAACTCGCCGGCGCCTCACCAGGCCAGGGTGAGGTCCGGCAAGCTCGCCGGAGCCTCGCCCAGGCGGCGCGAGGCCGCGCGAGCCTTGCTCGGCCACCAGCGAGCCTCGCCTCACCCAGATCTGGGGAGGCAAGCCTCGCAGGGCCACCGGCGAGGCCGAGGCTCGTCGGCGGTGGCCGGCGCGAGGCTCGGCCAGCGAGGCTCGAGCCTCGCCGATGGCGGCCGCGCGAGGCTCGGCTTTGCCCAGATCTGCGAGGCCGAGCCTCGCCGACGGCAGCCAACAAAAAGAAGGGAGAAAAAAAGAAAAAGAAAAAGAAAAAGAAAATTAAAAAAATCAAAAGATTGGAAATTTTTACCAAACGTGTTTATGTTCCCGGAGTAAAAATTTTGAACCGTTATCAAACACCCTCAAATGCTCAGAAACAGTTCCCGGGAACAGAAACAAGAAAAAACATTTCTTAGCAAAAACTGTTCCCGGGAACAGAAACGTTGTCATGCGCGCCCTAAGAGGTCAGAGGCAGCAGGGGAGTGGGCGCTAACAGGCGTGGGAAAGGAGGAAAAGAAAGAAGAAAAGAGAGGGGAGAGAGGACGTGTGGCGAGGGGGGGGAGGGAGGAGAGAGAAAGAGAGCGTGCGGGAGAGAGAGAGAGGACACGTGGGAGAGAGAGGGAGAGAGAGAAAAACCCTAGAAAATTCAAACATGCTTCTAGAAGAGGGGTACTTGGTCTTTTTACCTCTGAAGTACGATTCCCAAAAATTCAGTCCTAATCTTAGCCCGCTAATCCAACTTGGGCAATTTCCAAGCTTATTGAAAAATTTGGGAATTAATGAGGTGTTATCCAATATTTTTGTCTCGACATCCTTGAAAGTTCGGTACCCAAAATCAGACTGAATTTCATGATTAATCTCAACTAGTTGCGACTTTGGCACGACCTAACTTTTAGGCAACGTTTAGGGTGTTTCACGCGTTTGACCCGTGGTTGATAGCTTTTCAATCTACGATCGTATTTATTCAGATCAAAATGATCATCGGTTGTCATGTAATCGTGAGGGATCGATTGCTCACCTTGAATACAGGACCAATAGAAAATCGGTTTAACATTGTTCGTCGTTAATATCGAAGTCGTGCGGAATCACCCGTGATCCGACCTCGTACTCCGCCGAATCAATTTATTTCCATTCGCTAATTGACCTGCAACAGCGTGATACTTTATGGTCGAGTAGCCAGTCCCTGATTGAATTCACTAGTCGTACGCGCATTTGTCCATAATCGCCTTTCCGAACAATCAGTTAACTCATGAGGGGCCAACTCAGAATACACGTAACCAATAGCGCATTGATGAAATAATCATTTCACACGTGCCAAAATAGGTCGAAATCCAAGACGTCATAATATGGGACTTCCATTCGCTAGGGCTTAACATACAAGTAAGCCATGATGTAGAAAAAACTCTTCAACAACGACAAAAAAGCATAACGGAAGCCACTCTTTGTGAAATCCAGCAGGCTATCCATATTGCTATCAAAGAACTTTACCTTCGCCGAAAAGCCTTTCGAAACTATCTCAAAGAAAATAGGCATCTTGATAAGGCATCCCTGAAACCAGAATTGAAGATCAAATGCCCTAAGGATTGTTTACTACATAGGTTGCAAAAAGAAGAGACATTTTCCAGTGGAGGGGATTTTCAAAGGAGGGAGGTGTTGTAGAGTTTGTTTAAGCTGAGAGATAGCTTGAGTCTACTTCAATCCTCATGGAGGAGGATTTTTCTTGAGCATCCTTTGGAGAGGTCTGAGGGTTTTGGAAATTTGAGGAACAAAGTCTTGGAGATAATTGACAATGCCAAGAAATTGCTGAACTTGTTTGGCAGTGAAGTCCTTTTCGGGGAATCTCTGAAGTTCATCAGCAATATGAGGTTCAGGGCAATAGGTTCCGTCTTTCAGGCGCATGCCTAGGAATTCAATTTCCTTCTGGCAAGAATCATCTTTTTCTAGGAAAGCATGATTCTATACTTTTTGACAATATCAGCAAATTGTGTCAAAAGTTGGCAATATGATTGTTCATCAAGATCTTTTTGAATAAATTGATGGAATCAGGCATATTTGTGTCTACAAAAGTAGTCGATTATCTCAGGCAGAGATCCACTACCATTCCACTTTCAAGGAAATACTTGCAATCAAGTATGGCATCAAAAAGTTCGAATTTCACCTCATAGGACACCATTTTCTTGTTGAAATGGATATGTCATCCTTCCCTCATATGCTCAAATTTAAACAGAAGCAAGTTCCCCATCCGCAGTTGCTCCGACGGGCTGAATGGTTTTTCAAGTACTCCTTTGAAGTCAAACATATTCCATGGACTAAGAATGCCCTTACCGACTTTTTGTCTAGGCCAAAAGAACCAATTCAAGCAATTAAAATGTATATCAAGAAGGAACCTCTCTCAAAGACATACCGCACCACTGACATGCAGTGTGGTTGGCCAAGTCTCAAATACCCTCTTGATATTCCACTAGCCATTCAACACAATATTCTCAAAGAAAATGCCTCCAGAATTAATGTGGGAATATCATTTCTGAATTTTTCGCGAGCATGGCAGATTGATGCTCAGACCAGACGAACTCCATGTGAAATGTTAGGCGCTGTGAGGAGATGGTTAAGTCCTAATGTGTATTTATGTGGGACAATGCTTGATTATATCCGGTAAATCGCCAACCTTGGGGTTGTACTGTCACACCCCGACTCTTGAGCACACAACGATCTCCTTTTCACTTATGGTCATTTGAATGCAACGTCCCAAGACACGTCGCAAACCTTTTTTTTTTATCTTTCAATTAAACACATGCGAAAGCCATAAATAATCCCCATACAACATAAGAATCGGAATAGTCAAGAAAGTCAATCAGAAAACACCATCAATAGTACTGCTTTATTTATCTAATAATTAACCCTAGGAAGTTTACAAGTACATGCCCTTACCACGGACATCTTCCTATTGAGCCAATGACAGGTTAATCTACTTCCTTCAACCATAGCCACAAATCACAACACATGTCGATTCTTCATCCAGCGGACCTAAAAAATGGTTATACAATAACCGGTGAGATAAAATCTCAATGAATTCAACCCATAAGCCCCAGTTAGGACATCAACTCGCCTCAAGGTACTTATCATACAATAACCTCCTCAAGTAGGTCAACAGCAAATAACACTCATTGATACATGATCCACTCAACACTCCCATGAACAACATTGACATGCAACCGACTCGCAAGCAACTTTACCTGATCATGCCACACCATGCACAATAAGCACACATGCATATCACAATTAATGCACGCCGCACTTTCAGTAATGCATTAATCAGCCACACTCGAGTTATATTACAAGCGATCTCACCTGACTATTGCCATACTCTACACGATATCAATTCAGGCATTACTGTAATCAATGCCATCAACACATGCATAATCAGAACCCATGCTGAAATATTTCTCATGCACTCATGCATTCATGCATTCATGCACGTTCCAATTAATAAGACCCCTTGATCCTTGCCAACAATCGTGCTGACAGTCTTTCGGTATAACAGAGCATTTATCACGGCATCTCAAGGCATGCCCGTCTCAAATGGGGGTATCATCACAGCCACTCAAGGCACATCTATAATCATACGGGAGTTTGGTCACGGCCACACAGGGCACACCCGCAATCATACGGGGGTTTTCATCCCGACCACTCAGAGCACGCTTGCAATCATACGGGGGTTTAGTCACAGCCACACAGGGCACGCTCGTAAGCATACGGGGGTTTGGTCATGGCCACACAAGGCATACCTGTAAGCATACGAGGGTTTCATCATGGCCACAAATGGCACGCCTATCCTCAAACGGGAGTATTATCACAACCACTCTCACTAGGTGATCACATAAGCACCTCAATCACTCAAGTAAATTTCACTTTTCCTCATTTAATCAATATTGACGTGGTCGTGCTCACATATCAAAACACTGCAACTTTCACACGTAAAATGCAGTAAAATAATCACACGTGATCACCCATGCATATTTAACCCATCAAACATTGCATGCCGTCGCTTTAAAACATACTCGCCCCATTTAACTTGTAAAATAGGACATGTAAACCTAACACATTGGGTATTTAAATTAATATGCCTACGACAATCCTTTAAAAATCAATACCCCATGTTCCACATACGTCGATTACTTATCAAGGCAAACAATTCTTCAATCAACATAGTACGTGCGAAAATTCACTCAAGGTTCAAGTGGCAATCAATTCACATATAATAAAATCAGTCTCACATATTATCTACAATTTGGCATATCACAATAATTCGACAATTAACTATTCCGTAAATCAAGTATCGCAACAATTTATTATTATGAAAATATTTAATTTACACCCAAAAAATTATCGTAATTAATTATTATTGTTATTATAAAAAATAATTACAATTTAATAATTAATTAATTAAAAGAAATTATTTCGTTTTAATAATAATAAAACTAATCAAGATTACCCCACTAATCCTTGATTATCATAATTAACAATTGTTAATTAGCACTAAGCATGATTAACAAAATAATCAAAGCTAACCACAGTTAACTTATCTAACGAAACTTTTACCTATAGTTAATTAACCCAACTCTGATTAATTAACCTAACTATAGTCTAATTCCCTAACCAACCCTCATAAACATAATTTGCCTTAATCCACCTCTTAATTGCGATTAACCATAATATAAACTACTCCTAAGCAAATTTAACGGACTAATCGAAGGATTAGAGCGTAAACTTACCCGACGACGATTCCGACAGCACCGATGCAACAGCGGCGGCAAGGCAGAAGCCCAACTCCTCCGGTTCACCAAAATTAAGTGTTTCAAAACCGGGTCTCAACTGAAACGATTCGAACCAAGCTAACCCACAGGGGAGGGAGGCTCCATGGTTGCTCTGGGTGGCTGGGACAAATGCCGACAACCGAACAGGGGCGGCTAGCTAACGGCAAGTGGCCATTCGGCCAAACCAGAACTAAAGAGGAAGAATAACGGAGGAGGGAGCAACGGCAGTAGCTCGAACGGACTCGGACAACGGTCAACAAGGCTCACGGCAGTCCAACGGTTCCAGACAGGCGATCAAAGGCTCCAATGACCAAGGTGGGACGACGGAACGCCGATTCAAGCGTTTGTTAGGAGAAACCGAGAGAAAGAGAGCAGCGGCTAAGCTGGACAATCGGACGGCGGTGTAAGGCGCAGGTGGTCGGCTTGGGCGATTGAGGCGAGCTCCAAGGCGACGTTGGGCGGCGGCAACCGAACCAGGGCCTGCTGAGGAAGAAACCGGCAAAGGAAGAAGGGAAAACCTAGCTGGTTCAGGGCTGGGCAAAGGCAACGAGGCTTGGGGCAGTTCTTGCAGCTGGCAAGCAATTGGGCTGAGCTACAGCAAAGGCGGTGGCTGTCAACCGAGGCAACAATAGAGGAAAAAGGAAGGGATGGTAGCTGTGAAACCAGAGGGACGGAAAAGGATGCGGATTGGTTTCAAGCTGGTTGAAGCGTCTGCCAAAGCTTTTGAAGCCGACGTGGCAGCGGCGCGCTGCGCCGACGGCAAAGATGGCAAACAAAGGGGCTACATTAGCAACAGTTGCACACACATGGATGGGGAAGGGAAACCGAGAGAGAGAGAGAGAGGAAGTCAAAGGAGGGGATGGGGGGCGGTTGATGGTGTGAGAAAAGGAGAAAGGGAGAGAGAAAAGAGAAAATAGGGGGAGAAACGACAAAGGAGAGAGGGGCGGGGGGGAGGAACGGTTGAGAGAAGAGGGGCGAAAATCCCCACTCATCATTTCTCTCATTTCCCTCTAAATTTTCAAATAAAATTGTCCCCTAGTCCAAAATTCACTAGGGGCAATTTTGTCCACTCATGCTTTTTGGGATCAAAAATCTCCGAAATACCCTTGGTCCGAAAATACACAATGGGAAGTATTGGATTTAATCCTTCGACCTAATAATTCCTTTTTTTGACGTTCCCAAATGAACTAGAATTTTCGGAAATTAATGAGGCTAAAATCCAATAATTTAATCCCGACATCCGAAAAGCTTGACAACCGAATTTGGATAAAAATTGTAGCCAAGTTAATCAATTGCAACTCTAACATGTTTCAGATTAACAGATAGCTTTTAAGAATCGCGTGTCCACGCAAGTCTTTAGTAGCCTCTCCTCTTTGGTTAGTATATCATGAATAATCAGTTCAGAGTAAGATCGACTAATAGTGCATTGATGAATTACACATTCATAAAATCCAAAATAAGTCAAAAAAATTCAAGATGTCACATGTGCCGTGGCTCGAGGGGATGTAATAATTGAAACACAGTTAACTGCTGTATGCATGAGATGCATATGTTGTATTCTGTCACATCTGTTTGCCCTATATTTGGCATGCGTGATTCTTATTGTGCAGAATATGTGCAGCTGCGAGGTAAGGTTGCCTATGAATCGATTGATTATCGATCGTTGTTTGAGAAATATGCATGTTATGATCCCCCTGAAGTGAATTGGTATCCCAATCGAGGCTTAGAGCCAGATCCACTAATATTTTATCTCATTGGTTATTATTTAACCATTTTTAGGTCCATGATATGGAGAACTGACGGGTGATGCGGTTCGTTGCCATGTTTTGGAATGAGGAGATTAACCCTAACCCTAACCCTATTGGTTTTGTTGGCTTTATAGGATGTTACCCGTTGTAAAGGCCTGTTTATGTAGACTTCCTAGGATTAATCAAAAAATAAATAAAAATAGTAGTGTTGAATGTGTTTTCTAATTGGCTTTCCTAACTATCCCAATTATCATGTTGATTGGGGACGTGTTTATTGCTTTCGCATGCGTTTAATTGAAAGATAAAAAGAATGGTCGGCAATACATTTTGGAACGTCACATTCAAATGACGGTAAGTGAAAAGGAGTTGTCGCATGCTCGAGGGTCGGGACGTGACATCTTGAGCCTATGCACACCCAACCCGCATTTATCATTACCCATTAGCTAGCAACCCTACCCAAAATCAAGACCCGGTTTGTGACTCGGCATCCCCTTCGCTGACCTGAGACCACCGAGACAAGCGACGGCACTCATCTTGGCCTGGCGCATGCCTACTCCAACGTTGACTCGGCCAGTCCAAGCCCAAGGTGTGGCCTCCGCATGGATTGCCAACTGAGTGTCCCTTCCTCCGTCAAACACCGAGCAAATGGCGGCAGCGATGAGGATTTGACAAACAAGCAAACAGCCGACATCTAGGGGTTACCGAACCTCGTGAGATGTCATAGTAGGGTGAGACATGTATGGACGACTCAATTCCGACCATGGACAAAGGCGTGGAAAACATATCTCAAAAAGGCATTTTGTCGAATAGGTGGGGCGCACGACTGGGATGGGAGGCTCTCGAATCAAAGGAGACTCCAACCCAAGCCAACACTCTCGACAAACAGAATAGAACATGGAAGATGGCCAAATGGAGGGCTAGAATTTGCGGCGGCCGAACGGCCGCGAGCTCCGACCCAACCTACTTGAAACAAGGGAAAAGCAGAGCCCCGACTTACCGGAACCTGGTGCTGGGAAAGGGAACACGGCAGCGGGTCATCAGCCGTGACTCAAGCGTGGTAGTCGGCGAGGACTCTCTCTCTCACTCGCAACCCTCAAATCTCACTCTCGATCTCTCTCTCCAAACCGACCTTAGATCTGGCCTCCCCCTTACTTTGTCACAGATCTCTCTCTCAAATCCCGCCCCCTCTGCTCTTTTTTTCGCTCGAACCCCTTTTCCACTCTCCACATCTACCTTTTTTTTTTCTCTTCCTCCTTAGATCTCTCCTTTGTCTCTCTACCCCCCGCCGATCCCCTTTTTTCCCCCTACTGGCCGCCTCTATTTATAAGCCGAGGAGGGTCTGTTCGACGAAGATGCTCCGATTGGCAGTCCTGGGCGCGCCGACCGGGCTCTTCCTCGACCGAACCGGCGTCCCCTCAACCATATTCTTCGTAGTAGATCTAGCCCTACCTCGGCTAGACCTGCTTCGGCATTGAAGGCGTCCGGATCTCTCACCGGATATCGCGCTGCTTCATTCGGCAGCATTGATGACGCCTGCGAGAAGTCCTTCCATCGCCGGCTATGCCTCTCTCTATCCGTAGGTTGACCTCCGCACGTCAATGTTCTCTGCGCGTGC
Source organism: Corymbia maculata (assembly GCA_014182735.1). NCBI lineage: Eukaryota > Viridiplantae > Streptophyta > Magnoliopsida > Myrtales > Myrtaceae > Corymbia > Corymbia maculata. The sequence continues at coordinate 6,519,546 of CM024692.1, forward strand.
AACGCCGGGGAAGAAGTAGAGGGGAAAGAGGAAGGAGGAGATTAGGCTGGGCCAAATGAAAATTAAAAGAGGAATGGGCCTGGGGCCCGTTCCAGGGAAAAAGAGAAAAGAAGGGGGCTGGTCCCAGCCCTTGTGGGCCTCTCTCTTTTTTCTTTTTTATTTTATTTTAATTTTATCCGAATAATGGGGTAAAATAAGGGAACATAAAAAGGAAAATCAATCAGTAGATGCACATAATATTAGTACCTAAATGATGCAAAAATCTTTTTTGTTATGGCCAAATTGATCCCTAATTCTCTATGCAATTATAATGTAAATATTTAATCGAAATTTAAGTGTCAACAGGTAGTATCCACTTTCTTTATTTTGCAGCTTACACATGTCTATTTTCCTTCACCAACAGGAGGAAATTGATTTTGTGCAAACTAATTTAGCTATTTTATGTTACAAGAGAAATAGGTTTGATTATCAAGGAGTGCACACAGTTCCACGATTGATCGTTCGGAGCTCCAATCGCATCTCCATCTTGGTACACACAGTGCGCCATTCGGGCAAGGTTGTAAGCCATTCGCACAAAAGATTGATTAAAAGTCGAGTGATCAACCATGTATTTGTTCATTGTCTTCCACGCCATATCAATCTGTTCCATAACATACTCCTTAGCCTTTGACTCAGAGACCTCCTTTTCTTGCATGTAACACAATATTGAATTCGTCGTCTCTCCCCTCTTAAGCTCGGCCTATTAGGATCATAGTTTCACCAATTGGTCTGTGAGAAACTATTTAAAAGATAGGAAAATAATAGAAACAATCCTTGAACATTGCCAAACATACAATATGGTTCATAAAATTTTAATTTATTTAATACGGTTCCTAAACTTTAATCTAATATGTTGTTCAATGTAGTTCATGAACTTTTAATTCGTTCAATGCAGTCCCCAAGTTGTATGAAGATGTTCAATGTAGTCTTTCCATTAATTCCAAACCAAAGATTACATTGAACATTTTCATATAGTTTAGGATTTATATTGAACATATACCAAAAGTTTAGGGAATACATTCAACAAATCAAAAGTTCATGAACCATATTTTATATTGGGCTAAAGTTCATGGACCACAATAAACAGATTAAAAATTTAGAGATTAAATTGTTTATTTGGCCAAAGCTAGGGACTATTTGTATTGTTATTCCTTAAAAGATTATGAATATGTGAATATTTATTTCACTTGTTTCGCTACAAAAAAGAAAGTGATTGTAAAAGTTTAATTGTAACGTGAGAAAAATTGGAGTAGAAAAAGCCGAAACTTTAATCTAATATGTTGTTCAATGTAGAAAAAGCCGAAAAATTGGAGTAGAAAAAGCCGAAAAATTGGAGTAGAAAAAGCCGAAAAATTGGAATTTATTTAATACGGTTCCTAAACTTTAATCTAATATGTTGTTCAATGTAGTTCATGAACTTTTAATTCGTTCAATGCAGTCCCCAAGTTGTATGAAGATGTTCAATGTAGTCTTTCCATTAATTCCAAACCAAAGATTACATTGAACATTTTCATATAGTTTAGGATTTATATTGAACATATACCAAAAGTTTAGGGAATACATTCAACAAATCAAAAGTTCATGAACCATATTTTATATTGGGCTAAAGTTCATGGACCACAATAAACAGATTAAAAATTTAGAGATTAAATTGTTTATTTGGCCAAAGCTAGGGACTATTTGTATTGTTATTCCTTAAAAGATTATGAATATGTGAATATTTATTTCACTTGTTTCGCTACAAAAAAGAAAGTGATTGTAAAAGTTTAATTGTAACGTGAGAAAAATTGGAGTAGAAAAAGCCGAAAGGATGCGTACTGATGAGGTAGCGAGATCATTGGTTAGACGGAAAATCAAGGCCGGCAACCGCAAGAGATCGTGGTAATGTTCTAGTGATTCAAGCTCCTCCTTTCTCAAGCTTGGGCTCGATAAGAAGTAGGCATGAGTCAATATGACCTGCCCTGACGATGATACCCACCCATTGTTCAAGTACTCTTCAACTCCTGGGACGATCTTGCTGTAACTCCATTTTGCTTCTTGCAAGAAGGCTTTGCACAAATCATACCACTGCAAAACAACAGAAACACCAAATATTCCCATTAGATAGGAAATTCCTACAACTCGGATGTGCGCATGGTCAATTAATATAACGTCGAGAACCAACGACGTTTTTTGCGTACCGCTCTAGTTAGATACGGGATGACGTTTTCCCCGGTCTCCTTGAGAGTGCTGTAAGCCATCTCGTTCACGCTGTTGTAGAGAGCTAAGAAGCACAACTTCATATAGCCAGGAAGATCTTCCACAGCGTTGATGTCCCATCTGAAACCTCACGGGTAACAAGGTGAAACTTCAACTTCTAATATGCATGAACGTTATTGTCTCCAAATGAATGATGAGAGATGAACCTGCGAACACCATCAGTGAAAAGCTCCAGTTCGTCCAATGTGCCATAAACATCGTACACATCATCGATGATAGTTATCAGCGAGATCACTTTGGTCAGCCCCTTCCGACAATTAGTGAGCGAAGGTTCGTCTGCCATTCCAACCGCCCAAAAGAAGCACTCCATGAGTCTATCCCTTGCGAAGCTCAACTTTTTGGCGAGGCTAACGTCATTCCACCATCTGCAACAGCTCGGAGAGTAAAATTTCGAAGTATGCATAGCAATTTTACTAATACATGTCAAGCTTTCTGAAGTCTAATTTTCCTTGCTGCCCATCAATTCCAACATCAATCATAGGATTTATCCTTATGAGTTAGCAGACTAACCCAGACATTTCCTGAAGATCTCTTTGGAGGATTAGTTGCAACATGTTGAAGTTCGTTGCGGCTAATTCAAGGATTTGATGATTCGCATATCCACATCTGCTGTAAGCTTCGATGGATTGTCGAGCTTCTAGCAATGGTATTCTGCGGTGCAGAGGAAGTTCCAATTCATGGTTCACATGGTCTTGAAGATATTTGCTGATGTCACAGTTAAGGTTTTCGAGATGCTCGAGAGCGAATGCTTTAGCATCGTGCAAGACGTCTTCTTCTTCAAAGGCCAAACTGCAGGCTTTATATAGATTCAGCATACCTTGGACATCACTGCCAAGGGTCTTCACAAAATGGCCACTTTCATCCATAAATATCTTGAAAACGTCTGTTTTTTCATCGCCAAGATTAGTCCATCTGATTAGAGAAAAATACTATGGAGTTGCTCCTTACTAAATTATCCCTTCCCTAATAATATGTTAATAGGAGCATACAGTGAGGTCCTATGCTCTAAGCTACAATAGATGTCACTATGAGTGTGTAACATACAGTACTTTGATGAGTCAATAGTGATTCCAGATTAATTATTGTTTCTTATAATCACTTGGGACCAGCACATACAAAAGTGAGTATAGAGATCCCACGTTCGGGAATCAGCTTATAATTGTTTTTTTTTTCATCAGATCTAGGTTGAATTACCTTGAGAAACATGAAAGCCATGCTGTCTAAGAATCCTAAAGCTGAGTGCTGTGCCATGCAGACACTTTTTGAGGCTCGTATTGACCCCATCCGAAGATAGACATCTGCGAAGAGCTCTCAAAATGTCTTCCTCGAAGTGACGTCCCAATCCTAAACTCTGAATGTCATCGATCAGAGTAAACATGCTCATGGGTTCAGCATTTTCGTCATTAAGAGCACCTCTGACTTCTTCCACCATTTGTGCCTTTTCTATCTGCAGCTCAACCTACATGAGAAAAAAAAATAGTTTTTTTTAACCCTAGAAAAAAGTTTTGATACTTCAACGAAAGAGGTTGAAATCTTCTATCTTAAGAACCTATTTCCATCACCCGCATTGAACCATGACACCTATTATGACATATGGACCCTTGGAGTACCAAAAGCACAAGGATACTTAAGTGCCAAAATTAGAGCAAAAATGATCAGTTAAGTGCCAACAACGAAAAAATCCGACCAAATTACCACGTGTCAATTTTTCGACAATTTTATTTGCTGAGGGAGTATTTTTTTTTTCAAAATAAAAAATTCACGTGGCAATTTTAAGAAAAAAAATTGTCCAAGTCAGACTAGAAAAAAAATTAAAATTCGATTTTATTTATAATAAAAAAAGGGAAGGGGAGGGGAGGGTTCAACAGCCCTCGCCATTGCCGCCCCACCATCGCCAACCCTTCCCGACGATGGTGGGGCGGCGGTGGCGGCGACAAGGGTTGTGCAGCCCTCACCGGATCTTCCCCTTCCTCCTCTCTTTTTTTTTTTTTTTTAATTAATCGATTTTATAATAATATATTTTTTTAATTATTTAATATTATTTAATCAATATATATTTAAAATGCCACGTCAACGTAAAACAACATCGTTTTGGCTGAACTTTCGTTGACTCAGTTTCCAGTGATCCACGTAAGCAATTTATATTATTAAAATAAGTCACATCAAATTTCCGACAGACTTTGTTGGAGTTGGCACTTAAGTAATCCAATTTTCAAAAAAATGGCTAAGTGTACATTTTATAACTTTTGGCACTTAAATGTCCCCTCATGCAAAGTTTTGGCTGTACTTATGCCCACCTATTATGGAATTTTTAGAATGAAATTGTCAACTGTGTGCAACAAATGTGAAGAGACATGAGGATAGAGGAATTCCATCTTTTTATGGCATGCTCTAGATTTTGCTTTTCTCCATTCTCTTCTGGAAAAAATTCTCTCCATCCTTCTTCGGAAAGAACCTCCTCTAACCAATATGTTGATTGGTGAATATAAACATGGACATTAGCCATCTCGCAATTCATCCATGGATACATGGTGATGTAGAACAACTAGCAAATGCTTATATAGAAACTTTCGAGCATCAAGAGTGGGCAATCCCACAAATTAAAGAGGATTGTAGGATCTTCGAAGTTACAAACCGGCTATGCTGATTAGGACAAAGTTTTGATCTCAAATTCACGTGTTTTCCTTGATTTCTAGGCTATCAAATATTTCGACCATGTTTTACAAATTTTCAAGATGCAATTTGAAGACTTTCCCTTTTATCAATAATTTTTCCTTAATTTTGTTATTTGCTTTTAGTTATTTGAATATTTCGTTAAGGTTGGCCTCCTTATAAATGCCTAGGACAATGTAAACATCACTTCATTATCCATAATAAAAATTGTATTTTAAAATCCCTTTCCAAGCATATAAGGATGCAAGAAAATATAGCCTCTTAATCAAAGTGATAAATCTTAATGAGACCCAATGACTTCAAAATTATGACGATGTAGAGATCATTAAAATTGAATTTCATAGTCATCTTGATATTACGGTGGTTCCTAATTAAGTAGTACCAACACTGATATGCGACACGACACGACACAACACGACATGCTGACATGTTATTTCTCAAAAAACAAAGAATTTTAATACATTGAGACACGCTGTATATTAAATGCATATATATATATATATATATAGACACGCACACAAATGAACGATAAATGATTTTTTTATGATTATTTCAATCAAATTAATTTGATTCAAATTCTTAAATAAATAGATAATAAAAAAGGAGCTTAGAATGAATTTACACCAAAAACATTAATCCACCATTTGTTAACATCATTCATTGTTTCAATTTGACGAATTTAACTCTATACCAATAATTCATAAAACTTAAAGGAAAAAACAAAAAATCCATTCCAAACTCGTATGTCAAAGCGTATCAGAAGAGAAGAGAAAAGAAAAAAACATGGGAGTGAATTGTGTGTTGCGAGAGGTGAGAGTTGGAATGTAGAGAATACTAAGTTTTTCTTCTTTTCCCTTTTTTTTTTTTTTTTATTTTTTATTTTTTATTTTTTATTTTTTATTTTTTATTTCTTAATTTATTTTTTTATTTTTTAACATATTTATATTTTGACAACTCATTTTTTAAAAATTTTAAAATTGACCCTGTGCATATCAATATCACGTGTCGGAATTCCAAACTCGCGTTTCAGAATTCCGAACTTGAGTGTTGGAAGAGTTGACTAGGTGCCAAATTTGTAGACACCTACTAACCGAATGTCGGAGAGTGTCAGATTGTCCGACACTACACGAAGGCTCCCGAAGAATATCGATGCTTCATAGGTTCCTAACGAAACAGTACAACAAAACCAAGTTCAATTGAGAGTTTGTCCTAAGATAAATGTCCTCTCTAATGTTTTCATTTATGTTTCATGATGAGGATAATTAAATTTTCAATTCTAATTAGTCTTGGTGCACTAAACTATTCTGTCCATTGGCATTCAATAATGCTCCACCACAAGGGGCTATTGTAAGATCCAAGGTTACTTTGGCCCCGTTTGGTTCAATTTTGAGGATATGGCTTTACATTTCCTCAAGTATCTTTGAACAAAAGGACATTTGTTGAAAGCAAAGGTACTTGCATAACTCATTTTGATGTCTCTTATGTAAAGCAACTTTGAAGTAAAAAAAAGGGAAAAAGAAAAGAAAAATGCATCTGGCCGAGCAATGGCAAAGGCAGGGGGTTAGGTAAGCTTTGTTGGCGTTGACCATAGGCTGGCATCAATGGCAACTAAAGGCAACATCGATTGTCACCAGTGTTGACCACAGGCTCTACCGGTGATTTACAATGTCAATCTAGGGTTTTCTGAGGATACACGATCCAAAGGATTTGCAATCATGGTGATTTGCAACCTCGGTAAGGTGAAGAGGCCATGTGATTATAGATCTAGGGGCTTCACCCATAAAGCCCCTAGAGAATTTGCAACCTTGACAAGGTGAAAAGGCTTCATCCTTTGACCGTTTGCAACCTAAGCAAGGGTCGCCAAGGATGCACCACATCGAAGTCATATGGCCATAGTCGAAGTGCCATATCTAGGTCCCTCAACTCTTGACCTCCTCAACCCAAAGCAACTTTGGCGAGTAGCTTGAGGACCGGCAACCTCGACCTCAATGATGTGCGACCTCGACCAAGACCTCTCCTCAACAACAAACCAATGAGCCCAAGGAAGAAGATGAATGGTACTTTTTTAAGGAAAAAGTGGTAAAATTATCAGCGATGGCAATATTGGAAAAGAAAAAAAATCATTAAACCCTCAAAATAGCATTCCAAAAATGTTAGAAGCCCAAAACAAGTCCCTACCTGCCTTGGGCTTTTTGTTTTCCCAGTGCTGGCATTTAGCCAGTGGAGTCTCCGAAATACTTACCAAACACCTCATATGTCCCCCCCCAAAATAAACCTTTTACCAAATGGGAAATACCTTGCAATTTGATCATAGGATCTGTCTTTTTCGAACAAAGTGCTTATTCACTCGAATAATCATCAGAATTACGTTCGAACTAAATTGCAGAATTCGTCTTTATATTTTTAACTTTAGCATAAATATATCTTCTAGAGAACAAATGGCTAGAGTGTGGATTTTTACCGTGCGATGGGATTGGCGACCTTCATCGGCCACAAGGTATCGAAGGTCATTGTAAGTCCAGACAGATGGCTGATAATTGGCTGATCTTCGTCCCCCTAGAGGAACAGCAGCTTTGGTGCTTGTCGAAGGCGGGACTCGACTGCTAATCTTCCCGAAGAGAACACTTGGAAGAGAGAAAATGTGAAGTGCCATTGTGTTGAACAAGCACTACCTCCTTTCTCTCTCTGTCTCCACCTCTCTAGATTATTTGTCAAGACTCCACTTTTATAGATTTATGTAGGATTTAACTATCAAGAGTAATAGTAGCTTATGTTGTTGAAATATCTCGGTGTTAGTTGAGTAGTGTGAATGAAAATCACCTAGGGGTAGTTCATATTTGTAACTGGAGGTGAGTCTATGTTGTACCAAGTTTGCCTTCCTCCTGGTGAGGCAGCGATCCACATACTACACGATCAACTCGGTATTCCTGGTGACGCTCGGGGCGGGGGTGCTGTTGTAGAACACTTCTTTTGCATAAGTCAATGCGAATCTTTTTATAAATCAGCAGCCCACCTACCGTATATGTAGGGTTGTAGAGAGTAGAGAAAAAGGAAACAATAGTGTTTGTCATAGCCTACCATTGAGGGGCCACCCTTAGGGAATAGGTTAAGGGAGATTTGTTTGTTAATTACAAACGTAGACTCTCTGAAGTTTATTTCTTGTACGACATTGGATTTTTCATTTAAGTTCATATTAACCCTATCAAAATTTTATATGAGGAGTTCCCTCTAGTCAATTAAGGTCAGTTAAAAACCGGCTATTATATTTGAGATAGTATCTCGAGTGTTAATTATTTATTATTTCACAAAAGTTCAAAGCATCTTCACTCAATCTATTCAATCCCACTTTCTAAGTTGTTCTATTAGACCTGTGAAGGGCATTGTTAGGTAATTAAAACATCCTCACTACTATTTGTAATTTGGCATCTGAGACCCTGATATCCATACCTGGTGCCACGAAATCTAGTCATGGGATCTCAACCCTCTACCTAGAAACCCAAGTTAGACTCAGGAACTCGATGTTTGGAATCTGAGATGTTTCCCCAAATTGATCACACGTGATGGACACAAAACTCCAACTCCAGTCCTAGAAATGGGAATTATGAGAGCTAGACCGAGCATCTTAAGGTTTGGTTGTTGGCTCATGGTACGGATCTGGGTACCATGATCTAAGGTAGGACCCCTTGGGACACCTAACCCAAAAAGAAAAAAAGTTTCAGATACAAAATTAAACAATTGAATAATTTTATAACAATGCCTTTTTCCAAAAACTTTAAACTTTTGGTGAGAGTTGGTGTAATATTCGAATCACAGGTTTCTATTTTAATTTCACATATTTTCATGCCCCTTTTTCAATTGTCTGATTTGAGATAGAAAATAGCATACGTAAATCAAAAAAGACAAACTTGAGTCTCTATATCACTCGAGATAAGACTAACAAATAGTGTAGGTTGAATTTTAACGACATAAAAGACTTCATTGTACTTTTATCTAGGTTTCATTTGTTTCATAAAAAATAAATGATTTAAAAAATATTTTCTTAAAATAAATCGTTTATATCGTTCACAAAAATAAATGAACGAAAAACTTTTTCACATTTGCAAAAATGTTTAGGCATAAATTAGTGTCGATAATAAAAATATTTTTAATTAACTAATTATTTTAAGAAATATAAATCGTTATTTTTACAAAATTTCCAAAATTATTGTCACGGCCCGCCCCTCGAGTTCGTGACAACCCCTATTTCACTTGCAATCATTTGATTTGTGACTCCCCAAGATCCGTCACCGACCGTTCATTATTAACTTTTAAGTTATGCACATACGGAAACAATTCATACTTCACCCAATCAACGACAATAGCAAGGATAACAAAAAGACATAAAAAAAAAATGCTTCTTTTATTTATTTACGGAGGTTACCCTAGGGAAAGCGATATATACATGCCCTTCCTTAGGCTCTTTTTCCTGCAAGCCTACACAAAAAGGGACTAGACCGGGTAACCTACTTCTACTGCTATCTACAATGGTTAGTGTTGACACCTAAATTTTGGTTATTCATTTAAGTGTTTACTAGTTGCACTAAAGATTAGGTATTAGTCTAAAAATTAAAACATCCTCACTACTATTTGTAATTTGGCGTCTAAGACCCCGATATCCGTATCTGGTGCCACGAAATCTAGTCATGGGATATCAACCCTCTACCTAGAAACCCAAGTTAGACTCGGGAACTCGATGTTTGGAATCTGAGACGTTTCCCCAAATTGATCACACGTGATGGACACAAAACTCCAACTCCAGTCCTAGAAATGGGAATCATGGGAGCTAGACCGAGCATCTTAAGGTTTGGTTGTTGGCTCATGTTACGGATCTGTGTACCATGATCTAAGGTAGGACCCCTTGGGACACCTAACCCAAAAAGAAAAAAAAAATTAGATACAAAATTAAATAATTGAATAATTTTATAACGATGCCTTTTTCCAAAAACTTTAAACTTTTGGTGAGAGTAGGTGTAAAATTCGAATCATAGGCTTCTATTTTAATTTCACATATTTTCATGCCCCTTTTTCAATTGTCTGATTTGAGATAGAAAATAGCATACGTAAATTAAAAAAGACAAACTTGAGTCTCTATATCACTCGAAATAAGACTAACAAATAGTGTAGGTTGAATTTTAACTGACATAAAAGACTTCATTGTACTTTTATCTAGGTTTCATTTGTTTCATAAAAAATAAATGATTTAAAAAATATTTTCTTAAAATAAATCGTTTATATCGTTCACAAAAATAAATGAACGAAAAACTTTTTCACATTTGCAAAAATGTTTAGGCATAAATTAGTGTCGACAATAAAAATATTTTTAATTAACTAATTATTTTAAGCAATATAAATCGTTATTTTTACAAAATTTCCAAAATTATTGTCACGGCCCGCCCCTCGAGTTCGTGACAACTCCTATTTCACTTGCAATCATTTGATTTGTGACTCCCCAAGATCCGTAACCAACTGTTCATTATTAACTTTTAAGTTATGCACATACGGAAACAATTCATACTTCACCCAATCAATGACAATAGCAAGGATAACAAAAAGACATAAAAAAAAAATGCTTCTTTTATTTATTTACTGAGGTTACCCTAGGGAAAGCGATATATACACGCCCTTCCTTGGGCTCTTTTTCCTGCAAGTCTACACAAAAAGGGACTAGACCAGGTAATCTACTTCTACCACTATCTACAATGGTTAGTGTTGACACTTAAATTTTGGTTATTCATTTAAGTGTTTACTAGTTGCACTAAAGATTAGGTATTAGTCTAAAAAAAAATTCGAATTAAAAAAAACGGGGGGAAGAAAGAGGCCAGGCCAGTGCTGGGCCGGCCTGGCCCCCATACGTTTTTCTTTCCTTCTCCCCACATGGGCTTGGCCCGTTTCTCTTTCTTTCTTCTTTCTCGGCCCGGCCTGCTTATTTTTCCCTTCTTCTCCCTCACGCAGAATGGTCTTCTGCAGGGGAAGAAGAAAAGCGCAGGCCAGTTGCAGGTGGATCAGGGGAGCAGCTCCGGCGCGATCTCCGAGTCGGGAGGACAGGATGGTCAGCAGGCTGGTGAGGCAAAAGTCAGGCACGCCTGCTGGGGGATAATAAACGAGAACTGGAGAAGGAGACCAAAAAGGGGGGAGAGGGGAGAGGACTGAAAAAATCGGAGAGAGCTCGAGAGAGACCTGGGGCTTCTTCTTCGGCTTGGCTTTCACAGAGAGGGAGGGAGGTGGTGAGTGAGCTTGAGAGAGAGGGAGGGACGGCCGAGAGACCGAGAAACAGACCGGGAGACCGAGAAAGAGAGAGAGTGAACTAGAGGGAAGAGGGAAGCTCGAGGGAGCGGCTAGCCGTTGCCAGAGGCCGTCCGCTCGCCGTTGTCCGCCGCAGCTTTACCCCAAACGAGGTAGGTCCCCAGCATCCCCGTAGTCCTATTTCGGAAAATACCGGGCCGGAGCTCCCGGCCGACAGGCTCACGCAACCTCCGGCACTCGTCACCCTTTCATTTTGTTCCCACGTTCCTTGTATGTCATGTTCGAAGGCCCCTAAAGCATTTTCGAGGCTCGGTTGAGCCGGAAACCTTTGAATTTGGTAGTGCCCGTCAACTGTTCGACAAAATGCCCGAGTGAGGTCCGGCGCCGATTTCGATTCGTTTGGTAAAAACCGAGTCGCCATTGCCCGTCTGACTTCGTGAGGGTGTCCCAGCGGCGTCTATTTTTCCGGTCAGCCAAGGTTCGTCTTAGTTTGGCTGAGGGTGTCCTTAGTGTCACGGTTTATTGCCTTCTCCGGCGACCTTCAGAAACACCGGCCGGCTAGAGGCCTGCAGCGCGAACGACCGACGCCAGGCGATGGCCTGGTGACAACCCCAAAAGCCGGCAGCAGCTCGTCGTGCGTAGAGGCTGGTTCCGGCGAAGAAGAGGGAGGAGAAGCATGCAGGCACGTCGGAGGGGAAGCATGCAGAAGAAGACGTGAAGAAGAAGACCATAAAAATAAAAAATAAAAAAAGAGAAACAGAAAAAGAAGAAAAAAAATAGAAAAATAGGAAAAAAAAAACCAAATGGGCTGAATTCGTTGCGGGCCGGGAATAGATTCGGCTAAAGATAGAAATTAGAAATGAGCCCTTTTCTATAAAAAAAAAAAAAGAATTTTCGTAGGCCTTTTTGTTAGTCTCTAGTGATTTAGGGTCGGTCTTTTGACCTGGTCCGAATTATTATTTTTATATAAAAAGAAAAATCAAAAAAATTTAGAAAATAATATTTAAAAATATTTAAAAATCATTAAAAATTCGAAATTTCAGAAAATTCACAAAATTCATGGAAAATTCAGAAACCTGAAAATTTATAAAAATTTTCGAAATTTTTTCGAAAATATTAAAATGTTAGAAATTCCAAAAAACAATTCCAAAATTCCAAAAATTCCAAGTTTGTTTTAGAGTTTCCTAAAAAGTTTTAGAATAATTGTTGGATCAATTTTCTCTTAAAAAATGTAAAAAAATCATTGGCCTAAGATTATACTTAAAATTATGCGATGGTTATGATTTCCCCCTTAGTTTAATTAGGATTGCCATTTATTTATCTCTTAATGTTAGGTGTTTATTTTCCCTTGCAATTTATTTAATGTGTTCTTTAATCACTAATTGTTATTTTGATAATTGCGCACACGCATGATTACATCATATGTTAGCAGTTGAATCTAAAATCAATCCAAATTGTCTAACGAATGTCTTTTTAAAATGAACAAGATTAGGTACCGAAATGGTACTAATTGGCTAATTAGTATAATCAAATCCTCGACCTTAAATTCTTTAGTTGCGTAGAAAGTAAGGCACGCTCCCATGTCTCACTTGGTTTCTAGTAAACCCCAATAGGGTAATGGCGACTCCTTATTAGAAGATTTTCATGAACACTCAATATCATATAGGGTATGGGCTTGGGAGAGCCTATATCTAATGAGGGTTCTGGATCACCTTTCGGACAATACTCCTAAACCTATTTAGATATTTCTTTCCCTCTCGGGATGAAAAAAATAAGTCGTGATAGTTAGTTCAAAAAGTAGGCCTCAAACGCATATGTGAAGAATTGATCCAGGTCTTCCTCCGCATCCTCATTTAGGTCCTCCTCCCCCGTAGTTAGGTTCTCTACAGCGCTGTCAAGGACATCGACGACCATGGGTTCCCAAACCTCATGGGTGGAACCATTAGCAGGAGGCCTGTCGAATCCCTCGATGGGGCCGAAGAGCTCGTCACCCTATTACATGAACGAAGCCTTGAAAAGGTGTGGAGTCCACCCAATCAAGCCATCGTCCACCAAGACTGTGGTGACGTGAAGCTCATAGATAAAATGGTGACCTAGAGCAAGTCGCAGCGAGACCACAGTATCCATGTCCATCGAGAGACCGAACCTCATTGGGAGACGTGCCATGCTAAGATCCTGAAAATGGTTATACAATAACTAGTAAGATAAAATCTGAGTAAGTTCATAGCCTAAACCTCGATTAAGAGACCTACTCATCCCGGGTGCACTCTAAACGTGTTTTTTTGTATCGCCCACAATTCAACAATAGAAGAATATCTATTCGACCATTATTAGACGCACGACTAAGCCGAAACTCATAAGCAATTACTATTACAATCATAGGTATCCTTACCTCGCTTTTGGTACGCACACAACCTGCATGATATAGTTTATTATATGTCCACCTCAATTCAGCAAATATATCAAACAATCAAAACACTTTTCAAGTTGTCCCATGCATCATACACTCACTCGTGTTCCGATTATTAACAACATTTTGGGGAATTTACTTCCGACACATAAGTTGGTAGTCTACCGGCATAACCGAGAATCGTCCCACCCCATTGGGCACGGCTACCTCTGACACCCAGAGACATTCCCGAAAGAGCATAGGCCTAGCCTCTACCACAATCTGCATCCGGACCCTCGCCGGGCATTCCGATAATACGAATTTCATCAACCAGAGATCCCCCACCTGGTGACGGGCTCTTATGTGATCGTGCAAGCATACCAATTAATCATGCTCATTTTATTATCTTTCAAGGCGGCCAATACAGATATGATCCGTGCTTGTACATGATAATTCACGCTAGGAGGTGAAATCCTCTAAACAAACTCTAATAACATACTCTACTATGGATAAGAGTTTGTTGCTTTGGATAAAGCTGCCGAAGAAGCAGAATGGCTTCAACATTTTTTAGATGATGTTCCAATATGGCCAAAACTTATGCCTACAATTTGCATACACTGTGACAATCAAGCGGCAAATGCAAGGGCGCATAATGTGATTTATAACGGTAAGTCTAGAAACATTCGTCGTAGACATGATACCGTAAGACAGTTACTCTCAAATGAAATTATTTTTTTACACTTTGTAAAATCAAAGGAAAATATTGCAGGTCTGCTAACAAAAGGTTTGTCAAAAGAGTAAATAAACTGCGCATCAAGGGGGATAGGTTTAAGAACCTTAACCCAATAAACAGATTCCATGATGGAAACCTAACCTATGTGATTGGAGATCTCATGATCTAGGTTCAATAGGACAAAGCAAATTATGAAAACTCTAGTATAAGCACCGTCTCCTATTCCAATGATGCAATAGTACTTTCCTACAACGTTATTAAGGATACACTATGCATTTAATGATTCATATAACTTGGAATGTAACATCTAAGTAAGATATGGTAGAATATCTTTAATAGGAATGCACCTATATACGTGAAACTAGCCGACTCTATGAAAATCTTTAAAGGCTAGATTTTCTAAAGCACACATAAATCCCGAGAGGTTCAAAGCCGAAAGAACGAACACAACCGAGAACCAATCTTGAATTGGAAATACTCTATGTGAGGTTTATTGTCTAGGCTTACACAAACAACTAGTGATTCAAGGCTCAATCCATCGACTAGTTAAGTAAATCCAATAGGCTTTTACTAAAGAAGGTTCAAAGTGAAAGCTACCTATATTGATACGGTGTATTTCAACATGTATGTTCAGATTCCTTCGAGTAAAAAATGTTTTGTTAATCCATTAATGTAGGGGATTGTTATAAATATGGTTAATAGATCAACAAAAGCCAACAAATTAAGATATGTTTTTTCTATTCACGTATCTATTCGTATATTTATTGAATTCATAAATTTCTTAGATACATATTGAATTCATGAATCTCTTGGATTCACATATCTCTTGACTCATGAATTTATTGGATGCATGCATCTATTTAATTCATGTATCTCTTATGTACATGAATTTGAAAGCTTTATAAATAGATAAGAGCTATTGACATCTAAATTTGATTGATCATTCGTAATTTAATGCACAAAAATTTATGGATTAATTTTAACCCCTAAACAAAAAATATTAGGATTAAATTACATAGCATATAGTTTTAGGAGCATTTATTATTGCATTTGCATTAGACTTGTGGCAGATGGGTTTCTATTGATGGTTCTAAGCTTTAATTTAACAAGTTAAACTAAGCCCACAATGAAAAAGAATTTGGTTAAGCCCGTTAAGCGGTAATAAGTTGGAATATGAGAATATTCCCGGGAAGATGAGAATGTTCCTGAGAATATTCACATTATTCAAGAAATGTGTCGGATGAAATATTCTCGTTAATGGATGACGAGTTGGAATATGAGAATATTTCCGAGAAAATTCTCATTATTCAAGAAAAGTGTCGGATGAAATATTGGAAAAATATTGCACGTGGGATATAAGAGCTAAATATGCAACGTGCAAATTTATCATTTTTCCTTAAATAACATTTTTTTCTCACCTATAAAAAGGGGGCCACAAACACTGAAGGAGACACACAAAAAAAAACACAGCCACAATTGAGAGAAAAAGAGCAGCAGCGCAATATAGAGAGAGAGATGAGAAAAAGCGTCTCTTTTTGCTGCAGGTCTTGAAGGTTGGCTCACAAAAAGAGGCATTTTACCAAGAAACAAGGGAGAAAGGATCGTGAGACGTGGAGAGGCATTCAGCAAAGTCAAAGGAGAAAGGAAGTGAAAGGGGAATCGAGCGTCCTCCTCCAAAGTTTTCAATCATTCTGACAACCATCGCGTGCAGTCTCGCTCTCACGTTGCTGTCCACGTTTCGACGATATTCCCAGCAATTTCTTGGCGGCAATTCCACAATTCAAATCAGTCCGTGCCGCCACAATTCAACCCAACTCTAGCGTGAATTGCTCTCACGTCGCCATCACACCTTTGCCATCCACCTTGAAGCATCGTTGATTACAATCCCTGCGATTTGTTACTCGTCCGAACTTGGAAAGAATAGACAAGGTAGGTAAAGTTCATATCTAAATTAATTCTTGAATATTTTATTTTCCCGTTTGAAGTATTGCATGCTTGATTGAATTCTGATTGAGTGAGGTCGTTGTGTCGTATTAAAAAATCTCAATAATCAAAAATATTGAGCCGCGAGACGTCGAATCAATTTTTTGATTGTTTTGATTTTCTATCTTGGGTCGAGGCTAAATTGTGTGCTTTACATGATCGGTCGCATTATATGTGTTGATTTTTTTTAGTAAGATTACGAAAAATGCATAAAAAAATATGTCGCATAATAGGGTAGATTAATGCATTTCATGTCAGATTAGTCTTATAGTTTACATTGCATATGATGTAGAAGCTTAAGAAATTTCATTAGTTAAATATATATATATATATATATATATATATATATTATAACAAAAAGGACATAAAAGATTATGAATATGTGGATGGTAATGTCACTTGTTTCGCTACAGAAAAAATTGCTTATATGAGATTAATTGCTACGCAAAAAAAAAAAAAATGTACTGAAGATAGTTGAGAAAATGCGTACCGATGAGGTAGCGAGGTCATTGGTAAGACGGAAAATCATGGACGGTAACCGCAAGAGGTCATGGTAATGTTCTAGTGATGCAAGTTCCTCCTTTCTCATGCTTGGACTGGATAAAAAGTAGGCATGAATCAACATAAGAGGCCCTGATACTGATATCCACCCATTGTTCAAGTACTCTTCTACTCTTGGGGTGATCTTGTTGTGACTCCATTTTGCTTCTTGCAAGAAGGCTTTGCAGCAATCATACCACTACGAAACAATAGAAACACCAAACTTCGTTATTATGTCGGAGATTCCTCAAACACGCTTGCGTACATGGTCGATTAATACGATGTCGAGTCATGTACCGCTTTTGTCAGATGCGGGATGACATTTTCCCCAGTCTCCTTGAGAGTGTCATAAGCCATTTCGTTCACGCTGTTGTAGAGAGCTAAGAAGCACAACTTCATATAGCCAGGAAGATCTTCCACAGCATTAATGTCCCATCTGAAACCACCAACGATAAGATGAAACTTAAACTTATGAAATGCGTGAATATTATTATCTCCAAGTATCTCGATGAGAGATGGACCTGCGAACAGCGTCTGTGAATAGCTCCAGTTCGTCCAATGTGCCATAAATATCATACACATCGTCGATGATAACGTTCAGCGTGTTCACTTTGGTCAGCCCTTTCCGACAATTACTGAGTGGAGGCTCGTCCGCCACTGCGACCGCTGCGAAGAAGCACTCCACTAGTCTATCCCTCGCGAAGTTCAACTTGTTTGGGAGGCTAACATTTTTCCACCATCTGCAGTAAATCAAAGAGTAGAATGTCAAGAGTATGCATTGCTAATTTCTCTAATACATGTCGAGCTTTCTAAAGTCTAATTACCTTACAGTCCAACAATTCCACCATCAATCATAGGATCTATCCTTGTTATTTTGCGTACTCACCTTAACATTTCCTGGAGATCTCCTTGGAGGATTGATTGCAATGTGTTGAAGTTCGTAGCAGAAAATTTGAGGATTCGATGACTCATGTATCTACATCTGCTACAAGCATCAATGAACTGTCGAGCTTCTAACAACAACGTTCTACGATGCCGAGGCAATTCCAATTCATGGGTCACTTCGCCTTGAAGATCTTTGTTGATGTCGCAATGAAGGTTTTCGAGATGCTCGACGGCAAATATTTTAGCCTCGTGCAATATATCTTCTTCTTCAAAGGCCAAATGGGAGGCTTCGCAAAGGCTCAGCATACCTTGGACATCATTCCCAAGGGTCTTCATAAAACCGCCACTTTCGTCCATGAATATCTTAAAAGCATCTGTTTCCTCGTCGCCAAGATTAGTATATTTGATTAGAGAAAAATACTATCGAGTTGTTCCTCGGTGAATTATCTCTCCCCTAATATATAGTCATGTGAATATGCTGTGGATTGTTATAAATGTCACTACAGCAAGCGTTTGGCATATAATAGTTAAATTTATCATAGTGATAAACAACATAATTGTCTCTTTCTTATAATCATTTTGAACCTTTACAGACAAAAGTAAGTATAACAAAAATTGAGAAAGCATCTTGATCCCACTTTTGAGAATTATCTTCTAATCGTTTTATATCATCGGATTTGGGGTCAAGTACCTTGAGAAACTTCAAAGCCATGCTGTCTTAAGAATCCTAAAGCTGAGAGCTGTGCCATGCAGAGACTTTTGTAGGCTCTCATTGACCACATCCAGAGAGAGACATCTGTGAAGAGCTCGCGAAATGTCTTCCTCAAAGTGACGTCCCAATCCTAAGCGTCGGATGTCATCAACCAGAGCAAATATGGTAATGGGCTCAGCATTTTCGTCATGAAGAGCACCCCTGACTTCTTCTTCCACCATTTGTGCCTCTTCTCTCTGCAACTCAACCTACATTAGAAAAAAAAAATAGTTTTTGAACCCTAGAATAAAGTTTCGATGCTTCAATGAAAGAAGTGGGAATATTTCCATCTTAAGATCCCTTTCGTGTCACACGCGTAGAACGATGACACCGATTATGGAATTTTTAGAATGAAATAGTGTCAACTGTGTGCAACAAACGTTAAGAGACATGAGGATAGAGGGATTCCATCTTTTCATGGCATGCTCTAGCTTTTGTTTTTCTCCGTTCTTGTTTGAAAAAAATTCTTACCATCCCTGGTTGGAGAGAACCTCCTCTAACCCATAAGTTGACTGATGAATATAAACATGGAAATCAGCCATCTTGCAATTTATCCATAGGGACATGGTCGGAGGAAACTAGGGATGGAAGAAAATATAAACTCTTAACAAAAGTGATAAAGGTTAATGATGAGACCTTATGACTTGACACCTATATCGATGTAGAGACCGTTAAATCGAATTTCATAGCCATCTTATTGTTAGAGTGGCTCCTAACGTAACAATATAACACAACCTAGTTTGATCGATAGTTTGTCCGAGGATAATTGTCCTCTTTAATGCCTAAATTTTATTTATGTTGCATTGAGAACATGAGGATAATCAAATTTTCAATTAGACTAATTCCAACCCTCCCCCCAATGCACTGAACTACCCTGTCCACGTGCATCTGAAAATGCTCCACCACAAGTGGCCAGTGTTAGATCCAAGATTACTTCGAACATAGGATCTGTCGTATTCAAACTAAGCATTTATTCAAACTAAATTGCAGAGCGTGGATTTTTACCGTGCAACGGGATTGGCGACCTTCATCGGCCACAAGGAACTGGAGGTCATTGTAAGTCCAGACAGACGGCTGATAGTTGGCCGATCTTCGTCCTCCTTGAGGAGCAGCAGCTTTGGTGCTTGTGTAACGCGCAACTCGACTACCAATTTTCTTGGAGAAAACACTTGGAAGAGAGAAAAGGTGAAGTGCCATTGTTGCTTGTAGGTGAAGAAGCCGGTGCTCGAAAGTCGGTGGCCTGTCTGATTGGATGTCAGTCCAACATTTATAGAACATCGGACCTATGAAAGCCTTCATTCTTTCATAAATTAATAAACAATCAGTATGGTCGTTCCTAAATTAATATACTGATCAATTTGGCATACTTAATTGTTTATAACTTAATAAACCAACTGCCAAGTGATGGAAATTTCACAAAACCAGGTGCCCTTTTTTGACTTTACCAGCAACTGATCAAAACCAAGGAAACGTGTTTCTATCGAACAACGGGTTTATGAAAGTATTTAGTCATGCTGAGATTCTTTGGGTCACATGTTTCGATGATAGATGCTATCCGGTTTTCAGATAGATTCGTGGGGCAATACACAATAAATCAAAGTGAGTTGATGTCCACCATAGGCTATTTTCCTTGACTATATAAGGATGGAAGCCACCAAAAATTTCAAACCACAGCCACTATGAAATATTTACCCTAAACTTATTGAAAAAATGGTGTATACAAAACAATGAAAGGGAGATAACTGTTGGCTCGCCGGCGACGGCCCAGGGGCAGCAGCCAAGAAGAAGAAGGGGAAAAAAAAAAGAAAAAAGAAAAGAAAATTATAACAAAAAGTATTAAAAAATAAAAGAATCAAAAGATCAAAAAATTTTACCAAACGCATTTCTGTTCTCGGAATAAAAATTTTAAACAGTTTATCAAACGCCTTAAAGAATCATAATTTGTTCTCGGGAGCAAAATCAAAAAAATCATTTCTGATCAAAAATTGTTTCCAGGAGTACAATCGTTACCAAACACACTTTTACTAACATAGCTAATTGTTATAATGACTAAGCCCATCAAATATGGATTAGAAAATGGGTCCCTGACTCAATTTGATGGCTCTACTCGAGAGAAATGGGATCAATCAATAATGAGTGAATACGGTACTTCAATCTATCATCTGGAGCTCCGTGCACATTTCCGTGCTGATATGTATAGTGAGCTATTCGTGCTAGGTTGAAAGCTAGACATACAAATGATTTTCCAAACATAGAGTCATCGACTTGATATATGTTCATCTTTTTCCATGCAGTGTCAATCAATTCCTTAATGTGCTCGCGAGCAACATTCTCGGACACCCCATTTTCTTGCATGTAGCATAGGATCAAATTCGCCGTTTCTCCCCCTCTTGAGCTTGGCCTACGATATACAGTTAAACATGTCGAGACATATAATGTGGTTGTGAACACAGGCTTTCATGACGCATCAAAGTTTGATTACCTAAAAATCAAAGGAATTACCTAAAAAGACAAATGCACGCGAAGTCCTAAAGCTATCGAAAGAGAAGTGCACAGGGTTGTGATTTGGAAGTAATTTCGAAGACTTTTCTTGTATGATGTTTTTGGATTAGTTCTGGTGGGTATTAGTTAGTAGCAGCAACTGGAAACATCTGCAGCACTTTCACAAATATTGATGAAGATAATCTAGTGATTCGAAGTAATTTCTTGTTTCTGTCTATTTCAATTTGTGGTTAATCTGGATGTTCGTCGGTCAAAATTGTAAGCCTGAATTGATCGTGCTCTTCAATCCGAAGTTGCAGTCCTTGGATGCTCTGCCCTTTTATAGCTCACTAGTTCTAGGAAGCAAAGAAGAAGAAGAATGCATACCGACGAGGTACCGAGATCGTTGCAGAGGCGGAAAATGATGGCCGGCAACTTCAAGAGATCGTGGCCGTAAGTCTCGAACAATTCTAGTTGCTCCTTTCTAGCATGCTGGCTCACCTCAATAGATTCTTTGTCAAAGACTCCACTTTTATAGATTTATCTAGGATTTAACTATCAAGAGTAAGTAGTTGCTTGTGTTGTTTAAATATCTTGGTGTTAGTTGAGTAGTGTGAATGAAAATCACCTAGGGGTAGTTCATATTTGTAACTGGAGGTTAGTCTATGCTGTACCAGGTTCGCCTTCCTCCTGGTGAGGCAGCGGTCCACATCCTACAAAATCAACTCGGTATTCCTGATGATGCTCGGGGCAGGGGTGCTGTTGTAGAACACTTCTTTTGCACAAGTCAATGCGAATCTCTTTATAAATCGGCAGCCCACCAACCGTATGTGTAGGGTTGTAGAGAGTAGAGAAAAAGGAAACAATAGTGTTTGTCATGGCTTACCATTGAGGGGCCGCCCTTAGCAAATAGGTTAAGAGAGATTTGTTCGTTAATTACAAACGTAGACTCTCTAAAGTTTATATCTTGTACGACATTGGATTTTTCATTTAAGTTCATATTAACCCTATCAAAATTTTATATGAGGAGTTCCCTCTAGTCAATTAAGGTCAGTTAAAAACCGGCTATTATATTTGAGATAGTATCTTGAGTGTTAATTATTTATTATTTCGCAAAAGTCCAAAGCATCTTCACTCAATCTATTCAATCTCACTTTCTAAGTTGTTTTATTAGACCTGTGAGGGGCGTTGTTAGGTAATTAAAACATCATCACTACTATTTGTAATTTGGCATCTGAAACCCTGATATCCGTACTTGGTGCCACAAAATCTAGTCATGGGATCTCAACCCTCTACCTAGAAACCCAAGTTAGACCCAGGAACTCGATGTTTGGAACTTGAGACGTTTCCCCAAATTGATCACACGTGATGGACACAAAACTCCGACTCCAGTCTTGGAAACGGGAGTTATGGGAGCTAGACCAAGCATCTTAAGGTTTGGTTGTTGGCTCATGGTATGGATCTAGGTAGCATGATCTAAGGTAGGACCCCTTGGGACACCTAACCCAAAAAGAAAAAAAGTTTCAGATACCAAATTAAATTAATTAAATAATTTTCTAATGATGCCTTATTCTGAAAAATTTAAACTTTTGGTGAGAGTTGGTGTAAAATTTGAATCATAGGCTTCAATTTTAATTTCACATATTTTCATGCCCCTTTTTCAATTGTTTGATTTGACATAGAAAATAGCATGCGTAAATTAAAAAAAGACAAACTCGAGTCTCTATATCACTCAAAATAAGACTAACAAATAGTGTACATTGAATTTTAACTGACATAAAATGGCTTCATTTTACTTTTATTTAAGTTTCATTTGTTTCATAAAAAATAAATGATTTAAAAATATTTTCTTAAAATAAATCGTTTATATCATTCACAAAAATAAATGAACAAAAAACATTTTCACATTTGCAAAAATGTTTAGGCATAAATTAGTGTCGATAATAAAAATATTTTTAATTAACTAATTATTTTAAGCAATACAAATCATTATTTTTACATAATTTCCAAAATTATTGTCATGGCCTGACTCCCAAGTCCGCGACAACCCCTATTTCACTTGTGGTCATTTGATTTGTGACTTCTCAGGATTCGTCATCGACCATTCATTATTAACTTTCAAGCTATGCGCATGCAAAAACAATTCATACTTCACCCAATCAACAACAACAACGGGGATAGCAAAAAGACACATATAAAAAACAAACGTTTTTTTTATGTATTTACTGAGGTTACCCTAGGGAAAGCAATATATACACGCCCTTCCTTGGGCTCTTTTTCTTGCAATCCTACACAAAAAGGGACTAGGCCGGATAACCTACTTCTATCGCTATCTACAATGGTTAGTTCAAAAAGTAGGCCTCAAACGCCTACATGAAGAATTGATCCAGGTCTTCCTCCGGATCCTCCTTTGGGTCCTCCTCCCCCATAGTCGGGTCCTCTGCAGCGTCATCAGGGACATTGATGGCCATGGGTTCCCAAACCTCATGGGTGGAACCATCAGTAGGGGGCCAGCCGAATCCCCTGATGGGGCCGAAAAGATCATCACTTTGTCACATGAACCAGGCCTTAAAAAGGTGTGGAGTCCACCCAATCAAGCCCTCGTCCACCCATACCATGGTGACGTGGAGCTCGTAGATAAAATGGCGACCTGGAGCAAGTCGCAATGTGACCACGGTGTCAATGTCCATCAGGACACCGAACCTCACTAGGAGGTGTGCCATGCTAAGGTCCTGAAAATGGTTATACAATAACCAGTGAGATAAAATATAAGTAAGTTAATAGCCTAAATCTCGATTAGGAGACTTACTCGCCTCGAGTGCGCCCTAAACGTGCAATCTTTCTATCGCCAACAATTCAACAACAGAAGAATATCTATTCAACCATTATCAGACACACGATTAAGCCAAAGCTCATATGCAATTACTATTGCAATCACAGGTATCCTTACTTCATTTTTGGCACACACGCAACATGCATGATATAGTCTATTATATGCCCACCTCAATACAGCAAATATATCAAATAATCAAAACACCTTTCAAGTTGTCCTATATACCATGCACTCACTTGTATTCCAATTGTTAACAACCTTTTGGGGAATTTACTTTCGATACACAAGTTGGTAGTCTACCAACATAACCAAGAATCGTCCCACCCCATTGGGCACGACTATGTCTGGCGCCCAAACAACATTCTCGAAGAAGCATAGGCCGACCTCTACCGCAACCTACATTCGGACCCTCGTCGAGCATTCCGATAATACGGACTTCATTAACCAAAGATCCCCCACTGAGTGACAGGCTCTTATGTGACTACGCAAGCACACTAATTAATCATGCTCATTTAATTATCTTTCAAAGCGGTCAATGCAGACATGATACGTGCTTGTATATAATAATTCATGCTAAGAGGTGTTGCAGTGTCATAGAAATCCTCTAAACAAACTCTAATAACACGCCCTATGATGGAATCAGAGTTTGTTGCTTTGGATAAAGCTACTGAAGAAGCAGAATGACTTCGACATTTTTTTAGACAATGTTCCAATATGGCCAAAACCTATGCCTGCAATTTGCATACACTATGAAAATCAAGCGGCAATTGCAAGGGCGCATAATGTGATTTATAATGGTAAGTCTAGACGCATTTATCGTAGACATAATACCATAAGGCAATTGCTCTCAAATGGAATTATTTCTTTAGACTTTGTAAAATCAAAGGAAAATATTATGGATCTGCCAACAAAAGGTTTGTCAAGAGAGAAGATAAATTACGCATCAAGAGGGATGGATTTAAGAGCCTTAACTTAATAAAGAGATTCTAGGGTGGAAACCCAACCTATGCAATTAGAGATCCCATGGTCTAGGTTCAATAGGACAATGCAAATTCTGAAAACTCTAGTGTAAGCACCGTCTCCTATTCCTATGTAGCAACAGTACTTTCCTACAGCGTTATTAATGGTATGCTATGCATTTAAGAATTCCTAAAATTGGAATGTAACATTCAAGTAAGATATGGTAGGATATCTTTAATAGGAATGCACCTATATGCGTGGAGCTGGCCAACTCTATGAAAATCTTTAAAGGCTAGATTTTCTAAAACATGTATGAATCCCGAGAGATTCAGGGCCGAAAAAACAAACACAACCGAGAACCAATCTTGAATTGGAATTACTCTGTGTGAGGTTTATTATCTAAGCTTACACAAACAACTAGCGATTCAAGGCTTAGTCCATCAACTAGTTAAATAAGTCTGATAAGCTTTTACTAAATAATGTTCAAAGTGAAAGCTACCTATCTTGATGCGGTGTATTTCAACGAGTATGCTCAAATTCCTTCAAGTCAAAAATGTTTTGTTTATCCATTAATGTGGGGGATTATTATAAATATGGTTAATGGATCAACGAAAGCCAATAAATTAAGATATGTTTTTTTTGTTCATGTATCTATTCATATATTTATTAAATTCATGAATTTCTTGGATACATATTGAATTCATGAATCTCCTAGATTCACATATCTCTTGATTCATGAATTTCTTAGATACACGCATCTATTTAATTCATGTATCCCTTATGTACAAGAACTTGAAAGCTTTATAAATAGATAAGAGTATAGAACTTCATCAGAAGTTTCTTTTTTTAATCCATTTTGACATATATTCATGTAATATAGATTTAATGACCCATACCCGACCCGACCCGTATTGCTAAAAGCCATTATTATTGTAGAGAAACACAAACTCACTCTAAGCTCTATGCTAAATGAATAAAACTTCAAATCAAATTAAAAAGATTAAAAAATAGTAAATAAAATAAAATAAACGTAAAAAACCTATAAATTGAAATATTTTTAAAGAATTTCACCAATTAAATTTATCTTTGTAAAAAACCTATAAATGGTTAACGATGGAGGCGGAATGTCGCGGTCCGGTAGGTCATCACCATCCACCGATCTTGAGGATGACTCAAAGAAGAAAAACACGTTTTACAATTGGGTTAAAAATGAGTCGAAAATGACTCATACGTTCTATAATTGGGTCAAAAATGGATCACACATTCTGACCCATTAAGATAGAACATGACTCACAAAATAAGTCAATGACCCATCTTGACGCCCCTACTCATATGTGGTCGATAACCTTTACCAACCTTTAGTCCAAAAAACATAAAGAAAAATTTTAAAAATTATTAAAAAAAAAATATCAACATTAGCGCCAGTCGTACCAAGTAGGATGGTTGACATCTACAACTATAATTTCTTGGCAAAATTTGGCCAAATAAAATCAATCTGCAAAATATAAAAAGATTTATGAATAAAATGGCACAAGTACAATTTTAGAATATTTTTTAGTAATTTATCCTAATATTCCCACACAAGTGTTTGCCTCCTTTTTTTAACAGTCTTGCTCACTACATTGCTTTTCTCTACAAGTTTTAAAAAAAAAAAAATGCTGCCTATATACAGAGAGATTCCCACTGACATAATGGACTTATCTATAATTACAAACTTTAATTTCTCCCAGTGATTTCAACCACACAACTCAACTATCGCTAAAAGACTTCAACACCACAAACAACAACTACCTACCGTAGATATTTAGGCTTCATTTATTTTATGAAAAATGAATAATTTAGAAAATATTTTTCTAAAAACAATCACTTCCTAAATTAAATGAACGAAAAATATTTTCTTCGTCCATAAAAAATTTTAAACATAAATTGTTGAAATTAATGAAAATAATTTTCATTAATAATTATCTCAAGCATTACAGGCAATTATTTTTAAAAATATATTTTCTAAATGATTTATTCTCTACCAAATGAATGGAGCCTTAAGCTCCATTTGTTTCTCAGAAAAAAAAAAAAAAAAAAAAAACTCCCAGAAAAATGTTCTCCGAATTTTCCGACATTCGCTCCATGGAAAATGAACTAGTCGAAGAAAAAAATTTCCATCAATGTAAAAATTAACGGAAAAAGTCTTCTAAAATAAGAGAAAAAGAATTTTCACTTTTCAAGGGAAAACATTTTCCTCCCTCACTCACTCTCTCTTATCTCACACTCTTGCATTGCCCTACTAACCTCCTCTTGTTTGTTTTGTTTTTCCTTATTTTTCTTTTTTTATTCAAATTTTTTTTTATTTTTTATTTTTTTTCTTTCTTTCATCTTTTTCCTTCTTTCTTGTGTCACGGGCCCATCGTTTGGGATCGCGACCGTGCGGCGACTTAGGCTATTTCGGATCGCTTGGGATCGTTTGGACCTAAGCCAAGTCTTCTTCGGATCGTTTGATCACTCACTCACCCGGATCGTAGAGAGAGAAACTAGAGAGAAGCTCTGAACGAAAGAAAGGAGTTTAGATTGCTAATTGTTGGATGATACAAATGAGGGGGAGGACACCCCTTTTTATACTTGAGGCCCTCAGATTACAACCATTAATTTAGTTTCGATCCAGCGAACAAGATCGTATCTCCTCAACTACCTTAATTACCGTATCTTCTGCCCCTAGGAATATTCTAAGGATATTCTGGGAATATTCTAAGGATATTCTGGGAATATTCTAAGGATATTCTGGAATATTCTAGAGGACTCAAGAAAATCCCGCCCCTAAGAATGTTATGGAAGCGCTTGGATCATTCGAGGGGTGTTTTGGTTGTTTTTCCTCGATTACGAATGCCCCATTGACCATGGAAACCTTTGCTCCGTGACATTCTCCCCCACTCATTCGAGCGACGTCCTCGGCGCTCACAACATGAGGAGAGTTCTTTTTGGCACAAGCTTTTTCCCGCTTCTTCCTATTCCGCTTGGCCCTAACTGACTCAAACGGTACCTCGAACGGCTTCTAGAACAATTGGTTGAGTGGCTTCACGATCGGTTGGGCGTACCATCCTTTCTTCAGCTTAGACATGGTACGCGGCGCGTACTCCACTTCAGGGAATAGGGCTTCGATTGGCATGTCGTTGGTTAGTGCAGGAGATCCCGATTCTACCTTCGGCTTCTCCAATGGTTGGGTCTTTGGTTGATTGGCCATGCACTTGGCTGCCTTCAAGCTCTTGTCGAGGAGATAGACCGCAGCAATTGTCTTGGTGTTCATCGCCCCTTTGAGCATCGGCACCATGGACGAACATTTCGAGTCAAGCACTATGATGCACTTGGACCCCATGTCGATCATGACTCGCGCTTGGTCGAAGAATTGCATTCGCAAGATGAGGTCGTAGTCATTGAGCGGGACTACCTCGAATGGAAGTTTGCCTTTCCATCCACCAATTTGGACTTTGACTTCTGGGGTTGTGCCTCCACTTGCAAGGTCTTCCGAGTTGACGGTCTTGAATCGCCTTCCGTTCGACATCACTTCCAAGCCTAACTTCTTCACTACCTCGGTCGCCATGAACACGTTGGATGCACCCGTATCGACTAAGGCATAGAGAGTGATTCCACATACCTCAAGTTCGACGAAGTACATGTCCGTTTGTTCTTTCTTTTTGGGCAGTGGTTGAGCTTGCATAGAGTTGAGAGTCATCCCACCAAGTCGGATTTGGCGCTTCTCCTCCTTTGGCCGTTCTTCATCTTCGACGGAGAGGATGGCGTTGACTCGGTGCTTTTGAGGACACTTTTGTGTCCAATGGTTTCCTTTGCAAATGAAGCAAGGAGCGGGTGGAGGTTGATCGTACTTACTTGTGAGGTTCACTTACGGTCGACCTCCATGGACGGGTTGTTTGGATGAGCTTTCTCCCCAAGTCTTTCAGCCACCTTGATCCTTGGGGCCACGGGAGTTGTCTCCACTTTCATCCTCGGAGAACCGATCCGACCTCCAATCCCTCAATCGATGTTTCGTTGGATCGAATTTGTTGAGGTCGATGAGTGATTCGGCAACGGTTAAGGCCCTCAAGAGACTTCTCACATCCCGACGCATCAGCTCTTGCCTTGCCCAAGGCTTGAATCCATCCAAGAACGCTCCGAAAGCCTCCTCTTCTCCAAGATTGTTGATTTGGAGCTTGAGTTCGGTGAATTCCTTCACGTACTCTCGGACCGTACCTCGTTGTTCGAGGTGATGGAGCCTGCTACGGGCTTCTTGTTGAGCGAACTCGGGGAAGAAGTACTCCCGAAACTCCTTCACGAAGTCATCCCACGTCTCCACGGGATGGGCACCGCACTTGGTCTCATCGCACCTATTGCGCCACCACAGCATTGCGGTATCGGTAAGGAACATCGCAGCAATTCATACCTTAACATTCTCGTGTTAGATGTTGGCGGCTCCGAAGTACTGCTCCATGCTCCATACGAAGTTGTCCACCTCTTTGGCAGATCGATCACCCTTGAACTCCTTGGGCTTCGGCACCTCTATCTTGGGCACTGCTTGGGTAGGCATCACTCCGTTTGCGATGCTTAGTTTGCATAGGGCGAGCTCCACCTTGAGCTCTTGGATCTCCACCTTCATGGCTTCGACCTCGTCCTATCGGGGGTTCTCCTCTTCCATCGCGCGAACACGTTCCCTCAAGTCGTCGATCGATGTCTCGAGGTCATCATCCTTCGCTTGAAGAGGGACCATCGCATCGTTGATGGCGTCCATGAAGTCTTTACGAAGGGAGCCTTCAACCTCCATGATTCAGTCTCGAACATCATCGAGTCTGTCAATGAGATCAGCTACGGCACTTCGCATTTTCGCAAACTTCTCATCAAGCGCGGCAACGGGTTCCAACGAGGTTTCTCTTTTCTTGCTTCGGCTGCGAGTCTCTCTGACTTGGCAACCTATCCATCCACAATAGCTTCTTGGCTCGACATTCTTTTGAACAGTTGGTGCTGCTCCTCGGATCTCTCTTCTTTTGCTCAGATACCACTTGTCACGGGCCGATCATTTGGGATCACGACCGTGCGGCGACTTAGGCTATTTCAGATCGCTTGGGATCGTTTGGACCTAAGCCAAGCCTTCTTTGGATCGTTTGATCACTCACTCACCCGGATCGTAGAGAGAGAAGCTCTGAACTAAAGAAAGGAGTTTAGATTGCTAATTGTTAGATGATACAAATGAGGGGGAGGGCACCCCTTTTTATACTTGAGGCCCTCATATTACAACTATTGATTTAGTTTCGATCCGGCAAACAAGATCGCATCTCCTCAACTGCCTTAATTACCGTATCTTCTGCCCCTAGGAATATTCTAGGGATATTCTGGAATATTCTAGGGATATTCTGGAATATTCTAGAGGACTCAAGAAAATCCCGCCCCTAAGAATGTTCTGGAAGTGATTGGATCATTCGAGGGGCATTTTGGTCGTTTTTCCTCAATTACGAATGCCCCATTGACCACGGAAATCTTTGCTCCGTAACACTTGACTAGTCGTTGGCCACATGTGAGTCTCAAGCTCAAGCTAGGCACTCACCAAATTAGCAAGTGAGAGCATCAAGTTCCCTTGCCTTGAGCCTTGCTAGATCAGCAAGCCTTCTTTAGGCCAATGAGCTCAAGGATGAGTTCAAGGCTCGTAGGAATTTGGCAAGTCTCGAGCTCGCTTTTGGCTAGTTGCTAGCCATCGCCAGAAGGAGAAGGAGGAGGAGGAAGAAGAAGAGGAAGGAGGAGGAAATCAGATTTACTAGAAAAACACCACATTTTTGGCAAAATGAAGTGGTGGTTCAAAGTGACCACATTTCCTGGCCATCGAGGATTGGTCTTCAAGGTGGACTCCAGCTGCACCACGCTCGACAGAAAGCTTGCACCGCTTGACAGTCGTTGTCGTGCCACCAAATTCAGTGTCGCCATCAGCTATGATCGGCTTGAGATAGTCAACGCATGGGGTCCTGGCCCTTTCCTCTCGGCTCGGGCTTTTTTACGCCTCTCTCTCTCTCTCCCTCTCTGTGCTTACGATAAGGTATTGTTGAGCAAAAGAAAGGTGTTCGAACTTGTCCGGGATGGTGTGTCCCAGGGATATTCAACGAGGTCTGGCCCCAGTTTGTCGGTGGACGTGTGGATCAACGGGCACTGTCAACCAGATGCGTGGATTGGGTCCTAGTGAGTGGCCATCGTGGTCACTTGCACGTGGTTGGGGCGTGCCAAAAGTCCTGTAGGTTGAGCCGTCGGCTTGGTGGGTCTTCAGGGTCCTCAAGAGTTTCTTCGCCATCTCATTCGGGCCATAGCATCGTCTCAGGTTGTCCCGTCACGCCACGCCATCTTTAGCTGTAAAGTGTCACTAAATTAGCTCAGAACCTCTCGGAGCTCCAACATCCTTGCACGGCGGCAGCTTCAACTTGGAACCC
Source organism: Corymbia maculata (assembly GCA_014182735.1). Classification (NCBI taxonomy): domain Eukaryota; kingdom Viridiplantae; phylum Streptophyta; class Magnoliopsida; order Myrtales; family Myrtaceae; genus Corymbia; species Corymbia maculata. The sequence goes on from CM024692.1 coordinate 6,550,803, forward strand.
CCCCAGCCCCCTTCTTTCCTCCATTCTCTACTCATATTTCAACCATTTATCAGACACTTCTACAAATCTTGAGTGACATCATATGTCAAGCAATTATCATTGAATCTCAATATATATAGCTTGAAAAGTTTCATCGTCATTAGAAAACACTAAATATATATAGGGTTTGAGAGTAGCAAAATGTACTTTTTCTTTTTTGTGCTGTTGGAGATTGTGGTGTCACATAACATATATAATTGAGTAAATTAGTACAATTCGACAAGTAGTCTCCTTTCTTTTGTCAAACTGGATTATTGTCACTGGGTCCTAATCTTTGTTCATGAGTTTGGTTTTATGCAAATCCAATACGAAATCAGCATCAAACGTATGCACATATGGAAGGAATCAAATGGACAACACAAGGAAGAACCTCTCAAACAAGAGTCCTCTTGATGGTAACTTAATGCTCAATATAAACAAACATAACATAATCTGCAAGTCCTGAATTTATGTGGCAACACTAATCTAATGTAGAATAATAAGACATTAGTTTAAGTCCCGAGTGTTGGAAACTCCTAATTTTGATGTTAACAAATCATTTTATGTAAGTATTTATATATATCTCCAGAAGGAATAAGCCACAGGGTGGTGTATGTTTTTTAGCCTGCAAGTAGCAGAAGAAAAACATACGGTGTTTCTAAGTCTGACCGTACCAGACGGAAGACTTGAAGAAACGCAGATTCTGAGTCTGACCGTACCAGACGGAAGACTTGAAGAAACAAAGATTCTGAGTCTGACCGTACCAGACTGAAATCTTGAGCAGACTCAGATCGAAACTTCAGGAACTGATCACCAACGGTCAAGTATTTCACTTACCTTGTTTACATTGATTCTTGTTATATTAATTCGATTGCAGGATCAATTAAAGTACAACTTCCAAAGAAGAATGGAGTACTTATGGAAGCCCGGATTCTGATTGTATGGGCGAGCAGAATCCAAGGGGATCTGATCTACTTCCAACGGTCAAAAAGACTTGCCTTATAAAGTCTGTCCAGGAAAGGGAAGACTAAACTCTCAAGGGAAGAGCCAACGGTCGAGTGTGGCTTTGAGAGTATATAAGGATAGGATGAGACATAGGAGATAGTAAGGAAAAACAAATTCTAAAGTGCGATTATGTTCTTCAGTTGTCTAAAAGTGCGATTTTGAGAAGCCATAGTGAATTACCAGAAAGAGTGACTCAGTGAGATTCATCATCACTGGGTGCTAACACTCAAGAGTGTGTAATCACCTTTGATCTTATAGTGGAATCCAGCCAATTGGTTGATCGCCTGAAGAGTGGACGTAGACTTGTCTAAAGCCGAACCACTATAAACTGTGTTTTCATTTTTCTCTACTCTCTCTATTTAATTTCAGTTTATAGATTGCTAAGGTTTTGTTTGAATCGTGCGTAAAATTCCTTGACACCTATTCACCCCCCCTCTAGGTGTTAATACTAGTTCTAACGATTGGTATCAAAGCCCTGTGCTCAGTATTTTGAAGTGTTTATTATTTCGGAGTTAAAGATCCTCTATGGCTAGTATTCTTGCACCAGGTCTGATCGAGGGACAGAGCAATACGCGACCACCCTACTTTGATGGCAAAGAGTACAATATATGGAAGAACAAGATGAAGGCCTTCCTCAAATCAAAGGATCCACTGGAGTGGGATGTAGTTGCTAGAGGAATTGACCCAAATGCTGAGACCAAAGAAACTTCAAAGAAAGATGATGGGAAAGCAACAGAAACATTAGCTACCACTTCTCCAGAAGAGCTGACCAAGAGACAAACTCTTGATGCTAAGGCCATCTATTCCCTTTACTATGCTTTATCACCTAATGAATATAATCGAATATCTTCTTGTGATACAGCAAAGGAAGTATGGGATAGACTGCACGTAACCTATGAAGGAACTGATCGTGTCAAGGAGACCAAAGTAAACATATTACTTGGTCAATACGAATCTTTTAAGATGAAGCATGGAGAATCCATAGGAGATATGTTCAGTCGCTTTACAGAAATTGTAAATGGATTGGCATATCAAGGACAGCCTATTCCTGGACCCATGAAAGTTAATAAACTTCTGAGAGGACTGTCAAAAGATTGGAACAATGTGAAGACATCTATAAAAGAAACTCTGCGAATCTCACCTCTAACAGTCGATGAACTCGTTGGTACTCTACAGTCCTATGAGGCAGAACAAATGAACGAGGAAGTGGAATCCAGAGGTAAAAAGTCGATTGCTCTTAAGTCTAACACTGATTCTGATGATACAGATTCTGAGGAAGAGCTGGACGACGAGGAACTTGCATTGCTAATCAAAAAGGTAAAAAAATTAAACAAGAAGGGCAGGAGATTCAACAACAGGAAACAAAATAGACAATGGACAACGGTAACCGATGACGAGGATGATTATGCCAAAGATTTAATTTGCTTTGAGTGTAAGAAAAATGGACATATTAAACAGAATTGTCCCAAACTCAAAAAGAACAAAGGGAAATTCGATAAGTACAAGAAGGCTCTCAAAGCTTAAACATGGAGTAACACAGAAGTTGAGGATAGTGAAGATGAATATGGAAACATCTGTCTTATGGCACACTCAGACTCAAACTCTGAAACAGATTCAGACTCAGACAGAGAAATCGAGGTAAATCATTCTGATATTCCTACAGAAGTTTCAGATTATATAAATGAGCTTTGTTCTAATCTAAAATCCACTCTGAAAAGGATCTCCATATTAAAAAGGAAAATTACAAGTTGAATCAACGAACGCTTCTTTGAAAGGAAAATGGATGATTTCAAAAAGGAATTTTTGGAAATAAAAGAAAATCGAGATTTTCTCTTTAATGAAAATGAATCTCATAAAAAGGAAATCATGGAGACAAAAGAAAATAGAAATTATTTACTAAATGAAAATGAGTCTCTCAGAAAAGGAATTTTGAACATTACCACAAAATTTTCAAAAGGATCGAAAACCCTAGAGCATATACTTTCTATTTGGATTCCCTATTATGATAAGTCAGGACTTGGGTTTTATAAGGAAAGTGATTTGTTAATTGATTTTCCTAAAGTCAATGAGAGAATTAGGAAGAGACCTCCTCGACAGGACTATAGAAATCATTTCAAAAGACTTTCATAAAACCTATTGGTCGGGATCATCTCGGATGCTCTAAGCGTGGAGAAAAAGAACATTTTGAAAACAAATGTCCTAAAGTCGGAGACTGTTCGAAGAAATGAGTAGACAAAGCATACACTAACACTAAAGGACCCAAGAAAATCTGGGTACCAAAAAGGAAGTGAATTTGCATGTTGTTTGCATGCAAGTTTCAAGAGAAAGAAGAAATGGTATTTGGACAGTGGATGTTCAAGACACATGACTGGAGATTCAAGAATGTTTGTTGTTTTAGAAAAGGTTAAAGGAGGGACAGTCTCTTTTGGAGGAAACACCAAGGGAAACATTGTTGGATCAGGAACAGTCAAGATTGGAAGTTTAATCATTAACAATGTATCTCGGTTAAAGGATGAACTACAACCTTCGAGCATCAGCCAGCTATGTGATGCTTGGATTCGAATTAACTTCAAGGAAAATTTATGTTCTAGAACTAGCAATGATTCTTCTCAGTCATTCACTGGACGAAGACATGGGAACATCTATCTTCTGGACATAAATGAAGACACAGCCAAATGTCTAATTTCAGTCCATGATGAAGCAAACATCTGGCATCGAAAACTTGGACATGTCAGTATGAATCAAATCTCCAAGCTACACAACAAAAAGCTTGTTCGAGGATTGCCCTCATTAACCTATAAGAAGACAGAGCTTTGTTCCGCATGCACCTTGGGAAAACAGGTTAGAAATTCTTTTAAATCTATGAGACAGGTTTCTACTAAACGTGTACTTGGTTGCTTCATATAGATCTGTTTGGCCCAACTAGAACTCAAAGCATTGGAGGTAAGAAATACTGTTTGGTAATTATAGATGACTACTCTCGTTTTACATGGGTGTTCTTTCTTGCTAATAAAAGTGAAACTTTTTCTTATTTTTCGTTATTTACAAAAAAGGTTCAAAATGAGAAAGGTTATTCTATTTCCAGCATTAAAACAGATCATGGAGGAGAATTTGAAAATCAGAACTTTGTAGACTTTTGTAACGAAAATGGTATACAGCATACATTCTCCTCTCCCTACACTCCAGAACAAAATGAAGTTGTAGAAAGGAAGAATAGATCTTTGCAAGAAATGGCTAGAACTTTGCTTATTGAAAGTAAAGTGGCAACTCGTTTATGGGCAGAAGCAGTTTCCACATCTTGTCATATAATTAATAGAGTTTTTCTGAGACCAATTCTTGAAAAGACTCCTTATGAGATTTTCAAAGGAAGAAAACCAATTGTTTCATACTTCAAGATTTTTGGTTGTAAATGTTTCATTCTTAAAAATGCAAACAATCTTTCAAGCAAGTTTGAGGAGAGATCAGATGAAGGTATATTTTTGGGTTATTCAGCGACCAGTAAAGCATACCGAGTGTTCAACAAGAACACTCAGAAAGTGGAAGAATCTATGAATGTGAAGTTCCTAGAGCAAGACCCATCCAACGAGAGCAGAACAGAAATTGAAGATCCAGAAACAACTACTGCTCCTGAAAATGCAACTCTCAACAAAGAAGCTGAATCATCTCGAAAACCGACACCGAGGGAACTCATGAACAAAGATTGACTCAGCTAGATACTACTCAGTTACAAGAAGATGCTGATGACAGCATGGTACAAAGCAAAAACTGGAAGCATAAATCCAGCCACCCTCAAGAGCTTGCCATTGGAAATATCAGTGAAGGAATTCGAACCAGATCGAAGAATAAAAAGGAAACAAGTAATGTGGCACTAATCTCTGAGATTGAACCCAAAGGAATAGACGAGGCCCTTACAAATGAAAGCTGGATAGAAGCAATGCAAGAAGAACTTCAGCAGTTTAAAAGGAATGATGTATGAGAATTGGTTCCCAAACCCAAAGAAAGAACCATCATAGGTACCAAGTGGGTATTCGAAATAAAGTGAATGAACTTGGTAAAGTAACCAGAAACAAAGCAAGACTTGTAGCCAAAGGCTATTCACAAAATCGAAGGAATAGATTATGATGAAACCTATGCAACAGTAGCAAGATTGGAAGCTATCACACTATTACTTGCCTATGCTTGCTATCAAAACTTCAAGTTATTTCAGATGGATGTAAAGAGCGCCTTTCTAAATGGGTTTATCAAAGAAGAAGTCTATGTGGAACAACCTCCTAGGTTCGAGGAACCAAGAAAGCCAGATCATGTATACAAACTAAAAAAGGCTCTGTATGGATTGAAACAAGCGCCTCGAGCCTGGTATGAACGACTTAGTAGGTTCCTACTAGACAACAAATTCAAGAAAGGTATGGTTGATACAACTTTATTGATCAAGAAGGAAGGTAAGGACATTCTTCTAGTACAAATATATGTAGATGATATTATCTTCGGTTCTTCTAATGAACGATTGTGCAAGAACTTTTCAAAGTCCATACAGGAGGAATTTGAGATGAGCATGATGGGAGAACTTACATTCTTCCTAGGACTTCAAATCAACCAATCAAAACAAGGAACTTTCATCCATCAAGAAAAATATACCAAAGACTTGATCAAGAAGTTTAGAATGGAGAACTGCAAGGAGACTGAAACTCCGATATCAAAGTCCATCAAACTTGATCAGAATGAATCAGGGAAGAAAGTTGGCCAAAAGACTTATAGAAACATGATTGGAAGCAGAATACGTTGTCCTTGGAAGCTGCTGCTCTCAGATTTTATGGATGAAACAGCAACTACGGGACTATGGAAAGGAAGAGGCCAGCACTGAAATAAGATGTGACAATACAAGTGCAATAAATCTCACCAAAAACCCAATTCTACATTCTAGGGCAAAACATATTGAGATCAGGCATCATTTCATCAGAGATCACGTACAAAATGAGGATGTATTCGTGGAATATATTGATTCGAAAAATCAATTGGCAGACATCTTTACAAAACCGCTGGACAAAGGTACATTTAATTCAATATGTAGTAAATTAAATATAATTAATCCTTTTGTATAAAATTTCTTCAAGACAGGATATAGTCTGGAAGAAACATTTGAACCAATCTTCTACATAGCTCCGAGAAGAAATTGATGGTATGTTTAAATTCTAGCGTTTAAATTTTTGTCTGATTAATCCTGGTAAGATATTATTAGCAAAATAATTGATTTGCACAATTTTTCGTACTTGCCTAAGTTATCTACATATATTATCATTTTCGAAAAACTGCTATTCTTAGCCAAAAGTCACGACTTTTCATTTTCAAAGAGTCTATAGACCCCAAAAAGGGCGAACTCTTCACGACATTCTTCACAAATCGTCTTTCAGAAACCCTAAAAGGAAAATTTTTCTCTCTAAAACAAACCAAACCCTCTCCGAACAATGGCTTCGAGATCCTCCATGTCCAGATCAAGATATGTGTCCCCATCTCCCAGAAGAAGATCCAACAGGATTGCTGGCAGAGGACAAAGAGATGTAGAGGGAGGACAGACACATTTCGATCTGACGTAAACTTCTGACGATTCCCAAGACCAATCTCAAAATGCTTCGATTCAAAGGGATGCAACTGAAAATCTGGAGTCTTAGAGAAACTCTCCATCAGATTCTGAGCGAAGAAATGTCTCCAGTAGAGGTACGTCTGGTTTAATCCTGCCTACACCAGAAAACCCTCATTCTGTCATGAGAATGTATCAACGCTTAGTGCAAAATAATGCTACGGAGCATATGAAACTTTATCTATTGAGAGAAAAAGGGTATGCGAATGAACTTCGTCTGGTTCAGGCTATGCAATCTACAGAACCACCTTCCAGACGAAGTGCACAGGGAAGTGAAGTGAGGAGGGAAAATGCCATGGTAGAAAAGGAAGATGATGAACGACTCTATAGAAATTTTGAAATCAGAATGGGAGTTGCAGCAGTGATTAGAAATACCACTGGGAAACTATTCCGGTCGAAAGACCATAAGAACTCCTATATTAGATTGCTAGAACGAGGAGTTATGCATCACCTGATCGTAGACTTTGATTTCTTGGATGTTGCTGATGTAAACCTGCGAGAACATTTTGAAATGTTGTAGATGGACCAATTTTGCACTGAATCTGCTGTTGTTTACCCTCAACTAACAGCTTACTTTTACTCAAATTTGACATTCTTGTCTCCAGATAAAATGCAGTTCAGTGTGTACGATAGGTTTTACGATGTGAGTACGGATGTTAAGGCGACATAATGAAAGTTGAAAGGAGAGCTTTCATGCCAATAGAAGTCACCTATGAGAGGCGTCGTAAGTATCTTACAAAGTCTGTTAGGCCTACTATTACCTATCCTTTCTTAACTTCAGCAAGAACTATTCTGCATAAAATCATCATAAGTTGCATTCGTCCTAAGGCTTCATCAAAAATTGATGTGTCAAGATTTGAGGCCAAACTAATGTGGGCAATTGAGAAGGGAGTTCTATTCTCACTTCCTCACACCGTTCTTTTACACATGTATCGAACAATTTCGAAAGATAAAGGACAGTTGCCTTATGGAGCTTTAGTGACCAAAATCTTTGAATATCACAAGATTGATATACCGGGCGGACTCGCACACTGAGAACTTCCAACCATGGCTATCGATCTTAAAATGATAAATAAGATGAGATTAAGGGATGTTGTAGAGACATGGAGAAGAAAAGAAAAGGAATTAGCAAAAGCATCAACCACATCAAAGAGAAAGGGAAAAGAGATGGCTACTACTGAACCTAGTTCCAAAAGAGAAGACAACTGTTACTGCATGATGAAGATGATGAAGAGGAGACAATTTCTGAAATCCTGGTAAAAATGGGTCAGACTATACATAGAACGACAGGACCAGAACTACCTCCACTAACAGTGACAGAAGAAACTCTTCCTAGTGCAGAACCTCAATCTGATGAGCATGTGGAAATGTCAGAACCAGAGGAAGTTGAGTCTGATAAAGGTGAACAAGAAGTAGGGGAAAATATAGAAGAAGAAGAAATTCGAACAAATGAGGGTGCTATTCCTGATGCTGAAGAGGATAGAAATATATTAGGACAGCAAGGACAGCCAGAAGCATCAACTCAGGGGGAGCATATGTTTCAGACTGGTATTAAAGATATCCTTGCAACTTCATCTGATCGTGCCGATTCTCAGAAGATATTGGTTTTCCTTATGGAAATAAGAGATCGTCAAGTTGCTATGGAAAGCTCTCTCAACTCCAGACTAGAGACTCTCGAGCATACAGTTCATCAATGTATCAACAGAATCGAAGAGTCTGCCACGAATATGGAGGATTTCACCCTTGTTCGGACCCCCAAGAAGAAATCTTCTTAAAGAAATCATCTTCTGGTTTACATTATTTGAAACTATATCAAGTTTTTTTCGGATTTTTCTTAACTTTCAGGATAGACTTTTTGATTGTGACAAAAAAGGGGAGTAAGACCTGAAGACCTGACCTGGATTGGATGGATGATTTTGGGATTTTGAACCTGCATTGGATGTTTGTGTTTGAACTTTTGCTGAATTATTGTTTCTTTGCTTAGTCTATTTTAATTAATGCGTGAAGCATGAATTATCTGATGTAAGCATGTGAGCATCACTATTCCCGTTATATTTGGAAGTATGCGTTGTTAATCATATTTTGCAGGGGACAACAAACAAGAAGCATAAAAAGTTTTGTCACCATCAAAAAGGGGGAGATTGTTGGAAACTCCTAGTTTTGATGTTAACAAATCATTTTATGTAAGTATTTATACATATCTCCAGAAGGAATAAGCCACAGAGTGGTGTATGTTTTTGAGCCTGCAAGTAGCAGAAGAAAAACATACGGTGTTTCTAAGTCTGACCGTACCAAACGGAAGACTTGAAGAAACACAGATTCTAAGTCTGACCGTACCAGACGGAAGACTTGAAGAAACAAAGATTCTAAGTCTGACCGTACCAGACTGAAATCTTGAGCAGACTCAGATCGAAACTTCAGGAACTGATCACCAACGGTCAAGTATTTCACTTACCTTGTTTACATTGATTCTGTTATATTAATTCGATTGCAAGATCAATTAAAGTACAACTTCCAAAGAAGAATGGAGTACTTATGGAAGCCCGGATTCTGATTGTATGGGCGAGCAGAATCCAAGGGGATCTGATCTACTTCCAACGATCAAAAAGACTTGCCTTATAAAGTCTGTCCAGGAAAGGGAAGACTAAACTCTCAAGGGAAGAGCCAACGGTCGAGTGTGGCTTGGAGAATATATAAGGATAGGATGAGACCTAGGAGATAGTAAGGAAAAACAAATTCTAAAGTGCAATTCTGTTCTTCAGTTGTCTAAAAGTGCAATTTTGAGAAGTCATAGTGAATTACTAGAAAGACTAACTCAGTGAGATTCATCATCACCGGGTGCTAACACTCAAGAGTGTGTAATCACCTTTGATCTTATAGTGGAATCCAGCCAATTGGTTGATTGCCTGAAGAGTGGATGTAGGCTTGTCTAAAGCCGAACCACTATAAACTGTGTTTGCATTTTTCTCTACTCTCTCTATTTAATTTCAGTTTATAGATTGCTAAGGTTTTGTTTGAATCATGCGTAAAATTCCTTGACACCTATTCACCCCCCCTCTAGGTGTTAATACTAGTTCTAACACCGAGCATTGCACAGATTTGAAGTTGATTAAGTGAAATTTGTCTCGTTCACTAATAAAAAGTTACCGTCGTCGATTATGATCACTACTCAATACCTAAAAAGTTCTCTTAGGCAAAAAAAGGATCAATCTTTTCATCATTAGAATCTTCTCTCCCAAAATTTAATAAAAATATTTCGGTCCGTATAATAGTTGAGGCCAACATTTGTTAAACAGACACGATGTCATTTGCTATAAGATACTCTTTTTTATTTTTTTGGTAAAGGTAAGTATTATATATGATTTTCGGCCATGCAATGTACAAGAGGTGAAACTCGGCACCATCAGCACTCAATGAGACGACACGTCACTAGAGTGGGGAGGGGGGCAGGTTCACAAAAAGACACAGCATAAATCAAAGGCTATAAGATACTCTTTAATTTCTGCTTATTACAAAAATGTTCAACTATGATTAGATGGATTGAATTAACTGAAATTAAAGTACTTTGTACATTGAGTGCCTTTGCATCATTTAATACAGGAGGATCCACCTAATTTATTTTGTAGTTTACGTACGTCCATTTTCCTTCTCCAACGGGAGGAAAATTGATTTTGTGCAGACTAATTAGCCATTTTATGCCGCAGGAGAAATAGGTTTGATTATCAAGGAGTGCACACGGTTCCACGACTGGTCGTCCGGAGCCCCGATCGCATCTCCGTCTTGGTACACACAATGCGCCATCCGGGCGAGGTTAAAAGCCATCCGCACAAAAGATTGATTGAAGGTCGAGCGATCGACCATATATTTGTTCATCTTCTTCCACGCCATGTCGATTTGTTCTGAAACGCACTCGCGAGCCTCTGACTCGGAGATCCCCTTTTCTTGCATGTAACACCGAATTGAATTCGTCGTCTCTCCCCTCTCCAGCTCAGCCTGTTAGGATCATAGTTTCGCCAATTGTTCTATAAGAAGCTGTTTAAAAGACTATGAACATGTGGATGTTAATTTCACTTGTTTCGCTAGGAGAAAGAAGTGCTTGATTAAGGTAAACTGCGACCCAAGAAAAAATCGGACTAGAGAAAGGCAAAAGGATGCATACCGATGAGGAGGCGATATCATTGGTAAGCCGGAAAATCAAGGATGGCAGCCGCAAGAGATCGTGGTAATGTTCTAGCGATTCAAGCTCCTCCTTTCTCATGGTCGGGCTTGCTAAGAAGTAGGCATGAGTCAACATGACCTGCCCTGACGATGATACCCACCCATTGTTCAAGTACTCTTCAACTCCTGGGACGATCTTGCTGTTACTCCATTTTGCTTCTTGCAAGAAGGCTTTGCACAAGTCATACCACTGCAAAACAACAGACACGCCAAGTTTCCGTCTTAGGTAGGAAATTCCTAGAACTCTGGATGCATTCGCAGTTGATTAGTACGAGGTCAAGTACCAAAGAGGGTTTTTTTCGCGTACCACTTTGGCTAGATACGGGATGACGTTTTCCCCCTTTTCCTTGAGAGTTTCGTAAGCCATCTCGTTCACGCTGTTGTAGAGAGCTAAGAAGCACAACTTCATATAGCCAGGAAGATCTTCCACAACATTGAGGTCCCATCTGAAATCACACAAATGAAAAGGTAAAAAGCTTTCGACTTCTAAAACGCAGGAACATCGGCATCTCCAAGTGATATCGAAGAGAGATGTACCTGCGAACGGCGTCTGTGAATAGCTCCAGTTCGTCCAATGTGCCGAAAACATCATACACATCATCGAGGACAAGGATCAGCGCAAACGCTTTCGTCACCCCTCTCCGACAAATACTGAGCGAAGGCTCGTGGGCAATTCCAACCGCCCAAAAGAAGCACTCCATGAGTCTATCCCTCGCGAAGCTCAACCTTTTAGCGAGGCCAACGTCATTCCACCATCTGCAATAACTCAAGAGTAAAATTTCAGAGTATGCGTTGCAATTTTTCAAATGCATATCAAGCTTTCGTAAGTCCAATATCATTATTGCCCATCAATTCCACCATCAATTGTAGAAATTATCCTTATGAGTTTGTAGACTAACCCTAACATTTCCTGAAGATCTCTTTGGAGAGTTAATTGCGTACTGTCGAAATCCGTCGTGGCAAGTTCTAGAATTTGAGGATTCGCGTATCCACGTCTGCTATAAGCTTCAATGGACCGTCGAGCTTCTAGCAATGGCATTCTACGTTGCAGAGGCAGTTCCAATTCATGTTTCACTTGGTCTTGAAGATCTTTGTCGACGTCGCTTCTAAGGTTTTTGAGATGCTCGATGGCAAATGATCTAGCCTTGTGCAAGATGTCCTCTTCTTCGAAGGCCAAATGGGAGGCCTCGTATAGACTCAGCACGCCTTGGACATCGCCACCAAGGGTCTTCACAAAACTGCCACTTTCGTCCAAGAAGATCTTAAAAACATCTGTTCATTCGTAGCCTAGATTAGTCCATCTGTAGAGAAAGATAAGAAATTCTCTCTTCCTTAACATTTATGTTCATGAGAGGATAAGGTGGGTCCTATGCTAAGAGCTGTTATGGATACTACAGAATAATTGTCTATTTCACATAATCATTTCAAACCTCCACACACAAATGTTTTTGTTTTTTTGATAAAGTAAGTATTATAAACTTTCAAACAAAGTAAACTGTACTTCATATACAAATGTTAGCATACCAAAAACCTCAAAAAGCATCTTGATCCCACTTTTGAGAATCACCTTCTAATTGGGTTTTTGTCTCATCAGATTTTCGACGAATTACCTTGAGAAACTTCAAAGCCGTGCTGTCTAAGAATCCGAAAGCCGAGAGCTGCGCTGTGCAGAGACTTCTGGAGGCTCCTGTTGACCCCTCCCTTAGAAAGACATCTGCCAATAGCTGCCGAAATGTCTGCCTCAAGATGCTGTCCCAGCCCTAAGCGTTGAATGTCGTCAACCAGGGCAATTATGGTCATGGGATCAGCTTTTTCGTCGTTGAGAAGACCTCTCGCTTCTTCTTCCAAAATTTGCGCCTTTTCTCTCTGCCGCTTAACCTACGTTAGACGAATGTAAAATCCACAGCTTAGTTTTTGAAATGCTCCAAAGAGAGAGGAGAAAATCTTCTATCTTAAGGTCGCATTCGGGTGACATACCTAGGATAATGGCACCTATTACTGACTTTTAAGAATTAAATAGTGTCACATGTGTGCAACAAACGTGAAGAGAAACGAGGATAGATGAATTCCATCTTTTCCATGGCATGCTCTAGATCTTGTTTGGCTTATGTTGCTAACTAATCACAATCGGTGGAGAGGATCGTGTTTTCTCCATCCTTGTCTAGAGAAAACCTCCTCTAACTGGTATTCTAATTAATGAAGACAAACATGGACATCACTCACGACTTACAATTTACTTATTAGAGATATGATTGGAGGAAACTAGGATTGGAAGAAAATATAACCAATGAATAAAAGTAACAATCTTAGTAACGAGGCCACGTGATTTGCCAATTATGACAATATAGAGATCAGGACATCAAATTTCATTGTCATAAAGTTATTAGACCAGTGCCTAACAAAAAAGCGCGACACAATCGGGTTTCATCGACAATTTGTCCTAGGATATTTGTCCTCTCTAATTCTGAGACTTCATTTATGTTTCATTGAGAACATGAGGCTATTCAAAATTTCAACAAGACTAATTCCCCCACCGATGCACTGGACTACCCTATCGACATTCACTTGATAATTCTCCACGCCACAAGTGTCCAGTGTGCTGTGCAAGTCTACTTTGAGGAAAGACATCGTAATTCGAACACAGAATCTATCAAATTCGAACCAAGTATCTGATCCCTCAGCTAATCATTATAATTAAGTCAGACCCAAATTGCAGAAATCGTCTTTTACTTTGTTAAGAAAACTTTAGCATAAGTATCTCGTGGAGAGAACGAACGGCTAGTTAGCGGGTGGCTTTTCACCTCGTGGCGAGACCGCCGGCCTTCATCGGCCACGATGGACTGAAGGTAATTGTAAGTCCAGACGGATGGCTGATAATTGGCCGATCTTCGTCCTTCCTGTTGATCAGAGACCGGCGTGCTTGCAGAACAAAGGACGCGACCGTTGGCCCTCCGGGACGAAACCACCGGGAGATGAGGTGGGAACAAAAGACGAAGCGCCATTAGTCACACGAACCGAACCGAACCGGGCCAAACTGAGCCTAACCGAGCCGATAATATATGAAGCGAGAGCTCAGCAAGCAGTCGGTGCACGCCCTCGTTGTACGATAACACTCCCATATTTATACTACCTTTTTCTCCGATTTCCCACGATGCAGAAGTCGGAAAATGCCGATAATTTTTTCCTGATGATCTCGAGTACTTCCAACTCCGCCTCTCGATTTCAAAGCGACGTCCCATTCGTCGTCGTCGCCGCATATCACATCCCCCCATCCTATCTTTTCTTTCTTCGTTTCGCTCGATCACACATTGCTGGGCCTCGCCTCTCGTCTAATCTCTTTTCGGTGTCTCGCTCCATCACACGTTGCCCGGGATCGTCGCTCGTCCACCCGTTGGCCTCGTCGTGATTTTGCTGCGACACCTGGTCGGAAATGCTTGGTCCACGTGAAGCTACGTCGTTCATAGGATCGAAGATTTTCTTTGGGAGGCGTTGTCTCTACGCCATCACCTTTCTCCTGCGACCCGCAGGGAGAGAATCTTCCGCGGGACACGCACTTTAGCGATGATCGTTGCTCTTCCGGAGATTGCGTGGCCCCACCTTCAGGGAAAGGGATCGTCGCCGGAATGTTCAGGAACCGAGTCGAAGACTGGGTTCGTAAAAAGCGAGGATCTTGCGGCGTCGTATCGACAGTCCCTCGGCCTGGGCTTGCAGGCCTCGTTACAGGACTAGATTCCTTTGAATTGTTTGGGTTCATGGTGGCGTCGGGCCCCGATCAAGCAAGCGGCTCTCCTCATCGCTTACGTGAAAATCTCTTGACGCGCATCGCAAATGGAACCTAGTATTAGAGATTAAGCACGGCTCCGGAATAAAACCTAAAATCGAAAAACCGAATTGGTGAAAACTTATCTAGTTTTAAGTTCCAAACAAGAAGTTTTAGGTTTTATTTTGATGACTAAATTTCAATTCTAGATAGGTGGAAGTTGAAATCCAAAACTAATTTTTGTGTTTTTTTTATTTATGGCTTCACGCAATCATATGATATTCCATCTAGAACTACTAGTATGAGCTTTCATTTTATGACATTAATTGAGATTTTTCTATGTGTATAAATATAAGTTGTAGTCGATGAATTGATAGTAAGTGATAATTATTAAAGATGATGATTTACGATGATTATTCGATTAAAAATATGGGTCTTGAAACCAACCCTACTAGGGATAGGATAGGCTAGAATTTGTGACAAGGTAGGTTAAAAGTTTCAACAAAAAATGAAAATTATTCTAAGAGTTAGGTTTTAGATTCTAAGTGAAATTATACTAAACTTGCGACCGCTTGCTCTGGTGCAGCATAAATCCAAACTGAATATTTTCAGATTTGACTCAGTCGACATAGGCGAGCATGGAAGACCTTTGTAAACCATTCAGAAACGTGAGCTCCAGGAAGAGAAGGGGGTAGTCTTCGCTTCGCTGCTAAGCAAACGGGGACGGACCGTAACGTTTGTCGAGTTCAAAAAGGGTAAAAAAAATTTACGTGTAACGATCCCACCTTATCGAGGGCCATTGCCACTGAACCGATCGCTTTTGATAGGTAGGCTCTTGATTTCACTCAACAGCATTCAATCGCCTTCCTCTTTCAGTAATCCAAACTACCCATCTTGTTATTCGATGTCAAAACGATCTGTTTGGACAATTATCTTGATTCTTGGGTCGCTTGAAAGTGGTTGGAATTCTTGGTTCGAGGAACAGACACTACCCCCGCCGGCGGGATCAGCTCTTTGTGTCGACTAGATATTGCACTCTAACTGGTTGATGAAATTCCCAGGGGACTCACTGCAAATACTCACTCACATAGTCACATTGGCCCTACTTTCCGTTATCTGCTTGTGTTCTTTCAGCGATGAGAACATTTACAGTTCAAAAGTTGTCTGGGGCTACTAGTTACTTGGCATGACTGGATTATGGATCTCGGTTTGAATATCAGTTGCCACTCTTCCCCCCTCCCTCGAATTTTTGCGTTCTGTCGGTTATGTCTATTAAATTGTTACATTTCACATTCAGTATTTCTCTCATTTAGAGCTCGGTTGGTTTATGAATGCCTGCATGTAAGATATGGTGCTGGAAATATGTTTAGGGTTCAATTTGGGCGCGACTTCTTTATCAAGCAATTAGCTTAAAGCTTTTGTGCAAAATAGCATCTAAAAGTTCTAGCTTAGCGTGGTTAGAAAGGTTGTAGATGCTTCTTCACCTGTTTTTTTCTCCTTACAGTGAGCATCAGGAAAACTATAAAGATCAAAACTGAAGCTTGTCAACTGAATCAGATTAACGTGGGATATGTTGTGTCTTAAAATCTAAAACAACATTAGGTCAGAAATGTGTCATTGTTTCCTTTAACCAGTGTGACTTCAGATACGTGTATTTTTTTAATATCTGCAACTAGAAGGAACAGGTGCAAAGGTTCCAATGAAGTTGTGACTGAATCCATGTCTTTGATTCTGATGCTATTTGAAGTATATTCTAATTCGGAATCCATACTCTTGCACTTGAATTATTGAATTCTAATGTTGTGTCTGAAAATTTCTGTCTAAATATTGACAGATGGGGGAGCTTGCTGGCAATAAACATGTCGAGTATATATTATCAGTTGAAAGGGTATCAGTATACAATGCCCTTCTTGTGTTTTCTACCAATATGTGAAAATGACTGGGTACATTAGGATCTGCTATCAGGTATTTCAGTTTTTTACTGATTTAGTTTTTTGGTGATCTTGTGGTCAGAGGAAAGATGATTTCCATTCTGTGCTTATGGAGCATTTGAGAATGAATGGAGCTTATTGGGGATTGGCCACACTGGATCTTCTTGGAAAACTTGATGCTGTGGATTCAGAGGACGTTGTTTCGTGGATCATGAAATGCCAACACGAGTCTGGTTTGTATGAATATGTAGATCTCTTGGCTTCTTTCTTGTGCTTACCCACATTAAAGATGCATCTAACAGATTCTAACATCTGAATAATTTGTCTTTTAGAATAGTCCTATACTCGTGCTACTTATCTGTCTAAACTTTCCATTTTGGGGGCTAGGATACTGTGACTCTAATCTATTAATGACAGTGTCTCAGGAGTGATTAATGTTGGTGTTGCTGTGTTTTCTATAGAACTCTAATTCGAAAGAGCAAGTCTGAGCATCTGTCAGGGCTCTTTCTGCAGGTGGCTTTGGTGGAAACATTGGACATGATCCTCATGTGCATTATACACTCAGTGCTGTGCAAGTTTTGGCCCTTTTTGACAAGTTAGATGTTCTTGATATCAATAAGGTGACTGGTTGTATCCTTCATTCCTTTAGAATAGAGCATTCTATATATTCAACTCTTTCATGGATAAAGTGTTTATGTTTTTTCTTTTTTCAGTTTTGAATGTCATTTAGTAATAAACTTATAGAGGACAAACTCGTTAATCATTATTCTCTGTGTTTCTTTTGAAGTGGTCGGCAAATTTGTCTACTTTTGGATGTGATGGAGCTTTTGTTAATATTATTGCTTTGCCTGTATATTGCCAGCCAAACATAAATGAGGAGGCTCTCCTCTGAGGTTGATTTTCTTATTGTTGGATAATTTTCGGCATGAAAGCCTTTATATTGCTGTGCCTATACTTAAACTCAGATGTCACATCACTGCAAAAAGAAGATGGATCCTTTTCAGGGGATACATTGGGAGAAGTTGATACTCGGTATGTCCTTGTCATTCACTTCTGGGATGTTCGTGCTTCTTAGGGATGTCGCTCAAATATTCAGAATTCATGTCATAATTTTTTTTCTCTTCAAAGATTCTCGTACATCGCCATATGCTGTCTTTCGATACTAAAACGCTTGGATTCAATGGATGTGGAGAAGGCTGTCAAGTACATTGTGAGTTGCAAAAATATGGATGGCGGGTTTGGTTGCACTCCTGGTGGAGAGTCCCATGCAGGGCAAAGTATGTCATAACCTTATACTGAAACTTTTTCATTGATTTTACTTTCTGATAGGTGCTTTGGAAGTCAAACATTTGTGTACATAGGGTAGCCTCTTTATGTGGGTGCAAAGAATATTGTGCTATAACCACAAAATTAAATTCTGTTCTAGGTGGTCAAGAGAATGTTTGAAGTGCTTTTAGTTTGCTCGATTTTGAATCTTATAAGCGCTTGCAACTTTTGAATCACATAATGATAATTCCATCTGCTCATCCATTATATTTGGAGCCGAACGGTACCTTTAGCATATGTGACAAGATTATTTAGAAGTATCTGGATGAACATTTGGTGGCGTATCTCCTGCTTCTATTGATATCCATGATATACTATGTCAGATTTAAACAATTAATTTCACTTTCCAGCCAACCATCTTATGAGTTTTTTACAGAGAGATGTGAAAACCTGAGCTTTGGTCAATGATGACATGCACAGGGCAGTAGTTAAGAATAGTTGGAATTTATTTTTGTAAGACTTTTTATAAGTGGACAAGCTGGCTTGGACTTAATTCCCTACTAAGTTCAGTGGCTTTCCTATGAAATGGTGGCAACCCATGATTGTTTGCAACAGAATATGTTTATTGTCACCACCGAGGATGGAGCAGGCAATATGAAACTGATAGGAGTGGAGAAGAGATGGCAATTTGAAAATAGAGGGTTACAGAATAGTGTATACAGAGTTTAAGGAAAATTAGTTGCCTGATTAATTTTTTTAAGATATAGATGGCAACTGGAAAATCAATTTGAGTTTTATTGTCCTTTTTCATGTCAAACGCTTTTGGTTGTCCTCAACAGTTAGGGTCAATTTCAAATTATCTTCAGCTGTGGCTTTTGCCTCTAGATAATGGTTGCAACCTTTTTCACATTTAGTAATGGAAGTTGTAATTGTACAATTGGTATTTCTGCAACCTTTACTTGACATATGATGAAAATGTTAATGAGTTGTATTTCGACATGTCATCCTGTAGCATGTAAACATGTCATTTTTTACATGGATTCTCAAATTGAAAGCCTATAAGCAAGAAGTGGAAACTAGAGAGAGCAGCTTCAAATTTTTTTTTCTGCTACTTGCTTTTATGCGTTGGATTTTGATTGGCTCTTGATGCGAAAGACTAGTTGATGGAGAAGCCAGTAGGCTGCAAAAGGAATCAGTGGTAAAGACCCCTTAAGAGATTTCCTGTGTATTTTATTTTCACTTTTATCTTCATGGATTTAAGCAAATGAATCAAAGAGAGATTCACACAGCCATTCCTGCAGTATTATGTTGTGTGGGTGCTCTGGCTATCACGGGTTCACTCCATCACATTGACAAGGATCTTCTTGGCTGGTGGTTATGCGAGCGTCAAGTCAAATCCGGAGGGTTGAATGGCCGCCTGGAGAAACTTCCTGACGTGGGCACCAGAACTAATGTTTAAGCTAATTTCATGTGAATATTATTGTCAAAGTCTCTACTCATCTTGTTGCATTGTCACAGGTCTGCTACTCCTGGTGGGTCCTGTCTAGCTTGATTATGATTGACAGAGCTCACTGGATTGACAAAGAAAAGCTCATCAAATTCATCTTGGACAGTCAGGTTATTTAATTGAATGTCCTTCCTAGGATGCATGTAGAACTAGAAATCTTTCAGGTTATAGAATTCCTGTCTTATGTTTTTATTTTCAGAGAACTCCTTTGATCTGGTGGCTTTGTGATTTCAGGACACTGAAAATGGTGGAATATCTGATAGACCAGATGATGCCGTAGATGTGTACCATACATATTTTGGAGTGGCCGGTAATTAATAATTAGATCTTGGCATGGACCTATGCAATCTCTCAGTTGAAATTGGCTCATCGTATGAACTGAATAAGCGCATTCGGTGTTTTCTTGATATTGTACCATAAATCATGCGACATATTGAAAATGAGTGTCAACTTTTATGTGGATGCTATATCAACCTGCAATTAAACTCAATGCCAATATTAGCTGATATAGGCTCATCCTAATGGACTTTTCATTCTCTCGTCTTTTCGGTTGTTTTCTCCCTCTTGCTTTTCTTTTCCTTCTTTCCCTTCTTCATCCTTCTCTTCTTCTACTGGTTCAGGGGTTGTTTCATGCCTTCCAGTACACTTTCTCCCGCTAGAGTCATCTCTGGGCATATTGCTAATCTTTTCTGTTTGGCGGGTGTTTTCAGGTCTTTCACTTCTTGAGTACCCAGGAGTTAAAGCCATAGATCCAGCATATGCCTTGCCGGTCAATGTAGTCGAAAGGATTTTCTTTGGCAGATGTTCAACCTGACAGTCTGGACCGCAAACAAAAAATATCACATTGTCGTGATATTTTAAGTTCATCAGCTTCTGCTTTGAGGGAGGCCGGGAGAAAAGCAGATCTGCAGATCTGCAGGTGGGAGACGGCAAGAATAAGCAGAGAAAAGATAGAAATTTTGCTGTAAAATAGCGAGACTTTTGATCAATTATGATGGTTCCGAGATGGTTCTCATAAAAAAGGAAACTTGATCTCATACATTATGCCCCGCATGTTTCACAGTTTTTCTCTGGTTTTGGAGTATGGATATGCGCCATATTGCGGAAAGTGCATGTCTTCAACTGTAGACCAATATCTCTTATGCTGCTTCGATGTCTATTAAAGCTGCGTAGAAGATTTAAGAGGCTTTTGATTCTGGATGCGCGTGCCCAACAATAGTCCTTCATAGAGCTATCAGTCCTTGCATCTTTTTCCTCACAAAGTATAGAAGTAAAATCGGCGCATGAGAACGATATTGCAAAGTAGGTGATGATGCTCACGTTAACTTAAGGATGATCAGCAAACTCGTGCACGATTGCTGTGCTCTGAAAAGTCGAGGCCTTCGCGTGGAAGGACATGGAAAGATGGACGATGGGAAAGCTTGTTAGGGAACATTTCTCGGGCTCATCAGTATGAGCAAGGATCGGCATGTGAAGGAATGATATACATTGGGATGTTATTCCTTGAAAGGGCCGACAAATGAATGAGAGGGGTTTGAGTTAGGTTGAAATTGATCAGATTTATATAAAACAAAAACCACAACCCGTCCTGTACCTAATTCATTTACTAAAATGCTTTTAAATTTAATCTGGCCTATGAAAATTTGTATCCATCTAATTAATTCACCTTTAAGCTTCCCAAATGAAGTGGGACCAGATGCCAAATGAAGCGAGAACCCATCGTTTGGTGAAGTGGCGACGACATTCAAGTCCTTTTCTCTTACCTCCTCAAAAGCCTTCGCAAACACTGCGAAAGATCTAATTATATGCGTATAATCAAATGGTACGTGAGGCTAAAAAGCTCAATGCCTTCCTTGGAAACAGTTTCCTTTCTATGAAATGGCGGTGATCGGAGTGAAAATGAAAAATGCCTGTCAAAGAGGGCGGCGGAGGAAGGAGTGGAGCAGAAGCGGCCGACCATCGATCCAATCGGAGACCGGACAATGCAGAAGATACATCATCATCGGGTCCAGCAGTGTCCCCCCTCTAATTATTTGCGGGCGTGCTTCGTTTGGCTGTTCGAGGGGGAGGTGACCCTTTTGTCTCGTCTCCACACCCGACCCCTCTTTCAGAGAATAAAAGTAGCACCATTTTCAACGTGCCCGGCAGAAATTTGTGCAGGAATCGCTACATAGAACAAGAAAAATCCAAACGACAATTATAGAGCAATAAATAGGGAGGATTTCGTCATTTTTAATATCTTCACCGTTCTCTTGTCAGATAGGAATAAGCATGATTTCATAGTAAAATCTAAAAACCATTCCAAATTCTAAAATATATAGATAAGTTTCACGTTTCAAAAATTAATGAACATATATCCACATGTAGTTTCCAAGTAAAACCTACTTTGAAGAATTTTATAATTTTTAATATCCCGACGATTCTCTTGTCAAGTAGGATGAGCATAATTTTATAGTAAAATTGAGAATTTGAGAACCGTTTTAGAATCTAAGATATACTAATTAATGTCTACATTCTAAAAATTATAAAACATATTCATTAAAGTTTTTCGAGTACGCTCGTGAATGCAATTGTCAAGATCATAAAGACGATCAAAATGAGGCTCGAAGAGTCAAAAAAAAGAAAAGAAAACTACGGATCCTCCGTTGAAGAAAGAGGCTTTCATAATAGATGAGAGAGGGGGGCATCGTTCGTCAATCCATAGGGATCACGTGCGACGGCCTAAACCTCGGCACGAAGGTCAACTTGTTGTGCTCTACAACCTTTGTCATTTTTCCATCGTTCGATGGATTTCATCGAAACCAAGCACGGCCGTCACAGTACCCTGCCCACTCCCGACTTCGACTCGCGTGCAAGCCCCCTTCTCGTCTACGACGCTTCACGGACGCACCCGTACGAGGAAAAAAACATAAGAAATCATCCACAGAATGGAAGTCCCTATTCTTCTCCAACTTTGATTATAGAATCCATCTTGTCTAGGGCGGCTCCTAGAAAGATTTGATTAACGTGACGAGTAATAGATTAGAACTAATTCAAAATGGGCGAAGCCTAGACAGGCCACGCCTCATCCTATGTCCTCCCATTTACCTTCTGGGCAAGTAAAATGCCCCTCTTGATCAACCTATATCACTTAGAATATGACATCGGCGAGTCTCTTTAGGCTTTTATTATGGGTGATGGGGAAAAGTGAAGATGTTCCATGTAAAAAGAAAGGGAAGTTTTATCCATTCATGGGGTTGTGACACGTCGGAAGTGGCATATTATTTGCAAGAAAAGGAAGGAATTTAGAAGAGTAAAGTGAAAGTGTCGTGCTTGTAACAAAGCATGCACCCCGGCACCTATGCCTCTACATTCGGGTCATGTGGTGCGATTTCCTCTTCCGAAGTTTTCTAATTAGGGAATTGAACTTCAATATGATGCCGGGATCTCCTATGTTCCAAGGTAAATAAAGATGGGTAGTTATCCACTTTGAAATTAACCCAATGATAAGGACATGTTCCTATATACTCAATTTAGAAACCAATTTTTGTAGGTTCTAATTTGGTGTCCGTGCTTGTGCTCCTCTGATTTGCTAGCTAATTATGATCATGCCTCTGAATTATAAAAAAGAAAAAAAGTAGTATCTATAGAGTCACTTTCTTTAAAATATTTGGTGATTCTTAAAGCTTAACATAAAAGTACATTGCTTAAAATAGGAAAAGATACTAAACTCAAGCTAAAATATGCCCAAAAAAGATGAATAAAATGGAAAATGACAAAGAGGGATCGGCCATGATTTTTACCTTTGCATAAGGGTATATACAACATTATTCACTTCAATAGAAAATGTGTCTAGTAAAAATATTATTTTGTTTAAAAAGGAATTAATGACACATAAAATCTCAAATTTATATATTTATGGTAAATTTACCTTTAATTTACTTTCTTAAATTTTACCATTAAATTATTAAATTAAATGTTATGCCAATTTAGAGTTTTATCCTCTTCGGAGATTTTCATGTTATTAATCGAACTTAATAGAAATTAATAAAAAATAAATTTGTTATAAATGCAGTAATGTGAGATTTTTATTATTAAAAAATGAATTTATAGTAAATTTATCACGATTTATAAGTGTACCTATTAGCGATTTTTCTTGATTTTTTTTTTTTCTGGTGGGAGATTTTTCTCGGTATCGACCGTTTGGAGAAATATCATCTTTCCATATGCGTCCAAGCGAAATAAATTTGAAAGACGAAAAGAGGAACCGATGTTATTAGGGAAGGCATAAAAAGCAACGCCCAAAATATCTCGGGCCACGTTGGGGCGCACAATTGGCCTGTCACATATTTTTGGCCTCGTACGATTACAGGCTTTTTCATTTTGTATTCGTTCTGCAATTTTTAAGTTAATATAATAATTATAAATAAATAAAAAAAAGGAAAATGAAGGATCCATGCGCCTGGCCCCTGCCGTTGCTCGAAAACGAGCGAACGAGCACCGTACGTGACGGTACCTTTCCTTCTTCTGTCATCACGGTCAGGACGGGACCTCCCAGACCCTGCAGTCCTTCTTTTATTAGCATGGACGCGATTGCAGCCTACTCCCCCTCCCCCACTCCATTTCAAAAGTTTCATTTACTCCATTTTCTTTTCTTACAAATACCCAAGAAAAAAAAAACCTAAAATTATGCATATTGATATGAACTCAAGATTTTTAATGGCATAAAATTATTCTTTTGAGTGTCTTGATAAGTAAATTTAGGATTTTTTGTGATATAAAATATATTCAGGATATTTATGTGACGGTGAATATGATTTGAGATTTTGTTTTTGTAAATAATGACTTTTAATTCTCTTTTTTTTTTTCTTTTCTTGACAGTTTGATCCATTCTTGATTTAAAAATCGACCATTCAATCCTACATGGAATTCACTGCAGATAAGGCTGTTCACGAGGGGGAAAAACAAGGTAGTAGAAATATGACTGGCTTTTGTTGGAGCGCATCGAGCACTATGAACTGGAACCCCCCCCTTCCTCTTCTTCCCCCAA
This sequence comes from Corymbia maculata, assembly GCA_014182735.1. Lineage (NCBI taxonomy): Eukaryota > Viridiplantae > Streptophyta > Magnoliopsida > Myrtales > Myrtaceae > Corymbia > Corymbia maculata. The sequence continues at coordinate 6,575,172 of CM024692.1, forward strand.
CTTGCCCATCCCTCTTTCCCCCTAATTCCCTCACGAAAGAGGGAACCTGCCCATACCCCATTTGAGAAATCCTCATCAATGTCAACATGTCCCAAAAAAAAAAAAAAAAATCCTCATAGACACCATCAACCCTAAATGCAACCTCCTATATATATACGTATGTATGGGAGTAAAACCCACGTTCATGATAAACGTGATTAATGTTCGCGGATTACCATCTAATCATTATGAAGCCGAGGAGGAGTTATGGCCAAATTGCTGCTCTATTCAAACCTTTACGTTGTTCATTATACACATCGGATTCGACAAATTGAAAAGGTCACACGCTTACATTTATCACGTTGAAGGTGTGGTTCCCGCACCTCGAGGCTCGAAAAGACGGGAAATAATTGCCCGAGGCGTGGCGGAGAATTTAAAATCGCCAAAATGATTTCTCTCTCTCTCTCTCTTTTTCTCTTTTCTTTTAATATACGTGACAGTGCATGAATCCACTTTGGGTCAGTGTCCAGCTGGCACTGCCGTCAGCAAAAGTTAAAATTAAAAAGAGAACAAAAAAAAAACCAAGAAGAAGGAGGGGGAGGGGAACGTGGACCCCACTCTACCCCCAATTCCCCAAGCCCAAACGCGAACACGCCCCCCCAAAAGGAGGAGGGACCCCGCCCATTTTAACGTCGAGGACAACTGGACAACTGGACACAACCACTCCCACCAGCTGTAGCTGTCCACGTGTCGCCCCTCCACTGGCCCTCATCTGTCCCGCCGGTCGCTTTTCCGACAGCGACGTGTCCGCGTACAGTGTGCCCCCTCGCGCAGTGACCAGCTCTCGCCAGCTCATTGGCCGCACCAACGGCTCGCATTTTCAATTTCAATTTTGACCTCGACCCGCATTTTCTTTTCTTTTCCTTTTTTTTTCTTTTTTTGGTTTTTTCTGTCGGCCTCCCGTCTATAGAAATAGAAATCCGGAAGGAAGAGGGAGGGACGTGGCTGCGCACGTGGCGCGCGGCCCGAGTGACGTGGCAAGTGAGTGAGGCGGAGCAGCGAAGCGAAGCCAATGAGAGAAGCGGCTATAAAAGGAGGGGTGCTCCCTCTCACTCCTTCACTCAGTAGTGAGATTTCGTAGTGAGTGGCGAGAAACAGAGCAAGCTTCAGAGCTTGTCAAGGAAGCTTCTGCTCTCTCTCTCTCTCTCTCTGTCTTCTTCAATGGCTGTCGTCCCGGTCTTGTCCAAAGCGTCCGTGTCGTTGGGTTTGTTGGTGGGTCTCGCCTTGTTGGTGGGTCTGGTCATGGGTGCGAGGTTTGAGGAGCTCTACCAGCCGAGCTGGGCTATGGATCATTTCGTCTACGAAGGAGAGGTCCTTAAGCTCAAGCTCGATAACTCCTCTGGTAAAAATATTGACCAGAAATCCTCTTTTTCTTGTTCTTGAACCGAGAAAAGAAAGGCTAAAACCCAAAATAGAGTGCATTTCTTGATTCTGAGATGAGATACCCATAACGGTCCCTGCAACGGTTGATGGTGGTTTCTCATTATCGTCACTGTTGGGTCGGGGGCGTGTGCGTTTTTACATGTGATGCGCGTTTACTTACTTCCGAAAGAGGCTTGATAAGATCGGTTCTTTGGTGAATGAAAGGGAGTAGATGAAGTAGATAGTTTCTGACTCCTCTGTTGTTGTGTTTTTAGGCGCTGGGTTCGGGTCGAAGAGCAAGTACATGTTCGGTAAAGTCACCATCCAGATCAAGCTCGTCGAGGGCGACTCTGCTGGGACCGTCACTGCTTTCTACGTGAGTAAAACCAACCCCAAAATGTCTCTGTCTTTCTTTCATTTTAATGAGTGGATTCATTGAAACGGGCTTAGGATAATGATGGAGGATTAACAAAAGGAACGAACAAAAGGTGAGGTGAGAGAGAGCTTTTATTTCTCATGTCTCCGGGTCCCCCAGTAAACAACGAAAGGTCGCCATCAGCCCCATTGAATTCAGTTTGACATGTTTCCTGCTTCAGACAATTTACTATTGAATTCTACAGAAATATACAATGCGCCTGTACCGTACCGCCACCCCACCATTCGTTGTAGCTCGCTACCTAGGGAAACCTGACCTTCACGGTCCCTATTTCTGAATCCCGTGAACCCCTTGAAAGAGAAACATTTCACTTGATCATAGAGTCGTTATGATGATGTCATGAGACGTGTGTCCGCGAGTTTTTATAATGTCGTGGTGATGTTGCAGATGTCGTCGGATGGACCGAACCACAACGAGTTCGACTTCGAGTTCCTAGGCAACACCACGGGGGAGCCGTACTTGGTGCAGACCAACGTGTATGTGAACGGCGTGGGCAACCGGGAGCAGAGGCTCGGCCTCTGGTTCGACCCCACCACGGACTTCCACTCCTACTCTGTCCTCTGGAACCAGCGCCAAGTCGTGTATGTCCCTAAACATACTCTCATTAGTGTTAACACACAGTAACCGTTAATTACAGCACGTGTCGCATGTTTTCCATGATGTGTTGGCCAGGCTTAGATGCACACCATGCACTTACTTAGAATACTCTAGTGAGACATTGATGATAAATCTCGATTGATAGAGATCGATCGAACGGGTCGATGTCATGTCATTGATCTTATTCGGTGCGACTTCATATTTCTAAAGCTGCATCCGAAAAAAACAAAAGAGGGGTACCCTGAGAAAATGGAGGGAATCTTGGGGAGGACACTATTGTGTGGACTACACATGCAGAGGGACCTCCATTTGTCTATTCTCTCCTGCTTTTGCTTTGTCGCGCATACCAATCTTCTGCGCATCACATTCCTTTTTCCGTACGTAACACGGGTTCGTCGTCCTCATTCCTCAATACTAGGGCAAGATTTTCGAGGTTAATATGCCCTAACGAGGGTGATCACGTGGTATCTACTGTACTGTAGTACGCTCTGAATCGAAGATGACGTTTTGGGTTTTTTTGATTTTTGTCGTGTGGTAGGTTTCTTGTGGACGAGACTCCGATCCGCGTGCACACCAACTTGGAGCACCGGGGCGTCCCCTACCCGAAGGACCAGCCCATGGGCGTGTACAGCTCGATATGGAACGCCGACGACTGGGCCACCCAGGGCGGACGCGTCAAGACCGACTGGACCCACGCCCCCTTCGTCGCTTCCTACCGTAACTTTGAGATTAATGCGTGCGAGTGCCCGGCGACCGTGGCGGCAGCCGACAACGCCAAGCGGTGCAGCAGCAGCGCGGAGAGGCGGTACTGGTGGGACGAGCCCATGGTGTCCGAGCTGAACCTGCACCAGAACCACCAGCTCAAGTGGGTCCGGGCCAACCACATGATCTACGACTACTGCAAGGACACGGCCCGGTTCCCGGTCATCCCGGTCGAGTGCGAGCACCACCGTCACTGATTGAGGAATTCCCACGTGGAACGGGATCGACCGGCTCCACGGTCATGGAAGTTTGTGGATTCTAGGGGGGGCAAAGGTTGGGTTTTGTGAAAAAGGTCATAAGAAAAACCGGACATGTTCTCCATGTTCTTTGATATCTTTCTTTTAAATTTTTTGGCGGTTGTGTATGTTTGTTGCAGCATGTAATATAATTTCTGATTCGATCAAAAATCCTGTGCACAAAATCTCTAAATCTTCTCGTCATTGGCCAGAATGGGTATTGCGAAAAACTTGCGAAAGATAGAATACGTCGGTTTTCTTCTATCCTGTCTCTGGTCTAGGGATGACGCTGGGGGAATGTTATCAGTGCACTGAATCACGAGCCGCGTCGTCGTCCCTGGGGCCAGTCTCTCCCTCAGAGCAGCGTGGGGACCGAAAGCGAGAGAGAGAGAGAGAGAGAGAGAGAGAGAGACGCCCTGTCGTGATCGGGTTCGTGTTTTTGGTGGGGTTCGATCCAAGAACACTGCGAAATTGTCGCAGCTCACAAGCGCCATGATTTGAAATCTTAAAAGACTCGATGTTTATCTTGGAGCTGCTTCCATATCAAAATTCCCTTACAGGCTATGGCCCCTCTCGTAACGTCGTGTCCGAATTCTCACTAGTTTGTCATTCCATCGATCGCTGCAGTAGAAAAGATCAAAGCTGCGCGGGCGTGAAACGATTAGAAAAGATTCTTCACGTCTCCCACTGTCATCCACAGCTTCCGGACAAGATGCACAGGAGGAGTGACGTGCTGAGGAAGCCAAAAGCCGAGCGACCCCTCTCGTCATAATTTGCCATGATCTTTTGAAAAATTTGCCAGTGCTGCAACGTGGGGGCCAAAGAGGACGTGCATTTAAATCTCAAACCAGCCAACTCCCTGCAGAGGAATTGAGTGATATTGAATGGTGACTCGACGGATCGGTACGAAAGCGCTCATGGCTACGAGCGGCAATGATTCGCAGGAGAAGATATTTAGGACTTGAGAAACTAGACTGGTCTTAGGCGAGAGCCATGCTCATAACATTGTAGGATCTTAGCGAGAATTTTTCTATTTTCGAAACCCAAATCGAAGTTCCTGCACTCTTCGATGTAATCAAAATGACCAAAGTTAACTTTGGTCAATTAATTCAATCAGTTCATCGATAGTCGGCAAGTATGATGGTCCTGAGTATGTTCCTACACATATTTTATATGTATCTAGTTGCTAGTTTTAAAAGATATCTTGAATTAACTATGGTTATAGGTACAGTTTTTGCTATAATGACTACCAACTTTTAACGTGTAACAGGTTATTTCTTACCTTGAGACCAAATTGTTTATTGGGTGGTCAAAATTGTACGGGAAGCTATTCTTGTAGTAGGATCCACTTTAGTAGGGTTATTATGCATATACACTAACCAACGAATTCTCAATCGTTGCCACTTTTATGAGATCAATCCATTGTACCGGACCTTAGGTGAGTTCTCACAAACGTTCAAGGATGAATTATTGCTGCCACTCGAAATCTCGTCCTGCCAATAACTTCATGAAAAAGCACAACGATTATCATGAGAAGGGGTGGAGTAGCTGAGGAAGTGATGGCCATCTTTATTTCCACATAAATGCATTACAAGGGCTGTACGCGCGCACCCATTCGGTCCGAAAGAAAGGGGAAAACGTCGGCCGGGGATGAATGAACCGATCGCCTCTCGCTCGGTCGCAGGGTGGTCCCTCTTTTTTACCTAAAGAGCCAAACTTTTGGCATAAAGGGTTAGAACTGTGGATTCATGAGTGAACATGAACAAAGAAGCATTATTGCATGTCTCAGATATCTTCTCTACCTGACAATCGCATGAACCACGACCACACAGACGTTACTCTTGCATGGCCATGCTCCGAAAACCTAAACGGTTGACACATAGATAGATCTCCGCTATTTTACCAGATTCTTTTTAAAGTATTTGGTGTGTTGAGACATTTTATATACGGATTATAATTGGAATTGTTCGGTTTGCAAAAGATTTTAAAAAAAAATTGACAGCCGTTGTTTCACTTTTACAACGTAGTTTTACCATGTTGATGATTTGACTCTTTACCAACTGTTGGATTGTAAAGCGAACTTTTTACTATACCTTAAGAAAGATGGGGTGAGGATTTAGAGGAGATTGAAAAGGAAAAGAGAAATTTATGCAAAAAAAGGGAGGAATTTCCATCAACAATCAAACCGGGACGACCAACTTTTCTGTGGTGTCGGGAGGGACTTTCGGGGCATCCGAGTCCAAAAGCAAAGGCATATTATAATGACATCCGGACAAGCCCCAATGATCGATAAAGATGGAAATTTTTGGGAGGTGCTAATAAAAAAGCCTAAAAAATAATATTTTATTTAATTCAATCAGAAAAAAAGAAGGGATTGGTGCTTATCAAATGGGCAGGTGAAATTATTGCAAAAGCAGTTCATCAGTTGTCGCGAGGCTACCACAGCTGGTAAATAAAATTTTATTATCAATATTAATACCACAAAAAACACCTATATCACTAAAACTCCTAATGATATAAATAATCCAAAATTTATATGTATCATTTATATCAATGTGACATACATCCTAAATAGAATTGAAATAAAGTATATATATTGTACACATGTATAAATTTAGGAGAAATTTTCAAATAAAGACTCAATATGCTTTCATGTTCTTGAATAAGGGACATGAAGTAGACTTTATTTTAAATAAAGGCCTAAAATACCATATCAATCTCAAATAAGGCCTTTAGGTGATTATGATTATTTCAAATAAGGATCTAATCTCATCAGCCGGTAAAAAATTATATTTTCATCCAAACATAATCTAAATTTAAATCAAATTAGATTAAAAATTAAAAGGAAAAATACAAGCATGATGGTTCCTTCTCACCTGTGGCCGTTGCCCCATCATTGGTAAGGCAATGTTGATGGCTAGCGAGGTCGGGGGCAACCCCCTTCCCGACCAGAGGCAAAGGTTAGTAGGCCCTCACCAGAGATAGGAGAGAGTGGCAACCCTCTCCCATATCCGAGCGAGGGTTGCTCATCTTTGTTGTGGTCTAGGTGAGGCTCACTGACCCTCGCCTAGTACTCATGGACCTCAATGAGTGCTGGCAAGCCTTGCTCGACTTTATGAGAGGTTGCCGCCCTCTCCCATCTCTAGCAAAGGTCATCACCTCTCACCTAGACATTGTCGACCCCACCAACAATGGTGCAACGACCACTCCCAATTGTATTTTTCCTTCTTCTTCTTTTTTAAGTTTTAGTTTTTAAGTTTGTTTATTATGAAAAGAAAAAAATGAAAAAAAAAAAGAAAAAAAAAAGGGAAAAGGTTAAAAATATTTAAAAGATGAAATTGTCCTTCATAGCTAATAAGTTTAGACTTTTATTTGAGATTGATATAGTCACTTAAAATGCTTATTTGAAATAATATCCACTTTAGATCTTTATTTAAGAAAATGATGGCATTTCAAGCATTTTATTTGAAATAATGTTCACTTTAAGCACTTATTTGGAAAAAGAAAAAAAAAACACTTTATGCCCTTATTTGCAATTTTCTTTAAGTTTAGATTTTTTCATGACACAAAAAAAATTGAGAGTATTTGCACCATAGTGAGTAAGTTTAGGATTTTTTATAACATAAAAAGAATTAGGGTATTTTTGTTCTAGTAAAGATAATTTGAGTTTATTTATGATATTTGCCTAAACTATTATTACTTGTTTTATTGAGATTTGATAGGCACTACGATGCTGCAAGGCACATTTATCGAATTCACGTAACTGAAGGCAGTTTTAGGGGTGACTAAATTTGGTATTTTAAGGGCCCTAAAAATTTTCGGTTTACTTTCCGGTGACAACTTAGGAAAATGTTATAACTTTAAAAAGATATAATATAATGAATTAAAATTGCATGATTTTATTTGCATGCTTTAGATAAGTAAAATTCAAACATCCATACTATGAAATTTGAAAAGAAAAAGAAGGAAAAGTAAAATCTATTGTTTTAAAATTTCTGTGGGAGGTGACTATAATAAGAAATTAGAATAATGAAAATGGTTTTGCACCCTCCCTCTCTCCCGTCCTCTCTCTCTCTATGATTTATATTAGGGGTGATTAGTGTCATGATAGATAAGTTCTAGACCTAAAAGCTATCTTATTAGGATCAATTCATAGTTTTTGAAACCAAAAACCTACGTTGTACATCCTAAAACTAATCTTGTCGGTTCATTCACTTTCAAGGCTATCTAGGAACAGGCTAGTTACTTTCTTTTCTTTTCTTTTCATTTTTTTATAATGGAAAATTTTCAAAAGAATAATGTTCAAACATTGCTCCATACTTCTATAAATAAAGTTGTGATGTATTCTCTATTCAAGCACTAGAGTGAGAAATGAGAGAAGAGATGCTACAATTCAAGAAATAAGAAAGTAATAGGGTTTTGATTTTAAACACTTTTCATATTGCCAACTATCAAGTGGATGGATTCAACATCTAAAACTAGAAACTCATTCACAAAGTACCAATTCCATTTGGAATCAGCAAACCGCCACCAAACTTAAATAAATAGGATAGGATCAGTTCGAGTTAGTTTCCGACTAGACTTCACACTAGTGCTCACCTTTAGTTTACATACCCTTGCTATTACAAAAAAAGAAGAAGAACTACGTGGAAAAAGTTGCTCCAATAATGAAATATCACAAGCCTGATTGAAACTTAAGATCAGAGCTGAAAATTGTGTTGAAGGATATAGCCTGAAGTCGATAAAATCCGACTACGACCACAGCAAAGCTCTTCAAGGTAGGTGAGTGTCGAGGCAATAATTAGTTATCACTTTGACAATTCTGTTGTCTTTTAGTATAGACTTTGATTTGATTTACAATTGCAATTATTGCAACGTGATTTGACGGGAGACAGGGCCCCCTCCCCCCGCCATATTCCCCCCATTGTTTTATGCCCATCGGATCACACATCAATTTGAGGACTAATTACTTTAATTAGGCTAGCTTTTTAGCTCCCTTCAAGGCATCCCACTATTCGCACCGAAAAGTCGAATGGGATTGATTGGTGAAACTTTGGTAAAAGAGCAGCTCCGCATGAATCATTATTAAGGTAGTCCCCTAAAGTTTCTTGTCCTAATGTGGTGTGTATCTAAGTCTACTATTATAGTAGAACAGTGCACTTCTCGTTCGGGAGGAAACATTCCACTTGTCGTCCAGTAGATTACGAAACCGATGATCGCCATCATGTAAGATATTGCATAATAAAGAGATCGACTTTGATAATTGAGTAAAGATGAGGTTTGATGATTCATATTCCACCTCTCCCAATCTCATTCGATCTATAGAGACGAGAAAGCTCACATAATCTATGAGGTTTCCTTCCAAACGGGAAATCTGAGCAAGTATGGATTTGCGTTATGCTGCAAAGAGAATAAATATTATTACTAGTTTATTCGCGATATGATGCAGATACGTTCTAACCCACCATCGCGAAGTAGGAAAGCAAACTACAGGGAAATTATCTGCTTGAATAATGCGATTCTCCAATTCTAATGCTGCTTCAAACGACGGACAGTTTCGCTTGCAAGAAATACGAAAAGCTTTTTCAATGTCTCACGAGAAAATGTAGATCGATCGATGATGCAGCGAACGTCAGAACGGAAAGCATGAAAAAATGGTTGGATCTCCTTGAATGAATGGCGAGGCTTTAGGTCGTCCATTAGGAGATGCGTTCAAACTAACATGATGACATTGAAGTGCTTTAGATGATGTACTTGGAGAGAGAGAGAGAGAGAGAGAGAGAGAGAGAACTGGAGCATACGCTTCAAGGCAATGAGATGCGCTCGAAGAGGCTGCAAACGGGGTTTGAAGCTGTTCTCAAATGGGCCAATCGAGGCTTGGGGCTGTAACAAGTGCTGATGAACCCAACTGGACTTGGACAGTGCGAGATCAGAAGCAAAGCTCGAATGGCCGACACCTGGGAGAGAATGGACCTGGTGTTTCTCATGATATTTTTCCCTTTGACAACAACCAATCCGAACAGATCTCCACGGACACACAGGTACAGCATCTGAAATGGTCCAGCACGTGGGGACAAGGAGCTATAAAAACTCACGATTCCGACACAGCCGTCAGTTCATTGAACGCTTCTAATTTTTGGCCCCGGCAGTGGCATCCTAAGCCTGCGCGCAGCGGGATTTCAGACGACAGATCCTCTGCTGTGCTTAGCTAATTTACACTGGGGTTCATCACATAAAAAAACAAACGGGACAAAGGGTATCTCCTTGTTGCCCGAAATGTGTTCTTTACGTTTGATAAGAGGGTTGTGAAAGTTTCGACGAGACCTGGGGCATTTCGAAGAGGTCTTGTGCAGCACGAGGGGCAACTGCGAAAAAAGCATCATTGAAGAGCAACTTCGAAATGGGGCATTTTGAATTTTCCCTTCAGTGTAAATGGAGTAACTTCCTTTAAATCAGGGTGCATGCTAGGAGATCCGCTCCATGTTCGTCCTTCGCATTTCGGAGTCGATGCTCTGAACTTCATAAATCCTACTTCGTTTGTCCAAAGGGAGATCTATGGAGATAAAAAGTATGTAGAAGATGGCGCTATAGCATGGATATATTATGTGCTTAAAGGGACATGCTTGTGAAGAGAAAGATAAATTCCGGGACCGAATACGTATCTAGAATTGGGGACTGCAATGAGCATAGTCAGGACCTGTGGAGATCGATTTTTGGGCAGGATCGATTATCTCGACCTTGAACTAGAGCGGTGCTTCCATTGCGAAAGCCTTTTCAAACATCCCGTAAATCCATCATTTTATTGCTTGATGTTGTTATTGATTTTGTCCCGAATTCAACATGAATCAATGAAATTTTTTTGAAAAAGAGGACATTAAGTACAGAGGGGGAGGATAGACAGGGGAATCGAATTCAGATTTCTCGGCCAGAAATCTCCGTGCCTTTGCTTCCTCTGCCTCTCATCTCTTCTTCTCTCTTCCCCTTCCTTCTCTGATCTTCTTCACGACGACGACCTCTTCCTCTCTCGCCTGAACTCGTCCTCCACCATCTCTTCGAACCACGCCCTCGACTGCTCCATCAGCTCCGGGCTCAGCCGGAACATGAGGACGCAGAACTCCATCTGGCTCAGCACGCCGTCGCCGTCCACGTCGCCCTCCCGGAGCATGCTGGCGAGCTCGTCGTCCCCAAGATCCTGGAGGCCCCAGCACCGCGCTGTTCCGCCTCAGGCTCTCGAGCGTGATCACCCCCCTGTCCCTGTCCATCAGGAGCTCGAACCCGTTGCACAGCTCCCGGATCAGCCCGTCCCCGCCCAGCTTCTCCGCCATCGCCGGCAACATGTCCTCGAACTCCACCCTCTTCGCGACGCCGCCGTCCATGACGGGATTTACGAGCCAAAGTCGGAAGCTTTTCCCTTTCTTTCTGGGTACGAAGAGCGTTGTGATCGTGGGTTCTCTTCTTCAATGTCGATGAATTAAACGCAATGCGTGTAAACGAATTTATATTCGGGCGTGCCCGTGTAGAGAAGAGGATAATATAATATAAAAGAACGGTGATATCGCCATGGATGACAGCAAAGGAACAGGGAGTCATGTTGGTGGTCGGGTTTGATTCCCCTGTGCAGAGCGAAACAGACACTCTGTTTCTGAGAAGCAATGTCAGGGGCAAGCTCGTCACTTTCCACGCCGTGGACCAGCTCCATCGAGCACCGTCGAGGGGCGTTCCGGTCAATTCGCGAGGGCCGTGTCTCCCTAATCAGCTCCCTGTCGGGGTTGACTCGCGAAGGCGTGCCTGGATGCATGGGTACAGGGTGTACACCTGTTCACGTGCAGACCCCGACGGCGAAGATGCTGCGATGCTGCAGTCCGCCGGATTTGGATTTTCTTCGCCTTCTTTAATTGGTTATATTCGCTTTTTCATTATCTAACGTTGATTCGGAATCTTGGGAAGGAGTCTGTCTGCTTCCGCGCTGTTCTGTTTAATCTATTCAAATGCAAGTCGCGAGGATCGAATTCATATGGTGCAACCAGAAATCGGAAATGCATCACCCTCCCCCAGTTGAGCGTTAGAGAATATGTGCCGACTTGTGATTTTTCCACGGGGTCAGCATGAATTACATCACTTCTCGACGATTGAATCAGCTGGTCTAATTAGACATTCGTGTAAAAAACTTCTCGGAGGTGGGAAACCATGGTCATAACTACGGCCATGGTATCTCTTTGGTCAAATTTTGACTCGGTGAAAAGAATAGCAGAAGAAAGAAGCGCGAACAGGGCATGTGCACAGTGATAGATGTGAAAATGGGGCGGTCAGATTTTGCTGCTTCTTCAGCTGCAAATGGGTTTGCACGCGCCTTGTACGCGTACACTAAGCACAGATCATACATCTTGGTAAAACGATGGAAGATTATGCATAAGATGTGTCATCTATTGACGATCAGACCTGATCGTTTGGCATGCTTGGTCGAATTTATAGGTTCAGACATGGATCTAGACAATCTGTATAAGCTTAACGGGAGTCTGTCTCGGATCCAAGTTAATCTGCTAAAGAATGAAATGCTAGTTCAAGCTCAAGTTGAACGCGACTAGACCAATATGATATAAGCCATAGAGCCGATTCGTACAGTCAAATGAATGGTATTATACATTGTACGGTACATCTCCACAAGAAAAGCATCGAATGTAGAGATCAAAACTGCCTCAGCACATTTTCAAAACCACTGATAATTTGCATTGATAAGATTCACTTCTAGTGCACATGGAATCAATACCGAACTCAGAAGCAGGGCCCGTGCTCGTTCTGCTACCGACCATTCACCAGAGTAACAGTCAGGTCATTGAAAGAGCAGCTCTCCACTTTGCCGGATGTGGTAGTCCTGCTCGAGGGGCATCGTCTCACGACAAAAGCCGGTTGCTTAGGGGTCGGAAGAGTGGCAGTTTCATTGCCTAGCATAAAAACCGCATTCGACATGGTGGGGCGATCATTCGGGTCTTCTTGTACACATAATAGCCCGACGCTGAAGCACCTCCGATACGCGTTCAAGTTGCAGCTTTTACGGAGTGTTGGGTCCATCAAGTCTTGCGACTTCTCTTCTTTCCACAACAACCACGCCTGACATTTTTTTTTTTTCAAATTCTAGAATCATGATGCGTTGGGACATGAAAGTAGGACTTGATTAAGATGTAGGAGTCTAATTATCACTCACATAGCCTAAGAGACTCAAACCTTGCTCAGCCTGATAGAATCCCGTGTTTCTTTTCCCACTGAGAACTTCAAGTACCACGACACCAAAGCTGAAAACATCGGACTTATCTGAGAAGAAGCCGTCCAATGCGTACTCTGGGGACATGTAGCCACTGCCGAGTAAAAAGTCAGTCAGTTATATGATTAGAACATAAAAATGAGATGAACATCAATAAATTTAGCTTTCCAGGACAAGAAAACAAAGGGGTAACTACTACTGCTACTCACTAAGTTCCAACTACTCTGCTCGTGTTCACTGATGTTTCTTTGACTCCGAATATCCTCGCCAATCCGAAGTCGGATATTTTGGGATTCATCTCCTCGTCCAGCAGGATGTTGCTCGTTTTCAGGTCTCTGTGGACAATTCTCAACCTAGAGTCTTGGTGTAGATACAAAAGCCCTCGAGCAATTCCAAGTATGATCTTAAAACGTGTGTTCCAATCCAATGACATGGATAAAGTCCGATCTGCAACATATTGATATTTCCCATGAGGAGCATAGAACTTAGATTACGTTAAAAGAACTATAAGCTTGCCCGAAATGTTGATTTTTGAATCGGTTAGTTTGGTGAACGTGCTATAGGAGTAAAACAGGGGCAGTTACAAGAGAATGCAAACTGACCAAATATAAAGGAGTCTAAGCTTTTGTTGGGCATGTATTCATACAGCAAAATCTTTTCATCTTCTTCTACACAGTAACCCAAAAGCCTCACAAGATTCCGATGTTGAAGTTTGGCGATCAAGACAACCTCGTTTTTGAACTCCTCAAAACCCTGGCCAGAAAAACTCGAGAGCCGTTTCACTGCCAGTAATTGTGCTCTAGGAAATTTGCCCTGCTAGTGGAAAAGCATTCTTTTAGCTGTGGAGTGAACTGAAGTCGATCTTCTAAGTGAGTGATTGGTAATAAAAGTACCTTGTAAACAAGCCCAAATCCTCCCTGTCCTAGCTTGTTTATATTCGAGAAATTTTCGGTAGCTGCTAGTATGCTCTCCAGATTGTAAAACGGAACATCAATCCCTTTTGTACTATCCTCTTTGAACCGACCAGAGTCGATCAGTTCTTTGACTTGTCTCTCACTGTCATATAGTTGACGTGCTGAATATCTCTGTATGTTCATCCAGGTCTCTGAGTAATGACAAACAGTTCACGTCAGGTACCATCCATACGAAATAGAAATGAAGTCATGGCCAAGGAGCAGACATATACTCATTTACCTTTTTTCTTGCCTGATTTTCTCCTCTGTATGTAGATAAAAGCAACAGTGCTTAAGAGAACAATCAGAACAAGAATACATGCGAATGTTATGGAAATGATGACAGAAGGTGGCAGCTTTTGCTCGATGTACCTCTATGCTTCTTACCTGCAAAAAGGACTGGTCTTTTAGTTGGAGTATGTAACCAGAACTATTCCTAAATGCTCTAGTAACATAGAATGCAATGAAGATGATTGACTCTATCTCTATCAAGCTGCGTAGCAGCTGTTCACTTAAGTTGTTAGATTTAATGACATTTTTAGTCAATAGCATGTTCACCTCTAGTACAATTAAGGAGTAGACGATTCCATTGAAAATTGGGTTTGCAGAGACACCTCCGACCATCTAATGTTGTGCTACAAGCTGAATCAGGCCAATCCGTGCAGTCTGTGGATGTGATGCAGGTCGGCTCTGGTGGTGGCTCCCAAGTAACCTCTATTTCAGGTTTACTGCTTGTTTTGCCACCGCACAAGCTTGTCATATGAAAAGGCAGTGACCGATTGAACTCCAGGACCTTGCAACTCTCTGCTTGTTTCGATTTGATAAGGAATTTACGTGATTCGGGGATGATTCGTGTCACTTGATAGGTACCACTAGGCAACTTGAAATCAACCGTTCCTGTAGAAGTGTTGCAGTAGAAACTACTATACATGGGGTCTCCGCATTGTGATCCAGTGCTGAGGGGATATGGAATCAGGTTTGTTCCGCAAATTTCACAATTTCTGGCTGTAGATTCTGCAACGTCAGCACATTGTAGGGAGTTTTAGGAGCTAGAGAGTTCAAGTAGAAATGTTCTAAATGCATAGATTTAAGATACATATGTGAACACTGATGCTGTTTTCACTCTGAGATTGACAGGCAGTTCCTTTTATCACACTTCAGAAAAGCAATCGATCATCATAATAGAATCCCTTTTTTGTCTTTAAAGTTCTTCTAAAGCCAATTCTATCGAACTCCATGAACACAAGGGCGTGAAAAGAAGTATCTTGTGACACTACAAAATAACAGTCAAATAAACAGAGGACAGTAATGTATGGTCTGAATTCAACTTTTTATTGTTCCCCATGAGCTCATGGTTGTTCGAATTTATTCCAGGAAGACACAAACATGTATTTAACATCTGAATTCTCCAGAAGTCAGTTTGTTGAGATAGTTCAATATATAGCAAGGGACTCAAACACCGATTATTTCTGTACTGTCGTACCGGGAATACAGGGCAGAATAGAGACTTCCTGTCTCTTCAGCTGCGTAAAAGGGCCAGGAACGTTATTCAGAATAAAGCTCCAAAAATCAGCCATTTTCTTGTCAAATTCTTTCAGTGTTGAGTAGTGAATTAGGATGCTGTTTTGGGATGAAAAGACTTACCTATATCAGAAACTGCAACACGGATGAACAGATTGCGGCCTTCGTCATAACCGTCCTGAAGATTATTAAGATTCTCTGACCAAATCCAGCAGAGCCCACCACCTGAACCGCCATGCCCCGCAGCGGATTCGCCTTCTTCAAATGAGTAAGACTGGCACTGGCAATTATTAAGGCACTCTTTCTTGCACTCCATTTCGTCTGCAGCCACAAATTCTGAGTCCGGCTTTCCCACTTTCATCGTCTTCAAACTGAGGAACATCTCCCTCCCCATGCTCTTGCTGCACAATACCGACTTTCTAATGCACCCGCCGGAAAAGTCCCCCGAATTCCACGAGTCGGGTGAGCTCGGATTGAAACCCGGCAAGCACTTGCACGCCACGTCGGCACCGCTGTTGCAGCTTCCGAAATCCCCACACATGTTATACACACTGCATCTGTCCCTCGGTTCAGCCCAAACAAAAGCCCAGACCTTCTCCGAGTCGCGCTTCAGGTACTGAACTTGGCCCGAAGCACTCATGATCAGCCTCGTATCGCTGTACATCGACGATGTGAGGTAGGGGACGGAAGCGTTGTTGTCTATGCTGGTCGTGAAGTTGGACAAGAAGTACGAGATCGAGTATGGCATGTCGTCTGAGGTGATGAACTTCCCCGAGACCCCGCTTTTCCAGTACCGGATAGATCTCCTCCAGACCACGAACTGGTACTGCCCTTCTTGATCTAGCTGAAAACTGTAGTTCCCTGGCGATGGGTCGTCGTCCCTTCGCCATGAAGTGAGGGTCATGTTCTCGTCCATCTTCATCCCTGGAAGGAACGTGTCGGTGGGGTAATCGAAGCTCTGCCACAAAATCATCTTCCCCGAGCGAGACTCCGGCTCTCCACTCCCTCCTTCTCTGGCTACGACTAAATTACCTGTGTCCAGTAGCTGAACTTTCAATGCAAGATGCGATGATTCTTCAAGATTTGTTGCCCAGTAAGATTTCCCAGTTTTGTCCAACACCTTGAGGTTGCCATCTTGCGTCAGGGTCAAAACTCCACTTGCGTCCAGCACAGGGTGGTCTCTGTTAGCAACCCAAACTACGGTCAGTGGGTCGGACTCGTAATACCATATTCCAAGGTACCTTCTGTGATCAGAGCCTGAGCTTCCACTGGGGCTGAAGAAGCCAAGTTGGAAGGTCTGTCCATCAGAAACGAGAGTGTCTCCCTGTTCATCGCTGAGTGGACTGCTAAGTGTCATGCTGTCTCTGGCAGAAGAACAGCATAACAGACCGGCGACGATGATTGCTGTCCTCATGATCCACCTTCTTCTCTTGAGAGTCGAAAATCTCATGATCCGATGTTGAGAGAAAAGTGGGTCTTTGCGTCAGTTCTGTTCTCGGACTGGAGACGAACAGTGGCACTTAATGATATTTTGAAAGTAAGTTAAAAGGAGGAAAGTTTCAAATGGGGAGCTGCTCCGGAAGAATAGCTGACCACTGCCTTTTGCACCATTGACAGACATGTCCACGAAAAGCAGGAATTTAACGAGGGTCGGGCTGCGAGAGGAGATGATGGTTGGGAGGCGATGCTACCGAAAATTGATTGACTTGTGAGATTTTAGGGAAGACTGTATTGGCTGGGCACATCGAAATGCTCGTGTTTCAAGAAGCTCGAGGTCTAGGTACACCTATCAAAATGGGTGTATAACCCATTTATGACCCATTTAAACATTAAATGGATCGTAAATGGGTCAGGCTTCCTTTTAGTATAACCCATATATGACCCATTTAAAGAAAACCTGACCCATTTATAACCCATTTAATATTTAAATGGGTTATACACCAATTTTGATAAGTGTATATGTAATGGGTTTAAAAATTAAAAAAACTAAAATACATGAATTGTTAATGAACTTGAATAAGTTTAAAATATTTTAAAAAGATTATAAAAATAAGTTTTCCTAAATTTAGTTATATAGAGAAATGTTTTAACAATATGGGTCGGGTATAGGGGTATAGGTTGGGTTGGGTATGGGTCAAAAATTTTATACCACGCTTAAATGGATCATAAACGGGTTAATGGGTCGATTTGGGTCGGGACCATTTATGACCCGACCCAAACCCAACCCAACCCACCCGTTTAATAGGTCTAGGTCTAGGTTCGAGTCACGTACGTTGTAAACTCTTATGGTAGTGTGACCTTTAAAAAAGTAATTCCTGGCAAATCCCCCCGTCCCAACATGAAGGACCTACACCTTTGATCGAATCCATGTGCTTAGCGACATGTTGTACTTACCGCATCAGGCATTAGGCGGTGTGGATTGCTTATGCGACTCGGGTTCATTAACTGATATTTGCATCTCTAGCATTATCCCTAATTTTTTTTCAAAGAAAAGGCATCAATGCTTCTTAAAGACATTTGACAAATGCTTCATAATTGTAATACCGCTTTTAGAAAACTATTGTATCCAATTTCAAGTTAAGCTCAAAGCACAACAATTCAACAATGTATGTGTTATATAACTTCAATTACATCCAGCAAACTATCCATCCACCGACGTATTTATTCTATAGATGACATGACAAATAGGGTTATTCCCGTTTCAAATAATGCATTAACTCAATACTATTCTCAGCAGGACTCAATGGGGGTTCTAATTAATAGTTAACGTGTGGATCAGTCAAAAGGTAGAATGAGCCTAACCACACATTAGCTCATTAATAACCTGTAATTAGGAAAAAGCAAAAGAATGATAAATCATGGGAGGCGCAAAGAGGGGGGGAGAGGAGGCATTAGGTCAAGATTGGCAGATGATGTTTATGCATTGTTTAAGACTCCCCCCCAGAATTAACTACTATTTTTCCTTCCTGTTTCTGGGATCGGCATGTCTATAAATCTCACTTTAAACACCGATTACGCGGGGTCTCAATCGCTTTGAAAATCGAAAAAAAAAATTGGAAAAAATCATGGCTAAATTCTGTTTTTGGCGCTTTCTGTTTTCACCTAGCAGATGGAGACCTCCCTCCCTCCATCCTCTCCTCTCCTCTCCTCTCCTCTCCCATCAACATCACAAGTGGATTTAACTTTGGAAAGTCGAATGGGCAAATAGACACGTGCATGTCCTCGGAGCAGACGGAGAAAAATCCTCGAATTCGCCGAAATTACGACCTTCAGCACTTCCAGTGGCCGTCTCATTCATGTACCAGCAGCACTCTATGCAGATGAACGTTCGCACGTAAGTGGCTACCAAAGGAGGAGAAGATGATGATGGGCCGATTCTTCCATACACGTGTAGTTGACAGATTCAAGCGAGAGAAAGGAGTAATTCGAGGAATTCCGTCTTCTTTGCGCCCCTTGTTTTGCATGTAGAACATCACTTCATGCTGCTGTAGCTGCCGTTATGTTCAGGACTTTATGCCAACATGATGATCGAGCATCAGCAAGTGAAGCACAGAAACATTTCGGCATCGAAAGGGAGCATGGACATGGTACTTTAGGGACCTTAGATAAGTAAATTTTTAGGTTTATAGAATAATGGGACATGTATAGACGATCAAATAATTAAGCTCTTAATAAACAGGAGATTCTATACGGTCATGATGTGATATCATCTCTGAATGAAATTGGGTATATTCACTTTTCGGAGATTCCGATGTACGGGCATGAATTGCGCCATGCCCTCTTGAGCTTCATTCTTCTGAAAGTACCACGGGAGTTCAGCCAAAATGGATGGCAATCGAAGCCTCGAAGTGGCCTGCACGAAGCTGAAAATGAAGCGGATAGAGAGCAACATCATGCCGTAGTTGTATATTAGACATGAGTGGGGCAATATAAAAAAGTTGAAGTGGACACATCACGGGAGCTTTGAGTAGGCGAGAAGAAACTCAAGAAAGTTTCGCCTTTTCTTTTTCTCTGCTGATCTTTGTCTCGAAGCGACTGATTCCCCAACTTCATAAAGCAAGATAGAGAGAAGTGGGGAACGAGAATGATTTGTTTGGTTTCTGGGTTTCTTCTGCTCGACAGGGACCTTTGATTTTACGTGCGAAATTGAAAAGCGTATAGCGATGGTTGATGCGGAAGGGATGGTAGCTGTTGCTACTGTTCTGAGGTGACAAGGAAATCGTACAAGCTTGTCGAGGGTTGAGTTGACGGGGATGCGAGGTTGTGACGAGAGTTAAGCGTATGGATGACGAGGTTGATCCGTGTTCTTGGTTTTGCATCCACTCTCGATTGGAAAGAAACCTAAAAACTAGTAATATTAGTGAAATCTCGAAAATGTTACGAAAAAAATACATGTGAATTTACATGTCGACGTATATATATCGAGTAAATAATTGAGATTAAAGAAAAGTTAAAGTATTTATATTGCAAGATTTAGAATAAGAAAAAATTGAAAAGTAAAAATCTGTTTAGACATATATTAATCGGATGAAAATTTAGAAGGAATCGCTTGCTTTTTGATATGGTAAATCCACTCACAATTCTTAAGTATTAGCATAAAACATGATTAACGACAACCAAATCAAATTCAATCGACTGTCTTTTGTCAAAGGATGCCTTGATTTCTACCGGGAAAAGAAGATGCGCTTTTGTGAAAGTTGAAAGCTAATTAAAGTGATAAGCAATGTAATATATTTAAATGTTTAATAACAAAGTATGTAATAACCCTTTCATTCTTTGGGGAAAAGAAAGTTGTAAAGGTGGATGAACCATTCTTTTGGAGAGTGAGATCTTATGCGATTGATTCATTATTTTCTTAAAAGATCACGAGACATTGTACTTCAATTTAATAGAAAATTTGAACATTAAAAGCAAAAACTGACTTAGGACTTGTTAATGCAAAATTAGTTGGTAAACTCTAAGTGAGATTAGTATTTCCTAAAAGAATTAATAAATATCGAAATTTATCAACCGAGGCAAATCAAAGTAATAATCTCAACAGAAAATGTTTGTGAATTTAAAAAATATATATTCAAGTTTAACTTAGTGGCTACCCTTCCCTTCCCTACCTTCTCATCTACAAGAGGTGGAGTAAAATCTAACAATGAATTAAGAATTTGAACATGATAGATGAAGAAAAAAAAAAGGCTTTGTAATACATGTTTTTCACATTTTTTCTCGGATCCCATTTTTCTAAATAAGTAAAAAAAAGAAAAAGAGAGAGACTATTATATGACGAAAAGAAAAGGAAGACTAATTTGACAGCTTATCGTGAGCATGTGATGCCTCAATTCCAATTCCAATTTCGAGAAAGAAAGCTAGCTGAGCTAAGAGGACGCTCGAATTCCTAAGGAAAATAGTTAAACAATTCATTCTGCTTCGACCCACAGCTCGAAAAAAGAGCTTGACAAAATAGCCTGGAGGCAAAGTCAATCGTGTTGAGACAAAATGATGACTCTTTTGAAGGAACTTTCTATGCAGTGGAGTAACCGAGAATGACCATATAGCCCTAATGTCTTTCCAAGGCTAATCATATCTTTTTGACCCCTTCATGGCAATGGTTCATTTTGTTATTACCTAAGCCCATTTCTAATGGAAAAAAAAATTTCTTTATGAAGAAAAATTTATGTTTTAAAGCTGTAGACTATAGTGTTCTCTTTCGATCATAGCGATGGATGTGAAATTTTAAATTGAAGGGGCGCGAGCTAAGAAGTCTTGACTTATGAGGACGAGGTGCAAACTTGCTAGATGAAATTTCTTAAAATGTTCAGCATAAGATTAGCGAAAATTGTACTGAACACCTAGCAATTGAGATGGTAATGGCCACTACTTAGGTCCTCTTTGGGTTCATTCATGCCTATCATCTTGCTAGTTATATCCATGAATAACTTCAAGTCATATAGAACCCCAATGGCAAATGCCCCAGAATTAACCCTAATCATGAGGCTACCAATCCAATTAGTGCACCGAGTGGTGAAGGCCCTAAAACACAACTTGGGTGAGTGTAGGCTAAGGATATGTTTAGTGACTATTCTGTTTTTAAAAACAATTTATACTCTAAAATGGTTTTTTCTAATTATGTTTTTTAAACGAGTTTAAGAACATTTAAAGACATATAGTAATTTTCCAAAATTTCAATTCCTGAAACAGAAATGTCTTTGATACAACTCTTAAATTCTTTTGTGATTTAAAATTTCTTTTAATTTGTTAATAATTTTATTATATTTCTTTTAAAAAAAGAATTTGACTTGATTATGGAATTATTCATGGGAATAAAGAAGTAACTTTTTTTTATATATCGATTCTATTCTAAATCTATTCCCAATAATAAAAAAGTCACCGAATGGATTTCTGTTCTTTTTTTATCTTTTGGAATAAAAAATTTAATGATGCATTATTTGGCACGTACCAAATAGACCTTAAGACGTCTTATTCTACATAGGTCTTTTTCGACCAATTGACGTTCGAACGAATGAAAAGAAGAGGAGTACTTTCTGATTCATGGGCAGGTTTGATCAATAGTCATTGGCTCGATATCTTGCCCGACTCACCTGGTCATGCCCGTGAATCAAGTGCACCTAGGAAGTGCAACGTTCGCGATCGCAGGTACGTCGGTGGACAGCGGTCTCGCCACGACGAGAGAACTTGATTCGCAATTGGCCCTCGACTTTATTTTCACACGGGCTCGTTTTCAACTCCGCGCGAGCCCCACATGGGGGCTGTGCCTGAATTACTTTTTGCAAAAGGCAAAGTTGGGGGGGGCGGAACCCCAAAAGTCAAGGTCCGGTCGTCGGGTTTGTCGTCCCGGTCGTGACGATTCATGTGCCGCCTCGCCCATTCGTCGGTGCGCCAGAGAGGGGATGATGGGGGGGGGGAGCACGATTTGACTTCTTCGACTTCGGAAGGTGCAATGCAGCTCTCGCACTCGAGTGGTTGTTTTGTTTTGTTTTTTCCTTTTTTACCATGATTAAGTTGCGCAATCTTCAATGCTGAAACGACCAATCGTGCATCACCATACGAAAATCCAATTGAATCCGAGAATGCTTGAAATTGTAGGAAGGGCGGCCATGTTAAAATTACCTCCTCCCAGAAGTCCGTGCTGGGCTGGTCAGGAAATCCAAATTTATCGGGAGCATGGTCCTTAGAAAAAGACAAATCCCCTTTTGAATTCATCTCTATCTTAAACCAAAGCAGTAACTTCCTGATGATGAAATCTATAGACTGAAATAAGACTTGTGTTATCTCTTTGAGAAGACAGTTGGCATTAATGCTATGGAACGGAAATACATTTATTATGATCATATTTGGATCATTGTGAAGTTGTGAATTTGTCTTTTGAGTAATGATGATTCAACGTACATTATTAGGTAATCGCTTTAATTATGCATCGAAAATGTTAGTCGTTCTCTTCCCCGACACTTTTATCCAACATAATTGAAAGTTTGCCGATCTCGATTTGATTTTGAATTGTGGCTTTTACTACACGAAGCAAGTGTCACCTTGTGGGAGGTCCATGCTTGACTTGCTAGAAAATCAAAGTTCACCGGGAGTTGGTCCTTAGAAAAGGAAAATTATATTTTGAATTCGCCTCTATTTTTTACCAAGACATCCTTAGCAATCTTCTCTTTTGAGAGGCACTCGTGCATTGAGCAATTCTTGAATGGCAACTTTATTACACCAAGCAAGTCTCACCCTTGAGTAATTGGAACTCGACTTGTTAACTAGATCTCGATCTAACGCTTTTTCAAGTTTTAAATTGGCTTGGATATCAAGTTGACTCGAACTCAAAAAGGAAAGAAAAAAAAAAAAGGTCAAAGCACCTCACGGGTCGAGAGATTTACCCTTGACATGTATGGATCAAATCTACGAAATCAACAACGCAAGAAGCAGTAATTAAATCCTTCTATCGTCGTTCAACATCGAATTGATAGGATAGCGAGTATAGTAAATTTAAGATATAATATAAGTGACGCAAGAGGAGAGCCAAAAGAGTCGATATGTCCGAGTGGTTAAGGAGACAGACTTGAAATCTGTTGGGCTAGCCCGCGCAGGTTCGAACCCTGCTGTCGACGTCTTTTACCTTTAAATTCTCGATTTCATTTTTTATTTTATTTTTTCTAATCTTTTGATTTATTTATTCTCAAATTTTTAGTTAGGATATGTTCACTATGAGTTATAAAACTTATCACGAAAGCACAAATAAACCTTAAAATTTTTACTCTTTTGATTTATTTGTTCTCAATTTAATTTTTATTTTATTTTTTAAATCTTTCGATTTATTTATTTCTATTTTCTAGTTGGGATATGTTCATTACAATTGTAAAACTTGTTACGAAATTACAAATCAGCCTTAAAATTTACAAAAAGTACAATTAAATTCTAAAACTTGTCAAATTAGTTTATTCAAGCAATCAAGCCCTAAAACTTATCAAAATTAATTTAATCGAGTTATTCGATTAATTTTGCCCAATTTAGCTAATGAAAAATACCGACATTTTTTAAAATATTTTTTTCTCTACAATGTGGCAATACCATGGAAAATCAAGAAGTATAAGGCAAAAATAATGTTATTTTGGTTTAAATATTATTTTAAGTATTAATTTTATTTAAATTAAATTTAAACATAAGCTCGATTTTAAAAAAAAGAAAGAAAGAAAAAAGAAGTCGGGTGGGTAGGGCTATAGGCCCTTGCCGCTATTGTCCCCATCATCTTTAAGAGGGCCCCGTCGACCCTCGCTAATGGTGGCAAAAGGCCTATAGGCCCTCACTCATATCTAGGCAAGGTTCGAACCTTAATGTCAATGTCTTTACCTTAAAATTCTCAATTTTATTTAATTTTTTTTTAAATTTTGTTTTATTTGTTTCAATTATCTAGTTGTGTTCCCTTAAATTATTCCATTTTCGTGGGCCTTGTTGGATCATTGTTTGAGAAGCGTGGGGCTTCTCTTCTCATTGGGCTTGGGCCAGGGAGTCCGTTATCGACTTTTGTCTTTGCTTATTCGATTCTTGTGAAGTCAAGTTGGGACCATCATCCATCTCAATCTTTCGCTGCTCCGGTTTCACTATCGATAATTAAATTTGCCCAGAGTTCGATAATCACAACCTTAAAGTAACCGACCAAAAGAAGAAGAGGAAGAATAAAATAAAATAAAAATTTAAGACCTGGATAACAAATGCTCTGAGATTTCCCTGTTTTCCCCCCTTTTGTTTGGCTATCATATAAGGTCAGGAAGAACTTTCCGTACACTTTGATTGATCCATCTCCTCCGATGATCTTAATGGCACATCTGCTCTCATCAGCCTAGTGCATTCGAGGTTTTACATCTAGAACGCTCCCGCATTGGTCCTAAAATACAATTTCACCATGCTTGACCATGGGTGTTTTCTTTTCTAATGTATTGTTATATACGGCACGAGAAAGACAATCCATTTGACAATTGAACCCCTTCCTCAAATTGGGTATTGTCACATAATTTCAAATGCTTTGTTTGGACTCTACATTATTGTAAATAGAGGTAAATGGTTTCCGATCTAATCTAGTCCTATCTAGGAACTAGGAATCGGACTAGAAGGATCGGTTCCTAATTTCTAAAACTAAGAGCCATATTGTTGAGTTCTAGTATCGAACTTGATCGGTTTGCTCTAATACCCCCTTTGAATTGAGGAAAGAGAAGGGAGGAGAGTGGGATAAGTTAGAAGAGAAGGGAAAGAGTTTTTTTGTGATAAATAAAAAAATAAAAAAAAAATCATTAATCCAATTCCCTTCCAAAATTATGGATCGGATTGAAAATCACTGATTTCAATTTTATGTAACCAAACTGTTGCCATCGGAAATCATTTAGAATTGATCGGTTTAAATGATATTCGGTTTAGTTGGTTGGTGCTGTTGACCCTTTATAAGTTGAATCAATCCCAAATATTGAAAAGGAAACGAATCTCGTACAAAATTTTCCAAACGGTCAATGAATCCTCGCCCAATGAGCACCTAGGTAGGTGCGGAACGGGCCTACCATATAAATTACCCAATTTTTTTTTTCCTTTTCCTTTCTTTTAATGGCAATTAATTAAATTTAAACGCCATTCCTGCTCTAAAACTAAAGTACAGAAAATTAAAGAAAAAATACAAAAGAAAAAAAAAGAATTCCTGGTCAGGATCATCTCTGCATCGCTGCGGAGGGGCCCACCCGGGCGGCAGGAGCCCCACGAACCAACCACGTTTCAGGTGAAGCCCACGTGGTCCGGGAGGCAGAGGAGCCGAATCGGATCGTGCCACGTGAGCGAATCGGAATCTCGGCGATATCCACGTGCCACGTGTGCAGCGGCGCGTCACGAATAAATATCGTGTGCGCGAAGCAGGGGAACAGGGGAGGGCGCGGTCCAATGAGGCATGAGGAGAGTCTTTCTGCATCCTGAGGAGCCGACACTTGGCACCCGGGTCACCACTCCCCCGCAGGCCCCCACCCCACCCCCCTCTTCCCTCTCGCCCAATTTTGTTTCTTGTTTTCTCAAATGACGGATTTGCCCCCGATCCCCAGCATTTTCTTCATCCGGCATTTTCTTTCGTTCGATTTTACGGACTTTAGGGAAATTTGTTATAAATATATTGGAGATAAATTTATTATAAATATATCAATTTAAGGTTTTTTATAATTTTTTTTTTTAAGGTGCAACAAATTTTTTTTTTCCACGGTAAATTTATAATAGACGTATTTTGATACTTGTGACTAATCAGCAATTATTCTAATTGAATATAGTTATGTTTAATCAAGAATTACAAGAGTCTAATTTCCTCAAACAAATCGCCGGTTGTATTCTTACTGCCGTGGGTTTAGAATAAAAATAGAGAGGTCAAAATACTTGCCTAACTTCCTTCGAGAAGGAAGCTAAGAAAGCTTCCGCTACTCCGCCTAACTCTAAAGAAGGAAAATTTGGGCCTCTTGCATCTTTTTCACAGAGGCAATCTTTTTCCACGGCAATAATCACGTTCATATCACTATTACATCAAAATGAAAATATAGTATATGAATTATACCGCCCTTTTATATCGATGTACTGGTAATGCACATGTCACTTTACAATTTGCATAATGTCATATATCCATAAAATCTCTAAAGATTCACGTATAATTTAGTTGTGGGAATTGGATGCATATACACAAGATATTTAAATCGATGGGTAGGAAGAAATCATATAAACATAACGAATCATGTGAGACCCACTAAAGAGTAATATTAAATAATATACCAACGGTTCAAATAAAATATGTCCCTCTTGGGTGTGCGGATTCTTTTCTTTTTTTAATCTTTTGGCCTTTACATATTATAATTAAATATAACAACGATTATTATTATTTGGCCAGATATAATAATAATTTTATTTTTCGACATCTTGGGTTGTTTGGGTTCGGGTTGTGCGGGTCACCCGCGAACCACATGAAAAACGAGAGACGCAGGTGCCCGGAGAGTACGAGGGTAATTCGAAAGGAGTGTTCCCACAAGACACCACCGCACAGGTTCGCTTCGCTCGCTCGTTCCTTTCTCCTCCTCTGCCCTCGCTCTTGTCCGTTCAACCTCACTCGTTCGTACAAGGTTTTAGAGAGAGAAAGAGAGAGTTTTAGAGAGAGAGAGAGTGTGTGTTTTGCGGAAGCGGTGGTGGTGGAGGAAGAAGAAGACATGTCCAAGACCTGCGCCCTGTGCAAGGTCCCGGCCAGGACGTTCTGCGAGTCGGACCAGGCGACCCTCTGCTGGGACTGCGACGCCAAGGTCCACGGAGCCAACTTCCTCGTCGCCCGCCACTCCCGGACCCTCCTCTGCCACGCCTGCCAGGCCCCGACTCCTTGGAAGGCCTCCGGCGCCCGGCTCGGCCACACCGTCTCCGTCTGCGACGCCTGCGTGACCGGCGCCCGGGGCCGGAGGGGGCCGGCGGCGGCGGCGGCGGCAATGGCGATCTCCACGAGGACGACGCCGAAGACGAGGACGAGGACGCTGATGAGGACGAGGGAGGAGGAGGCGGGGACGGTGACGACGACGAGGAAGGCGGCGGAGATGGCAGCGATCGCGACGGCGGCGGCGACGAGGATGGGGATAACCAGGTGGTGCCGTGGTCGGCGACGACGCCCCCTCCGCCGGCGGCGAGCTCTTCCAGCAGCGACGAGTCGATCGGCAACTTGCGCTGCGGGTACGGAGACGCGGAGGAGTGCGGAGCGGTGAGAATGTGCTCGTCGAAGCGGATGATCGATGACTGTACGGATCTTCGCTCTCAGGTTCGTGATCGTGAACTTCCGCGAGGTTTTTTTGTCTCCGTTTTCTTGGCCCGTAGATCTGTACGGACCGACGAATCGCGTGCGGACGGTTTCGTTTCGGACGCATTTGAGTTCTGTAAAATTGCCTGTTCGATTCGTAGTTCAGCGGTCACAATCAACGGCTCTTGGGTGTCGATGTGCAGGAGCAGTTCAAGTACTCGTACTTCCGGCCTAATCGGAGGCCAATGTTGCCGGCGAGGACGCGGTCCAGGGACGGCGAAGCTACTTCCGTCGACTCGTTGAGGCCGTCGAAGGACCGGCGGGTCGGGCGAGACGAGTCCATACGAGGTCCGACCTGTATAGATTGAAGGGGGATCAGTGGGTGTATGCGGAGTGCGAGGTACAGCCTGTGATGTTCATAAGCCCTTCTATATTACAAGTGTCGATTTTTAACACCACCACCACCACCACCACCACCACCACCACCACCACCATCACCATCTAACCTCGATCGATCTGGTTGAATCTGGGGTCGAACTAATTGATCGATTTTAGCAGTCTTAGCAGTAGCTTAGCTTCGAGGGCGGGATCAGTTTGGATTGGCTGTGGAGATTGTAATGCTGATTCACTTGGAGTTAAAATGAATTCGAAGAGTGAAATTACTACGATGTGTGCTTCAATTTGAGAGCATCCCCCTTCAATTCCGGTCAGCTCCGATTCATTGTTCCTGTTTCCTCCACATTCATTCATTCATCCGCGATGTACATGGAAATTGCGGGGGAATTTCGACATGGGTATCTCCCAAATGGACAGAAAGTTCCATCGCAACTTCCACGGTCGTCAAGAGCTTGCTCCGTAGTCATGGGTCTGTCTCTTTTTGCTCGTAAATGGACAATAACAGAGGAAGGAGATGGCCCTTGAGCTTTAAGGTCGCAGTGGGGATATAGCCAAAAAACCCTTGCATCTTCTTTCAGTGACATCGCCAAGACATGGAGCCAATCTCCGAGGAGGAGATTGCTTGCTCATTCGTCAAGGAATGAAGTCCCTTTGTCGCGGCTCTCGTCCTTGTTTTTAATGTGTACGTTTCCTCCCAATTTCCCAAGTCGCGCTCTCTCTCTCTCTCTCCCTAATTGACCGACCGAGCGATCACCAATCACGCGCGGTCGTCTCGAAATCGTGGCTGCGGTGCATTTGGTATCTATCGCCAGGTAAAGAAGCGGGGCCAAGCGTTCGACGAGCCGTCCAAGTCTCAACATATTTCCAGGGGGGCCGTATCCGTAGGAAAAGTAAGACAAGTGCAACGACGCCTCCAGGACCAGGTAACGTACCCGCTTTGACGGTACCGCGTTTCACATGAGCAGATCCGTTCGAATTCACGCCGCAGGACTCGACTGCCTTTTCTTTTCTTTTCCTTTCCTTCAGTATCTGCTAATTTGGAGATGATGATGTGGGTTCCGATATCCTCCTCCCTCGTCGGGGACCACTGGACGGATCATGAAGCGTCATATTTGTTAGCCGAGCAGCGGCCTACTGAATATTTTAGATTGCTCCACTTCCTCTAATTTGGATAGTCGAATCGAGTTGGGTTCAGGTCTTGTCAACTGGGGTCCCTACCAGGGGGCGGACATATACTTCCCGGATCGATAATTTAATATTTTCCCAGCAAAATATCTGAGCTCGCGCACCCACTTGACTCTTATTTTAATAACGCGGGGCTGATTAGAATACCCCCCCTCCCCCTCTTGTCTCGACTTTAGAAATGATTTGAGGCCACACCTTGTGGTGGCCGCCCATCAACATCAAGTTGCGGGGCTGAAAGCTTTCTTTTTTCTTATAATGTCCGAGACTTTTGACGAAACGAGAAACGACCTCGAATAGAATATGGAAAGACAGAGAACCTGAGGAGGAGGAGGAGGAGGAGGAGGAGGAAGAGGAGGAGTTTGTGGTGAGGAGAGGAGGTTCCATTCCGCACGCTCGCGGATCGTCGGATCGCGCGATTTGAGTTAAAGAAATTTTGTTTTTCCTTTAGATAGGGGGGAGGTGGCGTTGATGGTTGGATTAGCCAGGGGCATTTG
Organism: Corymbia maculata; assembly: GCA_014182735.1. Lineage (NCBI taxonomy): Eukaryota > Viridiplantae > Streptophyta > Magnoliopsida > Myrtales > Myrtaceae > Corymbia > Corymbia maculata. The sequence goes on from CM024692.1 coordinate 6,604,692, forward strand.
GGGGACGAGGGAGGAAGGGGACAAGGGAATAATAACTTGGGAGTAAAGGAAAGGGATGCCTCTCTTGTGGCGGAGGTTTCGTTTCGAGCTTTTTTTCCGAGTGTTGTCTCTCTCTCTCTCTCTCTCTCTCTCTCTCTCTCTCTCTCTCTCGTGTGTGGTTGAGAATGGAGGTTGTCTGAAACGGCGGTGAGCTAGAAAGGACGATGGGAAGGGAAGGCAGCTTTGCTTTTTTCTTTTTTCATTTTTACTGATCATTGGATTCGGATTTGGCCCCCACCTTTCTCTGATGTTTGTCCGGGACCCGGAAAATTCTTTGCTTAGATTAGGATTCACATATCTGCATGCGATTAGATTTCCCTCGCGCGGCTTGCGTGAGGCTCTTGCATGACTAAAAAGTCGTCGTGGATTCATTTCTCGTGGACCCCGGCCGGTTCTATATAGGGTGCAATTTTACTTTGGCATCGATGTTGTCTATCTTCATGTCTTTTCTTGTCATTCGTCGCTAGCTCCTAAGAGATATCTAATCCTCTTTAAGAGATGGTTTCTCCAATCATAATCAGTGGTCTCTCACGACATACGTGCTTTAAAAGCTCATAATTAACGACTGGAATACATTCTCCCGTGATTTTATAATTAGTGCAAACCCTGACCTTTACAAATCCCAACGAGATATGTTTCCTCAAGAGTAATGGAATTAGATCCATCTAAAAGATAAATCTATTGGGTTTTTTTTTTTTGGTCGAAAGAGATCTATCGAGTTAAAAAAGTTGATTGTGCCGCCAACATTAGGTATTTACTGTTGAAATTTCTCTACCTTTACGCATGCATCAACTTGAAAACAATTAAGTTTCCTTTGGTTTCATTTACATGGTTCCGAGATCAAGCACATTACACATGCATGAATCTCATCAAAAAGTAGATGAAGCACTGTGTGAAAGAGCATGGGTGATCAGTTTAAGGGTGGATCAGCTCTCACCTTGGAATCGGAAATCGGACTAAAAGAACCAATTCCCCATTATGAAATCAAGAATCAGATTGATCAGTTCTATCCAGAACTCAAGTGGATCCGGCCATATCTTTTTTTTAACTATTCCCTATAAGACTACAAGTGTAGTGTTGTTGCCTAGTGTAATCCACTACACAAGCGATGTTAATAGAACAAGCTTGTGATAAGCTAAATATGTCGATGAAAACAATGATAAGTACAAGGGATCACTCAACAAGAATTTTAAATTAGAATTGCTAGAAGTTGAACTCAAATAATTAATGAAAAATCTCACAAAAAATCTAGTCCTATCTGGGTGGTCTGCATGGGTAAGTCCACATTTAGAATCGGAAACCGGATTGATCTTCACTGGTTTCAATTTTTAAAAATCAAGAACCACTCAAAACTGACCGGTTGGGTCCAATTCTTTTGTTCCCCACTTGTGCAAGACAACTCAATAGACTGACAAGACAGGGAAGATGCGCCGTCGCTGAGATGGAACTCATCTTTATCTTGGTCACCGTAAAACAAATCCGACCAGGCTTTTATGGCCTACCTTGGTCGCATTATAGAGAGTGCGCAATGCCACGGAGTCAACATTTCAGTCCTTGGGATTTCGCCCGCCTGCTCATTTGGTTTGCTTCAGCAGCCGACTCATCTCAGTTGCAAAATGAGCAGGAAGGAAGAACATCTCTTAAAAACTCATCAACGCAAGGAGGATATAGACCAAGCTACCGTTCAACCAATCCATCATCGCCCACAATGATGACTGATGGACGAAAGCTATTAGATTAGAAAGACCAGGATGAAAGACTCTTCAATACTCTAGCTCGAGTGCAAGACATAAAACAATTGTACCGCATTCCATAAATTATAGTATATGTTTGCTAAAAGTTGCATCAAGCAGCAAACGGTCAAGGAACGACGGCCTAACATACTCCAACCCCCAACCCTGATTTGTCCACAGCCGCCAAACTATTTTGGCTGACACACTCAGAGGTGACATTGAATTGTTATTCAACATCTCCTCTAAAGAGAGGATATGTGTTGCTACAGAAGTTAAATAAAACAACTGAAACTAGTGTGGAAAGGATGCCTGGGAACTTGGAGCAAATTAGCCCCTTCTATCAATGGCCGAAGTTCAGTGCTCCAATGGTTTTAAGCTCAGTATAGATCAGGAGACTGGATGGTTTCACACCCATAAATAGCACCTTTATAAGAGCTTACCCAGGGTCTTACATTGAGTGGCAATCCTCACATAGTATCTTTTAGGAAGAGAACTAAAAGTTGGAAACTAACATTTGTTACGAGAGACTAATAGGCCGACCGCAGAGATTCTCCAACTCTGTCTCTAGGACTTTCAAAAGATTAGCCTTGTTTCTTCTGTAAACCCATGACTGAGACTCCTGATCCCAATCAAATCGGGACGGACCACTGCAACAAGAGCATAGTATTAGATCATATACTAGCAAATCTCTATACAGAATCTAAGTTAGGCAGCTTCCATTACAGTCATCGTCAATAGCGCCACAACATTCACTATAACAAACACCACTAGCATGATCTATGAAGCCATGCTAGTATCATAATTATTCTGCATGGATGCACATCAAGTACAAAATCAAGTTCACAATCTAGCCACTCTGCCATGGAAGCAATGGCAGCCATTGTATTTGAAGATGCCCTTATAAGAGTACTATGAACGAGAATCATTTGCCCTTATCCCAGTCTAGTATGAACTATAAAATATTTGCTGCTTTCCCCTAGCAATAATTGGAGGCTATTCAGTCCCCTAAACCATCCAATATTAGCACCAATTTATTCCCTTTCCAATCATTGTAGGCCCCACTCGATTTTTGTCTTTTGGAAGTCTGGCCAAGGTCTACAGTTTATGACTAGACCACATTAGATTATTCTTACATCCTCCAACTGTGAAAAATAAAACTGCAGCAATTATGTAAAGAGAAAATCTTTTGTAGATAATGAAGCTGGAGAATTAAGTGTCACCATATCTAACTTATTCTCAAGACCCTTGGAACCAGGTTATCTTTCCACAACCTTTTCTCATCTAGAAACAGGCTTCAGGAACTAGGAACATTTTCAGGACGCAACAATTTATATTTAGCTGAAAAAGAGTTATCTATACGAAGCATTCTATCCTCAAAACTTTCAATTTAGCACAGTTTATCCCTCTAGAACATTGATCTTCTTACTCATTACAGCCTGATCCACTGACATATGATGGAAAAACTTAATCGAAAGAATCAATCCATCAGGTTATCTAAGTGAACTAATAGCCACCCGTAGAGATATACAATCAGGAACTAAGCATGACAATCAAAGAAGTAGAGTAGGTTAATAATGGAAGCTACCCAGTACTGAAGCAATGGTTAGACTTAAATTCAATCCACTCTGATGACCATGTCGTTTATTAATCAAGACCACCTTTTAGAATTCAGATAACTATCAGATGTAAACTCAATACCACTTGTATAGCTTGGCTGCCATCGTTCTGAGAGAATTTAGGGATCAGAAGTCCTTCTAGACATATTTCAGACATAGAGCATCCAGGTGCTTTTAAACCAACAATAAGGTGTTGGAGTCCAATTGGCTTCTAAAATATGTCGCTCGTTTGTGTGCAGGGAAAGGAGCTACTTCATCAAGAAGAATGTACTCCCAGTATAACTATCTAAAACCACTGGGCTTTTTCAGGTTGTAATGCAGCGGAGCTATGAACCATGACACAGCTGGTCAAGCAACATCACCAAAAGCAGTGAAAGGCATATGGTGCAGAAAGCAAGGACAAGCATCCTAGTAGATTTAACTATGGTTCAAAAATTGTTTCAGATACTGAACTCTTCATAACAATATAATCCCCAGTTAGGGGAGTATATAAGTTCAAAAGGAAAAGAAAGGGCTGAGATATCCAAGGATTGGCCCTTCTCCCAGCCACCACCACTAGTTTAAGTGATCCAATATGCTTTAGAGCACCCATCTGGTAAGTAGTAACAGTTCAAAAGGAGGTCTTGTGGATTAAAGTTTGCGACATCAATACATGCTGCATCACATGATCGGGCATTTAATGTTGAGATCATAATCAATTAACATGTTTCATACCTCACTGGAGAGGACAGCCAAATTTGCCGGTTTGGTGACTGTTTGTTCAATACATACGTGCCTAATTCCCCAAGTTTGAGGGTTAAAACATCATTCTGCCAACACCCAGACAAATTGTTCAGGTCAGTATGACTTTCAAAATTCACCAAATTAAACAATCAAATCTTAAAAACTAATTAATCTCTCTCACCCCATAGTCTATATCAAACCCATCAATCTCAACGTCATCTCCATAATCCTGCACACATCAAAAGAGTGATAAGGTTGCATGTGCTGGCAATTGTAGCCATCGCTGGATTGCACTTGAAGCAAGCATACATAAACACTTGCACATAATCCCTCCTTAAATATCAGACTTTTTCTACCTGCTTTGACAACAGATTTTCCACTTTACAGTGGCATATTATTAGCATTCAATCAGTTTTGTACTGCATAGCACATCAGAAAAAGAAATGACGCAGAAAGCTATTATTTTTAACTTAATCTATACAAAGAGAAGGCGAACCTGATATCTTCATAGTCAAATTGCAATTTTTTATTTCCTAAAACTGTGAAACAAGAGTTCACATGCTGGATTAACCAGAACTCACAATTAAACAACCCCATCAAATCACAGATTAAAATATTCAGTGCTAGAATCATTACCTCAAACTTCTCTTGCAGATCATGGATGGTGGAATCTGCTAGCCTGTGGAACTCATCCTCCTGCAGTAGAGAACTGTGTACATATTAATTCATTAGCACAACCACCACTTCCCATCTCCGACATTCTCACATTAAAATTTGCAGTCCCTTCTTTCTGAACTAAACAGCACAACCCCGATAGTATCCATTCGACAGACAACATGCCAGAGCCCAAAAAAAATTGGATATTGATCTATTTCCCACCATTTTCTTGCGTTAGATTCGACAAATACGGGAAAAAATCGAAAATTGATAGATAGGGTACCGATAATCAATGGCGGCAGGACCCGGGAGGCCGTCGACATTCAACGGCCGGACGAGAAGCTCCGAGAAACGTGTCGGAACAGATGGCCGGCGCGACCGACGGAATCTCGCAGTGCTCCGGATGCTACAAGGACCTCGCGAGGGGACGCGCCGACCGAAGACGAACGTGGACGGCATCGGAGGACCCTCGAGAGCCGCCTGACAAGAAGCGATCCGGACGCCATTTTCGCAGCAACTGGAGACGGGAGCGTGACCCCTTCTGCATTCTGGTTGAAAACGAGCTAAAGGCTCTTTCCCATAAAGAGGCCAGCTTTGCATTCTTTGGTGGGCTTGAGATAGTGGGCTTTGATGGCCCACATAGTTTCCCCCCGAAGTGGATATTTGGCATGCAATGAAAGGGCCCAAATTGCCCACAATTGTCCATGGAAGTCCCTCGCTTGTGTTGGGGAGCACGACGGCTTTAGATTCGATGACGGTTCTTAGGTGAGAAGCAGGTCCGGTTCAAAACCTGATGGCCAAGGAAACCTATTGGATGTATGGATCGTGTTGAAAATAGTCTGACCCAAATTGATTTATTTAACATGTTTTGACTCATTTCCATATAATATAAATTTAGTGATCTATATTCGACTCGACACATGCCCAATTCATATTTGTTTTGACTCTTATTAGTAAAGTACTTTTATATTTAACTTAATTTAGGAAAACTCATACTCCAACTAAGGTAAGAAAATGAAATGAGCTAGTGTGAGATCGAGTGTAGGCGACAAAGAGTGAATAGAGAGTTGTACAAGTAAGCTGGGTTCAAGTAAATTTTGTACCCATTTAATACCAATATTATTTACAGTTTTACCAATTTAAACTCATTTATGACTTATTTACTAAATACAAAAAACCTATATAACTGTTATGAAATACATGTATAAATATTCATTATATTCATGTATCATACATTTTGACTACATCTCTCTATCCAATACATGTATATTATGTTCTAAGTACATCTTCTTATTCGATGAATGTTCATCTTTTTATCTAATACATGTATTATCAATATTCATAATAAGTGCATCCTTATAAATAGGAGCACAAATAGTGAGAAATAATAGATTTTCGCTTCTGACTTTTTCTTTACTATCTTTGGTGTCATATGCTTTCTCTACTTAATCTCCATCTATTCCCTCTATTATATTCTCGCAACGCAATATTTTATAATATGTTATCAGCACGAAAATCTACCAATTGAATAAGTAATTTGCAAGGTAAGTGTGTTCTTTGTTTTCAACTTATACTTCATCTCCTATCAATTCTTCATTTTCCCCCACAGCCTTAAATCAATTTCAAATCTAAAAATATCCTTTTGCTTTTGAAGTAGCAGTGGATATTTGGAAATCCTTCTAACTAATTTAAGGATTTTTGTTTTGCAAGAATTATGGCAAATATTAAAAATCCAAATTCTACATTTTGGAAGTGAGTGGAAATAATTATCTATCTTAGTGCCTGGACATGGAAATGTACCTCCAAGGGCAAGGTCTCGCTAATACAATTGCAAAAAACGGAACCTTAAATGCAAGGGATAAAGCAAATGTACTGATTTTTATTCGTTATCATTTGCGTGAGAGCCTACGGACTCAATATTTATCCGTTTGAGACCCTCAGATCCTGTGGAAGAGGTTGAAGGATATGTATGATCATATCAAGACTGTTATCCTCCCTCAAGCACAATATGACTGGCAAAATCTCAAACTGCAAAATTTTAAATTAGTGTCTGATTATAACTCCACTTTATTTGATGTCGTTTTTCGTCTTGATTTATGCGGTATCAAGCCTACTAATGCGGAGCTATTAGAGAAAACTTTCTCCACCTTCCATGCTTTGAATATTGTATTGCAACAACAATATCGACAACGTCAATTTGCCACATATTTTGAATTAATTTATGTGCTCCTCACCCCTGAGCAAACTAATGAATTATTGCTCAAAAATTATGATTTTAGACGTGCTAGCTCAAAAGTATTGCTTGAAGCACATACTAACTTTAAGAAAAATATTGAACATATTAAGGGCTATAAGAGCAGGCAAGAGCATAATTTTCGAAAGTATATTTTGAATTAATTTATGTGTTCCTCACCGTTGAGCAAACTAATGAATTGTTGCTCAAAAATTATGATATTAGACCTGCTAGCTCAAAAGCATTGCTTAAAGCACATGCTAACTTTAAGAAAAATATTGGACATATTAAGGGTTATAAGAGCAGGCAAGAGCATAATTTTCAAAAGCATATTTTGAATTAATTTATGTGCTCCTCACCGCTGAGCAAACTAATGAATTGTTGCTCAAAAATTATGATCTTAGACCTACTAACTCAAAAGCATTGCTTGAAGCACATGCTAACTTTAAGAAAAATATTTGACATATTAAGGGCTATAAGAGCAGGCAAGAGCATAATTTTCAAAGGGATGGCAGGAAATTTAATCGCCCTAAGAAATTTAACTTTGGCCCGAATTATGATAAAGAAAAGAAGAATAAGAAGATGGCTAATGAAAATATTTGCCATCGCTATGGTATGAGTGGGCATTGGTCACGTACTTGTCGTACGCCAAAGCAATTTATTGATTTATACCAAGCATCTTTGAAAAATATGGGCAAACGTGGTGAATCTCATGCCATTGAAATTAATCCTACTGCCATAACTACTATTAAAGCCAACAATATTTCTGTTGGTAGGACTCCTCTTGCTCCTGAAGTAGCAAATGCATCTCTAGATGTCTCTGATTTCTTTCAGGACCTTTGATTATTTGATAAAGCATCAAACTAGTGGATGACAACTTAGATTTCAAATTTTATGATTATAATAATTTCTTTTATAGTTGATTTTCTTTAAATGTATTACCTTTTGTTATTCTATAATATGGTTATATAATGCAATACTTATGAACCTTCTGTCTATTATCTTGAGATTTTACTTAACCTTATAATTAATATGCAAATTTTATGATACTTGACACTTGAAGTTATCAACATAAATGCAAATGAAAAATACCAAGAAAAATGAAGAAGTTTGTTTGCTTGATAATGCATCAACGCATACTATATTTCGTAGCAAACACTTTTTCTCAAGTATGATGTTGCGTAAGGCACATGTCCATACAATATTAGGTCATGTTCCAATTATTGATGGTTTCGGGAATGCTACAATTATTTTGCCAAATAGTATCATCCTATATATTTATGATGCATTTCTAAGTAGTAGATCAAAAGGGAATATGCTCAGCTTCAAAGATGTACGCCATAATGGATATCATGTTGAGACTGTTTATGAGCAAAATAAGGAATATATTAGTATTACCTCTTATAAGATGAGCTTGAAAACCATCCATGAGAAGTTAGAAACTTTTTCTATGGGTTTGTATTGTGTCATGATTAAGGCTATTGAAACCTATGCCACTATGTTTTGGAGATTGGTAAATCTTGATCAGTTTGAATTGTGGCATGATCGTCTTGATCATTCTAGCGCTTCAATGATGCGTAAAATAATTCATAATACAAAAGGACACCATTTAAATGATACAAATGTATTGTTGTTCAAAGATTATAATTGTGAATGTTATTCACAAGGAAAACTTATTACCAAACCTTCTATAACGAAGGTTAATCTTGAATCCCTTTTATTCCTGCAAATAATTCAATGTGATATTTGTGAACCAATACAACCACTAAGTAGCCCGTTTCGATATTTTATGGTACTAGTAGATGCATCCTGCAGATGGTCCCATATTTGCTTATTATCTACGCGCAATGTCGCATTTACATGTTTACTTGTGCAGATTATAAAGATCCGGGTACAATTTCTTGATTATCCAATTAAAAGCATAAGGATGGATAATGCTGGAGAATTTACATCAAAGAGTTTTGATACATATTGTGCTTCACTCGGAATTGAGGTTGAGCACCCAATTGTGTATGTTCATACTCAAAATGGATTGGCAGAGTCCTTGATTAAACGTGTCCAAATCATTACCCGTACTTTATTATTAAGAACTAATCTCAAGATACAGCATGGGGTCATGCAATTTTGCATGTGGCAGCTCTAATAAGATTGCGTCCTACTGCTAGTCTTTTACAATTTCCCCTTTAAATGGTTCTTGGTTATGAATTTGATATTTCACATTTACGCACATTTGGTTGTGCAATACAAATGCCTGTAGCATCGCCAAAAAGAACAAAAATGGGTCCCCAACGCCGTTTGGGTATTCATGTAGGGTTTAATTCACCGTCCATCATTAAATTCTCGGAATCAACTACTGGTAATCTTTTTACTGTTAGATTTGCAAATTATCATTTTGATGAGACTACGTTTCCATCAATTGGGATACCTACAATTTTCATGGTTGTGAAGCATAAACTAGTTAAGGTTTTTTCTTGGAATAAAAGAGTTTATCTTAATTAGACCTAAGAACTCCGGAATGTATAATTCATTTACTAGAAATGGCTAATAAACTTTCTGATGCATTTAATGATACTACTAAAATAACGAAATCTCATATTCCAACTGCAAATGTTCCAACTAGGATAGCTGTTCCTGAAAGACAGACTAAAATGGATCAAAATCCTCCACACTTGAAGCGTGGTAGACCGATAGAATCAAAAGACACCGTTCCTCGAAAACGAAGGGGAAAGAATCAGGAATCTGCTCTAGAAGAACCTGGTGTTGTACTTGCTCCTCAAAGAGTTTATTGCCCCTGAAGAGACACAAACCCATGAAAAGATCACATCCTTGAAATATTAAGAATTCCATTACATATTGTAATGAAATTTGTGATCAAAATGAAATCATCATTGATGATGCTTTTGCATTCTCTGTTACTCATAAAATTATAGATGATGATTGTGAGCCGCAATCTATTATTAAATATCGTTAAAGGCAAGATTGACCTAAGTAGGAGGAATCGATTAAAATTGAATTAGCTTCCCTAACTAAACGAGAGGTTTTTGGACTCACAACTCGAATTCTCGATAATGTAAAGCCCATTGGATATAAATGGATATTTGTCCGAAAACGAAATGAGAAAAATGAGATTGTCAGGTATAAAACCCAACTCGTTGCCAAGGATTTTCCAAAGACCTGTGATTGATTATGATGAGACATATTCACCTGTGATTGATATGATTACATTTCGCTTTCTCATTAACTTGACATTCTCTGAAAGATTGGAAATACGTCTTATGGACATTGTGGTGGCATATTTATATGATCCATTAGATTTTGATATATATATGAAAATTCCTGAGGGATTTAAAATGCTTGATGCATGCACTTCCCGTAACTTATTTTCAATAAAATTGTACGGGTTAAAGCAATTCGGTCGCATGTGGTATCAACGCTTGGGTGAGTACCTAATAAAAGAAAGGTACAAAAATGATCTTATATACCCATGTGTGTTTATTAAGAAATCAGAAATTGGATTTGCTATTGTAGCAGTTTATGTCGATGATATAAATTTAATTGGAATTCCTGAAGAGTTAGCCAAAATTGCTGAGTATTTGAAAATAGGGTTTGAAGTTAAAGATTTGGGTAAAACTAAACTTTGTCTTGGTCTTGAGTTTGAGCATAAAGCAAATGGAATAATCGTCCATCAATTAACATACATTGAAAGATTATTTAAACGCTTCAACATGGACAATGCTCACCCATTGAGCACCTCTATGGTTGTAAGATCTCTAAATCCCCAAAATGACCCATTTCGTCCTAGAGAATTTGATGAAGAGATACTTGGTCCTGAAGTATCATATCTCAATGCAATTGGGGTTTTGATGTACTTGGCACAACGTATGAGGTCATATATCACTTTTGCGGTAAATTTATTGACACGTTTTAGTTTTGAGCCAACTCGAAGACATTGGAATGGAGTTAAATATATTTTTCGTTATTTCCGAGGAACCATAGATTTGGGATTATATTATTCCAATGATACCACTACCTCTGGTTTAGTTGGATATACTAATGCTAGATATAGATCTGATCCACATAAAACTCGCTCTTAAATCTGTTATTTATTTTGTTATAACAATATTGGTATTTCTTGGCGTTCTACGAAGCAATTGCTAGTAGTTACATCTTCTAACTACTATGAGATTATTGCTCTATATGAAACTGGAAGAGAGTGTTTGGTTAAGATCCGTTATAACGCATATTCACAATTCTTGTTGTTTAAAACCGATTACAAATTCTCATACTATAATTTATGAGGATAATGCTGCTTGTGTTGCACAAGTTAAGCGATGATATATCAAAAGTTATAGGACTAATCATATCTCGTCAAAATTTTTCTATACTCATGAACTTCAAGAAAATCGACAGATTGATGTTAAATAAATTCAATCCATAAATAATCTTGCAAATCTTTTTACCAAATCATTACCGACATCAACTTTTGATAAATTAGTATATGGCATTGGTATGCAGCGAGTATACAAGACGCAATATTGATTAGCCCTAGTAGTGACTATATAGCTCAATTGATGGGGAGATATTATTAATTATGCATTGCACTCTTTTTTCTTTTAATCCGGTTTTTTCCCATAGGGTTTTCCGACTTAAAGTTTTTAACGAGGCAATTAAAGCATCCATAAAATGGATAAATCATAAAATTTGTGCTTTGTACTCTTTTTCCCTTTTGTCCGGTTTTTGTCTCATTGGGTTTTTCCGGTTCAAGGTTTTTAATAAGGCAATATTATTCAATGCACATTCATAATATAATACAATGAATATTCAAGGGGGAGTGTTATGAAATACATGTATGGATATTTATTATATTAATGTACTTATTATGGTACATTTGTATCATACATTTTGAATACATCTCCCTATCCAATAAATGTTCATCTTTCTATCCAATACATGTATCCTACGTTCTAAGTACATCTCCTTATCCGATGAATGTTCATCTTCCTATCCAATATATGTATTATCAGATATATTGATATTCATGATAAGTGCATCATTATAAATAGGAGCACAAATAGTGAGAAATAATAGATTTTCACTCTTGGCTTTTTCTCTACTATCTTTGGTGTCATTTGCTTTCTCTACTTAATCTCTATCTATTCTCTCTATTATATTCTTGCAACGCGATATTTTACAACAATAACAATATAATCAGTGGAATATGGGTTAAGAAATGGATTTATGGCTCATTTTGACAGATTTAATTACTAATTATAATAAATCCTTTGATTTGGTTGCATCCTAACAAACCTAGCATTTCTTTTCCTTAAAAAAGGAACAGAGTTTAGCTATCTCAATAAGGGTTTGAATTTGGAGTAGGGATGTTTTGGCTATAGAAGGAGTGGATCATCATTGCTGACCACTACTTACAAATTTAAGCCTATTCATTATATAGTTTAATCTCCATTTGACTTGATCTAATATGTCGTGATCCATGAGTAGTATAGGCATTGACTAATCTCTAAGTATTAGTAAAAAAAATGATTCTCTAGGGCTATCCCCTCCTGATATAATACCCCAAGTTTTACATGAACAACCTTCTAGTGAAGGCAAAGAAGACGTTAGGAGACCAATAGCAAATTTGGAAGACTTTAAAAATGAGAGATCGCTATCAATTCATGATCAAATCACATAATTCATATTCTCCCCAAAAGAACACAGCTAGTGCCGTATTGGACACTTGCTAGAGATGCATGGATGGAACGATCTCACATTCAATAAAGATTAACACGGTGTTCAAAGAGCCGTTATTATTTAGACACAAGTTGTTCCCACATTAAGGAGCGAATTGTTTGGTGCTTCGGGATGTAACCCATTTTGACATTTTGATTCAATCAAGCAAAGACCACAATTAGCAATTGCCGGAGTTCCCAGATGCTAAAGCAATGGTTCAGAGAGCACTTTTGCTCTTACGTGCATGGCACGGCAAAAGGCAAAAGGAGATCCCTCGGTGCTTTATTATTAGTATTAGAAAAGGATTGGAATCTTTGATATTTTCCATGAATGTGGCGGATGATGTGCATTTCGATGCTCGATGTCCCCCTATTGTGGTCACGTGTAATCACATGGACCGAACATTTCACATCCCCCATTTGCCCAAAAGGGAGATTACAAATTTGATTCGTTCTTGTTCTTGTCTAAACAAACAAATCATGCCTTCAAAGGTTTATGCTTTTTCCCCTTTTTCTCCTTTTGGCCATTTGTGTAGAATGTATGATTTATTTATCTACCAAGTTGAATTTCCAATGTTATCTTGATATTGGAATATAACATTTGCATCGGAATTTTGAAACCCATCTTTTTCTTTTTTTCCTTTTAGTGGTATCAAACCTTTTTATTTGTTTTTCATCAAAAGGGTGTCCACTTTCTCACACCTCTTTTTGATGATCAAAATTTACTATACAAATTTAGGATAAAAATTCAAATTTACGATATTAAAAAGATAGTCATATGTCAGCTTGAAGCATTTATCACATGACTTCTGACATTTCACATTTATATTAATGAGTTTCGTAAACGAGTCTTTCGCTAATGTATTGGAGCCGTAAGGAAATAATTCGGCAATATTTCTCTCATAATGTGTGATTAGCACAATAAAAAATAAAAATATCTCTTAAAAATTAAAGAAAAAGATATAATTCGTAGCCTTTTTTAAAAACAATCTTGTTCACTTATAAAGCATCAAGTCACGTTCGGTGGGAGATTTTCCTGGAGAAATCGAAATGCAGGAAAATTGTCGCTTTCCCGGGAAAGAGACAACTCCTCGCCTTTGTAGGAATCTGCAGATATGGCGGCAATTTCTTCGGTTCTTTAAAAGGACCATCTTCTCTCTGTCTCTCTCTCTCTCCTCTCCTCTCCTCCTCGATTTCAAAATTTGTGGACGCGATTTCTCCCTTTTCTTTGCCTTTTCCCTTTTCTCCTCCATTCCGAGTTTATCTAATTTCTTTCCTTTTTGGCCTGATTCGAAGGAAAATAGGGATTTCAATCCCATCCGGTCCAGTTCCGTCTTCAAACATTCAATCCCCCATCTTCTTTTTTATCTTTTTCGGACAAGTTTGCGTTTGATTCGTGTACCCTTCTTCTTTTTGGAAGGGAATTTGACGGCGAGCGAAAAGTTCCCCTGAGCATATAAATTACGTCCCGGCCTTTCTAGGGTTTGCGTCACTGCGTATCTCCTCTCTCTCTCTCTCTCAACCTGAAGAAGCCAAGCGTGCGCTTTTGCTCGTAGCGGTGAAGAGGGATTTTTGGGGGAAAAAAAAAACAGGTGGGATTTTGGCGTTGATTTTTGGGGGGCATCAGAGACCCAACAGGGGTAATCTCTTGAACGAGGCATCGCCCGCAATCTGGCTCGAAAAAGGTCGAATCTTCTTTCTCCTGTAAGCATTGGATGTATGGTTCAAATGGATTGCTCGTGATTCTTGACGGTCCGTTTGTGTTTGTTTCATAAGCGTATTACGTTTGGCAAGAAGATTTTTGTTAGTTAGAATGAGGGAACGAAGGGATGTGTTCGTGGAGACAGAGGGTTCTTGTGAGCTGTCCTATTGAATTCGATGAGCTTTTGATCTATTCAAAATAAAAATAATAAAAAAAGTTTGAAAGATTTTTCATGCTTCAAAGAGGTATTTTTCAGCGTTGGGATTGTCTTGGTTTCTGTTCAATACTTTCTTGCATCTTTTTTTTGTTACCTCTGGTCGATAATTAGTTAGTCACCAGCGGATTTCTTGATTTTCTTTTCGCAAAATATGAGTATTGTCTGGTCAAGAATCATCAAGCAACGAGCAATTGATTATGGATTGGGTGGATATTGCCACTGCTGCAGGATGGGTAGACATGTAGACATAAGAAAAACAGAAGGTTCTGTTATGGTAGCAAAAGGTTGGATGAGGTGGTTGTTAGGTTCTAAAGTTCCTTTGGATCCTATTCTGGATGGGTTCATTTCTAGTCTTGATTGCAATGTTTTTCATTAATAATGAGGACTGCTGGATTCTCTGCCCTGTTGATTGTTGTACACTTTGTTCTTAAGAAAGAGAGTGATCTGGCATTTGCCAGGTTAAGAAAAAGAGTGATGTAGGCATCTGCAGGGTTTGCTATGAAGAGGCATAAGCTTTTTTTGAGACACCCTTTTCTTTTAAGAGTTTGCATCATCGCGTGGCCGAGAAATATAAAAAGTAAATATAATAAGGAGCTATTTCATAAATTAGGTGTCACTGGATTTTATTGTGAATTTTGGCACACGTGTCATTGAGTTATTGCTAGTGCCATCGTCAATCTTATAGACTTAGTTCATACAAATCATACAAATCGCTTATCAATCTTATAGACTTAGTTCATATAAATCACTTCTTCTGTGCCTGTTAGTATTACCCTGCCTTTTGAGTCATGATTAATACATGACTCATTATCTCAAAGCTTAGCTTTTTCTAGCTTGTTGGATCTTTTACTCATGACAATAACGCAAAACTTAATCATTTTTGCGCTCTATCAGGCCAGGATCCTCTGGATGTTTGGAATTTGAATTAGCTGAAATTCACTCTGGCCGCTGCTGCAAGATTGAAGTCTTCTCCCACCTTTGTGAGGGTGTGGGGTAGTAATGAGCGAGCGATTTTGCTTTCTGTGTTGAGACGATCAAGATCATCATATGCGTGGAGATTATGCCGTGTTTCTGAAGGGTTGTTTCTTGATTATGGCTAAAGCCATTGTTGGTAAATCTGGACTTCAATGGTAGCTTCTTGTCATATTGGTTGGGAAGTCCTTTTGTCCTTTTCTTGGGCAGAATAAATTGTCATATGTAGCTTTGGATGTGATACAAAGTAGATTGTGTGTGGATGTAGCTCTGCTCAGTATTAGCATGATGGTTCGATTTTCCTGCTTCAATGGTCACAAACCAAAGGTAACTCATCACTCCACTCTCTTTTATTCTTTCTTTTTCGATTTTGAAGACAAATACATGCATTCTTTTTTAATTTGTTTGACATTAGTGCCCACCAAATCAAGATGCTTCCAACATGCACTCACATAATTAGTCCCCTGTACTGCTCTTCAAGTAGTCCTGAAGAAGTTTACTCCTTAATTTCTAAAGTTCTTTGGGTGGAAGGCGATATCCTTTTAGGCAGAAGTTGAATGTAATTATTTGAAATTCCGAGAAATTACAAGGATTATTTCTAGTATGAGGCTTGATCAGAAATAAATTTAAATCTGAGTGCGTAATTGCTTATTTTATTATTTAGTTGATTTAATCTAAACTTTATTAAATATGGAAGGGCTTACATACTGTTGGTTTTTTTTTTTTTTGGGTGGATTTACTGAAGTGGTTTTGTTTTGAATCACATTTGATCTAAAAGTTAATACACTGTTACAGATTGGACTTGTATCCACAGTTTGATTCAATAATGCACGTCACTCCCCTTGTTAATCCTGTATTTCTTCCTTTTCTCTAGCAGAAATCAGCACATCCACCTGTTGAAGCAGTTAGTGAGTTTCAGGGTTCTGAATTTCAGGCTTTGGAGAATGCCATGAGCCCATATTCATCACTTTCAGAATTGCATGGAGATGGTGAGATGAATAAGATTGTGGATAAGGTTGCAGATTCTCTATTTATTGAACGAGGTTGCAAATCAGAAGAAATGGGGAGTACAGTTGATAATACAGAGATTGATCCTAGGGGTAATAAGACTGGCCATCTCAAGAAAAGTCAATCTCTTGCAAGTGGTTTGCACGGATTCTCATTTGACCACCATAGCAGGTCAGTCACGGAGGACGTCAGTGATGAATTGGGTGTTATGCAAGTTGGCGAATATCGTGAGTATGGATCTTCTGATACATGTCAAGTCCCTAATCTCAACAAGAAATCAATTTTTTCTATTGGTGATATGCAAAGTAGTGACAAAGGGGTACTAGAAAATTCTGAAGGCCGATATTCTGGAGAAAATGCTGGTGACTTTGGAGATCACACACCTCATACTTCTCTGGAGTTAGCAAGACCCCAATCAATGCCCAACTTTGGTGGTTGGTCTCCTAAGTCAGGTGAACATCCGGAGGAGCACTTGGGACTTAGAACAAATTCTTCTGGGGACCTGTTCGTTCTCAGCATGAGCCAAAATGGGGCAGCCGTTCCTGAGCTTAAAGATCAGTTCTCCCCACAAAAAGAAAGAGATGTCAATGTGTGCAAAAGTAAAAACATTATCTATGAAGATGCTGTTCATAATGATTATCATGATTATGATTATGCTGGTTCAGCCCTAGGGGGGATTACTCCTAATTTTGATGAGAACTTCTTGAAACCCCGTAGAGGGGAAAGCTCATCTCACCAACAGTATGATTTACCAAATAAGGATTTCAAGATTAAGCGGATTGAAGAGTGGGTCACTGGTCTCCAGCCTTGCAACCCTTCAGACGAAGTGGAGGAGCCATACCAGCCAAATGATCAGAACAAGAGAGAATACCCTGTTTTGAATGGTCTGGCTGCAGCAAAAGTTGAGCCTAAGGTGAGTGCTGGAAATGAAGCTGCTACGAGATACATATCATCCCTGAGTGCCTCAGCGACTACAGCTCAGCTGGCAAACCATGGTTTGGTGTTGATCCCTTTTCTCAGTGCATATGCGAGCTTGAAGATGCTTAATCTGTCGGGAAACAACATAGGTATGCTCATCAGTCTGCATTTCGTACTATTGGCTTCTTAGGCTTTTGCTAGCTGTTGTGTTTTCTCATGTTTAATCTTTACCTTTCCCAGTGAGGATAACAGCCGGTTCTCTTCCTCGGGGACTTCATATGTTGAATTTGTCAAAAAACCAGATTTCCACTATAGAAGGCTTACGTGAATTGACCCGATTGCGTGTACTTGACTTGAGCTACAACAAGATCGTCAGAATTGGGCATGGTAATGCTTAGGTTATACTGCATTTTTTGTCCATATCTCATCCAGATCGCAGGGATGTTTACACAATTATTTCCTCCAACCTACTTTGAATAGGGGACATGCAAGCTTTGTATCATCTTTCTAAAAGGTTCTGCCATTGATTAACCTTTGTATTTTAAATGTTCAGGCCTAGCTTCTTGTTCATCACTGAAGGAGCTATATTTGGCGGGGAATAAGATCAGTGAAGTCGAGGGTCTTCACCGCCTTCTGAAACTGAATGTTTTGGATCTCCGTGCCAACAAGATTTCTACAGCAAAATGTTTAGGGCAGCTTGCAGCAAACTACAATTCCTTGCAAGCTGTTAGCTTGGAAGGGAATCCAGCCCAGAAGAATGTGGGAGATGACCAGCTTAAGAAGCATTTGCAGGGCCTTCTTCCTCACCTGGCATATTACAACCGTCAACTCATAAAAGTGGGTACACTTAAGGATGCCGCTGATCGATCAGTTCGGCTGGGGGCTAGTGCCCATCAATTCGATCGCAGTGGCCTTAGATCAGAACACAAATTGACCAGGAAGGGTGGTCATGGGCTGGTTAGCAAGCCATCGTCCTCATCACATGGTCGGAGAAGTCAAGCTCCGGTTTCTCCAAAACATTCTAAGGGGAAGCATGTACACCTTCCCCCGAGTGGAACCAAGGGAGCAACCCATAACCAGCAGTACAATTTGGACTTTAGCGACAGACTCCGCAACATGAAGCAGGAGCTTGCAATTCGTAGAAGTCGAAGTGAAGGTACTTTGGGCGTGCTTTGAGATGACTTTGGTGCATTTCTCTACAATATGTTATATGGTACGTTTGCAAGGGCGACTCCTTTTCTATGTCCTAAGGACTATTTTTATCGAGGCTTTGGTTTTTCAATGTTCAATAAATCCTTGCTCTCAATAATCATTGCTGCTTGTATTGATTGACAGTGATTGTGGGTTTACGGTTATTCATTGCTTGCTTGAACTGGAATCTTATATACATCTGGGTCGCTTCAACAATGCGGCTTTGTCACGGAATTTGTTTCATAGGGAATATTGCAAGCGTTCAATTTCACGTAGGAGAAGTGCGTGTCTATTTGATTTCTACCCTTATAATTTTCTGGGCATGGCAGGGAACTTGCAAGCTTATAGATCATCATTGTTCTGCTGGAAAGGCGACTATTTTGTTGACAGTGAGACAACGCACAAAATCTGCAATTTTCCGGAGTAACGGGGCAGAGCTACGCGCATGCCATGTTGTAACAGTCCGACTAAATTCACCAGAGCCAACAAATCGTATTTGGCTAACTCCTTTACAGCTCCTTTCTTCGGCTGTCTCGATCCTTCTCTGCAATTTCAAGACAAATTGGAGTCTGTCAGTCTTTAACACAAGAATGTCTGGAGGCATTACCTCGCGGGTTCTCAGGTCAAGACTCCGTAGATCCAGACATTAGTTACCGATTAGAGTTTCGAGAAAATTGAGCTCGCTATAGGAAGTCAAAAACAATTCGAGTGGAGTGTTGTTGCGTCGGGTGAAGAGCCAGTGATGTAAAGGAGATGATAAACCTGGTTTATAAAAGTGTCATTAGGGTGTGGGGCGTGGCGCTTGTGTTAGGAGGACTAGAACAGAATTGAGGAGCTATGGAGGTGGAATTGGCCTCCCGTGCACATATTAATATAGAGTTGATGTTTCTTTCCTAATGAGGCCATGACAGGCTATAATAAGTTGTTATGTCAATATGTTTTGTCTCTCTTTGAAGGACTAGATTCTCGGGTTAAATTGGGCATGATACGATTTATGTGAGTACGGATTTGCAATATTGTCCTTATAAACAAGTATAGAAGGAAGCTTGTCCTTGGGTTGTTACCTAACTAGGCATCACGCGGACTATTTTGCATTGAAAATCTATTGGGCCATGACAAATGGTATCAGAGTAGGATTCCTCTAGTAGGTGGATGATTTGAAGAAAGCTTGTGGCCTACTCCGTTCTAAGATTGTTGAGGGCAAAGAAGGCTTGGATAAGGTGCGGCTCTCATGGCAATGAGAGCAAAAGAAAAAAAAGAGTCGAATTGCTCGCAAAATAGGGAAAATGTTCCTAGATCAATTGGCGAATCTCTAGAAAAGTATCAAAAAAGTTGTAAACCTATTGCATCGGTAATAATATAGTCATAAATATTTCAATTAAACCAATTTAGTCTTAAACCTTGTCATATTAGTGTTAATTCAATTCATCTGGCCAATTTAGGTTAGAAATTGGTGACATGGACATTGGTGATCCTATGTGGCAACGTTGATGCTAATATGAACATTTTAATTTTTTTAATAATTTATAGGTTTTTTATTATTTTTAAAAAAATTTCCCTATTTTCTTTCTATTTTTTTTCTTTTTTCTTTCTTTGGCTTGTGGTTGGTATTGGCCATGGTTAGTGACTGGCTATAGGTAAAGGCGAGACCCTCGTGGCTTAGGTGAGGGCGAGATCCTTGTGGCTTAGGTGAGGGCGACCCTTGCTTGACGGTTGCTTTGCTCACTTAGTCTAGTGAGGGCCAAAAAAAAATAAGAAAAAGGAAAAAAATTTAAAAAATTTAAAATAGAAAATTTATTAAAAAATAATTTTAAAATTGTCTATGTCACAGCCGATGATACCATATAGAATTGCAATTGTCCACATCATTGATTTTGAATTAAATTGGTCGGATGGACTAAGTCGATACTAATGTGAAAATGTTTAGGACTAAATTGGTCCAATTAAAAAGTTTATGACTAAATTGGTTTCAATCTAAAAGCACAAACACCCTCGATAGGCCTTTGTATCATGTTGGATACTTTGACATGCATCTTATGTGATGACTGTCGGAAAATGCGACATGGATTCTACTCTCCCCGACACATTTCCACATGCGAGTCCGGAATTTGGACATGCGATTTCAACACACACGAAGTGAATTCTGATTTCTAGGGTGAGTTTGCAAATGCAAAGGAGAGAGAATTGTTGAAGAAGGCGACGAAGGGTGGAGGCAAGGGCGAGGAGCAGAAGCTGGGGTCGCGAACTGTAAAGGAGGGCTAGTGGAAAACTAGAGATCGAGGCAATCGAGAGGGCTGCGACTATGATGCCGCAATGGAGGATTGCGATACTGCAATGGAGGGCCGGAGGTGAGGCTACGATTGCGAAGGAGGGAGGGTTGGAGGCAAGGCGGCAAACTACTGCTACGAGGCAACTGAGAGAGAGCAGAAATGGAGAGGAGGATCATGCAAGGAGAATGAGGCGGCAGCTAGGGTTTTTAGGTTTTTATTCTACTAAGTAAGGGTGTAAACGGTTCGGTTCGGTTCGATTTTTTTTGAAAAACCGAACCGAACCGAACCGAACCGATAAGGGATAATACCGAACCGAACCGAAACCGTATCGAACCGAATACAAACCAAACCGAAAATGCGGTTTGGTTTGGTTTGGGACGGTTTTTCGATTTTTTTTATTTTTTTTTAACTTATTGAGACCTAAATGAAGAAGAGATGATGATGAAGAGATGTTGTTCACTTTTAAATAAGAATTCTAGTTTGGTTCGGTTAAGTGAACTAAAAACGCACAAAATTTCGGTTCGGTTCGGTTCAATTCAGTTTTCTATTTTAGTTTGATTTTCGGTTCGGTTTTTGACACCCCTACTACTAAGGTTGGGGGACTGAAATAGCTTGGGCTTTTCACATGGGCCTTGAGTCATCAATCCATTGCATTGTTGTCAATCGGAATTTTCTTTGTCTTGTTACATGGCCTTTTTAGTTATATATAAATTAAAAGCCTTAAGGGATAGTTCCATTGTGACTATTTTTATTATTATCTATTTTTTTTTTAAATTTGAATCAAATTAATTTGATTATAATAATTATAAAAATGATAATTTATCATGTATATATAAAAAGTTAATTTAATATATAACGTATTTTAACATATTGAAATTCTCTAGATTTTGAGAAATGATGTGTTGGCGTATCGCGTCGCGTCGCGTCGCATCGCGTGTTACATGTTCATATCAGTGTTATTTAAGTATAAATATAATAGGTTTATAACTTTTTGATACTTTTCCCAATGAATCTTAATAGGAGGTACATTACCACGTTTGTAACAAGAGGAGAAATCCCCCATTGGTCTACTAAAATCTTTGGAAGCCTAGAAGGCGAAAGAATGAGCTACCAAAGAAGTGGAGTTGGCTTTGGATGCCACGTCTGTTAGGGAGAGCACGAGTGATTAGACACATGCGAACGACTTTGATCAAGGGAAGCTACTAGCAGAATGGAGTCGCTTGTTCTATGGGGTTAGTGTTGGCTATTCATGTAAATCTGGAGGGAGCAACATTGATGATTCCACAATGCAGGGAAGCAACAAAACAAGCTACAACGAAGACGTTATGGAATTGAGTGAGGGGAAATGTCACAAACTAGATTCTCTCATACTCTCGTATTCTTGTGATCAGAGCTTTGTGGCATTGGGGTGTCAGGATGTAGAATAACTAATGCAAAGGAGATGGTATAACTTGTTTGTGAGAGTGGCGTTACGTGTTTGTGCTATGAGTTCTAGGATAGAATAATTATAATTTTGAGGAATTCCGAAGGTGAGGTTGGCCTCCCATGCATAAATTAGTGAGATCTAATGCTACTCTCCCGATGTGGCCATGGTTATCGAAACAACTTATTATGTCGAAGTGTTATGTGTGTCTCGCTTAAGGAACTAGCGTCCGAGCTAATTATAGAAAGGGGGCTAGTTCGTTCTCAGCTCACTAGACATTGCACAAATTATTCCACGGATTAGGAATCTATCGGCCGTGACACTTTACGTAAAGATTATATTAATTAATAAATTTTACGGGGGCAAAAGTTTTACAACATCAAGTTACGATGTCAATGCCGCAATTTTTTTTCACTTTGTAATTATGTCGTTTTTCTTTTTTTGCCTGTTCGTTTTCACTCTCTCTTGTACTTCCCACAAAGCCGAGGGCCAGCTGATGCTAAAAAATGAGAACCAATAATTGAACAATGAAAGGAAGACTAAGAATCCAAGGATTATTGTCCAATACCTAGATTCCAAACACATCTCCATCACTCATTGTCTTCAATTTTGTCACGCTACTTGAAAACAACGTAACTTCCCGAAGAAAAAAAGAAATATAAAAAGTATGTCGCCTACCAACTCAATTAAGTTTTATTGAAGTGAAAGTTTAAAAACTGCCTTAGTCATGTTCAGTAGTAAAAAACTTGGATAATTCATAACAATCAAAAGATAGAGGTTGAGTTAAAATCAAACCCGAGACTCTACGATTTCAGGGTAAGATCTAAATGACCTCACCGTCATCCTGTCACCCAGACCTTTTCCTTTTGTACCAAAGTATCACCAGAATCTTTTGCCTACTCAACAAATGAGTACAAAATTCCTGATGGCGAGCACCGAAGGGGCAGGTCACCACTGGCATGGATTCTGCCAACAATCGAATCCTTTTTACTAATATAATGATCTTTGAGAACCTGTTGCTATTTGGAACTTGGCTCGACTCAAGAGTTACGTTGGGTCACTCGTTCCCACTTCTGTCCTCTTACCCCTCAAAACCTGGAAAATTTTCTTGCTCAATCTCGTGTTTTCTTGAACGCCATCTCCTCAAAAGTCTCATTTCTCACGCCCTCCGATCAAGAACCGATCTTTCTTCCGAAATCTCCGAAATGGGTCTCGAGGGCAGTCTTGATCAAGAATCGGCCACGCCACCGAAGAAGTCCCTCTTCAGGTACAACTCCCCTCTGGTCCAAGTCAGCCTCATCGGCCTGGTCTGCTTCTGCTGCCCCGGCATGTACGGCGCCCTCGTCGGCATGGGCGGCGGCGGCCAGGTGGACCCCACGGTGGTGAACAATGCGAACACCGCCCTCTATGCTACCTTCGCCATCTTCGGCATCCTGGGCGGTGGAATCTATAATATCCTAGGCCCTCGCTTGACTCTTGCCTCTGGTTGTAGCACTTATTCTCTATATGCAGGCTCTTTCTTGTACTACAACCACCACCACAACCAGACCTTCGCCATCATCGCTGGTGCGATCCTTGGCATCGGCGCAGGCTTCCTGTGGGCCGGCCAAGGTGCCATCATGACCTCTTACCCACCGCACGACCAAAAGGGCACTTACATCTCCCTGTTCTGGAGTATTTTCAGTATGGGGGGCGTCATCGGTGGTTTGATCCCGTTTATCTTGAATTACAACAGGAGTGATGCTGGTTCTGTGAATGATGCAACCTATATTGGATTCATGTGTTTTATGAGTGCTGGTGCGCTTCTTTCCCTCGCTATCTTGCCGCCAAGCAAGGTAATTCGCAATGATGGGACTAGGTGCACTAAGGTGGAGTACTCGAGCGTTTCGACTGAGGCAACCGAGATTCTCAAGCTGTTCCTCAACTGGAAGATGCTCTTGATTACCCCGGCCGCCTGGGCCAGCAACTTCTTTTACAGCTACCAGTTTACTAATGTGAACGGGGCCATGTTCAATTTGAGGACTAGAGGGCTGAACAGTGTGTTCTACTGGGTGGCCCAGATACTGGGGTCGGTTGGAATTGGTTATGTATTGGATTTCAGCCTTCCGAGTCGGAAGATGAGGGGTTACGTCGGGACTGCAATTGTTGCTTTGCTTGGGACTGCAATTTGGGGGGGCGGACTTGCTAATCAGCTGAAGTACTCTCGCCACGACCTGCCTGAGAAGTTGGACTTCAAGGACTCCGGTTCCGAATATGCCGGGCCATTCGTGCTGTATCTCAGCTATGGATTGCTGGACGCAATGTTCCAGACCTTGGTTTATTGGTTCATTGGATGCTTAGCTGATGATTCGGAAACTCTTAGCAGGTAGTGTAGGCCTAGGAAATCTGGATTCTTCTTGATTAACACCAGTTTTGGGTCCAACACTGAAATTGGTACCTGGTTCTTTATGTCCTGCAGGTACACTGGGTTCTACAAGGGAGTGCAGAGCGCAGGAGCGGCGGTCTCTTGGCAAATCGACACGCGCAAAGTCCCATTCCTCTCGGAGCTTATAATCAACTGGTCGCTTATGACGGTGGGCTATCCCTTGCTGCTGGTTCTCGTTAAGTTGGCCGTGAAGGACGAAAAGGAGGGTGAAGAGGGAGCTGAAAAGGGCGTTGCTTCATCTTTTGCTCATTAGGTGATGATCCAAAACGCCATCTCATCTTTCTTGTCAAGCTTCTTCGGACTTAGACAACCTGAAAAAAAATTCATTTTGAGGGTTAAAATCACAACAAATTTCCAAATTGGTATACCCATTGCATTTGCTTCAAATTAATTTTCGTGTCACAAGAAAAAAAGTTTCAAATTAGTTTATCCGTGACAACCTTACCAAAATTTTAAGGCAAAATTAGGGATTTTAAAGTGAATTTTAGTAGGCTTTTGAAACTTGATGGAGCTCTTGGGGCAAAATTAGCATATCTTCATATATGATCCCATAAGACATCATTTAGGAGGCCCCTTTATATTTAATTTCTATGTCGGATTCACTCACATGCCAATCATTCAAGTCATTTGCCATGTGATTGGTTAACAAATAATTTATTTATCACAGGTGTATGGATTTATGATATTCTATAACACAGAAATAAATTTGAGATAAATATATTATGAGTGTATTAGTTTGAAATTTTTTGTGATACGAAAATTAGTTTAAAATAAATATAGCACGAGTGTACCACCAGAGCTGTAATCTTTGACAATTAGCATGGCCACTGTAGATGACCGGTACATTGTTACTTTTTCTTGTCTATCAAAAGTGTAATCAAAGTTATGTTTCACCTAAAAGAGCTACGACAACCGGAGTGGCTTTGGAGCAAATTTCTAAGGATCATTTACTTCGAGGCTTTGGTTATTGGATGTTCAATAAATTCCAGCCCTCATTACTGATAAGATTCCTGCTCTCATGACTAATATGATTCCTGATCCTTGTATGGATTGACAGCGATTGTTATTCATTGCTTGCTTGAATTCATGACCACAGGGTCGAACAATACCCGAATCATGTATACCTGGGTCGCTTCGACGACGCAGCTCAATCCTGGAATTTGTTACATAGGGAGGTTTGCAGGTGATCGATTTTACTCGAGGAGAAGTGCGGTGTCTGTTTGACTCCTGGGTTTGATCTACATCGTTCTGCTGAAAAACATCCCATGTTCTCGCGTTTGTGACAAGCCCACTGAAATCATTCAAAGAGCCCAACAAATGGGATTTGGCTAAGTCCTTTTACAGCTCCTTTTGCTTCAGCTGTCTTGATCCTTTTCTGCAATTTCAAGGCAAATTTGGAGTCGTCAGTCTGAATGCAAGAATGTCTCCTGGAGGCATTTACATCTCGGGCTTGTCATGTCAGGACAACGTAGATCCATGCATTAGTTACCGGTTTAGAGGTTCCGGAAAAACAGAGCTCGCTGCAGGAAGTTGAAAAGTTGCTTCCATGTCAAGATTTATCTCAATTAATAAATTTTACAACGTAAATCCAATGTCAATGCTGCGGTTTTTTCACCTTGTAATTTTGTCATGCTACTTGAAAACAGAATCATTTCCCAATGAAAAAAGAAAGAGAGAAACAAAAAAATACTTCCCTACCAACTCAATTAAATTTCATTCAAATGCGAATGGACATTTTCTTTACAAGAGAGAAGAATTAATGTTGTGGATGTGGATTGTGAAAAACCAAAGATTAAGACTCCATTTGTTTTGCAAAATATGTACGATTTAGAAAAACATTTTTCTAAAATTAATTGGGCATATCGCTTGAAATAATTAGTCAATGAAAAGTATTTTTCATTATCAACAATAATTTGTGTCTAAATATTTATGTAGGTGATACAAAATATTCTTTGTTTATTCATTTTTGTAAGTAATACAAGCGATCAATTTTTTTAAATTTTTTTCAAACCACTCATTTTCCATAAAACAAGTGGAGCTTGAGAACATGCAAAACAATTGGCTTCATTTTTTTCCTTTACCATGCTTTTTTGTTAGGATATTAAATTAACTTAATTTGTACTTACATGTTAGATTATAAAATTGCCTCACTCACGTTAGGAGTAAAACTTCGATAACACAATGCAATCAAAAGATGGAGATCAAGTTAAATTCAAACTCGAGACATTACAATTTTGGAGTGACATCTAAGGGCGCGCTTGATAGCCATTTTACTTATGGCCAGAACTATTATTTTGTTTTCGGAAACAGGTTTAAAACAGAAATACTTTTACTAACGTGATTTCATTTTTCTATTTTTAGAGCAAAGTTTTAATCCAGAAATAGATTTGGAACATCAATGAGAAGTAAAAAAAAATTTACTTCGCTATTTTTGGAATAAAAATGAGAAATAAAAACTGTTCTTATTGCTTCTCCTTGTTACTAGTTGGCTGCCCATCGGCCACTATCTGCCTGCCCATTGGCCACTATCTACCGTCGCCATCTGAGAAGGAGAAATTTTATGTCGTTGTTAAACGGATTTTTATTCTAAGAATATAAATTATGTGTCAGTCTAAAGAATAGAAATAGAAAAATTTATCTGTAAAATAGAATGATTATCATTTGCGCCTAAAATGAGCTCTTGATCATCCCATCACTCGGAGCTCCTTTCTTTAGTACTAAAGTATGACCAGAATCTTTTGCCTAGTTCTTTGTTTTTTTTTTTGGCGGGGAGGGGGGTGGTTTCAAAGTTCGCCTGCTCTAATGAGCCCAAAATTCCTGGAACCAAAGGCACAGGTCCGCCGCATGGTTGCATACTTCCCTCTGGTCGATAATTAGTTAGTCGCCAGCGGATTTCTTGATTTTCTTTTCGCAAAATATGAGTATTGTCTGGTCAAGAATCATCAAGCAACGTGCAATTGATTATAGATTGGGTGGATATGGTCACTGCTGCAGGATGGGTAGACATGTAGACGTAAGAAAAACAGAAGGTTCTGTTATGGTAGCAAAAGGTTGGATGAGGTGGTTGTTAGGTTCTAAAGTTCCTTTGGATCCTGTTCTGGATGGGTTCATTTCTAGTCTTGATTGCAATGTCTTTCATTAATAATGAGGACTGCTGGATTCTCTGCCCTGTTGATTGTTGTACACTTTGTTTTTAAGAAAGAAAGTGATGTGGCATCTGCCGGGTTAAGAA
This sequence comes from Corymbia maculata, assembly GCA_014182735.1. NCBI lineage: Eukaryota > Viridiplantae > Streptophyta > Magnoliopsida > Myrtales > Myrtaceae > Corymbia > Corymbia maculata. Next base: position 6,632,780 of record CM024692.1, read on the forward strand.
AAAGAGTGATGCAGGCATCTGCCGGTTTGCTATGAAGAGGTATAAGCTTGTTTTGAGACGCCCTTTTCTTTTAAGAGTTTGCATCATCGCGTGGCAGAGAAATATAAGAAGTAAATATATTGAGGAGCTATTTCATAAATTAGGTGTGACTGGATTTTTATTGTGAATTTTGGCACATGCGTCATTGAGTTATTGCTAGTGCCATCGTCAATCTTATAGACTTAGTTCATACAAATCATTTATCAATCTTAGACTTAGTTCATATAAATCACTTCTTCTGTGCCTGTTAGTAATACCCTGCCTTTTGAGTCATGATTAATACATGACTCGTTATCTCAAAGCTTAGCTTTTTCTAGCTTGTTGGATCTTTTACCCATGACAATAACGCAAAGCTTAATCATTTTTGCGCTCTATCAGGCCAGGATCCTCTGGATGTTTGGAATTTGAATTAGCTGATTTTCACTCTAGCCGCTGCAGCAAGATTGAAGTATTCTCCCACCTTTGTGAGGGTGTGGGGTAGTAATGAGCGAGCGATTTTGCTTTCTGTGTTGAGACGATCAAGATCATCATATGCGTGGAGATTTTGCCGTGTTTCTGAAGGGTTGTTTCTTGATTACGGCTAAAGCCATTGTTGGCTAATCTGGACTTCAATAGTAGCTTCTTATCACATTGTTGGGGAAGTCCTTTTGTCCTTTTCTTGGGCAGAATAAATTGCCATATGTAGCTTTGGATGTGATACAAAGTAGATTGTGTGTGGATGTAGCTCTGCTCAGTATTAGCACGATGGTTCGATTTTCCTGCTTCAATGGTCACAAACCAAAGGTAACTCATCACTCCACTCTCTTTTATTCTTTCTTTTTCGATTTTGAAGACAAACACTCGCATTCTTTTTTAATTTGTTTCACATTAGTGCACACCAAATCAAGATACTTCCATGCACTCACATAATTAGTCCCCTGTATTGCTCTTCAAGTAGTCCTGAAGAAGTTACTCCTTAATTTCAAAAGTTCTTTGGGTGGAAGGCGATATGCTTTTAGGCAGAAGTTGAATGTAATTATTTGAAATTCCGAGAGATTACAAGGATGATTTGTAGAATGAGGCTTGATCAGAAATAAATTTAAATCTGAGGGTGTAATTGCTTATTTTATTATTTAGTTGATTTAATCTAAACTTCACTAAATATGGAAGGGCTTACATACTGTTAGCTTTTTTTTTTTGGGTGGATTTACTTAAGTGGTTTTGTTTTGAATCACATTTGATGTAAAAGTTAATACACTGTTACAGATTGGACTTGTATCCACAGTTTGATTCAATAATGCATGTCACTCCCCTTGTTAATCCTGTATTTCTTCTTTTTCTCTAGCAGAAATCAGCACATTTACCTGTTGAAGCAGTTAGTGAGTTTCAGGGTTCTGAATTTCAGGCTTTGGAGAATGCCATGAGCCCATATTCATCACTTTTAGAATTGCTTGGAGATGGTGAGATGAATAAGATTGTGGATAAGGTTGCAGATTCTCCATTTATTGAACGAGGTTGCAAATCAGAAGAAATGGGGAGTACAGTTGATAATGCAGAGATTGATACAAGGGGTTTTAAGACTGGCCATCTCAAGAAAAGTCAATCTCTTGCAAGTGGTTTGCACGGATTCTCATTTGACCACCATAGCAGGTCAGTCACGGAGGACGTCAGCGATGAATTGGGTGTTATGCAAGTTGGCGAATATCGTGAGTATGGATCTTCTGATACACGTCAAGTCCCTAATCTCAACAAGAAATCAATTTTTTCTATTGGAGATATGCAAAGTAGTGACAAAGGGGTCCTAGAAAATTCTGAAGGCCGATATTCTGGAGAAAATGCTGGTGACTTTGGACATCACACACCTTATACTTCTCCAGAGTTAGCAAGACCCCAATCGATGCCCAATATTGGTGGTTGGTCTCCTAAGTCAGGTGAACATCCAGACGAGCACTTGGGACTTAGAACAAAATCTTCTGGGGATCTGTTTGTTTGTTTGTTTTTTTGTTTTTTTGTAAGGTAAGTATTATAGATTATCAATCAGGAAACTGTATAAGAGGGTGAATTCAGTTTCTCAGCATGAAAAGCAAAATAAAACAAGACAAAATAAGCAACAAGAAGAAAACAAGCAGTCTTAAACTAGGCCAAGTGCGTTCCTGAGTTTGAGCCAAAATGGGGCATCCGTTCTTGAGGTTAAAGATCAGTTCTCCCCACAAAAAGAAAGAGATGTCAATGCGTGCAAAGGTAAAAACATTATCTATGAAGATGCTGTTCATAATGATTATCATGATCGTGATTATGCTGGTTCAGCCCTAGGGGGAATTACTCCTAATTTTGATGAGCACTTCTTGAAACCCCATAGAGGGGAAAGCTCATCTCACCAACAGTATGATTTACCAAATAAGGATTTTAAGATTAAGCGGATTGAGGAGTGGGAATCACAGATCTCTAGCCTTGCAGCCCTTCAGACGAAGTGCAGGAGCCATACCAGCCAAATGAGCAGAACAAGAGAGAATACCCTGTTTTGAATGGTCTGCCTGCAGCAAGAGTTGAGCCTAAGGTGAGTGCTGGAAATGAAGCTGCTAAGAGATACATATCATCCCTGAGTGCCTCAGCAACTACAGCTCAGCTGGCGAACCATGGTTTGGCGTTGATCCCTTCTCTCAGTGCATTTGCAAGCTTGAAGATGCTTAATCTGTCTGAAAACAGCATAGGTATGCTCATCAGTCTGCAATTTGTACTATTGGCTTCTTAGGCTTTTGCTAGCTGTTGTGTTTTCTCATGTTTAATCTTTACCTTTCCCAGTGAGGATAACGGCCGGTTCTCTTCCTCGGGGACTTCATATGTTGAATTTGTCAAAAAACCGGATTTCCACTATAGAAGGCTTACGTGAATTGACCCGATTGCGTGTACTTGACTTGAGCTACAACAAGATCGTCAGAATTGGACATGGTAATGCTTAGGTTATACTGCATTTTTTGTCCATATCTCATCCAGATCGAAGGGATGCTTACACAATTATTTCCTCCAACGTACTTTGATTAGGGGACATGCAAGCTTTGTATCATCTTTCTAAAAGGTTCTGCCATTGATTAACCTTTGCATTTTAAATGTTCAGGCCTAGCTTCTTGTTCATCACTGAAGGAGCTATATTTGGCGGGGAATAAGATCAGTGAAGTCGAGGGTCTTCACCGCCTTCTGAAACTGAATGTTTTGGATCTCCGTGCCAACAAGATTTCTACAGCAAAATGTTTAGGGCAGCTTGCAGCAAACTACAATTCCTTGCAAGCTGTTAGCTTGGAAGGGAATCCAGCCCAGAAGAACGTGGGAGATGACCAGCTTATGAAGCATTTGCAGGGCCTTCTTCCTCACCTGGCATATTACAACCGTCAACTCATAAAAGTGGGTACACTGAAGGATGCCGCTGATCGATCAGTTTGGCTGGGGGCTGGTGCCCATCAATTCGATCGCAGTGGCCTTAGATCAGAACACAAATTGACCAGGAAGGGTGGTCATGGGCTGGTTAGCAAGCCATCGTCCTCATCACATGGTCGGAGAAGTCAAGCTCCGGTTTCTCCAAAACATTCTAAGGGGAAGCATGTACGCCTTCCCCCGAGTGGAATTAACGGAGCAACCCATAACCAGCAGTACAATTTGGACTTTAGCGACAGGCTCCGCAACATGAAGCTGGAGCTTGCAATTCGAAGAAGTCGAAGCTGAAGGTACTTTGGGTGTGCTTTGAGATGAATTTGGTGCATTTCTCTACGATATGTCGTATGTTACGTTTGCGAGGGCGACTCCTTTTCTATGTCCTAAGGACCATTTTTATTGAGGCTTTGGTTTTTCGATGTTCAATAAATCCTTGCTCCCAATAACGATTGCTGCTTGTATTGATTGACAGTGATTGTGGGTTTATGATTATTCATTGCTTGCTTGAACCGGAATCTTATACACATCTGGGTCGCTTCAACAATGCGGCTTTGTCACGGAATTTGTTACATAGGGAATATTGCAAGCGTTCAATTTCACGAAGGAGAAGTGCGTGTCTATTTGACTTCTACCCTTATGATTTTTCCGGGCATGGCAGAGAACTCGCAAGCTTATAGATCATCATTGTTCTGCTGAAAAGGCGACTATTTTGTTGACAGTGAGAACGCACAAAATCTGCAATTTTCCGGAGTAACGGGGCAGAGCTACACGCATGCCATGTTCTCGCGTTTGTAACAGTCGACTAAATTCACAAAGGCCAACAAATCGGATTTGGCTAACTCCTTTACAGCCCCTTTCTTCGTCTGTCTCGATGCTTCTCTGCAATTTCAAGACAAATTGGAGTCTGTCAGTCTTTAACACAAGAATGTCTGGAGGCATTACCTCGCGGGTTCTCAGGTCAAGACTCCGTAGATCCAGACATAAGTTACTGATTAGAGATTCGAGAAAATGGAGCTCGCGATAGGAAGTCAAAAACAATTCGAGTGGAGTTTTGTGGTGTCGGGTGAAGAGCAAGTGATGTAAAGGAGATGATAAACCTGGTTTATAGAAGTGTCATTAGGGCATGGGGTGTGGCGCTTGTGTTAGGAGGACTAGGACAGAATTGAGGAGCTATGGAGGTGGAATTGGCCTCCCGTGCATATATTAATGTAGAGTTGAGGTTTCTTTCCTGATAAGACCATGGTGGGCTATAATCAGTTGTTATATCACTATGTTTTGTGTTTCTTTGAAAGACTAGATTCTCGAGCTAAATTGGGCATGATACAATTTATGTGAGTACGGATTCGCTATATTGTTCTTATAAACAAGTATAGAAGGAAGGTTGTCCTTGGGTTCTTAACTAACTAGGCGTCACATGGACTATTTTGCAATTAAGAATCTATTGGCTTATGACAAATGGTATCCAATAGGTGGATGATTTGGAGAAAGCTTGTGGCCTACTCCGTTCTAAGAGGGCGTAAGTGATTGTTGAGGGCAAAGAAGACTTGGATAAGATGTGGCTCTTGTTTAGCTTTTAGGATGGCAATGAGAGCAAAAGAAAAAAAAGAGTCGAATTGCTCGCAAAATAGGGAAAATGTTCCTAGATAGGTGAATCTCAGGAAAAGTACTAAAAAAGTTATAAACCTATTGTATTGGTATTAATTTAGTCATAAATCTTTCAATTAGACCACTTTAATCTTAAACCTTCTCATATTAGTATCAATTCAATCCATTTGGCCAATTTAAGCTAGAAATTAGTGACGTGGATGCTAGCCATCCTATGTACATTGTCGATGCTAATGTGAACATTTTAATTTTTTAATAATTTATAGTTTTTTTTTTAAATTTCCGTTTTTTCTTTTTTCTTTTTTCCTTTTTCTTTCTTTGGCTTGTGGTCGATATTGGCCATGGTCAGCGATTGGCTGTAGGTGAGGGTGAGACCCTTGCAACTTAGGTGAGGGGCGGCCCTTGCTTGACAGTCGCTTCACTCACTAAGTCTAATGAGGGCCAAAAAAAGAAAAAAAGGAAAAAAAAGAAAATGGAAGTTTTTTTTAAAAATAAAATAAAAATAGAATATTTATCAAAAAATAATTTTAAAATTGTCTATGCCACCACCATTGATACAATATAGGATCATAGGTGTCCACATCATTGATTTTTGACCTAAATTGGCCGGATGGACTGAGTTGATACTAATATGAAAATGTTTAAGACTAAATTGGTCCAATTAAAAAGTTTAGGATTAAATTGGCACTAATTTAAGAAGCACAGACACGCTCGAGAGGCCTCCATGTCATGTCGGACACTCCGACATGCAATCAACACGTGTCGGAAAATTCAACATGTAGTCAACTCTCCCTGCCACACTTCGACATGCGAATTCGAAATATTGATATGTGATTCCAACATGTGTGGAGTGAATTTCGATTTTTGGGGTGGATCTACAAATGTGAAGGGAGAGAGAACCGTTGAAGAAGGCGATGAAGGGTGGAGGCATGGGCAAGGAGCAGAGGCGAGGTTGCAACTGTAAAGGAGGGCTAGAGGAAGAGCAAAGATTGAGGCAATCGAGAGGGCCGTGACTGCGATGGAGAACTGCAATGCTGCAATGGAGGGCCGGAGGTGAGGCTATGATTGTGAAGGAGGGAGGGTTGGAGGCAAGGCGGTGAACTACTGCTATGAGGCGACAGAGAGAGCAGAAATAGAGAGGAGGATCATGCAAGGAGGAGAAGGAGGAGGAGGCGGCAGCTAGGTATTTTAGATTTTTATTCTACTAAGGTTGGGGACTGAAGCAGCATGGGCTTTTCACATGGGCCTTGGGTCATCGATCCATTGCATTGTTGTCGACCTAAATTTTCTTTATCTTGTTACATGGCTTTCTTAGTTATATATAAAATTAAAAGCCTTAAGTGACATCAAGTTCCATTGTGACTATTTTTATTATTATCTATTTATTTGTGAATTTGAATCAAATTAATTTTATTATAATAATTATAAAAATGATAATTTATCATGTATATATAAAAATATTAATTTAATATATAATGTGTTCAAACATGTTGGAATTTTATAACATTTGAGAAATGATGTGTTGGTGTGTCGTATTATGTCGCGTCGCATGTTGCATGTCCATGTCAGTACTACCTAAGTACTGATATAATATGTTTATGACTTCTTTGATACTTTTGCTGACAAATCTCAATAGGAGGTACATTACCACGTTTGTAACAAGAGGAGAAACCCCCATTGGTTTGCTAAAATCTTTGGAAGCCTAGAAGGTGAAAGAATGAGCTACCAAAGAAGTGGAGTTGGCTCTGGATGCCACATTTGTTAGGGAGAGCACGAGTGATTAGACACATGCGAACAACTTTGATCAAAAGAAGCTACTAGCAGAGTGGAGTCGCTTGTTTTGTGGGGTTAGTGTTGGCTATTCATGTAAATCTCAAGGGAGCAACATTGATGAGTCCACAATGTAGGGAAGCAATAGAACAAGCTACAACGAAGACGTTATGGAATTGAGTGAGGGAGAATGTCATAAATTGGATTTTCTCGTACTCTTGTGATTAGAGCTTTGTGGCATCAGGGTGTTGGGGTGAAGAATAACTATTGCAAACGAGATAATACAACTTGTTTGTGAGAGTGGCATTAGGTGTTTGTGCTATGAGTTCTAAGATAGAATAATTATAATTTTGAGGAATTTTGAAGGCGAGGTTGGCCTTCCATGCATAAACTAGCGGGATCTAATGCTACTCTCCTGATGTGGCCATGGTTACCGAAACAAGTTGTTATGCTAAAGTGTTATGTGTGTCTCACTCAGGTACTATCGTCCGAGCTAAATTGAATGTAGTTCTATTGTGATTTGCCATACATTTCCTAAGAATAATTATAGAAAGAGGGCTAGTTCTTAGCTCACTAGACATTGCACAGATTATTCCGTAGATTAGGAATCTGTTAGCCATGACACTTTACGTAAAGATTATATCGATTAATAAATTTTACAGGGGCAAAAGTTTTACAGCATAAAGTTTTGATGTCAATGCCGCAATTTTTTTCACTTTGTAATTATGTCGTTTTTCTTTTTTTGTTTGTTCGTTTTCACTCTCTTGTACTTCCCACAAAGCCGAAGGCTGGCTGATGCTAAAAAACGAGAACCAATAATTGAACAATGAAAAGGAAGACTAAGAATCCAAGGATTAATGTCTAATAGTAGATTCCAAACACATCTCCCTCTCTCATTGTCTTCAATTTTGTCACGCTACTTGAAAACAACGTAACTTCCCGAAGAAAAAAAAGAAAGAAAGAAAGTATGTCACCTACCAACTCAATTAAGTTTTATTGAAGTGAACGCACATTTTCTGATCGAGAGAGAAGAATGAAAGTTTAAAAACTGCCTTAGTCATGTTTAGTAGTAAAAAACTTGGATAATTCATAGCAATCAAAAGATAGAGTTTGAGTTAAAATCGAACCCAGGACCAACCCGAGACTCAACGATTTCAGGGTAAGATGTAAATGACCTCATCATCATCCTGTCACCTAGACCTTTTCCTTTTGTACTAAGATATGGCCAGATTCTTTTGCCTACTCGCCGAATGAGTACAAAATTCCTGAGGGCGAGCGACTAAGGGGCAGGTCACCACAGGCATGGACTCTACCGACAATCGAATCCTTTTCACTAATATAATGATCTTTGAGAACCTGTTTCCATTTGGAGCTTAGCTCGACTCAAGAGTCACGTTGGGTCACTCGTTCCCACTTCTGTACTCTTAACCCCTCAAAACGTGGAAATTTTTCTCGCTCAATCTCGTCTTTTCTTGAACTCCATCTCCTCAAAAGTCTCATTTCTCACGCCCTCCGATCAAGAACCGATCTTTCTTCCGAAATCTCAGAGATGGGTCTCGACGGCAATCTTGATCAAGAATCGGCCACGCCACCGAAGAAGTCCCTCTTCAGATACAACTCCCCTCTGGTCCAAGTCAGCCTCATCGGGCTGGTCTGCTTCTGCTGCCCCGGCATGTACTGGGCCCTCGTCGGCATGGGCGGCGGCGGCCAGGTGGACCCCACGGTGGTGAACAATGCGAACACCGCCCTCTATGCTACCTTCGCCATCTTCGGCATCCTGGGCGGCGGAATCTATAATATCCTAGGCCCTCGCTTGACTCTTGCCTCTGGTTGTAGCACTTATTCTCTCTATGCAGGCTCTTTCTTGTACTACAACCACCACCACAACCAGACCTTCGCCATCATCGCCGGTGCGATCCTTGGCATCGGCGCAGGCTTCCTGTGGGCCGGCCAAGGTGCCATCATGACCTCGTACCCACCACACGACCAAAAGGGCACTTACATCTCCCTGTTCTGGAGTATTTTCAGTATGGGGGGCGTCATCGGTGGGTTGATCCCGTTTATCTTGAATTACAACAGGAGTGAGGCTGGTTCTGTGAATGATGCGACCTATATTGGATTCATGTGTTTTATGACTGCTGGTGCACTTCTTTCCCTCGCTATTTTGCCACCAAGCAAGGTGATTCGCAATGATGGGACTCGGTGCACTAAGGTGGAGTACTCGAGCGTTTCGGCTGAGGCAACCGAGATTCTCAAGCTGTTCCTCAACTGGAAGATGCTCTTGATTACCCCGGCCGCCTGGGCTAGCAACTTCTTTTACAGCTACCAGTTTACTAATGTGAACGGGGCCATGTTCAATTTGAGGACAAGAGGGCTGAACAGTGTGTTCTACTGGGTGGCCCAGATACTGGGGTCGGTCGGAATTGGTTATGTGTTGGATTTCAGCCTTCCGAGTCGGAAGATGAGGGGTTACGTCGGGACTGCGATTGTTGCTTTGCTTGGGACTGCGATTTGGGGGGGCGCACTTGCTAATCAGCTGAAGTACTCTCGCCACGACCTGCCTGAGAAGTTGGACTTCAAGGACTCTGGTTCCGAATATGCTGGGCCGTTCGTGTTGTTTCTCAGCTATGGATTGCTGGACGCAATGTTCCAGACCTTGGTTTATTGGTTCATTGGATGCTTAGCTGATGATTCGGAAACTCTTAGCAGGTAGTGTAGGCCTAGGAAATCTGGATTCTTCTTGATTAACACCAGTTTTGGGTCCAACACTGAAACTGGTACCTGGTTCTTTATGTCCTGCAGGTACACTGGGTTCTACAAGGGAGTGCAGAGCGCAGGAGCGGCGGTCTCTTGGCAAATCGACACGCGTAAAGTCCCATTCCTCTCGGAGCTTATAATCAACTGGTCGCTTATGACGGTGGGCTATCCCTTGCTGCTGGTTCTCGTTAAGTTGGCCGTGAAGGACGAAAAGGAGGGTGAAGAGGGAGCTGAAAAGGGAGTTGCTTCATCTTTTGCTCATTAGGTGATGATCCAAAACGCCATCTCATCTTTCTTGTCAAGCTTCTTCGGACTTAGACAACCTGAAAAAAAAAGATTAATCGTTTTGAGGGTTAAAATCACAACAAATTTCCAAATTGGTATACCCGTGTTGCATTTACTTCAAATTAATTTTCATGTCACAAGAAAAAAATTCTCAAATTAATTTATCCGTGACAAGTCTACCAAAATTTTAAGGCAAAATTAGCATATCTTCATATATGGTCCCAAAAGACATCATTTAGGAGGCCCCTTTATATTTAATTTCCATGTCGAATTCACTCACATGCCAATCATTCAAGTCATTTGCCATGTGATTTATTAACAAATGATTTATTTGTCACGTGCATGAGTTTATAATATTTTATGATACATAAATTAGTTTGAGATAAATATATTATGAGTGTATTAATTTGAGATTTTTTGTGACACGGAAATTAGTTTAAGATAAACGTAGCACGAGTGTACCACCAAAGTTGTAATCTTTGGCAATTAGTGTGGCCATTGTAGATGACTGGTACATTGTTACTTTTTCCAGTCTATCGAAAGTGTAATCAAAGTTATGTTCCACCTAAAAGAGCTGCCACAACCGGAGTGACTTTGGAGCAAATTCCTAAGGATCATTTACTTCGAGGCTTTGGTTATTAGATGTTCAATAAATTCCTGCTCTCATTACTGATACGATTCCTGCTCTCATGACTAATATGATTACTGATCCTTGTATGGATTGACAGCGATCGTTATTCATTGCTTGCTTGAATTCATGACCACAGGGTCAAAACAATACCCGAATCATGTATACCTGGGTCGCTTTGACGACGCAGCTCAATCCTGGAATTTGTTACATAGGGAGGTTTGCAGGTGATCGATTTTACTCGAGGAGAAGTGCGGTGTCTGTTTGACTCCTAGGTTTGATCTACGTCGTTCTGCTGAAAAACATCCCATGTTCTCGCGTTTGTGACAAGCCCACTGAAATCATTCAAAGAGCCCAACAAATGGGATTTGGCTAAGTCCCTTTACAGCTCCTTTTGCTTCGGCTGTCTCGATCCTTTTCTGCAATTTCAAGGCAAATTTATAGTCGTCAGTCTGAATGCAAGAATGTATCTCTGGAGGCATTTACATCTCGGGCTCGTCATGTCAGGACAACGTAGATCCATACATTAGTTACCGGTTTAGAGGTTCCGGAAAAACAGAGCTCGCTGCAGGAAGTTGAAAAGTTGGCTTGCATGTCAAGATTTATCTCAATTAATAAATTTTACGATGTAAAATTCCAATGTCAATGCTGCGGTTTTTTCACCTTATAATTTTGTCATGCTACTTGAAAACAAAATAATTTCCCAATGAAAAAAGAAAGAAAGAGAGAAAGAAAGAAAATACTTCCCTACCAACTCAATTAAATTTCATTTAAATGTGAATGGACATTTTCTTTATGAGGGAGAAGAATTAATGTTGAGGACGTGGATTGTGAAAAACCAAAGATTAAGACTTCATTTGTTTTGCGAAAAATGTACGATTTGGAAAAATATTTTTATAAAATTAATTAGGCATATCGCTTAAAATAATTAGTCAATGAAATGTATTTTTCATTACCGACAATAATTTGTGTCTAAATATTTATGTAGGCAATGCAAAATATTCTCCGTTTATTCATTTTTGTAAGTAATACAAGCGATCAATTTTTTTAAATTTTTTCCAAACCACTCATTTTCCATAAAACAAGCGGAGCTTGAGAACATGCAAAACAATTGGCTTATTTTTTTTCCTTTACCATGCTTTTTTGTTAGGATATTAAATTAACTTAATTTGTATTTACATGTTAGATTATAAAATTGCCTCACTCACGTTAGGAGTAAAACTTCGATAACACAATGCAAACAAAAGATAGAGATCAAGTTAAATTCAAACTCGAGACATTACGATTTTGGAGTGACGTCTAAGGGCGTGCTTGATAGTCACTTTACTTCTAGCCAGAACTATTATTTTGTTTTCGGAAACAGGTTTGAAACAGAAATCCTTTTACTAACACGATTTCATTTTCCTATTTCTAGAGAAAAGTTTTAATCTAGAAATAGATTTGGAACATCAATGAGAAGTAAAAAAAAATTTACTTCGTTAATTCTGAAATAAAAATGAGAAATAAAAACTATTATTATTGCTCCTCCTTGTTACTAGCCGACCGCCCATCGGCCACTGTCCGCCATCACCATTCGAAAAGGAGAAATTTTATGTTGTTGTTAAACGGATTTTTATTCTGAGAATAGAAATTTTATGTCAGTTTAGGGAATAGAAATAAAAAAATTTATTTATAAAATAAAATAATTATCATTCGTGCCTAAAATGAGCTATTAATCATCCCATCACTCGGAGCTCCTTTTCTTTAGTACTAAAGTATGACCAGAATCTTTTGCCTAGTTCCTTGTTTATTTTGGGGGTGGGTTTCAAAGTTCGCCTGCTCCAATGAGCCCAAAATTCTTGGAACCAAAGGCACAGGTCCGCCGCATGCATGCATACTTCCCTCTAATCGAATCCTTTTCACTAGTATAATAAGCTCCGGAAGACCTGCTGCCATTTTTGCAGCTTTAGCTCGACTCAAGACTCACGTCCTATCACTCGTTCCCACTCCTCTCCTCTCGCCCCTCCCCTCAAAACCTGGAAACTTGTCTCACTCAATCTTGTCTTTTCTTGAACCCCATCTCCTCAAAATCCCTCATTTCTCACACCCATCGATCAAAAACCGATCTTTCTTCGAATGTCCAACATGGGTTTTGAGGGCAATCTTGATCAAGAATCGGCCACGCCACCGAAGAAGTCCCTCTTCAGGTACAACTCCCCCTTGGTCCAAGTCAGCCTCATCGGGCTGGTCTGCTTCTCCTGCCCCGGCATGTACAGCGCCCTCGTCGGCATGGGCGGCGGTGACCAGGTGGACCCCACGGCGGTGAACAACGCGAACACCGCCCTCTACGCCACCTTTGCCATCTTCGGCATCCTGGGCGGCGGAATCTATAATGTCCTAGGCCCTCGCTTGACTCTTGCCTCTGGTTGTAGCACTTATTTTCTCTATGCAGGTTCTTTCTTGTACTACAACCATTACCACCACCAGACCTTCCCCATCATCGCCGGTGCGATCCTTGGCATAGGCGCAGGCTTCCTGTGGGCTGGCCAAGGTGCCATCATGACCTCGTACCCACCGCACGACCAAAAGGGCACTTACATCTCCCTGTTCTGGGGTATTTTCAGTATGGGGGGCGTCACCGGTGGGTTGATCCCGTTTATCTTGAACTACAACAGGAGTGAGGCTGGTTCGGTGAATGATGCAACCTATATTGGATTCATGGGCTTTATGATTGTTGGCGCACTTCTTTCCTTTGCTATCTTGCCGCCAAACAAGGTGATCCGCGACGATGGGACTAGTTGCACTAAGGTGGAGTATTCGAGCGTTTGGACTGAGGCGACCGAGATTCTCAAGCTATTCCTCAACTGGAAGATGCTCTTGATTGCCCCGGCTGCTTGTGCTGGCAACTTCTTTTGCAGCTACCAGTTTACAAATGTGAACGGGGTCTTGTTCAATTTGAGGACTAGAGGGCTGAACAATGTGTTATACTGGGTGGCCCAGATGCTGGGGTCGATTGGAATCGGTTATGTGTTGGATTTCAGCTTTTCGAGCCGGAAGACAAGGGGTTATGTCGGGATTGGGATTGTTGCTTTGCTTGGGACTGCGGTTTGGGGGGCTGGCCTTGCTAATCAGCTGAAGTACTCTCGCCACGACCTACCTGAGAAGTTGGACTTCAAGGACTCCGGTTCTGACTATGCCGGGCCATTCGTGTTGTATCTCAGCTATGGATTGCTGGTCGCAATGTTCCAGACCTTGGTTTATTGGTTCATTGGATGCTTAGCTGATGATTTTGAAACTCTCAGCAGGTAGTGTACGAGTTTCTCAACTATGAGTAAGAGATTCTATTTTGGCATGTAGGCCTTGGATTCTTCTTTGATCAACGCCAGTTTTGGGTCTAACACTGAAACTGGTATATGGTTTTCTATGTCCTGCAGGTACGCTGGGTTCTACAAAGGAGTGCAGAGTGCGGGAGCGGCGGTCGCTTGGCAAATCGACACGCGCAAAGTCCCGTTCCTCTCGGAGCTTATCATCAACTGGTCGCTTATGATGGTGGGCTACCCCTTGCTGCTGGTTCTCGTAAACTTGGCCGTGAAGGACGATGAGGATGGTGCAGAGGGTGCACAAAAGGAAGTTGCTTCATAAGAAAGATTAGATGATCTTTTGCTCATTAGGTGATGATCCAAAATGTCATCTAATCTTTCTTAAGAAGCTTCTTCGGGATTAGCAAGACGACAAATCTACAAAATTAGGGATTTTTAAGTAGATTTTAGTAAGATATTTTAAATTTGAGGGAGCTCTTGGGACAAAATTAGTGGACATTGCAATTTCAGTTCTTTTCTTCGGATATGACTCTAAACAACATCGTTTAGGAGGCTTATTTATATTTAATTTCCTTGTCAGATTCACATGACACGCCGATCATTTGACTTGTTCGTCATGTCATTCTCTAACAAATGATATATATGTTATAAGTTTACTAATATGAGATTTGTTGTGATACAGAAATTAGTTTAAGATAAATATGGCATGGGTGTTTTGATATGAGATTTTTTGTAATACAAAAATTAGTTTAAGATGAATGTGATACTGGAATTGTAATCTTTGGTGGTTAACAAAGTAATTGTAGATGACTAGTGGGGGTGTCAATGAGTTGGTGGGGTATCTAGGATACCTGACCTAAAACAATTGGAACTATGCTTTACTCGAGGGAATCCTATAATACAAAATTAGTGGACATCGCAATTTCAGTTCTTTTCTTCGGATATGACTCTAAACAACATTGTTTAGGAGGCTCATTTATATTTAATTTCCTTGTCAGATTCACATGACATGCCGATCATTTGACTTGTTTGTCATGTCATTCTCTAACAGCGGATATATGTGTTATAGGTGTACTAGTTTGAGATTTTTTGTGATATAGAAATTAGTTTAAGATAAATATGGCATGGGTGTTTTGATATGAGATTTTTTGTAATACAAAAATTAGTTTAAGATGAATGTGATATTGGAATTGTAATCTTTGGCGGTTAACAAAGTAATTGTAGATGACTAGTGGGGGTGTCAATGAGTTGGGTGGGATATCTAGGATACCTAACCTAAAACAATTGAAACTGTGCTTGACTTAACCCGATACCCGAAAGACAAATATCCCGACTCATCAAGTCGGTTTGGTTCAAGTTGAATTGATTGGATTTCAAGTTTCGTTTTTTTTTTTTTTTTTTTTTTTTTTTTTTTTCAGAACTTACATGTAGTACCTTGTGTCGTTGTTATCAAACAAAATAGTAACTTTATCCCTTTCTCACTTATCCTTGATTTTCATTTCTACGTTAAAGCAAACGAGACTATTTTTTTTTTTTTTTGGTAAAGTAAGTATTTATAAAATTCCAACCAAGCAAACTGTACAAGAGATGGATACAAGGCACCATCTTGCACTCAATAGACTAGTCACTTGAGTGGAAGGGGCCTAGTATGCATCAAGGGGACTAAGTACACGTTGCAACAAAAGGACCCAGGTTGGCCTATGGTTACAATACAATAAAGAAACCAGAAACAGCTAGATGCAACAAACAACAGCCTACAAACTCAACCCGGGGGCCTCCACCTCCCTCACAAAAATAGAAGGGTCAATATCCCAACACCATTGGAGTCTCCTGTTCCTTGGATTGTCATCAACATGTATGAAACATCATATTGTTCCTAGTCTTCCAGATTAAGTAGCATAGAACTCCAAATGAAAAACAAATTGTCTCCTTATAAAAACCAGTACTTGAGCAAAGATCCAAGGCCCATCTAAGGTTTTCATGCCGCGTGGAGTTTACCCAAACAAGATTACATCTAGAAGGGTCAATATCCCAACACCATTGGAGTCTCCTGTTCCTTGGATTGTCATCAACATGTATGAAACATCTAGCCGCCCAAAACACTGGAGACGTGACATCCAAAAAATAAGTGATCAGTAGAATCTGGTACAGCATTACAAAATACACATACCACCGCCAAAATACGACCATACAATAATAGGAAAGATTGGGTGGGAAGCCTATTTCTCGTAATCAAACCATATATGGAATTGGTGCCTCGGTGCGAAGGACCTATTCCAGACAAAAAAGGACCACAACACTACATGAGCTTTTCACCGAAGTGCTTCCCATGCTGAGGCTACAATAAAGGTACCCGAGGGATGCAATTCCCAGGTAAAATTGTCCTGGATATAGGAAAGGGTGGGGATCGGTTTGTGCCATGTTCGCAGCTCCTGAAGGACATCATGGCCAACATGGGAGAAAAGTTCCGCCACCGTGGCTTCTCTAGGTAGCCTAGAGTGGTAAATGTAATTATCAGAAAAGACTGTATTTAAAGGACCTACCTCATGCCAAGGGTCAAACCAAAAGGATGTGGAAAGGCCATTCCCTACCCGCTATTTAAAACAACCCTTAATTTCCTCTCGGAGGGCGAGTACTTTCTTCCATGCCCACGAACAGGAAGAAGGAATGGACAAGACCCAGAAAATTTTCCTTGCAAACGAGACTGTTGCTCTCTTA
This sequence comes from Corymbia maculata, assembly GCA_014182735.1. Taxonomy (NCBI): domain Eukaryota; kingdom Viridiplantae; phylum Streptophyta; class Magnoliopsida; order Myrtales; family Myrtaceae; genus Corymbia; species Corymbia maculata. The sequence continues at coordinate 6,649,286 of CM024692.1, forward strand.
TTGATTCATGAAAGATTGTGTTTTAGATGATTTGTTCAACTTTCATTTACATCGGAAATGATTCGTCTTTGTAGTCGGTTGCATCATTGGCGGTATTGATTTCATGGATGAACTTGAAATATCTAAAAGCACTCCTCTTTACTTGTGTTAATGACACATGAGTTTCTCGGTCATTCTTTGCCAAGTAAATAATATATTTTTTGCACACTTGTGAACAAATAAGTTGTTTATAAACAATATTGCGTGTATGGTGTGTGCTTTAGAAAGATTACACAGGTGAGAAGGAAAATGAAAAAAAAAGGAAATACCAAGCCCGACCCGAAGAATTACCTAAATTTCTTTACTTATTACCCAAATTGAATGAGACCCGGACAAAAAATACCTAAAAAATTAGGTTCGGGTTGGGTAATTTTGACACCCTCAATGACCGGTACATTGTCACTTTTCCGTATCAAAAGTGTAATCAAAGTCATGTCCAACCTACCAGACCCGTGACAGCCGGTGTGGCTTATGGGTACAAGAGCTGTGACTTCTAAAGATCATTTATTTCGAGGCCTTGGTTTTTAGATGTTCAATAAATTCTTTCTCTCATTACTAATATGATTCCTGCTCCCTGTATGGATCAACAGAACTTGTTGTTCACTACTTGCTTGAATTTACAACCAGAGGGTTGAACAATAACCGAATCATGTATATCCAGATCGCTTCGACGAGCAGCTCAATCCCGGAATTTGTTACAGACGGGGGTTTGCAAGTGATCGATTTAGCTGAGGAGAAGTGTGTATCTGCTCGACTCCTAGCTTTGATTTACATTGTTCTGCAGAAAAAAAACATCCAAGGTTCTCGCGTTTGTGACAGTCCACGGAAATCATTCAAAGAGCCCAACAAATAAAATTTGGCTAAAGTTCCTTTAAAGCTTCGTTTTCTTCTGCTTTCTTGGCCCTTTTCTGCAATTTCAAGGCAAATAAGAGTCATCGGTCTGAACCCAAGTATGTCTGGAGGCATTGCAAGAGGAAGTTGAAAATAGGTTGCTTGTCTGTCAAGGTTATATATCAGATTACTAAATTTTACAGTAGCGAAAATTTTATGACATAAAAATTCTGTTGTCAATGCTGCGGTTGTTTTTTCACCTTATAATTTTCTTTTTCCCCTGTTTGTTTTCACTTGTTTTTTCCTCCACACCAAAGCCGGTGGCCGGCTGATGCTAAAATCCAAGAACCGATAATTGAATAATTAAAAAGGAAGACTTAGAATGGACTAAAATCCGAGAACCGATAATTGAATAATTAAAAGGGAAGACTAAGAATCCTAGGATTAAAGTCCAATACCTTGATTGCAAACACATCTCTGTCTCTCATTGTTTATGATTTTGTCACGCTACCAACTCAATTGAGTTTTATTGAGTGAACGCACATTTTCTTGACACAAGAGAGAAGGGATAATTTTGTAAATGTGGATCATAAAAAACCCAAGATTGAGATTGACTTCTCTCTTTTTCTTTTTCTTACTATGCTTTGCTGTTAGGAAATCAAATTACTTCGATTTGTGTTTACATATTAGATTTATAAAACTGCCTTACTCATGTTAGGAGAGTAAAATTTCGATAATTCATTACCATCAAAAGATGGAAGTCGAGTTAAAATCGAACCCGAGACATCGCGATTTCGGTGTAAGAATGAAATGACCCCGTGCTCTCGTTGAAAACCTGTTGCCGTTTGCAACTTGGCTCGACTCAAGAGTCACGTTGGGTCACTAGTTCCCACTCCTCTCCCCTCACCCCTCAAATCCTGGAAATTTTTCTCACTCAATCTCGTCTTCTCTTGAACCCCATCTCCTCAAAGTCATTTATTTCTCAGACCCTCGATGGAAAATCGATCTTTTTACGAAATCTCCAGCATGCCTTTTGAGGGTAACCTTGATCGGGAATGGGCCACGTCGCCAAAGAAGTCCCCCTTCAGGTACAAATCCCCAAGTCAGCCTCATCGAGCTGGTCTGTTTCTGCTGCCCTGGCATGTACAGTGCCCTCGTCGGCATGGGGGGTGGCAGCCAGGTGGACCCCACAGCGGTGAACAATGCGAACACCGCCCTCTACGCCACCTTCGCCATCTTCGGCGTACTGGGCGGCGGAATATATGATGTCTTAGGCCCTCGCTTGACTCTTGCTTCTGGTTGTAGCGCATATGCTCTCTATGCTGGCTCTTTCTTGGGCCACAACCACTACCACCACCAGACCTTTGCCATCGTCACGGGCGTGATCCTCGGCATCGGTGCAGGCTTCCTGTGGGCAGGCGAAGGCGCTATCTTGACCTCATACCCACCGCACGACCGAAAGGGCACTTACATCTCCCTGTTTTGGAGTATTTACTGTATGGGGGGCGTCATTGATGGGTTGATCCTGTTTATCCTGAATTACAACAGGAATGAGGCTGGTTCTGTGAATGATGCAACCTATGTTGGATTCATGTGTTTTATAATTGTTGGGGCACTTCTTTCCCTCACTATCTTGCTGCCAAGCAAGGTGATTCGCAATGATGGGACTAATTGCACTAAGGTGGAGTACTTGAGCGTTTCGACTGAGGCGACCAAGATTCTCAAGCTGTTCTTCAACTGGAAGATGCTCTTGATTGCCCCAGCCGCTTGGGCTGGCAACTTCTTTTACAGCTACCAGCTTACTAATGTGAACGGGGCCTTGTTCAATTTGAGGGCTAGAGGGCTGAACAGTGTGTTTTACTGGGTGACCCAGATACTGGGATCGATTGGAATCGGTTATGTGTTGGATTTCAGCCTTTGAGTCAGAAGATGAGGGTTACGTTGGTATTGTGATTGTTGCTTTGCTTGGGACCGCAGTTAGGGGGGTGGCCTTGCTAATCAGCTGAAGTACTCTTGCCACGACCTGCCCGAAAAATTGAATTTCAAGGACTTCGGTTCCAATTATGCTGGTCCATTCATGTTGTATCTCAGCTGTGGATTGCTGGATGCAATGTTCCAGACCTTGCTTATTGGGTCATTGGATGCTTATTCCTGAAACTCTTAGCAGGTAGTGTATAAGTTTCTCAACCATGAGCAAGAGATTCTATTTTGGCATGTAGAGGCCAAGGAAACGCGGATTCTTCTTGATTAACGCCAATGTTGGGTCCAACACTGAAACTGGTATCTGGTTTTCGAAGTCCTGCAGGTACTCTGGATTCTACAAAGTAATGCAGAGTGCCGGTGCAGCGGTAGGTTGGCAAATCGACATGCGCAATGTCCCGTTCCTCTCAGAGCTTATCGTCAACCAGTCGCTTATGACGGTGTGCTATCCCTCGCTACTGGTTCTCGTTAAGTTGGCTGTGAAGGACGACGAGGATGGTGAAGAGGGAGCTGAAAAGGAAATTGCTTCGGCTTTTGCTCGTTAGGTGATGATCCAAAACGTCATCTAATCTTTCTTGTGAAGCTTCTTCAGGCTTAGCAAGACGACAACTTTGAAAAGATCAGTTAATTTCAACTCGAGGGTTGATTTACCCATATTCAACTTTCAGATTTGACCTAAATTTGACCCATTTAATTAAAAGTGAGTCATAATTGGGTTTATGCCATAATTGATCCAAAATTAATCTTTTTTTGACAACTTTGAAAAGATCAATTAATTTCGAGGGTTGATACCACAACAGATTTCTAAATTGGTACGATTGTGCTATAATTATCCAAAATTAATTTTCATATCGCAAAAAATTCTAAATTACTACCGAGACAAGTCTACCACAATATTAAGGCCCGATCGGGGTGAAATTAGTGAAATTAGTATATTTTCAAAATGTAAGAGAGCTCTTGGAGCAAAATTAGCACATTTGAGCATATTTTACAATTTCAGTTCCTTTTCTTCAGATTTGACACCAAACAATGTGGTTTAAGAGGTCTTCTTACATTGAATTTCCAAGCCAGATTTATATCACATGTCAATCATCAAAGTTGTTTGGCATGTGTGTTTCCACATTAGTAATTTGAAAGGATTTTGGATGAAAGCTAACAAAGGATAAATGTGTCATTAGATGTACCGTTTTTGGATTTTGTGAGACGGAAATTAGTTTAGGACACGTGTGTTATGAATGTGCTAGTTTGAAATTTTTTGTGATGCGAAAATTAATCAAAAATAAATGTGGCATGAAGTGTAGCACTAGAGTTGTAAAATTTGGCAGTTAACACAGCAAAAGTAGGTGACCAGTACATTGTTACTTTTATAAATAAAAAAAAAGAATATTAGAAGTGTTATAACTTTGGAATGATACTTATTTAAATGCCAAAACTTTTCGCCTGAATCATTTAAGTGCCAAATCTGATAAAAAATGCACTTAAATGCCTCAAACAACAAATTTTCACCAAAAATCATATGTTGTATTTATAATTAGAAATTAATATTTATGTGGATTTTTTTTTTTTGTAAATTACATGAGTATTTTAATAAAAATGTTTATTCATGTAGCTTTTTTTCTTTTAAATGAATATCCAACGTGAAATTGATGTTCTCTCTTTCTTTAACCTACTTTCTCTCTCTTCTCTTCCATTTTTAGCCATCATCGCCAACCTTCAAGCCTCCTCCCATTGTAGCCCTATTATAGTGACAGAGTCACCGGTGTTGCATCCAAGCCAACTCTACCGCAGATCCAAGTCGAGCTGCTCTTCCGTTGTCCTTGTTGTCCATGGCCGATGCCTCGAGAATTTGGCCCGGCCGAATTCCAAATCTAGAAGTTTAGCCAGATTTGTATGTGTAATTTTCGCTTGCCATCACAAGACAAACTATGAGTGGTCGCTAAACACATTCATTCACTCTCTTCTTCTTCTTCGTCGTCCTCTTTTTCTAGGCTCGATTTCAGATGCTCCCTCTACTTTGTGGCAAATGCAACTGCCACTGATAATTTTTCTCCTTTCAGAGTGTCAGACAATGGTGGCTTTGTCTCTGGACAGCCTCTCTTGAGCTCAGCTTGCTTATCACTATATACTCTCAGCTCCTTCTCTCTTCCCAAGCCCCTCTTCTATAATTGTCCTTTTCTTTCTAGTCTGAACAATGCGTCCCGTCCCGTCCCGTCCCGTCCCAATCATTGTAGAAACTTTTTGGACGAGGGCACCGTTGTGTACGAAGGCACTGACGTGGAGGAGCCGCCGTCCATAGCCAACCACCGCCATCTAGATCTAGTGGCCGGCCATCGCCATCCAAATCTGGCCCAAATCCTAAGCACAATAATCGGGTTCTCCATTCTACGAATTAGGGCTTTAAATTGGGGCAAATGTGTTTAGCGACCTTGTTTATGCTTTGCATACCTAGTCATAACACCGATGAGCCACGTTGGATGAAAAATTGATAAAATTTTGCCACATCGGAATTTTGACATCCCAAATCAAAGTTGACATTTAAATGATTATTTTTTTCTTCAAATAATGGCACTTAAGTAATTCGAAATTTTTTTTTTACATCAAATTAAACATCATATGAAAGTTATGGTACTTGTAGTGTATTTTCCCCCATTTTCTAGTGCATCAAAATTGTAATCAAAGTCATGTTCCATGAAAATTTCTTTCCCACTAAAAGAGCCATGACAACAGATGTGGCTTATGAGTAAATCACATCCATCATGGTCATGTGGCTTGCTGGTATGTAAATAACTAAAGGGAAAATGACATAAATAGTCCATGAAACTTGGCTCAATGTATAATGTGGTCTCGAAAATTTTAATTTGTTTAATATATTTATTGAACTTTAGCTCAATATGCAATGTGGTCCATGAACTATTGGTATATACTTAATTTAGTTCTTGGATTATATAATAATGTTCAATGTAATAGAAAGATCTTAAATATTTTGAAGGACTATAATATTTTCATACAATTCAAGGGTTACATTATCAAAAATTCATGGGCTATATTAAATAAATTAAAAGTTCAATGACCACATTAGGCATTTAGCCAAAATTCAATGGACTATTTATGTCATTATCTTATCACTAAATCATTGATTATTGCATAGAATGTTAAGTCATGGCGGGTGATCAATTTTTTTGTAGCTGTGACTTACTTGCATATTTAATATAGTCTTTCTCTCAATATGCCTAGAAACTTTTTGAGCAGCTGATTCACAATCGGGTGTGTTTAGGAGAGCTTTTTTATGATTTTGCATTTTCCAAAGTTCTTTGACTCAAAGTGTGTTTGCTTAAAGCAAATAGTATTTGGAAATTTGCTTTTGGTTCATTTTCATAAAAGCAACTATAAAATGAAGTAAAATGGAGAAAAGAAGAAGGACCTTGGCTTTGAGCTGAATCTGGAGCTACCAAAGGAGACTTGGTGTCGGCGGACATCGCTTGAGACATTGGCCGGCATACGCAATGTTTGGTGAGCTAGATCTGGAAGAAAAGAAAGTAGAGACCTCAGCAAGGTGAGCTAGATTTGAAGCTTGGTGTCGCACGAACCTCGGCTGGCGTCGTGCGATGGTAGACGGGCTAGATCTGCAAAGAAAGGAAACATACACCTCAATAAGGTGAGCAGAGCTACATCTGGAGCCTAGCATTATGCATTCCTCACCCGGCGTCCCTCGGCCTCTTCCGTGAATTTCCAGTCAAAAATCTGAAACAGAACACGGGTTTATAAAACAAGATGTCGTTATATTAGTGAGGCCTGATTGAAATTAAAAAGAAAATTGAAACCTTTAAAGTGGCAATTACGGAGAACCTCGAAAGTTGAACTTAGTCTCAAATTACTTTGAGCTTTCATAGTTTGCAAAGCTCAATTTTGACTCAAAAGCCTTTGGCTTATATTATCATATGCGGTGACTTTGGCAAAGGGTCTTCGAAGGCCCAACAAGCTTTTTAGAGATGAGAACTAAGACGGATTAAAATATAAATAAAAACTCCTGGGAGTTGCTTTTCGTCCTAGTCGACCATTTTTCTAGAGTAGATTCCACTGTTGGGAAGTACCATGGATTTAGATATTCTCTACTTATAAAAACAGAAAGGTAACATTATCTTTAATGTCTGGTCCTCTTGTTGTTTTGGGGCAAAAATATAGTATTTCTTCGTTCGCCTGGATAATGATCAGACTCGCAATATTATTCTTGGCCTTCTTTCAAATGTGACCTCTGCATTGTTCAGGATAGAGAGCCTTTATCAGTCAAAATATAAAGCATCTCAAAATGTTCGATCATATCATCGATCAAGAACATCTATTACTGTCTCTTCAGGATCAATGCAATGTGGTAAAAATGTCATATTTGGATCCATATCTCGAGATCCATTTCTTAACCCTTAATTGATGGATTAAGTTATTATACGATTTAGTTATATTCAGTAAATGGATTATAAATGGGTTTAAAATGGTAATATTCAAAATAATATGAGTGTTAAATAGGCTTATAACTTACTTAAACTAAATCCACCTTTATAACTCTCTCTTGCATTTACTCTATTTCATGCTTGCTCGCTCTGTGCTCTCATCTCAATTTGGGCATAAACCTACAAGAATTAGTTAGATATGTAATTGTTTTAGGAATATAGGATAGGTATGAGTCATTGGATTTGTATTGCATGGAAATAAATCAAATGGTTCAATTTGGGTCAAACTCTTAAATAGTCGCCAATTCGTAGGAAGTGGAAGTAGAGGCTTTAGTTGAACCGAGCATTTCACTCCACTTGTTTCCTAAGACTAGAAGCTTTTCGAGTCCCTAAAGCGAGGATTTTGTTTACCGCGCAAGACTTTGCTTCTGAGCAGTTTCTTTTTCTTTTGCCAAATGCTCCTGAGCAGTCAGGTTCTTTATATTTTACATTTATTCGTCTGTTGAACACAAAACAGAACTCTCCGTGTGATGCATATATATAGCTGAGAAAGGCGCAGCGAGAAGACTTCATAGATCATCTTACAAATTCTTTGCTATGAGTTCCCAGAATTCGAGTCTTTCATAGTATGATCTATCTTAGAATCCATTTCCTTGTGCGTGCGAAAAACTGAGTTGAAATTCTCTGTGGCTAAGAAGAGGTGCCCCGGGTTGGTCATATCTAAGACTTCTTGCATCTCTTCCGGGAATTTCTCCGTCCTCCCACTTCTAGCTTCTCTGCATCAACCGTCTCGCATTTTTGCGGATGAATCTCCACTTCCCACATGAAAATGCAGAAATTGTACTTCATAGTTATTATTCGGACCCATCAGGACAACAGTGACATGTATTGTGGATTGTGTTGATAGTTTCTAATTGTGCAAACGGTTATTGGAAGCACTGAGAAATCGTGTGCCTCTTCCATTTGCTGGATCAGAACTTTTCTCATGATAGGCCAATGTAAACTGTCATAGAACGAAATCTCTAGCTGCTTTTTCTTTGATATTATAGCTAAAGGAAAAAAATCCCTGAAATTGTTCTTTTTACAAATAAAGTCCGACTGAAAAACATTCCAAAGGAACAGATTTACAGTGACCAAGTTTTCAAACACATTATGGAATAAACACAGAGTTTTTCTGCCTCTGAGGAAACAGCGAAGCTGCCAAAGGAGATTTGACTCTGCTCATCAGCATGGCATTCTTGAACTCGAAGTCACCTTGAAGTCAACTTTCAACAGATTGCGAAGACCCTTAACAGGAGATAGTAAGGATGAACTAGAGGAAGTGCCCTGTGCACCAGATAAGAGTGATGTGACTCTGAGTAGAACTCCATAGATCCAAACGTTAGTTACCCCACAGAGGATCCAGAAAACAGAGATTGCAATAGGAAGTCAAACAATGCATCATCATAGTTCACCCCCATGGAGATTAAACAAGTTGCTTGTGTGTCAAGATGATCCAAATTAAAAAAATTTCCTATGGCAAAAATCTACAAATGTAATGTAAAATGCCAAAATAACCCACAGACACTATTACAGCAGCAAAAGAACATGGTTAGTGCCTCCTCATGACCTGCAATATTTCTACCCCCACAAATTAAATACATTGAGCTAGCTCTATACATACATCACAATCAAGTACAATTCATATTTTGAGAAAAGCATGTTATTTAAGATGGGAGCTTGATGATCACCTGAACATGAGACTGAGAAGACATTCAGAAGCAGCATTTACTCTTTATAAATCTACAAGAATGGATGAATAAAGTCAAGTTATACATGAAAATGCTAAAATATCATTCTCAGAAGTTAGTAGTCTAGGCTTGAATCCTTAAAAGGAGATTGGGAGTGCGATCACAGTTTGCTGGTTCTTCCATAGGTCTATTTTTTGGTTCCATACAGTCGACAGATACTAACTTAAGCCACAATTAAAGAAGATCAAGAGACTACCCTTGGTCGGGCCTTGCAGCAGTATAAAATTAATTTGGTCCTCATGGCAAAGTCAAAAAAGCATAAAAAACATAGGAAATCCTTAAATTGAAAAAAACCATTGATGGAACTGAGTGTTGTAGCAGAGACCTCGCAGAAGTTAATAGAAGATAATACTAACGGGTAATAGGACATTAAGTGGTTTTCAAAATTCTTCTCAAAGAATATCAGCTTGGGAAAAGGCACACATGACTGGTTCATGTTCAATCAATTATGTCAAACTTCAAATGACCTAATCCGCTCAACCCTAGGCACTTCAATTTTCAGTTATCTAGAGAAGTGCTAATGCTGACTAATGTATGGTCTAGTAGCTCCTCGATCTTCATGCACTTTTGACGTGAGGATAAAGTGGCGTCCTCACAAGATGTATTGCAAAAAGCAATGAGGACCAGGCGAACATAATGTTGGCAAAAGCTTGTAAGGTGATTTCTCTTCTTTACAACACCTTATAACTCCACAATATGTCCTCATAATGCTTAAGGAACACTGCTAGTTTCAAACACATTTTGACTGCAATCTCAACTCCTAATCATAGGATAAACAAAAATATATTTATGCTAAATATAAAAAAATTAGCTAGATCCATTTTGTAATTTCCTAAGCTACGTATTCAAATAATTCGATCCATTTTCTGATATCCCATTAAAAAAGTTGGAGGGGAGAAAATAGACAATACATCAATCAATTCATGACATGTTATACCATGATTATTGTAAATTTGGGGAAGTTGCGAAAACTGCAATTCTTTTACGGCTGAAAGACAGGCCAACAAATGAGAAGCCCACAAACAAGAGAAATGCTTAGCTGCTTGAGAAAAACCATGTCACCACCTCATCAAGGGAAATTCAAGTGCAATGAAAATAAGCTTTACTTGTTTGGAAGAAAATGAGAAAGATCATGACGGTAGGCATAAATTGACTGGTTTGGGTGGACAATATAAGGTCAGGGAGGTTGCAAAAGTGACATGGTGCTCCATGGGTATTCACTATTCCCACAGACAAAGTAGGATCAACATAAGACTGAATTTCTAACACAACATTATTTATAGCATAATTAACGGGGAAAGACAGCAGGAAAAATACCATAGAGACAAGAACTTGAACACATGGAGATATATCTTTGGAACAAGAGTCTCATTGGTCCTGATTACAGACTCAAAGCTATAAGGATTATCTACCAAACTGAAGCTCCGATTGTATCTACAATTCTAGATACTCAGTCAGACAAATTGACTGGCTCAACAGTTCTCATGGCCCCAAAAGACCCATCTGATGACATGGACTCCAGTAACTATGGTAGATGGAGAACTTGAGTTAAGGAACCAGCAAGAGAAAAAGCCATAATAGATCAAAATGAGTTCAATCATGCATATTCTAACTAACAATTCACATCAACCATATCACATGAATTTTCATCATAATCAATCAGTTGACTATGAACTTGTCCTGGGCTAGAGATGAGTTTAGTAAATCACAAAGAAATTCTTGCTTCACGTGAATTCTGTCTTTCCACTTCCACTGCATCTATCTACCATCAAATTAACTAAAACACCTTCACAACCACTCCCACAATTACACATACTTGTTCATACAGGCACGTAACCAGAAGGAAGCATTATATGCAAGGCTTGGCTTAAAGAGTATTACACCCATCAAACGTTATGCTACAGAACACACTCAGTGTTAATCCGACCCGCCTAACAAGTCATCAACCCTGAAACCTAAATTTGCCATACCATTCATAGCAAAAATCAGTTAGCTTAGAGTTCCCTTGTTCTTACTTCTCCAAGAGGCAGAATTTTTAGTCCAAGCATCTACTGATGGTGAGACTCCATGAGCATACCTACTTAGCCAACACCAAAGAACAAGAATTTGACAGAACACCACAGAGTCGATGGTAATGGATGATTCTCACGACGGCAATATGAAACCGATGGTCCCCAACCTAAACACGAGTATGGAAACTGCTAGATTATGGACAGAGATCAATCTACCCACTGATTGAGACCAATCTATCCTTTGCAACTCCATGGAAAAGGAGACACAGAGATTCGTAATGCCTCTATCTGTCTATCTATCCCACCTAACCAACAAGGAGAAAAGTGGAAAATGCAACTCTGCCAAATGACTTAAAATGAAAGAACGAAACAGAGACACAGAAAATTGCAAAAGAACCGTCAGTACAACTATGAGAAAAACCAAGAAAAATGGAAAATTCCTACCTTTACTCACAAAAAGCAGGCAAAAGTGCCGATTGCCAACCAAAGCCAAACAGAATCAAACGAAAAGAAGAACACAAAGGAAAAGCACGAAAGCGACGCCGAAATACCAACCTTTATGCTCATCGGAAGCATCGGTATCCTCCAGATCCTCCTCCTCCGGCACCGGATGCAACTCCAGCTCCCCCTCCTCTCCTTCGTCCTCCGCCGCACCCTTCCTGCCGCCTTCCTCCTCTGGAGACCGAACCACCACCACCGGGCATATGCAGTGACGAACGCAGTAATCACTCACGCTCCCCAGCCTCCCCTTGCTCACCCTCCTCGCCGCGCCGAACCCTCGGCTGCCCATTATCATCGCGCTCAGCCTCAACCTCTCCACCTCCAGGCACAGTCTCTCCTTCATGTCGTGATCCTTCACTATGTGGATTTTGAACGGGAAGTCCGCCTCCACGAGGGGCTGCGCCAGGTCGCTCACCTTGGTCACCGTGAGGCTGTCGAAGTCAGACTCCAGCTTCTCCGACTCCTCCCCGGAGAGGTGATCAGCGGGGGCCGAGGAGCTCACGGCGCCCCAGTCGGCGCCGTAGAGGACGGAAGTCGGCCTCACGTGGAGGAGCACGACGGCGTCCCCGGGGCGGAGGTAGTTCTGCACGGCCCACCGCACGGCGAAGGCGCTCTCCTCGCTCAGGTCGACGGCGATGGCGATCTTCCGGCTGGCGCCGGCGGTCGGGGTCGCGACGAGGGGCGCGCGCGGGGCCGCCCGCTGCGTGCGGATCGACGGCGGCGGAGGGGCCGGGAGGTCCAGCTCCGGTTGCGCTTGGGGGTTCGTCATGGGGAGAGAAATTCCGAAGTCGCTTCGGTTGACCGATGAAGAAGAAGAAGAAGGGTCTTCGGCTTCTGGAATGAGGAGGAGGACTTCGGGCTCGTATTTATTTCGAAAAAATAAAATTTTGCAAAATGAATTTTGTAAATTTTCCGGTCACGGCCGCATATGTTTATTAGGCCTACATGGTAACGTTTCCAGAAATACTTATTTTTATTCTTTTGTTCTCGAGAACAGAAACGCGTTTAGTAAATTTTTTGTTTCTTGAAACAGATTTGAAATAGAAATCAAAAACAAGAAAAAATGGTTTCTTGTTCTTGGGAATAATTTCAAGAAACATTTTTTTTCCTTTTTCTTTCTCTCTTTTCTTTTTCTTCTTCTTCCTCCTCTTCCTCTTCCTTCTCCCACCCCTCAGCCCCATCGCTGCCACCGGACAAGATCTGACAAGCTCGCCGGTGCCTTGCCAGGCAAGGGCAAGGTCTGGCAAGCTCATCAGAGCCTCGCCCAGGCGGCGCCTGCGCGCACCTCACCAGCAGTGGCCAATAGGGAGGAAAAAAAAAATTAAAAGAATCAAAAGATTGGAAATTTTTACCAAAGGCATTTCTGTTCTCGGAAAAAAAAAAATTCATTTGCCAAATGCCTTCAAATGCTCGAAATGCTTGCTTTTAGGAAAAAAAAAAAAAAAAAACATTTCTGAGTAGAAACCATCCCCAGGAGTAGAAACGTTGCCATGCAGATCCTTTATTATTACATGGAAGATATATATTTATGGCTTCAAATGTTTGATGATTATGCACACCAAATATTATAATATTAATATAATAATTTTTTATTATTTCTAGATGTAATGATTTTTGATGTGTCCACATCAAGATAATGTTCGCATGAAACAATTCATTCATATTTGACTAATAAACAAGTAATATTCCGCCGTTGAATATCTAATATAATTATTATAATCGAATTCCATCTTACTATTGCTCAAAACTTTGATGCATTTTTATCTTCTACAGTATCAAAAGTACTTAGTGTTTCACATCGATTTAACATGAGACAATGCTTCTAAAAATCTTTTTTCCCTTATTTCTAAACTGAAATATACTAAATTTTTTTCTTGCAATAAAAATGAATTGATTACAATAGCATGTGTATGTTAGTTAGGTATTATAACGGCAACCCAAATCAAGAAAACACAAGAAGATCTTTCAGTTTTGACATTCTATACTTAATTTTTCAATTTTTCAATTTCCATCATTTAAATTTTGCCGCCACATAGATAACCATAATTAAATTTAATTCATGATTGCTATATATATAGTAATTAGATAGAAGACTCACTCATTCATTAATTCACACATCGTTTGTGAATGGAAGATAAACTGTTTCGAAAATCGATAAGTTAAATCTTATTTTTATTTAATTGTCAATCATAAACCAAATTATTAAAAAAAAAAAAAGGAATGGACGGAAAGGTTTAGGTTGGGGATCAGTCGCGATCGAGCCCGTGAGCTCTCTACATTTGGAAAGGGACTAGGGCGTTGATACGCAGGTGGCGTTGTTGGGCGATGCTGTTGACCGTTGACCGCAGGCGTGCCCCAAAAAGCCCGTGTAGCACGAGTTTCTGGGCCTATTCCACTAATCAAATCCATGGAAAGATGAAAAAAATACTATAATCTTTGATAGGGAGGAAGGTTCGCTCAAGATAGAATTTTGAATTGTAAAAGACAAATTTTTTTTTTTTGCCAATCATAGTTGTTCACCAATCGCCCTAACAAATCCGCAAGCAATTTCTCATGTTGCGAATATATTATGCTGATCTATATAACTAGACAGATGATCACTAGAAAAATACTAAATCTATTACGCTTATATTAATTCAATCTTAAAAACTTCAATCGCACCAATTGAGTTCAAAAAAATTTCACAATTTATTCTAGGTGAAAATTGTAGTAGACGTAGATGTTGACCTTCTTACGTGTCATTACTGATGTGGACATTTTTGATGATTTTTTTGTTTTCTTTGTTCATCGAGGGTTGGCAAGGGTCATTAGCATTGATTGAGGGATGCGACACTCTCATTGGCCAAACCAAGGGCACACGGTCCCTTGCCTAGACTGGGGACTGTCGCCTGGTGCGATGATAGCATCCTGACCCTCGCCCATGGCTAGTGAACCTTGCTCGCTATCGATAAAAAAAAAAAGTAAAGAAAATAAATTAAATTGAAATTTTAATTAAGAATGTCCGTATTAGTTATGCCATGTAGGACGCTCAACATCTACGTCAACAGTTTTCAATCAAATTTGACAGAAAAGACGTAATTCAGCACACGTGGTCGATTCACTGGACGATCACCCGTACTCGATACATCCAAAAGTTTCGCTTCTTCCTCACCGCATATATGTTTTTCGCCTCACCGGTCACCACAAGCCAGTTCACGGGTTTCTCGACCGATTCACTTCCCCGGACGAGTCGAGCTCAATCGAACCCACGCTTTTGTCCCGAGAGATTCCACAAGAAACGACACCCTTACCATCCGGCCAACGTTCGACGGGCAACTGTTTTGTCTTTACCATCCAAGTCAATCCCGGTTCGCTTCTTCCCAGGTAATATCGCCATTTCTTCGGATTGAAACCTTCGCGAAAGAAACCCGACGGGGAAGGGGACACGCGATGAAAACGAAAGCGTCCTCCGGAAGAAATGCCGAAACTTCAATGAGCTCTCTCTCTCTCTCTCCTCGCGAATGAGCCAAAAAGGGTTAGTTGCGGAGATAGGGCCGGCTTTTGTCACGAGTCCGTCCGTATGGGCTTTTCCGCGGACGCTTGCCCATCGTTCATTCCTAAATGTTGAAAATTACGTATCCTGACCGTTGCATTAGCAAGGGGTGCGAGGGGATTAAGGATCATGGGGACACAGCACTTTTCAGTACCGTGTCCCGGAGTGCATTCCACGACACTGGTTTGATTGATCGCAACGTTTGTTATTTTTATAAGGAGAGAAAGCTGTAAATCAAAATGGGGCCATATTAATAAGGGCAACATAAACGATATTTATTATGCGCGATGCGCTAATATATGCATAAAATTATTATTTTTTGAGAGGATTACTACTTTTTATTTACTAGATATGTCAAAAGAAGTTGAGTGTCCATTTTTTAACTCATATATGATGAGTTGGATTATATATGGGTTAGTCTAATTTGAGAAAATGGGTTGTTATGAATTTGAACTGTGTAAGGTCCAATGATGTGTAGCTTTTTAACTGGTCACATATGGGGTTGCCCACATGCAGTCCTCTCTTGAAACTCACCCGCTTTTCTCTTCATGTTCGCTCGCTCATCATTATCATTTTTGGTGAGAGTTTGTTTCGTTCTTAAAAATGTCTTATTCTAACATCTAGCGTATAATATTTTGTCAATATCTTTTCTCGTTTGAAGTGCTTAACTGGCATGGGCAAAATATAATATTCCGTAAGTACAATGACACTTGGCACTATTTACTTTAATTTTACGTTTTCTACTTGATTTATTAACTTTTCAGTCGTGTTAGTTTAATTTTTAAATATGATAATTTTATCTTCACAATACATACACACGAAGAACTTGAAGTGAGTTGAATAGGTGATTATCCATAAATTGGATTAAATATGGATGTGTTTTAGTTACACGGGCAGGATTAGATATAAGTTACTAAATTTGTATTGCGTAGAAATAGGTTAAATGAGTTAATTTGGGTCGCATTATTTTCGACCTATTCCAAACCTAATCAAACCCGCCTATATGAAGGCCATAATTACGGCAAAGCTCCATCTTTTAAGCTGAGCCAACAAACAATAGGAACATGAAGTAGCATCTTTATGGTAGGAACTTCATGATGAACAAAAGTGAGAAACGAAGTACCACCTTTAACCTTCACAAAATGAACTCTACATGAAAAAGGAAAAAACAAGATTTTCGAAGTAATAATGAGAAGCCCTTTCTTATGATCGTGGGCAGCTGTTCGTGTCATATGATTTCTTTATAAGGAAAAAATTCTTAGGCATAGAATCCACGCATATTCAATTGCCAACGACTACCAAACGATGGGGCAGGTGGTGTAGGGAGTTCAATTAACCGAAAGATCATTTCATTTAATGAGCGCACCCTCAACCGATGCTCGCAATCATCTCCTCGTTCCTATCTTTTGCTGGGCAGTGTACTTATAAACAAAACCTGAAAGTCCAGGTTCCCAACTAACATCATGAATCAGACAAGACGCGAGCCTAAGCTCTCAAGGAGATTCGAACGTGGGATCCTTTGTTTCTTGCACTCGGCGGTGGTGTTTAATGGACACATGTTGCGCGTTTAAACCACGGCCGCATCATTTTTAAAATTTTAATTAGTTAGAGTCAACCCCTCCATGAGATTGTCGAAAGAGAAATCTGATTTCATAATTGCGGACAGAAATGCCGAGTGCAGACAGTTTTTCATCCACGCGTACATCATCATCATGTTTCAGTTACTTAAGAGTCAATCCGATTAAATTGTCTAAACAGAAATCTTATTCCATAATCACTGACAGAAATGCTACGTGCAGAGAATATTTTATCCGCGGGCACTGAAGTTTCCCACATCGCGTTTGTCGTTTTGCCTGCAAGGGACTGAGTAGAGAGCCTAAACTCGTTTGGGCTTAAAAGCTTTCTTTCTTTCGATATGGGATTGGGCCGATGTGGGGTGATGCCTCGATCCAGTCCCTTTTACAGCCAAGGCACAGCCCCAGCCGTGCAATCATCCCATCGGGAACATACGAGGACAGCAACGTCGTATGTCATATAAACGCGTCCAGTGACCATAGTTTGGCTCGAATTAGAGATTCATCCATTAGGCTACTTCCTAACATTATGTCGCGGCATCGTTGGTTTGCCGGGATTACAGTGTTGCGAATCACGAGCTTGTTGAACTCTTGATTAACGGGGACGATCTCCCCGAAAGATACACGTCACAAAGCTAGATCGAAAGCCTCCTTCGCCTAGCGATTTCCTCTGATGACAGACGAGGAATTCGAGAGAAGTTATGTTCAGTTCTCTGTTTTTCTTTTTGCACCTTTTCCATTCCCATCATGTTTAGTTTTCACTGCCAGGGAAAAAAGGAAAAAAAAAAGAAGAACAGGAACAGAGGCACCAGAACAGAGGAGAGGCAGGCCAAGCAAAAGCCCTTTTTTACCAATTTCGTCTCTGTATTCGGTTCCCCAAAACATACCGAAACCAAAACAAAGACAACCTTCCCGCTTTTACTTTTGCACTTCGCTTCCAACTAGTCAGACCCTCTCTTTTGCACAGCGAGCGTTAATGCAGGGCCCGTACTGAGATCGCGTCGCAGCGATCCTGTCCCTCGAAACAGCCACTCCCCGCTCTCTCTCTCTCTCTCTCTCTCTCTCTCTTTTACTCTCTTCGTTCTTCGAACCAGCTGGTGTCACTTTCGAAGTCTCAAGGCTGACACTAAAAACAATTAACTATTTCTCAGAGACAGAGGGAGTCCCCTTAAAGTTGACTACTACTATTGGTTATTTTGTTTTACTGGGTTTTTCTTCTCTTGAGACCTCGCTGAGATCTGACGGTGGACGCTGCAGCATTGGTCATCTCACTGTCCGAGCACGAGAACTGGTGGTCCAGCACATTAATGGGCGTGTCCGAGCTCGAGTGAACATCGAACGCTGACTCGAATCCCTCCGTAGCTACGTCTTGCATCTCGTTGTAACAATGCAGCAAGTTATCCTACAATTGGAAGCGAAAAGCCAGAAAGAAACAAAAGCAGAGCAAGAGCCAGTGAGACCCCATTTTCCAAAACGGGACACGGAACATTTAAAAAACGAGTACTTGTTAGTTGGTTCCCAAGAAGTAACATCGACCCATTTCTTTAAACCAAAAGAAAATTACAAAAGATCTTTGCTTTTGGAAGTGTAACCCATCTTGGACTCTGTAGTAAAGCAACACATTGTACTTTCTGACAGGACAACATGACAAGAGCCGCTCATTAATTAAGGTATAAACAATGTTTAAGCTGGACCAGATTAGTAATTACCTTATTTACAAACGAACAACTGGAGATGTCGCTCTTGAAGCTCGCGAATTGCAAGGGGAGTAGCTCGTGAGAAGCGCGGAGTAGCGCTGACGCTGCTGTTATTGATGGCTTGAACTCCAGAAGCTTGATGTCTGTCCCCCAAAAAAAGAACATTTTTAAGGCTCCGTCTTATGAGTTTTGCTAGGCAGAGAGAGAGAGAGAGAGAGAGAGAGAGATAATAAATGCTGTCTCTTCGTAGTACCATTCTGAGCTTTGAGGATGATCTCGCTCGCTCGAGCTTCGATAGCATGCCTCAATGGCGGGTCTCGGAGGTTGATCAGAGAGACGAAGAAGGAGATGAAACAGAAGGGAGTGATTGAGCGCATTCGCCATTGGAGAGCCCCCAACACGAGCAACTCCATCTTCTGTATTGAATGTACATCGAATATGAAACCTCCTCCATCACTCTGCATCAAACCCAAAAGAAAAATGTCATAATGGGTTTTGCATTCAAAATAATTTATATTTTCTCTTTCTTATAGTCTTTGAGTTCAAATTTTTCCACGTTTACCTGAACATCGGCGAGAGAGATCTCTGTTTTCAGCATTTTCGCGGCCAGAGCCACGCAAGAAACCGCAAGAAGCCTCAAGACCCACGGCTTAGGTTTCTGCAAAAAGAACATAAAAAACCCCAAAATTCAGGAGGCGACAAAACACAGTCAAACCCAAAAAACAATGTAGAACGTGAACCCCCCGGCCCCAAACAAACAAACGAAAAAACTGGTCTCGGTTCAACATCATGAGAGAAGAAGGCAAGAAATAAGAAAAGCAATGCGCATGTTCATTAACCTGCAATTTATGGGAGGACAGGAACCGATCGACATAATTGATCGCGAGGTACGATAGCGTCGGGTCCAAGTCGCAGGACAACTGCCAAAAAACACCCCAAGAAGACGAAGAAAAACGTAAACAAACTTGCCCCAGAAAGAAAGAGAGAGGAAGAAAGACAGCGATGTCGCGATCGGAAACCTGCGAGATCGAAGACACGATGTCCAGTCGAACGGAGAGATCGTCGGAGCAGCCGGCGGACCGGAGCCCGGCGAGGTATTTCTCGGAGGGCATGTGGTCCGACTCGACGAGGAAGAGGAAGGTCTTGTCAGGGAAGCGATCGTCGAAGTTGGTGAGCGGGTTTTCAAGATCGAACTCCATTCTCGTCGACGGCGACGGCGACGGCGACTGCAAATGCGCGATCGGGGAAGGAGGGTTTCAGAGGAACGACAGCGCGCAAGGCATAGCAGGGCAACAAGAGCGAGTAGTACCTAGAGAGAGAGACGGGTAGAGAGAGAGAGAGAGAGAGAGAGAGAGAGAGAGAGATTGGAGCTGAAGCTTTTCTGGTTCTGCGAATGATGGTGTCTGGTCTTATGGGGTGGGGGGAAGAGAGTGGAAAATTCCAAAGATGGGAGGGGGAAGGTGGCGATCGGATGGGGCCGAGGCTCATGTCCCCCTCGCTGCACAGACCTTTGTCAGCCTTTTCGGACAATTTATCTTTTGTCGCTCCCGCATATCTCGACCGTTCGATGACGACCGAAGTTTCCTCTCCCGACGGTCGGGATCTCCTCCGGCGCGTTGCGGTGAGCGGGGTCCACAGCGCTTTTAAGACTGGGGGAGTGAATTCCACCCCCGCTGAGTACGTTCCATATTATTTGTGGCTAAGATGCCCATTGCTGGCACTTGATTTTCACGTGGAGAGGCCCTCCCGCCCTTCTCGTACGTCGGTAGGACTGGAGTGACTGGTAAGGCAAACTTACGAACGAATTGAGTATTCATATCTTGAACTCGAACCTCCATAACGAGTATGGAAAATATTGTTTGTGATTTTTAGAAATGTAATTGTCACCGGACAAACCTCTCCTCTGTGGATGTGTAATTTAATTTTCATGATTTTAGGACATAAGCATGAAATGCTCGGCTAATTAGGAGCTCATGAAATGTTCCGCAGAACTCATGAGCCGATTAAGTATTAGGCTTTTGGCCTAGGTATGAGGCCTATAGTTAGAGTGATTTGCATGTAGTTGGTTGAATTTGAAAATGTGACATTGACTTATTGATAAAATGAATTGATAAGTGTATTGAAAGTCTTAAAATTTATCGATAAAGTGCAATTTATCCAAAAGCTTTTAATAAGTGTAATTAAGTCTTAAAACTTGCTAAGAAAGTGCAATTAAATCATAAAACTTATTAGATTATTGAATTAAGTCATTCTATGGATAACACTTTTTGAAAGTTTTAGTATTTGATTACACTTTCGTAATAAATTTTATAATTTAATTGCATTTTTTGAAAGTTATAAGAGTTTAAAACTCTTATAACAAGTTTTAAAATTTTTAGTACACTTATTTCTAAAAAGAAATTTCCATCCTCTTCACAAAAGTTGTAAAATCAATCTTATTCTTTAACATCCAATCTCCCTTCCCTTCCCTTTCCCTCCTGTCCTTACCACAGGCAACATAAGAGTTGGTGGACTCTATTAGGCAAACAACAATGTAGAGAATCCATAACTTTGTTTAAAGTTGAGCATCCAAAGTCTTGGCAAATGCTTATTTTAAGGTAATAGATAATGAACGGGATCGATCTTATGACCTTTGATAATGTGGATTTCATGTGAATCCTACAAAATCCAATGATCATAAATGCCCCTTTTCATAAACTAGAGTCCAGGCAAGTATTTCTTCCAAACTTTTTGCGCATAACGATTAATCCTGTAGGGGTCATGCAAACCCTTTGTATATGCTCTTTACGGGTTTTAGTTTAATTTGGTGTCATAGTCGATATCTTCATATTATTTTTTAACATTAAACCGAATCACCTCTAAGACTGATCAAATGGCTTAAACTTGTCCGATCGACATGGGTACATTAGCACACACATCTCAAGAAACTTCATGATGTGTCGAGTGTGAATTTGAACAAGCGAACTCATGCTCCAAAATATTTGAAGCTGCAATGACCTTACCTAACTCGACCAACCTTGCAGAGTTACTTTCCAGCTCTCTTTGATCACATTCAAAAGTTCCCCGCAGCATGATCTCATAAGATGAGGTATATTTGACTTGCCAAAATTCACAAATATCGAGTCCTTGCCTTGATATGAGACCCCAGCATCTTGACCAAGAAAAGAGAAGGTCACCAATCGTCTAAGTCAGACGTGTACAGTAGGCATTTCATCAGCAAACCCTAGGGAAAATGACAAGTTTGAAATATCTTGCTGTTCCTTCACATTAAATCATGTAACCACTACAAGGAGGCAAAACAAATAGTGAAATATAAAAAAATACAGACAGCCATACATTAAAGTCCACCCCTCCATTCCCACCACGACAACCCTCCAAGCGATATAATACAAAGGGGCAGCTTGGCAGCTTCGGGCTTATCGTTTACTGTCCTTGCCCCGAGCGAGAACCTCTCGCCCTTCCAAGCAAGCCAAAACTATCGATACGACAAGTTCTGCCATCCAGCAATTGCATGCACGAGTAGATTTCGGTGCGTGCGTTCGTGTCTGTGCAGTGAACCCTAGGCGCGAAGCCGAGTGCAGAGAGCGAGGTGCGAGGTCTTTTTTTTTTAACGTGGATTTGATCAAAGACGGAAGTCAATGTGGAAGACGACAGGAGTAAAACGATGGTCTCAGCACCTTAAGAAAATGAAAGTCTGTGGTGTTTTAGCAGTTACTACGTGGTGTTTACCTAGATACCGATCGTTTCTCAGAGAAGTCAATTTTCATAACTTTAGAGTAAGATTTTCATATCCGAGATCGTTTGGCATGTGTGTATTGGATTAATCATTGAGGGCCAAAAGAAGGGCATTTTCATATTTCTCCGTGAGATTCTGGGCATGTGAAGGCTTTAGCTCGTAGCCTCACTAGGACCTTTCTTTGCTTTCTAACCAGCGGAAAAACCCTGTCATTTATTAGTCATGCAAGTGAAAATTTCCTTCTAAGTAAAAATTAACTGCATGAAGGATTTCTTTGTTTCCTTCTTGCGATTGAAAAGTAATGTTTTCTCTGCCATATTAGCAAAAGCTTAGTAATTACGATGTGATCTCAAAGCTGCTTACGGTAATAATGTCATCGTTATCCGATTATAGTGAATAAGTAGTATAGTCTTAGAAACCCTAGCTATCCAACTTTTCACCGGCTTCATTGAGAGATCCTATTCATACATTGTTCTTTAAAATACAAATTTAAAGGAGGATCGCGTTGCCATGAATGTTAGTTAGGCTAAAAAAATCAAGCAAAGTAAACAAACATCAATGAAATCAACGAGTGTGCAATGAGTTGTCACAACAGCCTCAACCCCACTTGCTATTTTTCTCGATCTTCGGTGCTGTGGCAGATGGAGAGATTCACAAAGTCGGCCATGCATCACCTTCATAACATCTTTATCCATCTTTTCTTACCTTGAAAAAGGAAAAGGAAAGAGGAGGAACAAAAAGAGAGGACATTCACACTTATGTCTAATCATCGCATTTGCAAGCAGAGCTCGATTAACATCATGGCTCGAGGGGCATGTGTCTACACGGAACACATGATCCCTCTGCTTTTAACGAAGCAAAGATAGACCAAACAACAAGGACCCCAAAAGAACCTTCTAAATAACCCCTTTTTCCCCCCCAACTAATCTTTTCCTTTTCCTTTTCGTCTCTCTCTCTCTCTCTCTGGGGTGTAAAATGGGAATACAAAGAAATGGAGGGGGCCCCACTCAAAAAGCCAAACAAGACAATCATTTGGTGGTCGTTTGTTTGGGTGTGTGTGGGGGGTTTCGGGTTAAGTGAGAAAACGGTTCTACTTCGTTTATTCAACTATTGAGTGCACCTAACTTTTGAAAAATCACTCACCGATCCGTTCAACTTCTTTGACCATTGGCTTTAGTGCCTGACCAAACTCACATGGCAGATTAGTCCCTTTTATCCACTTTATCTTTGTTTTCTCCAAAAGAAAGTCTTGAGAAATATTGGGTTTTCCGAGGGGTGAAAAAAAACGATATGCTCCTTTGACCTTTTCTTTTTTGGGTTCATGGGGGACCGGATTAAATAAAGCACAGAACATATACTACAATCATGAACTTTGTAGGGCGATGGCGACTCATGCCTAGGGGGCGGTGGGACCAATTCGCTATTGATGATGATGTGGAGTTTTAATGTCTTTGTGATTGATGGTTGGGATAAAGACTTGGTCCTTGACTTAGTCAAGCATTGAAAAGAAAAAGAAAGGGGCAAAGTGCGTGGAGGTTTGGAGTTGAAATGAAACACCCAAAACCAATTTTACTCAGGTGAGACACTGACTGATTGAGGTAGCGTTTGACTTAGTGAACATCATGGATTTTTCCATGTAGGCATATTTCAATTAAAATTGATCATTTGGGTGTCTGTATAGGTGTTTGTGCATGCATCGAAAGGGGGATTAAGCAAAAGATTGATAACCCGAGATTCTAAAGTGGAAGCGAGGTGAAAAATGATGGAATCAAACAGAAATGTTGTTGAGATTTCATTTAAGGGAGGAGACAATAGCTAGACGAACTCTTGACAACAGATCAAATTAATTACAGAACATGAAAATACAGAGTATTACTTTTTTTCTAATAGGTTAATCACCAAGGTCATTAACTGCTTTTCTTTTTGATTTGATAAATCAGGAGCATGACGTAGAGATCCGTCAAATTGGAGGCTCATAAAAACACTCTATAAGCTCCATAAACCAGTTCTGTTCAAGACTTTGCATTGTCCAGGTGACCTTGACCCTGAGCAATTTGCACATAACTAATGGAAATTAAAGAGTTATCCTCCAGTGTCCGCATTGAAAATCCCTTATGGCCTAATCAACCGTACCAACTCCGAGGTTTCATGATTATTGCCACGAAATCTCATATGGTTAGGTTTGTCGAATTCTCATCGATCTCATTATCTTCTTTATATATTCTCCCTCTCTCTCCTCATCGTTAATATAGTCAACAGTCGTATAAGACATTTTCCCACTCTCTCAATGATAGAGGGTAAGGGGACTTTGGTTCCTATAAGTCTTCCCCCTAGATATGAATAGCATGACTCTATATTCATTGCTTTTGGGTTTGTTCAGCCATCTAAAAGTAACGAGTAGGTGGTATTAGGAATTGAATGTCTAGTGCATTATGACTTGTTTATTACCCCGAATAATTTGGGACATTTAAACCTTATCCATCTCATCATTATGTAGAAATAACACTCATGACTGCAAAAGACCCAATGCACTGACACGATCTTCATGAGCACTTTGTGAAATGGTGAACAAGGAGGGGGAGGATCAACAGTGAAGTCCGAATCATATGAGTCAAATGTAACATGTTAAGGAAATCTTGATTAAGAGAAAAAGTTATGAATATCATAAATTAACATCATAGTGCCATTAGCCTTCTCGTTATTTGAACTTCTTTATTTTACCCAGCTCATCTCCTTATTAACCTCATCTTATCCAAAAACCTATGTCAAGATTGAATTGTCTTTGTTATATATAGCCAACTGCTTCATTGCATTCCAACGACAAGCAAGAATCACGATACATGGTATATCAACTTGATATATCAAATGTCACATCGGTTGACTTATTCCATTGTAAATCGACGTGCTTACTTTTTCTGGTTTGGGTGCCTCAGGCTTTCGCCGTCTTTATTGACTCTCTCTATCTCTCTCCGACGAGGTGGGAGAAAGCCTAAATCGATCAAGTTTCTTTGTTATCAACTTATCATTACCACCCACCTGAGTGGCGTTGCTGGTTCGCGCTCTTTTCCTCTCGTAAAAAGTTGAGAGTTTGAATTCCAGTTTCGTCGTAGGGTAACTTACCTGGTTGCATGTGTGTAGTGGCTAGCACGTGGAGCCCCCAGGGTTTATTCCCCTAACTGTCGACGGGGTGCGGGGTTCCTTAGATCATAAAAAAAAAGAAAAGCCTATCGTTACTGTTATTTTTGTTTTTTATGGGAGGGAGGGTTAGTAAAGAGGTAAATTTTCACAATGCGTGCTTCCCACCTCCTCTTTTCCCCCATTTGAGCAAACCCTTCTTTTCTATGCACGTCATGTGAGCTTGAGTTGATTGGTTGTTTCTACATGCAATCCAAAAGTCAAAACGGAAGAGAAGCCAGAAGGATCAGCAGATGATGGCAGGGGTGGTTCAGATGCGAGTGTGCATGCCAGGAAAGAAAAGAGGGACATGCATCATGATTGGGTGCCTCTCCACGCCATTCTCCTCTTGCACTCGCAGATGACACCATCATTGTGCTTTTATTCATCCCCCCCGAGAAGAAAAAATCGGGTAGTCCGATTGGGACAAGAACCAAGGAGATGCTCCTGATTGGACGGCCCTTTTCGGCAGGTTGAATGCGTCCCAGACATGATTCGTATGTGGCATTTGACTTTAGCTTTTTGGGTGCCATTGAACATTTTGATAAAGTTGAAATGTATGAATCGGTAATGTTACGTTGTTGTTGGGAAAGAGTGAGGGGTTTACCTTTTGTACACAGGTGGCGAATGCATCGATGAATTGGCAGATCTTATTTCAATAATAATCGTAAACTTATTCACGATTATTTGTATGGCAGCAAAATCTAAATCATGAGGATTTTAGAGTTGAAAAATCAAATATTAATCTTATTGCATCCTTTTTAACTTGTGTTGCTCCTCTAATAGCTGAGGACATCTGTAATTGAATTCTTTTAACAAGTAATTAGTTCACAGTCCGATTCAATGGAACCAATCACTTTTTTATTCCCCTCTACTTGATACCTTCTATTATCATAGCATGAAGAAATAATAAAAAATGGCTTGTCACTTTTATTTTTGAAAAAGACTAAAAAAATAAGGTATGTATAGTTTGTCTGATTCAGTTTACCTTTGGAATTGTGAACCGCACTACCTAGGAATCGAATTGCCAAGACATTGCTTCTACTTTTAGGAACTAAGAACTAGATCCCACTGACCGTTTTGATCTAGTCTGAGTGATTTCCAATTTGGGCATCTTGTTTTGCACATCTCTACTGGTATTTTCTAATTTTCATTTTTTTTGGGTATAAAGTATCTTCCAACTTTAAAATAAATAAATAAAATCTGAAGTCTTATTACGTTCAAATTGATTTAAACCACAAATACCTTTTTGAACTTAGATTCTCGAGTGTTCTCTTTTATTTAGAAAGCAAGCTTTCACAAAAGTCTAAAGAAAAATAGTAGAATTTAATAGTATAATCATATTAGATATTTGATGACTGAACATTAGTCGTTCAGTTCATGCAAGGAACTACCTTTGTTGCCGCCACTTTGGCAACGAAAGAAAAAAAATCAACATGTTGCCCTATGGAAAAAAAGTGCAATTGGAAAAAAAAAATGCACCTTTCTGTTTTTCGAAATAAAATATCCATTTTTTGAAAATAACACACTTTCGAATTCATATAAAGATTGATATAATCATGATTAAATAGATCGATGCTTGTTGTAAAAAAGACGGGATCCAAATTATCTCTATGCGGTGAAAGTTTGACAATTGTCGATGATCGACCCTTTTTTAAGGATTAAGTGAGCTTGCTTTTGGACGAGTTTTTATATGGTCGGTGTCAAAGACCTACATTGTACTTCAATGCGCTCAATGTCCTTTTAAAATAATAAATTTTACCCAGATTCTTAGTTAATTCAAACACAGAGAAATGTCGCATTTCAAAATAGCCGGTCTTATATTAGTCATAAGTGGGTCAAAAGACAATTTCTGTTAAACACAAGGGGTGTCGTTGTAAATTGGAAAGAAGTAGGGGGCGTCAAAGTGAATATATCTTAAATGGAATAAAAGCTTGACAGCAATATATCTGTTTTTCTGGGCATTGGGTTAATAGAAAAATTGGGGAGCACCGCGGCTGAAGGCGTACGGGACGGGCGCCTTGTCCAATGATTTGCATTAAATCGTCTGATGAGCCCAAGATGGAGCCCAATTCTTTCACTCATACCCAGATTCCATCTACCAACTCATAATTAATCCTCGATATATCTATAATCCATATTTATTATAATGTCAATGTAATGGATGTTTCTGACTCCTCCGGTTGGGTTAGATTATTAATTTCCAGATTCTGATGGATTTGAACATTGAGTGGATATCGAGGTGACCTTACGTTTGTCTCGACAGGGCCGTGACCATTAGAAAACAGGTAAGTTGACAATATTTGGTACGCCCCATTTAAAATATTGTGTCGATTGAATTTACCATTTTTATCAGGCTCTGGTTGAAGTTTATGGTCCGGTGAGATCCAATTGGGGGCGCGATCCTAACCTTGAAAGGCTTTGCGAAATCGGCCTTTGGGCCAGTCCAGCCCAGCGATTGGGGAGCCCAGTTTCTTCTCTTTCGAGGAGATATCTGGTGCGACGGGTCGTGTTGCATGGCGAGGGGAGAAACCGGCCGATCAGAAGCCTGCGTTTCGAAGCCCACGTGGAAAAACTTAGGCCGAAGTGCCTTGTGATTGGTTGGGTATGTCGTCCAAGCATGTAACCTAAGTGATAATTAAGTTGAACCTGATTCGTTTGATTTGATGTTCTGAAATCTAAATAGAAGTATGGGTTCGTTTGTCTTGACTTATTTAATCAAAAATAAAAATGACATTTTTTTCGTTTTTCCAACGAAATTTCAAAAAAAAGTATTTTACATTTAATTTTTTTTCTTTTTGTTGATTATTTGTGAACTTATACGGTAACAATTTCTCTTGGAACCTAACTGAGGTGCAAGAAGCCCATGGTGAAATTGAGCCTTGGGCTCTTTGTAACACCGTTGGATCTTTGCTTATCTTTTGCAGAATCAGTAATGATATGTTTGGTAATATTTCTAATTCTGGGAATAGTTTCTTTTGAAAAATAATTCTTTTTTATTTTTACTCCATGGAATAATTTCTGAGTAAAATAGGGCGTTTGGTAACTATAAAAATTTTCTTATTCTTGAAATAGAAAAAAATAGAAATGTGTTTGGTACTAATAAAATTTTTTATTTCTTTCTTCCCTAAAGCGGTGAAGACCGGCGAGCGGGAGCGGTGACCGACGATGGTGGGGTGCGGACGACGATTGGGGGCAGGTCATTGAACATTGGTTGGTGGTTGTCAATTTCTAGTGGCCTTCGCCCCGTTGGACACTACGACCCATCGCCCACCGCCGCCAGTTGCTGATCGTCAACCCTTATCGCCCGCCGATCACCGCCTGTAGAGCGAAGGACGGCGGCGAGAGGCCAGCGATTGGTGGTTAGCCGATGGTGGGTAGGGGTGTCAATGGGTCGGGTCAGAGTCGGGTCGGGTTTTGATGTTATCCGACCCGACCCGACTCAATCGTAAAGGGTCACGCTTTGGCCCGACCCGACCCGACCCAAAACGCATTAGACCCAAACAAAAAAATCGGGACGGGTCGGGTCGTGACCCTTTATAAGTTTGGTTTCAATTTCGTGTTTAGTTGAGTGAGTGGGGTGGTTGGCGATAGGTGGTCTTTTGTTTATTTTATCCTACTTTACCATTTTCTCTCAACGGATGATGGCCAAAATGCACGGGTGGACCGGTGGGGCGGCCGGTGACCCTAAATTTAGGATATTTTGGGTGGGGGTGTCCGAGTATGGGACAGGTCGGAAAATACCCTAAGTTTCGTTCGGGTGGTGGGTGATCGGGTCGGGCCTTTTGACACCCCTAATGGTGAGTGAGTGGGGGTGGTGGCGATAGGTGGTGGGTGGGGTGACAAGTGGGTGGGGGTGGCTAATGACAAGTGGTGAAGATCGGCGTCCGATGGCGAACAATCGGTGGCGGTGGTGGCAGGTGGTGGGCGGCGGTGGGCGGCTAGCGGCGTGCTATAAGTGATGAATAGTCTCTAATAAATAGTTTTTAGAAATTATTTCCAGAAATAAGAAGTCATTTTTTTTTCTATTTTTTATTTTTCTTCTCCAAATTTATTCCCAAAACAACTTTATATTTTGGGAATAGAAAAATCACTTTGTATTGCCAAACAAATTTTTGTTCTTTTTCTATTATAGGGAAAAAAATAAAAAAATAAAGAAATTGGAGTATTATCAAATGGAGTTTAAGTAATCTCGCGTCCTCCCATGGAATAAAATAAGGTGAAATCTGCACGTGTCAATTACCCAATCCCTGGCAAATCGAGCTGACGTCAAAAGAAGATCCTCTCCATGCGGAAAGTCATAGTCCGAATGCGGCAAGCGCCGCTCACCCTTGCTGAACAAGAATCTTGTCCCATCTCTGCATTAGAAATTTGCCAATCAGAATATTCTCTATTGAAATTCGCCGAAAACAGGTCGATTGGAATTGAGTCCGAATTAATATTTTCATATCCCACCAAGTCAAGGCGTGACGGTGTCCTCCTCAGTTGTAAGCTCGTGAAGGTGAATCTTGAGAAGACCTTTCGATCGGCAAAACTCAATTTTTTTGTTTCTTTTTGAAGGGCCGCAAACTGATGAATGGAATGAGATTAGGAAAGTCAGATGCTGAAGAGTCAACTCAGGAAGGCAAAGAGAAGATGAGGACAAGGCGGTAGGGACGAGGGGGGGCATCGTTTGCAAATCGGAAAGTGCATCCGATTCATATACGATCATTACGCGCTACGGTCAAAGCCACGCCGCATTCCATGTTTGAAATAGGGAGATATTTCAGGAATCGAACCGCAAACCCGTGGATGAACCGAAACCCGCCATTCCGGATTCTGGGTATCTCTTAGTTTCTTATCACGATTTAAGGTAGTGTTCGACCAGGCGATCAGCAAAGCCTCTTCTTTTTTTAATTTTTATCTTGAAGAAGAGGAACGAGAGCGAGGGTCCTAGATTCCTTTGCGGAGTCCCAGGAGTCTCCCCTTATCCACTTCCAGATACCCCTATTTGCCTGTTGTTCATAGTGATCGTTGCTTTTGCCTGAAGATTTCGCGGTTGCAACTGGGTAATTGTTCTTCTTTGTTTATGGGTTTTGCGATAAGGTTTGTTACATCAATAGGTTGATGCCCTTTGAATTCTGCATAATTTGAGTTTCTTTACGGGGTTTATCTTTTTCTCTTTTTTATTTTTTGTTTTTCTTTATTTAAATTTTGTGCCAGCTCTGTGTGAGCCTGTGGTTTCACACTCAGGGGGCGCAAGATTGGATGAGTGATAATTGGAGCTTTAAGTTTTTAATAATTGCTTTGATGGAAGCATGCCTTTCCTAAGTTTATTCTCAGAAGAGAGATTCACATGGGTTTTGAATTTTAGTGCAACTTCAGCAATACTAATTTTTTAATGCGAAGACCAAGTTTCCGGGCTGACCATGTTGATGTGAGGGTATCTTACACGGAAGAGGTTCTAGTTCTACAGGCGTGGATTGATATTAAAATGGCGAAAGACCATCCAAACTCATGATTTCAATGTGAATGATTAGCTGTCTGTTTCATTGGGAGTTGTGGACTATCCTCCTACATAAAAGCAGTTGTGATGAAGTTGGTTATTCATTTTGTGTAGCATCTGTTTTGGAGGAAGTGAGAAATGGGTACCGTTGATGAAGATAGATCTCCAACAAACAAGGTAATGGGACCATGACAATCTGTTAAGTTAATTTGCGCATTTCAAGTAACCACTTAGAGTCCTTTCAAGGGAAGATAAATCTCTGGAACTAGCAAAACTGTCTAGCGTTCTGTTTGCAATGGAGATAATCCATGTAAACATATAACAAGCTTCTCATGTTTTCTTCTGCGATTTACCAGGGGATGTATGTGGCGATGGTCGTGTGTTGGCTCCTTGGGAACGGCTGCCTGTTTTCATGGAATAGTATGTTAACAATAGAAGATTATTATGTCTACTTGTTTCCGGTATTTGCTCCTATCCAATCCTGCAATCTTTTAATATGTTCCTTTCTCTGGACATGTTGGTAATTATACTACTGGAATGGCTTCTCTTCAAGATTTCCATGTTCAGCGAGGCATTTGATGGATCCCAACTCCCTTTCTGAGAACTTGGTTCAAAACATCACATGACTAATCTTTAGACCAGATTTTGTTGCAATTGAGATGAACTTGGCAATATTTTTAGATTCAGTTGTGAGAGCATTTTCTCTGTCAAAATCCTGCAACTTGACCAACTGTATGTCGTCTTGTTCTTCTTGGTAGAATTTCTGCATGATCTTTATGTTGTCCTGCCTTCTAGATAAGTTGTACTCTGGACATCACGGTCTCTCTTGTAGCTCATCAGAATTGCTCTCTACCGGTTCTTGCCAACTTTGGTTCCATTCATGGACTGTGTTGAACTGTTTTGAAGGGTTGATGTTAGTATTTTCATTATGCAGGTTCCTTGCAGACTTTGGATTATATGTATCTTGTTTTAGAAAGTCTAGGTTTCTTAGCATGCTCCTAAGAGAATGATTTGTTGGATATGTCTAAGTAGTGACACTGTCAATGGCAAAGCGTATGGTGATTCAGCTTATGAAACTTTGTTTTTCATTTCATTTGCAGAAATACCACCCCTCAAGAGTTCTAACTCTTGTCTACCAACCTTTCGCACTTGGAACACTTGCGGTATTAGCATACAATGAGGCAAAGATCAACACTAGACGGCGAAATCTATTTGGATATCTTCTTTTCTTCATTAGCACTCTTTTGGTTCTAGTTGTAAGTTGTCTCTTTGTAGTTTTGCTTCTGGCACACATTGGTTCATAGATTGGTCGAACCCGCTGAATCTAATTTTGAGTTTTCTTCTCCATATTCCATGATATAGTTGGATTTAGCCACATCTGGTAAAGGAGGGATAGGAACTTTTATTGGAATATGCGCAATCAGTGGTGCTTTTGGAGTTGCAGATGCTCACGTGCAAGGTGGCATGGTCGGAGATCTTTCTTTCATGCGATCTGAATTTATCCAGGTAGGTATTCCTGGAGGGTGCTGTGCTACTTAGTAAGTTGATTTGAGTCATTCGATATGACATAAGTCTTTCTTTTGGCAAAATCGTTTTCAGTCTTTCCTTGCTGGTTTGGCTGCATCTGGAGTCTTGACTTCGGCATTGAGGTTAATTACAAAAGCTGCGTTTGAGAATTCTAAGGATGGTCTGCGCAAGGGAGCTAGTAAGTGCAAGTTTTCACAGGAGATAGAAAGAATCAAAATCTCATTTTCTGCTGTTGGTGAATGAATCATAGTTACAGGTGTTAAATTGTGTTTAAGATAGTGATCTTCAAGTCAAGTTGCATTCGTCATTCATTGTCTCAACATTACGAATTAGGATGCTGTCAGCATAACTTGCCCTCTGCTTTGCTCTATAATTTACCAGGTTTTAGATAACTCCAAAAGCGTTTTCTTAAGCTTTATATTGATACTCATAATGGAGACAAACATTGATGTACATGATGTCTGCCTGATTATTACACCCATCCTTACAAGAGGTTATGGATGATCCAATGGTAAACTGAAAGTAATGACTAAGTAGACTCTGCTTTCTACTTCATTGTGACACTGGAAAGTATTTCGCGCTTGTCTTCAAGTTATGCACTGCAACTTTATTTTGTTAATTTAATATGCTCAACACTGATTTAACTCTACTTTTTGGGTGTAGTCATGTTCTTTGCAATATCTTGTTTCTTCGAGCTTCTCTGTGTTCTGCTCTACGCATTCATCTTTCCAAAACTACCAATTGTCAAATACTACCGCTCAAAGGCAGCTTCTGAGGGATCTAAAACTGTGTCAGCGGA
This sequence comes from Corymbia maculata, assembly GCA_014182735.1. Taxonomy (NCBI): domain Eukaryota; kingdom Viridiplantae; phylum Streptophyta; class Magnoliopsida; order Myrtales; family Myrtaceae; genus Corymbia; species Corymbia maculata. Next base: position 6,682,408 of record CM024692.1, read on the forward strand.
TCTTGCTGCTGGTGGTGTTCAAACATTACCTAGCCAAGAAGTATGTCTGCTCTCATACCTGAATCGAACCCCCCTCACTACCCTAAAGAAAAAAAAAAAAAAAAGAACAAGAAAAGGAATAGAGAAGAACCCCCTTCAATTAATGTTGACAGTTTGTCGTAAATGCAGGCCAAGGAGGATCCAAAGCAGCTCGAGCGCTTGAGCAACAAAGAGTTGCTAATCCAGAACATTGATTATGCTCTTGAAATGTTTTTGATCTATGTGTTGACATTGTCCATTTTCCCGGGATTCTTATCTGAGGATACTGGATCCCACCGTCTGGGAACATGGTGAGTTTCTGTTTGGTCGTACTCAGTAGTTTCTGCATGTAGATACATCTATGTCACCGTTCATCAGATTGTTACATTTATTTAGTGGTCTCTCTATCTATTTCTCTCTTCCTATGTCATTGTCTAACTTAATGTGGTATGCACCAGGTATGCACTTGTACTGATTGCAATGTATAACGTGTGGGATCTCATAGGGAGATATGTTCCGCTTATAAAGTTTCTGAAGATTGAGTCAAGAAAAGGGCTCATGGTGGTGATCCTCTCTCGTTTCCTTTTGGTTCCTGCGTTTTACTTCACGGCCAAATATGGGGACCAAGGCTGGATGATAATGCTCACATCGTTCTTGGGGTTATCGAATGGGTATCTAACTGTTTGTGTCCTTACTTCCGCACCAAAAGGCTATAAGGTTCGTAGTTGAACGCCATGTTATTGCATTGAAAAATTCAGTCTCTGCAGTATCAGTTGATTAACCTATATGCGATTTCGATCTGTAGGGTCCGGAGCAAAATGCTTTGGGAAACCTGCTCGTGTTGTTTCTTCTAGGGGGCATATTTGCAGGAGTGACCCTCGATTGGTTGTGGCTCATAGGCAAAGGCTGGTGAGATTGATCTTGGTGACGCTTGATTGGTTGTGGCTCATAGCCATCAAATGAGTTCTTGAGCATTCATTCGAACATGGCTTCTTGATAGCATGAGTCGTAATTTATTTTGTACAGTCTATTTGCTTAAGCAATGGACGATAATCTACACCATTATTTTAGTACCAAAAACAGTTGTCTTTATGAATTGTGCTGTTCTCTTTGAGCAAAACACCATCCTTCAGAAGTTGGTTTTCTTGTCTAGTACGATTGTGCACATTACGCAGGCTTCATCTGAGTTCTACACCGCCCTGTAAATTTTTTACTTAGTGATCCCATGACGGCAATGGATAATCAGTCAAGCACCGAGGCATGTTGCCTTAAGCTTGTGTAGACACTTGCTACTGTTCCAGGAACTAGAAACAGAAATGAGGAAAGTATCATTACAATATTCAAATAGACTCATTTGGACTTGAATCAAAATTAAAACTAGAATACAAGCAATGTTGCGTTTGAAGTGGCAACTGTATTAGGAATGGACGAATCAATGGTACCTTGTTATTGCTTTGAATAGATTTGGATACGCGCGGAAGCTATACTCTTATCATTGTGCACAATCTCTTAATCTTGGAGTTCTTAGCGGTTCTCATGGTGTTTTGGATTTAATCCTCCTTGCATTGTAGTAACCGTATGCAAATGGAAGCTGGAATATCGCAATTGAAGTGACACTCTGTCAAAACCATAAACTCATATTTACAACCAATAACATGGATTGTCGTTCTTAAAAAATGTACAATAATCTCGAGTTCGTTTCATATAATAACTAGGCCAAGCCAGTTGGCTTCCATATGAGGAAGAAATCAGAACCAAACCACTGATTTTCACTGAATGGCAAACCCAATTTTCTGATTGATCGAACATTATGTTGGACTGTAATAGGAAAAAATAACTCAGTTTTATCTTCTTTTCTCCATTCAAGTGCCCTATTTTCTAATTCTTTAATGGGTGCTTCATGTGAGCTCGAGTCGATTGGTGTTTCTACATGCAATGCAAAAGTGAAAATGAAGAGAAACCAGAAGAAGCAGACGATGGCAGGGTTGGTTCAGATGCAAGTGTGCATGCCAGGAAACAAAGGGGACATGCATGACAATTGGATACTTCACGCCATTCTCTCAATGCAGATGACACCATCATTATGCTTTTTTTCTCCCCTGCAAAAGAAAATTTGCAGTCTGTAGGTGTAAACGGTTTGGTCCACCATTCGTGGCGTTGCTGCTGCTGCTGCTGCAGCTCCTCCACTTGGTCTGCCATTTGCGCTGTAAAATGCATAGCTAGCTCTTGCTATGGCTATGCTTGCTTGTACTCGCGCTCTGTGAGGTTCATGACAGGTTTTTGCTGTGACAAAAGAAGACAAAAAAAAGCTCGCGAAGAAGGAAAATGTGGTGAGCGTGGACACTCTTCCTACTGAGCTATTCCTGCGCATAGAATTAGATGACCCTTTTCATGTTGTATATATATTTTATATGTTGATACCGATAATACCAAGGAGAGAGTCCCAAAATAATGTAGTCGCCGCTTCAGTTCTTCCTTAGCTTTCCAGACTCTTATCTCTCTCTCTCTCTAGATTCACGGAAGGGAAGATGATCTCCTTCAAGGAGTCCAACCCTCAACCACCCCCCCCCAAAACCCTTTTCTATCTCTCGATTATATGAGCTTCGTTGTGTGTTCAATTGAATTGCTTGAATTTAATACACCATTCTGACAGAGAAAAGGTTCGACGAATCACAGCGACATCATCGCTAAATTATCCCAATTGCGTCCTGACGAGTCCATTTACAGCTCCGTCAAAAAAAGTTTCCCTTTTGTTTTCCTCTATTTCTATTCAGGAGTCCTATTCCAACGTGTTATTGGTCCGACATTGGTAAGGAGCTGTCTATCACTGTGGCTAGGTAGTGCAAATGTCAAAGCAATCAATCCCATGGGATTATTCATGAATGGACCCTCACACCAGTAATCTCCCATGATGGTGAATAACAGATAGCATTGAAAAATGAGGGTATTAACATGAATTTTCTAAACCAATCTCCTCCTAAAAGCAAAGAAAAAATAAGTCATTAGGAAGCCCAAGCCGCGAGATAGGAGACAGCATGAATGCTTTTTTAATATTGTTTGGTCGGTCAACAAAAGCCGTACTTAACTCTGAAAATTGCTCAGTAAACAATGCACGAGTACAGCAAAAAATTCAACTGTCCATGATAACAACATGGAGCAGAGTTATCGTCTGTAGCTAGCATAAAGGAAGAGGAAAACCGGGGTCAAAGAGACTGCATCCTCTGCCTAGATTTTCAAAGCAGTCAATACTTTAGGTTTTCTTTCAAAAAGCGTAACAGTACTATGTCTGAATCAAATCCCCAGATGCTGTCACAAATATCACAGATTCGATTACAGCTCAAGCACTTCTAATACTTGCGATGTCTAACAAGATATTAGGGAAGGTACATACTAATGCCGAAACGTTGTGGACTACTACTACTGCCTCCACTATATCCATGAAAGGGGATTTTCTTAGTACTGCTGCTACCAAGGAAGTTGTCTGAAATTTCACTATTTCCTAAGACCATCCGAGAAAGGCCGCTTGTAAGTTCATACTACCATTTCAAAGCGGAATCTAATTTCAAATCTGAAACTGTAAAAGCCTTTCTTAAGTCTCAAATGGCTAAATTAGACATTGGCAATGTCTTTCAAATTGCTACCTGAATAAAAAGCAACCTGCTGCTTTAACATGCTTATAGAAAGTCTTTTTTTTGGGTCTTTTTGGACGTTCGAAGACATAGTAGTGCAGAGATGGGTTCATCCGTCTTGAAACTATGACTGCAACATCTAAGTGATCTGCTGCATTCTTTAACTCGGCAGTTCAGTTGCTTCAAGAGGTTCCACTGGAGAACAACGTGCTCAGACTTACACCATTGTACTTTAAGGCGCAATAATAAACAAAGGCTGCAAAATTCTTACCTTGATATATCAAAATTTGTGCATGGAAGGTGATGGCGAAGCCGTTCATGGGGAACCCATCCCTGCTATTTGGAACTCCCTTACGACCATTTTCTATGAGAGATCTTCACTCTTGTCCAAGCTTATATGTAAGTATACATGTGTGCGCTTTCCACGATGTATGTGGAACCATAGAGCAAATTTATCCCTCGTAAAACACTATGTTTTGGAGGTTGGGATTTCGAAGAATGTCATTTTGGAACGTTGGAAAAGAAAACATTGACATTAGCCACGTGTTGCAAATGTATTTTACCGTTAGGAAATTGGCAGTTTTAGAACATGCACATATCAATCGAACATAGATTGAAAAGAATCTAGATTTAAATCTTTCAATTATCAATTAATGTAGGAAATCCCAGAGGTCACCAATTCACGTGCATCTTACTCTATTTTTTGAGAGATGCATGGGCTCATGGCCGGCAAGCTCGATGCCTTATATGAAGTGCTTTCTATTGGTTCTTGCCAACTTTGGTTCTGTTCATGGGCTGTGTTAAACTGTTTAGAAGGGTTGATGCTAGTATGTTTATTATGCAGTTTCCTTGCAGACTTTGGAGTATATGTATCTTGTTTTAGAAAGACTGGGTTTCTCAGCAAGCTCCTAACAGAAGATGCTTTGATCTGTCTAGTAAACAGGCGCCTTCATGCAGTCGCCAGAGACGTGCTGCCCTTGTCGACCAGAAGCTCAACGTTGCCACCAGCGACAAACCCTCCCAACAGAGGCCGCTAAAAAATGTATCCATATAGGCAGGATGCTCGAGGCTCTGAGTTGAAGAATGGGTGAGAGAGTCTGAATGTAGGAAGTTATCAATTATGTCTATTCGTAAAAATGCATTTTCCTTGACAAAAGTACCGAAGGTTCATTTTCATTTACAAAAAGACTTGACAATTGTAGCATAGTGTTCACAGACCGGCTCCTTTTCTACTTCTGGCGCCCATTTGGATGGAACAGCCCTTTCTCTTCTTTCATACAAAGGGCACGACCGAGCAACGATACGCAGAGGAGGCGGCATGAGCCAATGGGGAGGAGACACGTCCAGTGCATATTGGATGCATTCTAATATTCACTAAAATGTTATTATAACTCCACAGAATTTCCATGGGAAGCGATCTACGTACACGCAGCTACAGCTTGCATTCTGTCCCTTTGATATCCCTTTGATATCCCTTTGATAGGCTTGCAAAAGGCAGAGAGAACACAAATGCAAATCCGTTCAAAGGACGCCGTCAATCTCTTCTCTCATCAATATGTTGCCAGGGGCGATCAAGCAAGAAATGGACAGCCATTCGCCTTCACCTTGCCTCAACCCGGTTTGTGAATCGGCAGGCTCGCGCCACTCCAATCAGCTCACTCTCTCCTTTCCCCCTTTTCTTCTTCTACTGCCACAACCTCCCACCAAGGTCTCACTTTCGTTTTACCCACCAAACCACAACATTTCCTTCTCTCTCTTCGTGATCTGGCCCCCCGCCGCATACTCCTCTCGTGTCGAGGATGACGAGAGGGCCTATGGTGATGGCAAGCCATCTCGGAAACCTCTCGAGGACATGGTCGTCCTCGAGATTGCGGGCAACAAATGTGTCATATATGTTTTGGGAACGGCACATGATACTGAGGTGAGTGTTGTGAAAATTCAAATCATAATTTGTGAGGGTACGTTAAAATTTAGACTGCTTGATTGGATATGATTTATTTAGTTGTAGTTTGGTTGTAAGAATCGTTCGACAAGTGGGATATTAGGTATTAAGTCAAATTGACACTATGAGTATTTTCAAATGAAAAGTTGTCACTAATCTATTAAGGTTAACTAAAAACCAAGTATGGCATGGGAAATACCTCACTTCTAACGCAATTAGAAGATCTATGGTCAAAAACTTGATTACACTAATTATTTAACTAATGTCCTTTCGCTACCTAACCTTGTTTATACACTAACTAGAAATGCTCAAGCAGCCTCCTTGGTAATCACAAATCCTTAGGTTCCATTCTTAACCAAGCTAAACAACAACGAGATTAAACATCTACTATATTGAAAATGTGCCATTAGATAATACATAATAGATATACACAAAATAATAACCCAATATCCATTTCCAAGAGCATGCAACGCCCTAATGTAAAGCTCCGAGAGATTGAGCACAATTGTTTAAGGAATTTTACACATTCTAAGAGAAAACCACTCAAAAACTAAATTTTAAGCCTTTTTTTTTCTAATTTTAGAATACAAAATTAGGATTTTTTTTAAATTTTAAATATATTTTTATTAAGAAATACAATTTTTGGTTTACAAATTTTTTATTTTAAAAAAAAGAAAGTATATAAAAAAAAAAAAAGGGACCCTGGTCGAGCATCTAAGCCTAGCTCGAGTAAGGGTTGTTATCGACTTTCCAATTTGGACCTTGGATGTAAATCGAATTAAGGAACTGACGGTCTCCCTTCTGATCAAACTTTAACTATGGTGACATTGTGAGATTTTCATCTCCAACCACCATTGTCTATTGCTTACCACATTCCAAACTAACAGCATCGGGCCATCACTCACCATCACCACATTGGCTCACCGTCAAAATATTGAAGTAACAAATTTAAAGGGGAAAAAATCAGAATGGTTACAATGTAGAATATACTACAAATTAGCATAAAGATAACACATCAAGCGAAGTATCGACGAAAATATGCTAATGCTTTGATTGATATGTTATTTTTATATTGATTTGTAGAATATTGTGCACTGCAACTATTCTGAGTTTTTCCTTTTTAATTTGTTACTTTGATACGAAAAACCAAATTCACTTCAACACAGCCCCTCATCATGTTCAATGAAAAAGGTGCATATATCAAACAAAATGCAACACAGCAACTTCAATGTTCATGAAAATCATGTTTAACAACTGGTCCCCAAACGACCGCATCAAGACGCACCTTTCAGATTCAAACAAAAACAGTAATATTTTCTTCAACACTTGTCAGAAACATTTCGTCAAGCAAGTCTTGGGCGTTCCGCTAAAAGCGGTATGGCATATCAATAAACCGACGCTTTGGTTGTTGAGTTCGTCCCACATCATTCAGAGGACATTCAAGTCGATGAAAATATTTTAAACAGATCCACGACATGCTTTCGCAGAAACAAACCAAACCTCGATCTCATTCTGAGAACAACACTAATTGAGGCATTATATCGAGCATTTGGAGCACATTCGCCGAAAGAGAAAGCATAAATAAACTAGGACTCACGAACATCAACAGGCAACGACCCAAAACAGCAGCACACGAATGGACGGGGCCGACGGAGCCTGGTCCCGCGAGCCCAAAACTAGGCGAAGGAGCAACAGAAAAGGGGAAAAACAGGGGTGGTCGGCGGCACTCCCAACCCGGCTCGATGGCGGCGAATAGGGGCGAGCACAACAGAAACAACCCGAACCTCAGTCGCGGGGGGGCGCTTAGGTGAGGCGTCGCTGACTGCAATCGCTCGGCCATCAGGGTAGAATGGGCTTCACTGGGCGTCGCCGAGAAACACGAAGCTTTAGGGGGAAAGGAAGCCGGAAAGCGCCCACTTCTCTGCCTCTCCGATCGGCAGGGCCCGGTCGAACGTGGGTGCGGTCGGACGCGGCTTGGGGGCGACTAATGGAGGTCTCAGGAGAACGTCGAGTCAAGTGGGAACCCGCTGGAATGGACCAGAACTCACCCTTCTTTCCCGAGGATCTGTTCCCTATCTCTCTTGTGCTTCACCACCTTCTTCTTCTTCTTCCATACACTTCCACAGAGAAACAGACCCCTCCAAAAATGGTATTTTCTTCTTTTTAAATGTCCACAACGGTATAAAAATTCTTAAATTTCTTAAGGAAGAAAATACCATTGGAAAAATTGTCAAAAAAGTCCTAAAATTTTTTATAAGGTGGTCAGATGAGTTATCACACATTCATTTGAACGTCGCTCCTCGATTATAAGTCTTACAATTTATCTTGTACAGCATATTTGCATAAGCAATGATCGACAATCCATACAATTGTTTTAGTACAAAAACAAGTGGTCTTTACGAATTGTGCAGTTCTCTTTGAGCAAAAACACCATCCTCCAGAAGTTGGTTTTCTTGGCCAGTATGATTGTGCACATCATGTCCATCCTTGTGTCTTTTATGTGGTCTTCATCCGATTTCCTAGATTTATGTAATTATCTCATGACGATATTAGATAATCAGTATGTTGCACGTAATCCTCTAATCTTTGAATTCATAACGATTCTTATGGAAATTTTGGATTTAATTTTCTTACCATGGTAGACACCATAAGCAAATATAGGCTGGAATACCGCGGTTGAGGTGACACTCATGGTCAATACCATAAGCTCCTAATTACAATCAATAATAGGATCATCGAACTTATTGAATGTGCAGCTATTTTATTATTTATCATGGCCTTTCCGGCCTCAATTTTCGAGCTGAAAAGGTTGTTTTTAATATTTATCATTGAATGTCTACGCGACCAACATTCTCGGCCTCGGAGACGGCGGCCTCTTTCCAGCTTTCACTTTGTAATTTTCTGGTTAGGAAGGCATCGACCGTTCGCATTCCAAGGCCTAAATCACTCGTTTGGTGAACATTTCCCAGATAACCAGTAACCACTCTTTTAAAGTCTCCGCAATATACGGGGGATGGAAATTAAACAGTACGGGATACGAACAGGGATACGTCACCCGTTTTCCTTTTAGAGCTCGTGAAAAGAAAAATCTGGTGTTGAATTCAACATCGCGGAGGTACATGTATGCAGGACAGACTGATTACGTTCGTGCCGAATGATATAATGGACGGAAAGACTACCTAAATGTGATGCAAGCAGCTCGTCATTCAACAAGCGTACAAGCTTACCCCTTGCTTGACAAGGCAAAACTTCGACTGATGGAGGGATCTTGTGATTTGCCGCTACGCTTCATGAGTGTAGAAGTCGAAAGCCGCGAGCACGGCCATGGTCCTTGACGAACTATTCTCCAGTCACGATGGCGATGGCGGCTGCGTGCGATTCAACCTAACCCTAGACCGAATTATTCAGCGGATTTGCCGTGAATGCAAGCGTGTGTCCATCGCTTTTTCGTTTTATGACAAGTGAAGGGACCGGTCCTCGTACTACATCTCTATGTCCTAAAAAAAAGAGCTACCTGAAAACGAGCTGAAATTTTCAGCGGGGAAAAAATCAAACAAATGGACCACAAAACGGCACCCCGTTTCGGCCCGTTTTTGTCCTCTGCCTTCACGTGACCCGACCGGGCCCAACCTAGGGCGGGAAAAAGTCCAGCCCTGGGCCCCGACTAAACGAAGAAAGCGGCCAGCATGAGTAGGGGCAAAAGCGGGAAAGGAGGAAGGGACGGCGGCGATGACGACTGGGCCTTCTCGAGCTGGAGGGAATCGACGGCCAGCGGCATGTTCTCCTGGTCGGGGCTGCACGTGGACTCGTGGGGCGGGCGGGCGCTGTACATGAGCGCCCGGAGCACCGCCGAGACGGTGGGGATGTACGCCGTCTTGTTGCGGGCCAGGAGCCACGTCAGCCCCATCAGCTGGCAGTCCCGGTCGAACATCTTCCTCGCCCGCTCGCTCGACTCCTGGTCCGTCCCGTTCTTGTACCCTCCCTTCAGCTGCAAATCGGCAAAAAACACACCATTTAGCTCAGCAGAGCTGCATCGTGTTTTCCAGCAGCAGCAATGTCTACCGACTAACGCGTGATGCCCGGCTGATCCATTGACGGAACCCTTCATTGGTTTTGGGGTGTTTGTGATGTGAGGGTATGGAAAAGGGGACAGGTCATGGTGGCTTGGTTAAGAAAAGGTCGAGCTTCTTCCGAGTCATAGTCAGGGGCCTACCAGAATGACTTTGGTTACTCTAAAAAGGAGGAATAAATGTGGATCGGCCTCCCAAATTGGACTTTCGCTCTCGCAAAACCATCGCCAGCAGCTTGTCATTCGAATCGTTTGGATGTATTGCTATAAAGTTTAGGTGGTATCTCTCCTCGCCACAGCAGAATTCAAGATAGGTGAGAGCATGGGGGCCCAAGATACTCTATGGTAATGTTAGATGTAAGTAAGCCTAAGTCAAGTGCGCAATGATTGCCCCTCGGAATATGTGTATCGTGAAATCATAAAGTGAAAGCGGCGAGGAATTAGGAATTGTACCTTTTGAAGGGAACCGAGGCACTTGGTGCAGCCGGCGTGGGAGGAGTTGCGGCAGTTCTTCTCCAGGTTCCTCACCGCGGCCGTCGGAGTGGCGTTGTGGAGCCCGGCCGAGACGTTGAAGGCGGCCGGGCAGCTGAGCGAGCTGATCTGGTGGAGTCGTATCCCGCAGAAGCACAGCACCGCGTCGCAGCTCGCGTTCGGCTGCGGGAGCCGCACGTTCTTGCTCTCCAGCGCCGACTGCAGCGAGTCCACGCACTTCTGCGAGTCGTCCGGCATCATCGGCGAGTCGTCCCCCTCCGGGGCCGGCGAAGCCGAGGGCGTGATCTGGAGGGCCGACCTAGCGTGGGCCGCGAAGAGCCACGCGGCGAGGACGGGGCAGCAGCGGCTCCGGTCGAGGTTGCGGCCGCAGGCCTGGCCGACGCCGCCGAAGAGCTCGGCGGAGAGGTCGAGCTTGCAGATTTGGGTGTCGCCCTGGGACGGGAAGGCCGGGACGGTGTAGGGCTGGTCGTGGCCGGAGACCGGCTGGGCCAGTAGGCCGGCCAGAGAGCGCCGGAACGCGCACGGCAAAGTACAGAGGAGGAGCCACAATGCGAAAGCGATCGTGGGTCGAGGCATCTCTCTCTCTTTTCAGGGTATGTTAAAGCGGGGAGAACTTTTGAGGTGCGATGATTAGCGGTGTTTGACCCAAAAGAAGGGTGATACGAAATGCAATACGATCAACCGAAGGGATTCCCGGCGGAAAAACAGGAAGAGAGAAGAGGAGAAGGAAGAGGTTTGGCGGAGAGCGTGCGCAGAACAGAGGAGTGAGAAAGAGAGTGTAGGTTCTGACGGGCCGGTTTTGGAGGGACGGTGATATGGACGTAGCGGAAGTGCAAAGAACAAACACAGAGTGAAAGTGGGGAGGCTCTCTCTCTCTGGTTCAAGGCAGACGTGTGAAGGGGAGCAAAAGTTCCATATAATGTATGTACGAGATAAACGTCGTTTTCACTGCCGTTTGATGAATTATTTCAGACGGAAAATGGAAGGGGAAAGGGGCAAAGAAGGGAAAAAGGATGGGGGGTCCCCCCTGCCATGCGTGGACAAACAGAAGAGAGAGATTCGTTGGAGAGAGAGAGAGACAAGGACAAGGAGAGGAGAGAGGAAAGCTGTCTGGGGATTTGGCAGGTTCTGGTCTGTCTTCTCTTCTCCTCTCTCTGGTCCCTGTTTTCTATCTTCCGCCCTTTCTCAGATGGAAAGAACCTAACCTTTTCTTTTCCTACCGGCACCATTACGGCTCAATTCGAGACTTGTCAGTGGGGCCGTTGGCATTTGGGGAGTCACTCTTGTTGATTGATTATAAGAACTTATGATATGTAGGGAATTCTTAAAGAGTGAATGTGGAGTTATTCACCATTTGGATACTTGTTAAGCATCACTTATGTTTATCGAGTGAGATTTACCTAATTCAAAGGCTTGTTATGTGTTAAAATTCAAATATAATGGATGTAACTTCTCTCTAGAATTCCAATGCTTGCAACTTTGTGGAGTAGCGTCATTCCAAAAAAGATTATCTTCAATGGATTGAGCAGTCATGACTCAACATTTGAAATTAATACAGAACTCCTACGCTAACATCCAAGATAATTTTAAGTCAGATTGTCATTTTCTGACCTTTTGATTTTAAAAAATCTCTAACCCAATGCATGATTCTTTATTACATGGAAAGGAACAAAAATTCCTTGGACAAACCTGTGTCATGCGACCACAAACTTTGATAATCCACCAAACCTGGCATCGCTTGCAGCAACATTAGCAGAATTTTCTGGGAATGCATGACAATTCGATGATATTCATTTAAACAAGGAATTTCACATGGGATGGTCGTTCTGGCATGTATTTACTCAAAGAAACAGTACTATGGGAACAATTGAAAAATAGCAAGCTTCCAAATCTAATGGGGGCATCTCAGAAACCTCCAACCAAATCGATATAAAAGACAGCAATATTCTCTCTCTCCAACTAATGTGATTCTTTATATATTCTCTTCCGAGTATATGACAGAGCATGACAATATCCCAATTTGATTCCATCAGCAACATCATCATTTTCTATCATACGAAACGCCACCACCATCATCATCCTTCTGACCCTGGTTGGGACTCTGGATTCCTCAACTGGTATTGTGCGTAAAATGCATTGCTTTTACTTTGCTTCCTCTGTTCTTACCAAAGTGCTTGCAGCGGAGGTAAACCCTAAAAAGGACAGCGAAATGATCCAATCTTGAAAAATGGTCCTGAAGTCTTAACGACCCTTTTGTTTTCATCTAACAATGGAGGGTTTTCAAATCAATCAATCTAAGACCTTGTGCGCTTTTCTGGGAGGGTCTCGACATCAAGGGTGGACTTGTGATTTCGAACTAATCCAAAGTATCCAAAGAGCAAAAAGCACAACACGCCAAATTGCTAAGCTTAAAAGTGAATGATTTGCAGATCCAAAACGCCAACGAACGTAATCAAATCATGCTCCAAAACAGGACTCTCAACTCTCTAGTCTCAAGATCTCGCATTCCCATGAGTTGTTTTCTATGCGAGCTTGCTGTGCTGTGGTCTGACACACAGGGAAAAGTGGGGGCTTAGCTTTGCGTTGGCTTCTTTAATATATATATATATATATAAATGTGGCTTTTCACCAAAAAGCCAATTGTGGGTAGACTTTGATACGAGAGGTCGCGAGAGTGGGTGAAGAAAAGGTGCAATCATGGTGTCACAAGTCGCAGGTCTGCGTTGACGGGCCCAATCTCAATGAGCTAAAAAACCATTTATATAATTCTCCACGAGTCCAGCATTTGCTCCTTCATACTGTGGTTTCTGTCGCGGCAGAAGGCTTTCGAATTCGCCTCTAGGTAGATTTAGGACACTATGACTACATTTCTAATTTTTATATTTCTATCCCTAAACGAATTTTCTAAGATAAATTAAGTGTTTGATAATGATATAAAATTTTTGTTTCTAGAATAAAAAATTATTTGAGAATATTATAAAATTTTCTCTTCTCAAGTGGGGGCGATGGTAGTAGTGGGCGGTGGTGGCAATGGCAATTGGCGATTGGGGGAATGGCGACCGGCGACGGTGGGTGGCCACTAGCGATGGGGTGTGGGGGGGAGAGGCAGCAGCCAATGGATGATTGGCAAACAATAATGAGAGCAAGCAATGAAATTAATTTTTTTATCACTTTTGTTCAAGAAATTATTTTTCACTTTTATTTCAAAAATAGAAAAGTAAAAAAATTTAACTTTTGATTATTTATGGAGTAGAAATTTGTTTTGGAAATCGGAAAATGAAATTACGTTATCGAATAGATTTTTATTTCAAATCTATTTCTCGGAACAGAAAATAAAGAAATAGAATAACAAAAATATTTTCATGTGCGCCCTTAAAAGACGGCAGTGTCTAAAGTCATTATTGTATCCACCTCCAAAGCTTTTGGGGGCACGAAGTTGACTTTCAGAGGTAAATATTCTTGACTCTGAAAGTCACTTTGGTTGGATCGATCGTAAGTGGCCCAAAATGCTATTGTATACTACAAGATATATGTGTGTTAATACTCATTTTGAAACCCGACATGCAATGGTCAATTTAGATGGATAAGACTGTCGATCTTTTGATATGTGTAGCAGACTCTCATTCAAGGGAAAAGGGGGAAAGGGAAAAGGCTCAAAGCTAAAAGCCTTGATTTCAATCCTTGTTCAAATAAAGAAGTTAACCTCTCCATATGAACCCAACAACATAACCCTGGTTATATAGTTTGCAAACACATTATCATGCGTAATTCCTAAGAATTAATCAAATGACTGGGATTTTGAACCGCGAGACCCCATTCATTCTTAATAAGAGCATGGATGATCCTCCTTAATTGGACCTTTTATTATGAATGTAGTGCAATTTCTAGGTATTATCTTCTCATGGCTGCTCCGCTTTAAAAAAAGCTCCAGCAGTCAAAAGGAATATTTAAATAGGGGTTGAAAGTGGGTTTTGAGATTAAGGTTTTTTTTTTTTTTAATATTTCACGAAAAATGAACGATTTGAAGAATATTTCTTCAAAAATGATTGTATGCATTGCTTAAAAAAATAAACAAATGAAACATATTTTCATCGTCAACGAAAATATTTAGATATAAATCGTTAATAATGAAATTTTTTTTGTTAACTAATTATTTCAAATGATAAAGACAATATTTTTAGGAATATATTTTTCAAATCATTCATTTTCCATTCAACAAATGAAAAGAATTTGCCTTTATAACTTTAACTTTCATATCAAAGGTTTGTATATTTATATATAAAGAGAGAAAATCAACTTATTCCCATGGATTAAGAAAAAATCACTATAATCTCATATATTAGATAAATTGTTTATTTTACTGATAATCACATTACTAAATTTGAACATCACCTACAAGATGAATGCAAATAATTACCTTAGAGCAATGTTCGATCGAAAATAATTAACATGAATTCTTATGTGTGTGGAAATAAAAATCGAAGGACACAATTTAAAACAAGCACAATTGTTTATGACTTTTGGTGTTTAGCTGGAAAAAAGAAATCTTCTAGTCAAATATGAATTGGCACTCCTACATTCTCCTTCTTGAGTTGCCATGAGCGGAGCCACTTGTGAGCCATCCACCATCCGCGATGGCAGCAAAGGAGGCAGGAACGGGTGTAAAGGCGTCGCGTCTCCAGGCATGAAGGTCGCGTGGGACTCCGCTATAGTCAAAGAGAGGGAGTCGCCGCCGGAGTAGAGGATGCAGAGCTTCCAGGGCGGTGCTAGAGGGGAGGAGGAGGAGGCTGGCGGCGAAGGGGAAGAAGCCATGGGGGAGAGAGAGAGAGGGAGAGGGAGCGGATGAGGAGCGGGATGGTTGTCGGGTGAGGGAAGTCGCAGTAGAAGACGTGTTGCGCGGGGTAGAAGGAAAGCCGCGGGACGCCAAACAAGGTGAGCCAAAGGGAGGTGGTCGGGGCGGCATTTGATAGCAGAGACGCCCGGTGACGGTGGAGGTTGGGTGTTTGGCCTATTGCCTTGGTCACCAAGTTCGTTCTCCTCAGTTGTCTATGTTCATGCGTGAAAAAGAAACTTGATTAGGCGATTTTGATTGTGTTAATCTCACCAAATTAACGATTTATTTTTGGTTCACGTCAAAATATAGGAATTGATTTGTTATTTCAAAAAAAATTACTAGCATAATTATTTAGTTTATTATTGAATGAGGCATATGCCTAAGCCATCATCGCATATTAAAAGGACCGTGGTTTTATCTCATATTAGAAAATAGGAAGAGAACATCATAAATGCCTTAACATTTATATTTGTATGACATTCATTGCAGTGTTAGAAGTTTTTGAGCTATTACTTTGGTATAAAAAAAGAAGAAGAGCACTTCAATGTCATTGTGATGTGTTGTTAAACATTTCGACTTAGCAATATTTTATTAAGGTCATTAGATTTGACTTGTATGCAAAGTGAAATTAGCATGGTTCGATGTAAATGACGTTATTTGCTACATTATATGCCCCAAATTAACGAATTAGGGACAAATTTGTCATCTTCTTCAAACCTTAACCTCACAACTAGACTTGTCAAAATAGGTCTTAAACTCATGCATAACTCATTTAAATTATAAATGGGTCATAAATGAGTTACTTAAATCTTAAAGAGCCCACTTAGTTGGGTTCAAAAATAGAAAGCCTAAAATAAATGGGTTTAAATGAGTTAGACTTAGAACCCATTTCCAACCCAAAACTCATACTCTCTCCTTCCCTCTTTATCCTTATAAAAATATTTTTTTTAAAAATGAAATTATTATTATATTTTATATTTCCTTTTTCTTTTCTTTTTTCTTTCTTCTTCCATCTTTCTCAGCTGGTGGTTGGCATGGTGACGGCTAGTGATTGACCAAGTGAGGCTTGCTCTCTAGTGTTTTTTTTTTTTTTTTGATCAGTGCGCTCTTTAGTGTTGAGCGAGCTTAAGCTTGCCGGTGTCGAGTGAGCTCAAGCTCAAGCTTGTTGGATCTAGCGAGGCTGGCAAGACTTGGCTCATTGGAATCAAGCGAGCGGGAGCTCATTTGTGGTTGGTCATTGGCTGTCGTTTTGGCTAGCAATCGGTCAAAGAAGAAAAGAAAAGAAAAGAAAATATATTTAAAAAAAAGAAAAATATTTAAAAATTTGATTTAATAAAAGAAAAGTAGAAAATTAAAAAATATTAAAAGGAGTCACGAGAGCATATTTAATCCTTTTTTTTTTTTTTTTTATACCAAACAGCGAAATATTTTTTAATTTATTTTTAGATTTTAGGCAAAAACCAAAAAATATTGTAATTTTCCTAAAAAAATACTTCTTTTTTTCAAGAAACAAGAAGAATTATTTTTAAAAAAATTATAAAAATCGTCCACTAAATTTATATTGCAAACACCATTTAAAAAAGTAAGAAATAAGTTTCTTGTGTTTAGTTAAATGGTTTGAGCATAAACTGGGAATGGATCTAGTTGGGTATGGGTCAATAATTTTACATTTCGATAAATATATCATAAATGAGTTAAATGGATCGATTTAGGTCGGACTATTTATGACCAAACTCACCCATTTGACAGAGTAAACACAATCGAGGATTTGGGGCAAAATTAGTCGGTAAAATGTACAATAGAGAGAAGGTGCAAAATGAGTGATTTGGTCAAGAGGAAGGTGAGTAAGTGATTGGGGCTGCATTTGGTTTGGCATTTGGTAAAAGTCTTGGGGGAAATGCAAAAATTATTGTTAAAGGGTTTTTTGAAGATGCAAATGGTGTTTGGTAAAGTGCATTGAGAATAACTTTTGCAGAGGTTGCGTGGCTTTAGGCAATGGTGATCAATTTCAAATGTGCCTCGCCAAAGATGGTGGGATTGAGGAATGGCGCGGTGAGCGAGAGAGTGGGAGGATAGGAAGATTGGTGGGCAACACAAGGATAGAATTGAAAATTAGATAATTTAATGAGGGGAAGATAGGAAGAAAGAAATCATTTTATGAAAATGCTGAAAGCACAACGAATTTGATACGGGAGGAAGAGATAATCGAGCAAAGGTTTGTACCGACAACGGCGGCGGCGGCGACTAGAGCTGCGATTACGCTGAAACTGAGCTTGTGTAGAAGAGTAGGGCTTGAATTGGCAGATGCGGCATTTAGAGTGGGCCTCGAGTTGAGCCCAATGGATCAGAAATCGGATTAGTAAGGCCTAAATCTTCAGGTATTGGGCCCAAGGGGGCCTCGGTCCCTCTCGAAAGCTGGCAATTTCAGTTAGGTGCCGATTCGTGGCCGACATAAAAACAATCTTCATTTTGATTTTTGTATACCGAAATAGCATCGTGACAAAACCCCACTTATCTGTGTCAGTTCGTGTTGTCATACGGAGGTGTAACATTTCTTGTCATGTTATATTCATATTTCATGCAAGTGATGACCGCAGCTAAATTCTTTTACAATACAGGTCAACATTATTAATTTATATTATTTTTGATAGTGTAGATGCGTTGAGTCCTCATGCTCTCTTCTTTTAAAGAGCATCTGTCTACGCCGTGGAGCAGGACAGCAACATTCCTCAGATCAGGCGGTGTCGTTTTGGTCAGAATTCCCAGCTCATCTTATCCTTTGTCCAAATTGGACTTCAATTTTTGTTAAGAAAGCCAGGTAGGAATTATGATTTCATTTAAAAAAAAGCTACATAAGATGAATTGTCAGAATTTGTTACAAGAAGCACTCAAATGATTGTTTTTCCACCGATGTGGCATATAAGTGATCAACTGATTGTTATGGAATTTAGTATCACGAGAAAATGTGGTACTTTTGATGTCATTTTTTCATTAGAAAACTATTATAGAAAGTTGGAAAGATTTTTTTGTGTGATTATAATTCTATAAGTTCTTCGTAGAAGTTAAGGCCTATCTTTCTTTTGCCTTGTTTTGAGGAATTAATATTCGGTACATGCCATTGATTTGGGGAACTACTGAGGTTGACACCCTTACTCATTTTTCATTCTTAAGTCCCCAAAGATGGGCAACTCTTGAACAAATATTTATTTCATTGATAAGAGTATAAATGGTTCATAAACTTTATTTAATGTGCAATGTCATTTTCGAACTTTTAGTTTGTGTAATGTGATTTTTGAATTTTGATCTAATTTACAATGTCATTCCTAAATTTTTAATTGATTCAATGCGGTCCTTCATCATTAGATTATATGAATGTTTAAAAGTTTAGAGATCATATTGAACATTAAACTAAAATTCATAGATTATAATGAATAAATTAAAAATTTAAAGATAACATTAAAACGAAATTTGGGAATTACATCGAACACGCTTAAATTTGAGAGGCAATGTTGCATATTGGACAAAAATTAAGTAATTATTCATATCACCATTTTCCCTTTTGTCATCTTGAACTAAATTGAAATTGACATGGCATCATATGGACCGATGTCTTTTAGGATGACATAAATGATTTCAATCCCTTTTCAAACAAAGAAATGAACTTGTCCATGCCAACCTTAGTTAAGGCCAACCCCACCTCCACGCCACCGTCCCCATCCTTGCTCCCGGCAAGAGAGATCGCGCTCGATACATCGATGTGCACCATGTGGCTCTTCCTTAGCCTCCCCCATCCGAAGTCTGTGTCGTACACCTTTTGTCTTGGTGACCCGGCCACTGTCACTAAGTCCTCTTTGGAAGCTATTTCAAAGTCTCTTATCCATCCCTTTGCCTCTCTTAATGCTGCACCTGTCCTTACTTCCTTGACTTTCCTCTCTATAGCCCTTGCAGCAAGTGGAAGTCCACTTTTGCTCAAGAGTGAACTTCTCTTCTCGGAGAGAAAGTATATGCCCAGACAATTCCCAAAGTATGTCAAGGGTATTGAGTATTCAAGTCGGTCCCTGCAATCGGCGACGAAGATGAAATGACAAAGTTTGTCGTCGTTGCTCTTCGATGATGACTGGTCATGACCCTCGTGTTCTTCATCTTTTGATTTGGTGATGCATACCCATATGAATGCACACGTCACCACGAACGTGGACAGGTGGATTGGATCCGACTCTAAGTCGAGGCCGTCGTTCTTGAGTTGGCTCAAGATCAGTGCCTTTAGCCTGTTGATGTGAGCTTTTTGAAGGACAAAGGTTGCTCTAACCTTGTCCGCAATAGCATGAAGAGTTGGGCTTGGGCTTGGGCTGGGGCTAGGGCCCACACGACTCCACCAGTCTTTTAAGAGTATAGGCTTGAGCCCATTCGGGTCTTTGATCACTCCTCGATCATGGAAAGGACTCAAGTCGTCCGACTCAATGCAAGTGGGGTCCCCTCCGGACCTCTGAATGGAAGCCCATGATTTCATGAAGTGAGTGAAGGACGTCCCATCTCCCGCCACGTGGAAGAATTGGACCCCAATGCAAATGCCCTTGTTCGGGAACAAAGTCACCTAAATAATTGGCCAACAAAATCAATCATAAGTTCCATGTTTAATTTTTATTTATACAACTAGTATTTTGAGTTAGATGTTTGTTTATCGAAGAAGATAATATATTGAAAATCACAAAATTTTCTTTATATGGTCGTTAAATGAATGCCCTATAGACACCCGTCGAAATCTTTATCATAATCTATGCTCGTCTTCCTAAACATAACTTTCATTCTCAACTTCTTATTTCAACCGAAAATATTAAATATGACGATGTGCTTTGATGTTAATTTGTGCACCTCAATATGATGTTTAATCTATACTTCATATGTATTAAATCTTAAAGATAAGATCCGCCTATAAACCTTGGATTCTCTTTCATTCTCTTTTTTATCTTTATACTCGATATATAAACTCAAATTACTCTTAAATCCATTATCTGGCTTTTATTTATGTTTGTATGATATAATTTTCTTGATTGTATTACATCTTTGAAGTAAGGGTGTCAACTGGGTGGATCGGGTCTGATTTATGTCGGATCGAAAATGATTCAACCCACATTGACCAATTTAACTTGTTTTAACCTATTTTCATACCATGTAAGTTTAATGACTCATATTTGACCAAATTCATACTTGACTCATATTACTAAAACACAATAATATTTAACTCAATTAAGGAAAATTGACTCCCATCTGTTTAATCCACTTTAAGCTCTTTACATTTAAGTTACTTGAATAAAACATTCACATTAAATTTAAAATGAAAATTAAATAATAAAAATTATTAAATAAAATAAAAATATGAACATCTTTAAATTAAGATACTTTTAAAAATTATTTTTAAAAGAAATTATTTTTAATTATTTTTTAAAATTTTGAGTTTTTTAATTATTTATTATTATTTTTCCTTATTCTTCCCCCTTGTTCCTCCGCTGGTGGTGACTTTTGCCTATGGCAGTCAACAGCTTGTTTCAGAAACGAGAGAGAGAGAGAGAGAGAGAGAGAGAGAGAGAGAGAGAGAGAGAGATGACATGGACGGAAGGAGAGAGAACAGAGGTGCTGACCTAGTTCCGGAAGGAAAGAGAGAGGGGACGGGAGATTGAAGGGAATGGAAAGAGATAGAAGGAAGGCTCTGATTTCTGAATAACCCACTTTGGATCTATTTATTTTTAAAATTTTATTTTTTAATATTCATTTATGATTTATATTTGACATTCATTTTATTCTATTTAATTTATTAAATTAAAAATAAATTATAATATGAATTTATGACCTATTTTGGAACCTTAACTTTTGAGTCTCAAATTATGTTACTTATGTGCTGCAACGAGAAAACATATATCATTACCAAATGAGCTTAAGTTACGCATGGGATTATTATACTATATTCATAAATATTCCAAACAGCTGTTCCAAACAAAAACTTTGAATAGGTCAAAATGATATTGATACTAATACCAAATAATAAGAATTAAAAACAAGTAATAGGATTACGACCGCGTGAGAGCCATAGGATTATTATACTATATTCATAAATATTCCAAACAACTCTTCTGAACACAAACTTTGAATAGGTCAAAATAATGACAACTAAAAACAAGTAATAGGAACACAATAAGGTGAGAGTCGTATGATTATTATACTATGTTCATAAATATTCCAAACAGTTTTTCCGAACAAAAACTTTGAATAAGTTAAATGATATTGATACTAACACCAAATAATAAGAATTAAAAACAAGTAATAGGAACACGATCACATGAGAGCCAGACCACCACCAACTAACCTGAATCGCCATAAGTGGCCAAACACGTGCGCCGTCGGATGCGCGCGGCGGCGGGAGCTGAGGCACCAGAGGGTGTATCAGCATGGCGTCGCGTGGCTCGTCGCTGATGAGCTCGGCAAAGTCGGCAGTGGACTCAGCGACGGTCAAGGAGAGGGAGTCGCCGTCGGAGTAGAGGATGTAGGGCATCTGGGGCGGCGCTAGGGGGAGGACGAGGCTGGCGGCGAAGGGGAAGAAGCGGCGGAGACAGAGGGAGAGAGAGTGGACCAGGAGCGGGAGGGTGGTCTGAGCGAAGGAGGAAGGGGATTGAGGGAAGTCGTAGAAGAAGAGGCGTTGCATGGGGCAGCAGAGAAGCCACGGGATGTCCAAGAAGGTGAGAGGGAGAGCGGTTGCCGGGACTGAGTCCGGCGGGGGCGAGACGTCGTAACGGTGGAGGATCTTGATCTTCATCATCATCTCCTCCGACGGGACAGGGGAATTCTCCATAAGGGAAGGAAGCTAATTAGACAGTTGTCCTGATTCGAAGGTGTTGCAAGCCCCCTCCCGTACGTCGTTCGGTGTTCTGTATTTAATGGAGACAAATATTGGGGTCCTTTGGATGAATCAAGAGCTCGTGTCGTTTTCTGGGAGGGTCCGACATCACCTGGCTGGATTTTTCTGGTCGTTCAAGTATATCCAACGAATTATGACCAAAAAAAAAAAAAAGTATATACAAGGAATCCAAATATTACAGGAAGGGGTGAGAGAGACGGATTGGTCCCGAGAAAAAGCACAACACGTCATACTGCCAAAGCCGAAGCTAAAGGGTCAATGACTTAAAGATTCAAATCGCCAATAAATGTAATCTAATCGTGCTCCAAATCAAAAGGCACACTCTCTCTCACCCCCCCGGCGATAATCTCGCTTTTCTACTAGCTTTTCCCCTCGGCGACCAGGCTAAGATGGGGCCCCAGGTAGGAACAAGTCTACGTCGGCGGGCGCCATCTAGATGGACAATTCTTTAGTCTAAGGAACGGATCCTTTTCATACAAAACCACCATTATTCACATTTTTTTTATCTACAAAATATCGTAACTTATAAAATTTTAAAGCTTCTCGTGCAGTGTAGATTCATAAATTATAAAATTTATACTGAGGGGGAGAAGAAAGGGTAAAGACAGAGGGTCGAAGCTCTCGGCCCTGATTCCAATCCTTGTTCAGATAAAGAAGTGACCTTCTCCATGTGAACCCAATCTTTTGACCACCGTACCCAGCCCTGCCATCTGCGATGAAGCTCATGTGAGAAAGCTTGTCGCAACCTTCTTGTCAGAGATATTAGGATATTTTTCAGATATTTCTTTATTCTATTAGATAGTCATTTTTAAAGTTTATAAAAAAGCTGATATACTTTTCATTAAAATTCACATAGAAATATATTTAAATTACATCATTTTTTCTTCTGTGTTATTCCTATCTTGGTATTAGACTTCGATTCCGCAATTATTATTTCACGTGTGTCCCCCATATTTGTTAAATTTCACGTGTGATTGCTAATTGGCTTACGGATGAGAATTGATGTTAAAATATCTCATAGTACTTAATTGTAGGATTTATATACTTTTTATATATATGCGATCTCCCTTCATTTATCGATTTAAGATTTTGGATTGTATATTCTAATATGTTATCAAAGCTTTTTTTTATTTAAAAAAGCGTCCATCAAGTTATACAATTGTTGTAATAACATTACCAGAGCTCTTGTTGTTTGAGGAAGCCAATGTCAACGTCAAATTTACCGGCCTTGAACGGGCAAATTCTAAAATTTTGTTGCAATCGCCGTCGCAAACGCTTGCACACGCCATCATGCACCACTGCCCTTTGGATCTGCACAACAACAACTCCGGTACGTTGGTGTCACTCTCATTTTATCCGCCATTTGCCATGTCAACGGTCACGTCAATTAATCTTGTACAACACGCCAAATTGCTAAGCTTAAAAGTGAATGATTCGCAGATCCAAAACGCCAACGAACGTAATCAAATCATGCTCCAAAACAGGACTCTCAACTCTCTAGTCTCGAGATCTCGCATTCCCACGAGTTGTTTTCTATGCGAGCTTGCTGTGCTGTGGTCTGACACACAGGGAAGAGTGGGGGCTTAGCTTTGCGTTGGCTTCTTTCATATATGTAAATGTGGCTTTTCACCAAAAGGCCAATTGTGGGTAGACTTTGATAAGAGAGGTCGTGAGAGTGGGTGAAGAAAAGGTGCAATCATGGTTTCACAAGTCGCAAGTCTGTGTTGACGGGCCTAATCTCAATGAGCTAAAAAACCATTTATATAATTCTCCACGAGTCCAGCATTCGCTCCTTCATACTGTGTTTTCTGTCACGGTAGAAGGCTTTCGAATTCGCCTCTAGGTAGATTTAGGACGTTATGACTACATTTCTATGTTAGAAATTAATTTTTGATTAAAAATTAATTTTTTTATTTTTATTTCCCAGACGAATTTCTAAGATGAAATAGGTACTTGATAATGATAAAAAATTTCTATTTTCAGAATAAAAATTTGTTTGACAACATTATAAAATTTTCCCATTGGTAACAGCGGCCGACGATCACTAAATGGCGACTGGCGATGGTGAGCGACCACCAATGGCGGTGGGAGGGTGGTAGCCGATGGATGATTGGCAAGCAATAATAAGAACGAGTAATGAAATTAGTTTTTTTTTTATTACTTTTGTTCAAGAAATTATTTTTTCACTTTTGTTCCAGAAATAGAGAAATAAAAAAAATTTAACTTCTAATTATTTCTGGAGTAAAAATTTGTTCCAGGAATTGAAAAATGAAATTGCATTATTGAACGGATTTTTATTTTAAATCTATTTCCCTGAATAGAAAAAACAAAAAAATAGAAATGTTTTCATATGCACCCTTAGAAATAGTAACATCTGAAGTCATTCTTGTATCCGCCCCTAAAGCTTTTTGGGGGCAAGAAGTTGACTTTCGGAGATAAATATTCTTGACTCTGAAAGTCACTTTGGTTGGAGAGACCATAAGTGGCCCAAAATGCTATTGTATAATACAAGATATACGTGTGTTAGTACTCATTTTGAAACCTGACATGCAATTGTCGATTTGGATGGATAGGACTGTTGATCTTTTGATATGTGTAGGAGACTCTCATTCAAGGGAAAAGGGGGAAAGGGAAAAGCCTTGATTTCAATCCTTGTCCAAATAAAGAAGTTAACCTCTCCATATGAACCCAACAACATGGGCTAGAACCCTGGTTATATAGTTTGCGAACACATTATCATGCGTAATTCCTAAGAATTAATCAAACGAATGGGATCTTGAACCGCGAGACCCCATTCATTCTTAATATGAGAATGGATGATCCATCCTTAATTGGACCTTTTATTATGAATGTAGTGCAATTTCTAGGTATTATCTTCTTATGGCTGCTCCGCTTTTAAAAAGCTCCAGCAGTCAAAAGGAATATTTAAATAGGGGTTGATAATGGGCTTTGAGATTAAGGTTTTTTTTTTTTAATATTTCACAAAAAATGGATGATTTGAAAAACATTTCTTCAAAAATGATTGCATGCATCGCTTAAAAAATAAACGAATGAAACATATTTTCATCATCAACTAAAATATTTAGCTATAAATCGTTAATAATGAAAATATTTTTTATTGACTAATTATTTCAAATGATAGAAACAATCATTTTTAGGAATATATTTTTCAAATCATTCTTTTTCCATTCAACAAATGAAAAGAATTTTCCTTTATAACTTTAAATTTTATATCAAAGGTCTGTATATTTATATATAGAGAGAGATAATCAACTTATTCCCATGGATTAAGAAAAAATGACTATAATCTCATATATTAGATAAATCGTTTATTATATTGATAATCACATTACTAAATTTGAACATCACCTACAAGATGAATGCAAATAATTACCTTAGAGCAATGTTCAATAGAAAATAATAAACACGAATTCGCATGTGTGCGGAAATAAAAATTGAAGGACACAATTTAAAACAAGCACAATTGTTTATGACTTTTGGTGTTTAGCTGGAAAAAAGAAATCTTCTAGTCAAATATGAATTGGCACTCCTACACTCTCCTTCTTGAGTTGCCATGAGCGGAGCCACTTGTGAGCCATCCACCATCCGCGATGGCAGCAAAGGAGGCAGGAACGGGTGTAAAGGCGTCGCGTCTCCAGGCACGAAGGTCGCGTGGGACTCCGCTATAGTCAAAGAGAGGGAGTCGTCACCGGAGTAGAGGATGCAGAGCTTCCAGGGCAGTGCTAGAGGGAGGAGGAGGCTGGCGGCGAAGGGAAGGAGCAACGGGGAGAGAGAGAGAGAGAGAGAGAGAGAGAGAGAGAGAGAGAGGGAGCTGATGAGGAGCGGGATGGTTGTCGGGTGAGGGAAGTCGCAGAAGAAGATGTGTTGGGCGGGGTAGAAGGAAAGCCACGGGACGTCAAACAAGGTGAGCCAAAGGGAGGTGGTCGGGGCGGCACCTGATAGCAGAGACGCCCGGTGACGGTGGAGGTTGGGTGTTTGGCCTGTTGCCTTGGTCACCAAGTTCGTTCTCCTCAGTTGTCTATGTTCATGCATGGCAAAGGAACTTGATTCGGCTATTTTGATTGTGTTAATCTCACCAAATTAACGATTTATTTTTGGTTCATGTCAAAATATAAGAATTGATTTATTATTTCAAAAATAAAATTATAGTAATTATTTAGTTTATTATTGAACAAGGCACATGCTTAGACCATTGTCGCGTATTAAAATGACTGTGGTTTTATCTCATATAAAAAAATAGGAAGAGAATATCATAAATGCCTCAACATTTATATTTGTATGACATTCATTACGGTGTTAGAACTTGTTGAGCTATTACTTTAGTATAAAAAAAAGAAAGAGCACTTCAATGTCATTGTGATGTGTTGCTAAACATTTCGACATAGCAATATTTTATTAAAATAATCCGATTTGGCTTCTATGCAAAGTGAAATTAGCATGGTTTGATGTAAATGACGTTGTGTACCACATTATATGCCCCAAATTAACGAATTAGGGACAAATTTGTCATCTTCTTCAAACCTTAGCCTCACAACCAAATTTGTCAAAATAGGTCTTAAACTCATGCATAATCTCATTTAAATTATAAATGTGTCATAAATGAGTTACTTAAATCTTAAAAAGCCCACTTAATTGGGTTTAAAAATTGAAATCCTAAAAAAAAAGGGTCTAAATGAGTTGGACTTAGAACCCATTTCCAACCCAAAACTCACACTCTCTCCTTCCCTCTTTATCCTTATAAAAATATTTTTTAAAAATGAAATAATTATTATATTTTATATTTCCTTTTTCTTTTCTTTTTCTTTCTTCTTCCATCTTTCTCAACTGATGGTTGGCATGGCGACGACTAGTGATCGGCCAAGCGAGGCTTGCGCTCTCTAGTGTTGAGCAAGCTTAAGCTTGCTAGTGTCAAGTGAGCTCAAGCTCAAGCTTGTTGGATCTAGCTAGGCTAGCAAGGCTTGGTTCATTGGAATCAAGCAAGTGGGAGCTCATTTGTGGTCGGCTGCTGGCTGTCGTTTTGGCTAGCAACCGGTCAAAGAAGAAGCAAAAAAAGAAGAAAAGAAAAGAAATATATTTAAAAATGAAAAAATAATTAAAAAATTTATTTAATAAAAGAAAAGTAGAAAATTAAAAAATATTAAAAGGAGTCACGGGAGCATATTTAATCTTTTTTTTTATACCAAACAGTAGAAAATATTTTTAATTTATTTTCAAATTTTAGGCAAAAACCAAAAAATATTGTAATTTTCCTAAAAAAAATACTTCTTTTTCAAGAAACAAGAAGAATTATTTTAAAAAAAAAATTCTAAAAAGTTTTCCACTAGATTTATATTGCAAACACCATTTTAAAAAAAATAAGTTTCTTGTGTTTAGTTAAATGGGTTGAGTATAAACTAGGAATGGATTTAGTTGGATATGAGTCAATAATTTTACATTCCGATAAATATATCATAAATGGGTTAAATACATTAATTTGGGTAAGACTATTTATGACCCAACCCATCTATTTGACGGAGTAACCACAATCGATGATTTGGGGCAAAATTAGTCGCTAAAATGTACAATAGAGAGAAGGAGCAAAATGAGTGATTGGTCAAGAGGAAGGTGAGTAAGTGATTGGGGCTGCATTTGATTTGGCATTTGGTAAAAGTCTCGGGGGAAATGCAAAAATTATTGTTAAAGGGTTTTTTGAAGATACAAATGGCGTTTGGTAAAGTGCATTGAGAATAACTTTTGCAAAGGTTGCGTGACTTTAGGCAAGGGTGATCAATTTCAAATGTGCCTTGCCAGAGATGGTGGGATTGAGGAATGACGTGGTGAGCGAGAGAGTGGGAGGAGAGGGAGATTGGTGGGTAACGCAAGGATAGAATTGAAAATTAGATAATTTAATGAGGGGAAGATAGGAAGAAAGAAATCATTAAACCTCATAATGGCTTTATGAAAATGTTGAAAGCACAACAAATTTGATACGGGAGGAAGAGAAAATCGAGCAAAGGTTTGTACTGACAACGGCGGCGGTGACTAGAGCTGCGATTGCGCTGAAACTGAGCTTGTGTGGAAGAGTAGGGCTTGAATTGGCAGATGCGGCATTTAGAGTGGGCCTCGAGTTGAGCCCATTGGATCAGAAATCGGATTAGTAAAGCCTAAATCTTCTGGTATTGGGCCCAAGGGGGCCTCGGTCCCTCTCGAAAGCTGGCAATTTCAGTTAGGTGCCGATTCGTGGCCGAGATAAAAACAATCGTCATTTTGATTTTTGTATACCGAAATAGCATCGTGACAAAACCCCACTTATCTGTCAGTTCGTGTTGTCATACGGAGGTGTAACATTTCTTGTCATGTTATATTCATATTTCATGCAAGTGATGACCGCAGCTAAATTCTTTTACAATACAGGTCAACATTATTAATTTATATTATTTTTGATATTGTAGATGCGTTGAGCCCTCATGCTCTCTTCTTTTAAACGGCATCTGTTTACGCCGTGGAGCAGGACAGCAACATTCCTCAGATGAAGCGGTGTCGTGTTGGTCAGAATTCCCAGCTCATCTTATCCTTTGTCCAAATTGGACTTCAATTTTTGTTAAGAAAGCCAGGTAGGAATTATGATTTCATTTAAAAAAAGGCTACATAAGATGAATTGTCAGAATTTGTCACAGGAAGCACTCAAATGATCATTTTGCCACTGATGTGGCATATAAGTGATCGATCGATTGATATGGAATTTAGTATTATAAGAAAATGTGGTACTTTTGAGGTCATTTTTTCATTAGAAAACTATTATATCAAGTTGGAAATATTTTTTTGTGTGATTTATAATTCTATAAGTTCTTCGTAGAAGTTGATGCCTATCTTTCTTTTGCCTTATTTTGAGGTATTAATATTCAGTACATGCCATTGATTTGGGGAACTGAGGCTGACATCCTTACTCATTTTTCATTCTTATGTCCCCAAAGATGGGCAACTCTTGAACAAATATTTATTTCATTGATAAAAGTATAAATGGTTCGTGAACTTTATTTAATGTGCAATGTCATTCCCAAACTTTTAGTTTGTGTAATGTGATTTATGAATTTTGATCCAATTTACAATGTCATCCCTAACTTTTTAATTGATTCAACGTGGTCTTTCATCCTTAGATTATAAGGATGTTTAAAAGTTTAGGGATCATATTGAACATTAAACTAAAATTTATGGATTATAAAAAATAAATTAAAAATTTAGAGATAACATTAAAACAAAATTTAGAAATTATATTGAACACACTTAAATTTGAGAGGCAATGTTGCATATTGGACAAAAATGAAGTAATTATTCATATCACCATTTTCCCTTTTGTCATCTTTAACTAAATTGAAATTGACATGGCATCATATGGACTGATGTCTTTTAGGGTGACATAAATGATTTCAATCCCTTTTCAAACAAAGAAATGAACTTGTCCATGCCAACCCTAGTTAAGGCCAACCCCACCTCCACGCCACCGTCCCCATCCCTGCTCCCAGCAAGAGAGATTGCGCTCGATACATCAATGTGCACCATGTGGCTCTTCCTTAGCCTTCCCCATCCGAAGTCTATGTCGTACACCTTTTGTCTTGGTGACCCGGCCACCGTCACTAAGTCCTCATTGGAAGCTATATTAGTGTCCCTTATCCATCTATCTGCCTCTCTTAATGCTACACCTGTCCTTACTTCCTTGACTTTCCTCTTTATAGTCCTCGCGGCAAGCGGAAGTCCACTTTTGCCAAGAGTGAACTTCTCTTCTCTGAGAGAAAGCATATGCCCAGGCAATTTCCAAAGTATGTCGAAGGTATCGAGTATCCGAGTCGATCCCTGCAATCCGCGACAAAGACGAAATGACAAAGTTTATCGTCATTGCTCTTCAATGATGACTGGTCATGACCCTCGTGTTCTTCATTTTTCGATTTGGTGATGCATACCCATATGAATGCACACGTCACCACGAACGTGGATAGGTGGATTGGATCCGACTCTAAGTTGAGGCCGTCATTCTTGAGTTGGCTCAAGATCTGCGCCTTTAGCCCGTCGATGTGAGCTTTTTGAAGGACAAATGTTGCTCTAACCTTGTTCGCAATAGCATGAAGAGTTGGGCTTGGGCTTGGGTTGGGGCTAGGGCCCACACAACTCCACCAGTCTTTTAAGAGTATGGGCTTGAACCCATTCGGGTCTTTGATCACTCCTCGGTCATGGAAAGGACTCAAGTCGTCCGACTCGATGCAAGTGGGGTCCCCTCCGGACCTCTGAATGGAAGCCCATGACTTCATGAAGTGAGTGAAGGATGTCCCATCTCCCGCCACATGGAAGAATTGGACCCCAATGC
Organism: Corymbia maculata; assembly: GCA_014182735.1. NCBI lineage: Eukaryota > Viridiplantae > Streptophyta > Magnoliopsida > Myrtales > Myrtaceae > Corymbia > Corymbia maculata. Next base: position 6,712,661 of record CM024692.1, read on the forward strand.
AAATGCCCTTGTTTGGGAACAGAGTCACCTAAATCATTGGCCAACAAAATCAATCATAAGTTTCGTATTTAATTTTTATTTATACAGCTAGTATTTTGAGTTAGACGTTTGTTTATCAAAGAAGATAATATATTGAAAATCACAAAATTTTCATTATATGGTCATTAAACGAATGCCCTAGAGACACTTGTTGAAATCTTTATCACAATCTATGCCGGTCTTCCTAAACACATCTTTCATTCTCAACTTCTTATTTCAACCAAAAAAATCAAATATGACGATGTGCTTTGATGTTAATTTGTACACCTCAATATGATGTTTAATCTATACTTTTTATGATATGTATTAAATCTTAAAGACGAGATCCTGCTATAAACCTTGGATTCTCTTTCATTCTCTTTTTTATCTTTATACATGTTATATAAACTCAAATTACTCTTAAATCCAATATTTGGCTTTTATTTATGTCTGTATGATATAATTTTCTCGCTTATATTACATCAACTGGGTGAATTGGGTCGGATTTGTGTCGAGTCGAAAATGATCCAACTCATATTGACCCATTTAACTTGTTTTAACTCATTTTCATACAATGCAAATTTGATGACACATATTCGATCAAATTCATACTCGACTCATATTACTAAAACACAATAATATTTAACTCAATTTAGGAAAATCGACTCCCATCCATTTAATCCACTTTAAGCTCTTTACATTTAAGTTACTTGAAGAAAACATTCATATTAAATTTGAAATGAAAATTAAATAAAAAAATATGAACATCTTTAAATTGAAATACTTTAAAAAATATTTTTTTAAATCGATTTTTTTAATTATTTTTAAAAATTTTGAGTTTTTATATTATTTATTATTATTTTTCCTTCTTCTCTGCTTTCTTTTCCTTCGTCTACCTTCTTCTTCCTCCTTGTTCCTCCACTGGCGGTGACTCTTGCCTATGGCAATCAACAACTTGATTCAAAAAGGAAAGAGAGAAAGATGATAGGGATGGAAGAAGAGAGAACAAAGGTGCTAACCTAGTTCCGAAAGGAAAGAGAGAGGGGACGGGAGATGGAAGGGGATGAAAAGAAATAGAAGGAAGGCTTTGGGTTTTGAATAACCCACTTTTGATCCATTTACTTTTTAATATTAATTTATGATTCATATTTGACATTCATTTTATTCATATTTAATTTATTGAATTAAAAATAAATTATAATATAAATTTATGACCTATTTTGGAACCTCAACTTTTGAGTCTCAAATTACGTTACATTTGTGCTACAACGAGAAAACATATATTATTACCAAATGAGCTCAAGTTACAACATAGTATTATTATCCTATATTCATAAATATTCCAAACAGCTCTTCCGAACGAAAACTTTGAATAGGTCAAAATGATATTGATACTAATATCAAATAATAAGAATTAAAAACAAGTAATATGAACATGATCACGTGAGAGCCATAGGATTATTATACTATATTCATAAATATTCCAAATAGCTCTTCTGAATATAAACTTTGAATAGGTCAAAATGATATAGATACTAATACCAAATAATAAGAATTAAAAAAAGTAATAGGAACACAATCACTTGAGAGTCATAGAATTATTATACTATATTCATAAATATTCCAAATAGCTTTTCCGAACAAAAACTTTGAATAGGTTAAAATAATATTGATACTAATACCAAATAATAAGAATTAAAAACAAATAATAGGAACATGATCACATGAGAGCTAGAACACCACCAACTGACCTGAATCGCCATAAGTGGCCAAACATGTGCGCCGTTGGATGCGCGCGGCGGTGGTAGCTGAGGCACCAGAGGGTGTATCAGCATGGCATCGCGTGGCTCGTCGCTGATGAGCTCGGCAAAGTCGGCAGTGGACTCGGCAACAGTCAAGGAGAGGGAGTCGCCGTCGGAGTAGAGGATGTAGGGCATCTGGGGCGGCGCTAGGGGGAGGACGAGGTTGGCGGCGAAGGGGAAGAAGCGGTGGAGACAGAGGGAGAGAGAGTGGACCAGGAGCGGGAGGGTGGTCTGAGCGAAGGAGAGAGGGGATTGAGGGAAGTCATAGAAGAAGAGGCGTTGCATGGGGCAGCAGAGAAGCCACGGGATGTCCAAGAAGGTGAGAGGGAGAGCGGTTGCCAGGACTGAGTCCGGCGGCGGCGAGACGTCGTAACGGTGGAGGATCTTAATCTTCATCATCTCCTCCGACGGGACAGGGGAATTCTCCATAAGGGAAGGAAGCTAATTAGACAGTTGTCCTGATTGGAAGGTGTTGCAAGCCCACTCCCGTACGTTGTTCGGTGCTCTGTTTTTAATGGAGACAATGAATAGAGTTCCGTCTGAAAATGGGCTGCCTTCGATGAATCAAGAGCTCGTATCGTTTTCTGGGAGGGTCCGACGTCGACATCGACATCGACATCGACATCATGGCTGGACCTTCTGGTTGTTCAAGTATATCCAAGGAACCCAAATATCACGGGAAGGGGTGAGAGACGGATTGATCCCGAGAAAAAGCACAACACACCATACTGCCAAAGCTAAAGCTAAAGGGAAAATGACTTAAAGATTCAAATCGTCAATAAATGTAATCAAATCATGCTTCAAATCAAAAGCCACACACTCTCTCTCCCCCCAAAATCTCGCATTTCCATTAGCTTTTCCCCTCGGCGACCAGGCTAAGATGGGGCCCCAAGTAGGCACAAGTCTACGTTGGTGGGCGCCATCTAGATGGACAATTCTTTAGTCTAAGGAACGGATTCTTTTCATGCGAAACCACCATTATTCACATTTTTTTATCTACAAAATGTCGTAACTTATAAAATTTCAAAGCTTCTTGTGTAGTGTAGATTCATAAATTGTAAAATTTATACTGAGGGGCGAAGAAGGGGGAAAGACAGAGGGTCGAAGCTATTGGCCCTGATTCCAATCCTTCTTCAAGTAAAGAAGTGACCCTCTCCATGTGAACCCAATTTTGACCACCGTCCCCAGCCCTACCATCTGCGATTAGGGGTGAGCATATTGGACCACTCGAACCAAGAACCGTTCCGATCGTACCGGACCGGCCGGTTTAGTCCGGTTTCTAGGAGCATTGGTCCGGTTCCCGGTTTCATTTTTATGGAATCGGTGATTTTTGGTCTGGTTCCCGATTCCGGAGGAGAACTGGACCGACAATTTTCTATTGAAAATATATATTTTTAAATTTCTTAAAAAATACAATAAACCCTAAAAAAATAATATTTCTAGTATTTTTTGATTTTTTTGGCTAAGTGGTTGGTCCTATTGGACTGGACTGGATCGGACCAAACCATTGATCCGGTCCGATTCGGTCCATGGTCCCAAAAAATGGGAACCGATCCTCTTGGTCCCGTTTCGTGGAACCGGATCGAACCGGGAACCGATTACCCCTATCTGTGATGAAGCCCATGTGAGAAAGCTTGTCGCAACCTTCACGTCAGATATATCAGGAGATTTTTCAGATTTTTCTTTATTTTATTAGATAGTCATTTTTTAAAGTTTATAAAAATGCTCATATACTTTTCATTAAAATTCACATAGAAATATATTAAAATTACATGATTTTTTCTTCCGCGTTATTCTTATCTTGGTAGTAAAATTCGATTCCGCACTTATTATTTCACACGAGTGTCCCCCATATTTGTTAAATTTCACGTGTGATTGCTAATTTGGCTTACTGGTGAGAATGGATGTTAAAATATCTCACATTACTTAAGTGTAGGATTTATATACTTTTTATATATATATGCGATCTCCCTTCATTTATCAACTTAAGATTTTGGATTGTATATTCTAACATATTATCAAAGCTCTTGTTATTTAAGGAAGCGCCCATTAAGTTATACAATTGTTGTAACAACATTATCAGATCTCTTGTTGTTTGAGGAAGCCACCGGCCTTGAGTGCTGTTTTGACACATTTTGTTGCTTTTTTTTATTATAAAAAAACCGATGCCAACGTCAAATTTACCGGCCCAGAAGAGCCGAATTGTAAAATTTTGTTGCGATTTGCCGTCGCACACACCCGCACACGCCGCATCATATGCCATGTTAGAGGTTACGTCAATTAATCTTGTACATGCTTGGGCTATTTTTGCTGGTGTTCAAAAAGCTATGGTTTTATCTTAAATTTGTAAACGATTATAGCAAGCTGAGAAGATGTTTTCTTTTCTAGTAGGATTCATAGTTCTATGAGTTTTACAACGTAAGTAAGTTCTTATAGTGTTTCGATTGAATACTTTGACATAAAATACGGGAGTATTTTCACATTATTGATTTATGTCAAGGCAAAAGACTTTTGAATTCACGTCTAAGTAGATTTAGAGATGGCAGTATTCGAAACCTAACATGCAATGGTCAATTTGGATGGATAGAACTATCGATCTTTTGATATGTATAGCAGACTCTCATTCAAGGGAAAAGGGGAAGGGGAAGGGGAAAAGGCTCGAAGCTAAAAGCCTTGATTTCTATCCTTGTTCAAATAAAGAAGTTAACCTCTCCATTTGAAGTTATGAACCCAACAACATGGGCTAGATCCCTGGTTATATGGTTTGCGAACACATTATCATGCGTAATTCCTAAGAATTAGTCAAACGAATGGGAATTTGAACCGCAAGACCCTATTTATTCTTGATAAGAGCATGGATGGTCTGTCTTTGATTGGATCTTTTATTATGAATGCAGTACCATTTGTAGGTATTATCTTCTTATGGCTGCTCCGCTTTTGAAAAGCTCCATCAGTCAAAAGGAATATTTAACTAGGGGTTGAAAATGGGTTTTGAGATTAAGGTTCCTTTTATTTTGCAAAAAAATGGATAATTTAAAAAATATTTCTTAAAAAATATCACATGTATCACTTAAAAAATAAATAATTATCAATGAAAATATTTAGACATAAATCATTGATAATGAAAATATTTTTCATTAATTAATTATTTCAAATGATAGAGACAATAAGTTTTAGGAATATATTTCAAATAATTCATTTTTCACTCAACAAACGAAAAGAATGTATCTTTATAACTTTACTTTTCATATTGAAGGTCCGTATGTTTATATATGTATTGAGAAAATCAACTTATTCCCATGAATTAAGAAAAATCACTATAATCTCATATATTAGATAAATCATTTATTTTATCGATAATCACGTTACTAAATTTGAACATCATCTACACGATGAATGCAAAAATGACCTTAGAGCAGTGTTCGGTCGAACATAATCAACATGAATTCGCATGTGAGTGGAAATAAAAATTGAAGGACACGATTTAAAACAAGCGCAAATTTTTTTTTTGTCTTTTAGTGTTTAGCTAGAAAAAAGAAATCTTCTAGTCAAATATGAATTGGCACTCCTACGCTCCTTCTTGAATTGCCATGACCGGAGCCACTTGTGAACCATCCACCATCCCGATGGCAGCAAAGGAGGCACGAACAGGTTTACAGGCGTCTCCAGGCAGGAAGCTGGCCGTGGCCTCCGCTATAGTCGAAGAGATAGAGTTGCTGCCGGAGTAGAGGATGCAGGGGTTTTGGGGCTGTGCTAGAGGGAGCGGATGAGGAGCGGGAGGGTTGTCGGGTGAGGGAAGTCGTAGAAGAAGAGGTGTCGTGCGGGGTAGAAGGAAAGCCGCGGGATATCGAACAAGGTGAGCCGGAGGGAGGTGGTCAGGGCAGCGCCTGGTAGCAGAGACGCTTGGTGACGTTGAGGGTTGGGTAGTTGGCCTGTCGCCTGGGTAACCAAGGTCGTTCTCCTTGGCTGTCTATGTTCATGCGTGGCAAAGGAGCTTGATCTTCATTGTCTCGTCCGACGGGAAAGGGGAATTCTTCATAAGGGAAGGAAGGTATGTAGACGGTTGTCCCGATTCGAAGGTGTGGCAAACCCACTCGGTACATCGTTCGGTGCTCTATATATATAATGGAGATGATGAATTTGAGTTACGTCTGAAAATGGAGTGCTTTCGATGAATCAAGAGATCGTTTCCTTTTCAGGGAGGGTCCGGCATCGACATCATGGCTGGACTTTTCTGGTCTTAAGTTTATCCAAGGTATCCGAAGATCCCAGGAAGGGTTGAGAGACGAATTGGTCCCCAAAAAAAAAGCACGAGACGCCATACTGCCAAAGCTAAAAGGTCAATGTCTTAAAGATTCAAAACGCCAATAAATGTAATCGAATCACGCTCCAAAACAAAATCTCGCTTTCCCTGTAGCTTTTCCCCTCTTCGACCTTGCTATGCTGTTTGTCTCAGCACAAATGGAATAGTGATGGCTCAGCTCAGTTGGCAGGGAGTTGCTAGCTTACGTGTACGGCAAGCAGACTTGGCTAAGATAGGGCCCTGAGTAGGTGAAGAAAAGGTGCAACCATGGTGTCACGAGTCTCACGTTGAAGGGCCCACCATTATTCACAATTTTTTTAAAGTCTAGATGGACAGTTCTTTAGTCCAAGAAACGGATTCTTTCATGCGAAACCACCATTATTCATGCTTTTTTATCTACAAAATGTCGTAACTCATAAAATCTTATAGCTTCTTGTGCAACGTAGATTCATGGCTTGTAAAATTTATCCTGAGCGACGAAGAAGGTTGAAGCTATCGGCCCCGGTTCCAATTCTTGCTCATGAAAAGAAGTGACCCTCTCCATGTGAACTCAATCCTTAGCCCACCATCCCCAGCCCTACAATCTGTGATGAAGCCGAAGTGGAAAGGCTTGTCGCATCCTTCTTATTAGAGATATCAGGAGAATTTTCAGATTTTCCTTAGATTCTCTTAGATAGTCATTTTTTAAGTTTATATAAAGTGCTCATGTACTATTCATTAAAATTCATAGAGAAATATACAAAAATTACATGATTTCTCTCTCGCATTATTCTTATCTTAGTATCAAAGTTCAATTCCGCTCTTATCATTTCACACATGTGTTTCCTAAATTTGTTAAATTTCACGTGTGATTACTAATCTAACTTGCACATAAGAATGGGTATTAAAATATCTCACATTACTTAATCATGAGATTTATATGCTTTTTTCTATACATATGGTCTTCCTTTATTCATTAATTTAAGCTTTTGAGTTAGACATTCTAACATGACATCAAAACTCTTGTTATCTAAGGAAGCACCCGTCAAGTTATACAATTGTTGTAACAATATTATCAGGGCTCTTGTTGTTTGAGGAAACCATTGGCCTTGAGTGCTATTCTAACACCTTTTGGTGCTTATATATAAAAAAACCAAGGGATATGTTCACTAAAAGTCTTAAAACTTATCGCAAAAGCACAATTAAATTCTAAAACTTGCAAAGAGTACAATCAAGTCCTAAAGTTAACACTTTCAATTTTACTAACGGAATACTTACATGGTATTTTTAAATTAATTTTATTTTCCATGTGGCATTTTTTATTCAATTCTTATTTTAATTAGATTTAAAAACTCAAAAAAAGCTAAATTTTATTTTTTTTAAAAATTGTAAAAAAAAATAGAACGACAAGCTCCTTGGTGGGGGTTTGCGTTGTTGCTGCCCAAGGCTAAAGGCACCAATGACAATCACCGGCCTTAGGCGAGGGTGGCTAGCCCTCGCTATGGCTAGGTGAGGCCTTGTCGACCCCAACCGAGGGTTGGCCACCCTCGCCAGGCTCAAGTGAGGGCAATGCTAATGCTCACTCGGGGTTGGCGAGGCTCATCTAGGCGAGGCATTGCCCCTTTGCCCAAATCTGAGCGAGCCTCACCAACCCTAAGCGAGGGCCAATGAGGCCTTGATTGGGCCTGGAGAGGGTCGTTGGTCTTTGCCTGAGGCTAGTGAGGCCTTACCTAGGGCAAGTGATAGTTGCCAACCCTCGCTTAGGGCTGGCGAGGCCTCCCCCTAGTCGAGCAAAGGCCGGCCACCCTTGTAGTCACCGACCCTCCCGCGATAAGTAATGGCAGCTGAAGAGCCATCGGTGACCCAAAGCATTCTTTATTTTATTTTATTTTAAATTTTAGGTTTGTTTTAGTTTTTAAATATAATTTAGATAAGAATTGAATAAAAGACAATAAAAATGCCATGTGGAAAAAAGTTAAATTTAAAAATGGCACTTGGAAAATAAAAATTAATTTAAAAATTCCATGTAAGCATTTTCCATTAGTAAAATTGATGGCGTTAACTTTAGGACTTGATTGCAATAATTTGATGTGTTTTAGGACTTTGTTGCATTTTTTACAGTTATAAAATTCAATCACACTTTCTCAATAAGTTTAATGAACATATTCCAAAAATCAATGCCAATATCAAATTTGTTGGCCGTAGAAGAGCCATATTCTAAAATTTTGTTGCGATCCACATCGTACACATCCACCGTTGCCAACATGCGCCATTGCCCTTTGGATCCACACAACAACAAACTCCTATACATTGGTGTCACTCTCATGTCATCTGTATTGTCCATGATGCATCAAATGCCATGTCAGCAGTCACATCAATTAAACCGGTACATGTTTGGGCCATTATTGCTTGTATTGAAAAAACTATGGTTTTATCTCAAATTTGTAGATGATTATAGCAAGTTGAGAAAATACTTTTTTTTTGTGAGATTCATAGTTTTATAAGTTTAAAAATCTAAGTAAGTTTTTAAACTGTTTCATTTGAACTCTGATACATAAAATATAAGGGTATTATCATCTTTTTGGGAAAGAACAATATAAAATTTGAAACGAGGGATACGAAATGTGTGGATATCAACTAGCAAAAATAAGGAATGCAATTCGGATCCGTAGGAGTTATGCTCATCTTTCTTTCGCAAGGAATTTATAATCGATACAGACCATTGATTTTTGGAAGTGAGGTCTGACATTCTTGCACAATTTACTTGGTAGTCAGCAAAAGATGGGAAACATTTTAACAAGTATTTATGTCCTTTTGGCGTAATGGTGAATCCTTGAGATTTCCCCCCTAATTCTGTGCTCAAAATGTGGTCGGAAGTCCTTACATCTGTCAATAAACTAAGGTGCAAAGACCAATGATATAACACGCCATACATGAGGACTAAATTAAAATCGGCAGGGCATTATATGGACCAATGTAGATTAAAGCGGCATAAATGACTCCAATCCCTTTTCAAACAAAGACGTGAACTTGTCCATGCCAACCCTAGTTAATGTCAACCCAATCTCCATACCACCATCCCCATCCCTGCTATCTGCAAGAGAGATTGCACTTGATACATCGATGTGCACCATGTGGCTCTTCCTCAGCCTCCCCCACCCGAAGTCCGTGTCATACACCTTCTGTCTCGACGACCCGGCCACCGACACTATGTTGTCATTGTAATCTATTTTAAATTTCCTTATCCAGCTCTCTGCTCCTCTCAGTGCCGCACCTGTCCCTACTTCCTTGGCCTTCCTCCCAATAGCCCTTGCAGCAAGTTGAAGTCCACTTCTGCCCAAGAGAAAACTTCTTTTCTCCGAGAGAAAGCATATGTCCAGACAGTTCCCAAAATATGTCGAGGGTATCGAATATCCAAGTCGGTCCCTACAATCCGCGACAAAGATGAAATAACAAAGTTCATCGTTACCTCTCTCCAAGGATGATTGGTCACGATGTCGATGTTCTTCGTCTTTCGATTTGGTGATGCATATCCATATGAATGCACACGTCACCACAAATGTGGACAAGTGGATTGGATCTAACTCCAAGTCGAGGCCATCGTTCTTGAGTTGGCTCAAGATCTTCTCTTTTAGCCTGTTGATGTGAGCTTTTCGAAGGACAAACGTTGCTCTCACCTTATCTGCAATAGCGAGAAGTGCTGGGCTTGGGCTCGGGCTCGGGCCCGGGCCTACACAACTCCACCAATCTTTCAAGAGTATGGGCTCAAGCCCATTTGGGTCTTTGATCACTCCTCGATCGTGGAAAGGACTCAAGTCGTTCGACTCAACGCAAGTGGGGTCCCCTTCAGACTTGTGAATGGACGCCCATGATTTCATGAAGTGATTGAAGGACCTCCCATCTGCTGCCACATGGAGGAATTGGGCCCCAATGCAAATGCCCTTGTTTGGTAACAAAGTCACCTAAATCATTATCCAATAGAATTGATGATAAGTTTCGAGTTTTACTTTTATTTATACAACTAGTATTTTGAGTTAGATGTTTGTTTATCACCATGTCATAGTGATTACACATAATAGACGAAGATTATATATCGAAAATCACAAAAAATTTCTTTATATGGATGTTAAATGAGTGCCATAGAGAAATTTGTTATTATCATAATCTTCATCGGTCCTTCTAAACATATCACCCATCTAAGTAGCACTAATACCAACGTGTGAAATGACATGACATGACATGACATATCGACACATCATTTCTAAAAAAAATAGAGAATTTCGACCAATTAGAACACGTTGTATATTAAATATATATTCTTATATATACGTGATAAATTATTATTTTTATGATTATTTCAATCAAATTAATTAGATTCAATTCACAAATATATAAATAATAAAAAAAGTATAGAATGAATTTACACTAAAAATATTAATCTATAAATATCATTTGTTATTTCAACTTGACAAATTCAACTACATTCAATTCTAATAATCCATAGAACTTGGAAAAAAAAAACCGAGCAATCCACATTTTGGACTTTATGTTGGAAGAGAAGAAAAAAAACTTAGGATGAATTATGTGTCGAAGTGAGAGTCGAAGAGAAAAAAGATCTTCTTTTCATATTTATAATTTTTATAATTTTTTATTTTTTTACATATTTACATTTTAACCTCTCATTTGTTGAAATTTTTTAAAATTAACTTTATGTATGTCGAAATCGCATGTCGGAATTCTATACTAGTGTGTCAAAAAAGTTGATCATGTGTAGAATTTTCCGACACTTGTTAATTGCGTGTCGGAGAATGTCAAACATGTGGTGAAGTGTCAGACACAACATAAAGTCTCCTGGAGAGCATCGGACATGACACAAAGGCTCCCAAAGAGTGTCGGTGTTTCCTAATCACTCATTCTCTCAACTTTTATTTCATAATTTCATCTCTAAGTATTATTTTGACTGAAAATCTCAAATATGACGATGCGTTTTTATATTAATTTTCGTACCTCAGCATGATGCTTAATCTATACTTCTCGTGGTGTGTATTAAACCTAAACGATGAGATCCTGCCGTAAACCTAGATAACTCTTTTCATTTTCTTTTGTAACATTAAGAAAAATATGTCGTCGCCAAATGAGCTCAACTTACGGCATAGCATTATTATTTTCATCAATATTCCAAACAGATCTTCTGAAGAGAAACTTTGATCGACTCAAATGATATTCATACTAAAACTAAATAATAAGAATTAAAAACAAGTAAATACGAACGCGATCACAGGAGAGCCAGACCATCACCAACTGACCTGAATCGCCATAAGGGGCCCCACCCGTCCCCTGTCGGATGCACGCGGCGGCGGGAGCTGAGGCAGCAGAGGATGTATCAGCGTGGCGTCGCGTGGCTCGTCGCTGACGAGCTCGGCGAAGTCATGGGACGACTCGGCGACGATCAAGGAGAGGGAGTCGCCGTCAGAGTAGAGGATGTAGGGCTTCTGGGGCGGCGCCAGGGGAGGACGATGCTGCCGGCGAAGGGGAAGAAGCGGCGGAGGCAGAGAGAGAGAGAGCGGAGGAGGAGCGGGAGGGTGGTCAGGGCGAAGGAGGGTGGGGACTGAGGGTAGTCGTAGAAGAAGAGGCGTTGCATGGGGCAGCAAAGAAGCCACGGGATGTCGAAGAAGGTGAGAGGGAGAGCTGTCGCCGGGACTGAGTTCGCGGGCGGCGAGACATCGTGACGGCGGAGGATCTTGATCTCCATCATCTCGTCCGAGGCGGAGGCGGGGGATTGGGCATCGGGGAAGGAAGCTATGTAGTGAGGCTGATGATCGGTTTTTGTCCCTGTTTGAAAGCCGTGTGAACCCGACCCCGCGCATTAGGTTGGTGCGCATATGATGGAGATAATAAATAAATTGAGTGGTGTCAGAAAGTGGGATACTTTCAATTAATCAAGAGCGTGTGTCATTTCCTGGGTGGTCCGGACAACGCGGCCGGACTTTTCTGGTTTTCAAGCTTATCCAAATCCAAAGTCTCACTGACCCAAAAAAAAAAAAAAAAACAAATCCAAAGTATCCAAGCATCGCAGGAAGGAGGGAGAGGCGAATTGGTCCCGAGCCATATCGCGAAAAGCTAAAGGGGAGTGGATTGCAGATGCGAACGCCAACAAATGTTAATCCAATCATGCTCCAAAACGAAAAGCCTCTCTGTCCCAAGTCTACGTTGACGGGTTCCATCTAGATGGACAGTTCTATTGTCTAAGAAACGGATTCTTTCGTACTAAACCACCATTATTCCCATTTTGAATCTACAAAAATGTCATAACTTATAAAATCTTAAAGCTTCTTGTGCAGTATAGATTCATGGCATGTAAAATTTATCCCGAACGGCAAGAAAGAGTGCCCCCGATTCAAATCCTTGCTCAAACAAAGAAGTGACCCTCTCCATGTGAAATTAATCTTTAGAGCACCATCCCTAGCCCTGCAATCTGCGATGAAGCCGAAGTGGTAAGGCTTGTCGCAGCCTTCTTATTAGAGATACCAAAAGATTTTCAGATTTTCCTTTTGGATAATCAAAGTTTATAAATCGACTTTTGTACTCTTCATTAAATTTAGTAGAAATATATATAGAAATTACATAATTTTCTCTTCCACATTATTATCTTGATATCGAAGTCAGATTCTTCTCTAGTTTTCTGACATATGCGTTTTCCACATTCGTTAAATTCCATGTATGATTGTTAATTTAGCTTGCATGTGAGAAAACATGTTAAAATATCTCACATTATTTAATTACAAAATTTATATACTCTTGATATCTATATATATGCACGCACGTAATCTCTTTTTACCTATCAATTTAAATTTTCAAATTATATATTCTAACATAATATCGGAACTCTCATTATCTCAAGAAGTGCTATGGAATTATACAATTGTTGTGACAAAATTATCAATGCTCTTATTGTCCGAGGAAACCACCGGCCTTGAGTGTTGTTTAGATGCCTTTTGTTAAAAATAACACCAACATCAAATTTGCCACCCTCGGAAAAGCCGTATTCTAAAATTTTGCTGCGATCCGTTGTCGCACACATCCACACCCACCACCATGCACTGAACTGATGCCCTTACGTTTCCACACAATAACAACTCTTGTACGCATGTCGTCGTCACGCTCGCGTTATCCGCCACATCAACAACATGTTATATGCCACGTTAGCAATCACGTCAACATGAGATATCCTCGTTACAAGCGGGCCGGTTAGCTTGCAAAGTACGCTGGTTCTTCCTCTATAGGCTGACCGGTTCAATCGAACAAACCGAACTCGATTCGGCACACCGGACCAAACATATTTTATTTTATTTCCATCCAATTTGACTGATTTTCGACTAGTTCTTGAAGACCTCAAGTTTTCCTAAGATTTTTCGATGTGTTGAGTTTGTTTTTTTTTACCTTAGTTTCACTATATCTATCTTTCAATGTGCCCATCTCTTCAAATTCTTTATCTATTCTATTCTATTCGCTGGTTAAGTGCATATTATGGATAAACTGGAAGTTTCACCATCCATTGAGATCATTTTGAATGGTTCAAATTCTATTTTATGGGCTCAACAAATATCAAGTGTTTTGAAAAGACACAAGCATAGGTGCTATGTCACTAGTGAAATCTGTGTGCCTACTAGGACTATTAATGAAACTCTCAATAAATCTGTCAAACATTTGGAGGGGTGGGATAGCAAGAATCATCAAACCCTAATGTGGTTTTGAAACTTTCGAATTCCATCTATCATACTTTAGTTTGGTTCCATCTATCATACTTTAGTTTGGTTGCCTCAATATAACAAAGGAAGCCTGGGATCTCCTCACAGCTGATATTTCACCTCAAACATTATCCATAAGTATCAATTGTCAGGAAATCCGCATCACATGCGTTAGAGACAAGTTAGTTTTTTTAATGATTTTCTGTCTTCCATGTGTGCTTTATCCAATCAGCTAGCCTTTTCTGAACCAAAATGGGAAGTATATTATAATGCTCACAAACTTGTTGAATATCATGAAGCATGTTTTGCAATTTCTAATGGTAACTAATCACGAGTCTGAACCTGTGCGATCTTCACTTTTATATTGAGATGTGTTACCTCATCTTGAGGGAGTCCTCTCGGTGCTGTTAACTAAGGAGACCTAACTTGCTATTTTGAAGGCGCAATACACTTCTTTCTCCACTTCTATAGATTTGGTGCTTGTCGCATCCAGTTCTTCCTCATCATGCGAATGCTACTGTATGGACTATTGTCAACATGATCTTCTTGCATCCAATTGCTATTTACTACAACCTAAGTAACCTATGGTACGAATAATTGATCTTGATATAAAGGTCCACTCACATGCGGATCCACCACTGCTACTACCATTGAGGATTCCCCCAACGGCTCATCCTTTACACTGGAGAATTTTCATTCCACTTTTCAAGAATCTAGTACTTTTAGCTTTGTCCCATATACATCTACTCTATATGTCATTCCAGGTATTTTTGATTGAAGGTTCTTTCATTCCACCTATTGCAATCGCATGACTTCCAATCCTATTTGTTTAAGTCAAATGCATTCACTTTACAAGCGTCGCTATTCATATAGATAACTCCTAAATGATAGTTAGTCAAGTTTTATAATTTAGTTACAATATTTGGAAATCAAATTTTAAGACTTGATTGCACTTTTAAATAGTTAAATGATTCGATTGCACTTTTGTGGTAAGTTTTAAAACTTGATAATACATTTTAAAAATTTGATGACTCGATTACACTTTCTTAATAAGTTTTATGATTTTTAATATATTTTGATTTATATCATTAAATTAGGTACATGCTTGGGTCATTATCGTTTATATTGTAAAAATTGTGGCTTCATCAAATTAGCGTATGATTATAGCAAGTTGAGACTATGTTCTATAATTCTATTCTTCGCTGGAGTTAATGCTCGTCTTTCTTTTGCTTTATTTTGAGGAATAATTACTCGATACATACCATTGATTCATGGAAGTGAGGTGGACATTCTTGCATAATTTTACTTGTAGTCAACAAACGATGGGCAACATTCTAACAAGTAATTATGTCCTTCTGGCCTAATGGTGACTCATTGAGGCTCCCCCCAAATTTTGTGCTCAAAATGTGGTTGGAAGTCCTTACATTTGTCGATAAATGAAGGTACAAAGACCCCGTTACCCAATCTAAGTTGACATGGCATTATATAGCCTAATGTGTACTAAAAGTGGCATAAATTATTTCAATCCCTTTTCAAACAAAGAAATGAACTTCTCCATGCGAATCCTAGTCAATGCCAACCCAACCTCCACACCATCATCCCTATCTCTACTCTCTGTGAGAGAGATCGCCTCTGATTAATCAATGTGCACCATGTGATTCTTCTTTAGCCTCCCACATCCAAAGTCCATGTCGTACACCGTGTGTTTTGGTGACCCAGCCACCGTCACTAAGTCTTTGCTGTAAGCCATATTAGAGTTCCTTATCCATCCCTCCACCCCTCTCAATGCTCCACCTGTCCCTATTTCCTTGACTCTCCTCCCTATAGCCCTTGCTGCATGCAAAATTCCACTTTTTCCCAATTGCATATTTCTCTTCTCCGAGAGAAAACATGCGACTACACAGTTTCCAAAGTATGTCGAGGGTATTGAGTATTCAAATCGGTCTCTACAATATGCGGGAAATGCGAAATAACAAAGTTCGTCTTTGCTGCTCTCTAATGACAATTGGTCATGCAATTTTTGTTCTTCGTCTTTTGATTTGAGGACGCATATCCATAAAAATGCACACGTGACCACAAATGTCGACAAGTGGATTGGATCCGACTTTGAGTTGATGTTGTCGTTCTTGAGTTGGCTCAAGACCTGCACTTTTAAACAATCGATGTGAACATTTTTAAAGAAAAACGTTGCTCTGATTTTGTCCGCACTAGCGAGAAGAGTTGGCTCGGGCTCGAGTTGGGGCTCGGGCCCACACAACTCCACCAGTCATTTAAGAATATAGACTCAAGCCCATGCAAGTCTTTGATCACTCCTCGGTCGTGAAAAGGACTCAAGTCATCTGAGTTAATGCAAGCAGGATCCCCTCCAAATCTATGAATGGATGCCCACGATTTCATGAGGTGATTGAAGGACCTCCCATTTGCTGCCACGTGAAGGAATTGAACCCCAATGCAAATGCCCTTGTTTGGGAATAGAGTCACCTAAACCATTATCCAACAAAATTGACGATAAATTTCGAGTTCAACTTTTATTAATACAAATTCCTATTTTGAGTTAGAAGTTTGTTTATCTCCCTCACGCATTGATTACACATAATTGAGGAAAATAATGTCTTGAAAATCATAAACTTTCTTTATATGGATATTAAACCAACGCCCTAGAGACATTTGTTAATAGATTATTTATCCCAATCGCTCCTTCTCAATTTCTCATTTCATAGTTTCATCTCTTTTTTGGCCAAACGAAGTAACTCTTTCAATTGCTTCAAACTTGGAACAGTTCAACAATTTCATCTCTAAGTATTGTTTCAACCGAAAATCTCAAATATGACACCATGTTTTAATATTGATTTGAGCGCATCAACATAATGCTTAATCTCGTGATATGTATTAAATCTAAATGATGAGATTGTTTTCAAAGGGAAAAAGCCCCAAAAACACTAAACTATGTCTATGGAGACATATTTACCTCAAAATTTTTTTGTGATACAAAAATAACCGAACTTGTATTCATGTGATATATTTATCCTAATTTTTTTTTAACACTAAAATCCTAAATTTATATCCGTATGACATATTTACTTCAAATTTTAAGGCAAATATGTCACGAGAGTAAAAATTTAGAGTTTTTCATGTCATAAAAAAATAGCTTGTAATTTTGTGTCACAAAAAGATTTAGCATAAATGTTCCATAATAGGTATGGTTTAGGATTTTTGGTGACTTTTTCCCTTCTTTAAACCTTGGACTCTCTTCATATAATTAGTCCTCTTTCATTTTCTTTTTTAATTTCTGTGCATGTTATACAAACCCAAGTTACTCTTAATTCCAATATCTGCCTTATATTTATGTCTGTATGACATAACTTTCTCAAATCTATTGTATTTTTTTTTTCCTTCTAAATTCCAATTGCATTACCATTGTGTCGCAATAAGGAAACATTTGTTGCGAAATGGGCTCAAGTTATAGCATAGCGTTATTATCCTGAATTCATAAATATTCTAAACAAAACTTCCAAAAAAATAATACCGATATTAAATGACAAGAATTTAAGAACAAGAAATATCATGGGAGAGCCGGACCACCCCTAACCGACCTGAATCGCCATAAGTGGTCCCACTCGTGCACCGTCAGACTCACGTGGCGGCGGGAGCTGAGGCACCAGAGGGTGTATCAGCGTCGCGTCGCGCGCCTCGTCGCTGATGAGCTCGGCGAAGTCGTCGGCGGACTCGGCGACGGTCAAGGAGAGGGAGTCGCCGTCGGAGTAGAGGATGTAGGGCTTCTGGGGCGGCGCCAGAGGGAGGACGAGGCTGCCGGCGAAGGGGAAGAAGCGGCGGAGACAGAGGGAGAGAGAGTGGGCCAGGAGCGGGAGGGTGGTCTGAGCGAAGGAGGGAGGGGATTGAGGGAAGTCGTAGAAGAAGAGGCATTGCATGGGGCAGCAGAGAAGAAATGGGACGTCGAAGAAGGTGAGAGGGAGAGCGGTGGCCGGGACTGCGTTCGCGGGCGGCGAGACATCGTAACGGTGGACGATCTTGAGCTTCATCATCTCGTCCGTGGAGGAAGTGGTATTGCATGAGAGAAGGTAGCCTATATACGAGAGGCTGACGATCGGCCTTGGACCCCCGTTTCAAAGCAACAACCCAACGAAGACCCACTCCCTTACATTGTATAATGGAGATAATAAATGAGTTGAGCTACTTCTGAAGATGATGGGGGTCCCGTGCTTTCAATTCAATCAATCCAGAGCTTGTGTCCTTTTCTGGCAGGTCCTGACATCACAGCTGGACATTCTGATTTTCAACCGTTCCCCTGTCGCCTTAATCATCAAACTCGTGTTCCTCGCGAAGCCTCGGGGTGTTTGAGTTCATGCATGGCAAAGAAACTTTGACTCAGTCGATTTTGATTGCTCTAATCTCCATTAAATCAACATTAATGTTTTGTTCACGCCATAATCAAAAGCTGTAATTGCATTGGCCACATATGTCCTCCGAAAAAGATGGGAATTAATTTACCTCTTCTTCAAATTCAACCATAGTTTATTTTTCTGTGCATTTAGTTTTAGACAATTTCATATGCTATTTTTGAATTCACGCATGGTAAAGATACTTGACTCATGGATTATGTTCGTTTAATCTCAAAGTATTTACATTCATTTTTCAGCATGTCAATATATAGAAATCGATTAGTTATTTCCGAAAACTTTCCTATCACAATTGTTTAGTTTATATTATAAAATTGGGTACATGATTAGGTCACTATCGCCTGAATTGAAAGAAGTGTGATTTTATCTCATATTTGAAATGGATAATGGCAAGCAGGTTGGAAAGATTCTTCTCTTTTTTGGTGGAAATTATAATTTTATAAATTCTTTAGTTCATGTTTATCTTTCTTTTGCCTTGTTTTTAAGGAATTAAAACTTGATACATGCCATTAATTTGGAAATTGAGGTCGACATCCTTACTCGTTTTCATTTTTTTTGTCAAAAAAGCTCATATTATTTCATGTCAATAAAGTAGAAGAACAATCTAGGTGGGCTTCGGAAAAAAGAACATCCAAAAGAGGCTAGGGTGGAGGGGTTGGAAACCTAGTTCAAAGAAAGGGAACCATAGAATTGGGCTTTGATGACTCAATCTACGGCTTTATTAAGGGCTCTAAAGCAGTGGATTTTCAACAAATATAAAAGATTTGATTGCAACTTGAGAAGAGGTTCTTTTTTTTGGGGGGGGATCTATAATTCTATTCTTTGTAGGAGTTAATGCTTATCTTTCGGCTAAAGTACATCAAAAGTATCTTAACTTGTATACGACGATCACTTTAGTGTCGCAACTTTTTGCTAGCTCACTTATGTGTTAAAATCAAAGAAAAATGATTAATTAAGTGCATTTGGCGACATATTCTGTCAAAATTAACACATGACATTTTAAATTAAAATTTTTAGTTGATGTGACACTTAAATGCCGAACAGCGTCGTTCATCAACTTTTAAATCATTTAAGTGTCAAATTTTTTAAAAATGATTTTTTTAGTGTCAAATTTTTTTAATGATGTTATTTTGTGCCTCTATTTAATTTGGAATTGAAAAAAATCATTTTTCAAAAAATTTAACACTTAAGTAATCTACAAAAAAGGTGGTTAAACGACATCATTCACCATTCAGATTTTTCAACAAGCCACATCGGCTGAAAATATCAATAAAAAAAGGCTACGTTAGATTTCCGGCCAAAGGGATTGGAATTGGCATTGAATTGAATGTTTTTCAAAAAATTTAACATTAAACGAGCCGTTGTAAAATTATAGCACTAAAATGAGCGTTATACATAAGTTAAGGTACTTTCAGTATACTTTAGCCCTTATCTTTCTTTTGCCTTGAGGTCTGCATTCTTGCACAATTTCAGTTGTAGTCAGCAAACGATGGGCAACATTCTAACAAGTATTTATGTCCTTCTGGCCTAATGGTGAAAAATTAGGGAATGTGCTCAAAATGTGGCTGGAAGTCCTTACATTTGTCAATAAACTAAAGTACTAAGACCCCGTTACTCAGTCTAAATTGACATGACAACGTATCGACCAAACTTGGACTAAAGGGGAATAAATGATTTCAATCCCTCTTCAAACAAAGAAATGAACTTCTCCATGCAAACCCTACTCAATGCCAGCCCAACCTCCACTCCACCATCCCCATCCCTACTCTCTGTGAGAGAGATCGCCCCTGATTGATCGATGTGCACCATGTGGCTCTTCTTTAGCCTTCCCCACCCAAAATCCGTATCGTACACCTTGTGTCTCGGTGACCCGGCCACTGTCACTAAGTCCTTGGTGTCAACTATATTAAAACCCCTCATGCATCCCTCCATCCCCCTCAATGCACCACCCGTCCCTATTTCCTTGATTCTCCTTGCTATGGCTCTCGCAGCATGCGGAAGTCCACTTTTGCCTAGGAGTGTACTTCTCTTCTCCGAGAGAAAGCATATGCTTAGACAGTTCCCAAAATATATCGAAGGTATCGAGTATTCGAGCCGGTCCCTACAATCTGCGAGAAAGACAAAATAACGAAGTTCGTCTTTGTCGCTCTCTGACGACGACCGGTCGTGATGCTGGCCTTCTTCGTCTTTCAATCTGATGATGCATACCCATACGAACGCACAAGTCACCACGAATGTGGACAAGTGGATCGGATCCGACACCAAGTTGATGGTATCGCTCTTGAGTTGGCTCAAGACTTGCGCTTTTAGCCCGTCGATGTGAGCCTTTTTAAAGACAAAAGTTGCCCTCACCTTGTCCCCAACGGCTAGAGGAGCTTCGCTTAGGCTCGGGCTTGGGCTCGAGCCCACACAACTCCACCAGTCTTTCAAGAATATGGGCTCGAGCCCATTCAAGTCCTTGATCACTCCGCGGTCGTGGAAAGGACCCAAGTCGTCCGACTCAACACAAGTTGGGTCCCCTCCGGATTTGTGAATGGACGCCCACGATTTCATGAAGTGACTGAATGACCTCCCATCTGCCGCCACATGGAGAAACTGAACGCCAATACAAATGCCCTTGTCTGGGAACAAAGTCACCTATACAATCAATCGACAACATTGATCATAAGTTTTAAGTTTAATTTTTATTCATATATAACTGGTATTTTGAGTTAGAGCTTTATTTATCACCTTTGCATGCACATTGATTACACAATGGAGGAAAATAATACATTGAAAATCACAAACTTTTTTATATATGGATGTCCGATGATTGTGCCAAATACATTTGTAAATGAAATCTTCATCCCAATCTAAGTTGGTCTTCAAAAGCACATCACTCATTCTCATTTTCTCTTCACCCATTCTCGCCTCTTTTTTGGGCAAACGAAGTAACTCTTTCGAGGGCTTCAAATTTGGATCAGCACCACAATTTCATCTCTAGGTATCAATCATTTCAACCGAGAATCTCAAATATGACACTTGTTTTAATGTTAAATCGCGCACATCAACATGATGCTTGACCATATGATATGTATGAAATCTAAATGACGAGATTTTTCTATGAACCTTGGACTCTCTACATGTAATTACTTCTCTTTCATTTACTTTTGTCCATGTTATGTACTGCATAAATTTCTCAGATGTATTGCATTAACTTTGTTTTGCAATAAGAAAACTCATGTTGCCAAAGAGCTCAAGTTATAGTACATCATTATTATGATACTGAATTCATGGATATTCCAAACAGAACTTCCAAAAAAACATGATACTAACACTAAATGATAAAAATTTTTTTTTTTTTTTTTTTTTTGCCGTGATGATAAGAATTAAGAACGAGCAAATATCATGTGAGAGCCAGACCATGACCAACTGACCTGAATCGCCATAAGTGGCCACAAGCGTGCTCCGTCGGACTCACGCGGCGGCGGGAGCTGAGGCACCAGAGGGTGTATCAGTGTGGCGTCGCGCGCCTCGTCACTGACGAGCTCGGCGAAGTCGGCGGCGGCGGACTGGGCGACGGTCAAGGAGAGGGAGTCGCCGTCGGAATAGAGGATGTGGGGCTTCTGGGGCGGGGCCAGGGGGAGAACGAGGTTGCCGGCGAAGGGAAAGAAGCGGCGGAGACAGAGGGAGAGAGAGCGGAGGAGGAGCGGGAGGGTGGTGTGGGCGAAGGAGGGAGGGGATCGAGGGAAGTCGTAGAAGAAGAGGCGTTGCATGGGGCAGCAGCGAAAGAACGGGATGTCGAAGAAGGTGAGAGGGAGAGCGGTGGACGGGACCGTGTTCGCGGGCGGCGAGACATCGTAACGGTGGAGGATCTCGACCTTCGTCATCTCGTCGGGCAGGGGAAGGGGGGATTGCATGAGGGAAGGAAGCTAATGTTGAGGGGGCTGATGGTGAGAAAATATTGGGTAGGTGAGACGTTACACGTAATTTATGCAGCTCACCACTCGAGAACGACACGTGTCGTCCACGTCGGCGGTGGGCCACACAAGGAGCTGAACTCCTCTCTCCTCTCTCCTCTCTCCTCTCTCTCGCCAAATCGTACATTTTTCTGCTCGCTATGTCCTCTCTCTCCTCTCTCTTCTCTCGACCTCTCGCTCCGGCCGGGGAACGCGACGGCGAGCCTCCGCCGCCTCCGCCTCCGCCTCCCGAGCCCCACCCCTCCGCCTCCGCTCATGGATCTAGACGTCAACGCCGCCTCCGCCGTCGCCTCCCGAGTGCCCCGCCTCCGGCGGGAGGCTCGCTTCGAAACAGACACGAAGCCGGAGGATTTGCGGGGAAATGGGTGGCGCGATTCTTCGGGTTCTAATTCGTGGAATTCGGTTGCGGAGGACGTGATTTTCTCGCCGCCGAACCGGAACCCGAGAAGAGAAATCACCATTGCCGTCGCCCGAGCAAGGGCGGCCGCTTCGGTGCTCACCGAAGAAGCCGACGCCGAGGAAGCGCGACGAATCTAGGGCTATCGAGAAGGCAATGAGCAGGAGCTTTAAATGGATGGAGGAGGACGGGATATTGTTTGATTTGGGGGCTTCTCGGTTAATGAGCGAAGAAGTTCTTTGAAGAAGGCAATGGAGGCTCGGAGGCGGAGGCTTGGGGAGGCGGAGGCGGAGGCGGAGGCTTGGGAGGCGGAGGTCCGGATCCACAAGCGGAGGCGAAGGGGCGGGGCTCGAGGAGGCGGAGGTGGAGGTCTGGATCCATGAGCGGAGGCGGAGGGGCGGGGCTCGGGGAGGCGGAGGCTCGCCGTCGCGTCCCCGGCCGGAGCGAGAGGTCGGAGAGAGGAGAGAGAACATAGCGAGAGAGGAGAGAGAACATAGCAGAGAAAAAAATGTACGATTTGGCAGACGAGACAGAGGAGAGAGGAGGAGAAAATATTCAGTGGTTAGCAATCACCACGTCATCGTCCTACGTGGCGCGCGCGAGCCTAGGTGGTTCCATTGATAGGTCGACACGTGTCCTTCGGCTTGGACCGGCTGGAAAATAGAAAAGCGGAGGATTTCTTTTTCTCTCTCCTCTACCGCGGACGAGAAAAGGGACCGACGAAGCAATATTTAATGTTTTTCCCGCTCAAAAACCTCTCTCCTCTTTTCAATTTTCAAGCATTTTTTTTTGCCTTCTCCTTTGTCTAGCCGAGAAGAGAGAACAGAGACACCATCTCTCTTTCTCCAGCGCGCTCGACCGCCTTCACCTTCACCTTCGCCTCCCCTCCCTCAAAGCCCCGTCGGGCCGCAGCGCGCCGCTCGATGAGTCTCAAGCCCCTTCGCCTCCGCCGTAGCACACCCGACCGCCTTCGCCTCCCCCTCCCCAAAAGCACCTTCGATCGCAGGTGCTGCTGCTCATATGGGGTCGCAAGCCGCTGGTCCCGAGCCCCCTTCGCCTCCGTCGTCGCCTCCGAAGCCTCATCGGTGGCTATGATTCATCAGTTGACTCCTCTCTCTCCCGCGCAAGCTCGTGCCGGTCTCTTGGGAAGTCGCAGGTGTTTGTTTTAGTTTACCGAGTCTCATTGTCCCTTCACGTTTCCTTGTCTTATGAGAAGGTGCATTTGAAACCTTGACCAGTTAAGAACTGAAATGTTGGCTAGTTTTGTGATGGGTGTCCGCGTGGTCACTGACAAAGTAAATTTGTCCGAACCATATTCAGTGCTTCTTGTTGACAACGATTCTAAGTTCTCTCTTTTTCTCAGCCTCCGGTTGGAAAAGAAAGAGCCTCGAAGTAGGCAAATGGGAGGAAAGGGAAATCAAAGTTTCCGAGACCGTTGGGATGTAAATAGTTTGGACATCGCAGTGGTGGACTCGGTTGTTTGAAGCATGGACTTCCTTTCGGCAATGATTTGCTTTCTCGGGTTTTTGTTTGAGGAATGGACTTCCTTTCGGCGATGTCATTGAGTATTAAAGTGATGAACTTCTTGAGAACTCTTATTGAGAAGACACCGAGAGAAAGAGGCGACTCCCCATTGAGTATCCGCCTCCTCTTAATGCGGATCCTTCGATGGCACCGGGCCTCGAGTTCTTCGTCCCATGGTCCGAAGAAGCCGAAGCTGAAGAGGGACGCAGAAAAGAGGAACTTTATGTCAAGGAAGAACCCGTCTGCGGAGTGTTCTTCTCGTTCTACCGAACACGAACTTTTAACCAAAATCGAACCTCAAAAGTTATCCTCCATCGAGAATATAATCCCCAGCGGAAACCATACTCTAGTTGACAATTGTCCCCGCGAAGCCGTGTCCCAAATTCGTTTGTCTGAAGAGCGAAGATCGCAATGGTCCTTCGGCGATTATAATGGGGCCGTGAGGAGGATCATTCCAAAGGGCGTTCCAATTTCGGGAGAGGATCAATGAAGGTGAAAGAGGGGCCGATTGTTCGAAAGCAACACCGGCTCGAAGGGCAATATCATTGGCAGCATAAATCCGAGGCGAGTTAACGGAGGCTTGGCGATGAAGGGGTCTTGGTTTACGGGCGGTTTTGATTCGGGTCGGGAAAATCGTCCAACCGATCAAAGTTGGCATGCTTGTGTATTGTCCTTTGAGAAGTGCTTTTGTTTCTAGTCTCAACGTGTGCTTGTGGAAAGTGGTCTGTTATCTGTTGATGTTCTGGAGCATTTCCTCACATCATGTGGAAAAATCCCTTGTGCATTTCTAACATCGTGCCATAGGCTTCGACTAGATCCAGTCCTCTATTTTCGTTAACGTGAGGGCAAGCATAGCAGACCCTTGGTAGGCTTTGAATTAACAAAGCCATGAGTTGTGTTAGTTTATTCTTCAATATGACCAGTTAAACCATCGAGCCAGTGAACAGTTTCTGCATCCGAAAACCATTGAGCTAATTCTCAATGGAAGAATGGGGAAATGAGATAGGTGGGTAACCCTTTAATTCATATCCATAATTTTTTGAGAGAATGTTCTTTGCAATGCTTGGCATATAATCCCCAGAACATTCAGTTTTTCTCAGCATCATATCCTCACTTCGTTTGACATTTGAGGAGATGGTGGGGATACCGCAATGCATCTTAAAGTGACGAAGTCGCCAAAATGGCCGTCCGAAATACTGTGACATGTCTCCCTTAACGAAACTACGGCTATATACGATGAAACATACACGACAGATGCTCAAATATTGTAAGCTGAACAAGGAGATTTCTCTCTTTTTCTAGTTGATTACACACTTTGATTTTTATATTTTCACAAAATGCCTTTGGTTAAGAAAGGAAAATACATGGCAGATGGATGAAGTTGGGGCTGCATTTTGCATTGGCATTCTTGCAATCGATTGAGATTACTATGTGAGTCAAAGCTGTCCTAGTAGGGGATGCAGGCCTATCCTGAAGAACTATCCTGCAAGGGAACTTCAGCGAGGCTGTTGGATGACGCAGGTGCTGCATATTGCTTTCACATTCTTAGCTGGCTTCTCTGCATATTTTGCTAGTTCTTTCTTTGTTCATTGGCGTTCAACGTTCAAAGACTTCAACAAGTTCGCACTTTCCGTCATTGCACCAATATCCTCAAGGCCTGCTATTTTGGAGAAACCAAGAAGAGAAATCATTATTCATTAAGAGTCTTACATAACCAAAGAACACTCAACACGTTTAAGCAAGCATGCCCTCTTCTGATCTCGGAAACTTTGATTTCCCTTTCCTCCCATTTGCCTACTTCAAAGGCTCTTTCTTTTCCAACTAGAGGCTGAGAAAAAAGAGAGAACTTAGAATCGTTGTCACAAGAAGCACTGAATATGGTTCGGACAAATTTACTTTGTCAGTGACCACGCGGACACCCATCACAAAACTAGCCAACATTTCAGTTCTTAACTGGTTAAGGTTTCAAGTGCATCTTCCCATAAGACAACATTTCAGTTCTTAACTGGTCAAGGTTTCAAGTGCATCTTCCCATAAGACAAGGAAACGTGAAGGGACAATGAGACTCGGTAAGCTAAAACAAACACCTGCGACTTCCCAAGAGACCGGCACGAGCTTGCGCGGGAGAGAGGAGTCAACTGATGAATCATAGCCACCGATGAGGCTTCGGAGGCGACGACGGAGGCCAAGGGGGCTCGGGATCAGCAGCTGCGACCCCATATGAGCAGCAGCACCTGCGATCGAAGGGTGCTTTTGGGGAGGGGGAGGCGAAGGCGGTCGGGTGTGCTACGGCAGAGGCGAAGGGGCTTGAGACTCATCTGAGCAGCAGCGCCTGCGACCGACGGGGGCTTTGAGGGAGGGGAGGCGAAGGTGAAGGTGAAGGCGGTCGAGCGCGCTGGAGAAAGAGAGATGGTGTCTCTGTTCTCTCTTCTCGGCTAGACAAAGGAGAAGGCAAAAAAAAATGCTTGAAAATTGAAAAGAGGAGAGAGGTTTTTGAGCGGGAAAAACATTAAATATTGCTTCTGTCAGTCCCTTTTCTGTCCGCAGTAGAGGAGAGAGAAAAAGAAATCCTCCGCTTTTCTATTTTCCAGCCGGTCCAAGCCGAAGGACACGTGTCGACCTATCAATGGAACCACCTAGGCTCGCGCGCGCCACGTAGGACGATGACGTGGTGATTGCTAACCACTGAATATTTTCTCAGAGAGGAGAGAGGAGAGAGGTTCAGCCTCGTGCGTGGCCCACCGCCAACGTGGACGACACGTGTCGTTCTCTGAGTGGTGAGCTGCACAAATTACGTGTAACGTCTCACCTACCCAATATTTTCTCGCTGATGGTTGGCTTTTGTCCCTGTTTGAAAGCTATGAGAGCCCGCTCCCGCACCTAGGTTGGGTGTGCACGTAATGGAGATAAGAATTAGACTGAGCTATGTCCGTAAAGTCGGGTGCTTTCCACCAATCGATAGCTGGACCTTTCACCAGTCATGTCATGAGAATTACTTTTCTCAATTTGGAAGTTGACAAGCGGCGCCTTTCCCACCTTGGAGATGGATAGCATGTGACGTGGGCCACGTGATTGGCAGGCTTCTCTTGGTTATATACACAATTAATAGAGGAGAGCTAGAGAATATATTAGGTAGGCTGGGACCGCCAAGTCACTGTGTGTCGGCCCAATCAGGAGTTGACACATGGCTCCACGTGGAGCCGGGGCCATAATTGTTTTGGGTCAAATTTTCGCCTACACCTCTCTCTCTTCATTAAAGAGCGAAGAAATGAAAGTAGTTGTGCGCGCGCGCGTATACGGAAGGAAAGATTTTGGAGGGGGCTTGATGGAGAAGAAGAAGACGTCCCATTAAATGAAGAGAGAGATAGAGAGAGACAATTTCGAAAGAGAGAGAGAGCGCCGGCGGCAAATGGAGAGAGAGCGCGAAGGCGAAGGCAAAGGACATGCCATTTAATGAGAAGAGAGAGGTGCAAGCGAAAATTTGACCGGTTGGCCCCCCCGCTCCACGTGTCGACTTCTGATTGGGCCAGCACACAGTGACGGGGCGGTCCCGGCCCACCTAATATTTTATCAGGAGAGCTATTGTCGTCCACCAGTTTCTCGGTGGATCAAAGAAGAGTGGGCGGGTTTGGCGAGTGTTCTTCACGTGTGATTGAGAGATTTTCTTTTATTTTCGTGTAATTCCATTTATGAAATTGAAAGATATTTTTAAAGAAATTGCGAGGACATTATGTAAGATATTGAGTGTACATGCATGTCGGAAAACACCAAAAGTATTTAATTTCCTTAGAGTTAATTGTGACTTCCATTATATCATATGTATAATAGAATTATGTGCTAATCTTTCTGTAGACATAAGTTATATTTGACCAAATCATATAGATTCGATATCTAATATATTTATTTGTTATGTGTATTTTATTTGATCACTTCCTTTATTGACAACATAAACCACAAGTGTGGTACCATTTGGCATTTTACAAGTAGTTCACAATAAAAAGTTAGGGAAAATTATTAGAAAAGCTCTGAATTTATTATATTTGTGTCAATTCAGTTATAAATTTTTAAATTGTGACAATTAAGTATATCAAGGGTATTGAGTATTCAAGTTGGTCCCAACAATTTGCCGTGAAGTAGAAAGAGCAAAGCTCCTCATCGCTGCTCTCCGAAGATGATTGGTCGTGACGCTCATGTTCTTTCTCTTTCGATTTGATCATGCAATACCCATATGAACGCGCATGTCACCACGAATGTCAACAAGTGGATTGGCTCCAACTCCAGGTCATTGTCCGCCGCCTCCGTTCTTGAGTTTCCAAGACTTTTCCCAAGACGAACATTGCCCTCACCTTATCCGCAACAGCAAGAAGAGCTTCACTTGGGCTCGGGCTAAAGCCCACACAACTCCACTAGTCTTTTAACAATATGGGCTCGAGCCCATTCGGGTCTCCGATAGCTTCTCGATTGTAGAAAGGAATCGGGTCGTCGACGCCAGTCGAGTCTCCTCCGGACCTGTGTATGGACGCCCACGACTTCATGAAGTGATTGAAGGACCTTCCATCTACCGCCAGATGGAGGAACTGGACCCAATGCAAATGCCCTTGTGTGGGAACAGGGTCACCTGCCATTCAGCATTGCATAGCATGATTATACTGAATTTGTTAACCAAATAGACCATCGCCAACTGACCTGAATCGCCATCAGGGGCCACAGACGTTCGCCGAGTCGTCCGCCTCGTCGCTGACGAGCGGCGGACGACTCGGCGACGGTCAAGGAAAGGGAGTCGCCGTCGAAGGAGAGGATGTGGGGCTTCTGGGGCTGCGCCGGGTGGAGGACGAAGCTGCCGGCGAAGTCGAAGAAGCGGCGGAGACACAGGGAGAGAAAGCGGACGAGGAGAGGGAGGGGATTGAGGAAAGTCGTAGAAGAAGAGGCGCTGCATGAGGCAGCAGAGAAGAAATGGGTTGTCGAAGAGGGTGAGAGGGAGAGCGGTAGCCGGGAATGAGTTCGCGTGCTTCGAGACATCGTGACGGTGGAGGATCTTGACCTTCATCATCTCGTCCAACCGGGGGTAGTTGAGTTCGCAGACTGGTTTTCGTCCTCTTTGAAAGCGATGCGAAGCAACTCCCGTAGATAGGTTGGTGTGCATATCATGAAAATAGTAAATGAATTGAGCTGCGGTCGAAGGTGGGGGTGCTTTCGATCAATCGAGAGCCCGTGTCCTTTTCTGGGAGGTCCCGACATCACATTTGGACTTTTCTGGTTTTCAAACTCTGCGATGTTAGCAAGTAAATCAGGGTGAAGATAGCATATTATGGCAAGATGGACGGAAAGATTCTTCTTTTTTTGTGGAATTTATAAATCTATAAATTCATAAGTCCATGCTATTTCTTTTGCCTTGTTTTAAAGGAATTTCAACTCAATAGACGCCATTGTTTTGGGAACTAAGGTTGATATCTTTAGTCATTTTCACTTCTTTTTGTTTGTCACAAAAAGCACGTATCATTTGATGTCGAAAGACTAGGAGAACAACCTAAGTGGGTTTTGGGGAAAAAAAAAAACATTCAAAAGTGGTTGAGGGGAGCTTGAAACCTAGGCCAAATGGGGGGAATTACGGAATTGGACCTTAACGACCCAATCTATGGCGTTATTAAGGACTCTGGAGTAGTGGGTGAAATGTGGATGTGGTAAATTGGAGAGCAAGGCTCGACCCTCTTTGATAAGCATAACGACATCCCTTGGAGCATAATTTGTACCCAAGATTAATTGAACTTAAGTAAGATTGTCTAACTCCAAGGTCAAGACTCAGTCTCTCTCCTTTTTGTTCATTCGCTCACAAATCTAAAACACTCAATAACAGCTAGAGTTTCCGCATGGAGTACAGATCGTGCCTTCACCGCACAAGCGAAACGTTCAATTAGCAAACAAAAGCAACTTTGCACACTCCGACTATAGCTCTGTTGATTGTTTTGGCAATAAAAAAACTATCTAAATAAATCTTGAGAGACTCTAAGGAGGGGACAATCCAAATCGAGAGTAAGATGCGATCTCTTCCTAGATTTTTCTTCTGATTTGAGTTCCAAGTTTTGAAATTTCTATACGATGCAAGTGCTTCAGCTGCAACTCCCCGTGGATCTTGGGGTTTGACTCAAAATATTGTGTCGTTTCTTATTTTCCACATGAACCAGAGCACTTTAGTTACGAGCTTGAGGGAGGACGTGTCGCGTAAGTCGCTTTTATAGGTCAATACCCACTATGCCTGACTCATTTAATATTTAAATGGGTCATAAATGGATTATGTTCCCATTTTGACAGATATACCTATAATGGGTTTAAAATTAAAAAATCTAAAATACATGGGTCGTTAATAAGTCAAAGTTTAAATATACTTAGAATCCAACTATTTCTCGGTCCTCAGAAATAACTCATTTCCTCTTAGCTCTCAAATAAAAACGAAAAAACATTTCTCATCGCACGACAGTGCGTTGTCTTGCTCCTATACATGTCAAAATGGGTCAAGCTTTCTTTTTAAATGAGTCATAATGGGTTTAAAACTAAAAGACTAAAAAATAAATTGGTTGTTAATGGGTCAAAGTATAAACCTACTTAAAACCCAACTACTCTTCAATCATTTGAGAGGACTTCTCTCCTCTCCTCTCCTCTCCTCTCTCAAATCAAAACAACAAAACCTTCTTCATCGCACGACAACGCGTCGTCTTGCTCCCACCATTCGCACAACAACTCCTCCTCTCGTTCGCACGGCAGTGCTGTCGCACGCGATCAGCACCATCGTCGGACCTCTCTCAATCTCCGACTATCGCTCGCGCTCGCACAACCCTAGTCGCCCCGCCTTGCTAGTTTGATTGACCGTCAAAACCCAAGTAAGTCTCGTTCTTCCATATGTGTACGTGATTTTTAAAAAATAAAAATAATTTACAAATTTTAAAATAAAAATTATTAAGAATTCGATTTTTAAAAAAATAAAGAATATTAAAGGAATATAATATTTTTTTAAAGATTATGATAATAAGTTTTCCTAAGTTTAGTTAGATTAGGAAGTGTTTTAATAATATGAGTTGGGTCGTGTATGGGTCGGGTATGGGTTGGGTTGGGTATGGGTCAAAAATTTTATATTATGCTTAAATGGGTCATAAACGGGTTAATTGGTCAATTTGGGTCAGACCATTTATGACCCGACCCAAACCTGATCCAACCTACCCATTTAACAGGTCTACTCGCTCCCATCGCTTGTACAGCAGCTCGTCCTCTGGCTCGCACGGTGGCGCTGTCGCACATGGTCGCCACCATCGTCGAATGGTGGCTTAATTGGCCGTCAAAACCCAGGTGAGTCTCATTGTCCCATATGTATGTGTGATTTTGAAAAAATAAAAATAATTTAAAATATTTAAAATAAAATTATTAATAATTCGATTTAAAAAAAAAAACTGAATAAGTTTAAAATCTTTAAAAAATATTATAAGAATAAGTTTTTCTAAGTTTAATTAGATATGGAAGTGTTTTAACAATATGGGTCGGGTTGGGTATGGGTCGGGTATGGGTCAAAATTTTTAAACTATGCTTAAATGGGTCATAAACGGGTTAATGGGTCAATTTGGGTCGGACCATTTATGACCCGACCCAAACCCGACCCGATCCACCCGTTTAACAGATCTAGTTTTCATAGGGCATTTTGGCATAGATTCCATATGAATAATCTGATTTTAGGTAGTGCGCAAATTCCACACCTTAAAATATAGAGCTCGGGGTTTTGGTGAAAAAATGATACTTATTGTTGAGTTGTGTTGTTGTCACGTTTCCAGAGTTGATTATGCCATCTTTTGACTGAATAAGTTCTTGATTTGTTGCCGTGCATACGATTTTATCTTTCTCTCCTACGGACGGCAGGGGGATAGGCAACATGAATTGTAATACGAGTGACCTAAGTTCATCAATGAAGTTTAACTTGTGAATATGGATTGGCACTCCCACTAGAATTGCCATGACCAGAGCCACTAGTGAACCCCTCGCCGTCTGCAGTGGCGGCAAACGAGGCACGAACGGGTGTAAAGGCCTCGCGTCTTCAGCCACTCGCTCACATGCTAGCCGGTCAAAGTCCACGATGAACTCCGCTATAGTCAAAGTGAGGGAGTTGCTGTCGGAAAAGAGGATGTAATGCTTCTGGGGGCACTGCGGGAGTGAGGAGGGGGTTGGCGGCGAACGGGAAGAAGTAGCCAAGGGGGGAGAGAGAGAGAGAGAGAGAGAGAGAGAGAGAGAGGGTGAGGGAGAGGGTGAGGGAGCTGACGGAGGAGAGGGAGGCTGCCGGGTGTCAAAAGGAAAGCCAGCGGACGTCAAAGAAGGCAAGCTGGAGGAGACACTTAAAGATTATGGTGCGCATGATCATTACTTTATTTATCTCTTTTTTTTATTATTTTAAATAGGTTTGGAAATAAAAATCTATTTGGTAATGAAATTTAATTATTTTTTTTTGTCTCCGAGAAAGCTTTTAATCTTGAAATAAGTTTGAAATAAAAATAAGAAGTAGAAATTTCTACTTTTCTATTTCTCGAATATAAATAGAAATAACAATTCTTTTCATTGATCGCTCTCACCGTCCCTGTTTGCAGCCCATCGATGTATGATTTTTACATTGACACTTTCAATTCAATTTATTAAGTATGTTTTAGAAAGGAGCCTGGGAATAAGATATTTAAGAAGATCTATAAAACGAATTTTTGTTCCAAGCACAAAAATTTTGTGTCATTATCGAATGTCGTATCTCTGCTTATAAACTTGTCCAAGCAATAGAAATTAATAAAAAAAAATCTAGTTCTGACTAGAAATGTTCTCAGGAACATAATGATTATTATTCGTGCCTCCAATGATTGTTAAGAACCTTCATATCTTATTTTCCTATGAAAAACTACTTTGTGCAATAATTATGGTCATTTGTTCATATCGGAGGAAATCATACGCATTCATCTTTGTAAAAGCTGTAATTACATTGACCTTACAATGTCCTCCAAAAAGATGGAAATTGGTTTACCTCTTCAAATTCAACCATTGTTTATTTTCCTATGCATTTAGATTTAAGACATTTTCAAATGCTACTTTTGAGTTCATGCATCACAAAGAAAATTTACTTATCGATTCTAATTGTTTTAATCTCACTGAGTTTACATTCATTTTTCAATTCATGTCAAAATATAGGAATTGATTTGTTGTTTCTCTTAAAAAAAATCCTATTGCAATTATTTAGATTATTAAACTAGGTACATGGTTGGGCCATTACTGTTGGTATTGAGGATATTGTCTTTTTATCTCAAATTAGTAAACGAATATAGCAAGTTAAGAAGAGTTTTTTTATTTTTTTGTGAGATATATGATTCCATAAGTTTGCAGCAATTAATCATTATCTTTCTTTTGCCTTGTTGTGTGGAATTTATACTCAATGCATTCCATTGATTTATGGAAGTGAGGTCGATGTTCTTACTCAACTTTACTTGTAGCCAACACTCTTAACATACAATTGATGTCCCTTTGGCCCAATGATGAATTCTTGGGATTCCCACCTATTTTATGCTCAAAGGATGGTTGGAAGTCCTTACATTTTTCGATAAATCAACATAAACGGATGTTGTCAATCCCAATGTATAAAGACTACATCAACATGGCATTATATGGATCAATATTAAAGTGGAATAAATGATTTCAATCCCTTCTCAAACAAAGAAATAAACTTCTCCATGCAAATCCTTGTTAATGCCAAGCCGATCTCCACACCACCATCCTCATCCTTATTCTCCATGAGAGAGATTGACCCCGATTGATCGATGTGCACTAGGCTGCTCTTCCTTAGCCTCCCCCACCCAAAGTCCATGTCATACGCCTTGAGTCTTGGCGACACTGCCACTGTTACTAAGTTCGTGATGTCAGTTATATTAAGTCCCCTCATCCATCCCTCCAACTCTCTCAATGCTCCACCTGTCTCTATTTCCGTTACTCTCCTCACTATAACCATCGCAGCATGCGAAAGTCCACTTTTGCTTAGGAGCGTATTTTTCTTCTCCGAGAGAAAGCATATGCTCAAACAGTTCCCAAAGTATGTCGAAGGTATTGAGTATTCGAGCCGGCCCCTACAATTTGCAAGAAAGCAAAAATGACGAAGTTCATCTTTGTCGCTCTTTGACTGGTCATGACGCTGGTGTTCTTTGTCTTTCGATTGGATGATGCATACCCATACAAACGTACATGTCACCACGAATGTTGACAAGTGGATCAGGATCCGACACCAAGTTGATGGTAGCGCTCTTGAGTTGGCTCAAGACTTGCACTTTTAGCCCATCGATGTGAGCCTTTTTAAAGACAAACGTTGCCCTCACCTGGGCCCCAATGGCCAGAGGTGCTTCGCTTAGGCTTGGGATCGGGCTCGAGCCCACACAACTCCACCAGTCTTTCAAGAATATGGGCTCGAGCCCATTCAGGTCCTTGATCACTCCTCGATCGTGGAAAGGACCCAAGTCATCCGACTCAATGCAAGTGGGGTCCCCTTCGGACTTGTAAATGGAGGCCCACGATTTCATGAAGTGATTGAATGACCTCCCATCTGCTGCTATGTGGAGGAATCGAACCCCAATGCAAATTACCTTGTTTGGGAACAAAGTCACCTATATAATAAGCCAACAAAATTGATCAAAAATTTCAAATTTGTTGTAAAATATCGTTTCGTAAGTATATAATATAGATAACAGAGATAGATTAAGTAGAGAAAGCAGATGACACCAAAGATAGTAGAGAAAAGCCAGAAGCGAAAATCTTTTTTATTTCTCACTATTTGTGCTCCTATTTATAAGGATGCACTTATCATGAATATCGATGTATCTGATAATACATGTATTGGATAGGGAAATGAACATTCATCGGATAGAGAGATGTACTTAGAACGTAGGATACATGTATTGGATAGAGAGATGAACATTCATCGGATAGTGAGATGTATTTAAAATGTATGATACAAATGTACCATAATAAGTACATGAATATAATGAATATTCATACATGTATTTCATAACATTCCCCCTTGAATATTCATTGTATTATATTATGAATGTGCATTGAATAATACTGCCTCATTAAAAACCTTAAGCCGGAAAAACCCAATGGGACAAAAACCGGACAAAAGGGAAAAAGAGTACAGAGCACAAATTTTATGATTTCTCCCTTTTATGGATGCATTAATTGCCTCATTAAAAACTTTAAGCCGGAAAACCTTATGGAAAAAAACCGGACAAAATGAAAAAAAGAGTGCAATGCATAGTTGATAGTATCTTCCCCTCAATTGAGCCATATAGCCACTGCTGGGGCTAATCAATCTTGTATCTTATGTACTCGCTGGATGCATTAATTGGCTCGTTAAAAACTTTAAGCCGGAAAAACCCTATGGGAAAAAACCAAACAAAAAGAAAAAATAGTGCAATGCATAATTCATAATATCTCCCCCTCAATTTAGCCATATAGCCACTGCTAGAGTTAATCAATCTTGCGTTTGACGACATTCAATAATAGATTGTGGCTCACAATCATCATCCATAATTTTATAAGCAATTTAGAATGCAAAAGCATCATCAATGATGATTTCATTCCGATCCCAAATTTCATTATAATATGTAATGGAATTCTCAATATTCCGAAGGTTTGTGATCTTTTCATGAGTTTGTGTCTCTTCAAGGGCAATAAGCTCTTTGGGAGCATGTACAACATCAGGCTCATCTGGAGCGGATTGTGTAAATGTGCAAATGCGACATTGCGCGTAGATAATGGGCAAACATGGAACCATCTATAGAATGCATCCACTAATACCATAAAATATCAAAACGGTCTACTTGGTGGCTGTATTGGTCCACATATATCACCCTGAATTATTGGCAGAAATATAGGGGATTCAAGATTAACCTTTGTTACAGAAGGTTTGGTAATGAGTTTTCCTTGTGAACAAGCTTCATAATTATAATATTTGGACAACAATACCTTTGTATCCTTTAAAGGGTGTCCTTTTGTATTATGAATTATTCTACGCATCATTGAAGCGCCAGGATGACCAAGGCGATTATGCCATAACCCAAACTGATCATGATTTACTAGTCTCCAGGACATAGTGGCGTAGGTTTCAATAGCCTTAATCATGACACAATACAAACCCATAGAAGAAGCTTCTAGCCTCTCATGGATGGTTTTCAAGCTCATCTTATAAGAGGTAATGCCAAGATATTCCTTATTTTGCTCATAAATAGTTTCAACATGATACCCATTACGGCGTACATCTTTGAAACTGAGTAGATTCCTTTTTAATCTACTGCTTAAAAACGTATCATCAATATGTAGGATGGTGCCATTTGGTAAAACAATTGTGGCATTCCCGAAACCATCAATAATTAGAACATGACTTGATATTGTATGGACATGTGCCTTACGCAACGTCATACTCGAGAAAAAGTGTTTGCTATGAAATATAGTATGTGTTGATACACTATCAAGCAAACAAACTTTTCTCTTTTTCTCGGTATTTTCCATTTGCATTTATGTTGACAACTTCAGGTGTCAAGTATCATAAATCTTGCATATTAGTTATAGGGTTAAGTAGAATCTCAATATAATAGACATAATAATAACAAAATGTAATACATTTAAAGAAAATCAACTATAAAATAAATTATTATAATCATAAAATTCGAAGTCTAAATTGTCATCCATCAGTCTGATGCCTCATCAAATAATCAAAGGTCTTCAAAGAAATCAGATACATCTAAAGATGCATTTTCTATTTCAGGAGCAAGAGGAATCTCACAAACAGAGATATTGTTGGCTTCAACAGTAGTTATGGCAGTATAATTAATTTCAATGGCGTGAGATTCATCACGCTTGCCCATATTTTTTAAAAATGCTTTGGCATACGATAAGTACGTGACTAATGCCCACTCATACCATAGCGATGTCAAATACTTTAATTAGCCACCTTCTTATGCTTCTTTTATTTATCATAATTCAGGCAAAAGTTAAATTTTCCAGGGTGGTTAAATTTCTTGCCATCCCTTCAAAAATTTTGTTCTTGCCTGCGCTCATAGCCCTTAATATGGCCAATATTTTTCTTAAAATTAGCATGTGCTTCAAGCAATGCTTTTGAGCCAGCAGGTCTAAGATCATGATTTTTGAGCAACAATTCATTAGTTTGCTCAGCGGTGAGGAGCACAAAAATTAATTCATAATATGTGGCAAATTGACGTTGCCGGTATTGTTGTTGCAATACAATATTCGAAGAATAGAAGGTCGAGAAAGTTTTCTCTAATAGCTTTGCATTAGTGAGCTTGATACCGCATAACTCAAGTCTAGAAACGACATCAAATAAAGCGGAATTATAGTTAGACACTGATTTAAAATCTTGCAGTCTGAGATTTTGCCAGTCATATTGTGCTTAAGGGAGGATAACGGTCTTGGTATGATCATACCTATCCTTCAACCTTTTCCATAGGGTCTGAGGGTCTCGAACGGATAAATAT
The DNA here is from genome assembly GCA_014182735.1 of Corymbia maculata. Taxonomy (NCBI): domain Eukaryota; kingdom Viridiplantae; phylum Streptophyta; class Magnoliopsida; order Myrtales; family Myrtaceae; genus Corymbia; species Corymbia maculata. The sequence continues at coordinate 6,750,353 of CM024692.1, forward strand.
TGAGTCTGCAGGCTCTCATGCAAATGACGACGAATAAAAATCAGTGCATTTGCTTTATCCCATTACATTTGAGGTTCCATCCTCTACAATTGCATTAGCGAAACATTGTCCTTGGAGGTGCATTTCCATGTCCAAGCACCAAGATAGATAATTATTTCCACTCATTTCCATGATGTGGAATTTGGGCTTTTCAATATTTGCCATAATTCTTGCAAAATTAAAATCCTTAAATTAATTAGAAGGATTTCCAAATATCCACTGCCACTTCAAGAGCAGAAGGATATTTTTATAATTGAAATTGGTTTAAGGCTATGGGGGAAAAATGAAGAATTGATAGAAGAAGATGAAATAAAGGAAAACACCTACCTTGCAAAATTACTTACTCAGTTGGTAGATCTTTGTGCTGATAATGTGTTGTAAAATAGATCGTTTGACACCAAAGATAGTAAGAAAATCTTTTTTATATAATTTATAGATGAATATCAATGTATCTCGATAATACATGTAGATTAATCGGATATAGAGATGTACTTAGAAATACATGTATTGGATAGGGAGATGACACCAAAGATACAAATGTACCATAATAAGTACATGAATATAATGAATATTCATACATGTATTTCATAACAAAATTTAATTTTTATTCATATAACTGGTATTTTAAATCTTTGTTTTCACCCTTTCTTATTGATTATGCATAATCGAGGAAAATAATATTTGAAGATCACAAACTTTTATATATGATCACTGGATTTATACTAAAGATTAGCAATTGAAATCTTCTTCCTATCATGAATATCAATGCACTAAAGACATTTGTAATTCTAGGTATTAATCATTTCAGCCGAGAATCTCAAATATGACACTAAGTTTTAGTGTTAATTTGCGCACATCAACATGATGCTTAACCCCATGATATGTATTAAATCTAAACAACGGGATTTTTCTTTAAATCTGGGACTCTATTCATAGAATTACTTCTCTTTCATTTTCTTTTTAATTTCTGTACAGTTATGTAAACTCAAATTACTTTTAAATCTAATATCTGCCTTATATTTGTATCTGTATGGCATAAATCTCTTGCACGTAAGAAAGCGTATGTTGTTGCCAAAAGAGCTCAAGTTATAGCATATCATTATTATCACACTGAATTGATGGATATTCCAAACAGAACTTCCAAAAATATAACACTAATATTAAATAATAAGAAATTTCCTTTTTTGCCTGTAACGACAAGAATTAAGAACAAGCAAATATCATGTGAGAGCTTGACCATCACTAACTGACCTGAATCGCCATAAGTGGCCACAAGCGTGCGCCGTTGGACTCACGCGGCGAGGGGAACTGAGGCACCAGAGGGTGTATCAGCGTGGCGTCGCGTGGCTCGTCGCTGATGAGCTCGGCAAAGTCAGCGGCGGACTGGGCGACGGTCAAGGAGAGGGAGTCGCCGTCGGAGTAGAGGATGTGGGGCTTCTGGGGCGGGGCCAGGGGGAAGACGAGGTTGCCGGCGAAGGGGAAGAAGCGGCGGAGACAGAGGGAGAGAGAGCGGACGAGGAGCGGGAGGGTGGTGTGGGCGAAGGAGAGAGGGGATTGAGGGAAGTCGTAGAAGAAGAGGCGTTGCATGGGGCAGCAGCGAAGGAACGGGATGTCGAAGAAGGTGAGAGGGAGAAAGGTGGGCGGGACCGTGTTCGCGGGCGGCGAGACATCGTAACGGTGGAGGATCTCGACCTTCGTCATCTCGTCGGGCAGGGGAAGGGGGATTGCATGAGGGAAAGAAGCTAATGTAAGGAGGGGGGCTGAGGGTTGGTTTTTGTCTCGGTTTGCAAGCGATGAGAGCCCACTACCGAACATAGCTTGGGCGTGCACGTAATGGAGATAAGAAATAGATTGAGCTATGTCTGTAAAGCCGGGTGCTTTCCATCAATCGATAGCTGGACCTTTCACCAGCCAAGTCACGGTGTGTCAGCCCAATCAGGAGTTGACACGTGGCTCCACGCGGAGCCAGGGCCATGGTTGTTTTGGGTCAAATTTTTGCCTACCCCTCTCTCTTCCTTAAATGGCATGTCCATTGCCTTCCCGTCTCTCTCCATTTGCCGCCCGCGCTCTCTCTCTGTCGAAATTGTCTCTCTCTATCTCTCGCTTCATTTAATGGGACGTCTTCTCCATCAAGCCCCACCAAAATATATCGTTCCGTATACGCGGGCACGACTGCTTTCATTTCTTCGCTCTTTCGAAATTGGTTTTCGTCCTCTTTGAAAGCAATGCAAAGCAACTCCCGTACATAGGTTGGTGTGCATGTCATGGAAATGGTAAATGAATTGAGCTACGGTTGGAAGTGGGGTGCTTTCGATCAATCAATCGAGAGCCTGTCTTTTCTGGGAGGTCCCGACATCACATTTGGACTTTTCTGGTTTTCAAACTGTGTGCGATGTTGGCAAGTAAATCAGGGTGAAGATAGCATATTGTGGCAGGATGGACGGAAAGATTCTCTTTTTTTTTTTGTGGAATAAATAAAAATTTATAAATTCATAAGTCCATGCTATTTCTTTTGCCTTATTTTTAAGGAATTTAAACTCAGTAGACGCCATTGTTTTGGGAACTAAGGTTGATATCCTTAGTCATTTTCACTTCTTTTTGTTTGTTACAAAAAGCACATATCATTTCATGTTGAAAGATTACGAGAAAAATCTAAGTGGATTTTGGGAAAAAAAAATTCAAAAGTGATTGAGGGGAGCTTGAAACCTAGTTCAAATGCAGAGAATTACGGAGTTAGATCTTAACAACCCAATTTATGGCCTTATTAAGGGCTTTGGAGTAGTGGGTGAAATGTGTACGTGCTAAATTGGAGAGCAAAGCTCAACCTTCTTTGATAAGCATAACGACATCCCTTGGAGCATAATTTATACCCAAGATTAACTGAACTTAAGTAAGGTTGTCAGACTCCACGATCAAGACTCAGTCTCTCTCCTTTTCGTTTATTCGCTCACAAACCTCAAACCCTCAATGACAGCTAGAGTTTCCGCATGGAGTACAGATTGTGCCTTCACCGCACAAGTGAAACCTTCAATTAGCAAACAAAAGCAACTATGCACACTCCGGCTATAGCTCTGTTGATTGTTTTGGCAATAAAAGAACTATCTAAATGAATCTTGAGAGACTCCAAGGATGGGGCAATCCAAATCGATAGTAAGATGCGATCTCTTCTTAGATTTTTCTTCTGATTTGAGTTCCAAGTTTTGAAATTTCTATACAATACAAGTGCTTCAGCTACAACTCCTCATGGATCTTGGGGGTTGACTCAAAATATTGCATCATTTCTTGTTTTCCATATGAACCAGAGCGCTTTAGTTACAAGCCCAAGGGAGGATGTGCCACGTAAGTTGCTTTTAAAGGTTAATACCCATTGATCTATGCCTGTAAGTCCTCTACTATAAATCTGGATGCGTAGATTTTGGTCTGAGCAGACTTTGATTGCCTAGGTACAAAGAAAAAACAGCTGCTCCACCGTATTCGGGCTCGTTTTGCATAAAGGGCACATTGGGTCAGGTGTAACCCTCCGTTTACATAAGTTCTCGTAGTGCATTTTGGTATAGATTCCCTATGAATAATCTGATTTTAGGTAGTGCGCAAATTCCACCTTAAAATATAGAGCTCGGGGTTTTTGGTAAAAAAAATGATACTTGTTGTTGAGTTGTGTTGTTGTCACGTTTCCAGAGTTGATTATGCTAGCTTTTGATTGAATAAGTTCTTGATTTGTTGCCGTGCATATGATTTTATCTTTCTCTCCTATGGAAGGCAGGGGGATAGGCAACATGAATTGTTATACGAGCGACCTAAGTTCATCAATGAAGTTTAACTTGTGAATATGGATTGGCACCCCCACTTGAATTGCCATGACCAAAGCCACTGGTGAACCCCTCACCGTCCGCAGTGGCGGCAAAGGAGGCACGAACGGGCGTAAAGGCCTCGCGTCGTCAGCCACTCGCTCACAGGCTAGCTGGTCAGAGTCCACGATGAACTCCGCTATAGTCAAAGCGAGGGAGTCGCCGTCGGAAAAGAGGATGTAATGCTTATGGGGGCACTGCGGGAGTGAGGAGGGGGTTGGCGGCGAACGGGAAGAAGCAGCCGGGGAGAAAGAGAGAGACAGAGAGGGTGAGGGAGCTGACGGAGGAGAGGGAGGTGGCCTGGCGTCAGAAGGAAAGCCAGCGGACGTCAAAGAAGGTAAGCCAGAGGGAGACGCTGGGATTAGGACACCCATGATAATCATTTTATTTTATTTTTATTTTTATTTTTTATTCTCGAAAATAAATTAGAAAATAAAAATCCGTTTGTAATATAATTTAATTTTTTTTTATCTCTGAGAAAGTTTTTAATCCTAAAATAGGTTTGCAATAAAAATGAGAACAATAAATTTTCTATTTTTCTACTTCTTGAATATAAATATAAATAACAATTCTTTTCATTGCTTGTCCTCGGCATCCCCACTCGTGGCCCATTAATCTCACTAAGTTTACATTAATTTTTCAAATCGTGTCAAAATATAGGAATTGATTTGTTATTTCTAAAAAAAATATCATCCTATTGCAATTAATTTTACCTTGTTTTGTGGAATTTATACTCGATATATTATTGACACCTAAATTTTGGCGATTTGTTTTAGTATTTATTAATTGCATTGAAAAATTAGAGATTAATTTCTAATCTCTTAACAAAAAATTCTTCCATTAAAATTGCATTGCATATAGACATTAAGAGCATTTGCATTACTAGTTTTAAAATTAATTAAAAAATTAAAAAAAAAAATCGAATTTTTCTATAAAAAAAGAGAGAGAAAAGAGAATGGAAAAAACATTGTGGGTCCGGGCCAGGGCTGGGCCTGCCCGGCCCCTTTCTTTTCTTCTTTTCCCTCACGCACGGGCTTGGCCCATTCTTCTTCTTTCATTTTTCTTCCTTTACCGGTCCAGCCCGTCCGCTTTCTTCTCTTGCTCCTTTCTTCTCCACGCGCGGGACCAGCAGCAGAAGTCAAGAGCTGAAAAAGGCAGAAAAAGGCAGCAGAAAGAAAAAATGAAAAAGGGTCACGAGGGGGAGACCAAAAAATAGAAAGGAAAAACCGGAGAGGGGGAGAGCCAAGAGGAGGGAGGCTGTTTTGAAAAAAAAAACAGATCTGAGAGGACGGCGAGAGGACTCCGGAAAACCCGAAAAAAAAAACTAGAGAGAGCGAACCAGAGGGAGGAGGGGAGCTTAAGGGAGCAGCTTGCCGTTGCCGGAGGACCGCCCGCCTGCCGTTGTCCGCCGAAGCTCTTCCCCGAGCGAGGTCCATGCGTCACGTCGCCCGGTCCGCACTGAAGCTCCAAAAGGATCGCCAGGGGATGATGGCTCTCCGAAGAGGAATCTTCAAGCATTTCTTTGGTACCTGAGTGGATTCTGAGGAGTCTCTACTGGGTAGAAGCTCGTGGTTGAAGCTCTCTGGTTCGAGCTTCCTTTCTCGAGTGATAGTTGCCGAAGTTAGAAAGTCAGAGTAGCCCATGAACTGAAGATGAAAGCTTTTGCGGCCTTGAGATAAAGCACAAGCAAGAGAAGAGAGAAAAAGAACCGGGAGAGAGACCGAGGGGATACGAGCGAGAGAAGCGGACGGGGAGAGAGAGAGGACTTCAGTCGACGCCCTCGGCCGCGCGCGAGCTCCTTCCGACGGCTCCTCAGCTGGCATCCTCAAGCTGAACCAGGTAGGCCTCCACCGAGCACCCTTATTCGTTGTTAACGAAGTCGCGGGCCGAAGCTCATGCCGACCAGTTCGCGTGAGCTTCGGCCCCGCCGGTCCCCCCATCGAGCTTTGCTGTATCCCGGTTTGCTTTGTCGAGAGTCTGGTCTCGAGTTCAAGTCCGGTTGAACCAATAATCGCTCTTTTCCATAGCGCACATTAGGTGTTCGATATAATGCTTAGACTAGATCTGAAAAATCTGGTTGGGAATGTCCGTCCTCGACGTGGCTGCTACGTCTATGGACGCCGTTGCCTCCTTCTTTGATCAGGTCGACGCGGGGGAAGCGTCTTTTTGGAGTCATTTTCGGCCAGCATCGGTGTCGGGGCCTGAGTTTTGACCTCGGGTGGCTGTTCGGTCGGTTCAACCGTGAGGGGGTGACGGCGGTGGCTGGCGTCGGTCGGACCGAACGACCGACACCGGCAAAGACTTGCCGTTGCAGCGGTGCCGGCTTCGTTTTTTTAAAATAATTGCAGGAGCTCCGGCGAAGTTGAAGGAGCTGCATGGAGACGATGCATGGGGGAGATGCAGAAACACGCGAAGAGAAGACCAGAAAGAGAAAAAAAATAAAAAATGGGAAAATTTTAAAAATAAGAAAAAAAAGGAAAAAACAAAAAAAGGGCCAAAAATAAAAATAGGGGCTGGGCTGAGAGTGTAGAGCGGGCCTAAGCCTTGCATGGGCCGAATTTAGTTGGGCTGAGACTAAAATTCGAGTGGGCTATTTTCTTTTCTTTTTTTAATTTTTTCCGTGGGCCGATTAAGATTAATTCAAAATGGGCTTTAGTATAGTTTTTTTTAGACCAATTCGGACCATTAGGGTCCGGATCGGTTTATTGGGGCCGGGTCTCTTGACCCGGTCCAAATTATTTTTCATAAAAAAAGGTTAAATTTAAAAAAAAATTCAGAAAATCAAAAATATTAAAAAATCATACAAAATTCTAAAATTCACAAAATGTGTGGAAAAAATTCAGAAAGCTAAAAATTTATAAAAATTTTTGAAAAAATTATTTTTTTAAAATCTAAAATATTAAAATATTAAAAATTCCAAAACAAGAATTTTTTTTTCAAAAATCCCAAATTTATTTTAGAGTTCCATAAAAAGCTCTAAAATAATTCTTGAACAATTTTCTCTTATAAAGAATGTCGGAAAATCATCGGCTTAAAATTGTGCTTAAAATCGAATAAGCCCTCACGGCTTTATCTTAAGGTTTTAATTATCTTCGGATGCAATTACCTTTGGTTGCACGCTTATGATGCAATTATTATGATTTCCCCCTTGGTTTAATTAGGGTTGTCATCTATTTATCTCTTAATGCTATGTGTTTATTTTCTCATGCAATTTATTTAATTTTTTTTTCTTGTTGTTATTTTAATAATTGCGCACTCGCATGATCACCTCACATAGTTGGGCCATTACCATTGATATTGAGGATATTGTCATTTTATCTCAAATTAGTAAAAGAATATAGCAAGTTAAGAAGAGTTTTTTATTTTTTTGTGAGATATATGATTCCATAAGTTTCCAGCAGTTAATACTTATCTTTCTTTTGTCTTGTTTTGTGGAATTTATACCTGATGCATACCATTGATTTCTGAAAGTGAGGTCGATGTTCTTACTCAATTTTACTTGTAGCCAACACTCTAACGTACAATTGATGTCCCTTTGGCCCAATGATGAATTCTTGGGATTCCCACCTATTTTGTGCTCAAAGGGTAGTTGGAAGTCCTTACATTTTCCAATAAATCAACATAAACGGATGTTGTCGAGCCCAATGTATAAAGACTAAATTGACATGGCATTATATGGATCGATATATTTTAAACTAGAATAAATGATTTCAATCCCTTCTCAAACAAAGAAATAAACTTCTCCATGCAAATCCTTGTCAATGCCAACCCGACCTCCACGCCACCATCCCCATCCTTATTCTCCACGAGAGAGATCGAGCACGATTGATCGATGTGCACCATGTAGGCCTTCCTTAGCCTCCCCCACCCAAAGTTTGTGGCGTACACCTTGTGTCTTGGTGACCCAGCCACCGTTACTAAGTTTGTGAAGTCAATTGTATTAAAGACCCTCGTCCATTCCTCCGACCCTCTCAAAGCTCCCCTCGTCCCGATTTCCTTTACTCTCCTCGCTATAACCTTTGCGGCATGCGGAAATCCACTTTTGCTCAGGAGAGTACCTTTCTTCTCTGAGATAATGTTTGGGCTTAAACAGTTCCCAAAGTATGTAGAAGGTATCGAGTATTCGAGCCGGCCCCTACAATCTGCAGGAAAGCAAAAATGACAAAGTTCGCCTTTGTCGCTCTCTGACTGGTCATGACGCCCGCGTTCTTCGTCTTTTAATTGGACGATGCATACCCATACAAACGCACAAGTCACCACAAATGTGGACAAGTGGATCGGATCCGACACCAAGTCGATCGTATCGCTCTTGAGTTGACTCAAGACATGTGCTTTTAGCCCGTCGATGTGAGCCTTTTTAAAGACAAAAGTTGCCCTCACCTTGTCCCCAAGGGCTAGAGGAGCTTCACTTACGCCTGGACTTGGTTTCGAGCCCACAAAACTCCACCAGTCTTTCAAGAATATGGCATCGACCCCATTCAAGTCCTTGATCACTCCTCGGTCGTGGAAAGGACCCAAGTCGTCTGACTCAACACAAGTGGGGTCCCCTCCGGACCTGTGAATGGAGGCCCATGATTTCATGAAGTGAGTAAAGGACCTCCCATCTGCTGCTATGTGGAAGAACCGGACCCCAATGCAAATGCCCTTGTTTGGGAACAAAGTCACCTATATATAAGCCAACAAAATTGATCATAAATTTCCAATTTAATTATTATTCACATAATTTGTATTTTAAGTTAGATCTTTGTTTATCACTCTTGCATACTTATTGATTACACATAATCAAGGAAAATAATATATTGAAGATCACAAACTTTTTTATATATGAATGTCTGAGAAGTGCGCTAAAAACATATGTTGTTGCCAAAAGAGCTCAAGTTATAGCATATCATCGCACTGAATTCATAGATATTCCAAACAGAACTTCCAAAAAATAATAAAACTAATATTAAATTATAAGAAATTTCCTTTTTTTGACATGTAATGACAAGAATTAAGAGCAAGCAAATATCACGCGAGAGCCTGACCGGCACTAACCGACCTGAATCGCCATAAGTGGCCACAAGCGTGCGCCGTTGGACTCACGCGGCGGTGGGAACTGAGGCACCAGAGGGTGTATCAGCGTGGCGTCACGTGGCTCATCGCTGATGAGCTCGGCAAAGTCAGCGGCGGACTCGGCGACGGTAAAGGAGAGGGAGTCACCGTCGGAGTAGAGGATGTGGGGCTTCTGGGGCGGGGCCTGGGGGAGGACGAGGTTGCCGGCGAAGGGGAAGAAGCGGCGGAGACAGAGGGAGAGAGAGCGGACGAGGAGAGGGAGGGTGGTGTGGGCGAAGGAGGAAGGGGACTGAGGGAAATCGTAGAAGAAGAGGCGTTGCATGGGGCAGCAAAAAAGCCAAAGGATGTCGAAGAAGGTGAGAGGGAGAGCGGTGGGCGGGACCGTGTTCGCGGGCGGCGAGACATCGTGACGGTGGAGGATCTTGATTTTCTTCATCGCGTCGGGCTGCGGAGGGGGAGTTGCAGAAGGGAAGGAGGAAGCCATGGAAATAGTGTAATGAGTAACGACGATGGAGTTTGGTCTTGTCTCCGTTTTTTTTCCCTTTTGTTTTTATTCTCTGTTCCATTTTCTGATTATAAAATTTTCCTGGTCAACGGTGATATCACGATGCGATATTTCTTTCCAAATCTAATATGATCTAATTATCAGGATGAATCAGGAAAAGAAAAGGAAGTGATTGATGAATCTAATTTTTATTTTTTTACTTTTTTGTACTATGTCAAATCTATTCATGGACTCTATGTGATGAGACACATAATTCCTTCTTCTTTACATTTTTTTTCCAAAAATTTTCCTGGTCAATGGTGATATTACAACGTGATATTTCATTCCAAATTTAATGGTGTGTTTGTTTTAACAAAAGTAGTTTTTTGGAAAGTGTTTTATGGACTTTCCGCTACTTATTTTTCCAAAAATAATTTGGTCAATGGAAAAAACTTTTTAGTTAACATAATTATTATGTATTATTTTAGGAAAATAAATTCCTATACATGGAAATGGGAAAATACTTTCCCTCTTTATCAAGTTTTTAGGTCATTCCCATTTTATATGTTATTCAATCGTTTTCCAAATGCGATTCAAACGCTTGAAAACATTTTCAATTGCATATCATCAAACATAAAAAAACTAATTATTTTCCATGAAAATGATTTTCTAAAAAATATTTTTAAAAAATGATACGATTTTCACGAAACAAACACATCTTAATATACTAAAATTAGGTTGGGAGGACCAAATAAAGATCCCTAAACCCACGCCCCTTGCATAGATTAGGGCAAGTAACAAGGATATGAATTGAGTTATATCATAAAACCACACGCAATTTTGAACTTTCAGTTCTTGTGCTTGATTTATCCTATTTTGCCCCACCATAAAAACAATTTTATCTTTATTTCCTTATAGCTATGCTGACAATTACTCCTCACACTAAATATTATTTATAATTATTCCGGCTTTCGCCATTATCCCTTTCTTAACTTAAGTGCAATATCCGAACTTGTGTTCTTTGTGGTCCTTACCAACTTGCCCTGTCGGAGTTGCCAAGTTCGGTTGCTTACGGCGACGTCTGACGGATCAATCTTCTGGCTCGTGATTCAGACATCATCCTTACTTTAATCACATTTTATATCCATTCAAGTCGTACCATTCATCCGTATAACTTCACCAATTGAAAAAGATATCGTTCTTATAGGGGGGAGAACCCCTGCTGCCGATCGTTGCGGTCCACGAGAGAAGCAAGGGAAGGTCCCCAAAAAGCACCAACCTTTATCGAATCTCGCAAAGAACACACGTGCAAGAAATGGCGATAAGACAGCACGATGGTCCCGTGCGCCTTCCTCTGTCCTCCCTCGCGATAAGACAGCACGATGGAGCAGAACCCAGAGTTCCTTTCGTTGACTTGTCTTTTTCTGGCAGGTCCTGATTATGATTTCCAACTGATCCCCTGTCGCCTGATTTATCAAACTCGTGTTCCTCGCGAGCCTCAGGGTGTTTGAGTTCATGCATGGCAAAGAAGCTTTGAATCAGTCGATTTTGATGATTCTAATGTCCATTGAATCAGTATTAATCGTTTGTTCACGGCATAATTAAAAGCTGTAATTGCATTGGCCACATATGTCCTACGAAAAATATGGGAATTAATTTAACTCTTCTTCAAATTCAGCAATGATTTTTTTTTTTTTCGGGCCCATTTAGTTTTAGACATTTCCAAATGCTATTTTTGAATTCATGCATAACAAAGATACTTTGAGTTGTGGATTATCTTCATTTAATCTTGCTGTATTTATATTCATTTTTGAGCATGTCAATATATATCAATCGATTAGTTATTTTCAAAAACTTTTCTATTATAATTATTTAGTTTATATTATAAAAATTGGGGACGTGGTTAGACCACTTCTTTCTATCTAATATTTGAAAAAGATTATGGCAAGTAGGTTGGAACGATTCGTCTCTTTATAAGTGGAATTTGTAATTCTATAAATTCTTAGTTCATGCTTATCTTTCTTTTGCCTTGTTCTTGAGGAATTTAAAGTCGATACGAGCCATTAATTTTGGACTTGAGGTCGATATCCTTACTCATTTTCACTTTTTTTTTGGTAAAAAAAAGCTCGTATCATTTCGTGCCAGTAGAGTAGGAGAACAATATAGGTGGGCTTTGGTAAAAGAACATTCAAAAGAGGTTGAGGGGGGCTTGAAACCTAATTCAAAGAGAGGGAATCACAGAGTTGGGCTTTAACGAAACAACTTGCACCTTTATTTAGGGCTTTGAAGCAATGGGTCAAACGCAATTATGGTAAATTAGAGAGCAAGCCTTGACTCTCTTTGATAAGCACACCGACAATAGCTCATTCTCTCACAAATCTCAAACCCTCAACAATAGCTCGAGTTTCCGCATGACCTCCAAATTTTGCCTTCATCGCACAGGTGAAACCTTTGATTGGTACACCAAAAGGGTCTCTGCACACTCCGGCTATAGCTCCGTTAGTTGTTATGGCAATGAAAGAACTATCTACATTAATCTTGATAGACCCTAAGTACAGGAGGATCCAAATCGAGGGGAACATGCGATCTCTCAATAGATTTTTCTTCTGATATGAGTTTCAAGTTCAAAAATTTCCATGCAATGCAAGTGCTTCAGCTACAAATAGACACTAGTATTTCAAAAATTGACATTTATGTTGGGACCATGCTTGAACTACCCTTTCAAGACAATTTCCTTTCCTATCTCTAACATGAGTTTTTTTTCCCTCTTTCTAATTTCATGTTCAACCTGGCTAGTATCCATACAAACATCAATTTGTTGAAGCACCCCAATATGAGAGTATACTCATGTATTTTCTCGTTTTATCTATTTGTGGGACTCTCAATGCTCGAGCCATGCTTCTTCTGAGATTTTGGGGGCATCTTGAGCTAAAGAAAATTCCTAATTTATTGGAGTTGATAGCATGACCAATAACAAGATAGTGTCAGATCAATATATCGGTAAGATTTTGGCATTCACTTATCTTTGGGTAGTGTCTATCCAACTTAATTCCTTTCACCCTACCCTCTTCATTTGCTTTTTCAAAGGAAAGGACATCAGCCGCAAGTATGAATGGGTAAGGAAAGAGAGGTCACTTTGTTGGATTTCTCGCGAAGGTTGGGAATAAGGCAAAGGTTCACCATTGAACTTCACATTAAATGAGATGATAGTTGCACATTTCATGATCCCCAAGACCCATTTCCTACAAAAACCCAACTACAACATACAAGCTTTAAAGAACTCCCATTCAATCATAAACTTAAAATATGTGTCTAATTCCAACACCATGTGGAATTTTTTACTCTTATCCTGATCTATAGCTAATGGAGCACCTGTTGCATAATCAAAATATCAATGAAAAGATGTGCAACAATTGAACATATATTTATTCCCTTTTGGCCTATTGATAAGTTATTGAGATTTTCGCCAATTTGTGCTTCAAATTTGGTGGGAAGTCCTCAAATTTGTCAATAGACTAAGGTACAATGACTAATGTCATTACATAAAAAATGGAAGGACTAAATTTTAAATTGGCAGTGCTATATGGACCAAATGTATATCAAAGTCACATAATTGATTTTAATCCCATTTCGAACAAAGTAATGAACTTCTCCATGCAAGTCCTAGTCAATGCCAACTCAACCTCTATACCGCCGTCGCCATTTCTACTCTATGTGAAAGCGATCCCCCCAAGTGAGTCCATGCACACGACGTTGCTCTTGGTTGGCCTCCCCCACCCAAAGTCCGTGTCGTACACCTTCAATCTTGGTGACCCAGCCGCTACCACTAAGTCCTCAAAGTTAATTTCTTTATGGTCCTTGATCCATTCCCTCAATGCTATCGATCCTCCCCTAGTGTTCACTTCCTTGACTGCCCTCCCAATTGCCCTCGTGGCATGTGCAATTCCACTTATGTCCAAGAGCACATTTCTCTTCTTCGAGAGATAATGTAGGTCCAGACAATTTCCAAAATATGTCAAAGGTATCGAGTATGCAAGTCGATTCCTACAATCTACCGGAAAGCCAAAATAACAGAGTTTGTCCTTGACACTCTCTGATGAGGATTGGTCATGAAGTTCATGTTCTTTTTCTTTCGATTTGATCATGCATACCCATACGAAAGCGCACGTCACCACAAATGTTGATAGGTGGATTGGCTCCAACATCGAATCGATGTCGTTGTTCTCGAGTTGACTCAAGACTTGCGCTTTTAGCCCGTCGATGTGAGCCTTTTTAATGACAAACGTTGCCCTCACCTTGTCCCCAACAGCCAAAGGAACTTCGCTAAATAGGCACGGGCTTGGGCTCGAGCCCACACGACTCCACCAGTATTTCAAGAACATGGGCTCGAGCCCATTCAAGTCCTTGATCACTCCTCGATCGTGGAAAGGATCCAAGTCTCCCAACTCAATGCAAGTGGGGTCCCCTCCAGACCTGTGAATGGAGGCCCACGATTGCATGAAGTGACTGAGCGACCTCCCATCTGTTGCTATGTGTAGGAATCGGACCCCAATGCAAATGCCCTTGTTTGGGAACAAAGTCACCTATATAATAAGACAACAAAATCTATCATGAATTTCGAATTTACTTTATATTCACATAACTGGTATTTTAAGTTAGATCTTTGTTTATTACGCTTGCATACTTATTGATTACACATAATCGAAGAAAATAATATATTGAAGATCACAAACTTTTTTATATATGGATGTCTGATAAGTATGCTAAAAACATATGTTGTTACCAAAAGAGCTCGAGTTATAGCATATCATTATTATCACACTGAATTCATAGATATTCCAAAACAGAACTTCCAAAAAAAATAACACTAATATTAAATAATAAGAAATTTCCTTTTTTGGGCCTGTAATGACAAGAATTAACAACAAGCAAATATCATGCGAGAGCCTGAACATCACTAATCGACCTGAATCGCCATAAGTGGCCACAAGCGTGCGCCGTTGGACTCACGCGGCGGTGGGAACTGAGGCACCAGAGGGTGTATCAGCGTGGCGTCGCGGGGCTCGTCGATGATGAGCTCGGCAAAGTCAGCGGAGGACTCGGCGACGGTAAAGGAGAGGGAGTCACCGTCGGAGTAGAGGATGTGGGGCTTCTGGGGCGGAGCCTGGGGGAGGACGAGTCTGCCGGCAAAGGGGAAGAAGCGGCGGAGACAGAGGGAGAGAGAGCGGACGAGGAGCGGGAGGGTGGTGTGGGCGAAGGAGGAAGGGGACTGCGGGAAATCGTAGAAGAAGAGGCGTTGCATGGGGCAGCAAAAAAGCCAAGGGATGTCGAAGAAGGTGAGAGGGAGAGCGGTGGGCGGGACCGTGTTCGCGGGCGGCGAGACATCGTGACGGTGGAGGATCTTGATTTTCATCATCGCGTCGGGCTGTGGAGGGGGAGTTGCAGAAGGAAAGGAGGAAGCCACGGAAATAGTGTAATGAGTAACGACGATGGAGTTTGGTCTTGTCTCCGTTTTTCTTTCCTTTTGTTTTTTTTCTGATCCATTTTCTGATTATAAAATTTTCCTGGTCAACGGTGATATCACCATGTGATATTTCTTTCCAAGCCTAATATGATCAAATTATCACGATGAATAAGGAAAGGAAAAGGAAGTGATTGATGAATCCAAATTTTTTTTTTTACTCTTTTGTATACTATCAATTTTATCCATGGACTCTATGTGATGAGATACATAATTCCTTCTTCTTTATAAGTTTTTTCCAAAAATTTCTTGGTCAACGGTGATATTACGATGTAATATTTCTTTCCAAACCTAATATGATCTAATTATCACGATGAATCAAAAAAAGAAAAGGAAGTGATTGATGAATCCAATTTTTCTTTTTTTACTCTTTTGTACACTGTCAATTATATCTATGTACTCTATGTGATGAGACACATGATTCTTTCTTCTTTACAAATTTTTTAAAAAAATTTCCTCATCAATGATGATATTACGACATGATATTTCTTTCCAAATCTAATATGATCTAATTATCACAATAAATCAGGAAAAGAAAAGTAAATGATTGATGAATCCAATTTTTCTTTTTTAACTCTTTTGTACGCTGTCAATTCTATCTATGGACTCTATGTGATGAGTTATGTGATTACTTCTTCTTTACAAATTTTTTCAAAAATTTTCTATTCAATGATGATATTACAACGTGATATTTCTTTCCAAACCTAATATGATCTAATTATCACAATGAATCAGGAAAAGAAAAGGAAGTGATTGATGAATCCAATTTTTCTTCTTTTACTCTTTTGTACACTGTCAATTTTATCTATATACTCCATGTGATCAGACATGTGATTCCTTCTTCTTTACAAGTTTTTTCAAAAAAAATTGCGAACAAAGATGAGTGTGTATTTAAAGATTTTAGAGAGAAAATCATACACACTTGGTCGAAAAAGAAAGAATAAACAAAAATTACGTGTAAATAATATAAAGGGAAACCTTTCTCATTTATACTCTCTCACTCTTTATAAAAGTTGGATATAATCACAATTAATTGAACCCGAAATAAATCCTTATAAAAAAGGTGAAAATATTTCTACAAAACAAAGAGCTAGGTAGATCCGTCCAATTGTGGATTAGGTTGGGTTTGGTTTAAATTGGTAAAAGATGTGTTTGATCTAGGCGGCTCAATTTAATGTACACTAACCCATTTTTAGCAACATAGTTTTAGCGATTCACATCTAATACAACTAGATCCAATTCGATCCAAGCTTTAATTCTTAGCAAATTTCCCCCTTAAATGGGTTTTTTCTTGAGGCAATTTGAATTGGATCCATGAGGACTATGGGTCCGCAATTGCTAATCTACAACTTTGGGCTGAAGGAATGATGATCGTTAACATGGCACTATGATTAAATGTGTTAAAAGGGATTTTTTTTTGGACTCACCAGAATCCATGATTAATCGAGCTTTATTTTATTAGACATACTCCAAACTTATGTATTAAATATCTGACAACCTATACCCAACCCACTAAAATATGGGTTGATGACCCATTTTGCCACATCTAGCTTTTAGATTGATTAAACGAAGGTACACCTTCAATAAACTAAATGCTAGAAGTAGGTTGGGAGGACCAAATAAAGATCCCTAAACCCACTTCCCTTGCATAGATTGGGGCAAGTATTAAGGATATGAATTGAGTCACATCACAAAACCGCACGCAGCTTTGAACTTTCAGTTCTTATGCTTGATTTGTCCTATTTTTCCCCACCATAAAAACAAAATTATCTTATTTTCCTTATAGTTATTCTAAACATTATTCATAATTATCACGGCTTTCGCCATTATCCCCCTCTTGATTTAAGCACAAGATCCCAATTTGTTTTCTTTGTGGTCCTTATCAACTTGGCCCATCGGAGTTGCCAAGTTCGGTTGTTGACGGCGACGTGGACGGATCAATCTTCCCACTTGTAATTCGGACATCATCCTTACTCTAATCATGTTTGATATCCATTCAAGTCGTACAAGTCATCCAAAACCTCAGTAACTGAAAAAGATCTCGTTTTTATAGTGGGGAGAACCCCTGCTGACGATCGTTGCGGTCCACGAGAGAAGCAAGGGAAGATCCCCAAAAAGCGCCAACCTCTATCGAATCTCGCAAAGAACCCGTGTGCAAGAAATGGCGATAAGACAGCACGACGGTCCCCTGCGCCTTCCTCTGTCCTCCCTTGCGGCTTCCCACCTTCGCATTCCGTGTGCTCTTCTTCCGTGAAAACGCACCTCGTCCCTGTTGGGCGCTCAGAGTTTTCCCGCTATTCGGAACTCTTCTTGGTTCGCCCCCTTGGCACTCTCTCTGCTCCGGTGGAAAGAAATCTCTCTCGGCTTCACTCAAAGTCTCTAGTTTTTGGATCAGGCGGCGAAAGGAGCGTGTTTGGTTAGTGGGTTGCGTTAACGGAGTGAATCTTGGATGATTCGGAGATCCGAACTCTCGGCAATCTGATTCGCCCACAACCATACTTGTTAAGAGTTAGAATGCCCAGGTTAGATTTTGTCTGTTATGGAGCTGATCACAAGCTTTTCCTGTTGCTGAATTCCCGGCAGAAAAAATGTTAGCTTTTTCACCTTTCCCTACGGTCGATGCGACAGCCGGATCAAATTAAAAGGAATATGGAACAGAACCCCGAGTTCCTTTTCTTGATGTATCTTTTTCTGGCAGGTCCTGATTATGATTTTCAACCGATCCCCTATCGCCAGATTTATCAAACTCGTGTTCCTCGCGAGCCTCAGGGTGTTTGAGTTCATGCATGGCAAAGAAGCTTTGAATCAGTTGATTTTGATTATTCTAATTTCCATTGAATCAGTATTAATCTTTTGTTCACGCCATAATTAAAAGCTGTTATTGCATTGGCCATGTATGTCCTACAAAAAAGATGGGAATTAATTTAACTCTTCTTCCAATTCAACCATATTTTTTTTTTTTTTTTCTGGCGCATTTGGTTTTAGATATTATCAAATGTTATTTTTGAATTCATGCATAGCAAAGATACTTTGAGTTGCGGATTATCTTCATTTAATGTTGCCGTGTTTACATTCATATTTTAGCATTTCAATATATTTCAATTGATTAGTTATTTCCAAAAAATTTCCTATTATAATTATTTAGTTTATATTATAAAAGTTGGGGATGTGCTTAGGCCACTTCTTTCTATCTAATATTTGAAAAAGATTAGGACATGTAGGTTGCAAAGATTCCCCTCTTTATCGGTGAAAATTATAATTCTATAAATTCTTTTGTTCATGCTTATGTTTCTTTTGCCTTGTTCTTAAGGAATTTAAAGTCGATACGACCCATTAATTTTGGAACTGAGGTCAACATCCTTACTCATTTTCACTTTTTTTTGGGTAAAAAATGCTCATATCATTTTGTGCCAGTAAAGTAGGAGAACAATATAGGTGGGCTTCGGAAAAAAGAACATTCAAAAGAGGTCGAGGGGGGCTTGAAACCTAATTCAAAGGAAGGGAATCACATAATTGGGCTTTAACGAAATAACCTGCACCTTTATTTAGGGCTTTGAAGCAATGGGTCAAACGCAATTATGGTAAATTGGAGACCAAGCCTTGACTCTCTTTGATAAGCACACTGACATCCACGGAACAAGATTTGTGCCCAAGATTAATTGAACTAAAATAAGGTTGTCAAGAGTCCACGGTCAAGACTCAATCTCTCTCCTCTTTGCTCATTCACTCACAAACCTCAAACCCTCAACAATAGCTCGAGTTTCCGCATGGACTCCAAATTCTGCTTTCATCGCATAGGTGAAACCTTTGATCGGCACACCAAAAGGGTCTCTGTGCACTCCGGCTATAGCTCTGTTAGTTGTTCTGGCAATGAAAGAACTATCTACATTAATCTTGATAGACCCTAAGTATAGGAGGATCCAAATCAATGGGAAGATGCGATCTCTCAATGGATTTTTCTTCTGATATGAGTTTCAAGTTCAAAAATTTCCATGCAATGCAAGTGCTTCAGCTACAAATAGACACTGGTATTTCAAAAATCGACATTTTAGATTGGGGCCATGCTTGAACTACCCTTTCAAGACAGTTTCCTTTCCTATCTCTAACATGAGTTTTTTTCCCTCTTTCTAATTCCATGTTCACCTTGGCTAGTATCTATGCAAACATCAGTTTGTCGAAGCACTCCAATATGAGAGTATACTCGTGTATTTTCTCGTTTTATCTATTTGTGGGACTTTTAACGCTTGAGCCACGCTTCTTCTTAGATTTTGGGGGCATCTTGAGCTAAAGAACATTCCTAATTTATCAGTGTTGATAGCATGACCAATAACAAGACAGTTTTTGTTCAATATATCGGTAAGGCTTTGGCATTCACTTATCTTTGGGTAGTGTCTATCCAACTTAATTCCTTTCACTCTACCCTCTTCATTTGCTTTTTCAAAGGAAAGGACATTAGATGCAAGTATGAATGGGTAAGGAGAGGGAGGTCACTTTGTTGGATTCCTCACGAAGTTTGGAAATAAGGCAAAGGTTCACCATTGAACTTCACACTAAATGAGACGATAGTTGCACATTTCATGATCCCCAAGACCCATTTCCTACAAAAACCCAACTACAACATACAAGTTTCCAAGAAGTCCCATTCAATCATAAACTTAATATATGTGTCTAATTCTAGCACCGCATGGAATTTTTCTCTTTCCTTGGTCTATAGCTGACGGAGCACCTCGTGCATAATCAAATTATCAGTGAAAAAATGTGCAACAATTGAACATATATTTATTTCCTTTTGGCCTAGTGATAAGTTCTTGAGATATTTGCCGATTTGTGCTTCAAATTTGGTGGGAAGTCATCAAATTTGTCAATAGACTAAGGTACAATGACTAATGTCATTACATCAAAAATGGAAGGACTAAATTTTAAATTGGCAGTGTTATATGGACCAAAGTATATCAAAGTCACATAATTGATTTTAATCCCATTTTGAACAAAGTAATGAACTTCTCCATGCAAGTCCTAGTCAATGCCAACTCGACCTCTATACTGCCATTGCCATTTCTACTCTCTGCGAGAGCAATCCACCGAAATGAGTCCATGCACACCACGTTGCTCTTGGTCGGCCTCCCCCACCCAAAGTCCGTGTCATACACCTTCAATCTTGGTGACCCAACCACTACCACTAAGTCCTCAATGTCAATTTCTTTTTGTCCTTGATCCATTCCCTCAATGCTATCGATCCTCCCATGGTGTTCACTTCCTTGACTGTCCTCCCAATTGCCCTCGCGGCATGTGTAATTCCACTTATGTCCAAGAGCGCATTTCTCTTCTCCGAGAGACAATGTATGCCTAGACAATTTCCGAAATATGTCGAGGGTATCGAGTATGCAAGTCGGTTCCTACAATCTGCTGGAAAGCGAAATAACGAGTTTGTCCTTGACACTCTCTGATGAGGATTGGTCATGAAGTTCATGTTCCTTTTCTTTTGATTTGATCATGCATACCCATACGAAAGCGCACGTCACCACAAATGTCGATAGGTGGATTGGCTCCGACACCGAATCGATGTCGTTGTTCTCGAGTTGACTCAAGACTTGCACTTTTAGCCCGTCGATGTGAGCCTTTTTAAAGACAAAGGTTGCCCTCACCTTGTCCCCAACAGCCAAAGGAGCTTCGGTTAGGCTTGGGCTTGGGCTTGAGCCCACACAACTCCACCTAGTATTTCAAGAATATGGGCTCGAGCCCATTCAAGTCCTTGATCACTCCTCGGTCGTGGGAAGGATCCAAGTCTCCCAACTCAATGCAAGTGGGGTCTCCTCTGGACCTGTGAATGGATGCCCACGATTTCATGAAGTGACTGAACGACCTCCCATCTGTTGCTATGTGTAGGAATCGGACCCCAATGCAAATGCCCTTGTTTGGGAACACAGTCACCTATATAATAAGACAACAAAATCTATCATAAATTTCAAATTTAATTTTTATTTACATAACTGGTAATTTAAGTTAGATCTTTGTTTATCACCCTTGCATACTTATTGATTACACATAATCGAGGAAAGTAATATATTGAAGATCACCAACTTTTTTATATATGTATGTTTGACAGGTGCGACTAAAAACATATGATGTTTTCAAAAGAGCGCAAGTTATAGCATATCATTATTATCACACTGAATTCATAGATATTCCCAAACAGAACTTCAAAAAAAAAATAACACTAATATTAAATAATAAGAAATTTCCTTTTTTGTCATATAATGACTAGAATTAAGAACAAGCAAATATCATGCGAGAGCCTGACCATCACTAACCGACCTGAATCGCCATAAGTGGCCACAAGCGTGCGCCGTTGGACTCACGCGGTGGCGGGAACTGAGGCACCAGAGGGTGTATCAGCGTGGCGTCGCGTGGCTCGTCGCTGATGAGCTCGGCAAAGTCAGCGGCGGACTCAGCGACGGTCAAGGAGAGGGAGTCACCGTCGGAGTAGAGGATGTGGGGCTTCTGGGGCGGGGCCTGGGGGAGGACGAGGTTGCCGGCGAAGGGGAAGAAGCGGCGGAGACAGAGGGAGAGAGAGCGGACGAGGAGCGGGAGGGTGGTGTGGGCGAAGGAGGGAGGGGACTGAGGGAAATCGTAGAAGAAGAGGCGTTGCATGGGGCAGCAAAGAAGCCAAGGGATGTCGAAGAAGGTGAGAGGGAGAGCAGCGGTCGGCACCGTGTTCGCGGGCGGCGAGACATCGTGACGGTGGAGGATCTTGATCTTCATCATCGCGTCGGGCGGCGGCGGCGGAGTTGCAGAAGGGAAGGAGGAAGCCATGGTGATAGGGTAATGAGTAACGACGATGGAGTTTGGTCTTGTCTCCGTTTTTCTTCCCTTTTGTTTTTTTTTTTCTGTTCCATTTTCTGATTATAAAATTTTCCTGGTCAATGGTGGTATCACGACGTGATATTTCTTTCCAAATCTAATATAATCTAATTATCACGATGAATTAGGAAAAGAAAAGGAAGTGATTGATGAATCCAATTTTTCTTTTTTTACTTTTTTGTACGCTATCAATTCTATTTATGGACTCTATGTGATGAAATACATGATTCCTTATTCTTTACAAATTTTTTCAGAAAATTTCTTGGTCAACGGTGATATTATGACATGATATTTCTTTCCAAACCTAATATGATCTAATTATCACAATTAATGAGGAAAAGAAAAGGAAGTGATTGATGAATCCAATTTTTCATTTTTTAGTCTTTTGCAAGATTTCAATTCTATCCATGTACTCTATGTGATGAGACACGTGATTACTTCTTTACAAGTTTTTTCAAAAAAAATTGCGAACAAAGATGAGTGTGTATTTAAAGATTCTAGAAAGAAAGTCATACACACTTGGTCGAAAAAGAAAGAATAAACAAAAATTACATGTAAATAATACAAAGGGAAACCTTTCTCATTTATACTCTCTCACTCTTTATAAAAGTTGGATATAGTCACATTTAATTGAACCCACAATAAACCCTTATAAAAAAGGTGAAAATATTTCTACAAAACAAAGAGCTAGGTAGACCCATCCAATTGTGTATTAGATCGGGTTAGGTTTAAATTGGTAAAAGATGTGTTTGATCTAGACTGCTCAATTTAATCTACACTAACCCATTTTTAGCAACATAGTTTTAGCAATTCACATCTAATACAACTAGATCCAATTCGATCCAAGCTTTAATTCTTAACAAATTTCCCCCTTAAATGGGTTTTTCTTGAGGCGATTTGAAATGGACCCATCAGGACTATGGATCTGCAGTTGTTGATTTACAACTTTGGGCTGAAGGGATGATGATTGTTAACATTGCACTTTGATTAAATGTGTTGGAAGGGATATTTTTTGGACTCACCAGAACCCATGATTAATCAAGCTTTATTTTATCGGGGGGAGAACCCCTGGCTGCCGATCGATGCGGACCACGAGAGAAGTAAGGGAAGATCCCAAAAAGCGCCTACCTTTATCGAATCTCGCAACGAACCCGTGCGCGAGAAATGGCGATAAGATGGCGCGACGGTCCCCTGCGCCTTCCTCTGTCCTCCCTCGCGGCTTCCCACCTTCGCATTCCGAGTGCTCTTCTTTCGTGAAAACGCACCTCGTCCCTGTTGGGCACTTAAGAGTTTTCCCGCTGTCTAATTCCAGCATCGCATGGAAACTTTTACTCTTTTCCTGATATATAGCTGACGAAGCACCCCCTACATAATCAAAATATCAGTATAAAAATGTGCAACAATTGAACTAATATTTATTTCCTTTTGGCCTGGTGATAAGTTCTTGAGATTTTCGTCAATTTGCGCTTCAAATTTGGTGGGAAGTCCTCAAATTTGTCAATAGACTAAGGTACGTCGACTAATGTCATTACATCCAAAATGGAAGGACTAAATTTGAAATTGGCATTGTATTATATGGACCAAATGTATATCAAAGTCACATAATTGATTTTAATCCCATTTCGAACAAAGCAATGAACTTCTCCATGCAAGTCCTCGTCAATGCCAACTCGACCTCTATACCGCCATTGCCATTTCTACTCTCTGCGAGAGCGATCGCCCCAAATGAGTCTATGTGCACCACGTTGCTCTTGGTCGGCCTCCCCCACCCAAAGTCCGTGCCGTACACCTTCAATCTTGGTGACCCGGCCACTATCACTAAGTCCTCAATGTCAATTACTTTCCGGTGCTTGATCCATTCCCCCAATCCTGTTGATCCTCCCTTGATCTTCACTTCCTTAACTGTCCTCCCAATTGACCTCGCGGCATGTGTAATTCCACTTATGTCCAAGAGCGCATTTCTCTTCTCTGAGAGACAATGTATGCCTAGACAATTTCCGAAATATGTCGAGGGTATCGAGTATGCGAGTCGATACCTGCAATCTTCCGCAAAGCAGAAATAATAGAGTTTGTCCTTGACACTCTCTGATGAGGATTGGTCATGAAGCTCATGTTCCTTTTCTTTCGATTTGATCATGCATACCCATATGAAAGCGCACGTCACCACAAATGTCGATAGGTGGATTGGCTCCAACTCCGAATCAATATCGTTGTTCTCAAGTTGACTCAAGACTTGCACTTTTAGCCTGTCGATGTGAGCTTTTCCAAGGGCAAATGTTGCTCTCACCTTGTCCCCAACAGAAAGAAGAGCTTCTCTTGGGCTCGGGCTTGCCACCCAACTCCACCAGTCTTTCAAGAATACGGACTCGAGCCCATTCAAGTCTTTGATCACTTCTCGGTCATGGAAAGGACTCGAGTAATTGGGGTCAACACAAGTGGGGCCTCCTCCGCACCTATGAATGGTGGCCCATGATTTCATGAAGTGATTGAAGGACCTTCCATCTGCCGCCACATGGAGGAACTGGACCCCAATGCAAATGCCCTTGTTTGGGAATAGAGTCACCTAAGTCATTATCCAACAAAATTCAGGAGAAAAGACATTACAAATACCTTAATTTTCATATGGTACTCACCGTAATATCAAAAAATTTTAGACAATCACTTGAGTGTCACATCAGCCAAAAAACGATTACTTATGTGTCTTTGGCGATATATTCCGATAAAAAGTCCAACGTTTCTTTTAATGAATTTCTAAGTTGAACATGACTTCTTTTACCAAGAGTTCTAGTCTTTAAGTGGACAAAGGATGAGACGACATGGCATGTAAATGACTAAAATGATGCCACTTTGTTTAAGAAAAAGCACATTCTCACTCTCAAGTCTCAAGTTTATTCAATGATGGTACTTAAATGTTTTACACATTTGTCGCCGCTGCTATCGAGGGTGATCATAGCAGTGAATATTCCATCTTTCAAGCACTCTCACGTGATCAGAGGGTGTGTTGCTTTCACTATTATCAACTCCCAAAGTTAGACATCTCTAGCGCCTCTCTCAATGCATTGTACCTGGACATGGACTAGATCCATCAAATGAATAAGTCGAATCGAGTTTGGATAAGATCAAGTTGAAAATGATCCGACCCAAATAGACTTATTTTCATGCAATGCAAATCTAATTATTCATATCCGACCTTAATCCATATTGTTAAAATACTTATATATTTAAAAATCTAGGAAAATCTATACCCAAATTGAGGTGAATAGGGGTGAGATCGAAAGAGGGTGAGAGAGAATGAAGAGAGAACTGTAGAAGTCAGTTGGGTCTAAATGAATTATAATATAAACTTATTTATAATTCATTTAACACCAATACTATTTTTAAACTCATATACTAATATAACCAACAATTTAACCCATCATATATGGGTTAACAAATTGATTTATGACCCATTTTGATTGATTTAACATTGATTGCCTTATAACTGCCAATCTGATCTTGTTCACAAACTTCACAAATTTGAACAAGAAGGTCAAAAATGACTTCAACTACGTGATCCTACTACGAAGTGTGCAATATAGGAAGTTATGGATTTTGAGAGATTGCAGGATTAGGATTGCTAAAAAGAAGATAATTTTGGGATTAGGGTTTTAAGAACAAAATGATTTTAATGAATTTATTCTCAGTTCATCAATTTCGAGAAAATAAATGGAAGATGACATTGTCTAACTCTTATTTGTTGACTTGACTTTGAAGGCAACCATATTGGACCATTTATTTTAAAATAATACCACATTGGACTAATTATCTTAAAATAATGCCACATTGAATTTTTCAATCACTCAAACCACCCATAGCACTAAATGATTAATCTTTTGCCAAACAGGCACTCAATTAATCATTCGAATTTTTTTATAACAAACTGAGCATTATACAAAAATTATGACATTTATAATGTCATTTTCCCAAAATCCACCATAAATTTTGATTTTAATGTTTATTTGAAAAAACTGGTTTTTTGAGTTAGATATTTGTTTATCATCTCACATTTTTTGCCCCATATTTAGTAAGGAAATGTTTTGATTTTCAATATACTGATTACATGTAACATGAAGAAGACAATTTATTGGAGACCCAATTTTTGTTTTTATATGAGTGTTTAACAAGCATCTTGATGTCACTCGTTTCAAAATCCTTATCATTTAATTACAATGTAACGATTACACATAAAACAAGAAAGATAATGCATTGGACATGATAAACTTTCTTTACATGAATAATTAATGAGTGCCCTTGAAACATTTATTAATAAAATCCTTATCATAATCTACGTCAGTTCTCATAAACACGTCAATTTCTCATTTCACTAGTCCATCTCTCTTTTTTGGCCAAACAAAATACCTCATTTTATTGCTTCAAACTTGGAACAGTACCAGAGTTTCATCTCTAAGTATCATTTTAACCAAAACTTGCAAATATGAACCTTCGTTCAAATGTCAATTTGCACACATCAACACGAGGCTTAACATATATTCCTCATTATGTATATTAGATCTAAACGATGGCATCCCCTTTAAACCTCGGACTCTCTTCTTATAATTACTCCTCTTTCATCTTTTCATCATTTTATATGGTCTGCAAACTCAAATTACGCTAAAAACAAATATCTCCCTTATCCTTACATCTGCATCATATGACTTTCTTGCGAGTGCTGTATCTTTGCTTTCTAACTCTCAAATTGCATTACCTTTGTCACGCAATAAAAAAAGTACAATATTCTTGCCAAATGAGCTCAAGTCATAGCATGGCATTATTATAATGTATTCATGACTGGCCAGACAAACCTTCCCGTTGGTTAGCTAAAAAGATGTCAATACTAAATATATAGATTCGACTATGTTTGCTTCATAAAAATTAAATTATTGAAAGAACATTTTCTTAAATTGGCTTAAGAAAATGGTGAACAAAAAAAAATGTTTTTATCATTTACGAATAAAAATATTTATATATAAATTATTATCAATAATAAAATAATTTTTATAAAAAAATATTTAATTATTTTTTAAAATTTCTCTTTTCTTCATAAAAAAAAAATGGAGCCTAGTATTAAAGAATTAAGGATAAGCAAGTCCGAACAGCATTCATGAATGGGAGAGCCAGACCATCGTCAACTGACCTGGATCGCCATAATGGGCCCTACACGTGTGCCATTGGAGACTTGCGGAGGCCGCAGCTGAGGCAGCAGAGGGTGTATCAGCGTGGCTTCGCGCGCCTCGTCGCTAACGAGCTCGGCGAAGTCGGCAGGGGACTCGGCGACGGTCAACGAGAGGGAGTCGCCGTCAGAGTAGAGGATGTGGGGCTTCAAGGGCGGCGCCAGAGGGAGGACGAGGCTGGCGGCGAAGGGGAAGAAGTGGCGAAGACAGAGGGAGAGAGAGCGGAGGAGGAGCGGGAGGGTGGCCTGAGCGAAGGAGGGAGAGGATTGAGAGGATTCGTAGAAGAAGAGGCGTTGCACGGGGCAGCAGGGAAGAAATGGGATGTCGAAGAAGGTGAGAGGGAGAGCGGTTGGTGAGACTGAGTTCGCGGGCGGCGAGACATCGTAGCGGCGGAGGATCTTGATCTTCATCATCTCGTCCGACGGGGAAGGGAAATTTCGTGGGAGGAAGCTACATAGGCAGGCTGTTGATTGATTTTATCCCTTGTTTAAAAGGCGATGATGTATGACCCGCTACCGTTCATAGATTTGTGCGGATAGTGGAGATGATGATTGAATTATATTGCATTTGCCTTCGAAATTGGCTCTCCCCGTCTCTCGCTTCATTTAATGAGAGTAGAAGCGGACAAATGAAAGCAGTTGTGCGTGCTAAAACGAGAGAGAGAGAGAGAGAGAGAGAGAGAGAGAGAGCGGGCGGCAAATGGGGCGGGGGGGGAGGCAAAGGACATGCCATTTAATGAAGAGAGAGAGGTGAGGCGAAAATTTGACCCAAAAGAATTGTGGCCCTAGCTGCACGCGTCAATTTCTCATTGGTGCCGACACACAGTGACTTAGGCTGCGCATAGTAACCATTCTATTTCTGTTTCTGGAATAGAAATCCGTTTAAAAAAAATTTCATTTCTATTTTTGGAACAAATTTCTATTCCAGAAATAGGTTTGGAACAGAAATCAGAAACAAAATGTTTTTACTTTTCTATTTCTGAAACAGAAATAAAAAATTGGTTTTCTCTTTCTTACTCCTCACTCGAAGAAATTTTTTTCCGTCCGTCACTCACCACCACCACCACCACCACCACCACCACCACCCCTGCCCACTGCCGGCCCTCGGCCGTCGCCGCCATTCGCCGTCGTCCATTGCCCATCCTCCGCCGCCTTCCGGTCGCCGTCCGCGGCCGGTGACCGGCGACAGGCGACAGGTGGCCAACGACCGACGACAAACGGCCGACAACCGGTGGCCGGCGACCGGCGCCGCCGTCGGACGTCGTCGGCTGGCGGTCGCCATGCACCGGGTGCCGGTCGGCGGTCGCCGTGTGCCGGGTGCCGCGGTCGCCGTGTGCCGGGTGCCGCCGATCTCCGGTCTCCGGTCTCCGGTTGCCGATCGCCGGTCATCGGTGGCCGGTCGCTGCCGCCGGTCGCCGGTTGCCGCCGGCAATCCCCGCTCCTCCCATTATCATCACTACTTAGATGCGGTAAAAAAATTTTGATTATCAAACGAATTTCTCTTCCAAGAATAGAAATTTTTTATTGTTATCAAACGCGTTTTTTGGCTCAGAAACTCATCCAGAAATAGAAATAGAAAAATCTATTTCTGTTCCAGAAATGATTTCTGGAACAAAAATGTTATCATTCGCGCCCTTAGCGGCCCCGGCCCACCTAATATTTTCTCAAGTGAGCTACTGTCGTCCACCAGTTTCTCGGGGGATCAAAAGAAGAGTGGGTGGTTTAGGAGTGTTCTTCACGTGTGATTGAGAAATTTTCTTTTATTTTCGTTTAATTCCTTTTATGAAATTGAGAGATTTTTTTGAAGAAATTGCGAGGTCATTATGTAAGATATTGAGTGTACATGCATGTCGGAAAACACCAAATGTATTTAATATTTTTAGAATTAATTGTGATCTCCATTGTATCATACGCATAATAAAATTATGTCTTAATTTTTTTTGTAGACATAAGTTATATCAACCAAATCATATAGATTTGATATCTAATATATTTATTTGTTATGTGCATTTTATTCGATCACTTCCTTTATTGACAACATAAACCACAAGTGTAGTACCATTTGGCATTTCACAATAAGAGTTAGGGAAAATTACTAGAAAATACTTGAATTTATTGTATTTGTGCCAATTCAATTATAAATTTTTAAATCGTGCCAATTAAGTATATCGAGGGTTTTGAGTATTCAAGTTGGTCCCAACAATTTTCCATGAAGTAGAAAGAGCAAAGCTCCTCATCGCTAATCTCCGAAGACGATTGGTCGTGATGCTCATCTTATTTCTCTTTCGATATGATCATGCATACTCATATGAACGCGCATGTCACCACGAATGTCAACAAGTGGATTGGCTCCAACTCCAAGTCATCGTCCGCCGCCGCCGTTCTTGAGTTGGCTCAAGACTTGCGCTTTTAGCCTGTGGATGTGAGCTTTTCCCAAGACAAATGTTGCTCTCAGCCTCTCACCTTATCCGCAACAGCAAGAAGAGCTTCACTCGGGCTCAGTCTTGAGCTCGGGCTAAAGCCCACACAACTCCAACAGTCTTTTAACAATATGGGCTCGAGCCCATTCGGGTCTCCGATAGCTTCTCGATTGTAGAAAGGAATCGGGTCGTCGACGCCAATCGAGTCTCCTCCGGACCTGTGTACGGACGCTCACGACTTCATGAAGTGATTGAAGGACCTTCCATCTACCGCCAGGTGGAGGAACTGGACCCAATGCAAATGTGAAATGCCCTTTTGTGGGAACAGGATCACCTACCATTCGGCATAGCATAGCATGATTATACTGAATTTGTTAACCAAATAGACCATCGCCAACTGACCTGAATCGCCATCAGAGGCCACAGACGTTCGCCGAGTCGTCCGCCACGTCACTGACGAGCGGCGGACGACTCGGCGACGGTCAAGGAAAGGGAGTCGCTGTCGAAGGAGAGGATGTGGGGCTTCTGGGGCTGCGCCGGGTGGAGGACGAGGCTGCTGGCGAAGTCGAAGAAGCGGCGGAGACAGAGGGAGAGAGCGGACGAGGAGAGGGAGGGGATTGAGGGATGTCGTAGAAGAAGAGGCGCTGCATGAGGCAGCAGAGAAGAAATGGGATGTCGAAGAGGGTGAGAGGGAGAGCAGCAGCCGGGAATGAGTTCGCGTGCTTCGAGACATCGTGACGATGGAGGATCTTGACCTTCATTGTCTCGTCCAACCCGGGGGGGTGTTTGAGTTCGCAGACTGGTTTTCGTCCTCTTTGAAAAGCGATGCGAAGCAACTCCCGTACATAAGTTGGTGTGCATATCATGGAAATAGTAAGGGCTGTGGAGTAGATGTGGTAAATTGGAGAGCGAGGCTCGACCCTCTTTGATAAGCATAATGACATCCCTTGGAGCATAATTTGTACCCAAGATTAATTGAACTTAAGTAAGGTTATCTGACTCCACGGTCAAGACTCGGTCTCTCTTCTTTTTGTTCATTCGCTCACAAACCTCAAACTCTCAAGAACAGCTAGAGTTTCCGCATGGAGTACAGATTGTGCCTTCACTGCACAAGTGAAACCTTCAATTAGCAAACAAAAGCGACTTTGCACACTTCGGCTATAGCTCTGTTGATTGTTTTGGCAATAAAAAAACTGTCTAAATTAATCTTGAGAGACTCTAAGGACGGGGCAATCCAAATCGAGAGTAAGATGCGATCTCTTCCTAGATTTTTCTTCTGATTTGAGTTCCAAGTTTTGAAATTTCTATACGATAAAAGTGCTTCAGCTACAACTCCCCTTGGATCTTGTGGTTTGACTCAAAATATTGCGTCGTTTCTTGTTTTCCATATGAACTAGAGCACTTTAGTTATGAGCTTGAGGGAGGATGTGTCGCGTAAGTCGCTTTTATAGGTTAATACCCACTGAACTATGCCTGTAAGTCCTCTACTATAGATCCGAATGCCTAGATTTCGGTCTGACCAAATTTCGATTGCCTAGGGACAGAGAAAAACAGCTGTTCCACCGTATTTGGGCTCATTTTGCATGAAGGGCACATTGGGTCAGGTGTAACTCTCCGTTTACATAAGCTTTTGCAGGGCATTTCGGCATAGATTCCATATGAATAATCTGATTTTAGGTAGTGTGCAAATTCCTCACCTTAAAATATAGAGCTTAGGGTTTTTGGTAAAAGGACGATACTTGTTGTTGAGTTGTGTTATTGTCATGCTTCCAGAGTTGATTTTGCTCTCTTTTGACTGAATAAGTACTTGATTTGTTGCTGTCCGTACGAATTTATGTTTCTCCCCTATGGACGGCAGGGGTAGACAATATGAATTGTAATACGAGTGACCTAAGTTCATCAATGAAGTTTAACTTGCGAATATGGATTGTCACCCCCACTTGAATTGCCATGACCAAAGCCACTGGTGAACACCTCGCCATCTGCTGTGGCGGCAAAGGAGGCACGAACGGGTGTAAAGGCCTCGCGTCTTCAGCCACTCGCTCACAGGCTAGCTGGTCAGAGTCCACGATGAACTCCGCTATAGTCAAAGTGAGGGAGTCGCTGTCAGAAAAGAGGATGTAATGCTTCTGGAGGCAGAGCGGGAGTGAGGAAGGGTTGGCGGCGAACGGGAAGAAGCAGCCAGGGGAGAGAGGGAGAGGGAGAGAGAGAGAGAGAGAGAGAGAGAGAGAGAGAGGGTGAGGGAGCTGACGGAGGAGAGGGAGGCTGCCGGGTGTCAAACGGAAAGCCAGCGGACGTCAAAGAAGGCAAGCTGGAGGGAGACTGCGCAGGATAATTACTTTATTTTTTTTATTAATAAAATTTAATTTTTTTTTGTCTCCGAGAAAGCTTTTAATCTTGAAATAAGTTTAGAAAAAAATAAGAAGTAGAAATTTCTACTTTTCTATTTCTTGAATATAAATAGAAATAAAAATTATTTTCATTGATCACCCTCGTCATCCCCGTTTGCGGCCCATCAACATATGATTTTTACATTGACACTTTCAATTCAATTTATTAAGTATGTTTTAGAAAGGAGCCTCATAAGAAGATATTTAAGAAGAAAAAACAATCATAAACTTGTCCAAGCAATCGAAATTAAAAAAAATAAAATCTAGTTATGGTTAGAAATTGTTCTTAGGAACATAATGATTATTATTCGCGCCTCTAGTAACTGATAAAACCTTCATATCTTATTTTTCTATGAAAAACTACTTTGTGTATTAATTATGGTCATTTTCTCATATCGGAGAAAATCATATGCATTCATCTTTGTAAAAGCTGTAATTACATCGACCTTACAATGTCCTCCAAAAAGATGGAAATTAGTTTACCTCTTCTTCAAATTCAACCATTGTTTATTTTCCTATGATTTAGATTTAAGACATTTTCAAATGCTACTTTTGAGTTCATGCATCGCACAGAAAATTTACTTATCGATTATAATTGTTTTAATCTCGCTGAGTTTACATTCATTTTTTAATTCATGTCAAAATATAGGAATTGATTTGTTGTTTCTATAAATAAGAAAATCCTATTGCAATTATTTAGATTATTAAACTAGGTACATGGTTGGGCCATTACCATTGGTATTGAGGATATTGTCATTTTATCTCACATTAGTAAAAGAATATAGCAAGTTAAGAAGAGTTTTTTATTTTTTTTGTGAAATATATGATTCCATAAGTTTCCAGCAGTTAATATTTATCTTTCTTTTGCCTTGTTTTGTGGAATTATACTCGAAGCATACCATTGATTTCTGGAAGTGAGGTCGATGTTCTTACTCAATTTTACTTGTAGCCAATACTCTAACGTACAATTGATGTCCCTTTGGCCCAATGATGAATTCTTGGGATTCGCACGTTGTGCTCTAAGGGTGGTTGGAAGTCCTTACATTTTTCAATAAATCACATAAACGGATGTTGTCAATCCCAATGTATAAAGACTAAATTGATATGGCACTATATGGATCAATATATTTTAAAGTGGAACAAATTATTTCAGTCCCTTCTCAAACAAAGAAATAAACCTCTCCATGCATATCCTTGTCAATGCCAACCCAACCTCCACACCACCATCCCCATCCTTATTCTCCATGAGAGAGATCGACCCCGATTGATCGATGTGGGCCAAGCTGCTCTTCCTTAGCCTCCCCCACCAAAGTCCGTATCGTACGCCTTGTGTCTTGGCGACCCAGCCACTGTTACGAAGTTTGTGATGTCAATTATATTAAGTCCCCTCATCCACCCCTCTGACCCTCTCAATGCTCCACCGGTCCCTACTTCCTTTACTCTCCTCGCTATAACCATCGCAGCATGCAAAAGTCCACTTTTGCTTAGGAGCGTATTTTTCTTCTCCAAGAGAAAGCATATGCTCAAATAGTTCCCAAAGTACGTCGAAGGTATTGAGTATTCGAGCCGGCCCCTACAATCTGCAAGAAAGCCGAAATGACGAAGTTCATCTTTGTCGCTCTCTGACTGGTCATGACGCTGGTGTTCTTCGTCTTTCGAATGGATGATGCATACCCATACAAACGCACATGTCACCACAAATGTTGATAAGTGGATCGGATCCGACACCAAGTTGATGGCATCGCTCTTGAGTTGGCTCAAGACTTGCACTTTTAGCCCATCGATGTGAGCCTTTGTAAAGACAAACGTTGCCCTCACCTGATCCCCAACGGCCAGAGGAGCTTCGCTTAGGCTTAGGCTTGGGCTCGAGCCCACACAACTCCACTAGTCTTTCAAGAATATGGGCTCGAGCCCATTCAGGTCCTTGATCACTCCTCGGTCGTGGAAAGGACCCAAGTCATCCGACTCAATGCAAGTGGGGTCCCCTTCGGACTTGTAAATGGAGGCCCACGATTTCATGAAGTGATTGAATGACCTCCCATCTGCTGCTATGTGGAGTAATCGGACCCCAATGCAAATTCCATTGTTTGGGAACAAAGTCACCTATATAATAAGCCAACAAAATTGATCATAAATTTCGAATTTAATTTTTATTCGTATAATTGGTATTTTAAGTTGGATCTTTGTTTATCACCCTTGCATACTTATTGATTATGCATAATCGAGGAAAATAATATATTGAAGATCACAAACATTTTTATATATGGATCACTGACAAGTGCACTAAAGACATTAGTAATTGAAATCTTCTTCCTAATCTAAGTGGGTCCTCTTAAGCACAAACTTTTTTATATATGGATTACTGACAAGTGCACTAAAGACATTTGTAATTGAAATCTTCTTCATAATCTAAGTGGGTCCTCTTAAGCACATCACTCATTCTCATTTTCTCTTTTCACATTTTCGCCTCTTTTTTGGGGCAAACGAAGTAACTCTTTCGATGGCTTCAAACTTGGATCAGCACCACAATTTCATCTCTAGGTATTAATCATTTCAGCCGAGAATCTCAAATATGACACTAAGTTTTAGTGTTAATTTGCGCACATCAACATGATGCTTAACCCCATGATATGTATTAAATCTAAACAATGGGATTTTTCTTTAAATCTGGGACTCTATTCATAGAATTATGCTCCGTTCGTTTCACGGAAAATGTTACTTTTTTGGAAAATATTTTCCAATAAGTTATTTTCCAGGAAAACGTAATTATTTTCCGGTGTTCGGATAAAACTTGATTTTGAAGTGGAAAATATTTTCCACTGTTCGCTTGGAAAAATAATTTCCTTTATAAACTCTTTTTCAATAATTTTTTTATTTTTATTTTTTAAAATCGTTATTTATTATTTTTAAAAAAATATTATTAAATTATTTTTTTTCTTTATTTTATGTTCTCTCCTTCCTTGGCCAGTCGCCGGCCATGCCTCAAGCTCACCTTGCTAGCAAGGCTCAAGGCTCGCCTACCTCTGGCGAGCTTGCATAATCAGCTCATCGGCAAGGTGAGCTCAAGGCAATGAGCTCGAGCCTCGCAGATCAACATCGCGAGTTATGCAACTTCAATTCGGAAAGTAGTTGAACTACCAGGAGGAAGAAGAAGCATAATGCCGTGCAAAAGCTAAGTGAGGGAGATTGACCAATTAGGGCAAGCAATTGACTTTATTCTACTTTAAAAAGGAGGGATTTGATTATTTTGAAGGGAGCAAAGAGAGGTAAGCACGGGGGCGCTGGGTTCGTGAAGCGAGAGAAGAGAGGATTACAATTTTTTATTTTAAGAAGGGGTAAATTTGAAAATAAGTTTCCGTCTTGTGATGCTCGGGCGTCACCGATCTGGCAAGCTCGACTCACCTGTTGTCGGTCACTGGCCATTGCCGTGCCGTGGGCGATGACCGGCCGAAAAAAGAAAAACAACAAAAAGAAAGACAGAAAAATAAAGAAAAAAATAAAAAATAAAAAATCGATTTTATTAAAAAAATAACAAAAAAATCGATTTTATTAAAAAATAACAAAAAAATTCGAATTTATGAAAAAATCTAAAAAATCTAAAAATAAAAGAAATAAATGAGGACTAATGGAGAGTGTAAAATAAGAGAGTGAATGTGGAAAATATTTTCCACTTTTGAAAAGTGGAAAACATTTTCCCTCACTTTAGAAGATTTTTTTCCTTCATGGAAAATGTTTTCCCCAATGAATTTATTTTTTCGTGAAACGAACGTCGAAAAATTCCGAAAACATTTTCCGGAAGTTATTTTCCGTGAAACGAACGGAGCCTTACTTCTCTTTCATTTTCTTTTTAATTTATGTACAGTTATGTAAACTCAAATTACTTTTAAATCCAATATCTGCCTCATATTTGTATCTGTATGGCATAAATCTCTTGCACGTAAGAAAGCGTATGTTGTTGCCAAAAGAGCTCAAGTTACAGCATATCATTATTATCACACCAAATTGATGGATATTCCAAACAGAACTTCCAAAAAATATAACACTAATATTAAATAATAAGAAATTTCCTTTTTTTGCCTGTAACGACAAGAATTAAGAACAAGCAAATATCATGTGAGAGCTTGACCATCACTAACTCACCTGAATCGCCATAAGTGGCCACAACCGTGCGCCGTTGGATTCACGCGGCGGCGGGAACTGAGGCACCAGAGGGTGCATCAGCGTGGCGTCGCGTGGCTCGTCGCTGATGAGCTCCGCAAAGTCAGCGGCGGACTGGGCGACGGTCAAGGAGAGGGAGTCGCCGTCGGAGTAGAGGATGTGGGGCTTCTGGGGCGGAGCCAGGGGGAGGACGAGGTTGCCGGAGAAGGGAAAGAAGCGGCGGAGACAGAGGGAGAGAGAGCGGACGAGGAGCGGGAGGGTGGTGTTGGCGAAGGAGGGAGGGGATTGAGGGAAGTCGTAGAAGAAGAGGCGTTGCATGGGGCAGCAGCGAAGGAACAGGATGTCGAAGAAGGTGAGAGGGAGAGCGGTGGGCGGGACCGTGTTCGCGGGCGGCGAGACATCGTAACGGTGGAGGATCTCGACCTTCGTCATCTCGTCGGGCAGGGGAAGGGGGGATTGCATGAGGGAAAGAAGCTAATGTAAGAGGGAGGGGGGCTGAGGGTTGGTTTTTGTCTCAGTTTGCAAGCGATGAGAGCCCACTCCCGTACATAGCTTGGGCGTGCACGTAATGGAGATAAGAAATAGATCGAGCTATGTCTGTAAAGTCGGGTGCTTTCCATCAATCGACAGCTGGACCTTTCACCAGCCAAGTCACTGTGTGTCAGCCCAATCAGGAGTTGACACGTGGCTCCACGTGGAGCCGGGGCCATGGTTGTTTTGGGTCAAATTTTTGCCTACCCCTCTCTCTTCCTTAAATGGCATGTCCTTTGCCTTCCCGTCTCTCTCCATTTGCCGCCCGCGCTCTCTCTCTGTCGAAATCGTCTCTCTCTATCTCTCGCTTCATTTAATGGGACGTCTTCTCCATCAAGCCCCACCAAAATATATCCTTCCGTATACGCGGGCACAACTGCTTTCATTTCTTCGCTCTTTCGAAATTGGTTTTCGTCCTCTTTGAAAGCAATGCAAAGCAACTCCCGTACATAGGTTGGTATGCATGTCATGGAAATGGTAAATGAATTGAGCTACGGTTGGAAGTGGGTTGCTTTCGATCAATCGAGAGCCTGTGTCTTTTCTGGGAGGTCCCGACATCACATTTGGACTTTTCTGGTTTTCAAACTGTGTGCGCTGTTGGCAAGTAAATCAGGGTGAAGATAGCATATTGTGGCAGGATGGACGGAAAGATTCTTCTATTTTTGTGGAATAAATAAAAATTTATAAATTCATAAGCCCATGCTATTTCTTTTGCCTTATTTTTAAGGAATTTAAACTCAGTAGACGCCATTGTTTTGGGAACTAAGGTTGATATCCTTAGTCATTTTCACTTCTTTTTGTTTGTTACAAAAAGCACATATCATTTCATGTTGAAAGATTAGGAGAAAAATCTAAGTGGATTTTGGGAAAAAAAAATTCAAAAGTGGTTGAGGGGATCTTGAAACCTAATTCAAATGCGGAGAATTACGGAGTTGGGCCTTAACAATCCAATCTATGGCCTTATTAAGGGCTTTGGAGTAGTGGGTGAAATGTGTATGTGCTAAATTGGAGAGCAAGGCTCAACCTTCTTTGATAAGCATAACGACATCCCTAGGAGCATAATTTATACCCAAGATTAATTGAACTTAAGTAAGGATGTCAGACTCCACGGTCAAGACTCAGTCTCTCTCCTTTTCGTTCATTCGCTCACAAACCTCAAACCCTCAATAGCAGCTAGAGTTTTCCCATAGAGTACAGATTGTGCCTTCACCGCACAAGCGAAACCTTCAATTAGCAAACAAAAGCGACTTTGCACACTCCGGCTATAGCTCTGTCGATTGTTTTGGCAATAAAAGAACTATCTAAATGAATCTTGAGAGACTACAAGGATGGGGCAATCCAAATCGATAGTAAGATGCGATCTCTTCTTAGATTTTTCTTCTGATTTGAGTTCCAAGTTTTGAAATTTCTATACAATACAAGTGCTTCAGCTACAACTCCTCATGGATCTTGGGGGTTGACTCAAAATATTGCATCATTTCTTGTTTTCCATATGAACGAGAGCACTTTAGTTACAAGCTCGAGGGAGGATGTGTCACGTAAGTCGCTTTTAAAGGTTAATACCCATTGATCTATGCCTGTAAGTCCTCTACTATAAATCTGGCTGCGTAGATTTCGGTCTGAGCAGACTTTGATTGCCTAGGTACAGAGAAAAAACAGCTGCTCCACCGTATTCGGGCTCATTTTGCATAAATGGCACATTGGGTCAGGTGTAACCCTCCGTTTACATAAGTTCTCGTAGTGCATTTTGGTATAGATTCCCTATGAATAATTTGATTTTAGGTGGTGTGCAAATTCCACACCTTAAAATATAGAGCTCGGGGTTTTTGGTAAAAAAAATGAAACTTGTTGTTGAGTCGTGTTGTTGTCACGTTTCCAGAGTTGATTATGCTAGCTTTTGATTGAATAAGTTCTTGATTTGTTGCCGTGCATATGATTTTATCTTTCTCTCCTATGGAAGGCAGGGGGATAGGCAACATGAATTGCCGTCCGCAGTGGCGGCAAAGGAGGCACGAACGGGC
Source organism: Corymbia maculata (assembly GCA_014182735.1). Taxonomy (NCBI): domain Eukaryota; kingdom Viridiplantae; phylum Streptophyta; class Magnoliopsida; order Myrtales; family Myrtaceae; genus Corymbia; species Corymbia maculata. Next base: position 6,788,890 of record CM024692.1, read on the forward strand.
GTAAAGGCCTCGCGTCGTCAGCCACTCGCTCACAGGCTAGCTGGTCAGAGTCCACGATGAACTCCGCTATAGTCAAAGCGAGGGAATCGCTGTCGGAAAAGAGGATGTAATGCTTATGGGGGCACTGCGGGAGTGAGGAGGGGGTTGGCGACGAACGGGAAGAACCAGCCGGGGAGAAAGAGAGACACAGAGGGTGAGGGAGCTGACGGAGGAGAGGGAGGTGGCCTGGCGTCAGAAGGAAAGCCAGTGGACGTCAAAGAAGGTAAGCCAGAGGGAGACGCAGGGATTAGGACACCCATGATAATCATTTTATTTTATTTTTATTTTTTTATTCTCGAAAATAAATTAGAAAATAAAAATCTGTTTGTAATATAATTTAATTTTTTTATCTCTGAGAAATTTTTTAATCCTAAGATAGGTTTGCAATAAAAATGAGAACAATAAATTTTCTATTTTTCTACTTCTTGAATATAAATATAAATAACAATTCTTTTCATTGCTTGTCCTTGGCATCCCCGCTCGCGGCCCATTAATCTCACTGAGTTTACATTAATTTTTCAAATCGTGTCAAAATATAGGAATTGATTTGTTATTTCTAAAAAAAATCATCCTATTGCAATTATTTAGATTATTAAACTAGGTAGATGGTTAGGCCATTACCGGTATTCTCGTTTTATCCCAAATTAGTAAACGATTATAGCAAGTTGAGAAGGCTTTTTTTTTTTTTGTGAGATATATGATTCCATAGGTTTTCAGCAGTTAATCCTTATCTTTCTTTTACCTTGTTTTGTGGAATTTATATTCGATATATTGTTGACACCTAAATTTTGACGATTTGTTTTAATATTTATTAATTGCATTGGAAAATTAGAGATTAATTTCTAATCTCTTAACAAAAAATTCTTCCATTAAAATTGCATTGCATATAGACATTATGAGCATTTGCATAACTAGTTTTAAAATTAATTAAAAAATTAAAAAAAATTCCAATTTTTCTATAAAAAAAAAAAGAGAGAAAAGAGAATGGAAAAAACATTGTAGGTCCGGGCCAGGGCTGGGCCTGCCCGGCCCCTTTCTTTTCTTCTTTTCCCTCACGCACGGGCTTGGCCCATTCTTCTTCTTTCATTTTTCTTCCTTTACCGGTCCAGCCCGTCCACTTTCTTCTCTTGCTCGTTTCTTCTCCACGCGCAGGACCTGCAGCAGAAGTCGAGCTGAAAAAGGCAGAAAAAGGCAGCAGAAAGAAAAAATGAAAAAGGGTCACGAGGGGAGGAGGGGAGCTTAAGGGAGCAGCTAGCCGTTGCCGGAGGACCGCCCGCCTGCCGTTGTCCGCCGAAGCTCTTCCCCGAACGAGGTCCATGCGTCATGTCGCCCGGTCCGCACTGAAGCTCCAAAAGGATCGCCAGGGGACGATGGCTCTCCGAAGAGGAATCTTCAAGCATTTCTTTGGTACCTGAGTGGATTCTGAGGAGTCTCTACTGGGTAGAAGCTCGTGGTTGAAGCTCTCTGGTTCGAGCTTCCTTTCTCGAGTGATTGTTGCCGAAGTTAGAAAGTCAGAGCAGCCCATGGACTGAAGATGAAAGCTTTTGCGGCCTTGAGATAAAGCACAAGCAAGAGAAGAGAGAAAAAGAACCGGGAGAGAGACCGAGGGGATCCAAGCGAGAGAAGCGGACGGGGAGAGAGAGAGGACTTCAGTCGACGCCCTCGGCCGCGCGCGAGCTCCTTCCGACGGCTCCTCAGCTGGCATCCTCAAGCTGAACCAGGTAGGCCTCCACCGAGCACCCTTATTCGTTGTTGACGAAGTCGCGGGCCGGAGCTCATGCCGACCAGTTCGCGTGAGCTTCGGCCCCGCCGGTCCCCCATCGAGCTTTGCTGTATCCCGGTTTGCTTTGTCGAGAGTCTGGTCTCGAGTTCAAGTCCGGTTGAACCAATAATCGCTCTTTTCCATAGCGCACATTAGGTGTTCGATATAATGCTTAGACTAGATCTGAAAAATCTGGTTGGGAATGTCCGTCCTCGACGTGGCTGCTACGTCTATGGCCGCCGTTGCCTCCTTCATTGATCAGGTCGACGCGGGGGAAGCGTCTTTGTGGAGTCATTTTCGGCCAGCATCGGTGTCGGGGCCTGAGTTTTGACCTCGGGTGGCTGTTCGGTCGGTTCAACCGTGAGGGGGTGACGGCGGTGGCTGGCGTAGGTCGGACCGAACGACCGACGCCGGCAAAGACTTGCCGTTGCAGCGGTGCCGGCTCCGTTTTTTTAAAATAATTGCAGGAGCTCCGGCGAAGTTGAAGGAGCTGCATGGAGACGATGCATGGGGGAGATGCAGAAACACGCGAAGAGAAGACCAGAAAGAGAAAAAAAATAAAAAATGGGAAAATTTTAAAAATAAGAAAAAAAAGAAAAAAAAAAAAAAAGGGCCAAAAATAAAAATAGGGGCTGGGCTGAGAGTGTCGAGCGGGCCTAAGCCTGGCATGGGCCGAATTTAGTTGGGCTGAGACTAAAATTCGAGTGGGCTATTTTCTTTTCTTTTTTTAATTTTTTCCGTGGGCCGGTTAAGATTAATTCAAAATGGGCTTTAGTATAGTTTTTTTTAGCCCAATTCGGACCATTAGGGTCCGGATCGGTTTATTGGGGCCGGGTCTCTTGACCCGGTCCAAATTATTTTTCATAAAAAAAGGTTAAATTTTTTTTTAAAAATTCCGAAAATCAAAAATATTAAAAAATCATAAAAAATTCTAAAATTCACAAAATGTATGGAAAAAAAAAAATTCAGAAAGCTAAAAATTTATAAAAATTTTCGAAAAAAAATTATTTTTTAAAAATCTAAAATATTAAAATATTAAAAATTCCAAAACAAGAATTTTTTTTCAAAAATCCCAAATTTATTTTAGAGTTCCCTAAAAAGCTCTAAAATAATTCTTGAACAATTTTCTCTTATAAAGAATGTCGGAAAATCATCGGCTTAAAATTATGCTTAAAATCGAATAAACCCTCACGGCTTTATCTTAAGGTTTTAATTATCTTCGGATGCAATTACCTTTGGTTGCACACTTATGATGCAATGATTATGATTTCCCCCTTGGTTTAATTAGGGTTGTCATCTATTTATCTTTTAATGCTATGTGTTTATTTTCTCATGCAATTTCTTTAATATTTTTTTTTGCTTATTGTTATTTTAATAATTGCGCACCCGCGTGATCACCTCACATGGTTGGGCCATTACCATTGGTATTGAGGATATTGTCATTTTATCTCAAATTAGTAAAAGAATATAGCAAGTTAAGGAGAGTTTTTTTATTTTTTTGTGAGATATATGATTCCATAAGTTTCCAGCAGTTAATACTTATCTTTCTTTTGCCTTGTTTTGTGGAATTTATACCTGATGCATACCATTGATTTCTGAAAGTGAGGTCGATTTTCGTACTCAATTTTACTTGTAGCCAACATTCTAATGTAGTATTGATGTCCCTTTGGCCCAATGATGAATTCTTGGGATTCCCACCTATTTTGTGCTCAAAGGGTTGTTGGAAGTCCTTACATTTTTCGATAAATCAACATAAACGGACGTTGTCGAGCCCAATGTATAAAGACTAAATTGACATGGCATTATATGGATCAATATATTTTAAACTGGAATAAATGATTTCAATCCCTTCTCAAACAAAGAAATAAACTTCTCCATGCAAATCCTTGTCAATGCCAACCCGACCTCCACGCCACCATCCCCATCCTTATTCTCCACGAGAGAGATCGAGCACGATTGATCGATGTGCACCATGTAGGCCTTCCTTAGCCTCCCCCACCCAAAGTCTGTGTCGTACACCTTGTGTCTTGGTGACCCAGCCACCGTTACTAAGTTTGTGAAGTCAATTGTATTAAAGACCCTTGTCCATTCCTCCGACCCTCTCAAAGCTCCCCTCGTCCCGATTTCCTTTACTCTCCTCGCCATAACCTTTGCGGCATGCGGAAATCCACTTTTGCTCAGGAGAGTACCTTTCTTCTCTGAGATAATGTTTGGGCTTAAACAGTTCCCAAAGTATGTAGAAGGTATTGAGTATTCGAGACTGGCCCCTACAATCTGCAGGAAAGCAAAAATGACGAAGTTCGCCTTTGTCGCTCTCTGACTGGTCATGACGCCTGCGTTCTTCGTCTTTTGATTGGACGATGCATACCCATACAAACGCACAAGTCACCACAAATGTGGACAAGTGGATCGGATCCGACACCAAGTCGATCGTATCGCTCTTGAGTTGACTCAAGACATGCGCTTTTAGCCCGTCGATGTGAGCCTTTTTAAAGACAAAAGTTGCCCTCACCTTATCCCCAAGGGCTAGAGGAGCTTCGCTTACGCCTGGACTTGGTTTCGAGCCCACAAAACTCCACCAGTCTTTCAAGAATATGGCATCGACCCCATTCAAGTCCTTGATCACTCCTCGGTCGTGGAAAGGACCCAAGTCGTCTGACTCAACGCAAGTGGGGTCCCCTCCGGACCTGTGAATAGAGGCCCATGATTTCATGAAGTGAGTAAAGGACCTCCCATCTGCTGCTATGTGGAAGAACCGGACCCCAATGCAAATGCCCTTGTTTGGGAACAAAGTCACCTATATATAAGCCAACAAAATTGATCATAAATTTCCAATTTAATTTTTATTCACATAATTTGCATTTTAAGTTAGATCTTTGTTTATCACTCTTGCATACTTATTGATTACACATAATCAAGGAAAATAATATATTGAAGATCACAAACTTTTTTATATATGGATGTCTGAGAAGTGCGCTAAAAACATATGTCGTTGTCAAAAGAGCTAAAGTTATAGCATATCATTATCATCGCACTGAATTCATAGATATTCCAAACAGAACTTCCAAAAAAAAATAAAACTAATATTAAATAATAAGAAATTTCCTTTTTTTGACATGTAATGACAAGAATTAAGAGCAAGCAAATATCACGCGAGAGCCTGACCAGCACTAACCGACCTGAATCGCCATAAGTGGCCACAAGCGTGCGCCGTTGGAGTCACGCGGCGGTGGGAACTGAGGCACCAGAGGGTGTATCAGCGTGGCGTCACGTGGCTCGTCGCTGATGAGCTCGGCAAAGTCAGCGGCGGACTCGGCGACGGTAATGGAGAGGGAGTCGCCGTCGGAGTAGAGGATGTGGGGCTTCTGGGGCGGGGCCTGGGGGAGGACGAGGTTGCCGGCGAAGGGGAAGAAGCGGCGGAGACAGAGGGAGAGAGAGCGGACGAGGAGCGGGAGGGTGGTGTGGGCGAAGGAGGGAGGGGACTGCGGGAAATTGTAGAAGAAGAGGCGTTGCATGGGGCAGCAAAAAAGCCAAAGGATGTCGAAGAAGGTGAGAGGGAGAGCGGTGGGCGGGACCGTATTCGCGGGCGGCGAGACATCGTGACGGTGGAGGATCTTTATTTTCTTCATCTCGTCGGGCTGCGGAGGGGGAGTTGCAGAAGGGAAGGAGGAAGCCATGGAAATAGTGTAATGAGTAACGACGATGGAGTTTGGTCTTGTCTCCGTTTTTCTTCCCTTTTGTTTTTTTTCTCTGTTCCATTTTCTGATTATAAAATTTTCCTGCTCAACGGTTATATCACGATGCGATATTTTTTCCAAATCTAATATGATCTAATTATCATGATAAATCAGGAGAAGAAAAGGAAGTAATTGATGAATCTAATTTTTATTTTTTTACTTTTTTGTACTACGTCAAATATATTCATGGACTTTATGTGATGAGACACATGATTCCTTCTTCTTTACATTTTTTTTTTCCAAAAATTTTCCTGGTCAACGGTGATATTACGATGTGATATTTCATTCCAAATCTAATGGTGCGTTTGTTTTAACAAAAGTAGTTTTTTGGAAAGTGTTTTATGGACTTTCCGCTATTTATTTTTCCAAAAACAATTTGGTCAATGGAAAATACTTTTTAGTTAACATAATTATTATGTATTATTTTAGGAAAATGAATTCCTATACATGGAAATGGGAAAATACTTTCCCTCTTTATCAAGTTTTTAGGTCTTTCCCATTTTATATGTTGTTCAATCGTTTTCCAAATGCGATTTAAATATTTGAAAACATTTCAATTACATATCATCAAACATAAAAAAAACTAATTATTTTCCATGAAAATAATTTTCTAGAAAACATTTTAAAAAAATAATACGATTTTCACGAAACAAACGCATCTTAATATGCTAGAAGTAGGTTGGGACGACCAAATAAAGATCCCTAAACCCACGCCCCTTGCATAGATTAGGGCAAGTAACAAGGATATGAATTGAGTTATATCATAAAACAACATGCAATTTTGAACTTTCAGTTCTTGTGCTTGATTTATCCTATTTTTCCCCACCATAAAAACAAATTTATCTTTATTTCCTTATAGCTATGCTGATAATTACTCCTCACACTAAATATTATTTATAATTATTGCGGCTTTCGCCATTATCCCTCTCTTGACTTAAGTACAATATCCGGACTTGTGTTCTTTGTGGTCCTTACCAACTTGCCCTGTCGGAGTTGCCAAGTTCGGTTGCTTATGGCGACGTCTGACGGATCAATCTTCTGGCTCGTAATTCAGACATCATCCTTACTCTAATCACATTTGATATCCATTCAAATCGTACCATTCATCCGTATAACTTCACTGATTGAAAAAGATCTCGTTCTTATAGGGGGGAGAACCCCTGCTGCCGATCGTTGCGGTCCACGAGAGAAGCAAGGGAAGGTCCCCAAAAAGCACCAACCTTTATCGAATCTCGCAAAGAACCCACGTGCAAGAAATGGCGATAAGACAGCACGATGGTCCCGTGCGCCTTCCTCTGTCCTCCCTCGCCATAAGACAGCACGATGGAGCAGAACCCAGAGCTCCTTTCGTTGACTTGTCTTTTTCTTGCAGGTCCTGATTATGATTTCCAACTGATCCCCTGTCGCCTGATTTATCAAACTCGTGTTCCTCGCGAGCCTCAGGGTGTTTGAGTTCATGCATGGCAAAGAAGCTTTGAATCAGTCGATTTTGATGATTCTAATGTCCATTGAATCAGTATTAATCGTTTGTTCACGGCATAATTAAAAGCTGTAATTGCATTGGCCACATATGTCCTACGAAAAAGATGGGAATTAATTTAACTCTTCTTCAAATTCAGCCATGATTTTTTTTTTTTTCGGGCCCATTTAGTTTTAGACATTTCCAAATGCTATTTTTGAATTCATGCATAACAAAGATACTTTGAGTTGTGGATTATCTTCATTTAATCTTGCTGTATTTATATTCATTTTTGAGCATGTCAATATATATCAATCGATTAGTTATTTTCAAAAAAATTTCTATTATAATTATTTAGTTTATATTATAAAAATTGGGGACGTGCTTAGACCACTTCTTTCTATCTAATATTTGAAAAAGATTATGGCAAGTAGGTTGGAACGATTCTTCTCTTTATAAGTGGAATTTGTAATTCTATAAATTCTTAGTTCATGCTTATCTTTCTTTTGCCTTGTTCTTGAGGAATTTAAAGTTGATACGAGCCATTAATTTTGGACTTGAGGTCGATATCCTTACTCATTTTCACTTTTTTTTTGGTAAAAAAAAGCTCGTATCATTTCGTGCCAATAGAGTAGGAGAACAATATAGGTGGGCTTTGGAAAAAGAACATTCAAAAGAGGTTGAGGGGGGCTTGAAACCTAATTCAAAGAGTGGGAATCACAGAGTTGGGCTTTAATGAAACAACTTGCACCTTTATTTAGGGCTTTGAAGCAATGGGTCAAACGCAATTATGGTAAATTAGAGAGCAAGCCTTGACTCTCTTTGATAAGCACACCGACAGTAGCTCATTCTCTCACAAATCTCAAACCCTCAACAATAGCTCGAGTTTCCGCATGAACTCCAAATTTTGCCTTCATCGCAAAGGTGAAACCTTTGATTGGCACACCAAAAGGGTCTCTGCACACTCCGGCTATAGCTCCATTAGTTGTTATGGCAATGAAAGCACTATCTACATTAATCTTGATAGACCCTAAGTACAGGAGGATCCAAATCGAGGGGAACATGCGATCTCTCAATAGATTTTTCTTCTGATATGAGTTTCAAGTTCAAAAATTTCCATGCAATGCAAGTGCTTCAGCTACAAATAGACACTAGTATTTCAAAAAATTGACATTTATGTTGGGACCATGCTTGAACTACCCTTTCAAGACAATTTCCTTTCCTATCTCTAACATGAGTTTTTTTCCTCTTTCTAATTTCATGTTCAACTTGGCTAGTATCCATACGATTTTTCAGCTACTTGTAATTATTTTTCAATCCCATAATTAATTATCCAACCCAAATAAATTTAAACAAGTAAATCATTTCCAAAAATCAATGCTTGAACTAAATAAGGATTAGGAAATGGACTCACGGTTTAGCTTTCAAGACAATTTCCTTTCCTATCTCTAACATTGTTGATCAATTTGTTGAAGCACCCCAATATGAGAGTATACTCATGTATTTTCTCGTTTTATCTATTTGTGGGACTCTCAATGCTCGAGCCATGCTTCTTCTGAGATTTTGGGGGCATCTTGAGCTAAAGAAAATTCCTAATTTATTGGAGTTGATAGCATGACCAATAACAAGATAGTGTTAGATCAATATATCGGTAAGATTTTGGCATTCACTTATCTTTGGGTAGTGTCTATCCAACTTAATTCCTTTCACCCTACCCTCTTCATTTGCTTTTTCAAAGGAAAGGACATCGGCCGCAAGTATGAATGGGTAAGGAAAGAGAGGTCACTTTGTTGGATTTCTCGCAAAGGTTGGGAATAAGGCAAAGGTTCACCATTGAACTTCACATTAAATGAGATGATAGTTGCACATTTCATGATCCCCAAGACCCATTTCCTACAAAAACCCAACTACAACATACAAGCTTTAAAGAACTCCCATTCAATCATAAACTTAAAATATGTGTCTAATTCCAACACCACGTGGAACTTTTTACTCTTATCCTGATCTATAGCTAATGGAGCACCTGTTGCATAATCAAAATATCAATGAAAAGATGTGCAACAATTGAACATATATTTATTTCCTTTTGGCCTATTGATAAGTTCTTGAGATTTTCGCCAATTTGTGCTTCAAATTTGGTGGGAAGTCCTCAAATTTGTCAATAGACTAAGGTACAATGACTAATGTCATTACATAAAAAATGGAAGGACTAAATTTTAAATTGGCAGTGCTATATGGACCAAATGTATATCAAAGTCACATAATTGATTTTAATCCCATTTCGAACAAAGTAATGAACTTCTCCATGCAAGTCCTAGTCAATGCCAACTCAACCTCTATACCGCCGTCGCCATTTCTACTCTCTGTGAAAGCGATCCCCCCAAGTGAGTCCATGCACACGACGTTGCTCTTGGTTGGCCTCCCCCACCCAAAGTCCGTGTCGTACACCTTCAATCTTGGTGACCCAGCCGCTACCACTAAGTCCTCAAAGTTAATTTCTTTATGGTCCTTGATCCATTCCCTCAATGCTATCGATCCTCCCCTAGTGTTCACTTCCTTGACTGCCCTCCCAATTGCCCTCGTGGCATGTGCAATTCCACTTATGTCCAAGAGCACATTTCTCTTCTTTGAGAGATAATATAGGTCCAGACAATTTCCAAAATATGTCAAAGGTATCGAGTATGCAAGTCGATTCCTACAATCTACCGGAAAGCCAAAATAACAGAGTTTGTCCTTGACACTCTCTGATGAGGATTGGTCATGAAGTTCATGTTCTTTTTCTTTCGATTTGATCATGCATACCCATACGAAAGCGCACGTCACCACAAATGTCGATAGGTGGATTGGCTCCAACATCGAATCGATGTCGTTGTTCTCGAGTTGACTCAAGACTTGCGCTTTTAGCCCGTCGATGTGAGCCTTTTTAATGACAAAGGTTGCCCTCACCTTGTCCCCAACAGCCAAAGGAACTTCGCTAAATAGGCACGGGCTTGGGCTCGAGCCCACACGACTCCACCAGTATTTCAAGAACATGGGCTCGAGCCCATTCAAGTCCTTGATCACTCCTCGATCGTGGAAAGGATCCAAGTCTCCCAACTCAATGCAAGTGGGGTCCCCTCCAGACCTGTGAATGGAGGCCCACGATTGCATGAAGTGACTGAGCGACCTCCCATCTGTTGCTATGTGTAGGAATCGGACCCCAATGCAAATGCCCTTGTTTGGGAACAAAGTCACCTATATAATAAGACAACAAAATCTATCATGAATTTCGAATTTACTTTATATTCACATAACTGGTATTTTAAGTTAGATCTTTGTTTATTACGCTTGCATACTTATTGATTACACATAATCGAAGAAAATAATATATTGAAGATCACAAACTTTTTTATATATGGATGTTTGATAAGTATGCTAAAAACATATGTTGTTACCAAAAAAGCTCGAGTTATAGCATATCATTATTATCACACTGAATTCATAGATATTCCAAAACAGAACTTCCAAAAAAAATAACACTAATATTAAATAATAAGAAATTTCCTTTTTTGGGCCTGTAATGACAAGAATTAACAACAAGCAAATATCATGCGAGAGCCTGAACATCACTAATCGACCTGAATCGCCATAAGTGGCCACAAGCGTGCGCCGTTGGAGTCACGCGGCGGTGGGAACTGAGGCACCAGAGGGTGTATCAGCGTGGCGTCGCGGGGCTCGTCGATGATGAGCTCGGCAAAGTCAGCGGAGGACTCGGCGACGGTAAAGGAGAGGGAGTCACCGTCGGAGTAGAGGATGTGGGGCTTCTGGGGCGGAGCCTGGGGGAGGACGAGTCTGCCGGCAAAGGGGAAGAAGCGGCGGAGACAGAGGGAGAGAGAGCGGACGAGGAGCGGGAGGGTGGTGTGGGCGAAGGAGGAAGGGGACTGAGGGAAATCGTAGAAGAAGAGGCGTTGCATGGGGCAGCAAAAAAGCCAAGGGATGTCGAAGAAGGTGAGAGGGAGAGCGGTGGGCGGGACCGTGTTCGCGGGCGGCGAGACATCGTGACGGTGGAGGATCTTGATTTTCATCATCGCGTCGGGCTGTGGAGGGGGAGTTGCAGAAGGAAAGGAGGAAGCCATGGAAATAGTGTAATGAGTAACGACGATGGAGTTTGGTCTTGTCTCCGTTTTTCTTTCCTTTTGTTTTGTTTTCTGTTCCATTTTCTGATTATAAAATTTTCCTGGTCAACGGTGATATCACCATGTGATATTTCTTTCCAAGTCTAATATGATCAAATTATCACGATGAATCAGGAAAAGAAAAGGAAATGATTGATGAATCTAATTTTCTTTTTTTAATCTTTTGTATACTATCAATTCTATCCATGGACTCTATGTGATGAGATACATAATTCTTTCTTCTTTATAAGTTTTTTCCAAAACTTTCTTGGTCAACGGTGATATTACGATGTAATATTTCTTTCCAAACCTAATATGATCTAATTATCACGATGAATCAAAAAAAGAAAAGGAAATGATTGATTAATCCAATTTTTTCTTTTTTTACTCTTTTGTACACTGTCAATTATATCTATGTACTCTATGTGATGAGACACATGATTCTTTCTTTTTTACAAGTTTTTTAAAAAAATTTCCTCATCAATGGTGATATTACGACATGATATTTCTTTCCAAATCTAATATTTTCTAATTATCACGATGAATCAGGAAAAGAAAAGTAAATGATTGATGAATCCAATTTTTCTTTTTTAACTCTGTTGTACGCTGTCAGTTCTATCTATGGACTCTATGTGATGAGATATGTGATTGCTTCTTCTTTACAAGTTTTTTCAAAAAATTTCTTAGTCAACAATGATATTACAACGTGATATTTCTTTCCAAACCTAATATGATCTAATTATCACAATGAATCAGGAAAAGAAAAGGAAGTGATTGATGAATCCAATTTTTCTTCTTTTACTCTTTTGTACGCTGTCAATTTTATCTATATACTCTATGTGATCAGACATGTGATTCCTTCTTCTTTACAAGTTTTTTCAAAAAAATTTGCGAACAAAGATGAGTGTGTATTTAAAGATTTTAGAGAGAAAATCATACACACTTGGTCGAAAAAGAAAGAATAAACAAAAATTAAGTGTAAATAATATAAAGGGAAACCTTTCTCATTTATACTCTCTCACTCTTTATAAAAGTTGGATATAATCACAATTAATTGAACCCGAAATAAATCCTTATAAAAAAGGTGAAAATATTTCTACAAAACAAAGAGCTAGGTAGACCCATCCAATTGTGGATTAGGTTGGGTTTGGTTTAAATTGGTAAAAGATGTGTTTGATCTAGGCTGCTCAATTTAATCTACACTAACCCATTTTTAGCAACATAGTTTTAGCAATTCACATCTAATACAACTAGATCCAATTCGATCCAAGCTTTAATTCTTAGCAAATTTCCCCCTTAAATGGGTTTTTTCTTGAGGCAATTTGAATTGGATCCATGAGGACTATGGGTCTGCAGTTGCTAATCTACAACTTTGGGCTGAAGGGATGATGATCGTTAACATGGCACTCTGATTAAATGTGTTAAAAGGGATTTTTTTTGGACTCACCAGAATCCATGATTAATCGAGCTTTATTTTATCAGACATACTCTAAACTTATGTATTAAATATCTGACAACCTATACCCAACCCACTAAAATATGGGTTGATGACCCATTTTGCCACATCCAGCTTTTGAATTGATTAAACAAAGGTACACCTTCGATAAACTAAATGCTAGAAGTAGGTTGGGAGGACCAAATAAAGATCCCTAAACCCACTTCCCTTGCATAGATTGGGGCAAGTATTAAGGATATGAATTGAGTCACATCACAAAACCACATGCAGCTTTGAAATTTCAGTTCTTATGCTTGATTTGTCCTATTTTTCCCCACCATAAAAACAAAATTATCTTATTTTCCTTATAGTTATTTTGACAACTACTCCTCACATTAAATATTATTCATAATTATCACGGCTTTCACCATTATCCCCCTCTTGATTTAAGCATAAGATCCCAAATTGTTTTCTTTGTGGTCCTTATCAACTTGGCCCATCGGAGTTGCCAAGTTCGGTTGTTGACGGCCCACTTGTAATTCGGACATCATCCTTACTCTAATCATGTTTGATATCCATTCAAGTCGTACAAGTCATCCACAACCTAGTAACTGAAAAAGATCTCGTTTTTATAGTGGGGAGAACCCCTGCTGACGATCCTTGCGGTCCACGAGAGAAGCAAGGGAAGATCCCCAAAAAGCGCCAACCTCTATCGAATCTCGCAAAGAACCCGTGTGCAAGAAATGGCGATAAGACAGCACGACGGTCCCCTGCGCCTTCCTCTGTCCTCCCTCGCGGCTTCCCTCCTTCGCATTCCGTGTGCTCTTCTTCCGTGAAAACGCACCTCGTCCCTGTTTGGGCGCCCAGAGTTTTCCCGCTATTCGGAACTCTTCTTGGTTCGCCCCCTTGGCACTCTCTCGGCTGCACTCAAAGTCTCTAGTTTTTGGATCAGGCGGCGAAAGGAGCGTGTTTGGTTAGTCGGTTGCGTTAACGGAGTGAATCTTGGATGATTCGGAGATCCGAACTCTCGGCAATCTGATTCGCCCACAACCATACTTGTTAAGAGTTAGAATTCCCAGGTTAGCTTTTGTCTGTTATGGAGCTGATCACAAGCTTTTCCTGTTGCTGAATTCCCGGCAGAAAAGGTTAGCTTTTTCACCTTTCCCTACGGTCGATGCGACAGCCGGATCAAATTAAAAGGAATATGGAACGGAACCCCGAGTTCCTTTTCTTGATGTGTCTTTTTCTGGCAGGTCCTGATTATGATTTTCAACCGATCCCCTATCGCCAGATTTATCAAACTCGTGTTCCTCGCGAGCCTCAGGGTGTTTGAGTTCATGCATGGCAAAGAAGCTTTGAATCAGTTGATTTTGATTATTCTAATTTCCATTGAATCAGTATTAATCTTTTGTTCACGCCATAATTAAAAGCTGTTATTGCATTGGCCATGTATGTCCTACAAAAAAGATGGGAATTAATTTAACTCTTCTTCAAATTCAACCATAGTTTTTTTTTTTTTTCTGGCGCATTTGGTTTTAGATATTATCAAATGTTATTTTTGAATTCATGCATAGTAAAGATACTTTGAGTTGCGGATTATCTTCATTTAATGTTGCCGCGTTTACATTCATATTTTAGCATTTCAATATATTTCAATTGATTAGTTATTTCCAAAAAAATTCCTATTATAATTATTTAGTTTATATTATAAAAGTTGGGGATGTGCTTAGGCCACTTCTTTCTATCTAATATTTGAAAAAGATTAGGACATGTAGGTTGCAAAGATTCCCCTCTTTATTGGTGAAAATTATAATTCTATAAATTCTTTTGTTCATGCTTATGTTTCTTTTGCCTTGTTCTTAAGGAATTTAAAGCCGATACGACCCATTAATTTTGGAACTGAGGTCAACATCCTTACTCATTTTCACTTTTTTTTGGGTAAAAAATGCTCATATCATTTTGTGCCAGTAAAGTAGGAGAACAATATAGGTGGGCTTCGGAAAAAAGAACATTCAAAAGAGGTTGAGGGGGCTTGAAACCTAATTCAAAGGAAGGGAATCACAGAATTGGGCTTTAACGAAATAACCTGCACCTTTATTTAGGGCTTTGAAGCAATGGGTCAAACGCAATTATGGTAAATTGGAGACCATGCCTTGACTCTCTTTGATAAGCACACTGACATCCACGGAACAAGATTTGTGCCCAAGATTAATTGAACTAAAATAAGGTTGTCAAGAGTCCACGGTCAAGACTCAATCTCTCTCCTCTTTGCTCATTCACTCACAAACCTCAAACCCTCAACAATAGCTCGAGTTTCTGCATGGACTCCAAATTCTGCTTTCATCGCATAGGTGAAACCTTTGATCGGCACACCAAAAGGGTCTCTGTGCACTCCGGCTATAGCTTTGTTAGTTGTTCTGGCAATGAAAGAACTATCTACATTAATCTTGATAGACCCTAAGTATAGGAGGATCCAAATCAATGGGAAGATGCGATCTCTCAATGGATTTTTCTTCTGATATGAGTTTCAAGTTCAAAAATTTCCATGCAATGCAAGTGCTTCAACTACAAATAGACACTGGTATTTCAAAAATCGACATTTTAGATTGGGGCCATGCTTGAACTACCCTTTCAAGACAGTTTCCTTTCCTATCTATAACATGAGTTTTTTTTCCCTCTTTCTAATTCCATGTTCACCTTGGCTAGTATCTATGCAAACATCAATTTGTCGAAGCACCCCAATATGAGAGTATGCTCGTGTATTTTCTCATTTTATCTATTTGTGGGACTCTTAACGCTTGAGCCACGCTTCTTCTTAGATTTTGGGGGCATCTTGAGCTAAAGAACATTCCTAATTTATTAGTGTTGATAGCATGACCAATAACAAGACAGTTTTTGTTCAATATATCGGTAAGGCTTTGGCATTCACTTATCTTTGGGTAGTGTCTATCCAACTTAATTCCTTTCACTCTACCCTCTTCATTTGCTTTTTCAAAGGAAAGGACATTAGATGCAAGTATGAATGGGTAAGGAGAGGGAGGTCACTTTGTTGGATTCCTCACGAAGGTTGGAAATAAGGCAAAGGTTCACCATTGAACTTCACACTAAATGAGACGATAGTTGCACATTTCATGATCCCCAAGACCCATTTCCTACAAAAACCCAACTACAACATACAAGTTTCCAAGAAGTCCCCTTCAATCATAAACTTAATATATGTGTCTAATTCTAGCACCGCATGGAATTTTTTACTCTTTCCTTGGTCTATAGCTGACGGAGCACCTCGTGCATAATCAAATTATCAGTGAAAAAATGTGCAACAATTGAACATATATTTATTTCCTTTTGGCCTAGTGATAAGTTCTTGAGATATTTGCCGATTTGTGCTTCAAATTTGGTGGGAAGTCCTCAAATTTGTCAATAGACTAAGGTACAATGACTAATGTCATTACATCAAAAATGGAAGGACTAAATTTTAAATTGGCAATGTTATATGGACCAAAGTATATCAAAGTCACATAATTGATTTTAATCCCATTTTGAACAAAGTAATGAACTTCTCCATGCAAGTCCTAGTCAATGCCAACTCGACCTCTATACTGCCATTGCCATTTCTACTCTGCGAGAGCAATCCCCGAAATGAGTCCATGCACACCACGTTGCTCTTGGTCGGCCTCCCCCACCCAAAGTCCGTGTCGTACACCTTCAATCTTGGTGACCCAACCACTACCACTAAGTCCTCAATGTCAATTTCTTTTTTGTCCTTGATCCATTCCCTCAATGCTATCGATCCTCCCATGGTGTTCACTTCCTTGACTGTCCTCCCAATTGCCCTCGCGGCATGTGTAATTCCACTTATGTCCAAGAGCGCATTTCTCTTCTCCGAGAGACAATGTATGCCTAGACAATTTCCGAAATATGTCGAGGGTATCGAGTATGCAAGTCGGTTCCTACAATCTGCTGGAAAGCAGAAATAATAGAGTTTGTCCTTGACACTCTCTGATGAGGATTGGTCATGAAGTTCATGTTCCTTTTCTTTTGATTTGATCATGCATACCCATACGAAAGCGCACGTCACCACAAATGTCGATAGGTGGATTGGCTCCGACACCGAATCGATGTCGTTGTTCTCGAGTTGACTCAAGACTTGCACTTTTAGCCCGTCCATGTGAGCCTTTTTAAAGACAAAGGTTGCCCTCACCTTGTCCCCAACAGCCAAAGGAGCTTCGGTTAGGCTTGGGCTTGGGCTTGAGCCCACACAACTCCACCAGTATTTCAAGAATATGGGCTCGAGCCCATTCAAGTCCTTGATCACTCCTCGGTCGTGGGAAGGATCCAAGTCTCCCAACTCAATGCAAGTGGGGTCTCCTCTGGACCTGTGAATGGATGCCCACGATTTCATGAAGTGACTGAACGACCTCCCATCTGTTGCTATGTGTAGAAATCGGACCCCAATGCAAATGCCCTTGTTTGGGAACACAGTCACCTATATAATAAGACAACAAAATCTATCATAAATTTCAAATTTAATTTTTATTTACATAACTGGTAATTTAAGTTAGATCTTTGTTTATCACCCTTGCATACTTATTGATTACACATAATCGAGGAAAGTAATATATTGAAGATCACCAACTTTTTTATATATGTATGTTTGACAGGTGCGCTAAAAACATATGATGTTTTCAAAAGAGCGCAAGTTATAGCATATCATTATTATCACACTGAATTCATAGATATTCCAAACAGAACTTCCAAAAAAAAATAACACTAATATTAAATAATAAGAAATTTCCTTTTTTTGTCATATAATGACTAGAATTAAGAACAAGCAAATATCATGCGAGAGCCTGACCATCACTAACCGACCTGAATCGCCATAAGTGGCCACAAGCGTGCGCCGTTGGACTCACGCGGTGGCGGGAACTGAGGCACCAGAGGGTGTATCAGCGTGGCGTCGCGTGGCTCGTCGCTGATGAGCTCGGCAAAGTCAGCGGCGGACTCAGCGACGGTCAAGGAGAGGGAGTCACCGTCGGAGTAGAGGATGTGGGGCTTCTGGGGCGGGGCCTGGGGGAGGACGAGGTTGCCGGCGAAGGGGAAGAAGCGGCGGAGACAGAGGGAGAGAGAGCGGACGAGGAGCGGGAGGGTGGTGTGGGCGAAGGAGGGAGGGGACTGAGGGAAATCGTAGAAGAAGAGGCGTTGCATGGGGCAGCAAAGAAGCCAAGGGATGTCGAAGAAGGTGAGAGGGAGAGCGGTGGTCGGCACCGCGTTCGCGGGCTGCGAGACATCGTGACGGTGGAGGATCTTGATCTTCATCATCGTGTCGGGCGGCGGTGGCGGAGTTGCAGAAGGGAAGGAGGAAGCCATGGTGATAGGGTAATGAGTAACGACGATGGAGTTTGGTCTTGTCTCCGTTTTTCTTCCCTTTTGTTTTTTTTTTCTGTTCCATTTTCTGATTATAAAATTTTCCTGGTCAATGGTGGTATCACGACGCGATGTTTCTTTCCAAATCTAATATAATCTAATTATCACAATGAATTAGGAAAAGAAAAGAAAGTGATTGATGAATCCAATTTTTCTTTTTTTACTTTTTTGTACGCTATCAATTCTATTTATGGACTCTATGTGATGAAATACGTGATTCCTTATTCTTTACAAATTTTTTCATACGTGGTTCCTTATTCTTTACAAATTTTTTCAAAAAATTTCTTGGTCAACGGTGATATTACGACATGATATTTCTTTCCAAACCTAATATGATCTAATTATCACAATTAATGAGGAAAAGAAAAGGAAGTGATTGATGAATCCAATTTTTCTTTTTTTACTCTTTTGCAAGCTTTCAATTCTATCCATGTACTCTATGTGATGAGATACGTGATTACTTCTTTACAAGTTTTTTCAAAAAAATTTGCGAACAAAGATGAGTGTGTATTTAAAGATTTTAGAAATAAAATCATACACACTTGGTCGAAAAAGAAAGAATAAACAAAAATTACATGTAAATAATACAAAGGGAAACCTTTCTCATTTATACTCTCTCACTCTTTATAAAAGTTGGATATGTCACATTTAATTGAACCCACAATAAACCCTTATCAAAAAGGTGAAAATATTTCTACAAAACAAAGAGCTAGGTAGACCCATCCAATTGTGTATTAGATCGGGTTTGGTTTAAATTGTAAAAGATGTGTTTGATCTAGACTGCTAAATTTAATCTACACTAACCCATTTTTAGCAACATGGTTTTAGCAATTCACATCTAATACAACTAGATCCAATTCGATCCAAGCTTTAATTCTTAACAAATTTCCCCCTTAAATGGGTGTTTCTTGAGGCGATTTGAAATGGATCTATTAGGACTATGGGTCTACAATAGTTGATTTACAACTTTGGGCTGAAGGGATGATGATCATTAACATTGCACTTTGATTAAATGTGTTAAAAGGGATATTTTCTGGACTCACCAGAATCCATGATTAATCAAGCTTTATTTTATCGAGGGGAGAACCCCTAGCTGCCGATCGATGCGGACCACGAGAAAAGTAAGGGAAGATCCCAAAAAGCGCCCACCTTTATCGAATCTCGCAACGAACCTGTGCGCGAGAAATGGCGATAAGATGGCGCGACGGTCCCCTGCGCCTTCCTCTGTCCTCCCTCGCGGCTTCCCACCTTCGCATTCCGCGTGCTCTTCTTTCGTGAAAACGCACCTCGTCCTTGTTGGGCACTCAGAGTTTTCCCGCTGTCTAATTCCAGCACCGCATGGAATCTTTTACACTTTTCCTGATATATAGCTGACGAAGCACCTCCTACATAATCAAAATATCAATATAAAAATGTGCAACAATTGAACTAATATTTATTTCCTTTTGGCCTAGTGATAAGTTCTTGAGATTTTCGCTGATTTGCGCTTCAAATTTGGTGGGAAGTCCTCAAATTTGTCAATAGACTAAGGTACGTCAACTAATGTCATTACATCCAAAATGGAAGGACTAAATTTGAAATTGGCATTGTGTTATATGGACCAAATGTATATCAAAGTCACATAATTGATTTTAATCCCATTTCGAACAAAGCAATGAACTTCTCCATGCAAGTCCTAGTCAATGCCAACTCAACCTCTATACCGCCATTGCCATTTCTACTCTCTGCGAGAGCGATCGCCCCAAATGAGTCTATGTGCACCACGTTGCTCTTGGTCGGCCTCCCTCATCCAAAGTCCGTGTCGTACACCTTCAATCTTGGTGACCCAGCCACTATCACTAAGTCCTCAATGTCAATTACTTTCCGGTCCTTGATCCATTCCCCCAATCCTATCGATCCTCCCTTGATCTTCACTTCCTTAATTGTCCTCCCAATTGACCTCGCGGCATGTGTAATTCCACTTATGTCCAAGAGCGCATTTCTCTTCTCCGAGAGACAATGTATGCCCAGACAATTTCTGAAATATGTCGAGGGTATCGAGTATGCGAGTCGATTCCTGCAATCTTCCACAAAGCAGAAATGACAGAGTTTGTCCTTGACACTCTCTGATGGGGATTGGTCATGAAGCTCATGTTCCTTTTCTTTTGATTTAATCATACATACCCATATGAAAGTGCACGTCACCACAAATGTCGATAGGTGGATTGGCTCCAACTCCAAATCAATGTTGTTGTTCTCAAGTTGACTCAAGACTTGCACTTTTAGCCCGTCGATGTGAGCTTTTCCAAGGGCAAATGTTGCTCTCACCTTGTCCCCAATAGAAAGAAGAGCTTCTCTTGGGCTCGGGCTTGCCACCCAACTCCACCAGTCTTTCAAGAATACGGACTCGAGCCCATTCAAGTCTTTGATCACTTCTCGGTCATGGAAAGGACTCGAGTAATTGGGGTCAACGCAAGTGGGGCCTCCTCCGCACCTATGAATGGTGGCCCATGATTTCATGAAGTGATTGAAGGACCTTCCATCTGCCGCCACATGGAGGAACTGGATCCCAATGCAAATGCCCTTGTTTGGGAATAGAGTCACCTAAGTCATTATCCAACAAAATTAGGAGAAAACACATTACAAATACCTTAATTTTCATATGGTACTCACCGTAATATCAAAACTTTTTAGACAATCACTTGAGTGTCACATCAGCCAAAAAACGATTACTTATGTGTCTTTGGCGATATATTCCGATAAAAACTCCAACGTTTCTTTTAATGAATTTCAAAGTCGAACATGACTTCTTTTACCAAGAGTTCTAGTCTTTGAGTAAACAAAGGATGAGACGACATGGCATGTAAATGACTAAAATGATACCACTTTGTTTAAGAAAAAGCACATTCACACTCTCAAGTCTCAAGTTTATTCAATGACGGTACTTAAACACATTTGTCACCGCTGCTATCGGGGGTGATGATAGCAGTGAATATTCTATCTTTCAAGCACTCTCACGTGATCAGAGGGTGTGTTGCTTTCACTAATATCAACTCATGACATCAACTCCCAAAGTTAGACATCTCTAGCGCCTCTCTCAATGCATTGTACCTGGACATGGACCAAATCCATCAAATGGATAAGTCGGATCGAGTTTGGATTAGATCAAGTTGAAAATGATCTGACCCAGATAGACTTATTTTCATGCAATGCAAATCTAATTATTCATATCCGACCTTAACCCATATTGTTAAAATACTTATATATTTAAAAATCTAGGAAAATCTATACCCAAATTGAGGTGAATAGGGGTGAGATCAAAAGAGGGTGAGAGAGAATGAAGAAAAAATTATAGAAGTCAGTTGGGTCTAAATGAATTATAATATAAACTTATTTATAATTCATTTAACACCAATACTATTTTTAAACTCATATATTAATATAACCAACAACTCAACCCATCATATATGGGTTAACAAATTGATTTATGACCCATTTTGATTGGTTTAACATTGATTGCTTTATAACTGCCAATTTGATCTTGTTCACAAACTTCACAAATTTGAACAAGAAGGTAAAAAATGACTTCAACTACGTGATTCTACTACGAAGTGTGCAATATAGAAAGTTACGGATTTTGAGAGATTGCAGGATTAGGATTTCTAAAAAGAAGATAATTTGGGGATAGGGTTTTAAGAACAAAATAATTTTAATGAATTTATTCTCAGTTCATCAATTTCGAGCAAATAAATGGAAGATGACATTGTCTAACTCTTATTTGTTGACTTGACTTTGAAGGCAACCATATTGGACCATTTATTTTAAAATAATACCACATTGGACCAATTATCTTAAAATAATGCCACATTGAATTTTTCAATCACTGAAACCACCCATAGCACTAAATGATTCATCTTTCGCCAAACAGGCACTCAATTAATCATTCGAAATTTTTTTATAACAAACTGAGCATTATACAAAAATTATGACATTTATAATGTCATTTTCCCAAAATCCACCATAAATTTTGATTTTAATGTTTATTTGAAAAAACTGGTTTTTTGAGTTAGATATTCGTTCATCATCTCATTTTTTTTTTTTTTTTTTTTGATAACCCAGAGAACCCCGCACCCCGCCGACCATCATCTCACATTTTTTGCCCCATATTTAGTAAGGAAATGTTTTGATTTTCAATATACCGATTGCATGTAACATGAAGAAGACAATTTATTGGAGACCCAATTTTTGGTTTTATATGAGTGTTTAACAAGCATCTTGATGTCACTCGTTTCAAAATCCTTATCATTTAATTACAATGTAACGATTACACATAAAACAAGAAAGATAATGCATTGGACATGATAAACTTTCTTTACATGAATAATTAATGAGTGCCATTGAAACATTTATTAATAAAATCCTTATCATAATCTACGTCAGTTCCCATAAGCACGTCAATTTCTCATTTCACTAGTCCATCTCTTTTTTTGGCCAAACAAAATACCTCATTTTATTGCTTCAAATTGGAACAGTACCACAGTTTCATCTCTGAGTATCATTTTAACCAAAACTTGCAAATATGAACCTTCGTTCAAATGTCAATTTGCACACATCAACACGAGGCTTAATATATATTCCTCATTATGTATATTAGATCTAAACAATGACATCCCCTTTAAACCACGGACTCTCTTCTTATAATTACTCCTCTTTCATCTTTTTATCATTTTATATGGTCTGCAAACTCAAATTACGCTAAAAACAAATATCTCCCTTATCCTTACATCTGCATCATATGACTTTCTTGCGAATGCTGTATCTTTGCTTTCTAACTCTCAAATTGCGTTACCTTTGCCACGCAATAAAAAAAGTACAATATTCTTGCCAAATGAGCTCAAGTCATAGCATGGCATTATTATAATGTATTCATGACTGGCCAGACAAACCTTCCCGTTGGTTAGCTAAAAAGATGTCAATACTAAATATTTAGATTCGACTATGTTTGCTTCATAAAAATTAAATTATTGAAAGAACATTTTCTTAAATTGGCTCAAGAAAATGGAGAACAAAAAAAATATTTTTATCATTTACGAATAAAAATATTTATATATAAATTATTATCAATAATAAAAAATAATTATAAAAAAAATATTTAATTATTTTTTAAAATTTCTCTTTTCTTCATAAAAAAAAAAAAATGGAGCCTAGTATTAAAGAATTAAGGATAAGCAAGTCCGAACAGCATGAATGGGAGAGCCAGACCATCGTCAACTGATCTGGATCGCCATAATGGGCTCTACACGTGTGCCATTGGAGACTTGCGGAGGCCGCAGCTGAGGCAGCAGAGGGTGTATCAGCGTGGCTTCGCGCGCCTCGTCGCTAACGAGCTCGGCGAAGTCGGCAGGGGACTCGGCGACGGTCAACGAGAGGGAGTCGCCGTCGGAGTAGAGGATGTGGGGCTTCAAGGGTGGCGCCAGAGGGAGGACGAGGCTGGCGGCGAAGGGGAAGAAGCGGCGAAGACAGAGGGAGAGAGAGCGGAGGAGGAGCGGGAGGGTGGCCTGAGCGAAGGAGGGAGAGGATTGAGAGGATTCGTAGAAGAAGAGGCGTTGCACGGGGCAGCAGGGAAGAAATGGGATGTCGAAGAAGGTGAGAGGGAGAGCGGTTGGTGAGACTGAGTTCGCAGGCGGCGAGACATCGTAGCGGCGGAGGATCTTGATCTTCATCACCTCGTCCGACGGGGAAGGGAAATTTCGTGGGAGGAAGCTACACAGGCAGGCTGATGATTGATTTTTGTCCCTTGTTTAAAAGCGATGATGTATGACCCGCCACCGTTCATTTATTTGTGCGGATAGTGGAGATAATGATTGAATTATATTGCATTGCCTTCGATCGAACGATCAATCAAGAGCTTGCGTGTGAGTCTCGACCTCACGGCTGAGTTTTCTGATATTCAAGCTAACTCAAATATCCACAAGGTCGGCTGTGAATACATATTTAAATTATTATGTCTGGAGGTATTCCATAAGGCGGTGGAAAAAAAAATTCCTCCCAATTGGAGATTGAGGCATGCAGATTGATACATTAAAATAATGGACACAATTTTATTAATCTATCAAGTTCGTCCAGTAGGCACCAAAATCAACGAGATGAATTGGTTTTTAATTATATCACAGCATGCCAAATCTCTTGCAGATCCAAAATGTCAACACATGCAATCAAATCAATCATGTTGAGAAGCAAAAGGATCAAGAGGGTTTTTTATGTGCCAAGTTTCTTTTTCAACCTATGGTTCAGCGTACCTATCCTCTTAGGTAGTGATCTCTTCATATTCTTTATCCATTTTAGTATATTCACCGATTAAGGGCTAATTTTGAATAAATTGAAAGTTTTAATTCTATTTTATGGGCTCAATCGAATCCAGTTATAATTTTGAAACACTTAGATTCCATTTATTAGACTTTGGTTTGGTTGCCTCAATATAACAAAGGAAGCCTATGATCTCCTTACTAATTAGTATTACATCTTAGTTTCAGTTGTTAGGAAATTTGCATCGCATGCTTTTTGAGATCAACTAGCCTAATATGAGCCACAATGGGAAGTGAATTATGATGCTCATGAAATTATTGAATATTGTGAATATATACGTATTATGTAATTTCTAATGGCACTTAATAAGAAGTTTGAACCTGTGCCATCTTCACTTCCATATCGACATTTGTTATCTCATTTGAGGCAATGATCTTGAGTTGTTGAATGAAAAGACTTGAGCTGCTACTTTGAAGGCACAACGCACTACTTTGTCCACTTCTAGAGATATGGTGCTTGTCGCTTCTACTTCTTCCTCATCATGAAAATGACATCGTGTGTACTGTTACCGACATGGTCATCTTTTATCCAATTGCCATTGGCTGCATCTCATGGGACAAATAACCGATCTCAATATAGAGGCCCACTTGCATGCGGATCTACCATTGCTACTACCATTGAGGATTCCCCTAGCGACTCGTCCATTACGCTAGAAGATTTTCATTCCATTTTCCAAGAATCTCACCCTTTTAGCTTTATCCTATATACTTCTATTCTATATGTCATTCCAGGTATTTCTGATTGATGGTTCTTTGATTCCATCTATTGTAATAGCATGACTTCCAATTCAATTTGTTTAAGTCAAATGCATTCACTTTATAAGCACCATTATTCATACTGAAAATTCCTAAATGATGGTTAGCCGAGTTTTAGAATTTAATTGCACTATTTGAAAATCAAGTTTTAAAACTTGATTACACTTTTCGATAGTTAAATAAATTGATTGCACTTTCGTGACAAATTTTAAAACTTGATTGTATTTTTTTTCAAAATTTTACTACTCAAATGTATTTTCGTAACAAGTTTGATGATTTCTAATGTACTTTAATTTATATAATTAAATTAGGTACATGCTTGGGCCATTATTGTTCATATTGGAAAAACTGTGGTTTTATCTCAAATTAGCGTATGATTATAGCAAGTTGAGAAGATGTTTTATTTTTTCGTGGGATCTATAATTCTATTCTTCGCAGGAGATGACGCTTATCTTTCTTTTGCCCTGTTTTGAAGAATTCATACCCAGATACATACTATTGATTTGTGGAAGTGAGGTCGAGATTCTTGCATACTTTCACTTGTAGTCAGCAAACGATGGTCAACATTCTAACAAGTACTCATATCCTTCGGGCCTAATGGTGAATTATTGAGACTCCCCCCTAATTTTGTGCTTAAAATGTGGTTGGAAGTCCCTACATTTGTCGATAAATTAAGGCACAAAGGCCCCCATTACTCAATCTAAGTTGACAAGGCATTATATAGACCAAACGTGTACTAAAGAGACAGATAATATCGATCCCTTTTCAAGCAAAGAAATGAACTTCTCCATGCAAACCCTTGCAAATGCCAACCCGACCTCCACAACACCATCCCCATCTCTATTCTTTGTGAGAGAAATCACCCCCAATTGATCAATGTGCACCACGTGGCTCTTCCTTAGCCTCCCCCATCTGAAGTCCGTATTATACATTGTGTGTCTTGATGATCCAGCCATTGTCACTGAGTCCTTGCTATTAGCTATATTAAAGCCCCTCATCCATCCCTCCATCCCTCTCAATGCCCCACCGGTCCCTATTTCCTTGATTCTCCTCGCTATGGCCCTTGCCACATGCAGAAGTATGCTAGAAGTCCACTTTTGCCCAAGAACGTACTTTTCTTCTCTAAGAGAAAGCATATGCTTAGACAGTTCTCAAAGTATGTCGAAAGTATCAAGTATTCAAGCAGATCCCTACAATCTGCGAGAAAGACGAAATAATGAAGTTTGTCTCTATCGCTCTTTGATGACGACTGGTCATGATGCTAGCGTTCTTCTTCTTTTGATTTGATTATGCATACCCATACGAATGCACATGTCACCACGAATGTCAACAAGTGGATCGGATCCAACTCCAAGTTGATGGCATCATTCTTGAGTTGGCTTAGGACCTGCTGTTTTAGCCCTTCAATGTGAGCCTTTTTAAAGACAAGAGTTGCTTTTCACCTTGTCCCCAACAACGAGAAGAGCTTTGCTTGGGCTCAGGCTCATGCTCAAGCCCACACAACTCCACCAATCTTTCAAGGATATGGGCTCAAGCCCATTCAAGTCTTTGATCGCTCCGCAGTCATGGAAAGCACTCAAATCATGTGACTCAACGCAAGTGGGTCCCCTCCAGACTTGTGAATGGATGCCCATGATTTCATGAAGTGATTGAATGACCTCCCATGTGCCACCATTTGGAGGAACTGGACCCTAATGCAAATGCCTTTGCTCGGGAATAGAGTCACCTAAATTATTATCAACAAAATCGACGATATAAGTCTCGAGTTGAGAGGGAGAGCAGTGGCCGGGACTGAGTTCGCAAAAGAACGGGATGTCAAAGAAGGTGAGAGGGAGAGCGGTGGTCGGGACTGAGTATGCAAGCAGCAAGACATCGTAACGGTGGAGGATCTCGACCTTCGTCTTCTCGTCGGACAGGGGAAGGGGGGATTGCATGAGGGAAGGAAGCTAATGTAGGGGTGGCTGATGGTTGGTTTCTGTCCCTGTTCGAATCGAAAACGATGAGTCGGTGCTCGTACTGAGCTATGTCTGAAAAGTGGGGTGCTTTCAAATTTCAATCAATCAATAGCTTATCCGAAGATCACACGAATGAGGGAGAGACGAATTGGTCCCGAGAAAAAAGCACACCACTCCATATTGCAAAAGCTAAAGAATGCTGAGAAAGTGATTAACTTCAACATCAGTCATGTCATAAGGACATTTCTCTTGGAAGATGATAAGGTGCCTTTCCTTTTATGTTTTGTTGCTCTTCTTTCCCCACCTTGGAGATGGAGAGCATGTGACGTGGGCTACGTGATTGGCAGGCTTCTCTTGGTCATATACACGAATAATAGAGGAGAACTACCGTCGTCCACGATTCTTTGGTGGACCAAAGAAGAGAGGGTGGTTCAGGTGAGTGTTCTTCACATGACATTGAGAGATATTTTTTTTTCTCCAGGAAATTGCGAGGACTAGACACTATGTAAGATATTGAGTATAATTGGAGGTTATAAAACATTGAAAATATTCAATTTCCTTAGAGTTGATTGTGACCTCCGTTGTATCACATGTATAATGGAATTCTTTGCTAATTTTCCTATAAACGTAGATTACATCGACTAAAAAATATAGATCCGATATCCAATGTATTTATTTGTTGTGTGCATTTTATTCGATCACCTCCTTTATCGACAACATAAACCACAAGTGTGGTACAATTTTGGTATTTCACAAGTAGTTCACAAAAGGAGTTGGGAAAAATTGCGATTGTATCAATTCAGTCATAGATTTTTCAAATGTATCGATTAAGTTTTAAGCATTTTTATGTTTTGTTAATTGAATCTATCCAATCAATTTTAATTAGAAATAGCTAGTGTAGATGTCAATTGTCCTACACAACATGATTAGTGCTGATATAAACACTTTATATATAATGACTATTTTCTTCTTTTCTTTTCTTTTTTCATGAACGGGTGTGAAGGCATTGTGTCTTGAGCCCCATTGCTCGCAAGCTAGCTGGTCGAAGTCGACGATGGACTCCGCCATAGTCAAAGTGAGGGAGTCGCGGTTGGAGAACAGGATGTAGAGGGGCTTCTAGGGGCGGTGGCAAAGGGAGGAGGCTGGCGGCGAACGGGAAGAAGCAATGGAGAGTGAGAGAGAACTAACAAGTATTTATTTCATTTCGGGCCAAGAAACTTGCCTAAAACTTGGTTGGAAGTCCTTGCATTTGTCGATACAGAAAGGTACATGGACCAATGTTGTCACGCCCAAAACAAAGGGACTACGTTAGAATCGATGTGGGATTACATGGACGACATGGACACTAGAGTTACATAAACGATTTCGATCCCTTCTCAAACAAACAAACAAACTTCTTCATACAAATCTTAGTCAATGCCAACCCGACCTCCACACCACCGTCCCCGTTCCTACTCTCTGCGAGAGCAATCGCCCCCGACATGTCAATCTGCACCACATGGCTCTTCCCTGGCCTCCCCCACCTGAAGTCCGTGTCGTACACCTGCAGCCTCGGCGATCCGGCCACTGTTACCAAGTCCCCATTGTCAAATTCTTTCCAGTCCCTAATCCATCCCTCCGCCCCTCTCAATCCTCCCCCTCTCCCCACTTCTTCGACTCTCCTCCCTATTGCCTTCGCCGCATGTGAAATTCCACTTTTACCCAAGAGCGTATTTCTCTTCTCCGAGAGAAAATATATGCCCAGACAATTCCCAAAGTACGCCAAGGGTACCGGGTATTCGAGTCGGTCCCTACAATCTGCCACGAAGCAGAAAGAGCAAAGCTCATCGTCGCTGCTCTTCAACAACGATTGGTCATGATGCTCGTGTTCTTTCTCTTTGGATTTCATCATGCATACCCATATGAATGCGCAGGTCACTACGAATGTCGACAAGTGGATTGGCTCCAACTCCGAGCTGCTGCCATCGCGGCCGTTGTTTTTGAGTTGGCTCAAGACCTGTGCTTTTAGCCCGTCGATATGAGCTTTTCCCAGGACAAACGTTGCTCTCACCTTGTCCTCAACAGTGAGAAGAGCTTCGCTCGGGCCCGGGCTTGAGCTTGGGCTAGAGCCCACACAACTCCACCAGTCTTTTAACAATATGGGCTCGAGCCCATTCGGGTCTCTCATCGCTTCTCGGTCATGGAAAGGAAGCGGGTTGTCCAAGCCAGTCAAGTCTCCTCCGGACCTGTGAATGGACGCCCACGATTTCATGAAGTGATTGAAGGACCTCCCATCTGCCGCCACGTGAAGGAACCGGACCCCAACGCAAATGCCCTTGTTTGGAAATAGGGTCACCTAAACCGTTGACATTTCAGCATAGCATAATTATACTGAATTCGTTTACTAAATAGACCATCGCCAACTGACCTGAATCGCCATCAGGGGCCACAGATATGCGCCGTCGGAAGCACGCGGCGGCGGGAGCTGAGGCACCAGAGGGTGTATCAGCGCAGCGTCGCGCGCCTCGTCGCTGACGAGCTCGGCGAAGTCGGCGGATGACTCGGCGACGGTTAAGGAGAGGGAGTCGCGCTCGGAGTAGAGGATGTGGGGCTTCTGGGGCGGCGACAGGGGGAGGACGAGGCTGCCGGCGAAGGGGAAGAAGCGGCAGAGACAGAGGGAGAGAGAGCGGACGAGGATAGGGAGGGTGGTCTGGGAGAAGGAGGGAGGGGATTGAGGGAAGTCGTAGAAGAAGAGGCGTTGCATGGGGCGGCACAGAAGCCATGGGATGTCGAAGAAGGTGAGCGGGAGAGTGGTTGCCTGGACTGAGTTCGCCAGTGGCGAGACATCGTGACGGTGGAGGATCTTGATCTTCATCATCGCGTCGGGCGGCGGTGGGGGAACTGCAGAAGGGAAGGAGGAAGCTAGTAAATAGGTTAATGACGATGCAGTTTGGTCGTCTTGTTTTTCTTCTCCTCTTGTTTTTTCAGTTCCGTTTTCTAATTATAAAATTTTCCTGGTCGACAGTAATATTTTGTCGTGATATGTCTACTACTTTCCAAATCTAATATGATTTAACTATCATGACGAATTAGAAAAAGAAAAGGAAGTAATTGATATATTCAATTTTTTTTACTCTTTATTTTGTCCGTAGAGAATATGTTATGAGAAGCATGATTTCTTTTTTCCTTAGAAGTTTTTTGAAATTTTTTGTGAACGAGGATGAATGTGTATTTAAACATTTTAGAAAGAAAATCATACATATTTGGCCGAAAAAGAAAGAATAATAAAAATTGTGTATAAATAATACATAGGGAAATCTTTCTCAACTCTCTCCCTCTTTATAATAGTTGGATATAAGCACATTTAATCGAATGTGAAATAAACCCTTATCAAAAGGTGAAAATATTTCTACAAAATAAAGAGCAAAAATGTTAGTTTTGGGTAGACCCATCCAATTGTGGATTAGGTTGGGTTTGTTTAAATTGGTAAAAGATGTGTTTGATCCAAATTGCTCAATTTAATCTACACTAACCCATTTTTAACAACATAGTTTTAGCAATTCACATCTAATACAACCAAATTCAATTCAATCCAGGCTCCAATTCTTAGCAAATTTCCCCCTTAAATGGGTTTTTCTTGAGGCGATTTGAATTGGATTCATGAGGACTATGGGTCTTGCTGATCTACAGCTTTGGGCTCAAGGGACGTTGGTCATTAACATTGCACTTTGATTAAATGGGTTAAAAAGGGTTCTTTCCAAACTCATATGAACCCATGATTAATCAAGCTTTATTTTATTAGACCTACTCCAAATTTATATATTAAATATATGACAACCTATATATCACCCAACCCACTAAAATATGGGCTGACGACCCATTTTGCCACGTTTAGCTTTTGTATTGATCAAACAAAGGTACACCTTCAATAAGCTAAATGCTAGTCATACACGGTTGAGAAGCAAGTTGGGAGGACCAAATAAAGATCCCTAAATCCACTCCCCTTACATGGGTTAGGGTAGATAATGAGGATATGAATTGAGTCGCATCACAAAACCGCACATCATCTAGAGTGTTTGTGCCTGATTTATCTTACTTTTCCCCGCCATAAAAACAAAATTATTTTATTTTTCTTATAGTTATGCTGACAACTACTCCTCGCACTAAATATTATTTATAATTAGGTGGCTTTAGCCATTATCCCCTCTTGACTTGAGCGCAAAATCCCGACTTGTTTCCTTTGTGGCCCCTACCAACTCGCCCTGTCGGAGTTGCCAACGGCTACTGACGGCGACATCGGACGAATCAATCTTCCCGCTCGTAATCGGGACATCATCCTTACTTTAATCGCGTTTGATGTTCATTCGAGTAGTACCATGCATCCGTATAACCTCAGTAACTAATAAAGATCTCGTTTTTTTGGGGGGAGAACCCCCGCTGCCGATCGATGCGGACCACGAGAGAAGCGAGGGAAGATCCCCAAAAAGCGTCCGCCTTTATCGAATCTCGCAACGAATCCGTGCGCGAGGAACCGCGATAAGACAGCGCGACGGTCCCCTGAGCCTTCCTCTGTCCTCCCTCGCGGCTTCCCACCTTCGTACTCCGTGCGC
Organism: Corymbia maculata; assembly: GCA_014182735.1. Classification (NCBI taxonomy): domain Eukaryota; kingdom Viridiplantae; phylum Streptophyta; class Magnoliopsida; order Myrtales; family Myrtaceae; genus Corymbia; species Corymbia maculata. The sequence continues at coordinate 6,820,544 of CM024692.1, forward strand.
TCTTCTTCCGTGAAAACGCTCGTCCCTGTTGGGTGCTCAGAGTTTTCCCGCTGGTCGGAACTCTTCTTGGTTCGCCCCCTTCGCACTCTCTGCTCCGTGAAAGAAATCTCTCTCGGGCTTCAGTCGAAGTCTCTAGTTTTATGGATCGGACGGCGAAAGGAGCGTGTTTGCTTAGTGGGTTGCTTTAGCGGAGTGAATCTTGAACTCGGCAATCTGATTGGCCAAGAACCCATTTCCAGGTGATTCCCCATACTTGTTAGTGTTTGAATTCCCAGGTTAGCTTTTGTCCGTTATGGAGCTGATCGCAAGCTTTTCTTGTTGCTGAATTCCCGGCAGAAAAAGGCGTTAGCTTTTTCGCCTTTCCCTACGGTCGATGCAAAAACCGGATCAAATTAAAAGGAATATGGAACAGAACCCAGAGTTCCGTTCGTTGATGTGTCTTATTAGAATATGGAATATTGACCTCGTTGAAGCCAAAAGGATGGACTTTTGAGCCATTTTTATTTCCTTTCTTTTCTTTTTGGGAATTATGAGCTTTGATTGGTCGTCGTAATGATTCTAATTGTGAATCTTAGTGTCTGAAACTCTCCTTAATTGGAAGGACTTGAGGTAGGATCTTCATTTTGGCACGCTTTATTTATTGCTTTCCCCTCATTGATCAACTACCTTCAACATGGACCTGCATGTGTTTATATTTGATCAACTTCCTTCAATATAACCATGGCTTGTTATATTTGTTCCTTGGATTTCGGTTTGATGCTATCATAATTTGCAGTCAAGGCAGCAATGGCACACCCAGACTCCGAATCCTCTTTCCTAGGTGAATTCCGCATTCCCAGTTACCTGCTTGTCCCCGATTCAGAGGATAAGAATGGTTCGGTTGCACCTCGGTGTCCAGTGTTGGTGTTCATCAACTCAAAAAGTGGCGGTCAGCTGGGAGGTGACCTCCTCGTAACATATCGTTCTCTTCTTAGTGAACACCAGGTACTTTCATTCACACTTCGTATGCAATTGGTTGTGCTTTTGCAATTTTGCTTTGATTTAAATCACAGACAAAGCTTCCTTCAGGTTTTTGATCTAGGAGAAGAGGCTCCCGACAAGGTTTTGCGTCGAATCTACTTAAATTTGGAAAAGCTGAGATCTGATGGGGATGAGCTGGCCACTCAGGTCCAGCAGGCATTGAAAATAATCGTGAGTAGGATACACTTGATTTCTTAACTTGCATAATAGATGCCATCAAACAGTCACATTCAGCTTGCAATTTCAAAAATTTGAGTACTTGCTTACACTTTTCCGCTCACTAGGTAGCAGGTGGCGACGGGACGGCGGGTTGGCTTCTTGGAGTTGTCTCTGATCTCAAATTATCTCATCCTCCTGCAATTGCGACGGTGCCCTTGGGTACTGGAAACAACCTCCCTTTCTCATTTGGATGGGTAGGCACATAGATATAACTTCCTCATTTATTTGCCACAATTATAATCCATTAAGTTCTCAAATGTTTGTGTTAATGAAACTGATCCTCTTGGCTAGTCTTTCTTTCTCTCTGTTTTTCTCCTCTGCAATTCAAATTGAGTTCACGGTTTTATTTTATATTGAAGTTATGCATGCCAAATTAACAACTGAAGAGAAGTGGTTTACATCTATGCTCTTGATTAAACCATGATACAGTCACATGCAATATTTAATTATAAGGTTAATGTATAAAAATAAAAGATTGACATTGCTTTTGTCACAGGGTAAGAAGAATCCAGGGACCGATCGTTTATCAGTTGAATCATTCCTCAAGCAAGTGATTGAGGCAAAGGAGGTGAAAATTGACAGGTAATAAATGCCATGCTGGAATTGCTGCTGATCAATCCGAATTCAGTTACACAAGTATTACTAATGCAGCTACTGCTGAGTGAACCATGACGTCAGTGTATCAGAATGATCTTGAACTAAATAGGCAGCCCTTTTTGGGAACAGGGGTTCTATTAATGACAAATATTTTGTCTTTCACCTCTTTTTGGTTCATTTATGTCATTAAATATCAAACTGCTTCTTGCAATTCAGCTGGCATATTTTGATGAGGATGAGAGCACCCGAAGAAGGTTCCTGTGATCCCATTGCACCTCTTGAACTACCACATTCTCTGCATGCTTTCCACCGCGTTTCTTCGACAGATGAAATGAACATGGTAAATCTATCCATGCCTTGCACACCGCCTGTGTGTTTTTAATTCTTCAGGTGTACTCTATCAAGAATGTGCATCTTCTTGGAATGCGAGGTGGTTCTTTGTCTAGTGTTCTCAATTACAACTTTCTACTCTGGTAAGCACTTCTAGGATGAAGATAGCCTATATTGTTTCTGAGTCAAATAAATGCTAATGTCATAATTTGTTTAGCAACCGAAGAGATTACACCTGTGCACAGCCTATGAGCTCTTCCAAACACAAGCTCAATCATACTACGGATAATACAAAGGAGCTATCCTATAGGACCTTGAGCCAATGAAACTATTCAGGGAAGTGGAAAAAGGGAGGAAAGCTGGTGTCATAGTAATAAATACTTCTGAAAGCAGCTAAATTTTAGAGTATAAAGCTTTTGCATGGCTTTTGGAACTCAGAGCAATGACAGGCTGTCAAGAAAAAAATTATAGGACTTTTTATGCATGTAGTAACTTCTCCATGTCATCCTATCTTGATGTTCCTTTGACATGTAAAAATACTTAATTTTCTTGAATGGATTCAACTTACATCAGGTGCCTAAATATATAATCATTTTGTCTTGTGATATATCATCCAGTCCTTAGAGCTCAAAGTGGACAAGAACTCGGAAAAATCTTAATTAGCTATTGAGCGATCCCAGCAAAAGCTCGCAATCTGTCCATGGTGGAAGATTATCGGAATCTAAAATCTATGCAGAATTCTGCATCTTTTTTGCTTTTACATTGTCTCTGATTGCTTTAAATTACTCGGGAGCACTCTTTTTCTTGTAACAACTTGCAACCACTTCTCAGGAAGGTTACCACACATTTCGTGGGGGATTCTGGAATTACTTTAGCATGGGTAAGATCTTATAGTTTTTCCAGTATCTTTTTTTTCTCCTCCTGATAATGTGGATGCGTGATTTTTTTCCTTGACACTTTTCGATCCAAGAGAAACTTAAGAAGCACTTTCTACAGGCATGGATGCTCAAATATCCTATGCATTTCATTCAGAGAGGAAGGCACATCCTGAAAAATTCAAAAACCAGTTGATTAATCAGGTACTTTTGTTGTCTTCATCACTTGCTGGGATGGATTTTCGAGAAGTTGGAAGAATTGATGCTTTTGTTTGTTGCTTGAATTTAACGGATAATGCAGATAAAATGGTCTTACTGTATATTAATGTCATAAAATCATTCTTCTTTTCCCTGTCAGTGCCCATGATCATACAGAGATTGGTAACTCTGACTTCTCTATTTTCACTTGCAGAGTACTTATGCAAAGCTTGGCTGGACTCAAGGATGGTTCTTTGCTTCTCTTGTTCATCCTTCTTCACGGTAAATATATATATGCAATGATCTTTTCTGTGTTTCTCAGTGCAAATGCTGTCTCTACTGGTGACATTTTGGTCATCAGCTGTTAGGAGTAGTTGCCAGTGGTTTATAACGTTGGATGGATGATGGTCCTGTGAGACTTGGTTTCAAAATAAATATATGTATCTCCATGGGTATGCTACTAATCAGGAAACTTTAGGCCGTTAGAATCTCCAGTAAGATCTTTTGGTTAGGAGAAATTTCTCCCGCTAGGCTTTACATAATAAGGAAGGTGACAAAATTATTGGGATTGTTGTCCAGATAAATTAGGAAGATTATCATTGCTGAGATAGCATAGTTTTTTCCCACCTTGGCCATAGCCTGTAGGAATCCGTAGGTTAACCAGTTCAAAATTGGCTCAATAGCTTCTAATTGTCACAGTTCTTTTCTTTTCCCTGTCTTTTGGGTAGAAACTCTGGTTATGGTCAGCTCTTTGTTGTTGTTGTGAAAATAGCATAACCTTTCCATTACAGGAATATAGCTCAGCTTGCAAAAGTGAAGATTATGAAAAGACATGGTCAATGGGAAGAACTCCACATTCCACACAGGTAATCTCACCTCTTTGTGATTGAATCAACTAAGCTGCAGTTTATGTGGCAACACATGAAATTCAGCAGTGTCTAGGCATTCATCAGGAGACTTGTCCTATCAATTGGTTCCTCCAATGTATGCATTCCTTTTTTGACATCTCCATGCATTATAAAGTTCTTGGTACGCATTGATGCTCATGACAATGAGTTTGTCCATTATTTAACTGTGACTAATTAGTTATTTCCTTTTTTGGGTTGTACACAATGGAAATATTTGAATCCCGTACATAAGACTGACACTTCTTGCACTTTCTTATTCAGCATTAGGTCAATTGTTTGTCTCAACTTGCCCAGCTTTTCTGGTGGATTAAATCCGTGGGGGACACCAAACAGCACAAAACGGAATGAGGTTAGGACTGACTTGCATCATTGGCAGAATGAAAGAACTATATTTCTCCATTTAAACCAAAAGTAATTGGAAAAGCTACCTTTGCAATTGCCATAACCTATTCTAATTAAACCATTCTTTGTAGAGGGACTTGACCCCACCTTATGTCGATGATGGTCTCCTTGAGGTCGTTGGTTTTAGAGATGCCTGGCATGGTCTTGTCTTGCTTGCTCCAAATGGGCATGGGACTCGTCTTGCTCAGGTAAAATCTCAAGCTGAAATTTTTGCTTTCTTTCTGGATGAGTCTTGATATTAGCAACTCTTGTTGACTACGATCTAAGATTTAGTTTGGTGTCATTGTTGGAACAAAAGAAATACCGTCCCTCAATTATTTTTCCCAATTTGTACTAGGCACACCGCATCAAGTTCGAGTTTCACAAAGGCGCAGCCGATCATACATACATGAGGATTGACGGGGAACCATGGAAGCAACCGCTACCCCTGGATGATGACACTGTTATGGTGGAAATTTCTCACCTTGGTCAGGTGAACATGCTCGCCACCCACGGTTGCCGGGCCAAGAGCGTCCATGATCCATCCACACCAAGCCACCACGACGAAGAGGACAATGACAGTGGTGAAGAAAATTCAGGGGAGGAGTTCAGGAAGTTTGGGGCCGCTGAAACTTTCAAACTCCCTCATGAGGTTGACATTAGTCGTCTTAGTTGATCCCTTTAGTTTCCTTCTCCTTGATTCTTTGGCTAAATACTGATTGTGGGAATAACTGACCTGTGGTAATTATCTCAATATTCATACATATGCAACTGGAGACCTTTAGCAATAAGTATGTCGCAGATATCTGTATTGACAGTGTTCATATTTTCTTCTCATGATAAATTACTCGACGACATCCCGTCCATATGGTCTGTGAATTTCGAAGGCCTTTACTATTTCTCAGTTATGTGGCCTTTACATGTGTGATCTCTCAAAGTAAAGTTTCTCTAGCTGACTCGTGTTGTGTTCTGGTGCTGATTTCTTTGAATCTTCTTTCCTGTATCAACTAAAGTCATTATCCCTTTGCTGGAGCTTCGTTTCATGAAGAACGCCTCATCTTGAGACCATGTTCAGGTCCTGGTTTCTATGTACTCGATCAAAGTTGAGGGGGCAAAACCGAGTCTGGTTGAAAATTAGATTCAACAGATTACGAAATGGAATATCTATATACAGCTCAAGTTTCATTGCACTTGCAGATGAAAATTATGGAAGCCTAACTTGTAATAAATACGGCTGAGACTAAGGGTAGATTTTGTAACATTTTTGTTCTCGGGAATAATTTCTTTTCAGAAATAATTTTTATCTATTTCTATTTCGTAAAATAATTTCTTAGTAAAAGAACATGTTTGATAACCGCACAAAATTTTTATTCTTAGAATAGAAAAAGAATAAGAATGTATTTGGTACGATTCACAAATTCTTTTGACGTAAATTTTATTTTTATTTTTTGATAATTTTTTGAGATTTTTTTTTTTGGTTCTTTTCCTTTTTCCTTTCTTCTTCTTCCGACGGCTGAGGCCAATGATGGCCAGTGACTAGCTATTGGCGGGCATTGAGCGGTGAGTGATGGTGATGGCGGTGGCGACCGGTTAAAAGAGAAAGAAGAAGAAAAGAATAAATAAATAAAAAATAACATATTGCAGAAATTATTTTCTAGAATAAGAAGTTATTTTTTTATACTTTTTATTTTTGTTTCAAATCTATTATTCAGAAGAATTTTCTATTCCGAGAAATAGAAATGTTAACGACATTACCAAAAAAATTTCTATTTATTCTCTATTTCAAGAAATTAAAGATCAGAAAAATAGAAATATAAAATCGTTAACTTAATGGTGCCTTAATGTCCACATAAAGTCACCACATCCTTTAAAGGAAATCTAATTGAAAGAAAAAGCAAACCAAATCGAAGCAAAACGAAGGGAGATACAAGCATCGATAAAAATTGATCAGTGATCTAACTATATCTGTCTTTTTTGTGGCTTTATAGTTTGATTCCTTTTCTAGAATAGAAATACATTTGGTATAACTCTCCAATTTTTTTAATGTAAAATTTCTTTTAATTTCTTTAATAATTTTTCAGATTCTTCCTTTTCTTTTACCTTTAATCTTCTTTTGACGGTAAGCGGCAGTGTTGGATCAGTGGCCAGTGACCAGCGACCAATGGGTAATGGTAACCGATTAGAAGAGGAAGAAGAAGAAAAGAAAAAAAAAAGAAAAAAACTTATTTCAGAAATTATTTCCGAAAATAAGAAATTACCTTTTTTTACTTCTTATTTCAAATTTCAAATATATTCCCTAGAACAATTTTCTATTTTGAGAAATTGAAATGTTAACTAACGTTATCAAATGAATTTTAATTTTTTTATTCTGAAAAAAAAAAAAGGAAAACAAGAACTTTATGGTGTATTTGGTAACATTTCTACTCCTTGGAACAATTTCTTTTGAGAAATAGTTATTTTCTATTTTTACTTCCTAGAACAATTTTCGAGTAAAATAAGGCGTTTAGTAATTATAAAAATTTATTATTCTCGAAATAAATAAAAAAAGAATAGAAATACATTTGATATCGATAAAAAAAATTTATTTCTTTTTTTCTCAATAGCGGTGGAGACTAGCGGGTGGCGGTGGCAACAATGACAACCGGTCATTGCCCGCCATCGCCGATCACCACTACTAGGTCACTGGTCACGTCGAGTTGTCGGCCGCCAGGCCAAGGGCGACAATGAGAGCCCGGCGATTGGCAATCGGTCAGTGGCAAGCAGGTGGGGGCAACTGACAACAGGTGGTGGCAATCAACAATCGGCGATGGTGACGGCGGTAGGCGGTGGTGAGCAGGTGATAGCATGTTATAGGCAGTGAGTAGTCCTCAAAAAATAATTTTTAGAAATTACTCCAAGGAATAAAAAGTTACTTTTTTATTTATTTCTCATTTCTACTCCAAATCTATTCTTAAAAATCAGTTCGCGTTACCAAATGCATTTTTATTCTTTCTCTATTTCAAAAAAAAAACAGAAAAATAAAGAAATAAAAATATTAACAAAAGAAGCCTTAACAAACGCTGCCTAAGTGAAGACCATGGGCAAGGTAAAAGTTTAAACCAGATGAGGACCCCAGAACATAAGGTGCATGACCTTGTCAGCCTTCTCAGCCTCCCTGAGCCGGCGGCCTTCATCCATCAAGGCTGCCGTCTTCGCGGCATCTCCCCCACCAGAAACAAATCTGAACTGAGAAGGCTTGCCAGCTGACTCGGCGTTGCTCTTCACTTGGGACGGCTTGATTCCGAAAGACATGGCCTTCGAGCTCCGAGGACGGTCCTTCAGTAGAACCTGGACAGCCCTCATGCACACTTTGCTCATGTACCTTAAGCTCATCGCGCGGTCGACCGAAGATCAAGAAGGCTGCATGGTCCTATGGAATGTCCGTCGCATCAAGTTGCTATCCGGGAACAGATATATACAAGTATTGAATGCCCCATGATTTGCCCGTTCCGTGTGCGCACGTGAACGGGAATATAAAAGTGGTTTTCTTCTCCTGCCGATTCAGGCGCTGCTGAATTTATTAAAGAAAGAAGATAAGGTCGTTCCGAAGCACTAATCAGCGGACCCACACACCACCCCCAGGTTTCCGGATTCTGCTCCCACTCAAAACCATTTGCGCTCACAATGCAAACCCCGACAAATTCTGGGCTTCGCCCCTCGTTTCACCGTCACCCTCACCCTCACCCTCACCCATCAGTGTCGCCACCCACCATCCATATAAGGAGCTCCCCACCTCTCTCGTCTTTCTCCATCCAATCATCACTTCTCTTCAACGCACACCAGCAGAAGCACACGAATCGAACGGAATCAAATCTGAAGATGAGCACGACGAGCAGAGCGTGGGTCGTGGCAGCCAGCGTCGCCGCCGTGGAGGCCCTCAAGGACCAAGGGTTCTGCCGGTGGAACTACACCCTCCGGTCGATCCACCAGCGCGCCAAGAGCCGGGCCATGTCTTCGATTTCTCAGGCCAACGGCAGCAAGAAGCGATCTCCTCAGTCGGCGACTGCGGCGGCCTCGAGGAGGCTAGCGGGAGAAGCAGAGGCGAGGCAGTCGGAGGAGTCGATGCGGAAGGTCCTCTACTTGAGTTCTTGGGGTCCTTATTGAGGTTCTCTAAATAGTATAGATTAGATCGAGAAGGAAATCGAAGTTCTTTGCCGAGACAAAGAACATGGAGACGGTGGCGAAAATTGATGTAACTTGTAAATACATGCTGAAATTACAGCAGACAATATATATTACGTGAAGGGACTTTCCCATGTTTGCACTGTGGCTTATTCACTCGTTCCTAATCCCTGTCATACATCTATTTAGATGGGATTCAAATGATCAACGGACTTTCATCGATCCAGCTCGTGCTGCATAGAAACAGGTCCGTCGCCCCGTCATAAGCCAACCATGGATATCGTGAGAAAATATCGGACTTTTACTAAGTTATTTATGGAAAAATCCGTGTTTGAAATAGATGCACAACATGTATTTGCTATACTTATTTGCAGATGTCTCTCCGATCAACGGTGCTAGAGGAAAATGGGTCTTTCATGCAAGGAAGGATATGTGGCATACGAAGCACATGTAAATTTGATTTAAATCGTCTATAAAATAACAAAGTTCGGTCAGAGAACTTTTTGAGCGGATGATGAAAGCGGTCTAATACATGGATATTTGGTTCAAGGAAAATTATACTTTCTCATAAGAGTGTAATTTATCTTCCCAAAATCTCGCCCACCCGAGAGTTCCTCTCAACAGGCCTCCCGGTGTGAGCCACCCCCCGCCACTCTGCAGCCTCCACAGGTGTTGTGCCGATCTAAGCCGAGGAGGAGCCGCTCAACCTCATAGAAGAGGAAGACGGAGGCAGAGTTGCAAGAGTCATTGATAGGGGCGTGCAAAAGTACTAGTAATCGCCCGAATCGCCTAGACTAGTAATCGCTTGATTCGGCCAGTTCCAGGCGATTCTACCCTGAAGCCGCCTATCTGAACCTGATGTATATATGAATGTATATTTAATTTTTATGTTTTTAAAAATTCATACCGCAGATGAAAAAAACTGATAGACATGGGACCTCTCCTGTATCCATTGCCTCCCACCGAAAACTCTCTCAAATCCCAGCATTACTTGAAACTTGCTGTAAGTAGGAGGAGGACAAGGTAAAAAGCTACTCCGAGTGAGCATTCAGGGGCTGGGTCTTCTCAGAAAACTCCAATTAGTATCTAGGTAAAGTGAGTCCCTGATTCCTCAACGACACTTTGATCTTTTCTCAATGGAGCTCGTCTTCGCCCAGCAAAAGCAAATAAAGTAGAAGGACTCTTGAGACTGATTCTTGCTTTACTTTGCTCCTCTATGCCGGCATTCATTATGTGTTTAGTAATATTTTTATTCTCAAAAATAAATATTTGTATTCTTACTCTTTGGACAAATTTTTGAACAAAAGAAGGTGATTGGTAATTATACAATATTTCTATTCCCAAAATAAAATAATAACAAAAATACATTTGGTATGACCCTAAAAATTTCTATTTTCATTTTTTTCTTTTAATTATAAAAATGTCAATGGGAACTTAACAATTCATGTTTGTATAAAACTAAACTTTTTTAAATATTTAATAGATCAATATATTCTAAGATGGCCTTAGAAAATCCTACTTAATAGTTAATCAAATATAGATAGCTAGAAATGATAGTAAAGAGTCTCACTAGTTTATAACTCACAACATAAGACGATTAATAATAAATTTTTGAGCAATGTAATAAATAGATGCATAGAGCTAGCATTGTGTCTAAAAGAAAATGACGTTTAAAAATCCATATAGTAAAGCGCTAAGAGCTTATTCAATTTTGAATCTAATTTTCTTCATAAGATTTTCACATTTTTTTATGCTAAATCAATTCTAAACAAGAATTAACACTAAGAACTAATAAAACTACTCAAAATATAATTTGTAATTTTTTTCCTGAATTTTGGCTTTATTTTTATTGTAGAAATGGGGACTCAGATTAGGTCAAGAGATTGGATCTTGTGCTGATTGTGTAAAGACAAGCATTATGTTACTTGAGCTTATTTTCTAAAATGACATTGTTTCTATTTTTGTTTTTGATAACCAAAAAGTAGCTTTTTCTTTACTTATTAATTTTATTTCAAATCTATTCCCCGATATCTTTTGAGAAATATAAAAAAATTAGCTAATATTACCAAACAAATTATTGTTATTTTTCTATTCCATGAAATAAAAGAACAAAAAAATAGAAAAACAAAATGGTTACCAAATGCCTTAATTGTCTCTTTGTTCAACCTCAATGCCCCTGTTCCACTACTCTCACCCATGATTCCCAAAGATATGGCTTCAAGCTCTGAGGACAATCCTTTAGGGCCCATTTATTAGTGGGCCAATTAGTGCCTAATTATTTTATTTTGTTTGAGGAAATTAAAAAAGAACATAATTTCATTAGGTAAATTTTTTATTATCAATAATAGATTTGGAATAAAATTAACAAATAGAAAAAAATTACTTTTTTTTATTTTTGCGAATAATTATAGAATGAAGCCAATCAATTTTTTTTTTTTTTTTTTTTTCTCTTTTTCCTTCTCTCTTATTCTTTCTCCTAGCCAATCACCAGCCATCATTGTCGCCACGGCCGATGGTCTATGACCAGTTAGGTGAGGTCCTATGAGCTCGCAAGAGGCTTGCTGACCACCGCAAGGCTTGGCCTCGCCCAATCAGCCTAAGGTTAAGCCTTTCTAGGCTAGGGTAAGGCTGAGTCTCACAATGGCCAGGCAAGCCTCCGGTGAGCTCCCTAAACCACGACCAGTCAATTATCGGCCATGAGAAAGGAGGAAGAAGAAGAGAAAAGGAAAAACAAAGAAATATATAATAGAAGTATTAAACAATTAAAAGAAACAAAAAAAATTAAGAGTCGTACTAAACACATTTCTATTTTAAAAATAAAAATTTTGAGTAGTTACGAACGTTTTCAAATATTCAGAATCTCATATAAGAATAAAATAAAATGAGCAAACCTCGCATCTAGTTGCTATCTGGGAGCAGATATATACAAAGGGCCCGTTTGGTTCGGCTTTGGGGGAATGCATTTGGGAAAATGCAAATACCTTTGGGCTAAAAGGGTTTCTCGAAATGCAAATACCGTTTGGTAAATTTTGCATTGTGAAAAACTTTGACCTAAATGTCGTTTGGTTAGTATCCCATTCTACTAAGGGACTTTTGCAAAAAAAATTATTAAAAAAATATAAATGTTTTTTTTTCAAATTCATGGCCGACCACCCTCCGGCGACCAAAATCGGCCGCCGGCCACCCTCCGGCGGCCGATCTCGGCCGCCGAAAGGCCTCGCCCGAGGTCGCCCGACCTCGGGCGCAGTCGCCTGTCGCCCGGGTCACGAACCCGGGCGACGGTGGCGGTTGCCTAGGTCGCGTACCCAAGCGACGACGGCCGCCCGGGTTCGCGACCCAGCGGTGGTCGCGCGACCGCCGGGTCGCCCGACCCAAGCGACGGCCGTCGCCGCTCGGGTCGTCACACGGGTTCGCGACCCGGGCGGTGGTCGCGCGACCGCCGTCGCCCGGTCGCCCGACCCAAGCGACGGCCGTCGCCCGGGTTCGCGACCCGGGCGATGGTCGCGCGACCGCCCGGGTCGCGACCCAGCGACGGCCGACCGCCCGAGGTCGCGCGACTAAGAGCGGCGGTCACCCCCTTGGTCGGCGGTCGCCCCCTTGGCGGCGGTCCCCTCCTTGGCCGGCGAGTCGCCGGCAATCGCCGGTGGTCGCCGGCGATCGTCGGCTCCCTCGGTCGTGCCCAAAGAACGGTGGCCGACTCGGTTTACGAAAAAAAAAAAAAGTCAAAATGTTGACTTGCATTTTGGAACGCCGAAAGCCCAATGCCGGTCTTCACCAGCATTGGGCTTTCAAAGATTCCACTAGCATTCCAAATGCAAGCATTCCAAATGCTAGCATTTGGCCAATGCAAACTTCAAATGCCGAACCAAACGGGTTCGCATTTGGCCAAAAAGGGCTTTCGGGGCCGAAAGCCCCTCAAACAGGGCCAAAGTACCGAGGCCTCCGTGATTTGATCATTCCGTGTCCGCACGGGAACGGGAGTATAATACAGTGGTTTTCTTCTCCTGCTGATGAAGGCGCTGCTGAATTTAGTAAAGAAAAAGAATCATTCCAAAGCACTAAGCCAGCGGACCCCACCTCCACCCCCAGGTTTCCGGATACTCCCTCCCACTCAAAACCATTTGCGCTCGATCCGCAAACCCCCACGAATTTTGGGCTCGCCCCCTGTTTCACCCTCACCCTCACCCATCAGCATCACCACCCACCATCCATATAAGGAGCTCCCCACCGCTTTCGTCTTTCCCCAACCAATCATCACTTCTCTTCAACGCACACCATCAGAAGCACACAATCATCACTTCTCTTCAACGCACACCATCAGAAGCACACACGAATCGAACGGTATCAAGTCTGAAGATGAGCTCGACGAGCAGAGCGTGGGTCGTGGCAGCCAGCGTCGCCGCCGTGGAGGCCCTCAAGGACCAAGGGTTCTGCCGGTGGAACTACACCCTCCGGTCGATCCACCAGCGTGCCAAGAGCCGGGCCATGTCATCGATGTCTCAGGCCAACGGCAGCAAGAAGCGATCTCCTCAGTCGGCGACGGTGGCGGCCTCGAGGAGGCTAGCGGGAGAAGCAGAGGTGAGGCAGTCGGAGGAGTCGATGCGGAAGGTCCTCTACTTGAGTTCTTGGGGTCCTTATTGAGGTTCTCCAAGTAGTATAGATTAGATCGAGAATGAAATCGAAGTTCTTTGTCGAGACAAAGAACATGGAGGCGGAGGCGAAAATTGATGTAACTTGTAAATACATGCTGAAATTACAGCAGACAATATATATTACGTGAAGGGACTTTCCCATTTTTGCACCGTGGCGTATTCACTCGTTCCTAATGCCTGCCATACATCTATTTAGATGGGATTCAAATGATCAACGGACTTTCATCGATCCAGCTCGAGCTGCATAGAAAATATCGGACTTTTACTAGGTTATTTATGGAAAAATCTGTGTTTGAAATAGATGCACAACATGTATTGTGCGAAGATTCATTTGCTATACTTATTTGCAGATGTCTCTTGTGATCAACGGTGCTAGAGGAAAATGGGTCTTTCATGCAAGGAAGGATATGTAGCATATGAAGCACATGTAAATTTGATTTAAATCGTCTATAAAATAATAAAGTTCGGTTAGAAAACTTTTTGAGGGGGTGATGAAAGCGGTCTGATATATGGATATTTGGTTCAAGGAAAAGTATACTTTCTCGTAAGAGTGTAATTTTTCTTCCCAAAATCTTGCCCACTCGAGAGTTCCCCTCAACAGGCCTCCCGGTGTGAGCCACCCCCGCCACTCTGCAGTTGCCACAGCTGCCACAGGTGTTGTGCCGATTCTAAGTCGCAGTTCTAGTAGAGGAGGAGCTGCTTAACCTCATAGAAGAGGAAGATAGAGGCCAGTTGCAAGAGTCATTGATAGGGGCATGCAAAAGGACTAGTAACCGCTCAAATCGGCCAGCTCCAAGCGGTTCTATCTTGAAGCCGCCCATCTGAACCGAATGTATATATGAATGTATATTTAATTGTTATATTTTTAAAATTTGTACCACAGATGGTAAAACTGACAGACATGGGATCTCTTCAGTATCCATTGCCTCCCACCGAAAAACTCTCTCAAATCTCAACGTTACTTGAAACTTCCTGTAAGTAGGAGGAGGCTAGTGTAAAAAGCTGCTCCGAGCAAGCATTCACAGGCTGGGTCTTCTAAAAAAACTCCAATTAGTATCTGGGTATAGTGAGTCCCTGATTCCTCAACGACACTCCGATCTTTTTTCAATGGAGCTCGTCTTCGCCTAGTAGAAGCAAATAAAGTAGGACTCTTGATACAGATTCTTGCTTTTACTTTCCTCCTCTATGTTGGCATTCATAATGCATTCAATAATATTTCTATTTCCAAAAATAAATTTTTCTAGGGAAAATTTCAAAAAAAATCGAAATAAGCCTATTTTCTCAAATAAGAATCCAAAATAACTATTGTCTCAAATGAGAACCCCAAATGGCTAAATCAGTCACAAATAAAGACTTCATATCACTGACCAACCAAATGTTCATTGGCCGACGAGCGTGTGGCATTTCCGGTGGCCGGAATAAAGGCAATTTTGTCAAAAAAAATATTGATACAAATAAACAAACCCTAAAAAAAAAAAACCCCAAACTCTAGGTTCCTTGTCCCCTCTTACTCGGAGAATCCAAATTCTTTGTTAATGGAGCAAAATTCCTGACTCCCTAAGTTCCAAACAAACGTGCCAACCCTTCTCTCTCTCTCTCTCTCTCTCTCTCCATGGAAGTAGATTCGAATTGTGCCCGAGATGTGGGTCCTCGACACCGAGATGTTCTCCGTCTCTTAGTTGGGAAAAGATGATGAAGAATCGAGGCTCTCATGTTACATACTAGTGTTTGAATAACGAAAATGTGATTTTTACTCGAGATTTGTCCTCTTCGTTGGAAAGAAATGAAGACAAAAAAAAAAGGTGAAAAAACAAAGGAATGGGTTTCTTGTTATACTTCAATTTGTGCTCCATTAATAGAAACTTTGGGTGCTCCAAGTGAGAGAGGAAAATGGAGAAGATGAAAGCATAAGAAGAAAATGTGAGAACATGAAGAGTTTGTGGGTTTTGTTTTTAGGGTTTTTAATTTCTATTAACTTTTTTGACAAAATTGCCCTTATTTCGGCCTCTAGAAATGCCACACGCTCACCAGCTAGCAAACATTTGGCTGGCCAGTGATTTAAGGTCCTTATTTGAGACTGGTTTAGCCACTTCAAATCATAAAATTTGAGACAATGGCCATTTTTTGTCCTTATTTGAGAAAATAAACTCACTTCAGGTTTTTTTTCGAAATTTTCTCTTTTTTCTATTCCTATTCTTTGGACATTTTTTGAGAAAAAAAAGAAAGGATTATTGATAACTACATAATATATCTATTCTTGAAATAGAAAAAGAACAAAAATTGCATTTGGTACGACCCTAAAAATTCCTATTCATATTTTTTTTAATTATAAAAATGTCAATGAAAACTTAACAATTCATGTTTGGATAAAACTAAACTTTTTTAAAGATTTAATAAATCTATATATTATAAGATGGCCTTAGAAAATCTTACTTAATAGTTAATCAAATATAGATAGTTCGAAATAGCAGCAGAGAGTCTCACTGGTTTATAACTCATAATATAGGAAGATTGATAGTAAATTTGTGAGCAATATAATAAACATATGCATAGAGCTAGGATTGTGTCTAAAAGAAAATGACATTTAAAAATCCACATAGTAAAACCCTAAGAGCTTATTCAATTCTGAATCTAATTTTCATCATAAGATTTTCACATTTTTTTATGCTAAATCAATTCTAAACTAGAATTAACACTAAGAACTAATAAAACTACTCAAAATTTAATTTCTAAATTTTTTCCTAAATTTTGGCTTTATTTTTATTTATTTTTATTCTAGAAATGGGGACTTGGATCAGGTCAAGAGATTGGATCTTGTGTCGATGGTGTAAAATGAGCATTTGGTTCTCTTGAACTTATTTTCTAAAATGATATTGTTTCTATTTTTGTTTCGGATAACCAAAAATATTTTTTTTTTACTTATTATTTCTATTCCAAATCTATTCCATTATCTCTTTTGAGGAATATAACAAAATTAGCTAATGTCACCAAACGGATTATTATTATTTTTTTTCTATTCCATGAAATAAATAGAAAAATAGAAAAATGGAAAAATGGAATGGTTACCAAGCATACCTTAATTGTTTCTTTTTTCAACCTTGATGGCCTTGTTCCGCTACTCTCACTCATGATTCCCAAAGATATGGCCTTTGAGCTCTGAGAACAGTCTTTTAAGGCTCATTTGTTAATCGGCCAAAGTGCCTGATTATTTTATTTTGTTTGAAGGGTAAATATTTTGTTCTCAAGAATAGATTTGTGATAGAATCAATAAGTAGAAAAAATTTATTTTTTTATTTTCGGGAATAATTCTAGAATCAAACCAATCAGTTTTTCTTTTTTATTCTCTCTTATTCTTCATCCTAGCCAATCACCTACCACCATTGTCGCCACGGCCGATGCTTTGTGACTGGTTGGGTAAAGTCCTGCAAGCTCATCGGAGGCTCACCTAGTCAACCCGAGGCTTAGCCTTTCTAACTAGGGCAAGGTCGAGCCTCATGGTGGCTAGGCGAGGTCGAGCCTCACAATGGCTAGGCGAGCCTTCAACGAGCTCATCATATCACAACCAGCCAACTACCGACTATGAGGAAGGAGGAAGAAGAAGAGAAAAGAAAAGAAAAAGAAAAAAGAGAGAAAAAGAAATACTTAATAGAAGTATTAAATAATTAAAAGAAAAAAAAGAGTCATACTAAACACATTTTATTTCAGTAATAAAATTTTGAAATAATCACTAAACATTTTTAAATGTTCAGAATCTCATCTAGTGAATAGAATGAGCAAAAATTATTCTTAATAACATAATAATTAATAAGTACGCCCTTATTCGCCCTAGATAGCCCTTGGGCATACTCTGCTGATGTGCTTGAGCTCATCACGCGGTCGTATGAAACGAACGTGGCATCTAGTTGCTATCTGGGAACAGATATAGACAAAGTACCGAGGGCTCCGTGGTTTGATCTTTCCTTGTCCGCACGGGAACGAGAATAGAAAAGTGGTTTTCTTCTCCTGCTGATGAAGGTGCTGCTGAATTTAGTAAAGAAAAGGAGGAAAAGGTCATTCCAAAGCACTAAGCCAGCGGACCCCCCCGCACCCCCAGGTTTCCGGATACAGCCTCCCACTCAAAACCATTTGCGCTCGATCCGCAAAGCCCCACGAATTTTGGGCTCGCCCCCTGTTTCACCCTCACCCTCACCCATCAGTATCACCACCCACCATCTATATAAGGAGCTCCCCACCGCTCTCGTCTTTCTCCAACCAATCATCACTTATCTTCAACGCACGCCATCAGAAGCACACACGAATCCAACGGAAT
This sequence comes from Corymbia maculata, assembly GCA_014182735.1. Classification (NCBI taxonomy): domain Eukaryota; kingdom Viridiplantae; phylum Streptophyta; class Magnoliopsida; order Myrtales; family Myrtaceae; genus Corymbia; species Corymbia maculata. The sequence continues at coordinate 6,838,194 of CM024692.1, forward strand.
CAAGTCTGAAGATGAGCTCCAAGAGCAGAGCGTGGGTCGTGGCAGCCAGCGTCGCCGCCGTGGAGGCCCTCAAGGACCAAGGATTCTGCCGGTGGAACTACACCCTCCGGTCGATCCACCAGCGCGCCAAGAGCCGGGCCATGTCCTCGTTTTCTCAGGCCAACGGCGGCAAGAAGCGATCTCCTCAGTCGGCGACTGTGGCGGCCTCGAGGAGGCTAACGGGAGAAGCAGAGGCGAGGCAGTCAGAGGAGTCGATGCGGAAGGTCCTCTACTTGAGTTCTTGGGGTCCTTATTGAGGTTCTCCAAATAGTATAGATTAGATTGAGAAGGAAATCGAAATTCGTTGCTGAGACAAAGAACATGGAGACGGAGGCGAAAATTGATGTAGCTTGTAAATACAGCTGAAATTACATATTACGTGAAGGGACTTTCCCATTTTTACATCGTGGCTTATTCACTCGTTCCTAATCCCTGTCATACATCTATTTAGATGGGATTCAAATGATCAACAGATTTTCATCGATCCAGCTCGTGCTGCATAGAAACAGGTCCGTCGCCCCGTCATAAGCCAACCATGGATATCGTGAGAAAATATCGGACTTTTACTAGGTTATTTATGGAAAAATCCGTGTTTGAAATAGATGCACAACATGTATTTGCTATACTTATTTGCAGATGTCTCTCCGATCAACGGTGCAAGAGGAAAATGGGTCTTTCATGCAAGGAAGGATATGTAGCATATGAAGCACATGTAAATTTGATTTAAATCGTCCATAAAATAATAAAGTTCGGTCAGAAAACTTTATGAGTGGGTGATGAAAGTGGTCTGACATATGGATATTTGGTTCAAGGAAAATTATACTTTCTCATAAGAGCGTAATTTTTCTTCCCAAAATCTCGCCCATTCGAGAGTTCCTCTCAACAGGCCTCCCGGTGTGAGCCACCTCCTCGCCACTTTGCAGCCGCCACAGGTGTTGTGCCGATCTGAGTCGTAGTTCTAGCAGAGGAGGAACCGCTCAACCTCGTAGAAGAGGAAGACAGAGGCCGAGTTGCAAGAGTTGATAAAGGCATGCAAAAGGACTAGTAACCACTCGAATTGCCCAGACTAGTAACCGCTTGAATCGGCCAGTTCCAGGCGATTCTACCCTGAAGCCGCCCATCTGAACCGAAATATATATGAATGTCTATTTAATTTTTATGTTTTTAAAAATTCGTAACACAGATGCTAAAACTGACAGACATGGGACCTCTCCAGTATCCATTGCCTCCCATCGAAAACTCACTCTCAAATCTCAACGTTACTTGAAACTTGCTATAAGTAGGAGGAGGAAAGGGTAAAAAGCTGCTCCAAGCAAGCATTCAGAGGTTGGGTCTTCTCAGAAAACTCCAATTAGTATCTGGGTAAAGTGAGTCCCTGATTCCTCAACAACACCTCGATCTTTTCTCAATGGAGCTCGTCTTCACCCAGCAGAAGCAAATAAAGTAGAAGGACTCTTAAGACCGATTCTTGCTTTTACTTTGCTCCTCTATGCCGGCATTCATGATGTGTTTAGTAATCTTTTTATTCTCAAAAATAGTTTTTTCTATTCTTACTCTTTGGACAAATTTTTGAACTAAAGAAGGTGATTGGTAATGGTATAATATTTGTATTTCCAAAATAGAAAAAGATAAAAATGCATTTTGTATGACCCTTAAAATTTCTATTCTCATTGTTTTTTTTTTAATTATAAAAATGTCAATGAAAACTTAATAACTCATGTTTGAATAAAACTAAACTTTTTTAAAGATTTAATAGATCAATATATTCTAAGATGACCTTAGAAAATCCTACTTAATAATTAATCAAATATAGATAGCTGGAAATGGCAGTAGGGTGTCTCACTAGTTTATAACTCACAATATAAGAAGATTAATAACAAATTTTTGAGCAATGTAATAAATAGATGCATAGAGCTAGCATTGTGTCTAAAAGAAAATGACGTTTAAAAATATATATAGTAAAGCGCTAAGAGCTTATTCAATTTTGAATCTAATTTTCTTCATAAGATTTTCACATTTTTTTATGCTAAATCAATCCTAAACTAGAATTAACACTAAGAACTAATAAAACTACTCAAAATCTAATTTCTGAATTTTTTTCTTGAATTTGGCTTTATTTTTATTTACTTTTATTGTAGAAATGGAGACTTCAGATTAGGTCAAGAGATTGGATCTTGTGCTAATTGTGTAAAGACGAGCATTATGTTATCTTGAGCTTATTTTCTCAAATTACATTGTTTCTATTTTTTGTTTCCGATAACCAAAAAGTAGATTTTTCTTTACTTATTAATTTTATTCCAAATTGGAAAATTTTCAAAAAGGATCCGAAGTAAACCTATTTTTCAAATAAGAACCAAAGTGACTGTTGTTTTAAATGAGGACCCCAAGTAGCTAAATCGGTTTCAAATAAGGACCTCAAATCACCGGCCAGCCAAATATTCGTCGGCCGGCAAGCGTGTGGCAATTCCAATGGCCAAAATAAGAGTAATTTTGTCAAAAAAAATATTAATAGAAATTAACAAACCTTAAAAATAAAACCCCCAAACTCTTCTTCATGTTCTTATTCTGCACTTCATTTTCTACGTTCTTTGTTCTCTCTTGCTCAGAGAACCCAAAATCTTTGTTAATGGAGCAAAATCCTTGACTCCGAGTTCCAAACAGATGTGCTAGCACCCCCCATGGCTCTCTCTATCTCTCTCTCTCTCTCTCTCTCTCCGTGGAAGTGGATTCGAATTATGCCCGAGATGTGGGTCCTCAACATCAAGATGTTTTTGTCTCTCGATCGGGAAAAGATGATGAAGAATCGAGGCTCTCGTGTTACATACAAGTATCTAAATAAGGTAGGAAAGAAATGAAGACAAAAAAAGAAAGGAAGAAAATGCAAAAAAATGAAGGTAGTGATTTCTTGTTGTACTTCAATTTGTGCTCTATTAACAGAAAATTTGAGTGCTCCAAGCGAGAGAGGACAAAGAATGGAGAAGATGAAGAGCATAAGAAGAAAACGTGAGAACATGAAGAGTTTGGAGGTTTTGTTTTTAGGGTTTGTTAATTTCAATCAATATTTTTTTTTGACAAAATTGCCCATATTCCAGCCACCGGAAATGCCACACGCATGTTGGCCGATGAACATTTGGCTAGCCGGCAATTTGAGGTCCTTATTTGAGACTAGTTTAGCCATTTCGGATCCTAATTTAAGATAACAGTTACTTTGGGTCATTATTTGAGAAAATACTCACTTTGAGTCCTTTTTTAAAATTTTCCCTTCCAAATCTATTCCCGATATCTTTCGAGAAATATAAAAAAATTAGATGATATTACCAAACAAATTATTGTTCTTTTTCTATTCCATAAAATAAAAAAAATAGTAAAAAATAGAAAAACGAAATGGTTACCAAGTAGCCTTAACTGTCTCTTTGTTCAACCTCAATGGCCATGTTCCACTACTCTCACTCATGATTCCCAAAGATATGGCTTCAAGCTCTGAGGACAATCCTTTAGGGCCCGTTTATTAATTTGCCAATTAGGGTCTGTTTGGCAACTTGCCAATTTCTTTGTATTTTTGTTCTTTTGTTCCCTGGAATAGAAAAGGAATAGAAATTCGTTTGGTAACGCCAACTGATTTTTCTATTCTCGGGAATAGAAAGTTGTTCCTGGGAATAAATTTGGAGTAGAAATGAGAAGTAGAAAAAATTAGTTTCTTATTTCTGGGAACAATTTCTAGAAACTATTTCTTAGAGACTTCTCACCCTTATAACACACGGCCACCCACCCGCCGCCAGCCGCCGGAGGCCATTGAACGTCGGTTGGCGGCCGCCACCCTCGGTCGCCGTCCGCACCCCACCACCGCCGATCGCCACCGCTGTCAAGAAAGAATGAAATAAAAAAAATTTGTCGATACTAAATGCATTTCTATTCTTTTTCTATTCCGAGAACAATAAATTTTTGTAATTACCAAACGCCCTATTTTACTCAGAAATTGTTTCAGGGAGTAGAAATAGAAAAGAACTATTTCTCAAAAGAAACTGTTCCCAAAAGTAAAAATGTTATCAAACGCACTCTTAGTGCTTGATTATTTTATTTTGTCTAAGGGAATTTAAAAAGAACATAATTTCATTAGGTAAATTTTTTATTCCCAAAAATAGATTTGAAACAGAATTAACAAATAGAAAAAAATTACTTTTTTTTAATTTCTGGGAATAATTATAGAATGAAACCAATCAAAATTTCTTTTTTCTTTTTTCCTTCTCTCTTATTCTTCCTCCCAGCCGATCACCAACTAATGTTGTCATCACGGTCAATGGTCTATGACCAGCTAGGCGAGGTTCCTGTAAGCTTGTGGGAGGCTCGCCTGCCCATCGCAAGGCTTGGCTTTGCCCAATCAGCCCAAGGCTTAGCCTTTCTTGGCTAGGGTGAGGCCAAGTCTTGTGATGGTGGGCAAGCCTTTAGCGAGCTCACTAGACCACGACCAGTCAATTACTAGCCATGAGAAAGGAGGAAGAAGAAAAGGAAAAAGAAAAATATAATAGAAGTATTAAACAATTAAAAGAAACAAAACAAAAAAACTAAGAGTCGTATTAAATACATTTCTATTTTGAAAATAAAAATTTTGAACAATTATCAAATACTTTTAAATGCTCAAAATCTTGTATAAGGAATAGAATGAAAAAAATTATTCTCGAAAATAGAATAATTAATAAGTCCACCCTTATTAGCCCTAGACAGCCCTCATGCATACTCTGCTCATGTGCCGAAAGCTCATCACGCGGTCGTATGAAACAAACGTTGCATCTACTTGCTATCTGGGAGTAGATATATAGAAAGTACCGAGGGCTCCGTGATTTGATCATTCCGTGTCCGCACTATCTGAAATAAGGAGCGTTTTAATATTGTTTGGGTAACAATTATAAACATATAGAAAGTACCGAGGCCTCCGTGATTTGATCATCCCGTGTCCGCACGGGAACGGGAGTATAATATAGGGGTTTTCTTCTCGTGCTGATGAAGGCGCTGCTGAATTTAGTAAAGAAAAAGAGGAAAAGGTCATTCCAAAGCACTAAGCCAGCGGACCCCACCTCCACCCCCAGGTTTCCGGATACTCCCTCCCACTCAAAACCATTTGCGCTCGATCCTGCTGAATTTAGTAAAGAAAAAGAGGAAAAACAAAGCCCCACGAATTTTGGGCTCGCCCCCTGTTTCTCCGTCATCCTCACCCATCAGTATCACCACCCACCATCCATATAAGGAGCTCCCCACCGCTCTCGTCTTTCTCCAACCAATCATCACTTATCTTCAACGCACACCATCAGAAGCACACACCAATCGAACGGAATCAAGTCTGAAGATGAGCTCGACGGGCAAAGCGTGGTTCGTGGCAGCCAGCGTCGCCGCCGTGGAGGCCCTCAAGGACCAAGGATTCTGCCGGTGGAACTACACCCTCCGGTCGATCCACCAGCGCACCAAGAGCCGGGCCATGTCCTCGTTTTCTCAGGCCAACGGCAGCAAGAAGCGATCTCCTCAGTCGTCGACTGTGGCGGCCTCAAGGAGGCTAGCGGGAGAAGCAGAGGCGAGGCAGTCGGAGGAGTCGATGCGGAAGGTCCTCTACTGGAGTTCTTGGGGTCCTTATTGAGGTTCTCCAAGTAGTATAGATTAGATCGAGAATGAAATCGAAGTTCTTTGCCGAGACAAAGAACATGAAGACGGAGGCGAAAATTGATGTAACTTGTAAATACATGCTCAAATTACAGCAGACAAATATATATTACGTGGAGGGACTTTCCCATTTTTGCACCGTGGCTTATACACTCGTTCCTAATCCCTGTCATACATCTATTTAGATGGGATTCAAATGATCAACGGACTTTCATCGATCCAGCTCGTGCCAGCTCCGAGCTGGCATGGATATCGCAAGAAAATATCGGACTTTTACTAGGTTATTTATGAAAAAATCCGCATTTGAAATAGATGCATGACATGTATTGTGCGAAGATTCATTTGCTATACTTATTTGTAGATGTCTCTTGTGATCAATGGTGCTAGAGGAAAATGGGTCTTTCATGCAACGAAGGATATGTAGCATATGAAGCATGTAAATTTGATTTAAATCGTCTGTAAAATAATAAAGTTCGGTCAGAAAACTTTATGAGCAAGGAAAATTATACTTTCTCACAAGAGCGTAATTTTTCTTCCCAAAATCTCGCCCACCCGAAAGTTCCTCTCAACAGGTCTCCTGGTGTGAGCCACCCCGTCACTTTGCAGCAGCCACAGGTGTTGTGCCGATCTAAGTCGCAGTTTTGGCAGAGGAGGAGCCGCTCGACCTCATAGAAGAGGAAGATGGAGTTGGAGTTGGAGTTGCAAGAGTCATTTGATAGGGCGTGCAAAAGGACTAGTAACCGCTTGAATTGCCTGGACTAGTAACCGCTCAAATCGGCCAATTCCAGGCGGTTCTATCCTGAAGTCACCCATCTGAACCGGATGTATATATGAATGTATATTTAATTTTTATGTTTTTAAAAATTCATACCACAAATGGTAAAACTGACAGATATGGGACTTCTCCTGTATCCATTGCCTCCCACCGAAAACTCTTTCAAATCCCAACGTTACTTGAAACTTGCTGTAAGGAGGAGGAGGAGGACAGGGTAAAAAGCTACTCCGAGTGAGCATTCAGAGGCTAGGTCTTCTCAGAAAACTCCAATTAGCATCTGGGTAAAGTGAGTCCCTGATTCCTCAATGACACTTCGATCTTTTCTCAACGGAGCTCGTCTTTGCCCAGCAAAAGCAAATAAAGTAGGACTCTTGAGACCGATTCTTGCTTTTACTTTGCTCCTCGCATTCATGATGCGTTTAGTAAAATTTCTATTTTCAAAAATAATATTTTCTATTCCTGTTCTTTGGACAAATTTTTGAACAAAAGAAGGTGATTGGTAACTACAAAATATTTTTATTTTCGAAATAGAAAAAGAACAAAAACACATTTGGTACAACCCTTAAAATTTCCATTCTCTTTTTTTTCTTTTAATTAAAAAAATATCAATGAAAACTTAAAATTCATGTTTAGATAAAACTAAACTTTTTAAAGATTTAATAGATCAATATATTCTAAGATGGCCTTAGAAAATCCTAATTAATAGTTAATCAAGTATGGATAGCTGAAAATGGCAACAGAGAGTCTCACTGGTTTATAACTCATAATATGAGAATATTGGAGCAATATAATAAACAGATGCATAGAGCTAACAATGTGTCTAAAAGAAAATGACATTTAAAAATCTATATGGTAAAATCCTAAGAGCTTATTCAATTTTGAATCTAATATTCATCATAAGATTTTCTCATTTTTTTATCCTAAATCAATTCTAAACTAGAATTAACACTAAGAACTAATAAAATTACCCAAAATCTAATTTCTAAATTTTTTCCTAAATTTTGGCTTTATTTTTATTCTAGTTTTGGGGACTCAGATCAAGTCAAGAGATTGGATTTTGTGTTAATTGTGTAGAGATGAGCATTAAATTACCTTGAGCTTATTTTCTAAAATGACATTGTTTCTATTTTTGTTTCCGATAACCAAAAAGCATATTTTTTTATTTATTATTTCTATTCCAAATATATTCTCTTAATCTCTTTCAAGAAAAATAAAAAAAAATTAGCTGATGTTATCAAACAGATTATTATTCTTTTTCTATTCCATGAAATTAAAGAAAAATGAAAAGTAACCGGCTAGGAGGAAAAATAAGAGAGAAGGAAAAGAGAAAAGAAAAAAAAAAAGAAAATTTGATAGATTCTATAATTATTCTTAGAAAAGTTGATTTTATCCCAAATCTATTCTTGGGAACAAAAAATTTACCCAACAAAATTCTTTTCTTTTTTTTTCAAACAAAATAAAATAATCAAGAACTAATTGGTGATTAAAGGCCCTAAAGGACTGTCCTCGGAGCTCGAAGAACGAGAAAAATAGAAAAATGAAATAGTTACCAAGCATGCCTTGTTCTACTACTCTCACTCATGATTCCCAAAGATATGGTCTTTGAGCTCCAAGGACAATCCTTTAGAGCCTGTTTATTAATCGGCCAATTAGTTCTTGATTATTTTATTTTGTTTGAGGGAACTAAAAAAGAAAAGAATTTCATTGGGTAAATTTTTTGTTCTCAAGAATAGATCTAGGATAGAATCAACAAGTAAAAAAAAAAATTGCTTTTTTATTTCAAGAATAACCATTATAGAATCAACCCAATCAAATTTTCTTTTTTCTTTTTTCGTTTCTTCTTTTCTCTTTTTCCTTCTCTCTTATTCCTCCTCTCGGCCGGTTACCAGCCACCGTTGTCGCCATGGCCGGAGATCTTGCAAGCTCATTGAAGGCTCGCTTGTGAGGCTTGGCCTCACCCAATTGGCTTGAGGCTCAACCTTTCTATGCTAGGGTGAGGTCGAGCCTCTAGTGGTTAGGCAAGCTTCCGGCAAGCTTGTTGGACCACAACTAGCCGTTACTAGTCATGAGGAAAGAAAAAGAAAGAAGGAAAAAGGAGAAAGAAAATGAAACAAAAAAGAAATATATAATAGAAGTAATAAATAATTAAAAGAAACAAAAAAAAATTTAAGAGTTATATCAAATATGTTTTTATTTAAAAATGAAAATTTTAAATAATTACTAAATATTTTCAAATATTCAGAATTGAAAAAATAAAATAGTGGTTTTCTTCTCATGCTGACGAAGACTGTTGAATTTAGTTAAAAAGAGAGGATAAGGTCATTCCAAAGCACTAAGCCAGCGGACCCCCCTCCACCCCCAGGTTTCCGGATACTCCCTCCCACTCAAAACCATTTGCGCTCGATCCACAAACCCCCCAGAATTTTGGGCTCGCCCCTTGTTTCCCCGTCACCCTCACCCATCAGTATCACCACCCACCATCCGTATAAGGAGCTCCCCACCTCTCTCGTCTTTCTCCATCCAATCATCACTTCTCTTCAACGCACACCATCAGAAGCGCACACGAATCGAACGGAATCAAGTCTGAAGATGAGCTCGACGAGCAGAGCGTGGGTCGTGGCAGCCAGCGTCGCCGCCGTGGAGGCCCTCAAGGACCAAGGGTTCTGCCGGTGGAACTACACCCTCCGGTCGATCCACCAGCGCGCCAAGAGCCGGGCCATGTCCTCGTTTTCTCAGGCCAACGGCAGCAAGAAGCGATCTCCTCAGTCGGCGACCGCGGCGGCCTCAAGGAGGCTAGCGGGAGAAGCAGAGGCGAGGCAGTCGGAGGAGTCGATGCGGAAGGTCCTCTACTTGAGTTCTTGGGGTCCTTATTGAGGTTCTCTAAATAGTATAGATTAGATCGAGGAGGAAATCGAAGTTCTTTGCCAAGACAAAGAACATGGAGACGGAGGCGAAAATTGATGTAACTTGTAAATACATGCTGAAATTACGGCAGACATATATATATATATATTACGTGAAGGGACTTTCCCATTTTTGCACTGTGGACATTTCACTCGTCCTAATACTTGTCATCCATCTGTTTTAGATGGGATTTAAATGATCAACAGACAATACATATTACGGGTCCGTCGCCCTATCATAAGCCAATCATGGATATTGCGAGAAAATACCAGACTTTTACTAGGTTATTTACGGAAAAATGTGTGTTTGAAATAGATGCACATGTATTGTGCGGAGATTCATTTGCAGATGTCTCTCGTGATCAACGGTGCTAGAGGAAAATGGGTCTTTCATGCAATGAAGGATATGTAGTATATGAAGCACATGTAGATTTGATTTAAATCATCTATAAAATAATGAATTTTGGTCAGATTACTTTTTGGGCGGGTGATGAAAGCGGTCTGATATATGGATATTTGGTTCAAGGAAAATTGTACTTTCTCATAGGAGGGTAGTTTTTCTTCCCAAAATCTCGCCCACCGAAGGGCACCTGAGAGTTCCTCTCAACAGACCTCCTGGTGTGAGCCACCCCCGCCACCCTGCAGCCGCCACAGGTATTATGCCGATCTAAGTCGCAGTTCTGGTAAAGGAGGAGCCGCTCGACCTCATAGAAGAGGAAGATAGAGGCAGAGTGGCAAGAGGCATTGTAGGGGCGTGCAAAAGGACTAGTAACCGCTCAAATTGACCGGTTTTAGGTGGTTCTGCCCTAAAGTCACCCATATGAACCGGATTTATATATGAATGAATATTTAATTTTTATGTTTTTAAAAATTTGTACCACAAGTTCTGAAACTGATAGACATGGGACCTCTCCTATATCCATTGCCTCCCACCGAAAAACTTTCTCAAATCCCAAACGTTACTTGAAACTTCTTGTAAAGTAGGAAAACAAGGTAAAAAGTTGTTCCAAGTGAGCATTTAGAGGCTAGGTCTTCTCAGAAAACTTGTGATTAGCATATGGGTAAGTGAGTCTCCGATTCCTCAACAACAGAGCTGGTCTTCACCCAATTCCTGCTTTTACTTTGCTCCTCTGTGCCAACATTCAGGTGCATTTAATAATATTTCTATTCTCGAAATATATTTTATTTAAAAATAAATTATCTTATTTCTATTCTTTGGACAAATTTTTGAAAAAAAAAGGCATTTGATAAATGCATAATATTTCTATTCCCAGAATAGAAAAAAAAACAAAAATACATTTGGTATGACTCTAAAAATTTCTATTACTAATTTTTTTTTGTTTAATTATAAAACGGTCAATTGAGACTTAACAATTCATATTTGAATAAAACTAAGCTTTTGTAAGGATTTAATAGATCAATATATCCTAAGATGGCATCAGAAAAATCCTACTTAATAGTTAATCAAAGATGGAAAGCCAAAAATGGCAGTAGAAAGTCTCACTAGTTTATAACTCACAATATGAAGAGATTGACAATAAAATTTTTGAGCAATACAATAAATAGATGCATAGGCTTAGCATTGTGTTTGAAAGAAACGACATTTAAAAATCCATATAGCAAAACCCTAAGAGCTAGTTCAATTTTGAATCTAATTTTCATGAAAAAAAATTCATAATTTTTTATGGTAAACTAATTATAAACTAGAATTAACACTAAGAACTAATAAATCTACTCAAGATCTAATTTCTAAATTTTTTCCTAAATTTTGATTTCATTTTTATATATTTTTATTCTAGAAATGGAGACTCGAATCAAGTTAGGAGATTAGATCTTATGTCAATTGTGTAAAGATGAGCATGAGATTACCTTGAGCTTGTTTTCTAAAATGACATTATTTCTCTTTTTGTTCTTGAGAGCTAAAAGAGGTGTATGTTCTGAGGAACATAAAAAATTAACTAACATTATCAAATGATAACTTTTGTTTTTTCTATTCCAAAGAATAAAAGACATAAAAATAAAAAAAAAAGGAATGGTTGTCACATGCCCTAACTATCTCTTCTTTCTACCTTGATGGCCTTGTTCCACTACTCTCACTCATGATTCCCAAAGATATGGCTTTCAAGCTTCGAGGATGGTTCTTTAGGGCCTATTTGTTAATCAACTAAATAATGCCTAATTCCCTTATTTTGTTTTTAGAAATAAAAAAAGAATAAAAATTTGTTTGGCAAATTTTTTATTCCTGAAAATAAATTTGAATAGAATCGAGAAGTAAAAAAAAAAATACTTACTTATTCCCAAAAACAACTCCATAATTAAGCCAACCAATTTTAATTTTTTCTCTTTTCTTTTCTTTTTTTCTCTTTTTCCTTCTCTCTACTTCTTCCTAGCCGATCACTGGCCATTGGCAGCTGTCGACAACCAGTTAGGCGGGGTCTAGCGAGTTTGCTTGACCATCGCGAGGCATGGCCTCGCCTAACTAGCGTAAGGTAGGGGTGTAAATAATTCGGTTAGGTTCAGCTTTTTTGAAAAACCGAACCAAACCGAACCAATAAGGGATAATACCAAACCAAACCAAAAATGCGATTCGGTTCATATTCAGTTTGAGATGGTTTTTCAATTTTTCAATTTTTGTTTTACTTATTATGACCTAAATGAAGAAGAAATGATGATGAAGAGAAATTGTTCACTTTTAATTAAAAATTTCGATTATGTTCGATTAATCGAACCAAACCAAAAAGTTAATGGTTATTTTTTGGTTAATCGAACCAAACTAAAAATGTACGAAATTTCGATTCGATCCGATTTTCGATTTCAATTCAGTTTTCGGTTCGGTTCTTGACACCCCTAGCGTAAGGCTCAACCTTCCTAGACATAGTAAGGCCGAGCCTCACAATGGCCAGGCGAGTCTTCGGTGAGCTCATTGGGTCTTATACAGTCGATCACCGCTCACAAGAAAGGAGGAAGAAGAATAGAAAAGGAAAAAAAAAAAAGGAAAAAGAAAATTAAAAATTAAAAACAAAAAACAAAAAAAATTTTAAAATCGTACCAAATACATTTTTATTATGAGAATAGAAATTTTGAGCAATTACTAAATGTATTCATATGCTCAATTTTGTCTATAAAATAAAATAAAAAATAATTATTTTTAAACAGATATATACAAGTACTGAGGGCCCCATGATTTGATCCTTGCGTGTCCGCACGTAAACGGGAATATAAAAGTGGTTTTCTCCTCCTGCTGATGAAGGCGCTGCTGAATTCTATTAAAACAAGAGAAAACGTCATTCCAAAGCGCTAAGCCAGCGGACCCACGCCACCCCCACGTTTCCGGATTCTCCTCCTGCTCAAAACCATTTGCGCTCCATATGCAAAACCCCACCACAAATTGTGGGCTCGCCCCCTGTTTCACCGTCGCCCTCACCCATCCCATCACCATCACCACTCGCCACCATAACTCATCCCACCATATAAAGAGCTCCCCGCCGCCTCATCTTTCATCCAATCATCACTTCCTCTTCAACACACACCATCGGAAGCACACCAATCGAACGGAATCAAGTCTGAAGATGAGCTCGACGAGCAAAGCGTGGTTCGTGGCAGCCAGCGTCGCCGCCGTGGAGGCCCTCAAGGACCAAGGATTCTGCCGGTGGAACTACACCCTCCGGTCGATCCACCAGCGCGCCAAGAGCCGGGCCGTGTCCTCGTTTTCTCAGGCCAACGGCAGCAAGAAACAATCTCCTCACTCATCGTCCATGGCGGCCTCGAGGAGGCTAGCGGGAGAAGCGGAGGCGAGGCGGTCGGACGAGTCGATGCGGAAGGTCCTGTACCTGAGCACTTGGGGTCCCTACTGAGGTTCTCTGAATAGTATTAGATCGAGAAGGAAATCGAAGTTTGTTGCTGAGATCGATGTAACTTGTAAATACATGCTGAAATTACAGCAGACGATATATATCGCGTTAAAGGACTCTCCCCATCTGCACCGTGGCTTATTCTCTCCTTCCTAATTCTTGTCATACATCTATTTTAGATGGGCTTCGCACGATCAACAACTTTAATTGATCCGGCTCGTGACGCGTACATAAGGGTCGATCGCCCTGTCATAAACGAACCGTAGTTATTGCGAGAAAACATCGGACTTTTACTAGGTTATTAACGGAAAAATCTGTGCTTGAAATAGATGTACAACATGTATTGTAGAGAGATGTATTTGCTACACTTATTAGCAGATGTCTTCTTGTGATCAACGGTGCTAGAGGAAGTACTTTTCTACCGAGAATCTAGTGTAAGTATGATCGAGGACTCTTGTGCGCAGAAGAGACTTAAAAGAGCCTGCCGGAGATGGGAGTGGAGAAAAAGAGAGAAGGAAAGCGGTATATGATGGATGGATATTTTTCTTCCGGAAGAAAATCATATCGTATGGTACTAAGTATAGAAATAACTTGGCTGCAATTTCTTGGAGCTGCATAAAGATGAGGTTCAGCACCCAAGGGATTACAATATTTAAGTTTTAAAATAGCTAACAGTGCTCTCACATCATTTTATATAAATAGTAGAATAGCCTGTACCAAGTAATTTTACGTTTAATTTTAGGCCAAATTATAGAGAAAAAGTATAATGTCAACACCAAGGGCATCTACTTTTGCAGTATTGATGACATAGATAATCGCTTCTTCAAGATAGGGCACATTTGCTTCATGGTTGATATCAACATTAACGTTGATGCTTGCCAAAGATGGCCTGATCATAAACTTTGAATTAATATATAATATCTTTTTTGAATTTTTAATTTATTCAATATGATTTATAAACTTTTGATATATGTTCGATTTAGCTCATAAATCATGTAAAAATAGTTAATGTTGTCATTAAATTTGAATTGATGAAATAATAATATTTGATATTATTATATAATTTAGAAATTATATTAAATATTTATTTAAAATTTAAAAATCATATTAAATAAATTAAAAATCAAATAAATTTTTTATATATTTTGGAAAAAAAAAACTCATGGAACTTTTGCGTGATTATCCCTAAATTTCAGTAAATCAAGGCCATGGAGAATACGGAGTGTATCATATCGAACGGCAATTATCTCGAGCCGGAAGATTGTGACTGCTAAAGGATAACAACGATTGACTTTTGTTCAAAAGATAACAACGATTGACGTGCAGAAATAAAGCCTGAAATCTCACCGAACGTGCGGCTGTGGCCATAGGGGAGCAATAATAGCTTATGTGTTTATACTGGAGGAGAACCTTTTCAAAATCAATGAAATTTCCACTTTCCATTTACCTTGTGCACCGCAGTTTTTTCTGTCGTGTACTTTAAATTCCGAAACTTATTTCTCTTTCATTTTCAATTTAAGCCTAGCAATTTTTTTTCTTCTTTAATCTCGGATATATTTCCTTTTGTCGGAACCTTGGATTTTGCTTCTCGTCTTTTTTCCGTTTTTCTAATGAAGCGTACGTTGCATCTAGTCGCTATTTGGAAACAGATGTGACATATACATATAGATATTTTATATATTTTTATATGTTAGAAGCAAAAAGTAATAAAGAAAAAGGAAAATCCAAGAAACCACGAGCGGTCAGCTTTGCCATCGGCAGTTGTGGTCGGCTGCGTAGGGAACGGGAGGGCAAAAACGTCATTCCGTGCGCTCATCCCGGTGGACCCCCACCGCCCCGCCGCCGCCCCCACTAAAAACCATTTGCTCCCCAAGAATGCAAACCGCCACAGGACTTTGGGGGCTCCGCCTCTTGGTTTCATCGCCGCCGCCAGATCGCCGTCCCCTATAAAAGAGCCCCCCGGCCGCTCTCACCTTTCTCCCATCCCATCATCACTTTCGGTCTAGCACACACACCAACGGAAACGCGCGAGCGAACTTTACCGAATCAAAGCCATCAAGAAATGAGCTCGAGGAGCAGAGCGTGGGTCGTGGCCGCCAGCATCGCCGCCGTGGAGGCCCTGAAGGACCAAGGGTTCTGCCGGTGGAACTACGCCCTCCGGTCGATCCACCAGCGGGCCAAGAACCGCGCCATGTCCTCGTTTTCTCAGGCCAACGGCGGCAGCAAGAAGCGATCTCCTCAGTCGTCGACCGTGGCGGCTTCGAGGAGGATGGCGGGAGAAGCGGAGGGGAAGCGGCCGGAGGAGTCGATGCGGACGGTCCTGTACTTGAGCGCCTGGGGTCCATATTGAGGCTCTCTGAATAAGTATAGATTAGATAGAGAAGGGAAATCGAAGCTCGTTGCTGAGAATGATGTAACTTGTAAATACGTGATGAAATTACAGCGAAGGCATTTTATATATTACGTGCAAGAACTTCCCCGTTTGCACTATGGCGTATTCACTCAGTTTCCTCACTTACATCGTTGATCAACGCATTTGATTGACTAGAGTAACGAAGCGTGCCTAAATTTGATTTTCTTTTATCGGTCCTATTACTCTAGGATTAGTTTAACTCTCTTTTTAGATTTAGGATGTAAGAGTCAAAATTCATACTTAAAATTAAATCCATCATTATTGCAATTTTTCTTAAGAAGTGGAGATTCGAATCCCTCACCTCCCTTTTATCATATAAGAAGAATGGTCATCGAGGTTTGATAATTGTCTAAATTTGATTTGAATCATGTATATGATAGTGATGTCTAGTCACTAAAATTTGTAAGTGCGCCGTGGGAGTAGAGATTTGTAAGTAGTAGGATGAAGGTTGTTTGTGTAAAAAAAAAATTATGAAACTACGTACTTTTTTTTCTTGTTAATACACAAGAGCATCATTATGTTATTAACATTCAATAAATTAATAAAAAATTGTAAAGATAATGATATATGATCCTTAAATTTTGATTTAAAGTACAATATTATTTATGATATTTTGATTTTTCAATATGACCTATGAACTATGAATTTTTAATTTGTTCCATACAGCTCTTAAACTTTTAGTATATATTTAATCATTTTTAAATTATATGAAAATATTCAACGTTATCTTTAAATTTGAATTAATGAAAATATGATATTGAATATTTTAACATAGTTTAGAAACTAAATTCAACGTATACTAAATGTTCAAAAATCATATTGGACAAATTTAAAATCCAAAGATAACATTGCATATCAAGTTAAAGTTTAATAACTTTGTTCTTTTTTTTGCATGATCACGTTGAACAAAATAAAAGTTCATAAAATATTTGTGTCATTTTCCAAATAATATACTATAACCACATTTTTCTCTCCCCCCATCTCTCTTTTTATAGTTCGATTTCCTTTTACTGTTTGATTTCCGTTTTCCACTATTCTCTTGTCATTTCTTTTGCTTTCCCTGTCAAATGACGAGATGATTTTTTTTTTTTCCATCCAAACATTAGGTCAAGATATGTTCTTTATTCGCGTCACCATGTGAACTAGTCATAAAATTTATTTATTAACACACATAATTATTTTAATCAAATTGATGTTAACGTGAAAGTTTCTCTCATTCAAATAATATTCAGGAAAAAGAAGGGGGAATCAAATTTGACATTGTACATTCCAATATGCATATAAACCATAATTCTATAATCTTTTCGAGTATATATATTACACCATTCGATCCCAACTTAAACATTAACTCTAACACATATTCATTATTATATTTTTTTCAATCGAGTTTGCTTATAATTTCACATGAACTTGATTTTGGACGAATTTCGGTAATTTTTTTGTTGCATTAAGTGTGTGTATGTCAGAAATTACCACACATAGAACTTTATAAAAATCAATTTGATTGTACATTAAATCACGAGTATGATTAACATATTAAATGCTCTAATTCCATATTAAGATCAAATGAGATTATCGTGTCAACTTTGTCGTGATCATAGATGTTTGACATATCTAATAATACGCATTCTAGATGGTTAAACAGATTTTGTAAAACAAAGTAAAGATTGAAGTATTTGGGAGAGAAAATAAAATAAACGGAGAAGCTGATCGTATGACCGGAATTTGAGAAGTTAAGAGCAAAATTACTATCATGCTCTTTTTTTCGTGAGGCCAATAGAAGAGTCAACTATGAGAATGCTTAATAAATGATTTCAGACTCTTTGTTTTACAAAATAAAATAAAAAAATTACACCTTTTTATTCAAGACTTACATGGTCATTGGATAAATAAAGAAAAAGAATATTCGGGGGTAATTTCCACCCTATTTTGAATTCCAGTGAGGGAATTTTTTAAGTAATATTATTAGTCAATGGATAAATCAAGAAAAAGAATATTTTGGGATAGTTTCCACCCTTTTTTGAATGGAAAGTAGGTGAATTTTTTAAGTAATGTCATTAGTTGAGTATTAGCCATATAAAGGCAGCTTTTGTCATTTTAAATTAAAAGGCTTGGTCCCATCCGAACTGGTGCGGAAATAATCTCATCCTGAATCATATTGTATGGAACAAAGGAAAAAAAAAATGAAACTTAGGGAAGAATTTCATATTTTTTTCCCCTTTACCGACTTTAGTAAGTCCCTATACTGCTGTGTACGGACCACGGGACGTCAAAATCAAGTTGGGTATTGCCGGAGCTAAGCAAGAAAAAGACACGGTACGAGACCGGTAGTTTGGGACTAAACTTGGGGCGTGGTCGGATTTTAAAATTCAGAATACCGGGTGCTCCCTACGTCGATCCAACAACTCCAAGTGGAAGCACCCAGGTTTTGGTCCGCTTTTGTCATCCGTCGCTACTTGCTCCTCCTTTGCGTAGGCCTCCTTACCTTAACCACACTGCCCCTTGTTTTCCACCCAACCCCTTTTGGCCTCTTGTGCCGCCACATTCATGCATCTAGTCCTTGCAATGTACCATCTGTCCATCTGATCTGATCTCATCTTCTATATACATCTTTATATAAGAGCCCCACCCATCTCCTCACCCAACAAACGCAGCACCAGCGTGTCTTAGATCAGTGATCACTCAGTAATCCCGAAGAAGAGCGAAGTAGAAAGATGAGCATGTCGAGAAGAGCTTGGGCAGTAGCATCGACCGTGGCAGCCGTGGAGGCGCTCAAGGACCAGGGCTTCTGCAGGTGGAACTACACCCTCCGGTCGTTCCACCAGCAAGCCAAGAGCCACGTCCGGTCCTTCTCCCAGGCCCGGAGGAAGCTGCCCCTGATGTCCGGCGCGCCGGACGATAGGTTGAGGCAGGCCGAGGAGTCCCTGAGGAAAGTCATGTTCTTGAGCTGTTGGGCTCCTAACTGATGAAGATTTTGTGCAATTCTCCCCTTTTTTTGTGGATCGTATGGAGTCGAAATGACTGTAAAGTTGTATACAGCAGCTCGCCGTTGCGCCCGAAATTAATTAGCAATAAATTTTTTTGCTTCATGCCTCTCCATCCAATGCTTTTCGATTACAGTCTGGAGTCAATCATTATAAGAAGCAGCTAATTTCCATGACTTGTCCAGTTTAGACTTTCTTGTAATGAATCTCTATCCCATGAAAGGGTGACTTAATCATAGTTGTCCTGGTGGCACCCCATTTTCAACGCATGTTAATCCTAGAGGTGCTGCTCAACGTAAGATCTTGACGCCTACTACCTCATGCCATGTCTAGAATATCTCGTGTCATCTTTGGTGTAAAATGTTTCATGCCGGGGTTCCGTTAGGAACAATATGGTCTCCTCTGTTCTTCAATCGAGAGAACTCCACGAGAAATCAAGTAGCTCCCTCGACCAAGTGGTGCTTCATATACTGAGATGGAAGTTTCATCGGCCCATCTAAACCCCACTCACTCCACGCTCGGATGTGTAACCGCGGAGCGATCGGTCTTGATCACTCTCCAATCGTCTGTAGCCGGATCGCCTCGGCTTGTGTCAATTTTGTCAATTTCTCTAGCACGCTTAGGTAGATTTTCTCCAAGATTCCCATAATATGTCATTATCAGTTTCGAGGCAATGATTTCATGAATTTGTCATCTATCGACCACGTTATGAGATATAGTTGGCAAGTCGCTTTGCTCAAAAGGTTGTTAATAAAAGTGCCGATTTAATTGGGTTGACAAATCAAGAAATTGGGCCTTATCATCATCCATCTCATCGCATATTTAGAGACCTTTGATTTGAGTGATAGATACTTGGACATTATCTACTGTAAATAAATTAAAAAATAAACATGAGGGATGCCCATATTTATAACCCAAACACAATCTAACAAAAATCTTCAACATCAAGTACATCTCGCACGAGGTATCACCTATTAATATCACATATATTTTGAAATAGAGAAATTTCTCAATAAAATTACATAATTGTTTCATCTTAACCAATCTTCTACTCGTTTTGGCAAAGCAACATTATAAATCATTTCATTGGATTTCCAAAGATGTGGCGTACTAATTACTAAAATTGGAGGCGAAACCTCAAGTGAGGAAGACGAACGCCATTTGCTACTAAAAGCAGTCCTTAGATTTTCTCGACGTCACTGCTGATGAAAGAGATGGGTGTGGTGGTGGTAATGGTGGTGGTGGTGGGGGGGCATCCAATCTCATTTCCTGTTACAGCACCACGAGAAAAGGACCAAATTCGAGAATCATTGCCCGCCATCATTTCGTGGCGTGCTCGTTTGTAGTATTTCAATGGCGGATTTTGCTTTATCCATTCTTTTCAAGCACAAGCATTCGATCCCCACAGGCCCACCACCACCACCTCCCAAAAGCCGAGAGCATCGGAAGCACCACCGCAACCAAATCGACGTCGATCGGTCGAGCCTAGGTCCTCGAAGCGATCGGTGTCATTCCACCGAGCATATTCTCCGCCACCTCGCCGCGAACACGAGATGCTTTCCATACGTACGCGGGAAACGGAGGTCGTATCGAGGGACCGTACGTTGTCATGGACAGCTTAGAAAAGCCATGAATTAAGCGAAGTGGAAAGGACGAAAGCAGGTGTTACCGGCTCGTTTTGACCGCTCGAAAGCAGACAAGTGCGAGGCATGGGTTCGGGCCGGCACGTCTTTCTTGGTACAGCGAAAAGAACGTCAGGTACAGCCTCAGGAAAAGCATATGCGCGCTCATGATTGAGCCATTCCGTGTCGACGACACACCACCGCCACCTCTTCTCGAAACGAACCCTTTCGGGAATTAGATATATATCTTCGGCTACAGAGTACGCACGCACGCACCCCCGAATCTATATTCGCTCGCGTACGAAGAGATCTGCCCTTCTTCTCCGGCGGGCGGGATGGCCCTCGATCACGAGAGAGCGGAGGGCGAACACAAGAAGCTGTGGTCGCACCTGAAGATGCCGTTTTGGCAGTCGACCGTGTCGTCGCCGTCGTTTGCGACCTCGTCGTCGGCTTCCACGCCATCGTTTCAGCAAAACCAGGGTGCCCACCTCGATCACCAACAGCTCGGCGATCATCACTCTGCCAGCGCGGTGGCTGCAATGGCGAAGTCCCTGCTTCCCGCGAGGCGAAGGCTCCGCCTTGATCCTCCAAACAAGCTCTTTTTCCCATGTAACTCTCTCTCTCTCTCTCTCTCTCTCTCTGATGTTACCTTGCAAAGATCTTTGTTTTACTTGATTTTGCTTTCGCTGGTTGTGCCGGTCCTGTACCGGTCAAATTAGCATGTGAACATCATGCCTTTGTTTCAGCCATGACGTGATCCTCGGTTCTTCTCCGAGACAGGTCTTTAGCTCGAATAGTTTCTTGCTTGTATTTCACTGAATTTCCTTTTTGTTTAGTCAACTGGGCGTTGTTCATTTTCATTCTACAGGGAAGATTGCTTCTTTGCTAGGTAGGCTTTGATCTCTCTCTCTTTCTCTCTCTCTCTCTCACACTCACTCACTCATAGCTGGACATGTTCCCTTATTCTATTACATTGTCAGTATTTGAAATTTTAGGAATAATTGGCTGGTGTGCCCGTCACTCTTTGCTGATATTTCCTAATAATTGTACTATCTAATTTTATCTGGAAAAAGGAGTAATTATTAAAGATACGTTCGTTGTATTGCACGATGTGGCATTGGTTTGGTTTTGCTTTTGTTCTCAAATAATGTTCTTTCCTTTTGTTTTTCTGCTCTTCATCAGTGCATGTTCTTCTTGAGTTCTTTTGAGCTGCTCTGTCTTCAAAATAGTTGGTACTGAAGTTCCAAAGTTTGTCCGTATACAGCAATGCTTGTATTTCACTAAATTTCCTTTTTGTTTAGTCAACTGGGTGTTTTTCATTTTCATTCTACAGGGAAGATTGCTTCTTTGCTTTGGTAGGCTTTGATCTCTCTCTCTCTCTCTCTCTCATAGCTGGACATGTTCCCTTATTCTATTACATTGTCAGTATTTGAAATTTTAGGAAAAATTGGTTGGTGTCCCCGTCACTCTTTGCTGATATTTCCCAATAATTGTACTATCTAATTTTATCAGCAAAAAAGGGTCTAATTATTAAAGATAGGTCTGTTGTATTGCATGATGTGGCATTGTGGTTTGGCGATGCTTTTGTTCTCAAATAATGTTCTTTCCTTTTACTTTTTTTTTTCCTGCTCTTCATCAGGGCATGTTCTTCTTCAGTTCTTTGGAGCTGCTCTGTCTTGTATTGGAAATATTTAAGCCTTTTTGAGTCATTCTATGCTATCTAAAGGCATTGCTTGCTGATCATGTCTGACAATGTAGGATGAAGTTGACTCTGAATTTAAGTTAATCGCGAGTTGGTTAGATGTTTCTATTAATTCTTTGATTATTTTCAACTCGAAGATGAACCTGGCAAGCAGGTTAGGAGTGCCATTGAGATCAAGAACGTGTCCAAGACTTATGTGGCATTCAAGGTAAGAAGGTGACATTTGCGTACTGGAAATTGAAAAAGAAATGTACGCGAGCACCTTTGAAGAGGTTGAAAGTTTCTTTCATTTACTTGCTGAATCTTTTAGCTTGACTGAGAGTCTGGCTTTCTAAATTTAACTCGCCTTAGCAGGGCTCATTTGTCTTTTGCAAACATCATGTGGACATTCGATGTTGCACTGTTCGGTATTTGAAGTAGCTTGAACACGTAATTGACGGGTTCTCGACTCTTTCTTTTACCTTTTTCAGTTCCAAACAACTGCCCCCAAGAGTTGCTACATGCGCCCTCCAGGGAGTGTGCTCGCTCCTGGAGAGAATCTCATTGCAACTGGTAAACTCCACTACTGAGTCTTACCCCATCAGTGACATACAAAAAAAATCAGAAGTTCATTAAATTCTTACTTTGATCAGCATGTCTCTAGCGCTTTACTCACGTACTGCAGTGCAAGTTGTTCAGTTCTTGTTTCAAACTGTTGACTGATGCAGTGTTCAAATTCGTGGAGCCCCCTGAGAACGGTGAAAAACCAGTTACCCTGAAGAGCATCGTTAAGTTCAAAATCATGAGCTTAAAAGTAAATGGGCCAATGGATTATGTCCCTGAACTGGTATGCATTTCAGGCCTTCATTCACTTTTATGTTCATTCAAGTACATCTAGAACTGAATAGGCATCTAATGGATGGAATGTTGTGATTTTTCTGACAAACACATTACGTTTTTTACCCAGTCCTTGTTGGGTTGGGCAAACGGTCGCATGGCATCCTGATTGGATTACATGCCTTAAATGAAATACCAGCATGAATGGTTGAGCAAAATACTTGTCTGAATTTGATGTACTCCTCAAAAAATAGACCAGTTTGGCTGTTGAACTTGTTCTTCTGTCACAATTCTATGCAGTTTGACGAACTGAGGGACCAAGTGACGGTTGAGAAAATTTTACGAGTGGTTTTCCTCGATCCAGAGCAACCGAGTCATGTAAGGATCTTCAACTCTGCATCGACATTCATCATCCTTACTTGCTGTCTTGTCATCACCATGGGATTATAACAAATGCATGACAACAAAGGATGTGTTTTCATTAATTTCTCATCAATAATTTGGCTTCTCTTCCTTGTGAAGTTGCTGGAAAAACTAAACCGGCAACTGGCCGAGGCTGATGCTGCGCTTGAGTCACTGAAGAAACCTCCAGAAGAGCCCGGTGCGGGCCCTGTCAAGGAAGGAGTCATAGATGAATGGGTGAGTCGTTGCTACTTCATTCACCGATCCGATCCTGAAGCCAGGTTCGGTATATGTCGGTCTAGTACACATTCTCAGACACTCACCCGAAAACCGTTTTGACTCTGCAGAAGGAAAGAAGAGAAAGGTATCTGGCACAGCAGCATGTTGAAGGAGTCGATTCGGTTCAAATCTAAGCTTGCGACTTCTTCAACGAGGAGATCAAATCGCCGACATGCCGCCTCACAGATCTTCAGGCAACGTGAAACCAATGAAAAACGACCGATAGCAGTAGTTCGGGAGTGAAAAGTTTGAATTTTTAGTGGAGATTAGATGAAACGGGGTTTTGCTGTTGAACCAAAGCAGTGCAGGCACCGATGTTTCCTTCTGGTCATGCTTGAATTTGGATGCAGATTCTATGCAAGTTGCAACGCAGAAAACCAACTCTATTAACAGATTAAACTACTAGACTGCAAATCGGCCAGAAGTCTAAGCAAATGGTTGATGGATAAACGCGTTACATCAATAGAAGATGATCAAATGATTGTTATAGAACCAAAAGAATTCAGTATTGTTAAAGTTGTTCTTGATTGCTCAGCGAAAGAAAAGCGAAGAGTTAGTGTTGTAGCAATCGATGTTGCAGTAGGATTTTAGAAGATGGTCGCGTTAAATCCACTCCTATTTTGACCATATACACAATTTAATAAATGAAAATGACTGAAATATCACGTTAAATCCACTCCTTAGTCCGCACTTGTAGCATTCGAAGCTTGTACCGCCATGGTCGTCGCTTGTCGGGATCGAGGTAGTCCGCCAGATCGAGCTCTATTTGATACGGTGATATGGTGAGTGCTGGGTGGGAGCCTGTGTCCCGGCATGGGGTGGTACAAAGAGAGAATGGCTATGCCTATGGATGAGCACATTGGACCGTCCGAATTGAGAATAGCCCGAATCGAACCGGACGAGCCGGTTTGGTCTAATTTCCGGGAGCATCTGTCCAGTTTCCAGTTTCAAGGGGAACTGGACTAGATCGGACCGACAATTTTCTATTTAAAAAAATATTTTAAAATTTCTTAAAAAATACAATAAATCCTAAAATAATGATATTTTTAGTATTTTTTAATTTTTTTTGGCTAAATGGTCGGTCCTAGTAGACTGGTCCACGGTCCCAAAAAATGGAAATTGAGAACTGATCAGCCCTAGCTATGTCATGGTCTTGAACTTTCATGTGGGTATTTTTGTATTTTTGACTCTTAACCCGTTAATTTATTGTCATCAAAACTTCCGTTTGTTTGAAGGGAAAGAAAGGATTTAGAAAATATTTTTTTAAAATAATTACTTATAATTTTAAAAAAAAAAAAATGGGGAAAAGATATTGTTATTTCTGGACGGATGGGAAATTTTCATTCTCCCATTTATCTTCTCTTTTACTTTATCTGAATAATTGCGATCTTATCCTCGAAGATGCTAATGACAAACATCTGGCAATTTGGCATTGAGTAGTGGATGGAAAAGGACAATCATTAGTCCACTCTGGTAAGGTCCCTATCCATGATAAGGATAGGCAAGATTTACTCATGAATTAGATTTTATCAGGTTTGTTTATAGGGGCCGATGGAATCATATCTACTTTGTGATGCTTTAATAAAACCCAAGTGCCCTTCGTTCTTTAAATAATTAGGTCAGTCCACATGGAGATAATTAAAAATTGACAACTACTCTCTCTCTCTTTTTTTCCCCCCAATCTATATTATACGAATTCCCTTCGTTTAATGTGTCTAATCATATCCATTCCACTACATAATGGAAAATTACTGTATGCTCTCAGATTTTCAGGATGGTTGCCACATGCCCCTCTTGATGTCTCGATCTTATGTTGTCAGATTGATTTTGGTGTCTTGCATTATCTTTCAAAATAATTTTTTTTACCATACCTCTTATCTCAGGCAACAAAATTGAAAAAAGGAACAAAACAAAAATCAAAACAAAAGACTACATTATAATGGAGTTAGAAATGAGTCATTTACATTTTTCTTATTTTTACATTTTACTTTATGAACAAACATATTCCAAATATAAATTTCCTGATTGCACACTAAATAATTGTTTTGTATCCATGACTTATGTGCTCAGAAGACATAACGTTGCAATGTCCTTTTTTCCGTTGCATATTGATATTAGGCATTTGTAGACATGGCACTGTTAATAATTCAAAATTAAAATTACGTACATAGACATGTCCGCACAAAGTTCAAGTTGAGTAACTAATTATCCAATTACAGTCGAGACCTTGCTTAACCAAAGTCCCACGATTCTAGTTCAGGTCCCATTTCTCAAGGATAGAAATTTTGGGAGATAATGTAATAAGAATAAGATTAGGCTTCATTTCTCAAATTCAAAATAAATGGGTGCACAAATTTAATTTCCCTTGCGATCCCATCCCCAATAGTGATTTCTTTCTTTTTTTTTTTTTTTTTTTTTCCGTTAAAATCTCTAATGCCTGCGAATAATCAAATTCCTTAGCGGTGAATGAGAAACAGATAAAGTGAAGAAAATCAGCAAAAAAGTGAAGAAAAGAAAATCAATTTTCTTTCCCTCCCCTTATTAAATTTATGCTTTTTTATTTGGAAGTTTGTATAGAGCTCGCGAAGAAGTAGGAGCTAGGCCGAGGGGCGCCACGTCGGCAACGACGCACGTGAAGGGCCATGCCGGTGGCGTCTCCGTCCGTAGGGAGCGGAGCGGAGGGAGCAGGGATCGGGACACGGGATAGGGTAGGGCGCCTCGCCCTCCCACGTGTCCCTTTCGAGGTGGGGCCCGGGGGCAGGTCTGCTTTTGGAATCTAGCCCAGGGGTAGGGGCAAAGATGGAAATGCCGAAGTCGTGGGTGGGACCCACGCGCGAAGAGAAACCTGTCACGCGCTGAGCTGAGAAAGGAGGATGAGTCATGCCATGTCCTTTCGGATAAGCCACCACCTGTCCCCTCTCCCCCTGGTCCTTTTTCTCCTCCCCCGCACTTTTCTTTAATTATAATAATAATAATCATTATTATTATTATTATTATTTTAATCTCGAACCCACGACTACGAGATGGTACGCGATAAAGTAGCGATATTTTCATTCTAGACATCCATATCTTTCATGTAATTGAGAACGATACTTTGATTTGATGCCTAAGAAAAGATGGCTATTTATTTGGCGGAACCAAATAATCTAAACAAATATTTTGTAAAAAAATCATATTATTTGAAATAATTATTTAATAAGATATATTTTTATTATCTATAATAATTTATATTTAAATATTTTATGAATGATGAATTTTTTCATTCATTTTCTTAAATGATAAAGACAATTGATTTTAGAAAAATATTTTTCTAAGTTTTTATTTTTCTCGAAACAAGCATAACCTAATTGAATAATATTCTGTTTGTTTTGCAAAAACTATAAATGATATGAAAATATTTTTAAATATTTTTCATAAAAATGAATGAATAATTTTTCATCTTTCATAAAAATGTTTTATGTACAAATTTAAATGATAATAAAAAATATTTTTGTGAATAATTATTTTAAGTGATTATCTTAAGGAATATAGTTGCCGATCATTTTTAGGGAATAATACGCGTGAAATTTTGAAAAATTAATTTGCTCAAACAAACAAACAAACAAACTCACCCTAAATTACAATAATAAATTCCAGATTGAGGGCTTTCGACCAAAAACAATTATTCTAAATAGTGGCCATTTTTGCGTTCTTTTTCTGATCGAACCGGCGCGCGATATATCGAATTTCTCCCCCCGAAATTCTCGTTTGGACGCTAGCGAACATTATTGCTCGCATCCGGATAAACGTCTGAAAATGACAAAACCACCCTCGGTCCTGTCTCCATCTCCGGTTTCCGGTAACCCAGAAACCACTCTTCTCCCTCTCCTCTATAAAGTAACCCCCCACCTCCCTTACATTTCCGACCCAACACAACGCAATCGAGAGAAGATTCATCATCACTTGTCACCAGCCCACCTGCGAGAACCACTTGTCACCAGCCCACCTGCGAGAACCAGTCTTTAGTTCGTAACCCAGCTTCCGAATTTCCCAGAAAACCCATAAAGATCCCATCTTTTCCTCAGAAGGAAGGAAGCAGCAGCATAAGAAGAAGAAGATGAGTTACTTGAACAGGGCGTGGATGGCCGTCGGCGTCGCGGCGGTGCAGGGCCACTCGGACCAGGGCATGCGACTAAAGTCCGGCCTCATATCGATCCAACAGGGGAAGAGGAGGCTCCTTTCCGGAGCCGACGCCGCCGACCTCCGGCCGCTCGCTGGGGCCGTCGGGTCGGAGCTCGACGGGCCGGCCGCGAGGGGCTGCGGTGACGGGGACGAGAGGCGGCGGCAGGCCGATGAGTCTCTAAGGAACGTCATGTACCTGAATTGCTGGGGCCAGAGCTAAAAGTCTCGAAATCTCTCCGTGCGAAGCGATCTGATCCATTTATGGAGATGCGATGATGTAAAGGGAAGCCCCAAAAGAATATGGAACTGAAGCGAGGGAGGCTCAGAGTTGACCCGGGGGCTGACCGAGTGCGGGTGCTAGATGACGAGAAGATAAAACATTGAAGCGTGTGGGAAGGGAAGAAGATTTAGATTACATAACCGTGGGGAGGGTTGTGAATTTGTGGTTGTGTATATCTTGAGAAATGAAATGAAAGAAAAAGAAAAAAAAGGAAGACTTTTTGTGGTTCGATATATCTGTGATTTACTCTGTTTCTGCTGAACTCTTTTAGCGTTTATACCTGGGATCCTTATACCTGGGAAATCTTTAAGGGCATACTTAATATCTAACAGTCGAGAGCCAAACAGGATAAAGTGCAACGGATCTGAAGTAAGGAGCTGTCTTGTATAGAGTCAACTTTATCGATCAGCAACACCTGAATGTCGGGAGATGCTGTCGACCCAGCCAAATTTGTAGGAAAGGACGTCAAGTTAATGGTCTCGCGCATATGGCACTGAGTCGCTGGCTAGAGCAATGCATGAAGAATCTGCTATGGAGTGTAATTTAAGGGCTTTTGAATTGAACACAGGTGATTCATGGGTGATTTTTTATTCCTATTTACGGCCGTTTATAGCAAGACTGTTGTCATTTGGAATAATTTTTGTCTGGAAATGGATTTTTTTATTTTTTTTTCTGAATGAGTTTTTGATCTTTAATAGAAATTTGCGTTTCATACTGAGTTAAAATTTTTCTTTTTAAATAAAAATTCGTTTAATAGCTTCTTCTTTTTTTTTTATCTTTCTTTCATGTTTTATTATTTCAAGAGATAAAATATCCTTAATTAATTGAATTGAAAGCGTTGATATAAAAATGATATATCGACATGCGGTGGCGGCAGGGGACGAGACAAACGTGGAGAAGGGTTTTTGTTTTTATTTTTATTTTTATTCAAATAAAATATTTACTTTTATTTATTTTAAAATATATTTTTGGATTAAAATTTTATTCGAAAAATAAAAAATAAAATATTTTATCAAATGAATTTCTACTAACGCGTCTAATTTAATTATTTGAAAAGAGTCAAAAGAAGAAGAGTTTATAAAAAAAGCTTTTATGACGTGTGCCTGCGTCTCCACCTTATTCCTAGTTAACTTGTTGCGCTGGAGAATGGATCATTGCCAAAATAAAGAAAACCTTACTCCCTTAAAAACCAATTGTTATATTCACTGTTTGCACTTTTCCGCTAACCATAAATTGTTGCGTGAGATGTTTATCCCGCATACTTAGTATCTCATGTGGTCCTTTTCCATGGAAATATCATTATGACATTCCAAATTTTTCATTGAAAATGTTTTCTGGAAACTCGTCTTGCCTTTGCTTCATTGGCTACATAGCTGTATTGTAGTATGGCCATGACTATGTTCTTATTGTGGGTTTTACACAAATTCTTTGATTGGAGTAAGTCTTTCGTTTGATGCTTCATTGGCTCGATTTTCGTACGTACGGAAAGCCGGTAACTTGATTTTTTAAATTCATAAAATTGGGAAATTTATTTTGAAAATCTTGCTCAAGCATAAGTTTTTCATATGACGTTCGGTTAATTTAATATTTACATCAATGGAAAGCCGCATGTAACATCTTACATGTGAAAATGAATCTTTTCGACAATGTTTTGTTTTCCGATTTCCATTAACTTTTTGAATGTAATCATTTCTTACACACAAAATTACAAGAATAAAAAATTATTAAACCACACGTGTTGGCAGCTTAATGAGTTTTATTGGGAAAAACGTTGAAAGATAATCTTTTACGGCAGAAAGAAATCTTTTTGGATAACCTTTTTGTATGTTGATTTCGCTTGTCTTTTTGAATATAATTATCTCATATAAAAGAAATTACATGAATATAAAATATTAAAAAATTTTAGCTACTATATGCAGTTTTTATTGGGAAAAACATCAAAAGAGAAATTTTCGGGGCAAAAAAATCTATTTGGACAATTTTTTCTCTTTTTGAATTGGCTTAACTTCTCAAGTGTAATCGTCTCATATACATGAAATTACATGAAAATAAAATTATAAGACGACACTTTTCCCTACAGTTTGGCTGCTGCATATAATTTAGGGCAAAACATCCAAAGGAAATCTTTCCTACCAAAAGGAGTATTTTCATGCAAATTCTTCTAATTACGCATGACTTTTCGAGTGTAATCATCTTGTACGCATGAAATTACATGAATATTAAACTATTAAACCACACTTGTCACAAGAGTTTTGTAGCTTTATGAAGTTTTATTGGGAAAAACATCGAAAGACCATCGCTAGAATTAAGATCTCATTTAAAGAGAAAGATAGCAAATATCTAGAATATTTTTTTTTATATTATATGGATGATTCAATTTGCAAGGACCATGATTGGAAATTTTTAGATTGTCTATCTCCGAATAAGAGGCGAAACATAAATAAATTGAATTCACAATATTTTCCTTTTAAAACCAATGGTAATATTTATAATCATTTATTATGATGATTCAAAGAAAAAGATATCAAAATCGGGAATTTTTTTTTATATATTATATGGATGATTCGATCTATAAGGACCATAATTGGGAATTTTGGATTGTCTTTCTCCGAGTAAGAGGCAAAACATAATTAGCTTGAATTCACAATATTTTTCCTTTAAAATCAATGGTCATATTCATAGTCATTCATGGAATAATTTAATCCTTCCAAGGATTTGAAAAGGAATAGGCAACAGCACTACAAAGAGAATAAAAAATCGGCGCATTTGGACCGACAGCGACAGGCAATCGAATCATAGAATGTTCAATGCGGTTCCAGAAAGCTTCCGTTACAGCCGCTCTCTTTTTTTCCGTGTAACGACGCTCTCTTTCTAGAGGGTTTGTTTTAACCATTTCCCTTTTTTAAACATATTACGACCTGGAGTCTGCCTGGAAATGCGTTGATGCTGCCTAGATTTGCGTGGAAATTCTACGGTCAACAATCTTAATACGACACTGAGAAGGAAAGCCTACAAATTCCGATGAAGTAAGAGAACAGCGAGCGAATGAAGAGACGCGAGGGTGAGGAAGGCATGGAGGGGCACAAAGAAACAGAGATGGTCAAACATGATATGGAGAATGCAATTCATTCCGATTCATCAGAACATGAAACCCTTCCACCTTTCCTCGCCCAAAAACCGAAAGGAGGGTGGAGATCCATATTTTACATTCTGGGTAATGTTCAAGAGCGTTTCCACATTTTACGATTGGTAAATCACCAACATGCTATAGGTGTAATGGAATGGTTTCTTGAATGCGATTGTGATACTCTTCTCGTTGTGGTTGGTCTTGGTTTGGTAATGTAGGGAATGAGTCTTTTGAGAGGCTGGCTGCGATGAGCTTGATAATGAACCTGCCGGTGTATCTGAAGACGAAGTACAACTTGTATGGAGTGTTCTTGGTCAATGTGGTCAGCATATGGTCTGGTTGCTGCAACGTACTGCCTCTGGTTGGTGCTTTTGTCGCTGAGAAGTATCTGGGCCGGTTCCGAACTCTCCTGCTTGGCTGCACGGCTTCTCTCCTGGTATATTTTCAGTCCACCAGCTTTGAAAACTCATCAAAATTAGAAGCATGAATTGTTCCTAAAAAATTTCAGTCACCTTGCGTACTCTGAAGAAATTTTTTTTTTTTGGATAAACCAATAGCTTCTGCAAGTCATGTTATATATGTTCCAATTTCATGCGGACTGAGTACACCATATTAGTGGCCATGCAAATCCCAACCTACTAAACTACTTTGCTTTTCCAGGGAATGGGGATGATGACAGTAACTGCATCTATACCTCAACTAAGACCCTCCCCTTGTGATTCTCAAACAGATTGCCAACAGCCAGATTCCGGTGACTTTACCTGCCTATTTGCGGCTCTTGGATTGGTTGCGATTGGTGCTGGAGCCATCAGACCTTGTTGCATTGCCTTCGGAGCCGATCAGTTCCCAGACACCACAGAAAAGGGAAGAAAGCAGATGCAAAGCTTCTACAACTGGTGGTACTTGTCGTTCACGGCCACACTGATTATAGCACTCTTGGTCGTCATCTATGTCCAAAGCAAGATCAGTTGGGTTGTAGGTTTTGCCATACCTACCACTTGCCTTGCACTTTCTGTGTTCATGTTCTTGCTCGGCCGCAACACGTATATTAAGATTGAGCCTCAAGGAAATGTCTACTCCAACATGGCCAAAGTGATTGTGGCGGCTATAGGTAAGGGCCGTTTAGCTCGTGGAGACGAGAACAGGATGCCTTTTTATGATCGTCCTCCCGATGAGTCAGTGCCACAGGTCAAAAAGCTTGCGCACACAGATAGGTTTAGGTGTCTTGATAAGGCTGCTATGATCGCTGATCCAAGTGAGTTAAACGATCAAGGAATAGCCAGGAACGGTTGGAGATTATGTAGCTTACAACAAGTGGAACTATTGAAGTCTTTGATGGCAATTGCACCTGTGTGGGTATCGGGAATTGTCAGTTTCCTAGCCATGGACCAACAAAGTGTAAATGGGATACTTCAGGTGTTTCAAATGGACCAATCAATTGGACCTCATTTTCAGGTCCCGCCAAGCTGGTTCTCTGTGTTTTCCATGATCGTTCTCGCGGCATGGATTATCATCTATGAGTTTGTGTTGCCAAAGGCTTCGCTCAGATTCTCAGGTAAAAAATGCAAAAGGCTGACCATAAAACAGAGAATCAACATAGGCATTGTAATGGCCATTCTCTGCATGATTGTGGCTGGGGTTGTCGAGAATAGGCGGCGGTCTTTAGCCTTGCAAAATGGATCTTTTGTTGCGCCAATAAGTGTCGCATTCCTTTTGCCACAATATGCATTGTCAGGGTTGATAGAAGCTTTTGCGGCTATAGCAATGATGGAATTGCTCACGTCCCATGTGCCAGAGACTTTGAGGACTGTAGGCGGGGCAATTTTCTTCCTCTCATTATCGATTGCAAGCTATCTGACATCTTCTCTTGTGAGTGGCATCCATGGCCTTACTGCAATGAATGGGAAAAGGCCATGGGTAGGCGGTAAAGACCTTAACGAGAATAGGCTTGACTACTATTACTATGTCATTGCTGGCCTAAGTGTTGTGAACTTGGCATATTTCAATCTCTTTGCCAATAAGTATTTGAGTGGAGTTGGGTTTGGTGGTGAGTTCTTGTAGTTCGAGTCCTCAAAGCTTGTCTTATGTAACTGGGGAAATGGAGCTTGCCCTCGACAATAGTTTAGTTCTCTCCATATCTCCTAGCAAATTTTTTACCTTTATCCCCAGCTCGTGCACTTAGATCGAGCTTGCGGTGAATCGTCTCCAATGCATTTCATGTGCCTTTTTCCCAACTCATTCCCCTAGGTCGAGCTCCCGATGACTCGTCTCGCATACCTTTTCTGTTTCGAAAACGAGACTTGAATTATGACTATACTTCATACATCTGAGTTCTCAATGAGCAGGAATTTGAAATGGGCAATGTGACAGCACTTGTAAAAGTAGCTATAACGACATTTTAGTGAAGTATCCCATAAATGGTGCTTTTCACAAGAACGATGATACTAGAATGAGTTTATGTTTTTGGTTAACAACAAAGTGAGTCGTACATCATGATGGACGACTTATACTCTCGAAGTCGTCTGTAGCAGAATTGTCTCTGCCAGAACTTAATCAAAAGGCCTTGCGCGTCACAATCATTTAAATAAGGAACTTGTGTTTAGGACAATAAGAAATTCTATTTCAGAGTCCTTCAAAAGGAAAAAAAAGAACATGTTCTTCACAATATCAAAGCAAGAGGCGGGTTCTGCAGCTGTACTACCTACACAAATACCGTCCAAGATAATGAAAGTGATCCAATCAAGATGTGATACTCGGTGGATAGTAGAATTTCCAATATTCTCTTCATCTTGTTGCTCTTTTGTATCCTCAATTCCCTCACACTTGACCCATAAAGAACATACTGGAAAGAAACAGAGTAACTCTGACAACTCGCACAAAACCTTTCATTGAATAGATGAGTCAGGTGGAACATATTTGAAAAGGTCAAGAAAATTCAAAATCTGTGTCAAACGCCAACACTTGCACGAAATAGTCCAGCTCTGCACCAAGGATACATACATACAGATGCACAAATAGATTCTCAAAAATCACTGAGTAATCTCAAACAGGCAAAGAGAGGCTCCTTTGATTTGCAAGACTGGGTTTTATCTCCCACGAAGTGACCTGTTGTGCTTCTTCTGGAAGTATAAAAGGCAAAGAAATTTCACGGATCATCAAGTCACCACAGAAAGGGCATTCGCTGGCAATGGCATCATCCAACTGTGACCGCAGCTATAGATTTAAAAACAAAACACAGAACAATCAAATTAACTCATTGCTGCAGAATTGTTGGAAGACACAAAACTATCAAGGCCAATAAGAAATAATCATAAATTCTCAATCTGAAATCCTGTAAAGCTGATCAAAGGAATGTCATGATAAGTCAATAGTAAACCTTCTCTGCTGGGGTCACGCTTGTGATGGATTCTTCGTTGATGCCACCATTTTGATCTCTCCTGGTTTCACTACCTGATAGGGTAAGTTGCTTCTGCAGGTCTAATATGTACTCTGCCTGGAAAATAATAGTTTGAAAACAAAATTATTGGTGAAGCTCCATATAATACAAGCCTCAACCCAAATTCTTGAAGAGGTCATGAAAATATAAGAGGCTACCCATCGGAGGGAAACTAAAACATAGAATTCTAAGGAACTATATCTATAAGGTCATAACTTCCAACTTCACTATGCCTTTATCCTATCTTGATCATAGCAGATGAAGTTAATTAAGAAAGTCATGGCCCATTTCTAAAAATCGGTTTTTCTTGACACAGAAGGAAGAAAAAACTCCCATTAACATTTGCCAATTTCCAAGTTCAGAGCTTAAAATACCATCTTCAATTACTGAAAAGAAGAACATCTCTACTTTGACTTAAGTTAACTCGAGATATAAGACTACAGGGTTATTTCAACTTCAACTGCACTTTGAACATCCAATCATATGAATTTTGCATTACATATATCAAACACCTTTGTCAAGTTAATGATAGATAACTGGAAAGAGCACTCATTTGACATATAATGTAAAAATAAGCAGAACTCAGTCAACTTACTTGGGCTTCATTAGTACAACGTGTGACATGAGCTATCAAACATTCCGCATGGAAAGCATGTCCACATGGAAAAACATAAAAAGGAGCCATTGGTCCAGTTGATGTATAACCTCGAGTCATTCGATACTCCCCACTCACAGTCAGAATTTTACGTCGGCAAACCTGATAAGTTGTATTGATTTTCATAATCAGCAAGTTCATGAAGACAGGCAAAAATAACTTCAAAACTCTGATAGGAGAAGCAATGAAATGACAGAGATAATCAACCAAGTTAATGGAAAATTTGATGCAACATAAAGCCTTCACAGCACAAAGTAAAAGGAGATAACTAGCCCGTAAAACAAATATAAGAGCTGATAACAATTTGAGACAAATGGCAACTAGACAAACCAGTGATCTCTGGTTGCTTATTATACACTCTTGTGTCCACCTCTCTAACATCATAAGCAATGTAGTTGCTTCTCTCTATACTCTCTTAGGGTTGAGTTTACTTATTTGTTCAACAAAAGTTTTAGTTCAACCAATTCTAGACTACAAGTATTGCCATATACTTGGTTTTTTAGAAGAGATAAGATCTTCGACATTTTATCTGCAGCTAACATTGACGTATCACATTCCCTTGTGTCTCTTCAATGGTATGAAATCTTTCTTTCCTTCTCTTCTACATAAATTCTCCCCAGTTGACTAATTTTGACTATTTCTCATAAAACTTTTAATCGCTGGCCCATTGATTTCCTCTTACTAACCACTTAATTGAAAGTTCTCTCTCAGATTTGACCTACCACATTCCCTTGTGTCTCATCAATGGTAGGAAATCTTTCTTTCCTTCTCTTCTACATAAATTCTCCCCAGTTGACTAATTTTGACTATTTCTCTTAACTTTTAATCGCTGGCCAATTGATTTCCTCTTACTCTGTCTCTAATAGTTGTCAAACCAAAAGTTAAACTCCAATTTTGAAGGAGTTCATCTCATTCAATCAATTCCTTTCAATTAACTTTACCACTGGCTAGTAAATATACAAAAAGAAGTGTTCCCTCAAATGAAGTCAATGAAGATGTAAACTCATCAATAACATCATAAGATACATACCCCACATTCCTCGTCACGTTCAATGACAGCATATCTTTGTGCCAGTGCACTTATATCATTTCTGATATTGTCTGCACCATGCGTCGCATCATTCATCTCCTGTTTCAGCTGTTCGATTTGTTTGTTGTAATCCTCCAGTGATGTACATATTGCCTCCTATACATTAATAAGAGTAAAATTTAAAGATGACCAAACGTAAATTAGACATGTGAAGGCATATACGTGATTACTCTAGAATAGACACGCATTGATAAGGCAGTCCAAGCACATGATAAAAAAGTCATGATCATGACAAAAGATCAATATGTGAGTAACAAGGAAGCCACATACAAGCCATTAGACATATAGGTTCAATAGCATTTTGGTTTTCTTTTCCGGGGGGAATGAAGTACCAGCTACAAATGTAACAGACCATATCATGTCAGCAAATAGTTAGTGTAAGAAGCAGAAAAAGGGTCTGTGATAGCATATATCTACCTTGAAGTCATCAATAAGGGCAAAGTCCGGAAAAAATGGCAATATATCTTCTATCTTTAAAAGACCATCGGTTTCTTTGAGAAATGCTATTGCTCTCCGAATGTTTTCCCTCTTCGCTCCTTTTTCCTGCTCAACAACATGCTTGGCAACCATAAGCCAAAGCTTCTTTCTCAAATCTTCATCATCTTCAACTTTGTCAGCTTCAGCCATAGCAAGCTCAGGATCAACCTGATTTACCCAAAGGAGAATCTTAACTGATCAAAGTATAAAA
Source organism: Corymbia maculata (assembly GCA_014182735.1). NCBI lineage: Eukaryota > Viridiplantae > Streptophyta > Magnoliopsida > Myrtales > Myrtaceae > Corymbia > Corymbia maculata. The sequence goes on from CM024692.1 coordinate 6,875,066, forward strand.
TCCTTGAAGTGCTTAAGCAATAAGATCAGCGACCAAAAGCTTTACGAGGCAAAACCAGCGCAGATTATTGCAATTATAGCAGATATTATAAAAGGAAGTAATTGAGATCGTTCCAGCAAACTCAGGAGATTGTACCGCAAAAAAAGATGACAGTAATGACAGTAAAATAGAAGAGAATAGAAGGAGCATGTGATGACAAGGAGAAAATGAAGAGAGTTCCTGCCATAGTCCCAAGAGCCATTAAACAAGGCCCAAAATATTACAATAACTGACTAAGAGTAGCAATGATGGGAACAGCAGTCAGAGGCTATCTGCCATTAATGAAGATTTCCTCCACTTTCAGTCTCAACCAACTGAAAACCACAGAAAGATGACCACAATCAAGGTAATAAAACCCTTAAAAGAGCCACTAGCATAAGATATATTTCCTCACAGAAATTTATGGAAGTAACTTATTCTTATGTCACAAAAGATGAGACAATTCAGGGAAAATGATGACAGATAACCTTATGCCAGGAAAATAAGGACTGCATTAAATCCACACAGCTTGAAAGAGTGTAATGCTCACAAAAGAAGAAAAAAAGTAATGTGAGAGAATGCTACAAACCAGTTATAGAAGCCCTCAGGGAAAAAGCAAAATTGAAGTCAGATAATGACCAGGAACAAAAAACATACCTGCAGAGCAAGAGCAACTGCTTCTTCATGCATAGACATCATACTGTATATATGAATGCAGGCACGCATTCGCTTTTCTTTGAGGCAAAGGCGCAAGGCATACTTGGGATCGTAAAAGAATTCTGGGCCATTTTCTCGTCCTTTTCCAAATTTGCATTGTAGAAAGCGCAGAAGGGCAGTATCATCTTCCTAATCATCATGATAAAGCAAACCATAGTCATACTTGATTCTCCCATCATTTAAACATATCATGGCACTATTCTGAGTGAAAATTCTCATTGCAACTTTAACTGGCAAGATCATTCATCTTTATAGGTAAGTAGTCACTTACAAGACTCCGAAACTAAATTATATCTTTAGTCCATTGATTCAAAAGTTAATGCATGAAACCGTAGAAAGGAGATTTGCATGTCATAAGATGCCTTGAGAAGCAAAAACATTACCAATGCGAAGGTAGTTACAAAACAAAAAAATGGATGAAAGGTAGGCAACTACTTAATTAAAATAAACGCTCGTCCTATAGGCCAATAATCAGGTCAATCACTGTTAAGTCTCCTGCTTGTTCATATATGGAGCACTACTCCTTGTAAATGTGTATTGCAACCTAAATATTCTCGATCCTTGATCTTGGGCATCAGAAAGTGGAAAGCATCCGTGCAAACAAATGTCCAAGGTCATTACAAAGACTATGATTCTAGGTGGTCTTTGCTTATTCATCAATGATATTGGAACAGAAACAGGAGTGATTTATTATATGCATAGAAATTCATTTTACTTAAAAGTTACAATTACAAGAAAAGACCCATTTGATTGTTAACGACTGATCACTACCTAGTACCTATTTAACTGACTACAATGGAACAGTTACAATGACACAGGAAAAAAATGTCATTCTGATTCCAGCAACACAACACAGTTGTCACCAGAAAAGAGATATTGACAGTGACACGGTGAAGAGAAGAGCATTAAACAGCAGCTTAAACTGAAAACAGAAAAAGGGTCACCTGTTTAGCATACAAGGAAAGAAGTAAGTTGTGTACGCCTGGATCCTCGTTATGCAGACGATGGACACAGAACTCCAAATATTTTATGACTTCATGAGTTTCATTCCTACATGTTAACATGCAATAGGAGTAACAGGTGATAAAAAAGAGCTTAACGGCCAGGAATAACAATAACTAAAGATAAGAATTTGTGAATCATATGATCATCTCATACTTCCCCCTTGTCAGAGGAAGAAGCAAATAATCGCTAAAAAGTATATGGAAGTTCATAAATCATATTATTATCTCATTAGCTGCTCAAGAAGAGACACAAGGCTTCGCAGAGAACTCCATTTATGTCAGATTGTCTAGTTTTTTATAAAGGGATAAATGTTAATAAAAAGAAGAGACATGTAGAGAAAAGCTAATAATAGAAGAAAAACCAATATGTACTTGAAGTTTGATGCTGTTAGAAAATCCAATCCAAAAACTTTAAGGTATTAGATGGATGAAGACAACATGCATATAAGACCTGGACAAAACTTATAGATAAATCATGTCTGCAGATTAGCAAAGTAGGGGCCTAATAGTAACTAAGAGTGGGTCCATATCTTACTCGCACAACAGTCAAGTTGGTCAAACTAGGAAAATATCTTAATGTGATTGGAAAAAACAATTAAAAAGGATCCCATACTTAAATTAGGAGCTTGATTGGCCCTTCGGGGACAACTCTTAGTTTGTGAATTTTTATTCATTTTACTATTTAATAACTCATAGTCCTATTTTGTAACTAAATATTTGCAACTTGAAAGTTTAAACATTCTCTTCAAGTAATCGACTATTATTTAATGGATAAGATGGGAGAATAGTGATCCCTAAACATGCATAACCTCATATTGAAATTCATTCAATTTGAATTGGTATTATTTATATGAGAAACCCTCTTACATACAAACTAGATAAAGAATGACATGAGGGATCAATGAACGAGGAATAAGACATGCAGGAACCACATGCAAATGAAATATAAAACAGGACGTGAAGAAAAGACTTGGCTCTAAGACCATATGTTAAAATTAGAGGATTGACAAGAAAGGGGAGAGAGGAACATCAAAACAACTCATCTTTGCTCAATGCATGTAATAAATACAGAGAAAGTCACAGAACTCTAATTACCTCCCTTAATAATCACCTGTAACTAATTCTTAAAGTACAAAATATGCTTCAACAGTTTAAAAACAAAGTCACATAGTGTTCAAAATTACAAGAGTGTATCCAATGATCAGGACAAAGTACAGTACTCAATGTGCCACTCAAAAAATACCACAAGTGATTAAATCTCGTTTCTGCTTCCCCTAGTTTGCCGTGGAACTAGTAATTAGGCTTGTATTGATTTACACTTATTATATGCAACAATGAATATTACTATCATCAATTCAGCCCAAAATATATGCTGGGAAAGGGTAAAAAGTTTTTACTTTGCATGAGGTTCATTTGAGTAACGCATCATTGCAGGGATGAGCTTCCTTGGATTTAGGTCTTTCCTTGTCATCCATGATTCCACAGTTTCATAGGCATCAAGCATGATGAGGTCTGGAGCAAACTTATACTGCAAATAGACCAACAAACAACATGTTATTTTCATGAATCCGCTGACTTTGTCTCCTTAAAACTTAGTAGGTCACTTCCATTAGAGAATGAAGATAAAGAAATCTGACAGCACCGTCATGTGTTTACATAGTTTGATTTTTACCTGAAGGTCAATTGGAACAGCAGGTTTCTGGAGCACTTCCAAGGCTTTCTTTGCTTCTCCTTGCTTAAATGAAAATTAGGAAAAAAAAAAAGAAAAAAAAAAGAACAATTACCACGCAGTTATGAAAATGAATGAGATTACAAGAGTAAGGTTGAACAGTGCATCGTGTTTCATCAGAGGTCCAAAGTTTGCTACCTATTCTGCAAAGATCACATCTTACATTCTGTCCACAAAGAAAAATGACTGTCATTTGTAAATTCCTAGACTGTAAAATGGACCAAACATCAACAAAGGCTGTAATACAGCTCTCTACAGTTTCACCGCAAGCAACGTCTCCTGCCTTCTGTAGAGAATTAACTCTTTTCTTGATCGTAATTGCCTTAACATAATAAACTCATTCATTCTCCACCGGACACAACTCCAGTTTACTATGTTCCCATACAAAATGACAAAGATCAAGTACTTGTTGGAACCCACAGAATTCTAAAACTACATGACCATTTGGTTCCAATGGGGGAACATCTAAATTTTCATCTGAAAGAAAGCTAAGCTTATGTTAGTTCCTGCAGAAAACTTCCTTTGTACGTCAGAATTGCCCTATCATTATGTAATAGTTTATGAGATCAATAACATTTGCATCTGACATTTGAGGAGGTTAAAATTAAGCATTGAAAGCCACTGCCATGGTAATGGATAATCAATTGAAATTAAAAAAAGAAATACTCCCATGGATAACTATGTGCATTGGTGATAAAACCGAATGCCTGTCTCAAATATGCAGAAAGTGCAATTCACCTGTATGTAATGATGAACTACAATCTCATACTGCTCCTTCAGACTGGCAAAATACACAAGCTCTTCAACCCTACCATAACTGAAGTTGCAAGATGCAGAAAGAGAAGTAAGTGTAAGAATATAAGAGGCAGTTAAAGACAGTGCTACAAAAGAAATGATCATTCATCTTTTTGCATAAAGAGGACATCGTATTTATGTCAAAATGGTAATTCCGAGCACATCAAAGGCTGAAAACCATATTAATATTAAGAAAGAAATAAACCAATCAGACATATGGTACATAGGACCGCTAGAAAAGAGATGATCATCTTTTGTTTAAGGATAGCAGCCTATGCATTCAAATGGTAGTTCTGAGCACATCAAAAGCTGAAAAAGGATAAAATGAAATCAACAGGAAAGAAGCCAATTAGATGCATGAGAGATATCCTTAGCAGATACTCTCCACCACCAGACGGCTAACCTTTCCAGAAGTTTCATCGTCGTTGCCTCATCCAATACATCCTTGCAGTCACTTAGAAAAGCACGGAATTCTTTAATAATTGTGTAGCACTCCGAATTATGGTTTTCCAAGGCCATATCATCTTCTAAGAGCAACCGATTTATCTGACAAATAACCAGATGAAATCTCCAACGATTAGATATATGGTATTTCAATTTCAAAACTAAAGAAAAGCATAGTGCTGATGCCTTGACATCAATTAGGAAAGGAGTATTCATGAAGTAGGAAATTGGAATGTGGGAATTAAAAACACAGATGTCAGCAGAAAATCTGGAGCAGGAGCAGTATAATGGCAATATCATTGCCACTCTGTCCATTATATTGATAGTAGATTGGCAATATGGATTAGATGAAGACATGCAATGAACTTGATCTTTGGTCAAATAAACTTCTAAATGTCATTTCCAACACGGTGCCGCTGATCAAACTTCATATGGGACCGCAGAAAGTGAAGTTCTAGAGAAGCTTTTGTTCAATTTACACTGCCAAGTAGTACATGAGTATACCATTCTCGAATAATAATGTCATCAACGTATTTTTACGATTCTTTTCAATAAGTTCGGCCATCATTACAGATTACTGATGAAGTCAATCACTTAAATTTTAATGAACATAGCACAAAAGGATGGATGCAAAAAAAGTACAGCTACTATTGAAGAATACTATATCATAGTAATTATTTTCCACAATGGACTAGTGAAAGATTCTGCATGACTAAGCACAGCTAAAAGAGATGAAATCACAAAATTGAAGCAAAAAAGCAAAACCTTGTCCAAGTACAGTTCAGTAGTCCAAGTTGAAATCATAGTGATTTGGCACTTGTCATCCTTTGTAAGATTATCGAGCTTCCTTAACAGAAAAGTTCTCAGAGCATCCTGCAAAAGAGGAAGACAGAATGTCTGATGCAGGCCGAAAGAAACATAGTGAAAAATGAAAACCAGACAAGAAAGGAATAATTCTTTATCCAGAAAAACTCCATGATATTACCATGACTTGAGACAAAATATAAATACACAGTTTAGACAACAGCAATAACCTGCTCTCCAACGCCAATAAATTTCAGTGTGATCTCCTCGAATGACAATACGTAGTTTATCTGCAAAATGTTTGCCTGTCAGTATTATGATTATCAATTATGACCAAAAGAACTTCTTAGGAATATGCAAGTGTATTCCATCGTAATGTTCTCAACTAGTCCATTGGACACGGTTTTTTCCAGAATAAGCCAGAAAAGAATGACTAAAAGGTATATGATAGAGACTGCAATGACCTTGGAGATTCCCATGTGCCAGTTTAAATTCCCATGGGGTAACATTTATCTATGCTTGAAAGAAGACAACTTCCAGAATTTTGTGTCCAGCAAGTGCTATGTATTCAAAACGTTCACTGCAACTGCTAAAAGTACAGCCGGGAGTATGGAGAATAGCTACATAGGAAAAGTCTTCTTAATATCTATCGGAGAATTTCATGCATCACAAATGGTTTAGAATTATTCCAAGTGGATTCTGTTATTAACCAAGTAAAACCTTATGAAATAAAGTATCTCAGACTTCAAGTACTTTCATGAATCAGAGAACTTACTTTAGCAAAGAAAGATGCTGCTCTAAGAAACTCCCTGGAAGCAAATGCTGCTTCAGCCTGCACCCCAGACCCATGAGATCATTCACTGTCCAAATTTATTGGAAAGAAAAGCAGCTAACACTCTATCTTCATATTTGGATATAAGGATCACATATATCACATCAAAGACAATGATGTGTGACCTGAACTAGATAAACTTGATCACGTTGGAGCTGGTCACGACAATTTACTAAAGCAGCAGCATAATCCTTGATGTCAGATACACCTTCCACATATCTCGCCCTTCATCATTAACTGACACCTGGATTCATACCCGGAAACTAAATGGAAAAGTAGGGAACAGATACCGGATTTAAAATTGATGAGCTTATCATAAGACCAAACCTGGAAAATGGAATTCTGGTCATAGGCATAAAACAACCCAGCAGTGGCATCACTGCATAATCCAATTATACCTCTTGAAAGTGACTCAGAGGTCTGATCAAATTGAAGTTCCTCAATTATCTGCTCACTGATTCTGTTTACAACCTACAAAAAGAAAAAATCCTGCTAAACTGTTCTAAAGACTAGAACACGATGGAATTGAACGGAGACAACTATAGACATTGACAAGCAAAATGGCAGGATGGTGAGATTTGACTGATCGTGTAATCAATTTTATGAGCTTGTAGTACAAGCACAAACATGTTTGGACCTCCTAAGTCATAACCACCAATAAATCATGAAGAACTTGAAAGGAGCAAATATTCTGAGGAGAAATGCAGACATAAGGGAAAAAATAGTAAAAACCAACAAAAACACACCTTAACTTTGTTCGCGATGAGAAGCAAAAAATGAAACTCAGACACTGCAAAAGAACTTGGTTTAAGTGCCTCAGAACCTTCACAAAGTCTCGAATAGTCCAAAAGTGCTTTATTCTCCACAAAGTTCTCATCTCCATCAGGAAAACTACACAGAGATTGTGAAAGTTTTGGTTGGCATGGCGTTATGTTACAACCCAATATATAGCACGATATCAAACACATGATGCTACCAAAATTGAGGATGGCACCCAATGCACAAAGTCTTCCAAGTTCTGACGAAAAAATGAAGGAGGCGATCAAATGAAACTTTGGTAGCCTCACTTTTTTCTTTTTGCTTTAGCTAGTAAAAGAAACTTTACTAACAGGAGGCAAGGGAGTTGCGACTCCTCACTAAATCAATTGCCAAAGAAAAGATGCCTGATGCCATGAATTCAGTGGCAGCCTCTCAATATACCACAAAACCACCAGAAGGCCATCATCTTTACCTGTGTGTTGCACCAAAATTTAAGCCACCATGGTAAATACCAGCTCCGGAAAGCCAGGCAAAATGTACAGCTCTTCTTTGCTTGATGAAGAAATGCAGTTCACTGAAAGTAAGCAAAATACAAGAGAAATACCATTTCAAAAAGGCTATTGCTCATAATAATTCTCTCTAGGAATGAATGTCAGTTGATTCACCAACTAAGAATCTACAGATCTGACTTTGATATTTTCCCACTAATTATGTTTACGTCCAACCCTGTTTCTAAGGGGATTAGTTTTCATTTCATTCAACACCTTTACATTGTATCAACCCTCTCAACACCATGTCATCCATTGCCATAGTTGTTGCTACTTGCAGCACCATTTTTATAGCTTTGACTCCACAACTAATCATTGGTCATTTATCTTTTTCTTGTCCACTACAGAATCTAATTAGACATTCGCTTCTTTCTAGGGTCATATAGAATCTTCTTCCAATCTATTACAGTGCTGTTCATCATAAAGAAATTCTTTCAACATTTCACCATGGGGGCCTTTTGGCCCAATTGTTGGGACTGGATATCAGGGATTGGCCCAAGACCCAGTGTTTGAAGCCAGACACTACATCTACTTAAGCCAAAACTTCATATTGAAAAGACAAACTTGGCAGGTCTGCAAAGTTGAATAAATCTTGAACTGAATGCTTATTATATATGTATGTCTACTTGGCCAACTATGACTGGTGCTGAAGTTATCATTTTATGTTGCAAGGGATGGTCATGTTGGACTATGGCTGAGCAAGCTTGAAGCATGTCCATGTGCAGAAGAATGCTAATCAATCCAGACCAAGGAATGGTTATTTATGCTTCTGATGTTGCAGGCTTGTGGCATGATATAGGCCTTTTGTTTAGACTTGTAATTCCAGTGAAACATTAAGACAAAGCTAACTGAAGTAGTGAAATTAACATAAAATGGAGGAAAGGCACAGGGGGAAATAGGGGGGGAGAGGGGATTTGAAAAACCCACTTGCCTGTTAGGTATTTCGCCAGGAAGCTCCATGAAATGCACAGCACGATCTAGATATTTGCCAAAAACAGCCTAAAGTGTGCACATGGAAAAGATTAATCATATGCTATTAACAAAGCCGAAAAGAGTACCTGCTCAGATGATATTCTGATATAAGCCAAGGGCAAGGAGAAGATGCATTAAAGCAGACAGGACAAGCAGAAAGCATAAACTGAATATTTGGTAGTATGATTATATAAAGAAAGTGTTGCCACCCAAAAAGATTTCATCAGAAGCTTTAACGGGGACATAAACAGTCTCCGACAAAAAGGCACTTTTATAGTAATAGCATGTGCATAAAAAAAGCATCAGGCTTATCTTTCCAATATAAGTTGCAAACAACTCGATTTTTCAGTTAGCAAAATATAGCAACATCATCAATGTCTAACTGTTAATGTAGAACAATTTAAGGACTCTCAATTTCCATCAACAAGTCTGGAACAGCAGTGTTGCCTAATATTGATTTTATGTGCCATAATTACAATGTTCATGCAGAAACTTCATTCAATCAAGTAATTGTCAAACAACTATTCAGTCAATGTTTAAAGCAAGAGAGCAGAAGTTTACACTTGTTAATTGCACTAAACCCAGTTAACTTATTTGTTATTCTACACTTACCTCCAGTGATCCAATTCCAGTGAAAGAATACAGTCGTGTTGGGGTAACAGCCATCAGATAATATCTAGTTCCGGTGCTTACGCTAGCTGTTTCCATCTGTAGAAAACAGACAATAAAGATCCCAATAATGTCTCAGCCATCAAAGTCAAAGGCAAGTATCATCTACAAAGCACACTTTAGCATCAATAGAAAAAACAGAAAATCAAAGTGCAATCAGTCAACATTATTTTCTTTCACTTAAATTTTAACTGCTTCCAGCACCTGATGTCCGATACCAGAAACATTTGGGGATTTCATATATTTTTATAAAACTTGTGTTAGGTTATAGATGCCCATGCTACCCAATTATTTCTAACCTTTCTTCCTTTATACAATCTTGCTGTGAATCTCAGATTTGGATAAGCATCATGCTTGAAGATGTGACCATCTTCTTCTGTACCACTTCACACCTAAAGCCTAGCCACCCAAAGATCCATCCATTCTGGATCTTCAAAGGGAACCTCTCTTTTTGCATTGGAGACTAACATGGCATTGACCATGGGCTGGCATTACAATGCTTGGGATTCCTCATTGAGTATGGCATTGCTCGCCATATTGGTCCCTCTTATTTGTCACCAAAAAAAAACATATGCCATTTCACCCTCAGCAGCAACATCCATGAACTGGCTACAAAGCTGCGTCAAGGTTCTTTCTTACAACAACACTCAAACCTTCTCCCACCACATGGAGTCAACTATGGAGGGCTTAACAATAACTCTAAATTATTAGCTTTTCTTGTGACATTTTAACTGCAAATAGCTTATATAAGAATTAGCAGCGCAACTTTCCTTCTGCACTAAACCATGTTAAGGTTTTTTAGGCTTACAATGATTACATTGAAGGTTCCCACTATTTAGCATCAGTTTTTCTTGGTGGCACCATCAATGAAGACAATGAAAATATCAAGCAAACCTTCAAATGTCTGACAAACCAACTGATGACCTTTGTGTCACTGCCTGTTTACTCTATTTAGGATCAAATTAGACAAATTCTTATGCCGTAATCCCTCAAAGTGAGACAGAGATCAGAAAGGAAAGGCATAAACATTCCTATGGTCAGCAAAGGACACCTACTAGCACAACAAACATTGGAAGATGAGTGAAACAAGTTCATTTGAAGCAAACAAAAGAATACCTGCAAGCCAGTGAATGCTTCTGGAAGTTCTGACAGTTCAAACAGGAATTTTATATATTTCTCCCTTTTGTCCTTTTCATCCACAGCAATCTCATGAAGTTGGCCGTTGTCCATTCCCAGGATAACTTCCTTGGTAGAAGCTGCTTTCGCAACAGCAAATCAAATAAGAAAGGCTGGATCACAGTGGCACTATCTTGATCTTAAGATTGGACATGTCAAGGAAACAAACATTTACCTTCTGTTATCTGCTGTTTGTTCCATGCAACTGCATTCACTACAAGACCTTTTAATTTGCTTAGAATGCGGGGCTTGCTCCACTTTGCATGGATATAAAAGGTGTCAGAACCACCACTGCCAGTTACACTGGCAATACAATGGCTTCCTCCAGGATCAACAAAAACCCTGTGGATAGATTGCTCCCCAGGACGACCTACTGTGAGATCAAATTCTGAACATTCAAGTGCATGTCCATTAGTTATGCTAAAGTCATACAAATCCGACAACACTTGTTGATAAAAATTTGTAAGACATTAGTCCTACTTCATTGCCATAAGGACTCAACTTGAAATACATATACATTCAATTGCAGTGTTTCGCAATGGCTTCAAAAGGAAAGACTCGGTACACTAGCCAAACAAACTAAATAAACTACTCAAACCCAGGTCAATTCTGCAAAATCTTATCAGCCTTCTCTTCACCTTCACTGGATGAGCGAAAGATCTTTCATCGCTCGTGGAATGCAATTGATATTGCCTAATTCTGTCATAATAGAGCTCTCTACTCCTTCCACACCCACTAATACTATTTCGAGATCACGAGCCACGGAAAATTTGATCTTTTTCTGCAATGGCAATCACGAAACTCCTCATCTCTAGCTCTCCATCCACGATACATGTAAAAAGAGCTCCCCAATCTCTTTGAACTATCAACGCTCCAACGAATTCAATTTTCGAGCTAAAACAGAAGCTGCAAATCAGCTCGACCGAACAATAAGACAGAAAACAGAGAATGCACGCAAAAGCTCGAGCTCGCGAAATCGGGAATTCAGAATGCCAAGGAGGGAAGGAATCGATAGAAAACGCCCTCTCACCGTGAGAATCTCCGACCCCGAAGTCGTGCCTGATGACCCATCCCTTGCTCGTCCCCAGGACGATCACATCGTTGCCGGCGGCCATGCATGTGATCAGGCCGCGCCCCTTGGCCGCGAACCTCTCGAGGAGATCGACCGAGAAGACCTGCCTCGCCTGATCCATCTTCAACTTCAAGCTCTCGCCGCCTCCGCTCCCAATCCCAGTCCCGGCAGAACCCGAGATGGTTTCAATGGATCGCGACGGTGGCCATCAGCTCCTGGATTTTCTAAAAGCCTTCCGCAACATCGAACGCGAGTTTCATAATTATATACAACCATTTATTAGTCCTTTTATAGTTTTTGGATTTAAAGTTAAAGAATAGTGTAGAGATATAATTGGGAAAAAAAAATCCATGAGTAACTAGTTATATAGTACCAGTTCCGATTTGCATTATTATTAAAATATTGTTGAAATTAGGCATATAAATTGGGCTAGTTCGTAAAAACACTAGGGATGTGCATAATAATGATTGTTTAAGTGTTTGATTTAGCATTTGGGGTCTCGTTAGCCAAATGCTGGCATTTGGAGAATACAAGTCAACCTCCTTTGACTTTTTTTTTTTTTTTAGAAATTATGAAGGTGGACGTCGGCCACCATTGTTGGGGTCACACCACCAGAGGTCACACAACCCTCAGCGATCGTCACTTGGGGTCGCGCAACGCTTGGGTTCACGTGACCCAAGTATCGCGACCTTAGGTGCAATACCTAGGTCACGCGAACCCAATGTCACCGCCGATTTGGATAGTGACCTCCGACCTCAAGCGCGATGCCTACACGACCCAAGTGTCGGCCCTAAGATTGTGACACAAGCGCGTCGCCGCTGGAGGTCGGAGGTCGCCTAGGTGGTGGCGCCTGAGGTTGGGTGACCTCAAGCGACGCTACCGACCATATCTTGTCGCCGCCGATGGCCGAGATCTAGTCAATGGTTGGCCAGCGACGATGAATAATTTAATTTTAATTCTTTAAAAAAATAAGAAAAGTTATTGTAAATAAGTTTACCAAACGGTATTTACATCAAAGTCATTTTGGAAAATTCAATTTGCCAAACACTTTTGTTTTCATCAAATGCCCATTGGGCTAAAGATACTTGGGGAAATGCCTTTACATCCCCCAAAAGTTGAACCAAACCGACCTTGTGTCTGAGAACAAATTATACTTATAAATGATTTTATTTTATTTTGTTTATGAAAATAATTTCGAGTATTTGAACGCGTTTGATAACTATCCAAAATTTTTATTATTGGAATAGAAATGCATTTGGTTAAACCATTCATCATTTTAATTTTTTTTCTTTTAATTTTTCAGTACTTTTATTACATTTTTTTCTTTTTTCTTTTTTTTTCCTTTTCTTTACTCTTTCCTCTCTTGTGGCCGGTTGCCGACGCTGATGGTGGCTAGCACCAGCAACGGTGGCCAATGGGCGGCAGTAGGCTAGGAGGAAGAAGAGAAAAAGAAAGAAAAAGAGAAGAAAAAAACTAATTCTTGAAATTGTTCATAGGAACAAGAATCAATTTTTTTTATTCTTAATTTTATTCAAAATCTATTTTCGAAAACAAAATTTTTACTAAACGGATTTCTGTGCCAAATCTATTTCCGAAAATAAAAGAATAGAACCAAACATTATTTGGCTAGTTAACAAACATGTCCTAAACGGTCAGACTATGGCATTGCAATTAAACATTGCAGCCCTCAACCGATAGAATGCCTAGCAAGTTCATTGATGTTAAAGGCTATAACAATACAATTAGCCCAAAAGGCTTGTGGATAAAACGTTTGATGGGCCGTTGATGGTGAGTTTTCAATAGGCAAAGTTTAGGTGAAGTCTATGACATGTGCCGATCATTTATTCGAGTTGAAGTTTGAGTTATCAACAGAGGGAAACCTATAACTAAGGATTGAGAGCAATTACAATTTGTCCTAGAATAGCATAGAAGTAGGCAATTAGGAATTCTTGGGGATGAAGATTAGAATATGTGTAGCATGCGGCCTCCAAAGTTTACTCCCCTAGCTGTCGGCGGGGTGTAAGATTCCCTGAGTCATAAAAAAAAAAAATTAGAATATGTGATGGAATGGCTCATTAAATATACAAGAGAAATTAAAGCAAAAGGCACGTGGGATATCTCCAAACACATTCAACATGGACGGTGCACCACCAGCAAGAATTGTACTGCACTCATCAAGACATCAGGAATTGCGAGAAGCCCATCAGTTTGAATTAGGTTTTGCTTGAATATGAATTTCAAATTCGAACTAAATTAGATTTCCTAATTTCGGCACTTGTCTTTGATTTTGATAAATTAAAAAGAATTACTTGTAGGGCAACTTAATCAAACCATGGAATTAGAAAGATTATTTGAACTTCTAACTTCTTAGGAATATATCAATGAGATATTCATTAAAAGAAAGCTTGCTCCTGAAAAAAAAAAAAAGAGAAGGATATATATTTATAGGACAGCTACGTAGGAAATTAAATATAATTGAGTTGTAAAACTTTTAAAATTACAATGGAATCTTAAAACTTATCAGATCTATTCAATTAAGTCTTTTGTTGATTGTATTTTTTGAAAATTTTAAGATTCGATTGTAATTTTGAAATAATTTTTAAAATTTAATTGTACTTTTTTAAAAATTTTAGGTTTTGATTACACTTTTATAATAAATTTCAGGACTTCTAATGAATAAAAATTTATTTTTTTTATATATTTATTCAGACTAAAGGACCCTGTAAGGTGACCCATTGAAACTGCTAATGACATGTCTTCAAGAAATAGTTTCTAGAAATTGTTGTTTTTTTTTTACTTATAAGAAAAACGAGAAAAATTGGCAAGTTGCCAAACAAAAAGGGTGACCCATTGAAAGGCTAATGAATATTGCTTGAATATTGTGATAATTTTTTCTATACTTTAAATGAAGTTAATTTTTATATATTTATATGAATTTGAAGTGCTCCATGCTGTACAAGTCAAACTGAAGCCGTTGAATGTTAGAGGCAGAAATCACCCGGATGCAGTGATAATTTTCGAGGCGAAAAATATTTAGCTGAGCAATTATTACGTGTCCTAGATGATGGTACTGTCTTTTCCCTGTGCTAAAGTTTGAAAACCAAGCCTACCCCACCCTACCCCACCTCCATCACACTGACTAGTTACGTGACGTGCACTCTGTAAGGACCTATCTTGATAATGTACTTTTAAATTTTTTTTTGTATATATAATTTGGGGTTGTAATCATTGATCATAAGAAATACCGAACAAAAAAATTATCAATTGAAAGTAGAAACTACGGATTGAAAGGTTAAATTCAGAGTTTGCATAATAGATGTGTTGTGACAGAATTAGAAAAGAAGATTTTGAAAGTACTTAGCTTCTTCACGAATTTTGTTTTGTTTTTTCTTAGAGCATGTGAATTTCGCTATTTTAGTTTCATTTTCTTCGAATCATTTTTGACCAATCTTTTGAATGTCTAAATTAAAGCTCAAGATTATCTCTTTCTATTAGTATTTTAAATAATCCATCGATCAACAGACTAATATATCCGAGCTTCCAATGGTTATTTTGCATACCTATTTATTACATATAGTGATAATTTTTATAATGAGGAACCCCATTGGGTTTGTTTGAAAATTTTTTTATATAATTTCATGAATTAGATAGGAGGCAAAGCCAAAGTCTAGTTGGCCGAATGAATGATTCAAACATTTGTATATCGGGGAGTAGCCCATGAGAGAAAATCAAACATGTTTCGTGCGTTTAATTTGGGGACATGGTCATCGACCCAAAAAAAAAATCTAGGCACGTAGTCTGGTCGTGAATCACGTTGGCAAGCGGTGGAAAAAAAAACTTAGAATGGGGAGAAGCGCGGCGTGTGGTCCGAGAGGCACATTTCACCAGCATATCACGTAAATACACGTTGATCATGCGGAGCGGTGAAAGGTGAAGGCGAAGGCAGCGATAATCTGTATATCTATATATAGTCGTCATTCAGGTCCAACACGTTCATGCTTGTGGCGAGAGAGAGAGAGAGAGAGAGAGAGAGAGAGAGAGAGAGAAGCAGAAAGAAGGAGAGAAGATGGGGAGCAAGAGCAGCGGCTCGCGAGCGATAATGTGCAAAGGGGTGGTGTGCTGGGGAGCAGAGGAGGAATGGAGGATGGAGGAGATACGAGTGGATCCCCCCAAGGGGAGCGAAGTGCGGATGAAGATGCTGTTCGCCAGCGTTTGCCACTCCGATATCCTAATGTCCCGGGGTTTCCCTTTGGTCAGTTCTCTTCCAATATTCCTTCGCTCCTCTCTCTCTATCATCTTTTCTCCTTCTCTTCTGGAGTACTACTGTTTAATACTCTTTCTCTGAATCTTTCTTCTTGTCGTTGCAGCCGCTTTACCCTCGAGTTCTCGGCCATGAAGGCGTTGGGTAAGTCTCCCCCCCACCACCCTCTCTCGACCGAAGTTTTGTCTCCATGCCATGTCTAGTCCCCTGCTTAATTTGATTCCCACTTATTCTTCCGTGTTAATTATGTCAATGAAGGGCCGCATTCCTTCATTGTTTCTTGGCTGTTCCTTTCGCGTGTATGATCATGATTTTGACTTTTCCTCTTGCGAATATCGAGACGAACGATCGCGATGGATTCGCACGGTCCGATTGCTTTTTGGCTGGGCCTTATGTACGTGTATGATCATGATTTATGACCCACTTTTGCTGAGTATCAAGACAAACCATCGCTATCGATTTGCACGGTCCGTTTCTCGCCAGGGATAGCGTCCATCTCATTCATACACCACACGTAGCTGGATGCCTCTGGCTATAGCTCGAGCCTCCATCCACCCATCTCCGTCTTAGGTTCCTCGAGAAATTGTTAGATCGTCATCCATTGCCATGGATGACCTCATCAGGCCTCTAAAGTGTTTGGTGGTTGCTTGGCCAGCGAGGAGGCAACATCTGTGGTGGCCTGGTCTGGAACGTTGCCCCGGAGAAAGAGTAACATGCACGGCCGATGCCATTATATAATTAAGCCTCACAGATACACCCCTTGATTTTTTAGTTGGAATAATTACTCATTAAAGCATTCCATCAGCATAAGGCACAGCTGATCTCAACATTACATGGCAGGATTGTGGAGAGTGTTGGAGAGGAAGTAAAAGAGCTGAAGGAAGGAGATGTGGTTATTCCCGCCTATGTCGGAGAATGCAAAGAGTGCGAGAACTGTGACTCCGACAAGACAAACTTGTGCCTCCGATATCCGCTCTCTGTGGATGGCGTGTTGCCAGATGGCACGTCGAGAATGTCGATCCGAGGCCAGGCCCTGTACCACTCCCTCTCTTGCTCCACCTGGTCCGAGTACACGGTCTCCGACGCCAATTATGTTGTGAAGATCGACCCTGATGTATCCCTCCCGCATGCTAGCTTCTTGTCGTGCGGATTCTCTACTGGGTTCGGGGCTGCTTGGATGGACTCTAAGGTCGAGAGTGGCTCCTCCGTGGCTGTGATCGGCCTCGGTGCTGTTGGACTCGGGGTATGTCGTCGGTTGTTTGCGTTACTAGCTTCATGTGTACTATATAAATGCTGTTTTGAGAGGTTTAAGTAGAAAGATAGAGAGAGAGCACGGCAGCTAATGGTTCATTTGATTTGATCACGGGCAGGCCATAGGAGGAGCAAGAGCGCAAGGGGCGACTACCATAATCGGCGTGGACAAGAACGGGATGAAAAAGGACAAGGGAGAAGCCTTCGGAATGACTTATTTCATAAATCCGGATGATCACAAGTCTGCCGACGGCGTGGATTCGAAGTCCATCTCCAAGATGGTGAAAGACTTGACGGGCGGAGCTGGCGTGGACTATTGCTTCGAGTGCAGCGGGGTACCTGACTTGATCAGCCAGGCCCTAGAAGCCACCAAAGTGGTGATGAATCCATATCATTCATCGCATTATCTACAAAATCACGATTGCGCACGCTCACTCGCGCACAACTAAACTGCACCTTGGCGAGTCTCCTAACTGTATAATTGATGTTGATCAGGGGAAAGGCAAGGCAGTGATAGTGGGTGCAGGGCCGAACCATCTGGTGCAAGTCAATCTCATGGAGCTGCTGTCGGGCAGGACATTGAAGGGAACCATTTTTGGAGGACTCAAGAGCCAGACCCACCTCCCCCTCCTCCTCCAGAAATCCAAAAACGAGGTTCTGATAAAGCTTTTTAACATCCCCAACCAGTTCACCGACTTTTACGGGCACAGCCACTGAAACTTCTGCTTGCTCTGGTTTCTGCAGGAGATCCAGCTCGATGAACTTTTGACCCACGAGATGAAATTGGAGGACGTATCGAGAGCTCGTGAGGTACTGAAGCAGTCGGATTGCGTCAAGATTTTGATCAAGATTTAGTGCCCTATTTTGCCTATTGCCTCCTGCCTTTACTTCCTTGAACTTGTCTCGTATGGTATTGACCGTGCCTTGTTTACTGTTGCACTCGGTCGCGTGAAATTCCAATAATATGTTGTTGTTGGAATTTATGATGCAATTTCTAGAGATATCTAGCATTTAGATACTGATACATTCCGTGAAAATGCCAGCAAAACTCCATTCTTCTAATGGTAGTTGGAGCCTATGGCCTAGAATGAAAGGCAAAGAAGAAAACCTACGACGTTCATTCGCCTGGATGGTAGCTGAACATTGGAAAGCTTGCACGTTTAGAAATGCTCCTCCACCAACCACTCTTGTAAAGCCCATAAACTAAATAAATTATATTTCCGCCTCCCACAGACTTGCTCAGCCATTCGTCCTTTACCAAATATGTCCTACACATGCACGTCGCCAATTAAAAGCTAAATGCAATATCAACATCATATTTTTGCACATTGATAACTCTATTTTTAATAGAGTATTCTTGCTAATTTAGATTTGATTTTTGCTAAATTTTGATGAATTTTAGGTGAATTTAATTGCTATTTACGTAATTTTATTTTATAGGAAATATTTTCAAATCTTCCAAAATATTGTAATATCTTTCAGAATATTTTATCTTGGAAAAAAAAAAGCCAGTCCAAATTAGAAATTTGGAGAATTTGACCATAATTAAGGAAAAAGTTTAAAGAAAATAAAAGAGATAAGGAGAAATCTTTTCCAAATCCTAGTGGGAGTTGACCTAGGGTAAATTTTTGGAGGCTATATAAACCGCTCGCGTTGCATATGAGGAGAGAAAATCCTTGGGACACCATCTTTGTAGAATATTTTGGGTTTTCTTA
This sequence comes from Corymbia maculata, assembly GCA_014182735.1. Taxonomy (NCBI): domain Eukaryota; kingdom Viridiplantae; phylum Streptophyta; class Magnoliopsida; order Myrtales; family Myrtaceae; genus Corymbia; species Corymbia maculata. The sequence continues at coordinate 6,893,832 of CM024692.1, forward strand.
CTTAGATTTTGTTATTTTATTAGTGGAGTCAACGCATGTCAAGGAGAGAGGGAGGAGACAAACCTGAAGCTCCTTATATCTCAAATTGGTGAATTTGTTTTTATTTATTATTATGTTTTATTTAATTTTTGTTACGTTAGTTTTTACTATGTTCTAAATTTATTTTGTTAGAGCTACAAGGATCTTAATCATGATTGATTGATTTTCAAAGATTTTTTCATACAATAGAATTGTTTTGATTGTGTCGTTCTCTATTATGATCTTAATACTTTTAGAAATTTGGCCAACTTTTGAATGATTTTTTTTTATGTATGCATGATACAGGGTAGAGATTGTGTGCATGCGAATTAGTGATATTGAACCATAAATTAAATCTAGGTCAAGTTATACTAAGTTATTTATGTGGCTACGGTAGTAGATCTAGGTTGGGACTACTTAGATTAAATCCGGAAATTTTCACAAGAACTTGATACTTTTAGGCAGTTTAAATCCACCTAAGGTTAATGTGGGTTAACATCCCTAATTAGGGATTATTAGACCGAGGTCGGCTTATAATTCATCTTACATAACATAGAGCACTAAAGAGCACCTACATATCTCATTTTGGAAGTCTTTTCTAGTCAAATTACGACAAGCCCATTCAAGAGTATCCCTCCAAAGTCCTCCCAGCCAGGCCAAGTTACATCTACCCGCCCAAAAAACAGCAATCTCATGGGTTACTTTACATCCAAAAAACAAATGATCAATAAAGCCCGACCTAAGCTTACAAAAAGGACAAACGGCACCAACAATCCTACCATAAGATAGTAATAGCAATTGTGTGGGGAGGCGATTCCTGATAATCGGCCAAAGCAAAAATTGGTGCATCGGCACAATGGACTTACTCCAAACAAATGAAAACCAAAATGCCCACATGACCCAACTTCTAATATTATCCCAAGCCGACACCATCGAGAACTCACTTGAGGAATATGGTAGCCAAGTGAGCACATCAGGTCTGTTGTTGAGGATTAGAATCGGATACGGCCAGCTTTGAATTTGTTGGAGCATTACATTTCCAGCAGGGGAAAAAAGGTCCGCCACCGTTGCTTCCCTAGGCAGGCCGGAACGATAAATATATGAGTTAGAGAAGAAAAGATTCAATGGACCTCGAGGGTGCCAAAGATCAAACCACAGTGATGCACTACGCCCATTGCCAACCCGCCACCTCACAAAGGCCCGGAACTCACTTCTCAAATCTAGGATTTTCCTCTAGGCCCAGGAATAATAAGTCAATGTAGAAGTGATCCAAAAGTTCTTATTTTTTAAATAAGTGGCGTTGATCCACTTACACCAAAGGGATTTATTGTCTGTAAACAAGAGTTAAATATGTTTCATCATAGCAGCTCTATTACTCTCCTAAAGCTTCCTCACCCCAAGTCCACCTTCAACCTTCGGTAGGCACACGTGATCCCAAGCCACCTTTGCACTACCAAAGCCTAAACTAGGACCCTTCCACAAAAACTGTCAACATATTTGTTCAATTCTCTTCAAGACCAAGCTTGGTATGATGAAAATACTAGCCCAGTAAACTTAAATGGCATGAATGACCAACCTGATAAGTAATAGTCGACCAACAAAAGACAAAAAGCGATGGGTCCACGAATGGACCCGAGTAGTGAGGAGACTAACTAGGGCAACACAATCCTCTTTGGCCATCCTCTTAGTGATAATTGGAACACCAAGGTATCTCACTAGAAGGGACCCTAGCCGTAATCCCCACATATGGATGATTTGATCCTGGACTAATGTAGAACCACCCACTAGAAATACCTCACTCTTGCTAAGGTTCGGCCTAAGACCACACCAAGAAGAAAAGAGAAGAGACCCTCCTTTAGATAGGTGCATGAGGTTAGAGAAGCTTCGCAAAATAGGAAAACATCATCTGCAAAGAATAAGTGGGACAACCTAATAGCTTTACATCTCCAGAAGAACTTAAATCTTGGACAACAAGCTTGTTTGGAGATAATGCTAGACAGGACCTCTATGGCCAGAGTGAATAGGTAGGGAGACATAGGGTCCCATTGTCTTAATCCCCTCCCACTCGGGAAAAACCCATGAAGCTCATCATTAATAGCAATTGAAAATCTAGGAGTCCGCACACATGTCATAATGCGGTCTACCAGCCAGTTTTGAAATCCAAAAGCTTTCAAGGTCAGTTCCAAAAAATCTAAGTCAAGGGTATCATAGGCTTTCTGAAAATCCACCTTGAATGCACATTTAGGAAGGTATGGCTCCACATAAAAACCACTAAATAACTCCTGAACTAATAAAATATTATCACTAATACGCCGGCCTTTGACAAATGCATTCTGGTAGGGTCTTACAAGGACGGGATAACCGCAGCAACTCTATCTGCAATAATCCTCGTGATGCATTTATAGACAGTGTTATAGCACACTATCGACCTAAAGTTCCCCCACGAAGAAGCATTGGATACTTTAGGGACAAGAGTAAGGATAATATTATTAACATCCCTTAACATTCTCCAATGTTAAAAAAATCTATAACGGCATCAATTACAACCTGGCCTACCACATCCCAATTTTTTTTGAAGAAGTCAGAGTTAAAGCCATCCGGTCCTAGGGCTTTATTACTAGCAAGTGAGAACATAGCCTTATGAATTTCAGTGGGAGTAACAAGACTAGATAGCAACCAAACCTGGTCATTCGTAGCTCCAACTGAAAGCACCATTTTGATGTCCATAAGAGAAGGCCAAACCTCCATGTGCACTGGCCTAAGCAACTCCTGAAAGTGCTAAATGAAAATGTTGTTGATTTCCTGCAAGTTAGAGACCAAATTACCCATGTTATCCCGGATAGACAAAACTCTATTTCGGAGTTGCCGATTATTCACCGAATGGTGAAAAAATTTAGTATTAAGATCCCCTTCTTTCAACTAGCAAATTCTGGATTTCTAACAAAAGAAAGCTTCTTCGTGAGACTTGAGTTCATAAAACAACTTGAGCTGGGTTCTCTCTTGGTTTGCCAACTGGACATTCTGCGGATCCAATCGGTAAGCATCATGTGTAGCTTTGAGAGCCCCCTAGCATCTTCAACACGTGATGAGAGGTCAGAAAAAGCTTCATTGTTAAGTTGTTTTAGGTAACCTTTTACCTCTTTTAGACAAGCATATAATCGAAACATGGGGGTACATGTCACCGATGTAGTCTAGGCCTGGCTGAGAATAAGCTAAAATTGTGGGTGTTCCATCCAAAAGTTAAAAAATTTAAACGGTTTCCTCCTGGGTAATGGTTTTGTAATCTTAACAATCATAGGAGTATGGTCAAAAATACCAGGGGCAACAAATGCAACTTTAGAGAAAGAGAAATCTTGACACCATTTACTATTTACCAAAACCCGGTCAATCTTATGAAGTTTCCAAGAAGGACCTGAGGAGACCGACCAGGTGTGGCGGTATCCAACATACCTAAGATCATAAAGCAAAGCCTGGGATAGACAATCCCTCAGTTCATCAAAAGACATGATCCATGGAGTTGTACTACCCACTCTATCCGAGGGGTCGCGGATAGCATTGAAATTCCCGACCACCAACCATGGACTATTATTGTAGGAAGGACTTTTTGAATCAAGTCAGCCCATAGAAGTCTCCGAGCCACAAAGGTGTGCTCTCCATATATTACCGAAATGTTAAAGGATATACTAAAACTAAGGTCCAATAGATTGACATGAATAGCTTGACCATGAGCTAGCAAGGCATTAAATTTAACCTTACTCTAGTCCCAACCCACCCATATACGACGTTTGGGGGGGAAGGCATAGTTAGAAGACCAATGCCACCCCGGAATAGTACTAGTTGATAAAGCATCAAATTGTCCAGCAGGAACTTTAGTTTCCAATAATCCTATAAAACAAAGATTGTAGGTACGCACAAGCTTGCAAACTTCAGCTTGGCGTATAGGGTCCACAAGGCTCCTAATATTCCATATACATATATTCATATAGTACTATAAGCATCAAATAAAGAGGACTTACTTGTGCCGACCTGTTCACCGACGACTCTTTGAGGTCTTCGAACTATGGGTAGTCTTAGTGGAAGGCGGATGAAGAGGGTCAGCTCTAGTCACCGTGATAGGCAGATTTGACCCCTTTTCACCAGCAGGGGGTTTAGGTAGTTGGAGCCTAGCATCTCCATCCTCCAGAAGGTCCTCCACCGAGCTACTCTCCATATCCACTTCATCATCTAGCCTTTCATTGGATGAGGTAGAAGCGGATGAAGATGGGGAGTCCGCTAGACTAGGCGCTGCCGGAGTGCCCGAGAGGAGCTGTCCAATAGGGAGCTAGAGGAGCACACATGGTTAACCAAGTCTGACTTGGCTCTTATCTTCCTTTTAGCCTTCCTACTAGAGCGTTGAGTTTGCCAAGCTGCCTCAGCACTTTCATCATGGACTACTTCAGCTGTGACACCCTCCTTGCTACTTGGACCATCAGAACCAAGTATTACACTTTCCTGAAACTCCCGCCGTCTTTGAGTTGGAACATAAATATCAACCACAAATTATCCAACTCTTAGAGGAGGATCTCCTGCTCCAAGAGATTGATTTACAGCACCATTGCCCCTCGTAATAGTGTCCTTGGATGGATATTTATGCCCAAACAATCCACACGAAGAGCAGCACAAAAGCCTCCACTCATACTCCACATCCACCTTCCATGTAGTGCCACTAATAAGGACATCAACTGAAGCCGAAAAATCCACCATAGCTGACATCTCCACACACACACACGTGCAAAAGACAACAGCTTCATTTGTTCAGTGCGCTGGTCAACATACAGAGGCTTTCAAAGCACACTTGCCACAACACTGATACCTGGAACAGACTACAACGCATATGGAATATTTTTCAAATGAACCCACACCGGCATAGAGGAATGATGAACCTTTGTGAGCTCCATAAGTGGGTCCTATTGTTGGAACATAAGAGGAACACGAGCAACTATTAATGGACCCCATTCTAGCACCCTCCTACGAAAGTCTTGATCAAGTATATGAAAGAAAAAAAAAACCCTTGATCATTGGCCTTAACATCCACAAGCTTGTTCCCCCATACATGTTTGAGAGTAGCCTCCACCGATCTAAATGGTCATTTCTTCCCTATCAAATATCCCACAATGCATTCAAACCATAATGGGTTCGAAGCTTCCAGCACTTGTGTTGGAACTAGTATTAACACCTAGAGGGGGGGTGAATAGGTATAGAGGAATTTTATGTGCAAGCAATAACAATCTTTTGCAATCTATAAACTGAAATTAAATAGAGAGAATAGAGAATATTGCAAACACAGTTTATAGTGGTTCGGCTTTAGACAAGCCTACGTCCACTCTCCAGCGATCGCCCAATAGGCTGGATTTCACTATATGATCAAAGGTGATTACACACTCTTGAGTGTTAGCACTTGGTGATGATATGTCTTACAAAGTCACTCTTCTTGGTAATTCACTAGGATCACTCGATTACGCTCTTTTTCAGACAACTAGTGAAGAATTGAATCAGCCTTGGAATATATTTATCCACCATATTCTCCTAGGTCTCATCCTATCCTTATATACTCTCCAAGCCACACTCGACCGTTGGCTCTTTCCGTGAGAGATTAGTCTTCCCTTTCCTTTCTCGGACAGACTTCATAAGGTAAGTCTTTTTGACCGTTGGAGGTAGATTGGATCCCCTTGGATTCTGTTCGCCCATACAATCAGAATCCGGGCTTCCATAAGTGTTCTATTCTTCTTTGGAAGTTGTCCGTTGATTGATCATGCCAATCAATTTGATACAACAGAATCAATATAAATAAAGTAAGTGAAATACTTGACCGTTGGTGATCTTATCCTCGTAGGTTCATCTTAAGTCCGATGGTCTTAAGTTCGAATTTGCCTAGATTTTCGCCTCCTCCGGTTCGTTCGGACTTAAAATCTCGATCCGGTTCATTTAGACTTAAATCTCGATGCAGTACGGTCAGACTTAAATCTTAGTCTGGTACGGTCAGATTTAAATCTCAGTCTGGTACGGGTCTTCCGTTTGCTTCATCCAGACTCAGAGACTTTATGTGCTCCTTTGTCTGCTTTATCCAGACTCATAACCTTTCCATCATCTGCATAGTGGCTTGTGCGTTTTTCACTAAGTTACTCAATAAACACGTTAGTAGCATTTTGATTTATTTTGTCATCTTCAAAACATCATAAGGTATTTCCCTAACAATTTGGTCGGTGATTTCAACCACCAACTTGTCATTGATGCGCGTTGGTTGGACAAAAGATAGGTTATAACCTTTCATGTCTAACCTAGCCACATTAACCCAAAGTCTATCAGTTGAGGGACATGCCCCCCCCACTCTATTGCCCAAGGATAGGACCAGCAGAAGCTCACTCATACGGGACCGTCTGAGCTGACTACAGAAGCTCGCCATTACTCTGTCTCTAACCTGATTGCAGATCAAGCATTGAGCTGCTGCCCACACCTAGCTAAGCAGACCCTTCAACCCCTTTAGACCCATGGAAGAGGACCGGACCAGAGCCTTCCGCCCCTACCACTGCAGAATCACCAAAACCCAGCATAGGAGCAGTATTTCTCCCTATTTCAAACCATTTTCGAGCCCCCCCAGCCTACTTCTACTCTGGTTTCTCCTACCTTCTAATGCATTAGAGTTTCTAGCTAGAAACCCTCTTAAATCAGTGTCTTTCCCCCTCAAACCAGAGCTCATACCAAACGCCATATCAAACCCGAAACAAAACAAAAACCCTAGAAGCAAGGAACTATACCAGAGATTTCAGCCTTGCTCCAAGGAATTACTTTGATAGAAATCTTGTGGGGAGGATAACGAAGGAAATCACCAAGTATCATCCCCAATCGCCACCCATAGCCGCCGGACTAGTGCACGCCACCGACGAGGAGATAGGTGCTCGGCACCAGCAAGATTTCCAGTCTTGCTCCAAGGGAAGCTACGGTTGACAGAGGTGGGGAAGATGGCGAAGAGGCCACCGAGGAACGGCCCCAACCTCCGCCCGTAGTCATCGGACTGGGGCTCTTCACCGGCGACAGAGATAAGGCTCGGCACCCAGTTTAGAGAGAAACCATGAACAGTGGAGTTTGCGAAATAGGAAGTGATGTCCAATTGGAAATTAATTTATTGTATGACAAGTTAAGAAAATTAATTATGAATGGTTAAGTGAAGTTGGATGCTCTAATGCTTTGTGATCTTGATAATTATTAATTTTCAATTTGCTTTAGATTATTTTTACTTTACAATTTTAATTAGCTTTTGAATTCTTTAAGTTTTGACTCTTTTATATTTTAGTTTTTAATTGGTTTAATTCACTTTTTACTCGTCTTTTCGATTTAGTTAGCTAGATTTTTGGATTGATCACTTTCGGTAAGTAATTAGATAATTAAAAAAAACAATTCTTGGGAAACGACACTCACTCATCACTTTATTACTTGTTGATATTGTGCACTTGCAATTCGCCTAACACGCATGACTACATTTTCAACATAATATCAGAACTTTTTGATAATTTTGAACATTTATTTTCACCATTCTCAATTAAATTTAAGGCTAAAGGCTGAGCCTAAAGGAGAGCCAATAGAACTAGAGTTGGAGCCCTCATTAACAACTACAACTCAAAGCATTTTGATGGAAAAGATAATTTGATTAAAAAAAATGCAAGGAAATTTGAAAAGGCGTGGGACAAACTATAAGAAGAGTTTCCAATCAAGTTCTAGACCATACAAAACATGCTGGAAATATCGTGAGGAAGTGTTGAAATTTAGGATACAATCTGTAGAAATATCTAGCATTTAGATATGATACATTTTGTAAAAAGCCTAGGCTGCTAAAGAAGTCCTAGTCTACCAATGATTGTTGGAGCATAGTAGCATATGCCCTAGAATGAAAGCAAAAAAGAAAATCTAGATAATTATGCTTCTCTAAGTCGGTTAGTGAGCCAATATAAAGGCTTCGTAGTCATTCCTTCGTGAAGGTGGGGAGCAAAACATATTTTAGAAATATGTGACCTATGCGCTACAGCTCACCCTGCGGGAGGTGAGGAGTTCGAAACTGGGGGAGGCACTTGGTGACTTACCCCGCCTGGTGGGAGTGTGGTGGCTAGCTCCCATTGGCCCTGGGGTTTACCACCCGGCGCGGCCGTGCGGGGTTCCCGGGTCACAAAAAAAAAAAAAAAAAAACATATTTTAGAAAAAAACAATACCTATCCCACGACCCATAAACTAAATAAGCTATATTTCCTCCTCCCATAGCCTTCAACACACAATTATTACCTTGTTCTTCTATCCATCCTCTACCAAATACACATGTATCAAAACTATCATTGATATAAAAAATTATCATCAATATCAACCCATGCTTCCGAGCATAGTCATATTTTTAGCAATTATGAATATCGTTAGAATGGATAGACTGTGACATTTAATTTGTTGCTTGTTTTCACTTTGAGTTCTATTTGATTCGGGCCTCGATCAAATCACAAGAAGCATATCGTCCCCGAGCACAAGCCATCTACATAACCCTTTCTTTGATAATAATATAAGGTGCTATACTGGCGCACTATGAGCGTTACACGAGGATCAAATAAGATTTAACACCTCGAAAGCAGATGAATTGGAAAAATAGCTATATCCCTTGCCAAACAGAGCGCTCTTACAGATTGCGCTCCCAAAGGATCGGGGAAATTTTCATGGTTGGCAAGTGGAAAGATGGGCTCAAATTGCACAAGCAACAGACAGAGAATGTGGCATCATTCATCCATGCTACAAGGTAATAATCCAATAGCCGCTTTGGCCGAATAAAGTGGGAGAAAAAAGAGGATTCCAATGATTAACTAGAAAGATCAACAAAATCTTCTAAAGGAACAGACTGAAATAAAACAAAGTCTTCTTCTTCTTCTCGTGTGCCCTGTGTATAAGAGAATTAAGATGACGTGTGGACAAAATTGCGATGACACATCCTCTTTAGATGTGTTTTTCTTTTTAAATTTGACTCGAATCTCTGCCGAAAATGAATCGCCGTCCCCAATCTGAGACCACCAGCACTCTGGTGCGCCAGCTGACTAATTTGCTGTTGAGTTTTACAACACCATCAGAGGATTGAGTGTACTAAGAATCAGTAAATCAATTGCACATGCAAATTACGAACTTACCTTGCATAAATTGAATACCAGAGCCATTGGGTACTGTGGCCAATCGAGACCCAATCACCTGGTAGCTCAGCTGCAGTTTGTTCTCCTCCTAAGGGTGCAAATTGTCCGAAATGCTTGTACCTTCATGAATGATTAGACTGTCAACATCACAGCGACAAAACTCCACTGTCTCTGACCAAAAAAAACAAAACTCCACTGTCTACTTCTATATGTGGGTTGGAGAGGTGTTACCGCAGTGATGTCACATCATTGCTATCACTCATCAAAATATCTATTTCGCAACCGACATGTTTCTTTCGTAAAATAATTCATCAAAATGTGATTTTGTGCGACCTGTTTGTTTGCGATGATCCTGATACAGCATTAGCTTCAAATGATGTACCTTCTCGAAGAAAGGCTAATTTTTCTGTTCTTTTTTTCTTCTTCTTTTTTCATTTGGAGAAGAAAGACTACGTATGGGAGGCTTCATGCGGTAAAAGAAACAACAGAGCCACAAACGTATCCCATCCAGTATGTATGTGCATCCAGAGAACATATTGGTTGGTGGAGACGGTGTCAATAAGAACAATGGAACTACTCATGATTATGAAAGATCTACTTAAATAATCTAACCTATTGTGGTTCATTCTGTCCTACAACTGCAACTCAAGGCACTTGTTTTCCTATGAGAGAAGCTTATAGTACCTGAAGGGATGAAACCGATGACGTCCTGATGCCCTGAACCTCAGAGGACCTTCGGGATTCTTTTCGCACTCATCCATGCGATTGAAACAGTCAGCAAGATATTCACCTTGTTGAGCAGCCACCTTGCCATTTACGGCGCATGTAGAAGTTAGTAGAATAAAAAAAGAACAACGGAAGGAAGAAAGGAGATAATAGTAATTGTACTTGAGCTGTTGCAGGAAGATTTTTCATCTGAGAATCCACTTCAGAGAGGGCCAACTTAAACAGTTCAATATCCAGCTGGAGAGTTTGTGTATCGCTGTTGGTATGCTTGAGTAGATCAACAAAGTTCCTCATGTTTTTCTTCTTTAAGTATAGCTGCACTTGTGGATACCGTTCACAGATGTCCGCAACAACTTCTTTTGCATCTTGTATACTCAGCTTACCTGTCTTAGAATTATCTGCCTTACTGAATATTGCTGCAATATCTTCCTGGAAAGAAAGGATTACTTAACAAAAATAAAATTTGGTGAAGTAACAACTGCTGAGGGAAAAATGTCTGAAACAGTACAAACTTGGAACTAGTATGTAATCTGAAAAATATTTGAGCTCAATTCACTCTGACACTCCGAATGAACCATAACTCATGACCACAACAGTTTGACATAACCTCATTCAGTATGACAATGCAATTTTCAGTATCAAATCTCCCATCCCGACTTAGTTGAGTGTAATGAGCAATCGATCAAGAATTTTCTGCATGAAGGCTGACAAGAACAGCTGAATGAAGCAAAATCGGGAATTATGTCTCCTTGTTAGTAAAGGTTTTAAATGGTCAATAAGAAAAACATGTTTCCCATTTCAGAAATATTCAAGATATAAGTGATTAGAGAGGAAAGACCGTGAGTATTAAAACTAGTATTTTATCTGCATTGCATGTTTCCCATATTATTAAATAAAAATAAAAATTAAGTGGGAAGCATTTTAGTATAAATACAACATGAGTTTAACATAACATTATCCGTAAAAGGTAAATATAAAACCAAATTATCAAATTACAAAAAAAATTTGTTTAGTACAAAAGTAGAAATTCACAAACATAATATAAAATATTATATATCCTAAATATTATACTATTTCCAAAATGTACATAAAAAATATAAAAAAATTTCTACTAACTAATATGGGAAGAAATTTAAATTATGTTATCATGCTAAAATAAAACAACATATATTTCTTAAATACAAATGAGTTGCAATTTAATAGTAAAATGACGAAAAGAGATGAGAAGGGTGATGTCAATAAATTTAGTGCATATTTGTCTTGCTACTTTTTTGGGGAAAGCATCAATACCTTTTTTATATATATATAATTATAAAAATGAATTCTAACATCTTATGATCCCAAGTGGCGCTCTTGAAAGAAGACTTTCTTAGAATATAATTATATATATATTCCTTAAGACGGAAATTCATGCAAAAGCAAGATTTCTTACCATGACTCTTCGTTGATTGATCGTTGCACAGTCACCAAGAGCGTATATGCTGTTGCATCCAGCAACTCTCAGCCATTCATCAGTGGCAATCGCCCGCCTGTTAGTCTAATCACGGATGGCAAAAGGAAGTCGTTCACAAGCCAGAAAAAGCTGCGAGATGGAGGAAGAAACCAAATTGCTTTAAGCAACAAACCTGCCCAATTTGCTTCATGAATTCCATAATGAAAGGCCGAGTCCCGATGCCAGTAGACCAGACAGCCATGCCGTAAGGAAGAGAAACGACATGGCCAGTCCCTCTTTCCTTTGTGGAAATTTCCTTATCGGACACCTTGACAACCATGGAGCCCGTCTTGACATTGATGTCATCTCTTTGAAATTTCTGTTCCGCGAAAGCAGTGATTCTTTTGTCAAACCTGCATGGGTAAGGTTTTGAAGCATTAGTTACATATGAAAGACAGCCAACGTAGTCAAGTCAGATGTTAGGTGATCATTCAAGCAGAACAAATTAAGCCACTGATCACTGGTTACGTTACAGCTAATAGAACCAAAGGAGGTAATTACTGTAAATGCCTTTTCTTTAGAACTCCCTCTTTGCTAATCTGCAGCTCATGATTTATTCCAATCGGTCAGCCATTTTAATATAGAAGAAAAGTTAGCTTTTGAAATGGAGAATGAATTTAGTAGAAACGGTATAAAAAGAAAATATAGATTGAAAGGATTATTGCTGGTCAGAGGGTAAACTGGAGACTTCTACTTCATAAAGTGCTGAATTTCTCCATCAACAGGATGAGCAAAACCATGAGTATAATTTCCACTTGATCAAAGAAAAACCAGCAGAAGCAGGCTCAAAAGATTTTGCTGCTAAGCTAAGAAACAAAAACAAAGTCCACACGCAGAAACAGATGAACTTTGAATCACATAATTCTCCTCACATGTTCAAAATATGATCTCCTGCTTCAAGAAGTGTGATCTTCACGAGGTTTTTGACTTCTGGATATAGATGGGCAAGATCTTCGACCGCAAAGTCATGAAGCTCTGCTGCAAATTCCACACCTGTTGGACCGCCACCAACGACGACAAAATGCAGAATCCTCTTCTTCTCTTCTTCACTAAGGCTTGGTAAGCTTGCTCTCTCAAAGCAGTCAATCACTGTCCGACGGATCTTCTGAGCATCTTCCACTTCCTGCACAAAAGAAAATCGTCTTGGCTTTACTTAGCACTCACTGGGAACGATATGGAGTGGAATTGAGTGAAGAGAATCGTATTTAAGTTTTTACTCAACCCCACTATCCAATTGAGAAGCACATTGATCTGATAACAATGTAAACCAGATCAACATCTTATCTTGGTGATATATACCTTCAAGAAATGGGTATTCTCCTCGACACCAGGCGTGTTGAATGTGTTTGCACGAGCACCCACAGCTATTATGAGATAGTCATAATCTATTGCAAACTCTTCTTTCCTGCCCAGGTTCGAAGCTTGAGTAGATTGACAGTAAACTTTCTTCTTTTCTGCATCAATCTTGTAACATTCAGCTTCTCTATATTCGCAATGGGGACCTTTCTGCCATAAGACAAGAGGAACATCTCAGTCTATTACTCCAATTTATCCGAACACTGACCTAATGAGGAGCCTGAAAGGAGTATGAGATCCACATTTTGTCGAAAAGTATAAAAACACATGTCTATCCTGTAGGAGCAACACAAATTCGTGCTGGAAAATGAAAAGAAGAAGAAGCTCGTAACTGACCGCTGAATCTCTGAAAGCGCTTTTATCAGTCATCTGTGACAATTACCTTGTTAACAATATTTCGGATTGGTTCGACAATGCTGCGTGCTTCCACAGTGCCATTTGTGACGCTCGGTAACAAGGGCGTGAATGCAAAATAATTACGCGGTGAAACTACTTCTACTTCATACGATGAATTCTTCAGATTCTTCAAAAAGCTGGTGGCAGCCCATCCGGTTCCGAGCACAACCACTTTCTTTTTGGGGCATTGACCTTGTGCTGAATCGGCGTAGGTGACACAGAATGGAGTCGTATCCGAAAATGCTACTATACCCCCACCACTGCAACAAAATAGACATCAATAGAGAACAGAGATTATTGTGCTGCTACATGCATTATCGGCAATATCTACAGATCTAAAGAGCTTAAATTTAGAAAGAGAGCTTGACATGTTGGTCGAGTGACATTTTTTACACCGGATTGCGACCCATCTTAATATCCACTAACAATTATCTAATTCTTTTGATATAACAGTAAAAGAACTGAATAGAGCCGCTCGCAAGCGGTAAGCTGTACTAGCTTGGGTGCTCGCAGGGGCCGCCGCTGGTTGCACCACGCTTCACGTTCCAAAGGTCTCGCAAAACCACTACTCTAATCCTCATGCAAGCAACAAGCAGCAAAAACACAACCCCAGCATCGCGAGGCATTCATCAGCAAAATCCACGACTCAGTCAACTGAAGCAAGACGCGCGTAACGACACCGCTCATCACGTTGAATAAAACTCGATTAAGTAGCGCAGCAAAACACAGGAAAACACAAGCAACTTGGCCTTGCTCTCTCCCCGCAAGAAATCTCGACCAAAAAAATAATAAAAGGGAACAGCAAGCTCCAAGGAAACGAACGTGATGGCTGTTGGTTTTCCGGAGCAGCATGCAAGCAAGCGGACTAGCACTGCAGACGCGGCTTTCGCATGCGTCGGAAGCTAAACCGGCAAGCGCAACGGGGTTACTACGGAGGCGAGAGAGAGAGAGAGAGAGAGAGAGGCACCTGATGGTGGAGACGAGGAGGAGCTTGGAGAGGGAAGGACGGTCATGGAACGCTCTGAAAATCCTCTCGTAGAAGGCGAACCTGCTCATGGCGGAGCCCCAACCCTACGGCGCTTCTCTTTTCTTGTCGATCAAGCAACACAGAGAGATACGGAGAGAGAGAAAGAGAGCATGAAAACAAGAGAGAATGAGAGAGGAGAGGAGGGGGAAGAGAATATATGGTGAGGGAGACAGAAAGGCAAGTTTCCAGGAGTGGAGCGCCCGTGACGTCATGCGTAGCCTCCACGGGAAAAGCTCCAAGGAGCAGGGCTTCCCGGAGCCGTCCTTCCTTCTTCTTTTTTTAACCTTTTCGTCTTTCGTTTAATTTTTTTTATTCCCGTTTGACTTTGACGCGTGACACGTGTCGCCGTGTGGGGGAGAGGGCGTCCGTACAGTTAGGAGCTCTTTTGATCGGGCTTGGAGTCAAGATGGGCCGGGTAAGAATTTTGTTCGTCTTCTGCTGCACTGACTTCATCTATGTTCTCTCTCTCTCTCTCTCTTTTCTTTTTTAAGCAGACTTTGTTTATGTTTATTCATCCACTAATGATAACTTTTTTTTTTTGGGTGAAAATTTTCCAAAAATTCTTAAATTTATCGTACTTTTTCCAATTCAATTCTGAACATTTGAATTGTGTTAATTAAGTTATAAATATATTTACATTTTATCAAATAAGTCCACACGATCTATTTTTTTGTCATAAACCATTAACATGTGTTAATCGTTTTACAAGACACAGCTGACACTTAGCTAGGCCTAGCAATTGACCATAGATGGGAGCTGGCGAAACTCACACCTGCCAACCTCTCGCTAAGGGCAAGCGAGACTTACCCTTATTGGGCTAGCAAAGTTAGCCTTGCCCAGCAATAGCGAGAGTGAGTTTGCCCAGTGATAACGAGGTCAAGCCTTGCCATGGGTAAGCAAGCTCACCTAAGGTTGACCTCGCTAGCCCTCATCTCTAACAAAACCCAAGGACCAACTAGAGAAAAAATGCCATGCACCACGATGTACATGTTAACAATTCATAATCAAAATTAACATTGATAGACTTAATTGGCAAAACATATATATACTTAAGACTTAATTACCTTTTAGAGTTTAAATAAATTCATAGACAAAGATATCTCGATCTTTAAATTTACTGATAGTTAGCAGAATATTGTGCATATTCTTTACATATCATGTCATGTCTTAACAGAAACCAACCAAGACAATATAAATCACTCATAAAAATCACTTTACCCAAAAAACTAATGAATTACCAATCAAAATTCACATGATACATTAAAATAACAGCCAAAACCAATATTCTTTGCTGTATGTAACCAAATGTTATACTTAATAATACCAAAGAAAGCTCCATTCCGCATCATTTAATTTGAAAATAAAAACAAAGAGATTGAAATAAATTTTCTACTTCAAAAAATTGGCAACAAATCTTAAATTTTAAATTTTAGGAAAAACTTAAATGTAGTCACAAAAATGTGATTAAATCCTAAAACTTTAAAAAAAATACAATTAAATTTTAAAACTTATCATCGTGCAATCGAAGGATAAAATTTGCCATGACAGTACAAGTGAGTGCCGTTAAAATTTATATTGCTTTGTGGATATAGTTTATTAAGTTGCTATTTCATTTTAGGGATCATGCAAAGAGGTTAGGGACTTGATTCATGATGTCAAACCAAAGGTGTTTTTCGAGTCATCGATTGCATTTGTTTTTTGTTTCTTTTAATGCTTTTCTAGCCCTCATCTCTCGGCCATCACCTAACGACTAACTAAAGAAAAAAGTTTAAAAAATCAAAATATATATCAAAATATTATTACAAATTGCCTACATCAACAAAGACCATACTCCATAAGACAATCGGCACACATATCCATGATTCCCAATCAAAATAAGCTAAATGAATTCAATTGGCAAAACATGAAAATATTTAAGATTTAATTAAAATATTTATGATATGATGGATTAGGCAAAAATACAATGGATTTTTAAGATTTTTTGAAGATTAACCAAGACAGCGAGATTGGCTTGAGACTTTGTCCAACTAAAGATGGGACAGTCCGAGGTATCCTATACATCGTCTTCCTCGAGGACCTTGAGGATTCTCCTTACACATTGATGGTAAAAGAAATGGTTGGATTCCTACGAGCATAAAGAGAAAAGGATGATACGATTTGAAAAGGAGCAAGATGGAGTTGCTTTCTTTAAACACGAGAAGATGCGGAAATTCTAATGTTGAAAAGGTTCTGCATTTATAATGAAAAACTAGGAACCGACTTTAGCCAAGTCAAGGCCTAAAACCGCTCAGTTCCAAGGTAGAACCTAAAATTGAACCAGTTGGGATTCAATTTCGCTGAGCCTAAGCAAGGTTTTTACTCTTTTTCCCCAATGATACAATGAACAAAGCCAACACAAAGTGTTTCGCCAACGCAATGGACGCCTTCGTCTGAAAACATTCCGCTAAACTTTTCAGCATCGTCACAAGATACTTTTGATCTACTTACTACATGACATGTTTTAAGTGGCAATGGTTTCACCTCCCACTGACTCGCAGAAAGACAGAAGATTACATGGCCAATCACACCTGTAAGGACAGGCCAGAAGCAGCCTTCCATGTCTAACAGCGACATTCCTTTGGTCGACATTATTTACACATTCGTCCGTCACCTCAAATACGGCTCGAGTCCCTTCCGAAAATAAACCTTCGTGCCCAATCGGATACCACCAGCACCCGTGTGCGCCAGCTTACTTGCTTGCTGAAGGAAAACAAAAGAAGGAAAAGTTATAAATGTCACAACACAAAACACCAAGTGATTTTACCCATGTATGAAGGGATTTAGCACCTCGCATATACAGAATACCAGAGCCATTGAGTACTATGACCCATAGATACCCAGTCTCCAGGAAGTTCGGCAGCAGCTTGCTCTCCTCCCAAAGGAGCAAACTTCCCAAAATGCTTGTACCTTTTTGGTGGCAAAAAGAGAAATCAGTTATTTGGAGAGGAAAGGAAACGGAATTTATATAAATACATGTACATATATTTTATATGTATAAGTAAAGAGGGAGCATGACTCATCTATAATTCCCATCGATGAAAACAGATAAACATAATGACCATGTGAAATACCGAAAAGGACGAAAACGATGCTGCCCAGAACCACTAAAACGTCTTGGACCCTCAGGATGTTCTTGACACTGCTGTCTCCGGTTGAAGCACCTTGAAAGATAAGTTCCTTGTTGAGCAGCGACCTGGAAAGAAAAGCATTACATGCTTTAAGTGCCCCTATGATGGTGGCAAGAGAGAAGCCACATCAAATTTGACTTAAAAAGAGACTTCCAAAACCATCACCTGAGCAGTGGCTGGCAAACTCTTCGTTTGCGAATCTACCTGACAAAGGGCCAATTTGAATCCTTCAATATCTACACTTTCTCTCTCATTGCCTTCTGGATCTCTCAGCAGATCTGTTACATCCATCAAATGCTTGCTCTTCAAGTATAGTTCCACTTGGGGATACCGTATGAGGATATCATCCACAACATCTTGAAATTCACTGATAGTTAAAGTGCCAGAGTAATCCTTGTCCGCAGCCTTGAATATGTTTAAGATGTCCTCCTGAGTATATCAAAAGTAGGAATCATAAATTAGAAGGGGAAAACAAGAATACAATGATGATAAATACCATCACTAAGGTCAACATTCCCATCAATAGATGATTAGAGTTTGTAAAATACAGCTTTGCTTTGCCTAATTTTAAGTTAGTAATGATCAGCACGATTTGGCACTGTACGACAGCCACATCATATTGTGAAAGATAAAAATATATTTTTCACTAAGTATGTTCATGCTCCATGTTAGAGATAGACAACTTATCATGTATATCTGCTAGAGAAGGATAAGATAAATGGGACAGGATTGAGATGCTCTTTCAAAGAGGAAAGATGTGCTATTCAAGAAAACCATGCATGATATAATCTGGTCAATCAATACGACCTAAAGTTGAACTTCCAAAGACATTAACCAATCTGATATTTCATTGAGGAGCATTTTCATGCAAGTTCCAAAATGAGGCCATCCATGTGAATGACCGAGATATGTTACTTTTAAGCGCAAGTACTGCTAACTGACAGAGACAGACACCACCAGCCACATGACCGTACAGTAAAACAGACATCAGTTAAAAATATACCATTATTTTACGTTGGTCTATCGTAGCGCAATCACCTAGGGCATAAACATTTTCACTGCCCTTCACCCGTAGCCATTCATTAGTTGCAAGAGCTCGTCTATCACCCTGCAGATTGAGCAAAACCTCAAATCATTCTGATAAGAACAATGATACAGCATATCAGCAGTTGAGACACGGCAAGAGACAGAATCTGTGTAGGCATAGGTTTAGGCCACTAAAGCAATAGACATAATCCTGCACATTCAATGTCACAGTTTCTTAGAGTCCACTAATGTCACAAACCTGACCAACTTGCTCCATGAAGTCCCTCACTAGTGGACGAGTCCCTACACCAGTTGACCAAATAACCAATCCATGAGGAATCGAGTAAACCTCTCCGTGGGATTTCACCTTCACAGAAAGCGACTTTTCTGAAACACCAAGAACCCGACAACCAGTACAGACCTCAATCCCATCCCTTTGGAACTTCTGCTCAGCAAATGAACTGATTCTTTCATCAAACCTGAGAATTTGAAAAAAAAAATCAACATTTCAACTTTCATCAATAAAAATTGCATTTCCTACAAATTGCTCATAGATGCCAACCCCAGTAACCACATGTATAAAAGGAAAATTTTCTTGCCTTCACAGCCTTCACATATTGGTACTTG
The DNA here is from genome assembly GCA_014182735.1 of Corymbia maculata. Lineage (NCBI taxonomy): Eukaryota > Viridiplantae > Streptophyta > Magnoliopsida > Myrtales > Myrtaceae > Corymbia > Corymbia maculata. Next base: position 6,912,855 of record CM024692.1, read on the forward strand.
GACTGTCCACCGCAAAGTATAACCTTCCAAACTCATGGCCACGTACAATCCAAATTCACAAATTAAACTTTATTGACATATCATCCTGACACAATTCTCCATACCTCTGAAGCAGCAGGAATCCAAATTCCGTAGCTCTCAAAAATTATGTTCCCATTAATAACTTTCAATCTGCATATGGTTCCTATACAAGCATCTTAACTAAATTTTCACACCAGAAAAGCATTTTAAGGAGAAAACACAATTTGAGTTGACATCACCACAATACTGGACAGACCTTTTGCTGTAATGATAGGATGGACAAAGGGAGAGAACGCATCAAACAGTCCTGTCCTTCTGTTATGGTTTGTTATCCAAGTTAACAAGGTAAACAATTTGCTAGTGATTTACATGACAGAGGGACAATAACAGAGTTCCATCACATTGCATTCAACCGGAAAATTATGGAAAAACATACAAGCTTAATTGAAAACAAAAGCAAACTGTGAAGTTAGAAACTTTGATAGTTGTTCCTGTTTGACACTTTGACCTCGTGGATGTTTGATATAGCAAGTGCGTGATGAATAGTTCAAATAGAGCAGCAGCCCTTAAAATTTTTGGGCTTATTTCATGTTTGACAGATTAAAGATTCTCCTTAATGCAACTCCAAATCCATAAGTTCGTGTTGTCTTGACACTGACTGCATCCATGGTATCAGGAATAGTTTGAATACTAAGCCTTGCACATGTTAAAAAGCATTACAGAAAAAATAATGCAGTGAAATTTCCTTACGTGTTTAGGATGTGATCTCCTGATTGGATCAGTGTTACCCGAACTAGATCTTTGACCATTGGATAGATGGTTACTAGATCTTCTTGTATGAAGTCATGCAGCTCCGCAGCAAATTCAACACCTGTAGGACCTCCCCCAACAATCACAAAATGAAGACATGTTTTTCTCTCTTCTTCACTCAAGCCTGGAAGGACGGCCTTCTCAAAACTATCTATTACACTAGCACGGATCTTCTGTGCATCCTCCACTTCCTGCATGACTTGCACTATATACCCATTAATGCATCGAAAGCTCAAAACCTCCAGAACAAGGACTAACAGCAGGATGATCTGCTAAAACGACCAACAAGCACATTACAATTTAAGATGCAAATAATATTTCTGCAACAACAGAAAACTTACAAACCTTCAGAAAGTGACAGTTCTCCCTTACACCTGGGGTGTTAAAAGTATTTACTTGTGCTCCAACTGCTATAACCAAGTAATCATATTCCAGAGAAAATTCCCCATTTCCTCCCAAGTTTTGGTCCAGATTAGAGTGACATAAAACTTTGTTATTTGCAGCATCAATCTTCAAACATTCAGCTTCAAAAAACTGAATCTCTCCATTTTTCTGATATTAAGGCACGTGACAAAAATATGTAAGTACCCAAGAACAAAGCCAGTGGGACCAAATGAAGACCCAAAAGAATAGTTGATATAGAACAGAAAAAACATAGGAAAAGAGCAATAAGAAATAATCACGAGGAGGAGGATAAGGCATCCAGTATTTGTGTAAGAATGTCTGCAAGAACAATAGGATCACCCATGTTGCTGGATCTAAATGACATGTATCCCTTTTGACTAGAAATAACTGCAATGAGGCTTTTCAATTGTAAGGCATTCCTTTCACCAACCATAATGATATAGATTGCAGCATCAGCATTTCACGTACCTCATGTAAGTTGCACCCAATATCTATGTGATAAGACCCCATAATAAGATAAATTCATAAGAATTCCCAATACTCCACCATAGACTTTTTCTAGTGTATCTACATGATGAATGGCAATAGTCTTATTTTGTCTAATGGTAAGACTAACTAAAAATCAAATTCCAAAAATAACATCTACTTGAGATGACCAAACTTAAGAAATGTCAAGGGAAGAGAGCTCATATTATCTAGGTTTGGGCATATAACATTGAAATCATAAAACGTGAATTGCTGAAACGGGGGCAAATATCTAGTGAAGTCTGATTCACCAATTTTACAATGTAAACAATCCTTTTGTCCTGGTCTATCAGAAGCAAAAAAAAATGGTTGCTATAAGATTGTTCCAGGCAATCCTCGTGAAACCGGATAGACATCTGATATTTGCAGGAATCAAATTTCAAAAATGTGAGAAGAATAAGAGTCAATGCGATCTACTTAAGGAATAGCATTTTCAACTAGTTTTAAGACCTTGATGAAATTTTAAAATTGACAAGTCAAACAAAATGACCAAGTGAGCTATTATAATTCTAAGCCTGACACATACATGAAAATTATCAAGTAAGATTTGTTTTCTTTTTGTCATGTTAACCATGAAAAATTTACTGTTCTTATGCATTCAAGAAGCAGTTAGTGACTAGATAATACTTCATAATGGCAATCAATATATCCTTGTTTCTTTATCATAGATATCAATCTAGACTGCAACTGAAGTATTTTGTTTCCATATGGTTAAGTGAAGCTTAAAAATGCAATTTTATATGGCAAATAACAAAGGTAGCAAAAATGAAAAATCTGAGGCTTTGAGCACAATAAATTACCTTCTTTATTATATTTCGAACTGGCTCCACAATACTCCGTGCTTCAACTGTTCCACATGTGACACTAGGTAGCAAAGGTGTAAATGCAAAATAATTCCTCGGTGAAACAACCTGAACATCATAGGATGAAACATCGATATCCTTGAGGAAACTAGTACCGGCCCATCCAGTTCCAAGTACCACCACTTTCTTCTTCTTTTGCTCCTTCTGATTTTGTTCAAGACTGACTCGTTCAGTCTCTGACTGAGAATCTGAATAAGCTACTAAACTTCCGCTACTGCAACATTCAAGTGACGGGATACACAATGTCACAATATGCTATAATTGGTCAAACAAGAAGCATATTGCGTTGTCCCCCGAACAAATACAAGACTCGTCTCATATACAGAAGATTCAGAAAGTCATGGATGGAATTGATTTAAATTCATCACCAGTAAAAGAAAATTGCAAAAACTAAGAAATGGGGATGCACCATCGTGAGATCTTATCTTGATGACTTGGTATTTTCACATTCAGACAGATTCCACAGTTTATTTATGCTGTTTTCAAATGCATTTGAAAAGCGCTCAAAATATCGGGCATACTAAACAATGTACCCCTTACAGGGGACATACGCCCTCACAAAAAGGATGCTCCAAAAAGATACTAACATTTTCCATGCCGACAATCTGCACGATCACACATTTCCATGCTTACAATGTGAGCATTCAAGACACTGAAAATAGATTGCGCAGAGCAAATCCGACACATGCCCTGCTTCTGTTTTCTCGTGGTAAAGATCAGAAAAATCAATGCCGGAAAACCTACCAAAATTATAGTCAACAGAACATCAACTCTTACTTTCCACACTGTTAACAATAGAAACCCCAAAATTCGGAACCTCGCTTCGTCTTCTCACGTATCCAGTGCGTCGATCGCGGTTACCTAACTGAGAAGCTCCAAACATCCGCTTGTTTCGAGATCGCGAACTACATCTCGCCCTCGCCACGCATTCAAACCAGCTCTAACAAACGCGGGGTCCGACTAAGAGTTCCAGCGAGTCAACCGAGACTTCCCAGACCTCATTGATCGTCGCAACCGAGCTCGGTCAAGAGCTCAGAAACACAGAGACGTCGACGGCGGTACCGCGGACGACGAAGAGGACAAAATGGGGAGAGGGGTACCTGAGGGTGACGAGAAGCAAAGCCTTGAAGCCAGCGGGGTGGCCATGGATATATCCCGAAGCTCTCTTCAAGAAGGACGAGATTGTCATGTCGACGGCGGAGGAAGCAGCCTCGGAAACTGTCGGAGCGGGGGGACAGAACAAGGGCGAGCGCGCCCAGGACAGTGTCCGTTCGGCAAAGTCGAGAGAGGTCGAGCGAAAGAAGAAGAAGAAGAAGAGAGCAAGCAGAGAGAGAGAGAGAGATATAAAGCGAGAATCGAGGAGCAAATGTATCTTGTCGGGATCCGGATTGACGATGACTCGACGCGAAAAGGAGCTCCCCCCTTTCTTCCTCAGCACGATGATTAGGCGATGACCAGTGACTCACTCCGCTTCATGCGCTTCATTGCAAGGATTAGTTCGTTCTCTTCTTACGCGCCCAGGTTGTACCCGCGCGCGCACGCGCATGTCCGACGACGAAATCAATCCTTCCTCAATTTGTGTATTCTATTAAGCTAACAGTCAATTCTCCCCGTGCGCACGCGCGTGGACCGGAACTCCCACGGGCGCCCAGGGGCCTCGGTCAACCGAGGCCGGGCTGCTGAGACTCCAGTACAGTTGCACGTGCCTAGATCCATCGAGGTTGGGTGCCGAAGTCAATGCCCAAAACCCAGATCCATTGAGGTCGAGCCTGAACCTTGGCCCCCGTGTTCGAGCGGCTGAGCCCATCGAGTTAGGGCCCCAGTCCCATGTTGATGGACCAGGATGCGAGCAGAGGGGGTTCGAGTATCCTAGTGCTGGCCTTGATGGACTTAAGCCCGAGTGCAAGGATTTGGCTTTGCTGTCAAGAGCTTAAGAATGAGCATTGGAATTCTTGTGCTCAAATGTATAGTTTTAGGTGCAATACCTAGTTATATTTTAAAAATAATTGCCAAATTTTATAAAAGGAAATTATTTTTGATAAATTTAAGCTTAGTAATTCATTAATTAGGTTCATAAGCAATTCAAACGTTAGAAAATAAGAAATATATTTTTCTTTACGAAACAAATAAGGCTCAACACTTTTCTCCACACAATTAATTGACACAACAAAAGCAATTCTTCAAACGTTAATACGTAAGATCATCCCAAGTTTTTTGTGAAGTTTTATAAATCGAAAAATGTTATGAGAAATTTACAAAAGATAGTTCGACTTAGAACAAAGGTTCATTCGTCTTGGGGCTTTTTGGGATCAACACGACGGGGTTACTCTCCTCCCTAAAGCATCTAAGGTCCTTGGGTAGTGTAATCCTCGACGTGACTCCATCGTAATCATAACCCGACACAAACTGTCACGACACATGAACACGTAAATCACGCTGGTGGTCCCCCATTTTCTCGTCCCTAGAGACATTGTCGTTACTTTCCAAGGCAAAACCGAACTCAGAGAAATATATGGGCAAAGGTAAAGACGAAAGATGGAAAGAAGTCAGCAAAAGCATCCATGAGGCCCGCGAGACGAGCGGAATGAAGCCCATTGACCCGCCTGTCTTGCCACATCTTCAGCGTAATTTGTTCTCGTGTCTTTGGGTGCCACGGTGAAGTGGTTACTCCACCTGGTTAGCAAGAGTGTGCATCGGTCCTGATTTGAATCGGGAACCGAACAGGATCAAACAGACCAGATGGCTCCCGTTTCTGAATTTTCAGTATCGAGAATAACCGGTTTGATTTCCGTTTCTCGTGGAGGAACCAAATTGAATCAACCAAACCAATCGTGAGCATATATCTTATATATTCTGTAAAAGCAAAATATACAAATTATTTCTGGGAGTAATCTCTTCTTTTACTAACAATTTCATGTGATTAGTAATTTCTTCATTCAAATATATATTTTTGAACTTTCCGATTCCCATTTGTCCGGTTTTGAGAAGGAGATTGTGTTGGGCAAGTAAAATTTTCATAAAGACTCTATTCGTTTCACATAAAATGTTAATTTTTTGGAAAATATTTTCGGAAAGTTATTTTTCAAGAAAACATGATTATTTTTCGATATTCGAATAAAATTTGATTTTGAAGTGGAAAATATTTTCCGTTGTTCGTTTGGAAAAATATTATCCTTTATAAACTCCTTTTCAATAATTTTTTATTTTATTTTTTAAAAATCATTATTTATTATTTTTAAAAATTGATTATTAAATTATTTTTTTCTTTTTTTTTGTTTCTCCCGGCGACCGACCACGCCTCGAGCTCGCCCACCTCTAGTGAGCTCACCCGATCAGCTCACCGACAAGGCTCGGGCCTCGCTGCCTCAAGCGACGCTTGGGCGTCGCCACGCCTTGAGCTCACAAGCATCATCGATCTAGTGAGCTCACGTCTAGTGATCGGATCGACGACCTTGTTGCTGGCCACTAGCGTGTCAACGGGTCGGGTCGAGTTACCCAACCCGCCAAACCATGTCATTCGACCCGAACCGAACCCAAGTAAGCAAAAAAGCGGGTTGTCGAGTCGTTTTTATTAAAAATATTACAAAGGAATTCAAATTCTTACGTGACACCGCGAGATCTCGTTCAACCCGTCCATGAATTGTGACACCATGAAGTCTCGTCCAATCCACTGTGAATATTTCCACGGACAAATAATTTTTTAACAAAAAATATGACAAAGGAAATTCGAAATGTTTTTACGTGACGTCGCGAGGTCTCGTTCAACCCGTTCGTAAGTATCTCCACCGACAAATACTTTTTAATAAAAAATATTATAAAGGGAATTCAAAATGCTTTTACGTGACGCCACGAGACTTCGTTCAACTCGTTCGTGAAAATCTCCACAGACAGATAATACTCCTTTCTCTAAAGTTCTACGTCGGCCACGAAAAAAAAGCAAATCATATGAAAGATGGAGAGAGAGGGGGGAGAGGGAGAGAGATTGATGGGGGCCGACGACAACGAAACTGTGAGATGAGACGTGTTGGATGAATTGCAAGTAGAAGGAATTGTAGAAGAAATAGCTTGGGTGGGTGTGTTTGGGTTGAAGCCTTTAATGTGTTTAGGTCAGAACAATGTTCCAATTCTAACTTGACTCAAAACATGTATTTCATTTGTGTTTTAATTATTACCCAAATAGTATAAGACCCGAAACAAAAAAAAAAGCAAAAAGAAAAATAAAAAAAAAAGACAGAAAAATAAAAAAATAGATTTTATTAAAAAATAACAAAAAATTTGAATTTATGAAAAAATAAAAAATTGATTTAAAAAAATAAAATAATGAAGTAAGGACTAAAAAGAGATGTGAGATAGGATAGAGTGAGTGTGGAAAATGTTTTCCCTAATTTGAAAAGTGGAAAATATTTTTACCCATTTTAGAAGATTTTTTTTCTTTCATGGAAAATGTTTTCCCCAAATTTATTTTCCTTGAAACGAACATCAGAAAATTCGTAAAATATTTTCCTGAAAGTTATTTTCCGTGAAACGAACAAAGCCAAAGACTCATCTTATCTTCAATTACACCAAACATAAAATGGGACGTTTTACAATTTATATGATATTCGAAGGATTTCTACTCTAATCTTATCCTATCTTATCTTAACCTAATTTTCGCAACAATGCAGCTTTAAACATTTTCTCATGAATGAACTCAAATCCATGCGCTAAAGTCCCTTGTTCACTTGCTTCCAAAAATTTCCATTTAGAATCAACATACGTGACAAATCATAAATTAATTTTTTGACTATCAAAAACTCTAAAATTATACACTTGACAAATTTACCATTCGTTAGTTTTTGTTAAATTTTACAATCAACTTATTGAGTTGGATGACACACAAATATTGACGAATGTACTAATTTGGGATTTTACAAATGTACAAATTTATGATTTTTTGTGATATTAATTTAATTTAATAAAAACTAACAAAATGTAAATTTGTTATAAATATATCAGTTTTTAGTTTTTTCATGGTCATAGGTGTATTGATTTAGGTTTTTTGATGGTAAAAAATAAATTAGAATAGATTTGTCACATATGTATCGATTTAAAGTTTTTTCATAATATTAACTCTTAATGAATCACGGTTCAGTTAACCCATATTATCCAGAACCAAAATATAAATAAAAGAGTCATGAGTGTTTTTTGTTTCACTTTTTTTTTTCCTTTTTTTTTTCAAATGAAGGAATATATACCAAGACTTCATTTACTTATGTGAAGAAGTGAATGGTTTTAAAAATATTTTTCTAAAAATGATTAATTATTTTACTTACAATAATAAATGAATGAAAGATAAAAATATACAAAACAAATTGCAATCGATAATATTTTTTTACTTACCAATTATTTTAATTGATAAAGTGATTAGTTTTAAATATATTGTACCATGTTTATTGATTATTATACTACATTTGATTTAAGTTGTTATGAAATTACTGTGATTATTATATGAATATATTAGAACCTTTATAATTTATTATAATTCAATCATCATTTTTTTCGTTTTTATGTTAATTACTTCTGCTATCATTTAATTAACATAACAATGTTACAGTAGTAGACGTGGTTTTTATCAAGTTTCTCAGAAAGTCAAGGCACCCTGTTAGACAGCCGTAGCAACCACAGAATGCCCGACCGAACTCAAACTATAAGTTCGACTTTGAAGAGAAGTGTGAACGAGAATGTTCTCATAATCTATCGAAACCGAATCATCTTTTAAGAGGCCTCCCAAGTTATCCTGTCCTGCTTTATCTTAATTAAGTTCGCAGCTCATCTACTCTTCAGAATAGAATAACACGAGCATTTTGGTTATCCGTGAAACGAAGAAAGAAAAAAATTGAAGTTTAGCTCTTATTTATTTGTCTCTCAGATGTCTCGTTTTATCTTCTCCCTCTGGTTTGTTCTCGCTGCTCTCTGCGGAGGATGTATGGTTGAGAAGAGAGAGTGAATTTGGAAAGATGGAGAAGAGAAAGGAAGGTCTGCTATTTTGTCCCGAGTGTGACACAAACGGCTGCCCAATTTCTTGCGGCCGCTAGTGCCAAACTCAAGATCAAATGGCAGACTCTTCCCTTTCATGCATCCTCTCAAGTTCATTTTCTCAATTTGAGACAATATAGCAATTCGCTCTCTTTTCTACATCTCTCAACTTCATTTAGAGAGCAAAGAGAAAAATACCAGAGTGCAAAGTCTCTCCCTCTCTCTCGCCTCCTCATAGCTACCAATTCTCTTTACATTACTTGTTTGCTACTTGTTCGTTGTCGTTGATCGTAGCTGGATGCGCCTCTAAATAAATGAAATGTCGTGCTGTTATTTAACTCCAAACTCGTGGGATATGCAAGAGAAGAAGCTGATAGACAACACCCGATCTGTGAGTTTTTTCAGACTCCAATGCCCACAACATAGAAAAGGCAGAGAGTATAGTTGAAACTCAACACTCCAATTGACACATTCCAGAAAGCCAGAGCTTTGATGCACAATCTCATTACGATCTACACAAGCACACAAGAAAAGATGCGCAAAATCTCAGTATCGACATTTAATCCGCTTGACATCACGAATAGGTGTCATTCTTGATAGGACTGACTCTAACAGTCTAATGGAAAGATTTGATAATGACCCAAACAAAAACATTAAGCGGGAATGTAAGAACTTTTGAAGGGAGGGTCTCAGACAGATCCGGCGTTTTCATGGATGGTGTAGGACCCCAAGTAGGTTCCCCTGTAAACAGGGCTTAGGGCGATCTACACCTCAACAAAGCGGATCATATCATCATAAACTCAGAACGAATTTAAAGAAAAAGAAGCAGAAACAATCCAAGAAGCGACAAAGATCAAAGATTGCGGATAGAAAATTCAAAAAGTTGTGGATGGGAAGGGCTCAGACAAGATAAACAGCTATATCAATCAAGAATTTTCTGAAGCAGAACTGGCATTAGTAGCTGTACATCGATCATCACCGCCGTTTCATTGAAAAACAAAATAGGATTTTGATATGAATTACGCTCGCTCGCGAACGTATCGGCTCATATCAAGAAATTCAACCATTTTTTTATCCTCTGTGCTTCATCGTATCGTAGACACTCAGAAGCGCGGATAATATGTAATCATCGCCGACCGCCAAGTTCGCGACTCCTTCTACCAACAACAGAAGCGCAGTTTCGAATTAAAAACAAAACTTTTGCACAGAAACCAAAAGCGAGAGAGAGAGAAATCATCGAGAGAGATGTAGCCGTTTGAATTGACACAGACCAAGCTACGGACGCACAAGTGCAGCTAGACTGCAACACGAACGGCCCCTCGATCTAGCACGAGCATTGGGGCTTGCCATCGTCAGCGTTCGAAAACTCGGAGAAGCCCGGGGTGCATCGTGCGTGCGTTGCGTTAGGATCCAGATTCCTAGCGAATCCGTTCGCGCTCAAACATGATTCGCAGAGCGTACCATCGAAATCTTTTTCAACGAAACGAAAGAGGAGAAGAGCAAACCATAACTAGGAAGAGGATGGAGGAGGAGACGGCGACGAACCCTAGGAGGAGGAGGAGGAGCTTGCCCTCGGATTCTGATGAGCGATTGCATAGCGCAAAGCCACCTATATATACACACAAACAGAGGGAGAGAGGCGGCAAGCGAGCAACTGCTAATAGACGAAGCGACCTTCGATTAGGGTTTTTAACAAGGAAGGAAGCTCCTCGGGAGGGCAAAATGGTAAAGTTACGTCTCTCGTAAGAAGATAAATATTAAATTTTATTAAATGGAGAAAAATGACAACTGGGTCGTTGTAGTATAGTGGTGAGTATCCCCGCCTGTCACGCGGGAGACCCGGGTTCGATCCCCGGCAACGGCGCTTTTTTATTCTATTTTATTTATTTTTTCCATCTTGAACTTTTTGGCCCAAAACGACGACGTTCCTCTTCACCTCGAGTAAACCATCGCTTCCCCAATTTCTGTCTCCGCGTCAAACTCACCGAGTCCTCAGATCGCACGACACACTCTCATCTCTCTCTCTCTCTCTCCAAGACCTACAAGCCATGGCCACTAGGTTAGCCGCGATCGCAGCTCGCCGGGGCGCCGCCTTCTCGCGCGCCTCCCCTCCGGGCCTATCGGCTCAAGCCGCCGCCTTCGCCCAGCGGCGTGGCCTCGCCGGCGCCGCAGGTAAAGTTCTCCCCCCCCCACCCCCTCCAACACGAATTCGCATTGGGAATGCTCGAGTCCAGCCCGAGCTCGAGCGTACGCTCGCGACTGTATGAGCGCTTGCGAATTAATTCGGATCCGCAATGTCGTTAGTCCCTTTTGCATCGTGGCCTCGCTATTCCTGGTCGGGAAGCTCGGGAAAGGACGAGATGACAGTTTCTTTAGGTTTTTTCCTGAATATCATCTGATTTTGGTTTTCGCCTATTCCTATCTGGATGGTGGAAATGATCTTCTGAGTCTCCGTTGCGCGATTGTAAATTTTTTAGATGGGTATGTACGTTTTTGCTGGCATAGCAAGAGAGATAACCCATTAAGGTTATAATTCGATCTTTGGGATCGAAAGTGGAATGGAAAGATTAGCGGTGAAAGTAGCAAGTAAAATTTGGTGGATTTTACTCATTTTGGTCAGCGGGTGAATTGGAGTATCAAGATTAGTTGCTACATAGTTTTAGTTAAACGTCAATCATGGACCTTGACAATGTTGCCAAGACAAAAATTTGTTTGGTGACTGGAAGGTGGCCAATCTAGAAGCTTTGCTGTAAGCCTTTCTCTAGAGAAAGATCATGTCGTTAATGTATATAGAACATCTCGAGACTTCTTATGCAAATATGTGAAGAAGATGTTTTATTTTTTCATCTGATACTCTTCCTAACATTACAATTCGCTCTTTTCATTTTCTTGATTCGCTTTTCTCGTGTCATACAGATCACCATGGACCACCAAGGGTTAATGTTTGGCAGGACCCTTTGAGTCCGTCTAAATGGAAGGAAGAGCATGTGAGTTATTATCTCTTTTAACAGTTTAATTTGTGAGATCATTGCTGTTTACTTCTAATTGCTGAGATGGGAGTAATAAGATACTTAAAACTTCCATTGTGGTGGAAATTTTTAAAAGGTGTTTCATTTAAAAGGGGTTTCATTTTTGCTGCTAGGTTATATTCTTTCTTTATTCTTGATTATTTTATGAGTTTTTGGCGTCTGCAAATGTACACACACAACAAAATCTTGTTGAATTGATCATTCTTGTCTGATCAGTTCATTATGTCATTCTGCTTGGGTAGATAGGAAGTAGAAATTTAATCTTTATAACCTGGTCAGTTTATTATTTTGATCAAGTCTTTACTAATTCACAGCTAGAGGTTAGATATATAGTTTTGCTATGATTTGGCATGGCAAGAAGTGCTTCATTTCATACACTTGATTGTGTAAGTCTGAATGTCATGTGTGCTTTAGAACCATCTTGCTATGTTCTTTTTACTTACCAAAAAAAAAATTGTTGTGTTCTTTCTTTTGTTAATGTACGTGGTTTAAGGGAACTTCTGTCCTTAATTGATCTTCTTTTTTAAACTTTTATCTTTTGCAGTTTGTAATTGTGTCTTTGTCTGGCTGGGGTCTGCTTATCTATGGGGGGTACAAATTCTTCACTGGGGGCAAAAAGGATAAGAAGGAAGAGGTAACATTGATTCCTTATCATGTCATCACATCTTTATGAGTTTGACTCAGCGTTAAACATGTTTGGTCACCGGTTTGGCCCAAAAGGATCTTTGTGATTTGTCATACTTCTTTACATTATGCTGTAGATCTTGAATATTACTCAAATAGATACTGAAGTACAAAGCTAATAGATTGTTCACACAGTGCAAATCCTGTTTTCTTCATGTTACCCAAGCCTGTCTGCTGCTGCTGGAGTATAAGCTGAGCTTCTGCCTTTCCATTGGTGACTAGATCTAGCAGATTTAGTTCATTACTCGTTTTAGATGAATTCCTGATGTAGTGGGGTTGCCTAGCTATCTCATAAGCATGTTCTCATGTGTTAAAATGATTTTTGAGTAACCACTAGCTTCATGTATGCGTGACCATGCCTGCTTAGAGCACAAGATGTTATATGTAACACACTTGTAGCTTTGTATTTGTTTTGGTCATTGTCTATGCATGGGTAATGCACGTTTGAGATTGCTAATCATTTAAAATTGATGGTATCATTGGCTTTTGTACACCAAATGGTGTACGTCAAGTACATAGTTTCACCACTAGACGTGCATAACATTTATAAAGCAAAAAGGCGAATGTGCATGCCTTGGTACTACTAGTCCAGCTTGTGCAGCATTTTACTGCATTCAAATTAGGCTTTGATGCTTCTCCATAATTCCCAAAGGAAATCTGCTACTGTGAATTTTTTTATTTTTTTGTTTATCTTGGCTTCTGGTAAACCTAGAGGTAAAGGTTGCTGGTACTTAGATGTGTGCGCTCGCATAGTCTTTGCTCTCATTTTGCTTGGTGTGAGAAAATTATGTCGAACAGAGAACTTAGTGTAGAATTAACCAATTACTTATCAAGCAGATGATGAGGCTGGTGGGTAGAATTAGACAATTACTTATCAAGCCGATGATTTGGAGTATCATCAAGGCTGGTAGTTTGGGGCCGTGTTTGGTTTTGAATTGGCAATAGTATGCATGTCACACGTAGTCAATATCCTGCATAAAATTATGTGGAAAAGGAGGTGGTCAGTGACCAAATATAATATTGGTGTAATGATCCTGGACATTTTTCTAACTGAGTCATTTCATGACTGTCTTTTGTGCCTTCATTTCTTTAGAGATTTTCAACCATGGCAATTCACTCTCTTTTGCTTGCAGAAACTGGTGGAAGCAGCGCATTGAAGTTTGGATTGCATAATTTCACTAAAGTTTCCTGCTGATAAGGCGATCAACTGTATTTGTTGAGAATGCATTTTTCCTTGTTGGAGAAGTTCTCTTTCATTAGCTTCCAACGAACTTATGGGGAATAAATAGCAGAAATCATTTGCTTTACTGTGGACAACGTGGCTCTTTTGCCATCATAGATCCGTCATCATTTTGATATGACCTATTTGTTTGAATGCTTACTCTCACTACTTTACATCACTTCATAAACCAGGCTTCTTAATCTCTTGTATCCCTAGTAAATTCAATAAGCATGGAAGCCAGAACATGCGTTTAGGTCAGAGTTGCTTTGTAACTTTTACGGGTAGTACAGCTGAAGCGAGGTCTAGAACTGGCTTTGACATCTAGATTTGGTCAAAAACCAAAACAAAGATAGATGCCGATGCAAACGTGTTTGAACAAAATGAAGATGCAACTATCTGCATGTCTAAAACATCGCTTGTCTTCATTGGATTAGCAAAATGTTGGGCATTCAATATGTGTATGTGTCCGGATTTTCATTCAATGATATCAATTTTGAGCGTCTATGTTAGCACTGTATTCCTACAAAATCTGTTTCGCTGAGCTCTGTGCCTGAAGTACTGCAAGGGTCGACCAAGTAGTCGGTATGTATATCTATTAATATACGGTATGAACTGATGGATAATATCTGATAAAGACTAAATCTGATTGAACACACAACGATACGATAGTTGAAAGGAACACAGGCTCTGTAGTTTACAGCATATTGGGTTACATGACTAGAACCCAGAATCATCGGTTTCTGCCTTGTACTCGTTTGAGCTGGAATCATCAGTTTCCTGAGAGAAATCCTGGCTGGCGTTGCCTGCTTTCGATTTTTTCGAGTCTTCATCTTCTGAATGTCTTGGCTCCTCAATTCCGTCAGGCAGTCTCTCTTTGTCAGCAGCAAGTCCTGCTCCGCCAACTCCGACTTCTGTGATCTCTAGGGCAGCATTGGCTCCTTGATCTTCTTGTCTTCGGATTTCTCCATTAGCTTCCCATTCACCGTCTTCATTTGTGATGTCATCCGCTTTGCCTTGTGAAGCAGAATTGGTTGAGACTTCGCTGTTAGTAGATGAGTTGTCACTCTTCATCTCTGCCTGTTCATCCTTAAGAGGACTTTTTCGCCGCCAGTCATTGCACTCTCTTTCTCTTCTACATATCCCTTATCTTCAGAATTTTCAGACTCAATCGACTTAGCGACAGAGAAGATCAAGTCCTTATCTATGTTTCCTCGACTCTGGTCGCTTTTCTTTCCTCCGTTTACTTTGTCTTCATTTGAGACTTCTGGTACACTCTTGACCTCAACTTGATCTGGATTTTCTTTCCTCCGTAGTTCTTCTCTCTGCTCAGATTCATCTCTTCTCAAGTGGGTATCATTTTGCTGGTTTTCTCTTTGGCTCCCATATCGTTCGATATCTTTTGCATCTCTAATGAGTCTTCTTTTTCTGTTCCCCTTGTTCTCGAGCCTCCTATTTCTCGAAAGCATCCTCCATTTCTTTCCCCTTTTCTTACTGACAAATAGGTTGCCTTGCTTTCCTGTAACAACAGAGTCTGATTCACTGCTGCGAGAATTTTCTGAAGTTTCCAACTTGATATCACCCTTCCCTATCCCACTCTCTTCTCGACTTTCCTTCACATTGATGGTCTCTGCATTACCATTTTGTTTTCCGTCTCTCGAGACTTCATCTGCACCGTTTGATGGGCTTCTCTCATTTGGAGTATTCGTTCCCTCTCCAGTATCAGATTTTCGCTCATCTTGGAGACCATCAACATCTGCTCTATGGTTCTCCATCCCATTCCCTTCACTGGCAACTTGTCCTTGCTCTTGATGTTCATCTGAGCCATCTCCCTTCCTCTGCAACTTCTCCATCTCTGTCACTTCCATCTTCTCAGCAGAACCCAGTTTGTCTTTAGAACCTTCGTCAGATCTTGATGCAACTTCGTCAACCGGGACTTCATTTTTGGTCTCGATCGAGGAAGTCCTGTTCAACTCGCGTGCTAACTCGCCTTTTTCTTCAGCACCGACATTGCTTGTTTCATCCTTCTGCACCTCGCCTGCTTGCATACTGGAATTCCCAGGCAGACTCGATGGGTCATGGGAGCTCGCTGAGCCGATGCTGGCCTGTTTCTCAAGACGCTGCTTGAAAACCTCAATTTCTGCTTCCTTCATCTTCAAGATTTCTCTCAAAGAAACTTCCTCAGGATCTTTTCGGCTTGCCTCCATATTTTTTTCACGCAGCATTTTGAGTTCGTTGTCCTTTTCTTGGAGCGCCGACTCCATTGCTCGCATCTCGTCCTTCAGCGAGCCGACGGTAGATTGCATCTCGAGGACGGCACTGTCCAGCTCCATCCTTTGCGTCCTAAGGGCGTACATCTTCTCTTTCATCCCTTCAAATTTCCTTTTCATTTCCTCCTTGTGGTCTCTTTCTCTCTACACATGGTATTTCAGGACAATCATCAGCATTCGTGTTCATCAACAATTGGAAGAAATTATTACTAATTGGAACATGATAAAGCCAGCCAGGAAAACAGTTCGTTGCCGTTCAAAGCTGAAGGAATACAATTAATTGCAACGATTACACCTAAGAAAACCTTGAAAAACCAGAAAATTGCAATCAGCTGTTGGCATATAAATCTCTTGGGTTGAGCACTTCTGGAACAAGAACAAGATGAGAAAAAAAAGAATGACAGAGAACATGGAAGCTGCCTTTTGTAGGAGCTATTTCTGCAACTTTTTGCCCATCGAGAGGATTAAAAAACTTCTTGTTTCCTACTGTTACTGCTAAGACTGAAAATTCTAAAGCTAACGAAATTTATGTGCGCGATGGTTTCCCAGGCGTCATGCATGCAGATCGCCAATCTGAACACATGAAGATCACCCAAGAGAGAGAGAGGACCTGCAAGAGAAGGTTGAGAGAGAAGAGCTCGCGGTCCTTGTCCTTGAGGAGGAGATTGGAGATGCGTCTCTCCCGGAGCTTGTGAAGGGCCATGACTCCCAGAAGAGCAGCCCCAAAGGCCAGAAGCAGCATCAACCCGTAGGGCCGCCCCCTCTGCGATCCTCCGGCGTTGCCCTTGAAAGACCCTGACCCCATCTCTCTCTTTACGAGGAGTACAAAAATGGAGTCTTGAGAGCTCGAGGGTTAGAAGAAGAAAGGAGGAAGAGTGTGTGGAGGGTCTCAAAAGGAGAGATCTTCGGTTGTTTATGATGTCAAAGATTGAAATGGGACATGCATGATGCAACTGCAACTACTCTCTCTAGAGGGAGGTTGAAGAAGATGCATGGGAACTGTGTCCAGAGCGCCGATTCTGGACAGGTTGGTAGACTTTTTCGCTTAGCTTTTTGCGTTTTCCCCAACCTTCGTTTACGGTCATAAACAGTTTTTTATTTGATTTCATTTAATTTTTTGGTAGTCTCTTTCCACTTTCTAGTTTGACCCTTGAGGTCTGTTTGGTAAAATTGAATCATAAGCGCTTGAACATTTAAGCACTGAATTCTAAGTGTTGATATACTTAAACGGTTGATGATAATTAAAAAAGTTATAAATGATTAATACTGATCCCTTATCAAACATAGAAAAAATATTATTATTAATTACCCACATTAAATAGATTTTTGACTTTATTGAATAGTCTGTCAATTTCATTGAAAGTTATTGAATGAACTCCATCTCATTATTTCTAGCAAAATTTTTTTTAATATCATTATATGCTGGATATTCAGTATTTAATTGGATTATCTAATAGTCCCTTAAGAATTTCAGATTCATAGTGCGATGCGCTTCTTAAGTGATGATATAGAAGCAAAAAATTTATACAACTCCCAAGGCACTGACTTTTGTAATAAACCTGCAATTTATTCTACTTATAAAATAAATAATACTTGGATTTTTTTTTCTTGAATCTTCTATTTTACAATATTAAGTTTATAGAAAATGGAACCAAACTACTTAAACTTAACTCTTGTTTCCTTACATAATAATTTATTGGTTGACCGACAAATTATTCACACTACACAACACATTGATCGAACCATCACAGGAAAAAAACATAAAAACGTGAAGGGAGCGCAAAAAATCGGACTCCTCAATCCAGAATCATGTTAAATTACGGGATACACATTTAGTCACTAATATAAAAATCAATTTTTGATAGAAATGATAAATGAAAATGTGTACCTAGCGAGATAAAGAAGCAACCTTTCCCTTCTCTTGCAAAGAAGAAACGATTTCTTCAATTCCAAAAAGGTCACTCGCTTGCTTCCTACCGTAGCGTAGCATGCACTTATGTAGGCATGTAGCCAACTGGATCTGACAAGGACATTAGCAGAAATTGAGGAAAGAATCGAGCCGGACCGCAGTAATTTACTACTGGGCCATTCTAATCTTGTACTTGTGCATTTAAAGCTTGAGTTTTTTGGACAAAATAAAATGCAACTTGGTTTGTAAATCATCATCATCATCTTTTTCTCTCTCGTCTTTTAAAGGTGACGGTGATTTTTTTTTTTCAATTGTCAGAAAATTTCAGTGAAATTTCACAAACGGTGGTTGGCATTTGGTGAATTAGACACGAGAATGAAAACCCCGTGTTCGGGATTAGGGAGGATTCCCCGGTCTCATTAATTGTCGTGATCAAAGTTTGCCCAACATTTCATTTTAACAATATCATACTTCTTATCTTTTTCATTTTTATATCAATAGAAACGCTCAATTAACTTTTGACATCTTAAATTTACCTTAAAAATATTTTTCAAATCATTTATTTTTAATTAAACAAACAGATCCTAAAGCGAGAAGAACGAACATACTTATCACTCCAATATTTTAGATTCATCTTAGTGTTAGATGGACAATTGAGTCTAGTGGCACTTCAAGAGTTGTAACTGCTTGCAAATTGGGCCGACCTAGGAACAAGGAGATGTAGAGATGCAGTTGTAACCTCCTTTAGGGTATTGATTGCTTTATGAGCTATTTATGTTTGGTAGATTATAAAAGGGAGGGAAAATTCTAAAAAAGAGCCCCAAATGTTATCAATTTTTCAAATAAAAGCCCACAGTGGATCATGTTTCATATAAAGGCTTGATGTAGCCTTGGTTGTTTTAAATAAGGGCATGGAGTGATTATGATTGTTTTAAATAAAAGGTCTAATCTTGCCGGTTATCAGCTAGCTAAAATTTATGATCGGCTAAGGGCATTTTCGTCATTTGCTGATTTTTTTTTTTTTTTTTTTGTGGTTCATCTTCTTCTTTGTTGCCGGTGGCCAACCGGCTATTAGCAAAAGCCCATAAAGGGCTAGGTGAGGGTTGCCCTTGCCCTAGTTAAGGTTGCCCCTCGCAAGTGGTCGCAAGGCCAGGGCTGACCTCACGGGTGGCCATGAGGCGAGGGCCATCTCGCCTTCACCGACCCTAGGCAAGGTTGACCCGGCGAGTGGTCGCAAGGGGTGGCCTCCCCTAGGGCAACCCTCGCCTAGCCTTTAAGGGCTTCCCTAGCCATCGGCAACAAAGAAGAAGATGAACCAAAAAAAATGAAAAAAAAATTGAAATAGTATGAAAATGCCCCTAATCACTGTAAAGTTAGGTTCTTATTTAAAACAGACATAACCACTTCATGCTCTTATTTGAAACAATATTCACTTGAGGTTCTTATTTGATAAAGTGATGACACTTCGGATTTTTATTTAAAATAAGATCTACTTTAAGTCTTTATTTGAAAAATTAAAGACTCTTTTGGCCTTTTTTAAAAATTGTCCCTAAAACGAAGAGCAAAATTTCTATGTATTTTTATTAGTCTATTAATATAAGTTTCTTTTCAGTTTCCAACTTTTAAACTTTTCTATTTTTAAATTTACTACTTACTACTCCTATGAAATCCTATTTGAAAATAACCTATGAACCTATTCCCAAAAAAAAATAAAAATCAAAAGATTACCTTTTAGTGAAAGGTTGTTCAATCTTTGGATCAACTCCCTTTTTCTAGTGAAATAATTGTATAATTCATATTTAGATAGATGGATTTTTTGAAAATCATTTGATTAAATCTTAAATTCATTATATGGATATCAATTTAGTCTTGAATTTTCACACAAATTCCCAACATAGTTATTTCAATCAATTTTTACCAGAAAAACATAAATGTATCGGTGTATCACGTAAAATGTATGCCGATGAATATACTAAGGGTGTGCAAAGTGAGCTGCTCGAATTGGGAATCATTCAGACTAAACCCAATAAACCGATTGAGTTCAATTCCTAGGAATATTAGTCTAGTTTCCAATTTCTAAAAATGTAACCGATGCCTACGCGGTCCGATTCCTTGTGGACCAACTACATATACTTTTTAATTATTTTTATTTCTTAAAAAAAATTTAATGGCTTGTTTTCAAGGTAATAGGAGCCTGTAATTGAACAATAAGATATCCAAATGAAAAAAAAAAAATAGTGACCGGTTCCATTGGATTTTATCGGAAATTAATCAATCCTAGATTGGACCGCATTGTTAGTAATTTCCAATGAAAATTGATTGAGAGAATGCGCAAAAATTTGGATTAAATTGACTAAATTGAAAATTTAAGATTGAATTGACAAATATACATATGCTAATTATTATGTAGATTTGTGCTTGTCAATCAGGCGCATAATATAAATTCCATTCGATCAAAATTAATTTTTTGCGATCGACAGCCGCTTAATCGAATTCGGCCCTTCCCTGCGCGGTAACATTGAGGTTCTAGTTCGAAAGAACATCTTCGTCGAACACGGTCGCGAAGAAAAACTCCATCCGGTCGCGGAGCATGGACATCCGACCCGAACCCGCCGACACCGACTCCGACATCTTCGACTCGTCCCTCAACCTCGAGGACACTCACTTCCGGGAAGGCTATGACAACGGCCACCGCGACGGCATCGCCGCCGGCAAGGAGGAGGGCCGCCAGGTGGGCCTCAAGACCGGGTTCGAGACCGGCGAGGAGCTCGGGTTCTACCGCGGCTGCGTCGGGGTCTGGAGCTCGGCCGTCCGGGCCGACCTGACCCGTTACTCGACCCGGGTCCAGAAGAGCATGAGGACGATGGAGGCGCTGCTGGATAGGTACCCGACGATGGAGCCAGAGGACGAGCGCATCCAGGAGATGATGGGCGATCTGAGGTTGAAGTTCAGGGCCATATGCGAGAGCCTGGGGGTAAAATTGGAATACAGGGGGTATTTAAAGGGCGTGGATAATAAGGATGTGGAGTTTTGAAAGCATTGGTCGTGGCCGTGTTTGGTCTCTCGGTTCTCAAAGGTTGATGCTTTATGGTAATTCGAAGTACCCCTAAAAGTTGTCTTCATTGAAGGCGTCAGAGAATTTGTGTAATGAATGAGTTGTTCTTGAAATATGCTTACGTTGGTCAGCTTCTTCTTGTCGCATGGGAATGAATGTGCTTTTCTTACTGAACATAGAAGATGATCACTCTGCGGGGAAATCAATAAAAAAATTTTCTGAATTCCCGGTGTTTTTCCATGTTGGTCATGTCGATTTTTTACGATAGTCTGTCCTTGTTATGGTAAAAGTGATGTAATTGCGTGGAAGAGGACATGAATTCGGAAACTTCAGTCACGAAATGACCAGTTTAATTAATCAGGAAGTATTTGGGCACTTGCACTATTTATGTTTGAAGAAAAGCCAGTGAACATTCTTAATGTTTGGTATTTAGGAACTAATTTTGTAAACATGATGCATTTCGGGCTCCAGTGTTTGCAGTAACTTCATGCTGAGTCTTCATTATTTCGGCTACAGCACTCTTCTCCAGAGAGTTTGGAAGTATGGAGTGGATTATAAGTATGTAGTCGCCAACAAAAGAGGGCCACCATTGCTTATGGCAGCGGCGTTTTCTCATCTGGTTTTATCTGTTTGTGCAGCTTTTGAAGGCTAGTGAAACTGCCAAAGACGTTAAAAGTGATGCTTGCCTGCCGCAAGGTGTACATCTCTGAAAGCCGAAACAGATCTGCACTTGAGGCGATTGAACGAGCAGCTAAACTATTTCCAGAATCAGCAGTGCTCAACAAGTTTGAAGATGAAATCTACAATAGAGTCGGCTACACAGTTGTGTCTAGATTGGCTCAGAAGTCACCCTCAGATTCATGTCCCTCGAGAAGTGCTGTATTAGCAATGGGTAAGGCTGCATTTGATGCGATTGACCTTGAGTCTCACACCGGAAGTCATCCTAAGCTTGGGGTTGTCTGCTTTCATCCCTTGGGTCAGACTTCTCTAGACCAAGTGGCCGCCATTGCAAGGTCCTTGGCAGTTGACATTGGCTCTGGTCTTCAGGGTTTGTGAACTTTCATTTGATGGCTTGCTAAAACGAAAAATAATTACTTAGAGGCAGCAAATCAGAAAGATTTTGGTTTGGCAATTTTTGCATTGGTATCTGATGTTATCTATGACTCCCTGGTATATCCACATTACATCATCAGAAAGTCCTTGTGACTCCATAGCACTTGAAGTGACCACAATTTCTCCTCACTGTTTTTATTAACCTGCTTTAAGTCTTAACACTCTTATAAACCTGCAATACTTGCATTTCCGTATGGAGCAGCCCATGATAATGGAAGGACACACGATTCAATCAGAAGAGCCCAAAGGAATTCGTTTTATAAATCAAACCCAAGCAAATTTCACTTTGGTAAGTCTGCAAACGTTCGCTGTGATCGGCCGTTGTAAAGAAGTATTCCAGCTTTATACAAATAAATTTACACATCTATGGGTGAAGTGCCTTTGGAAAAGAAAAGGAAAACAATACAAATAGTCCTTAAATTTTGATTTGATGTGCAAATTGATTGTTAAATTTTTAATTTGCTTAATGTGGTGTGTAAACTTTAACTCAATGTGTAATATCCTTTCTGAACTTTTAATTTATATAAAGTGATCCTTGAGCTTCCGATATAATGTTTAATGTTATTTGAACAAATAGAAAAACAACATTAGATATTTTTGCATAAGGGTTTGGAATTAAATTTTATTAAATTAATCTCAATGGGTTGTGTTCAACGTCTACTTTCGGTTTTTGCCGCTTCGTTTAGTATGCCAACTTTATTTAGAAATGCAATTATGGGCTTTCATCGTTTTCCATCCACCTCGATGATTGTTATAGACAAGCTAATTTGTTGTTCGAGAGGTATTGGATGAGATATAATTTGAACTAAAATCGAAACAATGATACGGGATATTTCTCAAAAAAAAAAAAAAAAAAAAAATGATAAGCTACAAGATAGACAACCGCCCCCATCTTCATCCCTCGAGGCATAGCCCGGTCACGGTCTTGAGCATCAAAGTCGGGTGGAGGGAGGGAGCGGGGCGCCAGTGTCGGGTGAATAGGAAATGTAGCCCACGGGCTGTGCGATGAACGCGAAACGAATTATATCATCCAATTTATTAGTAGTTACCGCTAGGTCTAATATGATACATTAACATAAATTCTCTCCCCTAGATTTTGTTGAGAATTGAATAAGACGAAAAGGGCTTCTGCTGCCCCTTTTTGGTTACTGCAGCACCACGAGTTTTGTTCATATTATCTTTTTTCTTTTCTTTTTTTTTTTTGTAAATTTCGTTTTCTTCTTTCTTTTTCTTTTTTTCTAAGGAGGAAACAAAACGTGCGGCTATCTAATTAATGTGGTCATTAATCCTAGACTCCAAGCAATGCAATCCGCCCTTTAATGCTATCTTCCCGTCATCATTAGTATTAGCAATATTCATCATCTACTTAAAAGGGGTGCTTGTGGGGTTCCATATTCCGGAAAAGAAACGTCATCTCAACTCAAGCAAGTGGGGAATAGAGCAAGTTGGTAGAGAGAGCGAAGCCACGGTCCAATTTGTAACATGACCAGGAATTTGGAATGACTTGGGATGCCTCCCAAAGCCCACCGTCCAAAAGACTGATTTTCAGAGTCAACGGCGCTCGCTGGGGGGCTCGGGAGCTCTAGTCACGACATCGGTGTCCGATTTACAGAGCATCGCTTCAAAGGTTTTGTTACCACATATTCTTTCCTTGAAGATGATGGTGAATACACCAACTCCCGCATATGATTCATATCACAAGCAATACTAGCTGGACTAAAGTAAATCTAGAATCGTGACATGTTACGAATGAAAGAGGTATTGTTTGGTCTATAGACCGTGCAAACCAAGTCATCTAAAATCACATTAGTGTACAGTGACACCCATATAATCAATATTATAGATGACATTGGCTCACGTTATCTATAAACTATTTGATAACTTCTCATTATAAATAGTAGGTCCCCACAATCTTCCTGCACTGGAAGGGGAGTCCACCTTACTAGGATCAGAGCCAAAATGGCTGTACATGGACACCAACCTTTTACTGGACTTTTTTTTTTTTTTTTTTTTTTTTTCATTTAAAAAAAAATTTTTTAAAAAAATTATGCATGTCAATGTCTATCATGCCAAGCAGATGATTCACATTCACATCAGCAATTTTAACAAAAATTGATTTAAAAGACTATATTGCTCATTGAATTGGCGAAATTAATGTTGTTTATGACTAAATTGACATGTTTATAATAAGTTTAAAATATTTTTGATAAGTAGGCTTTTTTTTCTCCCATGTATCAAGAAGCCAGGAACTGTATTTGCAATTTTTGATGGTCGGGTTCACAAAATGCCTTGCGTAACTACATACATTTACGACCAGGTGGATACCTCATGATAGAGAGTTAGAGAAAAGCCTGAGGAAGAGCCAGTCCATTGACTCGCGAGCTGGTCTGATGAGCATCTCGAACGTCTGTTTTCTCAGGTGATTCTGAAAGATTAAATGCCCCCTCCACTCCTGCACTCCTATTTTGGTTAACTGTCCACTAATCAAACACAAGCATCGGATAAAGTTTCACTGAGAAGATTCAGAGCCTTGAGTTCCATCAAAAGAGCCATCATATGGCAATTGGCCAATGGCAAATGGCAACTTCTCTGTTCACT
The DNA here is from genome assembly GCA_014182735.1 of Corymbia maculata. Lineage (NCBI taxonomy): Eukaryota > Viridiplantae > Streptophyta > Magnoliopsida > Myrtales > Myrtaceae > Corymbia > Corymbia maculata. Next base: position 6,937,371 of record CM024692.1, read on the forward strand.
GCCTCTTCCACATACCAAAAGCCACTCGGCTTCACATGCCGGGGTAAACTTGTGACATTTTGATCATTGATGTATCAATCTACTAAAAGCTCGTGTAGAACAATTCGTCTAATTCAGGAAATGAATATGAAACTACCACGGACAGTCTGGACTCCCAAGATGATCAATACAACAACAAATCGGACTGAATGTCAAGAATAAAAAACATCCATACATACGATTGGCTTCCGCCTATACACAAAACTCAAAAGCAGCTAATACCACAAACTCACAGCTATCCCGGCTGCCATTGCCATGGTGGAGGCTAAAATACTTTGGGCCGCTATCATTATCCAAGTCAAGATCTTCTCCAGAAGGTCTCTTCGCCCCCAATTTTCACCTCTTCACTCCAATGTCATGTCATATAAACATTGCACAACTACCTTACTAAATTACAGTAGATCTAAAAGGGGCGGTTGTCCAGAGGCCAATTTAGTAGGGTTTGACCGAGAGGTTGACATCAAACCTCTCCCTCTGCCTCTGCCAACTGCAGTTGAAGGTGGCAGTACAAGTCCAAGTGCAGTCTGTTTGCTCTTGTTGGAACCAAAGATGGATCCAATATTAGCTGGTTTCATATCAAGACTAAAGCTGGAGCTCATATAGACACTCAACGATGTACACCACATCAGCTACTGGGGTGCATGTAGTGATCCTTTGCTGGCTAGACGCTGCAGATGGAATGGACAAAGGCATTTGAAGAGGAAGCACTTGCGCGGGTTGACTGCCGGAAACTGGAGGTACAGCAATGCTTGGGGAATTTTCGGTGATGAGTCCCTTGCCTGTTGGACCCCAATCTTCATCCCAAGAAGAGGACTTCTGGTAGAAGCAACAGTTCTGCTTGCTTTGCTGTTGGATTGGAACGCGGGCCATCTGCCACGGAAGATGACTTGGACTTCAGTATCAGAATCACCAAGAGAAACTCCTCATTTATCTTCTATCTCCCTGTGACGTGGCATAAACATTACAGAATAAACAAAACGACAATACATCGGCAGAAGAGAGCAAGAGAAGGGAGAGTCCTGATTCTAAAGCTATACCTCAATATATCCTTTACAAAGAGCATACACTTCGCAAAGTGTTAAAAATTCAATTGTTGCGCAGTGAGAAGCAGTATAAGTAATGGAAGGACATGCTCTGCAGCAAATTCTGCTCCATACTGAAAGCAGAATAGTAATAGTCATTATAAGAAAGAGAACTTTCTACTTCATTGTTATGACAACAATGATACCAAGAAACACAAGCATTTGTAAGCGGGCATTTTGAACAGGACTGCAAATGCAAAATCTTACCTGCTTAAGCATCGAGTTAGCAACTCCCAAGAGCACACATAAGCATAGGAGCAGAACATGTCAACAGCAGTACAACGTTGAATTGTTCGTAAAATTTCAAGGGTGGCTTGCTTGTCAAGCTTAGGAATTAAATCCCCTAAACATAGCAAAACATTGACTCTCGCCTTCCAAAAGAAACAAACCAAGCATCAAACTAAATGCGAAAGAAGAGAATCCACAGACATCTCTCCAGCATATAAAACATATTTGAAGAATATACAAGCAAATGTATGGTTAAACAAGATTGATGGATTATTTATCATCAGACACGGCAGAAGCATAGGCATTGATGTAGAAGCAATCAGAATCTAAATGAAGAAGATGAGGACGAGAAGAGAAACAGGCACCAAAGCAAGAGAGCAGCTGAAACTTTTACCACCAGCTGCATGTGCAAGACCTCATACTAAAGGCAGACAGCCACTATACAAATGTCTATCCTGGTGATACATAAAAAATTTAAGATAACCTAGATAAAGACAAAGAAATAGTGATCGAGGTGAAAAAAAATTAAGAAAAAAGGGAGTTTCCAATTCACATGAAAACTGCTGAGTTGTGGAAAAATCACTGAGTCAGCCCCTTGGTACCCTTCTAATGAATTTTTGATTTAATACTCGAAAGAAAATAAAATTTGTTAAAGAGTCAATATGAGTGTCCCCCCCCGGTCTTAATTATTGTTTTGCGCAAATAAATCTAGTTTCATCAGAGGAACAGATAAGTCAAGTTCTCCGTTAAATGATTTTTTTTTTTTTTGGTTCATAAAACTTCACTTTGAAGGAAAATAAATACATTTATCCTCATTTCACTTTTCCTTCACAATGTATGCAAGAAAAATCTACAGAAAAAGCAGCCAATCTGTAAACCTAGCTGTAGACATCCTTGCTGTACAACATTTGTTCCTAAAGTTAAAGACTTAGACCAAGTACCTGAGATTCTGCTACTGTAAGAACCATGGGCAGTACCATCAGTTGCATAACCAGATTCCGAAGTTCAGCACAAAGTGGTGGCAGTACCTGCATGAGAATAATCGAAAAAATTTATTCAGCAAAGATAAAGGAAAAGGATGTACAAATCTAGAGCCAAATTACTAAAAAACTAGAGTTGAAAACCAAGGGTTAGATGAACTTGGAAATTGTTTATGGTGTTCACTAGAATATTGCGTATTTGACAAAACAGAATCGACTGACAATGAATAGCTTGTGCCCAGCCAACCATTGTCCCCACTTGCTTTGCTATCAAACCAGGAAAAAAAAAACAGGAAGTTTGTCCAGGGCTATAAGTCACCTTGGTTTTACTTCTGTTTCTCTTTAATCAAATAACAGCATCTAGGTTCTGAATTACTCAAAATATCATTGTTTTTTTCTATCGACAAGACACAGGAACTTCATTCAAAGGAACTGAATTGCCCATCATTCAGAAGATTCATAATAATAAAGGGCATTCAGAACCTCAAATAAAACCCTTCTTGGGCTTTGTTGAAAAGAATTGGTAAAATCATATATCCCTTGTAGCATGAAAATTGATAAGTAGACTCATAAATATCCTCAATTTACATCTGAATAGCCAAATTTAGAATACGTGTTGGGATGGAACACTGTATCGGTCAAACAACATGTTTCATTGCTATTATCTATCATACGAGACAGTATGTATATGGAAAGGGAACTGTCTCATTGAAATAACATTAATTGCTTAATAAGCTAGGGGCTAGTCCACAAATGTATACAAAGAAACATAGAAGTCAAAAACATGGCAGCAGTCAATGTTGCATATTATGTTTTTTAAAAGCCAATAAAAATCAAACCTCATATCGCAAAACCCGAGAATCAAAATCTGTCCACATATATGATAATGCTTTCAGAAATTCAGAAGTCTGCATATGGTCTCTTTCCGGCAAGAATACAAGATTCATCATGATTTGTGTATATCAATCTTATTCTAATTCAATTATCCAGGTAGGAGTGAGTCAACAAAGTAAGACAACTATGCATACAAGAAAGTGGTCAAGGAAGTGAAGAGCCCTCAGCCTCATGTCATCTCGAAAAAAATGGAGAACCTGCCAAAGAAGGAATTTGAATCTTAAAAAGTTAAGAATGGTAACTCAAAAGGAAAATCTAAAAGAAGCTTGTCTTCTTATAACCCATATTGTTGACAACTATGTATTGCCTCTAACTCTGCTGCTTTTTTTCCCAACTTCAACAGAAGTACAAATGGCCAATCACCCCACTTCAAGCCTAAATGCTTCTTCATCCCTTAATCACCAAGAACGCACACTATAGACAAACTATAAGTTCTAACTCTGCCTTTCTTCTAAAAAATTTCACTTTATAACTAGTCTTGTCTTGTGGAAGAAGACCGTAAAATTATTAAGGAGAGAAACAGAGAATCAGAAACTAAAGAGAGGATATCTGTTCTCATAGTCAATAGGACATCTATCCTTGGGGTTATGAGGACCATCTAGATGGACAAGGAATAACCCGAGAATTTATACATCAATTCAACAACTACCGTTCCCTTCACGTACTGAACAGGATATAAAAGATACATAAGCTGGACCAACTGCCCATGGTACAAATAACCAGAAACCATAAAGTGAAGATTAATTATTTGCCTTTATTAGCCATTAAGTTGTCTCTTCAGATTTGTAAATCTCCCCTTTTTCACTAAGACGTAATCAATCCACAAAACAATATCAAGTGAGCACCTGTAAAATCAAGTGCTGTAGGCCTGAATGATTCATTTGCTGAAAGCATTCTGTGCAAGTCGGGAACTGACTCAGGAGGAACGGTTGAGGAAGCTTCCTTTGATAAGTACGTCAAGGTATTCATATGCTGCATATAGCACACCAAAAACAAAACGCGTCAGTAGAGATCCCATAGAAATATGTGTGCCCACCGGTCCACCTTTACAGGCACACCCTGGAGGCTCAAACACTAGATATGCTTCTCCTAGCTCGATTTCTGTATGAATCGCTATCGAACCAGTTATCGAAAAGGGGTCCTATCTGAGTCGCACCAATGTAAACTCGGCAATCAGCTCCATCGATACTGAGGATCGCCCAAAAAAAAAAAAAAAAAAAAAAAAAAAAAGGGGTCCAGCGAGTGAAACCTAACAATGGTTGCAGGAAGCAAGTGACTGGAGACATGAGTAAATATGACAACGCCTCCAATCGTCGCAGTACGCAAGATGCAATGAACAAACGCGTTTACACTATTGCCGACAGCTGATAAGAAATGAGAAGAAAAAGGACGAGAGCACGAATCATGCCCTTGAGCTCCTTAGGAACCGCGGGAACATTCTCCAAATTGCCCAGCGCATAGGCGACCTGAAGGGGCTTCGGGCCGGTGACCTCCTCGATCACGGCGCTGGCATTGGCGAGGGCCTGGGCCAGGAGAAGGGTCTTCATGTTGAGAGCCAGCGGGAATACAATAAGTGAAATAGATACACGTTCGGATGTTGATATGAGTACGTGTGTGGATTTAGATCGACGATCTTGGTCGGCGGACCTTGGAATGGGGAGGAGGAGGTGGTGGTGGCCGGTGGAGGATTGTGGCGGGCGGTGTATCTTCTCCTTGTCGTCGTCGTCGTCGTCTACGTCCGGTCTCCTCTGCCTGTGTTGCGCTCTTCTCTGCGCTTCCTGTCGTGCAGGAAATTATTCTTTTTTTTTTTTTTTTTTTTAAAATTTTATTCGAATTTGATCAACCCATTAAACCCGGCAGAAGAAGCTTTCTTCTTCTTCTTCTTCTTCTTCTTCTTTGGGAATAATTTTTGTTTTGTTCCTCCTCCTTTCTTTTCTCCATCCCGCTTTTGGTCGTCACAAGGGCGCATTCCGATTTGGGAACCGGCTTGCTTGACCTCTTAGAAAATTTTGTTCCACCATCCTAACGCCTGTTCTAATATTAAAATGAACTTGACGTACAATGACATGATTCCAATCCATATACAATCTTGTGCCCTCAGTTATCCAAACACAGTATACCACGGACCTTAACTCTAGAGTTGGTCCATGCTGAATCCAAAACTTTAAAAATTCGCATTTCACTTGAGATAATTATCTCAAAAATCTTAAATCTATCGTATGACAGTCACTTAAGTCATAAACTATTTTTTAATTTTTCCTAGTCTTAAACTTTTCTAACGATTTGCCAAATTTAATCCTAGACGTTTCGATGATCTGTCAATTCAGTACTTCCATTTAATATTTATTAGAAATCGCTAACGTGATCTACTTGGTGCTTATTGTCCTATATGACACGGCCAGTACTTACTTAGATAATCTTCCTCTTCTTTTTCTTCTTTTTCGAAACTTTTTATTTTGTTTTTCCAACTCTAGGCCGGTGACCATCACTGTCTGGGTGAGGGCATTGACCCTTGCAAGATCCAAGCAAGGGCCCTCACCGACCCAAAGTTTAAGGAAAAAAGAAAAGAAAAACAAAGAAAAGAAAATTTAAAATTTTTAAAAATTGTCCACGATGACATTAGTTATGTTGTGTTGGATCGCCGCATTATTAATCGTTACAAATTATAATGATATACATTCAACATTAACTTATCCAAAATATGTGTGTAACAAATTATTTGGTTTTATAAAGCACCCGACTCTTTCATTTACAAGTTCGAGTCCCATCTAATTGTAGGAGAAAATTTGTAAAGAGAGTTGAGTTAAATTACAAGACTCGGAGTTGGAAACAAGTCTGATAACCTCATTGTAATTCTGAACGGATAAAGCCAATCTCTTTGATTTGATTAGACTCAAATTAACTAGGCTTGCGGATCTAATTCATGCAATTCATGTTTATCATCACGACACTTGATTCTCACAATGTTATTCACGTTACATAGCCTCAAAAAGTCATGAAGTTACCCCAAAATGTTTCCTTAAAATTGGGTGTAATTATAATGGTGGGGTTTGCGTCAAATAGAATCTAAAATAGTATCCATCAATCTAAAATGTACATGGGTAAGTGTGCGATAAATTCAAAGTCATGAGCTAAAAGTATAATTAGCCCATCATGTATCCTCAAAATTACAATGAAAAGATAAATAATGGTATTTTATTCAACGTAAGTTATGCTAGCTTTTGCAACGAACGAGCGCATCTTTGAATTCTTCTCCCATCCTTATCGAAGGATGTCAAAACCATGTTTCATGTTGAGTGTTTTCTCTCTTCTTGACTTATTTATTTCACGAAGAATGAATAAATTAAAAAATATATTTTCAAAAATAATGGCTTATATTTCTTGGAATAAGTAATAAAAAATGTTTTCATTATCAACAACAATTATGTCTAAATCTTTTGTGAACATTAAAAAGAATTTTATTTTATCTTTTCTTTAAGTATTTATTTGCGTTAAATAAACGTAACCTTAATAGATGGATAAATTAGGCCATTTTTACTTGCTACGATAAAAAGGTCAGCCGACCACAACTGACTTAACAAGTGCGGCTCATAGCCCGAGACAAGTCATTGCATGCCATCCTGAATGATGAGGGACGGGGTGAGAAATCAAGCCACATAATAAACATTAGTATTCCCTATTCTCATTTTAGTTTTATTCCCCATCCCCTTTTAATCTCAGGCAAACGTCACATCCACCTATTGCTCAAGGTCAAAGAGCAAAAGCTGGTTGTAACCGATTACACATCTGGGATTTCTTCTAATAATATATTCTGTGTATTGAGATATGCCATATTCTTTGACGTTATAACAGTACGAATAATAATTATTTTATTGTAAAAATCAATTTTTGACAAAAAAATAAATTTTGTCATTTCTATTCTCTAGATAAATTTTTAAGTAAAAATACATGTTTGATCGTGACGCAAAATTTACATTTCTCGAAATAGAAATTCGTTTGTTAACCACACAAAACTTCTCTCCTGAGCCACAGAAAGCGGTTGATGGTGGTGGCCAGCGGATGAATGACAATTGGTGTGGCAGCAAATGGCAGGCTAGTGGACGACTAGATAGTAGCGAGGGCAAGCAATGAAAATAATTTTTATTTCTCATTTATATTCCATAAATAAAAAAGTATAAAACTTTTACTTCTCATTTTTGTGCCAAGCTTAATTTTGGACTAAAAATTTCTTCTAGAAATAGAAAAAGGAAATTGCATCTCCAAATGGATCTATGTTCCAAACGTATTTTTGGGAGCAGAAAAATAGTTCTGATTAGAAATAAAATAGTTATCGCGTGCGCCCTAAGTTATTCGAGGAAGCATTGAAATGTGATGTATTCGTATTGCCCTATACATAAAGCCATTGGATTTGACAAGATACCTGGCATTGAACACTTTGCTTACCTCTCCTTTATTTTTTATTTGGAGAACTATTTAGATCCTATTCAATTGTCGTCGCGATCACAACTATAATTGAGGGTCAGGCAATACATGTTTTCCAACATTTGTAATGTCACAATAAAATTTTGTCTAAACTCATATGCTAATATAATATAAGATATAGGGCACAATTTCTCTAAATGCTTCCATAGAGAATCGATGAAAGAGCAAGATATGGTGTAATTTCTCTATAAGCACATTCCATTAGAATAATTAAAGAAGGTCCATGTCACGATTAAGTGCCAAAGAGGTTGGGGACTGCAATTTTTGCTCGTTTGATTCACTGATATTTTATTCACACTTTTTACAAACTCGGAAAGGATCGAGGCTTCGTAGGTTTAGTCAAAAACGGAAAAAAGCTTTCGTCCTACAAAGAAAGGGAAGGTGGGGGGGGACCATGCATGCTTTCATAGACGGTGAAGCTGCATGGCTGCTACAGCACAAAGTCTCAGTCCCCGCTCCTTTTGTGACAGGTTTTCATTTGCCGAGCAGACTGCCCCTACCCTATCTAATGCTTTCCCGGCCCCTCGAATTCCAATGGAGGAGAAGTTGTGTATGCGAAGCCCGACGAGCGATCTTAATTCCGGCCTTGCTAGTTCCGATGCCTGCCCGTTCATTAAAGATGTGTCGCCGCTCGACCTTGCACATGGAGATTTCGCAAAAAGAAGTCCAGCTTAGTTTTGTTAATTACACTCAGATCACAAGACTACGTAATGTCGGAAGTTATTAGTACCGGGTGCGAGCATTAAGGTGGATGTCATCCCCCCCCTCTCTCTCTCTCTCTCTCTCTCTCTCTCTCTCCCCATCTTCGGTCTCTCCCTCGACATGAATTAAAGAGGTGAAAGAAACACGACCGAACGAGAGACATTAAGAATGAAACGAAGTTGGCGGTCCTCCTCATTCTCCCTCTTTCCACCAGTATATTTTGCTAGAAATAGATTTCTGTGTCTATTATCTGGACAAGTTTTTAAGTAAAAAAATACGCATTCGATGACGACACCAAATTTCTCTCTCCCGAATGATGGACAGTAATCGAAGGTGACCAGCGGATGGCGACGGGCAATTGCGGATGAAGGATGGTGGGTGGCGGCAAACAGTGGGCGTTGGTAGGTAGATGACCGGGTAGAAGTTAGAATGTTTTTTTGTTCCAAGCCTATTTCTAAATTAAAAATTTATTTTAGAAATACAATAATGAAATTGCATTACCAAACGAATTTATATTTCAAATATATTCTTGAGAATAGAAAAATGATTCTAATCAGAAATAGAATGCTATTCGTGCACGCCCTAAGTTGTTCAAGGAAAAATTGAAATGTGATGTATTTGTATTGCCCTATCCATAAGGTCATTGGATTTGACAAAATATCTTGCATTGAACACTTTACTTACCTCTCTTTTATTTTGTGAACTATTTGGATCTTATTCAATTGTCATCACAATCACAATTGTAATTGACGGTCAAGCAATACATGTCCCCCCTCCCCCTGGACATTTGTCATGTCATGATAAATCTTCATCTTAACTAATATGCTCATATAATATAAGATATACGGCACAATTTCTCCAAATGCTTCCGTAGTGAATCAACGAAGGAGCAAGACAGGGTGTAACTTTTACCCGAGGACGTTTCATTAGAATAATTAGAGACGTTTCATGTCTCGATTGAGTGCCCAAAAAGTTGGGGACTGCAATCATCGCTCGATAGTCCTCCTACTGGACGCTTTGTCCGGGCGGCGGAGCAGGATAGGACAACGTACTCGTCCAGGAGGCGGAGGAGCAGGATAGGACAATGTAGGATGGGTGGAGGACAATATCAAGAGGAGCAGGATCCTCGGAGAAAGGAAAGGGAATAGGCAAAAGGTGTTCTGGGGTTGATCCCTAGGTAAAAACGGCAAGCAATGCCTGTTCTCGTCGATTATCAAATTGATGGCGACCGAGTTCATGTCAGTGCTGTCGGGATCAATGCCACTCCAAATTCCAATTGCAGTGTTTTTTTGTTTGCGCTGCGCGTTGGGCCCACAAAGAAAGGGGAGACATTCTCGGCGACCTTTTTCTATACATTCCGCATTGCGAAGATACCCAAGTGTCAAGTTCGGGAGACACTCACATGGAGGAGCCAAAAATAATAAATTATAATACCGCTTAGGTAGTCTGCATCGGGGGAGATGAAGAAGGTCAGGTCGCTTTAGCCCGCGGCTCCCAGGCGTTGACCAAATCTGGGCGAGGTAGTAATTTTTTCAAGAAATAATGAACACCCCTTAAATTGTATTCTAATTGGCTTTCGTTTGTATCACACGTGTTGAACGATCGGGGTGACTCGGTACAAACAATGGGGAATAAAGGTTGAGCGTGGACTCTTCGAAGATACAATAAAAAATCGGTCATCTTTAATAATTTCCTATCATGGCTTTCTCTTATTAGACCGATTGGGATTGTATATATATTACAAGCCATTATTTCTAGACAATACTCTCGCATCTTCAAAACTCCGTACCTACACATGCAGCATAAATACGAAAATGAGAACCAAGTACACATCCAAAAGCCTGTTTGATAAAACTGAAAAATTAAAAAGTTGAATTTAAGTGCTCATTATCTTAAGTGCCGATGATAAAAATAGAATATTACTTGATAATAGCTGAATATGGAGTATTGAATATAATTTGACTCATAGCAAACATGGAATGATGAATATCATTGGCGGGTTTTAGACTTTTAGCAATGTCATAATCAAGATTTTAATTCTTTTCAAAATGTATATTTTCATCATCGAAGTAGTAACCCCAACTTACTTAGCAAATAAAGAGATTTTTTTTTTCCTTTTAAACTTAATCGAACCCTTTAAATCAAGACTATTTACGGTAGTAACATCCGTGCTTAATTTTATTAAAGTGGTGAATGTATAAATTTTCAACACTTACTGTTGAACATATCAAACAGGCCCGACTCCATAGTTTCAGCCACCTAGTCCAGCATTAGGCACATTACTTTCTCGTTCATTTTAAACTGACCATAACTAGACATCCTCATTCCCAACATAGACGAAGAAAACCAGAAAGGGATTTCAATGATTCGGCAAATTCCCGATTTAGATAAAAACAAAGGCCCAACTCTCGTGAACTTCAAATTGAGAACTATTCAGGGATCTAACTAATCAATTAATTCAGTGGCTATGCCTGGAACTTGCACATTTAGGTATCTGTGCCTTGAGCATAGTCAAAAGAAACTTGTGCCTTGACATATGTGAAATTATAGAGCAACCGATCAAGGAAATAATAGAATCCGGAGATAACTCTATGCTAAACTCACATGTCTGATAGCATCAACCAATGACATAATTAAGGTGGCGAGGCCATTTCCAGGCGCGGCAGCAATACATCGGCCATAGCACGCTTCAGAGGGAACATTAAATATCTAGAAGCAGCATCAAACATTTCCTCTCCCTGAAAATTAGTTCAGGGGTTCCAAAACCACAAAATGGGACCATCTGCATGTAAATCCTTGCTCTAAAATATTTTAACCTGCATGCTAAAACCACCATCAGGGAAATCTTTTTATCAACTCTAGCACAAACAAATATTCAATAAAAAGTTTCGTTCTTTATTATTAAGAAGGTGGAGACAAAACTTGCACGCTAAAACCACAAAATTGGGCTTTTCCCAAAAAACTCCTCCCCGGAGAGGATTTCCACGCGCCATTACACAGAACTCCCCTTCGTTGAGATTTCCACTCGCCATTACACAGAACTCCCATTACACAGAACTCCCCTCCGTTGAGTTTCCACTCGCCATTACACAGAACTCCCCTCCGTTGAGATTTCCACTCGCCATTACACAGAACTCCCATTACACAGAACTCCCCTCCGTTGAGATTTTCACTCGCCAGTACACAGAACTCCCCTCCGTTGAGATTTCCACTCGCCATTACACAGAACTCCCATTACACAGAACTCCCCTCCGTTGAGTTTCCACTCGCCATTACACAGAACTCCCCTCCGTTGAGATTTCCACCCCATTACACAGAACTCCCCTCCGTTGAGATTTTCACTCGCCAGTACACAGAACTCCCCTCCGTTGAGATTTCCACTCGCCATTACACAGAACGTTGAGTTTCCACTCGCCCGTTGAGATTTCCACTCGCCATTACACAAAACTCCCATTACACAGAACTCCCCTCCGTTGAGTTTCCACTCGCCATTACACAAAACTCCCCTCCGTTGAGATTTCCACCCCATTACACAGAACTCCCCTCCGTTGAGATTTTCACTCGCTAGTACACAGAACTCCCCTCCGTTGAGATTTCCACTCGCCATTACACAGAACTCCCATTACACAGAACTCCCCTCCGTTGAGATTTCCACTCGCCATTAGCTTCGGGTTAGCTCATTGTGCCACAGAACTCCCCTCCGTTGAGGATTTCCACTCGCATTAGCTTCGCCACAAGTCGGTTCCTTCTCTCAAAAAGTGCTGCACACAACCCACAAACTTCTCCTGCATCCTCATTTCAACTCACTGCCACCCCTCACTCGCACGAAAAATGTTCGCAACAGGTCAGTTTCTTCTCCTTTTACAGTAAAAATGTAAGCTTGATTTTTGTTTGTATCTGGGTTTGTCCGTGAGGGAAAAAAGTCCACTTGGGATTTGACGACTGACCTTAGTCCGAATCATTGTGGTGGGGAGATGAAGGAGAGGGGCGTAGGCTTCAACGAGCTTACAGCTCTCTTGAGGCTAGTGAGCTCGTGGCAATGCCATATGCAAAAAGGAAGAGACTATAGAATGGCAGAGGCAAATAGAGTTTTTGCGCATTTTCGTTAATCCATGAACAGAACCTCCAACCAAGGCTGGTGGGCTCACGTCCGCTGGCTTGGCGTTCCTGTCGCATGGGCAAAACAGCTCGTGTACACCCGGCATCCCGGGCTTGCTCGGGTCCAGGCCGACGAAGCTAGTGTACGTCCGGCATCCTGCGTCCCTCACCCGGATTGAGTAGGACGCATGGGAAAAACATCTCTTGTGAGGAGCGTCTACAGCCGAGCAGTTTGACTACTGTGCTTGGGTCCGGGTTGGGCTAGAGCCTCACCTAGTCATTCCATGATTAGTTGGTTTAAATTGTTCAATAGGGTTAGCTATTTTATTTTATATACCTTCTCTTTCCCCATTCAAAGTAAGTGTCTATTTTACTTGATGTTCAAAGTAAGAGTTTTTGGGTTGGTGAATATTATCTCTCATTTTCATTAACGGTGTATTATTTTCTCATCAGTTCGAAGAAGTTTGCTGCTGAAAGCCATTCCGAGGCCTCGCCTCGTTAGGAAATGGCCCGCCTCACGTATTCAGCAAGGAGTACGTCCTATTGCCTCTCTCTTCCGGCCTCCCATGGTGTTTTATTCTACCGATAATAAGGACAAGACTAGGGAGGGCCCCTACTACGGGAGGTTGCCTGAAGACGGCATATCCCTTGTCAAGTGGGGCACGTGCCATATATACCTTGTAGGGGTCACACATGGCAAAGAAGTGAGTATTAGCGAAAGTTTTACTGTCTAATATGTGTACTTTTAATTTGTGCCGTAAATATAACGTGGCCTTGGTTGTAGGAATCACGCGAAAGAGTTAGGGAGATGATCGATAAAGTGAAACCCGAGGTATTTTCCTATTCATGCTGCATTTGTAATTTTTTTTTAATGCTTTAGAATGGTGCGGATCTTCTTGCTTTTTGTTGCTTTTGATATTTAATAGGATTCTTTCTGAATCCTTGGCATTGTTGCTATGCTGAGACAGAAATATAATTTCTGGAATGAGGCAATCAACCTTGCTGACTTGCATCATCCAAATATAAAAGATTGCAAGAACTCTTATCATTGAAAGCAAAATTACATCTCATTTTTGGGCTGAAGTTGTTTCAACAGCTTGTTATATTAATAATTGTGTTTTTGTCAGGAATGTGGATTCGTGATCAGAACTAAAGCATGAATTCATGTTTACATGCTTCATGCTGACCATGAATTTTGTTTTGATCAGTGTCCTGTCAACAATCGGAGTCAATGTTTGATTTTTGAATTATTGCCCATTGTACTTTTTTGTTTGTATTAGCACTATCTCATTGTATTTTTGAACTATAACCATGGTGACCTGCTTGGTGCCTCTTATACATTTCTCTTACGTAAACTTGTGAATTGTAATAGGATACTGATGAGAGTTTGTGTTAATGTTGAGCCAAGTGAGGGGCTTATGAGTACACATATTAGTTTAGGATATCTTTGTGGGTGAGCCATCGGCGATATATTGTGATGCTTGAATAATTTTGAGTGTAGATTGTATTTTTGGAGTTGGACAACGATCGTGAGCGTCTACTTAGGAATAAGGAGAGTGAATTCTGTGTGGCAAATGAAGAGGCACAGAAATACAACGGACGCATTATGCTCGGTGATATGCCTACAAAGGTATTGTTTTTTTTTTCTTTCCTTCTTAAAGGTGTTTTTCTCTCAAGTTAGTTCATAAATAATTATTGCTCCTCTCTTCTATATGGATGCCATAGGAACTGCAGCAATTGGTTTACAGCAAAATATCAGAATCGGATATGGAGGATGTGATGCACGTATCATCTACTGAAAAATCGGTGCGATATCTCATTGAAAATGTTTATAATATTTATAGGAAGTAGGTGATATTTATGTTTTTTTCTGCATTGGTAGGATCCTTGGGAGCTTGTTTTGAGACTCGTGAACTATGGCTTTTTCCCTGAAGTGATTGAAACATTTGTTTGCAAGCGTAATGAGTGAGTAGTTTATTTATTTATTTATTTATTTTAAGGTTTGGTGACATAGTTCTGCATCTAATATATTGTGTTGCCTCAGGTATATGGCGGCCAAGTTGAAAGAGGCTGCAACAAATGTTAGTTCCATTGTAGCCGTGGTTGGAAGGGACCATCTTGTTGGTCTTAAGAAGAGAATCGAGTCGGACTAGCACTTGGACCGAACATGAAGGGAGCTGATTGTAGATAATCCTAATGATTGACTCTCTGTTTAGTTGCTCTTATTATCAGATATTTGCTAATTCCAGACAACACTAAACGCCTAATTTATTTTGTAATTTCTAAGACATGTACTGTTTTGGAAAGACATGGCATCAAGTCGATGCAATCGGTCTTCCTCTAACCCCAAAGCTACTGTCGGGCTATGAACTATAGTTGTGTGATTCAATGGTGCATCCTGCGTGGGGGTGATCGCTTGGGATAAAAAGTCAAAACGTGATTCAAGCAAAAAGCCATGAAATCCAGCCCTCTAATTGCCCGCAACTCGCTGAGACTCGGTGTAGAAATTACTTGACAAAATGAGGCTACGGCAACAGGCATATGTACACGCGTAGATATGGATTTTCGTTCAGGCCATTTTTGGACTCATTTGGGGATGGGGAGATTGTCGATAAAGGGCTGGAGCACCTTTTTTCCTCTTCGTTCATTTTACTAGTGTTCCCTTTCTTCAAGAAAGATATCCCCCAAATTAGTCCAACTTTGTTTCCAGCATAAACTGTATATCTCAGAGAGGACGTATTTCTTTGGGTTGGTAAATAGTGCAATACTTCTTCGTGAATCTCCGCTAATTGAATATGGAACATCATGACAACAAATAGGAATGAAATGGCTATAGCTCCTATATGAACTACTGGGAAGATCATAGCGGAGAAGTCGAGACCTAACAAAAGAAGTAACTCTGAAGTGTTGCGAAAGACTGGGATGGGAAACAAAATGGAATGTAATGGATTTTTAGCATGTGCAACCATCAAACCAGAGACCAAAGCAGGGTTCGACAAAACAGAAAGTATCAGTCATATATCTCCACCGAAATCTCTCAAAAAGTAAAGATAGAAAGCTGAGATATGACTGTTTTGTTGTAGATCTTGGAGCCAGTACGGAAGTGTATGCTCTAATACCGCTTTGTCAAACCGTGTTCCGGGGTGAGAGAGATTCAATCTATTTAAAAAATCTGTAATGAATTTCAGAGCCTCCGTCTCTGGAAAGGGTAGCCTTCGAGCTAGGCGCTGCCTTTCTTTATCGGAGGCCAAGAAAATCTCTGGTTACCCGTGCCATCGGCAGGATGGTGCTCCCTGACCTCACTGTTATCGTCTTCAGGATGCTCGATTGCTTGCCCTCTCCTGCTCCTGATGGCTAAGCCATTGATGCTCGACTCATTTCTCCAGGAAGGCCGAGTGATGCAATCAGACACTCCCAGGATCTCCTGTGGGGGATCTCTGCTCGGTGTCGTGGGCAAAAGAGGGGAAAGATTGACCCGCTCTCAGCTTTTGCAGGGTGGCAAGCAAATCTCTCATGGCAGACATAGCCTGAAAAATCTGGTGCATGATGCTAAGGCCGCGGGAATAGGACGAAGCATTTCCTGCATCATTCAGTAAAAAGGGTCTATGAGTTCCAAAATTTTATGCCAGAAATGCCGAATATTTTATTCAGGACATATACAACATTAAATGTCCATTAAAATGGTGCTCAAAATTGCGAAGGGGAGATGAAATCCTCAACTTACCCCCTGAACTGAAGGAGGTTCCTTGAAGTTCTGGCTCCATTGGAAATCAGCAACAGATGCTGTCAAGGCACCATAGTTGCTGGCAGCCTTCATCAGCAATTCTGAAAATTGTTTCCGTCATTTAAACAAGAAATGCCGTTAATATCGAAGTAGAGCTCTCTGGCCCAACTGATAGCGATCCATAAATAACTGCGAAGATGCCATTCAACAGAAACCAGTCACTTTCCCAATTAAAAATCTCAAACAGATTAGCAGGTTAGCTGCATAGCAGATTGCAACAATGTCATCAATCTAAGCTTGGATATCTCCACAAACTGGATTAAGTTTAATCATCTTCTATTATCCAAAGGGATTTTTCCTCTGTTTCTTCTAGCTTTCTCAAAACAACACACGTTCCGAGCAATCCTCCACAGACAAGTCCCATTTCTAATGTACAAGCTGTTGGCACTATCATAATTTTTATTAGTTATTACCATAAGTACAACTCAAAGCAGTGTCCATTTGGCCAAAAAATCTACATCAGATCACTCTGTAGTAACCTCCCCCTTAGAATCGTAGCCATAAGTCCTCCAGCTGGCACCTGGGACTGATCTTTTTTATCATTGCTTTTGAGACCTTCAGAGTCGTGCAGTTCATGCATCTCATTTTCTTGTAATCAATTCACATCGTTCCTTCCTCTGTTTCCTGTTGAGATATTGTACCGTCCACCTCTTCACCTTTCAAGGTTCTTTATTGCATTCTAATCTTTTTCCTAGATTTTGGGTAATGAATCCTTGTTGATGATGTGAGAGAGAGAAAGGGATACAGAACACCATGCCTGCCTTAATCAATTGTCTAACAACAGTCTGGAAGACGCACAAACTAGAATTTCTCTCAGAATTGTTTTGTATGAATGCCACTCCAAAACTGAAAATGCGATGCAATTAGCACTAAAACGTTGGTTCCTTCTTTCAAGGTTGACTATTAGGCTCTAATAGCGGCATATATCAACACTTAGGTATGACGTTTGGAAGGATGACATCTAAATTGAATACTCTCTGGCATACAAGTCAGCTAGCAAATGATAATGTTTCAACAAGACATCCTTCACTGAAATCCACTTCAATCAGAAGAAAATTACTAAACTGATTTTCTGAAGAATTTTTTTCCCTTTTCTCTGTACTTCGAAGCCAATTAGGAGCATTTGTCAGAAAGCCATTGCACTATTAGGTAGTTGCATAACTTCGTTAATATATGCTCTCCGGGCTATTATTCATTAACAAATCAAGTAATGAAAATCAAGAGAAAAAAATATTGAACCGTTTCTTTAAGAAAGTCATATTCGAATCGCTGTTAATTAAGATCAGTGGCCTAAATTACAGACCAACTTACCCATTTAGCCACAAGAAAATTTTCCATCTTGAGAAAACATTCCATCCATGTCAACTTCCTTTTTTGCACACAGGCAATTATTTATGGGTGGCAACACTGCCAAAGTAAAAAGCATAGATGACTTGACTCTACACATACAGGGGAAAGATGTAGTACTGACCTGGTATTCTGCTTCCACTGGCATACAATCAAGGGAATATGGTTGTTGAAGCTGAGCTATGATGCGATCCTAAGAGAAGAACAACAGATTTGTGGCTATAGATCAACATAATAATGATGTCATTTGAAGAATTATAAGAGCAAGGAAAGACCTATATAAGTTTAAACAAAATGATAGATCTTCCAAGACATATACTACCTTCAATTCTTAATTTGTAATAGTCTAACCCTGCACTGCAATTTTATATCGACAAAACTTGATTTTCCATAAACCAGGTGGTAGGTCCCAAGGGTCTGCGTTTTGTAACACTTCGACATCAGACTACAATTAGTTCTACAGGATACGATCAAATTACTCCCTGCAAAGCCTCTACAGTACAGAGAGGTTAGCATAAGAAGCAGCAATTTTGGAGATTTGGAATTGTGTTGAGATTGAGAAGCCCTCAATATATGTCCAGATGATCTTCTTTGACTTACTGACAACTTGAATGTAAATGCACGTTGAACTATTTTTTTCACAAGAACAAAACACACACTCCACTGAAACATCCCATTAACGCCGATGCTGTTATTTCTATGCCAGAAGAGAAGTTAAACACACTCATTTATTCATCTCATGGAACTCAGAAATACATGATGATGTTAAATAAATAAGCACATTATGACTTATATAGTACGTGATGGTTAAATTCAATCATTTGGTAATTTTAATGAAGTTCGTGCAGGAATAGGGAGAAGGACCAAAGATTACCTTATTTTGAATAACATCTTTCAATATTGCTGATATCCTTGCCAAAGTCTCAATCTTCTTCTCCATCTCGCTCACACGTGTCAAGTGTGACACATTTTTATCGTCCTATCCATTTCAAAGTACTGCGTGTCAAATGAGTAAAGCAGGGACTTCAAGACTAAAGAATACAAAGATCGCAATGACACCAGAATTATGCAATTTTTATCACACATTCAACTTAAATTCTACTAATTGGACAGTCCTAACACACCCAGTAATTACTATACATGAATTGATCAAGAGGAGGCATTCAACAAATGTACTGCCATAATGTGTGATATTATTAAGCAACAGATTTAAAAATCAATAACTACACAGCCCCTCACTGCCAAATGATAATTTCCAAGGAAGCATTTCTAAGCTTGTGGTGAGTTTACTCTAATCCATCAATGTTCAACATACAAAACTGGTGACGCACTTTTGCGCACAGTAAAAGAGACCCAGGTAAATTGAAGCAGAAGAATTCACCTTTCTGCCCCGAAACCTGCAGATCTGCAATTTTTCTCTGCACCGCAGTGAGCTCTCTTAGAACCCTTATTAAGTCATCACCCTTTTCACCATTACTCAAGGTCAAGTTTTGGACTTCTTCCTATGAAAACCACACATTGGTTGAGTGATAAGGCATGGTAATCAAAGACAAGTTTATTCAAGCAAAAAAAATAATAATAATACATTTGCATGATGAACCCAAGGCAACAGTTTCACCAGAATACATAAAAAAAAAGGGTGGAGTGCTCAAGTTCAAGGGCACACATCCAATTTTGCAATTAACTAAGGTCACCCAACAAAACAAGAATTTCATGGTCGCGAGCTGAAATTGATGGCAATGCCAGCAAACAGATACAAAATCAATAAGGCCAGATCTTAAACTGTATCGGAGCTGAACCATCAGAAGCACCCTTTGATAGAATGCAACCTGAAAATAAAAGAAAAAAGTCAAGAAATAGCTCAACAAGACCTAGTCACCACTAATGAACAGATATACCAGAACCAGAGGCAGAACCGCGACCTAAGAGTCCCCACAAACAGAGGCTCTTGCTTCTGAGCGAGGAGTTAGATTTCAGCACAATTAGTAAGAAGCAATTCACCTTAAAAAGTCCTCAAATTCCATTCGAATTACAACTGTAGATTGCAAATACAGCTTGTTGATAAGATCAGCTGATTATTTAGTACAGACAAGCGTCACATTGCTCTCTAAGAATGAAGCGGATTTTACACTCTAAGCTAATGCACTTCACAAGAGCGTCCCGCAAAAGCCACTCAAACGCCAGGAAAAGTAACACCAACACCAATTTAAACAGGAAAAGAACTTATCAAGCACGACACATCGGAGAATGAGCACGGCGAATTCATCGATTCGAAAGTGAAGAAGGCGAAACAGAGAGAGAAATGACCCGAGAACGAAGAGCTGACATAGACAAGCCGAGATCGGAGGCGATGGAGAGAGCATCGGACATGCCTCCGATCCGCCGCAGTGGCTTCTTCCTCACCCACGTCGTCGCCTCACTCCCCATCGCAATTGCCACCTCCACCAAACTCCAACTCTCTCTGTGCTCGGACGGCAAAATCAAAGGAGTAGTTTCTGGTGGGCCAGTAAACGCATAAATGACCCATTCCGTATTTGGGCCAACTGACATCTGATCAGCCCGGTCCGCATTTAATGGACCCACAACACATGGAGCCGCTTTCGGTGTTCGACTTCGGATCCTCGTGTGGGGTAACCTCGGCCTTCGCGACTCCCCAAGTAGGCATTAGGCTTTTCGCTCTAATCCTATAAAAATCGCTTTGCATTTCCTTTCTCCTCGTTTCTGAATTCTTGAAAGCGTTAAGACTTATCAATAAAAATATAATTAAATCTTAAAATTTATTATAAAAGTTCAATTGAGTTTTAAAATTTTCAAAAATACAATGAAATTTTAAAATTTGTCAAATTAATCAAATTAAGTCCTTTCGTTAATAACATTTTTTAGAATTTTTAGGACTTGAATACACTTTCATGACATATTTTACTACTCGATTGTACTATTTGAAAGATTTAAAATTCGATTACATTTTCATGACAACTATTAGGACTTAATTGCCAATTTCTAAAGTTTTAGGACTTAATTGTATTTTCGTGATAAGTTGTAGGATTTATTGTACACTTATCCCTTTTGATTAATTCCGATTTGGTGATGACAGTGTTGGCGACGGGTTACGAAGGAGGGCAAATCTAGGTAGGTTTCCTTCCACAAAGCCAAATTAAGAAATTCAACAAGGAAGCAAACTCATATGGATAGAAAGTGTCTAACACTCCAAAATAGTGAGCGGGTTTGGCTCACTCGCCTTCTCTCTCCCCCTTTTCCCATCCACCGATCTAGTCAACCTCCTTTGTGGAGCCTCTCGAGATCGGTGGAGGACCGTGGTAGGTCGACAGCGGTCCAATGACCCCCTTAGCCGTGGGTGATTTGAAAGGGGTCTCTGAGGGCTTTTGTTCCGCTCTTTTTAGTTCACGTGAAAAGCTCGAGCTTTTTTGAAGGTCCGTACGACGTTGCCGGTAGCCGGAAAGGAGAGAGATCTGATTCATTCTTTGGTAAGAACCCGTGGACTTTGATTTCTGTGGTCCATGGAGCCGTTCTTGGCGATCACATTATAGCAAAAAATGAGTTTTTTTTTTGGGGGGGTTGTCTGTGTTTTATCTTAGACTCTTTTATGTGAAAATTTTTCTTTTTGTTTTTATGCAAACTGGAAATAGACCGATATAGGACAAGAAGCCAATGAGGATTTGTGTTTTCTATTGGGATTACCGGCTGAATTTGCATTGATGTCAGTACGCTAGCTAATCTGGGGCTTCACATATAATGATTTTATGCTCTTTTCATTTGTGTTTATTTTAGTTTGCAAGGAAAATTATTACCTAGATATTATATGTTCCACAAAAGTCTCAGAATAATGAAATTTGATTTCTGCTTACAAATGTCAATCTAGAGAAGGGTTGCCAAATTTCAAAGCAATTGGACCGCTACATAAGGATTTAGTTGAAAAGGATTTGCTTTGCATAATATCTAATTTAATTGCATCATTCAAGAAAATGAAATTGAGCGATTCCTTCTTTCTCCAAAACTTTATAAAATAGACAAAATACTATGGACGAATAAGATACATTCTAAATCAATTAATGAAATTTTCAATGGAGTAGTGGGGTTGTGTAGCTATCTCAAAAGCATATTCTCATGTGTTAAATGAAGTCGAGTAACCATTAGCTTCATGTATGTGTGGTCGTGCCTGCTTAGTGCACAAGATGTAATAGGTAACGCACTTGTAGCTCTGTATTTGTTATGGTCATTGTCTATGCATGACTAATGCACATCTGAGACTGCTAATCATTTAAAATTGATGGTATCATCGGCTCTTGTACACCAAATGTTGTCCGTCAAGTATGTAGTTTCACCACTAGACGTGCATAACATTTATAAAGCAAAAAGGCGAACGTGCATGTCTCGGTATAACTAGTCCAGGTAGTGCAGCATTTTACTGATATTCAAAGTAGACTTTGATGCTTCTCCATAATTCTCAAAGGAAATCTGCTACTGTGAATTTTATTTCTTTTGGGTTTATCTTGGCTTCTGGTAAACTTAGAGGTAAGAATTGTTGGTACTTAGACATGTGCGCTCGCATAGTCTTTACTCTCACTTTGCTTGATTGTGAGAAAATTATGTTGAACAGAGAGCTTAAACTTAGCATAGAATTAACCAATTACTTATTAAGCAAATGATAAGATTGGTGAGCAGAATTAGACAATTACTTATTAAGTCGATGATTTGGATAGTTATCAAGGCTGGTAGTTTGGTGCCATGTTTACTTTTGGATTGGCAATAGTATGCATGTCACACGTAGTCAATGTCCGACATAAAATTATGTGGAAAAGGAGGTGGTTAGTGACCAAACATCATATTGGTGTGATGATCCTGAAAATTTTTCTAATCGAGTTAGTTCATGACTTTCTTTTGTGCCTTCATTTCTTTTAGAGATTATCAACCATCGCAATTCACACTCTTTTTTGCCTACAGAAACTGGTGGAAGCAGTGCATTGAAGTTTGGATCGCATAATTTCACTATAATTTCCTGCTAGTAAGGTGATCGACCGTATTTGTTGAGAATGCATTTTTCCTTGTTGGAGAAGTTCTCTTTCATTAGCTTCCAACAAACTTATTAGAACTAAATAGCAGAAATCGTTTGCTTTACTATTGACATCATGGCACTTTTGCCGTCATAGATCCGTCATCATTTTGATGTGACCTGTTTGTATGAATGCTTACTCACTCTTTTACATCACTTCATGAACCGGTTTTCTTAATCTCTTGCATCCCTAGTAAGAAGCACTTGCAATATTTTTAATAACGTCCTTTCTTAACTTTTAATTTATTTAAAGTGATCCTTGAACTTCCGACATATAAGATTCAATTTTATTCTTGAACTTAAATTAATATAAAAATGACATTATATATTTTTATATAATCTAAGGACTAGTTTACATATTTACTAAAAGTTTAGAGAATACATTGAATAAATTAAAAATTAGAAAATAACATTTGACATTAAGTTAAAATTCAAGAACCATATTGAACAAAGTTGAATGTGTTCTAAGAATTTATAGAACACATTCAACTTTGTTCCAAAGACCATTTGTGTCATTGTTCCAAAAGAAAATAAGAGTTTGGATGACATCATATAGTGAAATTTCCATACCATCACAACAATATTAATTACCATCTTTAAAACAATACTAAAATTAAGAAATAAAACTAACCGGTACACGTATATTCCACAGACAGAGATATGAATCAAGGGACACTAAGACATCGAACAGAAGAACATAGATGTACAAGCACTATGACCCGAACGCGCTACAATGCCAGGTCCCCATAAGTCAATACTGCTTTGGCATTGCCTTCAATTCGTGTCCGAGAGACATAAACACAATTGCCTTGACACCCAATAAGAGAGGAAACGACCTTACTGCCTATAGCTGTGCTCGCAATAAGAATGAAATTGCTTGCTTAGCTTACAACTTTCGGCCCAATGATCTTACAGACCACAATCTATTTACTAACCATGCCATAATAGGCACCCACTACTAGACACACCGTCTTCGTATTCCTCATTATGTCTCCGTTGCCCATTCATTGAGCAAGTCTTGTCACTATTCGTAATCTTGGAAATCCTCCTCTGAATACCACTTGCTCTAATTGGAAACTTCAACCAGAATTCTCCTATAATATTCTCCCTTCCAAATCTTTTCCCATTACAATCAATCGATTCTGCAGCAGTAGAGTCATCAAACATAGGAACACGACCTTCGACTTCTAGATGAGAAAACAAGTGCTGTGAACAAACTCATAACAGTCTATTGACGCCTCATGCTCAGGTGTGATGCGTAACAATCTACCTTAGATACCATAAACCTTATAAGCTGTTAAGAAAATTACATGTGCCACAGATAAAAATTACCAAAATAAGATTGATTATACGCAATTTCCAATGTGTCGCATCCATGTAAATTATGTTGTCACATGTAAATCAGTCCTCGAAGGTTATCCAACAGAATTGTTTCATGTTTCATTTCTTCTATCCAAAGTAGATACTAGATAGGATGGCCAACCCAGCAACAGCGACACCCAAAGACGAGAGCACTCTTAACGGCAGAAACAGCCAGTCTTTTCAAAAAAACTTCAAGACCATCCATTCCCTAACAAAAGCGACAAAACAAGTTAACATAAACATCAGATGCAGAAAAATAAAAGAGATGATGACACGATTAAGCATTCATAAACCATCAGTAATTGAAACAAACTGACACATGCAACGTGGAATGACTTCTCTCCGATGGTCCGCTGTACCACATGGAAGAAACACTCGCAATATTTTCAGCAACATCTAACCCAATAAATCTGACCTCTCGGAGATGCATTGCCCACGTCCTTGGAGTGTAACCTGTGGCAGTCATAGAGCAAAGTCATATTAGAGAAGAGAGAAGCAATGGAATTTAAAGAGCAGGAACTAAGGTAAACCGACAAATAAAGCTTTGTATATCTAGAGCATCTAGCGACTTCAGGGTAAATCAGGTAGAAATCAAATATGGTAATCATCCATGAAGATTCACAATGTCCATATCAACTACTAAAAATGCAACAACAGAAGTTAGTTGAATTGACTTTTGGATTCTTAGCCATCATCTAGCGTTGAAATCGACATGGTTGGCCTTCCTAATGAAGTAGTCTCTGCTGCTCAAGAGGATATAGTGATGCATTTCCTCGGAATAAATGCATGGAGAATGAATTGCACCCATTACTATTAGATACTACACACCTCACATTGACTTCAGAGTATCAACCGTTGAAGCTGATAAATTTAAAAGAATAATAAACGCTCTCTATGGCCATCACTTGGAAGAAAAGAACGCCTTGGAGAAGGAAGGGAAAAAAGGCAATACTTGTAGGGGGCAATCGCCTAGTATTAAAAAAATAATAAAAAATCAACCAGTATAACCTTGCTGCCATGCTTCACTGCTTCTTCATATGCTACACGAAAATCACGTCCAGGATAGAACTCAAGCTTATTAGCAAACTAATAAATAACATAAGTGAGATCCAGAAGGATATATGCGAGTTAAATTGACTTTTGGAATCTTAGCTTTCCTCTAGTGTAGGAAATCGCCATAGTTGGCCTTCATAATGAATTGGTTATCCTCTGCTGCTCAAAAGGGCATTGTGCCACATTTCCATGGAAATAAATGCATGGAGAATGAATTACCCCCTAACTATTACATAGTAAGCATCTCTCACGTTGATTTATGAGTATCAATAGTTCAAGCTGATAACTTAAAACGGCAACAGAACACCTAAAAGAAGGAAGGGAAAAGAAGGCAATACTTGTTCTGGGCGATCGCCGCGTATAACCTTGCCACCATACTTCATTGCTTCTTCACACGCTACGGCAAAGCTAAGTCCGTGGGAGACCTCAAGCTTATTAACAACCTAATAAATAACAAAAGTGAGATCCAAAAGGTTATATGTTGAGTCCAGTTAAAAGAGATGCAAAAGGATGTAGCAAACAGACTAATGCTGACATAAAATTTGGTCTAAACCGGACACCTCATAGGTTACAGCGATCAAAGTTAAAAACAGATCGCAGAAAAACATGCCTTGGCACATGACCGGTCACAAAGGATACCGGTTGGATCTACAATTAGAATCCACCCACAGATGGAGATGAAATCAGATTGACCTTTAGATTTTTATCAAATGATACAGATAAAAAGAGCTTCTGATGTACACTGAAGACATTCACTTCCACAAAATTTGCCACAAAATATATGTCAAAATAATCTTCTCCCCAGGTATAATACTCGATATTCTGGTGCTTCTTCAGAAGGAAATCCGACAAGATGTGAATTAGAATTATAGTATTAAGGTAGAAAATCTATGGGATAAAAAGGTAAGATATTGTGAAGGCAGTTCTAGAGTCAAAACAAAACAAGCACCACACAACCTATTAAAAACTATCATCGTCCACCAATTTGTCAATGCGTGAGTGTCACCAAACCTTTTGCTTGGGGGAGGAACACTAAGCCTATGAAGCCTCCCATGCAGGTTTGCAGAATAAATTTTTGTAAGGAAAAAAGCCCAAGGACTGCAATAAACATTCATATAAGACACACCTTCCAATCCCGCCCCAGGTCATGTGATTTAAGCGGAAACTCATCAGAAGGGCTACGCATAGCTACCACCTGCACTCAAACGGGAACCCCAATCAAGGAAAACAAGGTCGTTCTGAAGCATAAAACAATGCACAATGCAAGCGAAACCCCCACAATATGATCCATCTTAAATTAACATGAACAGAAAAACACTTGTGGTCTAACATGAGTCACCACGGCTTCTACTTCTACTTCTCGGCAAGATTGTTGCAACCAAAGCCATATCATTACATTTATGGCACAAACATTAAACGTGGCCAGATCATACCCTGATAAAATAGGGTCCATGAATCCGATTCTCTTCACTGCCAAATTTTGTGTGTAGCCAAACAAATCATCAAGCCCAAATGCAAGAACTCAATTTTCGCATTCTCATTTCCATTTTCATTTTTCTCTCCCAAACAGTCATCAAAATTCATTCCAAATCCAAAATTTAGAACTCGAACCTTCACAACACTCACTTGAGACCGATGTTTCGTTCAAAGCACATAGGCCTGGCATGAGCCGCCCTTGCGCATGCCCTTGCGCACGCATGTGACCACCACACTACTAGGTAGTTCCTCGGGTAACGTCCTGCTATAACTTATAACTGAATGTTAAAGTGATCTAAATTTCAAAATGTAAAAAATGGAAAGCAAGGCAATCTTTGACTCTGGTGTCATCCTCAACAGATGGAAGATATCTATTCCACGGAACCTTAAAAAATTAAAGAAAATACTCACCGACCTCGCTCATGAAGAATTGTCTCCACTTCCTTGCTCATTTCTTGATAAAAGCGGTCCAACTCCTCCTGAAGCGTCACTGGCTCACGAAAATTTGCCTACATTTCCTTGATCTTTTGTTGAAGAGGATAGTCCCGCGAAGCTCTCGAATATGCGTTAATCATATGTATCATGATATCTAATCCATCCAATCTCATCGCTTGAAGGTCACGGCATAGCACATATGATGCAGCATAGGGGATATCCTAGAGAGAAGCAATGGAATTTAAGTAAACAGATAAATAATGCTTTGTATAACTGGAGCATCTAATAACTGCAATGAAGCATCTAAAAACTGCAATTCAACATCAGGACTAGGGGTAATCCAGATAGAAGTCAACTATGGCAATCATCAATGAAGATTCACAATGTCCATAAAAGTCGATCAACTCACAATTCAAGATCCTCTAGCGTAGGTAATGGACATGGTTTGCCTTTAGAATGAAGCGGTATTGCTCAAAAGGATATTGTTATGTATTTCCTTGGAAATATATGCATGGAGAATGAATTACGCCCATTACATAATAAGCACCTCACAGTAACAATCCGATAAACTAGAAAGCAACGTCGGTTCTTCTACTTCTACTTCATTGTTATTTACTTATTTTTTATTATTAACTTTCCCTCTCAGCAACAGAACACCTTAAAGAAGAAAAGGAAAAGAAGCCGATACTTGTAGTCAGTAAGGATACTTCTTTTCTTCATCTGCTATATGAAAGTAACGTTCAGGAGAGACCTCAAGCTTGTTAGCAAGCTAATAAATAATGACAGAAGTGAGATCCAGAGGATATACGCGAGTTAAATTGACTTTTGGATTCTTGGCCATCATAGAAATGCTTGCGAGTGTCGCCAAACTTTTTGCTTGGGAGGAACACTGAGCCAAAGTAGCCTCCCATGCAGATTTGTGAGATAAATTTGTAAAGAAACACGTCAAAGGACTACGATGAACAGATAAACACACCTTTGGATTCCGCTTCAGCGATTCAAGGGTACCCACCCAAACTTTATTAAACTTCCACAAGGAACAAAGGTCGTTCTATAGCCTAAAACAATGCACAATGCAAGTGAAACCCCAACGACATGATCCAACCTCAAACAGCATTGAATAGAAAAACGCCTGATGTTCTTCCAAGTTTGAATTTTTCTAGAATACTATTTTCTTGAATATTAGTCATAAAAGTTTTTGAATTGCCTAGTATTCCCACCAATTAGCAATCCAAAATTCAAAGACTTTCATTAAATGAGAGATCCCACCAGGGGAAAAATACTATAGATGTAAGATATAGAAATAGAAGAGGAAGAAAAGCTTTCATCTTGCCACCACATAGGTGTTGAATCTATGTGAACTACTATTTATAATAACCTTAGAGGCATCGGACCTATGAATCTATTTCCCTGCTCTCTTTCACCTTTGTGGCCAACAAAGGTGCGCAAATAAAAAAACTCAATTTTCCAAGTCTAGTTCCCATCATTTTCCTCCCCCAAACAATCGAATTCATTCAAAATCCTAACAGCTTCCACTTTGAGAGATAGCGGGGAAGAGAATCCTCGAGATACAATTTGACGTGGAGCGCAAGGTGACTTTACTTTTGGCGAAATCCCAAATAAAGATGTGAGGTCGGTTTAAATTTTAGAGTATCACGTCACCCACCAGCTCATCGTGGATGTTTCCATCATTTAATTTTTCTTTATCTTCTTCTTTTTATGTTACTCTTTTTCCAAAAAAAATTGAAAAAAGAATCGCCAGCTGAGGCGCTGGAATCACCTCCACCAACTCTCTGTGCCTGATAATTTGAACCGAAATTAAAAGAGTACTTTCTGATTTGCCAGATGCTGAAATGACCCATTCCACATTTGGGCCCACTAACATCCAACGAGCCTGGCCCATATTTAAAATGAGCCTACAACACATGGAGCTGACCCATTTCATGTTTGGGCCCACTAACATCCAACGAGCCTGGCCCATATTTAATAAGGATATGGGCCTACAACACATGGAGCTGCTTTCCGAGTCCGACTTCGGATACTTGAAGTGGAGGCTAACCTCGGCCTTCACGCTCGCCGAAATAGACATTAGGGTTTTCACTCACGAAAGATAACGTTCTCATCTCATTGGGAACATTTTTGTTATTTACTTCCCTTTTTTTTCTTTAGATTTTCTTTCTATAAAAAAACAAACTAAAATGAAAAAATAAGTAAATTAAAACTTCAAAAAAAATGAAAACATAAATAATTAGAAAAAGGAGAGGTCTGGGGGTGATTTTTTTTTATTTTGCTTTAATTTTTCTTTCCATAAAAAACAAAACTCAAACACATAAATAATTGTTGCCGCGATGGCCAACGATAATTGTTGCCACGATGGCCAGCGATGGGGCAATAACCACATGCAATTGTCACAGGCCAGGCCGATTGTTCGACTTAGGTAATTTAGCTCTGAACGAGATAATGGAACTTAAATTGCTAAATAATTAGATAGATATAAATGAGGGGAAGCGCACCCCTTTTTATACTTGAGGCTATCGGATTATAACCATTGATCGAGTTTCGATCCGACAGATGAAATCGTACTGTCCAATTTACCACCTATTGGCATTTATGCCGAAAATATTCTAGACCACAGTACAATTACAGTATCGACCATCTCTAAGAATGTTGCGGAAGCACCTAGAGCCTTCCAGGGGCATTTTGGTCGTTCTTCCTTGATCATAAACGTTTCATTAATCACGAAAACCCCGGATCCAAGACACGTGAAAAATTTTCCAAATCTTTGCTTGTATTTTTTTTCTCTTTTTCGATTTTTTTTGGAAAGAGAATAACATAGAAAGGAAAAAATATAGGTTGCCTTGCTTTCCTGTAACAACAGAATCCGATTCGCTGCTGTGAGAATTTTCTGAAGTTTCCAATTTCATACTGCCCTTCCCTACTCCACTCTCTGCATTAACATTTTGATTCCTGTTTTCTCGGGACTTCATCTGCACCTTTTAATGTGCTTCGCTCATTTGGAGTATTCATTCCCTCTCCAGTATCAGATTTTCGCTCATCTTCGAGACCATCAATATTTGCTCTATGGTTCTATCCCATTCTCTTCACTGGCAACTTGTCCTTGCTCTTGATGTTCATATGAGCGATCTCCCTTCCCCTGCAACTTCTCCATCTCTGTCACTTCCACCTTCTCGGCAGAACCCAGTTGGTCTTTAGAACCCTCGTCAGATCTTGATGCAACTTCGCCATCCAGGACTTCATTTTTGCTCTCGATCGAGGAAGTCCTGTTCGACTCGCGTTCTAGCTCGCCCTTTACTTCGGCACCTACATTGCTCGTTTCATCCTTCTGCACCTCGCCTGCTTGCATAATGGTACTCCCAGGCAGACTCGACGGGTCATTGGAGCTCGCTGAGCTGATATTTGCCTGTTTCTCGAGACGCTGCTTCAAATCCTCAATTTCTGCTTCCTTCATCTTCAAGATTTCTCTCAGAGAGACTTCCTCAGGATCATTTCGGCTCGCCTCCATATTTTTTTTCAAGCATTATTTTGAGTTCGTTGTCCTTCTCTTGGAGGGTCGACTCCATTGCGCGCATCTCATCCTTCAGTGAGCCAACTGTAGACTGCATCTCGAGGATTTACTGTTGAAAACATGGCTCTTTTGCTGTCATAGATTCATCATCATTTTGATGCGACCTATTTGTATGAATGCTTACTCACTCTTTTACATCACATCATAAACCAATCTTCTTAATTTCTCGCATCCTTAATAAATTCAAGAAGCACGCGCAATATTTTTAGTAACGTCATTTCTCAACTTTTCGATCATTGTACTTCTGACATATAATATTCAATTTTATTCTTGAATTTAAATTAATATAAAAATACTATTCTATATTTTTATATAATCCAATGACTAATACATATTTACCAAAAATTTAGGGACTACAAATGACATTTGACATTAAGTTAAAATTCAAAAACCATATTATACAAATTAAAAATTTATGTAACACATTGAACTTTGTGCCAAAGACCATTTGTGTCATTGTTCCAAAAGAAAATAAGGGTTTGGATGACATCATATAGTGAAATTTCCATATCATCACTACAATATTAATTACCATCTTTAAAACAATACTACAGTTAAGAAATAAAACTAACTAGTACTCATATATTCCACAGACAAAGACATCAGTCAAAGGATACTCAGACATCGAACAGAAGAACATAGAAGTACAAGCACTATGACTCGAACGCATTACAATGCCAAGTCCCCATTAGTCAATACTGCTTTGACACTGCCTTCAATTCGTGTCCGAGAGACATAAGCACAATTGCCTTGACACCCAATAGGAGAAGAAACGACTTCGCTGCCTATAGCTGTGCTTACAGCTTGCTTAGCTTACAGCTTCCGACCCGATGATCTTACAGACCACAATCTATTTACTAGTATTGATCCACCATGCCATACCGTCTTCTTATCCCTCATTATGCCTCCGTTGCCCATTCATTCAGCAAGTCTAGTCTCTATTCCTAATCTTGGAAATCCTCCTTTGAATACCACTAGCTCTAATTGGGAACTTCAACTAGAATTCTCCCATAATATTCTCCCTTCCAAATCTTTTCCCATCACAATTAATCGATTCTGCAACAGCAGAGTCATCAAACATAGGAACACAACCTTCGACTTCTAGATGAGAAAACAAGTGCTGTGAACAAACTCATAACAGTCAATTGACGCCTCATGCTCAGGTGTGACGCGTAACAATCTACCATAGATACCAGAAACCTTATAAGCTATTAAGAAAATTACATGTGCCACGGATAAAAATCACTAAATAAGATTTTGATTATACGCAATTTCTATTGTGTCGCATCCATGTAAATAATGTTGTCAGCTGTAAATCAGTCCTTGAAGGTTATCCAACAGAATTGTTTCACATTTCATTTCTTCTATCCAAAGTAGATACTAGATAGGATGGCCAACCCAGCAACAGCGACACCCAAAGACGAGAGCACTCTAACGGTGGAAACAGCCAGTCTTTTCAAAGGAACTTCAAGACCGTCCATTCACTAACAAAAGCAACAAAACAAGTTAACATAAACATCAGATGAAGAAAAATATAAGATGATGACACGATTAAGCATTCATAAACCATCAGTAATTGATACAAACTGACACATGCAATGTGGAATGACTTCTCTCTGATGGTCCACTATACCACATGGAAGAAACACTCACAATATTTTCAGCAACATCTAACCCAATAAATCTTACCTCTCGGAGATGCATTGCCCACGTCCTTGGAGTGTAACCTGTGGCAGTCATACAGCAAAGTCATATTAGAGAAGAGAGAAGCAATGGAATTTAAACAGCAGGAACTAAGGTAAACCGACAAATAAAGCTTTGTATATCTAGAGCATCTAGCAACTTCAGGGTAAATCAGGTAGAAATCAAATATGGTAATCATCCATGGAGATTCACAATGTCCATATCAACTACTAAAAATGCAACAACAACAGTCAGTTGAATTGACTTTTGGATTCTTAGCCATCCGCTAGCGTTGAAATCGACATGGTTGGCCTTCCTAATGAAGTAGTCTCTGCTGCTCAACAGGATATAGTGATGCATTTCCTCAGAATAAATGCATGGAGAATGAATTGCACCCATTACTATTAGATACTACACACCTCACATTGATTTCAGAGTATCAATCATTGAAGCTGATAAATTTAAAAGAATCATAAACACTCTCTATGGCCATCACTTGGAAGAAAAGAACGCCTTGGAGAAGGAAGGGAAAAAAGGCAATACTTGTAGTGGGCAATCGCCTAGTATTAAAAAATAATAAAAAATCAACCAGTATAACCTTGCTGCCATACTTCATTGCTTCTTCATATGCTACACGAAAATCACGTCCGGGATAGACCTCAAGCTTATTAGCAAACTAATAAATAACATAAGTGAGATCCAGAAGGATATATGCGAGTTAAATTGACTTTTGGATTCTTAGCTTTCCTTTGGTGTAGGATATCACCATAGTTGGCCTTCAGAATGAATTGGTTATGCTCTGCTGCTCAAAAGGGCATTGTGCTACATTTCCATGGAAATAAATGCATGGAGAATGAATTACCCCCAAACTATTACATAGTAAGCATTTGATTTATGAGTATCAATCGTTCAAGCTGATAAACTAGAATGTATCGAGACTTTCACTACAGCAATCAGTTAAAACAGCAACAGAATACCTAAAAGAAGGAAGGGAAAAGAAGGCAATACTTGTTCTGGGCGATCACTGCATCTAACCTTGCCACCATACTTCATTGCTTCTTCACACGCTACAGCAAAGCTACGTCCATGCGAGACCTCAAGCTTATTAACAACCTAATAAATAACAAAAGTGAGATCCAAAAGGATATATGTGGAGTCCAGTTAAAAGAGATGCAAAAGGATGTAGCAAACAGACTAATGCTGACACAAAATAGAGATGCAAAAGGATGTAGCAAACAGACTAATGCTGAAATAAAATTTGGTCTAAACCAGACACCTCATAGGTTACAGCGATCAAAGTTAAAAATCGCAGAAAAACATGCCTTGGCAAGGATACTGGTTGGATCTACCATTAGAATCCACCCACAGATGGAGATGAAATCAGATTGATCCTTTAGATTTTTATCAAATAATACAGATCAAAAGAGCTTTTGATGTACACTGAAGACATTCACTTCCATAAAAAATTTGCCAACAAATATATATCAAAATACTCTTCTCCCCCAGTATAATACTTGATATTCTGGTGCTTCTTCAGAAGGAAATTGGACAAAATGTGAATTAGAATTACAGTATTAAGGTAGAAAATCTATGGGATAAAAAGGTAAGATATTGTGAAGGCAGTTCTAGAGTCAAAACAAAACAAGTACCACAAAACCTATTAGAAACTATCATCGTCCACCAATTCGTCAATGCGTGTGAGTGTCACCAAACCTTTTGCTTGGGGGAGGAACACTGAGACTATGAAGCCTCCCATGCAGGTTTGCAGAATAAACTTTTGTAAGGAAAAAAGCCCAAGGACTGCAATAAACATTCATATAAGACACACCTTCCAATCCCGCCCCAGGTCATGTGATTTAAGCGGAAACTCATCAGAAGGGCTACGCATAGCTACCACCTGCACTCAAACGGGAACCCCAATCAAGGAAAACAAGGTCGTTCTGAAGCATAAAGCAATGCACAATGCAAGCGAAACCCCCACAATATGATCCATCTTAAATTAACATGAACAGAAAAACACCTGTGGTCTCACATAAGTCACCACGGCTTCTACTTCTACTTCTCGGCAAGATTGCTGCAACCAAAGCCATATCATTACATTTATGGCACAAACATTAAACGTGGCCAGATCATACCTTGATAAAATAGAGTCCATGAACCCGATTCTCTTCACTGCCAAATTTTGTGTGCAGCCAAACAAAACATCAAGCCCAAATGCAAGAACTCAATTTTCCCACTCTCATTTCCATTTCCCTTCATTTTTCTCTCCCAAACAGTCATCAAAATTCATTCCAAATCCAAAATTTAGAACTCAAACTTCACAACACTCACTTGAGACCGATGTTTCGTTCGGAACACGTAGGCCTGGCATGAGCCGCCCTTGCGCATGCATGTGACCACCACACTTTTAGGTAGTTCCTCGGGTAACGTCCTGCTATAACCGAATGTTAAAAGTAATCAAAATTTCAAAATGGAAAGCAAGGCAGACTTTGATTCTGGTGTCATCCTCAACAGATGGCATATCTATTCCATGGAACCTTAAAAAATAAAGAAAATACCACCGATCTCGCTCATGAAGAATTGTCTCCACTTCCTTGCTCATTTCTTGATAAAAGCGGTCCAACTCCTCCTGAAGTGTCACTGGCTCACGAAAATTTGCCTGAATTTCCTGGATCTTTTCTTGAAGAGGATGGCGCCGTGGAGAACACGAACATAAGTTAATGGCATTTATAATGAGATCTAATCCATCCAATCTCATTTGGCGTAGTTCATATGGCATGGCATAGGGGATATCCTAGAGAAAAGCATTTCCATTAAAGAGCACAAACTAAAGTAAACAGCTAATAATACTTTGTATAACTGGAGCATCTTATGACTGCAATGAAGCATCTAAAAACTGCAATTCAAGATCGTGACTAAGGGTAATCCAGATAGAAGTCAAATATGGCAATCATCTATGAAGATTCACAATGTCCATAAAAGTCAATCAACTACAAAAAATGCAACAACTTAAGTGAGATCCTCTAGCGTAGGTAATGGACACGGTTGGCCTTAAGAACGAAGTGGTCTCTATTGCTCAAAAGGATATTGTTATGCATTTCCTTGGAAATATATGCATAGAGAATGAATTACACCCCTAACTATTACATAATAAGCACCTCCAGTATCAATCCGATAAACTAGAAAGCAACATCGGTTCTTCTACTTCTACTTCATTGTTATTTAATTATTTTTTTATTATTTTTCCCTCTCAGCAACAGAACACCTTAAAGAAGAAAAGGAAAAGAGCCCATACTTGTAGTCAGTAAGGATGCTTCCTTTCTTCATCTGCTATATGAAAGTCACGTTAAATAATGACAGAAGTGAGATCCAGAGGATATACGCGAATTAAATTGACTTTTGGATTCTTGGCGCCGCCAAACTTTTTGCTTGGGGAGGAACACTGAGCCACTGAAGCCTCCCATAGGGTTGTGAGATAAATTTGTAAAGAAACAAGTCAAGGACTACTATGAACAGATAAACACACCTTTGGATTCCACTTCGGTGATTCAAGGGTACCCACCCAACTTTATTAAACTTCCACAAGGAACAAAGGTCGTTCTATAGCCTAAAACAATGCACAATGCAAGCGAAACCCCCATGACATGATCCATCCTCAATCAGCATTGAATAGAAAAACACCTGTAACTGGCTCAACGTACGGCACATTCGCTGAATGGAGTTCTTCCGAGTTTATACGAATTTTTCTAAAATACTGTTTGGACTGCCTAGTATTCCACCAATTTGCAATCCAAAATACAAAGACTTTCATTAACTGAGAGATCCCCATTTTACTATGTAAGATATAGAAAATGAAGAAAAGCTTTCATCTTGCACCATTTTTTATCTTTGAATTGTTAATGAACCCACTTCATAGCTGTTGAATCTATGTGAACTACTGTGAATCTATTTCCCTGTTTGTATTTGATTCTCTCACTTTTGTGGCCAACAAAACAGTTCATCAAGTGCAAATAAAAAAACACTCAGTCTAGTCTCCATATTTTCTTCTCCCAAAAAATCGAATTTATTCAAAATCAACGATCTCTAGTTCCCATATTTTCCTCTCCCAAACAATCGAATTCATTCAAAATCAAAACTTTGGAACTCGATCCTTCACAACACTCACCCGGATAGTCACCGGATGTCTGCATCTCTCGCCGCCGTCGCCGTTGCTCTCTCTCAGGCTCTGCACATTAGGGTTTGGATCCTCCTTTGCGGAATTAGGGTTGGTCTCGGGCGCATGAGAGTAGTAAGCGATGAAGGGGAGCCCAATGGCGAAGGACCGAGGAGTAAATTTGGCATTTTGGTGGAAGTGAGAAACGGGTAGGAGGTTCTGGCAGTAGACGAAGAGAGGAGAGAGAGGGCGCAGCGGAGAAAGCGAGCTGAGTGGAGCGGCGCGAGTGGGCGAGCCGGCCCATTCACGAAAGACTCTGAATTTCTGTATTTCTTGCTTGATCCTCCAGCCATGGAAAGGTTTTCGCAACATAGCCGAACGAGGACACTGCAGATGACTCGAGAAGAGGATAAGAGCAGATTCGAGGAGGAAGAGAGGGAGAGCCCGAGATCAGCGAAGACAGAATCCTAGCTTACACTTTGAGAAAGATAGCGGGGGAGAGAATCTTGAGATAGAATCCTAACAACTTCCACTTTGAGAGAGATAGGGGGGAGAGAATCCTTGAGATACGATTTGACGTGGAGCCCAAGGTGACTTTAATTTTGGCGAAATCCCAATAAAGATTTGAAGTCGGTTTAAATTTTAAAGTATCGCGTCACCCACCAGCTCATCGTGGATATTTCCATCATTTAATTTTTCTTTATCTTCTCTTTTTTATGTTAATCTCTTACCAAAAAAAAATTGAAAAAAGAATCGCCAGCTGAGGTGCTGGAAACACCTCCACCAACTCTCTCTATCTGCTGAACAGCAATTTGAATTGAAATCAAAGTAGTAATTTTTGGTGGGCCAGTAATGCCGAAATGACCCATTCCATATCTAGGCTCACTAACATCCAACGAGCCTGGCCCATATTTAATATGAGCCTACAACACATGGAGCTGCTTTCCCCACCCATTCCATATTTGGGCCCACTAACATCCAACGAGCCTGGCCCATATTTAATATGCGCCTACAACACATGGAGCTGCTTTCCGAGTCCGACTTCGGATCCTCGAAGTGGGGGCTTAACCTCGGCCTTCACGGTTGCCGAACTAGGCATTAGGGTTTGAAAATTCCTATAAAAACTTAATACAAGAAAGATAACGTTCTCATAACATTTTTGTTATTTACTTTCCTTTTTTTTTCTTTAGATTTTCTTTCCATAAAAAACAAACTCAAATGAAAAAATAAGTAAATTAAAACTTCAAAAAAAATGAAAACATAAATAATTAGAAAAAGGAGAGGGTTGGGTTGATTTTTTTTTTCTTTAATTTTTCTTTCCATAAAAAACAAACCAAACACATAAATAATTGTTGCCACGATGGCCAGCGACGGGGCAATAACCACTTGTCAAGCCGAGCCAATCGTTTGACTTAAGCAAATTAGCTCTAAATGAGAGAATAGAATTTAAATTACTAAATGGTTGGATGGATATAAATGAAGGAAATGGCACCCTTTTTATATTTGAGGCTATCGGATTACCATCATTAATAGAGTTTTTCCAGTGAACGAGATCGTTACGCCCAACTTACCACCTACCAACATTTATGTCGAGAATGTTCTAAACCACAGCACAATTACAGTATCGCCCATCCCTAGAAATGTTCAGGACGGAAGCATTTGGACCCTTCCAGGAACATTTTGGTCATTCTTCCTTAATCATCAATGCTTCATTAATCACGAAAACCTCGGATCCGTGACATGTGAAAGAATTTCCAACTCTCTGTGTGTAATTTTTTTTCTCTTTTTCGATTTTTTTGGAAAGAGAATAACATAGAAAGGAAAAAACATAGGTTGCCTTGCTTTCCTGTAACAACAGAATCTGATTCGCTGCTGTGAGAATTTTCTGAAGCTTCCAACTTCATACTGCCCTTCCCTACTCCGCTCTCTCCAAGACTTTCCTTCACATTGATGGTCTCTGCATTACCATTTTGATTCCTGTTTCTCGGGACTTCATCTGCACCTTTTGATGTGCTTCTCTCATTTGGAGTATTCATTCCCTCTCCAGTATAAGATTTTCGCTCATCTTCGAAACCATCAATATTTGCTCTACGGTTCTCTATCCCATTCTCTTCACTGGCAACTTGTCCTTGCTCTTGATGTTCATCTGAGCGATCTCCCTTCCCCTGCAACTTCTCCATCTCTGTCACTTCCACCTTCTCGGCAGAACCCAGTTGGTCTTTAGAACCCTCGTCAGATCTTGATGCAACTTCGCCATCCAGGACTTCATTTTTGCTCTCGATCGAGGAAGTCCCGTTCAACTCGCGTTCTAGCTCGCCCTTTACTTCGGCACCTACATTGCTCGTTTCATCCTTCTGCACCTCGCCTGCTTGCATAACGGTATTCCCAGGCAGACTCAACGGGTCATTGGAGCTCGCTGAGCTGATATTGGCCTGTTTCTCGAGACGCTGCTTCAAATCCTCAATTTCTGCTTCCTTCATCTTCGAGATTTCTCTCAGAGAGACTTCCTCAGGATCTTTTCGGCTTGCCTCCATATTTTTTTTCACGCAGCATTTTGAGTTCGTTGTCCTTTTCTTGGAGCGCCGACTCCATTGCGCGCATCTCATCCTTCAGCGAGCCGACTGTAGACTGCATCTCGAGCCGACTGTAAACTGCATCTCGAGGACCGCACTATCCAGCTCCATCTTTTGCGTCCTAAGGGCGTACCTCTTCTCTTTCTTCCCTTCAAATTTCCTTTTCATTTCCTCGTTGTGGTCTCTTTCTCTCTACACACGGTAAAATTTTGATGGAACAGTCAGGTTTCGGGACAATCATCAGCATTCATGTTCATCAACGATGAGAACTAATTATTGCTGATTGAAACATGAAAAAGCCAGCCAGGAAAACAGTCGCGGTTCAAAGCCAAAGGAATACAATTTATCGCATTAATTACACCTAACAAAACCTTGGCCAGAAAATTACTAATCAGCCGTCGGCTTGTAAATCTGTTGGGCTGAGCACTTCTGGAACAAGAACGAGATGAGAAAATGAATGTAAAGAGGACATGGAAACTGCTAGTAGGAGCTATTTCTGCGACTTCTTGACCCTCAAGACGGCAAAAAAAAACTTCTTTTTCCTACTGTAACTGCCAAGACTGAAAATTCTAAAAGCAACGAAATTGATGTTTGTGATGGGTTCACAGGCGTCATGCAAGCAGATCGCCAATCTGAACACATGAAGATCACCCGAAAGAGAGAGGACCTGCAAGAGGAGGTTGAGAGAGAAGAGCTCGCGGTCCTTGTCCTTGAGGAGGAGATTGGAGATGCGTCTCTCCCGGAGCTTGTGAAGGGCCATAACTCCGAGAAGAGCAGCCCCAAACGCCAGAAGCAGCATCAACCCGTAGGGCCGCCCCCTCTGTGATCCTCCAGCGTTGCCCTTGAAAGACCCTGACCCCATACTTTCGGAGTACAAAAATGGAGTCTCGAGAGCTTGAGGGTTAGAAGAAGAGAGGAAGAGTGTGTGGAGGGTCTCAAAAGTAGAGATCTTCGGTTGCTTATGATGTCAAAGATTGAAATGGGACATGCATGATGCAACTGCAACTACTCTCTCGAGGGAGGTTGAAGAAGATGCATGGGAACTGTGTCCAGAGCGCCAGGCTGGTAGACTTTTTTCTTAACTTTTCGCGTTTTCCCCAACCTTCGCTTACCGTCATGAACAGTTTTTTATTTGATTTCATTTTATTTTTTGGTAGTCTCTTTCCTTTTTCTACTTTGACCCTTCAGGTTTGTTTGGTAAAATTAAAATTTGTCCCTGGCGAGATAAAGAAGCAACCTTTCCCTTCTCTTGCAAAGAAGAAACGATTTCTTCAATTTTAGAAAGGTCACTCGCTTGCTTCCTACTGTAGCATGCATTTATGTAGGCATGTAGCCAACCGGATCTGAGAAGGAGATTAGGAGATATTAAGGAAAGAATCGAGCCGGATCGCAGTAATTTACTACTGGGACCTATCTAATCTTGTACTTGTGCATAAAGCTCAAGTTTTTGGAAAAAATAAAATGCAACTTGATTCGTAAATCATCATCATCTTTTGTTTTTCTTTCTCGTCTTCTAAAGGTGACGATGATTTCTTTTTACCGTCAAAAAATTTTAGTGAATTTTCACTAATGGTGGTTGACATTCCACGCATTAGACGCGGTAATGCAAACCCCGTGTTCAAGATTAGCGAGGATTTCTCGATCTCGTTATTTATCGTGATTAACAATTGCCTAACATTTGATTTTGACAATATCATACTTCTTTTCTTTTTCTTTTTTTATATCAATGAGAATGTTCAATCAACCTTCAACATTTTAGATTTTCCTTAAAAATATTTTCCATATTGTCCATTTTTAACTAACCAAATGGATCCTAAAGCGAGAAAAATGAACACGCTCGTCGCTCCAATATTTAGATTCACCTTAGTATATAAAAAATGAGAAATAGCCAAGTAGTTCTGTAAATGAATTGGATAGTAGATACAAACATGTTTGTGGACAATGGAAGAACTTCACTATAGAGAACAATTATCAATTATCATGAAATACAGTTATCGATGCTTGGTGGGGTGTGGTCAACGAGCACCTTATTTCGATAATGAACCCAAGGTATGGCCAATATATAAAATAAATTTAGCTACTTGTGGGATAGAGCGGAGAATATGAAGAGGTGCTGCTTGAAGACAAAGATATCGATGGACAATTGAATCCAGTGGCACTTCAAGAGTTGTACCTGCTTGCAAATTGGGCCGACCTAGGAACAAGGAGCTGTGGAAATGCAGTTGTAACCTCCTTTAGGGTATTGACTGCTTTATGAGCTGTTTATGTTTGGTAGACTATAAAAGGAAGAACAAAATTTCTCTGTATTTTTATTATTCTATTAATATCAGTTTCTTTTCAGTTTCCAAAGTTCGAACTCTTCTATTTTTAAATATACTACTTACCACTCCTATCGAATTCCTGTTTGAAAATGACCTATGAACCTAAAAAAACGTCAAAAGATTATCTTTTGGTGAAAGGTTGTTCACTATTTGGATCGACTCCCTTTTTCTAGTGAAATAATTGTATAATTCCTTTTTCATATAGATGGTATTTAAAGGGCGTGGCTAATAAGGATGTGGAGTTTTGAAAGCATCGGTTGTGGCCATGTTTGGTCTCTCGGCTCTCAAAGGTTGATGCTTTATGGTAATTCGAAGTACCCCTAAAAGTTGTCTTCACTGAAGGCGTCAGGAAATTTGTGTAATGAATGAGTTGGTCTTGATATATGCTTACGTTGGTCAACTTCTTCTCGTCGAATGGGAGTGAATGTGCTTTTCTTATTGAATATAGAAGATGATCACTTTGCGGGGAAATCAATAAAAAAAGATTCTGAATTCCCAGTATTTTTCCATGTTGGTCATGTCGATTTTCGACGATAGCCTGTCCTTGTTATGGTAAAAGTGATGTAATTGCGTGGAAGAGGACATGTTGAAGTTCTGTTTCTTTGTCGGGTGGGCAATGTTGATTTGCTCTGAAATGCTTAGAATTTCCTTTGTGGAAAGAATCTTTATTGAGTTACATTGAGGGGTATCCCCATTGTCATGAATTCAGAAAGTTCAGTCGCGAAATGACCAGTTTAGCTAATCAGGAAGTATTCGGGGAACTTGCACTACTTGTGTTTGAAGAAAAGCCGGTGAACATTCTTGATGTTTAGTGTTTAGGAACTGAATTTGTGAACATGATGCATTTCGGGCTCCAGTGTTTGCAGGAACTTCATGCTGAGTTTTCATTATTTCAGCTACAGCACTCTTCTCCAGTGAGTTTGCAAGTATGGAGTGGATTATAAGGATGTGGTCGCCAACAAAAGAGAGCCGCCATTGCTTATGGCGCTGGCGTATTATCATCTGGTTTTATCTGTTTGTGCGGCTTTTGAAGGCTAGTGAAACTGCCAAAGATGTTAAAAGT
Organism: Corymbia maculata; assembly: GCA_014182735.1. Taxonomy (NCBI): domain Eukaryota; kingdom Viridiplantae; phylum Streptophyta; class Magnoliopsida; order Myrtales; family Myrtaceae; genus Corymbia; species Corymbia maculata. The sequence goes on from CM024692.1 coordinate 6,979,783, forward strand.
GATGCTTGCCTGCCGCAAGGTGTACATCTCTGAAAGCCGAAACAGATCTGCACTTGAGGCGATTGAACGAGCAGCTAAACTATTTCCAGAATCAGCAGTGCTCAACAAGTTTGAAGATGAAATCTACAATAGAGTCGGCTACACAGTTGTGTCTAGATTGGCTCAGAAGTCACCCTCAGATTCATGTCCCTCGAGAAGTGCTGTATTAGCAATGGGTAAAGCTGCATTTGATGCGATTGACCTTGAGTCTCACACCGGAAGTCATCCTAAGCTTGGGGTTGTCTGCTTTCATCCCTTGGGTCAGACTTCTCTAGACCAAGTGGCCGCCATTGCAAGGTCCTTGGCAGTCGACATTGGCTCTGGTCTTCAGGGTTTGTGAACTCTCATTTGATGGCTTGCTAAAACGAAAAATAATTACTTAGAGGCAACAAATCAGAAAGATTTTGGTCTGGCAATTTCTCCTTACTGTTTTTATTAACCTGCTTTAGGTCTAACACTCTTATAAACCTATAGTACCTGCATTTCCGTATGGAGCAGCCCATGATAATGAAAGCACACTCAATTCAATCAAAAGAGCCCAAAGGAATTCGTTTTATAAATCGAACCTTGAAATTTGCTTTAGCAAGCAAATTTCACTTTGGTAAATCTGCAAACATTCGCTGTGATCGGTCTGTTGTAAAGAAGTATTCCAGCTTTATACAAATAAATTTACACATCTATGCGTGAAGTGCCTTTGGAAAAGAAAAGGAAAATAATACAAATAGTCCTTAAATTTTGATTTGATGTGCAAATTGATTGTTGAATTTTTAATTTGCTTAATGTGGTGTGTAAATTTTAACTCAATGTGCAATATCATTTATGAACTTTTAATTTATATAAAGTGATCCTTGAGCTTCCGATATATAATGTTCAACGTTATTCATGAACTTAAATTAATAGAAAAACAACATTAGATATTTTTATATAAGGGTTTGGAATTGATTTTATTAAATTAATCTCGATGGATTGTGTTCAACATCTACTTTCGGCTTTTGCCGCTTCGCTTAGTATGCCGACTTTATAGACTTTCGGTATGACTGGTATCGGAAATGCAATTATGGGCTTTCATCGTTTTCATTATATGAGAAGGGTTCGGCGATTATAGTACATAACAACGAATCCATGGCCTCTGATGATTGTATGCCGCATGGAAACTGATCGAATATCGTGTGAGACAAGCTAATTTGTTGTTGAATTCGAGAGGTATTGGACGAGATATAATTTGAAGTGCGTAAAATCGAAACAATGATACGGGATATTTCTCAAAAAAAATAAATGATAAGCTACAAGATAGACAACCGCCCCTATCTTCATCCCTCGAGGCATAGCCCGGTCACGGTCTTGAGCACCAAAGTCGGGGGGAGGGAGGGAGCGGGGCGCCAATGTCGGGTGAATAGGAAATGTAGCCTACGGGCTGTGAGATGAACGCGAAACGAATTATATATCATCCAATTTATTAGTAGTTACCGCTAGGTCTAAGATGATACATTAACATAAATTCTCTCCCCTAGATTTTGTTGAGAATTGAATAAGACGAAAAGGGCTTCTGCTGCCCCTTTTTTGCTACTGCAGCACCACGAGTTTTGTTCATATTATCTTTTTTTCTTTTTTTTTGTAAATTTCGTTTTCTTCTTCCTTTTTTTTTTTTTTTTTTTTCTAAGGAGGAAACAAAACGCGCCGCTATCTAATTAATGTGGTCATTAACCCTAGACTCCAAGCAGTGTAATCCGCCTTTACTGCTATCTTCCTGTCATTGTTAGTATTAGCAATATTCATCATCTACTTGAAAGGGGAACTTGTGGGGTTCCATATTCCGGGAAAGAAAGGTCATCTCAACTCAAACAAGTAACAAGTGGAGAATAGAGCAAGTTGGTAGAGAGAGCAAAGCCGCAGTCCAATTTGTAACATGACCAGGAATTTGGAATGACTTGGGATGCCTCCCAAAGCCCACCGTCCAAAAGACTGATTTTCAGAGTCAATGGCACTCGCCGGGAGCTCTAGTCACGACATCAGTGTCCGATTTACAGAGCATCGCTCCAAAGGTTTTGTTACCACATATTCTTTCCTTGAAGATGATAGTGAATACACCAATTCCCGCAAACGATTCATATCACAAGCAATACTAGCTCGGACTAAAGTAAATCTAGAATCGTGACATGTTACGAATGAAAAAGGCATTGTTTGGTCTATAGACTGTGCAAACCAAGTCATCTAAATTGATGATCATATCAGCGTACGGTGACACCCATATAATCAATATTATAGATGGCATTGGCTCATGTGATCTATAAACTATTCGATAACTTCTCATTATAAATAGTAGGTCCCCACAATCTTCCCGCACTAGAAGGGCAGTCCACCTTACTAGGATCAGAGCTAAAATGGTTGGACATGGACAAGAACCTTTTACGTGGACCTCCTTTTTTTCATTTTTTTAAAAGGAATTTTCTTATTAAAAAAATATATCCATGTCAATACTTGTCATGCTAAGTAGGTTGATTTGCATTCATGTCAGCGATTTTAATCAAAATTAATCTAAAAGACTGTATTGCTCAATAAATTGGCAAAATCAATGTTGCTTATGATTGAATTGATATGTTAAAATGAGGTCGAGTAACCATTAGCTTCATGTATGTGTGATCGTGCCTGCTTAGTGCACAAGATGTAATAGGTAACGCACTTGTAGCTTTGTATTTGTTTTGGTCATTGTCTATGCATGAGTAATGCACGTTTGAGACTGCTAATCATTTTAAAATTGATGGTATCATTGGCTCTTGTACACCAAATGCGGTCCGTCAAGTATTTAGTTTCACCACTAGACATGCATAACATTTATAAAGCAAAAAGGCTAACGTGCATGTCTTGGTATAACTAGTCCAGGTAGTGCAGCATTTTACTGATATTCAAAGTAGACTTTGATGCTTCTCCATAATTCTCGAAGGAAATCTGCTACTGTGAAATTTTTTTTTTTTTTTGGGTTTATCTTGGCTTCTGGTAAACTTAAAGGTAACAATTGCTGGTACTTATACGTGTGCGCTCGCATAGTCTTTACTCTCACTTTGCTTGATTGTGAGAAAATTATGTTGAACAGAGAGCTTAAACTTAGCGTAGAATCAACCAATTACTTATCAAGCATATGATAAAGCTGGTGAGCAGAATTAGACAATTACTTATTAAGTCGATGGTTTGGAGAATCATCAAGGCTAGTAGTTTGGTGCCTTGTTTAGTTTTTGGATTGACAATAGTATTCATGTCGCACATAGTCAATGTCTTGCATAAAATTACATGGAAAAGGACGTGGTCAGTGACCAAACATCATATTGGTGTAATGATCCTAAACATTTTTCTAGCCAAGGCAAATTGACTTGTCATTTGTGCCTTCATTTCTTTTAGAGATTATCAACCATTGCAATTCACACTCTCTTTTGCTTTAAGAAATCGGTGGAAGCAGTGCATTGAAGTTCGGATCGCATAATTTCACTATAACTTCCTACTGATAAGGTGATCGATTGTATTTGTTGAGAATGCATTTTTCCTTATTGGAGAAGTTTTCTTTCATTAGTTTCCATCGAACATATTAGGAATAAATAGCAAAAATCATTTGCTTTACTGTTGACAACGTGCCTCTTTTGCTGTCATATATCCGTCACTGTTTTGATGTGACCTATTTGTATGGATGCTTACTCTCACTCTTTTACATCACTCCATAAACAAATCTACTTAATCTCTTGCATCCCTAGCAAATTGAACAAGCAATTGCAATATTTTCAACGTCCTTTCTAAACTTTTAATTTATTTAAAGTGATCCTTAAGCTTCCGACATATATTATTCAATTTTATTCTTGAATTTAAATTAATATAAAAATAACATTATACACTTTTTTATAATCCAAGGACTAGTTTACATATTTACCAAAAGTTTAGGGATCGTATTAAATAAAATAAAAATTTCAAAATAACATTTGATATTAAGTAAAAATTTAAGAGCTATATTGAATAAATTAAAAGTTTATGGACCGCGTTGAATTTTGTGCCAAAGATCATTTGTGTCATTATTCCAAAAGAGAATAAGGGTTTGGATGACATCATACGGTGAAATTTCCATACGATCAACAATATCAATTACCATCTTTAAAACAATACTACAGTTAAGAGATAAAACTAACTGATACTTGCATATTCCACCGACAAAGATATGAGGAAAGGGACATCAAACAGAAGAACATAGAAGTATGAGCACTATGACAATGCCAGGTCCCCATTAGTCAATACTGCTTTGGCACTACCTTCAATTCGTGTCCGAGAGACATAAACACAATTGCCTTGACACCCAATAGGAGTGGAAACGACCTTGCTGCCTATAGTTGTGCCCACAATAAGAATGAAATTGCTTGCTTAGCTTACAACTTCCGGCCCGGTGATCTTACAAACCACAATCTATTTACTAGTATTGATCCACCATGCCGTAAAAGGCACCCACTACTAGACACACTGTCTTCGTATTCCTCATTATGCCTCCGTTGCCCATTCATTGAGCAAGTCTCGTTACTATTCCTAATCTTGGATTTCCTCCTTTGAATACCACTAGCTCTAATTGGAAACTTCAACCAGAATTCTCCCATAATATTCTCCCTTCCAACTCTTTTCCCATCACAATTAATCGATTCTGCAGCAGCACAGTCATCAAACATAGAAACACAACCTTCGACTTCTAGATGAGAAAACAAGTGCTGCGAACAAACTCATAACAATCTATTGACACGTCATGCTCAGGTGTGACGCATAACAATCTACCTTAGATACCATAAGCCTTATAAGCTGTTAAGAAAATTACATGTTCCGCGGATAAAAATCATACGCAATTTCTATTGTGTCGCATCCATGTAAATTATGTTGTCACGTGTAAATCAGTCCTCGAAGGTTATCCAACAGAATTGTTTCACATTTCATTTCTTCTATCCAAAGTAGATACTAGATAGGATGGCCAACCCAGCAACAGCGACACCCAACGACGAGAGCACTCTAAAGGTAGAAACAGCCAGTCTTTTCAAAGGAACTTCAAGACAGTCCATTCCCTAACAAAAGCAACAAAACAAGTTAACATAAACATCAGATGCAGAAAAATAAAAGATGATGACACGATTAAGCATTCATTAATCATCAGTAATTGAAACAAAATGACACAAGCAACGTGGAATGACTTCTCTCCGAAGGTCCGCTATACCACATGGAAGAAACACTCGCAATATTTTCAACAACATCTAACCCAATAAATCTTACCTCTCGGAGATGCATTGCCCACGTCCTTGGAGTGTAACCTGTGGCAGTCATACAGCAAAGTCATATTAGAGAAGAGAGAAGCAATGGAATTTAAAGAGCACAAACTAAGGTAAACCGACAAATAAAGCTTTGTCTATCTAGAGCATCTAGCGACTTCAGGGTAAATCAGGTAGAAATCAAATATGGTAATCATCCATGAAGATTCAAAATGTCCATATCAACTACTAAAAAAGCAATAACAAAAGTTAGTTGAATTGACTTTTGGATTCTTAGCCATCCGCTAGCGTTGAAATCGACATGGTTGGCCTTCCAAATGAAGTAGTCTCTGCTGCCCAAGAGGATATAGTGATGCATTTCCTCGGAATAAATGCATGGCGAATGAATTGCACCCATTACTATTAGATACTACACACCTCACATTGATTTCAGAGTATCAATCGTTGAAGCTAATAAATTTAAAAGAATCATAAACGCTCTCTATGGCCATCACTTGGAAGAAAAGAACGCCTTGGAGAAGGAAGGGAAAAAAGGCAATACTTGGAGTGGGCAATCGCCTAGTATTAAAAATAAATAAAAAATCAACCAGTATAACCTTGCTGCCATACTTCATTGCTTCTTCATATGCTACACGAAAATCACATCCGGGAAAGACCTCAAGCTTATTAGCAAAATAATAAATAACATAAGTGAGATCCATAAGGATATATGCGAGTTAAATTGACTTTTGGATTCTTAGCTTTCCTCTAGTGTAGGAAATCACCATAGTTGGTCTTCAGAATGAATTGGTTATGCTCTGCTGCTCAAAAGGGCATCGTGCTACATTTCCATGGAAATAAATGCATGGAGAATGAATTACCCCCTAACTATTACATAGGAAGCATCTCTCACATTGATTTATGAGTATCAATTGTTTAAGCTGATAAACTAGATTGTATCGAGACATTCGCTACAAGCAATCACTTAAAACAGCAACAGAACACCTAAAAGAAGGAAGGGAAAAGAAGGCAATACTTGTTCTGGGCGATCACCGCGTATAACCTTGCCACCATACTTCATTGCTTCTTCACACGCTACAGCAAAGCTACGTCCGTGGGAGACCTCAAGCTTATTAACAACCTAATAAATAACAAAAGTGAGATCCAGAAGGATATATGTTGACTCCAGTTAAAAGAGATGCAAAAGGATGTAGCAAACAGACTAATGCTGACATAAAATTTGGTCTAAACCGGAAACCTCATAGGTTACAGCGATCAAAGTTAAAAACAGATCGCAGAAAAACATGCCTTGGCACATGACCGGTCGTAAAGGATACCGGTTGGATCTACCATTAGAATCCACCCACAGATGGAGATGAAATCAGATTGACCTTTAGATTTTTATCAAATGATACAGAACAAAAGAGCTTCTGATGTACACTGAAGACATTCACTTCCATAAAAAATTTGCCACAAAATATATGTCAAGATAATCTTCTCCTCAGGTATAATACTTGATATTCTGGTGCTTCTTCAAAAGGAAATCCGACAAGATGTGAATTAGAATTATAGTATTGAGGTAGAAAATCTATGGGATAAAAAGGTAAGATATTGTGAAGGCAGTTCTAGAGTCAAAACAAAACAAGTACCACAAAACCTATTAAAAACTATCATCGTCGACCAATTCGTCAATGCGTGAGTGTCACCAAACCTTTTGCTTGGGGGAGGAACACTGAGCCTATGAAGCCTCCCATGCAGGTTTGCAAAATAAATTTTTGTAAGGAAAAAAGCCCAAGGCCTGCAATAAACATTCATATAAGACACACCTTCCAATCCCGCCCCAGGTCAGCTGATTTAAGCGGAAACTCATCAGAAGGGCTACGCATAGCTACCACCTGCACTCAAACAGGAACCCCAATCAAGGAAAACAAGGTCGTTCTGAAGCATAAAACAATGCACAATGCAACCGAAACCCCCCCAATATGATCCATCTTAAATTAACATGAACAGAAAAACACCTGTGGTCTCACATAAGTCACCACGGCTTCTACTTCTACTTCTCGGCAGGATTGCTGCAACCAAAGCCATATCATTAAATTTATGGCACAAACATTAAACGTGGCCAGATCATACCCTGATAAAATAGGGTCCATGAATCCGATTCTCTTCACTGCCAAATTTTGTGTGCAGCAAACAAATCATCAAGCCCAAATGCAAGAACTCAATTTTCCCACTCTCATTTCCATTTCCGTTCATTTTTCTCTCCCAAACAGTCATCAAAATTCATTCCAAATCCAAAATTTAGAACTCGAACCTTCACAACACTCACTTGAGACCGATGTTTCGTTCGGAGCACATAGGCCTGGCATGAACCACCCTTGCGCACGCACGTGACCACCACACCTCTAGGTAGTTCCTCAGGTAACATCCTGCTATAACTGAATGTTAAAGTGATCTAAATTTCAAAATGAAAAAATGGAAAGCAAGGCAATCTTTGACTCTGGTGTCATCCTCAACAGATAGAGGATATCTATTCCACGGAACCTTAAAAAATTTAAAGAAAATACTCACCGATCTCGCTCATGAAGAATTGTCTCCACTTCCTTGCTCATTTCTTGATAAAAGCGGTCCAACTCCTCCTGAAGCGTCACTGGCTCACGAAGATTTGCCTGAATTTCCTTGATCTCTTCTTGAAGAGGATAGTCCAGCGGAGCACTCGAATATGCATTAATCATATGTATCATGATATCTAATCCATCCAATCTCATCTCTTGAAGGTCACGGCCTAGCGCATATGATGCAGCATAGGGCATATCCTAGAGAGAAGCAATGGAATTTAAAGAGCACAAACTAAAGTAAACAGATAAATGATGCTTCGTATAACTGGAGCATCTAATAACTGCAATGAAGCATCTAAAAACTGCAATTCAACATCGCGACTAAGGGTAATCCAGATAGAAGTCAAATATGGCAATCATCAATGAAGATTCACAATGTCCATAAAAGTAGATCAACTACAAACTTAAGTGAGATCCTCTAGCGTAGGTAATGGACATGGTTTTCCTTAAAGAACGAAGTGGTCTGTATTGCTCAAAAGGATATTGTTATGCATTTACTTGGAAATATATGCATGGAGAATGAATTACACCCTAACTATTACATAACAAGCACCTCACAGTATCGATCCGATAAACTAGAAAACAACGTCGGTTCTTCTACTTGTACTTCATTTTTATTCACTTATTTTTTTTATTATTTTTCCCTCTCAGCATCAGAACACCTTAAAGAAGAAAAGGAAAAGAAGCCAATAATTGTAGTCAGTAAGGATACTTCTTTTCTTCATCTGCTATATGAAAGTCACGTTCAGGAGAGATCTCAAGTTTGTTAGCAAGCTAATAAATAATGACAGAAGTGAGATCCAGAAGATATATGCGAGTTAAATTGACTTTTGGATTCTTGGCCATCATAGAAATGGTTGCAAGTGTCGCCAAACGTTTTGCTTGGGAGGAACACTGAGCCAAAGTAGCCGCCCATGCAGATTTGTGAGATAAATTTGTAAAGAAATACGTCAAGGACTACGATGAACAGATAAACACACCTTTGGATTCTGCTTCAGCGATTCAAGGGTACCCACCCAAACTTTATTAAACTTCCACAAGGAACAAAGGTCATTCTAAGCCTAAAACAATGCACAATGCAAGCGAAACCCCCACGACATGATTCATTTTCAATCAGCATTGAATAGAAAAACACCTGTAACTGGCTCAACGTACGGCACACTGACAAATAAATTAGGGTTCGCTGAATGTTCTTCCAAGTTTATATGAATTTTTCTAGAATACTGTTTTCTTGAATATCAGTCAAAAAAAAGTTTTTGGATTGCCTAGTATTCCACCAATTAGCATTCCAAAATTCAAAGACTTTCATTAAATGAGAGATCCCACCCGGGAAAAAACTTGTAAGATATAGAAGAGAGGAAAGTTGCCAATTTTTCATCTTTGAATTGTAATGAGGTGGTGTTGAATCTATGTGACATCCTAAGTTCTATTAGAGGGCGTAAGTTCTATTAGAGGGCATATGAATCTATTTCCTGTCTTTATTTGATTCTCTTTCACTTTTGTGACCAACAAAAGCGCAGATAAAAAATCTCAATTATCCAAGTCTAGTTGCCATCATTTTCCTCTCCCAAATAACCGAATTCATTCAAAATCAAAACTTTGGACCTCGATCCTTCACAACACTCACCGGATGTCTGCATCTCTCGCCACCGTCGCCGTTGCTCTCTCTCAGGCTCTGCACATTAGGACTCGGTTCCTCCTTTGCGGAATTAGGGTTGGTCTTGGGCGCATGAGAGTAGTAGGCGATGAAGGGGAGCCCAATGGCGAAGGACCTGGTAGAGAGAGGAGGAAATTTGGCATTTTGGTGGAAGTTAGAAACGGGTGGGAGGTTCTGGCTGTAAACGAAGAGAGGAGAGAGAAGGCGCAGCGGAGAGAGCAAGCTGAGTGGAGCGGCGCGAGTGGGCGAGCCGGCCCATTCACGAAAGACTCTGAATTTCTGTATTTCTTGCTTGATCCTCCAGCTATGGAAACGTTTTCGCAACATTGCCATGATGAATGAGGACACTGCAGATGACTCGAGAAGAGGATAAGAGCAGATTTGAGGAGGAAGAGAGGAGAGCCCGAGATCAGCGAAGACAGAATCCTAGCTTGCACTTCCAGAGAGATAGCGGGGGAGAGAATCTTGGTACGTAATATTTTCTCGAGAATCTTGAGATACAGAATCCTAACAGCTTCCACTTTGAGAGAGATAGCGGGGGAGAGAATCCTTGACATACGACTTGACGTGGAGCGCAAGGTGACTTTACTTCTGGCGAGATCCCAATAAAGATTTAAAGTCGGTTTAAATTTTAGGAAAAAGGACATCAAAAATCTCAAATTACACTCTTTAAGATAATTTTATTCTGAAATTTTTTTTGTACCATAAAAAACTCCAAACTATGTCTTTTGGGATAATTTTATCTTGAACTTTTTCTTTTTTTCTTGAAATATGTTACTTGGCATACATTTACCCCAGACTTTTTAATTGAAGGGTATTTTCATCTTTTCCTTCTTTTTTTTAATTTTTTTTTCTTCCCCACTAACAGAGAGAGCCGGTGCCGACGACAGCCACCCTCGCCGGCGCCGGCGTCTGGCGAGGGTGGCCCTCGACCTATGGCAGGGGCGACCCTCGCCGACATCGGCGTCCGACGAGAGTGGCCCTCGACCTATAGCAGGGGCGACCCTCGCTTGAGTCGGGCCAAGGTGGCCCTCGCCGAGGAGACCGGGCGAGGGCCGCCCTCGCCACTCGGCCCAACGCTGGGGAGGGCCTCCCCCGCCAGATCCGGCGAGGGCAGCCCTCCCTGGCATCGGACGAGGGTTGCCGATCTAGCAGGGGCGACCCTCGCCCGAGTCGAGGGAGGGCCGCCCCCACCAGATCCGGCAAGGGCGGCCCTCGCTCGGTCGGAGGCGACCCTCCCCGATGTAAATGTATCCCAAGTGGCATAGTTTAAGGTTTTTAAATTACGGCACAATTATAGTACTGCCCGTCCTTAGAAATGTTCCGGAAACATCTAGACACTTCCAAGATGTTTTGATTGTTCTTCATTGATCATGAACGTTTCATTAATCACGAAAACCTCGAATCCGTGACACAAGAAAGAATTTCCAACTCTTTGCTTGTAATTTTTTTTCTTTTTCGATTTTTTTGGAAAGAGAATAACATAGAAAGGAAAAAATATAGGTTGCCTTGCTTTCCTGTAACAACAGAATCTGATTCGCTGCTGTGAGAATTTTCTGAAGTTTCCAACTTCATACTGCCCTTCCCTACTCCACTCTCTTCAAGACTTTCCTTCACATTGATGGTCTCTGCATTACCATTTTGATTCCTGTTTTCTCGGGACTTCATCTGCACCTTTTGATGTGCTTCTCTCATTTGGAGTATTCATTCCCTCTCCAGTATCAGATTTTCGCTCATCTTCGAGACCATCAATATTTGCTCTACGGTTCTCTATCCCATTCTCTTCACTGGCAACTTGTCCTTGCTCTTGATGTTCATATGAGCGATCTCCCTTCCCCTGCAACTTCTCCATCTCTGTCACTTCCACCTTCTCGGCAGAACCCAGTTGGTCTTTAGAACCCTCGTCAGATCTTGATGCAACTTCGCCATCCAGGACTTCATATTTGCTCTCGATCGAGGAAGTCCTGTTCGACTCGCGTGCTAGCTCGCCCTTTACTTCGGCACCTACATTGCTCGTTTCATCCTTCTGCACCTCGCCTGCTTGCATAATGGTATTCCCAGGCAGACTCGACGGGTCATTGGATCTCGCTGAGCAGCCTGTTTCTCAAGACGCTGCTTCAAATCCTCAATTTCTGCTTCCTTCATCTTCCAGATTTCTCTCAGTGAGACTTCCTCAGGATCTTTTCGGCTCGCCTCCATATTTTTTTTCACGCACTATTTTGAGTTCGTTGTCCTTTTCTTGGAGCGCCGACTCCATTGCGCGCATCTCATCCTTCAGCGAGCCGACTGTAGACTGCATCTCGAGGACCGCACTATCCAGCTCCACCTTTTGCGTCTTAAGGGCGTACATCTTCTCTTTCTTCCCATCAAATTTTCTTTTCATTTCCTCGTCGTGGTCTCTTTCTCTCTACACACGGTAAAATTTTGACGGAACAGTCAGGTTTCGGGACAACCATCAGCATTCATGTTCATCAACAATGAGAACTTATTATTGCTGATTGAAACATGAAAAAGCCAGCCAGGAAAACAGTTAGTCGCGGTTCAAAGCCAAAGGAATACAATTTATCGCGACCATTACCTCACAAAACCTTGGCCAGAAAATTACTAATCAGTCCTCGGCTTGTAAATCTGTTGGGCTGAGCACTTCTGGAACAAGAACGAGATGAGAAAAAAAGAATGTAAGAGGACATGGAAACTGCCTGTAGGAGCTATTTCTGCGACTTCTTGACCCTCAAGACGATAAAACAACTTCTTTTTCCTACTGTAACTGCCGAGACTGAAAATTCTAAAGCAACGAAATTGATGTGCGTGATGGGTTCACAGGCGTCATGCATGCAGATCGCCAATCTGAACGCATGAAGATCACCCGAAAGAGAGAGAGGACCTGCAAGAGAAGGTTGAGAGAGAAGAGCTCGCGGTCCTTGTCCTTGAGGAGGAGATTGGAGATGCGTCTCTCCCGGAGCTTGTGAAGGGCCATAACTCCGAGAAGAGTAGCCCCAAACGCCAGAAGCAGCATCAACCCGTAGGGACGCCCCCTCTGTGATCCTACAGCGTTGCCCTTCAAAGACCCTGACCCCATCTCTCCCCCTCTCTCTCTCTCTACTTTCGGAGTACAAAAATGGAGTCTTGAGAGCTTGAGGGTTAGAAGAAGAAAGGGGGAAGAGTGTGTGGAGGGCCTCAAAAGGAGAGATCTTCGGTTGATTATGATGTCAAAGATTGAAATGGTACGTGCATGATGCAACTGCAACTACTCTCTCTCTAGAGGGAGGTTGAAGAAGATGCATGGGAACTGTGTCCAGAGCGCCAGGTTGGTAGACATTTTGCTTAGCTTTTCGCGTTTTCCCCAACCTTCGCATACCGTCATGAACAGTTTTTTATTTGATTTCAGTTAATTTTTTGGTAGTCTCTATCCAATTTCTACTTTGACCCTTCAGGTCTGTTTGGTAAAATTGAATTATAAGCGTTTGAACGTTTAAGGACTGAATTCTAAGTGTTGATATACTTACATGGTTGATGGACCACATTGAACTTTGTGCTAAAGACCATTTGTATCATTGTTCCAAAAAAGAATAAGGGTTTGGATGATAACATACAGTGAAATTTCCATACCATCACAACAATATTTATTACCATCTTTAAGACAATACTGCATTTAAGAGATAAAACTAACTGGTACTTGCATATTTCAAAGACAAAGATACGAGTCAAGGGACACTAAGACATCGAACAAAAGAACATAGAAGTACGAGCACTATGACCCGAACGCGCTACAATGACAGGACCCCAGTAGTCAATACTGCTTTGGCACCGCCTTCAATTGGTGTCCGAGAGACATAAACACAATTGCCTTGACACCCAACAGGAGAGGAAACGACATTGCTGCCTGTAGCTGTGCTCACACTAACAATGAAATTGCTTCCTTAGCTTACAGCTTCCAGCCCAATGATCTTACAGACCACAATCTATTTACTAGTATTGATCCACCATGCCATAATAGGCACCCACTACTAGACACACCGTCTTCTTCGTATTCCTCATTATGCCTCCGTTGCCCATTCATTGAGCAAGTCTAGTCACTAATCCTAATCTTGGAAATCCTCCTTTGAATACCACTTGCTCTAATTGGAAACTTCAACCAGAATTCTCCCATAATATTCTCCCTTCCTAATCTTTATCCATCACAATTAATCGATTCTGCAGCAGCACAGTCATCGAATATAGAAACACGACCTTGGACTTCTAGATGAGAAAACAAGTGCTGCTAATAAACTCATAACAATCTATTGACACGCCATGCTCACGTGTGATCCATCAGAATCTACCTTAAATACCAGAAGCCTTATAAGCTGTTAAGAAAATTACATGTGCCACGGATAAAAATCACTATATAAGATTGATTATACGCAATTTCCATTGTGTCCCATCCATGTAAATAATGTTGTCACATGCAAATCAGTCCTCGAAGGTTATCCAACAGAATTGTTTCACATTTCATTTCTTCTGTCAAAGTAGATACTAGATAGGATGGCCAACCAGCAACAGCGACACCCAAAGACGAGAGCACTCTAATGGTAGAAATGGCCAGTCTTTTCAAAGGAACTCTAAGACCGTCCATTGCCTAACAAAAGCAACAAAACAAGTTAACATAAACATCAGATGCAGAAAAATAAAAGACGATGACACGATTAAGCATTCATAAACCATCAGTAATTGAAACAAACTGAAACATGCAAGACTGACTTCTCTCTGATGGTCCGCTATACCACATGCAAGAAGCACTCGCAATATTTTCAGCAACATCTAACGCAATAAATCCTACCTCTCGGAGATGCATTGCCCACGTCCTTCGAGGGTAACCTGTGGCAGTCATATAGCAAAGTCATATTAGAGAAGAGAGAAGCAATGGAATTTAAAGAGCACGAACTAAGGTAAACCGACAAATAAAGCTTTTATATCTAGAGCATCTAGCGACTTCAGGGTAAATCAGGCAGAAATCAAATATGGTAATCATCCATGAAGATTCACGATGTCCATATCAACTACTAAAAATGCAACAACAGAAGTTAGTTGAATTGACTTTTGGATTCTTAGCCATCATCTAGCGTTTAAAATTGACATGGTTGACCTTCCTAATTAAGTAGTCTCTCCTGCTCAAGAGGATATGGTGATGAATTTCCTCGGAATAAATGCATGGAGAATGAATAGCACCCATTACTATTAGATACTACACACCTCAAATTGATTTCAGAGTATCAATCGTTGAAGCTGATAAATTTAAAAGAATCATAAACGCTCTCTATGGCCATCACTTGGAAGAAAAGAACGCCTTGGAGAAGGAAGGAAAAAAAGGAATACTTGTAGTCGGCAATCACCTAGTATTAAAATAAATAAAAAATCAACCAGTATAACCTTGCTGCCATACTTCATTGCTTCTTCATATGCTACACGAAAATCATGTCCAAGATAGACCTCAAGCTTATCAGCAAGCTCATAAATAACATAAGTGAGATCCAGAAGGTTATATGCGAGTTAAATTTACTTTTGGATTCTTAGCTTTCCTCTAGTGTAGGAAATCACCATCATTGGCCTTCAGAATGAATTGGTTATGCTCTGCTGCTCAAAAGGGACATTGTGCTACATTTCCATGGAAATAAATGCATGGAGAATGATTTACGCCCTAACTAGTACATAGTAAGCATCTCTCACATTGATTTATGAGTATCAATCCTTCAAGCTGATAGACTAGAATGTATCGAGACTTTCGCTACAGCAATCACTTAAAACAGCAACAGAACACCTAAAAGAAGGAAGGGAAAAGAAGGCAATACTTGTTCTGGGCGATCACTGAGTATAACCTTGCCACCATACTTCATTACTTCTTCACACGCTACAGAAAAGCTACGTCCGTGAGAGACCTCAAGCTTATTAACAACCTAATAAATAACAAAAGTGAGATCCAAAAGGATATATGTTGAGTCCCGTTAAAAGAGATGCAAAAGGATGTAGCAAACAGACTAATGCTGACATAAAATTTGGTCTAAACCGGACACCTCATAGGTTACAGCGATCAAAGTTAAAAACAGGTCGCAGAAAAACATGTCATGGCACATGACCAGTCGTAAAGGATACCAGTTGGATCTACCACTAGAATCCACCCACAGATGGAGATGAAATCAGATTGACCTTTAGATTTTTTTCAAATGATACAGATCAAAAGAGCTTCTGATGTATGCTGAAGACATTCACTTCCATGAAAAAATTTGCCACAAAATATATGTCAAAAAATACTCTTCTCCCCAAGTATAATACTTGATATTCTGGTGCTTCTTCAGAAGGAAATCCAACAAGATGTGAATTAGAATTATAGTATTAAGGTAGAAAATCTATGGGATAAAAAGGTAAGATATTGTGAAGGCAGTTCTAGAGTCAAAACAAAACAAGTACCACACAACCTATTAAAAACTATCATCGTCCACCAATTCGTCAATGCGTGTGAGTGTCACCAAACCTTTTGCTTGGGGGAAGAACACTAAGCCTATGAAGCCTCCCATGCAGGTTTGCAGAATAAATTTTTGTAAAGAAACAAGCCCATCGACTGCAATAAACATTCATATAAGACACACCTTCCAATCCCGCCCCAGGTCATATGATTTAAGAGGAAACTCTTCAGAAGGGCTACGCATAGCTACCACCTGCACTCAAACAGGAACCCCAATTAAGGAACACAAAGTCGTTGTGAAGCATAAAACAGTGCCCAATGCAAGCAAAACCCTCACAACATGATCCATCTTAAATTAACATGAACAGAAAATCACCTGTGGTCTCACATAGGTCACCACGGCTTCTACTTCTACTTCTCGGCAAGATTGCTGCAACCAAAGCCATATCATTACATTTATGGCACAAACATTAAACGTGGCCAGATCATACCCTGATAAAATAGTGTCCATGAATTCGATTCTCTTCACTGCCAAATTTTGTGTGCAGCCAAACAAATCATCAAGCCCAAATGCAAGAACTCAATTTTCCCATTCTCATTTCCATTTCCCTTCATTTTTCTCTCCCAAACAGTCATCAAAATTCATTCCAAATCCAAAATTTAGAACTCGAACTAATCAATACTCACTAGAGACCGATGTTTTGTTCCAAGCACGTAGGCCTGGCATGAGCCGCCCTTGCGCACGCATGTGACCACCACACTTTTAGGTAGTTCCTCGGGTAACATCCTGCTATAACTGAATGTTAAAGTAATCAAAATGAAAAATGAAAAATGGAAAGCAATGCAGTCTTTGACTCAGGTGTCATCCTTAACAGATGGCATATCTATTCCGCGGAACCTTAAAAAATAAAGAGAATACTTACTGATCTCGCTCATGAAGAATTGTCTCCACTTCCTTGCTCATTTTTTGATAAAAGCGGTCCAACTCCTCCTGAAGCGCCACTGGCTCACGAAAATTTGCCTGCATTTCCTCAGTCTTGGTCTTTTCTTGAAGAATACGGTCCCACGGAGCACTCAAACATGTGTTGATGGTATCTATAATGACATCTAATCCATCCAATCTCATTTTTTGAAGGTCCCAGCATGGCTCATATGACGCAGCATAGGGGATATCCTAGAGAGAAGCAACGGAATTTAAAGAGCACAAACTAAAGTAAACAGATAAATAATGCTTTGTATAACTGGAGCATCTGATAACTGCAATGAAGCATCTAAAAAGTGCAATTCAAGATCGCAACTAAGGGTAATCCAGATAGAAGTCAAATATGGCAATCATCTATGAAGATTCACAATGTCCATAAAAGTCGATCAACTACAAAAAATGCAACAACTCAAGTGAGATCCTCTAGCATAGGTAATGGACATGGTTGGCCTTAAGAACGAAGTGGTCTCTATTGCTCAAAAGGATATTGTTATGCATTTCCTTGGAAATATATGAATAGAGAATGAATTACACCCCCAACTATTTACATAATAAGCACCTCACAGTATCAATCCGATAAACTAGAAAGCAACGTCGGTTCTCCTACTTCTACTTCATTTTTATTTACTTATTTTTTTTTATTATTTTTCCCTCTCAGCAACAGAACACCTTAAAGAAGAAAAGGAAAAGAAGCCGATACTTGTAGTCACTAAGGATACTTCTTTTCTTCATAGGAGAGACCTCAAGCTTGTAAGCTTGTTAGCAAGCTAATCAAAAATTTGGAACTTGATCCTTCACAACACTCACCGGATGTCCGCATCTCTCGCCGTCGCCGTTGCTCTCTCTCAGGCTCTGCACATTAGGGCTCGGATCCTCGGCCTGTTCCTTTGCGGAATTAGGGTTGGTCTCGGGCGCATGAGAGTAGTACGCGATGAAGGAAGAGCTGGTAGAGAGAGGATGAAATTTGGCATTTTGGCGGTAGTGAGAAAGGGGTAGGAGGTTCTGGCAGCACAAGAGGAGAGGAGGGAGAGGGCGCAGCGGAGAGAGCGAGCTGAGTGGAGCGGCGCGAGTGGGCGAGCCGGCCCATTCACGAAAGGCTGCGAATTTTTGGATTTCTTGCTTGATCCTCCATCCATGTAAAGGTTTTCGCGACATTGCCACACTGGTGGAGATGACTCCTCCTCGAGAAGAGACTAAGAGCAGATTCTTAGAGAGAGAGGAAGAATAGAGGAGAGCCCCGAGAATGAGATCAGCGGAGACAGAATCCTATCAGTTTCCACTCTGTGAGAGAGGTAGCGCGGGAGAGAATCCTTGAGAGAATCCTTGTGATACGATTTGACGTGGAGCGCAAGAAGTTGAGTTTACTTTTGGCGCAAAATCCCATATAAAGATTTGCAGTCGATTTAAACTTTAGAGTATCACGTCACCCACCAGCCCATTCCGTATTTGGGCCCATTAACATCCAATCACCTGGCCCATATTTAATGGGCCTGCAACACATGGAGCCGCTTTCGGAGTTCGACTTCGGATCCTCATGTAGGGGGCTAACCTCGGCCTTCGCGGTTGCCGAAGTAGGCATTAGGGTTTTCACTCTGATCCTATAAAAATCGCTTCGCATTCCCTTTCTTCTCGTTTCTGAATTCTTGGAAGTCCCAAAATTTATCGAGTACAATTAAATCTTAAAAGTTATAATAAAAATGTAATTATGTCTTAAAATTTTTACAACCAAGTCTTAAAATTTGTCAAATTGATCAAATCAAGTACTTTAATTGATAACCCTTGTTAAAAATTTTAGGATTCGAATACACTTTCATGACATATTTTACAATTCGATTGCATTTTTTGAATGTTTTAGAACTTATTTTTATTTTTGTAACAACCTTTAGGATTTAATTGTCATTTTTTAAAATTTTAAGACTTAATTGTATTTTTGTGATAAGTTGTAGGACTTCTTATACACTTATCCCTTATGATTAATTCCAATTTGGTTATGATGGCATAAAGAGGGTAAGTCTTGGGGTTTTTTAGGGTTATTCCGGAAAGCTGAAATAAGAAACCTGATAAGCAAACACACTCATATAGATAGGAAGTGATGTAAGACACTCCAAAACAGCGAGCGGGTTTGGCTCACTTGCCCTCTCTCTCCCCATTTTCCCATCCGCCAATCTCGTCAATCTCCTTTGTGGAGCCTCTCAAGATTGGTCGGGGACCGAGGCAGGGCGACGGCAATCCGGTGACCCCCCTTAGCCGTGGGTGATTTGAAGGCTTTTGTTCCGCTCTTTTTAGTTCACGTGAAAAGCTCGAGCTTTTTCAAAGGTCCGTGCCACGTCGCTGGTAGCGGGAAAGGAGAAAGATCTGATTCGTTCATTGATAGGAACCCATGGACTTTGATTTCCGTGGTCTACTGAGCCGTTCTTGGCGATCATATTCTAGCGAAAAATGAGTTTTTTTGGGGGGAGGGGGGCTCAGCCTCTTTTATGTGAAAATTGTCTTTTTGGTTTTGTGCAAACTTGGAATAGACCAATATAGGACGAGAAACCAACGAGGATTTGTGTTTTTTGCTGGGATTACCGGCTGAATTTGCATTGATGTCAGTACGATAGCTAATCGGGGGCTTCACATATAATGATTTTCTGCTCTTTTCATTTGCATTTCTTTTAGTTTGCAAGGAAAATTATTCTTTTTTCTGAGGTGAGTTGCCCAGGCATAATATGTTCCACAAAAGTTTCAGAAAAACAAAATTTAGTTTCTGCTTACAATTCATTGGTTTTGTACACAATAATTAAATGGGTAGAATTCTTTGTATAATAGAAACAAATGTCAATCCAGAAAAAAAAAATCGAACATGCCAAATTTCAAAGGAATCGGACCACTACATAAGGATTTACTTGAAAAGGATTTGGTTTGCATAATATTTAATTTAATTGCATCATTCAAGAAAATGAAATTGAGTGATTCCTTCTTTCTCCAAAACTTTCTAAAATAGACAGAATACTATGGGCGAATAAGATACATTATAAATCAATTAATGAAATTTTCAATGGAGTAGTGGGTCGTCTAACTATCTCATAAGCATATTCTCAGGTGTTAAAGTGAAATCGAGTAATCATTAGCTTTGTGTATGTGTGACCATGCTTGCTTAGTGCACAAGATGTAATGGGTAACATACTTGTAGCTCTATATTTGTTTTGGTCATTGTCTATGCATGAGTAATGCATGCTCAAGACTGCTAATCATTTAAAATTGATGGTATCATTGGCTCTTGTTAGACTCATCAAATGGGTGGGTCAGGTCGAAAATAGTCCAACCCATATTCATATAAATGTAGATCTAGTGACTTATACCCAATCCGACCTGTATTGCTAAAAGCCATTATTATTGTAAAGAAACACAAACTCACTCTATACTCTATGCTGAATGAATAAAATTTCAAATCAAATTTTAAAAAATTAAAAATTAAAAAACCTATAAATTGAAATACTTTTAAAGAATTTCACTAATTAAGTATATATTTACAAAAAACCTATAAATTGAGATGGGGCAGAGGCAAGCGGTCACTAGTAGATCACCACTAATTACCAAGCTTGAAGATGACTCAAAGAACACGTTTTACAATTAGGTTAATAAAAAATGGGTTGAAAATAACTCATACATTCTATAGTTTGGTCGAAAATGAGTCACACATTCTGACCCATTTTCGATCCATTAAGATAGCACATAACTCACAAAATGGGTTCATGACCCATCTTGATGCCCCTAGCTCTTGTACACCAAAATCTGTCCATCAAGTATGTAGTTTCACGACTAGACATGCAGAACATTCATAAAGCAAAAAGGCGAACGTGCATGTCTTGGTATAACAAGTCCAGCTTGTGGAGCATTTTACTGATATTCAAAGTAGACTTTGATGCTCCTCCATAATTCTCAAAGGAAACCTACTACTGTGATTTTTTTTTTTTTTTTTTTTTTTTTTGGGTTTATCTTGGCTTCTGGTAAACGTCGAGGTAAAAATTGCTAGTACTTAGAAGTGTGCGCTCACATAGTCTTTACTCTCACTTTGCTTGATCGTGAGAAAATTCTGTTGAACAGAGAGCTTAAACTTAGCATAGAATTAACCAATTACTTATCAAGAAGATGATAAGGCTAGTGAGCAGAATTAGACAATTACTTATCAAGCCGATGATTTGGAGAGTCATCAAGGCTGGTAGTTTGGTTTTTGGATTGGCAAAATGTATGCATGCAAACACATGGTCAATGTCTTGCATAAAATTAAGTGGAAAAAGAGGTGGTCAGTGACCAAATATCATATTGGTGTAATGATCCTAAACATTTTCCTAACCAAGTCAGTTCATGATTGTCTTTTGTGCTTCATTTCTTTTAGAGATTATCAACCATCGCAATTCACACTCTCTTTTGCTTGCAGAAACTGGTGGAAGCAATGCATTCAAGTTTGGATCGCATAATTTCACTATAATTTCCTGTTGATAAGGTGAGCAACTATATTTGTTGAGAATGCATTTTTTCTTATTGGAGAAGTTCTCTTTCATTAGCTTCCAACGAACTTATTAGGAATAAATAGCAGAAATCGTTTGCTTTACTATTGACAACATGGCTCTTTTGCCATCATAGATCCGTCATCGTTTTGACGTGACCTATTTGTAAGAATGCTTACTCTCACTCTTTTACATCACTTCATAAACCAATCTTCTTAATCTCTTGCATCCCTAGTAAATTCAAGAAGCACTCACAATATTTCAGAACAACCTTTCTAAATTTTAATTTATTTAAAGTGATCCTTGAGCTTCCGACATACAATGTTTAATTTTATTCCTGAACTTAAATTAATGGAAAAATAACATTATATATTTTCATATAATCCAAGGACAAGTTTATATATATACCAAAAGTTTAAGATCCACATTAAATAATTAAAAATTCGGAAATGACGTTTGACATTAAGTTGAAATTCAAGAACTACATTGAATAAATTAAAAATTTATAGATCATGTTGAACTTTGTGCCAAAGACCATTTGTGTCATTGTTCCAAAAGAAAATAAGGGTTTGGATGACATCATATAGTGAAATTTACATACCGTCACAACAGAATTAATTACCATCTTTAAAACAATACTACAGTCAAGAAATAAAACTAATTGGTACTCGTATATTCCACAGACAAATATATGAGTCAAGGGACACTCGGACATTGAACAGAAAAACATAGAAGTATGAGCACTATGACCTGAACGCGTTGCAATGCCAGGTCCCCATTACTCAATACTGCTTGGCACCGCCTCCAATTCGTATCCAAGAGACAAACACAATTGCCTTGACACCCAATAGGAGAGGAAACGACCTTGCTGCCTGTAGCTATGCTCACAATAAGAATGAAATTGCTTGCTTAGCTTACAACTTCCGACCGGGTGATCTTACAAACCACAATCTATTTATTAGTATTGATCCATCATGCCGACACATCGTCTTTTTATTCCTCATTATGCCTTTCTTGCCCATTCACTGAGCAAGTCTAGTCACTATTCCTAATCTTGGAAATCCTCCTTTGAATGCCACTTGCTCTAATTGGAAACTTCAACTAGAATTCTCCCATAATATTCTCCCTTCCAAATCTTTTCCATCACAGTAATTGATTCTGCAGCAACTAGGGGTGTCAATGGGTTAGGTCGGGTTGGGCTTTTATATTACCCGACTTGACCTCAATCGCAAAGGGTCACACTTCAACCCAACCCAACTCAACCCAACCCGAAATGCATTAGACTTGAACAAAAAAACCGAATCAGGTTGGGCCGGACTGGGTCGGATTGGGTATTTGGGTATTTTCTAGCAAAACTCTAGGAATACATTACATTTATAAAAAAAAAAAAAAAGCTAGAGCCGACCCGACCCGACCCGACCCGACCCGATCCGGCTCTAAATGATATCGGCTTCATACTTGGACAAGATTTTGACCCGACCCGAAAGTACCATAAATTTAGGATCGAGTCAGGTCCTTTTGACACCCCTAGCTACAACACAGTCATCAAACATAGAAACACAACCTTCGACTTCTAGATGAGAAATCGAGTGCTGCAAACAAACTCATAACAATCTACTGACACATCATGCTCAAGTGTGACGCATAACAATCTACCATAGATACCAGAAACCTTATAAGCTATTAAGAAAATTACATGTGCCATGGATAAAAATCACTAAATAAGATTGATTATACGCAATTTCTATTGTGTCGCATCCATGTAAATAATGTTGTCACATGTAAATCAGTCCTCGAAGGTTATCCAACAGAATTGTTTCACATTTCATTTCTTCTATCCAAAGTAGATACTAGATAGGATGGCCAACCCAGCAACAGCGACACCCAAAGACGAGAGCACTCTAATGGTAGAAACAGCCAGTCTTTTCAAAGGAACTTCAAGACCATCCATTCCCTAACAAAAGCAACAAAACAAGTTAACATAAACATCAGATGCAGAAAAATAAAAGATTATGACACGATTAAACATTCATGAACCATCAGTAATTGAAACAAACTGACACATGCAACGTGGAATGACTTCTCTCTGATGGTCCGCTATACCACATGGAAGAAACACTCGCAATATTTTCAGCGACATCTAACCCAATAAATCTAACCTCTCGGAGATGCATTGCCCCCGTCCTTGGAGTTTAACCTGCGGCAGTTATAGAGCAAAGTCACAATAGAGAAGAGAGAAGCAATGGAATTTAAAGAGCACGAACTAAAGTAAACCGACAAATAAAGCTTTGTATATCTAGAGCATCTAGCGACTTCAGGGAAAATCAGGTAGAAATCAAATATGGTAATCATCTATGAAGATTCACAATGTCCATATCAACTACTGAAAATGCAACCACAAAAGTTAGTTGAATTGACTTTTCGATTCTTAGCCATGGTTAAAGCTGACAAATTTAAAAGAATCATAAACGCTCTCTATGGCCATCACTTGGAAGAAAAGAACGCCTTGGAGAAGGAAGGGAAAAAAGGCAATACTTGTAGTGGGCAATCACCTAGTATTAAAAAAATAATAAAAAATCAACCAGTATAACCTTGATGCCATACTTCATTGCTTCTTCATATGCTACACGAAAATCACGTCCGGGATAGACCTCAAGCTTATTAGCAAACTAATAAACAACATAAGTGAGATCCGGAGGATATATGCGAGTTAAATTTACTTTTGGATTCTTAGCTTTCCTCTAGTGTAGGAAATCACCATAGTTGGCCTTCAGAATGAATTGGTTATGCTCTGCTGCTCAAAAGAGCATTGTGCTACATTTCCATGGAAATAAATGTATGGAGAATGAATTACCCCCTAACTATTACATAGTAAGCATCTCTCACATTGATTTATGAGTATCAATCTTTCAAGCTGATAAACTAGAATGTATTGAGACTTTCGCTACAGCAATCACTTAAAACAGCAACAGAATACCCAAAAGAAGGAAGGGAAAAGAAGGCAATACTTGTTCTGGGTGATCACCGCGTATAACCTTGCCACCATAACTCATTACTTCTTCACACGCTACAGCAAAGCTACGTCCATGAGAGACCTCAAGCTTATTAACAACCTAATAAATAACAAAAGTTAGATCCAAAAGGATACATGTTGACTCCAGTTAAAAGAGATGCAAAAGGATGTAGCAAACAGACTAATGCTGACAAAAAATTTGATCTAAACCGGACACCTCATAGGTTACAGCGATCAAAGTTAAAAACAGGTCGCAGAAAAACATGTCTTGGCACATGACCAATCGTAAAGGATACCGGTTGGATCTACCATTAGAATCCACCCACAGATGGAGATGAAATCAGATTGACCTTTAGATTTTTTTCAAATGATACAGATCAAAAGAGCCTCTGATGTATGCTGAAGACATTCACTTCCATGAAAAAATTTGCCACAAAATATATGCCAAAAAATACTCTTCTCCCCAAGTATAATACTCGATATTCTGGTGCTTCTTCAGAAGGAAATCCGACAAGATGTGAATTAGAGTTACAGTATTAAGGTAGAA
Source organism: Corymbia maculata (assembly GCA_014182735.1). Lineage (NCBI taxonomy): Eukaryota > Viridiplantae > Streptophyta > Magnoliopsida > Myrtales > Myrtaceae > Corymbia > Corymbia maculata. The sequence continues at coordinate 7,004,826 of CM024692.1, forward strand.
AATCTATGGGATAAAAAGGTAAGATATTGTGAAGGCAGTTCTGGAGTCAAAACAAAACAGGTACCACACAACCTATTAAAAATTATCATCATCCACCAATTCGTCAATGCGTGTGAGTGTCACCAAACCTTTGCTTGGGGGAGGAACACTGAGCCTATGAAGCCTCCCATGCAGGTTTGCAGAATAAAATTTTGTAAAGAAACAAGCCCAACGACTGCAATAAACATTCATATAAGACACACCTTCCAATCCCGCCCCAGGTCATGTGATTTAAGCGGAAACTCATCAGAAGGGCTACGCATAGCTACCACCTGCACTCAAACAGGAACCCCAATCAAGGAAAACAAGGTCGTTCTGAAGCATAAAACAATGCACAATGCAAGCGAAACCCCCACAATATGATCCATCTTAAATTAACATGAACAGAAAAACACCTGTGGTCTCACATAAGTCACCACGGCTTCTACTTCTACTTCTCGGCAAGATTGCTGCAACCAAAGCCATATCATTACATTTATGGCACAAACACTAAACGTGGCCAGATCATACCCTGATAAAATAGGGTCCATGAATCCGATTCTCTTCACTGCCAAATTTTGTGTGCAGCCAAACAAATCATCAAGCCCAAATGCAAGAATTCAATTTTCCCACTCTCATTTTTCATTTTTCTCTCCCAAACAGTCATCAAAATTCATTCCAAATCCAAAATTTAGAACTCGAACTTCACAACACTCACTTGAGACCGATATTTTGTTCGGAGCACGTAGGCCTGGCATAAGCCGCCCTTGCGCACGCATGTGACCACCACACTTTTAGGTAGTTCCTCGGGTAACGCCCTGCTATAACTGAATGTTAAAAGTAATCAAAATTTCAAAATTTCAAAATGGAAAGCAAGGCAGTCTTTGACTCTGGTGTCATCCTCAACAGATGGCATATCTATTCCACGGAACCTTAAAAAATAAAGAAAATACCGCCGATCTCGCTCATGAAGAATTGTCTCCACTTCCTTGCTCATTTCTTGATAAAAGCGGTCCAGCTCCTCCTGAAGCGTCACTGGCTCACGAAAATTTGCCTGCATTTCCTGGATCTTTTCTTGAAGAGGATGGTCCCGTGGAGATCTTGAACATATGTTAATGATATTTATAATGACATCTAATCCATCCAATCTCATTTTTTGAATGTCCCGCCACAGCTTAGATGGCTCGGCATAGGGGATATCCTAGAGAAAAGCAATGGAATTTAAAGAGCACCAACTAAAGTAAAGAGGTAAATAATGCTTTGAATAACTGGAGCATCTTATGACTGCAATGAAGCATCTAAAAACTGCAATTCAAGATCGTGACTAAGGGTAATTCAGATAGAAGTCATATATGGCAATCATCTATGAAGATTCACAATGTCCATAAAAGTGGATCAACTACAAAAAAATGCAACAACTTAAGTGAGATCCTCTAGCGTAGGTAATGGACATGGTTGGCCTTAAGAACGAAGTGGTCTCTATTGCTCAAAAGGATATTGTTATGCATTTCCTTGGAAATATATGAATAGAGAATGAATTACACCCCTAACTATTACATAATAAGCACCTCCACTATCAATCGGATAAACTAGAAAGCAACGTCGGTTCTTCTACTTCTACTTCGTTTTTATTTCCTTATTATTTTTTTATTGTTTTTCTCTCTCAGCAACAGAACACCTTAAAGAAGAAAAGGAAAAGAAGCCTATACTTGCAGTCACTAAGGATACTTCTTTTCTTCATAGGAGAGACCTCAAGCTTGTAAGCTTGTATGCAAGCTAATCAAAAATTTGGAACTTGATCCTTCACAACACTCACCGGATGTCCGCATCTCTCGCCGTCGCCGTTGCTCTCTCTCAGGCTCTGCACATTAGGGCTCGGATCCTCGGCCTGTTCCTTTGCGGAATTAGGGTTGGTCTCGGGCGCATGAGAGTAGTACGCGATGAAGGAGGGGCTGGTAGAGAGAGGATGAAATTTGGCATTTTGGCGGTAGTGAGAAAGGGGTAGGAGGTTCTGGCAGCACAAGAGGAGAGGAGGGAGAGGGCGCAGCGGAGAGAGCGAGCTGAGTGGAGCAGCGCGAGTGGGCGAGCCGGCCCATTCACGAAAGGCTGTGAATTTCTGGATTTCTTGCTTGATCCTCCATCCATGGAAAGGTTTTCGCGACATTGCCATGATGTATTAAAACGAGGACACTGGTGGAGATGACTCCTCCTCGAGAAGAGAATAAGAGCAGATTCTTAGAGAGAGAGGAAGAATAGTGGAGAGCCCCGAGAATGAGATCAGGAGAGACAGAATCCTACCAGCTTCCACTTTGTGAGAGAGGTAGCGCGGGAGAGAATCCTTGAGAGGATTTGACGTGGAGCGCAAGTTGAGTTTACTTTTGGGGAAAAATCCCAAATAAAGATTTGAAATCCGTTTAAACTTTAAAGTATCACGTCACCCACCAGCCCATTCTGTATTAGGGCCCATTAACATCCAATCAGCCTGGCCCGCATTTAATGGGCCTACAACCCATGGAGCCGCTTACGGAATCCGACTTCGGATCCTTGTGTGGGGGCTAACCTCGGCCTTCGCAGTTGCTAGGCATTAGGGTTTTCACTCTGTTCCTATAAAATCGCTTCGCATTTCCTTTCTTCTCTTTTCTGAATTCTTCGAAGTCCCAAAACCTAATACAAGAAAGATAAAGAGATAAAAAAAACAGAATGTTCTCGTCTCATTAGGAATATTTTTAGGAACATTTTTTTTATTTACTTTCCTTTTTGTTATTTTTCTTTAATTTTTGTTTCTATAAAAAAAAACTCAAACGAAAAAAATAAATTAATTAAAACTTCAAAAAAATTGAAAACATAAATAATTAGAAAGAAGGAGGACTGGGGTGAGTCCCCCCACCTGTGGCTGCCAGCGCCACAACGATTGTTGCCGTGATAGCCAGCGATGGGGGCAATAACCACATGCAAGAAAGAATTTCCAACTCTCTGCTTGTATTTTTTTTCTCTTTTTTCGATTTTTTTGGAAAGAGAATAATATAGAAAGGAAAAAATATTGGTTGCCTTGCTTTCCTGTAACAACAGAATCTGATTCGCTGCTGTGAGAATTTTCTGAAGTTTCCAACTTCATACTGCCCTTCCCTACTCCACTCTCTTCAAGACTTTCCTTCACATTGATGGTCTCTGCATTACCATTTTGATTCCTGTTTTCTCGGGACTTCATCTGCACCTTTTGATGTGCTTCTCTCATTTGGAGTATTCATTCCCTCTCCAGTATCAGATTTTCGCTCATCTTCGAGACCATCAATATTTGCTCTACGGTTCTCTATCCCATTCTCTTCACTGGCAACTTGTCCTTGCTCTTGATGTTCATCTGAGCGATCTCCCTTCCCCTGCAACTTCTCCATCTCTGTCACTTCCACCTTCTCGGCAGAACCCAGTTGGTCTTTAGAACCCTCGTCAGATCTTGATGCAACTTCGCCATCCAGGACTTCATTTTTGCTCTCGATCGAGGAAGTCCTGTTCGACTCGCGCGCTAGCTCGCCCTTTACTTCGGCACCTACATTGCTCGTTTCATCCTTCTGCACCTCGCCTGCTTGCATAATGGTATTCCCAGGCAGACTCGCCGGGTCATTGGAGCTCGCTGAGCTGATATTGGCCTGTTTCTCGAGACGCTGCTTCAAATCCTCAATATCTGCTTCCTTCATCTTCCAGATTTCTCTCAGAGAGACTTCCTCAGGATCTTTTCGGCTCGCCTCCATATATTTTTTTTCACGCACTATTTTGAGTTCGTTGTCCTTTTCTTGGAGCGCCGACTCCATTGCGCGCATCTCATCCTTCAGCGAGCCGACTGTAGACTGCATCTCGAGGACCGCACTCTCCAGCTCCACCTTTTGCGTCCTAAGGGCGTACATCTTCTCTTTCTTCCCATCAAATTTTCTTTTCATTTCCTCGTTGTGGTCTCTTTCTCTCTACACACGGTAAAATTGTGATGGAACAGTCAGGTTTCGGGGACAACCATCAGCATTCATGTTCATCAACAATGAGAACTTATTATTGCTGATTGAAACATGAAAAAGCCAGCCAGGAAAACAGTTAGTCGCGGCTCAAAGCCAAAGGAATACAATTTATCGCGACCATTACCTCACAAAACCTTGGCCAGAAAATTACTAATCAGTCCTCGGCTTGTAAATCTGTTGGGCTGAGCACTTCTGGAACAAGAACGAGATGAGAAAAAAAGAATGTAAGAGGACATGGAAACTGCTTGTAGGAGCTATTTCTGCGACTTCTTGGCCCTCAAGACGATAAAACAACTTCTTTTTCCTACTGTAACTGCCGAGACTGAAAATTCTAAAGCAACGAAATTGATGTGCGTGATGGGTTCACAGGCGTCATGCATGCAGATCGCCAATCTGAACGCATGAAGATCACCCGAAAGAGAGAGAGAGAGAGAGAGGACCTGCAAGAGAAGGTTGAGAGAGGAGCTCGCGGTCCTTGTCCTTGAGGAGGAGATTGGAGATGCGTCTCTCCCGGAGCTTGTGAAGGGCCACAACTCCGAGAAGAGTAGCCCCAAACGCCAGAAGTAGCATCAACCCGTAGGGCCGCCCCTCTGCGATCCTACAGCCTTGCCCTTCAAATTCCCTGACCCCATCTCTCTCTCTCTCTCTACTTTCGGAGTACAAAAATGGAGTCTTGAGAGCTTGAGGGTTAGAAGAAGAAAGGAGGAAGAGTGTGTGGAGGGCCTCAAAAGAAGAGATCTTCGGTTGCTTATGTTGTCAAAGATTGAAATGGGACGTGCATGATGCAACTGCAACTACTCTCTCTCTCTCTAGAGGGAGGTTGAAGAAGGTATTGGAACTGCGTCCAGAGCGCCAGGTTGGTAGTCATTTTTGCTTAGCTTTTCGCGTTTTCCCCACCCTTCGCTTACCGTCATGAACAGTTTTTTATTTGATTTCATTTTATTTTTTGGTAGTCTCTTTCCACTTTCTACTTTGACCCTTCAGGTCTATTTGGTAAAATTGAATTATAAGCGTTTGAACGTTTAAGGACTGAATTCTAAGTGTTGATATACTTATACGATTGATGGACCACATTGAACTTTGTGCTAAAGACCATTTGTGTCATTATTCCAAAAGAGAATAAGGGTTTGGATGACAACATAGTGAAATTTCCATACCATCACAACAATATTAATTACCATCTTTAAGACAATACTGCATTTAAGAGATAAAACTAATTGGTATTTGCATATTCCACGGACAAAGATATGAGTCAAGGGACACTAGGACATTGAACAGAAGAACATAGCAGCACGAGCAAGCACTATGACCCGAACACGTTGCAATGCCCGGTCCCCATTAGTCAATACTGCTTTGGCATCGCCTTCAATTCGTGTCCGAGAGACATAAACACAATTGCCTTGACACCCAATAGGAGAGGAAACGACATTGCTGCCTGTAGCTGTGCTCACACTAAGAATGAAATTGCTTCCTTAGCTTACAGCTTCCAGCCCAATGATCTTACAAAACCACAATCTATTTACTAGTATTGATCCACCATGCCATAATAGGCACCCACTACTAGACACACCGTCTTCTTCGTATTCCTCATTATGCCTCCGTTGCCCATTCATTGAGCAAGTCTAGTCACTATTCCTAATCTTGGAAATCCTCCTTTGAATACCACTTGCTCTAATTGGAAACTTCAACCAGAATTCTCCCATAATATTCTCCCTTCCTAATCTTTTCCCATCACAATTAATCGATTCTGCAGCAGCACAGTCATCATATATAGAAATACAACCTTGGACTTCTAGATGAGAAAACAAGTGCCCCTAACAAACTCATAACAGTCTATTGACATGCCATGCTCACGTGTGATCCATCATAATCTACCTTAAATACCATAAACCTTATAAGCTGTTAAGAAAATTACATGTGCCACAGATAAAAATCACTAAATAAGATTGATTATACGCAATTTCCATTGTGTCGCATCCATGTAAATAATGTTGTCACATGTAAATCAGTCCTCGAAGGTTATCCAACAGAATTGTTTCACATTTCATTTCTTCTGTCAAAGTAGATACTAGATAGGATGGCCAACCAGCAACAGCCACACCCAAAGACGAGAGCACTCTAATGGTAGAAATGGCCAGTCTTTTCAAAGGAACTCTAAGACCGTCCATTGCCTAACAAAAGCAACAAAACAAGTTAACATAAACATCAGATGCAGAAAAATAAAAGACGATGACACGATTAAGCATTCATAAACCATCAGTAATTGAAACAAACTGAAACATGCAAGACTGACTTCTCTCTGATGGTCCGCTATACCACATGCAAGAAGCACTCGCAATATTTTCAGCAACATCTAACGCAATAAATCCTACCTCTCGGAGATGCATTGCCCACGTCCTTCGAGGGTAACCTGTGGCAGTCATATAGCAAAGTCATATTAGAGAAGAGAGAAGCAATGGAATTTAAAGAGCACGAACTAAGGTAAACCGACAAATAAAGCTTTTATATCTAGAGCATCTAGCGACTTCAGGGTAAATCAGGCAGAAATCAAATATGGTAATCATCCATGAAGATTCACGATGTCCATATCAACTACTAAAAATGCAACAACAGAAGTTAGTTGAATTGACTTTTGGATTCTTAGCCATCATCTAGCGTTTAAAATTGACATGGTTGACCTTCCTAATTAAGTAGTCTCTCCTGCTCAAGAGGATATGGTGATGAATTTCCTCAGAATAAATGCATGGAGAATGAATTGCACCCATTACTATTAGATACTACACACCTCAAATTGATTTCAGAGTATCAATCGTTGAAGCTGATAAATTTAAAAGAATCATAAACGCTCTCTATGGCCATCACTTGGAAGAAAAGAACGCCTTGGAGCAGGAAGGAAAAAAAGGAATACTTGTAGTCGGCAATCACCTAGTATTAAAATAAATAAAAAATCAACCAGTATAACCTTGCTGCCATACTTCATTGCTTCTTCATATGCTACACGAAAATCATGTCCAAGATAGACCTCAAGCTTATCAGCAAGCTCATAAATAACATAAGTGAGATCCAGAAGGTTATATGCGAGTTAAATTTACTTTTGGATTCTTAGCTTTCCTCTAGTATAGGAAATCACCATAGTTGGCCTTCAGAATGAATTGGTTATGCTCTGCTGCTCAAAAGGGACATTGTGCTACATTTCCATGGAAATAAATGCATGGAGAATGATTTACCCCCTAACTAGTACATAGTAAGCATCTCTCACATTGATTTATGAGTATCAATCCTTCAAGCTGATAGACTAGAATGTATCCAGACTTTCGCTACAGCTATCACTTAAAACAGCAACAGAACACCTAAAAGAAGGAAGGGAAAAGAAGGCAATACTTGTTCTGGGCGATCACTGAGTATAACCTTGCCACCATACTTCATTACTTCTTCACACGCTACAGCAAAGCTACGTCCGTGAGAGACCTCAAGCTTATTAACAACCTAATAAATAACAAAAGTGAGATCCAAAAGGATATATGTTGACTCCAGTTAAAAGAGATGGAAAAGGATGTAGCAAACAGACTAATGCTGACATAAAATTTGGTCTAAACCGGACACCTCATAGGTTACAGCGATCAAAGTTAAAAACAGGTCGCAGAAAAACATGTCATGGCACATGACCAGTCGTAAAGGATACCAGTTGGATCTACCACTAGAATCCACCCACAGATGGAGATGAAATCAGATTGACCTTTAGATTTTTTTCAAATGATACAGATCAAAAGAGCTTCTGATGTATGCTGAAGACATTCACTTCCATGAAAAAATTTGCCACAAAATATATGTCAAAAAATACTCTTCTCCCCAAGTATAATACTTGATATTCTGGTGCTTCTTCAGAAGGAAATCCGACAAGATGTGAATTAGAATTATAGTATTAAGGTAGAAAATCTATGGGATAAAAAGGTAAGATATTGTGAAGGCAGTTCTAGAGTCAAAACAAAACAAGTACCACACAACCTATTAAAAACTATCATCGTCCACCAATTGGTCAATGCGTGTGAGTGTCACCAAACCTTTTGCTTGGGGGAGGAACACTGAGCCTATGAAGCCTCCCATGCAGGTTTGCAGAATAAATTTTTGTAAAGAAACAAGCCCAACGACTGCAATAAACATTCATATAAGACACACCTTCCAATCCCGCCCCAGGTCATATGATTTAAGAGGAAACTCTTCAGAAGGGCTACGCAGAGCTACCACCTGCACTCAAACAGGAACCCCAATCAAGGAACGCAAAGTTGTTGTGACGCATAAAACAGTGCCCAATGCAAGCAAAACCCTCACAACATGATCCATCTTAAATTAACATGAACAGAAAATCACCTGTGGTCTCACAAAGGTCACCACAGCTTCTAATTCTACTTCTCGGCAAGATTGCTGCAACCACAGCCATATCATTACATTTATGGCACAAACATTAAATGTGGCCAGATCATACCCTGATAAAATAGTGTCCATGAATCCGATTCTCTTCACTGCCAAATTTTGTGTGCAGCCAAACAAATCATCAAGCCCAAATGCAAGAACTCAATTTTCCCATTCTCATTTCCATTTCCCTTCATTTTTCTCTCCCAAACAGTCATCAAAATTCATTCCAAATCCAAAATTTAGAACTCGAACTACACAACACTCACTTGAAACTGATGTTTGGTTCGGAGCACGTAGGCCTGGCATGAGCCGCCCTTGCGCACGCATGTGACCACCACACTTTTAGGTATTTCCTCGGGTAACATCCTGCTATAACTGAATGAATGTTATAGTAATCAAAATGAAAAATGAAAAATGGAAAGCAACGCAGTCTTTGACTCTGGTGTCATCCTTAACAGATGCCATATCTATTCCGCAGAACCTTAAAAAATAAAGAGAATACTTACTGATCTCGCTCATGAAGAATTGTCTCCACTTCCTTGCTCATTTTTTGATAAAAGCGGTCCAACTCCTCCTGAAGCGCCACTGGCTCACGAAAATTTGCCTGCATTTCCTTGGTCTTGGTCTTTTCTTGAAGAATATGGTCCCACGGAGCACTCAAACATGTGTTGATGGTATCTATAATGACATCTAATCCATCCAATCTCATTTTTTGAAGGTCCCGGCATGGCTCATATGATGCAGCATAGGGGATATCCTAGAGAGAAGCAATGGAATTTAAAGAGCACAAACTAAAGTAAACAGATAAATAATGCTTTGTATAACTGGAGCATCTAATAACGGCAATGAAGCATCTAAAAAGTGCAATTCAAGATCGCAACTAAGGGTAATCCAGATAGAAGTCAAATATGGCAATCATCTATGAAGATTCACAATGTCCATAAAAGTCGATCAACTACAAAAAATGCAACAACTCAAGTGAGATCCTCTAGCATAGGTAATGGACATGGTTGGCCTTAAGAACGAAGTGGTCTCTATTACTCAAAAGGATATTGTTATGCATTTCCTTGGAAATATATGCATAGAGAATGAATTACACCCCCAACTATTTACATAATAAGCACCTCACAGTATCAATCGGATAAACTAGAAAGCAACGTCGGTTCTTCTGCTTCTACTTCGTTTTTATTTACTTATTTTTTTATTGTTTTTCTCTCTCAGCAACAGAACACCTTAAAGAAGAAAAGGAAAAGAAGCCTATACTTGCAGTCACTAAGGATACTTCTTTTCTTCATAGGAGAGACCTCAAGCTTGTAAGCTTGTATGCAAGCTAATCAAAAATTTGGAACTTGATCCTTCACAACACTCACCGGATGTCCGCATCTCTCGCCGTCGCCGTTGCTCTCTCTCAGGCTCTGCACATTAGGGCTCGGATCCTCGGCCTGTTCCTTTGCGGAATTAGGGTTGGTCTCGGGCGCATGAGAGTAGTACGCGATGAAGGAGGGGCTGGTAGAGAGAGGATGAAATTTGGCATTTTGGCGGTAGTGAGAAAGGGGTAGGAGGTTCTGGCAGCACAAGAGGAGAGGAGGGAGAGGGCGCAGCGGAGAGAGCGAGCTGAGTGGAGCAGCGCGAGTGGGCGAGCCGGCCCATTCACGAAAGGCTGTGAATTTCTGGATTTCTTGCTTGATCCTCCATCCATGGAAAGGTCTTCGCGACATTGCCATGATGTATTAAAACGAGGACACTCCTCGAGAAGAGAATAAGAGCAGATTCTTAGAGAGAGAGGAAGAAGAGACGAGAGCCCCGAGAGTGAGATCAGCAGAGACAGAATCCTACCAGCTTCCACTTTGTGAGAGAGGTAGCGCGGGAGAGAATCCTCGAGAGAATCCTTGTGATACGATTTGACGTGGAGCGCAAGTTGAGTTTACTTTTGGCGCAAAATCCCAAATAAAGATTTGCAGTCGGTTTAAAGTTTAAAGTATCACGTCACCCACTAACCCATTCCGTATTTGGGCCCATTAACATCCAATCAGCCTGGCCCATATTTAATGGGCCTACAACACATGGAGTCGCTTTCTGAGTTCGACTTGGATCCTCGTGTAGGGGGCTAACCTCGGCCTTCGCGGTTGCCGAAGTAGGCATTAGGGTTTTCACTCTGGTCCTATAAAAATCGCTTCGCATTCCCTTTCTTCTCGTTTCTGAATTCTTGGAAGTCCCAAAACTTATCAAGGGTAATTAAATCTTAAAAATTATAATAAAAGTTCAATTGAGTCCTAAAATTTTCAAAAAGTACAACAAAGTCTTAAAATTTGTCAAATTGATCAAATCAGGTCCTTTAATTAATAACTCTTGTTAAAAATTTTAGGATTCGAATATACTTTCATGACATATTTTACAATTCGATTGCAACTTTTGAACGTTTTAAAACTCGTTTACATTTTCGTGACAACCTTCAAGACTTAATTGTCATTTTTTTAAGTTTTAGGACTTAATTGTATTTTCGTGACAAGTTGTAAGACTTTTTATACAATTATCCCTTATGATTAATTTCGATTTGGTTATGATGGCAATGACAACAGGTTGCGAAGGAGGGTAAGTCTTGGGGTTTCTTAGGATTCATTCTGCAAAGCCAAATTAAGAAACCCGACGAGAAAGCACAATCATATAAATAGGAAGTGCTTAAAAACACTCCAAAACGGCGAGCGGATTTGGCCCACTCGCCTTCTCTCTCCCCCCTTTTCCCATCCACCGATCTAGTCAACCTCCTTTGTGGAGCCTCTCAAGATCGGTGGAGGACCGTGGTAGGTCGATAGCGGTCCAATGACCCCCTTAGCCATGGATGATTTGAAAGGGGTCTCTGAGGACTTTTGTTCCGCTCTTTTAACTTCACGTGAAAAGCTCGAGCTTTTTTGAAGGTCCGTACCACGTTGCCGGTAGCCGGAAAGGAGAGAGATCTGATTCATTCTTTGGTAAGAACCCGTGGACTTTGATTTCTGTGGTCCACGGAGCCGTTCTTGGCGATCACATTATAGCAAAAAATGAGTTTTTTTTTTGGGGGGGGTGGCGAGAGGTGGGCTCAGCCTCTTTTATGTGAAAATTATCTTTTTGGTTTTATGCAAACTTGGAATAGACCAATATAGGACGAGAAGCCAATGAGGATTTGTGTTTTTTGCTGGGATCACCGGCTGAATTTGCATTGATGTCAGTACGCTAGCTAATCAGGGGCTTCACATATAATGATTTTCTGCTCTTTTCAATTGTGTTTATTTTAGTTTGTAAGGAAAATTATTCATTTTTATGAGGCAAGTTGCCCAGACATAATATGTTTCACAAAAGTCTGAGAAGAGTGAAATTTGATTTCTGCTTACAATTCATTGATTTTGGACACCATAATCATATGGGTAGAATTCTTTGTGTAACAGAAACAAATGTCAATCCAGAGAAAAATCGAACTTGCCAAATTTCAAAACAATCGGACCACCACATAAGGATTTACTCGAAAAGGATTTGGTTTGAATAATATTTAATTTAATTGCGTCATTCAAGAAAATGAAATTGAGCGATTCCTTTTTTTTCCAAAAATTTATAAAATAGACAAAATATTATGGGTGAATAAAATACGTTCTGAATCAATTAATGAAATTTTCAATGGAGTAGTGGGTTGCCTAGCCATCTCATAAGCATATTCCCACATGTTAAAATGACATCGAGTAACCATTAGCTTCGTGTATGTGTGACCGTGCCTACTTAGTGCACAAGATGTAATAGGTAACACACTCGTAGCTCTGTATTTGTTTTGGTCATTGTCTATGCATGAGTAATGCATGTTCGAGATTGCTAATCATTTAAAATTGATGGTATCATTGGCTCTTGTACACCAAATGCTGTCCATCAAGTATGTAGTTTCACCACTAGACGTGCATAACATTTATAAAGCAAAAAGGCGAATGTGCATGCCTTGGTATAACCAGTCCCACCTGTGCGGCATTCTACTGCATTCTCAAAGGAAATATGCTACTGTGATTTATTATTTTTTGGGTGGCTTCTAGTAAACTTAGAGGTAAGAATTGCTAGTAGTTAAACGTGTGCGCTCACGGAGTCTTTGCTCTCACTTTGCTTGATCGTGAGAAAATTATGTCGAACATGGAGCTTAAACTTAGTGTAGAATTAACCAATTACTTATCAAGCAAATGATGAGCCTGGTGGGTAGAGTCAGACAATTACCTATCAAGCAGATGATGAGGCTGGTGGGTAGAGTCAGACAATTACTTATCAAGCTAATGATTTGGAGAGTCATCAAGGCTGGTAGTTTGGTGCAATATTTGGTTTTTGGATTGGCAATAGTATGCATGTTGCATATAGTTAACGTCCTATGTTAAATTACATGGAAAAGGAGGTGGTCAATGACCAAATATCATATTGGTGTAATGATTCTGAACATTTTTCTAACCAAGTCAGTTCATGACTGTCTTTTGTGCCTTCATTTCTTTAGAGATTTTCAATCATCCCAATTCACTCTTTCGCTTGCAAAAACTACTGGAAGCAGCACATTGAAGTTTGGATCACATAATTTCACTAAAGTTTCTTGCTGATAAGGTGATCCACTGTATTTATTGAAATGATATCCACTTTAATCTCTTATCTGAAATAACCATGGAAATTTAAATTATTATTTTAAACAAAGTCTACTTTGTGCCCTTATTTAAGAAAATGATGGCACTTCATGCCCTTTTCTGAAATTTTCCCGAATAACAATACGAAGCACCCGCAACTCAAGCTATATCGCCACTTACACTAGAATATATCCAACTCCTTGTAATTGGCATTACGGGTGAGTTTATTCTAAGTAGGGTCAGTCTAACAACTAACTTAGGTATCAATCCGCATTGTATTATCTCCAAATTTTGGGAGAAGACTGACCATGTTGAGTCTGAGACCAAAGACTAGATTGATCCTATAGATCTAATCTAGTTCGAAGGTCAATTCAAGATTAATCGATTATTTTTTTGTTTCATTTTTTGTAGTCCTTAAAGAACAAACGTACTTTTGCAAGTTACATATCCATCAACAATGTGACATTGAGCAACCAAACTATTAACATTAGTACACATCAAACATAAATATAAAATTAGGTAATAATATAAATTTCACACTTGCTAAAAACAACAAATCATAAAAGCAATGCATGAGACAAGTGAGAAGAGGCCAAAGGCAAGTGGACAGAGTCAAGCAGGCACCTCTGGACAAAGGCAAGCAAGCACCTCTGGACAAAGGTGAGTAGGCGAGCAAGGCCAAGGCAAGTGAAGAGGATTTTTATTTTATTTTTATCAAATTAGGGTTGGATATTTTTTCTACTTTCTAATTTATGCAAAAACCTAAGTTGTGAAGAGAACAGAGGATGAAGCGCTAAAGTTTAAAATAGACAAAAGTATAAAATATATATAGGGATTGAGTACCAATTCACACAGTGCAAGATTCAGGAGTCTTTGAGATCAAGAACTGACTGAATCCTCCAAGAAATTAGGCGACTAGGTTGGGCCAATCCAAGTCAATCTAAGGTTGACTCTAGACGGATGCTTAGTCATAATTGGCATAAAGTCAATTTAAGTGGATATAGAGCTCAATGATGAGATTGATATGGTCATCAGTAAGCTATCGACAATGGAAGAATTTATCAATGACCATGAAATACAGTTATCGGTGCACAACGGTGCATGATCGACAAACACCTTGTTTTGACAACAAACCCAAGATATGGCCAATATTAACATAAATTTGGCCAGGTGGTGGATGGAGCGGATAATACAAAGACATGCCACTTGAAGACAAAGATATCGATGGATGATTAACTTCAAATTGAACTGTTCAATGGCACTTTAAAACTTATAACCACTTGCGAATTGGGCCGACCTAGAACAAGGAGCCTAAAGTTGTGGAAATGTAGTTGTAACCTCCTTTAGGATACTGATTGCTTCTGAGCAATTATGTTTGGTAGGCTATAAAAGGTAGTGCATAACTACTGTAGAGGATTCACGGTTAGAAAACAATTTTCCGGCATATTTCTATTTTTCTATTAATATCAATTTCTTTTTGGTTTCCAACACTAAAACTCTTCTTTTTTTAAATTTATTGTTCTTATGTAGACCTGTTAAACAAATGAATCAAGTCAGGTTTAGGTGGGGTCATAAATGGTCTGACCCAAATTGACCATTGACCCATTTATAACATATTTAAACATAGCATAAGTAATTTGACTCATATTCGACCCGATTCATATTGCCAACATTTCCATATTTAACCAAATTTAGAAAAATTCATTCTTATAATTTTTTTAAAGATTATATTGCTAAAATATTTGCAAATCTAGAAAAGCTTATTGCTTATGCTTTTTTTTTTTTTCAAAAAAGGGTATTGCTAAAATACTCTCATTTAATACAAATTTAGTGAAAAATTTTTGTAACTCTTTTTTTTTTTTTTTTTTAAATTGAGGCTCCATTTTTTTTTTTGAAAAATGTTTTTAGGAAGCCATTTTATTGTAAAATAATAATATTTTTAGGTGTTTGCCTAAAATTTGAAAGTAAATTAAAATTGAAAAATCTTATTCGATTTTTCTCCATGTATTCCTTTAAATATTTTTTTTTTTTTGAACTGAATTTATATTTACTTCTAAAAATCATTTTTTAATCATTTTTAAAAAATTTAAAATCAATTTTTTCCCTTCTTTTTTGGCCACAACAGTCGGCGACCAACCTCGGGCGAGCTAATCTCACTCGACTTTGGTGAGGCTTGCTAGCTCAATGAACCTGGGAACTTGAGCTCGCTCGAGGCCCTTCCCAATCGGTCACCGGCTATCGCGGTGGCTGGCGACGACTGAAGAAGAAGGAAAAATAAAAAGGAAAAAAAGAAAATTAATTATAATTTTGATTTTTATAATAAATATTTTTATAAGGCTAAAAAGGAAAATTGAGAGTGTGACCTACTTAAATAGGTTTAGAAATAGGTCTTAAATTTTGCCTATATATAACCTATTTATTCTAAACATTTTGAATCTTTAAACCTATTTAAGTAATCTCTTTAAGATTGAATTGACCCATTTATGTTTCAAATGGGTCATAAATGGATCTAAGACCCATTTTGACACATATATTCTTCATGCTTGATGCTCCAATTGAATTTCTATCTAAAATAACTCGAGCTTATTCCTTAAAAAATTGAAAGGTAAAGGCTCTTCACCAATTGGATAAATTCTCATTTTCTAGTGACATAATTCTAGGATTCATTTTCCATGTAGATGAGTCTTTTGAAAATTGTTCAATCAGTTATTAATTTAATCATAATTTTTTTTTAATTTTATTAAATTATAAATAATTACATAAATTTTCAATATAGTTATTTTGGTCAATTTTTGTTGAAATATTGCATACGTGGCAATTCATCACATAAAAAACCCGACAATAATTAGATCATCACATCAGTGATTTCCCATAAAAATTAGAATGTATAAAGGTTCGGACTAAATTCGTAAAATTAAAAATATAAGACTAACTCAAATTTTTATATGGATTTGTGCTCGTAAATCAGGCGCATAATATAAATTCCATTGCTCAAAATTAATTTTACGATCGACAGCCGCTTAATCGAATTCGGCGGTTTCGGGCATGACAACTAAAGGTTCGAGCTCGAGAGAGCACTTCGCCGAATACACAGTCGCAAAGAAAAAGTCCATCCGATCGCGGAGCATGGACATCCGACCCGAACCCGCCGACACCGGCTCCGACATCTTCGACTCGTCCCTCAACCTCGAGGACGCTCACTTCCGGGAAGGCTACGACGACGGCCACCGCGACGGCATCGCCACCGGCAAGGAGGAGGGCCGCCAGGTGGGCCTCAAGACCGGGTTCGAGACCGGCGAGGAGCTCGGGTTCTACCGCGGCTGCGTCGGGGTCTGGAGTTCGGCCGTCCGGGCCGACCCGACCCGGTACTCGGCCCGGGTCCAGAAGAGCGTGCGGACGATGGAGGCGCTGCTGGATGGGTATCCGACGATGGAGCCGGAGGACGAGCGCGTCCAGGAGATGATGGGCGATCTGAGGTTGAAGTTCAGGGCCATATGCGCGAGCCTGGGGGTAAAATTGGAATACAGAGGGTATTTAAAGGGCGTGGATAATAAGGATGTGGAGTTTTGAAAGCATTGGTTGTGGCCGTGTTTGGTTTCTCGGCTCTCAAAGGTTGATGCTTTATGGTAATTCGAAGTACCCCTAAAAGTCGTCTTCGATGAGGACGTTAAGGAATTTGTGTAATGGATGAGTTGTTCTTGATATATGCTTACGTTGGTCAGCTTCTTCTTGTCGCATGGGAATGAATGTGCTTTTCTTATTGAATATAGAAGATGATCACTCTGCGGGGAATTCAATAAAAAAATATTCTGAATTCCCGGTATTTTTCCATGTTGGTCATGTCGATTTTCGACGATAGTCTGTCCTTGTTATGGTAAAAGTGATGTAATTGCGTTGAAGAGGAGATTTTGAAGTTCTGTTTCTTTGCCGGGTGAGCAATGTCGATTTGCTCTGAAATGTTTAGATTTTCCTTTGTGGAAAGAATCTTTATTGAGTTACATTGAGGGGTATCGCTATTGTCATGAATTCGGAAAGTTCAGTCACGTAATGACCGGTTTAGCTAATCAGGAAGTATTTGGGGCACTTGCACTATTTATGTTTGAAGAAAAGCCAGTGAACATTCTTAATGTTTAGTATTTAGGAACTGAACTTGTAAACACGATGCCTTTCGGGCTCCAGTGTTTGTGGTAACTTCATGCTGAATTTTCATTATTTCAGCTACAGCGCTCTTCTTCAGTGAGTTTGTAAGTATGGAGTGGATTATAGGTATGTGGCCACCAACAAAAGAGGGCCACCATTGCTAATGGTGGCAGCGTTTTACCATCTGGTTTTATCTGTTTGTGCAGCATTTTGAAGGCAAGTGAAGCTGCCAAAGATGTTAAAAGTGATGCTTGCCTGCTGCAAGGTATATATCTCTGAAAGCCGAAACAGGTCTGCACTTAAGGCGATTGAACAAGCAGCTAAACTATTTCGAGAAGCAGCAGTACTCAACAAGTTTGAAGATGAAATCTACAATAGAGTGGGCTACACAGTTGTGTCTAGATTGGTTCAGAAGTCACCCTCAGATTCATGTCCGTTGAGAAGTGCTGTATTAGCAATGGTTAAGGCTGCATTTGATGCAATTGACCTTGAGTCTCACAGCGGAAGTCATCCTAGGCTTGGGGTTGTTGACCATATCTGCTTTCATCCCTTAGGTCAGACTTCTCTGGACCAAGTAAGCGCCATTGCAAGGTCCTTGGCAGTTGACATTGGCTGTGGTCTTCAAGGTTTGTGAACTCTCATTTGATGGCTTGCTAAAACGAACAATAACTATTTAAAGGCAGCCAATCATACAGATTTTGATCTGGCATCTGATGCTATCTACGTATTCCCTGGTATATCCACATGTACTTCATCAGAAATTCCTTTGAACTTCATAGCACTTGAAGAGACCACAATTTCTATGCACTGTTTTGGTTAACCTGCTTCAGGTCTAACGCTCTTATAAACCTGCAGTACCTGCATTTCTGTATGGAGCAGCCCATGAAGATGGAAGGACACTCGATTCAATCAGAAGAGAGTTGGGGTATTTCAAGCCTAATGCAAGTGGAAACCTGTGGATAGGCGGCCCAAATTCACAGTTCTTGCCCCTGAAGCCAGAGAAAGGTCCACCTCAAGCAGCCCAAGGAAAAGGAGTCATTGTGATCGGAGCAACTCAATGGGTAGATAACTACAATGTCCCTGTCTATTCTAGTGATATCGCCACTATCCGAAGAATCGCAAAACAAGTAAGTGGAAGAGGAGGTGGACTTCCTTCAGTCCAAGCCATGGCACTCGCTCATGGTGATGGTATCATTGAAGTAGCCTGTAATCTGTTGGATCCAAGAAAAGTTGGAGCAAACGATGTTCAGCTTGAAGTTGAGCGACTCGCAAGGGAGGAGGGTTTGTCTGTGGGGAAGGGGTATTTCACCGACTTTTCACAGGATGATATTATCAAAAGATACATGAGTCTGGACTCCCCTCCCTAACCAGAACTCTTATGTTCGTGTATCTCCATCTCTGTCGGACTTATTGCTTACGCACTAGAGGTCTTTGTTCTATGATCTGGAAGCTCCCCGTAATAATAGAGGTTCTATGTGGCAAAACAAGTTTTTGATTGTGCTTGATGGATGACTTATAAATGGGTTTATGCTAGATTTATGTGGTTTTTCTCACGGCAACATATCTTCTGAATTGCGGAAGCATAATGTATGCCTTACCTATCTTTGGATCATGCTGCTTTCATGTCCCGCTTTCTCAAGTTATCTGCTACAAGCTAGATAAGAAACGCATAGAAAATTCTCTTTCTAGTGTGAAGGGATATCGATTTTGTTTTGATTGATGTTATCTTTGACGTTCCCAAGAATTATCTGCCTATAATGCGACACCGTCCATAAGTGAACAATGTTATGTTGATGAGACTATGATGTGTCATTGTCAATTTTTCACCAATCTAATATCAAGGATTATTTCAATATTCCTCAGGCTAGGCTAGCTGGAAAAATGGTTATGATTTTGCATTTTCCATCTTGAGTGGGGCTAGAGTTCGATCTACCCAGTACAATTCTCATTGAAGCAGGTCGTGAGATTATATTCCCTACGTGAATAGTGGTCTGTCATTGCTCGAATCGACCGGACGGATTTGATTTTATGAAACCAGAAATAAGATGGACTGATGTAGGTGCTTCCTCCCTGGAATGGGCATTTGTTTCATATGATATCTGTGAATCTGTCTCAACATATGAAATAAATACAGAATTTTGCGACTTATCTTCATTACAAGGCAGTATAAACAGCTCAATAGTCGCCGACAC
This sequence comes from Corymbia maculata, assembly GCA_014182735.1. Classification (NCBI taxonomy): domain Eukaryota; kingdom Viridiplantae; phylum Streptophyta; class Magnoliopsida; order Myrtales; family Myrtaceae; genus Corymbia; species Corymbia maculata. The sequence continues at coordinate 7,024,206 of CM024692.1, forward strand.
AATCAAAGTCGCACACAGAAACAAGCTCTCGAAGAACAGGAGCATCCATCTTCTATGCTCTTGCGCTTGCTGCCTGAGAAGGCGCTACTTTCACCATTGACTCGCGGGAAGAATTCTCAATAAGCTCAGTAGCCTCTGAGAAGCAAGAATTAGAGGAATGCCAATTCGTCTTCCAAACAGGAGACAGCTGTTCCATTAGTCACCAAAATTCCGACCCTCCAGCAAGGAATTCTAGTCAAGCGCAAGCTTGCCACTTCCTTCTATTTCTAAATATTGCAGAGCCTATTGCTAGACCTGAAATCACAGGATCACCTCGGTTCATGGGTATCTATATAATGTTGCTGGTGTTTTGTTCGTTCCTGTATCAGAAAAAGAAAAGCAAAATGAACAGAAAAGAATTATTTAAGGCTAATATTAATTGCAAACATATGAATTATAATGTTGAACTAATGAAATAATGACCTCCTTCAGAATCTTCAAGAGGATCTCCTTTAAACAGCTCCAATAAGATCATCACTTGATATGGTCAGGACGTAATCTTCCTTCTGTGCCTCCAAAATTTCTCCTCAAACCAACACACTACATGATGATGAAAGGAAGAGAAGTCATGTGGACTGTCACCAATAATCTCCACAGGAACAGACACCATTAGCGAAATTGTGAAATCTATTGGTGTCTCTGATGATTATTTCACGCTGTGTGATTTTAGATATTAGCCCGGATGCAGTATGGCAATCCCCACATATACGAAGATTTTTTGTAATTCTAATTGGCGTCCCTGGCTCAGTATTCAGGATAGCAAAAACAATTGCCAGCTTCTCGCTGTGAACTGCTAGATGACCATCCTTATCCTCATCCTCCACATCATGAAGAGTTGAATCTGTCTCAGGAACATAGCCAAGCTCTCTCATCTTCCCCACTAGTATGTCTAATTCTTCATAGATTCGTGTGGACTGCGGATGAGATTGGTCACCAGCAAGAAAGGTGTGGACTATGTTGTTAAGCTCAAAATTACTAACACCTGGAGCTTTCTTGATTCCTTTGCTCTTCATGGTTGATCTAACCTTTGCTACGTCTTGCCATCTACCAGCTTTTGCATAGATGTTAGACAAAATAACGTAATAACCCGACTGCTCTGGAACCAACTGAAAGAGACAATCAGCAGCCAGAAGCCCAATTTTCATGTTTGAGTAGACCCGACAAGCACCCAAAAGAGCTCCCCAAACTCTTTCATTAGGCTCTATTGGCATTTTCTGGATTAGGCGATACGCCTCATCTACTTTCCCAGCACGTCCCAACAAATCTACCAAGCAAGAGAAGTGTTCTAGACGTGGTTCAATCCCATACTCATTGATCATAAGATTAAAGTAATGACGGCCCTCGTCCAGAAGTCCTGTGTGACTGCAAGCAGACAGAACTGACACAAAAGCAATTGAATCTGGTGCAAGACCTGAATTTTGCATTCTTGAGAAAAGAGCCACTGCATCACGACCAAGCCCACTTATGCCATATGCAGAGATCATTGAGGTCCATGAAATGACATCTTGAACAGTTAATTTGTCAAACACTTGCCTTGCATCAGACAAACAACCACACTTAGCGTACATGTCAATTAAAGCATTCTCTAACAACAAATTTGGTCGAAGCTTCTTCCTCTCCACACACTCATGAATTTTCTTTCCCAATGACAGGGCAGAGAGATCTCCACAAGCTGGAAGAATACTAGCAAAAGTAATGACATCTGGCTCAACTTTATGCGCTTCCATCTGTGAAAAGAGATCAACAGCTTTGGCAGGCATCGAGTTATTCACGTAGACAGCAATCATCACATTCCAAGAGATCAAGTTACTTTTATCCATCTTCAAGAACATTTTCTCCACATACTCAACACTTTCGGCGGATGCGTTACTCACGGCCGGCAAGAGGCTAGCCATTGTTCCAGAATTGTAACCTACCTTTAATAATTCCATTTCCCTACAAACACTCAATGCATTGTCAAACTGCCCATTCTGTGCATAACAGGCAACCATTGAGTTCCACGAAACTACGTCTCTTATGGGCATCTCATCAAGAACTTGACGCGCCTCTGCTAGACAACCGCATTTCCCATACATTGCAACTAAACCGTTCCCAACAAACAAATTTGAGCCCTGGCCAACTCTCATGACCGCAGCATGAATTTGAAGCCCAGCCACCTTATTGCTGGACCAGGAACATGCTTTCAACACACAGGGGTACGTATAATTATCGGGAACATATCCACAGCCCAGCATGGCTTTGAAAAGCGCCAGCGCATCACAATACTGACGGTTGTTCACATAGCTCCTGATCATGACATTGTAGATAATCACATTCCTCTCACACACTTCATCGAATACCTGGCGAGCGGTCTCCGGTTTGCCACGAGCAGCATAAGCTCGCATCAGTTTGACGCCAAGAGATGGGTCCGAGCGTAGAACTTGATCCCTGAATATCTGCGAATGCAGCTTTTTCAGTGTTTTGATATCTGGGTACCGGTCCAATATCTTGCCGAATAACTCTCCATTGAAAGGTAAGTCCTTTGGGACAATTTCAGATCCCGAAGTCGATGCAACGAGAAATCGTAGCTGCCTGGAAGCTGAGAGCTCGACGCATCGGACGCCAAACGGGCATTTGGCTCGGACCTGCAGATACCACCTCGACATCTCCGAGTCATCTTTGAACGTGGAGAACACCCCGTCCAAAGAAAGCTACGTTGAAAGCTCCAACCCCAGCCTCGTGGCTGTAGTTGAATGGGATCAGCGGAGCCATTGGTTTACTTGCATTCTTTCGTTAGAGACTGCATATAATGCTGATGTTACTTGTATTCCTGCAACCCGATCATGGCCTGCTGCTGGCCCGCCCAGACTAGAAACATAAAACGAACGGCTTCGAGCGAGCGAACCTGCACTTAGTTTCTTATGCAGGATCCCGACCCGTCCCGACAGACGACCGACCAGGTCTCCTCGAGTCAGTGACAGAGGGTGACAGAGAGACTAAAAACCTTGGAGTGTTGTCTTGTAAGGAGTAAATGAGTTTCATTTTTAGGCCGATGTCGTGTATAAAAGAGTTGAAGCATAAAGAAGCAAACGTAGATTGTAGCGCTTTAATGTATAGACCTTGAGTTAGAGAGGTTTTGAGCACGTTGTTTGGGACCCTCCTTATACGAGAACTAAACCTTTCAAGTTTGCTGCATCTGTACCAATGGAAAGATTGTCGGTTTATTAAGAGAATGGATGACACCCGTCGCACGCCCCCGAGACTCGCTCAAAGATGGGCGAGGAGCACACGTTTCCACTGGGTTGCACCAGCTTGCAGGCCTTGATCTTTCGAGTTGATTCATCTCTTGAACTAGTTTAAGCCAATGAGTTAAAGAATCGTGGATGAAATCAATTGTTATGCCAGCCTTAAATACCCAGAGGAAAAGCAATGCACATCAGCTCAGCTAGAGTACCTTGTAATCTTTCCGAGACTCGATATGACCAAAGAATCTCATTTCATCAGACAAAATTTTCCGTTTTACATCGCTGTAAGAGCTATAAGAATATGTACCGATGTACAAATGAGGTAATAACTTTCCCAATCATGTTTCAAGAGCACTGTTTGCTCCGAAATTCTTCGGATAACAGGCCCAGAAGCAGCACCTGCAATCTGCCAGCACCCGGTCCTGGCCTAAATACAGAATCATTGCCCCTCACAGAGCATGGATCGAGCCCACCATCCAAGGTCCCATTACACCATGCCCCCGGTACAAAACGGCCTGTTCGGCCAAGAAGCTCTTTGTCAATTTTATCTAAGACAGGATCATCCTTTTCAAACTTCCGAGCAAAGGGGGCATTGCTTTTGAGCATTTTGTCAAAATCCTTCACAGACAATACACGAGGATGCTGCTTTGGAGGGTTATCCCATGCAATGTAGTGTAGGTCGTGGCTGATAGCAGTTTTACGGTACTCTTCATTGTTGCAAATGACAGTGTGGAAATAGCCTTCTGGGGAGGATATAAAGTTAACATAGTACATTAGAATTGTCCGAGGGAAATTGTCCCACCCCCATATGCAATACTCGAGAAAAGGGCGAGTTAACATTACCCATGCTGATCCTGTATGACGAACAAAGAAAAATAAGGTAAATAAAAGCTAGATGTGATGATGATTGGTAGGGAAAAAAGAAAAAAAGAGGCTCAATGAGAAGAATAAAATCATCTTCTGCAAAATTCCCTCTTAAGCTCATGAGCATTTCACACCTAGTTTTTGAGACACAAATAAGGTGAGGGCAGCACTAGTGGTTGCTGGACAATGGAGTTAGAAGTCAACACAAATGCTTCACTAAGTGTGACTGATGCCTAAGGAATTCAAAATAACCTAAAGCAGTTCACCAATTGGCCAATTAACTAAATAGGAAGACAGGAAACATTGGCAGCAGTTCTTCAATGAGGCAATGGGAAGGAAAAGGAACTGGTTTCATACAAAGAGACTAATGATCATCCATCCTCGGGTAAAACTGAAGGTCATGTCAGCTAGTCGGCTAGAAACTATATCAACAAGCAGCAGGATAATTTTTTGAAGTATTAGAGAATGCTGAGTCTATGAGGACAATCTTTTTCCTCGAGCCAAGATTTTTAAAGTCCTCGCAAGCATGCAATCAAGAGACTAGCCACATAACAATGTGTGAAAGAGTATCACCAATAGACCTGATTTATTAAAAAAAAAAAATTTATTCCTTATGGATTCAGCAAAACATAACTCAAGGTCCAATCTATAAACAATAATTGGCGGTTAATTTTTGAAGTGCAGTGATTCATTAGATATCTTACCAGTAAACAGCTTGAAAGCTGTTGGAATTGATCGACGTTGAGTGCTCCAAGTTACGTCATACTTCTTTGACAGGTACAACCCTGGATCGATGATGATTGATTTAGATCTGTGTTTCCTGACAAATGTTGGAGAATAAAATGAATTATAATGTTCTATTTAGAAAGGAAAACCTTTAACAGAGCACGCCATGCATTGCTACTTACAATTTCCATCCAGAAATCTGATCATGTTCAATGAAATTAAGACTTCTAGATACGTTGGAGAACACGTAAAGTAGATCTGCAGAATTGGTGAACAGATGTTATCCTGATTTTCATTCCCCAAAAAAAGGTCCAGCAAGCGTCTGCTGCTCAATAAACTCAGGCATGACTGCAATAAGCACAGGATCTTCAAAACATGTAAGGGTACCTCTTGTGCCCATAAAACAGATTGCACAAAGGCAAGGAGATTCTTTTCACACATTTTCTCATCATCTTTGTGCTCCTGGAAAGCTATGACCTAGCCTCGACATAAGAACACAGGTTCTGTTCTTGTAGGAATACCCATTTATCCATCACTCTTTGTATGTATCTTAAACTGACCATGCATATCCAACCTCACTTAACCAGCCAGACAAACACACAGTGCAGAGAGAAGCTCTAGAAAAGAGTGCAAAAAAAATCAAAACAAAGATTAACCACAGGTAACAAAACAACGCAGTCCCATGCGCTCAGTGTTTGCAAATATATATTCTCAGAACTTTGAAACTCAACTCACCATCCTGCGTTACCAGAGGATAATCTGAAGCACTGAGATTGATAAACCAATCCCAATCCAAGCTCTCCTTTAACAATATGGCAATTGCTTGCAGTGTACAAGCAATCATGGTAGGTCCTTTATAGGTGATCAAATTAGACTGTGCCATTACCCGGACATTCTCCACCTCACGAAATGTAGGATCATTTTTAACCAGCGCAGTCAAATCCAAACGTTCACGGGGTGGTGCCTCAAAGTCCAAATGGAGGATGTATTGGTTTCTCGGATGATATACAGCCTGCAAGGTTCTCATCATTCTATGACTATCGCCCTTGGTGCCGGAAATAAGATAGGCTAGTCTAGGTGCTTCAACACCCGCATGTCCACTTGGATAATGAGATCTCTGTATATCAGACTCTACAAACAGACTGCTTGCATCCTCCGATGTATTGAATGAAATAACATCATCCGACAACTCATCCTCGTCATGAGGCAGTGTAAACAGCCCAATAGTAGCCGACATGATCAAAGTAGCAAATACAAGCAAGCTAGCAAAGAACGGAATCATCCATCGCCGATCAGAAAATCCTCTCGCGGTGTGAGAATGCTGAGCTTTCCTCATACTCTTGTGGGTATACGAAGAATGCTCAAATTAACTCAGTAGCCCACGAGAATCGAGAATTAGAGGAATGCCCATTGATCTTCCAAGCAGATGGTAATCCCAGGAAAGAGCATCATAGCACAATCAAAGGGGAGGGATCTTCAAGGACATAAGCATTGAACAACAATCAAGCTATATTTGGCCAATAAAAAGAAAGAAACAGCAAGCAGCAGTCAAGCTAAAGGCTCAAGGGCAATCGAAACGAAAACCCAGCAAAGCAACATACTAAATTCGCAAACTTTACATCAAAAAGGGCATCAAAATGCACGGGCAACTTCGACCCTTCAGCGACGATGGCTAGATCTAACGACTCCCATTAAGATGCGGAGCTACACATAACGGGCACTCGACAGGAAACAGGGACTGACATAGCTAAGATCAAATGCTCCAACAGGAGGCGAAACAGTACAGGAAGAATGCTCGGCGGTGCGATGAAATTCAAAAAGAGGCTCCAACCGAGACGAGCTCGAGCTCGAGCTCGAGAAAGACTCGTCGCTGAAAATGGAGGTCGGACAGGTGACTCCGAGCGAGCGAACAACCTCGCGACGATTTCGGGTGCTTCTGCTCTGCTGCTTCCGTGGGAAAGATCAGACAGCGAGGAGAGAGAGAGAGAGAGAGAGAGATTAGATCGTACGGACGGATGGTTAATTACGTTGGTTTTGCTTTAATTGTTGGCAAAACCATGGTTTACTTTTTTGCGCAAACTGCGTTGCCGGCCCCCTAAATTTCTTGCGAAGTTTCATTTTTGGGGACAATTTTTCCTGGGAAATTTGCTCTTTGCCCCCTAAATCAGTTTAGTTTGCTCATGGGGTTCACTTTGAGTTACTTTCGCGCCCTCGTCAGTGATTTATTTCCTTTTTATTTCTTTTCTAGAAATTCAATCGTTATTGAAGCATCTCATTTTATGTATTAATTTTCTGAAATAGTTATCGATTTTGCTGTCATTGTAAAAAGAAAAAAAAGTTCCTTCATGTCACTACCCACCTTCTTTTTTGTCAACAATTCTTTGGGAGCGATTGAAATTCGATGAAGAAAAAAATACTATAATCAAGATTCCAATGTAAATTATAATCTTGGATAATATGCATAAGTTGGGTAATGAATTTTTTATTTATTATTTATTTAAAAAAAAAGGGGTAATATTAGACCCTTTCAGGTAGCCGACTCCGGTTAGGTGGAATGCAGAGTTGTCATTCTTTAATAATTATACCAAATCGGTCCCTACCAAACCTATCCAAGAATGAGACGCCATTAAACAACACAATGCTTGTGAATAATGAGCTCATTTTGGGGTCCAATTGAAAAAAAGAAAGCCATCTACGGGGGGCTAAAATTGGAAAACAGACCCCTTGCAGGGAGGTCCTGGGCTTTTGGGAGAATTACACTCGTGGAGATTGGGCCTCCCACGAAATCAGTCAAAATTATCGGCCCAAACCCATTTAGCAAGTGTAGCCAAGGCCCATGTCTTCAAAAGTCTGCCAGATCCAACCCAAACCCCTTTCTTTCCATTGCCATGCTTGATCTAATAAGCAGCTATGTGATCAACTATGTTGGTCACTTAGAGAACGCTAGAATAAAATGTTTGCACAAATGGGCATGCGCGGAGCCCCGACTCTCGACACGATGTAGGAACTGGGGATTCGAGCTTGACTCAAATCTGCTAAAAAAAAGTAAAATCTGATATAAAGATACGATTATTTCAAAACTGACACGACTTGACACGTTTCAGTTCGCTCTAATTAAGAAAAAGAAACAATTTGTTTGAAACACTTTCATGTGATAACAAAACACTAACTGATAGCATAGAGAGGGAAAAATGATGGCGAAAGTCGATGATGACCTCTTAATGTTATAGTAATGTTATCCTCTTACTCTTGGGTAAATGAGGATTGGTTTGCAAACAAGGGTGACAAATTGTAACGTTGCACAGGATTGCTAACATGATAAACCAAATGTTGCCAAAATAACATTTCTGCTCAAGAGGACCAAATGATAAATTCTTTCTCCAGACTCATAAGCCCCCAACAAAACGATGAATTGCAGAGGAGGGCTCGGGAGGTCCGCTGTGTGAAATCCCTTTTTACTCGAAACTTTTTTGCCCTTTTGGTCAGATCTCCAATCAACTTTTTGAAAGTTCTTTTTCTTTTTCTTTTTTTTCAATTGATGTGATTTGGCCTGAGCCGTTGGAGAAGCGGCGACGTATTTGCAAGATTGACTTCCTCTGCAGTGAAAAGTGAAACCCGCCGTCGATGTTGGCGAAACATGATGAGATCGTACGGCGCGGATTCCCTTGACTCGAGAGCACTCATGCCTCATCATGACCGCCGAATCTCCGGGTAGTTGAATCGAGCGGCGGCTAATCATCTCCAACGCCGCTCCAAAACAGTAGTGGCAGTATAGTAATATCACCCCCGTCTCTTTGGTACATGATCATTTACGTTGCTGCCGTTCGATTTATGCAAGGTGTCGCTACCATTGACTTCTATTTAATTGGCAAAGCGTTGGATGAATTTGGTAGATTTTAACTTTGTTGGAAGATCTGAACATGTGCATCTTGTAAGGTGGAACACTTTTTGCACGAGAATTTATGATAATAAATGTCGTACCACATCAAAAAATATATTTCTCGAGCTACTATAGGAGGGTCCACATGACAAGTGGACCATTTTTCTGTTGAAAAATTTTTCCGCCACAGTTATGAGTGATAATTGAGTGGGGGCCTGAATTGGACTTAAGTTTTTGACCCAGCTCATGGGCTGAGTTTTTCTCATTAATGCCCTTGCCTAAATTTGCCTCAAAATATCTTTGAGTATAGCCAAACTATGGACCGCCAAAGTCATGATCAAGTCTATCGACGTCGGTGCTTTGAGTCTGAGTGTTATTCTTGTTTTCTTATGCTTCGGTTGCCTCTTGTTCAAACTATCAATTGGAACCTCAAAGCTAGTTTGCCTTATAATATCAATTGTAATCGCGTTAATTTGGCAGCGTTATTCTCATGGAGAGGAGGCACTAGCTTGTCTCTTGGCCAAGAGGGCTTGATTTGGGTCTCATGCCACCCACTAGTGCTTTGGGGGAATCTTAATAGGGCTTGGGCGAGAGACTTTGATTCAAGGATGCACCTCACACTCGAATGTCAAGTCGAGATACTCTCGATAGATTGAAAGTGCATGAAATTTTTGTGGGTGATGACCTTCCTCAACTCACATTTCTATTCAAAGAAATATAAGAACAGAGTACTGAAATCAAGATATAGCATCTAAATAAGTAGATTCATAAAAAGAAGATACTAGTATTGCTCATGTGATCTAATTGCAATTATTTGACCAAAAAAATAAAATCTGATTGCAAGTAATTAAGATCACCATATCAAGTAATATGCTTAGACAAACGGCAAAAATCATGATGGTTTGTCACATGGCCTAACATAATAGAAGGGTAGTACGGTTTTACTTCATACAACTCACTTCCTAGTGATGACTCATTCAACATACCGTACTCCCTAGCTTAGACATAACCACCAATTAAGGACCTCTTTGTGTTAATCGAGCCGACACCTTTCTCAAATTTTCAATAATCATGATTTGATCTACTACTTAGCTTGGACCTATTTTATCAAGGTCAACAAGGCTGCCAATCAAGACCCGTTTACATGGCATCAGAGCATGAGCTATAAAACAAGAAAAAAAAAGACATTTAAATAAGAAACGACGCCTCTGATTTTACAAGTCGACATGAATATATGCAAACTAACACGTTTATTTATCCTCAATTATTTGACATGTAAAATTGATATCGGAATGTTTCAAGTCACTATGAATCGGTATGAATTGTAAACTGTAACGCTGGCACAAACCATCGCTTAAAAAAAAAAGAAGAAAAAGTAAAATGAAGGTGAAAAACCAAGGATATTTTAATAAATTTCTGAATCTACCTCAAGTGAAGGTGAGAAAAAGGAAGAGAGAGAGGGGGAGAGAGAAAGCTGGCACAATCATATGGAATTGTCCAAAATCAACATGGGCTCTACCTTAAGATTAGTGACGTCATTGGATTCTGCGATGTGCAAAAGGATGAAAAGGTGAGAAGGGAGAAAAAAAGCTGGCTGGAGCTGGAGGCCGCCGGATACGAACATCAAAAGTACCAATTTGAACAGTCGGGATTTTTTTTTTCTTCTTTTTTTTAGCTTTATCGATAATTATTGTCGTAATAATAATAATAATAATTATTATTATATTTGAATAATTTTTTTTTTTATAATACATGGCACGCAATTTCAACAAGGTAGGCCAACAATCATTCATCAAAGCTTTGGAATATTTCCCCGAGTGGTCCTCGCTCGAGAGAATCCAATGTGGAAGAGGAAGTGGAGGGCATGGCTTCTATTCCCATGCAATTACCAAAAGAAAATTACTATTATATTAATTAAATATATATTATTTATACCTTTTTTTTTTTTTTTTTAATTAAATCTCCCCACCGCCACCAGCTGCATCGAGAAATGAGAAAATGTTTCGACTTGCGAAAGTGACGCTATTTCAACTCATCAAACAAGATAAAATAGCTCATTTCATTTCAATTTAAAATTCACTGCTGGAATGATAAGTCGGTCCATGCAAATTATTAGTTAGGTACAAAAAAAGTGGTTTATAATATAATGTCCTAACAATTGCGATGTCGCTGTATTACGGGCTGTTTCAGGAAGTTGGAATTTCCTTTTCAGCCACTTAAATTCCATGCTAATCATGGATGCTGCGAGTTCTCACCCCACATCTACCCCCATAAACTAAAGAGAAATCAAAGATTGGAAGGTTAGGAAAAGAAATAGCAAAAGCCATCGTGCTCCCCTCATGAATGTTTAGATATCTCTGCTTTTAGCATTTCTTGCCTCTCTTTTTTTGTGGCGATATCTTTGCTGTTTAGGTCTAGCTAGTTTGAATATAGGAACTCTAAAGTTTAAGTAGGGATGGGCATGGGGCGGGGATCGCGTCTCCCGTCCCCGCTTCGGGTGACCGGAAAAAGGTGCAGGGGCAGCCCCCGCGGGGGCCAATTTCCTTGCCCCCACATCTCCCGCCGCTGCCCTCGATGTCTATTGAAAAGGGTGTGCTTTCTTGTGATCGACTAGACATTATTCATCACACCCTCCAGCAGAGGTATGCCTGGATGACAGCAAACATGAGCTAGGACCACTCAAAAACTATTTATCTCTTCATAAATTACACGAGATATAAAAGTCTCGTACTCGATATATTAAGGAAAGTTTTTAAAATAGATAGCCTAATTATGTCATTAAATAACGAGAGAGCAACGAAATTTAAATGATATCCAGACTTGGATCGCCTGAACGCACTTCGAGTGCTATTACACGCGACGCGATACTGGTTTTACTCCATTGCTTTCGGTCGTGACGAAAGAGCTTAGGCCCTTGGATTGAGGATGGCATCTTTCGGCATAGGCAAAGGGACGAAGATGTGCGCAGATTATGATTCCAAAACGCAGGCCAGACAAAGGAAGTAGCAACTCTCTTTTGTGAGATCTGGACAAGCAAAAAGCATTACTTTAATCAGCAGCAGCAGCGGCTGCAAATTTGCTGAGGATAGCATCCGAAAGTGCGGGCTTGCGGCACGAAAATGGAGGCTACTCCATAGTTTAGCTTCGACCCTTATCGATGCATCCGGAATAGAATATTTTTAAAACAATAGTTTGGAAAATTTTGCAGTATAAGTTCACCTCACAATGTTGCAAAAATTGTTTTCTGCTGCTTGTTGTTCTAAAGTGCACCGGCATGGTTAATGGCGTTCTTACTAGGGAGAGTGAACGGGAGTATCGGCATTCAAGATTATGTATACTTCTATTTTGGTTGTGTGTATCCTTGATTGATATGTTACCTTTAGTAATTATCTCATAAATCCCATAATAATCCTCATTGTGAATATATCGAATTATACAGAAATTTTTCAAATCTATCTTCCGCATTAGTATTCTCAGTTTGGTATCGGAGTCTCATTTACTGAGGCAATCCAAGTGCACCTTAGAAATTTCCCATTCTATTTTTTCCAATTTATCATTCTCAACAGTGCAACCATGCATCCTGAGTAGATAAATCCATCCCACAATTGACTATGTTCACCTAAGTGCATCATTCCTATTTGAGTAAGTACCATAGTGGTTGTGTTATGACGCCTCTAACGCTTTGCCAAATCAAGCCTTTTCTTCTTCTTTTTTTCTTTGGGAGGTATTCTTTCACGCTGCAAAAATGCGTTTTCGCACAATAATTTTACCATTTTCCTTATGGCTTATTCCAACTTTCACCTCTAGCTTATTCCGCTTTCTATAACCTTGGGAGGTATTTTTCTTGTTGTATCCTCGTTTAAGTTAATATCTAAAAGGATGGATACCAAGTTGAGAATAATAATGTGGAAGATAGATTTAAGGAATTTCTACATGATTCGATATATTCATAATGAGGATTATATTAACCTATTTATAGTCTTTATGAGAGATTGTCAAAGAAAACATATATCAATCAAGATATGCACTATTAAATTAGATATACAGATAATTCTCGGAGATATTCTTAATCGAGTAGATCTCCTAATAATGCTAATAGGGAGAAAACTTGCCTTGCAATGCAAGAAAACTAGTTGAGGTCCTAGAAGATCACTACCATGCAGGGATTCAAGAAAGAATTTACCCAAAACTTCATTTTGGATGATAAATATAGTAATAAGATTTTGTATATATTGAAATTTTAGTATGATATTCTGCAAATGTTCATGTATATGTGTCCATCTACCAAACAGCAAATTTGGTGAAGGTTGCTTCAATTTCCACCATAAGGATGTTGATGTTCAGCTCAGTTTTCAAGGATTTGACTTGCGATTCACAATTACATTTGTGAGAACGAGTAGAGGTTGGGGTGCCTTGACTTTTTTTACTCGAATTGGCCCTATGATGCTTGAATTAGTTAGAGAGAATGCAGTTACATCCTTAGGAAAAAGTTTTGGGTTAGAAACTTACTAGAGTTGTTGACCCCTTTTGTACAGGATCCAAGCTGTCGGATGCTACTCAACGAGTAGTGATCATACCATAACAAACGGCAAATTATCATGACAAATGGTTGAATTGTCATGACAAATGACAAAAATCTCAAGATATGGTCAAAGCGTCTTTATGATTGTGGTTCCATGTTGATCTCTGAATGGAATGGCCTTTAAATGAAATTTGCGATGAGAGATCGTCTATCATAATTGACGATATGAGACGTAACAAATTTCTCCATTAATATCATTGGGATGCACAAATTCATCAATTAGTCAAATCCATCACCATTAATTAGAAAGAGCAATTCTATACTAGGTAAATTTAGATTGTTCGTATAAAAAATGGGTTCTCATGTATATCTTATGACTAAAAGTTATTTGAGTCAAGATGGATCTTTCAATACAGCCAAAAAAAGATAAACCTTTCATGTGCCATAGAAGTCCTCGCATTTTACTTTTGGTTGATGCTTTTTAGATGATCTTATATCCACCAACGTCACACATCTTGGTAACTTTCAATTTGAGAGAAAATGAATGATTTGGAAAATATTTATTTACATATAATCGTTTGTACCTCGTATAAAAAATAAATAAATAAAAAATATTTTCTTCGTGTTAAAAAATGTTTAGTGATAAATTATTATCAATAATGAAAATAATTTTCAATGAGTAATTATTCAAGAAATAGAAGAAATTTTTTTTAAAAATTATTTTCCAAACTATCATTTTTTGCAGAATATATGGATCTTAGTTTGCAATGATAATGCTCAACACTTGTATTCACTCCTGAGGCCTCTTGGGCAGCCACCACACTGTGATAGCTGGTGGTGGTGCCGCCGCCGCCACCGCCGTCAACAGTGGTGTCCACCCTATGGCCTGGTCATCTGCAAGGGCACAAGCAATTTTTTGTTCCGTTCTTTCCGTTGCTGTTTATATGTATATATACATACGCATTTTGTTATCCGGACAAAATTTTCAAAGGCGCCATCAAGTAAAACATCGAAGTCCCATCTCCTCCGCACTTCAATCCGTGCGACCGAACACGAACTGGCAAAAGAAATTGAAATTTGAAATGCCGAAGGGAAGCTGTCTTTCCGTCCCTCGCTTCGCAGGGATAACGAAAGGGAAGGGAGGGAGGGGGGAGGGGGGGGGCCGGGGGTGCTCCTGGAAATCAGAGCAGCAGCAGGTAGCAGCAGGCATCTGAAGCAACAAAAACATCTGTAAATATCTGCAAGAATTCTGGGAAAGCAAGAAAACATGTATTTTCGAAAAGATTTTCAAGAAGGGTTGGGGGGTTGTACCCTTTTCGAAAACCTCGTTCTCTTCCCCCCATATCAATGAGAGAGATGCCCTGACCGAACCCCAATGAACAACAACAACAACAAAAGACTACTCGCTTTCTCTCTCCTCTCTTTCTCTCTCTTCTCTCTCTCATGTCATGTCATGCAGCAAGTAGCATTTAGCCCTTTTAACCTTTAAGCCCCCCTCTCTCTCTCTCTCTCACACTGTGTACAAGCCCCACGACATTTGTTTCCCATAGCCAGCTCATCTCTCTCTCTCTCTCTCTTCCCCTCGCCCTCTAAAACAACAAACCCACCAGCGTTTCCCGCAACAGACGCCTCGTCGCTTTCTAGGGGTTTCAGTATTCATCGGGCCTTCGGCCAACGACGTCGCCCGCATCGCGTCCATCGTCCCGTTTGACCCTTCTCCGATTGCTTCTTTGCGCGCCGCAGAGGGTGTCTGCTATTGGGTCGATTCTTGTTTTGGGGGGGAGAGGGGTAGGAGCGAGGGAGGGATGGCGAATGGTGCGGTGGAGAGAGAAAGCGGGGGTGGGTCGGCGGTGTTGTTCAGCGAGGAGGAGCTGAGGGAGATGAGCGGAGTGAAGAGTGGCGAGGAGTTCGTGGAGGTGACGTGTGGGTGTACCAGCCATCGATACGGCGATGCCGTGGGTAGGCTTAGGGTTTTCCTCAACGGTGATCTCGAAATCGCCTGCGAGTGCACTCCTGGTTGCCAAGAAGGTCGTCCTTTTCTATCTCTCTCTCTCTCTCTCTTCTCTCTTCTCTCTTCTCTCTTCTCTCTCGTAAACTCTCTTCTCTTCGACGGATAAAGTTCGGATTTTTTTGCATGCCGAAGGCGTCCACGGATTTGGTCCCTGTGCATGTTGAATGTGCTTCAAGTGTATGTCGATATGTCTGAATGAGTGTGCTTTCTCGCGGGTGTCATTGCGGTTTCTGGGGAGGACCGTTCTGCAACGATACATATTACTTGCTGGAGTTAGTCGAGAATGAAACATGGGCTCCTTCGATCGTCGGGGAGTTTTGTATTGGAGGTGATAAAATGATGTGACCTGCACTGCACTGTCTTCTTCTTTTTCTGTTTATCCCCACGTGTGTTGCTTGGGTGTATTTCTTTCTTCTCTTGTAGTTCTGTTCTTGGTTTTCAACAGAGCGAGGCAATGTGGAATCTTGTCGTGTGGCATTTGCTTGATAAACGTGGTTTGATCGGTGCGGTCATGTTTTCGTGCACTACCATGAGGCAGCACTAAATTCGGCAAATGCACAACTTAAAGATTCAATGAGTACTCATTCTGACAGCTAATGATTTACGAATAAGTTAAGCGTCCTTATCTTAGGAGTTAGGTCAAGCTAAGTGTATGCCCGTGTTGTGGCTCCCTCATACATATCCTCAACTGGATAAGTGAAGCAAAAGATGGGAACGAAATGTCTGCTCTCCATTCCATGAAAGGCTTTGCCTTTATGCAGTCCTTTCTCTGAACAGGAGGGCTTGCTCCAGAGTTCAGAGTGAGTGACACAGAATCTATCCACCCGCTTTGGCTCAAGGTTTAAAAAGTTCAAACGTCTATCATCTTGTGACAATCTCTGACTGTGATTTTCCTCGTATGCAGTGATAAGGAAAAGCCGAATGCTTGTGAAAATTTGAGCGTGCCATTTTCTAGTCTCACTATGATTCTTACTCTGCCTTGAGTGGTGTCACTGACCAACAACGAGTTTTATACACCCACATAATATCACCTTGCGGATATTCTCAGTATTTTTCAGTCTTTGACGTTCCTTTTTACTAGATGTCACTAGTCAATACTCAAACCTAGAGAGCCTGAGGTCTTCCTTTTGCGGTAGTGATTGTTTTTTGGTGATTCTAATGGATAGACAAGTTGACTCCTGCTGCGTTTGAAAAGCATTCTGGAAGAGAAACAGCTAGGAAATGGAAGAACAATGTTTGGATCATGGTCAGCGGGGAGAAGGTTCCTCTGGCAAAAACTGTGTTGCTGAAATACCACAATCAAGCTTCAAAAAGTGCTAACGGCTCACACAAGTCCAGTGGAAAAGTTTGTCATCGTGATGAATTTATCCACTGTACCAATTGCAACAAGGAGCGAAGGTTCCGTCTGCGATCAAAGGAGGAGTGCCGAGAACATCATGATGCCTTGTTGGATGTGAACTGGAATTGTTCTGACCATCCATATGACAGGTATGTGACATAATTGATTTCTACATCATCATGCCTTACTATCATGAAACATTTTGGCGTGTTGATTTGCTGACTGGGCTTATCCACTCGGGAGCTTCACTCTGCAACTGCTAGACATAGTAATAGCAAATTGCTCTGTCTATTGACTAGTATAAAACACGAGTTTTTCCTTATCTATGTAGCTAAGACATTATTGCTTAGTTGGGTCTGTAGGACATGATATTGCTGTGATTGCAAAAGTTCTCATGTGTTTCTTCAAGTTCAGTGCTTAGCTGGCACGAATCATTTTAGAAGTCCATGTGCTGAGTATGACCAAGTTATAAATTCTTTCATTGACCTTATTGGAGCTAGAAGTAGAATAACCAGATTATAGGTGAACTCACCGTGTCAGATTTCTGAGCCAATGATGACAAAGAAGCCTATGAGTTCCTGGACTTCACAAATCAATGGAAAAAAGCAGAATGACCAAGTTATAAATTCTTTCATTGACCTTATTGGAGCTAGAAGTAAAATAACCAGATTATAGGTGAAGTCACTGTGTCATATTTCTGAGCCAATGACGACAAAGAAGCCCATAAGTTTCTGGACTTCACAAATGTATGGAAAAAAGCACCTAGGAGAAGGTCTCTTCAACTGGAGCCATGGGGACCATCTAGTCTCCCGGTGACAACTGACAAGGCAGCTGCATGGTAGGGTAGCATATACATCACTTAACAGTGCCTGTAAGTTTTGAGTGTTGTATCTAGACACTGTAGGTTGGAATATGCTTAACACAATGCCAAATCATAGACCATGATACTCCATAAAACTGAAAACACTTTGGTCATGAAATAGTAGTATGGTTACTATTTCATCCAAAATGCGATGGTTATTTTCATATGGGATATTGTGAACATGAATTTGGCATGGTAGATTGTTAGTATGCATGCCAAATAAATGGCACTAGGGGGATTACTAGTGGCATCACTTTTGCTAGTCAGGCATTATATGATTTGACTTGTCTCCGTGCTCAATACGTATGTTACTGGGTTTAGCTAAGAGTAGTCCACAGCATTTAATTTTTTGCTTGGATAGCCAAACTTCATCTCCATGCTCACTTGATTAAATGTCAATAACCATACCAGACTTAATAATCCATGGTTGTTGTTTGGTTTCCTATAATACTATTCTACCAAGAGTATGTACATGTCTGGGTGTGATGGACTGTAGCAACAACTGAAATATTCAACATATTGTGGCTTGTGTGAATATGGGTTTTGTTCTCCATGGCATTTCCAACATGTAGTATGTCATATGGGAGAATTACTGTCATGTGATGTTTCTGGCGTGTTGAACCTGCATTTACTGTAAAATGGTCCCCGCTGCCATTATTCTGATTCTGCAAGAGTGTTATGTTCTTTTAATCCCATCAAATACTGTTTGTATTTGTGAGGAATTTACTTGTGCATGTAAATGCATATGCATTGGCTACTGTGTTGAATGGACACCACACATCTCTATGAACATTTAACTGTGGGCAAATTTATGATGGCTCTACTTATTGTTTAGCAGAATGACATGCGATAATGATGAGGAACGAGCAAGTCGCAGAATGTATAGAGGCTGCTCCCGCTCCCCGACCTGTAAAGGTTGCACCTCATGTGTGTGCTTTGGTTGCGAAATATGTCGCTTTAGTGACTGCAGCTGCCAGACATGCAGAGACTTCACTAGCAATGCAAGAGCTCAAGCCTGATGCATTCGATCTTGATATTGATTGGGTTTCCACCAGGATCCTCTTCATCCTGCTCCTCTTTTACGAGGAAGCTACAATTAATCAACTTCTCTTTTTCCCTATGACTTTCTTGAATTTGCCTCCCAGCAATTTGCAGCATTGATGTAATTGACTGGCTAAAGCATGAAAAAACGAAGCATTTGTTTCTCCTCATCGAAAGTTTCTTTATGCACGTGACAGGGTTTTGGTAGTCCTGGTCGACAAAAACAACCATGATATGCGAATCTGTTAGGTTGCTTACGCTTACATCGTTTTCGGGTCCCAGGATAGACAGAGATATGCTTGATGAGTAGCAATATGCAGCATCATCGTTGATAGCAGGAGAAGATTTGTTGAGTAATCAAAAATGGTCATGGATCAATATCCAGTTAACGTATCTGTTTCTGGTCTCATTTGGTGGTATGAACTTTGATCTTCCCAGGGCATCTTGGCAGACTGCTAGATCTCTGCAATTATGACAAACGTGGGAATTTCCCCTGTTAAGTAAAGTTATTTCAATGATACGTAAGGCACGAGGTTTTGCTCTACTTGAGCAGGCACAAGCTTGACAAAAACAAAATGCGCACTTGGAGCATTACCTTTGGTTAATTTCCCTTTGTCATAGAAAATTCAGGAACCTGGGATTGTTGCGGGCCGGTCGACGTGCACCCTGTTTTGTGTCAATTAAGAACGTCCATGAAGAATGTCCTAAGACTCTGAACTACGAACACGTCATACGGTGTGCCAAAGTAAATGCAAAAAGCAGAAGGGACAAATCGCTCACGAGGATCATGAAATAGGAAGTAAAATTACAGCTCAGAAGGACAAAGCTAGACGTGAAGCAAGCATGCATGCATTAAGTTTTCCACTGTAAAGAGTTAATAAATTCAGAGGATTCTGGTGAAAGGAATTTGGTTACGGCTGAGAATGATGAAATCTCCCTTGAGATTTTCATAGCCGATATAATTTGAATGACCCTGAAGAAGCCGCAGATGGGACCTGCAGCGAGAGATAAAGGAAGTGAAAATCTGAACCTCATGCAGCAACTCAGCGAATCACGCCTGTATATATTCACGTTAATTATGCAACCACAGTATACACGAGAGCTGGTTGCGTAAGGCTTACCTTCTAAAATGGCGCGCATGTGTAGGTTTGTGCGTGCGTGCGTGCGTGCTTGTGTGTGTGTGTGTGTGTGTGTGTGTGTGTGTGAGAGAGAGAGAGAGAGAGAGAGAGAGAGAGTACTGTGCACGTCTGTTTTGTAGGGTAAATATGGTGCAACTGCAAGCATCCGTATATGATGTTCTTGTTCCCGACAGCTGTGTGACATGGTGGAATTAGATCAGAAGACTTTGTTGCCAAGTTCTGTTCTAAAAGACGATCTTCTACTGCTGTTACATACGGTGCTATCAGAATTAAAGGGCACTCTGTGGATTCGCACCAGGGTTTTAGTTCTATCCATGTATTTCAAAGCATTGTTTTATGACTCGCTGATGATCTGGAACAGATTGCGTACTCTCACAAGCTCAATACTTGTCTTTCATGTGGTTTGGCTGATGAAGACCGCAAGGACATATTTTCTTGAGAGTTTTCTTGGATCAAGCAACTAGCTGACGGACAAATCTTTTCCTGTTATGTTGTCAAACTCCAAATTGCGCTAGATAGCCATCGATCACAAAGTTCCTCATCTCTAGGCTTTGCAATCGCTCATGACCGGTATATAGATCTCTTTGAGAGCAATTGCAGTCAGGAGTGAGCATAAACGCCTAAGACGTTTTGATTTAACATTAACTTATCATCTCAAATGGCCTCGACATTGGCCACTATGGGCCGCACTTGAGTAATCCAATATGTGGTTCCTATATGGCACAATAGTGTTAAGTTGCGCAGTGATATCTTTGTTATTCATTCAAACAATCATCAAATTTATGCAAAGAAACATAATTCGCAATTTGACATTAACAAAGCTTGATCCAAAAGATCCCAGAAAAAGGATCTCTTCTAAGGAAACTACATTTTTAGAGAGATAGAATAGGCTTCATGACTGAACAAAGTGGACAAGATTATCCTTGCATGGAGAACAAACTGATACAGTTAGTCCACCGGAATCTGCACGATTATAACCAGTTGATCAAGCTGATGACACCATAGGTAACCAAAAGTCTGTGTCATGACTCGTTAGACTGATATACCGGGACTTGTCGAAGGTTTTCATAGAGTTCGTTCCTAAAGGTTTTCTAATAGTTTTCCAAGTAAACTTCAACCACGTGTGCTCTTCGTCCCAGGACTATGTAACTGTTTAACTTGGGATCTTTGCGATGTGCGGGGCGGGGTTAGGGTGGGGCAGCTAGGGCCAATCCCTGATAGGTGATTAGGGGCGAGCTTGATTCAAGTTGGGAACGGCGAGAAAAGAGTTTCAGAAACATTTATTAGACAGATCTGATATTTCAGGCAAAAAGAAAAATGCAGCTAAGAACAAGCAGAAATGATCGTGTCGACTTAAACATTTGATCCTGAACTGAACCGAATTAAACCGAGAATTCCCTTGTGGTTTTGCTCGGGTTCAAACCGTCTGCAGGATTTCACTCAGGCGTTTTTATTAAGCTTCAACCTCCCCTATTGAGCTGCCATCGGGCTACATGCGTCTGCAGGAATTTCACTCAGGCGTTTTTATTAAGCTTCAACCTCCCCTATTGAGCTGCACACAGCTGCAATATTTCATTCACTATATGGTACGTATGCATATGGGTGTCAGGCTGACCAGCGCCAACAGTATCTGATTTTTTTTTTTTTTTCTTTTTGCATTGCCGCTAGTCGTGATTCATTGAATGCAGCATCGAAAATTAGTAAGAGAGTCAAACCCAAGAGCCTGCACTTTCAACCAATATCTTTGTTTTTGTTCTTATTCACTAACTTCATATGGATTTTGATCGGGGGTAGTGCATGCAATTCAATTCCAGTCCTTATTAAATGAAGAGGCTGCGAGAGAAACAACGGGCTAAATGGGGTTCCATACCGCTCGCCGGCTCAAAAGTCAACTCTCAGTAGTACGTTGGTCAACTAGTAAAGAAGCAGCTGCTGCGAAGATCGAGATTCTGGGTGCAGGCGTGCGTGAACTGTCGGCTTTCTTTTTAGCTGCAACATGCATTATGATTATCCCGTCGAATTTTGTACTTTCGGCGTATTACATGAAGAGCGCGACGAAAGTTAGAGAGATTCATGAATTGTACACTCGCGTGAAGTTGATCAACCCTTTTCGATATCGGTTGAAGTCAAGGAAGAGTTGCCCTATGATCTCTTAGTTAAGCAGTGGGTTTGCAAGATTTAGATGTGCGTGCAGAGACCTGTCGTGCTCTGAGTAGAAGATGAAGAGCGCAGCAAGAGTTAGAGACATTCGTGAATAGTAGTACCTCATCATGAAGTTAATTGACACTTTTTAATATGATTTAAAGTTAAGAGAAACTTAGCTGTACGATCGCTTGGCTGGCATTTTTCTTACCTAGATAGTATGGTAAGGGGACATTATAGATTTCTTTCGCAGATTATATTCATTTTCTTCAACGCATTAAAGGTGAACGATTCATGATATGTCAAAAACTAAGGGTTCAAAAAGAAGAAAAAGACAAGGAAAGAAGTACCCTTTCCCTCAACTTGACCTTGCCTCGAATAGCCCACCTAACCATCTTTATCCAACCTCTAGCCTCTCCGTGTTCTTGAGATTTCAAGGACGTTCTTAGTCGTGGGACAACATCTCGTCAGAATGAGCATGGTTCCAAAATAAAGTTAGATACTCGAAAATCAGACGGGTCGAAACCATTCTATTTCAAGTTTGATAATAGTCATGGTAGATTTCAGATAAATGGGATTCCATTACATCCAATAATGAGCGTGTAATTTGAAATTACTAGTCCAAGCTTTAATAATATTTTATAATTTTCGTGTATTTAAATACGAGTTGTGATCCATGGCTTATAATAAATAGTGATCATTAGATGCGACAATTAAGATTATATGTAGAATTTGGATAGACTCTAAAACTAATCTTGGAACTAGTGATGTGGTTAGTCCCAAGTTCCTAGGTATGCGTGATATATTTCAAGTTTCAAAATTTAGAGAATCTATCATAATTGATAGGTTATAAATTTCAAGTGAAATTTAAACAGAAGTTGAAATCTCTCAATTAAACGTCTCAGCGTTTGTCTATCTTTGAGCTTAGTCAGCTTATTCATCTATGCTCTTGCCCATTATGAGCAAGAATTTTACCCTACAAAACAGTACCACGGCAAATCCCATAAAAATGCATGATTTTAATAATGGGAGGATCCAGCAATTCTCACCTACCTGGTGTAAATGCAGATAGGCATCGTGCACAGTAAAGTCCAGCCAAGAGAAAGCTGTGTGTACTTTTTGCTTTCCCTTCACATGTCGAGATAAAGTCACGTCCAGCCGATCGAAGGGCCAGATCAAAATGCTTCAATTCTCTCAGAGCGGGCCGGTTTACTTTGCGCGTACCTCAGGCACATGTTGCATTAAATTTCATGGATCAGAAGCAGATGCAAGCAACCGGATACATTCATCCACCTTCATTAAAGCCCCTCCCTCCAACTTGCACCAGAAATCGCAAGTAGTAGCCCAAGCTAAACACACGTTAATCTACACGTGTGTGTAAACTTTGAATCCAAACATTCCGTTCCGTTGAAAATGTTGGATACGTTGTCATTTGTCGCCCCCCATGAAATTATCTCGTGAAAATTTTTAATTTTTTGTCTTGCTTTCATCATGATGGTGTTTAGTCTATCAGTCACGGCTCATGCAACTAGCCAGTTTCGGGTTGGTGATGATGGTCCACTCTTCCGAGCTTCGAGCAACTTGTGCGAAATATCTCTCTCTCTCTCTCTCTCCGCAATAACTTGGCGGTGTCGAGTTGTCGGGTTTTCCAGCTATCTACCAGTTCTTATTAAGACGCGGCTTCTCTATGTTTCTGCTTTTGCACATTTATATGAAAAAGAGGATAAGAAGAAGCAAAGCGAAGAGAGAAGAAACATTTTTTTGCGTTCTTGAGAGCGTCTAGAGTCTCATATCTGACGTGCAAGTTGCCTGCAGATCTTGGCTTAGACCTGGTAAAGCAGTCGCTTTATGAAAATTCATTCAGCGTCTGCTTTATAGTACATTGCAAGTGGTAAAAGAAAGAGAAATTGTCAGCAAAAAGGAAAATGTACGAATAAAAGAACAAAACACACAGCTCAGTGCCCGTTCGAACATATTTAGATTATATAATTCGCACTCCTTGAGGAAAACCAAGAGAGCATAAAGATACATGTCAATACCAAAATACTAACTTCCCTAACCAAAGTCATCGATCATCATCTAGCAAAAGAATAAGAACTGAAAAGATGGAAAGAATCCAGACCTATAGAAATCTAATAGCTACAGAAGTCAACATGTCAGACCAAGCCAAGCGGAGCAAACCCATCACTCTGAACAAAATGCACGGCTTCTCCCTAAACTTCATCTGTAAGACCGAAGAGTGGCTCCACAGAAGGTGCAGATTATGGCTTTCCAGGACTTCCAATAGAAGGGGACGTAGATAAATCGAGTGGCAGTCTTCATGTCAGCGACGCTGGCCCCTCCGCCGCACCTCGAGCAGATCCCGGCCGCTGGCTTGCTGCTCTTCACTTTCCTCTTCTGATCCACAAGAAAGCAAAAGAACACCATCGTGCCGCTGGTCTAACTTTTCTTCTTCACAAAGATTATCTGTTTGTTTATCGGGTTGAAAGTTTCCGGATTTTGAGGGTTGAGCGATTCTGGGTTTTGGTAGTTTTGAACAGAGGAAGGGCTTTAGTCGGCTGAGAAGTGGATGTCTGTTGAAGCAAGTTATATATGGGGAGGAGGTGGGGGAGTTAATGCGGGGAGCAACTCTCTAGTACAGCAACTAATGAATGAGAGTGCCAACATGAGGCTGAAAAGGATTCTCGCGTTGGGTTACCGCGAGCCATTGGGTACGTGCCACGTGTGTAGACAGTTGGATCCGCCAACTGTAAAGTTAGAGACATCCTTGTATAACCCTAGAACCTTGATACCACACGCTAGTCAGGCGCCCCTTGCTTGCTACAAACCTTTTAGCAAGCATTGAAACAGGAAAAATACTAAATTAGAATGACAATATGTCGAGATGCCGTTTGATGCGTGGCATTGCATTTGAGACTGTCTTTTTGGACGGCTGTGAGACCCTGCCACGTGGGCCGGCCATCGGGACAAGGTTGCTGTCTCAAATGTACTGAAGCATATGGGCTTTCCTGGAGGGAGTGTAGGTGGCAGATGGGCCTCCTTTTAGGTCGGCTTTGGTTTTCAACGGGAGCCATCTCAATCAGGAAGATGGGCAGATGATAAAATCTGACACTCCCCTTGTTCAAGATTGAGCAGCGATAAGAAGCAAAACCGACATGAGTAGCCGAAAGCGACTCAGAGTAGAATGTAGCCACTCCAGAAGCTGTGAAAGTCAGGACCATGACTGATCTCACTCCTTGCCATGAGATGGAGGATAAGTGCAGTTGAGATTAGAATCAACAGATTGTGTAGAGAAAATAGATATTACTAGTGACGAGTACACTTATTCTCAATTAGAGAACCCAAAGTGTAGCAAGAGTTTAAGAACGCTTAAGTCCATTGGATGGGGTGGCCCAGAAATTGCTGATAAGAAAGGAAAAAAAAAACTGGGATTGTTGTCATATTATTCAATTCCAACATGCCTGCTAGAGTTTCCTGCCAACCAGTCAGCATTGCAAGATACCAAGTCGATAAACATAAACGGTATGAATTCCAGAAACTAGGGCGAAGCAAATCTGCCGAAAACATGCAATATCCATTCCATATCGACTATTCTGGTATGATATGGTTCCTCCACCAATGAGTTTTTAATACGTTGACGTGTCGGTCCCACTGGACACCAAATTCCATTGCTGTAATAAAGTTAAAAACATGATATCTCAAATAATATATACAAATTTATGCGGGAAAAATTTCTGGAAAAAATGATGAACCAGGTGCTTCAGGATACATAAATTTTCTTTTTGAAACCTACGGCTAACCAACTGACACTAAGGCCTCGAGCTACATCACTCACTTTCAATTTCAGAATCAGAGTTCTGTTGCAGTTCAAAGGCGAATCTCATCTCCTTGTTAACCAACTCAGCAAGATCAGGCCTTTTTGCATCTTTGTAGGCCTCTGCCACTGCCTCAAACAACGACTCATTTGGCTCAATTTCTCCATATTTTAGTTGACTATGAACACGTCTCACCCCTTCAATCATACCCGATTTGCCATAACAACCAACCAGAATAATGTAAGTAACGTGGTCAGGCTTCACACCATCATCTTGCATTTTCATAAATATGTTCAGAGCCCGATCAACGTCCCCTAATGCACCATAGACATATATACATACATTATATACAAAAGAATCGAGAGTAAGCTTTGTTTTTGAGAATACTTCACAGGACTTGTATGCTAGAGAATGCAAGCCCACGACGGAGAAAACAGAGGAAATTATGGCTTGTCTCGCATAAGGTTTACCTTCATTGTAGGATAATTCCAGCTGCTTAACAGCTTCAATAGCCATACCTCCCTTCTTCAACACCGTAAATATTACTCTGAAGGTCCCACTATCAGGTAAAAGCTTTCGAGCCACCACCATCTCATGCAACAATTCACCACACTCACGCAGTTGACCACTAGTAGCATAGCATGCCATTACCTTATTATATGAAGGACAATCTCTCAATAAACCTGCTTGTTTCATCTCCTCGGCAACCTCAATGGCTTCATCAAGCATACCCATGCTCTTATACAGGTACATCATGTTTGCAAAAGAAACCCCATCCGCCATATTTTTTTCTCTCATGCCATTGAAAATAAGTTTTGCTTCAGATATCATGCCAAGATCTGCATAAAGATTGATCATACTGTTTGATGCAATGATGTCCAAACCGTCCTGCATATTTTCATCCTTTCATACACAGATTTTGCTCCTTCCAAGCAACCTACTTTACTGTAAGCCTTGATGAGAGAAGTCAAAACTATCTTATTTGCTGGAATTCCACGTTGTTCCATGCAACGGAAATATCGAAGTGCTTCTTCAACTCTTCCAGCTTCAGCAAATCCATTTATTAGACAACCGTACACAACTTCATTTGGTTTAACACCTGCCTTTTCCATTTCATCGTGCATGTCAGCTGCATCAGAAAGCTGGCCCAGACGAGCATAGCAGGCAATCACAGCAGAATAAGTCATAGTTTGGGGTTTAAAGCCAAGTTTTTGCATTTCAAGTAAGAGACTTTTAGCTTCTTCTACCAAATCACCCCCAGCAAACATCTGAATGAGAGAATTATAAGTGCACTCATCAGGCCATGTACCCTGATTTTTCATGCTCTTGAAAAGGGAAAAAGCTTTATCATAAAGCTTTGCCTTACCATAAGCTTTGATCATGACATTGTATTCCAAGACATCCTTCTTCTGCCCAATGCTTTTCATAAAAAATACACATTCAGCCTCAGCCCAAAGACCCTTCTCAGCATAAGCATCCATAATTGCAGCTCGTGTTTTTGGAAGTAGCTCCCAATCATCCTGAAAACTCTCAAGAAGAGCTTTAGCGCAATCAAACAACCCTTTGTCCACATACATCTTAACTATATCAGGAAGAGAATGCTCATCAATATTACTGCCAGACTTTCGAATTTGTTCAATGACACTCACCACCTCTTGGACCATATTCCTCTTGCATAATATATGGATAACAGCTCGGTGAGTCACAACATCAGGGAAAAGACCAACTTTCCTTATCTTTCTATAACAATCGAGGGCCGCATCAATGTTCCCTGCCTCAGCATACAAAGATAGAAGGATATTATAAGTCTTTGTATCAGGAGATATTCTCCTTCCATCCATTTCGTTCAGCAGAGCTTCTGCTTCGGACAAGTGGCCATGACTTCCGCAAGTAAAAATCATGGTATTGAATGTAATGATATCCATGGGAACCCCAGAATTCAACATTTCTCTAAAAACAGCAGCAGCATCCTCTAGGCGCCCTGCCTTCCCATACAAATCAATAAGAGTATTATATGTAGATGTAAGTCGAGGCTTCCTAACAGAGTTTTCTGAATCGGTGGAGCCCGAGATTCTCATCCTCCCACCTGTCTTAAAGAGCTCAGTCGACAGAAAATGCTTATAACTAACAGGTGCTAAGCCAAACCCATTTTCAGACTCGACCATTGAATCCAATTCGAGATCATCCAACTCAACCCGCCCATCGCACCAACCCTTATAGAACCTCTCTGCCCTATCAAACTCCGCAGCATCCTTGAAGACCCTGACAACAGTGTTCATGGTGACCTCGTCAGGGAACATCCCCCTCAACTTCATATGCTTAATCCACAAAAGCGCTTCTTTCACCATACCCGCTTTCCCATACACATCGACAAGCATCCCGTACGTATTATGAGTGGGAAAGACGCCCTCTTTCGCCATCTCGATCCAGCACCTCCTCAAGTCGTCCCATTTCTGGGCCCTGCCCAACGCCCTCAGCACGATATTATAGTGAATCACATTGGGCACGTAATCCTTCCGGGACTTGAAAAACTCCCAGACCCGAACGACTCTCTCGCAGCTCCGCTGTTCTTTGAGGACCACGGTCTGCTCCTTGGGGCTCAAATTCGAGCATGCGGAAGAAAGGGCTTTCTCTAGGTCGTCCTCCGACTCCAAGGACCGCAAGACCGAAGGCAAGACGCCGCCGTAGGCCTTCCTCTGCCTCTTGCCGTTTGACGAAGAGACTTCGGAGGGGGGCAAGGCCAGGGCTTTAGAGCGGCACTGAAGCTTAAACCCTAGAAAAAACCCGCCTTTCGAAGTGGGCGGACGAGGGTTGGACTTACGGTGCGGGAGGAGGTGAAAATGGAGGCCGACGTCGCGCAGCTCCCTGGAGCTGCAGGTGGGGAGCGACATTCCGCCGCTCTGGGTTTCCGAGGCTTGAGAGATTAACCTTAAAAACTCCCTCCCCGGTCCTCGGGTGACGGCCAGACAAGGAGTATCAGCTGCGTTTTAGTGATGATGACGCAACGTCTGCATCAGACGGTGGAGGAGCTATCAGAGAGAGGGGCAACGCGGAGCTTTTTCCCTTTAAGATGGAGTAATACAATTTGTTAGATTTTAAGGGATACATGACACCTGAGATGGTAACCCATGGTGGATGGAAAGTGTTTTCAACTCACTCACTAGGAAACTCGATCACAAGAGCGTGCGAGGATCCGCTGTGTGGCTATATGCTTCGTCGATGCGCCGTGTAATGAATAAAGAGGCCTGTGATTAAATCAAGGGGTCACTATACCAATAGCCATTTTTTTTTATAGAGATGAGCATGGTTCCACAATAAAATTGGATCAATGAGAACCGGTCCGATTCTAAATTCTATGATATGTAAGATAAGTTTCGATTTCTAAATTAGCAAAGTTGGACAGTTGGACCTTTGAATTCTAAATTCTATGATATGTAAGGTAAGTTTCAATTCCTAAATTGGCAAAGTTGGACAGTTGGACCTTTGAACAAGTTTTGTGTGTGTTTTTTCGTTCTAAGTTTGGAACCTAAAAGCTAAAATTTGAAACAAATTTTTGTATTTTTCTTGTTTTATATCTTTGCATAAGATTTCATGACATCCAATTATAAGTGTATAATGTAGAACCATTGACTGAGAATTTTATTTTGTTAGTATTTTATATTTTTCATATAAGTGGATCATAACAAATGATAGTTATTAAAAATAATGATTCACTATAATCATTCAATTAATAATATAAATGAAATCTAGATAGATCATGAAACCTATGATGGAAAATATTCTAATTTCCTAGATATCCAAGGTTACAAAAATTAGAAAACTAATTCCAACAAGTAAATTCTAAGTTTCAAGTAGAACTTGGACATGTTCTAAAACTGCTCATTCCTAATTTCTCACTTTTCTTGCTTATCACAATCGACAATAACTTTCTGCTCAAGTATTTGCAAACCAGACCATGTTTAAATTAAGAAAGAGGGCAAGATGCATGCACAACTCCTAGTCGTCTCTCCGTCTGTAAAAAGAGGAGGCACCAATATAAGCCAAATGAACAACGCTAGCGGAAAAGGAGCAACAGCCGAATGAGTGCAAAACTGTTTTCATACCGATTACACTCGGTGAATTAATGCCACGACACTGAACACAACTCTCTAAGGAAAAGGGCAAAAAAAAAAGAACAGGGTATTGGCAAAAAAAGGATCATATAACATGAAAAAGAGAATCTGCGCAGAATATAAGGAATTGTTTACACATTCTAAGAGGAGGAAGACACTGTTCACAAGAAGAATGACCTATGCAGCCTGTTGCAGTGAGAGGATCCTATAATAAGCTGTATGTCCAAAGTGACCGTCGTCGAAGGAGGGTGACCAAAATATCCACAAAATGAAACAAACTCATCAAGAGCACAGATTGCCAGTACTAATAGTATATGTGACCCGTCTGCTCAAAATCTATTTTTACAAAACAATATCCTATGAGCGGCATACTCAGATCGCAGCCATCATGGTTCTCCTAGCAGCCTCGCGCTTCATCTCTGCAGCTTTGCCACTACCTCGGAAATACATGTAAACTTGCTGCATAATTGTAAGCACGATGAGGAAACTTAGTAAAAGCAAAAAAAGAAAAAGAAAGAGATGGCATTATAAAGCAAATGATCAAAATCAAAGTTCAACCATCAGACCTGAAGGACCCAGACGCTGAGAATTGATTCAAGGCAGAAAAATGCAAAGCCAATGAGGTAGAATATCTGAATATATAGCAGAGAGAACAGCAACACAGTCAAAACTAGTAAAATCTCCTCCTTATAATAAAGTAATTGAAAATGAACTGTTGAAAAATGTATTTTGCCTGCTACTGTGGATTCGTTGTGCTTGAGTGTATTAGCAGTGCACCAAAAAGTTCAATGAAGACAATTCTTCAATGAAAAAATAGCACAAAGGCTGCTACTTACCCCAACCAAAGCATGACCAGTAAGAAGATCTATTGCAGGCAAGATACCTCTGTACAGAAAACAATCATATATACCATCAGTTCGAAGTAACGAAAGGAAATATCACCATAAAGACTAGTTACATCTATTTAACATGTTCATACTGGAGCAAGCAACATATAAATCAGGTTATTTGTCAAATGCAGCCAAAGGGTTATCCATTCTTCTCTAGAAGACAAAAGCAATTCAAAGGAAGCAAATCTCATTTGTTCCCTGAATATAAATAATGATGACTCAGTAAGATGAAACATCTTTGCTTTATATTCATCTCAATTAAATCACATTCACATGAAAAACAGTCTTCCAAGTACCGATTACTAAGGAAAAATAACATAACAAGAAAACGAAAGGAATTACGTTAGAGATTTCCCCTTGAATATAATTGGAGGAGCGACACAGGCAAAGATGCAAAAACCAACGTGAATCTGCAAGAAATGAGTATGGATCATGAATGAATCATTTTCTAATATATTTTCAAAGCATGAAATAACTCCCAAAAAAAAGGCAAACACTTACCAGGTAACAAAAGAAAAACCACCCAAACTTAAGGGCACTGTCGGTCCTGTATTGGAGAGGACAAATAATTACAATGATAGCTGGGGAAGAAGAACAAAGTTTTCAAAAATATACTATTCGAGTAAGGAAAAGAGAGAACCCATGGCTCCCCAAATTATAAGTCATTCATATTTCCAACTAATCATATTTACATGGTCTAGGAAGACAATGCAAAATAGACTAAGGTTACCATTCTCTATTATTTTTTAACTTTAGTCCATCTAGCTTTTATTGTAGTGTTTCGACCACATTTGGCATTGTTGTAGCTCCAGATGCTAGCTTATATGGTTACTTTGCTGGGACCTTCTGTAAACATATTTTTGAAGTTTTGCAGTTATCAGAAAGCACCCTGTAGAGAACTTTGCACACAATGCCAAACAATGCTTTCAGATAAGCTCAATGCCATGTCTAAGATATATACTATTCGAGTAAATTAGGTTTTTAAAGTGAAAATAATATTTTCTATCCATCAATGATCTTGCACTACAGAATCATTCAGACAAACCTTTAGGATGTAAAGACTGGAGAGACAGCAGAAGCTACAAAGATTAGTTTTTAACTGCTTAAGTTGACAGTTGTTTGTGCTTTTAAAGGTGTGCCAAGCATTTTATTGGAATTGCTCTAACTCTAAAGTGCAAAAGTAGATGCCAAAAACAATGAAACAAGAACTTAGTCTTTTGATTACACTGCATTGTAGCAGTGAAATGAGTTTGACCACAGAGGTTGTCAATGTTGCATAGCTTTAAGATATTAAAGTTCCTAGGCTGAAATTCCAAAGCGAGCCAAGGTAGCTTAAGCAGCCCGTATAAGGTATTTCTGCTTTAAGGTGTTTCAGCTTTGAGAATTTTTGGAATGCTTGCCAAACACCTCAACCAAATTTAAGTAGCCCCCTTTAAATGCTAAAGCAGCTGATCTACTTTATAGCACTCCCAACATAATCGGGTATCTAAAGTATATAATTCAACTGGAGATGTGATTCTAAGTGTGCACAAGCAAGCACAACCATCTCAATGATATCATTGCCAGGGATAGGTCCTCCCCAAAAAAATAGCCTCCTAAAAGCAGTATCATTGCCAACTTAAGATACAGTGCTTTAAAGTTGCACAAAATACCTCATGGCACGATATAAAGGGCGATACCACAGCACATAACCTCCAGGAACACCAGATATGAAGTAAATAATGGCCAGAAACCAAATTGTGGGACCTACAAAGAGAAGATAAGATAAGTCATAGATGCCATCGCAAAGCAATAATCTGGGAGGAAGATACTTCTGAGAAAGAATGTCGCGACCTTCTCCTTTGATCCAGGCAGTAGACACTGCCACAATATTCCACAGAAGGCAAAGAACCAAGCCTGAACAATGCTTGCAAAGTTAGTTGGCTGACTCTACAGATCATTCCTACCTTATTAAAATTACTCTTAAAGCAATACCCAAAAATAAACAACACAATCCACAGCATAGCCAATTTATTTAAAGTTTATATACAGATAAATAAGATGAAACAAATGTAACAGAGGCTCTAGTAAACACTTGTTCTGGTCAACCTTCAGAAAATACCATGCTAAGTTCAACCCTTGTATTTACAACTTGGACCTAAAAATTCCAATCTCAAAGGTCAGAGTTCGAGACAAGCGGAAGCAGGTGCTGTTATATAGATGTTGAAAGTATTAGGGGTGCCAAACTTTCAGGCTAAGAAAGAAATTACAAGATCATTGGAATCTTTAGTTGCTCTATCCAACTTCCATAAATGCAGCTCAAGCCAAAATTTTCTTGGCACTACCCAAACTTACAATTCTAAGGCTGTAGATAAATCCTGAAAGAAGATTGAGATGCAGCGCTTACATGTACAATGCCACCACTGACAATGGCATCTCGATACTTTTAGTACGAAACTTTGAGGACTAATCTAACACGCATTTCCTAACAAAACAATCCATACACTAAGCTCAAAATTTACTGATAATATCCAAGATAGAGCCTGACATACCCAAAAATGTTGTGAAGGCCACATACTGAATCTTTTGAAGGTGGATAGGAATTTCATTTGGAATGTCATGATGGATAATAGGAAAAAAAGGTGGCCAGTTCTTCTCCTCAATCACTATTCCAGCTGCAAAAACAAAAGGAAAGGCTTAATATTAAATAACTAGATGATAGACATGCATATTGCTATCTAGGATCTACATGTCAAGAAGAAGTCGAGGTACATAGGACAGGATAAATAACCTCGAGATGCAGCATCTTCTCTTCGTTTTATTTCCTGAGGCACATGAATAACACCAGCAGAAAATAAAGTCAACAATGAAATCCACTCAAAATCAATAGTATTATACTAACATGCTCTGCAAAACGCACCTAAAATTTGATGAATCACATACATTCGCTGTATTAAACACTGATTTAACTTTGGCAGAAGAAGAGAAGCATCTTTTGAAAACTTTGAGCTGAAAACTTTTCATTTTTGAAATAAACTGTGGATAGATAAAAGAATACCTGTTCCCTCTTCTTCAATTCAGCCTCTTTAGCTTGAAGTTCCTTCTCCTTTGCTTTTAGATCCTATGCTTAAACAGAAAGTGTACCAAGCTCATTTCAAATGTTCTTATGTTGTGAGACTGGCTAAAGCAGTATAGTATTCCAGGATAGCCCCTGTTACCTTTGCATTATCAAGAGGAATATCAATTGTTGCACCACGATCATATGGCTCAGGAGGAAGAGGTGAAAGCCTTGAAGTTGCAGGTGGGACACTCCCAGGATTCTGAGATGGAATTATAAAGTTAAATTAGAAAAGGAAAATAAAATGTGATAAAAACTAATTTAATGCCTCAGGCAAACCAAACCACTCAAACTAATGGCAGATGGTGACTGGTGAGGCCTGAACAGGGAGCCAAAGAAGAAGCAACAAATAGAAGAGCTGATCGCAAAAGAAAATATAGATAATATATTTATCCATCATGGGTGATAGAAAGTTTCGTAAATAGCTCTATTTATCAATTCTGTATGCATAACATATTCATCTATGAGTAATAGGAAG
Source organism: Corymbia maculata (assembly GCA_014182735.1). Classification (NCBI taxonomy): domain Eukaryota; kingdom Viridiplantae; phylum Streptophyta; class Magnoliopsida; order Myrtales; family Myrtaceae; genus Corymbia; species Corymbia maculata. The sequence goes on from CM024692.1 coordinate 7,058,387, forward strand.
TTTTGCAGATAACCCGCTTCATCAATTCTCCATGTAGAAACTGTTAATTAGCCCTTCTCCACTCTCCCAAGAAGCCTTGTTATGCTTGTATGTACCAACTTAAAAACCGGCTAGAAACATCATAAAGAGCATGGGAGGTTAAGAGAAAACGCACTGTCATATAAAAAGCGCCTCCACCATAGTTTGACCGGCCAGCCCCCTTCCCTCTACCTGCTTGGTCCTAACACCACAAGAAGAACAAACCACATTCACCAATCAAATCATCCAACATGTTGTGATTGTCATACTAGTATAATGTTTGTCCATAACATGGGATGTTTAGAGACAAAAGATCAGTGTGTGATCTTCAGAAACAACAAATCAGAATAACCCGTCAATCCCATCATTCAACGTGGTCAGCTAATAGATTTTCCCGTTTATTTTATTTAACAATTAATCAACAGGACTTCATTTTTCTTCTTGCGTAGTAATCAAAGAAAAACGTTTTATGCTAGAAAAGCAGGATGCAGAATCATATTGCAACAACTGCAGATCTTATTTATAAGGTAATACTTGGCCAAACACAGACAATGACCTTATCCGGAAATGATTAAAAAAAAAAAGAGAAAATGTAACGTGAACAATCTGACAACCTCTAATCCGGTGAAAAATGATGCTGGGTCTATTTGTTTAGCGATCAATCAACAAAGATTTTCCTAAGGATGCATAGGAGTTAATTGGAAAATATTTTATTACGAACAAAAAATGTTAGGGCATATTTCCTTGTTAGTAATCAAAATATATTTCATTGACAAGTTATAAGAACAACCTAAAAAGCTACTACTCAACTAGTATAAGCCACATTAGACGTGGATTGAACATATAACAAAGAGCAAAAAAAAAGCCTTGCCATGCAAGAGCTTATAAGATCACACTTCAACTGACCCGCATTTCAATAGCCAACACCAGAAGTCAACAAGCAGGACCAAGGACAAAACGTTCAAACACTCTGCTCTCTTATTAAATTCACATAGCATGCAGTACTTAGCTCAGCCGATTCGGATGAGGTAAAATTCATTCTTTTGGCACAGAAACAGAGAATGGATTGGCCAAATGCACGATCAGTCTCACCATTCATTGATTCAGAATCATCGCCAAGACAAGATTAACAGAAAAACAAAAAAAACCAGTAACACTATCCTCCCAAGGCCTCCAAAAAGATCGCACATGCTCTTATCCCCACCAAAGGACATCTAATTAACAGATCGAGCGATCTAACCAACCAGGCACCGACAACGAACGAACATCCGAACAAGCAACGAACCCACATAGAGCGAAGCGACGGCATTTCATGAAAAGGGAAAAAAAAAAAAAAAGAAGGCCAAAGCTCGCACGAATCTCAACCCGCCGAGCGACCGAGCCTCCAAAACTCGATACGCGACGACAACGACAATGCGCGTGAAAACTCAGGAGCGCTCACGAAATCTTACCGCGAAGGGATTAACCTCCTCCTCCTCGAAAGGATTGGAATCGAAGCGACTCATGAGATCCAATCGGGGCGCCCAAAACAGATCTCGACCTCAATGCCAGAAGCGGGACCCCGGGGGCCAGAGGATCGCCCGGAAATCGCAGGGGGACAACCTGTGCGCGACGGAAGGAGCGCTCGGGGGAAAAAGCGAAAACGAGATAGAGAGAAAGATGGTTTCCGGGAAAAGAAAAGAAAAGAAAAGGAACCAGAAAAACCAGACGGGAAAATGATACCTGCGCTGGTCAGGGAGGGGGAAAGGAACAGGAGTGGAGAGGTCGGCGTACGGCGACGGTTTATATATGGCGAGATTCGGGTCCGAATCTGAGTAATTGCGGGTCCCATTGGGTGGACCTCGGGTCGCTGGGTTCTCTCTGTCTCTGTTGCATAAATCTTGGCTGCGCCGAAATGAAATCAATTCGTATTATAATGTAACGTGACGAGCTACCATGTTTTGAAAATGTCATCAATTTTATTTAAATTAGGTTTTGAATGCGCATCACATCATTTGAAATTTCCTTAACAATCTGTCTCGTTGGACATGACTTCATCGACATAATTTTGGCAAATACTTTCTTTTAATGATTCTATTTTCCTTCGTCGGCAAATTTTGATTTTTTCTATTAGCGCACTGCATGAACCGTAACTTCTGTTTTGAAAATGTGAAAATTCTTAGAGTGCTCTCCAAATGTTATGCGATCTTCTTGACAATCACTCATGTAACTTTTTGTTCGACATGCTCTTGTGTGCATGCTTTTGTATATTCATGTGCTTATAATGTGACACTTTGTATATGTCGAGACACTCCCTTATATTTCAAGAAATGGAATGCTCAAGTATGATCTCAAAAGTTGCAAAGGGGTGTGTGGAGTGAGTTTTGATAAGACTTTATATGACGCTTGTGTCCTCTATCAAATTGGGGTCAAGCTAGGGGTAATCAATTCCTGGTATGATCTAATCTATGGAACTATTCACTTCCTTTTCCATTAAAGAGTGTCCACGGACAACAAAAAAGGAGGATAAATTTTAAAATACTGACAAAAGTAATAATGAGTATATAGCAATTATACCGCAGCTTGTAATGCCATTAGACGAAATAATGTTCAGTTCACATTTTATTAACTTCATAGAGTGACTTAACTGGTTTCACGTGTGTGGTAGTTAGCACGTGTGGCCCCCAGAGTTTACTCCCCCGGCTGTCGGTGGGGTGCGAGGTTCCCTGGGTCATCAAAAAAAAAAACTTATTTGAATAAATAAATAAAAGTATATGTAATTGGTCCAATCCAATCCACTTCCCCCTTTGAAACAGAAATCGGATCACCCAAACACCGATTTCACTTTTGGAAACCATAAACAAAACTAACACTCCCAACAACCGATTAATCCGATTTTGGCAATTCCCGATTTGAGTGATTCATTTTGCATATCTCTAAATCAAGCCATTCAAGTGAGCACCAAATTATCTCGAGCGTTCTAATGCTCTATTCGAATACAACATAGTGTTTTTACTCGATTAGATTCGTGAAACGGATGAGTGGAGTTGGGTCAAAAAATGTTCCAACTGAAATATAGGGACAAAAACACGACTCACTCCCATATATTACCCAGATTGTAATAAAAGTACAAAGCGAGCAAGCGCTAGATTGAGTGAGAATGAGATGGTCATCAAGGTAGGTTTGGTATAAGTATATTGTGAACCAGTATAATAATCATATATTTTATTGAACATAATTGCTTTTTATAACAAATCACTTGTTAAGTATGAGTTAAGAAATGAGTATTCAAAAGATGACGCTTTCTCAAACTCCATGTTCTCAACTGGTCCACCTTAGCTATCTCGTAACCCTCTCATCTAGTCTAAGAACCCAGCCATCGAACACTTGCTTCTAGTGCAGGTTGAGCTCATCTCCCTCTACTTGCATATATCTATGTTCATTCTCTTCCTCTTAAGATACCCCATTTTCATTATTATTGCACCCCATCTTCTCGACTAGATTCTTACTTGGGAGGGGGCAATCTGATCTTTCTCCCTTTCTTAATAGCATAAGAAAGAGGCTAGCACTAGCTATGCGTATTCCATCAAGAGCTTCTCAATCTATGCAACTTGGGATCTTATGACTTCTTCCTCTATTGTTTTTGGGGAGAAGGAGTTAGGAGGAGGGAGCGCCCTTTGCCTGAAGAAATAGGCAGCTTCGCCTTTAAGCCGTCAAGAAAATCAAGCTAATATATAATCACGATAATAAACTGATGCATAGGTCTTTTTAAGAGCCTTTCAATCGTGATGCATCATAAACGTGCCAATATGGTGCAAGCTAGCGAAGTTCTTTGGTTCGGCTCTATCCTACAAAAATTTCCTCGCTCTTATGTCACACCCACACCTCGATACTCTTTGTATACTTTGTTTTCCTTTATCGAAGCACAGGTTTAGCCTTTTCTTGATTCCAAATCGAATGTAGCCTCCGCACAAAGGCGAGCTTCCCTTTCTAGGTGGAACATTCCATTGTACCAACTCAATTTTTAAGCTAGGATTCCACGCGTTCCGCCATCACGTGTTCCGCTTCCTCCCCGTAAGACAATCGACTCAGCAAATCGTCAAGTCGGGTCACGACCCACTAACAGTGAAATTGACAAATCGGGTCCCCGCCGTGATCCTAAAGCGCCGAGCTGATCGGACGGTCCCCACTGCCCCCAGCGGACGGTCAGGATTCAATTCCGACGCGGATTAGCAACAACAACCGGTAGCCGTCCACCACCCGCAGGCGCGGACCCCACCGAACCCGCAGCAGCTACGCGGATATGGCGATGGTCTCCGCCACATTCCTCGCTCGCTCGATTTCCTCCGCGACGGTGTGAAATCGGAAGAGATAGAGAGAGAAAGAGAGAGAGAGGAACGGGGATCGAGCCGAATCCCTTCGCAATGCAGTCGCGCCTCCAATCCCTCCCTCGCCTCCTCCGGACGCGCGGCCTCCCCCTCCTCTCCCCCTTCTCCTCCTCCTCCTCCGCCTCCGCCCCCGGCCCCCAGTCGCCGCCGCAGTCCGCCCAGACCCTGGCGGGCCTCCGCGCGCGGCTCGCCGCGGAGTCCCCGTCCCTCTCCGACTTCGTCGACCTCAAGTCGAGCGATGCCTACTCCGTGGAGGTCGGCACCAAGAAGAAGCCGCTGCCGAAGCCCAAGTGGATGAAGGAGTCGATCCCCGGCGGCGAGAAGTACGTGCAGATCAAGAAGAAGCTGAGGGAATTGAAGCTGCACACGGTCTGCGAGGAGGCCAAATGCCCTAATCTGGGCGAGTGCTGGTCAGGCGGCGAGACGGGGACCGCCACGGCCACCATCATGATCCTTGGCGATACCTGCACCAGAGGCTGCAGGTGGATTCCATTCACTTGACCCTTTTATTGCTTTATAATTGATGTTCTCATCTGGGGCGTACATGAATTTGTTATGTGGGCGTTTGTGTGGGGATTGGCCTTAACAAGGAATGTACGGATTGGTGGAGTTAATTGTCGAATCTTGAGTGTGGATTGGGTTGTATGTTGTGGGCAGATTCTGCAATGTGAAGACTTCACGCACTCCACCGCCACCAGACCCAGATGAGCCGAGGAATGTGGCGGAGGCAATTGCTTCTTGGGGTTTGGATTACGTGGTGATAACTAGTGTGGACCGGGATGATTTGCCTGATCAAGGGAGCGGTCATTTTGCCGAGACGGTGCAGACCCTTAAGGAACTCAAGCCCAAAATGCTTATTGAAGCCTTAGGTATGGGAAGCTGAACGTGAGAATAGGTTTTTTCATTCATGAATGTGGGAAATAGAATGTTTTGAAACCTTAAAATCGATGTTGTTTTAGCCTTTCTTGGCAAGTGGGCGGTATTAATACTCATGGACTAGTTATGGCGATTATCATGTGTTCTTATAATAGTTACATCTTACGGGCTTGGGAAGTCTGGTTGGCAAGATTTCTCTGCCACAAGTTCCTTATTTTTGTCTTTTACTATCAACGCTAGGAGGCAAGACAAAATTTGGCTGGGATCATCAACCTTATTTGGCGATTCACAAGTAGGATTTATGCTGGCTGCAATTATCGTTTCTATGCCTTCTGCTTTAAATTATGCTAAGCTGTGTGAGTTGAAGGTGTTAGTTGTAATGCTTAAATGGGCTACTTTAAGGCAAGGATCATTAGGTGTAGATATATTTGATTGATCAAGAAACAAAAGGTGTTACATAATTTTCTTTCTGATCCTCAATCACGTTCTTTACTAATGCAGTGCCAGACTTCCGTGGAGATTCTGGCTGCGTAGAGAAAGTGTCCAAGTCAGGCTTAGATGTCTTTGCTCATAATATTGAGACAGTCGAAGAACTCCAGAGTGCAGTACGTGATCATCGTGCTAATTTCAAGCAGTCTCTGGATGTTCTCATGATGGCCAAAGACTATGCACCTGCGGGGACACTTACCAAGACTTCAATAATGTTAGGCTGCGGTGAAACACCTGATCAGGTTGTGAAAACTATGGAAAAGGTGAGGGCAGCAGGAGTTGATGTGATGACATTTGGTCAGTATATGAGACCATCTAAGCGTCACATGCCAGTTTCTGAATATATCACGCCTGAGGCTTTTGACAAGTACCAAAACCTTGGCATGGAAATGGTACGCCCCGCTTTTTCCTTTTGTCACGAGAATCAATTTGCTGATATAACCATGCCTGACTGTTCTGTTTTGTTTCTTCTTTATCTCATTTAGGCATCAATCTTGTTCGTCTTCAATGCACTGTCAAATTGTCTATATGTGCTTAGAACTATAGTCATAGATGAAGATGTGTGTTGAAAATCTGTTGTGCTGCTACCTAGTTTTCAGAACAATTATAATTTATCTCACGAGTCATAGCAGAAAGTAAACTCCTGCGGTTGACTTCATGATATGGCACTGCCTTTGATATTGCCAAGGAAAAAGCAGAATCAGGACCAAGAATATTGTGCGATGCAAGAGTGAATATTCGACTGAAGTTGTTCTGTCCTCGTGATGGAAAAATATGTTCTTTTGTATCCCTAAGTGTAGAAGAACATTGGGCACTAGATGTTGAAGTATGTGCTAAATAATTGGAAATATTGCTTAATAACGTGGATCTGGACAGAAACTTTCTGAAATAAAATTATGAACACGATAAATAATTGTGAGTTCCTTTTCCTCATTAAGGAGTCTGATTCACTTGAATATATCACTAGAGCTAAGAGGGCAAACTGAGTGCCTTGGCAATTATTTTAGTTGCGCAAAGATGAATAAAGTATGGATGCCAAGTGTCAGATCATGTTCTTCAACAAAATGGACCATCAAGTTTGTGAAGGCAGATTCCAGCTCGATATAGTTGTGTGCATCCTGACACTAAGTGTGTAACTTAATAATCAAATACCAATGTTGCTTACTTTATCAGAGACAAACTTGCACTTGTAATTGTCTGTATTTTTAGCTCAAGTAGCAATGAGCTGAGAACTATTGCGATCTGTACAATTTCCTGTGCTACTTCCAAGTAAGGAACTTAATTTGGACAGCATCTTTATGTTCTCTGCGTCATTGATAAGTAAGACATACTGGAACTTCTCCTATATGTTATCAGTACTGCTAAGTGCAACTATTAAATGTTCCGATTATGCCAGTCTCATGGTCATGCTGTAGATTGGCAAGATCATGTCTTTTTTCAGTTTTATTGATTCAATGTATAAGAACGTTGCAATTTGGTTAGGTCGCAATGGCGTGAGATGGTCTTCAGTGGTTCTCATGCATCATATTTATGAGTTTTACATTGAACTTCTTATCATGCTCCACGAATATGAAAAAGAAAACATAGAGAAACTCTGGGTGCAAGCATAAGCTGTATGTATTGACCGAGCGTAAGTCATGGTTAGGAAGTTGACATAGTTACAAGTACCAAAACCTATGAAGCCTCTGTGAAGCTTATTATATTGCCTCTGATTTAATGGACATTTTTTTAAGAGACTGCCTGCTGAACTGTGGTTTCTGATATTTTAGGGATTTCGGTATGTGGCTTCTGGTCCAATGGTTAGGTCATCATACAAGGCAGGGGAATTTTATATCAAATCTATGATAGAAGCAGACCGTGCTGGCTCTACACATCTTCCTGTCTCCGGATGAATTGGCAATTGATTCCTTTGCTATTTAACTGCAAAATCTTTCAGCTTCTTTATGTTCCTTCTCTGAGGAATATGCAGCTCAAGTTAATCTACTTTGATGGGTCCAATTGGAGTCAAGAATGACGCAGAAACTGGGATTTTGTCACGGAGGGTGCCACTTTGAGCATGTAACTTCAGCTTGCATGATTGTCTTGAGCTTGTGTCGCTTCTGTTGTTGGAGTATTCCTTGTATATACAATTATTTCTAATAATAACAGCATCAAATGTTTCACATCTGTCGCATTGTCTCTGTTTCTTAAGCACGTTCTTTTCCATTGCAGAGGGTTTGAAGCCCATTAGACTGCTGAGCAATGCATCATCAAATGTACAATTTTCTGTACTTTTTGTTACAAATCTTGTAATTTAGCCGGCAACAAGCTCACGACCATAGATCCTGTATGCATCCGAGCGAATCCGAGTCTACATGCAAAGCAATTTGGGTAATGGGTACGTTATGGGTCTGACTCCAAGATCCGTCTTTATATACTATGAGCCATGAATGTGCATCCGAATGTGACTCCTGTTTGTGCAGTAATCATGGTTGGTGGATGGACGTTCTTTAACTCTGGGACGTAGCCAGGCTGTTTTAAACCCCCGTTCTTGAACCACCGACAGTAAGATTGGATTCCTGTGACCCTCCTTTCTCTCTCTTATTTTCAGTTTCGCCGATAGATCCGTGGGAAATTGACCGTATGGATGAAACACACGCCCCATCATAATCAGCGGGACTTCCCTCGAGTTGCGACTGCATTAGAACATGTTATGTACTCGACAGGTCCCTCACAGACTCGTGAATTCGGGAACTCTCGACGGTCCACCACGGACATGCTGGGTCGTCCGTTTTGATTCTGTTCCCTTTTCAGCATCCAAATCCATTTCAATTCCTGAATTTTATTCAGGCCAAAACGCATCTCATTAATGATGCCAATGTTATTTACCGTACGATGGGCGAGGGACAAGCCTTCCCACAAGTACTCCATCGATAAAATTAATGTTCCGCCATCATTGCTGTGGAAAAGAGGGTAAATGATTTAGAGGCCTCTCTCTCTCTCTCTCTCTCTCTCTCTCTCTCTCTCTCTCTCTCCAATGCCCATGCTATGACTATATGAGCCAATCAAGATTTTCTTTCTCCTTTTCTCTCTTTTTCTTTGGGGAAAGATCCAATGGAGTAGCTAGGAGGAGGAGGGTACTGCCATGCTCCTCTAGTCCACTGCACATGAATCCATGTTTCCGTCGTCCCGCTGTGCTTTTTCAATTCCACAAGAAACTCTCTTTTCCTCAACAAACACACACTCCCACTCGCTCCCTGCCTCTCCATTATCTCTCTCTCCACCAGCTCCCCCAAGTTGACTCATCTTCCTTCTCTCTCTCTCTCTCTCTCTCTCTCTCTCTTTCTCTCATTACAGACAGTCGTTAGAGCACATCCTTCTGAGTCCTCGCCAAATGGGTTGCTGCTTCAGCAAGACCCCTCCCCACCGCCGCTCTCCGCCGAACCAACCCCGCCGCTCCCCGCCACGGCCTCCAGCGCCGGCATTCGACAAAACCCATGTCGCCATAGCTCCTCAGAATGCGGGGACGAGGAACCCTCCTCCTCGTCCTCCTCCGCCCCCGCCGCCACCGCCGCCGCTCGAAGAAGAGACGGTCAAAGAAGTCCTCTCCGAGACGCCGTTGCCGCCAAAGCCCCAGCTGCCGGAGGCCCCACGGCCGCCGCCCAAGCTCCAAGAAGACGGACCCGAGACCAAGATCCTGATCAGCAAGCTCGAGGAGGCCGCCGAGGTGGTGTCGGAGTACTCCGAGATGTACAGCGTCAGCGAGAGCTTGTCGACGGCGACCACGGCCACCACCGCCACGGAGAAGCGAGACGCGGAGGTGACGAGCAGGGAGTCTCGCGAGGTGAGGCAGAGGCTGAAGAGCAGATCCCCGGCGAAGGTCCCGAGGAAGCGCCCGCCGTACCCCGGGGATCTCGCCGGCGGCGGAGGGGAGAGGAGGGGGGTCAACCGGTCCCCGTCTCCCGCGAAGAGGAACCTGGCCGGCGCCACTGGTGCAGGCCCCGGGCGGGTAAGGGAGGCGGGCCGGGCTAGGACGGCGGTGGCAGCGCAGCGGAACGCGGGGGCGTCTCCTTCAGGCGCGCCCAGGCGAGATCCGGGCGAGACGTCCCGCCGGCGGTCGAGCTCGCCAGCAACGAGGAGGCCCGGCGAGGCCAGCGCGGGCGCGACGGGGAGGAGCCCCGCCAAGCGGGCCGCCGGGAGCGCCGGCGACCGGCCAGCGAAGGGCGAGGGCAGAAAGGATCCGGGCACCGTGAGCGCAGCGGAAACGAAGAACGAGGAGCACAGCGACGCCGTTCCGGAGCAGGGGAACGAATCTCTGGACAACCCGCTCGTGTCCTTGGAGTGCTTCATCTTCCTCTGAATCCCCCCCGGCAACATGTTTATTTTTTCCTCGTTAGGATTTTTAGTCCAACACATGATCATGATGCTGCAGCAGCAGCAGCAGCATTGACATAGACTGGTCAGACACAGAGACGGCACCGTGTAGGCGATTTGATTCAGTGAGGTTTTCGATTTACCCAAACTCAAAATTGTAAAACGGTCTCTTTTTGTAAGTATATATGAGAATTTGTCTTTGGCTCTCTCTCCTCTTTGAGATTGATGTATCGTGGGCGTGGTGGGACGTGCAATTCATACGGTCCTTCCCCCCTTGGCTTTTCTGCTGCCCCTTTATGGGGATGGGAGTGATGGGGAAGGAAAGGGAAAGGAACTCGTTTGCCTCTCTCTTTCTTGGAGTTTGGTGGCGGAACCATCATGCGTATAAAGCCAGCTTTGTCTATCGCCTGAGGATCTTGCCTTGGATTGTGTGCAGAGTGGCTTCCACAAGCAAAGGGCAGCTTGGGGGCATGAGCAAGGGTCTCGATCACATGTGCCGAATGCGGTATTATTAGGCGGTTTTCTATAAATATAGGGAAATGAAACTTGCTTGTGGGTTGATATCACATGGTATGATATGCTGAAATTGCGTTATTGATCAATGAGGCGATTTACTTTGCTTTTGTGGAGTGGATTATAATGGGCGCACTTACTTCGTAAAGGGAAATGCGACCATGTGATGTGATTTCGCACGGTACATTCCTTCTATTTCGGAGATTCAACGGACGGAACTTATTACCGTGATTTGTGCATCAGTCCTGTCCATTTCTCATGAGTAACATGCGTTGATTTTGGTAAGGCGAATTGAGTCGACTTTCTGTCCCGTATACAGACGAGCCGTTATTCTAGAAAAAGTGTGAGAACGAAGTTTCCTTCATGTGATTTCACTGGAGATGTCGCCCAAAATTCAACATAGAATGGATTGACTTGAATGATCTTTTCCGAGATTCGGCCTACATTTCAGAGCAGCTTGCCGATAAAAAGCATCTCCAGCTACAGCTACAGATGGCGAAGTCGAATCTCATTCTTAAGGGGGAACCAGAGATTCACATAAGCTTGAAACTGATATCTGAAGTATGCTAGAGGTCCAAAACTCTGGGCCCAAGATCAAGTACAGACGTCGCCCAAAATGCAAAACATGAGAAGCCAACTTGGAGGGGGTCCTCTAGACAATTGGGAAATGAGAGAGGGTCCATTCAGTGATGGAAAACTTTCTTCAGTCTTCCTCACACATTTTCCATGGCCGCGGAAGAAACAGAGTGGGAAAAGAGCAAGAGAGAGTCGAGTGACCGACCGGCAGTTTCTTTTGAGCACCGTACATCAGCATCGGCACGTCATGTTTCGACATTTCTTGCTTCCTGAAAGCATCTGCTCAGTTAAGACACTGTATCTGAGGATCTGAACGTGGGTTTTGGGGCTCATCACCTACCACAAGAGTCTTTGGTCAACGGGTTTATGCTGCTAGCTCCCGATGGATCTTGAAAGACAATGGAGGTACAAGGAGTGGTCGTGCTGCTGATGGAGAGGCTGAGAAACGGGCTCTCGAGGACAAGGAGGCGGCAGCGGTGGCAGCAGCAACGGAGGAGTTGAAGGAGGAGGAGCGGGATGCGCGATGAAGGTGGGGATTTGCTCTCCGGGCATCAGCACCGATACTCCATTTGCATACACGCTCATCTGCTCGAACATGGGTAACAATCAAAGATCCCCTCATTAGCATAACCAAATAAGAAAAGGGATTTTTCATTAGCGAATTTCAATGCAGAAAGCGGGGAAATAAGCTCGAGAAATCTCGCCTGAAATACCGAGTAGAATTCTATTGTCTCGTGCAACATTTGATGCATACACATATAATACAAGAAACACGGCATATACCTTGCTAGATATCGAAATGTGTTAAACCATATGGTATTGTAAAAGGCTTCTCGAGCCATTTGAAGATTAGATTAGACCCGATCAAGAGCTTAGCAATCCACGGGCTAGTCAAGGTCTGACTACTTTTTGGACGGGTTTGGGTAAGTGTGTATAGGCAAGAAAGCCCGGCCCAGCCCTGCCCAAAACTTGTATATAAAGTCCATAATAATAGGTGGGCTCGGGCAAAATTTTAGAACGGACTCGATAGTCCGATCTATGATCGCCTCTATTCAAGATTGACTCGACACGAATTAATAATTCCACCGTATAGTTATGGAACAGCAACAAGAAAAATAGTTTAATACATCCTCATTTCTAACAAACATGGTGACATACTGAAAATCCCTAATTTTTTTCTAACAGGAGAGCAACTTGGCAGCTGCAAGGCACGAAGGGAGCACGAATTCCGGAGCCCGTCAAATAAAATAAGGTCCTTGGAAGCCACCGAATCAAGACACTGATCTCTTCATATTTAATGAGAGATTTCCGTTTAGATTAATGTCTTCATATGCTTATTAAGCATAGTTGACATGAAATAGTATGACTTTAACAACATCGATTGTAGAAAAGCCGACAAATTAAGACCGGCAAAGGTTAATGGAAAAAAGGGTTGTCGTGGTGGTGTTACAATTCACGTGATAAAATTTAGGGACGGCAAAAAAAATGTGACGACAAGAAGAAGAGACATTAGATGTGGAACTAGAAATTAGAAGGTAATTAAAAAAGTCAAACAAGAACAACTATAATCTAACCTTGGTTAATACTAGAAGATTTTGATGGGCATGTGAAAATGTTTTGCTAGATTTGCTAGATCCAATTTGATCGACGAGTTCACAATTATTTTTCTTGTTTTTTCCTTGGAGTTTTGAATGAAATCCGCTTACGCACGCCAGGACTTTTGTACCCGCATGAGGACAAACATGGATTATTGTCTCGAGAATTATAATTAGAAAATTACAAAAAATAAAAATAAAAACTGCCTTCATCGCTATAATAATGAATAGGGTTTGTAGTTATTTGGGACTCAAGCACCAAAACGAATGGAAAAGACAAACCCTAATGATCTTCCAAAGCTTGCAAAAACCTCGGCCGCCTAAAATATTAGATGAACTAAAGAAGAATTTCTGTAGGCGTTTAGTAAAGATTGGCAGGCGTGCTAAATTTCAATTACGCACAAAAACATATATTATGTATATCTATATACATATACATGTGCTATATTTACAAAAAATAATTATACGTATTTGCATTGTCAAACACAAAATGCACAGAGGAGAGAGAGAGGGTTTACTTTGGGAGAAGAGGCATAGTGAGGCTTCTGAGGCAACTCCACCTGAGACTCCACGTCCGAACGGGTCGTGCTCCGGCCAGGGGAAGAACCGGACGGCGGCGACGGCGACGGCGACGGCGACGAACCTGTTCGGCTTCTGAGGAACCTTTCGAAGATGGCCATGAGGAGGAACATGGAGATGAGGATGACCGTGGCCACGAACCCGAACGACACCGCGTTCACCGAGTCGTCGAAGTCCGTCCACTGCTCTTCCCTCTCGGCGTACGTCGTCTCCGGAGCCACCCCCGCCGCCGCCGCCGACATCGGCGGCTCCGCCGAGCCCCATCCACGGTGATGTTCGCCTCCACCCATTTGCTGTCTCCGCTCGAAAACCTGAAGAAACTTAGGGATAGTTCACCAGGACCCTGACGAAGTATATAAAAAGCTCGCTCACAAGAGAGAGAGAGAGAGAGAGAGAGAGAGAGCTTTAGCTGGCTTTGCAGTGAAAAGGAAACAACTTCACGAGAGAGGGACGCTACTTCCTAGGTCAATTACTCTATTTTAACAAAATACCGACGGATGTCCTAGTAAGTGTTCAATATCAACAATTTATGTTCTTTTTGGAGTCAGTTTATACAAACGGTAAAATTTTCCTAAAATTGATTGTTTAAGGAGTGTCCAGAGAGACTGTTCAACAAAATTTTCTTTTAATCGAGCATTTTTATAATTTTAGGAGAATGAATCGGTAGCCATTTTCACCGTTTAAAAGTAATGGATTCCCCTGATCTCTTGCCTTTTAGTTTTAAGAGTTACAACTAGAGATGGTCATGGGGTGAGCCTAGGTGAAACTATGCTTTAAGGTCGAGCCTAAATCTTTTTTATTTTCCCCACATACACAAAATCGGGTTGGGGCTGGGCTTTCTCGCTAAATGCTATTGCTCGAGCTTGTCGGAAAATGTCTTGGCACTTTTGTGGCTCTAGTCGGGCTTGGACGAATATCGATTCAATTCTTATTAGACAATTGAACAAGACATATTCCAATCAATATTAATTTTTTTGTGCGGATATCGATTCAATTTCATGTTTTTTAATCTTATCAATTTAATCTCAAACTTTTGTGTGAAACTTCAATGTAGTCGTTCTGGTTAATTTTTTTACTGAAATTTGCTAACAGATGAGGTGGAGTATCACGTAGGATAAGCAACAATAGTTGGACTAGCACATTGGCAATTTGAGATGAAAATTGACGAAAATAATTATATTATAATTTTGCACAAAAGTGTATAACTAAATTGACAAAATCGAAAACTCCATGATTGGATTAGTATATGTACAAAAGTTTTAAAATCAACTAGATAATTTTCCAGGCCTACTCGCTGTGATACTAACTTTTTATGGTTTCTTGTATTACTAGCGTTATCGATCATTCTTTTTTCTTATCTAATTAAGGTAAACTAGCCACATACTCCACAATTGATACGACTTTTTTCTAGTTAGTCCGACTGCGACCCTTGGACCGTCTAGAAAGATGTGGGTTATCTTTGCACGCATAATTATGAAACGATGATAAAATTATAATCCTTAATTCATTGGTAATCGTTCATCGTAACCCCGACATAATCTCGCTTTCTCTCTGCCCCATGAAAGGGGGACACATGGGAGGGACATCTAGGCTTATAGCTCCTCCCTTGCCAAAGGGGTGAATTGGAGGCCTTTTGGATTGAAATAATGTTGGAACAAAAATGAATAATTTGAAAATATTAAATTAAATATACCATAATTAGTGGCAATAACCCTTTTCGTTCAATTAAATTTTCGTGAATGCGTGCATGGACCCATCTATGCATATCATGTCAAGCTTCATGCACTGTGTGATGAATGCAACTGCCACCTCTCGAGATTATATAATTACAAGACCTTGCGATTTGAATATTTGATTTGAGCATAGGTATCGAAATCTTTTTCCACAGAGGGAATTAGTGGTTCCTCCCTTCATCACCTCACCAAATTCCAAGCACATGTGACATGGTGATGGACATGATGGTAGCTAAGCCACCCTTTCATAAAAGCACCAAAGCTCTTTTTTCCTTCCTTTAATAAAACTATAAGAAAGCACCTCTAGATTGGCTTTTTTTGTTGTCTTGATTTTCTTGGTTAAATTACAAAGCACGTGCCTTTTTCCTTAATCACGCTTTAACCTAAAAACATATGATTTTTCCTCTGAATTCCAGAACCTGTCTTCGCACCCCCTCTCAAAACCCTAAACCCAATATCATTTTTCTTTTTGAAGTCTCGTTATGCATTTTCCTGTGTGGTTAATGTGGTGGAGAGTCTAACGCCCCAAACAAAAATTTGGTGGACAGAATCATCAATTACATTGTAAAGACTATGGATTTTGCATACTTTTGCGCGGCCAAATATGGATCCATTGTATATTAATATGGGATTGATTCAATCTAGTAAAATAAATATCGGACTTTAGTGTATACCAATTTTGGTTGTTGCTAGGGTTACGTTCAAGGAAATTGGAGAAATTGTCCAATCAATCCTAAATTTACTGTACAAATGCCGATTCTATCATCAATTTTCAAAATTTACCAATTTAATTCTCAATCTTTGCATGAATTTTCAACATAGCCCTTCTGATAATTTTCATTCAAAATTGTTGATGTGGTGATTCTGTCATAATCAATTGTCCTATGTGGCATGTCACTACGTTAGTAATTTTCGACAAAAATTAACTCAAAAGACTACATTGAAATTTTGTATAAAAGTTTATAATTAAATTGGTAAAATTGAGAATTTTATAATTGAATAGACATTTACATGATAATACTATGATTGATTGGTTAATTTTCTCAATGAAATTAATTAGACATAACAAAATAATTATCTCGATGTGATCGACCATAGGTTTTACTTCCATGGGAATTAAAAAATGGGTCATAAAAGGTGAGATGTTGAGGCATTGGGTAGCAATGACTCATGGCAATGCCACTAATAATGCCCATATCCCTGTGAAGATTTGATGGGATTTGTGGGAATAAGGGGAGACCCTAACGTTGGCCTACGTGAATATTCTATTGTATTTGGGTACATCATTTCCCCCTCGCCAAATGACATTGAGATCTTACCTTTTTCAGACTTAATCAAAATTTAAAAAAAGCCAACATTCACCATCAAACAAGCACATCAAAAGTCTAGGGTTTCACAAAATTCACTTACTCTACCGTTTATTGTTTTTGACACGGGCGGTACCCCAATGCATGAGTATTAAGATGTGCGAAATGTGTCAGAATGAATCGAATCTTATCTCTATTTGTGGGAAGCAAACGAGACCCAATTTTTATCGTGTCGTAAACGTTCGTGATCCGACCCTGATCAACCATCGTCGTCGTCGTCGTATGGAGAATCCTGCGTCACGGTCTGGAGCAGCGTGGTCAGGGGGTTCACATGTGGCCCGTGGCAGGGTTCTTGGGCCTCACGTGAGGAGGGACCTCCCTGCTCTTTTGTGCACTGTTGCGCTCTCTCTCTCTCTCTCTCTCTGCTCCGCGCCGTTCACTTTTGATCTCGTCTTTCTCTACTTTTCATGGCGAAAAAGTAGCAAACCCGTAATCGTAATCTTTCTTGGGCTGTCGTGTCTTTTCTGACGCCAACGCGGTGGGGCCCCCTTGCCTCTCCCCTCTCTTTCCGCCACTGGAGGGGGAGGCGGGCCCCAGCCTGCGTGTGGGGCCCATTGATACGACGAGCACGATCTTTCTTTGCTTTGCTTTGCCTTGCTTTGCTTTGCCCATCTTGTCCTCTTCTGCAGGGCCTGGCGGGCTGCTCCGGGGAGGGACCGATCCTCCAACCCTGCTTATACGACGTCGTGCTCGAGCTTTGTTTCATCGTATTTCCGATGCCGAACGTCGTATCTCGTCGGAGGTGACGACTGTTCGTCGATAATTTTCGAGTATTCGTGTATCGAAAGCTTTGTACAGGAGATACGACGACGAAAGAGGATCTTAGATGGGCTACTGAAAAGCTCAGTCCTCCCGCTCTTATCAAAACCTAAGATTGTCGAGTTAGGAAAACCCTTATATCTCTCCGCTTTCCTTTCTTGGAGAAAACGTGAGTAAAGAAACACGTCGAGAAATTTCGAACTGTCTGGTCATGAATAGAAACACGAGAAGTTTCCTCACACATGCTACGAGGGTTTCTGCAGCTGCGCATTTTTGGTTCGGCATTGGGTAGAGATCATTTGGGTTCTGGTTGTTTGCTTAGAACTTTTGTAAGGAAGTTTCTTGAAGTTAAAGAAGAAAAGGACGAGGACGAGGACGAACGGGAAGCGAATCGGAAGCTCCGGAGCCGGTGAACCCAAGTCTCGCCGACCTTCAGGCGACCTTCAGGCGGCCCCAAGCGAGGGGACGCCAAGGGTCGCGTGACATCGGCGTCCCTCGCCGGGGGTCGCGAAACCCAGTTCTTGCTCGTCGGGCGGCGGAGGATTCGCGGTCAGGGAGGGAGTCCAGGACCCCGAGGGAGGAGGAGACGAGGGATTGATGGAGTGGGAATTGTTGTCGAGAGAGTGCTGGAGGGATTGGAGGCGATCGGAGAGGGCGGCGAAGAGGGCATTCATCCGGGAGTCGAGGTCGACGATGAACTTGATCACCACCTCGCTTGCCATCCTCTTTGTTCTTCAACGATTACTTGCAGGTGGAAGAAGATGAAAGAACTCTATCCCTCCCAACTCATCTTGCTCAATCTCTTAAACGGAAAAGCTGAACAGTGGCCTTTTGAGGGTAAAATAGGGATTTCAAAATGTTTGCGAGGGCAAAGTTGGAGAACAAGGTTCTCTAGTGCTGGCTGTGTTTGGCAGCCCAAACCCAAAAGGCCTTTGGGCCTCCATAGGCCCTTGGCAGACGCCCTTAACAGGTCTTTGACAAATTTTGTTGGAGAGCTTTAGGGAAATATATTTGCATTTTCAAAGTTTTCTAAAGTCTTCAAACTCAAAGCAGGTTTGTAAGACTTTTGGACGTATAATTTCTGAAATGTTAATATATTTTTTCTTCTAATTTTTTCCTCATTAAATTTTAGAAATTTGCAAAATGCCTTCACCATTTTACATCTAGCACAGCGTTGCCGACTGCACTAGAATAAGCGATGGTGTGCCTCGCCTGAGATCGTGTGACCCTAGGCAGCCCTTGTTAGGGGTTATCTGAGCTTGTGCAACCCTAAGTGACGACCATTAGTGTTCGGCAAAGGATTTAAGGTTTATTATTATTCTTAAATAAAAGAACAACAAAAAGCCTTTAGAATTGTAGTTATTCCCAAACATCATTTAACCAAAATTGCTTCCTGAGGCATTAGTTGCCAAATTACTATTTGCATTTCAATAAAAACCCTTTAACCTAAAGTTTTTAAATTTCCCCATAAGTCTAACCAAAAGCATTCGCTGAGGTTGCCTTTCAAAAATGCTGAAAGCATAAGGCATGTTGGCTGTATTTGGGAAGACTTTTGGGGAAAGTCTTTAGGAAAATGCAAACAACTTTAAGTGAATTGTGTTTTCTAAAATACAAATCGTGTTTGGTAAATTATCCATTATGAAGTACTTTTGAGCAAAATAGTGTTTGGAGAAATTTATATTTACAAATGACTTTTGTCATTAAAAAAAAAGAAAAAAATACTTGGCCAGCGAAAGGTAGTTGGTGGTGGCTGACCTCTAAGGTTGCGAGACCTTAGGCGGCCCTCGAAGACAACTAGCAAGGGCCACCTAGGGTTAGGCAAACCCTAGTGAGGGTCACATGACCCTTCGGCAATGGTCGCTTGTGTCGCACAATGACACTAGTGTCTCTCTAGCTCGTCGCCGGTTCTTCAAACACGTTCGGCCTTGCTGATTGACCTCAATGAAGAAGAAGATGAACGGTAGGGCAAAAACAAAAAAAACAAAAAGTTAATGAGGATGGTTTCGGAATAAATTTTTTTACCCCCTTGGTCTTGGGCATGCTATGAAAGTTGAAAGCCCAAGGTAGCCTAGGACTTGTCTTGGACTTTCAACCTTCTGAAGGTAGGCTTTCTTCTAATGGGGTTTGGAAAAATTTTCCCAAACACCCAATATTTGGCCAAAGGGGTTTTGGGTCCAAAGCCCCTTCCTAAGGTCATTCCCAAACACAGTTGTTATCATGGGATGTTAGCTTTACCAATGTCGGCAATTCCACAAAATGATCTAATTTTTTTTTCCAAATGCTCTAGCTTTCATTTAAGAAACTTTTAGAGGCCCAAAGTTTTTATAAAAGTTGAACCAAATGCACCCTACATTTGATATAGAGTATTGTACATGTGATGTTGTGTTTTTAATTATGATGGATGCATTTCGAAGCATTGCAACAATGTCTAGATATAACTGTCCCCTATAGTTGTATGTAGCTTGTCAAGCAGTGCTATATCATATTGGCTCATCACGTTCCATGAAGTTATACACAACACCCCCGTTGAGTAGCATAGCATAGATATTTTTGGAATGCAATTATGCGTATTGCTTTGCCTAGAGCTTGCACCCAAGTGCCATTGCAAACCAACCAAAAGTTTCTCTTTTGTAACCCTCTGGTCGTAAATGCTTGGTCATCCTAGATGACTTTTTGTTATCTACTCACCTAGAGTTTGCACCCAAACCGCTCGCCTCCACCCCATCTCAATTTATATGACTTTTAGCAATACGGATCAGGTCGGGTATGGGTTGGGTCGAGTATGAGTCATTAGATTTATATTACATGAATATGAGTCAAAACATGTTAAATTAGTTATGGGTCAAACCATTTTCGACCCAACACAAACCCGACTCGACTCACTCATTTGATGGGTCTAGTCATCTAGCACACGGTACCACCACGTTCACCATCCGATTGCCTTCATCCAAAGAGCCAATCCAATCAAGGACTTGCGTAGCCAAAGACTTGGATGTCGGCTACAAAACATTTTACAAGGACATGACATGTGGCAAATTGTGCTATGATCCCATTTGGTTCAACATTTGAAAGGGTTTTTGGACTCTGTAGGGGTTTGGCCAAATGTAAATGTGTTTTGCTCATTTTTTGAAAGAGTTTGGATAGATGCAATTGCATCTTCAAAGGGCTCTAAGGGCCTTTAGTGCAAAATAGGTTCAAAAGTTCTTGGAAGTAGCATTCTCGGAATGCAAGTCTCATTGCTCATCTTCTTCGGAGAAGTTGAACAGAGGCCAACGACTACCAGCCAAGAGGTCACTTGTGCCAATGATTGTCGCTTGAGGGCTCCCCTGGGTTGCCGCAACCACAAGCAAGGCTATTTGGTGGTTGTTTTGGCTACATGTGGCTGGATAAAAAAATATTTATAAAAAATTTAGCACAAATCATTTACAAAATGTAGTCTTTATTAAACAGCATTTAAGTCAAACTTGTTTTGCAATATACTTTAAAATTACAATTTATTAAAATGCTATTTGCATTTCGAAAAACTCATTTAATTCAAAAGTATTTACATTTTTTCAAAGATATTTGCCAAAGCCGAATTAAACAGGCCTTAAGATGAGCTCAGCATATGTGATTCACTAAGATCGCGCGGGGTTCGTTTGATTCAACTATTCATAGATGTTGGGTTCATATGAACTGGTTACAAGCAACATTATGCGCTATGACAGGGGTGTTTTTAAAATTAAATCAAGCTTCCATCTTTCGAACTAGATCAAACCCGTACTCTGGAGCTGGGCCTTCCCACCTTAGATCGTCATGGCCCACCGAAGGCCCGTAACCTGAACCACGTGACAACTGC
Source organism: Corymbia maculata (assembly GCA_014182735.1). NCBI lineage: Eukaryota > Viridiplantae > Streptophyta > Magnoliopsida > Myrtales > Myrtaceae > Corymbia > Corymbia maculata. The sequence continues at coordinate 7,079,450 of CM024692.1, forward strand.
AAAAAGCGCAAATTGCAGTCCGATTCCGAGGAGAGAGAGAGAGAAGGAGGCCTTCGTCAACCTCGCCGTTGGAGATCCCATCCAGATCTCTGCAAAAGCGCGCGCCCCTGTTCCCTTCTCCAGATCCGCATCAAGATCGCGCCTTTTTCCAAATGGCGACGCTCGAGCCCCTCGACGAGCCGAAGACGAAGGTCGCCGCCAGGAAGAGGAGCCACGGCAACACCGCCTTCTTCGTCTTCGTGGATTACCTCTTCCTCTTCGTCTTCTTCTGCTTCCTCTGCTTCATCCTCTACAAGATGGTCAGCCTCTGATGGGAACACCCTTCCTCTCTCTCTCTCCTCGGCCCCGCGCCTCGTTCCCGCCGCCGCGAGGAGGTAATTGCCTGGAATTTCCCCTATTGTCTCGAATTGGCGAGCTCGGTAGGCGCGAACGGCGCGTCGATGCAATGAACGTCGGCATAAAATGGGTTCGCCCCGATTTTTGTGTTGAGGACATAACTTTGTTTTGATGGCTATGGGGAATTTCTGGAGCGTGGCAAGTTCCGCCGCGAAGTTTCGCGGGAGACTGCAAATTGTGTTGAAATCATCTGATTGGATAACGAAATTGAGGGAATGCGGGTTTTAGCGTAAGCTGGGGTGAAATCGCGCTTTTTTTATTGTTCCTGTGACTTCTGTTTTGAGGTCTAGAGTAATTTATGGCTAGGAGTAAGCATCATTACTGCTCTCGAAGAGCATTGAATTGATTTGCAGCTCTTCGAGCAGAACGATGTGGAAAGAAGAGAAATGATGAGATTAGTTATCGCCTGAAAGAAGAATGGAGAGAGCAAAATTGGACTAACAATTTCTGTTGCTTGAATAATCAGGGACAGAAATGAATGTAGCTGAAGAAGAATTATCAGAATTAGTAAAACTCTTCTTAGACCATACTACTGTTGGGAAGATAGATATGGAATCGGCTAATGAGGGAGAATGGATATCCCTCTGAACCTCTTCTGTTCCTTGCATGTGAATTAACCAAACTAGTGATTATTGCAGGCGCTCCTTCAAATCCATTCTCCTCTCTCTGGATCTGTCCAACCAAGCACAGGACTTGTTTTCCCTAGGATGGTCGTTCATTATACATCATGAAGTGATGTAGTCTTCATTGCATAATGTAGCTTAAAAGTCATTGATGTGCACATAGGATGCATGATTGCAGTGATCTGTGATCAAATATTCTTGTTGACATATTTTTGACCAAAGATTTGATGTTCTCTGTGCATTTACCTTAAAACTGAAACATGTTGGCACTTTTGTTATAATAGGTTTGATTAACTTGAGTTTAACCAGAGTTTTCATTCCCATTCTTTGAATATTTTCAAGTTGATAATCTGCCAAGAGTACTATGAATCTAACGGCTCATACATGATGAAAAGCAAAGATAGTGGATATAATGTCTTGTAGCTGAGACAACCTCAGCACATGGTAGATCCATCTTAGCTCAAGAAGCTGTATATGCTATAAGGTGACAGTAAAAGTCTGATGCTGTGCTGGATTACTGATTTTTGCACTTATTGTTACAAAATCCTTGCGCTTTCATTTGTTCAGGATACTTGTCTTATCAATGTTTGCAGGGATACTAATAAACTAATTTTGTGGGGGTCATGTGCAATATTCAGGGCAGTTGTGGTGTTTCATATTTATGGGAAATAATGCAGCCTTTAATCCTAGGATAGTTTGTATTGTTGATTTGGTTATAAATTTTAGGATGGGCAAGCAATAGACCTTGATTAGCTTATCATACATATGGCAATTCTGTTTTGCTTTGAGAAATGATTTTTCCAAAATTATAGAAATTCTTGTTGTCATTAGGAGGAGAACAGTAATGTTTTTAAGTTTGAGGGTCAATTTCTTTAACATGCACCTGCTTTTGGCGAAATTACCAGAACGCCTGTATTTTTCCCCAAATCTAGACAAAAGTTCAGATCGTAGGGGCATGATCCACATTCCAATCTTATTGTAGGTTAACAAATGCAGATGCTAAAAATCTCCTTTGATTAAAGGTACTGTACAATTCACCCCATCGTATCTTAATTTAATGGATTCAACAAATTTTGACAGGGGCAACAGAAGTAACCTTTTAATACGAAGGGTTTCTCCCTATAGCTTCTCCAAATATGAGGGGCATCAAAGTAATTAACCTGAAATCTTCTTTTGTTATTGTTCTTCGAAACCTCTCAGTAATCTAAATATTTTGGTGAGGATATGATCATTTACATTCAGCTTTTCTTAGCCGAGTTTCTAACTCGATCTACCTTTGCCATTCAAACATGGGATGTAGCTATAGCTGCTATTCATTACAATCGAAAACAGGAAAAAGATCTGTTCAATTTGAATGGGGAAATTCTGATGATGAGCTTGGCTGTCTGTTTTTTCTTGTTAATTTAAGTTGACTGAAAATGATGGATCATAATAAACGTAAGATCGGTGACTCCATTTCTCATATTATTGCCTACGTTGAGGTCTTGGCATATAAAAGATCCTATGCACTTCCTCTCACAGTATTTTGCAATAACTTCATATTGTTTCAGAGAAAGGGTAATATGTGCTAGGCTTGGCCTTCGGTTATGTATAGTTCATTTTGAAGGGCTGGACTCTGAAGTGACCCTCATTAAGATATAGTGTATCGCTAGTTTCTTGAGCATTTAAAAACTTTGTTGCATTATATATATCATTGACTGGTACATTTTTATTTGAAACTGCAGATATAGGCTTTCAGTATGAATTGAATTTAAAGTTGCTGGGCATGGGACTAATGGGATTATGGAGAGCCACGGCATTTAAATCTATCATGTGTTTCTTGTTGTGGAGAAATCCCACCAGATTGTTAGGTGGAAAATTTGAGAAAGACATGTTTTAGATGCTCTTGAGGATTTAATTACTCTTTGCTTCTATTCAGGATCACAATCTTTATCTCTTTTCTGGGGGTATTAGTTTCTACTGTTAGAGCTGAGAAATGGCATCATTTTGCTTATGGACTAGTTGCATTGGATTCTGTCAAGACAAGCTTTCTGAAACATGAGGTAGTTGAAGGTAACTTTTGTGTAGTGGGATTGGGAGAATGCTGATGATGTAAGATCCACAGACTATGTAACAGAGTCGATTCAATACTTACTGCTGGTTAATGTATGTGCTGGGATGTTGTCCTAGATAAATAAATGATTATGGTTGTACTTTCCGCATAATGTTTGAAGAAAGGAATGCAATCACAGATGGGAAAGGAGGTGCTAAGTACATGAAAGTAGTTGATGTGGGGAAACCAATATGAACAAATATCGACATGCTTTAATAGAATTGGTTGTTTACTTGTTTCTGGGGAGTGCATTATTGGTTCTCAAGAGTGCAGAGGTAAAGGACCATGCATGAGACGCAAGTATGCCTAGGTTCTCACTTGCTGTATCATGCGAATTTCCTGTACTTTTAAATTACTATCTGTCTGTTTATAAATCCGAGGGCCCAAAGCTCTTTTAATTAGTGTAAAAGCGATTAACAAGTGCAAAAATCAACCTTTGACATTTCAAACCGTCATGCAGCATACGCACCTGTTAATCTATAGAAAGTGAACTACTTTAGGGCGGTTCTACTTGTGTTCTCTTTGTTCTCACGATCTTCAATCATCCATTTGCTGGGAACACCTGTCAGGTTCTTACCTGAACTAGCAATAAATTTCTCGAGCTGTGATCAGAGAGCTTCCTCAAAAGGAGTAAACAGTTCCACAAGTAGAGCAAAATACAGCAGAATGAATGCTGATGCAAATAATTCACTCAAAAGAAGCTGTTCTACACAAAGCCCATCATGAATCCTGGAAGATCCATACCTCCCTCGGATTTTTCAAGGCACAAAATCGGATATGTTACAGTTACAAAAAGACACATTCGCACAGGAAATGTCAATTCAAAGAACTGGCCTTTCCTCGGAAAATCTTGGCAGTTGGACAAGCGAGTTGACTCGTGTGACACCTTCCAAACCCGACCAATCCTGGTCTTCAGCTGCAACAGGTTCCCCATTTCCATTAGATTCTACCGGGATCTTTCCATAGTTATCGTTTTCTTCCGAGGATCTTACTGTGAAGTTCCGCTGCAGAGATGGCTCAGCCCTCTGCCCATCATCTGATTCTAATGCATTGCCTGAGTGATTGCTCTGTAAGGTTGCCGAGGAAAATCCTTGCTCTTCATAATCAGATTCTGAGTCCATTTTTCCATCTAGAAACAAACAAACAACAGCACAGTCGTCCATCTTTGAAGTTGGGTACTTGAGTTTCCATTCACGAGCAGCTGAATCCACCAGGATCCTTGCAGCTGATGATCGGCTGGGCGCAGAAGCAACTATCTCTACCACCTCTTCATTGCTAAGGACATCCCAAACCTACTTTTAACATCAGATGGTTTGGAATGATACACCGAGACAGAAGATAAAAAATTACTAATTACAAATGCACAACTGAAGGCAGTATTAGTTTCTTATATGATTTGCTCCATTTTCAATAGACTAGTCCCCCAGTCACCCAAAACAGATCATGAAGAAAATTGGATACATAAATTGTGGCTAGCAATCTCATATGTAAGCCAAAGATTATTCCTAATCAGATAAAGCATCTAAGGAACTTACATTCCTCATGAGCCTTATATATTAGACTCCGGCTTGCAACCAATTGCTAATTTTCAAAATTTGGAAGCAACGGATAACAGGCATTCCCATTTTGAAGTACGGATCATCCAATGGAATGATGGGCTAAATGCCGGCAGCTTTAATCTCGAGGAGAATGCACATGAATCATATTCATATGGCCTACTGCACTCAAATGCTGACGCAGTTTGCTTTCCGTTTCTTTTCTCTTTGCTCAATATGTAGATGTAGTTTGTGGGAGTAATCTATCACAGAAAACTCTATTGAACATATGGTCACTTCATCCTTTATCTGTTCTCAGTTCATCAACTTAGACAAATTCACAACAGTACATTCGATTAGCTACATCAAACGAGTTTACTTTAACATACTCGACAAAATTGGTGGAAGTGAACTAAATGCTGCCATGAAAAGACCCTTTTTTAACAGTACTATCTGTGCATAGAACTTGAAATATTAACTTCAACTTTAGCCTAGCATGTTTGGTCATAAATCAGGCATATTAAAAATCAGGTTCACTAATGTGATTATTTCACACCATACTAAAGCTGCATCTGTAGTTGGCTTGGCATCTCTTTATATTGCTTTAAATTGTTTCACATAATGCAAGCAAAAATTGCTAGATAATCTAGCAGCCACCAATAACCAGCTAAAAGTACAAAAGAAACAGTCATCACTACTTGAACATACAGTCTACGAGCAAAAGATGTGGGAATGAAAAATGCAGAATGGAACATGAATGGAAAAATTAGCTAGAATGGCCTTACCCCATCTGAAGCAAGGACGACAAACTGATCCTTTTCTGTAAGCACCCGGTGAGAAAATTCAGGTATTGATATTACGCCGTACTCCTTCAAACAGAAATCACCAAAAGCTCTAGCCATTGCTAACCCTGGGGCATCATCAAATGGCAACCAAACCCGAGGCACTTCAGGTTCATCTTGCAATGCAAATACCCTGCCTTTACACCGTTTGATCCTTTCAGCCTCTCCTGCATAAAGCATCATCAAATCACACACAAAGCACATGCCAACAATCTTCTGATTTCAGTGACCACCAATACTAAGGAGAGGGAGGAGGCCCAAGATTTATAATTTGCATAAGCTTTAGACATACTGGGCAAATCCGGCTTCATGTCCACAGAGAGCTGGGTTGCCACCATTGAATCATTAACGTCCTTGGATCCTAGAACTGCCCGAGAGTCACCAATATATCCCATAAAGAGATTCAAACCCTAAAGCCAAAATAAACCTGGATTACGTGGCTTGCAAAACACTAAGATTACATACAAAGGAAGAAGTGAAAACCTTAGCCAGCTTTTGGTGCTAAGCATCTATACCTGTTTAATGATAGTTACAGCTGTGCTGCCGCTACAGAAGCAATCCAAGTGAGGATGGGATCTGAGCTCTTTATCCATAGCCTTATATGACTTTAAGAAGGCCTCTCTCCATAAAGAATTCAGCTTGTCTTCTGCCGTGCCATCATCCTCACAATTACCTGCATCCGTTTTCCTTGAATTCCCACTAAAACAGGTTAAGCCTGATTCATTTTGCTTGGAATTGCAGGAGTGCAAAAACGATTGAAGCTTTACGGGAAGGACATCCCTCACTTTGCGGGCAACAAGATGACCATAAGGCCCATGGCCATCAAAAACACCACAAAATGTCATATCTTCTTCCATAAAATCCTTTGCACAACAAATTCAAAATCAGAAAACAATATTAAGAAAACTGTATTGAAACTATACCCAAGTGAGATAATGATGAAGGAGTTACTCACTTCCCACACAACCATTGCATCCTGATTAATGCCCTTCCGCCCCTGCTGAGTAAATATACACGAAGTTCGGCTCTTTCCATTCATGAAAACCCGGTTGGGTATGGAAGGTAGATGCTGCAGTGCAACATGACGTTCTGAATAAGTTCTCTTTGTTCTTTTTTGCCCACAAAACCCGATTCCCATACAAGGAGGTGATGCTGTCTCTCCATTGCTCCTGCTACTACAAGTGCTCCGACTACTGGTCGACACACAGCCACCCATTTGATCAGCTCAAGAAAATATGCATCCGATCGAACATGAAACAAGGTTCTTCCCACAGGCCAGATCTTGAGTAAGAAAGGAACCAGTCAACCCCAGAGAAAAGATCATAGAAGCGCCAAAGATCTTTGCACATGAAAGGATGGCGCATCACACCTCACGAGAGAAAATAAGAATCTCCTCATTATAGATAAAGATGAATGTAGATGCTTTGGTGCTGACGACTCTTGACTTGATAATGCAACAAACTGGAGAGAGCGAGAAAACACTAATTAATTGCATTTTTTTATGTTATTCATTGTAGAACCCAAAGTTGGCTGCAAGTAGAGGACACTCAATTAAAGGAATAACATGACATTCAATAAATAGTCCATGTGAACCATCGAATAGAATATACTCGATGGCTGTCTTGATCTTTTGTCCTTGATCTGGTTCCACGCTTATCCAAGTCAAATGGTCAGGACATGCATATGCAAGGCAAATATAATACCCATTAAGACTCTACAGATATATCATTAATAGAAGCAGAGAAATCTGAAATAAACGTTACTAGAGAAGTAAAACAAGAATTGGTTTTTATATTACATTGACAAGAAGTAACCCTGAGATTCCCCATCGTCCATATCAACCCCCCCCCCAACACAAACAAACACAAGATTTAAAGATGCTGCCTCAGATTTTTACCTTCAACAAGAAGGTGGACAGAGGAAATCAGAACATCTCAAATTTTTGCGACTCATAACATTCTTTGGTATCACAGAAACATTTTTTTTTTTTTGACTCAGAGACAAGTGTTTGAGATCAATAGCTTAAAGCCTGAAAAGGAGGGGGGAAAAGCTGCAAAAGAAAAGGAGGTGAAATGTCAAAAGGTTCGCGCAATAAATTACAAAACCGGCGAGAACAGTTTAGCAGGCAGATAAACATTCAAGATCACTCTCAACAGACATTTCTCCTTTCTTTATTTCGAAATTTCAAATCTATGTCAACTTGTTGGCCAATTTTACTTTTTCTCGTTTGAGCAAGGAAACTTTTTTCCAAAGAAAGAGAGGAAGTGAGAAAAAAATGAACGCACTTTAGTTTTCCACTCGAGAGAAAAAGGAAAAAGAGGAGATAAAGCAAACAGAGTAAAGCAGAAAACGACGAAAGAAAAGCAGGGCTTAGTCAAAAAACGAAATCGAAGAGAGCCAGAGAAAAAGAACAAATAGCTCCTACAAACGTACCCACGAAATTCGCCAAATTATCACCACCCCCAAGAAAAAGACACGAAAGTAAAGAACAGCAGAGCCGTGCACGAAGAAATGACTCCCCCTCCGTCCGGTTCCTGAGGAAAAAAACAACAGGCTCCTAAAGATGAGAACTTGCCAAAGTTTTTCTTCTTGTTTCCCAAAACCGAACGCGATCGGCCCAAACCCAGAACAGAAAGGCAACGTAGTGAACAAAAAAACCGCCCTTTATGGGTTCATCCATCATCCAGTCAAAACCCAAGTTCTGCAAACATAATCAGAACAGACAAGACGAAGAGTTGACAGAAGAAGAAGCGGAAATGAGATCCTAAACTCAGATCTAGGTCTGCAGCCAGCCCACAAGCTCAGGTGCTGCTGGTCAAGCAAAAAGAAAAAGCAAAGACTTTGCACATCACCCTTTGGAAAGCCAAAGAAAGGAGGAGGAGGAAGAGGAGCTCAGGAGCTCACTGTTCCTAGCATTAGAGATTCAAAATGCAAGAGTCATTCCAGAAGAGAGATGGACTGGGCGTCGGGCCAAAGGGGTAAAAAGAAGAAGGCAATGCGTGTAGGATGATTGGTGTACCTTCACTCGCTGAATTTGGGTCTTCGGGGTCTCACACAGAGGAGGAGAGCTCAGGAACAGGGACGAAACCAGAGAGAGAGGGGAGAGAGAGAGAGAGAGATTTTGGGTCAATTAATATGTAAGCAGAGAGAGCATTGATTGTGTGTGAAAGCGAACCGCAGGAATAAGAAGAAGGGATGAGGAAGAAGAAGCGGAGCAAAATGAAAATAAATAAATAAATAAAAAGTCTAGAGAGATATATTTGGCAGGCAGTCATGTGAGACGCCGCGTTTTGACAATTTGTAATAAGCAGAAAATTGTGAAAATTAATTTTTTTCTCCTGTTGTTCTGAATTTTTAGATTTGATGTTTTTTTATTTTAATTGAATTACCTTTTGTGCAAGTATCGTGATGTGAACCCATTGATTGGACCGAAAAGAAGAAGAAGGAAGAAAAGAGCTCATTTAATTTTTTTTTTCTCGATAGGGAAAACATATTTGGTATTTTCTTTTTCAATATTGACAAGAGCTTTATGTTCTTCCATTTTCCCTCTTTTTTTTTTTAAAGAAAAAACAAGACGTGCTTAAAGAAGCCAAGGCAAACACGTGTCCTCTGAGCTATAATTTAGAATTTCTCTATGGGATCTTTATTTTATAAGTGGACATTTTTTCCATCAAAATGAGTCATAAAAAAGTCAACTTTGATTAAGTGAAAAATTTACTAATACAAAATGCATGTGTAAGTGTTGTGTGTTATTGTGCCGGTAGTGATTTACTATAATACATTGCCCTCGTAACCATTGGGGCATGTCCAATCTCGAGAATAATGGCTAAGCAATTTGATTTAAATATGATAAGTTCATTATTTCAATCGAGTTATCATTGGCTCTTTATGAAAATTGTTAGCATTCATTTTTACCACATGCCTTTTTTTAGACACGTTGCTATTAAATGAAGCACCTGCTTTCACGCATCTAGGCATGTCAGATGAATTATATGTACTCCATTTTAATAGGTGTTGTTGACCTTAATAGGAGAATGAAGATGAATTTGCTTAGTGGAGAGTTTCACCTAAAACTACGCAAAGGAGGAGAGGTCGACCTTGAACTATGCAAAACAATAGAGTATGCCCTGCAATTATGCAGGGCCGAGTGACGAAAGCTGGACAGCGCACATCGGAAGAGCTAAGATTTATACAAATGATTTCTTTGTAAAACAAATAAAGAGGGAGAAATCGGGCTGGTTCGATTCGAAAACTAGACCGACTTTAAATCAATTTCAGGAAGAATCGATTCGGTTCTTAGTTCTCGAAAATTGGGACTAGTCATTAACTCGTCGGTTTCGATAGGATCGAGTGGGTTTAGAGCTAGTCTAATATAATCAATGAGTTGCAAGTAGTAAGAATGGAATAGTGATCTCCAACTTGAAATAGGCACCTAGGAACATCTGACCAACAAGACTTCATTAGTCACAAATTATAAAAAAGAAAAGAAAAGGAAGAAGATACGATATCAATTAATTTGCGGTAAATGTAACTCTTTCCGTCATGCGGCATGTATAGACCTACTCTGATGTGGTTCCCCAATTCTCATTCTCCTTGAATTATGTGTTCTCTCTCTTCCCCTAAATTCAAGTATACTTGAAAATGAAACCTAACCAAACATGTTTGATGTATTGAATTATTGGATTGATAATGCCTTTAAAAAATTAAAATCAATAAAACTTATGCTCGGCTTCATATTGTTTCAAACCAATGACTTTTCTACAGTACTTTTGTATTTTCAAATACGAGTGATTCTCTCATTATTATGTGTTGATCATGCTACAAACTATGTGCAGTATAAGTGACGTGGAATACTTTGAAGATTATATTTATGCCATTGTGGAAAAAGATAAAAGAAGCTTTTCCATCTTATCGAAGCTGGGACACACAAGATTAGTTTATCATTAGGAATCCCATTTAATAATCAATTCTGAAGAAAGAAAACATTTTTTATCCTTCCTACGTCGGTATAAACCTAACCTATTTTCATGGCCCTATCTAAGCGTCAAGGACCGGGCACGAATGACACAATCATTCGCGCCCATGCTAGCATGCACTAATCGTTGATGTCTATATTACTCATTCCAACTTTATCGTCTCGTCATATAAAAATTTGCAGCTTTGTAATAATTGTTTCATCTTCCATCAAACCTAAAACGTCCCTTTCCTTTGCTTTTTTTTTCCCCTTTGTTTTGTGACTTTTATTCGAAAGGCAAGTGAGCCCAACGACCCCATCCCTAATGTCACTAACGCAGTCACCCATCAAGGCAAGTTAGTGTCTTGATAATTACATGACTACTTAACTTGTGTTCAAGGCAAAGCCACGAAAGCTACATGTAGATATTTATAATCAAAGAGCGGTCCAAATTGTTCTGATGACTTACACTCAAGATCTCCTCAAGAAATTCTATCAATTTGTGATTTATTTTTCTCATCGAGTTATCGAGAGTGCTCAAATCTTCGTCTGAACAAATCCATCAGCTGGCATCATTGACCATATTCACGCAGTCCCGATATTCCATTAACATGTGAGGTCACGGTGTTTGATTCGACATCAACGCTTAGATCTACTTAGAAGCAAGTGATTTGCAGTCTTGACTTAATAATATTTCCACGTTACTTAGAAAACAACTTTGAGTGTGCAAGTGAATGACCCCTATTCTCCGGGTCATTGCCAACTACCTCCCAACAGAAATATAGTACTTTTCGCTGGGATTTAAGGTGGCTCATTATTGTTGCCACTTCCAATGTCCGCCTGTTTCGGGCTGTTGGGGTCACAAGCTATCCGCTTCGGACAACTGGGGGTAGGAGTGCATCTCCCTCCCGCACATAAATTCTCCAAAGCTAAAGTTAGCCCCCCCACCCCCTTCGACATGGTTGGACCTCAGCGCAATGAGCCACGTGAACTGCTTTTTTGCTTCGAACATTTAAGTACATATTCGAAAAACATCGCATCTAGTCAAAGCAAGACATTGAAGAAATGCCTCGCGACGGAAGGTCCTTGTCCTGCTTGGGCTATTTCATGGAATCGTGTTGACCATGCAGGGCTCCTTTCGTGATGTCTATAACCTAGCTAGCGTTGCCACTAGCAGGGTGGTTGGCCGAGGTGGACAAGACTTGCTCCCATGTGACCTGAAGCCCTCTTGAACACAAGTTCAAAGACCATGACACTCCTCAGTCTTTGAAAATTTTGATTTGTCCATGGTTTAGGTTATGCATATATACCAAGCGAGAGGTAACTCTGACTTTACCCTAACTTGTATCCAATGGTGTGGTAGTGACAGGCTTGCTTATATTCAGGAGTAATTATGGAATTTTTATGGTAACGCCCAAAAAAGGGCCGTTGATATTGGTCCCTCCTTCCACCATCTTATTTATTGAAGAAAAATTAGTTGACTTTACCTAGAGACGGATCCATGTGGATTTTCGATTTTTCCTCTTAGGATATGAGTATTACTTTGTCATGTTTTAGAGGAGACTTAATGATAAGTTTTTTATACTAGAAGCTTGCCCAAGCCATGCAAGCCCAAAGGGTATTTTTGAGCAGGGCACAACTATTTATTTATATAGTCTAGCTTGACCCAAAATTTATAAAAAGGGTTTTTGTAACGGACCAGCTTGAACAACAAAATCGAGGCCAATCTAATTAGGGCTTGATCTGCCTAAACCTGCTCATTGATCACCTCTATTTTAGACCATGTGAGAGATATGAGATGTACATTGAGTATCAAGTTTTTGAGAGCTCTCTCCTTTGCTATACTCCAAATAATGTCTAGTACATTTCCCCTTTTTCCTTTATCTTGAGAAGTAGGTCACACAACTAAACCACAAAATTTTCCCATGTCATTTTTCTCCTCTCGATTTTTTTTTAATCACTTTTTCATAACGATTACATAATTGCCAATTTGAATTTATTACTTCCTTTCTTCTCACCTAAGGGTAAATTATCTGAAAATTTATATGTTTGATAACCATATTAAGAGTAAAAAAGTTTAATTTTCATTACTTAATATCAATATATATGTTTAATAACATTCAACTACATATAGCTTAACTAATTGGGTGAACTCAAAAATCACTTAATGGGGGTAAGGAAGGGCTTACTAAATTAAGTGATAAAGTATCATCAGAAATTAAAATATGACTAATTATATCGTCAAAACCTTCCAATAATGTTCATCTTCCCACGTTTAATAAAAAATTATTCAAATTTCATGTATTATCAGACAATTTTTTTTTTCCAGTACTTAAAGAGTCCAGCACTTTTACATTCAACATTTGAATTTTCAATTTTACCAAACCGAGTCTTTGCTAAAAAAAAAAAAATAATAAAAGAAATCGAAGGGCTTCTTCCTAAGCATAATTGAATTATTTTGGCGGGTGTCTCCTCAATCTTTTCCCAAAGAGCAAAGTGGACGAACGACCAAGTGTACCGAAACACTTTTTAGCTTTTTCATATTACCAAATCAGCTCTTTTCCGGTCATTTAAATTATTCCTAGATCACATCTAGACCTTCAAAAGATTTAATTCTCTCTCTCTTTTTTTCCCTGGATCTCCATTCCAACTTTAATTTATTTTTTAAGTTAAAAGGGTCCATTTGGAAGTATGGTCTCTATTTTCTTTACCACCTTTCTTGTCATTCTTTTGCTAATGCTCTCCATCTTTACAACCTACATCGTCTTATTTGTAGGACCTGTGTAGTTCAATTTGTCTAATAACTTTCCGTGTAAATTGGCTTTTGCCACATACCTCCTCTGTGCTCGATTTATTGCGTTCGCTTTTCCTGATTTATCTTTTTATCTTTTAGCAAAAATCTCTAGACCGACCGAAGGGCCACCCAATCGTCACCCTGACGAGAAAGTATCTTGTGCATCGAACATATCGCTTAGAGTTGACAGGTTGAATAGAACTTTAAATTTAAACCCAAAATAAATTGAAAAGTTGCCTTATGATTAGCATGATCAACTCAACATGTCAATATCCCGTCATGCGATGATTACATAGCCACGTAACAATTACGTCAAAAGTTTCTCTGCGATAAAATTATAATAATAAGGGCAAAAGAATAACTTAAATGTCAAAATTTGACACGATAAAGTATTTCAATACAAAAAATTATAAAAGATGCACTTAAATATGAAAATTGAATCATTTCAATGTCAATTCCGACAAAAACCATCGAAAATTCTATATGTCATTTCTAAATAATTTTACTTGCATATATGACTCATTGGAGATCCACCTCAATTTGTCATCTCCCAAAATAATGTTATTTTGGCTCGAGTTTAATTTATAATATAAATATTAAAAACTTAAATTATAAAAAAGTAGCTCCCTTGCTTATGCTCTTGCTTTTTCTTTTTTTTTTTTTGAAAATTTAGCTTTTAATTTAATTTAATTAATTTTCATATTAAAAATCAAATCAGGCAAAACGACATTATTTTGGCTAAGTATAACCACTTCAGCAGTAGCCAAAATGACGTTATTTTGAGCTTATGTTGCCGGAAAAATACCACATATGTGATTTTCCCACCGTTAGTATTTAACTAATCATTTTTATTCTGATTTTAATACTTAAATGTACATTTTCAAATTTTTGACATTTATGTGTTACCTCATATTAAGTTTTTAACACTTTAGGTGTGCCTCAATAATAAGCAACTAATCCAGGAAAAATTACACATAGTCGGCAATTTCTTAGTGGGTGCTAAACAAAACTACCGTTTGCTCTTACTATACATCGAGGTCATCATTTGACATAACTTGATCGGTTCGCGAACGCCGAGCCAATCCCGCAAGCGATCTTTTACAAACGACATTCGACACCCAAAACGAGCCACGAGGGACGAGGATGTGATGAGAACCGGATCGCACTTTTTCCGGACATTCATTCTAACACGTCTAAAGCATCTATCAATCGAGAGCCATCGAATCAAAGGAGAGAAACATCTCTAAGTGGAGTGCGCCATTATTTTCTTCCCCTTTTCCGTCCCACAATTATCATTGATGTAATCTGATTCCTGGTAACGTCTTTAAGGTAGTGGTCAGAAGGGGAATTTTTTTTAAAATAGTTGCAGAGACCTTTTTTTAAAAGTCAAAAGGATGGGATTTACGTTTACTACAGCGCAAGAGTACAAAACAGGATGATTAGTAAGAGATCATACATTCTTATCTTCTGCTTTAAGAAAGTATTGCTTTTAAAGTGCGGCATCGATAGATTGACTATTCTTTTTTGTTAGGTATGGGAAGACTTGCGTTTTCATTGCCCAAGTCTTCTTCGGAGAACAAATTGTTAAAAAGGGAATGTCTTGTCTAGGATTGTTTGGGCCGAACTCTTTGCTCGGGAATAAGGTGAAATGGACTGAATAATGGGGTTGTGTTGGTCAATATGGGCATGGAATTGGGCTTAATAAGCTTACTAAAAGAAAATAAATAAATAAATAAATAAGGGGTTGGTCGGATCGGGTTTGATGGGTGAACAACTTTGTTGAGCCCGCCCGATAACGTGAATTGGATGGGCTTTGTTGGGCCTTGCTTGTCCTCTAGGAGATGAATTAGAGATACAAGAGGACTTTGATTTGTGAAAGCGTGAAAATACAGCGACGGAATTTAGTAGTTTAATGTTTCATAGTAGATGTTCCTTAACTCTCACTTTACGTATGAAGATGAAAACGGTACAAGTCTTCAGCTTGGCAAATGAAAAATATATACATATCCAAAACAAGTATACGCATAAAATTCCAATATAGTCATTATAGTCACTTGTAAGTACACCTGTTAAAATGGGTGCATAACCCATTTAATATTTAAATGGGTTATACATCCATTTTGATAGGTGTGCCTATAATGAGTTTAAAATTAAAATGACTAAAATACATGGGTCGTTAATGGGTCAAAATTTAAATCTATTTAGAACCCAACTACTCCTTGATTCTCAGAGATGATTCATCTCTTCTCTGCTCTTAAATCAAAATGAAGAAACCTTCCTTATCACATGACAGCGTGTCGTCTCGCTCCCACCACTTGTACAGCAGCTCCTCCTCTCACTCGCACAGCAGCTCTGTCGCACATAGTCGCCACCATCGTCAGATGGTGGCTTGATTGGCCATCAAAACTTGGGTAAGTCTCGTTCTCCCATATGTGTGCGTGATTTTTTAAAAAATAAAAATAATTTAAAATATTTAAAATAATAATTCAATTTTCTTAAAAAATAAACAATATTAAATGAATATAATCTTTAAAAAAGATTATAAGAATAAGTTTTCCTAAGTTTAGTTAGATAGGAAAGTGTTTTAACAATATGGGTCGGGTCGGGTATGGGTTGGGTATGGATCAAAAAATTTATACTATACTTAAATGGATCATAAACGGGTTAATGGGTCAATTTTGGTCGGATCATTTATGACCCGATCCAAATCCAACCCGATTTACCCAAGATGCCAATTCAATTTTAAAATTTTCAGTCTCATCAATTTAATCCTAAACATTTGTGCAAAATTCTAATATAATCATTCTAATCAATTTTAACTAAAAATTACCGATGTGTCGTTTTAGTCATTGCCGGCCATCATGCGTGGTACATTATCACATCAACAATTTCTATAGAGAATTGGTAGGGAATACTATATTAGAATTTTGGGCAATGATATATGACTACATTAATAAAATTGAAAATTTTAATATTGAATTAACATTTGCATTATAGATTTAAGCCTTATTGGAAAATCTTCCCATCACGTGGACATGGCGGGAGAAACGTGGTGTCTCCAAAACGTGAATACTTTCCTTCGAGCCACGTGTCAAATTTCTCGCCACCCATTTGGGGGTACCTACAATTTATTTTCTGAAGGAGGCCTTTGAGTCGATACATTTCTGAATTCCTCGAGAGCCACAGAACCCCACACCGTGGCAACACACGCAGACTCATCTAAAGATTTCATTGGGTGTATACCGATCCATTAAAATCATAATAGGATAAGGTGATAAGCCCACGTGGCACAAACCCACGTCCCCTATTTCCGATCCTTCACTGAAAGATGCCAAGACTCTCTCTCTCCCCCTCTCCCTCCACCGCAAACCATGGCGTCTCCTACACTCATCACCCCCGCCACCACCCCAAAACCCCTCCCTCTCATCAAATCCAAACTCACGGCCGCTCCGGTCGCCGCCGCCCCCGCCTCCAATGCTGCATTGTCGAGCCCGCCGCAGCCCTGCCGCCGCGAATTCCTATCGATTGCTATGGCCGGTATCCTCTCGGCCGGGCTCATCAGCCCGGTGGTGGCCCCGGCGCTCGCCGCCTCCGATGAGGAGTATGTGAAGGAAACCGAGGAGGTGATCAGTAAGGTGAGGAACACGATCAGTATGGACAAGAATGACCCCAACGTGGCCGACGCGGTGGCCGTCTTGAGAGAGACATCCAATTCATGGGTGGCCAAGTACAGGAGAGAGAAGGCCCTGCTCGGGAGAGCCTCCTTTAGGGACATGTACTCGGCCATCAATGCCGTCTCCGGCCACTACATCAGCTTCGGGCCGACCGTGCCGATCCCGGCGAAGCGGAGGGCTAGGATCTTGGAGGAGGTGGAGACGGCCGAGAAGGCGCTCTTGAGGGGAAGATGAGCCTGTACATTCATGTGAAGGGAAGGGAAGAGAAAACCCTTTTTGCATTTCGTTTTTGATTTTAGGCTTCGTTTTTTTTTTGTACTTTTTTCTTGGCTTATAATGAGATGAGAAATTCACTTTATGAAGAGGCCATGAGGGGAGAAGGCTGCAATCCATTAGAAATTGCGTAAATGAAGGGTTGTGATTTGGTTCAGTGATATTCACTTCTTCACAAGTCACAACTCTATGCAACTCTATGGGCTGATGACAATTAGTTCACGATCTTCCAAAAAGACTACTTGGATTAGGCTGCACAATAATTCATACCAACAAATGTCTAGTATTGAATTCATTCGGTACAATAGTACCCATTTTGAGGACATCTAGTGTCGAAGTCGCTGAATGGGTAAGTGGTCAATCCCTACTTTGGGACCATTATAGTTATTGCCGCCGTTCACTGAGCCTAAGAATCACTCGAGGGTATATTGCAAGGTCAATTTTTGTTTTGAATTGATCTAAATAACATGTCAATGTTAAAGTATCAATAGAATTGTAAACTTGTACCTTTTAAATTGTATTAATTTGCATATGGCATAAATCGACTCCATTTAACTTGTTGAAGTCATTACCTTCCCTTTTCAAACAAAAATTAGCTAACAAAAGTCTTGGTGGGATTTTCGGTTAAGTGTTCTCGACACCCGTCATATTAATTCCCATGTATACATAAGTTAGGGAAGAGGCATTGCACGAGACAAAGAAATGTTTGCTATCCTGACCTTCTATGATAATTTCGCAAAGCTGAAGAAAATTATAGTAGAAAACCAGAAAAATCACAGAATGTTGTTTTGATTGTGTTCAAGTCCAAATAAGAAGATTATTGAAAATCTAGGAACAATTTTCTTGGGCCGTCGATTTTAGCAAGAAATTATGCAGATAGCTAGGTGGAGTGCAAGTATTCAGTATGAGATTTTGAGACGTTGCTTTAATCAGCAGAAGCAAGAAGGGTGCGAATTCAGCTTAAAGTATGCACAAGTAACCGTGCAGGGCGTGAGGGCTAATGAATCACGGTCGTGTGGCAGCGGTGGCGGCAGAGGCGATGGCGGCGGTGCATGCGAGTTGGCAAAAGGCTCTAGCTAGAGATGTGGAACTTTGGAGCGGTGGTTGGTACGTGTGGTGGAGGTGGAGGATGAGGAGGAGACAGAGATATAGTTAGGGTTACGGTTTAGGTTCAGGTTAATTGTAGTCCTTAATTGTAATTAAGTCTAATTGCTTTCTTTCCCTCTCTATATATAAGGGTCTTGTACTCTTCTCTTTGTATGCACATAATATTGTACGTTTCTCTCCTCTACCATAAATACCAACTTGGTATCCGAGCCATCATTGTCACCCGAGGAGGAGGGCCTATCGAGCCTGTTCCATGGTGGTCATTAAGATGCCGGCTAGCTGCTCATGGTTCACCACCCAGACCAAAGCCTTTTAATTGCGGCTCGGTACACTTCCGCTTCTCAATTTGAAAAACAGACACCATCATCAGGCTCGATGCCCTCAGATGAACCAAATCCCTGAGTTCTGTCGCCAATGAACATCGCCACATGCGCTGCCATGTCTCGGATCTGCTGAGCTCGCTGTTTTGTAGCTTTGATTTGGACACCTTTCGCTGCTTATTTCTAAAACAAATATCACCACTGGACTCACCGTCCTCGGACGAGAAATTTCACGCCAAGTCGCCTTAAGAAACCGTCGCATGTGTCGTCGAGAGTGAGATCAACACGCATCCACGTGGAAACTTATGCTACTCATGCCATGCTAACATCATTCGACACGTCGGCCACGCATCCTTCGCCACGTCTCCTGCTACACTAGCAAGTTGCCACATCACCATTTGCCATTGACCAATTGTTGATCACAGACCGACCGTTGACTGGTTCAAATTAAATCGAGCGAACTGGTTCCTTCACATTTCTAGCTAGTTCGAACGTTTTCCAATTGGTTTTTGGCATTTTCGGTCATTTTTTTAGGTATTTCAACTTGTCGAATATGGCATCCACTCTCTAGATAATAGTTTCTTCATATTTCTTGTCCAACTTGCTATATTTAAGCCGGTAAAGTGATTATAATGGACAAATTTTGTAAGCATTATTGCTGATGGGGTCATATGGCATATAATCGCTATTGACTATGATCTAAACAACTTATTGGACTGAATAATCAAACGCGAAGTTGAGGTTCACGTGCACATCCATCCACCACCATTACTACCGCATCATTGATCTTCTTTTTCTAGCAAGACGCATTGACTACAAGTTTGGTACAACTTCTATTGTACCAATGCAAATTTGATGCTAAAGATGGGACTTGTCTTTCGAATTTTATATTCAATCAACAATTTGTTGGGAGATTTTTTATTTATAATCGTAACTCGACCTAGCATCGCATATATTGTTCATATTGTTATTTAGTACATGATTGTGCCCCATATAACTCAATTTGCTATAGTCCTTTGAATTCTTTGCCATGTCAAGGGAATATTATTCAACGATCTTTCATTTTTCTGCTCATTCTACATTGGAGGTCATACTTACTTTGATGTTAATTGGGCTATTGATCTTTAAGATTGTTGCTTTACTATGGGTTATTGTTCCTTTTTAAGCAATCCACTTATCTCATAGTATAGCAAAAAAATATCATTGTCAATCACTATGGTACATAAGTATAATATCAAGCTCTTGATGATATGACACCAAGAGTTATTATTATTGCGATCACTACTGGAATTATATGGGAGTGCGTCAGAATAGCAACGCATTCATTCATTACAACAATTGAACTTCTATCTAAATAGCACACAGCGATTTTTTTCATGAACACACCAATCACACTAAAATAGATCGTTATTTCATCCGATATCGTAATTTTTGTGGCATTATTCGACTATTATCCATTGCATCCACTAATCAGACTGTTAATATCTTCAAGAAGACACATTTCACCTAGCATTTTCTGGATTTTTACTCCAAACTCTCAACTTCATTTAATTCGCCTTGAGTTTGAGAGTTATGTTGGGGGGTTACGGTCTAAAATTAAGTTAATTATAATTCACCTTAATTGTAATTAAGTCTAATTACTTTCTTGCCGCATATGTTAGGGGTCGTGACGATGATGATCAGGAGGTGGGCCAAATGATGGTGGTGGAGGCGGCGGCCAAAACAACTGTTTGATAGATGTTGACGGCGGGAAGTGGTGGAGATGGTGGAGCGACGGATTAGACTTCCATTGATGGCGTAAAACAATTATATCCATAGAAGCAAACATTGGCTTTGAAATGAAATGACAAAGATCGTCAAATCAAAGCAGACCAAGTCAATTAAAAAAAAAAAATCAAGAGACGCGGAGTTCATATATTTTCAATCATAGACATGATCTATCGCGTTACTAATAAAACCAATTTTCCACTTGGTGATACTGGATTGGGTCGGACTTGGAGGTCAGTACTTAAATTGGTTGGCCATTTTAATATGCCCAAAAGACAAAAAAAAGGGCAAAATCTAAATGAGGGGACACTAGGCACGAACAAACATGTTACAGATGTAAAACGTTGAAAGGTCTCGAATGGGCTCGAGACCCGAGATTCGAGGCCTGTCGCTTTCCTCCTTGTCCGCCACGAAATATTACCTTTCGTAAAAATGAAGCGAATCACATAACTTCTTCCCGTACCATCAAGCAAAAATTGTTTTTTTTTTTTTTAACATCATCGATTGCGTCAATCCCATCTGTAAAAACGATGCAGTCCCCCATTGGAGTTGCGCACGATTGGGAGTAGGTAAGCGATTTACCTGTCCTAGGTGTTTTGCTTCTCCGTCTCTATCTAGTAAACCAAAATTATCTTAACGCGGAAAACCTTTTAATTGGACAAATTATTTATCGCTGGAAAAAAATTACAAACTAAATATTGTCTTCTAACTTTTAAGCATTTTTCGATAAATTTCTACTAATGTGATAATTGTATAAGAATGAATATTTCATGTGATGGTCATATTGATTATTCACAATGTTTAAATCACATGTTATGAATTTCATCTTATATTGCATCAGATGTATTGGCTCGTTACATAGTTAGTTATAGTCAAGTGGTGCAATGCCCTTATAATAAATAATATTATTAGTTATCGAATTGAATGAAAAATTTCAAGTTCGTTCTGTCCGGTTCTCTTTTGATCCAAGTAATACACAAAAAATTGGGTATCTTAAATAGTTTTGATTTGATACCTGACTAAACCTGAACCACTTTAAAAATGCCATACGCTCTTCTATTTCTAGATCATCAAACTCTCTACTCTTGGTCCTAAATCCATCATCTCCAATATTGTGCTATTGACTAGGTTGCTCCCTTGACTTTATTTCATCATCCTCGTCTTCATCTCCATTGCCAATGTCAGAGACCAATTTCACCATTTCGGTGAGCAAGCCCAAGACCTATCACTATTCGATCACTTCTTGTTCGGGCAATCTTCCTCGCTCTTTTCAAATCTTAAACTTGCACATTTGTGATGTTTGAACCATTGTCATCATCATCACTTTCTTCTTCTTCAACTTCATCATGATCTCTTTCCCCAACCACGACAACTTGTTCACAATTTGTCTCATCAGTCTCCATAGTTGCTTCTCATTCAACCTCAAAACCCTTCTAAGCATTGTACTCATATTGCCAACTCCAGGAACCACGATAGAGCTCAAATTGAGCAATTTCCACCCACAGAACCCATGTTTTCTTCTTCTTCATTGTCGAACAAAAAACTGCATAATCGCAGGTCTAGATTGATGCCTATACCTCCATTCGAACTCCAGAGACTCAAAGCAATTATATGGAGTTATGGATCACTATCACGATAGATTAACCAAAATTTGAACCAAATTGACTTGCATTTTTCAATTTGGGGTCTTGGTTTAAGTTACAACAAACACACATTTATTGTATTTTTAGGCCGAGTTGGGTATCATGAAAAATTCGATCATCAACACCACTAGTTATTGAAACCGTTGACTTATAGTAATGATTAGATGGCGGGATACATAAGCAGAGGAATTGAGTAACAGAGCACTAACTTTTTATATCATAATTTACTTCCCAAAATGTTTAAGAGCGCGCTTTACATTGGTCAAGACAACATTTTGGGGGGTGGTGATCTTTTCATACTAGGAAGGTCAATCGCTTCTTTCCTTTCCCTTTTTTATTTTTATTTTTTCCATTTTCTTGTAACTTGGATTTGGAATTATCTAGAAGGGCCAAAAGTATCCATCAAGACATAAAGTCTCTCTCCACTACAGGACACAGCGCATGAAACTGGTCAAAGCCGCGGGCCCCACACCCACCGTCCTTTGTCCCTCTTGGCAAAAAGCCTTTCTCGGACAGACACGTGTGTCGGTCCGCGTGTCTGGTCCGCTTCTCCTCATCTTCTTCTTCTCCGTTTCGCCATCACCTTCCCCACCGGACCCCCCCAAAAAAAAAGAAAGGAAAAATACACGCAAAAAGTGAAAATTTACAGACATTCTACGTAGTCGGCAATGGTATATTCCCGTAATTCTAAATTCCGCAAGCGGCTTGGCCTCTCGTTCACGCGGTCTACCGTATGCCCGGAGGGCGTTGACTTCTTCTTCATCGCGGGCGACCTTTTCTTGCGGCTACGGAACGAGGTAGAAAGAGTGACGGACCGGCAACTGGGCGGATGGATTCATGTGTGGAGATGGGGTTGGATTACCAGCATTGATTAAGGTCAATCACAGGTGTTATTGCTGTCGGAGCACGTTTCCGAACCCCCGAACAGAGGAAGTACAGCTGCATCAGCAGACAAATTAGTAGCAATTTTCGTCTTTTCCCCTGTTTTCCTCTGTTTTCTTTGAAAACATACATTCTTCCTCATTTCCTAATCTCCAGACGGCGTGGGAGCGCTCGACGTTATCAGAACCGATGACTGAGTAGACGCTACGGCCACGCGGTAGCGGTCCAGCCACGAGCGAAGGATTAGATCGGCTGACCCCGGATGCACCTCGATGAGAATACCTACCCTCTTTCCTTTGACATTTGACGTGGTAATTTCGATCATTCGCGTTTGGATCGTATCAATAGGTGGAAAATTAGATCCCCCCCCAAAAAAAAGATGACGAAATCTTATTGTGAAGAGTTTTTTCTTCTTTTGCATCACAATGGGTTTCCTTCAATGGCAAAGAATTTGTTGTTTTAATTTCAGGACGCGTGAAAGAAATTTATCTTTTTTAAGGCCTTTTCCTCCCGACCCACCTCGACATTTTTTTGAATAAAATGGAGATGCCGTCGAAATAAGAGTCTACTAATTATATATAATCGCCCAATTTTTGGAAACTCATTCCCCACACGTAATTATCGAGGTTGGTTTAAATTTCAATTAAAAAATGCGGGCTTGGCTGATAGAAGGCCTTATCCGTGCGATGACGCGACACTACTTTTATCTTTCTGTACTTTTTTTTGATTTTTTTATAAATAAGTTGCAGATGATTTTTTTTGGATAAACAAAGGAGGAAAAGAAGAGTCAAACCCGAAGATTTTAATGTCCAAAAGTAGTGCGGAAACTCGGAGATACCCATCTCCATCTTTACCGTTTCTTGCAGAAAAAATTCGGCCCTTGGAAGTTTGGAAATTCGTTGATCACATGCTTCATCCCAGTCAAGCCGTAGACCGCTTCCAATCGATTTCCCTATAAATCAATTCGAAAAGGGGGGGAAAATAGGGTAAAGATTTCTTCATATGCTCAAGAATTTCCATGCTTTTATTAAGTAATGGAGACAACTGAATCTCATTAATGGTGATGAATTCTGGTAATCTGATGCTTTCATTGCCCTGTGGGTCACCCGGCTTTCTTCCTTTCCCTTTTTTTCTCCCTTCCGCATTCATTTCCCGGTTCTCTCGCTAGATTGTTCTGACCTTTTTCTCTCCTCTCTCGCCCTGACCCTGTTTCAGATTGTCCTTGACCTGCTCCCGCAAAGTTCCGAAACTTTGCTTCCCCTTTCGACCTCTGTTACCCAAGAGTCTTGTTGCCATTCCGACCCACCGATCGTTCATCCGGGAAATCTGCATTTCCTCTTCCAAGTTCGGATTTTTTCGAGGTTCTCACGAGCTTCTGGTCTTTCCACTGTGGACCAGTCTTGGATTTTGAGGTATTTTGTTTTGTTTTGTAAGCTTGGATTGGGTTCAACTCAAAGCCTCGGTTTTGAGTGGTCGCGACTCTTCTTCGGAGGAGGGCTTTGGGGGGATCTTGTTTCGTGAGTATTGATAAAAGCAGGGTCAGCTTGAGTTTTCTTTAAGGCTGATGTGAAAACAGAAGGGAGATTAAACAATCGCTCCTTGTTAACTTCGTGTTTGTTCCAGTCTCTCTGTCCTTGTTCAGTGCTTTCTTTTGAAGGGTTACACGTTACATTGCCAACGAAGAGTCTCGAGGGAGACAGAGACAGGGACAGACACAGAGGCAGAGAGATTTTTATGTTCCTACGAAGTAATTGTGGAAAGGTCAAAAATAGGAAATTTTTTTCTTTTGAGAGAGATTTTTGACTGTATGTGCATATAAAGGGCAGGAGCGATACCGGTAATTTCTCTCTTCCTCCCAGAGTTTTTCTCTCTGTTCTTCTTGGTCTCCGTCGTTTCCTCCATTTTCTTTCAAGGGTTTGGAGAGAGGATTCTGAAGAGAAAAACCTCTCTCTCTCTCTCTCTCTCTCTCTGTGAAATCATGGTCAATAATAAGGACGCAATGCAATTGGGATCAAATCTTGATAGCTTCCTACATCGAATTTCACCAGTAGTTCGATCCCAGTTCCTCCCCCAGGTATGGCTTTCTTCTGATGAAATTTCTCTTTAGGCGTTTCCATTGACTAGCCAAATTAATTGCTATTTTCCGGCCAAAAGATCTAATTTCCATTTGCATTTTCTTTGGTCAGTGACTATGGTTTCTTTTTTTGTCTGTTTGCCAGACTGAGATTAGAAAACTGAATAGCTTGTGGCATCCACGGGAGAGAGAAAAGGTTGAGTATTTCACATTGGAGGATCTGTGGCACTGTTATGATGAATGGAGTGCGTATGGGGCTGGAGTCCCCGTTGTCTTGAGCAGTGGGGAGACCTTAGTTCAGTACTACGTGCCGTATCTATCCGCGATTCAAATCTTCACCAGCAGTTCGTCTGTCAACCGCTTCAGGTACTTCGTCTTTTGGCTGGATGTGTACGAGACTGAATAATATGTTGAACTGTGCTCGGTTTGGTATTTCTTGTAGTTTTATTTCGGTAATTTTACTCTGCTTAAAGGTGAGAAACAGGCGCTTCTTTGACAGCAAGTGGACCCTGAAAGATCATTGATGATATTGGTAGTGGTAGAGAATTCGGCCTAATTTTGTGAATTGAGTGCACATGTTTGAATCTTTGAGTTTCTTTGGATGGGTTTTCATCTAATGCTAAGTTTGGGTTGCTTGTTAAGTAGTTGGTATGCTCTTGTCTTATAAATCGCCGTCCTTGTTGAGTTCCTCATGTGCCTGCCAGAAGAATCATGCAGTTTCATGTGTGGATTGATATATAAAACTGGAATTGCAATCAGTCTTGGGCATACTGGTCTATCTAAACATCTGACAGTTGATGAATTTATAGCCCTCAGGGTTCTTTACATTCTAGTTGGCTGTATTTGCTAGACGACTATGAATGAATTAATCTTGTGGGCATAATTTCAGGGACGACGTGGAATTGGGAGAATGCGAGACTAGGGATTCCTTCAGTGATTCATGGAGCGAGGAGAACGACAGTGAGAAGTTGTGGCGATTGGATGGGTGCTCCTCTGATGATGGAGGATCGGAGCAAGACAGCCCATGGCATCTGAATGAGAGATTGGGTTACCTTTATGTGCAGTACTTTGAGAAATCAACTCCTTATACAAGAGTTCCTCTGACAGATAAGGTGATTTTTTCTTTTAATTTCCTCAACTAATTTAACGTTCTGTGTTATATACTTTGGTTTGTTTTCACATTGCACATCACATATTCTGCTTCAATTTAAAAGATGGCGAAAGATGTGACATGACTGGTGAGTATCCAAATTTGCCTGTAAGGATCATTTCATATACTTTCAATGACAGGCATCGCATAAAGATGTGATGAAACTTTTTGACTTTTGAATATAGTGTCCCTTACTTTATATCTTTCCTGATCTTTTCTAGATTGTCTTCGATGTGGATTGTGCCCGGTTAGCACACTTGCCATGCTTGCAATATTCTGTGTGCGAATGGCTTGCACAGTTTTCTTTTCTGCTAATTATTGAAGATGCCATGCTATGATATTTCTTCCCTTGTTTTTTCTAGTGCATATATGCTTTCATATATACTTTCATATTGTATTGTTCTGAAAGCAGAATGATTCAAAATGACTGAAAGACACTGCTTTCTTGTGATTGATTCTGCAATATCTATTTCAGATCACCGAATTAGCTCGAAGGTACCCGGGTTTGAAGTCGTTGAGAAGTGTAGATCTATCACCGGCTAGTTGGATGGCGGTCGCTTGGTCTCTTCCCCTCTCTGACTAATTCCACTCAATGATGTTTGTCTGTCTAACTTACTAGACTCTGATCAAACTTTTGATGCCAACAATGTTCAGGTATCCAATATATCACATCCCCATGGGAAGGACCATAAGGGACCTATCCACATGCTTCCTCTCTTACCACACTCTCTCGTCTTCGTTCCAAGGTAGTCTATCGATCTACTACTTGTCTACTACTAATTCACTGTTTTGCACATCCATTTCTTTCTGAACGTTTTCGTGCATCAACTCTGAATGTTGCTGTTTTGATGTCATTGAAGATGACATAGAATGTCCTCAAAGGAAGAGAGAGGAAGGGGAAGGCATCTTGCTGCCTCCATTCGGGCTAGCCACTTACAAGATGCAAGGAAACGTGTGGGCCTCGGGGAAGAGTGGTCGGGACCAAGAGAGGCTAATGTCGCTTTCAAGCGTGGCCGACTCATGGTTAAAGCAACTTAGGGTCCAGCACCCCGATTTCAGCTTTTTCACGGGTTCTTGGCGTGGGTAAGATCCTTAGACCCCATCGATCTTCAGATTGTATTGGCGAGTTGCTTCCTTAAGCGAGAGATCAAAAGCCAATTGTCCTTGTGTCCCCTCATTATTGGCCCTTTCGAGAGGGTTCTGCGGTGGATCATAGTGCCTAGATATGATGAGACGGACATATCAAGCAATATGACATGATGGTGTATATACTTCTTACGATGTAACTGAGACTGATCATGGGGCTGCAGTGGATGTGTGTGAGTTTTGTGTTGGCGAGGCAAATTGTGTTCCAAAGCTCCTTTACCTTTTCGAACTCCGACATGCATCATGCTGATCGTGTGATGCCGGACGAATGATCTGACTTTTTTGTTGTGACATAGCGGTGGATAAGAGGCGGTCCTCTCCATGGCTATGTATTAATTTTTGTATAGATGTAAATTCTCTTTCTTGCATCGCATTGGCCTCATTCATGCATTGCCTATGTGCTCGTCCTTTCTAAAAACTGTGCGCTGATATTGGAACCAGTGAGTACAGAAACGTGTGGTTCCAATTGGAACCAGTTAGGCGTGGGTAAGATCCTTCGACCCCATCGATCTCCAGATCGTACAGGCGAGTTGCTTCCTTAAGCGAGAGATCAAAAGCTGATTGTCCTTTGTGTCTTACCAATATTGGCCCTTTTAAGAGGGTTCTACGGTGGATTATAGTGCCTAGATATCAGGGGTTCAACACCCTGACTCCAGCACTCTGATTTCAGCATTTTCATGGGTTCTTGGCATGGGTAAAATCCTTAAAGACTCCATCGATCTCCAGATCATACTGACGAGTTGCTTCCTTAAGCGAGAGAGGGTTTTGCGGTGGATCATAGCGCCTAGGTATCATGGGTTCAGCACCTCGATTTCAGCTTCTCATGGGTTATTGGCGTGGGTGAGATCCTTAGACCCCATCACCCTCCAGCTCGTACTGACTTCGCTTCCTTAAGTAGGAGATCAAAAGCGGATTGTCCATTGTGTCTCGTCATTATTGGCTCTCTTAAGAGGGTCCTGAGGTGGATCAGAGTGCCTAGATAAGGTGAGACGTACATGTCAAGCGATTTGACATATGATGGTGTATAAACTCCTTACGACGTAAAACATATTGATCACAAATTTTCTAATAAAGACAAAAGTTTCAGAAAAGTTCTAAATTTATTATATTAACATTAATTTAGTTTTAAATTTTTTAATAATGTCAATTAAATTACAAATTTTTTGGCTTGATGCCAATTCAGTTTTAAATCTTTTAAGTTAATATCAATTTAATCTTAAATTTTTTAATTTGGTGCTAATTTAGTCCTTATGGCTAATTTTGGTCAAGTATAAAATTGACACTAAATCAATAGGTTTAGAACTAAATTGGCATTAGTTTTAAACGTTTAGGACTCAATTAGCCCCCTTTAAAGATTTAGGATTGAATTCGCACCAAATCAAAATCTTTAGAACTAAATTAGCACCATTAGAAGATGTAGGATTAAATTGATATCAAAGCAATAGGTTTATGACTTTTCTGATATTTTTTACAGTAATGGATCTACGTGAGTTTTGTGTTGGCGAGGCAAATTGTGACATTCCAAAGCTCCTTTACCTTACATGCATCATGCGGGTCTTGCGATGCTGGATGAACGATCTAACTTTTTATTGTGATGTAGCCGTGTAGAAGAGGCAGTCCTATGGTTATGTACCGATTTTTGTATAGATGTAAATTCTATTTCTCGCGTTGCATTGGCCTCGTTTATTCGCTGCCTATGTACTCGTCTTTTATGGTTTTCTTCATGATTGGCAAGTATTGTTGTGGCGTTGCTGAAAATTGCTGCGTTGTCCTAAATTTCTCTTAGACGCGAGAGAGATAACGAAGTTGTAGAAGGTGCTGTGTTGATTGTGGTAGCTATAAAAGAAAACAAGGAAAACCATGATTAAGGTTACTTTTTGCTTTGGGAACGATTTATGATTTGAAAAATATTTTCAAAAAAATATTCGCTTGTATCGCTTCAAAAATAAATAAATGAAAAATATTTTTATCATCCTTGAAATTGTTTACATAATTTGTTTTGGATGGTGAAAACGTATTTATATTGACTAATTCTTTTAAAAGATATGACTAATAATTTCCTTTCATCACACAGAGCCGTACCCTTCTAGCCTCGACATGGCGTCTGCGATGATCACCTTTCCATGTTTGTTTTCGGCAACACTCTCCCGCAATTCCTCAGGATCTTGACGAAGTCTCTGTTGCTCCGATCGTGAAAAACACGCCGGCGAAATAAATCGCTGAACTTTTTGCCGGTTGCCGTGATCATTTACGAACGTAGATATCATGTGATTGTACATTTAGCTAAAAGTCAACACGAATTCTATCTTAATTTGTAGCCCGCCGATTAAAGGTCCGGCGAAAAAGAAATATGATCTTTTCATTTGCATCGGTGTTTTTCCTTTTCCTCTTTTCATGTTTTTCAATGTTATTCCCCCTTGAATTGAGGTTCATTTGGTTTGACTAGTTAAGTGAAAAGAAGCGACTCGTTATCTTTCTTATTGAAACTCGAAGAAATTGTTTAGATTTCAAAGTCATGAAAAAGGTACATATAATTAAGGAATTTATAAATGTTTTCAATGGTTTAGTTTTCATAGCTTGCGCGTTAAATACAATCTAAGTTGGGGATGTGCAAAAGAATCGGAATTGCACCGAATTGGTCAATTTTGAATAGTTCCTGATTCCAATTATTAGAATCAGTGAGTACGGGTTTGATTTCCAATTCTAGGTATGGAATCACTTCACTCAGATCATCTGAATTGAATTGGTACACAAAATATATATTTAAAATTTTTAAAATTTCTCCATTTTCATGCTCCCAAAAGGTAGACGTTTTTTTTTTCCCCCTAAACTAACATAATTTACAAACAAAGAATGCACCATAGAAGTGCACGAGAAGCAGAACATAGCTGGAGAATAGTGGAGACCCATTCAGATTCCTGTGGATGAAATCTTGCACTTTTCTCCCACTTCTTCCGAGAATATTTCCACATAATGTAGTTTGGTAGAGACTCCTAAGCATTCACTGAACAATCTCATGCCAGCATTTGTTATTAAGATTCTAGCTACAGTAAAATTGGTGCTCACTCATTTTCATTTTAGATCACTCTCATCTTCTTCTTTTGCTTCTCAATTAGACAGATTCAAACCATGGAAACAAGCGAGGACTCCCTTAAAATAAAATGCGAATCAGAACTGCATATTTGCCCCCAGCATGATTGGTTTCATAGACCTGCTCAAGAACTGGGAAACTAGTGGGCGGTTTTCGGTTACAATTTTGTGGAGTCAGTGGGTGGTTCTTGGTTTTAGGGTTTGCCCACCCTAAAACCGATTATCCTTAATCTATAAGAGTTTCAAATTTTCAGAAAAGCAAAAAGTGAAATAATAATAATAATAAAAATACTCCAAATGGATTTGTCATATTAGAGAAGAGTCCATGCATGCCTTAGTGTCTCGTAGATTTTGGCATGTGAATAACATGTGTATGCACATGCAGTTGCTAATTGATTGATTTGGGGGGGGTCCTTTGATTTTTGTTTGGGATATCGTCCGGCTCTCAAATTTTTCAATTTTTCTAGTTTCATGATTACATACAAGCCATCACATCCACATGTTTTGGGTTAGGCTCTGCCCATAAAGTGATGGGATGGCTATCGTAGGATTGTCATAAGAAAAGTCATGAATCTATTTCAATTTAATTTTAAACTTTTCAAATTAATCAATTTTATGACAAAAAAAAGTCAATTTAATTATAAATTTTTTGATGATTTATCAATGTTATATTTCTAGTTAATTTTGATTGAAAATGGTTGGCATAGACACTGATCTTCTTACTTGGCATGATCAACATTGATGTAGAAATTGTTGTAAATTTGTTTAGATTTTTTTTGTTTTTTCTTATTTCCCTCTAGTGAGGGCTGCAATGCTCTTGCTTCGTGTGGGTCGTTGGCCAAAAGAGAATAAATAAAGAAAGAAAAGAAAATAATTTAAAAATTTATAAAGAATTTAGAAACTTCTTAAAAATTGTTTATATTAGCGCTCACCATGTGCTACATAAGATGGCGGGGGTCCAAGTCAGCGATTCCTTGCCAAGATTGGCCATATTAACTACATTGACATATTCTTGAAATGTTGATAATTAAATTGATCAAATTGTAAATTTTATAGATGAATTGGTCGTTGTACAACAGATTTAAGAGTTTTTTTTTTTGATTTTCCCCTCGAAAGGCTAATATTAGGGGTGTCAAGAACTGAAATGAAATGAAATTAACCGAAAAATAACCATTAACCTTTTCGATTTGGTTCGGTTTTCGGTTCAGTTAACCGAACCGAATCAGAATTCTTAATAAAAATTGAACAATCTTTCTTCTTTATTATCTCTTTTTTACTTAAATTCCAATAAGCAAAGTAAAAATAAGAAAACCAAAAAACCGTTCCGAATCGAACCGAACCACATTTTCGGTTCGGTTCGTATTCAGTTCGGGATGGTTTCGGTTTAATAATCTCTTATTGGTTCGGTTTTTTCAAAAATTTGAACTAAACCGAACCGTTTACACCCTTAATTAATATGATCGAAAGAGTTGTGATTTGTACGTAAGATTTGCAGCAGCAAGTCGAGGAGATGGGATGTTATTCATAAGGTCCGAGAATTCGGACTGCAGAAATACATAAACACCAACATGTAGATGACACCAAAGCAAGCTCCAGACATACGACAATCACAACGGGAAAGCTTCAATGATGGACAGCAAGGAAGCGGTTTGGATGATGTTGTAGCGAGGGAAGCCTCCTTCCTCCAAAATCTTCTTCCATTCCGGTTCGCTCCTCTCTTTACCTCCGGTCAGGATCATCATCGTGAGGTCGAACCCCATCTGTACATCGTAAAGCAGCCCATCGCCGTCCGGTCGCAGCACGATGTCGGCTATGATTGCCACGCCATTCTCTTTCGGCAGGGCTTTTCTGCAGCTCTTGAGAATTCTCACGCAATCTTCGTCATCCCAATCGTGCAGGATCCACTGTAAATAGTAGGAAAGACAATACTTCAGTCGTGCATCGTCGTGACTAATTAAGTGACAATTATCGTAGACAATTTGTACATCGGAACTTGAAAAGTAGCTAAATAAGGCGAGAGTGCAAGAGTGACATTCTTATGTGAGAGATGTCCGTGATGGTGTTGGTAGAGATCAGGATGAATTAATGATCAAGATTTTCGATTTGTAAAATGTAAACCTTTTTTAAGGATTCAATTGAAAATGTCTAGTGCTTATAGATATATTTGTCGTTGACTTAATCTTTAAATTATAGAAAAAAATTAAGATACGAAAAATATATTTCCAAATTGTAAAATTTTCATGAAATAATCATGCATAATTTATATCAAGCTTTTTTTTTTCATATCCCTACACCATTCCTTATCAAATATAATATCATTTGCACACATTTGTAGTTGTGTGATGTGGATTGCGTGTGCTTGTGTTCTGTCATCACATCGCATGTCGGTCACATTGCACCATGTGGTAGAATTAGTGTTACTGGGGCATTGAACTCATTTAGACTTTAATTTACACACTTGATAGGAAGAGCTAAAAACCCATTTCTTCCTCTACCCATAACTTTCCTATAAAATAAAACTTATTTTACGTTTTCAAAAATAATAAAAAATGATATTGATTTCATATGTCAATTAGTTTGAAAGGTTTCAAGAGTTTAGGATTGAATAAAGTCAATAGAAGATAAATGAGACTACAAAAGGTAAGAATATGGAATTAGAAGTCACCCTAAATAATTTAGTCAATAGTTGTAGGCATGCTTCGTCGCTTGGATAATAAGTTTAATCGGATGAATTTTTTTTTCGTGTGCCAGATGTTTGCTGATACATCTCGATTATGATAAACCCAAATTTTGAATTTGGATCATAATTTCTTAGGGTACTGAATAGAAAAAAAATAAAATAAAAGAAAAAGAATTCAAACAAAGAATGAAAAATCTCTGCCCTACCAGTGAAGGGGGGGGTGCAAGTGGGTCATGTAAATTGAGATCGCATTTATCGTTGAATCAAGTGGGTCTCGCATGAATGGATCTCATAAGATTAATTTTTGTATCATCTAACTCGTATGTCCCTCGAGTGACCACAGAGAAGGAGTATTGGGTGCAAGTGGGTCATGTGAACCAAGATTGCATTTATCGTTGGATCAAGTGGGTCTCGCGTGATTAATTTTTGTATCATCTAACTTGCATGCCCCTCGATTGACCACCATCACTATATAATCACATAGCTCTCTCTCTATCAGTAATGGACAACAAGGGCATGTATGAGAGAACCTTCATCATGTATCGTGATTTCTATCCAATGATTCCTGGCCACCATGAGCAGCCTTGGAGAGGACGAACTATAAAGGACGTGGAGAGGTTGAGAACATTCAAGCGCCGAGGCACACTTACCTTCATGAAAACAGCGTCAGCACTCGGAATGGCCTCAAACATGTCTCCTCCGACGTGAGCGACCCCGCTGCGTGCCGGTGCTTCTGCGAGGACATGAGGCCGGTCGAAGTTAATCCCCTTGATGTGCGGATGCGACCTAACTATCTCGGCGATGCCGCTGCCCGTCCCACCTCCGACGTCCACCAACGTTCCCACGCGCTGGAACCCATCCTTGTACGCAGCCACGATGGCCTCCATCATGAACTCGTTCGTGCATGCCTGGGCATCATGGAACATGCGGTTGAATTCGGGTTTCCTGGACGCCAACTCCCAAAATGAGTAGCCATGATCCTTCTGGAACGGGATTGATGCCCCGTCCTTGATGCAGTCGCCGAGCTTGTGCCACGGCGACATCATCGTCGGGTGGCCCATCAGCCGCACCACCGGCGCGAGGCTGCGGTGGCCGGCCTCCTGCAGGAGCAATCTCGATACTGGGGCGAGGCCGTAGAGCGTCTCCCCGCCGTCTCGGTGAGCGGAGAAGACTTTCCTGTGGACCAGGAACCTCATGACGCGGGCGAGGTAGGCCGTTTCGGGAGATGGAGAGGGGATGCGGGCGGCTATCGGGCCAAGGTGACTGGCTCCGGACCCTCCGAGTGGATGATGTCGGGTATCCGGAGCTCCACCGCGCATTTCAGCGCCATCAAGTCCATGGACGCATATATGCGCTTACATAATACAACTTGGGGTCTTAACGTCTCATCGACAGGATCCATTCTCTCCCTGCGCGCCCGCTTTTTCTGTTTGGGACTATTTGAGGTAAGAAGAGAGCATCAGATCATACATATATATAGCCAGGCCAAGGTCATCGTCCGGTTCAGACGAAATCTGCCGGGATTGATGATGGTGACGGCGGGATTTAGATGCCCTGTCCCTGTCCCGGTACGGCGGCTATCGGAATCGGCCTCCGCCGCATGGAATTGACGCAGGGAATGGGTGTGGTGACAAATTAAATTTGGAGGGCTATCGGATTACAAGATTGCTCTTCTTTCTTGGAATTAACCAAATTACGGATGTGTATAAAAGGCAAGGAAGAAAAGAGATATTCTCGGCTGTGAAGAAATGAGCAGGTTCGAAATGGTAAAGTCACAATCAATGGGTTTGTTGCTGAAGACAAGGGAAAGTGTGAGAATCAAGAAGTAAAATCAGTGGCTCTTTGAAGCCAGAAAGGAAAGAAATAAAATAAAGAAAGAATCAAGAGATAAGAAGAGCAAGTTGGGAGCAAATTTGAGGAAAAAATCGTGATTGATGGGCTGGTAAAATAAAGAGATTGATCCATTTTTGAAAAGGAAGGCAAGAATCGTGCAAATGCAGAGCAAATAAGGGAAATAATCAAGCCAGACATAGAATTGTGAATGCAGATGAACGAATGTGTATGCATTCACGGCAATATGAGTAAAAGTTAAAAAGGAAATCAAAAGATTTGAAGCATTAATTAGGAAGTGAATTAGAATGATTCACAATCCATTCTCGGTGACAAATCAAAGCCAAAATTCAGCAATTTTTTCGAGAATCAACAATCGGCCCCACGGATCCAGACTTTCCAACGATTCGTGGGAAATTTTTCGCCGTAATCAAGCATCGGAGGAGGGTCGAAGGAGAGGGAAAAAGAGAATAGACAGAGAGGAGGACATACGAAAGGTTGGTCTTTCTCTGGTCTGACACCCAGAAGAGAAGACAAGATGAGAGACATGCCGTCGAGCCCGCCGTCATCCCTTGTCATCTCGTCTGCTGCCCCCTCGATGCGCCCCTGCTGCACTTGGGTTCCCTGCCCGCAACGAATCGTTGTTCGCGAAGCTCCTGGTTGCGACGATCCGCCGCCGACAAGCCCACGACGCCGACGGGAAGTTGCTCTACCCCCCGCGTCCCTGTCGGCCCTCGTTGACGACGAGCAGCTGTCTCTGTTCGCCGCGCGATGCACGCTGACCACCCAGCTGCGAGCCTTGCCGTGCTGAGCTCGCTGACCACGCCACCGCCTAGCTTGTTCTCGAACCGAGCAGGCTTGGCGAGTTTTCTATTTTGCAAGTCATTGACCAGTCCGTTGCCGCTCTATTGTTGACCGATCTTTACTGACGACGGCCACCCAAGATTCCAGAGTTGCCTGTTCTGGCAATCGTTGGGTTTGCATCTTACATGCCAAGCTTCTTCATAGTTCGAAGAATTTTCTTTAGTGATTTCAGGTGACTACTCCTGGTTTTGGGACAGGTTACTCGTTCCTTTGTTGCTGCGCTCATCTTGTCCAACACTCTTGCAGTCCGTGGGGTTTCTAGTGAGTAACTCTAATTGATTTTAGTCCCAACGAAGCAACACTACCGCGAGCCTTTGTCTAAAGACACTGCGGCATTCCTTCCTCGACTAGAACTGGTGCAAACCGAACCATCACAGTGAGCCAGTCACCGCGAGCATCGCCGGCCTCGTTTTAGAAGCGAATCATCACACGTTCATCTTTGCTTCATGAACGCTAAAATCACTAGGCTAAGTAGAATATATATTTCTTTAGTTTGATTACGTGTGCAATTCCATACAATGAGACTTACATATCAAAGTGATTTCGACATATGATGATGTATATACTATACTTCTCACGTCGTAATTGAGACTGACCATGGGGTTACGATGAATATTTGTGAGTGTTGTGTTGGGGATGCGAATCGCGACAATCCAAAGCTCCTTTCCTTTTCGAACTCAGATATAATATCTGGATGATTCGGTACCTTTGTACAGATATAAAATCTACATTCAGTTCTTCTTTCTCTCATTGCGTTGGCCTCGTTTATGCACTGCTTATATACTTTTGCTTGCATGATTTTCTTCATATTAAGCAACATGATTGGGAAGTTTCTGTGAATTGCCGTATAGTCCCATATTTCTTTTCGATGTGAGAGAGGTTTTAAGTTTTACAAGATGCCGTGTCGATCATGATAGCGAGTCTTTTATGTATCGGTTATATACACGTCTAGATCGGTTGGTGCTATTGATACTTTGATGTTCACTCATGTACATGAAATACAAGAATGGTACTTTCGAAATTTTGGAAGTGCTGGCTATGGGGAGAGGCAGCTATGAATTGAATATTGAGTTGAGAAGGAAGAGGAATTCTGCTCACCCTCATCAAGTTCAGTGGATTCATCACTCTCGTTGTGAAGTAATGAGTCGAGTCATTTTGGAGATGGTTATGGTTTGCTTGCTTACTGCGGGGAGGTGGTTTAGATTGAGTGAATTGAATTTCAAATGATAAATTCAGCATTTGTTAGTTGTCAGGTTATCATTTTGAAAGTAATTTTTTTCCATGTTGTGCGCCATCAGCACATAAAAAATAAGATGTTTTTCTATTAAATATAATTAACGAGTGTTTCGAAACACTTGCCAACAAGACCCATTATAAAAATAAAAATTAACCTTTTAATTTGAATAGTTTTCAACATGCGCCGCCCAAGGAATATATGGATAGATTTCACCAACAATAACTACCGGGTACTCTTTGAATTAATAGTTGGAGATTAGATGAGTTTATGGTATAATATATGGATGAGTTGTACCTTAATGTACTCTTTTTGTTTTTCAAAAGAAACAATAGAATCCATCGTTTTCCATTTTCTAATTTATTTAGCAATTTTTCAGCCAAAAGTAAAGAAAGATCTTAACCAATAGTTGATTAATTCTAAGCATCTTCAAGTTATTTGTCGAGTCTAACCACGTAGTCAATCTCAGAACAAACCACAATCAAACAGGAAGGCTTCAACGATGGACAACAAGGAAGGGATTTGGACGATGCTGCAGCGAGGGGAGGCTCCTTCCTCCAAAATCTTCTTCCATTCCTCATTCGCTCCTCTCTTTACCTCCGGTCAGCGTGATCGTCAGGAGATTGAACCCTATTCATGCCTCGTCGAACAGCCCATCGCCGTCAGGTTGCAACATGATGTCTTTGAACAGTGGATCCTGCGTGATTGGAACAACGAAGATCATTCCTGTTGCCATTCATTTCTGAAAAGAATACAGCTCTCCAACAGTTCTTCAGTATCCGCACACAATCTTCGTTGTTTCAATCACGCAGGATCCACTGTTCAAAGGAGGAAGATGAATATTTTAGTAGCAAATCAATCATGACTTATGAAATCATGAATGTTCGATGTGGTCGATCGTCATTTGCAGTTTGTTCAATTAGAAGTTGAATAGACATAGCCAAGAGTGTCATTAGTTTACCCTAACAATAGATCGGAAACCCCGGGCATATTCATCACGATCTCTACCGCCACCAGCATGGACATCTCTTTCAGTTGAAGATTTTCAGTGCTTATGAATATATTTCTTGTTTACTAATTTAAAAAAAAAAAAAACTATATGACAAACATCAGCGAATCAATCGCCCAGCCTGGAGAAGACAAACTCTCGACGATGTAGCGAGGCAAGTTGAACTACAAGAACAAGCGCCAAGTCGCACTTACCTTCGTGAAAACAGCATCAGCACTCGGAATGGCCTCAAACATGTCTCCCCCGACGTGACTGACCCCTGCAGTGCACCGGTGCGGCAGCTACGATGGGCGGCTGGTCAAAGTTAATTCCCTTGATGTGCAGGTGCGACCTCACTATCTCGGCTGCGGCGCTGCCCGTCCCGCCTCCGACGTCCACCAGCGATCCCACGCGCTCTGAACCCATCCTCGTACGCATCCACGATGGCTTTCGTCATGAGCTGGCTGGTTTGAGCACGCCATGGCATCACGGAACACGCAGCTAAAATCGGGATTCCTGGAATAATCTCAGTGAGTTCTTTTCACAGTCAAGATGATCGCCGGAACTGCGCGATGAGGTTGTCGAGGGAACCCTGCTTCCTGGAACACTCTTCCCTCTTGGTCCTCTCCTTTCCGGTGCTCGTCGTCATCATGAGCATATTGGGCACCATGCTCAAATTCTTCACTCCGTTCTGTTCCCTCTAGCTTTGACACCGCGTCCGCCAAACTCCTGCAATTCCATAGGAACTTGACGCAATGTTTGTTTCTCCAACCGTGAAGAACATACCGTGACATGAATTGCTGAACTTTTTTCTTACTGGGTGACGTGATCAAATATGAATATAGACATCATAAGCCCGTATACTTGACAAAAAATTAATGTGTATTGTGTCTATATTTGCAGCACACCAATCAGAATATTGAAGAGATAGTTTTTGACCTACCGTGAGAATAGCTAATACGTTATAAGTCATAAATTTTAAAAGAGTGAATTTCATAATAATTTTTAATTATTTATTGATTTTTTTTTTTGCCCAAAATAGGTTGCTATTTTTACATTATATTAAGAACAATCACATAAACTTTTTTTTTTCCCACATTGACATTCTCCTTTTTTCTTTTTCCATTTCTTTTACAATGTCTTTCCCACTCAAATGACTAATTAAGTGAAAGGAAGTGACATGTTATTTTTTCACCAATCAAGATGTTGTTTTGATTTGAAAAAGTTATGAATTTGGTGTTTCCAATTATGAAAGTTACTATTTACATGTTTTGAAAGGTTTAGTTGTGCCGACTTGCGCGCGAAATGCAATCTAACTTTGAGAGGGATAAGCATTTAGGAAAAGTACAAACCAAAATTTAAAGAATCACTATGAATATAGTAGAGAATTGATGCCTTAATGGGTCTTTAAAATTTGGCATGTGAATACCTATGTCATATTAGAGAAGTGTCCAATCGTTGCATACGTGAATGTCATATAAAATTTGGCACTTGAATGTGAGAAGTGTCCAAAATTTGCCTTATTCAGTCATAAAGTTTGGCTTGTGAATATCATGAGTGTGCGCACCTGATAGGGGGAAGCATTTTTAAAATGTATAAGTGAATTTAGAATTAACTCACAAGAGATACATTTTGACATAATCAAAATACTTAGTATAACTCCAATATGAGGTGTGCTCATGAGAGAGTACTATCAAGATAAGTGATCTCCCGAAAAAGTCCGCACCTATGCACTAAATGACAAAATTGTGAAGTTCCAAATTGGACAATACCTTGGATGGATTAATTCAAAAGGGATGTCATGTTATGGTATCAAAGTAAGACTTCCTCCGGTAAATGTGGGTTGGGGATGAACCATGCGGAAGTTAATGGGCTTGTAACAATCTAGTTTGAAGAGGACGAGAAGCGTTTGATGGGGCCAAAGGATCTGGATAAGGAGCGTCTCCTAGTAGGCTTCTAAAATAAGTAATGGGGTAGAAATGAATTGAATTGTGCATCGGACAAAGGGAAAGTGTCACTTGCATATATATGTGAAACTAAAATTAACTTACAAGATGTACCTTTTGTTATGACAACAATACTTAGCAATAGAGGGAAAATTGTCTAAAAATAACCAAACCTATTGCACTTTTATCAATTTAGTCATAATTCATTCAATTGTGCCAAATGAGTCTTTCAATTTTTGTTAATTGAGCAATTTAGCTAATTTTTAGTTGGAAATTGCTAACTTGTATATCAGTCATTTTATGTGGTATGGCCGATGTTAACATGAATAATTTTTAATAATATTTTCAATAATTTCTTTTAATTTTCTTTTTTTTTTTCTTCTCTTCTTCCTCATCTCACTAGTGCATCAACCTCCAACCCCTTTGCATGCAATGTGGCCAACTAATCAAAGGTGTGTGATCTCAGATTTAGATTTACAATTCTTAGCCTTGGATATGAGGTCATGGTAGCACCATAGCTAGAGGTGGAGGTTTGGGGTGTTGATGAAGAGTTGACGTCGGCGACCAAGAGGAAGATGCTTTGTGCAAAAATAATGGGAAAAGTGTCAAAAAAGTCATACAATTTTTACATTGATGTCAACCTTTTTTAGTATTAGTCCTAAACCTTTTATTAGTGCCAATTTAGTCATAAACCATTTGATTTGGTGCCAATGTAGTCCTAAATCTTTTATTGATGTCAATTTAGTCTTAAAACTTTTAACTTTGTGTTAATTCGAACATTCTAGCTAATTTTATTTGGAATTTTGTTGACTTGGATGCGGAATAGTTTTAGCTGGCGACTTTACGTGGATAACTTATAATAGTTTTTTAATATTTTAATATTTATTTATTTTCTTTCCTTTTTTTTTCTTTCGGTTAATTTTAGCTAGATTTTGTTGATGTGGATGTTGGATGGCTAACATATTGCACGATGGCACTTACATGGATAAATTTTAATAATATTTTAATAATTTTCAAAAATTTATTTTATTTTCTTTCATTTTTTCCTTTTATCTTATCTTATCTTTTTCTTATATATATTTTTTCCCTATTCCCTCCTTCCTCCAGTTGATGGCTAGATTTGGTGAGGGCTCGAGTCATTGCTAGAGGCCCCAAGGTCATGCTTGCAATGGCTCAAGCCTTGTTTGCAAGGTCGCGCCAGACGGCCACCCTAGGTGCATCGGAGGCTGCGGTGAGGTCAAAGGCTTGCTAGGTCAAGGTCCTCTTGTTGGTGATTGACTAGAGGAAGGAGGAGAACAGAGGGAAAGGAAAAAAAAAAATCAAAGAAAAAGGAAAAATAAAAGAAAAAAGAAAGAAATTCTAAAAAATTGAAAAAAATATTATTAAAAGTTTCACATTAGCGTCGGCCATACTATGTTAGCTATCCGATGTCCATATTAGCAAAATCTAGTTAAAATTAGTCGAAATGACCAAATTGACAATAAATTAAAAGTTTTAGGACTAAATTGGTACCAAAATCAAAAAGTTGAAGATTAAATTGACACAAACAAAATATTTATAACTAAATTGACATCAAGTCAAATGTTTATGACTAAATTAGTATAAATATAAAAAATTTAAACTTTTTTGACAATTTTTTCCAAAAAAAACACTCATGACCAATGAAAGTGTGATGGTGATTATTAAAGGGAAAATTGAGATTTGCCTCTTGGACGAGGAATGAATGGTGCCCAGAAATCAATAATCCACTGGCGATACCTATTGATTTTGATGAAGCCCCAAATCAATAGGAGAGAATGGAGAGAACATTTGGATAGGGTGAGCTGAGATTTGTAAATGGTTTGCTCACCAGAGATCCTAATCATGGCAAGATCGAGCCCACCCAAGGTCAGCGAGGTTGAACTCTTTGACTCCTTCCTTTAGCTAGTCGCCCAAGCTTGGTGATTAGCTAGAGGAGGAAGAAGGGAAGATAAAAAAGAAAAATAAAGATTAAAAAAAATAAAAATAAAAAATAAAAAAAATTTAAAAAATTATCCATGTTAGTATCGATCATGTCATGTGGGACGACTAATATTCACGTTAGCAATATTAAAAAGTTTAGAACTGAAGTGGTGAATGTATAATAAGTTTAGATTTTTTTGAATAATTTTCTTTAACAATAGAACTCCAATATTAAGTATGCTTAGATGAGGATACTATCAAGATGTGTGATCTTTTGGAAAATGCTTATGCCTGTACTAAATGACAAAACTGTGAGTCTCATAGGAGTGACATTCTCCCGATGGAGATGTACGCGATAGAGGTGGCATAGATCAAGGGGAACTCATGATAAAGGTTTCCGACTTTGAAAAGTGTAAACTGTAGTTTGAATTGACATTACTGCTAACCCATAAATTTTCATTTTGCTTTTGTGGCATCCGATTAATTGATACATGGACCACAATCACGTGAACTTTTAGTTTTTGTTTTCTTGGGCTCGTCCTTATTTTGTTTGGTTGTCTTGCGAAAACTTTGTACCTTCACTTCTTGAATAAAATCACAAATTTTTTATCCCCAGTGGCACTCGCTGCACAAGCTTAGATCGACTCTTAGATCTAACCATACAATTACACAAACACTTGAGCTCTTCTATACGTAATACATGGATCCATTACAGATTAAGATAGACCATGCACGTCAAACATAGCGATTGGTAGGTTTAATAGTGTAGACACACTTGTTCTACAATGCTCATTTGCGATATCAGATAAATTTATATGCAACGTACATAAAAACATCGCAGAAATTCGAAGGACTGACATGTGAGAATAATATAAAATTGATTTCTGGATTTGAGCTTTTTCGTGGCTTGTATCTTGATTTATGGTGCGCGTCGGAAGAAGATCGAAGACAAGGAAGTCGGCTAAATTTATGGTGGGCTCTTTACCGTTCAACAAAGAGTAAATGCTTTCATAAAGAAAAGGGGAGCTCTTGTTTGTCTTTTTGGTCAAGGGGTGTGGGTTTTCTTCATTGTCAAAAGGAGCCAAGACTTCTTGGTCTTTGGCTCATTTATTGTTTGTCTGCTTTTTCTTTTGCTTTGTGGACTTTTGATTTTTGTTGTTGTCAGAAGAAGCGTTGAAGATTTGATGCGTGCGTTAAATGTGTGATGCTTTCACAGGTGCTCCACTATTATGTAGAGATATCGATCGAAGCCACCAGAAAAGCATTTGCATTTCAATTACTTC
The DNA here is from genome assembly GCA_014182735.1 of Corymbia maculata. Classification (NCBI taxonomy): domain Eukaryota; kingdom Viridiplantae; phylum Streptophyta; class Magnoliopsida; order Myrtales; family Myrtaceae; genus Corymbia; species Corymbia maculata. The sequence continues at coordinate 7,122,578 of CM024692.1, forward strand.
TCTTGCAGTCGTCATTTACGCCTCATTCCAAATTTCCAAAATTGCCATTGTTCAATTTTTTTGGTTTCAACGTGACATACCGGGACTTCTTGACATTGGCTATGGATTACACGAGATCCATCTCATGTATGATATAGATTCTACAGGATATAGATGTTCGAAGTTCTTCTAGATCCGTTGTGTTGTCGAAGAGTTTGATTACCAATTTAGATAAATTACACCACTCATTTCTTTTATCTCGAGTAAGCTCATATTTTCATGGTGCAAATGTATTTCGTTCTCTAAGTACATTAAAAGTTCAAGAGTCGGGGAAAACACAATTTCATTTTGACTTACTAGCCCATGAAAGGTCGTTATGAGGACTATACAATATAGACTGTACAGAGAAAGCTAGAAAGCATCACGAAAAATAGCCCAATGTAGATGACAGCAAACAATATAAATTAGTAACCTGAAATATAGTAACAAGAACATATATTGATAGGAGAAAATAAACTTTGTCTCGGATCGACAATAGCTCGAGCAAATTTGGTTGTTCAACTGAATCTTTCCTAGATAGATGATATGGCTAGCATTAAATAAACACATTATTCTAGCGTGACCAAATCACAGTGGATAGGCTTCAATGATGGACAGCATGGAAGGGGTTTTGATGATGTTGTAGCGAGGGAACCCTCCCTCCTCCAAGATCTTCTTCCATTCGAGTTCGTCCCTCTCCTTACCGCCAGAGCTGTGCGCGATCATGAGCAGATCGAACACTAGCCCGATTTCATCGAACATGCCATCGCCCTCCGGTTTCAGCACAACCTCTGCTATGATCACCTTTCCATTGTTTTCTGGGATTGCTTCTCTGCAGTTTTTTAATATCTTGACGCAATCTTCGTCGCCCCAATCATGCATGATCCACTGTGAGAAGGAAGACACAGAAAATTACCGGATCGACAGCGAGTGATGCTCATCACTGTAGAACGCCCATGAGAAGCCAAAGGGTGAAAAAGGTATCGGGTAGTTGGGGGGCATGCCTAGCTCATCCCCATCAAGCTCGCTCTACTAAAACCAAAAGACGCACCGTACAAAATGAAAAGATATACATTGACCCGAGAGGCATCTAAATAAATAATCCAAAGGTTTCATCTAGGTCATTGTGTGGAGCTCCATATCATCTAAATATAAAAAAAAGAAAAAGAAAATAGAAGGGTATCGCCAGGTACATTATAAGAAAAATATACTATATTAATTTGGGAGCACAGGACATCGATATGTAAAAATAAAGAATGCATCTTGCTATTTCCATATATGGTGAGGTTACGCCATGTAACTGACAACTAATCACCTATGGGAGACCTTGGTTTACATGCGAATTGATGAACTCCTTCTTCTTGGCTAGGTGAAAGCAAATTACAGAACCAAAGGATGCAACTTAAAAAAAAGATACACATTGACAGATGAAGTTATTATATAGCTTATAAACTCTCTTTTACGCGAGTCTCATTAAAGCGTCTACAGTATTAATGGTTAACATAGACTCGATCCCCACAGGAACTGTGAACTCTAAAAAAAAATTTCCCCTGATTATTATGTCACTCAAATGGAATAATTATCAGTTGGTGTGAATTCCCACCCTTTCAACCCATCAAAAGGATTTCGACCAAAAAAAAAAAAAAAAAATCAAAAGGTTCCGGAAAAAAAAAAAACACATCCAAAGGACAGAAATGAAAATTGGATCACAGGAAAAATGAAAAAAAATCCACAAATTAATTACCATGCATATTTTATTTGGCAATAAAACTTACCTTCATGAAAACTGCATCGGCATGCGGTATAGACTCAAACATGTCTCCTCCAACATGAGTGACTCCAGCGTGTGCCGGCGCCGTCGCAACGACGTGAGGCAGGTCGAAATTAATCCCCTGAATGTGTGGATACGACTTAAGGATCTCGGAGACGGCCCCTCCAGTCCCCCCTCCGACATCGACCAAAGATCGAATGCTCTCGAAGCCATCCTTATACCCTTTGACGATGGCGTCCACCAAGATCCTGCTCGTACACGCCATCCCATCGTTGAACAAGCGGTTGAACTCGGGATTCTCCGATGCGAAGTCCCAAATCTTGCGGCCATGAGCCATCTCGAATGCGACGCCCCCGGTCTTCACGCAGCCGCCGAGGCAATGCCATGGGGACATCAGCCATGGGTGGTTTTCCATCAGCGCCATCGGCGCAAGGCTGAGCTCGGACCCGGGCCCCTGGAGGAGCCATCTCGACGATGGGGTGAGGCTGTAGAGTGTCTCGTGACTCTCGTGGCCGCCGTTGGGTTGGGCGCGATGAGCGGAGAAGATGTTCTTGCGGACGAGGAGTCTCATGATGCGCGCCAGGTAGGTGGCTCCGGGGGACGGGGAGGGAATGCGGGAGGCTATTTGGGCTAAGGTTACGGGCCCGCCGCCATAAGAATGGATGATGTCAGGTATTCGGAGATCGACTGCGCATTTCAGCGCCATCGAGTCGACGAATGCAAACATGTGCTTCCATATGTGTGCTTGGCCTCTTAGGGTTGCTTCAGTTTCATCAAGCGGTTCCATCTCTCTCTCTCTCTCACGTGCGCGCGCGCACACAGAGCTTGCTTTGCTTTGGGGTTATAGTAAGAGGAATGTAAGAGAAGAGATTAGAGGCGTCGTAATAAAGCGGGCTTAAGCTACCAGATTATGTTCAGATTTTGATTTGGTGGTTGTTGAGAACAGGGAAGAGAGAGAATTCTAGAAGCGCCTTCTCTCTATCTCTCCCTCTCTTCATGCATGACTTTTGCCTTTATCTTGACCGTACTTAAATATTTAAACTTCGTACCTACTTGATATGCTTCCGGTCTTAAATCCCCTAGACATTTGCACGAGAATCAGAGCTTAGAAATTCTCCGATTTTGCACTAGCCAACGAAGATTTATGTACATCTCACAGAAAATAGACACAATTCTTGCCAAGTGAATTGCAGTTGACTCGTTGACTAATTTGGATCAGCGCACTCTCGCTCTTACTTTACTACTTTTTTCTTTACTCTACTCTACTGAGTTTGGCAAGGGGGGCTTCCCTATCCGTAGAGTTTCCTACTGATATAATGCAGAGGGAGTGCTTTCCAAGAGCTCAACAAGGACTTTCCACAAGTACAATATTCATCTACTCTTCAAATGATTTTCAACTACTCTCTCAACCAACACTCAAGGGACCTCTACACCACAAACATCAACCTCTGATTTGAGATATTTAGTCTTGCCTAAGTCTAGAAGGGTGGAGAGAGTGGCCGTGGTTCTTCAGTGACTCATTAGCCAATTAAGTAGTTAAAACTATGTTTAGGTTAAACTAGTCTTCAAGCACACGTGGAGTATAAAGATATCATGTCGTGAAATTACAAGGTATTAGCTTATTAAGTTTCCATGGGATAAAGATAGATGTGTTGCTTTTGAAGGGAAAATTCGGATGGGGAGAGGTCAAAAATCTATTGAACTTGCTTAAGTGTCAAAATATCATTTTATGAAGCAACTATTTTATTTATCGATTCATTTTTGAGATGATTCAGGAGTATGGGCATGGAGACTTGACTCCTAGAGGTTCACGAAACATCCTCCAAGTCTCTTGAACCAATTAAGTCCAGGGTTTTGCTATGTATAGGTGGCTAGGACACTAAAAAATGATTTGTTTGTAGTTGGCTGGACTAATATTGGCCTAGTTATTATCTTTCCATTAGTTACAGAAATTGGTTATTTTTGAAGGGAAAAATTGTAGAGCTAGTAGATGTGCCAAAATCATCATACATCGGGTTATTTCTTGAGTAAAACCGTGAAATGGAGGTTGAAGCAACCCCGGATTATTGTGTTTTGCCTTTTCCTCTCTGCTTAGTCTAACAAAAAAGCAAAGGGGAAGCTTTACAGGAGGGTGTAGATTTCATTGAGAATTTTTAATATATCAGCAAAGTTCGCAGCCAATTGTTTTTAATTAATAGAAGATATATGAACACATTTATAAAAAAATTGAACATAATATTAATATGCATGAGTTTAGAGCTAGAACATGTTTGAGCATGTAGAGCACTTTCAAAGCTTGAGAACAAAATGTATCATAGCCTAATGTCATATCTTGATTTTTAAGAGCAATTTGAGCAATAAATTTTCATCAAATTAACTTAACTTGATTGTATCCTTTGTTTTTTTTTTTTGCCTATCTTATTTTTTTTTTGCCTTTATCTTATTTTAACTTTCAATTTACTAAATCTTTACCTTGCTTTTTGAGAACCAAGAAGGTGGGGAATTGAACTCCCCACCTCCCTCTTCCCCAAAAGGAAGGGTGACCATTAGGGCAACTTCAAATGATTTTCTTTGTTTTTGTTTAAAGACCCCTAACTCTCATGTTCTTAAAAAAAAAAGTGATTAATATTTTCGGAAGCGAGTGTGTCCTCCTCCCTTCAATCTAATCATGCATTCAAAATACCATTGCGCTCTTTATGAATGTTTTGACTTGTGAGGCTAAAGAACCAAGTTAAATTGTACGCTAAGGCTCCCTATATTTCGCAGAAATTGAATGAAACATCTTTTAAAAAATGAACACTTATATTACTTAAAAAATGAATGAATGAAAAAATTTCACTATCAATGAAAATATTTAGATATAAGTTATCATCGACAAAGAAAATATTTTTATTATCTAATTATTTTAAGTAATATAAGTGATAATTTTTAGGAAAATAATTTTCAAATTATCCATTTTTCATGAAACAAATAGAATATAAGTCTATTAAAATAAGATTAGATAATAAAAAATTATAGAACTTCTCCCTTCTAAATAAACAAAAGATTGGGATTTGAGTAAGTTTTTAAATTATTTCGTCTGAACTTTCGGACATAAAACATGAGTCTTTTTACCTTGTTGGGGAAGAAAAATATATAACTTGAAATAAGGAATGCGAGCCTTGCAGGTATTGACACGTTAAAATAAGGAACGCTTAGCCTCAAACTTTAAATCGAAATCTAAGGTCACATTTGATAAGCGCAAGAAGTAATGTCGCATTAAGACGGAATCAATGCCAACAAGGCAACGTTTTGATTTTCGATTTCTCCCGTCAAATTGCGATTTTCATGATTTCATTGGTCTCCTTCTGGTGCGTTGCGTAGGACTGCTGAATCTAAAGCTTATATTTACTAATGACGTGGCGTGATTTGACTGAATGTATAAATGTTCCTAAGTATCAAAATCAAGTAATTAATTATACAAGTGGTCATTTAAAAAATGCACGATGTTAGGTGCCCGATGATTTTCAACTTATGCAAGTGACTCGGGAGAGCTGACGTGCAATAGGCGTGGAAGCTAACCATTAGGATAATTAAATATTAAATCACGTTTTTATTTAATAGTTTAAATTCTTAGAATAATTAGCTGTAATTCCACATAATCTCACATATTATTATAGGAAAGGCCTTTATTTGCTTCCCCAATCATATATTTTCAAGCTTTAAGCTTAGGCCAAAATTCAGCTTATGCGTGAAGAAAAATGTTAAGAGTAATTATATATTAAATCACACTTTATCGAACAATTAAAGCTTTTAAATTAGCGGCCTCGCAAAAATCTCACGCTAATATAGCCTAGACCTTGTGCTAATATGGTGTCAACGTCGAACCACTCGGTCAGTGACATGTGGCATTGATGATTGGCATAAAGTAAGCGGGGTGATGGCGTGCGAAACCGGGTCGGCCTTCGTAGGTCGTATGTGAAGTGGTGCATGTGGGCAGCTCGGAGTGCGTTTGACGTATGGCGACTCGCTTGGTTGCTCTGGATTGGTGAAAGAAGCTTCAGGGCCTGGTCGGCTTTTAAAGCACAGGCCGAGATCAGTCTTGGACCGTCTCGACTCGATGAATCGGTCGTGGCTGGTGACATGAACAGGGTTTGGTGGCTGGCCCATTGCGGTTGTGGTCAAGGGTTATCCGACGTGATTAATGATTGATTTGTGGGTGGTGAGATTTAGCTTAAGAGTGATTCTGTTAAGTTAGACGAGAGCTCTGAGATTATGATAGAGAAAATTAAGATAGTTTGCTCGGACATGAAATTTGGATTTGCCCTTCGATGTAATTTTCGGCAAACCATTTTTTTAAAAGAAAATTAAGCTATCAGAAAATAATAAAGTAATGTATTGATAGCCTACCGCTTAACTATCCCCTTTGCGTACAAGCTATCTCTAACCCGTGGAATATGGCTTGTGGATGGTGCCAATGGAGCAGTCTCAACGACGGTGTCTTTGTCTTTGTCGTTGTCCATAAGACCCTATTAAAATCTAGATTTATTTTATTAATAATATAGGTGGGGAGGGGCGACTACCTCTCTAGAGATCTCCTCTTGAGATTAATCAAGGGTTTCGTACATACTACCAAATGTTAAATTTTAAAACATAGCTACTTTGCACCACCGCATGTATAATAAATATTTGAGACTGGCGCGCTTATCATCGTAGTTCTACTAAAATGTTAATAATTAGAAAGTCTTTTGACACAAGGTAAGTTATAGTTAGGCAACGTAGTAGGAGCATTTTAAAAGTTCACTCATGATATGTGTTAGCCATATTAGAATACTTCCTGAAATTTTGCATATTTATCAAGATTATGCATATATCTCTTTTGATAATACATATCATTACTTGATTATATTTAGTATTATATTTATCTTATTACCTAAATACATAAAAATTCTCCAATTAGAAGGTTTAGTTCCTAATTTGGAAATCGGAATCCACTCACTTGGTCTTGGACCCATCTAGGAATCGCATTGACTGGTCCGGTCTAGTTCCTAATGGGTCCAAGAACTAGCCGTCTCTCTCTCTCTCCCTCCCTCCCTCCACAAGTAATGTAAAAAGAACAAGCTCGTGATAAGCTAAATATGACGATCATCTCCGTGTACAAATCTATAATGAGCATGAAAGAGATGTGAGCGGGAGGAGTAGTGCAACAAGAGAGGCATGAGAGCTGCATGACTGAGACAGAGCGAATTGAGAGTGAATGGCTTGAGCAGCAGGCGTGCGTGAATGAGCCTAAGCGAGAAAAGAATGGGAATTAGCATTTTAAAAATTTTGAATAATAAGAATTTTAAAAAATCGGTCCAATCCAGATGACTAGGTGGGTGGGTCCACACCTGAAACTGAGAATCAGACCAATATATATTGATTCAAAATTTTAAGGGCTGGTAATGAGACTAGAGGAATTGATTTCCAATTTATGGAACTGAGAATTAGCTCACATAATCCTGAACTCACCCGGGAACCAAACCGAATAGTCCGGTCCCCTTCCTATGAAGGTCTAGGAACTGCCTTATCTTTTTATTTTTATTTTTTTTATATTTCTTACAAGACTGCAAGTGTTATTGCATAGTCTAAACTACTAGACGAGTGTATGTTAATAAAATAACGGCTAAACATAATGATCATTTCTACGAGCAAAGCAATGATGAGCATGAGGGAGGCGTCAACACTGCATGACTAATATTGAGAGAAGTGAGAGTGAAAGGTGTAAGTGGTGAGCATGTGTAAATGAGTTTGAGCGAGAAAAGAATGGGAATTACGATTTTTGAAATTTGAATTGATAAGAATTAGAAAAAAAATTGGTCTAGTTCGAGGGGTGGATCCACACCTAAAACTGATAAGCAGATTAATATTCACCAGTTTCATATTTTAGGAATCAAGAATTGGATTAGCTCCTTTGGGAATTGCCTTGAATCGTATGGTGTTATTTGGTTTTTTTGGCTCACCTCAGATTGAAGCTCACTGAAATAAGAGTTGATTGACCTAATGCAAGCACTTAAAAAATAGGGTACCAAATAAGGGATGAAACTTATCAGCAATGATGGAATTGGCCCTTTCCTTCGCAAATTGGGCTATGATATAATCTCTAAGATCAGTCAATAAATATGTCCGAAATCTCTCATCATTTTGACCACTGTCATTTGGTTCGTCGAAGGTTAAGTCGTTTATTCGGATTTTCCTGGTCACCTGTCCCTTTATTCTATATTTTTCCAATTGTTAGAAAGTTAATTAGTTCAACGCATTGTTGGATACCTATGTATTATAATATTTTGTTAACTCATTTTTCTCATTGGCATATTCGAACTTGGATGACAACCCAGATCATATACAAGATCCAATACATAACTTATTAGGACCATGGATAAACACACAGAGACCCCACCCTTTCAATTTCATTTCCTAGCTATTTTGTTGGTCACCGCGATTTAAATAGTCAAGTTGAACAAATAATGCATCTTACTTACAATAAATGCTAATAAACAAGGGATCCAACACGAAAATAGTATTCAATAAATGGGCACAGAATCTGTGCCCGAGGTATGCGTGATCATGACAAGATCGAACACCAACCCGATCTCATCGAACATGCCATCACCCTCTTGTTTCAGCACAATTTCTGCTATGATCACCTTGCCATTCTTTTTCTAGGATTGCTTTTCTGCAATTTCTTAAAATCTTGACGCAATCTTCGTCGATCCAATCACGCAAGATCCACCCAAAGCAAGAAGAAAGGACAAAGTGGAGTCGTGAATCACGTGTGTGTGTTTTTTTTTTCCTTTTTAATGTAGTTTTAAAAAGATGACATTATTGGCTAAATAACGACAAGATTATATACGCATGGTGACGTCATCCACGGTCCAATAACCGCCCTTGTGGTTTAAAATCGTCGAATTCAAATATCGAGGGGTCAATGTCCATTTCAATTTTCATTTTAGTCTTAGAGTTGTCATTGGACCGTGAATGGTTATTTTGCGAAGGGGAACTTCCCCTTATCCCAACTTATGTCAATCTAATTACATGCATTGTGATTATATCGACATGGATTTTAGCCAAAAGGAATTTGAAAAGAGAGCAATATTACAGATCAATTAGCGAACGGAAATATTTACTAAGTAACCCACATTTTCAAAATTGAAAAAAAGAAGAAGAAATCTCCCTCTCTGTATTGCTCCTTTGATTCACACAGAAATGGTCATCACTGTCCTAATGCCCTAAAGATATCACTGTGGTCATGTAATCACCCTTCTCTCTTTCTCACACTGAAAATGCATGCGTATCTCTCTCTACAACTTTAAGGTAACAATCTCATTACGACCTTGGCGGTCTCAAACTTGAGTTCTTGTTGAGGTGAGGGTGATTGGCCTTTAAGGTTGAGAGGTTAGATCAATGGTCGGTCGCTTGAGGTTGCCAGGAAGGAGACTGTGAGGTATGAGAGAGAGAGAGAGAGAGAGAGAGAGAGAGAGGGACGTTCATGGAGGCTGTCGAAGAGGAGGGTGGTTGGCGATTTGACGGATTGATGGCGGGTGATACACTGATGCCTTCCCATGCAAAGAAGAGAGGGACAGAATAACAAGAGAGAGGAGAGAGGAGTTGTGTACCGATTGGTAGGGCTCAAGGTCCGGTTTTTGACTTTTTTAAAGGATTTCTTTTATGCTTAGTTTAATGGAGTATTTTTTTTAAAGGATTTCTTTTAGGTACAAGTAACTAAACTCATGCTATTTGACCAGGCGAACTCGAATGGCAATAACAAGGATACATATTGCAAAATTGAAAATTACACACTGACTGGAAAAGTCATTGCATGTGAGGATCAATATCTTTTAAATCATGGCATCAGTTATTGAGTTATTATCCTAGATAAAAAAATTCTGGCCTTTTAAAACATTAAAAGGACAGAAATGGATCAGAATTATTGTCATAAGAAAAAAATTCTGGCCTTTTAAAACATTAAAAGGTTTTTAGAAATGGAAAAGTGATCATGTGTCAAATGGAAGTAAATGTGAGTCTAAAATCTGGTATTTGACCTTAATTAGATGGTTTTTTTAGTGAATTTTCCACACCAAATGGAAGTACTGAATGTGACAAATGGTTCTTCCTTCTGTAAGTTGTCTTCGGTTATTCTTTGGAACCACGGCAAAGAACTATAACAAATTTTTAGTAAGGTTTTCAGCGGTAAAACAGGTTTCGTTTTCTTTCAATGTCCGGGATAGGTGGGGAGCACATGTTCAACTTTACTGCAAAATGTCAAAATTGTTGAAGTCGTATGTCTTTTCAGTGATAAACTTAAACATCAATGCTGCCGAAAGAAGAAGCGACAAAATCAAATGATCTGTCTTAATCATCTTGATTCTGATTTCTCAACAACCGCCCATCGCCCCAAAGACGGAGGCTGTTCATGTTAATCAAGCAGGTCTTTTCTTCGCATTGTCCCATCCCACATCCGCAGAAATTAACTCAGTTGATATGATTAAAATTGGTTTAATTCGCAAAATGTTCAATTTATTTGTATGCTCCGACTGAAATTATAAAAGCATATCATTGTAGACGGATGCGGCTGCAAAGATCTATAATAAACCTTGCTAACACTTACTAGTTTTTTAGAACTTTAAATAACAAGTCATTTTTAAAAAAAATATTAATACCACTTCCAAGGATCGGTATAGATGGGGTGTTAGGAATTTCTACTTTAGGAGCTAGAGATTCCTCATTTAAAGGAAAGATTATCCAAAAAATTCTAAAATCTATTGTACTTATTCCAAACATAAGGCTTTGGGCCTTAGTTTCTAATGCATAAAATTCTTATGAAGACGAGTGCATAGCATACTGTTAAGAATAGGGAGAATAAGTTTTGTATGATTTGGGCACACAAACACGCAATTTTAATGATAATCTATGCTAGAAAAGACAAACTGTCAAATCCTACCTAATGCTTAATTTGACAAAGCATCTCACGAAGATTAAATTCAAATCTTCTAGAAAGAGGAAATATAGGAATTTAGAAAAGGGGGAATCAACGTTGCATCATGTGTTTGCATGATTTGAGCGTGCATCAGTTTTGTGTTTGATTAAATTCAAATCTTCTAGAAAGAGGAAATATAGGAATTTGATTTGATGTGTTTGCATGATTTGAGCGAACACGCAATTTTAATGGTGATCTGTGCTAGAAAAGACAAACCGTCAAATCCTACCTAATGCTTAGTTTGACAAAGCCTTTTGGTTGCAAATCAAATGTCCAAAAAGACATGTTAATTGTGAGAAGATTAAATTTAAATCTTTTAGAAAAAGGAAACAGAAGATTCTCTACGAATCAAAATTTCTTTTACTCGTGTCTTGTACTAAAGTTATAACCAACAGTAGGGCAAGTCCCGATGCTTATATCTAGGCCTAAAACGCCTTGCATGGGCGATGTGGGACTCGTGCTCCACCATGCTCCATTGGGGCAACTGATGCCCGAGCCTCTTCACTAGGGCCCTATGGGACTTGCCTAGCTACCAAGGATGGAGGGTGGAGAGAGTGCCCCTGACAACGTCGACTGAACGCTAAGCTTTGGTATTGACTTATAGGGGTCTCATACCAAAGCTACAGTTGATGGTAAACATCGACTAAACGCTAAGCTTTGGTACTGACTTTTAAGGGTCTCATACCAAAAGCTACTGCTGATGGTAGAGGGAAGATGAAGCTTATGTTTAGGCCTATGGCGCCTTGTTTAGGCAATGTGAGACTCTTGCTCACCTTTTAATTTCACCAAATGATTCTTAAACCTTTTCACCTTTTCACAGTTGAGTCAATCAAATTGTAGGATGTCCAGCGTGCTAACATGGATAATTTTTAATAATATTTTAATAATGATTTGAAACTTTTAATTTTTTTTAATTTTTTTTCTTCGGGTTTTGGAGGTAGGTCACTGACTCTAGGTGAGGGCATCATGCCCAAGCCCTCTCAAGGGTGTTGTGGCCATTGCCAATTCTAGGCAAGGGCTCATGCACCCTTGCTTTGGTTAGCGAGGGCATTGTGGCCCTCGTTCAGAGCTAGCAAAGGGCGCGATGCCCTTGCCTAGAACTAGTGAGGGTTGGCTAGCCACCCTCGCCAACCCAACGTTCAAAACCAATAAAGAAACAAAGAAAAGGAAAAAAAAAAGAAAAACAAGAAAAATTCAAAACAATATTAAAATATTATTTAAAAATATCCACGTTAGTGGTGGTTGTATCATGTCAAACGGTCGGCATTAATGTTAGTGAATTCCGATCAAAATTGGCCAAATGGACTCTATTGGCAAAATATGAAATGGTTTAGGATTTAATTTGCAATTGAAAGGTTTATGACTGAATTAATAAAAGTACAATAGGTTTTGGATTTTTTGGACAATTTTTCCCTTGTTTAAATCCAATCAATTACGTGTGACTTAATCGGTTCATAGTCGAGATTGATATAAGTATGTTGTTTAATGTATCTTGTTATAAATGTGCTATTTTTAATTGACATGCATACCCAAAAGTTAAGAAATGTATATTTAAGTGTTAAAATTGAAGTAAAATGGATCGCTTAAGTGCCAACGGCGCGAAAATTTGGCCAAAATACCAACATAGCACTTTCATGGCAAATTGAGGTCAAAACAACATAGTTTTGGGCATTGACATGGATAGATAAACCCAAAATCTCGTTGTTTTGGGTGTCAATGTAGCTAGATCAGCCAAAAATGACATCGTTTTAGCCTTATTTTGATTTTTATATAAATATGAATTAAATAATATTAAAAAAAATGAAGTAGCAATATAGCACAAGTGGGGTGGTCGGCGCCTAATTGCCGGTAGGGCGGTGGCGATGGTTGCATGGTCACTAGTGCTTGAGCAAGAGTCGGCAACCTTCATTGACTAGAGGTGAAAGCCAGCAGGCCCTTGCCAAGTGCCTGGAGAGGATGATGACCATTTCCAAATTTGGGCAAGGGTCACCCGCTCTCGTCTAGGTTGGGCGAGGGTTGTTGGCCTTCACGTAGGCACTGGCAGTGCTCATCCAACATTGCCGAACCTCACTTGAGGACCATTGGCATTGGGCAAGAGCCGGTGATGCTTGTGCAAGGGCCAGAGAGGGCGAAAACCCTCTCTCAGATTTGGGTGAAGGTCACTTGCCCTCTCCTTGGCCTAGGCGAGGGTCATCGGCTCCTAAATAGGTGTTGGCGGCCCTCACCCAAATCTACAAGAGGGTTGTCGGCCCCCGCCTAGGCGTTGGCAACCCTCACCATCTATTGCCACCACCTTATCGACGATTGGGTGGTAGCCACAAGCGAGGGCCTCTCACTTGTGTTGCTGTTTTTTTAAATTTCGTTTTTAATATTATTTAATTAATATTTATATTAAAAATTAAACTTAGGGTCAAAAAGGCATCATATCTGGGTGAGGGGAAGTTGATTGACGTGGATTTCCGACGAGCCATGTAGGCGATAGAAATTATTAAAAAATTGTCATGTTGAATTTTCAACGGCTTTTGTCGAAGTTGACATTTAAGTGATTTAATTTTTATAAAAAAAGAGTAGTATTTAAGTATACATTTCGTAACTTTTGGTTAAATATCCTCCCATGTCAAGTTTTGATACTTCTGCTATTCTTTTGCCATTTATAATTTGTTAACTGGCATGTCCTTTCTTTCTTTGTAGACATGTAATTTAGCAAACCTCATTGTGAATGTGCAACATCTTTCAATGTATTAAGCAACTTATGCTTGATTAAGCATGTATATGACTAGGGTTTAAGTTGTCATGTCAAACATATGATATATCTATGTACTGGAAAAGCTAGAAAATATACGATCCAATAAGAAAATAACCTTCTATGAATGACCACAAATCACATAAATTAGTAACCTAAAACATAGTAACTGAATCGTATATTGACAAAGACAGTAAACTTTGTCATAGATCGAGAGTCCCGAGTGAATTTGATTCTCTTAATTATCTAAAGCTTTCACAAATCGAGCATATGACTCGCTCTTAATTGACTCACAAAATTTTAGCGCTATCAATCGCAGTGGAAAGGCTTCAATGATGGATAACTAAGAAGGGGTTTTGATGATGTTGTCGTGAGGAAACCCTCCCTCCTAAAAAATCTTCTTCCATTCAAGTTCGTCCCTCTCCTTTCCGCCCGAGCAATGCGCCATCATGACCAGATCGGCCACTAATCCCATCTCATCGAATGTGCCATCGCCCTCTCGTTTTAGTACAATATCTGCTATGATCATCTCGTCATTTTTTTTGGGATTGCTTCTCTGCAGTTCTTTAAAGTCTTGACGCAATCTTCATCCCCCCAATCATGCATTATCCCCTGTATAACAAAAGACGAGAATAAGTGTAGTCGTGAAACCATGGTTTCTTTTTACATAATTGTCTAAAATGTAACCCCACACACACACACACACACACACACACACATATATATATATATATATATATATATATATTTTTTCTCCTCTATCTCGCTTGCTTTCGGCAATCTCAGACCTGACGTCTTGTTGAGGGACAGGTGTCTGTAAAATTGAGACTTTAGATCATTGGTGGCCTGAAGTCGTGACGAAGGAGATTGAGGCAGAGAGAGAGAGAGAGAGAGAGGGGATGTTGACGGAGGTAGTTGAAGAGGAGGGTTATTGGCGACGGGACGGATCGATGGCGGGCGATTCGCTAATGCTATGGAAAGAAGAGCGGGTCAGAGAGAGAAGAGATGGGAGAGGAGATGTGGGCCGATTTGTAGGCTTTAACGTAAGGTTTTGTAGTCTTTGAGGATTTTTTTTTTTTAATTCTAAGTTTAAGGCAATGTTTTCCTTCATTCCTATTGGAATATGTTTTCTTCAACAAGTATTTTGATAGTTGGATTAAAAAAAAGTAAGGGTCATCAGTTGGTCCTATTTTAGGATAGACAAAAATGGTTCCTAATCTATAATCAACAATTGACTTTATCCACCTTGGAACCCAATCAACTGAGCCTAGATTGTCTCAGGAACTGGTAGTGTAGTTTATTTTTTAAAATTCTTTTATTTTCTTTCTCAAAAGAACTTAAATATATTGAAAGTTACTTTAGTGTGGGATGAAATTACTAATCGCATGTATAGTACTAGTAAAAAAAGAAATTGTTTTCATAAAAAAATTGAATTTTCTGCCCTTCCCAAATAAAAAATAGAAAAAAAATATTATGGCATGGTTTGGTCTAGTTCCTAGAGGACCGGGAGTCAAATTGGTTATTTCTAATTCCAAATTAACTTGACCAATTTATGCAGACCACCAAAACTAGTTGGTTCGATTTGTCATGGTCCGGTTCTTAGGTTGAGCTGAGGTGGATGCACACGCCTAAAAAAAGACGTCCCCACACCTATATTTGGATAAATTTGTATATATGTGATATTCATTTTTGTAACTCATTTTTCAGAGCTCTAGTTTGAGGAACTATCTTCCAATTAGGGACAGAAAAAATGATTGTCGTGACCTAACTTCTAGGGCTCACCATCAACTATGAGAGCTTTGGTTAGGTTTAGAGGTATTGTCAATTTCAGGTTCGACGACCTTCCATTGAGTCAAGCTCTTCCAAGCCTATATCCTATGCGACATTGGACATTCGAAATTTTAATCAATTAAGTCTATGCAAATTTAAGTAAATGAGTCATCACTAGCCTTTTGAGGTCAGCTAGAAACTTAGAATACATCTTACTATTTACGTAATTAGAGATTCTAGATTTTGAGACTTGATTACGTCAACCCTAAGACTAATTCCCTTACGGTACCTACTTGATTGTGTGCTAACTAACGACATGGCAATCTATCCAAGAAAACTAAGATTCGTCCTAACCATTCTAGGTCAGGAAAGTAACATCCAATATATTAAAATGTGCAATTAATTATAATCACAAGGTAAAGCAAATAAGCATCCTAGTATTGTCCCTAAAAGAAAAAATGCAACACAAGATAAAGAACCCTATTGTAAAGCCCTAAAGGCTTGTCTAATTTTCGATTTTAATATTTTTTAAAGGTTTTTCAATTTTTTTCAAAATTTTCTTATTTTTTTGGATTTTTATGAATTTAAAAACCTTTTATTAATGCTTCGGAATTTTCTGATTTTCCTAATTTCGTTGAGTTTTTCGGAATTTTTTATGTTTTTTATGGATTTTGAAATTTTACAATTTTTAATGATTTTCAAGATTTTATGAATTAAAAAAAACCTTCTATTAATTTTTTGATTATTTCTCCGGATCTTTTAACATTATTAGGATATTTTTAATTTTTTTAATTATGACTCGGACCGGGTCAAGAGACACGACCCAAATAAACGACCTGGACCCTATTGGTCCGGATCGGGCTGGCCCCATGGCCCACACGAATTAATCCTAATTGGTCCACGAGAATTTTAAAATAACCCGTTCCAAATTCGGGCCCAAATCCTAGAAAAGCCTAACCCACAGCCCGAAGCCCTCTTTTCCCTTTTTATTATCTTTTTGTCTTTTTTTTTTTTTTGTCGTTTTCTGCTGCACCTTCTTCACGTCTGCGCTTCCTCCTCGCCCGAAGCACGCCTCCTCCTGCAACCTTCACCGAGGCCGCCACTACACCAGCTGATTAATACCCATACAACACAAATCAGCAACAGACATCTCTCGTTCCAGTCGGCATCCACCTCGGCTCACCGTCGGAAGCAAATCTACTTCCGACGACTATTGTCACTCCGACCAACCATCGCCCTCGACGGAAAGGGTACAGTACGTACAAAGAAACATGCATCAAGCAACGAATCAAAGAAACCAAGCTACAGCTGTCGCGTCTAAGGACCCATCAACGCCCGAAACCAGAGGGGCTTAAGCAAAATGTAGTATGGGCTTTTCATCGAACAGGTGAAGGAGAAGTGCACTCGCTTGAGGAAGAAACGAAAGGCTCGTCGGAGAAATGAGCTCCGATCCGACGAACCCGAAGCGGAACGAGACATGGCGTGATGTCCACTCGAGCGTGGGCAGCCTGTGAGCCCGAAGCAAATCTAGCCGTGGTTGCCCGAGTCGATGTCATCGAGTAGAATCATTTGATAAAAGTGAATCGAACCTGAAAGAAAACTCACCCGGAATTCGGTCGCCGTGGAAAAGGAAGCCGCGGGCTTGAATTTGTCGGCTAGAGGTCGTCGGCTTGTACCGAGGATAGTCCGGTTACACTCCGTCGAGAACGAAGCTCGGCTCCATGTCCCGCTTTCTCTCCGTTCATACCAACCTCCCTTTGGCCGACTTTCAGTCTTCACTCTCTCGGACCTCCGTCGGCACCCCGCTCCCTCTCCCTCTCTGTAATGCTCCCTGGTTCGCTCCAGCTCTCGCCCGAGCTCTGCCAAGAAGAAGAACCCGTTTGAAGAAGAAGATCCCCTTTTTCTTTCCCTTCTCCCCTCTGTCAGGTTGGCAACGATGAGCGGAGAAGATGTTGTTGCGGACAAGGAGTCTCCTGATGCGCGCCAGGTTGGTGGTTCCGAGGGATGGGGAGGGAACGCGGGAGGATATTTTGGAGCTCGACCGCGCATTTTAGCGCCATCGAGTCGGCAAATGCAAACATGTGCTTCCATGTGTGTGCTTGGGGAGCATAGAAATTCTCCGTTTTTGTATTGGACAACCACGATTTTATGTAAATCTCACAGAGAATAGACGCAATGTTTGCAAGCAAATGACACTTGACTAGTTCCCTACTCTGGAACAACTTTGTTACGAGGTCGAGGCCATTCACTTCTTGTGAAGTTTGACTTGAGTCCAAGTTATTCGAGAGTTCAGATGAGAATCAAATTTCGAAATTGATATTACTCAAACCTCAAATTGCTCGCGAAAGCTCGTTAGCCAAACTTAAGTGGCTTGGTTGATTTGAGTGGCTCCGCAATTTAAATCAAGTGAATCTCAATTTTTTTCAATACTTGAATAGTGTAGCAGTTTGAGGAACAAATAGAAGCTAACTCACAATAGCACTCCTATCATTACTAGAAAGAGACGCGAAACACGTTCGCAGAAAAGCACACTTGACTATTTTTAGTCTTACATAAATCTAGAAGGGTGGAGAGAGTGGCGGTGGTTCTTCAGTGACTCATTAGCCAATTGAGTAGTTAGATCTATTTTTATTTAAACTAGCTTCAAGCACACGTCGAGTATAAAAGTATCATGTCGTGAAATTACAAGGTATTAGCTTATTTAGTTTCCATGGGTTAAAGATAAATGTGTTACTTTTAAAGGGAACATTAAGATAGAGAGAGGTCAAAAATCTATTAACTTGTTAACTGTATAAACATCATATTATAAAGCGACTATTTTATTTATTAATTCATTTTTTGTGGTAATTTGGAGTATGGGTGTAGAGACCTGACTTGTGGAGGTCCATGAAACATTATCCAAATTTCATGAACCAGTTAAGTCCAAGGTTTTACAATGAACAGATGGTGAAGACCCTAAAAAATAGTTTGTATGTAGTTGATTGGACTAATATTAGCCTAGCAATCATCTTTCCATTGGTTACAAAATTGCAAAGGATACACATTGCAAAATTGAAAATTACACGTTGACTGGAAAAGTTATTGCACGGTTCATATGCTCTGAGGATCAATATCTTTTAAATCATTAGTTATGTATGTCTTTAACGATCCAAATGGACTTGATGCTCATCTGAGTAATCTATTATATGGCATCACTCGTACATATTGCAGGTCATGGATTCCGCCCTTTTAACGCATTAAAAGGACAAAAATGGAAAAAAGTGATCACGTGTCACAAGAAAAAAAATTGTGACAGGAAGTTGATCTAAAATTGAGGTTTTTCTTTTAGGGAATTAACCCGACACCGAATGGAAGTACCGAATGTGAGAGTATATAATCTCTGCGCTACCCGTTCTTAGATGGACTTCTTCATCTAATTTTCCAACCAAATGTCTTTAGTAATCTACTTTCCACACATTGTTCTTCCTTCTCTATGTTGTCTTCGGTCATTCTTTGGAACCACGGCAAAGAATTACGACAGATTTTTAGTTAGGTTTTCAGAGGTAAAACCAGGGGAGAATTGCCAAAAAAGTCATAAAGCTATTGGGGTTGTGCTAATTCAGTCCTAAACCTTTTTTTTTGACCGATTCATCCTAAACCTTTTGGGATTGTGCCAATTGAGTCCATCCGGCCAAAATTGGCCGGCCTCGAGCTGACGTGGACGCCGGCCGGCGCCGGCGACAATATTTTAATAATTTTTTATTATTTTCCGAATTTTTTTTTTTTTCCGAATTTTTTCCGAATTTTTTTTTTTTATTTTTTTAATTTTTCTATTTTTTCTTTTCTTTTTTTCTCCCCTCCCCTCCCCCTCGCCGGCGGCAGTGGCCGGCCACTGCACGAGGGCCGCGAAGCCCTCGCCGGCGGCCAGCGAGGGTCGCGGCCCCGTCAGACCGGCCCTCGCCGGCGGCCTCGCCCAGACCAGGGCGAGGCCCCCGGCGAGGCCATGGCGACCTTCGCCCAGGCCCGCCATGGCCTCGCCAGCCGCGGGCGAGGCCGCCTTCGCCCGCGGCCAGGCCATGGCGAGGCCGGCCTCGCCCAGATCTGGGCGAAGCCGGGGCCGCGACCCTCGCCGGCGGCGCCCAGATCGGGGCGAAGCCGCCTCGCCGAGGCCGGCCTCGCCCAGATCTGGGCGAAGCCGGGGCCGCGACCCTCGCCAGCGGCGCCCAGATCGGGGCGAAGCCGCCTCGCCGCGGCCGGCCTCGCCCAGATCTGGGCGAAGCCGGGGCCGCGACCCTCGCCGGCGGCCCCCAGGTCTGGGCGAGGTCGCCGGCGAGGGCTTCGCGGCCCTCGCGCAGTGGCCGGCAGCCTCGTCGGCGGTGGCCGGCCACTGCCGGCTCCGGGGGGGGGAGGAGAGGGGAGAAAAAAAGAAAAGAAAAGAAAAGAAACAGAAAAATAAAAAAATCAATAAAAAATTCGGAAAATAATAAAAAATCAAAAAATAATTTAAAAAATAAAAAAAATTATTAAAAATTATTAAAATATTGTCGCCGGCGCCGGCCGGCGTCCACGTCACTCCGGCCGGCCAAATTTGGCCGGATGGACTCAATTGACACAATCCTAAAAAGTTTAGGACTGAATTGGTCAAAAAAAAAGGTTTAGGACTGAATTGGCACAACCTCAATAGGTTTAAGACTTTTTTGGCAATTCTCCCGTAAAACCAGTTTCGTTTTCTTTCAATGTCCGGGGTAGGTAGGTGAGCACTGGTTCGACTTTACTGCAAAATGCCAATATTCTCGAATTCATGTGTCTCTGTAATAATCAACTGAGACTTCAAAGTCGCCAAAAGAAGAAGCAACAAAGTCAAACGATCTGTCTTAGTCATCTTGATTCTGATTTCTCAGCAACCGCCCATCGCCTCATAGCCGGAGGCCGTTCATGTGTTAATCAAGCAGGCCTTTTTTTTGCATTGTCACAACCAACTGCCGAGGGTCGGTGTAGATGGGATTTCCGCTTTAGGAACTAGAGGTCCCTCGTCTAAATCTCATCAACTACATGTGGACTTAATCGGTTCATAGTCGAGGTTGACACAAGTATGTCGTTTTTAACATTTTGTTATAAAAGTGCCATTTTTAATCTTTTGACCAACATGTCCTTTCTTTTTTTGTAAACATATAATTTGGCGAGCCTCATTGTCACCGTGCAACACCTTTTAATATGTCAAGCAACTTGTGCTCAGTTAAGCATGCAATATATGATAAATCTCATTGTAACGTGCACTTTTTTAGCATGTGGATCGCGGGACTTGAGCTTCTGCATTTGATCCTAATTTCGAAAGTCAAAAAGCCATTCTCTCACTAGAACATGAACATTATAATATCCTATAAAAGCATGTAAAGAAGGTACTGTAACACTTTCAGCCGAGAGCTAAGAATACATATTTATGCACCCACGTGTGATCCGTACAGAATCACAAAAGAAAATGAGTTCATTGTTATATACTTGGTGTAGTTTCCTACTGCAATTTTCTTGAAAGAATAGAAACATAAATTTTAATTTTCAAGGTTATTATGGTTTCTTAGAGCGTGATACCATAATTGGCATTATTGTGTCCATGAATATATTTATATGCACATCACCTTTTTAATTTCATTTCTTAGCTATTTTGTCCATGACCAGGGTTTAAGTCATCAAGTCGAACATATGATATATCTATGTACAAAATAAAATAAAATATGAAAGCACGCGATCCAACATGAGAATAATCCTTTATGGATGATTACAAACCACATAAATAAGTAACCTAAGCATAGTGACTAGATTACATATTGACAAGAGACAATAAACGGTCTTAGATCGAGAGTTTAAAGTGAATTCAATTATTTTAACAACTTAAATCTCTCATAGATCTAGCACGAGACTCGTACTTATTTGATATACATAATTTTAGTGCGATCAAATCAAAGTGGAAAGGCTTCAATGATGGATAACAAAGAAGGGGTTTTGATGATGTTGTAGCGAGGAAATCCACCCTCCTCCAAAATCTTCTTCCATTCGAGTTCGTCCCTCTCCTTACCGCCCGAACAATGCACCATCATGACCAAATCGTTCACTAGTCCGATCTCATCGAACATGCCATCGCCCTCTGGTTTCAGCACAATATCTGCTATGATCACCTTGCCATTCTTTTCTGGAATTGCTCTTCTGCAATTCTTTAAAATCTTGACGCAATCTTCGTCCCCCCAATCATGCATTATCCCCTGTAAAACAAAAGACAAAATTACTGGCGTCGTGAATCATGGTTTCTTTTTACACTATTGCATCAGTGTGTTCATTGTGTAATCTCTATGCGTATGAAGAGTTGACATAATTGGCTAAAATGTAAACCCAACTTTTTCAGAAAAAAAAAAAAAAAACTTTCTTCTCTCTCGCTAGCTCTACACAGAAGGTCTGAGATGTCTCTGTGCCGCCCATATGACTAGCCCTCTCTCGCCCAAGATGCACATTGTCTCTCACTCTCCCTCTCTCTTTAACTTCGAGGAGATGACCTCATTATGACCATAGCAATCTCAGACCTGACGTCTCGTTGAGGCACCGGGGAAAGGCTTGTAAAATTGAGACGTTAGATCATTGGTGGCCTGAGGTCGTGACGAAGGAATTGAGGCGGGAAGAGAGAGAGAGAGAGAGAGAGAGAGAGAGAGAGAGAGAGAGAGAGAGAGAGAGAGAGGATGTTGACGGAGGTGGTCGAAGAGGAGGGTTATTGGCGACGTGACGGATCAATGGCAGGCGACTCGCTGATGCCATGCAAAGAAGAGTGGGAGAGACCGAGAAGAGAGGGAAGAGGAGATGAGGACCGATTTGTAGGGCTCAAGGTAAGGTTTTTTGACGTTTTGAGGAAACTGTTTTTGTTTAGTTTATGGCCATGTTTTCCTCCATTCCTACTGAGTATGTTTTCTCCAATTAGTATTTCGATAGTTGGATTAAAGAAAGTAAGGGGATGGGTTGGTCCAATTTTAGAGTGGATAGGGTCAACTTCTGGTTCCACAGATTAGGAACCGATTTTGTTTACCCTAGAACCAAACCAGTCCCAAGAACTGATAGTGTTATTTACTTTTTAAAAATGTTATATTTTCTTTGTCAAAAGTACCTAAATATATTAAAAGTTACTTTAATGTAGGATGAAATTACTAATCACATGTAAGTTACTAGTAAAAGAAGAAATTACTCCTATGTACTTTTTGCCCTTCCCGAATAACAAAAATAGGAAAAAAAAAAAAACTTTGGGCCAATTCGGTCTGGTTCTTGGAGGAATTGGGCGTCAAATTGATTATTCCTAGTTCCAAATTAACTAGACCAAATAAGACGGGAGTCAAATTGGTTATTCCTAGTTCCAAATTCAACATAAACCACTATAATTGGTCAGTTCGATTTGATTTGGTCTTGTTCCTAGGTTGAATTGGCACAGCCCTAAAAAAAGAACGTCCCCACATCAATAATTGTGTAAGTTTGTGTGTGTGTGTGATATTTATGTTTGTAACCCACTATTCGGAACTTCAGTGGGAGGAACTATCTTCCAATTAGGGATAGAAAAAAATGATGCCCAGTGGATTCCAAAAAAGAGAGAGAGTCTATGTGTGAGTTATATATAAACTCTTGAAATCCCACCAATTAAAACAATAATCCAAGGAAATTTTCTCCAATTAGAAATGGAGAAAGTTAGAGCCTTTTTATTCAAAAATAAGATGGTCAATCCCTATAGTGCTTGTATGGTTATACATAGAGCTAATTTGAAGTTACACAAAGCTTATTTACTGGAGTAACAACCTAGATACATGAATAATGTGAAATTCGAGATATATTTATTGCAAATAGTTTAGAACATGGATGGGACTCCTGGATGCCAGTATACATGTGGTGTGTGTTTGTTTGCTTTGTTGAACAAATAAATTCATTTGGTTCCCCATAAATAAAGATATAAAGGAAAGATACATCAGCACATCACTTTAGATCTACTATGAGCAGAAAAGGTAGATCTTGAGCTGCAAGACAATATAATTGAAAACATTAATTACGTGAGTTTTATTATAAGACTTGTATGATTAAGATGTTAGACAGGCTTTGCTTCTTCTTTTTTTGTCGGTCATATTCTATACTTACTCTAACTCTCACTTTTAGATTTTTGCATTGCTTCATTGCAAAACATGATAGTCAAAACCCATACTTAAAGCAAAAAATCATCCCCCTAATCCGAATCTTCCGAGAATGTGAGGATTCAAACTCCTCACCTCCCTATATAATTTACAGATAATGATATAAATTTTCTCTTGACTATGGCATTCCTCGAATATAATTGCTATCATAGATCATGGATTTCCATCATTGAACACATTAAAAGGACAGAAATTAAAATAAAATTGATCAGTTGCCATATAAAAAACAAAAAATTCATTAATTAAATAATATGTATAAAGTATCTGGTAATAAAACTCACCTTCATGAAAACTGCATCAGCATGCGGTATGGTCTCAAACATGTCTCCTCCAACATGAGTGATTCCATCGTGTGCCGCTGCCGTAGTGACGACGTGAGGCAAATCAAAATTAATCCCTTGAATGTGTGGATATGACTTAATGATCTCGATCAGGGCCGTGCCAATCCCCCCTCCGACATCGACCAAAGACCCAATGCTCTCGAACCCGTCCTTATACACTTCCACGATGGCCCCGACCGAGATCCTGCTCGTACACGCCATCCCATCGTTAAACAAGCGGTTGAACTCGGGATTCTCCGATGCGAAGTCCCAAATCTTGCGGCCGTGAACCATCTCGAATGCCACACCGCCGGTTTTGATGCAGTCGCTGAGGTGATGCCACGGGGACATCAGCAACGGTTGGTGTTCCATCAGCACCAACGGCGCAAGGCTGAGCTCGGACCCGGGCCCCTGGAGGAGCCATCTCGACGATGGGGTGAGGCTGTAGAGTGTCTCGTGACTCTCATGGCCGCCTTCGGGCTGGCTACGATGAGCGGAGAAGATGTTCTTGCGGACGAGGAGTCTCATGATGCGCGCCAGGTGGGTGGTTCTGGGAGATGGAGAGGGAATACGGGAGGCTATTTGGGCTAGGGTGACGGGCCCGCCGCCGTGAGAATGGATGATGTCGGGTATTCGGAGCTGGACTGCGCATTTCAGCGCCATCGAGTCAGCGAATGCATACATGAGCTTCCATATGTGTCCCTGGCCTCTTAGGGCTGCTTCAGTTTCATCATGCGATTCCATTTCTCTCTCTCTGTCTCTCTGTCTCTCAGCTTGCTTTGGTTTGGGGTTACGGTAGGAGGAACGAAGAGGAGATCAGAGGCGTCCTAATACACGGGGCCAAAGGCTTGGGCGGCATAGACCCACGTGTCTTTGGTAATTGCTCAACGCAAGTAGAAATGATGGAACTACCACATGCGGTGGAGATTAGTGAACCACTCGAACATCCCGTCGATCTGAAAAAAAGGACAAAAAGAAGAGGACGATGATGTCGTCAAAATCAAATGTCTGGCCGAACAATAATCACGGCAATTAATGAGACCGAGAAGTCGTCCCTACTCCTGAACATGGGGTTTGCATTTCCGTGTCTAATGACTCATCACAATCTTGATGAATATATTTATAAAACTTATCAATGATAACCTTTGTTTACTATGCTTAATCATTTATAACTTTGTAATTATCGCCAACATTTAGGTATATCAGATCAAAGCGTCAAACTATTGTGATTGGAGTAAATGAAGGTTGGAAAAACGCAAAAGCTTAGCAAAAAAAGTCTCCCAATCTGGACACAGTTCCCATGCATCCTCTGCAGCCTCGCTCTGTAGAGAGAGAGAGAGAGAGAGAGAGAGAGAGAGAGAGAGCACTTGCATCATGCATCTTCCATTTCAATCTTTTGACAAGAGGGAAGAGAGAGAATTCTAGAGCGCCTTCTATCTTTCATGCATGATTTTTCTTTTATCTTGAACCCACTTAAAAATTTAATTTTGTACTAACTTTATATTTTGCCCGTTTTAAATCCACTAAATATTTGCACACAAATTAGAGCTCGGAAATTTTTCGAGAGAAAGACATTTGAAATGCCATAAGTTGTGTACAAAGCTCACTTTAATGTTAAAACTTTTCGTCAGATCACTTAAATGCTAAATTTTTTAAAAAACTATAATTTCAATGCCAACTCTAATTTGTTTGGTTGAAAATTTGATGTTGCCTACTTTTATTAATATCTTTAGTTGACTTGGCTTACTGGAGGCCTCAATTAGCATAAAAAGCATGAAAACAACATCGTTTGACTAGTTTCATCTACTTGTACAATCCAAAACAACAATGTTTGCAAGAAAAACATGGTGAAATTATGTGCAAAACAACATCGTTCTTCTCTCTCTCTACATTTGATTTGGCCCTTTTTTATTAATATCTTTAGCCAACATGGCTTACCGGAGGTCTCAATTAGTATAGAAAGCACAAAATGACATCGTTTAATCAGTTTCATTTACCTTTACAACCCAAAACAACACCATTTACAAAAAAATGTGGTGAAATTTTGTGCCAAACCACATCGTTCATCTTTTCCTCCGCAGGCCCAGCCCACGCGCCCATCTCCTTCCCTGCTCTCTGTCTCACGCTCTCTGCAGAAATGGAAAAGAAAAGTACGAAGCAGAGGAGGCAGAGGATCGCGAGGGGCAGGTCCCGGCGTGATCCACGGGTCAGGGTCAGACAGGCCAGCAAGCTGGCAGTGGCAGAAGCCATGCACGTCTGCCGGTCGCCCTTAAAAGCTAGGGGGCTCGCTCATTTGAGGAGGAGGCCGGAGAGAGAGGTCGGAGCGGGAGAGAGAGACCGAGAGAGAGAGAGAGATCCTGAGAGAGGGTGGTTGGCCATCGCCGGATGTCCATCCGTCAGCCGCCGTCCGCCGCAGTCCTTCCACCCGAACCAGGTAGGTCTTTCCCAAGCACGAGCGTTCTGTTTTTTGCAGGCGTCGGGGCGGAGCTCGTGGCCGACCAGTTCGCGCGAGCTCCGGCCCCGTCGGTCCTCCATTTATGCTGCTGCGTGCTCTGGCATGCTTTGTTAGGAACCTGGGCCTGTGTTTGAGGCTCCATCGAGCGAGAAATCCCTCTTACCAGTTATGTACACCAAATATTTGCTAAAATCCTTGAATGAGATCTGAGGTCTGTGGTTTGCTTTGGCCGAGACCGGTTGTTTGTCGTTCATGCCTATTCTGAGCGCAATTAACCGGTCCCCGAGCTATCTTGAATGTTGTTCGTACATGGCGTGTCGATGTTTGCTCGAATCCATGTCTCGGTTGAGTCCGTAGCTTCCCTTTTGGGGATGTCCTCTAGTTGTTTGATGAAATGCTTTATTGAAGAGACCGACCCTAGCCCTTAAACCGAAGCTTGGCTTTTAGTTTTTCTGCGTTAATAGTGGTTATATTGTTGTCACGTGTCGCGTTCAGTGTTTTCTTCGCCTTTTAGTGGGTTATCCCGTGCCGTTCGAGTCGGCCAGGGTGTGCATGTCCCTCGCCAGAGTTGATCCAGTGACATTAGGGACCGCTGGCCAGCTAGTGGCCGGCGGACGACGGCCTGGCAGCGCCTCCAAAAGCGGGCGAGGGCTCGTTGTGGTAGTGGTATTGGTTCGGGCGAAGGGACCTGCGGGAGGGCTTCGGTGGCGTGAGGGAACGTGAAGAAGAAAGAAGAAGACCATAAGGAAAAAGAAAAAGAAAATAAAAAAAAAAGACAGTGAGAGAGAGAAAAAGAGAAAAAGGCCAAAATAGAAAAATATAAAAGAGGAAGAATGGGCTTTGAGCTTGCTTGTATGTGGGCTGGAAAATTGGGCTGGGAATGGAAATTGGAAGTGGTTTTAAAAAAAAAAATGTTTGTTGGCCAATTTAGTTAATTCCGAGTTGGGCCCTAGAGTTAGCCCAGTTCTTAGCCTAACCCGGACCGATAGGCTCCGGGTCAGTTTAGTCGGGCCGCGTCTCTTGACCCCCAAAATTTTTTTTTTCTAAAATTAAAAATCATAAAAGACATATCAATTAAAAAATCATGAAAAATATTTAAAATTCCTAAAAATAAGAAAATTTTTAAAAAAAAATTTAAATTCTCAAAAATGCCTGAAAAAGTCTTTTGAGTAGTCTTCTCTTTAAATGTGCAAAAATCCTTGGTGAAAATCATACTTGATTGAATAAGTCTCTAGGGCTTTACCATAGGGTTTCGATTGCTCTTAGAGAAGGATACCCTTGATTGATTGTCGTTTACCTTTAACTTAGTTAGGATTGGCATTCATATCATGTTAGACCCTTACTTCCCCTTTGCAATTTATTTGAAGTTTCCTTGGTTGCCGATTATTACTTTAATGATTGCGTACCCATATGGTCACTTCACATGTTAGTAGATAGGTTTAAAATCAATCCAAATTGTCTAATCAAAAATATTTTTAAGATGAACAAGATTATGTACCAAAATAACACTAATTAATCAATTAGTGAAATCAAGTTCCCGTCTTCAAATTCTCTGGTTGCATAGGAAATGAGATACGGTCCCATATCTTACTTGGTTTCTAATTGATTCAAATGGGTTAGTGGCAACTCTTCATTAGAAGATTTTTGTGAACACCACAATATCGGGTGGCATATGGACTTGAGAGACCTGCGCATATTATGGGTTGTAGGCCTGTCTTTTAGGCAATACTCCCAAGCTTATATCTTTTCCCTTCCGGATGAAAATGGTAAGTCGCGCCACTCATTACATATAACAATATCATTTTATAAAGTGACTATATTTATTGAATTCGTCAGGTATAACAACATCATCTTATAAAGTGAGTATTTTCTCATTTTTTATAATCTAGAAACACGAGCTTGGAGACCTAACTACTTGGAAGTACATGGAACACATTTTAAGCCTTATGAATCAGTTAGGTCTAAATTCTTGCCATGTGCAGGTGGCCCAAAGCAAGAACAATTTGCTCATAATGAGTGGTACTAATATTAGCCTAGCTATTATATTTCTATTAGTTACAAATATCATTACTTTTGAAGGGAAAATTTGGAGAGTTAGCATACATTGGGTTTTTTCTTGAGTAAAACCGCAAAACGGATGTTGAAACTACACCGCATTGTCTGTTTTGCTTTTCCGTCCGTGCTTAGTCTTAAATACAAAAAGTAGGGGATGTTTTACAGGGGGTATAGAAATCATTAATTTTTTTTTTATTTATAAGTAAAATTCGCAGCCAATTGTTTTAGTTAATAGAAAGATTTATGAACATATTCATAAGAAAATTGAACATGTTATTAATATGCACGAGAGTTTAAAGCAAGAGTTTGAGCATGTAGAGTAGCTCAAAATCTGAGCTCAAGCTTAAGCTTGAGAATCATATGTATCATAGGCTAATGTCACATGTTGATTCCTAACTGTAATTTTGAGCAATAAATATTAGGCCTGCAGAAATATTGTATAAGACTCCATAAGTTACGATAAATGGGGCCACAAATCGAGTCTATCACCTCAGCAGTTTGAACAGTAATCAAGTAGAAAATATTCCAACGCATGGTTTCGCGAAATCAACGAGTGCACACTTTTTAACCGTTGGATCATTCTTGAAATTTGTGAAAAGTATGGTAATATATTATTCTTGAGTTTCTCTAGTGGGATTGATAAGAAAATTTCTGGAAATATGTCTGACATGAAAAACAGAATCGGTTGGACTGCTGGAATGAGACAAGAGAGTTCAAAGTGCGGTCTCGCAAAAACGGCGACTATGACTTTGTTCTAGATTAGAATCTCTACGATACCTAGTTCTTCAACCCCACTGAAAGAATTGAGCATTAAAGCTTTAGAGATATAGAGACTCGATCAAGATTTATCAATTCTCACCGAACTCAATCCTTGGTCATGATTCGCACCAACTCTGGTGGTCAGATCTTTCAACATGCCCAGCTGACATTGTGATCTTCTCACAGTTATCGCATTTATTGAAATTTTCTCATTGTGATATCATCGCCTACCCCTCGAACAAATTTGTTATCTTGAGTACCCAACAAGGTAAAAGCCTTATGAAGCTAAAGCAGCTTCAAATTCAAGTATGTTGAGTTCCAATGAATCCATATCTAAACATACAATACTTTTAGACACAATAATCTCTAGCTCAATGCACCTCTTAAGTCATATCGCAAGAGAAAACCTCACATAACATACAATTGAGCGTATTCTAACAATGAAATCATGTACACATTTCAAGCCCTCTCTCACAATCAAACTCAATATATGAGTACAAAATCTTATACGGAGTAACTCATCTATAAATACCAATGAGTTCCAAGAGTTAAGTCTCTTTTTCAAGCATTGAACTCCCAAGTAATTTGAGCTGGCATTATCCGTGGTGAATAAAAGAAATGCTTTTCATCCCCTAACCAATCAAGCATTTCTCAACCGCTTTTCCTATAATCTCAAATGAATGATCTAGGATTTTTTCTTTTGGAACTTCCAATTAGCGTCTACAAAATGAGCATCGAGGCATATGTAACTTAAATTTTGATGAGAGGTTCATGTGTTGGTTGTAAGAGAAACTCTTGGAGTTTTATTAGAGATATATTTCTTCAATTTGCTTCTTTCCTCCAAGTATAACTCATAACGTCATGCCTCAATGTGTTATGGGATGCGATTAAAAACTCTACCTAGATACTATTCATAAATAGTTGAAATCACTCATTTTCTATGAACTTGAAAGGTAATTCACCAAAACTAAACATGGCTGCTAAGTCTCTTTGACTAGCACCTTGGTTAAATTTTCATGAACCAAATGAACTATTGACCCTAACAGATTAACTCAAGGCACTTTTTTTTGTCTTTTCTCGACGTTTGCATATGGGTATTCCTTGGGGTGATCGGTTTCTAGTTCGGTCTAGCTCCAAAGCGGAACTAGGAACTGGACTAGGGTAGGACTAGGAATTGAATCGGACTGTCCACTTTTTTCTTTTCACTAAAGAGTGGCCGTGCTTCAAACTGATCAATTCGGTTTATTCTCGGGCGATTCCAAAAAAACAAATCACATATGTTTCCACATGCTAAAAAGTTAAACTATACTCGTGTTTAAGTTTATATATATGTGTTTTTTTTTAAGAAATAAAATATTCTATTTGACAATTTATTATTATTTTTAAGAAATTAAAAAAAATATTTAAAAAAAAAAAAGTATGTCCAGTCCGGTCCGGTTCTCCCTCGGAGCTAGGAACTGGACCGAAAATTATTGGCTCATTTTTATGGAGCCGGGAATTGAACCGATACCTCTAAGAATTGGACCAAATTGGTCAGTCCGATTTGATCTCGATTTGGATGGTTCGATATGCTTACCCCTAGTATTCTTTGCATCTAACTAAATGATGATGTGTTGAATTGGTCTCTTGACCACTTGAACAACTAACAACTAATAAGGGCCCCACAATTCAACCTTTCTTGACCATGAATCATTTTAAAGTGTCCCCCTACTCCAGGTCTCTCCTTCTATTTGAGACATTAGAATCACTCATTTAGCCATCTTTCTATCTATGATACTTGGAACTTGTAAATTATTATTTCAATCGAATATACAGTCCTCAGCATGCTCTTGGCAAATACAAGAAAAGCTGGCAAGCACTAGCTGAAAAACAAGAAATTATACATAAAATACTAATCAAATTCATTCACACGACTAGGTTGAGATATGGAGCAAAAGTTCCGCTTTTGGTCTTCATGAGTGACACAACGGATCACTTCAGAAGTATACATAAGAAATGCACAATGAACATCTGAAACAGTAGACCTCTAAATGAAAGACTAAAATTGATGAAGACCAGATTACTCTGCTTCTCAAAAATCAAAGCAGACATAAAATAAAAAAAAAAATAGCAAAGCTAAAATCATGAGATATTAAAAATCAATCTCACATGCTTACATAAGGGCAGTGAAAGGAGATCAAACCATACAAGAAACATTGAACTAATCATAGAGAATGCCTTCCTAGGCTTCTAGTAGTAACCTTATTTATTTTGGTTTGGATTCAGGGTTGGGACGCAATCCAATCCAACCAACCCAACCTAAATCGAAATCTTTATGATACCCAAAATTTTAAGTGGTTAGTCACGTGTAACTTGTATTGAATCACATAAGAAAAAATGTTCATTGTTATATGTAGTGTAGAATCCTACTACAAACCTTTTGAAATAATATAAGTTTTAATTTAGATTTCAAAGTTATTAGTCTTTTAGAGCGCGACCCGATATCCAAGTACTCATTTCATATGAAGTACCTATGGACGTAAGAGGAAGAAAAAGTGAGTTGACATCACCGCTAAAAATGGACGGTAAACACATGAATTTTCAACTTTTCTTTGCCTGTCGCATCATCCAATTAATTCGGATTTTCCTAGTTACTTGTCCTTCATATTTCCGATTGTTATGAGGTCAGTATAATCGCATTGGTGGATGCCTAGATAGGAGAATATGTTTTTCTTCATTTTCTCATCTGCATGTTCTAACAGGAATGACCTCACTAATTTGATAGGTAACTTACAATGTCTATGGATATATTTATATGCACACCACCTTTTCAATTTCATTTCCTAGCTATTTGGTCCATGACCAGGGTTTAAGTCATTATGTTGAATATATAATATATCTATGTGCAGGAAAAGCTAGAAAGCATGCGATCCAACATGAGAATAACCCTCTGTGGATGATTACAAAGCACATAAATTAGTAATGTAAAACATAGTAACTGGATGGTACACAGATAGAAAATTGTAAACTTGATCTGAGATCGAGAGTCCTAGGTGGTTCCAACTGTCTTAACCACCGAAATCTTTCATTGATTGAGCATAGGACTCACATTTATTTTTCTTACGTAGTTATAGCGTGAGGAAATCACAATGGATAGGCTTCAATGATGGATAATAAGGAAGGGGTTTTGATAATGTTGTAGCGAGGAAACCCTCCCTCCTCCAAAATCTTCTTCCATTCGAGTTCGCCCCTCTCCTTACCGCCCGAGCAATGAGCCATCATGACCAGATCCAACACTAGTCCAATCTCATCAAACATGCCATCGCCCTCTGGTTTCAGCACCACATCTGCTATGATCACCTTGCCATTATTTTCTGGGATTGCTTTTCTGCAATTCTTTAAAATCTTGACGCAGTCTTCGTCCCCCCAATCATGCATTATCCCCTGTAAAACAAAAGACGAAGAATTACCGGAGTCGTGAACCATGGTTTCTTTTTACAGTACTTCATCAGTGTGTTCATTGTGTAATCTCTATGCTTATGAGGAGTTGACATAATTGGCTAATATGTAACCCACTGAAATCGTCATCAATGTCCTGAGGCCTGAGATGTCTCTGCGCCGCCAATATGACTACCCCTCTCTCGCCTAAGATGCACACTCTCCTTCTCTCTTTAACTACGAGATGGTGACCTCATTATGACCTCGGCGATCTCAGACCTGAGGTCTCGTTAAGGCACGGGCGATATGCCTGTAAAATTTAGACGTTAGATCAATGGTGGCCTGAGGTCGTGACGAGGAAGACCGTTAGGCACAGAGAGAGAGAGAGAGAAGATGTTGATGGTGGTGGTTGAAGATGAGGGTTATTGGCGACGTGACGGACCGATGGAGGGCGATCCGTTCATGCTATGCAAAGAAGAGTGGGAGAAAGCGAGAAGATAGGGGAGAGGAGATGTGGGCCGATTTGTAGTGCCTATGGTAAGTTTTTTTAATTTTTGAGGCTTTTTTTTATGCTAAGTTTGAGGCCAAGTTTCCTCCATTCCTATTTGAATATGTTTTCTCCGACTAGTCTTTTGATAATCGGACTACAGAAAGGGTGATTGGTAGGTCCGGTTCGAGGATGGACAGCATCCTGGAACTGGACCAATCAGTCCAAGATTGTCCTGAGAGTCAACATTGTTATTTTTTTTTAAAATATTTTATTTTCTTTATCAAAAGTACCTAAATATATCGAAAGTTACTTTATTGTAAGATGAAATTACTAATCAAATGTAGTTATTAATAAAAGAAGAAATTACTCTCATAAATAATTTGTACTTTTTGCCATTCCCAAATAGAAAAATAGGAAAAAAAATACTATGGAATAGTTTGATCTAGTTCCTAAAGGAACCAGGGCGTCAAATTGGTTACTCCCAGTTTCAAATTAAATGGAATGAATTTGGTGAAAACCAACCAGTTTGATATAATTCCTAGAGCACACCCCTAAAAAAGGGAAATCCCCACACCAATATTTGGATAAGGGATAGAAATTAGAAAAAAAAAAAAAAAAGAAATCGGATCACACCCCTAAAAAAGGACGACATCAATATTTGGATAAAATGATAGAAATTAAAAAAAAAATTATCCGTGTCATAGGAAAAAGGCGAAATTCACGAATTAATTAATATGTATAAAGTATCTGGCAATACAAGTCACCTTCATGAAAACTGCATCGGCATGCGGTATAGTCTCAAACATGCTTCCTCCAACATGAGTGACTCCATCGTGCGCCGGCGCCGTCGCAACGACATGAGGCAGATCAAAATTAATCCCCTGAATGTGTGGATATGACTTGACGATCTCCGCCATGGTCTTGCCGAACCCCCCTCCGACATCGACCAAAGATCCAATGTTCTCAA
The DNA here is from genome assembly GCA_014182735.1 of Corymbia maculata. Lineage (NCBI taxonomy): Eukaryota > Viridiplantae > Streptophyta > Magnoliopsida > Myrtales > Myrtaceae > Corymbia > Corymbia maculata. The sequence goes on from CM024692.1 coordinate 7,156,524, forward strand.
AGCCATCCTTATACACTTCCACGATGCCCCTCATCACGACCCCGCTCACACACACCATCCCATCGTTGAACAAGCGGTTGAACTCGGGATTCTCCGACGCGAAGTCCCAAATCTTGCGGCCGTGAGCCATCTCGAATGGGATGCCGCCGGTCCTGACACAGCCGCCCAGGCAATGCCATGGGGACATCAGCCATGGGTGGTTTTCCATCAGCACCAACGGTGCGAGGCTGAGCTCGGACCCGGGCCCCTGGAGGAGCCATCTCGACGATGGGGTGAGGCTGTAGAGTGTCTCGTGACTCTCATGGCCGCCATCGGGTTGGCAAGGGTTAGCGGAGAAGACGTTCTTGCGGACGAGGAGTCTCATGATGCGCGCCAGGTAGGCGGTTCCAGGGGAATGGGGAGGGAATGCGGGAGGCTATTTGGGCTAGGGTGACGGGCCCGCCGCCGTAAGAATGGATGATGTCGGGTACTGGAGCTCGACCGCGCATTTCAGCGCCATCGAGTCAGCGAATGCATACATGAGCTTCCATATGTGTGCTTGGCCTCTTAGGGTTGCTTCAGTTTCACCAAGCGATTCCATTCTCTCTCTCTCTCTCTCTCTCTCTCACTCAGAGCTTGCTTTGATTCGCAGTATGGTACCAGGAATGAAGGAAAGAGACCAGAGGCGTCGTAATATATAGACAGAAGAGGGAAGATAGAGAATTCTAGAAGTACCTGCTCTCTTTTCGTGCGCGATTTTTCTTTTATCTTGACCCTCTAAAATATTTAATTTCGTACTAACTCGATATCTTTCCAGTTTTCAAACTCCACTAAACATTGGACACCGAAATCAGAGCTTGGAAATTCTCCGGTTTTGTATTAGCCAACGACGACTTTATGTACACTTCTCACGGAGAAGAGACCTTGTTTCCCAAGCAAATCTACCTTGACTCGTTGACCACTCTAGAACATTCGCTTACCAGGTTGAGGCCATTCACTTCCTGTGAAGTTTAGATGAAAATCAAATTTTGAAATTGATACTACTTGAATCAAATTGCTTGCGAGAGCTCGTTAGCCCTAATTTAAGCAGCTTAATTGATTTAAGTGGCGCAAGTATTAAAATCAAGTTAAGCTCAATGTATTCAATACTTGATTAATGCGACCCATTAGACAATTAAGTAGTTAAAGCTATTTTTATGATAAGCTAGCAGCCAAGCCCACATCAAGCACAAAAATATCAGGTGGTAAAGTTACAAGGTATTAGCTTAGTATGTTTCCATGGATTATAGATTATGTGTTACTTTACGAGGGAAAAATTGGAGAAAGAGATGTCAAATAACTCATTGAACTTGCTAGGTATAATAATATCATCTTATGAAGTGACTATTTCTCTTCTTCTTCTTCTTCTTCTTCTTCTTCTTCTTCTTTTTATAATTAAATATCAAATCTAAAACATCTTTGCCTCATGAACCAGTTGTTTTGATTGCAGGTGCTATAAAAGTTTGATTAATTAGTAGGACTAAATCAGAAGCTAAATTTCTATTAGTTTCAAATATCATTACTTTTGAAGAATGCCAAAATTTATGATCGAGTAAAACAGCGAAATGGAGGTTGCAACTACACCAGATTATGTGTTTTGCTTTTTCGTTTGTGCTTAGTCTTATATACAAAAAGTAAAGGGGGAGTTTTACAGGAGTATATAGATTTCATTGAAAAAATTTAATTTATAAGTAAAATTAGCAGCCAATTGTTTTAATTAATAGAAAGATATATGAACATATTCGTAAGAAAATTGAAAGTGATATTAATATGCACTATTTTAAAAGCTGATACAAGTTTGACATGTAGAGTCCTTTTGTAAGCTTGAGAATCAAATATTATCATAGGCTTAATGTCACATCTTGATTCCTAAGCGCAATTTTGAACAATAAATTTCGTCAAAGTAACTTAGCTTGATTGTACCCTCATATTCTAAAAATAAAAGTGAATAAATGTTTTCAGTAATGACTATGACCTCATCCATTTGATTTAATCCAATTCATTGTACCACTATTTTGCAATATTTTGGGTTTTATTGTGCCTTCTAAAATATTGTTTGATCATGTAAAAATTCTAGGTGAGACAAAGGTTTCATTTGTATCATTTAATGTCGTAAGAGGAAAGTGAATATGATTTTGTTTCGACCAGTTGAGAAGAAAAAAAGAAAAAAAAAGAAAAAAAAAAAAAAAACTCAGCTTGATTGTATCATTTGTTTTTGTTTGACCCCAAACTTACATATTCTAAAACAAAAGTGTTTAAATATTTGCCCAGAGATGAATACGTCGTCATCCATCTAGCACCATCATGCATTCAAAGCAACATCATCATCAGTTTGGAAAAATGGATCATGACATTCGATACTCAATCATTGGTATGGATGAACGGAGATGTTACGCTATCTAAAAACGCCAAGAAATTTCTCGGTCCTTTTTTGCAATGATGAATCTGTGAATAAAATACATGCTAGCTCCATTAGTACGCTGTCAAAAGCACGTAGTAATGGATCTTTTTTCCTATGCTTGCGCATCACGTCCTTTGGAATGGAGGACACAAAGCTGATGTAATCGTGTATGTCGTGACTTGTGAGGTTGAGAAAATTGAGGTGACTCGCGACCGGCGCCAAGTTCACCAAAAGATAAGAGTCGATGAAGGAAGAAAGAAAGAAAGAAATGGTGGGGATTTCCCCTCGCGGACGTAATTGGATGGATAATCTATAAAAGAGTTTGATGTCGACAGCAACCGGACATGACCTCCTTTTCATCGTTTGCAAGAGAACTTTGTCTGAATTCCGGAGCTTTATATTCACTAATGATGTCATGCGTGACATGAATTCACTGAATTTATGAACAAATTAAGTATTTTGGTTGCATTAGCATTAAGTGGTTCTACAGTTCCGATGGGCATAAAATACAAGGGATAAAAATCGGCGGCTTAAATTATGGTCGTGTAAAGATTACTACTAACTACAAATGCACTGAACAAGTACAAGTTCGTTATGCAGAAGCTATTAATCATGTGGAAATGTTAATGAATATCAAGATATCAAGTAATTAGTTATAGTGCTTTTATTATGTTCTGGATGTTATATTAAGTTTCAAATTCAAAAAGTGATTACGTACCAATCCTACTGGGAAAATTAACTTCTCAACATATAGGGAATTACCAAAAAAAAAAAAAACATATAGTGAATTAGTAAATTTATCCATGGGGTTAATAACTTCTTTTTTATTTTTTACTGAATAGTAAGTGTAAAAATATAATATATACTAACGAAATATTTTCATTAGTTTTTTTTCTCTTCTTGGGAATAACTGGAACTTTCTTTTTCTTGTGACTTGTGAAATTCCAGGATACAACGCAAAATTTCAATTTACTAGAAACTAACAATTTGTACGCTTGATTAGTAAAGTATCACATAGATTATAAGGCTTCATTTGGTAACGCTTCTATTTCCCTATTTCTCTTTTCTTTTGTTTATTGGAATAGAAAAAGAACATAAATCCGTTTGGTAATGCCAACTGATTTTTTTTATTCCCGGAATAAAAAGTTGTTCACGAAAATAGATTTAGAGTAGAAATGAGAAGTAGAAAAAAATAACTTCTTATTTTTAAGAACAATTTCTAGAAATTATTTTTGGGGTTATTACTCATGACTGATTGCTGCTCACCAACTATCATCCGTCGACCTTCGACTGTCGGCTACCAACCGCCAACCTCCGACTATTGATCTCTAGTCGCCGATCACTAATCGCCACTGACCAATGGCTATCGGCCGTCATCGACCTTCGACCACTAGAGACCATTGACTATCCACCAACTTGCAGCCGGTGACAGCGGCTTGGCGTTTGGCAATCGACGGCCTAGTGACCAGCGTCCGATGACTTGTGGCCAGCGACTAGCGCCTCGCCGACTAGCGTCTTGCGGCCCTTTGTCTAGTGGCGGGTGACCGGCATCTAGCGGCGGGCGATTGGCAAGCAACGATTGGCGCGAGTGGCGGGTGATCGGCAAGCGACAATCGGCATGGGTGGTGGGCGGCGATCGATGATTGGAGCCTAGCGATCGATTGCCGGTTGGTCGCCAATCACCGGTCTCCAATCGTTGATCACCGGTCGTTGCCTGCCCCTCACCACCGCCATTGAGGAAAAAAGAAATAGGAATTATTTGTTAGTACCAAACATATTTCTATTTTTTTTCTATTATGAGAGTAATAAATTTTTGTACTTACCAAACGTTTTGTTTTACTCATAAATTGTTTCAGGGAGTACAAATAGAAAAGAACTATTTCTCAAAAGAAATTATTTTCAAAGATAAAAATATTACCAAATGCACCCTAAATTTCCATGTAAAATTATACCGAGTGACTTTTCCAACATGCTTACCAAATTTTCACAAAAATGTTAGTGCTTTTTGGTCAATAACTAATCATTTTTATGTGCTTGTAATGTTCATCAAAATAATTTTCGACATCTTATTAGTATATCGTAACTTTTCACGAAACTCAATTAGAATATTGCTCGTTGACTGGCAAAACCAATAACCTTTTTTTTTTTGGCATATTATGATTTGTTGATGCATATTCTCTCATTAAAATTGAAGGGTCGCAAATGACCATGGATGGATGTTTCATTTTTTGGCTTACTGAAGTATAGAAAGGAGTGTTGCATGGAGATACCCTAATTTAGTTTTAGATATAAGAAGTTGAACACTCTTGATCTACTTTTACATCTAAGAGCCATCCTCTCTTGAGCTAAATCTAGGAGTTTAATAAAAAAAATTTCGGAGATTCAATAGCCCAGTGTGTATAAGTCTTCTACCTTTAGCTTCAATAGTAATTGGAAGAGCATCTTGTTGAATTTGTTATCTTAAATGTGAAATCTATGTTTGTCCAACTTGTTTTGATTGTCTTTGTATGGTTATGGTGCAGAGGAAAGTTGAACTTAGACGCGCATGGCCCATTGGCCACACCAAAGGAATTTTCAGCGTGTGATCATGACTAATGAAAACACGAGATACAATAATTGACTACCAGTTATTTTACTTGATATATCTATTTTTTGTAAAATGAATGTGTGCTTAACCTTTGGTGCTCTGTTGATACTCATTACTTTCTGGATTTGACTTTGTTTTGCAGTATTTTGGGCTTTGTTGTGCTTCGATATTCTTTGCTATGAACTTTATGTAATTCTCATGTATGATTTTCTTGCGATAAAAAAAGAAAAGAAAAAAGACTTCATTTGGACTATATCCTTTGTTTTTTTTTTACCCCTAATTCACATATTCTAAAACAAAAGTGTTTTAAATATTTCCCGAGACGAATATGTCCCATCCATCTAATCTGATTATGCATTCAAAGCAAAATCATCAGTTTGGGAAAATGAATCGTGACATTCAATATTCAGCGTTTGGCTTGGATGAACAAAGACATTATGCTATCTGAAAACGCCCACAAATTTCTCGGTCCTTTGACGACCTTGTGAATTGGTACAGTATCAAAAAAATATAGTTGAAGTAATTGCGCATGTTGTGATTTGTGAGGTTGAGAAAATTGAGGTAACTCGTGATCGACGCCAAGTCTACCAAAAGATAAAATTCAATGAAGGAAGGAAGGAAGGAAGGAAGGAAGGGGATTTCCCCTTGCTAACGTAAATGGATAGATTAATCTGAAGATTTGGACATCCATAGCAACCGGACATGATCTCCTTTTTCATTGGTTGCAAGAGTGCTTTGTCCTATATATTCACTAATGACGTCATAAGTGGCATGATGGCACTGAATTTATGAACAAATTAAGTATTTTTGTTGCATTAGAATTAGGTGGTTCTACAGTTCTCATGGGCATAAAATACAAGGTGGCTTAAACTATAGTCGTGTAAAGATTACTATTAACTACAAATGCACTGAACAACTTCGTCATGCAAAAGCTATTAATCATGTATAAATTTTAACAAATGTCAAGATATCAAGTAATTGGTTATACTGATTTTAATATTATCTCAATGTTTATTAACTTTTGTATTTGAAAAGTAAATACATAGTGATCCTACAAGGAAAAAGAACTTTTGAACATTTCAAAATTTAACCACTGGGATTTGCCCCGATAGCCACCATTCTCATTTGAGAAAGTAGAGATGAGGGGTTTGAATCTAAGGAGGATTGGGGTGAAGACAATTTAATTTCAAGAGTAGGTTTTGACTTTTATGCCCCGTAAAAAGACAGGGCAAAAAGTATGAATGTTAGTGTACGAGTAAAGTAGTACTGACAAAAAAAAATTCAGAATTTACTAAATTTATCCACATGATTAATAACTTCCTCTTTTAGTGTAAAAATATCGAGTAGCTGACCTATATATTCTTTTCAAATAGTTTCATTAGTTTCTCCTCTTTTTGGAAATAACTAGAATTTTCTTTTTCATGTGACTTGTAAAATTCCATGAAAAAATGTAAAATTTCAATTTACTGGAAATAAACAATTTGTGCACTCAATTAGTAAAGTATCCCATACAATTATAAATTCCCATGTTAGTTATACAGAGTAACTTTTCCAATGTGCTTCTTAAATTTTCATAAGAACGTAAGTGCTTTTTGATTGGTAGCTAATAATTTTTATGTGCTTATAATATCCAGCAAAGTAATTTTTGACATTTTATCTGTATATAGTAACTTTTCACAAAACCCACTTAGAAAATCGCTCCTAGACTAGCAAAACCAGAAATTGATTTTATTTTTTTTGCCTATTATGATTTGTCGATTCATATTCTTTCATCAAAATCAAATGGTCCCCAATGATCATGGATGGATTTTCATTTTTTGGCTAGTGTTGCGTGCAAATACCCTAATTTAAGTACATAGAAAATCGCATTATTAACTACTAGGGTTTGTCCCATGGGCTATGGGCCACCCTTTTCACATGAGAAGGGGGAGGTGAGGGGTTTGATTAGGGTGTTGACAATTTAGTTTCAAGAGTGGATTGACTTTCATACCTTATAAAGAGGTAGGGCTAAAATTTGAGCATTAGAGTAAGAGCAGAGTAGGAATGACAAAAAAAAAACACATTATTTAATATAATAATCTCAATAAAATTTCTCAACGTCCCCAAAGGCCAAAGATTACATTAGAGACCTTTTTGTGTGAGATTTTGGTTTCTTTGAGCTCTTGATTTTTGTTCTTTTCATTATGAAATTCAATTGATGCGATGAGGCTATTGACAGATCGACCAAAATGGAAGACACCCACCAATTACAATCCAAAACTGTGATGGTCTTAACAAGATTTTCCTTTATTATTACTTTTTGGAGGCCTAAAAAGGAAGATATTCTGGAAAAAGAAGTGCGCAAAGAAAATGTTATTTTCACAGGATCATTATGTTACAATGTCTTAGGAACAAGAAGGGCTGGTGATGTTGGTCGATCGAAAGATCATGGGATGGGATAAGACTTCTTGTTGCAGCGGTCTTCTTTGCCAGTAGAACTTTGGTTTCGCCGCCTACTCGACCATGGCCTTAGGCCGTGTTGAGTGTCGGTGGCCATGATCCGAAACACCCATGTTGTAGCTTTATAAGATGAAGGCCGAGAGATAATTATAAAAGCTCTATCGAATGAAATAACCCCATTTCATTTTCTTCTCCAGTAACTCAAATTACATATGAGTATGTAGAGGGGGAGTAACCAACTCCTGAAATAAGTCATAGTAAATTTATACACATTTTTTTTGTAGAAGCATAGTTATGTTAGCTCTGCAGAAGAACTTGCATAAGACCCCACATGTTATGACAAATGGTGCCACAGATCAAGCCTACCACCTTAGCAGTTTAAACAGTTTATAATTAATCTTTTCCTGAAAAACTTAGTAAAGAAGTATTTGACAAAGAAAGAGTCTCCCACTCGAGCTCGGTCAGCCGATGCGTCTCGTACTTTTTTAGCATATGGGTCGCGCGACTTGAACTTCTATATTTGATCCTAATTTTCAAAGTCAAAGAGCCATTTGCTTACTAGAATATGAACAATATAATACCTTATAAAAGCATGTGAAGAAGTTATCGTGGCCCTTTCTATTGAGATATATATATGCACCCACACGTGATCCATACAAAATCACAAAAGAAAATGAGTTCATTATTATATAGATGGTGCGGTTTCCTATTGTAATATTTTTGAAATAATAGAAAAGGAAATTTTAATTTTCAAGGTTATTATGGTTTTTTAGAACGTGACACCATAATTGGCATTACTGCTAAAGTAGGATGGCAAACACACAAATTTTCATAGTTCCTTGTCCCTTTATACTTTGTCTTTGCAATTGTTAGGAGGTTAGTTAATCGCATTGGCAGATGCCTAGATAGTAGAATATGTATTTCCTCATTTTTCTCATTTGCATACTCTAACACGAATGGTGACACTAATATGATATGTAACTTATTGTATCCATGGATATTTTCATACACAAACCACCTTTTCAATTTCATTTCCTAGCTATTTCGTCCATGCCTAGGGTTTAAGTCATCGTGTCGAACATATGATATATTTATATACAAGAAAAGCATGAAAGCATGCGATCCAACATGAGAATAACCCTTTATGAATGATTACAAACCACATAAATAAGTAACCTAAAACAAAGTGACTAGATTATATATTGACAAGAGATGATAAGCTATCTCCGATCAAGATAAACCATCTCCGATCAAGAGTCCAAAGTGAATTCAATTATTTTGATGACCTAAATCTTTCATAGATCTAGCATATGACTCACACTTATTTGACTTACATAATTTTAGTGCGATCAAATCAAAGTGGAAAGGCTTCAATGATGGATAACAAAGAAGGGGTTTTGATGATGTTGTAGTGAGGAAACCCTCCCTCCTCCAAAATTTTCTTCCATTCCCGTTCGTCCCTCTCCTTACCGCCCGAACAATGCACCATCATGACCAAATCGTACACTAGTCCGATCTCATCGAACATGCCATCGCCCTCTGGTTTCAGCAAAATAACTTCTATGATCACCTTGCCATTCTTTTCTGGAATTGCTTTTCTGCAATTCCTCAAAATCTTGACGCAGTCCTCGTCCTCCCAATTATGCATTATCCCCTGCAAAACAAAAGACAGGATTACTGACATCGTGAATAATGGTTTCTTTTTACAGTACTTCATCAGTGTGTTCATTGTGTAATCTCTATGCTTATGAAGGGTTGAAATAATGGGCTAAAATGTAAACCCAACGTTTCCAGAAAAGAAAAAAATCTTTCTTCTCTCTCTCTCTCGCCTGCTCTATGCAGAAGGTCTGAGATGTCTCCTCGCCGTCCATATGACTACCCTTCTCTCGCCCAAGATGCACACTCTCTCTCACTCTCCCTCTCTCTTAACTCCGAGGTGGTGACCTCATTATGACCTTGGCGATCTCAGACCTGACGTCTCGTTGAGGCACGGGCGATAGGCTTGTAAAACTGAGACTTTAGATCATTGGTGGCCCGAGGTCGTGACGAAGGAGATTGTGAGGCGCGGGGAGAGAGAGGATGTTGATGGAGGTGGTGGAAGAGGAGGGTTATTGGTGACGTGACAGATGATGGCAGGCGATTCGCTGATGCTGTGCAAAGAAGAGTGGGAGAGACCAAGAAGAGATGAGGACCAACTTGTAGTGCTTAAGGTAAGGTTTTCTACTTTTTGAGGATGCTTTTTTGTTAAGCTTAAGGCTGTGTTTTCCTCCATGCCTATTGAGTATGTTTTCTCCGATTAGTATTTCGATAGTTGGATTAAAGAAATTAAGGGGATGGGTGAGGGCAATTTAGTTTTAGGAGTGGATTTTGACTTTCACGTTCTGCAGTGAGACAGGAGGTAGAGCAAAAGTTTGAACATTAAAGTAGGAGTAAAGTAAGACCGACTAAATAAAAAAAAATTTCAACGTGCTTAGTAAATTTTCATTAGAACATAAGTGTTTTTTGATTGGTAACTAATTACTTTTATATGGTTATAATATTCATCGAAGTAATTTTTTACATCTCATTAGTATATTGTAACTTTTCACGAAGCCCACTTAAAAAATCACCTGTTGACTGGGAAAACCAGTAATTGATTATTTACTTTATTTACTTTTTTGGCCTATTGTGATTTGTCGATGCATATTCTCTCGTTAAAATCGAAGGGTCCCTAATGACCATGGATGGATTTTTATTTTTTGGCTAACTGGAGTACAGAAAGGAGTTTGGCATGGAGATGCCCTAATTTAAGTACCTAGTTAAACCGCATAAATTTAATATAATAATCTCAATTAAAATTTCTAAACATCCCCAAGATTACTTCGAGACCTTTCGTGTGAGATTCTGTTTTCTTTGAGCTCTTGATTTTTGCTCTTTTCATTATGAAATTTTATTGATGCGATGAGGCTCATGATCGACCAAAGAGGAAGACACCCACCAATTACAATCCAAAACCGTGATGGTCTAACAAGATTTTCCTCTTTTGGAGGGCTAAAAAGGAAAATTTTCTGGGAAAAAAGTGCCCGAAGAAAATGTCATTGTCACAGGATCATTATATTACAGGGGCTTAGGAACAAGAAGGGTTGGTGACGTTGGTCGATCGAAAGATCATGGGACGGGGTAAGACTTGTTGTTGCACATGCACTTGTAAGCCATCGGGCACGTCTCCGCCTCCTGAACCGATGCGCACACGAAGCTGATCATGACCAGCCTACATGGCGAGCACGAGCCACAGGCGTGCGAACAGTCCGGCAAGCTCGACCCAGCGATTTGGACCGTGTCCGGCCTCCCCCCTGGCCTCGTCGGTGGTCTTTCCCAGTAGGCGTTCGGTTTCGCCGCCTGTTCGACCTTCGCCTTGGGCCGTGTTGAGTGTCGGTGGCCATGATCTGAAACACCCATGTCATAGCTTTGTAAGATAGAGACCGAGAGATAATTATCAAAGTTCTATCGAATGAAATAACCCCACATCATTCTCTTCTCCAGCAACTGAAGCACATATTACTATATAGAAGCGTAGTAACTTAACTCCTGATATAAGTGATGGTAAGATTTGTACACATTTTTGCAGAAGCATAGCAATATTAGCTCTGCCAAAAACTTGCATAAGACTCCACATATTATGAAAAATGGTGCCATAAATCAAGCTCCCACCTTAGCAGTTTAAACAGTCTATAACTAATCTTTTCCTGAAAAACTTAGGAAAGAAGTGTTTAACAAGAGAGAGTCTCGTACTCGAGCTCGGTCGGCCGATGCGCCTTGCCGAGACGGTGGAATAAGGAACGAGAAGGGGAAGGATGAGGAGCGAAGCAACAAGAAGCGCCGAACCCCTCATTGCTTTTGAAGCGTGTAGTCTTCTGGCTCTTCTTTTCGCTCGATCGCTTTTCTTGAATCTCTCTCCCTTGACAGTAATATCAAGCCCGGAAAGATGGTGAGCGTTCGTCAGTCACTCGGGCCATGTTTAAATATTCACGAGCACGAAAGCAGATCGGGTATTGAAGCAGATCACAGGCGAGAGTGCGTACGCAGAACCCCAAGAGGGAGGAGGTCACATGAAAGACGATGCACCGCGCAGAGATAGCTCACATGCAACAGCACCGGAAGCTTATTGTGCGCGTTCTGATGGAAGAAGACTTCATGGGTTTGATGATGGCCGAAGAACTGCCGAAGTTAAGAAAGCTCGGGACAATGCCCATGGTCATGGGTGGTCAATTATGTGACTACCATTAATGTCGGCCAACGACCGCCATTGATGAACTCGAGCTTTTCCATTAACTCTTATTCTTCTGGACCACTCCCCACTCAAGGACAGCTCGAAATCGTCGATCGTGTTGGCGTCACTAGCTCTGCCTTGGCTTGGCTTGGAGCTTGTCAAAGCCCGATGCACGGACGATTCAACGCTTGCACGTCGGTCAGCCTGAAAGTTCAGGGCATTGAAACCGGAGCCATTACTGCTTTGATGTGACTGGACGGGTGCTCCCATCCGATTGGGACGATGCTTGGCCTAAGTGCGATTCGGTGTTGGTTGAGACAGGGCCGCATCGTTCGATAGGGAAATCTCGACCTGAGTACGGACCAAACGGGCCAAACGAGCTTGAGGCTTTTTTTTGGGGGCGGGGGCAGATTGGAAAAGGTCAATTCAGATACAAAGCTTGACAAAGTTACGAAAATGGTGTAAACTTTTCAGGTTAATACCGTAAAACATTCTAAATCGGACTTGTCAGTTTAATACCACAAAAAATTCTAAACAGGTGCACTTATACTATATTTACCTCAAATTTATCTTAACATCATGCAAAGTCCTAAGCTAATACACGTGCCATCTTTATTATGAATTAATCTCTGTGTTATAAAAAATCTCTAATTTGTACACACATGTCATGTCTACTCCCAACTAATATCCATGTCACAAAAAATTATGCATTTTAGTTGATTTTCCAAACTTAAGGGGTTCTTAGGGAAAAATTGGTAGATTTTCTAACTTAAGATTACTGTTTGGTGACAGAAAATTATTTTTTCTAAATGTAGCGCATGTACTAATTTGAGATTATTGTGACACATAAGTTAGTTTGCGGTAAATGTGGTGTGGGTGTTCCGGTTTAAGATATTTTGTTAAACGAAAATTAGTTTGAGGTAAATGTAATAAGGGAAATTGCCAAAAAAAGTTAGGAATCTATTTTACGTATACTAATTCAATTATAAATCTTTTAATTTGGCAAATTTTAAACTTTTTGACAATTTGCCCATTAGGTCCTTATGGCCAATTATGGCAAAAAACCACTAATATGGATATCTGGCATGTGGCATGATCAGTGCAAGCATAAACAATTTTTGTAATTTTTTTTAAAAAATAATTTTCCTTTTTCTTTTTGTTCTTTATTTTGCGTCGATGAGGGTTATCAGCGACCATTGCAAATCATTGAGGCCTCACCTGGAACTAGCAAGGCCACAAAGTCCCTTGTCCATATCTAGTGAGGGCTTTCACACGCGTGACTGGCAAGGCTACCAACCATGGGTTATTAGATTCGTATGATGGCCACCTCACTCGAGGTCAATGCCAATTGCAAACGAGGTATTCTGAGTCGACAAGGCCCTTGCTATAGGCCTAGTGGTTAGCAAGGTTCGCCAATGACTTTTGCCAGCCTTCCGCTGCCCTTTAATTCTATTCGGTTGTCTTCCTTCTTTCCTCTATAGGTGTTTAGGAATGTCAATAGAACTGTGGATACCTCCGCTTTGGGAGATACCCCCATTTTGGTCTTCCTAGCAAGTGAGGAGGCGTCGGCCGATGGTCTGGACTTTCTTTCAATTGAAAATCAGATAGTCTTTTCAAGAAAGCCTTCGTGAACTCAATCAAAAGAGCAACTCAAGAGACAAGCTTCATGTTCTCCGAGTAAAAAAAAACAAAAAACAAAAGAAAATTTTAAAATTTTTAAAAACTACAAAATATTAATGCTAGTGCCTACCATGTCATATAGGGCGGTTGACATTCACGTTAGCATTTGAGCTAAAGTTCGTCGAAAAAACTCAATCGGTAAATTGTGAAAACGTTAAGAACTAAATTGACAAAATTAAAATGTTTATGATTGAATTAATATAAATATAAATAATATCATTTAAAAAAATCATATGTAATAAGATTTTTAAGATGGGTTGAATATAGAAATTTTTTAGAAATATGGATCAAATCAGAATAGATCGCTAGATTTTGTATTGAGTGAAAATGGATCAAAATGGGTTAATTTTGGTTGGAACATTTTTCGACCCAATCCGATTCATCCATTCGATAGATTATTAGCCCAAACAAATTTAGCTAATGATGGGTAGTTGTAGGCGACATTTTACTTTTTACCCAAAGATAGAAAAGTGAAGAATCGGTCCATTTGACAAACGTAAGACAAAACGTCATTCGACGCAGGAAGCATTATCTTGTGAAACCGTGTTTCACATTTCGAATGGCTCTATTAGTAATTAACTACGCTATTCACATTAGAGACCAACCAAGTCGTGACGACGACGCTTGGCCCGGCTTCTGCGTCTGCAACCCGCCATGAACGGAGCAGAACAGTGTGGGCGAATTGACCTACGCGTTTTAGTAGAGCTTCTCCATTCACCTTACGTTGACTCAGCCTCTTCTATGGTCAAACGTCAACCTTGTAGAGCTTTTCACGCGCAGAAAATCTAGTTTATGTGAAGATTGAACGACGAGGGATTATGCATCTGAACTTTATTGCTGATTAACATTGACGCGATTGGACCTTGACCCTTTTGCTTTTTGGTTGTTGAGCAATTCGACCTTTCGGGTAGCAGTTTTCTTAATTCGATGAGCGGTTTGACTGCTTGTAAAGTCAATCACTTTCCCAGAGACCGTACGCGCCCGCCAAGGAGGGAAAATTTTCATGTAGGCTCTTAGATTCAATTCCTGTCACTATATAAGAACAGGAATGGACTTGTCATGTTCACCAGATTATATCTTGGTGTTACGGTATAGTTTTCATCTCTTTTAGCCATGAACACTACGGTCAAAAACACCACCTTCCGGTTGAGCCCTGCTAATTTTCTCCAGTCGAGCCCAGCCATATCCCGTGGCTACAAGCTCCTGAACCGTGATTCCGAAGCGACCGGCAACGAGAGCGATGATCGGTGGAGTCGCATTACGCGTGACGAGAGGGCAAGGCACCGGCGAGTGTTCTTGAGAACGTACAAGCTGGCGTCCACGGACAGCTTTGGGAAGATGAGGAAGAGAAGGATGATCAGGTGTAAGAAGTTGAGGAAGATAGTGCTCAAGGCGAGGAGGCTCGTGGTCGCAATCATTTCGTTTGCCAGGGCGAGGTCTTGCGATTGCAGGTCGGCGATAAACGCGTCCTGTCCTCGGCCAATAACAAGATGTTTCTGAGATGATTCTTTGGTCGGGTGTTTCAAGAACTGATCTGGTTAATCAAATTACATAGCATGTGGCATAAGTTCATTCTTTTCCTTCAAGTCATTTGTATATATTTGACTGTGAAGGCTCTATGATTAATGGAAGATTTGATTCTATCTTTGTGCTGAGCTATAACCTTATCCCTTTAGACGTATCAGATTTGTAGGTTGGATGAATTGGTATGGAAAGCAGTCCACAAATGCTATATTGCACCGAACTACTGTATATCATTTAGATTTGCCCATCAAAAACATTTCATTACCCAATTTCAACAAAGATCACGAAGTTCATTTCACATATATTGAGCCTTCTAGAGAAGGAAGCAGCCCGAGTTTTTCGACCAGAAGAAAACGTCATGTTCTAGAGAGAGAAGAGGAGAGAGGAATAGAATAGAATGTCAGTTGACCCACAAAGATCGGCGGTTACCAAAAAGCTCAGGCCATCCTTTAGAGCATCTCTACGTCCACACACATGTAACAATGCCCTTGATCAGTGGACGATCCCTGAAACCATCGCAGTTTTCTCCATCCACCTCATGCCCTTGTTTTGGAATTGAGAAAGAAGAAGAAGAAAAAACTGAGAGAAAAAAAGAAAAAGGAAGAAGATCTCTCTTCTTCTCCTTCTCCTCCCAGAATTCCATGGACTATGCCCACAAAAGGGTCTATCCCGTGGACGCCAACTCCCCGACCGGCATGGATCCCCCACCACCGTACCCGCCGAAATACGTGATGCTCCAGGACAACCAGGGTAGCATCCGCCCACCCCCTTACCGCCGTAACGTCCCCCGGTACCACTCGAGCCACCACAAGTCGGGCGGCGGGAGTTGTTGCCTGAGGTGCATTTGCTGCTGCTGTTGCTTTGTCTTCGTCCTGATCTTCGTCCTCGCCACCCTTGCCTTCTATTTCTATGCCGTGTTCCAGCCCCAGGTCCCGTCCTACACTGTTGACAGCTTCGCGACCAATGCATTCAACATGCAGCCGGACTTCAGCCTCTATACCGAGTTCGTGGTGACCGTGAAGGCCGACAATCCTAACGAGAACATAGGGTTCAATTACGGCAAGGACAGTTCGGTTGAGGTCATTTATCAGGATTCAACGCTCTGTAACGGCCAGCTCCCGGCTTTCCACCAAGGCCACAAGAACATAACCATGATAAAAGTCGTTTTGAAAGGAAAGAGCGAGTTTGGGTCAGGGCTTCAGGAAGCTTTGATGGAGAACAGGCAGAGCGGGAAGATTCCATTGAATGTGATTGTTAAGGTACCGGTCGGCATCGTTGTTGGGACCTTCCCACTGAGGCAGTTCAAGGTTCGCGTCATCTGCGCTTTGGTTGTGGATAACTTGTCGCCGAAGAAGAAGACGCGAATGTATCGAACAACTGCGTCCCCCATATCCAACTATGAGATGGACATGGACAAAATGTATGGACGAGAATGGACAACCAGGAGCATTTAACGCGTTTGCATCTTTCCGAGAAATTGAATGATCAGAGGCTTTCGCCGAGCTTGTAGTACTGTAATCATTCAATTGTTTATCAAGGAAGTAAACATATGTTACAGAGGTATATATCCACAGGTGTAGAGTGTATAGTATGGGCTTTTGTTGGAATTTGAAACCCAATTTGTTCTCACATTTCTGTCCGAGAATGCTGACCCAAAATGCATTCCCTCGAGCCTCTAAAGGTGAAATACAAGAACTGAAGAACCGGAAGATCCGGTTGAAAGAGTCAACAATACCGAGTCAGAGGTACATTGTGTTCTTGTTTTTCATGAATATGCATACTTTATTTACCTGTTGAAAGGAAGATTCTAAACAACAATTAGAACAAGAAACGATCCTAAAACAATGAAAAGGTTTTCCTCTGTGAGGGGAGATAGTACTGAGATTCCACCATGTGTTGCTTTCTAAACACAAGAAAGTATTTTGAAGTGATTTCCCTATTCCATTTGCAATTAAGGTATAGCAATGAAACAAGCGATCCTGGAAGGTACTTATGAATGCATTACAAGGATAAATTTCTACATTTGAAATCTGGAATTCCCACCAAAGCCAATTTCTTCTACTAAGCAATGGCTGTGGCCTGTGGGCATACGGTGCCTGCATACATAGCTCCATTGCCACGATGCCACTAGCAAAATATAGGCTCGGAAAAATTAGGGCTTGTGGCACTGGACCACAAGGTCAGGGATTTTAATCCTTCCTCGCCCACAACCAGCCCAATCTTTTCTGTGGGATCTTTGCTCAATCTTGAAACGCCCGGAGTGCCTGCTTTCTTTCTTGCAACTTTGAATTCAAAGACTAATGACTATCCGTCAATTAGGCAATATGCTATAAATAATGAAATACTTGATGCAGAGTCAACTCAGGACAGGTACCCAGAACCCAGGATACGTATTGCAAGGTATTAGTCAATCCAGTTTCTGCTGAAATATCACTGGTAAAAATTAAAATAGAAAAGGAAAGAACACATAAATGTAACCGAGCAATAAAAGGGAGGAAGTATAAATAGTTGAAAGGGTTGAAGAATCCAGTGAGGCTATGCTACTTCAGAAGCGACAACTCCATGGGGCTTCCATATTGTGGAATTGTTAAGCAAGGACTGTTTGATGCACTTGCATAAGCAGCAGTTTGGGAAGGGAATTCAACCAACAAAGTAAATTTCTGGTCAGATACACAAAAAAGCACAGAAATTTTGTCATTCCTTTGCAGGGCTTCTTAGGTCAAAAATTATTCTTATTAGGAAGCCCATATATGCAACATAATAAAGAAAAAAACATGAAAGCAACTTTTAAAATTAGTTCAACGCAATGCTCCAAGCATCCTGAAAATGTTGGCCATAGGTTGTATCCAGCAGGGACCGTGCAAAACTTCTAAAGTCCTCTCAAAAAGCTTAACTTTGCAAGGCATAAGCTCTCATAATATCCAAGCATCTTTCATTCTCAAGCAGACAACTATGCTGTTTTATTTACTAGGCATGTCTATGCAGCAATAACATAACTTACTTATTTCCCACTTCAAATAAATTGCTGATGCTAACAGAATGGCATAAAAGTTCTGATTGATGAGTCAAGAAAATGTCTTTGTGCTATATATCATTCTCTTTAGGTACTCAAAAAAGTTTTGGCATGGGTTGTTGGTTCTTTTAGGCTGATGATTTGAAGTCGCTTTGAGGTATGATGGGACAAATCTCAAGTTAGTAAGTCAAATACACATTTGAAATGTCAGGTAAATCAGAATTTCTAAAGATGAGAGAAGTTTTCTTTTCTTTTCTTTGACGTTACAAAGTATTTCTCAGTTTGTGTGGTAGATCTGTAAGTTCCTTTCCAATGTGAAGGCTTAGATCTATAGAATCCGTGATTCTTTTTGTCCCTTCATTTACTTGATCATGTGTTGAGACCAAGTATTAGGTAATTGTAAGCAAGTCCTTACAGCGACAATGGAAGCTATTGTTTTTCTGACGGAGACATGTGATTAATCAATCAAATGATGTTTGGTTGGGCACCTAACCAAATCCACATAAACTTTGACAACTCCATATGCCAATGCCAAATGGCTTGCTACAGACCCATCTTATTGGTCTTCCAAGCTCGAGCATCGAAAGTTCAAACCCACAATATCCTACAAGAAAATCCTCTAGCCCAATGCATTTCTGATTATTGGCACTGCCATTTTACCACATCTATCAATGCTCAACTCATCACTTCTGCATAGATGCACCCATGGAATTTCATGTACAGTTTCTTTAGACACAAAAGTGATGGTTTGACCATCGCCCTAATGATCATCTGAGCTCTCTTCTTGACAAGGAAATAAACCATAAGGACTGAAACCAACAAGTAAACTGACTTCTCCACAAGAAAGAAAGAAACAAGAGGGTTTGGTTGGGCACCTAATCAAATCCATATGACTAGGAAATAGCACCATTTAACTTAACTACTAAATGCGAAAGGTAATGCTACGAACCCACTAAACCAATTCTCGAAGCTAGAGGACTAAAGAGAAGTTCAACCACATGGTAAGATAATGCATCCACAAAAATCCACAATCAAAATGCACTCCTCGCAAGCATTACAACAAGCACCTGAGCTGCCACGTTCATCTCCATTTGTAGCTCACGTCCCGAAATATTTTCACATGTAGCATGCAAAATTGGGGTCATTTTGAGTAATAATTAAGCCATCCCAGTTTTTGTTAATCAAGAAAGAAACCATATTATAATGACCTGATCCCTCGGGAGTGTCTCTGGTCGCAATCATGAGCAGCTCGAGCTCATCCTCCATGCGTAAGCAACGGCCCCACTGCAGAGCCCCGCCGTACCTTGCATGCCGTGCCATAAAGTTTGGTCACCAGCCCAAACAGACAGACATCATGTGAGTGCGTGACTCAGAGAGAGAGAGAGAGAGAGAGATGGGGTTAGATGACCACCTTTGACTGCGCTAACGAGCACGCAGTCTTTGGCGGGGGGGCATAAAAGAATTCATTCACATGGGGATGTGGGTGTCAGAACGTGTAGGTTAAGGATCACAGGAATGTCTCCTGCTTCTCTAAATTCATCATCATCATGACCATCATCATCAATCCCTGATGATGCTTTTCTTGTTTCCAGCAAAATGGACAAGCTTAAGCAACGGTCGGTCTTCTTTATCCAAACCCACTACTGCACCATGCCAACAAAGAACAGCAGAGGGTTCTGATCCTGCCCTACTTGACTTCCGTTTAACCAATCCACATTCTTGTTGAAAAAAAGTTGGCAGATTTACCAAATTTTATTGGGGAAGAACTATAGAAGCTTGCACGCTACTGTGTAGTTAGTAATTCTCAGTGGTTGCGCGAAAAATAATATCTAATCCTCACACTAAATTAATCTCTTGTACTGTGGTTTTGATTATCCGAGTCAGTATGGAGCTCTTTGATAAAAGTTGAGGAATCAAATTCTGCTCTTTATGCTTCAAGACCTGCTTTTTAATATGAACCTTTTGAGCCAATTTTCGCTTTATCTATACGAAGGAAGGAAGGAGGCCACGGCGATCTTTAGTGGATAGGAATCAATCCTGCCTTTTATTTTCTTTTGTTAAAGTAAATTCAACCTAATTGGCTGCTTTAGATTAGGACATCGATTTTTTTTTCCTTTAATTCTTTTTTGGAATAATTAAGGAAAGACGCGTTGGTTTTCTTAATTCAACATGAACTATCTTCGAGTCCATATGCATTGAATCGAAAACTCCACAATCTACTGAAAACAGAATGAGGATTAGTATGAACCAACAAGAAGTGGGGAGAAAATAGCGTGGTGGGTTCGTGACACGTGTCCCTCTATCGGTAGTGGAGCCGTTTTCCGGAGCGGACGAGAACCATCTGTTTTCAGTTTTTTCAAGCCCACTCTTCCTGAATATAACGCCCCACGACACGACCACAGAATTGCAAAATTCATACTCAAAACTGGGAAAAAAGATGGAAGTGGGAAGAAACTGTCATCGCTAGCTTCAGTTTGATCTTCTCTCTCTCTCTTTCCCACCAATCTTACCTTCAGTTTTCACCAGCTGGAAAACTAACTTGTTTTAGCTTCCATGTTTCTGTCTCCCTGTTTAGGTTTGCAGCTGACCGGCATGCTAGGCCTGCTGATTCAAGACTCGTTGTTCTCTTGAACCCTGTAAGGCTCGAGAAGACGCTGCTTCAGAAACATCTCGGCCATGTTTGACATCCTGTTCGGGTGGCGAAAAGCTTCCAAATGGTAGTGTCGTGTGATGTTATTTTCCTGTCGATCATGTCTTTTCCATCGTTCCTTCCATTTTGAAGCTGATGGAGACACTAGTGTTGTTAACATACGCCCTTGTGTTGCAGCAAGAGGGTAATCAGACGAGTGCAGTGCCGGCTGAAGCTGCTGAAGAACAAGAGGAGTTCGATCGTGAGGCAGTTGCGCGAGGACGTCGCTCAGCTCATCAAGAATGGCCACGAAGACGTAGCAATCGAACGGGTAAGTAGTGATCGCCTGAATCTTACCAATCCATGCTTTTAGTGTATGGTGCTGATGGGGCTTAAGTCATTCGCCTGTTCTTCCTCTGTTTTATGCTTCTTTCTTACAATAATTGCTTGAGGGTTCCATTACTTGCGGGGTTTCGTTTCCTTATTATATGTCGACAGTCGATACATACTCATAGTGGTTTCATCAATTAGAGTGTCCAAGCAAGCTCTTGGAAAATGTATTATCCAACTTCTGGATAAAGAGTATCAATCCTCCCAACTTAACAACCAAGCACAACTCCTTAATTTTGTCCACTGAGATGCAAACATGTAGAGACCCGGTTGAAATTTAGCTATGTGATGGAAAGATTGCTTCATCATAGACAAATAAGTTCTTGTCGTCTTAAGAAGCTTGTTTCCGAGAAATAAACGAAATATTTAGCTTCTTCGGAGCGTCAAAGCATTGTCTGCACTTTGAGGAAAACAGAGGAAAATTTTTAGAGAGAAACAAGAAACAACGATTCGGGGTGATTTAGGGGGGGTGGGTGATGATGAAGGATGTTTAACCAAGTTCATTGAGCTGTAGCACCCAGGAAAGCAAGATTCGGTATCTGCTTAGTGACTGCTGATCTATTTTCTCAGGCTGAGCAGCTATTCAAAGATGAAAGCATCATTTCTGTCTACGATTTGCTCGATCAATTCTGCGAATTTGTTATCGCCAACTTGTCATACATTCGCAGGAACAGGTACTTATGGCTTCTGCAGTATTTTTTAAGAGAGCATAATTTCTGCTAATATCAACCTTCAAATATTGTTATTTCATGATTTAGCCTCCAGCTTTTCTCATCTGCAAAGATTCTCTCTTCTAAATTAATCGTCTCAGGGACTGTCCGAATGATATCAACGAAGCAGTTTCAAGCCTTATATTTGCCTCAGCGAGGTGTGGGGACTTACCTGAACTTCGCGTGATCCGGAAGCTATTTGGAAAGCGTTATGGTGATAGATTTGCAGCAACTGCCGTAGAATTATTCCCTGGAAATCTTGTGAACTGTCAGGTCGGAGTGATTATGACAGTTATTTGATGGCTATCAAATTAATTATACTAATTCACTGATGTAGTTAATTGCACTCTGAAAATGCAGGTAAGAGATAAACTCTCCATCAAATCAGTGCCCTATGATGTGAAGCACAGATTAGTGGGTGAAATTGCCAGGGAATGCTGCCATATGCCCGAGATCTTGGCGATTGAATTTTCTTCGGAACTCCAAAGACAGGTAACATCATTGTATGGAAAGATTGGCGTATCTTTCTTTGAAGCTGACAGTTTTTTTCCTGGAATATTCAGATGAAAGAAAATATGGAACAGAAACTGATGGATAAGGAATTTACAATTAGCCATGTTGGAGTCAAAGAATCAAAAGTGCAAGTTTCGAGTACTAAAGAGATTGGAACAGAAGCCATAATACATGTCGACTCTGTAGCAGCTGCACATGAACTTCAGGCCACACCATCTCAATCTCATCCTAAACAACATCAAGATACAGCAGATACTTTTGTGCGTTCTTCTGTTGTTTCTTGGCCTTCTGACAATCAATCGGACTCCTCGCTTTCGCCAAGCAATCTCACATTGACTGGTCCTGAAGGAATTAAGAAGGCCACTTCCATTCAAGAAGCTTCAGAACCGAAGGAAGATATAATAATCACCTCATCCTCTTCAGGCAATTCACCTCAATTTCCTGAAGGAAAGGTAGTCTATCTCGACGATGTTGAGGAATTTCAGTCGCTCCCCAAAGTGAATGAAAATGGCCAAGACCAGAGGCTATTCAAGTTCAAACCTTCACTTGGCCTTCAAAAAGATGCACCTGAAGTTAAACTTGATCAGGGTTACATTGAAGAATATGAATCATCAGATGAGAAGAAGTCGACTTCAAGGAGCTCCAGGAAAAGTGAGGCGCCATATGGAAAGAGGTCAAGGAGGAGATCGCTGTCCCGAGACAACCAAAGCATCGAGGATTGTGAATTTGTGGTCTATTACGACAAGCCTGGAAAGAACTCAACTCACAGGCTCAGTCCTTGCCGCCAGGGGAAGCATCCGAAAATTAACCACACCGAAGAAAGTGATCAGCTCTTCTCTTTGAGGCAGAAAACAGGCCAAAGTTTCGGTCCAGACTCGGGGAGTCATTCTGGCTCGTGCAGGCTTAAGTGTGTTTCAACAAAGTCGCGCCGTGACTCCTGCTCTAACTGCAAAATAAATAAATGTAGCTTGGAAAATCCATGTTACCATTGTTCCCGTCACCAGAGCCATCTCACGGGACTTCAAACCCAGCATTACAAAGAGGAGACTTCCATTGAAGGCTTTTGCGACTGTCCAGGCCATAGGAATGAGAAACTCGATGTCAAGTCTTCTTCAACACCACTTCGACAAAAAGGAAGCAACTTTGAAAACGGCTCTGCTGTATATAATGTTTTTACCTACAGGAATCACAAGGTCAATAAGAAGAACATGAACAAGGAAAGCATGGCTGAGGGATCTGATTCTTCAGGAAGCGATACTTCTACTGTAATCAACGGTTTCGAGGATGAAGTTCGCTCCTCCTACTTGAGAAACATGACGATGCCCCCAGAACGGCGAAAAGAAGGGCTCAAGGAGAAAGTCCCGCGCTCAAATTCATTTCCAATTCCATGCCCGACCCACGTCCATCCCAAGTTGCCCGACTATGATGATCTGACAGCCAAATTTGGGGCTCTCAGGCAAGAGCACTTGCAAAAGAGTAGGCCTCGCGGTCGGAAATAAGAGGCGAAATAGAGCGCAGAGATCTGGCACATCGGTAGCTTTTTTCATTCAGAATATTTCCATTTGTTGACATATTTCATGTCACTAGGCGTTCTTTATTATCCACTTCGTAGCGTCTTTCGTTTGGAGAATTGATTCTTTGTACAGATTTGGGAATTTCTGCATTATTAGATTGGTTTGCATTTTGTTTCTTTCCCAAGTTTCGTTAAGAGTGGAGACTTCTTGTTTCTTCTAATAACCTCAAACGCCTGACTCCATAAAATATAGCAATTACAAGAAGTTCGCACGGTTCTTCAACCTTCAGCGTTATTGGATGATTAATGGATGCATTCCTTTAGTCCTTGTGCATTAGTCTTGGAGCAGTTTTATGGATATAATGGACACGTTCCTTCAATCCCAATGCAACAGTTTTGCAGCAGTTTTATGATGCACTTATGGATAGAGTTAATGGATGGACGAGTTGATGGATGCATTAACGAAGAATTCCTTCATCTTCGCGCTACAAGTTTTACTTGCATTAATGAAAGTGTTAATTATGTATCTTCCAAAAAGGATCTTGTACAATAATTCTAAGAGGAGCTTTAGCTAATGAAAATCATAATCTTCCGAGTCTTCTTTTTGTGCAATAGCGTCATTTCATTTTTTAGAATCCTTCTATAGAAGTTCACTCCTCCAAATGTGCTAATTTTAAGAAGTGTTCGACAGAGTTCTGTTGTATAGTATTAATACAAACAGGTTCGAAGTATTGTATCTCAAGATAATAGTTCATAAAGCTGCTTAACACCGTTGATAAAAATTAGTCGCCTTAAAGAAATTCGATTAGCCGTACCGCTCCTTTTGTTTGATTTCCTATTAATTTTATTACAATCAAACAAGTTTGTATTTGGGTTGTAATTCAGCAGTTTTTATGTAAACATTGGGCTTGGTTAATTTTGTATTATTGTTATTGCATTCTTAGATTTAATATTTTTTGTTACAACAAATAGTATTACGTATTTTCCAATATGTAATATAATTTTTTACAACACAAAAAACAATCTGCTCAACCAACGACGACGAACAGATCGCAGCACCTCATTGAAATGAATCGAGAAGGGATGGACGGTGAAGCTTCTGACTTCAAAACGCAAGTGAAAGTGATGCGAAAGGTCGGCCCTCAAGCGGCGATCCAGAAGAAAACCGAGGCAAATGATGGGCCTACGGAAGTTTTTCAACTTCGGTCTATTTTCTCTCTTGGGCCATGGCGAAAACTATGTTATGAGTAGTCACTTTCAGACACATATTGTGTACACGCGCTAGAAATAATTAGGGGTGCCAAAATGGTGGGTCAAGTATTCTTTGGAGTAGGCAGACTCGCATTCCATTGGTTTCTCGATGCGGATGGCCACATGTTCTAGATTCTTGGATACATATATGTTGGGTCCCTATCATTTCAATGTCAAAAGGTTTCGCTCTGTTCAGATATAGGTCGTTCAGTTTTCCGATAATTTAGGATCGTCTTCTTTAGTTTTAACTTAGGTGTCGACTTCACTCGTCAAACCTTCTTTTTTGGCTTTTCACAATGTTAAATGTACTGATTTATCATTATGTAGTATCCTTTGATCTTTATGCCATCATTACCTTCTGATAAATGCTTGTACCAACTCAGAAATGGTGGCCCGAAAATGCGTCATAGGGAGAGGACCATATCAGAAGCACTCAAAATGTCTCCACCCCATTTCATAAATACTGACATGTTTGGGGCTAAAATGGATAAACTCGACAAGTCTAGAGTCAAAATTGGTATTCCTTCAAGAATGGAAGTATTGTTTCCATGGTCACTCAGCAATGCATAAGCCAAACTCAGCATGTAATATTTGGGCCTAATTATGAAGATAAAAGCCCAAACCCCTCAGCCCACAATAGTCTCAGCCCAAATAAATCTGGGAATGTCTTCCCTCTCTTGAATGGTGCTCATGAGTTAAAGGAGGGAGAACCTCTAGAAATTGCCCTAATGGCCACTCTTCTCATACGAAAATGGGAAGATAGGGAGTTCGATCCCCACATTCGCAAGAGGAGTTGCAAGTTGGGATGTTTAGTTTCAAGTTTAGAGTTCAACTCGACACTCTACAAAAAGTTGGGCAAAAATCTAAAAATAATTTGAGTTTTAGGTGTGATAGACAAAAATAAATAAAATTAAAGGAGAGGGGGAGAGAGATAGAGAAAGATAGAGACCCTTCTCCAAAATAGAGCCAAGAAACCTAGAGACTAAAGCCAAAGTGTGGGAACATTGCATGCTCACTCAAGGCATCTTGGCGAGTCAAATGAGCTCTTTTTCACAACCCTTGTTAAATGTTCGAAAACTTTACTTGTCTAATTGGAGGAATTTTCGAAATTATGACATAAATTCGAATCTATGTCAATTCTAAATTGTTGCATTTGATTTAAGAACTATTAAGCTGTAAAATTAAGGGGAAATGTAAGTCTATGGTGTTATGGAGAGTGGAACTTGATGGAAGTCGTTTTAGAGTTATGGTTTGATCATGGTGAATTTTCGAAGATCTGTGCACTGCTGGAAACTAGTTACAAATTTCTATTTTCAGCGATGGTTTGCGGCCTTCTTTTGAGGCAGTGAACCTTAGGATCTTTTAGTAGTGCAAAATGGCTTCTTCTTCTTTTTTTTTAGTAGACTCGACTTAATGGTGGTTCAGTGGAAAAAGTTGTGGCAAACAAATTTAATGCACAAACTATGCATAGCAGGCAACAATCAGTATTTGCTATGGACGAGCTATTCATTGGCTCATAAGAGTTTATTAGTCAACAAATAAGCATAGTTTAGTCAAATTATTAGTCAAAATAGTGTTTTCCTTGGTTTTGATATCATTTCTCACTTAATTGATATGATTATGAGTTTGTCAGCTCGAGTAACTTAGGTTATTTGAATTTACAACTCAAGTGAGTGATCTTATCTCTTCTTTAGTTTTAGAAAACTCATGTCTTATAGGAACTAGATATATTATGAGTATAAGAGGTATCGCATGGTTCGATATTCTTTTTAAAAGAAAAGCTGTTGCTTAGGGTACAGTGAAGGCATAAAATTGGATGAGGCATTTACTACTATTTTCTCTATCAAAAATGAAAAAAATATTTTTACAGCTTTTTGGGTAAATTTTTCATGGGTATATAACATCTCTCACGGTTGGAGGTCCAGCAACAAATGGTGTCTCAAGAAAAACCTCAAACTTTAAGTTTAAGAGTCCCAAATCTACCCCGAATTTTGTTTTGTCTAAAAAAATCTCAAATTGGTACACATATGACAAATTTACCCAAAATTATTTTTTGACCACCAAAAAAAAACAACGATGGCTTAGCAATTAATGGATATACTAATTTGGGATTTTGGTTGGCAGAAATGGGAGGTTGATTATGTTATAGAAAATTATTTTAAAAATTTTAGGATATAAAAAATTGCTTTTGGACAGAGGCTAATGAGGGCAAATTTAGGATTATAGTAAAATTTGATGATTTTCTTTTTGACAAAAAAAAATTGGGATAGATTTGGGAATAGATTAAGAGTTTGGGGTTTTTTCCGAGATTAAAGAAAATAAATCTAAAGTTTGGGGTTTTTTGGAATTTGACCCCATATTTTAGTGAAAGTTATCTAATTTAAGACCTCTAAAGAAAATTCACCCGTCGAGTCTTCGTGACGGAAGAAAACATAGCCTATGTTGTAATTACACTTCTGTTTTGAATGGAACGTCACATAAAACTTCGTCTTTACCCATTCCAAATAAAGATATCTCTGGTTTCGGTAGTGGATCTCACCCAAAACTTCTTTATATCTTGCACTATGCTTCGCATGATTTGTACAAGTCTAGGAAGGTCCAAGCCTTAGCTATTTTATCGAGTCGCTGTTCTTAATCGAATCTCATTTCGTGAGTCAATAGTTCCATTTTCTCATTTTTTTCACAACTACGAAGTGGATAGAAATGCCACTACAAAAGGCAGCTAAATTTCTCTTTTGCGTGCACTTAGAATCAATCTAATAGAAACGTGTGGACCACAACTCCACACAAACCCTTTGACAAAAACTAAATATCCAAAGGGCATCGAATTCCCCAATTTAACAATTCCCCCCACAATCACCAAAATGGGGGCAATGCGGATGAGTGAAGATAATCATGTTGTCGTCCCATTCCAAAACCTTATTATATTCATGCTACATAACGTTGTTTTTCCAAAGCTCGATTTTAATTGGGTTTCGAGGAAACTTATATTTATGTGAGCCAATGACGGGTCGATACATCACAACTTTCTCAATCAAGGGCACTTGACAAGAAACTTCGTGATCCATAGATTAGTGGAGTGATTAATGACATAATCGCACCGACGAGTTGAAGTCGCATTTTGACTTAGGGTTTTTTATAATAATTTTCTAGGCACAAAAGGAGAATTGCTTTGCGTGGGTCTTCCTTCCGAGTTCCAAGCTAATCGTATCTTGCCACAAGACGTGAATTTGAAGCAAGGTTTTCCTCCGGTTCAACGCTGAATTTTTTATTCTTCTTCCTTTTTTAAATATATTTTATCGCTTTTCGTTTTGACTTTTTTGGCCGCAAAAAGTTAGATAATAGAATGCAAGGCAAATGCCACAAAAATCTCAAATAATGACCATTATGGTACAAATATCTCAAGTTTTTTTTTGTCATCAACAACCTTAAACTTGCTTGCTGTAATTTATGTCGAAAAATTTTAAACTTATATACTTTATTTCAATTTTATTTAGATCATATTTGTCACACGAGTATAAATTTATGGTTTTTTATAACAAAAAAAAATTGAGGTATTTATGTCATAATAAACAAATTTAGGGTTTTCAAAGATACAAAAAATGTTCAATATTTATATCACAATGGACATAATTTAATGTTTTTTAGTAATAACCCTTGAATTAATCATTTTCATGGTCTACCAAGAACAATGGCTGATCTTTATTTAGAGATTGTCCAATACTATGTTCTAAGAAGTTATATTGCATTAAACCCAGTTGGTACATCACGGATCTCTACGAAACATTTAGAAGATACCAATGCTTCAACGTGCTTATACCCGTACAAGTATTATGAATATGAATGATTGGATTTCCAACTTGTGGGGCCATAATTGACGCCATATTTTCCTCTAACAATCTTAACTTTTTAATGAATTCAGTATAAACTCTAGATATCTATATCCCTTGTACATATAGTAATGATCCATAAAATCTCACATGATATCTGAACCAATAGTATCCCTTTTGTGAATCTGTATCCACTCCCGTTTGTCAAAATTCCACAAGCCGCTTATAATCTAGCTTGCACATGAGAATGGGTGGTAAAGTATTGTTTTACATCGCTTGACAACAGGTCCTAAATGCTCTATATATTCATATATTCTCTCTCCACCTCTTAGCCTAAATTTTTAGAATAATTAACAATAATCACATAAAATCTCATATCCTTAGTCCTCTAGCTTTGCATTGTCATACCAGCTCATTAGGGTCATGTTTCGCTCGCCTAATCATCGTTCGCTTTCAAGGTTAGGTCCATTGATTCGGAAAAAAGTTTGAGATCATTTAGGTACAACTCAAGAAGGTAACCAAGTGAATTTGAGATTTTTAGACTTCACATATATTGTTTGCCTTAAAACACCTATACTTAGGCTTTTAGAGTTACTTTATCTGCGAGATTAAACACATCATTGGCTTATCTATCCGTGCTATCTTTGCACAAATATGGTATGGCAGGCGGTTTAGAAATGAGAAAAAAATATTGGGTGCAACTCTAATGTCATGTCACTTTTGCAATAGTACATAGGTATTGGCAAAGGTGGAGGCGGCAGCATGGTTCGTCAGATTAAAGACTTTCGAAGACTTTTAAAATTTCTGATGGAAGGTCCAGCAAATAACACGTGTAGTTCAGTCAATAATCCATTGCAAATGTGACGTGATAGCATAGGTGCACAAATTTTCTCTCTTTAAAAATGACTTACAAAGAATCATTTAGCCATACCAATTCGTGCCACATGGTAACCTCATCTGCCAACAATCTAGAAAACTATAAATGAGGGACTGAGATTCAAGGAACCTTGCAAAGCATTGGCTTTCGAGTTCAAAGGTCTTGCATGAACCACCTTTCTCCTCCCAACCTATCCATTCTCAGTGATGTAAGTCCTCGACTCAACTTATTTTACCCCTAATCATACAGAAAACATCATCTCAGGATAACCGACTTTTGACGCTACATGACAACTTATGCTGTACTAATGACATATTTAAATTAAGCAGCTCATTAATCTAAGCTAATCAATGAGGGGTATCATGCGAGACTTTCTTAAATTACAGTTAATTCGTCATCCTGAAGTCATTAGAATATGGAATCAGACGGCTGAAAGGGATGCTTGAAGGCGTGATTTTACTGACAGATGGGTGGATTTCAATTGATGCGGAAATTAAATAATCAATTTGAAACAATGCGTGCGACATATTCACATGAAATCTTCACTTTCAAGCTTCCAAGCGAATTTCCTCATGAGATGCGCATGCTGGATATGGTGTGCTTATCCGGTTGCATCAAACTTCTTTCCCCTCTCCCACGAAGAATGGTAAATAATTACGGACTACTAGATTAAACTATCAGGTTGGAGAAAGCATTCGTATGATCTTAATCTTTTATCTGAAGTTCATAGCATATGAGAAATTTTTGATTTTTATCACACGTGTCAATATCGTATATGTAGAAATATGATCCGTGTAAGACATGACTATTGAATGGGATCTTGCCATGCGGTGATCCATGTTGTTGGATCGTTGGATGATATTTTGGCACTCGTCGAGGAAAAGGGGTAAGTAACCCATGTCACGAGGACATTAGCTAGCATCAAACTCATTAGAAAAAGTTGAGAGTAAGGTCTAGAGCACCCGAGCCCATCAAGTCAAAGCTTCCTACATCATCCCAATAGATAGTAGGAAACCTAGGATCCTACCACTTATGCAAAGTCAACCCTATTGAGATCGCACACTGGCCACTCATCGGCCATCACTGCATCAGCTTTCCAAGCATGCCCTGAAATCAATCTTTGGATCTAAACCTCTGTAGCCGAACTTGGATGTATATAATATATGATTGTATATAGTGCTCATGCATAAATATCTTTCTTATCTTTGGTTAGAAATTCGAGCTTTATAGACGCACGCATGTCGTTCCCAAAGCTACTTTTTCCATGGTTTCAGAAGGGAAAGCAACGCCTGTTTCTGCTGCCCCTTCGAGCTCATCGACAACAAAGCAAAATGATATAATTATTATCATTGATGGGAGAAGATATTTCTGGGAAATGCATATGATATATTCCCCTTTTTCGGCAGGATGAATTGAATGCCGTAAAGTTGTCAAAGATGATAAACATGCGTGGCAGCATCATAAATCATAACATCGATGGATCTTACTATATATGATACGAGATTCAATGTCGAGCGCATGAACAAATCGGACCGAATGATTTTAAGGACGGACGTTGTTGCCTCCTTGTCAGAGCGAGAAATGAGTAGACTTCCATTTTTCTCGTCCTCCGATGTAATTTCATCCTTGCCTTATGTAAGTAGTCCGTGTAAACACCCAATTGATAGTATGATCTTGCACTTTTATCAATTGTAGATAGATAGTCTGAGACCATGGACCTTACAGTTGTATAAGAGAGGTACAAGTTATTGTGGTTGTTTGTCTTAATATTACTTGGCTCTTTAAGGAAACAAGCAATACGCACACAAATTATTATTACCCATTTGTATTTACACTAAGTAAGGGCGACTGATTTCAAGGTAGATAAGTTATGGTTTGAAATCAGCAATCTACTGGTCAAGTCTAGTTCCTCACTTTTGGGATCAAGATCAATCCTATGGACCTTAGAACCAATCCTAACAATTTCAAGGTTGACCTTGGAGCTATCTGATTCTTCTTTATGTTTTTTTAGTAGGTTTCAATTTTAATTTTTTCAGGTCATCTGTTGAAAGATATCATAACTTTCTCTTACTCTTTTGGCCTAGCATAAAAAAGTGACCATCATAGTGGAACTCTTCCAATCGACAAAAAGAGAGAACTTAGGGTTAGTCTTAGTTCAATACCTATTCGGTCCTAGTTCCACCTAAGAACCGACAAGGTCAATTATAGGGTAGAATTGACGGTCCAAAACCTTGAACTGGGAACTAGCCTTAAACTAGGCTGAATTCACACCCTTAACAAGAATTGCATCTAACTAGGTTTTTATTTCACATGGATACCATGTCGCATCAGACATCATGCATAACCCAAGACCCACCAGAAAAATGAGTTCATTTTCCACAATTTTTTAACCAAAAATTTTGAATTTTTTCGAGACTAGTCTATGAAATTAGATACCAAACTGTTATAAAATGTTGAATATGACCCACTTATGTAATACCTATCCTCAATTTATCGCATCCTTTGGCACATCGCTCATCAGTCGTCTAAACAAATCTAATTGTATTATTCTAAATATATCCCTAACTATGCCATCAGTAAAATAATGAGTTCATATAATATCTTCGGGGGAGATGGTGAGCATTGGGCCCCTCCCTCCAACCGAGAGAGAGAGAGAGAGAGAGGGACTCCACCTTTGTCTCTATGCTATTGAATGGTTCTAAAGTTCAAATCTAGAGAGAGAAAGAGACTGGATAGCGACCGGCGCGTCCCCCCACCGGTCAAAGAAAACAATCGAATGGTCTCCCAGAAATAGATCCTCCCCCATTCTCTCTCTCTCTCTGTCTCTTCGGACAGATATTTGATGCGAGCCACGAAGCACCAAAAACCGACACGTGCCCCCCCGAACCTGTCAGCCCTTGCCCAGGCTTCGAAGCAAAGGATGGGAGATTTTATATATACAATATATATATACTATAAATCTTTTTTTTTTTCTTTAGGAGCACAGTTCTCTTTTGTTTAATACGGACAAAGGGCTCCGCAAGAAAACAAATGATTAGGAGGGAAGCAAATGATGACCGGACCACCGACACGTGCCGATTCGCACCGACTTTTTCTGTGGGACACCGTTATGGTTGTTGACTTTTCCTTCCTTCTCTCTCCTCTCTCTGCTTTTGGGGTCTTGCCCGGCCATTTTTTCAGCGTCCATGCACCGAAAGTGAAGCCTCCCCCGCCCCCTCAACCCAACCCAACGTGGATGCACTTATCTCACCACCAAAACCCTGTTGACATGACCCCGTTTCCATTTAGAATTTAAACATTATTATGCTCCTCAAAAACACGTAAGATTCCGAATTCAATTTAATTTTTTGATCTGATTTTCATAATCCGAGACGAATTGAAAAGATGATCATATCCCTAAATGAGGCAATCCTAACATGAGTTTTTCAGCCAAATCAAGTTAGAACAGATCCGAACCCTTCACACATGGATATGTGGGTTATCCATGTTGTGGATATAGGAGTAGAGGCTAGTGATTAACGACTTGGAATTGATTCTTACTCACTTATAGATTGATTTTTTTCTTCCATAAAATGTATGAAATTTTATGAGATCATTACCATATATTTTAAAATTATTTAAATATTCTAGCAAATTGCCTATTAACGAATGTTCCATGTCCGGAAACATCGAGGACCGTATAGTTAAGATTATCAGCACGATCTTGATTTTCCTCGATAAGTTTGGAGTGAAACTCGTGCACTACATCGTCCTCTCAACCCTTTTTGACTCATTCGTATGGCGATGCTTTTCAACCCTAGGGTTTCACCAAACATCCTACGACAGCCCTTACCCTAAATAGGCTTCCGTATGAGGAAAAAGGCTATGGAGGGGAAATAGCCCACGATGCTTTAGAAAGAAGTGCCATTATTGGGGAGAAGCAACAAATCCTCACGACCCTCTTCCACATCCCCCCCTTCCCATGGGGAGGAAAAGAAAAGATGTCGGCACACAGCGCAACGAATGGGAATAGCATCGCGGGTCGAACGGACAAGATGCGTGTTTCCGGAATCTCTCGGTGGTCTCTAGGTGCCTAGGTGGCTATCACGATGAACACTAAACCTTAAGCACATTATAGAATTGAAACTCGATTCTTCATGGTCCGTTCTTGTCGTTGTTGAGGACCATGAAATGGTCTCGAAGTGGAGCCTTCGCCTTTCGATTTTGACCAGAGGCACCGGCCATTTTTGATCATTCGGATCCTGCCAGATGGTCGTACATCTTGCACAGACCAGTTGCTCTTTCCTTCCTCTCCCCTTTTCTCGAGACCTTTCCGTACCGTGCGTTGGCGCTGTGTCATCCGTTTGTTAAGAGATTTAGACACGTGCGAAGACCTTCGAAGCAAAGCCAAACCCGTGTAGTATGTGTTGTTGAAAGGGTATTTGCGAAAAAAGAAGAAAGAAAGAAAGAAAGAAACGACATGTCGGAAGGGTGCTGTTGAAGGGGTATTAGGAAAAAGAGGAAGAAAGAAATAAAGAAAGATACCCCATGTCGGAAGGGTCTATGGTCTTTGAAAAAAATTTAGGTCCTCTTTCAAGAAATGTTCCGGTAATGCTAACTGTAATTAAAAAAGAGTTGTCTATAGAGTCGGTTTATCAAGTGATAAATTCTCTATTGAGTGAATACTTAATAATTTGTTTGGTCACTTGATGTACGAATTTTGTAAAGTGCAATTAGTGTACTTGGGATTGCTAGTATATTTCAAGTACTTTGAGGTGGATTCTACGATATATATATATATATATATGTAAGCAAAAGATATATCATTTAATGGCGCGTGAGTTCATATTTAATAGTATCGGCATTTGATACATGTAATAAACAAGAATATATTATTAGAGAAGGGCACATGACATGATCACTATACAATAGACATTTTAATATATGTCGAAAAGAGATTACAAAAAACATTAGGTTATTGATCAAAATTTTTAGTGCTTTAAAATATATCATGATCATTGGTCTCATTGTTCTAATGAGTCTCACACTTTTTGGGACTTCAATTTCCGTCTTACCTGATTTATAAGATTAAAGGCTAATATTAGGAAAACTTCAAATTGGTTTATATGTGACAAATTTATTTCAAACTAATTTTTTGACCATATAAAACCAGAAACTTGTACGTTTGTGAAAATTTTACATTTTGTTAGTTTCGGTTAAATTTAATTGATAGCACGAAAAATCATAAATTGGTACATCTATAATAAACGGAGGATAAAACCGCAAACTAGTATATACATCAACAATCACATGTTATTAAACTCAGTAATTTAACTACTATAAAATTTAACGGAAACTATTAGAGAGTAAATAGTTTGAGGTTTTTAGTGATAAAAAAATTAGTTTGAAAAAAAATATTGTCACAAATGTACTAATTTGTGGCTTTTGTGATATTAACCCTAATATTAATAGGTTACTTCAAGAAGTCAACTTACCCTAACTAAGGCGGATTTATTTGTCATAAGAAGCATTTAATCATTCCAGCGTGAGTTCATAATTTGCTTGGGAGATAGTGGAAGAAACAGGGAGGAAGGGAGAAGAGGCTAATTATGGTCTGTTTGGATCGGGAAAATATTTTTAATTTCAATTTTCTGTGAAAGTATATATAAAATCTGCTTTCAACTTTCTAACTTCTTGGTTTTTTCTAAAATAAAAGGATGTTGAAGTTGTTCTGTTTTAATGTCTTTCTTTAGTTTTTTTTTTATTAGCCCACTTTGTTGTAGATGAAGAGAGCTTCCCTAGAAAATGAAAATTATGGCGAATGTTTTAGTTTTAATGTATGGATTAATTATCTATTTTCCATTAAAACAATTAATGTAAATCAACATTACTGATATAGAAAAAGTAACAAACATCTCAACAATAGTATATGCCACAACAAAATTATGTCTCGATCTAAAATG
Source organism: Corymbia maculata (assembly GCA_014182735.1). NCBI lineage: Eukaryota > Viridiplantae > Streptophyta > Magnoliopsida > Myrtales > Myrtaceae > Corymbia > Corymbia maculata. The sequence continues at coordinate 7,192,090 of CM024692.1, forward strand.
ATATAATGCTAATACCATTTCTTTCATCTGCAAATAACTTCTTAAATGAATTAAAATTGGATTTTTCCTATTTATTTCTCAAATTATTCACTTTCCCCTTTCACTATTTCTTCTCTTTTTGTTTTTCGCAACCCAATTCTCTAAAAACAACCCCAACTTTAGGTTTAGGCCCAATTTTATTTTGAATTTTTTTATGTGGAGAAAAATCCTAAACTTTAGGTTTAGTCCAAATCTACCCCAAGCTTTTCTTTGTATAAAAAAAACCCTCAACTTTTGGGCTAGTCTCAAATTTACCTTGAATGTTTAATTGTCTAAGAGAAAATCACCAATTTTTACTCTAATGCTAAATATGTCATCCAAAAATCGCCATTAGTCGTCCTTAATTTTCATGTCCAAGAAAGGTTTTATTTTTTATCAATTTGCCTTAAGTTTTAAGATTTAAGGGATTGGACCAGGGGTAGATTTAAGAATAAATTGAAAATTTATGATTTTTTTATATAAAAAAAAATTCGGGATAAATTTGAGATCGAATCCAAAATTTTAGGCTTTTTTAAAATAAAAAAAAAGTTCAGCACAAATTTAGGACGAGACCTAAAATTTGAAATTTTTTCCAACGCAAAAATTTCAGAAAGCAAAATTGAGATTAAAGCTGATGTTGGGTTTTCTTTAGGGAATTAAGCGTGTTCTTTACCCCTCTTCTTCCTTCTTTTGCCCATGCTATCTACTCTTGGTTTCCCCACGGCGGCCACAACTGCCGCCACTTGCAAGCATCACTGCCCGTTCTCAACCTGCCACCCCTGCCGACGACTGCCGCCGGTTCAAGCCCGGAACTGAAAACTGAAAACTTATTGTTTTTCGCCGTAAATAATTTTCGAAGGAAACAGGCCATTAATTTCACGTGGTTTTTTTCCATTTGAGAGCGGAAAACGCCTACTAAAAACAGGGCCGCTTAGAGTCGAAGTAACGAAATCAGGCGGAAGGGAAGAAAGACTGTTGCGCGTGGGGCCCCGACCCATCGCCAACCAACCTCTAGATTTTTTTGCACACCTCCCCCTTTCTCTCTCTCTCTCTCTCTCTCTCTCTCTAAAATCCTATAAACCCCCCTGCCTCTCTCCCCTGTCTCTCTGCATCGCGCTTCAAAGCCTCCCCTGTTTTTTCACGCTCTGTGTCTCTCTCTGTCTCTCTCCACTCCGTCTCCCGAGAATTCCGTCTTCTCACGCCACCGCCCGCACGCCCCGCAGCATCGACGCCCGATCTCGCTCTTCTCCTGCCAGCCTTCGCCGGTCTCTCTCTCTCTCTGGGAAAACTTGTGGTGATGGGTCGTTGTTATTCTAGAAGCGACGCTCACGGAATCCGGTTCTGTTTTTTGGGTTGATCGGATTTGCCACTGAAATCCAATCCAAGATTCCGAATTTCGGTCTCCGTTTTTGTTCTTGACCGAATTCCGGATCTGGGTTTCGGTTTTCCCCTCGATTCTTTCTCTCCGCTCTGATTTCGACGTACATTTGATCCGAATCTTTCTTCCTTCTTTCTTTTTTCTCTCTCGACCCATTTGTACAAAGAGGGAATCCTGTTTTTCCCCTGCTTTACTTGGTTACTTAAAAGCTCGAGAGAGAGAGCGGAGCTGGTGACTCGATCGGGTTAATAAGCGATGGCTGCCGCGAAGAACACTGGGAAATCGAGAAAGGGCGTTGACGAGACCCAGAAGATGACGGAGATGGAGATGGAGACGGGTAAGGGAGGCTACGAGTTCGACTCGGAGAGCCAGCAGTGGAGGCCAGTGTTCGGAGAAGCTTCCATGTCGAGAAGGCCGCTCAAGAAGATCCGGAGCCCCGAGAGGCGAGCGAGCTTCCAATCATCATCGTCTTCTTCCACGCATCAGAATCAAACGCCTTTCACCATGCCTTCCTCTGTTCCTCCCACTTCAGCCTCGTCGCTCGCTCACTCTCCCATCGCTCCTTCGTCTTCGCAAGGCTCTCCGAGGTTGATCTTTCCTTTTGCTCTGGACGGAACCCAACATCACGGGCAGTTCCAGCAGCAGCAGCTCGGGACCGTGCCGTTTCACGCGTTTCGGCCGACGCTCCAGCTCCAACCTCCGCAAAGCCAGGGGCAGCAGCAGCAGCAGCAGCAGCAGATGATATCCTTCACCTCGCAACAGCAGCAGCAGCTAAGCCTTAATCACCCGCTTTATAATTTCGCAGGTGACTTGTCCCCATTGCAGCAGCAGCAGAGGCTGTTGCAGTACTGGAGTGACGCGCTGAATCTCAGCCCGAGGGGGAGGATGATGATGATGAATCGCTTGGGGCCCGACGGCAGGCCGATCTTCCGGCCTCCACAGCCGATAAACACCACGAAGCTCTATCGGGGAGTGAGGCAGCGGCATTGGGGCAAGTGGGTTGCAGAGATTCGCTTGCCGAGGAACCGAACCCGACTCTGGCTCGGAACCTTCGACACAGCAGAGGATGCAGCCCTGGCGTATGACCGCGAGGCCTTCAAGCTCCGAGGAGAGAATGCCAGGCTCAACTTCCCCGAGCTGTTCCTCAACAAGGACAAGGCTGCGGAATCCGCTGGCCAGAGCTCATCATCTTCGTCACCCCCAAAGGATGAAAACGCGACCACTCGCCAGTACATGAAGACTTCTCCGCAAGCTTCAGAAGAACCGATCCAGCAGGACTCGTCTATGGAGATGATGACCTCGCCGCCTCAAGAAACCAATCCCGATGCGGATCCCGGAATAGGATCGAGTGAGGCCACAGCAAATGAAGTGGTTCAAGGGGTGGCGGGAAGTAGCACTGCAGCAGGGGAAGGAGGTTCGGTCTCGCAGGAGACGGTGTGGAGGGAAATGGCGGAGGCTTGGTGCAATGCGATGCCGGCCGGTTGGGGGCCGGGCAGTCCAGTATGGGATGATCTGGATGCAACCAGCAATATTCTGCTGCAATCACACCTTCCGTTTGGCCACACAAACGAGCAGGAGTTCGATGAGAATAATGTCCGGAGGCAGCAGGAAAGTTTCGGTCCAGCTTCATCATCATCGTCAAGTTCTTGTCCTATGAAACCCTTCTTTTGGAAGGATCAAGACTGAGGCTTCATCAGCATTTCCAGAAGAATCTCTCTCTCTCTCTCTCTCTCTCTCTCTCTCTCTCTCTCTCTCTGAAAAGTTCTTCCTTGGGTTCATTTCGCACAATCACCTCATTTTGCTCAATGGGTTGAAGATTTTTCTGAAACCAACCTTCTGATTTTTCAAAAAAATTCCTGTCCTTTTTTTATCCTCCACATATTTTGGTCCGAAAGAACATTGTCCTCAGGTTCAGAAACTCTTCTTGCTGGTTGCAGATATTCCAGAAAGCAACCTCAGCACATTTCTTTTTCTTCTCAAGAAAACTTCCGAAGCTTCCTCATTACATCATCTCCCTTTTTCACCCTTCCCTGGTTTAGATGCGGAGAACCTTCCAGATTCGTCTTCATCCGCGGACGTGTCCCACCTTGAATTCCCAGATGAACAGTGGCTGCATATTTTTTACAAGCCAAGCCTTTCTACTGAGAGGAGTGGGACAAAAAAGAAGGCCATTTGATCCCTGTAGTTGTCACAGCAGTTTGCCCATGTAGGGGTTGTGACTTGTGGTTTTTACATGCCTACTATTGTCTTTTTAGTCTGTATTTTGGTACTTTAGTCTTATGATATTCAGGTTGGTAGTGGCTGTAGCCTGTAGAGATCACATTTCCATGGTGGGCCTGCATCGAGGGAGACAGTTTTGTGATCTCCTTCTCGATTGGTCCGTCCATCACCAGCTTCATTTTTGCGCTGTGATGGAGTCATTGTAGCTTTTTGTGATTATATCTCATGTCACATCTTTATCATTGGCAGACCATTGATGGATGAACTCTGTTGTCGCTTGTCCTTCCATTCCGCTGCCTCTAATGAGCAAAGCTTATGATCGCCATGGGCTATAAAATCTTAGACAGCTTATTTAATGCTCGAGCTGCTTCGAAGGCATGTTGCGTGTAATCAGACATTACAGTCAACATTCTACTAATAGTACAGAGCCCCAAAAAACGAGCAGCATGGTGCTTTCGTGTGCTAATAGTCATTGTTGCATCGTCGCTCATGACTGATCTACAAAATTAGCACAATAATGTAAAACGAGTCTTGTCATGTCTAGATAAGTCGCAGTAAAGCACACCTAATATGCAACAATTTCCTAGTCTCCTAGAGCTATTTCTTCTATCTACTACTGAAGTTGTTGAGAGAACATTAGATCCTTGACAATGTTCATTGAGGATTAATATGATTCCTTCGAATTTCGCTATGTTCTAAGGTGCATGACTTGGAAGTAGTTCCAATCACACAAGAAGCATCTTCCCTACAAAACTGTTGCTTAAATTTCAGGATACGTCATCGCGGAAGCATATCCTGTGAGATTTAAAGCAGCGTGAAGATAACCCACTTTATGCTTCATGCAATAGCCATGGAAATTGCCAACACCTTACCCTAGGAATCTGGCAGTGGTGTTGAGCTGAAACTGAAAGTCCCTACTTTTCTTTCCCTTACAAGGAGAGAGATCTCTACTAGTGAAACCCACCAATTCAGGAATATTCTGTGACATCTGCAACCCGAGAATTCTATAAACCAAGAGAGCCGAACGTAACAACTACCGGAAGAGAATGAATTAAGTACTGTATAAAGACCTTGGAGATAAGTCACTGACAGGGAAGCGATGGAGAAAGGTGGGACCGGAGGCCGCCGGCCCATGACATCATGCACATTTCTTATTTGTGACGGCACGATAACGATGAACTTCTTCCGAGAAAATGATATTGCTACAAAATGATGAAGAGAGCCGATTAAAATAAGCCGGATAAAGTAAGGTCATGCGTAGAGGATGAATTCAATAAAATACTGGAAATATCTTGGAATGATGGCGAGGCAACTTTGAATTAGTGTGTGCGTATGCAAGTGATGCTTAAGTTTAAAATAAGTCCTAAAAAGAAGTCAGAATGTGGTTTCTTTCTTGGTTTATGCTTCGTTAGTTGACAATGGACAAAAAGAAAGTTGACTAGGTAGGCCATTACAGTCTGCCTTTAAAAATCAAACACCCTAGTAAAGGACAACTCCGGACTTGGTGGAGGGTCATGAAAGACATCAGCACACGTCACATGAATAATATCTTCTCCTGTTAATTTTGGCTTTAGCTCATGGGAAATCCTACAATATGCAATCATGGGGGAAGAACCCAGGAAACTCCACACCTAGAGGAGGTATAATATTTAGCATAGTCAAATAGGTAGTGGGAGATAAAAAGAGAGTTGAGGATAAGCCATTTTTTCCACGCCAAGCGCGAGTATGTACCCTACAAATTGTCCAAAAACAATCACAGCAGAACACCCAAGTGGGACTAGTCAATCATTGGACACATAATTAACCATATCTAACTCTCCAACATCATGAAGGCTCATTCACGACTTAGAAAAGTTTCAGATAATTTTGATCAACCAAAGACAATGAGTAATGTTCAACTATTCGGTGTGAACTTACTATTAAACAGCAGCATGATAATTTTCTTTTCCCGAGCCAGACGTTCCTCGTTCACCTTCAAAGAGTTGATCTGCATAATGGCTTTGACAAAAATGGAAGAGATCTTCAAGTTGGAAAGAAGTGAAGTTCTTCTGTCGTCACGTGTTTGAGCAATTCCACTAAGATCACCCACTCCATTACCTGTATTACCATGCAAGCTTGTGTCATTGTGAATATAATGGCACATCAAACAGCCTGCTCTAGCATTAGCATTTGCCCAATCTCCAACTGCTACGCCATAGAAACTCGAATCTCCATCCTGAAGCATCATGCTGCCAAAATTACTCCCTGCAGCCACACTCATTCAACACTTGCCTACCAAACAATCGTTCATCTTGCCTACAAACATCCATCCTCTATAAGCCCCTTCTTTGTTTGGTTCTCTCTCAATGAAATCAGGCCTACACAAGCATCACAAAGCACACCAAAGACAAATTTAAGCTCAGTCAATCATTGCAAATTTACTTTCGTTACAAATGCAGCCATTAAGTCATTCTGATCTGTGTAAGTTGTGCCGCTCAAGTCATACTCAGCAATGATAGGAGACCAGTCAATTCAAGTTAAAATATCAACAGTTTAAAATATGACAATTCAGGGTTAAGAAAAAGAAATGGGAAAAGAAGAAGACATCAAAACCAGTAGATGACCTTGGTGAACTGGTCACAATAAGCAAGAGTGGATGTCCTGAATTCTCTGGGAATAATATCCGAAGCCACTTTGCCCGAAGGTTGATTATGAATAAACAAGGCAACAAGTCACAACCTTCCAAGAAAATTTTTTCTCAAATAGTGTAAAAACTAGCAACTCAACAATTACATGATAAAAGCTGAATCTACCACAAGGCACAACTGAGGCTAATTATCTCTCACGACTTACTTTTTCTCATAAAGGCAGAATCTACCACAAGGCTATCAACATTTCTCAGCTTGAGATTCAAGCTCAACCACAGAAAATTGAGCTTGGGCATCTCGTTTGGTTTGCCCTAATGATATAATGCTGTATGCAATAGAGCTGTTGGGTTCTATGAGTGACACATCTAACAGGGAGGGAATACCATTTGAATTTCCAAACGACCCCTAAAATCAAAACTAGAGGTAACATATTTATCCTTTTAATAGTCAATAATAATTTATGAATTTAATAACCCATATATATAATTAGATACAGAATACATCATATCAAATGTTCATCTATATTTTAATAATTCATGATTCTAATCAATTAAGCACATAAAATGTGCTTATATTAAAATAAATACCATGCTATAGTAATTATCACTTCGATAGCTATTCATGAGTGTAATTCTCAATATATATAATCATGATATTACATTTAACATATAAATTATACAATTATGGTTCAAGTTTAATCATATAACCTATAGGTATAGTCAAATGAATGTTATTTGTCATATAATCAAGAGCATGATTGAAAAAATAATTATATAATGATTTGAGCAATAGATTAATATAGTTGGCAATTAAGATAATAATTATACTATGAATAACAAAATATGTTTATGAAAATTAGGATAGTCATATAGAATAGTAACCCTAGGAGCAACTGCAAATTATTATTTAATGGATATTTTTAAGATAAAATAAATTATGTATTATCAAGATCGCATAAATTTTGTTACATCGATTGTTTACTTATTGTTTAATATTTTACCTATTTATCATGTGATATGTGATCATGTCCAAATAATTGTAATTTGTGTTATCAGTGTATACATGATATAAATAATAGTCCTAATTAATATAAATTTAAATTATGAATGATAATCTAACATTAATAGAGAGTGGAAGAACAACGACTACAATATTTTGGAATAGCTATTACAGGATGTAATAGTCATTCAGCAAAATGTGCTGGAAGTTCTCTGCTGCAATACATGGCTTTGCTGGCCAAATCTTTTTCTCCCTATTGTTCTCCATGTTGTCCTTAAGAGTTTCCACCTGCCCATACTATTCCACCCTCGCTCAACAGGCAAGCCATCGCCTGGTCCAGCCAAGTATGTAAAACAGTAATATATAGAGGTATTGATAGACCACCAGCCAACATATATCCCTATCTTGGCCATTTTAAACAACATAGATGAAATCACCACCTTTGATTACTCTCTGCCAGACTATTCAACAAATACTTCCACAACACATAGCAATCAAGGCAAGCCATCTTTGCACTTGTTCCTGACATCCTCGGTCTCTCAACAGTCGGATTTACACATAAAGCATATTACCATTAACATATGTTCATAAATAAACAAAACACAAGGCAGCATTCATTTCATGGGCAAGGAATAAATAATGCAGCCCGGTGGTTTCTACCATGAAGAACCATAAAAGACCAAGAATCCCCTGCTTTATCTCTTCACTATTCTATTCGACAACTACCCACAAAGGTCAGCAAACAATGACAACCAACATGATCCACATCTTTCTTCATTTTTCTTGTCACCCGATTCATCCAAGATTATTGTTCCCAACAGGCTCGTGCACTTCCCCATGACCCTATTCTCACCTGATATCCTAAACTTAAGGGAAAATAGACAGATAAAGACAACATACAGAAATATTCTATCAGTAAAGGTGCCATTATCCAATTACCATATTGCAGTGGAAGGAATAGAGGTCAAACTAATTCAAGATGGACAAGATTATGGAGATGTCAAAAAGAAGCATAAGCAGAGAAGAGGCAGTATTTAGAAGTAGTTTATGCCTCAACATTAGATTTCATAGTGAGCAAGTTCCTGACTAGAGGAAAAAAGTCTCCTGGTGCAAATCTACGTTACGACAATAAAACCAGTGATCCAGAGGTATCTGTAAACTAATCCAAGATGAGCTGCAAGATGACCTAACTTCTAAACTGTCTTTAAAACTTATCGAGTAGAAATTTCACTAAAGACTGATTTTGTTGATGAATCTTCAATGGAGAAGAGTTGCATACAAGCCTGTCTAATTTATAGAGTTAGAGGTATTTCTTTTTTGACATTACCTCTGTCCGGTAACATCTCATACAATCCCTAAAACAAACTCCATATCCTCAACCTTTCCAGGAAAAGTTTTGAGAACGATAGTTCCAGTAAGGTGCATCCAAAATTTCAACTCAGTCAAATTTATACTAATTGCTCACCATGTTTCTTAAAGCAAAAAACTGATGACCAGCATGAAGAACATACAACTGGTAAAAAATAAGGCCACAAAATTTTAGCATGAATAATGATATTGAAAAGCTGACCATACAAAATGTGAGCATAAATCTCATTTTCTTTCTTAAGAAAAGGATAGGCTTTACAAGTAAAGGATCCAGAAAAAGAAATTGTATAGGTGAAATCCATCTCTTCATAGCCATAGTTTTTACATTCTATCACATCAAATTATCTTGTCCCAATTTAGTGAAGCCTGTCCAGCTTCATCAACACATTGAGGATGCGTTTGGTAACCATTCTGTTTCCAAGAACAATTTCTACTAAGAAATGATTCTTTTTTTATCTTGTTCCTTGGATGAATTTCTTCTGAACATTTAAAGACATTTGGAAACTGTCCAAATTCCCGAAATAGAAATGGAATAGAAACAAGTTTGGTACGACCCTTAAATTTTATTGTGACATAGAATTTCTATTAATTTTTTAATATTTTTTCTCTTTTTTCTTTTTCTTTTTCCTTTCCTCTTCTTCTTCCTCATTGCAGTCGTTGGCCATGGCAATGGCCGATGACTGGTGGCCGACGACCAGCAATGAGGAAGAAGAAGAAAAGAAAAGAGAAAGAAAAAAATGATATGCACTTGATTCTAGAATATAACTTATTCTCGGAAACAAAGAAGTAACCTTTTTTTTTCTAATTCTTGATTTTGTTCCAAATTTATTTCGAGGAACATATTTGTTCTCAAGAACAAAAATGTTACCAAACAGATTTATGTTCCTTTTTTGTTTCGAAGAACTAAAGAATAGAATTAGACACTGTTTAACCAGTTAACAAATAGGCCCTAAGAGTCCACAAACCAAGATAGTTCTCATATTAGCAAGTGCTTAAAGTCTGGAAATGTCATGAGTAAATCCCATGCCTGAAGGTTTAAGATATCATCACCAACACCCCCAAACTCCAGCAATTTACACCTTTTTCACTAAAAAGCAAACTTCCGGCAAAAAAAAACTAAGGGCTTAAAGTCCAAAAAGAAAACTATACCTTTTCTTCATAATGAGAAGACACAGGCACGAGTACATGATGGCATTAAGCTGAACTTTTCCTCGCTAAATGGATCAGCTATAAACATCATTGAGGGCCCTCGTGCCTTGTTGTATGGTGTCATATTCTCTTCAAGATCTCAATCTCCTTAGCCCTTTGAAAAGTAGCATCTTTAAGGAATGTAATGAAGGGCATCAGATAGTGCTAACTTAGGTCTTTGCTACATCTATTATGCATTTGTTCTGATAATATGAAAATACTTCAGCACTGTGACAGTCCAACTGAACTTCAACTTAAAAAATTCAGCCATTAAATTCAAATGTTATATGTATGATTTTCCCTCTGCCAAAATTATCACCTAGATTCTATTTATACAAAGAAAAACCTCTAAATGTCTTCCTTTGTTCCTCTGCTGTAGCTAAGAGTTTTCCAGGAACACAGCTCATATCCAAAATAAACATAAGTAGTTAAATAATAGGCAAAATCACAGGAAATAAGTTGCTCATTCAATTTACATTCGAAGCAGCTCTCAGACAGAGCAAGTATTGGATATGACAATAAAAGACCATAGAAATGTCACAGACAACAAACCAACATGTAGTCGGCACTGGTCAACGATCAAACTGTCAAATCTAACATGCCTTGTCATTGAATGGATCCAGATTCCAGACAGCATTCTCTTACAATTTCTAATAAATAGGAAAGAAAGGAGCAAAACCGCAAGTTTCTGACTAAGTGCTTAATGTACCAGCAGAGTTCAGTACAATCAAACTAGAGGAACAAGGCAATATGACAATCTTACAGGAACTACTGTTTGCTATTCTCAGCCTCCTCTTTCCCAAGAGCTACCACCACTTTCTTCAAGATGGCTTCAGTTGGCTGGTGAGAATTCTCAACAGCCTTCGAAATTACTTGCCATTTCTCACCATATTTGGGTTCCGCAGCAACACATCTCATCAGCACATCTTTCTGGGTATCCTCCATCCCATGTTGAAGTTCAAATTTGTAATACAATGCCCAAAAATCCCCAACATCAGGTTTAAGGGTCACAGCCCTATTCAGCCAGGTTCTAGCCTTGTCCACTTTCCTATCATGCCAGAACAATTTTGCAAGAGCAACAAAAACATGTGGGTCATTATTACATTTCTTAAAAGCGTCTGCAGTTTTGGTTTTGCGTTGCGGACGAGGTGCCATCTCAATCGATGCAGCCCAAAGAATGCCACTAGTGGGACACTCTTGCAATGCCTTTGCCATCAATATATCAGCTTCCTTCTTATTTCCATGTCTAGATTCAGCACGAATGGCAGCAAGCCAAAGCTCATCCTTTGCAGGATTCTTCTTCCTGGCTAATGTAAGAACTGCACGAGCTTTGCTTAGCCCATTTGTCTTCTCTTCTAGTTTAGCTAGAGAAATCCACAGAGGTATACAACTAGAGCAGTGCTTCAATCCCGATTCATAAACTTCCTTAGCCTGTTCTAAGTGACCAAGTCGTTCTTCAAGCTGACCTTGCATCAGCCACAGCTTAAAGAACGAGGGGAAGCGCTTCAACCCTTCATCTAGCAACCTCCTCTCTTCTTCAGTGTTGCCCATTTCTCTTTCAACAATGGCAGATTTCATCCACACTCTCTCTGTCCCTCCCCTTTCTCGTGCCTTAGCAAGTAGCATTCTTGCTCGCTCAGGCTCATGGTTCTCGAATTCAAGCTTGAAGGCTGCTAACCAAATCTCCTCTGAGTTAGGAATAGCAGCATAAGCTTCTTGCAGAATTGCTCGGGCAGCTGGCACATCTCCAGCAAGCCACTTCTCCTTAGCACCCATAAGCCACAAAACCTCAGCCTGTGGCCTGTAAGTGACAGCTTTGCGGAGTAAAGCATCCAGAGATTCTTTCGTTCCATGACTCTTTTCAAGCTGTGCTGCTTTGAGCCAAATGCTCTTCTTCGTCAAGAATACTGTGAGAGCATGAGCATATATAGCTCTAGCAGTCTCGATTGAACCTCTTTTCTTGCACTCCTCAGCATCAGCAACCCATGTCCTCTTCCTATCCTCTTCTTCCACCCCAATCCCAATTGTATTGTGAATAATTGCCTGGCATGTCGTGACAGACCCAGCCCTCTCGGCAGCCTCAGCCTCCTTCATCCAAAGCTCCCTATCAATCACCACACCCTCCCTCTGCAAAGCCCTAATACCTCTCTCAATGATCTTTCCAACCATAGAAGTATTGCCATTAGCTTCTTCCAACTTTGCTGCAGTGATCCAAATTGCAGGCTCTTTGGACAACCTTTCTCTTGCCCTATTAAGCACCTTCTTCGCATTATCATAAGTCTCCAACCTAGCCAGTGCAAGCCACAGCTCAACGTGCAATGGGCAAGACTCCACTGCCCTGTGGAGCAATATCCTTGCATTTTCCTCATTTGAGAGTTCTACAAGGGCCTTCCACAGCCTAACTGAGTCAGGGATATGTTCTAACCCTTTCCTCAACACCCTACTCTTATTCAGTTCATCATGCTCCAATTTCGCAGCCTGCATCCACAACTTAACAGAAGTTGGAATTGACTTAACTCCTTTAGCAATCACTGCCTTCGCCTCGTCAGGGCTCGCAAGCCGGCACGCCTCAATCCACACATCCTCATTTTTGGGACATTCCTCACACCCTTTCTGTATCAATTGCCTAGCGGCCTGAATCTTCCCTGCCACTTCCTCTAGCCTCGCAGCTGCAATCCAACCCGGTGGGTGTTTTGGGTTTGTCTGTGTAACACTCTTGAGCAATAACCTTGCCTTCTTTATATCAGATATCTCAGCATCACTAGTAATCTTCATGCTCTTTAAATCAGTCAAGTAACCCTTCGGATCGACAACAGTTAAACCGGACACGGAATCAGATAACCTATCTAGCTTTAAAGACAGAACGGTACCTCTTCCTTCACCCACAGCGGTCAAATCGGTTACAGGCGTCTGAGACCAAGGTGTCTCAGTCCCTCCCGCCGATCTACTCTTAGGGTCCAAAGCCGTAACATGCTCCTGCTCTTGTCTAGCCTTCTCCAAGAGAGTGTCAGGCACAGGAACAAAGCTCTCAAACCGCTTCTTCTTGTTCCTCAACGAATAATCCCCAATTTCAGGTATGCTGTCCCACTCCTGAGTAGACATGGTATGCAACTTCCTCTTCAAATCCGCAAACTGCTCGGTAATCTTCGGATTCGAGGCCCGATACTTCTCAATCTCCTGCTTCAATCTCGCCTCCCTCCTATCCTTCCTCCGCGAATCCATCCGCTTGTCGATCGCTTCCCAAACCGCATCCGCTTCCTTGTCATCCTCATCATACTCCGCCGAAGCGAAAAGCCCCACATCATTTCCTTCGAACTCATCAAACTTCTGGTTCTCGTCGTACCCCTTATCCTCGCCCTCATCCTCCTCCTCCTCGTCGCCGGGCTTCCCCCTCCCGCGGCCGGCGCCGGGAGCGCCCCGGCCGCGGCCCCACCGATGGTGGTGGCGGACCGGTCGGGCAGGTCGGGGGCGGCGCGGGCGGGCCCGATATCGGACCGGGTGGTAAACCCAGTGGCGCCACGGCCGAGGCCAGCGACGTAGTTGGGGGGCGGCTTGGAGTTGAGGAAGTCGAGGCGGGGGCGGGTGGGGGAACCCCGGGGGGCCTGCATACCGCCGAGCAAGGGGACGTGGAGGGCGAGGGTGGAGCCCGGCGCGACGCCGAGGTGGGAGAGGAGGAGGGACTCGTCGGCGCCGAGGAGACGGAGGCTGGAGGAGGAGATGAGGCGCTGGAGAGGGGCGGGGATCCGGGATCTCTCGTGGATCGACTGCTTGAGGGCGCGGAGGGTGGTGGTGCTAGGGTTCAGGTCGAGGCACAGCGTCTTGCCGTCGGGGGTGAGGACGAACACCATCGTCGGAGCTGGGTTCAAGCTAACAGGCGAACCAGAGAGAGAGAGAGTTGACGATGGTCGCGGCTTTCGTCGGAGCGATCTGATAAGTAGGATTTGACGTCCCGGCGGCAAGGCGGTGGGTCTTGATGGGCTTGGGCCCACTAAGCCCACACTATCTATCATTTAGGCCGGTTTGAGTGGGCCTGTAACTACTCTTCATTACACAGTGACCCTCCAAGAAGAACCTGGTGTGGGGATAGAGTGGATAAGAGTAGCCAAAGTTCAATTCTTCTTGACATGAGAATCGTTGGTATTCCCTAGTTGTCGGAAACAAAAAGATAAGACCATCACGAGGGGGTAAGATTAAAAAATAAAGTGTGCAACCTGGGCATGGGTTGCAAATTACACTATTACTACCATACTTAATCACTTATCCTATGTGTTACAATCCGTAATTATCTCATACTCATAACACTCGTGAGTAGAATTTAGAGTTGATTGATTGAAGAACAAGTGGCATAGATGGGATGAATACAATTGGTCTGTGGAAATAGTGTTAGGATGATTAGTGCTAAGAATTCTAAAATAGAAATATTATATTGCTTAAGAGCTCTAAAGACACAAAATGGTCGAGACCTGATACCGCTCTCCTGATGAGGTCATAATAGGTCGAAACTAATAATCGAATCTAAAATGATTTGTTGTCTTACTCAATGAACTAGACACTAGAATTAAATTGGTATAATAAAAAAGTTATTTGCCGTCGTATTGTTTCTTAGAATAACTATAAAACGAAACCTAACCTGACGTCGTCTGCTTACCTGTGGATGGGGAGCTGTCGGCCTGTGATATATGGCTTTGAAGACAGGGACGGGTTTTAAGGGATTTATTAAAATGGATGAATTTGTACTTTTCAGATTATATTTTAACGGGAAGGACTTGGCAGGCTCCCTAAAACACTCTCCAATGTTCTTCATCCTAAAAATATGTGACTTCCGTGGCTGTTGCAACTATGTTTGCTCGTCACGAGTAGTTCGTTTTTTCAATACCCATGCTATGTTGACCTTTGAAGTGCTCGCTCACGAGACAAAATGCAAAATAAAGGGGATAAACTACGAGGGCGTATATCGATCGAATTCCTTTCGTTTGAATTACTGTAAGCTCGGTAGATGGTACAATAGAAAGACAATTCTCTAGAGTAAGAATAGCGCAAATGCTGTAATTTCCGTACGATATTTACTCGAATGCTATAACTTTTTATTTACAAATTTGAAAAATAGATTATTTAAATGTCATTAGTGATTTGCCTCTTTAAAAAATCTAATGTAGATGTTAGTCATCCTTTGTGTCTTCGCTAGCGCTGACGTGAATAAATTCAAAAATTCGTTTGCCCTTTATTAAGGGAGTGAGGGGTTGCTAGTGACCCTTGGCGGTCTTTTCCTATTTTTTCCCTTTCTAAGGGCCAGTGAGGGGTCACTGGTGACCTTTGCGGACCCCAAAAAAAAAAAAAAATTAAAAATCCATGTGGAATGGGAAATTAATTAAAAAAAATCCATGTCGGAATAATTTGCTAGAAATGGTACTCAAATGATTGATTTTATTCCGATGTGACATTTAAATGAGAGAAAAAAATATTATGACTCTTAAGTGAGCATTATGCAAAAGTTATGATAGTTCCGCCGTTCTTTTTCCCATTTCTTTGGATTTGCCAAACCCGGACAACATGGGAAAAAAAAAAAAAATCATTCCCCACAAAATATTAAGGCCTGGACTATTGTTGTTTAGCACAACAGTTCTCCCTAATCAAGTAAGGTCTTAATGTGAATGAGGAGGCAAGGAGGGAGGGGAGGGTTAGGAGGAATTGCAAAGCTTCTCTCAAAGGGCCTTAGCAGCAGCAGAGTCTCTTTGAGTACACACGTTATGGTGTGTCGCCTCATCTGTTGCAGAAAACCCAGAACCATCGTCAGGCGGGAGTATGCCTCTTTGTGCAGAAAATCTCCATTACCGAAAAGTGAAAAAGTTCCCACTTTAGAACTTCATTGCCGATGGTTTTCCCTGTCAATGTACACGGCTTTGATGGCCATCTTAATGTCGTTTGGCTGGACGTCAGAAAACTTGGTCAAAATTTTGCCGTGTGCCCGGCCATTGTCATGGAGCGAATGGAACCATGAATTGGATCTCGAATGGACGAGAATATCCTATCCAGTGAACGCAAACTGAAAGGGAAGTTTCCGGTGCATTTGGCCTCCGTTCGTTTCACAGAAAATGTTACTTTTCTGGAAAATATTTTTCAAGAAGTTATTTTCTAAAAAACGTGATTATTTTCCGGTGTTTAGATAAAACTTGATTTTGAAGTGGAAAATATTTTCCACTATTCACTCGGGAAAATATTTTCCTTTATAAACTCTTTTTCAATAATTTTTTATTATTTTATTTTTTAAAATTGTTATTTATTATTTTTTAAAATATATTATTAAATTATTATTTTTCTTTATTTTGTGTCTCTCTTCCTTGGTCGATCGCCGGCCATGCCTCAAGCTCGCCTTGCTAGCAAGGCTCGAGGCTCGCCTATCTCTGGTGAGCTCGCATGATTAGCTCATCGGCAAGATGAGCTCAAGGTGATGAGGCTCGAGCCTTGTAGATCGGCATCGTGAGTTATGCAGCTTCAATTCGGAAAGTAGTTCAACTACCAGAAGGAAGAAGAAGCACAACACCATGCAAAAGCTAAGTGAGGGAGATCGACCAATTAGGGCCTACTTTAAAAAGGAGGGATTCGATTGTTTTGAAGGGAGCAAATAGAGGCAAGCACAAGGGCACTAGGTTCGTGAAATGAGGGAAGAGAGGATTACAGTTTTTTATTTTGAAAATGGGTAAATTTGGAAATAAGTTTCCGTCTTGTGACGCTTGGGTGTCACCAATCCGACGAGCTCGGCTTGCTTGTCGTTCAATCACCGACCGTTACCGTGGTCAACGATCGGCCAAAAAAGAAAAACAACATAAAGAAAGACAGAAAAATAAAGAAAAATAAAAAATAAAAAATCGATTTTATTAAAAAATAACAAAAAATTTGAATTTATGAAAAAAAAATATAAAAATAAAAGAAAGAAGTGAGGACTAATGGAAAGTGTAAGATAAGAGAGAGTGAATGTGGAAAATGTTTTCAACTTTTCAAAAGTGGAAAACATTTTCCTCACTTTAGAAGATTTTTTTTTTTTCTTCATAGAAAATGTTTTCCCTAATGAATTTATTTTCCGTGAAACGAACGTCGAAAAATCCGGAAAACGTTTTCTTAGAAGTTATTTTCCGTGAAACGAACGGAGTCTCGATTATTGAAAGTTTTCTGTCTTTTAAGCTGTTGTTGCAAACGATGCTCAATAGAGTCAGATGAGAGTGCAATTCAGCAGCATTTCTTGCTTCTGGATTTCTAAACTATAAAAAAAAAAAACCATTTTTCAGGAAAAAACTAGAAAGTGAAAAACTGTAGTTTAGACCTTATTCATACAATTGCCGCAATGAATTTTTTTCTTTTGGATTGCCAAATCCCTAATTACCCCAAATAAGATAAAAAAGAAGAAGAAGAATCCAAAGCTGTTCAAATTGAGAACAATGTGCTGAATAAGTTTCTAGCAAGACTGAAAAATCAAAGGTTAAAGTTGACTTTGAAGTTTCCAATGAGAAGAAAAGTCAAGAATGTCACATGGAACCAAAACGCGGTTTGCTCAATATCTTGACAAGAAATTTTTTAAACTCCGACTGCTTTTCCAATATCTTTGCTCGACTATTTTACGGAAGATTCTTAACAAGGGAGGGAATGGAATTAGAGGAGTAATTATAATTCCTAAGATTAATCTAGTAATCAAACCAATTACCTATTATAAAAAAAAAAAAAAGAGGAAATACATTAACTTGAAGTCCTATGAAAATGTAATTGAGTCATAAAATTTATTATGAAAGTGTAAATGGATCAAATTTTAAAAAAAAATGCAATTCAATAATAAAATTGTCAAAACAATCCCATCAAGTCATTCCATTAATTACATATATTTCAAAGATTTGAGATTCAACATTATTTTCATGATAAGTTCTAGGACTTAATCATCTTTTTGAAAATTTTAAAACTTAATTACACTTTTATGACAAATTTCATGACTTCCAATAAACTTTATCAAATAAAAAAGAGAGAGAAAAATTAACCCTGATTTCATTAAAAACATAATTTTTACTAAATCTTTGTCTTACAATAATCAACTCTTTCCGGTGTCCACAATATCACTTCGCACTTTCTTGGCTCAGAGATGAAGATATCAATGGAAATCCATTAATTTGTTTATTGCTAAACCAATCCTCCATTAAAGTTGGAAGGTGGAGTTCCAGTGTACACCATGGGGGAGCTAGCTCATCCTGTCTTGTCCCGGAATTGACGCTTTCTAATCCCACTTCAAATTACGTCTTCTCCGTTCTCTTCTTCCGTGTATACAGTAACATTTTCTGATTTTAGCTCCGTTAATGAACGAGGACATCCATGGTCAACTTCAGCAAACGGAAAGATTCCTCCTTTTTCAGCTTTCGGGTTCCTCAACGTTGCCCGAAAAAGCCCGGTGTTTCGGCTGCCGTTAATGGGTTTCCAACCCCCACCTCACCGTCTTCTCCTTCGCCGTCAAAACAGAGACTTTTTTCCATGTATTATAGCATTCCGCAGCGGTTACTATTGCCTCGAAAGCTCCATCTTAGCTTATGTTTAAGTAAGCAGTCCTATTCTTGGATGTTTACACGTTCTGTCTAGCCAATTAGGCTGAGAAGATCTATTTTTTATATACAAAAAAAGGGATATTCGATTCTGGGTTGCTTCCCACGACGAAAGGCAGAGAGACCCCACTTGCCAAGTTTTTGTTCTTTTCCTTCTCTTTACAGATCTGGAATCCGAATTCTTTGTGAAATCCTTAAACCGACAGCTTCTGGGTGTGTTCCACAAAAGCTTGCTTGCTCTAACTACGGATTTATGAACAGGAACTGAGAGGGAAGAAGAAGGAGAAGGAGAAGGAGAAGGAGAAGGAGAAGGAGATGGGATTGGTGGGAGAGGAAAATGGGGGTGCAGATTCACTGGGAATTGGCAAGAACAACAAGTACAAGAGGATGGGTTCGGAGGTCGACGACGACGACGATTTTGACGACGACTTGATTCATTACCAGCGTCAGCTGGAGAAGAGGAAGAGCACCAAGAGATATGTTATTGCCTGTGCGGTCTTTGCATCTCTCAACAATGTTCTTCTTGGCTATGGTAATGACGCGGTCTCTGTCTCTCTGCTCGTTTCTTAGCAGCAGCTGTGTTTTTGATGTTCGAGACCAGTTCTTTACCGTGTATTTCCGTCTCTACATGTTGTCTTCCAAGCTTTGATCCGCTGTCTTCTTCCTTCTCTATGAGCCTTTTTTTTTTTGGTCGGATCTCTGTGAGCCATTTGACTTGGCTCTTTTACCTGATTGTCGGCAAGGGAAAGAAAAAAGTTTTAAACTTGCTAATCTCTATATTCAGTTTGAAATCTAAAACGGTTCTTGTCTGTCAGATGGAAGCCATTCCCATACCGGCGCGTGTCTTGATCTTTGAGATCGCTTTTGAAGAAATTTTTTCATTTTGGTGTGTATGTAGTATAAATCTATATTGTTTTAGTATATCTTAGGACACTTTTCTGGGAAAACCATTGATCTTTTCTCGAAACAGTTCTCATTCTTTGTCAATTGAGGAAAATTCCTCTGCTTTTCGTATGTTAAATTTTTTTATTTTTGGAGTGCGATGATATGGTCGCGAGGAGCATCATCAGAATCTATATTGTTAAATCCACTTTTTTTTTTTTGGTATGGTCAATCATAATTACCTGGGTGAACTGCCTGCTTAGATGCTAACAACTTATCAAAGTCACCTACTTTCCTGTGCTTTTGGGAAGAATATGATGACATCCAAGACCCATCGCGAACTATTATGATAATTCGACATTCCTACTGTCTTTTTAAGTCAAGGAAAGCACAAGGCTTCTTCAAGCCAGGGAAATTTTAGCCATGGCCGTGGTCCTTGTTCTAAAGATTGGCCAGTCTGTCAACTTGAGCATTTTCCGACTTTAAACGTAGGATTGATTAGATTTCTCTGATCCTCACCTCTCTCATACTAGATCCCGAGCAGTTCTAATGTGGCATTTTATTGTGATGTTTGTCAGATAACTTGAATTCTTGATCTAAAGTTTTGTCCTTACTGATCTGCAGATGTCGGAGTCATGAGCGGGGCAATTTTGTTTATTCAGGAAGATCTAAAAATAACTGAGGTTCAAGAAGAAGTTCTCATTGGTTGTTTGAGCATCATCTCTCTTTTTGGTAGCTTAGCCGGGGGCAGAACATCAGATATTGTCGGTAGAAAATGGACCATGGCATTAGCAGCTGTTGTCTTTCAAGCCGGTGCTGCTGTTATGACGTTTGCTCCTTCTTTTGAAGTGTTGATGGTTGGAAGATTCTTGGCCGGGGTAGGGATCGGGCTTGGAGTCATGATTGCTCCTGTTTACATCGCTGAGATTTCCCCCACTGTCAGTCGGGGATCTCTTACTTCGTTTCCGGAGATCTTCATAAACCTCGGGATTTTACTGGGTTACATTTCAAACTATGCATTTTCAGGCCTCTCAGCACACATCAGTTGGAGGGTCATGCTCGCTGTTGGGATTTTGCCCTCTGTCTTCATTGGTGCTGCCCTTTTCATAATCCCTGAGTCGCCGAGATGGTTGGTCATGCGGAACCGGATCGACGAAGCGAGGTCGGTGCTGCTAAAGACAAATGAAATTGAGAGTGAGGTGGAAGAGAGACTCGCAGAAATACTAGTAGCTGCTGGAATGGGTAATAATACAGAGAAGTATGAAGAGAAAGCTGTGTGGCGTGAACTGCTGAGCCCTTCTCCTGCCCTGCTGCGGATGATTATCACGGGATTCGGGATCCAGTGTTTCCAGCAGATCACGGGCATCGATGCCACTGTTTATTACAGCCCCGAAATCTTCAAACAGGCTGGAATAAAGGGCAATACCAATCTCCTAGCGGCAACTGTTGCCGTTGGGGTCACGAAGACTGCATTTATACTAGTAGCTATAATTCTCATCGATAGACTCGGAAGAAAGCCTTTGCTTTATATTAGCACGATCGGTATGACTGTTTGCTTATTCAGTGTGGGCACGACTCTTGCTTTTCTGAAAGAAGGACAAGCCACCATCACGATGGCAATCCTCTCAGTTTGCGGTAACGTAGCTTTCTTCTCCGTGGGCATTGGACCTGTATGTTGGGTATTGACATCAGAAATCTTCCCTTTGAGGCTGCGTGCTCAAGCGGCAGCACTCGGGGCCGTGGGTAATAGGGTGTGCAGCGGGCTTGTGGCAATGTCCTTCCTCTCTGTTTCCCGAGCAATCACAGTGGCCGGCACATTTTACACCTTTTCGGCATTTTCTGCACTGTCTATAGTGTTTGTTTACACACTTGTTCCGGAAACGAAAGGGAAATCCTTGGAGCAGATCGCATCCCTTTTTGAAGACCAAAGCGAGTGGAAAGGAGATGGAGTCGAGATGGGTGATGTTGAGCATCTGGTGCAGAAAAAGTAAGCCGCTTATCACTACTGGATGAGCGACAACACCCTACGTCGTTAGGGAAGGAAATATAATCAGTGGTTTGCCAGATTATCCTTTTTTGATATATGTAATGATATCAATATACACGTCTGGTGCAAAAAGCGAAGGTTTGGCTGCAGGATGGAAGTTGAAAGTTACAAACATTCCCGTTGGAAGAAAAAAAGATCTACAGAGCTGCCAGAATCGGCATTCTTTGTGTCGGCATTCAAACAAGAAGCCCCACAAGATGTTGGCCCTTCGAGACATATAGCTAGCGAGATACTAGTGATGCCGATCCGGTTTCTTTATTGGATAAACTATCTTGAAGTTGCATGTTCTATTAATTTGAGGTGTATTCATCGATTTTTAATACCATATTCATTCAAACACAGATTATGTGGAAGCTCTAAATATGCTGAAACTCTTTCGTGATAGCCTCAGACAGGTAATTTCAATGAGAGACATTGTTAGCTGCTACAGACTCGGACTCTGATCAATGAGTTCAGCATACAGAGTTACTCATGTGGGCGATGAACCATGAAGAATGTTATTAATATTGCTTGTGGACCATGCTGCTAAGATCTTTTTCTGTGAATAAATTTGAATTTTAACGCAAAGAAATTGTAACTAGATTCAACTTCTATTGAGATCACTTAAAACTTAGACAGAACGACACATGGACGATTTTCTGACAAATCAAATTAACATTATGTATCTAACAGATTAAGGAATTCATGATTGCCAAAGAGGAACAATTTTTCTTATCCGAGTTTAACAGGTACTTTTACTTAGGATAAAGACACCCTCTATTTTAACTGTTTCAAAATGACACTGGAGATTAGTTAAATAATTCTGTTCAGAAACTTAGCCCTAATATGATATGTGAAGGAGGGAGATGATTACGTTAATCTTATCAAGAGAGCTTGATAATGTCAATACTAAATATTGGACAAAAATCTTGATTTGTGAAGGAAATGATACTGACGCCATTCATTGCAATGGAAAAATATGTTAGCAGCTTGCCGTTCTCAAAATCATCATCTAGCCTGGGTTGCCTATCGTGCCCTCAGACCCCCGGGACTTCCTGGTACTTCAATGCCAAGAGATTCCAAGAAACGGGAGAAAAGAAAGCATCATCTTCCTCTGTTTTATTTTTTGGGGTGTGAACTGATTCCTATATTTGCCGTCCTCTGGCTCTGTAGCCGTCCCCTGGCCTCAGAATCAACATTTTGAACTCATTTAAAAGTGGAACGACGAATCTCACTGACTACAATGCCACGAGATCCCAAGAAACGGGAGACAAACATCATTGTTACGCTGTTTAAATTTTGGGGGGTATGAACTGATTCCTATAATTTAGTCCTCAGGCTCTGGAGCTGTCCCCGGACCTCAAAATCAACATTTTGAACTTATTTTAAAGTGGGAAAACGAATCTTAACTGATGCATACACGATATCAATGGCAAGAATACGAACAATGTAATTGGTTGTATTGTTCTCTAACCATTATACGATAAAGGTCACCAGTTAGCATTGGTAGAAAGACAGACAGAGACACAGGACGTGGAGGAGAGCATGGGATTAGCTGGAGCTGAAGAAAATGGGAGTGCTGGTTCAGTGAGCAATGAGACAAACATGGGATCTGGTGGAGGTGACGAAAATGGGAGTGCTGGTTCGATGAGGAATGAGAGGAACGAGTCAAAGGAGTCTGATGGCCTCGGCGACCATTCGATTCATTGTCAGCAGCAGTTGGAGATGAGGAGGAAGAGCAGTAGAAGATTCTATGTCTTCGCTTGTGCAGTCCTTGCTTCTCTCAACAGTGTCGTCGTAGGCTATGGTAACAAACGCGCAGTCTCTTCTCTGTTTTCTGGGTGTTTGACTGCTATAATCCCAATTAATGGGTTTCACTACGAAGGCATTGAGCTCCTAACATATTCCTAACTGTTACTGTAGATATAAAGAGAGTATAAGGAGAGTAGATTCTATTCGATAACTATCTAGTAAATTAAATCAAATATGCATAATTTAAATAGATATAGAAAATCAGATGAAATATCATAAATATTTTTAGCAAATATAAGTATCTCTAACAGTTATCAAGAACAAAATCTGAACCACGAGTTTGCATTGCTTTAAATATTGTTCTTTTAAGAGTGAGTGGTTTCAGGTTCTGTTTAGGTTTCATCTATAATCTAGAATCTACCTAGTGGAAAACCTGAAACCTAGCTAGATTTTTCATATCTTGTTGCCTAAAGCAGGCTGTTTCATGTGAACCTTTTATTTCATTATGATTTTATCAGGCCGAAGCAGATCAGTTTGCTCGTTGAACAGAATTAGAATTGCTGATTTGCATGTCTCACAAGTTACTTCGACTTTTCCGTAGATCTTGAACTGTTAAGCGGATGTCATAGACGAGTTCATGCGTCTTTCTGCTTGGCAGGTGTTGGTGTTATGAGTGGAGCAATTAACTTTATCCAGGAAGATCTTAAAATAACTGAGGTTCAGGCAGAAGTCCTTGTTGGTTGCTTAAACATAGTTTCGCTGTTCGGTAGCTTAACCAGTGGCAGAACTTCAGACACTATCGGCAGAAAATGGACGATGGCTGTAGGTGCTATCGTAACCCAAGCAGGCACGGCTGCCATGACTTTTGCTGGTTCATTTTTAGTACTGCTGTCAGGAAGACTGCTGACTGGAATTGGATTTGGCATCGCAATCATGATAACTTCGGTCTACATTGCTGAGATTTCGCCATCCATCAGTAGGGGAAGCCTGACCTCATTTCCAGAGATCTTTGTGAACGTAGGAATTCTACTTGGTTACATCTCGAACTATGCACTTTCAGGCCTCTCCGTACACATTAATTGGAGGGTCATGCTTGGAGTTGGGATTTTGCCCTCTGTTTTAATCGGTTTTGCACTTTTCATGATCCCCGAATCACCAAGGTGGTTGGTCATGCAGAACCAAGTCGACGAGGCAAGGTCGGTGCTCTTAAAGATGAATGGAGACGAGAGTGAGGTCGAAGAGAGGCTTGCAGAAATACAATTAATTGCTGGAGCCGGGATCAATGCGGAGGAGAACGGACAGAAAGGGGTGTGGCGTGAACTGCTGAGCCCTTCTCCTTCTCTACGTCGGATGCTGATCACGGGCATTGGACTCCAGTGCTTCCAACAGTTAACTGGTACAGAAGCTGTGGTGTATTACAGCCCGGAAATTTTCAAAGCCGCTGGCATAAATGGCAAATCGAAGCTACTAGCGGCTACTGTTGCCGTGGGTGTTACCAAGACTTCGTTTATAATTGTCGCTTCGGTTCTGACTGACAAGCTTGGAAGAAAACCTTTGCTTTATATCAGCAGTATCGGCATGACCGTTTGTCTGTGCGGCGTGGGGGTCTCTCTCTCTTTGCTTAAGGAAGGAATAGCCGGGGGTGCCGCGCCTTTGGCGATACCATCTGTTTGCAGTACTCTAGCTTTCTTCTCGGTAGGAATCTCCCCCATTTGCTGGGTGGTGAACTCGGAGATTTTCCCTTTGAGGTATCGTGCTCAGGCAGTGGCGCTCGGGGCTGCTGCTAATAGGGTGTGCAGCGGGCTCGTCAGCATGTCCTTCCTCTCGGTTTCTCGTTCGATCACGGTGGCCGGCACATTCTTCGGGTTTGCTGCAATGTCAGCTCTTTCGGTGGCGTTCATTCACTTGGTTGTTCCAGAAACCAAAGGAAGATCTCTAGAGCAGATCGAGTCACTATTTCAGGATCGTTCTCCCCATTGAAGAGGCGGCTATGCCGAGATTGGAGATGTCGAGCATTGCGTGCAAGAACCATCACCTAACTACCGACCTCTCCGGTCTACATCCGGAGCTTCAATTCAATAAGAGGAAGGTCCCAGCATCTTGGATAACTGGTGTTATTGTCGGAATTACCGCTTCAATCTGCTCGGAAGACTGCTTAAACTGACAAGTCAGATTAATGCCCTGCGCGCACAAAAAAAAAAAAAAAAAAAAAGCTTGTGTGATGCAAAGCCTGCGGACGGAGACTACACTTCGAATTGATTTGATCTTTTCAGATTTTGATAACATATCATCAGCATTTCAGAAAAAGTTAGGGCTTTTTCCCATCTTTCCTTTGGCAAACACACCATTTCTTTGATTTACCTTTCAGATTTTGATATTTATCTTTACTTCTTGTGCATATGACAACCAAAGTCGAACCAGAAACACCCAAAAAGGGGGAACAACTCCTCGCTGAATCTCGATCATGGTATCTTATTTATCTTTGAATCGATCATTCCCCACTAAATCTTGAGTGTTTTTTTTTTTTTTAAATCTTGGGTGTTTTTTTTTTTTTTTAAATCTTGGGTGTTTGTAAGATTGGAAACAAAAAAATAAATAAATTTAAATATGAATTTTAACTTATCTATGAAGATTCTCCTTTTGATGTGTTACTCCTCCTTTCGGTAGAATAAATGAAATTCCCTTTTGTTCCAAGTTCAAAGAATACAGAAGGAAAATTCCTTATAGAAAATTAAAATGTGAAAAATGACAATCAATCATTTATGGCTATGCACCAGGAAAGCAACTTACATATAGTAATTCACCCTTGATTTAATTGATGTCTAGAGGGTGATCTGGTCAGTCAACTAAAAAATTGTCCATTTTAGCCACAAAAAATAGTGTGGAAATAGTGCCACTCCTTAGAAAATAATGTTTATTCTCTCGATAATTATCTGATTAGGTAATAGATTTGTCGGTGATAATGTAAATATCATTTTCCCCATACCTATACTTATAAAGATCACTCAAATTCAAGCTTGTCAACATATTTAGTTGAAAGTATTTTCACTCAAAAGTCTAAATTAATAAGTTATTGGCCTATTAAAATATATTAATTACTCAACATCATACGAATTCTTTAATATGAGTCTTTTCACTAATACAATTCACACATGCAACCTTATAATTATGGAGTCATTTGCCAAAATTTGTGTAGTTTCTCAAGAAACTCTACTTTACCTTACGATACAATTTAATTGGTTTGGGTGCCCATGGAAATGAGTTGCCTCTCGCGTTAAGCCATTTCATCTCTTCGAAGAGGTCCGATGCGTTGAGCCATTGCTTTGGCCTTCATTCTTTCATTTAATCAAGGCGATAAGGACAATTCCCTAAAGACCACAAAAGCCGGAAATAGTCCATCTATTTTCAACGTGCCGAAATTTATACGCAATTCCGGAAATGCCCTCGCATTCCGTACCTAAAGGCTGCAATTACGTTTTGTCCACGTGGGGAAACCGTAACCAGAAACTAAGGCGCATTTTCTTGATTAGGAAGAAGAAAGAGAACAAACACTATTGACATATAAAAAGCTCCTTCAACTTTTTGGGAAAAGAGAACGTAGGAGCAACGCTCATTGTCACATGAATCCAAACGCAAAGCAGGCCAAAAATATGCTTATTACTAAAGAGATCCATCGATTCAAAGAAGGAACTGACTCGTCTAGGCCGAATATGTGGTGGCAGCTGCTCACCGTGCTCAAAATCATCGTCCGGGCCGGTGAGTCTACCGTGCCGTGACCTCGGGCTGCCGGCCCTGCCTAATATTCCAAGGCCAAGAGATTCCACCCTCCAATGCCAGCTGCCAAGAAGCGAAAAGGAAAACGATCACTTCCTCGTATTTTTTCTTCTTGTAGGGTAGAATTTTTCTCTGTATCTTAGTCCTCCGTCCCTGTCACGTGACCTAAGAGGCGACATCTAATGCTTATTTTAGAGTACAAAGAAATATCTTCGCTTATACGCACTGCATACCCAACATTATTGGCAGAAAAATGGATAACGTGTGGCTGTGTTGTTCTCTAACTTATCCTTCAAGAACCGCAAGCAACATCTCCAGGGTACGTTGAAGGTAGCATTGATTGAAGAGAGGCGGGGACACGTAGGAGGAGAAGGAGCATGGGATTGGTTGGAGCTGAAGACAATGGGAGTGCAGGCTCGGTGAAGATTAAGAACAGGACAGTGGCGTCTGAGGTCAATGATCATGGTCTTGACGATGAGCCCACAGGTTCGCACCAGCCATTGGAGATCCGGAGGAAGAGTAATAGAAGATTTTATGTGTTTGCTTGTGCAGTTCTTGCTTCTCTCAACACTGTTCTCCTGGGCTATGGTAACAAACTCAAGAGTCTCTCTCTCTGTTTCGTGAGTGTTTGACTGCTGTAGTCCCAGTTGATGGGTTCCAGCACATAAGCATTGAGCGTCTAATAGTTTCAGTCAGTCAGTTCCTAAACATTACAGAACAAAATCTGTACCGTTTTCGCCTAGATTAACCTTTGTCTACACTATTGTTCATGGAATCTTCTGTTCTTCAGAAACACATTGTGCAAGGAGTGAAAACTCAAAGCTTTGTGAATTCCGCCCCTGTTGAGTTGACTTCAGAATTGCACCTTTTGTAGTCTCAGTTCTCTTTTCTCAAGCACTCTTGACATAAATATCGCTAGTACACATGCTGTTCGAGTGTGAAGCAGATCCAAACGCGGATGACCTAGTGAAATTTTCCGTATCTTCTTGTTGTTGGCTAAAGGAGACTGTTACCATGTGAACTTTTGTTGCATTATATGATTTTCTGTTTAGTGCGATTGGATCAGGTTTGCTTGTTAATAAAAGTTAGAACTGCCAACTTGAATGTCTCACGAGTTTCTTCACCTTTCCTTGGATTTTGAACAGATTAGTGATGTCCCAAATGATTTGATGTCTCTGCTACTCTGCAGATATTGGTGTCATGAGTGGAGCAATTATTTTCATTCAGGAAGATTTAAAAATAACTGAGGTTCAGACAGAAGTCCTTGTTGGTTGTTTAAGCGTAGTTTCCCTCTTCGGTAGCCTAATTGGTGGCAGAACATCAGACATTATTGGCCGAAAATGGACAATGGCTTCAGGTGCTATCGTGTTCCAAGTGGGTGTCGCTGTTATGACTTTTGCACATTCATTTCAAGCACTGATGATAGGGAGATTGCTGACTGGGGTTGGGCTTGGCATTGGAGGTGTGATAACGGCAGTTTACATTGCCGAGATTTCGCCATCCATCAATAGGGGAAGCCTGACCTCATTTCCGGAGATCTTTGTGAACATAGGAATTCTACTTGGTTATGTCTCAAACTACGCATTTTCAGGCCTCTCCGTGCACATTAATTGGAGGGTAATGCTTGGAGTTGGGATTTTGCCCTCTGCTTTAATCGGTTTTGCGCTTTTTGTGATCCCCGAGTCACCGAGGTGGTTGGTCATGCAGAACCGAGTTGATGAAGCAAGATTGGTGCTTTTTAAGACAGATGGAGATGAGAGTAAGGTGGAAGAGAGGCTCGCAGAAATACAATTAGCAGCTGGAGCTGGTAACAATGCACACAAGCAAGGAGAGAAAGCTGTGTGGCGTGAACTGCTGAGCCCTTCTCCTTCTCTTCGTTGGATGCTCATCACAGGCTTAGGACTCCAGTGCTTCCAACAGTTAACGGGCACGGACGCTTTAGTGTATTACAGCCCGGAGATTTTCAAAGATGCAGGAACAAAGGGTAATTCGAATCTACTAGCAGCTACTGTTGCTGTGGGCGTCACCAAGACTATATTTGTACTGGTTGCTACGTTTCTGATAGACAAGCTTGGAAGGAAGCCTTTGCTTTATATTAGTACGATCGGCATGACAGTTTGCCTGTTCAGTGTGGGAATCTCACTCTCTCTGCTTAAGGAAGGAGTTGCTGGCGCTGCACCTGCACTGGCAATGCTATCTGTTTGTGGTACTCTAGCTTTCTTCTCGATAGGAATCGCCCCCATTTGCTGGGTGCTAAACTCAGAGATCTTCCCTTTGAGGTATCGTGCTCAAGCAGTGGCGCTTGGGGGGGCTGCTAATAGGGTGTGCAGTGGGCTTGTCGGCATGTCCTTCCTCTCAGTTTCACACGCGATCACGGAAGCCGGCATGTTTTTTGTGTTTGCCGCGATGTCAGCTCTTTCAGTCGCGTTTGTTCACTTGGTTGTTCCAGAAACCAAAGGAAAATCGTTGGAGCAGATTGAGTCACTATTTCAGGATCACTGTAGTCGGAAAGGAGGCTATGTCGAGATTGAAGATGTCGAGGATCACGTGCACAGATAGTCACTTACCTATCAGCATCTTCAGTCGACAGGAGCTTCAGTTCAATAAAAGGAGGTCCAGCATCAAGAATAAGATACAGTTTTCATTATCAACCTCTCGAGCAAGCGAAAGCAGAATCTATCAAGTAGAAGTCATTGTTAGAATTACCGTCACTCTCTTTTTGGATGGCTGCGTGGCCTGACATATAAAATAATGCCAGCACACTTCAAAAGAGAAATCATAGCTTGCGTCATTGAGGAATCCTAATGTATCCAACTTTCGTGCTTAAAATGCTCTGTACTATATCCTAGAGAAGTTTGCCTTCAATGAAACATTAAAAGCATTTCTGATTCAGGATTCCTACTTTTGCCTCGAAAAGTGCTCTTTTCTTTTGGCCATATACGTGGAAAAAAGGTAAAACTACTCTTGATTTTATTGTATATGCGGTTGCGTTCTTAGAACCTCAATCTTGAAAGGAGTGCGTTATAATTCTCCTCGTGTCATACTGTGATGCTATACTTGTAAAGGGTGTGAAAAATCCCTCACTTTGTTTAGCCTTTTCTGATACACGAACCAGTCGACGTGAGGACTTCGCCTACGATTCCATTGCCCAGTGTTTTCAATGAAGTTCTCTCCGTTGACGAGGAACATTACACAGTGAGAAATTGAAGCGAACAATCAATAGAAGGAAAGAAAAAACCGTTCTGAATATACAGAAAGGGCCACAGTTTACAAATAATGCAAGAGCAATACGAGGGACAGAGTTTGAAGTTGTTAGATATACGCTAAATCTACAATTGTGGGCAATATGTCCTGACAGTGATGTCTTAAGACTTTGGGGAAAACAATTGTCTAACGCGTACCAGAACTTCCCGGCATTCCCTATTGTTATCCTTATGACTGCTTCAGACATCTTGTTAGGATTCACAATCGCCGTGCCAATCGTTTTCCGTTGAAAAGCTTATATCAGGCTCATTAAAAAATGTTGGGGATAAACGATTGATAATATGACCTTCAACCACACATTTTCATTTTTTAATTATATGTTATTAATAACACTTGCTTATACTACAAGCAACTCGATTAATGTGTTGATAGGTCCCGTTTTCTCTTGCTTTAAAGGGTTGACAAATTGTCCTTTTCCTGTAGATGATGGACCTCCTTGGATACATGCGTATCAGCAAGAAGAACAACTGAATTCTGATGAAGTTTTCCCCTCTTATCAACTTTCTGGTCAAGAAAATTTGTGTGACTACTGAAGATGCCAATAATTAAGCGACTGGTCCTGCACAATATGCTCAATCTTCCGGCCTTTCCAATCGTCTGTTCTGAATCAGTGACTCAATTTGCTCTAGTGATTTTCCTTTAGTATACAGGACATGTTGGAAATTTCCTATAATGGACTTACATTAATTAATTAATTTTCTATTTTATATAATCGGGTTAATGGATATTTCAATATATTTTGAACCCTCGAGTGATCATATTCAATTGGGTTTTGGCATCTATTAATAACGGGCCTAGTTAAGCAGCAAAGTATAGGCAATTGTGGTTAATTGAAGCCCGTAATGAGAGAGGCCTAGTTAACAGCTAGGGTTTGCTAGATCTCATCTCTAGCCTATAAAATGGTATATTATATCTATCAGTCGCTTAATTCCATTAAAGTTGCTAAACTGAAATAGGTTATAGAGAGGAAGATCCAGCATATCGATAGATCACTGATTATATCAGCTTGATTTGTTTTCAATCAAGTGAGGCTATGGCTCAAATATGTATGTTTTAATTTCGCTGTACATATATGGATTCTTGGTGTTTTACAATCATATATAGATCGAATTCATTTTTAATATATTGATTATTCATATTAAGAAATTCTACAGGAAGCATAAATATCCAGATACTAAAAACGTTCCAGCCACCATAATTGCTTGAGAATTTGAGAGGAAGGACATGGAGACAAGACCGCTGCACACTCTACTTCCAGCCATCCTGAGCGCTGCTGCTTGCACACGACACCTCAAAGGGAAAATCTGCGACGACAATGTCCTACAAATGAGGTCGATCCCCATAGAGAACGAAGCTACGTTACCACAAAGAAGAAGAATACGCAACGTAGGTGCCGCCTCAGCTCCTACTTCCTTTGTCAAAGAGAGAGACCCCCACACTGAACAAGCAAACAGTCATGCCGATAGTGCCATTATAAAGCAAAGGCTTCCTCGTGAGCTTGTTGATCAGAAATATAGGTACCAGTATGAGTGTGATTTTCATAATCACCACAGCAATCGTACCTGCAAGAGTACAGAAGGAAAATTCTTCATAGTAAATTAAAATATGAATACGACAATCAATCATTTATGAATATGCACTAGAAAAGCAACTTACATATAGTAATTCATCCTTGATTTAATTGATGTTTAGAGGGTGATTTAGTCGGTCAACTAAAAAAAGTCTGTTTTGGCCATAATATATAGTGTGGAAATAGTGCTGCCCCTTAGAAAATAATGTTCATTTTACCTTTTTCTCCCAACTTCCTTCCCTCTTGCTATTCGTTGTTCGAGATTTGTTGGGAGCCAACAACAGTAATCCGATAACTACACCCAGGGAGATTGCCAAGGGAGCACAAATTCAAGTTTGCTAATATATTGAATTAGACCCACATTCACTTAAAAATTTAAACCAATGAGTTATAAGTCAATTAACATATATTAATTACTCATAAACTATGCATAGCAACCAACTAACATCAACTCTACTAACTTGGATTGTATCATCCATGGTTTTTATCCACACACAATAGAAATTCGATACTTACATCCAAAGATCGCCAAGGAAGAGCTTAAGTTCGAGCCTACGAACATATCCAGTTGGACTTGCATTAACTCAAAAGCTTAATTTATGAGTTATTGGCTAAGTAGAATATATTAGTTGCTCAACACCATACAAATTTTCCAGTGTGTGACTTCTCTTTAACACAACTCACATAACTCAAGCATCCCAATAAATTTTTAGTTATTTGCCGAAATTTTGATGTAGTTCTCAAGAAACTCTACTTTACCCTACAATATAATTAATTGGTTTAGGTGGCCATGGAAATGAGTCGCCTCTCGCGTCAAACCATTTCGTCTCCTCGAAGGCATCCGATAGAGTAGAAATGGTACGTTTAGCCATTGCTTTCGCCTTCATTCTTTCACAAAGATCAAAATCAAGGCGATAAGGAGGATTCCCTAAAGACCATTTCTAAAGCGGAAATAGTCCATCTATTTTCAAATCCCCGAAATTTCCTCGCTTTTCGTACCTCAAGGCTGCAATTATTTTTTGTCCGCGGGGAGACAAAATAGCCTGAAAATAAGGCACATTTTCTTGATTAGGAAAAAGAAAGAGAACGAGGCACTTTTGACATCCGAAAGGCTTCAACTTTCTGGGTGATGAAGGGAACGTAGGAGCAATGCTCATCGTCACCAGGAATCCAAACACCAAGCAGGCCACTCCCGCCAAACTGTGCCTGAAATTGGAACCCTCAATAATCAGGAACTTATGCTTATTACTAAAAAAAATTTGCCGTTTCAAAGAAGGAACCGACTCGCCTAGGCTGAAAAAGTTGTAGCAGCTCACCGTGCTCAAAATCATTTACCAACTGCCAAGAAGCGAGAAGGAATGCAATCACTTCCTTGTGTTTTTCTCCTTGTGGGTCGAATTATTTCCGATATCCTAGTCCCCCTTCCCTGTCACGTGGCCTAAGAAGCAACATTTAATGCTTATGATGGAGTGATAAGGAATATGTTTGCTTATACGCAACATGATCGGTAGAAAAATGGACAATGCGTGGTGGCATTGTTCTCTCACTTATTCTATAAGAACCTCAAGCAACATCTCCAGGGTACGTTGAAGCTAGCATTGATTGAAGACAGGCGGAGACACGTTAGGAGGAGGAGGAACATGGGATCGGTTGGAGATGAAGATAATGGGAGTGCAGGTTCAGTGAGGAATAAGAACAGGGCAGTGGAGTCCGAGGTCAACAATGATGGCTTTGACGATGACCCCACTGGTTGTCAGCAGCCGTTGGAGATCCGGAGGAAGAGTAACAGGAGATTCTACGTGTTTGCTTGTGCAGTTCTTGCTTCTCTCAACACTGTTCTCCTGGGCTATGGTAACAAACTCAAATCCCAGTTGATGGGTTACCAGTACATTAGCATTGAGCTTCTAATAGTTTCAGGCAGTCTCCTTATCATTATCCAGAACAAAATCCATAACGTTGTTACCAGTTCATTAGCATTGAGCTTCTAATAGTTTCAGTCAGTCTCCTTATCATTATCCAGAACAAAATCCGTAACGTTTTGGTCTAGATTAACCTTTGTCTATACTATTGTACAGGGAATCTTCTGTTTTCAGAAACACATTGTGCAAGATGTGAAAAGTCAAAGCTTTGTGAATTCTGCCCTTGTTGAGTAGTCTTTAGAATTGCACCTTTCTTAGTCTCAGCTCGCTTTTCTCGAGCACTCTTGACATAAATATCGCTAGTACACGTGCTGTTCAAGTCTGAAGCACATCCAAACGCTGATGACCTAGTGAGATTTTTCGTGTCCTCTTGTTGCTGGCTTAAGGAGGCCGCTACTAGGTGAAACTTTTCTTGTATTATATGATTTTCTGTTAGGTGGGATAGCATCGGGTTTGCTTGTTAATAAAAGTTAGAACTGCCAATTTGAATGTCACACAAGTTTTTTCACCTTTCCTCAGATTTTGAACAGGTAAGTGATGCCACAAATGAATTGATGTGTCTTATGCAACTCTGCAGATGTTGGTGTCATGAGTGGAGCAATTATTTTCATACAGGAAGATTTAAAAATAACTGAGGTTCAGACAGAAGTCCTCGTTGGTTGTTTAAGCGTAGTTTCACTCTTTGGTAGCTTAGTTGGTGGCAGAACATCAGACATTATTGGCCGAAAATGGACAATGGCTTCAGGTGCTATCATCTTCCAATTGGGTGTCACTGCTATGACTTTCGCAGATTCATTTCAAGCACTGATGATAGGGAGACTGCTGACTGGGGTTGGATTTGGCATCGGAGGTGTGATAACGTCGGTTTACATTGCCGAGATTTCGCCATCCATCAGTAGGGGAAGCCTGACCTCATTTCCGGAGATCTTTGTGAACATAGGAATTCTACTTGGTTATGTCTCAAACTATGCATTTTCAGGCCTCTCGGTACACATTAATTGGAGGGTAATGCTTGGAGTCGGGATTTTGCCCTCCACTTTAATCAGTTTGGCGCTTTTTGTGATACCCGAGTCACCGAGGTGGTTGGTCATGCAGAACAGAGTCGATGAAGCAAGATTGGTGCTTTTTAAGACAAATGAAGATGAGAGTAAGGTGGAACAGAGGCTCACAGAAATACAATTAGCAGCTGGAGCTGGTAACAATGCACAGAAGCAAGGAGAGAAAGCTGTGTGGCGTGAACTGTTGAGCCCTTCTCCTTCTCTACGTTGGATGCTAATCACAGGCATAGGACTCCAGTGTTTCCAACAGTTAACAGGCACGGAAGCTTTAGTGTACTACAGCCCAGAGATTTTCAAAGATGCTGGAACAAAAGGTAATTCGAATCTACTAGCGGCTACTGTTGCTGTGGGCATTGCGAAGACTATATTTGTACCAGTTGCTACATTTCTGATAGACAAACTTGGAAGGAAGCCTTTGCTTTATATTAGCACGATCGGAATGACAGTTTGCCTGTTCAGTGTGGGAATCTCACTCTCTCTGCTTAAGGAAGGAGTTGCTGGCGCTGCGCCTGCACTGGCAATGCTATCTGTTTGTGGTACTCTAGCTTTCTTCTCGATAGGAATTGCCCCCATTTGCTGGGTGCTAACTTCAGAGATTTTCCCTTTGAGGTATCGTGCTCAAGCAGTGGCGCTTGGGGTGGCTGCTAATAGGGTGTGCAGTGGGCTTGTCAGCATGTCCTTCCTCTCAGTTTCTCGCGTAATCACGTTAGCCGGCACATTTTTTGTGTTTGCTGCAATGTCAGCTCTTTCAGTCGCGTTTGTTCACTTGGTTGTTCCAGAAACCAAAGGAAAATCGCTGGAGCAGATTGAGTCACTATTTCAGGATCACTGTAGTTGGAAAGGAGGCTATGTCGAGATCAAAGATGTCGAGGATCACGTGCACCAATAGTCACCTATCAACATCTTCTGTCTGCCATGAGGAGCTTCAGTTCAATAAGAGGAGGTCCAGCATAAAAAAAAAAGAAACAGTTATCAACCTCTTGAGCAAGCAAAAGCAGAACCTATCAAGTTGAAGTCATTGTTGGAATTACCATCACTCTCTTCTCGGATGGTTGCTTAACCTGACAAGTCAGATAAATGCCAGCACACTTTAACCAAGAAATCATATGAATCCTAATGTATCAAACTTTCATGCTTAAAATGCTCTGTAATATATCCTGGAGAAGTTTGCCTTCAATGAAATATTGAAAGTATTTCTGATTCAGAATTCCTACTTTTACCAGGAAAAGTGTTCTTTTCTTTTGGAGAAATACGTGGAAAAAAAGTAAAACTACTCTTGATTTTATTGTATATATGGTTGCGTGATTAGAGCCTCAAACTTGAAAGGAGTGTGATATGATTCTCCTTGTGTCATCATACTGTGCTATACTTGTTAGGGATGTGAAAAATCCCTAACTTTGTTTAGCATTTTCCGATACATGAACCAGTTGACATGAGGACTTCACCTATGATTTCGTTGCTTAGTGTTTTGACAGAGTTCTCTGTTCACGTGGAACATTACAAGGTGAGAAATCGAAGTGAACAATCGATAAAAAAAAACCATCTGATTATACAGAAAGGACCACAAATTACAAAAAATGCAAGAGCAATATGAGAGACAGAGTTCAAAGTTGTTTACTATATGCTCAATTGACAATTGTGTGCAACATCTCCTGACAGTGATGTCTTAGATTTCTCTGATTTTAGAGAGACCCCTCACTGAACAAGCAAACAGTCATGCTGATAGTGCTAATATAAATCGAAGGCTTCCTCCCAAGCTTGTTGATCAGAAATATAGGTACCAGTATCAGTGTATTTTTCATAACCACCACAGCAATTGTACCTGCAAGAAGATTCAAATTACCTTTCACTGCTGCATGTTTGAAAATCTTTGTGCTGTAACAGAAACATCAATATGCCCGTAATATGTCTGAAGCAGAGGATTTCAAGCTGTTAGCATCTGTCGTAGAGGAGGAGAATGGCTCAGCAGTTCATGCCACATTGCTTTGTCTGTGTACTTCCTCTGCATTATTGCCCAACTCCAACAGCTAATCGTATTTCAGCAAGCCTCTCATCCACCCTCTCGTGAAATTGATGGTGAGACTACTGACTGCTGCTGTAGTACAAAACGAATTACTCCAAGAGTACCTAATATTTGCTTGGCAATGCACATCATGACATCTATTTAGGCAGATCAATTAGATCTCAACTGTACTGATGTACATATTCTAAAACCACCTGCCAAAGATGATTCTTTTCCAGTAGTTGTGGAAAAAATGGTTGCTGTGAACGAATTTTTCTTCCTAATATGTGCAACTGATAGTGCATTAAATTGAATGGGACCATTGCAGCTACATTAGTAAAGAATTTTTCTTTTTGTAAAACTGGAACCTTGAGTGCAAAAGGTAACAAGTTTTCATTTTTGAGTCAGATTCATAAGGTAAAGGGAAACTTTGAAAGTTTTACCTTAAAAATCTGAGGACAAACATTATTTAGACTCATTTTCTTGATAATATGGTGGAAGCTTCATTCATTGTAGAAAACATAGAGATTATGCTGCTTTTTTCCGTTGTCATATTTTTCTTTCTGCTAAAGTTAAGAATGGATATATAATGATCAGTGCGAAATGGGTAATGAAGAATAATTTGATAGACTTTCAATATTATATTTGATGACAAGTGCCATGCTGGGAACACGGTGGAGATGCGATACCTAGTAAATATGAATACCTACAGCTAAATTTCTGGACAAATGCTAGAGGGAGCCAAGAAGTTCTAGTTTTTCTCATAAAAATGGTATAAGCAAGGCAAATTCTTCTCATGTTCCCTGGAGGCAAGATTCTTTTGATTGTTGATATTCTGTCAGAGCATTTCAGGCATGAATAAAGGGAAAATCCTCAGATTTCCTCGAAACGCACGCTACACTTCTTAAACGTCCAATGTACTGACGTGCATCAGATCTATCACAACGAATCAGTCATGTTAGAAGAGACTGAAAATAAGGTCTGCCAAACACTAATTTGATAGGTCCTGTTTCTCTTGCTTGGGAGAATGACAACTTCAGATTTTTGCTACTGGATAATGGACCTGAGATTTTACAATGCATACATATCCGCAATGTAAGTCAACAAATCGTGATGAAATATGGTTTTTTCTGCTGTAATCAGCTTCTTGTAAAGAAAGTTCAGTCATTTGCTCGTCTACTGAAGATGCTGGTACTTCAGTGACTATTTCTGCACGAGATGTTCAACATCTTCCATCTCGATGTGGCTTCCCTTCCAATCACTGGGGTTCTGAAACAGTGACTCGATCTGCTCCAATGATCTCCCTTTTGTTTCTGGGACAAGCGCGTAAACGAATGCAACAGAAGCAGCCGACATTGCAGCAAATAAAAAGAAGGTTCCAGCCACCGTGATTGCTCGAGAAACTGAGAGGAAGGACATGGAGATGATCCCGCTGCACACCCTATTGCCAGCCGCCCCGAGCGCTGATGCTTGAGCACGATACCCCAGAGGGAATATTTCTGAGGACAATACCCAAGAAATGGGGCCGATTCCAACAGAAAAGAAAGCTACATTACCGCAAACGGAAAGAATTGCCAATAAAGGTGCTCCCC
The DNA here is from genome assembly GCA_014182735.1 of Corymbia maculata. Lineage (NCBI taxonomy): Eukaryota > Viridiplantae > Streptophyta > Magnoliopsida > Myrtales > Myrtaceae > Corymbia > Corymbia maculata. The sequence goes on from CM024692.1 coordinate 7,230,300, forward strand.
CAGCTGCGCCTTCCTTTAGCAAAGAGAGAGAGACACCGACACTGAACAAGCAAACAGTCATGCCTATCGTGCAAATATAAAGCAACGGCTTCCTCCCAAGCTTGTCAATCAGAAATATTGCGACCAGTATAAAAACAGTCTTGGTGACACCCACGGCAACAGTAGCTGCAAGAAGATTCGAATTACCTTTCATTCCAGCATCTTTAAAAATCTCTGGACTGTAATACACTATAGCATCTATGCCTGTTATCTGCTGAAAGCACTGGATTCCAACACCTGTGATTAGCATCCGTCGTAGAAGAGGAGAAGGGCACAGCAATTCACGCCACACGGCTTTCTCTCCGTATCTCACATTATTACCGGCTCCAGCAGCTAATTGAATTTCCGCGAGCCTCTCTTCAGCCTCTCTCTTGTCTTCGTGTGTCTTTAAAAGAACCAATCTTGCTTCTTCGACTCGGTTTTGCATGACTAACCATCTTGGTGATTCAGGGATAACAAAGAGTGCAAAACTGATGAAGACTGATGGCAAAATCCCAACTCCAAGCATGACCCTCCAGTTTATGTGCACCGAAAGGCCTGCAAATGCATAGTTTGATATATAACCGAGTAGGATTCCTAGGTTCACAAAGATCTCTGGAAAAGAGGTGAGTGTGCCCCGACTGATGGCTGGTGAAATCTCGGCAATGTACAGCGGAGTTATCATGCCTCCGAAACCCATTCCAACCCCAGCCAGCAATCTTCCTGACATCAGTACTCGAAATGAATCAGCAAAGGTCATAATAGCCACACCCACTTGGAAGACGACAGCGGCTATTGCCATAGTCCATTTTCTACCAATAATGTCTGATGTTCGGCCACCAGCTATGCTACCAATGAGTGAAATTACGCTCAAACTACCGACGAGGACTTCTATCTGAACATCAGTTATTCTGAGATCTTCCTGAATGAATATAATTGCTCCACTCATGACACCTCCATCTGCAAGTAGTTGAACATATTGATTCACTCATGACTTAACAAAGTGTGGATCGATTTAACTGAAGTTGAGCAGCTAGCAACACATTAATCTACAGCAACTAATTCTTTTAACAAGCAAAATGCATCCACCCACCTAAAAGAGAACCAGAGATGGACAAAAATCTGACGTCCATGGTCGATGCAAAAAACATATCCCTAAAGCAAATGTTTAGACAGAAGTGGACATTAGGCAATAAAAACTTAGCAACTTACTAATTACCAATGCAGCACAATGCTTAGCATTCAATTTGATTTTGACCATCACATGAGATGTGCATAACCTGTCTTCCTCTCTCTTTGTAACAAAGGATCTTCAAGTTCTGTTGGTGTTTTAAATATTTTTCTCTTCTCCATATCAATATATCACTTAGAGTCTACAATTTTATGGGACCAACTGAAGAAATCAATTTCTAGATCTGATCAAGAAAGGAGTTGGTATTTCTCATTTTCATGGAAACTTCTATACCAGAAACATTGTAGCCCCTCCAGGACCAGGACTTTTGCAGTCAAATATTCGCAAACAACTATGCAATTACTGATAACCAACCAAAAAAAAAAAAAAACAGAGAGGAGAAGGGATGCTGTCAGCAACATACCATAACCTAGGACGACAATGTTGAGGGAAACAAAGACTGCACAGGCAAAAACATATTTTCTGCTACTTCTCCTCTCCAACTGCTGCTGGTAATGAGTCAAATCGTCCTCAAATTCACCGTCCTCGAACTCGGAACCCATTTTCTTGTACTCGTTCACACCCTTCTGCGAATCTGCCCTCACATTTTCTCCGGTTCCTGCTGATCCCATCTCCTCTTCTCTTCACTGCCTGAGTTCTATTAAACATAACAAGAGACTTCCGGTTCTCCAATAGAAGAGGACTTGGCAGGTGGGGCGTCAAACTTTCTTCTTTATTTTTGTCAGGTCAAGTTCTTAAGTTTTTCCACATGTGAAGAAACACTCTAAAATAACATCAAGTGGGTGCTCTGGAGGTATCAACACAGCATGTGGGGTGAGTATAATATAGGACGATCGCATCTTTCGGTACCATTTTGTCCCTTTACTTCAGTCACTCTGGCTCAGCTCTCTGCGGTTTCCAGAGGTTGAAGGCTAAGAGGGAGTGCAAAGAAAGGCGACTAAAACACGCAGAGCAGTACCCCCATGCAGAAATTATCCATGGAAAGCTAGGCAATCACCAATGGTGAATCTCAATCCTCTTGTGAGTTTTTATGGGTGATGATGGGGATTTCCATCGGAGGATGACAGAATCTTCTCCAAGAAAGTTGGATTGATTAGATCTCAACTGTACAGATAGATAGATGTTAACAACGCTGTGTTAAAAAGTTTCATTCCAGTCGTGGCCAATAAATACTTTTTGATTACCGTTTGTCATTTCTTTTCATCCTAAACTTAAACAATGGATATGAGATGAAGTGGGAAACTGGACATGAGGAGTACATTAGATTGAATTTCATTATTGTTCGTTGAAGGCATGTCCTGTGTTGGGGTGGTCAATAAAAACCTTATACCTCAGTTTGCGCATTTTACCGTTGCCTCTTGTTGTTGGCTAAAGGAGGCTGCTACTAGGTGAACCTTTTGTTGTATTATATGATTTTCTGTTAGGTGGGATAGGATCGGGTTTGCTTGTTAATAAAAGTTAGAACTGCCAATTTGAATGTCACACGAGTCTCTTCACCTTTCCTCAGATTTTGAACAGGTAAGTGATGTCACAAATGAGTTGATGTGTCTTATGCAACTCTGCAGATGTTGGTGTCATGAATGGAGCAATTATTTTTATACAGGAAGATTTAAAAATAACTGAAGTTCAGACAGAAGTCCTTGTTGGTTGTTTAAGCGTAGTTTCGCTCTTTGGTAGCTTAGTTAGTGGCAGAACATCAGACATTATTGGCCGAAAATTGACAATGGCTTCAGGTGCTATCATCTTCCAATTGGGTGTCACTGCTATGACTTTCACAGATTCATTTCAAGCACTGATGATAGGGAGATTGCTGACTGGGGTTGGATTTGGCATTGGAGGTATCATAACGTCGGTTTACATTGCTGAGATTTCGCCATCCATCAGTAGGGGAAGCCTGACCTCATTTCCGGAGATCTTTGTGAACATAGGAATTCTACTTGGTTATGTCTCAAACTGTGCATTTTCAGGCCTGTCAGTACACATTAATTGGAGGATAATGCTTGGAGTTGGGATTTTGCCCTCCACTTTAATCAGTTTGGCGCTTTTTGTGATCCCCGAGTCACCGAGGTGGTTGGTCATGCAGAACTGAGTCGATGAAGCAAGATTGGTGCTTTTTAAGACAAATGGAGACGAGAGTATGGTGGAAGAGAGGCTCGCAGATATACAATTAGCAGCTGGAGCTGGTAACAATCCACAGAAGCAAGGAGAGAAAGCCGTGTGGCGTGATCTGTTGAGCCCTTCTCCTTCTCTACGCTGGATGCTAATCACAGGCATAGGACTCCAGTGTTTCCAACAGTTAACGTGCACGGAAGCTTTAGTGTACTACAGCCCAGAGATTTTCGAAGAAGCTGGAACAAAAGGTAATTCGAATCTACTAGCGGCTACTGTTGCTGTGGGCATTGCGAAGACTATATTTGTACCGGTTGCTACATTTCTGATAGACAACCTTGGAAGGAGACCTTTGCTTTATATTAGCACGATTGGCATGACAGTTTGCCTGTTCAGTGTGGGAGTCTCTCTCTCTCTACTTAAGGAAGGGGTTGCCAGTGCGGCATCTGCATTGGCAATACTATCTGTTTGTGGTACTCTAGCTTTCTTCTCGATAAAAATTGCCCCCATTTGCTGGGTGCTAACTTCAGAGATTTTCCCTTTGAGGTATCGTGCTCAAGCAGTGGCGCTTGGGGTGGCTGCTAATAGGGTGTGCAGTGGGCTTGTCAGCATGTCCTTCCTCTCAGTTTCTCGCGTAATCACGTTAGCCAGCACGTTGTTTGTGTTTGCTGCAATGTCAGCTCTTTCAGTTGCGTTTGTTCACTTTGTTGTTCCAGAAACCAAAGGAAAATCGCTGGAGCAGATTGAGTCACTATTTCAGGATCACTGTAGTTGGAAAGGAGGGTATGTTGAGATTGAAGATGTCGAGGATCGCATGCACCAATAGTCACCTATCAAGTTGAAGTCATTGTTGGAATTACCATCACTCTCTTCTCGGATGGTTGCTTAACCTGACAAGTCAGATAAAATGCCAGCACACTTAAACCGAGAAATCATATGAATCCTAATGTATCAAACTTTCATGCTTAAAATGCTCTGTAATATATCCCAGAGAAGTTTGCCTTCAGTGAAATATTGAAAGCATTTCTGATTCAGAAGTCCTACTTTTACCAGGAAAAGTGTTCTTTTCTTTTGGAGACATGCGTGGAAAAAAAGTAAAACTACTCTTGATTTTATTTTATATATGGTTGCGTGCTTAGAGCCTCAAGCTTGAAAGGAGTGTAAGATGATTCTCCTTGTGTCATCATGCTGTACTATATTTGTTAGGGATGTGAAAAATCCGTAACTTTGTTTAGCATTTTCTGATACATGAACCGGTTGACATGAGGACTTCGCAAATGATTTCCTTGCTTAGTGTTTGGACAGAATTTTCTGTTCACGTGGAACGTTACACAGCGAGAAATTGAAGCGAACAATCAATAAAAAAAAAAACCGTCTGATTATACAGAAAGGGCCACAATTTACAAAAAATGCAAGAGCAATACGAGGGACAGAGTTCAAAGTTGTTTACTATATGCTCAATCGACAATTGTGGGCAACATCTTCTGACAGTGATGTCTTAGATGTCCATGATTTTGGAGACCCCCACACTGAACAAGCAAACAGTCATGCCGATAGTGCTAATATAAATCGAAGGCTTCCTCCCAAGCTAGTTGATCAGAAATATAGGTACCAGTATCAGTGTATTTTTCACAACCACCACAGCAATTGTACATGCAAGAAGATTCAAATTACCTTTCACTGCTGCATATTTGAAAATCTTTGTGCTGTAACGGCAGCATCAATATGCCTGTAATCTCTCTGAAGCACAGGATTTCAATTTGCGCTATTAGCATCCATTGTAGAGGAGGAGAATGGCTCAGCAGTTCATGCCACATTGCTTTGTCTGTGTACTTCTCTGCATGCATTATGGCCCAACTCCAACAGCTAATTGTATTTCAGCAAGCCTCTCATCCACCCTCTCGAGAAATTGATGGTGGAGACTACTGACTGCTGCTGAAGTACAAAACGAATTACTCCAAGAGTACCTAATATTTGCTTGGCAATGCACATCATGACATCTATTTAGGCAGATCAATTAGATCTCAACTGTACTGATGTACATATTTTAAAACCACCTGCCAAAGATGATTCTTTTCCAGTAGTTGTGGAAAAAATAGTTGCTGTGAACGAATTTTTCTTCCTAATATGTGCAACTGATGGTGCATTAAATTGAATGGGACCATTGCAGCTAAATTAGTAAAGAATTTTTTCTTTTTGTAAAACTGGATCCTTGAGTGCAAAAAGTAACAAGTTTTCATTATTGAGTCAGATTCATAAGGTAAAGAGAAACTTTGAAAGTTTTACCTTAAAAATCTGAGGACAAACATTATTTAGACTCATTTTCTTGATAATATGGTGGAAGCTTCATTCATTGTAGAAAACATAGAGATTATGCTGCTTTTTTCCGTTGTCATATTTTTCTTTCTGCTAAAGTTAAGAATGGATATAAAATGATCAGTGCGAAATGGGTAATGAAGAATAATTTGATAGACTTTCAATATTATATTTGATGACAAGTGCCATGCTGGGACATGCAGTGGAGATGCGATACCTAGTAAATATGGATACCTACAGCTAAATTGCTGGACAAATGCTAGAGGGAGCCAAGAAATTCTAGTTTTTCTCATAAAAATGGTATAAGCAAGGCAAATTCTTCTCATGTTCCCTGGAGGCAAGATTCTTTTGATTGTTAATATTCTGTCGGAGCATTTCAGGCATGAATAAAGGGAAAATCCTCAGATTTCCTCAAAACGCATGCTACACTTCTTAAACGTCCAATGTACTGACGTGCATCAGATCTATCATGACGAGTCAGTCATGTTAGAAGAGACTGAAAGTAAGGTCTGCCAAACACTAATTTGATAGGTCCTGTTTCTCTTGCTTGGGAGAATGACAACTTCAGATTTTCGCTACTGGATAATGGACCTGAGATTTTACAATGCATGCATATCCGCAATGTAAGTCAACAAATCGTGATGAAATATGGTTTTTTCTGCTGTAATCAGCTTCTTGTAAAGAAAGTTCTGTCATTTGCTCGTCTACTGAAGATGCTGGTAACTTTAGTGACTATTTCTGCACAAGATGTTCAACATCTTCCATCTCGATGTGGCTTCCCTTCCAATCACTGGGGTTCTGAAACAGTGACTCGATCTGCTCCAATGATCTCCCTTTTGTTTCTGGGACAAGCACGTAAACAAATGCAACAGAAGCAGCTGACATTACAGCAAATAAAAAGAAGGTTCCAGCCACCGTGATTGCTCGAGAAACCGAGAGGAAGGACATGGAGATGATCCCGCTGCACAACCTATTGCAAGCCACCCCAAGTGCTGATGCTTGAGCACGATACCTCAGAGGGTATATTTCTGAGGGCAATACCCAAGCAATAGGGCCGATTCCAACAGAAAAGAAAGCTACATTACCGCAAACAGAAAGAATCGCCAACAAAGGTGGTGCCCCGGCTGCGGCTTCCTTTAGCAAAGAGAGAGAGACACCGACGCCGAACAAGCAAACAGTCATGCCTATCGTGCAAATATAAAGCAACGGCTTCCTCCCAAGCTTGTCAATCAGAAATATTGCGACCAGTATGAAAACAGTCTTGGTAACACCCACGGCAACAGTAGCTGCAAGAAGATTCGAATTACCTTTCATTCCGGCATCTTTAAAAATCTCTGGGCTGTAATACACCATAGCATCTATGCCCGTTATCTGCTGGAAGCACTGGATTCCGATACCAGTGATTAGCATCCGTCGTAGAAGAGGAGAAGGGCACAGCAATTCACGCCACACGGCTTTCCCTCCACATCTCGCATTATTACCGGCTCCAGCAGCTAGTTGAATTTCTGCAAGCCTCTCTTCAGCCTCTCTCTCGTCTTCATGTGTCTTCAAAAGAACCAATCTTGCTTCTTCGACTCGGTTCTGCATGACTAACCATCTTGGGGATTCAGGGATAACAAAGAGTGCAAAAGTGATGAAGACTGATGGCAGGATCCCAACTCCAAGCATGACCCTCCAGTTTATGTGCGCTGAAAGGCCTGCAAATACATAGTTTGATATATAACCGAGTAGGATTCCTAGGTTCCCAAAGATCTCTGGAAAAGAGGTGAGTGTGCCCCGATTGATGGCTGGTGAAATCTCGGCAATGTACAGCGCAGTTATCATGCCTCCGAAACCCATTCCAACCCCACCCAGCAATCTTCCTATCATTAGTACTCGAAATGAATCAGCAAAGGTCATGACAGCCACGCCCACTTGGAAGACGACAGCGGCTATTGCCATCGTCCATTTTCTACCAATAATGTCTGATGTTCGGCCACCGGCTATGCTACCAATGAGTGAAATTACGCTCAAACTACCGACAAGGACTTCTATCTGAACATCAGTTATTCTAAGATCTTCCTTAATGAATATAATTGCTCCACTCATGACACCTCCATCTGCAAGTAGTCAAACATATCGATTCACTCATGACTTCACAAAGCGTGGATCGATTTAACTGAAGTTGAGCAGCTAGCAACACATTAATCTACTGCAACTAATTCTTTTAACCAACAAGCAAAATGCATCCACCCACCTAAAAGAGAACCAGAGATGGCCAAAAATCTGATGTCCATGGTCGATGCAAAAAACGTATCCCTAAAGCAAATGTTTAGACAGAAGTGGACATTAGGCAATAAAAACTTAGCTAGTTAATAATTACCCGTGCAGCACAATGCTTAGCATTCAATTTGATTCTGACCATCCCATGAGATGTGCATAACCTGTCTTCCTCTCTTTTTGTAACAAAGGATCTTCAAGTTCTGTCGGTGTTTTAAACAATTTTCTCTTCTCCATATTAATTATCGCTCAGAGTCTACAATTTTATGGGACCTACTGAAGAAATCAATTTCTAGATCTGATCGAGAAACGAGTTGGTATTTCTCATTTTCATGGGAACTTCTATACCAGAAACATTGTAGCCCCTCCAGGACCAGGACTTTTGCAGTCAAACATTCACAAACAACTATGCAATTACTGATAACAAAAAAAAATAAAAATAGAGAGGAGAAGAGATGCTGTCAGCAACATACCATAACCTAGGACGACAATGTTGAGGGAAACAAAGACTGCACAGGCAAAAACATATTTTCTGCTACTTTTCCTCCTCCCCAACTGCTGCTGGTAATGAACCAAATCGTCCTCAAACTCACCATCCTCGAACTCGGAACCCATTTTCCTGTACTCGTTCACACCCTTCAGTGAATCTGCCCTCGCATTTTCTCCGGTTCCTGCCGATCCCATCTCCTCTTCTCTTCACTGCCTGAGTTCTATCAATCATAACAAGAGACTTCCGGTTCTCCAATAGAAGAGGACTTGGCAGGTGGGGCGTCAAACTTTCTTCTTTATTTTTGTCAGGTCAAGTTCTTGAGTTTTTCCACATGTGGAGAAACCCTCTAAAATAACATCAAGTGGGTGCTCTGGAGGTATCAACACAGCATGTGGCGTGAGTATAATATAGGACGAGCGCATCTTTCGGTACCATTTTGGCCATTTACTTCAGTCACTCTGGCTCAGCTCTCTGCGGTTTCCAGAGGTTGAAGGCTAAGAGGGAGTGTAAAGAAAGGCGACTAAAACACACAGAACAGTACCCCCATGCAGAAATTATCCATGGAAAGCTAGGCAATCACCAATGGTGAATCTCAATCCTCTTGGGTGATGATAGGGATCTCCATCGGAGGATGACAGAATCTTCTCCAAGAAAGTTGGATTGATTAGATCTCAACTGTACAGATAGATAGATGTTAACAACGTTGTGTGAAAACGTTTCATTCCAGTCGTGGCCAATGGATACTTTTTAACCACCGTTTGCCATTTCTTTTTCATCCTAAACTTAAACAATGGATATGAGATGAAGTGGGAAACTGAACATGAGGAGTACATTAGATTGAATTTCATTATTGTTCGTTGAAGGCATGTCCTATGATGGGGTGGTCAATAAAAACCTCATACCTCATTTTGCGCATCTTACCGTTACCCGGTAAATTTTAAACAAATTGATAAAACAATTGTTTTGTCCAGAAAGAATTTAATACACAATTATTATTTTTTTTCAATTATTTTTTTATAAAATATTAAAAGTAATAGAGAAATCAATTGAGGAAAGTTAACGGAAGACACCCCAATCAATTGTTTTTTTTTTATAAACCAAATTGCAATGCACGTGCATTTTCAAATAATCTGGGAAAAAATACGACTTAGTGGTGTCCTAATAGTGATTAGACACAGACGACCGTATCCTTCACCACGATTTGGATGATCCAGTATCGTTGTTGCCCTCTTGTTCATATAGGGCACGTTCTTATGGAGTTAATTCTTTCAGAAACCAATTATGACTACGAAGTCCATTTCTAATTTTTTTCACTGACAAGCTAGACCCATTATCTTCCAAGTTCTGTCTGCTAGTATTGAACATATATTCCGAATGTACCATAGACGCCAGTGGGGTAAGTAAGTCATGAGCCATGGTGGAGAGAATCGAGATCTATAAATGTTTCATTCCCTATCGATTATCCTATGCGAGATTCCTAAAAGGCTGAAAACACTTGCCTAGGAATCTTTTCCAGTAGTGGTGGAAAAATTAATATCCCAATATGTGCTAATAATAGTATATTAAATGAATGGATGACTGCAACACCGTCATTAAATAATTTTTTTTGGTAAAACTGGAATCTTGGGTGCAGATAGTGACAAAATTTTGATTTCTATATCAGATTTATAAGCAAAAGAGAAACCTTGACATTTCTTACCCAAAAAATCTGAGGAAAAATATAATTTAGACTCATTTTCTTGATAATATGGTGGCAGATTCATTCACAGTACAGCACATAGACATGTGCGGCTTTTTTTGATTGTCTTATTTTTCTTCCTTCTTAAGTTAAGAATGGATACAAGACGATTATTGCGAAATGAGGTATGAAGAGTACTTCAAAGACTTTTAATATCGTTCTTGAAGACCGGCCAATTTGTCAGGACATGCTGGGGAATAGCGATGCATAGTAGATATAGATAGATGCAGCTAAATTGTTGGACAAATGCTAGAAGACCGGCCAATATGTATAGACGTGCGGTGGAATAGCAAGACAACATAAAAAGGGATGCATGCGGTTATATTGCTGGAAAAATGTGAGAAGGTGCCAAGAAGTCCTCGTTTTCCACGTAAAAATGATGTAAGACCGGCGAATTCTTCCCATGTTCCCTGGAGGCAAGATTCTGTTGATTGTTGATATTCTGTCGGAGCATTTTGGGAATGAATAAAGAGAAAATCCTCAGATTTCCTTATGACACGAGCCACATGTTTTATATCGTCCGATGTACTGACATACATCCCAAAGATACTAACTTGATAGATCCTGTTTTCTCTTGCTTGGAGGTTGACAACTTCAGATATTCTCTACTATATGATGGACCTGACCTTTCACAATGCATGCATAATTGCAATATAAATCAACGAATCGTGATGAAATATGGTATCTCTGCTGTATTTAGCTTCTCGTGAAGAGTATATTTGCTTGTCTACTGAAGATGCCAGTACTGAAGTGACTACTGCACAAGATGCTCGACATCTTCCATCTCGACATGGCTTCCTTTCCGATCATGTGGGCTCTGAAACAGCGACTCGATCTGCTCCAATGATTTCCCTCTCGTTTCTGGGACATGTATGTAAACAAATGCAACGGAAGCAGCCGACAATGCAGCAAATACGAAAAACGTTCCGGCCACTGTGATTGCTCGTGAAACCGAGAGGAAGGACATGGTGATGAGCCCGCTGCACACCCGATTGCCAGCTGCCCCGAGCGCTGCTGCTTGAGCGCGATACCTCAAAGGGAAAATTTCCGAGGACACTACCCAACAAATAGGGCCGATTCCGACGGAAAAGAATGCTACATAACCGCAAACAGAAAGAATCGCCAACAGAGATGCTGCCCCAGCTACTCCCTCGTTTAGCAATGAGAGAGAGACCCCGACGATGATTAAGCAAACAGTCATGCCGATTGTGCTGATATAGAGCAACGGCTTCCTCCCGACCTTGTCGATCAGAAATATAGCGACCAGTATAAAAGAAGTCTTTGTAACACCAACAGCAACTGTAGCCGCGAGAAGATTTGAATTACCTTTCGTTCCAGCACTTTTGAAAATCTCCGGACTGTAAACCACGGCAGCATCTATGCCCGTTATCTGTTGGAAGCACTGGATTCCAATACCCGTGATTAGCATCCGCCGTAGAGGAGGAGAAGGGCACAGCAGTTCACGCCACACGGCTTTATCTCCATATTTCCTCACATCGTTGCCGGCTCCAGCAGCTAATTGTATATCTGCAAGCCTCTCTTCAGCCTCTCTCTCGTCCTCATGTGTCTTTAAAAGGACCGATCTTGCTTCTTCAACTCGGTTCTGCATGACCAACCATCTTGGTGATTCAGGGATCACAAAGAGTGCGAAACCGATGAAGACCGAGGGCAAAATCCCAACTCCAAGCATGACCCTCCAATTTATGTGCACTGACAGGCCTGCAAATATGTAGTTCGAGATATAACCAAGGAGGATTCCAAAATTCACGAAGATCTCTGGAAAAGAGGTGAGCGTGCCCCGACTGATGGTTGGTGAAATTTCGGCAATGTACAGCGAAGTTATCATGCCTCCGAAACCCATTCCAACCCCAGCCAGCAGTCTTCCTATCATGAGTGCTCGAAACGAACCAGCAAAGGTCATAACAGCGGCTCCCACTTGGAAGACGACAGCACCTAACCCCATCGTCCACTTTCTACCGATAATGTCCGATGTTCGGCCACCAGCTATGCTACCGAAGAGTGAAATTATGTTCAAACAACCAACAAGGACCTCTATCTGAACCTCATTTATTCCGAGATCTTCCTGAATGAATATGATTGCTCCACTCATGGCTCCTCCATCTGCAAGGGGTCAAGCATGTCGATTTATCCACAACTTAACAAAGTCTTATGGATCTAACTATTAGAAATTGAGCTGCCCTTACCTTAGTCCCTTCAAGCTTTCTAAAGGGCCATCGGGCAGTTTGTGACACATTGATCTACCGCAACTAATTTTTTTTCAGTAACTAGCAAAATTCATTCACCCACCTAATAGAAAACCCTAGATGGCCAAAAATCTTATGGCCATGGCCAGTGCAAAAACCATGTCCGAAGCAAATTTACAGAGAAGTGGACATTAGGCAATAAGAACTTAGCAACTTACTACTTAATTTTGACGTTGGTAAATTCATTATGATGCTGGTAACTAACTAACTTTATCAGCAACGCCATAAATCCACAGACACAAAATTTTCATCTTCTGGCCTTACAGAATCCTGGAAATTTCACATCAACTAATATTTGGATCTACTTCAGACCTGAAGAGCATACATATAAATATATTTATTGTAAGAGTGCTAGAGAATTCCGACCAAAAAAAAAAAAGAGTGCTAGAGAAAAGCAAAAAATGAGGTTACCAAATGAAATTACACTACTATTTCGACATATCCCCTAACGAATCTTCTGAATCACCAACGCAGCACAATCCTTAGCATTCAATTCATGACTGACCATCAAATGAAATTGACTAACTTTTCCTCCTCTCTCTTTGAAACAAAGGATCTTCCAATTTTATCGGTGCTCAATCTCCTTCCGTACCACTATACCTCTCAGAGTCTCCCATTTTATAGATATCATAGAGAAACAGATTGGTTACTTTCAAACATTGATATCTCCAATCCTAGCCCATCTGGAACTGGGACTTTGGCAGTCAAACATTCACGAACAACTATGCAACTATTGATAAGGAAGAGAAAGGACAGAGAGGAGGAAAGATGCTGTCGCCACTGTCACCACCATACCGTAGCCTAGGAGGAGACTGTTGAGGGAAACAAAGACCGCACAGGCAAAAACATATCTTCTGGTACTTCTCCTCCTCTCCAACTGATGCTGGTAATGAACCAAATCGTCCTCAAAATCGTCGTCCTCAACCTCGGAACCCATTCTCTTGTACTGCTTCATGCCCTTCAGTGAATCCGCCCTCTCCTTTTCTCCTGTTCCCACCAATCCCATCTTCCTCTTCTCTGCAGCTCCTGAGTTCGATCGAGGACATAACAAGAGACTTCCGGTTTTCACATAGAAAAAGGCTTGGCAGGTGGGGGGTCATACTTTCTGTTTTTTTTTTGCCTGATCAGGTCAAGTTCTTAGGTTCTTCACATGTGGACATTCACTCTTAAAATAATATCAAGTGGGTGCTTTGGAGGTATCAACACAGCATGTGGGGTGCTTATATTATAGGAGAATCACATTGTTTAGCACAAGTCTCGTCCTGTACTGCAGTCACTCTGGCTCAGCTCTCAAGGCAACTTAAACACACATAGCATTACCCCATGCACAAATTTTTTTTACAGAAAGCTAGGCAATCACCAATGGAGAATCTCAATCCTCTAGTGAGTTTTTAAGTCTCCTTTGGTCTTGACATGGATGATGGGGATTGCTAGTTGGAGTATGAAAAAGAAAGATTTGGTCATATGTACATATAGATCTATTTCGATTGAAAAGTTATCGACTGTAAAGATAAATAGAGGCTAACTACGTCTACGGAAATGTTTCATTACAGTTGTGGATTGTCATCTCTTTTTCATCCCAAACTAGAATGGATACGAGATGAAGTGGGAAACCAGACATGAGAAATACAGTGGATTGATTTTTAATATTGTTTGTTGAAGGCGTGTCCCACCACGATGGGGTGGTCAATAAAAAAGCTGATACCTCATTTTGCTCAAATTACCGTTGCTCGGTAAATTGTAAACAAATTGGTAAAATAAAAAATTGTGCAGAAACATTTGACAATTTTTTTTATAGTTTTAAATTTTTGGTAATATAAAAAAATAATGAAGAATTTAATTGAGGATAGTTAATGAAAGACGCCCATTCAATAAAACCAAATTGCAATACAAGTGCAATTTTAAATAATCTGGGAAAAAAGTACACTTAGTGCTGTCCGAATAGCGAGTAGACACAGAAGACGGTATCCTTCTACATGATTCAGATGATCCAAGATCATTGTTGCCCTTTTTTTCTATAGATTACGTTCTTATGGAGTTGATTCTTACAAAAACCAAATATGACTACGACGGTTACTTTTTAATTTTTTTGGCTGACAGCTGGACCTATTATCTTCCAAGATCTATCCACTAGTACTGAACATAAATTCCAAATGTACCGTAGATGCCAATGGGATAAGTAAGTCATGAGTTATGGTGGAGAGAATCGAGAAAGTGGTATTCGTTTCTTTTAACATGTAACGACGTCGACGTTATCTTTACAAACCCTATCAATATTGGGCCCAAAAAGGGACATGGCCCAGACTAAACAGGCCCATGACTGACACGGCCCATTGGTCTGATGGGTCGTGCCTGGTCAAGGGCCCAACCATGGGGCAGGCATGGCCCTTCACTCTACCCTAGTCCTTCTTCCTCTTCTTTTTTTCTGTCGGTCTAATCCTTTCTTCACGTAGGGTACTTTTCATTGAACGGATTGCATGTGCGACGATAAGCGAGATTCGTTGGTCGATATGGTCACCAAATAGGCCAACACTAATACATTCAGCACTGCAATCAACACATCGGCTCTAATTCCATATATGGGGACGTGCAATAGAGGAGGAAGCCAGATATGAACTTGCAATCCTTCGAAAGCTTAACTACTGATTCATGGACCAATTAGATTTATAATTTGTTTCATTCCCCCATCGATTATCCTATGTGAGATTCTTGAATGGCTAAGAACACCCGCATATGATAATTTTCCAGCAATGGTGGGAAAATTTATCTTCCCGACATGGGCAACTAATGGTGTATTGAATGAATAGATGATTGCGGCATCATTAATAAAATATTTTCCATAAAACTGTAAATCTTGGGTGCAAATAGTAAAAGGATTAGTGAACTAAAAAGAAACTTTGAAATTTTTTGCCTCAAATAGGAAAAATATCATTTAGACTCATTTTCTTGATAATATGGTGGAAGATTCATTCATAGTATCAAAAATAGCAAATGTGTAGCTTTTTCCATCATCTTATTTTTCTTCTTGCTAAAGTTAAGAATGGATAGAAGATGATTATTGCGCAATGAGATATGAAGAGTAAATCGAAAGACTTTCAATATCGTTCTTGAAGATGTGCCATGTTGGAACGTGTTGTAGAATAGCAATATCTAGTAAATATGAACACATACATTTTATCTACAATGGCGAATCAGTCGTATTGAAACTAAGTTTTCCCAAAGATAACCTTGATAAATCTTGTTTTCTCATGCTTGGGAGGTTGACAACTTCAGATATTCTCTACTAGATAATGAACTTGACATTTAACAATGCATGCATATCTGCCATGTGAATCAAGGAATCGTGATGAGATATTTTTTTTTTTTCTGCTGTAATCAGCTTCTTGTAAAGAAAAGTTAGGGATACTTGCTTGTATACTGAAGACAGTACTTAAGTGAGTTTCTCCACAAGACGCTCGGTGTCTTCCATCTCGACGAGGCTTCCTTTCCGATCACGTGGGTTCTGAAACAGCGACTCGATCTGCTCCAACGATTTGCCTCTTGTTTCAGGAACAAGCGCGTAAACGAATGCAACAGAAGCAGCCGACATTGCAGCAAATACAAAGAACGTTCCCGCCACTGTGATTGCTTGAGAAACCGAGAGGAAGGACATGGAGATGAGCCCGCTGCACAGTCTATTGCCAGCCGCCCCGAGCGCCGCTGCTTGAGCACGATACCTCAAAGGGAAAATTTCTGAGGACACTACCCAACAAATAGGGCCGATTCCAATGGAAAAGAAAGCTACATAACCACATACAAAAAGAATCGCCAACAGAGGTGCTGCTCCGGCTACTCCTTCCTTTAGCAAAGAGAGAGAGACCCCGACGATGAACAAGCAAACAGTCATGCCGATCGTGCTGATATAAAGCAATGGCTTCCTCCCGACTTTGTCGATCAGAAATATAGCGACCAGTATAAAAGAAGTCTTGGTAACGCCCACAGCAACTGTAGCTGCGAGAAGATTCGAATTACCTTCCATTCCAGCATTTTTGAAAATCTCCGGACTGTAAATGACAGCAGCATCTATGCCCGTTATCTGTTGGAAGCACTGGATTCCGATTCCTGTGATTAGCATCCGTCGTAGAGGAGGAGAAGGGCACAGCAGTTCTTGCCACACGGCTTTCTCTCCATATTTCTTTGCATTCTTACCAGCAGCTAATTGTATTTCTGCAAGCCTCTCTTCAGCCTCTCTCTCGTCTTCGTGTGTCTTCAAAAGAACCAATCTTGCTTCGTCGACACGGTTCTTCATGACCAACCATCTTGGTGACTCAGGGATCACAAAGAGTGCAAAACCGATGAAGACTGAGGGTAATATCCCAATTCCAAGCATAACCCTCCAGTTTATGTGCACTGAAAGGTCTGCAAATGTGTAGTTCGAGATATAACCTAGGAGGATTCCTAGATTCACGAAGATCTCTGGAAAAGAAGTGAGCATGCCCCGACTGCTGGTTGGTGAAATTTCAGCAATGTAAAGCGAAGTTATCATGCCTCCAAAGCCCGTTCCAACCCCAGCCAGCAATCTTCCTATCACTAGTGCTCGAAATGAATCAGCAAAAGTCATAACAGCCACACCCACTTGGAAGACAACAGCAGCCAATGCCATCGTCCATTTTCTCCCGATAATGTCTGATGTTTGGCCACCGGCTATGCTACCGACGAGCGAAATTATGCTCAAACAACCAACAAGGACTTCTATCTGAACCTCAGTTATTCTGAGATCTTCCTGAATGAATATAATTGCTCCGCTCATAACGCCTCCATCTGCAAGTGGTCAAGAATGTTGATTCATTTTGGACTTAACGAAGAGTTGATGAATCTAACTGAAAGGCGAATAGCTTGTGACAAATTAACCTACTCCAACTACAAGCAGAAATCCACCCACCCACCTACTGAAAAACCATAGATGCACTTAATCTCAGTCATGGTCAATGCAAAACCATGTCACTGAAGCAAATGTTTACATAGAAGTGGACATTTTGCAGAAAGAACTTAGCAACTTAGCAACTAATTTTGGCGTTGGTAAATTCAACACGATGCTGATAACTTGCTAACAATATTAGCAACTTAAGAAATCTATCAACACCAAAGAATTTCATTATTTTGCCCTACGGAACCCTAGAATTTCACATCACCACATATTTGGACGTACTTCAGACCCAATAGCATGCACATAAAGGACATACATGTAACAGTGCTTGAGAAAAGAAAAAATGAGGAATCTTCTGAATTATCAATGCCCACACACGACGCTTGGCATTTAATGTGTTTCTGACCATCAAATTGAAGGTGAACAACCCATCTTCCTGTCTTTTCAAACAAAAGGATCTTCGAGTTTTTTCTGTGCTTGAAACAATACTCACTTCTTCATGATGCTCTAAATCTTTCAGAATCTAAAATACAATTAGAGGACCTACCGAAGAAATCACTTTCTAGATTTCATTGTAAAACAGTTGGTTACTTTCAAACCACACTCAAATTGAGGGCGTTTCCCATTTTCGTGGAAACTTCTACACCAGAAACGTTCACATGTTCAACCGTACCCCCGGGACTTGGACTTCGGCAGTCAAACATTCATAGACAACCATGCAACTTCCTGATAAGAAAAGGAACAGGAGAAGAGAAACGATGCTGTCGCCAACATACCATAGCCCAGGAGGACAGTGTTGAGAGAAACAAAGACCGCACAGGCAAAAACATATCTTCTGGTACTTTTCCTCCTCTCCAACTGACGCTGGTAACGAACCAATTCGTCGTCAAAACCATCGTCCTCGACATCGGAACCCATTCTCTTGTAATCGTTCATACCCTTCGGTGAATCCGCCCTCTCCTTTTCTCCAGTTCCCACCAATCCCATCTTCCTCTTCTCCTCAGTTCCTGAGTTCGATCAATGACATAACAAGAGACTTCCCGTTTTCACATAGAAAAAGGTTTGGCAGGTTG
Organism: Corymbia maculata; assembly: GCA_014182735.1. Classification (NCBI taxonomy): domain Eukaryota; kingdom Viridiplantae; phylum Streptophyta; class Magnoliopsida; order Myrtales; family Myrtaceae; genus Corymbia; species Corymbia maculata. The sequence continues at coordinate 7,248,665 of CM024692.1, forward strand.
CGGGTCATACTTTCTTTTATTTTTCTATGTCTGGTCGACTTCCTAAGTTCTTTACATGTGGACATTCACTTATAAAATATCATGAAGTGGATGCTTTGGAGGTATCAACACAGCATGTGGGGTGAGTATATTATAGGAGAAACACATTGCTTGGCACAATTCTTGCCCTCTACTTCGGTCACACTGGGTCAGCTCTTCCTGGTTTCCGGAGGTTGAAGGCTAAGAGGGAGTGCACAGAAAGGCAACTTAAACACGCACAGCAGTACCACATGCACAAATTTTTTACAGAAAAGCCAATAGCCAATGGAGAATCTTTTATCCTCTAGTGTGTTTTTTAAGTATGTCCTCTGGTCTTGAAATAGATGATGGCACTTGTTGTTGGAGTAAAAAAGAATATATATACTTCATGAAATATCCGGTCCTATGTATAGATAGACCTTTTCAGATTCATTGGATCTACACATGATAGACAAACAGTACACCTATTAAAATGGATCCATAATCCACTTATGACCCATTTAAACATTAACTGGGTCATAAATAGATTAGGCTTTATTTCTTAGATTACCTATAATGGATTTCAAAAATAAGGGGACTAAAATACATGGGTCTTAAATGAGTCCAATTTAAACCCAATTACAACCCACTCTCTCTTTCCCTCTTTAGCCTTATAAATTGTTTTTATTAAAATCAAAAGTATATTTAATTTTTATATTTCACTTTCTTCTTTTTCTATTTTCTTTCTTTCTCCATCATCCTCAATTGTTGACCTTTGTGGTTAGTGACCAACCAGGCAAGGCTCAAGCTCGCCGGATTTGGCGAGGCCTAACAATTAGCGAGGCAAAGGCCTCGTCAACATTTGGCGAGACTCGACCTCGGTTGTGGCTGGTCATTGGGCATCGTCATGGCCCCAACCAATCGGAGAAGAAGCACAAAGAAAAAGAAAAGAAAAGAGAAAAGATAAATAATTAAAAATTATATATATTTTAAAAGTGAAAGAGAACAAGGAAAAATAATTAAAAATTAGTTTTTAAAAAATAAAAATAAAAATAAATTCGATTTTTTGAAAAAAAAAAAAAAATTAAAAAATTAAAAGCCGTTAGGATGAAAATTTAATCATATTTTTCATACCAAATGATAGAAAATATTTTCTAATTTATTTTTAGATTTCAATCAAAAGCAAAAAAAAAAAATATTGTAATTTTCTTGAGAAAATACTTCTTTGAAAATATTTTCGAAGAAGTAAACGAAGGCTTGTTTTTTAATGAAATTATAAAAATTGTCCATTAGATTTGTATTGCATGAAAGTGTTTCAACAATTCCATTTAAAAAAATATCATAAGAAATAAGCTTTCTTAGATTTAGTTAAATGGATTGGGTATGGTTGGGAATGGATCAAGTCGGGTATAGGTCAAGAATTTTATAATATGATAAATGGGTCATAAACAGATTAAATGAGTTAATTTAGATCATATCATTTATAACCCAATCCAAACCTGCCTGACCCGATATACCCATTTGACAGGTCTAATAGATGGATGTTAGCCACGTGTATGGTAGGGTTTCATTCTAGTCATGGTGAGTTTTAACTAATTTTCGTTGTCATTTCTTTTTCGTTCTTCTTAGGATGCACGTGTGAATTATATTAGAAAAATCTCATATCAAAAAATTGGTATTATGTAAAACAGTCAATATATCTTAATTAACCCATATATCTTCGGCTTAGCCTTTTTATGGTGGGCCTAACTGGACATGGTAACATGCTCTAATTCGAATTTCCTCTTGGCAATTTGCCTATACAAAAGATATTGGGCTTATGTTGAGCAGTTTTTGCTGCATGATTCCAACAATTTATAACTTTAAATTGGATACGAGGAGTACATTGGATTGACCTTCAATATTGTCCGTTGAAGGCATGTCCCCTGTTGAGGATACCTCATTTAAAATTGTCTATTGAAGGCATGTCTCATGTTGGGGTGGTTAATAGAAGCCTGATAACTCATTTTGCCGAAATTGCGGTGTTCAAGCCCAGTAATATTCAAAATTTGGTGAAAGAAAATTATTTTATCTAGAATTTTTTTTAAAAAGATAATGTTTTTCTTTTTCACTGACATTGACAATATTGGAGAAATCAATTGAGGAAAATTAATGATAAACGCTCGTTCCATTAAACCAAATTGCAATTCAAGTAAATCGTCAAATAATTTGGAAAAAGAATTACACTCAGTGGCACTCTAATAGTGATTACGCAAAAAACTGTCGTATCCCTCATCATGATTCAGATGATACGATACTGTCGTTGTTCTCTTATTTATGTTAGGGCCCATTCTTATGGAGTGCATTTCTACAAAAACCACTAAAATAGCCATTGTTTTTAAAATTCTTTTGCAGACAAGGTGGACATGTTTTCATAAAGATTCGTTTGCTAATACAACCATAGACTCCAGAAGGTACGATAAATGCCAGCGAGGTAAGCAAGTCACAAAAATGTGGAATGAAATCGAATAAGTGGTGGCTAGTCTCCTTCGACCTTTCCTAATGTCGTCGTTGTCTTTGTCAATTCTATCAACTTTGGGCCTATTAGGCCTATGGGCCTGATTGTGCCCAGTCCTAAAACGAGGCATGGCCCTCGACAGGGACTCGATCGTGCTGGCCCTGGGCTGCTACGGCCCGTTGCTCTGTCCTAGTCCTTCCTTCACGGAAGGTGCTTTTCACTGAACCGAACCATGCGACATTAACGTGTGAGATTCCCTGGTCGGTAAAGCCAAGCATGAACCTGCATTCCTTCAAAAGATTAACTATTAATATATGTCGACTCGATTTGTAATTGATTTCGTTCCTTATCAATTATTCTACGTGAGATTCTTGAAAGGCCGAATAATCCCACAGATGTAATCTTAGCATGTCATTCACACATGCGATGGGCGTAATGTTTTAAGACTCGTTCCTAGTTTTATTTTTAACCTAGACTTTCTTATCATTCAATGTCCGAGAAAAAATAATAATCCACAATAGAAAAGGAATATCAACTCACGTGTTACGAAAAACGACGCCGCCGCGGTCGCGCTTTTCCTCCCAGATCGCATGGAAATTCAACACGTTCCCCAAGGAAGCTCCACCTGTGCGTCACCTCTTCAAAGCAGGAAGAGAGCATTGACTTTTGCTTCAGCTTCACACGCGCGCAGACACACCCAACGCACATTCTCGATCCGAACTCGGCGTTCTTCCCAACGGCAGAGGCTCGAACATGGAACAAACCCGGAAGAAAGTCGAAGAGAATCGAGAGAAGTAGATAACCGGGACGGAACATCAAACCTCGCGTTCGCAACTGTCGTGTCGTTGGGAGCTGCAGAGAATCTGAGGAGATGGAGTCATTCGACGCCGTGGACGCCGGAGCCGAAGGGCACCCCCACGACCCCGACTCGCAGGCCCACCACCACCACTCGAGCCCTTTCCACGACGACGCCTTCATGGGCTACGACCCCGCCTTCGCCCCCTCCGACGACGTCTCGGCCGACGCTGCCCATCCCTCCGCTGAGGAGGGCGACGTTTTTGGGGATGCCGGCGGTGCCGGGTACGGCGACAGCCAGGCGTCGCCCGAGGTCTACGGGTTCGGTGTGACGACCCCGGACCCGGATTTCGTCTCGCCCTTCGAGTCAGTGATGAGCGGAGTGGAGGAGGAGGAGGAGAGTGGTGGAGGTGGTTTTGTGTCGGATGGGCCATTGTTGCCTCCGCCGAGTGAGATGGTCGAGGAAGGTGCCGCTCGACGTGAGTGGAGGCGGTGAGGTTCTTCTTCTATATATTTTCTTCCTTTATTTTATCTTTTTCCCTTTTTTCCAGTCATATCGTTGGGCTTGGTACAAATGGAATCTGATCATTTGTGTTTTGATGATTGAATATTGGTCAATCTGTCCTCTTTTTTTTTTTTTTGGTTTCAATGGTCAATCTGTCTTGTGCTCAGTAAATTTCAGCAGCATATCAACGCTTCTTTAGAGAGATAAATATGTTGAATTTAATGTCCTTGACAGCTTCTACATTGTATTAAGCCTTCATGCATATGGTTCTGTGCAACTGTTGAGTAGGAACGCGATAGCTTCTATTCATAAGCGTTGATTTTCATTTGTACCAGTTTAGCAGTTGCCGTTGGTAATAAACGAGGAAGGATTTGGTTTTTCAGTTACTTTGGATTTTCCTGTGGGTGTTTAGTTTGGCTGCTCTTGTTCTCTGAAAAGCATTATCTGACCCGTCTGCCTAGAGATTGCATTTTAGTCCCCTGTGACAACAGCCGTACTACCAGGCACTTTTCTTTTTTCCATGAATTTAGTAGAAAATGAGTTCAGATTGGAAAGGAGAAACCATAACCACTTCTCGAATGCAGTCAGAACGCCATACAACTCGAGGAAAAGGAGAAGAGGGAGAAGGAGATGCGGGAGCAGATTATTGCTGAGGCCGAAGAGTATAAGCAAGCTTTCTACGAAAAGAGGAAGCTCAACTGCGAAACAAACAAGGCCAATAACAGAGAAAGGGAGAAGGTAAAACTTCTAATCGGGTAGTCACACAATCACTCTTTTCACACGTTTCACTTACTACATCTTGATCCTCGTATTTGAAACGCCAAAGAAGACTTTGTTAGGTCACCTCAGGAGCATTGCTTGTTCTTTTATGTCAGCTGTACTTGGCCAACCAAGAGAAGTTCCACAAGGAAGCCGACAAGCATTACTGGAAAGCCATAGCTGAGATCATCCCTCGAGAAGTTCCAAACATCGAGAAGAGAGGGAAGAGGGACGCTGAGAAAAAGCCCTCATTAGTGGTCGTTCAGGGGCCGAAGCCAGGAAAGCCAACCGATCTTTCGAGAATGAGGCAAGTTTTATTCAAGCTGAAGCAACACCCTCCACCTCACATGATGCCTCCCCCATTGCCCCCGCCCCCGAAAGATGGGAAGGAGAAGGACTCAAAGGAAGGGAGCAAGGACGAAAAGAGTGGGAAAATTCCTGCAGTTGCCACATCTGGTGGTGTTCCTGGCAGTGCTGCTGAGAAACTGGCCGCAGAGAAGCCGGCAACCCTCCCAAAGTCACACCCGACAGTGGTGACCCTGAGAAAGCAGAGGTTCCCGAAGCCCCTGAGCAAGAAAAAGCTGCTGAATCGGGGGCAGCCGCTGCCAATTGATGCGACTCTTCCATTCTCTTTCTTATTCGATTAACTTTCTCTCTTCTTTTGGTTAATTTGACCGCTTAATAGCTGCCTCCGGCAAAGAATAAGCACAACTTCTTGTAGATGCCTCAGAGCAGAGTGAAGTGCAGAGCTTTTAATCCTAACTTGCTCTAGGCTTAGGTGGGAAATAACTTCGACTGCTCTCTTCACATGATCTATTCTTATTAATTAGCTTAGATGATTTATCCCTTTATGTTACTGGTATAACTGTGTGATCAGAAGACAATTTGATTAGACCAGCTTGTAATCTGGCATGCCTTTCACCCGTCCTTGTCATGGCCCTTGTTAAATATGGAAACATCAATCTTGCCTTCTTGACGTTGGCCTTTCACCAAGCGAACATTTCTAAATGATGCTGGATTGGAAAAGGAAAAATCCTTTCAACTAGCTTGAGTTCGTCTATCGGACTATGGTAGCTATAGCTAGTCGTAATGCTGTCAGACTTAATCCTTCCCTAGCCAAGTTTTCCAGTTTAGATATTTTGTGCCCTTGACCACTAAGCCCCACTCCGAACCACCAGGCTGAGTAAATATCTCGCCCCCCTCGGGACTTCACATTGAAATCCCCTCCTCTCTTCAATGTCAGTGTTGGCAAAGTTCCGAGCACAACTTCCTGCCCCGTAAAGAGCGATCAAGATTAGGTGGTAGGAGATATGGCGAAGGTAAGTTAGATCCTATTTGAGCAGCACATAGAACATAGCTTGAAGAGTGAAGATAATGCTCAAGTAAATGACAACCACAACCAAAGTAGCATTCGCGAGCCAGCTGAGTTTGCATCACATACAAGCCAGCCGTGAATGCGGGCCTGAGGGTCATTGATTTGTGCATGGAGGAGCATGACGACCACGACCATTGAATTGAACATGAAGAGGGTATTGCATGCACAGAATACATGGAACACGGTCTTCTTCAATGCTGTGGCAATGCCATGGTCTTGTTCTGCGCCAGAACCTTTATAACCTTTCAGAACTGCCAGACCAGTGGCGTTGGTGGCCATTAGTGTTGCCAAGAGCAAGCGGGTGTTTATCGGCCCCTCATGAAGTCTCCTCCTGGAGTCTGGATTGGTCCCGCTAAAATTTCATGCTCTCACTCTGGCATAAACATGATGGAATCTCTACTTCGGGTGTTCTGGCTAACAGCAATATCCTTTAGTGTTAAACTCTATCATTGAAGCAAAGGAAAAGACATGTGCTACGTCTATGTATATAAAGCACGTGTCATTTACTAGTGGTATTCATTGCCAATTGCCATTTATGACTTTGAGTCAGATTTCAGTTGCATATATCTAGATCATACGTCGCCTATGAAATGAGTTGGTTTTGCACTGGCTGCAGATATTATAGAGACGGTCATACCCTTTGGTAGGGAAAGCCCCTTTTCAAGTGCTCCCTGCGCAATGTCAAGCGCTGTGAACCTTGTCCTAGTCACCACCTTGAGATCAGCGAGAAGGAACAAAATCCCAGATTGCCAATTCATTCCGGCCCCCAGTGGAGAGATGTGTTCCCATCATTGTCCCTTTCAATCGCAAGCTTCTCTGCTTCGGGACTTCTGACTTCCGAGTATGTATTCTGCAGCCTAGTATATGCCATACTAACGTTTTGTCCCTCTCTGTTTAGATAATCACTCGATTACCACAACAGTAGATCCTTGACTGCCCCAAGCTGATTCATCTTGCAAGCGACATGAATCAGAAGATTGCCATCTCTGTCATAATCGGGAGCACTGGTGATGAATTTTCTCAGCGTAAACTGGACTCCATCACTGTAATCGAGATATGCCGCTGAATGTAGCTGAGTGCCGTTTGCAGCATCTCTCAAATGGAAAAGCTCCTCCTTCCTCTCTGCCATCTCTTTCAGCAGACTTGCATCGACCATGGCTCACGGTTTACTTTAATGAATATGCTGGAACTTATGCTATAAATTTTTCATGCAGACATAGCCAGAGTTTTTTCTTATCCTTGGATCAGTGTTTGCACCGACAATATCTCATTTCGCAACTCGAAACTGAAGTTACCCAGATTCCAATGAGTTACCGCGGCATGACAGCGGACATGCCCTGAATCCTTGATGGACCACATGGAACGGGAGTCAAAGTGTGACGATCTCCGAGTGCTCGGCTTTGACTGCCGGATACAATGGGGAACTTTCCTCCCTTGTTTGCCCGGTGCAGACTACCAAACGTCAGAGAGACCATTTACCACAGCTTTAGGGGTGAGTGGTTCCGACCCAACCTAGAATTTGTCTAGTCAATCGGGACTGGTTCCAGGTTTTAGAACTTGAAACCCATCTTGCATATCATGAAACACAACTATCTAAAGGGATGTTCCGGCAAGGTAATTCATCCCATAATGAAAATCACTAACCAAATTTTTATTCCAACAGCAGAAATTGTTTTTCTACTATTTTTTAATTTTCACCAAAAATAAAAAGACGTTGCTAATTTTCTGAAAAATGACTTATTGGAAAATGTTGTTCCATTACATCATGTTTACATGTGTTTATATATGTGCTGGTCATTGATGACCCACGAGATCTCTCTTTTACAGTTATTATATGATTACTGAATGAATTCAAATAAGAAAGTAAAAGCAAAGGATCAAATGGATTCACTATTAAGTTCTTTAACTAGACACTGTCCTTCGGGAATGCGTCTAACACACCAATTAAATGTATTGACATGAAAATGAAATGGCCAAGCATGAAATAGAATTAACATAATTAATACCATATTCCAAATCGCTATGGGAACAGAAATGAACTTCAAGCTTACTAAAATAATCAATGAATATATTCACCATTTAAAGAGAATATATAAATAGAATAATATGGTAGCTATTGAAATATCCCACCTCACATGAGGTTTCTCTCCAATTAGCTTAAGATTTTGAGTCGAATATCCTAATATTGTATCGGAGTCAAGTTATGCTCTAATCTACATGTGAGTCCATTGTCAAATTCCACATATTACATACTCTTTACATACATGTGATTTTTGCTTTTAAATTGGACTTTTTGACAATCTCTAAGATAATTTGCATCTATATATTATGAAATTTTGTTGACTATCGAAGCTAGAATTCACAGTTTTTCACTATATTGCCATGTTAGGAAAACCATTGTACATAATTAATTAATATTGAGAAATTACCAATTGCAGTAGCTACAAAATAAAGATCGAAAATTTTGAATTATTCATACCGTGAGGGCATGAATAAATAAATTTTTATTTAAAATTTCTTTTAATACAACTTTCGGAGAATTATTAGAACAATGAAAAAGACTAATAACTCTAAAATTAATAAACTCGAATATAAACTATAATTGCCCTTAACTCAAAATCCGAATTTGAACACGTTACTCAATCATTAGTTAACACATTGATAGCCATATAAAGTGAATTGCAAGGTCCTTAACCTTCAAATTACAAAGGTTATTCTTGTTCAACAAGCTCAAAACCTAATTCTATAAAAATAGGCATTCGGAAATGACACGCATCAAAAGTAAGAAAGAATTATTAACAGAATACAATAAAAAGAAAAAATAATATAAAATAATAAACGGCACATTAACAGGTTGACGTGAAACTATAAAAGAATTTTAAAGTACACTTAAATGTTTATAAAATAATTTGAAAATATAATTTTTTTTCTTTAATTAGATTTAAAAATAAAATGAGATAGAGGAAAAAGGAAAAACTCAAATTCGTAAAAATCTTATGTTTGTTTGGCAAATGAAGCGAGAGGACATCTTTGGGAAAATGACAATCTAAAAATTGGCACCGCAAGAGTTGACGGCTGATTGACATGCGACATTTTGCGGTGGCCCCTCGCGGGTTTGACTTCCTTGTCACCACATTAGAAGATATATAAATATACGGACGTATTAATAGGGAAACTGAGAAGAAAAGGAAGGAAAAAAAAGAAAAGAAAAGAAAGAAAAAGAGTGGGAACTCCTATTTTATTAAAGGGAATATAGAAGACTCTGAAGAGTTTCTAATAAAAAGAACCATTAATTGAATAGATAAAAGATTCACATTTGATTGATCATCAGTGCGGAGTCCGACAACGTTCTTAGAAGGACTTGTAATCGGAATATACGCCTAAAGACTCTGACTACTAGTCAGAAACGGTATTTGTATACTATTCAATTCCTAATAAAGTAATACACCAGGACATTAAACAAATTTCTTGACGCGGATATCACTATATAGTGAAAGACCATAATATGCATAGTAGGCTTGGATGATGAGAATATCAAGGCCGCTAAAACCACCACAACCATCACGAGGTAAAGGACTCCGACGTATAGAACAAGGTTCCCGAGCCAAGTAAGTTTGCTCACTGCCACGGTTACGGCTGCAAAAAAGGCCACTGACATGCCCATGATAGCCATCAACAATAATGGCCCTGCTAAGTGGAAAGCCAATTCTGTAATGTAGAAATCTCTATTGAGACCCCAGACGAGGACTACGACCGCAAGAACGGAGCTGTACATGGCTAACATGTTGGCAATTACGAAAACCTGAAACATTCTGTAGTGCAGCATGGTCGCCATTCCTGGGTGGAGATCACTGGAAGCATTATATCCACCGGGCAAGGTTACACCCGCAGTGAAAGTGACAGAGGCCGCAAGCGTTGCCACTATCAATAAAATATTGACTTGGTCCTTGATCCACTCGGTGGAAGATGATTTGCTCCCTCCAGAACACTGTTCTCTTGGCGACAGAATGTCTTGACCTTTGCTTTGTGGTACACCAGCGACAATCAAAATCGCACGTCCTATTAACTGCAAATGTCAAATCAGAGAATTAGTCATCGATCTCGAGCACATTAGATTCAATTAAGAGAAAACACAGCCCGCTGCCAAAATTACGCTACCGGTGGATTTTCCGTCGACAAGCTTTCGGATTCCATGGCCACATCCAGGGCGGTCAACCCATCATTGTTCCGAAGCTCCAAGTCAATTCTTTTGTCCTTCGTCAAATAGCGCATAACTTCGCAACGGTTGTGCATCGATGCCAAATGGAGGGGTGTGTTACCATCGACATCTTTCGCATTCACCAGCTTCTCGGTGTCGGTCTCATCACCACGTTTGTCCAGTATGCGGTAGACCCCGAAGCGGTTCCCGGCCTTGGCTGCAACGTGAAGAATATTCTGACCCTTTTTGTTTTTGATCTCTGCCAGGTCGGGCCACGTCTTTTCCATTAATTCGGAGATTGTGAAGTAGCTCCACCCTTCGCAAGCGATGTGAATCGGGTAGGAGCCGTTTTTGTCCGTTTGGAGGGCGAGATAAGGGCATTTCTGCAGCAGGAGACTCACAGCCCAGTATCTTCCGTCCGATGCTGCAGCGTGCAGTGGTGTCCACCCGTTTTCATCGCCCAAGTGGAGTAACTTCGGAAGCCGATCTATAATTTCTCTCAATAATTCTGACATCATAGGTCATAGCACTTTTTAGATTGGGTGCAATTATCAAGCTTTTCTCCAAATTAGACGAATATGAATTTTGAAAAAGATCAAAAAGCAGTGCAGTCTACTTACATCTATGCTTTTATGGACTAGAACTACACATATAAAAGTATCCATTACCTAAATGAGATCTCTTGATTGCGGCCAAAATTGGTGACTTGCCCTGTATCTTGACTGCGTAATCTTCATCTCGAGCAAAAGCTTCCAAGAGAAGCTGAAAAATCTCCCAGCCCGCCCCTTTGCGACATTTCCATTCAAACCGATTGCACTTTTCGATTGCTAGATACAATGGAGATTTATTGTTCTTATTCTTCCGGTATATAATTTCCGAGTCTGTTCCTCGGTGAATTAGCATTTTCACTGTGTTGAACCTTCGATCTTGAACGGCGACATGGAGCAGAGTATCCTCCGAGGAGTTTTTCTGGGTCATGGTGTGAGGAAAATGATAGAGAATGAGCTCTATGACACCGTCACTCCCAAAGCTTGTTGCTACATGAAGCAATGAATTCCCAGAGGGGGTGACTTGGTCAAAGATTAGCGACAAAGCTAGTTTCCTCGATTCAGACACCGCTTCTAATGCATCGATGAATTCCTCCACATTGCCATTTTTTGTGGCTTCATATAGGTCACGATCCATAATTTTGTTTATATCAATATCTCCGAGCTGGTTTTGGTTATCTAGAGTCGAGACATATCTCGCCTTCAAAGCTTCAAGTCTTTCATTTGGCGTCATGCTTGTTGCACTTCTTTCCATGCTTATTGCGTGGGCCCTTTCAGACTATTTCAAACTGCGGGAGTTTTTCTTGATCTCTTCCCCTCTTACGTAGTAAGAACTCAAAAGAGAGAGAGCACTCACTCTTATAAAGGGTCAAGTTTTTACATCAACAGAACACCCAATGCAACTCACCTTGGCCAATGTCATTGATTGAAGACCAACAATCAATTAGTGATCAGCCCCAGAAGTTGTTGTGGAGTCCTAGTCAAATAGACTATGTTAATTATGGCATCCAAAAATAGGGAGATCCATGTTATTCAAAGAATATAAGTTTCAATTTTATTTCTACTCTATGATTTATTCCATTCATTCCTTCGTTAATGAACTGAGTGTCCTCACTACTGTTCTGATTAATTCAAAGAATGTCATAGACTCACCTCAAATAATGCCAAGACAACCATAAAATCTTTTACCTTAAATTAGTGATCAATGTATTGAGAAAAAAAAAATGATCTGAACTGGGAATGATAATAAAACCTGAAAATTAAGGAATTTTTTTCAAACTAATACTCCTTATCCTTAATCTCGCACACAATAGGGCCAATGTCCCACATGAATCACGTTCAACAAATTGATTGGTCGGTCTCAACACTCAACCGACTTAATTTTGTCCCATCTTCCCAAAATATCGTTTTTCTTCTACCAGTTTTGTCGGAGTTAGGTGCGCCATATTACTAGTCTACCAACTTTTGCAGTTGTAATAAATTCACGGTTAAATGTTTTAATAATTTACATGATAGCCCTCAATTTGAAGCAATGTTTTGATGAAATTCAAAACGGGAATTTAAAAAAAAAAAAAAAAACAGAATTCCTGATTTAATTAAGAACAAACTTCGCATGAGAAAATTCAGTTTTTTTATCAAATAATTAATATAAATGTTCTATTTCCTTTATAGAAATTGCAGCCTTGATTATCTTTTTCACTTTCATGTTTATTTTTTGTTGCATTGGAGTTCATTTATTGAGAAAATGTGATTTTTCATTGGGAAATAGCAAGAGATATGTGCTAGTCATTGTGAGGACACTGGTGACCAGCAAAATCTCTCTTTTACCATTATTATATGATTAATTGATGAATTCAAATATGAACAAAATAAAAATGAAGTATTGGATGGATTTCCTACTAACTTAAATGCGATGTCCTTATTCTAGCCTTATGAGGATCATGCATGTAATCCATCTTATCATCGGCCCTTGTTGGAGTTAAGGGGGTTATCTATTTATAATTTTACTAGTGACTTTTTCCTTTAATATCAAGTTTTGAATGATTTGATTTCATTTTATGAGATTTTACACTTCCAAATTGGAATTTTTAATTGAAAGATTTAATAATTTCACGTTAAATAGAAGTTAAGTGTGAGTACCATAAAGTTTGCCGAAAGAAATCCACGGTTAAAAGCAAATGTCATCCCCAAACAATTAGAAGTAACATCTATATAAAATCTATTTTGATACTTAACGGAGATCAAAGATGATTGGTAGACATGAAAGTTCGATACGGTTTCTACAGATTGGCCGCTTCAATATCATGTTTTCCTTTTTGGCCATAGAGGGACAAGGAGTCCACCAGTGTTTTCTCCTCCCCCTCGGTTTGTTATTTTCCAAACCATAGGGGGACAAGGAGTCCGCAGGGTGCAACTTGGTGCCTTCTAGTGGAGATTATGGCCTGAGTTTCAAAAACAATATACCATTCTAAAAAGTCAATTCGATACTTTGAACTAATATTAACACTAATCGTAAGAACCTAATTTTGAAGTCAAACCAAAAAATAGTAGGAACTGTCCTTCTATCAAAGGAAATCGATAGAAGACTGTGAAGAGTTTCTCTTGGAAAGGACTGCCATTATTGGAATACACGGCCGTGGAGTAAAATAAGGTCTCATATGCATCATATTGAAAGATGGATCAGCCGTACAGACTTGTTCCAATCAACAGTTAGAGTCGGGAACAAAAGTCGCTAGTACTGGAGTAACGATTGATTAGAATTAGAAGGTCAGTTCTCATTCCCCTGGCCTCTTTGCTATGTGCTTAAATGACTATCATTAATTCTGAAATATTTAAAGGAAAAATTACTCCGAAAGTAATTAATACTTGCATGTTCATACAAGCATGGCGATCAAAAGACTTTGACAAGATAGCGGTGGACGCATTTCAAGAGAAAATAACCATGCTTTTGCCATGAATTTCCGAAGGGAGTGACTTGGTCCAAAATTAACGACAATGCTAATTTCCTTAACTCAGGCACGGCAACATGGAGCGAAGTGTCCTCTTAAGGAGTTTTTCTGAGTCAAGAGATAAGGGTAATGAAAGAGAATGAACTCCTTGACATTTTCACTCCTGGAGCTAGCTACTACATGAAGCAATGAATTCCCGGAGGGGGTGTGACTTGGTCAAAAATTAGCGACAATGCTAATTTCCTTGACTTAGATAACTGTTTTAATGCATTGATGAATTTCTCGACGTCCCTTTTTATCCTGGCTTCATATAGGTCACGATCTATAATTATGTTCAAATCACCATCTCCAGAAGGTTGTTGGGTATCTGAAGTCGGGAGGTTCCTTCCCTTCAAAGCTTCAAGCCTTTCATTTGGCATCGCCCTTGTATCCGTCCCATTGCTGCTTATTGCATGATCGATTTTGGATAGCAGGAGTCTTTCTTGAAGCAAATAAGCAAGCAGGAATACCGAGGTAAACAATGGAAATGGGGACGGAGTAAACTGCTAGTCTGGTCGGAGGTAGGAGCACCATATTTGTTAAAGCTACTAGTCTCCTTAATTGTTCTAATAAATTCACTCTTTATTCGACAAAAAAAAAAAATCACTCTTGCAACGTTTTTTAGATTGAAATAAAAAAGAAAAACATCTTGTTGCTTTTAACATATTCCGTTGGATTGTGATCAAAGAAATAAAAAAGAAAAGTTGCTTTAATGAAAATGAGTTCTGCAACGTTTTTTAGATTGAAAAGAAACAAATCTTGGTTGACATAGTACAGATTTGAGGCGATTTTGCCATTCAAAAATAGATTTTTATTGTCGAAGATGCTTTCTTTTTAAAAGGGACAAAAAAAAAGTAGAAATATGAGAGCGAGGTCATCAAAAGTTAGTTCATTTGTGATAATGATTTGAATTTTTGTTTCCATCCATGACAGAGTAAGAATTATTAAATGGATATAATCTGCTTCCAATTGCTAAAAATCATTAACCTATCATTATGGATTAAAATTATTAACATTTTTGTGCTTCTTTTTATATGTAAAAATTTAGGAGCACGAGCATAGATCCCTGATTATCTAGGCATTTATTAAACACCTGTAAATCCCAAAAACTGAAGCGAAAGAAGTTATTGTTTAGGGAAAATGACCTTCCCTGGCAAAAGAGAAGAATAAGAAAAAGTAAAGGAAAAGAAATATTGTTTGAGATATGGCACTCACATGTTGCGCTATAATAAGAGAGATGTAAAAGAAAAATTGCTTTGAAAAGAAAGTTGTTTTGCTTTGAAAAGAAAGTTGTTTTGCTTTCACCTTCCTAGATAGGGAAAAAATGCCAAAACCCATTTCAATCATAGAAAAATAAAATCTTCATTGGCGTAGTATATTTGACGGTCAATTTGCCAATCAAAAAGGGATTCTTGTGGAAAAATTATCCCCAATTTTGCAACAAATCCCACGATTTGTAATTATTTGTAATTTACGTTTCTAAAGGGGTGGCACCTAAATGTCTATTGTATATATAGGTTAATATCACGAAAAACTCCGAACTAATACACCATTTAAAAATTTATCCAAAATTTTTTTTATTACTAAAAATCTCAAAACCGATACACGCGACATATTTACCCTCCGTTAACTTCCGTCAAATATTGCCGTTAAATTAGCAACTTGAATGCCACATGGACTTGACGTGAATTAGTCAACGGGTTAATACCATGAAAAATCCAAACTAATATACCTATAACAAATTTATCACAAACCAATGTTATGTGGATCATAATTTGGCACTTGTATGTGTTGCGACCTACACCTTGGGAGAGAGAATATATATAGTTTTAGGGGAATTACCTAATGGATGGGCCTACAGCCCATGATGAGGTGCAAACTCTACCAAATCCATACCTTGCATAACTTGGGGGTGTTCATAAAAAATTTCTAATAAGAATTCGCCACTAGTCTAGTGTGATTTGCTAGAAACCAAGTAACACATAGAAGTGTACCTCACTTTCTACGCAACTAGAAAATTCAAGGTTAGGGACTTGATTATGTTAATTAATTAATTAGTGCCCTTTTAGTAGCTACTCTTTATTCATTTTTTGGATTGATTTTAAACCTATAAACTAACATATGAGGTGATTGTGTGAATACACAATCATTATAATAACAATCAACAATCAAATGAAGCATTTAAATGAATTGCAATTGAAAACAGGCATCTAGCACTGAAAGATAAATGAATGCCAATCCTAACTAGGCTAAAGGAGAGTTAAAATCACCATATCCAAAGTGCACAATTAAGGGCATTTCTCTCTAAGGATAATCAAAATCTTAAAGTGAAGCCATAAGAGCTTGTTTAATTTTGAACGCAATTTTAGATCAAAAGACTCCTACTCTTTAAGAGAAAATTACTCAAAAAACTATTTTTAAGCGTTTCAAGGAATTCTAATTTTTTTAGGGTTTTTTAATTTTTTGGATTTTTTTTTTTTGTAAATTTTCTATGAATTTTTTGAATTTTCTAAATTTTAAAAAAAAATTATGCATTTTCCGGATTTTTTTAAAGTTCATATGCATTTTCTTTTTTAAATATTTTATGTATTTTATGATTTTTAATTAATATTTATATGAATTTTAATATTATAAAAAAGCGATTCGGACCGGACCAGGAGACCCGGCCCGACTAAACCGATCCGGGGTTGGACTGAAAACCGGATCAGCCCCAAGGCCCACTCGGAATTTAACCAAATTGGCCCAGGAACATTTTGTAAAATAGCTCACTCCCCTTTTCCATTCTTAGCCCACCCATGTCCAGCCCAAAACAAAAACAGCCCAACCCTTATATGAACCTAGCCCACATTTCCAATGCTATTGATAATAGCCTATTATAACTGGAGCTGAGCCCAACTCAACAAAGCTAATTTTGAGCCCACGTCCACCAGAGCCCAAACACGTTCTAGCCCAAGCCTAATTAACCAATGAACTCAGTTTTAGATAATTTTAAAATTTTCATGATATTAACCATTTTTTTATTACTTCTTCCTATTTCTTTTTCTTTCACCCACCGGCTCGGCTTTCGGTTTCATTCATGTAAAATAAACATGAAGCATCTAAGAACTAACCGGGAAAATAAGCAAACTTCAATAAACAATAACTTGCGGACAACATACCGAATACGCCACATGCGGATAGGACCATAAAAGATACGTAGGGCGCAACATGAATTTCACTGAGAATCTGCACCCAGCCATTTTTGCCGGAATTCCATCACCGGTTGACTCCGGGAATGTAAGACGTAGGGCAAAAAGGGGCTAACTCGCACGGGGCTCCTATAGGCATTTTGCCGAACAGGTTGTGTGCGTGGATTAGGGAGAAGATGTCGACCATTTCAAAATGGGACTCGCACCCAGATTCGAAGGGCATCATTACAGGACAACCCAAAATGAACACATCAGCCTACCCCAGACACAGCACGCCGTTGGACCCCAACAAAGAAGAACCGAGAAGCAGGGCAAGACAGCAAAAGATTCACGGAACGGGCGTAGAATCGCGAGTGTGGCCTATGGTTTCGGCCAAACAGATGCGACTCTCGAGGATATCACTGAAACATTTCATCGAACGTTTGAGGCGCACTGGCTAAAAGGGGAAAAAACGACCAACCGGCGCTACGGCTCGTGACAACCACCATCCAAAAACTGAACAAACGCAAGACCGGGGCTTACCGCAGCTTCAGGCGCGGGAGAAGAGGCTCGGTGGTGGGTCGTCGGCCGCGATTCAGGCGTGGCTGTCGGCGGTCTCTCCCTCCAGCTCCTTTCCCTCGCTCGAACTCACTCACGACACTCTCTCTCTCTCTCTCTCTCTCAAGCTCTCTGTCCTCTGGTTTCTTGCTCTCTCTCTCTCTCTGGTTTGGAGCAGCCCAAGAAACCCCGTCTTCCGCGCAGACACCCCTCTCTCTTTTATACTGGCGTCCGCGGTTTGAGACAGGTCCCCATCGCATGGTTCATATCGTTCGCATGGTTCGCATGGTTCATGTCGCAACTCTTAGCAGTATCTTACTTGTCTCTTCTTAAGTGGCCTTGCATCTCCATTTTCTTTAGTGAGACCCCATATCCTGCATTCTCCTTCTTGCTTTGAATGGCAGAGCACTACAGCACGGACTTCGATTGATACCCGCCTCTTTCCACAAGTGGGCCTTAGCGCAAAGACTATTCTCGTCTGCCCCGGCTGCATCTCCTGTTCTGGGAGACCCCACGTCTTCGTGTTCTCTCCACTATACATTTAGTGTTGGAGTACGGGTGCCAGGTGATAGGGACTTCGGTTTGAGCAGAGGCATTTGTTGATAAGGCCTTAAGAAACACGTGAATATTCATTTGTCATGGATGGGTTCAGAGGTCAAAAGATTCCCTATACGATGTAGGACTTGTCTTTTATGTTTGTTTGTGTTTTAGCTCTCTAATAGCTGACTTTTCTTGTTTCTTCACAAATGGAAACGATAACTATCATATGGACAGTGGAAGGGACGAATCAACTCCCGGACGCAGCGAGAGAAAACGAATGGGATGAATTACTCACGGTAATTTTAAAAATAGTACAAAGAAAAAGAAAAGTATCACCTAAAACCCTAAAACTATTACTTAAAACTCTTAACTAAGTTTCTATGACATCTATATTCCAAACTTTTTATTATATCACCAAAATTTTTAATTTTATACCAATGTGATAAAGATGTACTCTGTAACAATTCTACCCAAAATGAATGTTAAAAATCTTACGTAGCGGCTTATAGGCAAATGGAAATTATTTGAACTTGAAATATTTAACCAAAAACCTCAAGTTATGTCCACTTTGATATCAATACACCAAAGTTTATTCTTGCGTTACCAATATCTCAAATTGTATCTCTATATTTTGACAAAAAAAAACTGTATCTCTATTTCAGAATTTACTTCAATTGCTCTTCACAATTTCTTAGCCGGAGTGATGTTATGTATGTAACTATCAGTGTAGTCTTGGCTTTGATTTGGGCTCTCTTAAATTAATTATCAGTAGAAGTCGACAACTTAGCACACATTCTATTTGTGTCATTTTATGCTATTCAGACGCTAATTTCCTAGTCTTCTCTCTCCTTAGGGTCTCAATTATTCTGTCGATCCCATAGTCACTAAAAGTGACTTGACTCTCCCCTTGTATTTTGGATAAAAAGAGATCGGAAGTGCTTTTGTCAAATGTCATGGCAGACTAACAAAGTCACGGGAGATTTATCCAGTGTTTTGACTTTGTGGTTTTGTCGGTGTATGTAGTGTTTAACCAAACTCCCTCGTACCCAGAAGGAACATCACATGTGTCACAGTTTGCGAAAATACCTATTGGTCTATAATCTTTTGCTCAGGTTTGCTCGTTACGATAAGCCCTCATTTTTCTGAATCCCATCATTGATCACAGCATACGAGGCAATTCTGTGGCACGTCAGTGGATCCTTTTTTAACATAATCAAGCAATGTTATACTTTTCCGGGCACGTAGCTCTCGTTTAGTCAGTGGCATCCCGCATTCCATATCGGATGGGAGAAATTCTATTGAGTGATAAATTAAGTAACACTCATATCCAAATGATCATTATCTTGTATAATTACTTCTTTTGTGGATTTAGCCGATACAAAATGGTTGAGCCATTACAGATGATATTGGAGCATGACCCCATCGAGTATATGTGTGGTTTGTGGATGGATTAGGCCCACACTAAATATTACAAGGGTAGAGAGTGCTTGTCCAAGCAAAGGATTTGGATAATGTGCGACTTTTGGAAAAATTTTAAAATGACAAAGGCTGTAGGAATGGAATAGACTACATAGTAGATAGTGAGATGATTCAAGCCAACTTCAATAAGAATGTGAGTTACTTAAATGGAGGAATTATGACATACCAAATTCTACATCCAACGGGAGATGTTGTGTTGAATAGGAGCGAGCGGTTTCAAGTTTCTTACAAGTTTCGCCTGCAACCTAAAACTTACATTTGGGTATAGATTCTTCATTTTTGGAATCAGGAACCTATTCATCGAAATGGGGAAGGTTCCAAGGTCGATTCCACGTTCCAACAGGTTCTTTTTTTCATATTTAGTTAAGCAAAATAAAAATAAATACAATAATAAAAATGAATAAAGATTTTATTATCGATTGCCTAAGCGCAAGTGTCTATATGCAACTGTTGAATAGTATTAAGGAAATATTATGATTTTAATGCATTGATTGCTTTTGTATTATATAAAAGCCTTCTATTGAAATGTTTTAGACAAATTTTCCTAATTTTACCACATGTGTACAAGAGAGACATTCATATGATGTAAGTTAATCATACTCGGCCTAATTAATTCTACTTTTAGTAGAATAAATGAGGCTTGGAGAAAAAGAAAATCTTGGCCAATTTATAATTTTTTTACGTATCATTATTGCTTATTGCACACATATTTAATGACGTGGCACACGTCACATGAGTTGCCATATCACTTGGTAAATATTTCTTAGTATACTTATCACTGCTTATATTACTTTGCTTGAAATTAACTAAAACTCAATGCTTATAATGTTCTCTATACTTAATAATCTGGAGATACGATAGGCCTAGCTACATAGACATTTATTGAACACGTTGCAAATTCCAAAAACAATGACATTCTTAATCAAAAGAGAAAGAACAAGAAAAGTAGAGGAACAGTAATACAGTTCAGATTTCAATCCTCACGTGTTGCGCTATGATTAAAGAGATTAAAAAGAAAAGTTGCTTTAATAAAAATATGTTTTGCTTTCACGTTTATAGACTGAAGACATGCCAAAACCCATTTCAGTCCTATAGAAATAAAAATCTTGGCTGACGTGGTATGAATTTGACGGTGAACTTACCATTCAAAAAGAGATTCTTGTTGAGGAAAAAAGTGATGCTTCGCGGCTCGCATCAAATCCTACGGTTTGTATATATTTGTGCTTTAATTTAAAAAGGGGCGACACCCCAATATCCGCTCCCTTTGATGTTGTATGTCTATATATGTAGCTAGGGGGCATTATAGCATTCGAGAAAAGTTGAGAGAGGTTCTTGTCGCATAGTTGATATCATTTCTCTTAGCTGTATCCTTGTTTTATCTTCTCAAGTCGGCCCCGCATCTTTCTTTTCTTTAGTGAGACCCCACATCACATCCTCTTTTTCTTGCATCGAATGACAGAGTACTGTACTGATGCGGACTTCAATTGAGCATGGCATCTTCATCAAGTTTTATCACGTTGCCTATGTCTTTTCATGAACAAACGATATATTCCGAGTGAGGTGGGCCCAGCTTGAGACTAATCTGTCTGGTCCCTGCAACTTTCTTTTTTAGCTACATTAGGGTCTTTCAACGCATTAGTATATCCTCGTGCCATAGGAGCTTCTATTGCAATGTTTTAGATAATTTTTCCCAATTATATTAGAATGTGTCCGAAAGAGGCATTTGTATGTTTAAAAGAGATGCAAATTACTATATTAAAATGTCTCTAGACCAATGGGATTGTGCAGGGATTTTTTTTATTTTATGTATAATCAGTATATTAGTAATTGAAGTATTTTTTTATTAAGCACTATTAATAAATATTCCAAAGGTATTCGTTGATAAGACCTTTATAAACACATGAATATTCATTTGTCATGGCCGGGGACAAAGGTTAAAAGATTCTCCACACCTAACTTGGACTTGTCTTCATATTTGTTTGTCTTTTAGCTCTCTAGTGGCTGACATTTCTTACTTTTTGACAAATGGTAATATGATACCGCCATCATGTGGACAGCGACAGAGACGAATTACCTCCCGGACTCAAAGAGGGAAAATAAATGCAATGAATTACCTCGGGTAACAAAGATAAGCATTGTATAAAGGAAAAATATCACCTAAATCTCTAAATATTACTTAAAACTCTACATTGTGAATATTACAATACTCTAAGGCTCTGCATGATAATACTCCTAAGAACACTTGTTTCTGTTCTTTTGTTCCTAGGAGCAGATTTTTTGTTCTCGGGAATAGAAACGCGTTTGGTAAATTTTTTATTCCTCGGAACAAATTTGGAGTAGAAATCAGAAATAAGAAAAAATTGTTTCTTGTTCCCGGGAACAATTTCAAGAAACACTTTTTTTTTCCTTTTTTCTTTCTCTTTTCTTTTCTTCTTCTTCTTCCTCTTCCTCTTCCTTCTCCCACCCCATCACCGCCCCATCGCCGTCGCCGGCGAGCCTCCGGGAGAGGGCGAGGTCCAACAAGCTCGCCGGAGCCTCGCCCGGCCGCCACCAGCGAGCCTCACCAACATCGGCCAATAGGGAGCAAAAAAAAAAAGAAAAAGGAAAAAGAAAAAAGAAAATTAAAAGAATTAAAAGATCGGAAATTTTTACTAAACGCATTTTACGTTCTCGAAAAAAAAAATTTCAGTTGCCAAACGCCTTCAAATGCTCAAAAACTATTCCCGGGAACATAAACAAAAAAAAACATTTCTGAGAAGAAACTGTTCCCGGGAACAGAAATGTTGCCATGCAAAGCCTAAATGTTTTATTATATCACTCTTCCACAGTTTTGTCCAAAATAGCTATAAATATATCAAAATTTTTCTCACATTACTAATACCCCAAAGTTTATGGTGTGGAATTTGGAAAATGACTTTGTTATCTTTGGATTATGCGGTATACCTTTCTTGCTAAATGATTTGCCGAGTGTTGATGCTGATGAATGTTTTTGGTGAGGCTTATGCTTTTGTTTAATGAAATTCTCATCCTCGTTACTACCCTTTCATCTAGAAAATTCCAAATCACCATACCAATAATTGAAATAGGTAATTTTCCTACTATTTTCAGAAGATTTAAACACTATAAAGGTGAGTATAAAGATATGAACAACAATAATTCCTCAACATCCCCTCTTTTCGTGGCTTCATATAGGTCACGATCCATAATTTTATTTAGATCATTGTCTTTGAGCTTGTGTTGGTTATCCGGAGTCGGGACGTATCTTGCCTTTAAAGCTTCAAGCCTTTCATTTGGCGTCGCCTTTGTTTCACTCCCTTCCATTCTTATCATGTGGGCCATTTTGGACCGCAGGAGTGTTTTTTTCTTCTCTCTCTTTTTTTTAGATCTCTTCCCCCCTTATGAATTAAGAATGCAAAAGGAAGAGAGCGCTCACTCTTATAAAGGTCTAGTTAACCCAAGAACCGATGAGACTCACCTCAACCGATGTCATTAACTTCTGATCCAACGGTCAATTAGTGATCGGCCCAAGAAGTTGCAAAGTTTGTGTCCAATAAACCATGTCAATTAGCCTTTCCAAAAAAGTGAGATTCACATTGCTCAACGAACACAAGTTTCGATATAGTTTCTACAATATGGTTGATTCAATCTATTACATTATAGATAAAGCAAGTCTATTCGGTATTCTTTTGATCAATTTAAACAATACCATTGAGTCATCTCAAATGATGTCAACCCCATCATAAAAACGAGCTTCACCTTAAATTAGCGATCCACCAATTGATGAAAATCAATCCACTAGACAAAAGAACCGGGAATAATAATAAAACACCATCATAAATGATCTCACTATCCATGGGTCAATATATATTAAATATAGTCAAATTCACATGAAGTATAGAGGACCAGTTGATTGGTCAGTCTCAAGTCTCAACTAACTTAATTTTGTTCCTTGTTCTCAATATGTCATTTTTTTTCTGCTAGTCTAGTCGGAGGTAGGAGCACCATATTTGTCAGAGCTACTAGTCTCCTTAACTGTCCTAATAAATTATCTCTTTATTTGAAAAAGAAAAATCACTCTTGCAACGTTTTTAGATTGAAATAAAAAAGAAAAATGACATCTTGTTGCTTTTAACATATTCCGTTGGATTGTGATCAAAGAAATAAAAAAGAAAAGTTTCTTTAATGAAAATGAGTTCTGCAACCTTTTTAGATTGAAAAGAAAAAAATATTGATTGACATAATACAGATTTAAAGCGATTTTGCCATTCAAAAATAGATTTTTATTGTCGAAGGTGCTTTCTTTTTAAAAGGCATGTGCATCAAGTTTATCACGTTGCCCAGGTCTTGTCGAGAACAAAAATATCTTCTGAATGAGGCGGGCCCAGCTTGTGACTAATCGGGTCCGGTCCCCGATGGCATGGCACAAGAAAAGAAAATGACGGTGGAATTAAGATTGAATTTAAAATTAAAAATTTTCAATGAAATTAAAAGTAAAATTATGACAAAAGTTAAACTTATAGTTTTTTAAGATATTAAATTGTAATTTTCAACTCTCTTCTCGACCAGTTATAGGTTGTCCGATTTTAACCATAGCCATTAAGTCCGACGGTATCATCCTTTTACCATTGAGTTATCACATCTATTTGATACTGGCTTGTCAATGCAATTATGGTGAGCAAGCAACTCTGATAGTGGATACAATTCAAGCGAAAATAACTACATTCTTTCTCTGCAGTACAATAAAATTAACTCTGGCCTAACACAATTTACGCAAGTGAATGAACTGAATATACCTTAACCTCGGCTGCTATTGCAATTATAGGATCTCTAAGGGAATAAAGGAAAGCTTAAATAGGCAAATAGCTTTCTAACTTCGACACTACGGTGATTCGTAGCTGGATTATTCTCGGGTGTGATGTCTCGACTAGGTTTTGTATTTGTTGGTGAGAGAATTTATAAATTGACTTGTATTACTCATCATATGGTACAAAAAATATATATAAAAGGATTGCTTCACGGAAAAGGGAAAAATCTGCCAATTGCCCTTTACTAGTGATAGAAGTAACGCCAAAAATTTAAGTACTCTAAAAACGAAAAAAATAAGGTAACTAGTAGCTTGATAAATAATATGGTATATTTATTGAAGAATTAGTATCATAAAAAATCACGAACGATACATTTGTAACAAATTTACCTTCTATTAATTTTTGTTAAATTTTACCGTCGGATAATACGAGATATTTGACAAGTGTATTAATTCGAACTTTCATTATTTATTTATCACAGAAGTATTGATTTTTTTTTTGTGGTACTAATTCAATTTAACGAAAATTAACGGAAAAATTTATCACATATATCAATTTGAGGTTTTTGGGGTTAAAAAATAAATTTGAGGTAACTTATTATATGTGTATCAGTTTGAGATTTTAAATGGTCAAAAAATTAATTTGAAATAAATTTATTTATATATTAATTTATGATTTTTTGTGATATTAATTATTTATCAAATACATAGTAAATCCCAAAAATCAAAAGGAAAAAATTACTGTTTAGGAAAAATGACATTCCCTGTCCAAAGAGAAAGATTAAGAAGATTAAAAAAAAAAAAAACCGTTGAGATATGACACTTGCATATTGCGTCACAATTAAAGAGATTTTAATAAAAGCTCACTTTGCTTTCTCCTTTTGGACGGAAAACAAGCCAAAACCCATTTTATCGGTAGAGAAATAAAAATTCTTGCTGATCCTAGTATAAATTTGAGGATGAATCAAAAGGAGATTCTTCTTATGGAAAAATGATCCTCAATGATTCGCATAAAGTCTAATGATTTGTATTTATTTGTAATTTACGAATTGGATTTACTGAATAATTTCTGATGAGGTGATATCTAAATGTGTACTATCCTAACGCCTAGCAACTTACTTTAATCCTCTTAGGTGCACTCTGCATCTCCTTTTCCTCGCATTGAATGGCAGAGTACGGCGGTAAGGACTTTGATTGAGCGAGGCCTCCTCATTTAATCTGGCCTGGCCCAGCCCTGCTGCATCTTCTGTTCTGGGAGACCCCACAACCTTGGAACCTTGTATTGTCTCCCACCGCGCAATGAATGTTGGAGCCTCGGTTATTGGGACTTTGCTTTGAGCAGAGACATCTGTCTGCATCAACTCTTATCACGCTGCCCAGGTCTTTTCATGAACAAAAAATACCTTCCAAATGAGGTGGGCCCAACTCGTAAGTTGTGACTGCTCGGGTCCGGTCCCTGTAACTTTCTTTTCAAATTACATTAAAGATCTTTTGGTGCATAATTTGTCACAACTCGGGTCCGGTCCCTGTAACTTTCTTTTCAAATTATATTAAAGATCTCTCCGTGCATAATTTCTCTTCGTGCCATAAGAGCCCTTTGTCGCGATGTTTCGGACAGTTTTTCTCAATTATACCAGGAGGTGTCCGAAAGAGGCATTCGTACGATGAAACTTAATCATTCTTAGTCCCCTTTAATTCTACTTCTAGTAGAATAAGTGAAGCTTGGGAATTCTTATTTATTTATTTTTTTAGAAAAAAAAACGTTTTTAATCTTGCTCAATTTGTAATTTCTTTTGCTTTTTTTACGTGTCATAATTGATTGTTATTTAGCGCACGTAGCTTTACTCATTTTACTTTTTTTGAAATTAGCAATAACTCAAAGCTTATGCTAGTTTTTTATTATCTTCTCTAGCTATCGAGAACTCCCGCTCATGACAAAATGTTTGATTTAATCTATAACTATTCAATCCACTTATAAGTAAATAAATCTTGTGACATGACTTAATCTTGCAATCTAATGGAAGATAGTGTTATTCTTTTACTATTGGGTTATTATACACCCGTTGCATTTGCTAAGTCTTTTTGATATATATAAAGTTTGCTCCCACTTTGCGCACAATGACTTCATCCTCATTTTTTTTTTCCTTTGGGGTGGTAAAAGGGTGACAATAATATTTCACAAAGTCTATAAATATTTGATACACAGATGAATATTCTGCATCATCAACACGGGGACATATATGGACTAACAAGAAACAAACGAGATATTTATTAAATATATTGAAGGTCTTAAAATTTGTCACGAAAGTGTAATTGAATTGTAAAATTTATACAAAGTATGATCAAAACCTAAAACTTATCAAATTGATGCAATTGAGTCGTTTTGTTAATTACGTCTAATTTTACTAATGAAAAATGCTAATAGGACTTTTTTTTTAATATTTTTTTCTCACCTACTATTCCCAACTTTTTCTTTATCTATTTCTCATGCTCCACTAATACCTCCAACCACTGGAGACCGGAATAAAAGAATTGGAGCCTGAGAAATAGATAAAGAAAAAGTTGGAGCCTGGAGACCTTTAATATAAGGGAAAATGACACCAAAAACCTCAAATTATACCCCTTGGGATAATTTTACCCTGAATTTTTTTTTTATGCCATAAAAAATCCCAAATTATGCCACTTGGGACAATTTTACCCTGAACTTTTTCTTGTGCCATGAAAAACCCCGAACTATGTTACTTGGGAAATATTTACCTCAGATTTTTTAACTAAAGGGCATTTTCGTCTTTTCCTTCTTCTTTTTAATTTTTTTTTTCTTCCCCACTAACAGAGGGGGAGCCGGCGCCGGTGACAACCACCCTCACCTGCGGTGGCATCCGGCGAGGGTGGCCCTCGCCTGTGGCAGGGGTGACCCTCGCCGAGGAGGGTCGCTCCCGACCGGGCGACCCTCGCCCATGGCGGGCGAGATTCGGCGGGGGCGACCCTCGCTAGAGTTGGGGGAGGGCTGCCCCCGCCAGATCCGGCGAGGGCGACCCTCACCCAACGCTGGGGAGGGCCGCCCCCGCTAGATCCGGCAAGGGCGGCCCTCACCCAGTCGGGGGTGACCCTCCCCGGCATGGGCCACCCTCGCCGGACGTCACCGCCGACGAGGGTGGCCGTCGCCGGTCCAGCAGAGGGGAAGAGGAAAAAAAAAAGAAAAAAAAGGAAAAGATGAAAATGCCCTTTAGTTAAAAATTTTGGGGTAAATGTGTCTCAAGTGGTATAGTTTAAGGTTTTTTGTGGCACAAGAAAAAGTTCAGGGTAAAATTGTCCCAAGTAGCATAGTTTAGGGTTTTTAGTGGTACAAAAAAAAGTTTAGGGTAAAATTGTCTCAATGGGCATAGTTTGGGGTTTTTTATGGTACAAAAAAAAATTCATGATAAAATTGTCCCAATGGGTATGGTTCAGGATTTTTGGTGGCATTTTCCGTTAATATAATTTGAAAAGAAAGTTGGGAATTGGAGCTTGGAGACCTTTACTTTTTTGAAATTTGTAAATGTGATCTATACCATTCGATTAATGGTTCTTTTTATTAGAAACTCTTCACAATCTTCTATATTTCCTTTAATAAAATAAGAATTCCCAAGCTTCACTTATTCTACTAGAAGTAGAATTAAAGGGGACTAAGAATGATTAAGTTTCATCGTACGAATGCCTCTTTCGGACACCTCCTGGTATAATTGAGAAAAACTGTCCGAAACATCGCGACAAAGGGCTCTTATGGCACGAAGAGAAATTATGCACGGAGAGATCTTTAATATAATTTGAAAAGAAAGTTACAGGGACCGGACCCGAGTTGTGACAAATTATGCACCAAAAGATCTTTAATGTAATTTGAAAAGAAAGTTACAGGGACCGGACCCGAGCAGTCACAACTTACGAGTTGGGCCCACCTCATTTGGAAGGTATTTTTTGTTCATGAAAAGACCTGGGCAGCGTGATAAGAGTTGATGCAGACAGATGTCTCTGCTCAAAGCAAAGTCCCAATAACCGAGGCTCCAACATTCATTGCGCGGTGGGAGACAATACAAGGTTCCAAGGTTGTGGGGGTCTCCCAGAACAGAAGATGCAGCAGGGCTGGGCCAGGCCAGATTAAATGAGGAGGCCTCGCTCAATCAAAGTCCTTACCGCCGTACTCTGCCATTCAATGCGAGGAAAAGGAGATGCAGAGTGCACCTAAGAGGATTAAAGTAAGTTGCTAGGCGTTAGGATAGTACACATTTAGATATCACCTCATCAGAAATTATTCAGTAAATCCAATTCGTAAATTACAAATAAATACAAATCATTAGACTTTATGCGAATCATTGAGGATCATTTTTCCATAAGAAGAATCTCCTTTTGATTCATCCTCAAATTTATACTAGGATCAGCAAGAATTTTTATTTCTCTACCGATAAAATGGGTTTTGGCTTGTTTTCCGTCCAAAAAGGAGAAAGCAAAGTGAGCTTTTATTAAAATCTCTTTAATTGTGACGCAATATGCAAGTGTCATATCTCAACGGTTTTTTTTTTTAATCTTCTTAATCTTTCTCTTTGGACAGGGAATGTCATTTTTCCTAAACAGTAATTTTTTCCTTTTGATTTTTGGGATTTACTATGTATTTGATAAATAATTAATATCACAAAAAATCATAAATTAATATATAAATAAATTTATTTCAAATTAATTTTTTGACCATTTAAAATCTCAAACTGATACACATATAATAAGTTATCTCAAATTTATTTTTTAACCCCAAAAACCTCAAATTGATATATGTGATAAATTTTTCCGTTAATTTTCGTTAAATTGAATTAGTACCACAAAAAAAAAATCAGTACTTCTGTGATAAATAAATAATGAAAGTTCGAATTAATACACTTGTCAAATATCTCGTATTATCCGACGGTAAAATTTAACAAAAATTAATAGAAGGTAAATTTGTTACAAATGTATCAGTTCGTGATTTTTTATGATACTAATTCTTCAATAAATATACCATATTATTTATCAAGCTACTAGTTACCTTATTTTTTTCGTTTTTAGAGTACTTAAATTTTTGGCGTTACTTCTATCACTAGTAAAGGGCAATTGGCAGATTTTTCCCTTTTCCGTGAAGCAATCCTTTTATATATATTTTTGTACCATATGATGAGCAATACAAGTCAATTTATAAATTCTCTCACCAACAAATACAAAACCTAGTCGAGACATCACACCCGAGAATAATCCAGCTACGAATCACCGTAGTGTCGAAGTTAGAAAGCTATTGGCTATTTAAGCTTTCCTTTATTCCCTTAGAGATCCTATAATTGCAATAGCAGCCGAGGTTAAGGTATATTCAGTTCATTCACTTGCATAAATTGTGTTAGGCCAGCGTTAATTTTATTGTACTGCAGAGAAAGAAAGTAGTTATTTTCGCTTGAATTGTATCCACTATCAGAGTTGCTTGCTCGCCATAATTGCATTGACAAGCCAATATCAAATAGATTGAAATGGTTTTTGGCATGTTCTCCATCTAAAAGCTTGAAGGCAAAACAAGTTTTTATTAGAACAAATTCTCTTTTTAAATCTCTTTAACCATAGCATAATATGCAAATGCCAAATCTCACCCCTATTTCCTTTCCTTCACTTTTCTTGTTCTTTCTCTGTTGCTTGGGAAGATCATTTTCCCTAAACAGTAGCTTTTTCCCCCTCTAGTTCTTGGAATTTGCAAGATGTTCAATAAATGTCCAGCTAACTAGGTCTTTATGTTTGGACCTCTAGATTATTCAATTGTAGAGAACCATTATAAGCATTGAGTTCTAGCTAATTTCAAGCAAAGTAATATGAGTCGTGGTAAGTGTGCCAAAAGTCTATTAAGAATTTTTTACTAAATAATATGATAACTCATGTGGCGTGCATCCTGTCATCAAGTATGTGTACAATCGACAATGATGAAACATAGAAAAAAAACAATATAAATTGGGCAAGATTAAAAAAAAAATTCTCACTCTACAAGCCTCATTTGTTCTACTAGGGGGGTTGAGTAGAATTAACTTATATCTTATGAATGTCTCTCTTGTACAGAGTTGGTAAGATTGGGAAAATTTGTCTGAAATATTGAGATAGAAGGACCCTATAGGTCAACAATATTTGGATTCATGGAAAAAACTCGTATAAAGAGGAGGTGCCCGGGACCAGATCCGATTAGTGTCGAGCTAGGCTCACCTAATTTCGAAGAAATATCTCTTCTACTCTTCAAAGGAGCAACAAGCTAAACTCGACGCAAAGGCCTCGCTAAATCAAAATTCATCACCTGAACTCTGACATTCAATGCAAGCCAGAGAGAAAATAGGACGTGGGGTCTTACCAGAAAAAGGAGATGCGGAGATCAGCCCAATTAGTCTCGAGCAAGGCCCATCTCATGAGGAAGATATTTTTGCCAAATTGTCTTGAGCCGGAGCACAGGTCTCACCAAAAGAACGAGTACTTAAATTAGTCCCCTGAACATCTTTTCCCCCTTTTTCCAGTTGCTTCTGCCTAATGATAAAATAATGAAGTGAGATTATATTTGATCATCCGGATTTGACTTGATGTGATAAGATATGAAATTTAGGAGATTTTGCTATATCTTATCTATTGTTTAGTGAGTGAGGTAATAAAGTCAGGTATCTTCACGTTATATTATATAGTTTTTGACTATAATGATAACATCACTTTGTTCATGACTACAAAGATCTGGCAAGATAAGCATCATAAAGGGAGCAGCGTAATTCTTGTCTTTCTTTCGGAAGCGTTAAAGTCAATCAAGTGTAAATTCCTTTTTTTCCATTTGTTGTCCCATCAAATGCAACTTTGAGAACCAAAATCAACAGAATATGAGATATTGAGGGGTTTACTTGTATTAAGACCAAACGAAGGCCTAAATCCCTGTAATGAGCTAAATTATATTTTTCAATCTTTTTATCATTATATATATTTTGAAGAATTGTATATTTCTATATTAATTTTTTTTTTTTTGGGAGAGGTGGGATAGGGGTGTCTCACTCCCAATGAAAAAGCCTTTTCTGATAATAGATTTCAATGCAACAGAAAAAGCTAACAAAAAAAGTCAAGGCTGCGACTGATATAAAGCAAATGCAATTTTTTAATAAATTAGTAAATAGAAAACTGAATCGTCTAATGTAACGTTTGATCTTTAATTAAAATTACAGATTTAACGGTTTCTTATTTCTGCATTCAAGGAAATATCATAAATTATTCGGACTTATTAGAAGGTTGTGGTTTCACATGAGAGCGAAGCGGGGGCATGCACGCCTGTATAAAAGAGAGGGGGGCTCTGGTCGGGAGGGGGGTGTTTTCGGCTGCTGCAAAAACCAGAGAGAGAGCGAGACACCAGAGAAGGAGAGAGCTTGAGAGAGAGAGAGAGAGAGTGTCGTGAGTAAGAGTTCGAGCGAGAGAAAGGAGCAGGAGCTGGAGGGAGAGACCGCCGACAGCCACTCATTTTCATTAAAGCGACTTTTCTTTTTTATTTCTTTGATCACAATCCAACGGAATATGTTAAAACGCAACAAGATGTCGTTTTTCTTTTTTTTATTTCAATCTAAAAACGTTGCAAGAGTGATTTTTTTTTTTTTTTTGTAAAATAAAGACTGAATTTATTAGAACAGTTAAGGAGACTAGTAGCTCTGACAGATATGGAACAAAAATTAAGTTAGTTGAGACTTGAGACTGACCAATTAATTGGTCCACTATCCTTTATGTGAATTTCACTATATTTAAGATATATTGACTCATGGATTGTGAGATCATTTATGATGAGGTTTTATTATTATTATTCCTGGTTCTTTTGTCTAGTGGATTGATTTTCATCAATTGGTGGTTCGCTAATTTAAGGTGAAGCTCGTTTTATGATGGGGTCAACATTATTTGAGACGACTCAATTGTATTATTTAAATTGATTAGAAGAATACTAAAAAGACTTGCTTTATCTATAATGTAGTAAACTAAATCAGTCATACTATAGAAACTGCATCAAAACTTGTGTTAAGCAATGTGAACCTCATTATTTTTTTAAAGGCTAATTGCCATACACAGAAATAACATGTGTTTTTGTCAATTCTCTATTGGGGTTTCATGAATCATATATAGGCAAATTAATATAATTACAACGGAAACAAATTGATATATTTCTATACATGTATTTCCAAATGCGTTATTTGTGCGTTTTAATAAAAAATATGAATATAAAAAGGGAATTAAACGAATTACCTCTTGAAGCGTGTCTTAAACGAATTTGTTTGAATGTTCTTTAGTTCGAGCCCCACAAACGTCGGACCTCTAGTTCAGACATACCATTAATGGACGTCAAATGAAGAGAGAACTTGTAGATAATCACCACTATGATTGTGTTAGCAATTTTGTGGAGACAATCCTTCGTATCCTTAATGTTTTTAACTACGGCCCAAATGAGAGAGAATCCCCTTCTCTTTTTTCGTTTTTGTACACTCTCACACAAAAACGCACACTCACACTTTTTATAAGAACTATTCTACGTGCGGGAAACCACCCACGACCAGCACCCATTGCCGATCGTGGGACGACCAGCAACCGTTGTTAATCGTGTCTTGCATGCATGATGGTCAGCAACAGTAGTCGACCATCATGCCATGCATATTTTTTTTTTCTATTATTAAAAATGAAACCACGCACATGATGTTGAGCAATTGTTGTTAATCGTGTCTTGCATGCATGATGGTCAGCAACAGTAGTCGACCATCATGCCATGCATATTTTTTTTTCTATTATTAAAAATGAAACCACGCACATGATGTGCGTTGCACATAGTCAGCAACAATTGCTGACCATGTGCATAATATAATTAATTAATTTAGTTAATCAATTCCTAAAAAATAAAAAAAAGGACATAATCTTTGTGTGCACATTTAGGGTACATTAACATGTATCTACTTTGGGCATGCGTGTGCATCATATGCACGTAGGCTCATGACTATAACACAAATTAAATTAAATCCCATTTAATTTAATTTCATATCGACTCAATGCGACTATAGTAATTGCCAATACATTTGCAAAAAAATTTCTCTTTTGTTCCACGTTATCCTAATTAATTATGGTGTGTGACATCCTTAGGTTCATCACTAAGCTGGTCAGTAAGACTTGTACTAACACATTAGTACTCCCAAAAGAATTAATTGTCCTGATTAATCTTTGGGTCCTACAAGCCATGATTGACATCTAACAATATGTAATGACTACCCAGATAGTGCGAATGCTTTAAGAACATAATGAACCTGTCAGTTTTGGCTACAGTGTAATTCAATCCCTTTGTCTTACTATGCCCCGATCGAATAAAGACCATGGAATATTGGTCAAGTCACCAATTTAATTGACATGCATTTTATTTGAGACATAAACAATTTGTACAATCCCGGCCAATGATTTCAATACATTGTCATAATCATATTGCATAAGACATCATTATTATACAAGGAGACATATTCCATATTGCGTACACGTGTAACTTCGTATATGAACAAACTATAACCATCAGGTATAAAGACAGATCAATGACTCGGCAATCATAGTTGTTCGACACACAAGTTAACACCGTGTCTCGGGTCTAAGGATTATTTACACAAGACCAGAGCATGAACAATTAGACATTGACCACACTAAAAGTTTCCATGTTGCTAATCGTTCTATATGCATCACGTTCAGTGAACGTGTCTAATACAAACACCTATGTTCTGACTCTGGCATTACAATACCCATTGACTTGTGATTCATCATTCCCTTAAGTATCTAATACTTAATGGTGAAGTTAAGAACACACCAGTCTTAATAGGATTATAAATATCCACTTAATAATCCATTGACTAGGAACGGTTTAAAGATTCAGTTTAATCATGAACCCGTCACATATATTCTTGACGTTTTAAGAATAGATCTAGTCGTAACTGATCTTATGAAATCATTCATAAATATAAACTAATTGGACAAATGAATGAATACGTCATTGTCATTAATTAAATAATAATAATAATAGTACAATTGAAATTCCTAACATGTAACTATTACATAGTAGTTTTAGGGCATACATCCAACACTCTCATGGTAGACTAACAAAGTCACAAGAGATTTACCGATAAGGGACTCGAGTTCAGGACAACCTTTTGTATTACAAGTGTTTTGGCTGTGCGGTTCTGTTGGTGCGTGTGGTGTCTGATCAAGGTCCCCCGCACCTAGAAGGGACATCACGTGCATATGCTACAGACTGCGAAAATTCCTATGGGTCTAAAATCATTAACACGTTCTTTATCTCGGATCTCCTTGCTAGGATAAGCGCTCTTTTTTTTTTTTTTTTTTTTTTTTTTCTGAATCCCACCATTGATTACTGCAAACGGGCCTATTTAGTGGCGGACCAGTGGATCCTTCTATGACGAGTCAGGCAATGTTATACCATTGGTGCACATATTTTCCAACGACATTCCAAGTTCCGCGTCAGATGGGAGAAACTCTATCAAGTGATAAATAAGCACTCACTCACCCTCGAATAGTCACCACATTATGTAATTCCTTCTTTTGTAGGCTTTGACAACGCGTGATTACGAAGTCATTATAGATGGTATTAGGGTAAGACTTCCCCCTGAAATGGGCAATTTGTGGATAGACTAGGCTTATGCCAAATTTGATGAAGGCAGAAACTGATCGTCCAAGCGAGAGGGCTTGGGCAAGATATGCCTTTTGACAAGCTTCTTAGATGACCAAGGGTATTGGACAGATCACATATTGAACAAATTAGAATATTGCTAGATGGTTGGTTTATTTAGAGTGTTCCTTTTGGGGTTGGACTCATGTGAAATGACCCAAGTTGTCAATTACTCATCAAAGATGAACTTCTTTTGTATTCTATACATTGCACCTAGTAATTCATAGTGTTTCTCTTGAACAAAGAAAAAAGAGATTGTTAATCAATATGAAGCAAATCCCTTAATCTGTTGGTTTAATTAAGATCAATTTACATGAGAAGATTCAGTTTTCTATGTATTAGTTAATCAGAAATTTGTATTTGAATTATAGTAATTGTAGCCTTGATTTTTTTTTTCATGTTCCTCTTTTGTTGCATTGGAATCGATTAATCGAGCAAATGTGATTTTTCATTGGGAGATAGTGAGACAACCCACTCCACCTCACCCCCTCACTCCAAACAATAATAATAATAATAAAAAAATGAAGTATGGGATATGAAATCGTACAAAAAATGATAGATAGATTGGCAAAGATATTTTAGCCAATTAGAGAGAATTAGGCGTTTGTTGGGTCTTAATACATAAAGTAAACCCCTTCGTAACTCAAATCTCGTTAATTTACGTTCGCAAAGTTGCATTAGATAGGACACTAAAGGGAAAAAAAGAAAAGAATTTACACTTATTAATACTTCTGAAAGAATGAGAAAAATTATACTTCGCAGTTGCGTCAAAAGCAAACCTACTCCCTCCATAATGTTTATCTGGCTTGATCTTTGTAGTCATGAGCAAAGTGATACCATCTTTGCAGTTATTCTTTATGATATTTTTTAGGTGTGTGTGGTAAAATTGATAAATTTTTTACTAAAAAATGATTTTTTTTATTCTGTTTCCTAGAATAATTTTTGAGCATTTGAAGGCGTTTGGTAACTGTCTAAAATTTTAATTCCAGCAATAAAAATGTGTTTGGCAAAATTACTTAAGATTCTTAAATTTTTTTGTTTCTTTAAATATTTTAATACTTTTATCACATTTTTCTTTTTCTTTTGTCTTTTTTATTTTTCCTTCTCTACTTCCTCCTGGGGATTCCGAACCCGTGTGTAGATTGGAAGCGGATCGGACAGAGCGCGACTTGACTCTGCTTCAATTCTCCTTCGCAATCGTCATTGAAGCAGAGTCGAGCGTGCGTGCGTGCGCAAAAGATGATGCTGCATTTTCCGCACCCGAAGAAGCTCAAAACCAAGGTGGTTTCCTCTATCCATGAATCTACGCGCAAGTTCAAATTTTTTCTTTTTGGGTTTTATCTCGATTAGATGGACCTTCCTGGTAGGAACGTTGTTGTGGTGCTCTTTCTCTGCGTCAAATTTGACTTGCTGTTCGTTGAATATCTGTGTCAAGTTGGGGAGAGCATTGGCCATCTTGATCTTTCGGTATCTTCTTGTAGTTCTGCGCAATTCAAGGTGGTGATTGATGATCAGAAGTAGAGAGATTATGCCGTCGGAGAGGATCGTGTGAAGTCGTGTCACTAGAGGCGAGCTAAAGTTCTTATCCTTTTAGAGGCTTCATCCTAGGCTAGATGTGTTTGTCTTCGGCAAATGATCAGATCAAATATTTGCTGATACAATAGTGGTGAATTTAAATCATTTGCTTGCATTTCACTTTAGTGTCAATTTTAGAATTCATGTTTGGATCTAACTAGCAAGAGAGCTCTATAATTGATGACATCCACATGAGCTATCTGCCATAACCATACCTTTGCTTTGTGTTCTTGCCGGTTCTAAACTATGGTTTGATAGAGACATTTAGGCTAAATCTCTTCCTTTAGTTGTAGTATTGCATTTATATGTATTTCTGCTATAATCAGTAAATCTTGGATTTCATGTTTCCTGCCTTTGGCTTAAGCTAGAGATTTCACTCGATAGAGGTGGTGGTGATTTAGAAAGCTTCTTACATGATGTTGTGATGTTGCTTCTGTATATCCGCCAATTGTTTTCATTTCTGGTAGTGAAGAAGTCTGTTCTTGCTGCCTTTGAGGCCTTTGCTTCGTGAAGGGAAAAGGCATCTTCCAGAGGATATGCCGAAGCTTTCGTGTTGCATATTGGGAGGAATTTGATGTTAATGGGGTTTTCTGTCTTTTAACCATGTTTTTCAACTGCAGGTCGAGTGTTGAGAAGATTCAACATCCTTTTCCCGCACTCGTTTGGAGAAGGGACATTGAAAATACAAGTGATTTCTTCTTGATCTCATGAGGACAATATACTCAGGAAGTAACTCTTATTTTTAGTTGTCTAGTCTAATCATGGGGAAAATCTCAGGTAGTTAAAATTTCTTGATTAGTTTTCATTTTTGACTGCTTGAGAAAGATGCCATTGAGGAATGTTCTAATCTTGGTATGATTTATTTTGTGAGAGGAAAGCTTCAGCTTGAGAAGATCTTTTACTTTTTGTTCTCCATGGTTGGTTTGTCATTGAAAATAGCTATTTACTGAGTTATTAAAACAGCAAAAAAGGTGAAAAAAAGAGGTGAAAATTGAAAAATCGAATCGAATCGGATTTGAATTTTGTTTTGGATCGGATTGCGGCTCAAACTCAAAGATACAGAGCCTGTCTGCTGGGCGAACCAAACCAGGACAACAAAGCAAACCAGTCGGTTGGCTGAGGAGCCAACCAACTAACACGGCGCACCATGTGACAAAAGTTCACGTGGCTCTAATGACGAGGCAATTGATGGTGTGGCCGATGGTACCCAATATTTTCTCGATGGTGATGGTGCGGCAACTAACGTGGTGACGTGTCCGACGACATGGATGAGGTTGTAGATGACTTGACTGGTGACATGGGCTGCTCGGATAAGCTGACGTGTTAAAGATGTTGGCGATACACATGCAAAACTTCTGGCGCGTGTATCTCAATTGCGGGATGCATGGTGGCACATGAGGGCGTGTGCGATAGCATGATGCAATGAAATATTATCATCTGACTCGTTAGAGACAGGCGAATGGCATGTTGGATGG
The DNA here is from genome assembly GCA_014182735.1 of Corymbia maculata. Taxonomy (NCBI): domain Eukaryota; kingdom Viridiplantae; phylum Streptophyta; class Magnoliopsida; order Myrtales; family Myrtaceae; genus Corymbia; species Corymbia maculata. Next base: position 7,286,662 of record CM024692.1, read on the forward strand.
TGGTGTTGCTTATTCGAAATTTGCAACAAAAGATATTAAAATTGCACCTAAGAGTGGTGGGGTAAGTGGAAATCAAACATTGGCATGGTCGACATTGCTACGAACACTTTGTAAAATGACATAATTAGTGCTTTCTTAGATAACAAGAGTTCTGATGATAGGATAAGAGTATGCAAAAAATAGAATTGTGTGATTTATGTAAGTTTCATAACGATGAATATCTAAGCCTATAAATATAACCTTTATAACATTACTATCTAAGGTACATGATATTATAATGTAATTTTGTAATTAATCAAGAACATGCAAAATTTAATTGATAAAATACACAAAACCAAGAAATATATAGAAACAAGAAAGATAAGGAAAGTACCCAAATTATTTTACAAGTATCTCTAGAATCTTACAAGCAAGCATTGGACATTTTCATGCAAAAGTAACCACATTTTTACGCACATTCTAATTAAATTAAAGTTGGCCTGGCACAATATATACTGGTGAATCAACTAAAACTCCCTTAAACTCTGCCCCTACAACTATAGTATTCGTAAGCAGATAAAAGAAAATCTGAAACGGGCAGTGGCTTCCTTAACTTTTTCATCACGGATGGTTCCTATTGCCCATCTACGATGCCTCATAGGAATTGACTTCCTAGAAAAAACTTAGAGAACAAGCAGCTGGCTCCAAATCTATAACTCAAGCTGGCACAGTAGCCTGTAGATCTTGACTAATCATCGGACCTGCGATCCTGGTTGGTCATAGTTCGATAGTACATGAAATATAGAAGCTTAGCAGGTTGGGGGGGGGGGGTGTGGGAATATAAAGATTGCTAAAACCAGTACGCACATGCTAGGTAAGCCTATGTCATGTAAACAACAACGCTCGTGAGCCATATAAGTTTGCTCACTGCTACCGTTACAGCTGCACAAAATGCCACCATCATGAAGGCTAGAGCCATCAATAGTTGTAGCCCTGCTAAGAAGTAAGCGTCTTCTGCTACGTTGGGATCAGCGATGTGACCCCAGAGGAGGCCTACAGCCGGAAGGATGGAGCTGTACATGGCTAACATGGCGGAAATTATGAAAACCTGAAACACTCGGTTGTGCAGCATGGTTGCCGTTCTTGGGTGTCAATCATTGGAAATATTATATCCACCAGGCAAGGTGAAGCCGGTAGTGAACGTAACTGTGGCCACTAGCTATAGAGTGTCAACCTGGTCCTTGATCCATTCGGCACGAGGTGACTTGCTTGCTCCAAAGCTTTTTCTTGGTAACAGAACGTTTCCACCTTCCTTTTGCGGTACGCCAGCTTTAACTAAAATTGCATGTGCTAGTAACTACAAATGCCAAATCAGAGAATTAGTCATCAATCAAGAGCATGGTGATTCAGTTAACAGTAAACACAGCCTGCAACGGGGGTTAAACTACCGGCGATGACCAGGTCTCTGGATTCAAGGCCACATCCAGGGCGGTCTTTTTGTCATTGTTCAGAAGCTTCGCGTCAGTAGTTTTGTTATTCACCAAAGAGAGCATAACTTGGCAATGGTTGTGCATCGATGCCAAATGAAGAGGTGTGTTTCCATCGAGATCTTTCAAATTCAACAGCTTCTCTATGACGGGCTCCCTGCATTCGTTGAGTATGTGTTGGACCGAGTTGTTTTTCCCACCCTTGGCTGCAACATGAAGAATATTCTGACCCTTTCCGTTTTTCATCTCTGCCACGTCGGGCCACATTTTCATTAACTCGAGGATTATGTCGACGTTACCGCCTTCGCAAGCGATGTGGATCGGGTAGTAACCATTTTTGTCGCTTTGAAGGGCAAGATAACTGCACTTACTCAGCAGGAGCTGTACTGCCCCTATATTTCCATGCGATACTGCAGAGTGCAGTGGTGTCCACCTCTCTTCAACGTTCGAGTGAAGTAACTTCGGAAGCCTAACTAAAATTTCTTCCAATATACCTGATATTATAGGCCATAACATTTTTTAGGTTGGGTACAATTTACTTGTTAAATAACTGTTGTTAGCTCCTGCAGAATTATTTGCCTTTTTACCGTAGTCTATTATCAAGCTTTCTCCAAATTGGACGAATATGAATTTTTAAAAAGATCACAAAGTAGTTTGATTTGCTTACATCAAAGCATTGTTGGACTAGAACTGCACATGTAAAAGTTATCCATACCTGGTTTCCCGTCCTTCAGTGCGGCCAAAACTGGTGACATGCCCTGTATCTTGACTGCGTAAGCTTCATCTCGAGCAGAGGCTTCCAAGAGAAGCTGAAGAATCTCCAAGTGCCCCATTTCGGCTGCCAGATACAATGGAGATTTACTATCTTGTTCTTCCAGTACATAATGTCCAAGTCTGTTATGAGGGGAATCAGCATTCTTGTCGCATTTAACCTTTGTTGAATTTTGGAATGTGTGCGGAAGTATAATTTTGGCATCAATGATAGTTTGTGCTTTGATGTGTGCAAGTGCGTATGTGTATGATTTAGTTTGTGGAGGATACACAAGAGGAAAACTAGGACAGTTGAAGAATATAGGTCATGGGGTAAGAAATAATTGTTTCACTAGTATAACAAAATGGCGTAACATAGTCATAGGAGGAGATTTTGGTATTGGTGGAGTACAAGAACGTGGAGTTTATTCTCAACTCCCCACGCCCATTTACATGGATGAGTTTGATCTTTTATAGGCATTTCCACGGACTAAGGCCCTGTTTGGTTCGGCTTTGCCAAGGGCCGGCCGAAAGCCCCTTGGCCAAATGCAAACCCGTTTGGTTCGAAGCATTTGAAGTTTGCATTGGCCAAATGCTAGCATTTGGAATGCTAGTGGAATCTTTGAAAGCCCAATGCTGGTGGAGACCAGCATTGGGCTTTCGGCGTTCCAAGAGTGCAAGTCAATATTTTGACTTTTTTTTTTTTTTTTTTTTTTTTTTAAACCGAGTCGGCCACCGTTCGGGCACGACCGAGGGAGCCGACGGCGCCGACGACCACCGGCGATTGCCGGCCAAGGAGGGGACCGCCCGGCCAAGGGGGCCCGCGGCCACGGGGGCGACCGCCGCTCTTGGTCGCGCGACCTCAGCGGTCGGCCGTCGCCTGGGTCGCCCGACCCAGGCGGTCGCGCGACCTCGGGCGGTCGGCCGTCGCCGGGTCGCCCGACCCGGCGGTCGCGCGACCATCGCCGGGTCGCGAACCCGGGCGACGGCCGTCGCTTGGGTCGGGCGACGGCCGTCGCTTGGGTCGGGCGACCCGGGCGACGGCGGTCGCGCGACCACCGCCCCGGGTCGCGAACCCGGGCGGCGGCGGGTTGCGCGACCACCGCCCGGGTCGCGAACCCGGGCGACGGCCGTCGCGCGACCCAGCAAGCAACCGCTGCCGTCGCCTAGGTTCGCGACCCAGCGACAGCGGCTGCGCCGAGGTCGGGCGACCTCGGGCGAGGCCTTTCGGCGGCCGATCGGCCGCCGGAGGGTGGCCGGCGGCCGATTTTGGTCGCCGGAGGGTGGTCACGGCCATGAATTTGAAAAAAAAAAAATATTTATAATTTTTTTAATAAATTTTTTTGCAAAAGTCCCTCAGAGAATGGGGTACTAACCAAACGACATTTAGGTCAAAGTTTTTTCACAATGCAAAATTTACCAAACGGTATTTGCATTTCGAGAAACCCCTTTAGCCCAAAGGTATTTGCATTTTCCCAAATGCATTCCCCCAAAGCCGAACCAAACGGGCCCTAAGTATAGTTGCCTTAGAAGATTCTGGGTTTCTCTTGAATGCTGTCCACGTAGGCTTCAACTATCAACCATCACCCTATAAACAATCTCTGAACAAGTCAGAGATTTTTTACTTCTTCAACTCAACTTCTTTTAGTCAACTCTTATGCTTTCCAGAATGTTCTCCTTTGCAAGTTGGTCTTCTTGTGTTACTTTGCTGTCTTCAACTCTTGCAAGATTTATCCAGTAAATTTTATATTGTTTAGAGAAAATGGATCACAAATTTCCAACACTCCCCCTTATCCATTTTCACAATATTCTTAAAATGTCTCGAACATACCTTGGAATTCTTTTTATGATGCCCCATGCATTTTGTGCTATTTTCGTTTCACAATCCCTTGCATTCTTTTGTTGGAACACTTGCACTTGCTTTTGAATGTGCATGTTTTTTCTTTAATAATGTCCCATATGTCTTGGGCCATCAAAATGCTCTTAGTTGTGGTTGTTAGCTCGGGCTCTGGCTCCGGCTCCAGCTTGGATTCTGGCTCTCGCTCGGGCTTTGGCCTTGACTTTAGTTGAGGATAGTGAGGACAAACACCCAAATCCATCCGAATGTGCCTAGCTCTGGCTTCATGTTTCCTTATGCCTAGCTCAGTTACGAACCTGGGCGAACTTGGCTCTGATACCATGTTGAATTTTGGAATGTGTGCGGAAGTATAGTTTTGGCATCAATGATAATTTGTGCTTAGATGTGTGCAAGTGCGTATGTGTATGATCTAGTTTGTGGTGGATACACGAGGGAAACTAGGACAGTTAAATGATATAGGTTATGGGGTAAGAAATAATTCTTTCACTAGTATAACAAAATGGCGTAACATAGTCATAGGAGGAGATTTTGGTATTGGTGGAGGAGTACAAGAACGTGGAGTTTATTCTCAACTCCCCACGCCCATTTACATGGATGAGTTTGGCCTTTTATAGGCATTTCCACCGACTCAATATAGTTGCCTTAGAAGATTCTGGGTTTCTCTTGAATGCTGTCCATGTAGGCTTCAACTATCAGCCATCACCCTATAAACAATCTCTAACTCAACTTCTCCTAGTCAACTCTCATGCTTTCCAGAATGTTCTTCTTTGCAAGTTGGTCTTCTCGTGTTACTTCGCTATCTTCAACTCTTGCAAGATTTATCCAGTAAATTTTATATTGTTTAGAGAAAATGGATCACAAATTTCCAACAACCTTCCATCTTGGATGGCCACATGGAGAGGAGTATCCTCTGAGGAGTTTTTCCGGGCCACAAGATCGGGGAAATGAAAGAGAATGAGCTCCATGACGTCTTCATTCCCTGAGCTTGCTGCTACATGAAGCAATGAATTCCTAGAGGGGGTGAATTGGTCGAAGATTAGCAACAAAGCTAGTTTCCTTGATTCAGACACCGCTTCTAATGCATTGATGAATTTTTCGGCATCCCCCAGATTTCGTGGCTTCATATAGTTCAGGATCCATAAAGTTGTTTAGATCATGATATCCCAACGGTTGTTGGTTATCTGGAGACGAGTCATTTCTCATCTTCAAAACTTCAAGCCTTCTGTTTCGCTCTGCCCATATTGCACGCCTGTCAATGCTTAAAGCATGCTCCATTTTGAACGGCAGGAGTCTTTTTTGATCACCTCCCCCCAATGGTAAGATTGCAAAAGAGGAGAGGGCACTCCCTCTTATAAAGGTCGAGTTTTTACATCAACCGCACGCCCGATGCAAGTTGTCTCGGCCAAAAGAAATGAGACCCACATTAGAAGATATATAAATATACGGATGTATTAATAGGGAAACTGAGAAGAAAAGGAAGGGAAAAAAAAAGGAGTGGGAACTCCTATCTTATTAAAGGGAACATAGAAAACTGTGAAGAGTTTCTAATAAAAAGAACCATTAATCTAATAGTATAAAAGATTCACATTTAATTGATCATCAATGTGGAGTTCAACAAGGTTCTTAGAAGGACTCTCGTAATCAGAATATATGCCTGAAGACTCTGATTACTAGTCAGAAACAGTATTTGTATACTATTTGAGACCTAATAAAGTAATACACTTGAACCGGGACATTAACAAATTTCTTGACAATAGATATCTCTATATAATAAAAGACCACAATATGCATAATAGACTTGTACGATGCGAATATCAAGGCCATTAAAACCACCACGACCATCACGAGATAAAGGAATCCGATGGACAGAACAAGGCTCCTGAGCCGAGTAAGTTTGCTCACTGCCACGGTTACGGCAACAAAAAAAGCCACTGACATGCCCGTAAGAGCCATCGACAATAATGGCCATGCTAAGTGGTAAGCCAATTCTACAACGTAGAAATCTCTATTGAGACCCCAGAGAAGGACTACAACTGCAAGAATGGAGCTATACATGGCTAACACGTTAGCAATTACGAAAAATCGAAACATTCCGTGTTGCAACATGGTTGCCATTCTTGGGTGGGGATCACTGGAAGCATTGGGCAAGGTTACGCCCGCAGTGAAAGTGATAGAAGCCACAATGGTCGCCACTAGCAATAAAGTATTGACCTAGTCCTTGATCCACTCGGCGGGAGATGATTTGTTGACTCCAGAATGCTGTTTGCTTGGCAACATAACATCTCGACCTCCACTTTGCGGTACACTAGCAACAATTAAAATCACACGTCCTATTAATTGCAAATGTCAAATCAGAGAATTAGTCATCGATCCCAAGCACATTAGATTCAATTAAGAGTAAACACAGCCTGCAACCCAGATTACACTACCGCTGGATTTTCCGTCGACAAGCTTAGGGATTCCATGGCCACATCCAGGGTGGTCTACCCATCGTTGTTCCGAAGCTTCAAGTCAATTCTTTCGTCCTCCGTCAAAAAGCGCATAACATCGCAATGGTTGTGCGTGGATGCCAAATGGAGGGTTGTGTTTCCATCGACATCTATCGAATTCACCAGCTTCTCGGTGATATCGGGCTCGCCGCATTCCTCGAGTAGGTGTTGGACTATCTTGCAGTCCCCGCCCTTGGCTGCAATGTGAAGAATATTCTGACCCTTTTTGTTTTTTTTATCTCTGCCAGGTCGGGCCACGTGTCTTTTATTAATTTGGAGATTGTGCGGGGGCTCCACCGTTCGCAAGCGATGTGAATGGGGCAGGAGCCGTTTTTGTCCGTTTGAAGGGCAAGATAAGGACATTTCTTCAGCAGGAGCTTCTCTGCCTCAGAATTGCCAACCGCTGCTTGCAAAGTGCAGTGGTGTCCCCCCGTTTTCATCGCGCGCTTGGAGTAACTTCGGAAGCCGATCTATAATTTCTTCCAATAAACCTGACATTATAGGTCGTCGCACTTTTTAGGTCGGGTGCAATTAACTCATTAGATAATTATTGTTGTCAGCTCCTGCAGGGTTATATGCTTTTTGACCAAATGTTATTATTGAGCTTTTCTCCAAACTGGACGAGTATGAATTATGTAAAAGAGCAAAAAACAGTGCAGTTTAATTACATTTATGCATTTGTGGACTAGAACTACACATAAAAGTATCCATTACCGAGTCATCACGCCTCGATTGGGGCCAAAAATGGTGACTTGCCCTGTATGTTGACTGCGTAAGCTTCATCTTGAGTAGATTCGTGCAAGAGAAGCTGAAGAATCTCCCAGCCCGTACCATTGCGACGTTGCTGTTCCGAAAACGTGCACTTTTTGACTGCTAGATACAACAGAGATTTACCATCCTTGTTCTTCCAGTACATAACTTCCGAGCATGTTTCAGTTGCGTTAAATGATGAGGGCTTGTGTTGGTAGATTATTTATATCTCTTTTTTTGTTTAATTTAAAAATCGTGCAAATGATCCTCCGGAGACCCAGAACTTCTATGAGGTCGCGCCCATGTGACGGGCTGTCGGATTCGGCCTATTGAAGAAAAAACATTGGGCCTGATCAGGGCATTCAGGCCCAGATCCAAAATGCGGCTGAGAAATGGAGTCATTCTATGCCGTGTACACCGAAGCCCAGAGAACACCTCCGCAACCTGGACCAGCCGGCCACCACCCGAGCCCTTTCCACGATGACGCCTTCATTGGGCTACGACCTTGCCTTCGCCCCCTCCGACTGACTTTTTCACCAACGCTCCCACTCTGTCTACCGCGGAGGCGACATCTTCAGGGTAGGGCCCCTACCCTAGTCCTAACTTCATGTGTGGTACTCATCACCGAATCGAAGCATGTGCGAGATTCGTTGGTTGGTACATTCACCGGTCACCATATACGGCCAACGCTAATATTGAGTTCTGTGTAACTTTGAGTGGGAACTCTATGATTTCTATTCATATGCGTGGATTTCCATTCGCATCGATTTAGCAGTTAAAGTTCGTTATAAACCAAGAAGGATTTGGTTTCTCATTTACTTTGGATATTTCTGTCGTAGTTTAATTTCATTGCTCTTGTTTTCTAAAAGCATTATTTGATCTCTCTGCTTAGATAGAGATTGCATTTGAGGTACCCTGTGACGACAGTCGCACTTTTATCATGAATTTAGTAGAGACTAAATTTAGATTGGAGGGGAGAAACGGCGGCCACTTCCCAAACGCAGTTGAAATGCCATAAAACCTCGAGGAAAAGGAGGAGGAGGAGGAGGAGACGCAGAATCAGATCATAGCTCTGAAGCCAAAGAGTTCGAACGAGCTTTCTGTGAGATAAGGAAGCTCAACTGCGAAGCGAGCAAGGCCAATAACAGAGAAAGAGAGAAGGTGATGCCTTTGAAACGCCGTAAGAAAATCTTCGTTTGGTTTATCTCATGAGCATTACTTTATTCTCCGTCAATTGTACATGGCCAACCAAGAGAAGTTTCGCAAGGAAGCGGACAAACATTACTGGAAAGCCATAGCTGAGATCATCCCTAGAAATGTTCCAACAATCGAGAAGAGAGGGAAGAGGAACGCCGAGATAAAGCCCTCAGTGGTAGTCGTTCAGGGGCCTAAGCCAGGAAAGCCCCCGGACCTTCCCAGAACGAGGCAAGTTACGTTCAAATTGAAATAGCACCCTCCGCCTCACACAATGCCTCCCCCTCTGCCACCGACCACGAAAGATAGGAAGGAGAAGGACTCAAAGGAATGGAGCAAGGACGAAAAGATTGGGAAAATTCCCGCAGTTGCCACATCTGGTGATGTTCCTGGCAGTGCTGCAGAGAAACCGGCCGCAGAGAAGCCGGCGACCCCCTCCCCCCCGAAAAGTCACGCCCGACGGTGGTGACCCAGAGAAAGCAGAGGTTCCTGAAGCCTCTGAGGGAGAAAAAGCTGCTAAATCGGGGGCAGCCACTACCGAGTGATGCGACTCTTCTATTCTCTTTCTCATTCGATGAACTTTCTTTCTCTTCTCTTGGTTAATTTGAATGCTTACTAGCTGCCTCCGGCCAAGAATAAGCACAACTTCTTAAAGATGCCTCAGAGCAGAGTGAAGTGCAGAGCTTTTAATCCTAACTTGCTCTAGGTTTTCTGAGGTTTAGGTGGGAAATAACTTCAACTGCTCTCTTCACATGATCTGTTCTTGTTCATTAGCTTAGATGATTTATCCCTTCATGTTACTGGTATGACTGTCAGCAGAAGATAATTTGATTCAGTAGACCACCTTGTAGCTTTGGCATGCCTTTTGCCCGTCGTTGTCATGGCCCTTTTTGTTAAATCTGAAAACACCAATCTTGCCTTCTTAAGGTTGGCCTTTCACCAAGCGAACATTACTAAATGGTGCTGGATTGGAAAAAGAAATATCCTTTCAACTAGTTAGACTTCGTTTTTCGAACTATGGTAGCTATGGCTAATCGTAATGCCATCGAACTTATCCTTCCCTGGGCCAAGTTTTCCAGTTAAAATTTTTTGTGCCCTTGACCACTAAGCCCCACTCCAAACCAGTAGGCTGAGCATATATCTCGGCCTCCTCAAGTTTCACATTAATATCCCCTCCTCTCTTCATTGTCAGTGTCGGCACAGTTCCGACTTCCTGTCCCGGAAAGAGCAATCAAGATTAGGTAGTAGGAGACATGGCAAAGGTAAGTAAGATCCAATCCGAGCGGCACATAGAACATAGCTTGAAGAGTGATGATGATGCTTACGTAAATGATCCCCATAACCAAAGTAGCATTCGCGAGCCGGCTGAGTTTGCTGACGATCACGTACAAGCCGTCCGTGCATGAGGGGACATTCAAGAGCTAATAGCAGTGGCGATACTGTGATTCCATATGCAAATAGCGCTGCTTGAGGGTCATTGATTTGTGCGTGGAGAAGCATGACGACCACGACCATCTAGTTGAACATGGAGAGGGTATTGCATGCAGAGAATACATGGAACACGGTCTTGTTCAATGCTGTGGCAATGCCACGGTCTTGTTCTGCGCCAGAACCTTTATAACCTCCTGGAACTGCCAGAACAGCGGTGTAAGTCACGGTGGCCATGAGTGTTGCCAAGAGCAAGCGGGTGTTGACCGGCCCTTCATGAAGTCACGTCCTGGAGTCTCGATTGGTCCCTCTACAATTTCATGCTCTCGCTCTGTCATAAACATGATGGAATCTCTACTTGCGGGTGTTCTGACGAACAGCAATATCCTTAAGTGTTAAACTCTGTCATGGAAGGAAGCAAAGGAAAAGACATTGTCCTATGTCTATGTATATACAGCACATATTATTCTTTGCCAATTGCCATATATGACTTTGAATCAGATTTCAGTTGCGTATATCGCTAGATCATACGTCACCTATGAAAAGAGTGTTTTGCACTGCTGCGGATAGTCTAGAGCGGTCATACCTTTCGGTAGGGAATGCCCCTTTTCAAGTGCTCCAGGCAATGTTTAGTGCTGTGAAGCTTGTCTTTGTTGTTTTCTAAAGAATAGAGAAGGAGTTGACAGCAAAAGTTGATAGCAAAAACTGCATTTTTACTCATAAAACTGAAAAATGTTTAAATACATACTAAAACTTAACCATAAACCCACGTCACCCACTAACAGCTTGCTTGGTCCACAAAACCAGCAACAAACTAACAGAACAGCCAAAAAAAAAAACGTGAAATAGGATTGACCAAGTAAAACGACAATAAACTAACTCCTAGAAAACAGGACATCAACAAACAAACTTAACAAAACAAAGAAAAAACAGATGGTGTGGTCTTGATACATCTGGTTTGGCATGGAAGCATTCGAAGTCAGCGTCGGAGTGGTTGAACAAGATTACCCCAACCGGGCCTCTGTAGTCGGCATCGATCATGCCGGCACCAACGTTGATCGAATGCTTCCATGCCAAACCAGATCTCGGCGCTATTCGAGCATATGTTCCTTCGGGAATGGCGGTGGCGTGGGAGCCGGTAAGGAGCCTGTCTCTCTGCTCAGGGTGAAGAAGCTCTCCGAGAAGGCCTTCTTGCCTTCGAGGGCGTCTCCTCTCTCCACGGGCTACGATCTTTCAAGCGCGGCTGAGGCGAAAGTGCCAGCGAGAGGAAAAGCGCTTGTCCCTACCAATCTGAGCATCGCGATACCCGAAGGAACATATGCTCGAATAGCGCCGAGATCTGGTTTGGCATGGAAGCATTCGATCGACGTCGGTGCCGGCGTGATCGATGCCGACTACAGAGGCCCGGTTGGGGTAATCCTGTTCAACCACTCCGACGCTGACTTCGAAGTGAAGGCCGGCGACAGGATCGCCCAGCTGATCATCGAGAAGATCATGACTCCCGATGTTCTCGAGGTCAAGGATTTGGACTCGACTCTGAGGGGCGAGGGCGGATTTGGGTCGACGGGGGTGTGAGGCCGGGTGCTAGTGTACGGACTTTGATAAAGTGAGACTTCAGTATCAAGTTAGCTTGCTGCCTTGCTCCTTTCATGAATAAAAGTATCATCTGATTGGGTGTGGTCCTCACATCTTTTTGTTCCAACCACACGAGGTCTTTCCATGCATTAAAACAATGATCTCGTACTAAAGGAGCCCTCTGTCCAGTATATTTTAGACCAATTTATCCCAATTATACTAGATGTGTACACAAGAGACATTCATGTGATGCAAGTTAATCAAACTCAAGTCCCCCTTTAATTCTACTTCTAGTACAATAAGTGAAGGAAAAAATTGTCCAAAAAATCCAAAATCTATTATACTTTTGTCAATATAATTCTAAACTTTTAAATTTTGTCAATTAAATTCTAAATCTTTTCACTTTTTACCAATTAAGTCCATCTTATCAAATTTGGCCGGAAATTGCTAATATGGATAGCCGGCTCTAATGTGGAAATTTTTGAATAAAATTTTAATATTTTTGAAATTTTTATGATTGTTTTCTCTTTTTTTCCCTTTTACTTGTTTTTTTTTTTTTTTTTTTTTGGAGTTGGGGTCGGTGAGGGTTGCAACGCCCTCACTTTGCCCGATCTAGCGAGGGCATTGCGGCCCTCACCTAGAATTGGCAAGGAGCATGACGCCCTCGTCCAAAGCCACCGAGGGTCAGCTGACCCTCGCCTGTGGCTAGCAAGGGTCATTGGCCGGGTCACTGGCCCTTGCCTATGGCCAGTGAGAGTGAGCCAACGAGGGTTGGCTAGCAACCCTCACCTACCCTAACTCCAAACCCTCACCCCCCAAAAAAAAACAAAGAAAGAAAAAAAAAATCTTTAAGAAATTCATCAATTTATTAAAATATTATTTAGATGTCAACATTAGTCCGATCATGCCACATAGGACGATCGGTGTTCACGTTAGTGAATTTCGGCAAAGATTGATCAAATGGATTTAATTGGCAAAAGATGAAAATGTTTATGACTCAATTGGTAAAATTGAAAGGTTTATAACCAAATTGGTAAAAATGCAATAGATTTAGGATTTTCTAGACAATTTATCAATAAGTAAAGCTTGGGAAAAAAATTGTTTCCTCATAGTTGACAGAAATGGGAAATACCTCGTCTAATTGAGACAAAGATTTACATGGGATTGGCCCAATACCTGACAGTCCAAGGTGCTAACTATGTTGATTGCCATCCGATTAATATCAACATGTTTTGCCACACATATTTATGCATCCATTACCCTCTGAATGAGGTTGAAGCAAATGACCGCCTAAGAAAAAGAATAAAGTGTTGTAATTAAGCAGTGTTTGCATGCCAACTTCAATGCTTTACATAGATATTTGCTAGTTAGTGTGGCGATATTGATGTCCAGCAAGATCTCTCTTTTACCATTATTATATGATTTATTGATGAATTCAAATACAAACAAAATAAAAATAAAATAAAAACCGTCCACTTGGGTGGCGCTGCTGGTTCGCGCTCTCTTCTTCTCACAAAATGTCGAGAGTTCGAATCCCAACTTCGTCATAGAGTGACTTAACTTGTTTCACGTGTGTGGTGGTAGCACGTGTGACCTGGGGTTTACTCCATCGGCTGTCGGCGAGTACGGGATTCGGGTCATCAAAAAAAAAAAAAAAAATAATAAATAAAAGATTGGATGGATTTCCTACACACTTGATATGCGATGTCCTTGATCTGGACTTATGAGTAGGATTCGTGTAATCCATCCTAAATCCGAACCGCTACAAGCAATGGTTTCCTAGCTTAATCAATTTCACGTTGATCATTGGGCCACTTTCTGTGTTTTTAACTCCCCCTCGGTTTGTTTTTTTCCACACCATAAGGGGACAAGGAGTTGACTACGGAGCAACTTGGTGCCTTCAAGTGGAGTCTTTGGCTTGAATTTCGAAAATATATTACCATTCTAAGAAGCAATTTGATACTTTAAACTAACGCTAACACTAATCGTAAGAAAATAATTTTGCACGAATTTTCTGAATTTTGTCGTAGACCTGTCTTTTATCAACTCTACTATGGTGCATGCAAGCCAACAATGCAAATAAAGTATAAATAAGCGATACTTTTTTAGATATTCATATCGAGAGGCGTACTCTCAGCGAAATGTACATGTTGCAAGATTTACGGTAAGTATAAAAAAGAAGAAGTAAAAACGTATCCAAATACATCTTAAATCTGAACTGCTAAAATTATTAGGTCCCCCATCGTTTGCATTGGTCTTACAATTCTGATGTATTAGGTTTGCCAGACAATTTCTAAAGGTTGATGCCTAAATATCTAAGTTCAACGATGTGGTAAATATTACCATTGAAAGGCGGCATTGTAACATTAAAGTTATGTTAAGACAGATTCCTGTGGCATCTGGTTCATATCATGTCTCTTGTCGAGTATCAAATTTATCTCATTGTAATTGGACCCCCCGCATCTCCTTTTCTTTATTTAGTTGAGACCCCACATCCTGTATTCTTCCTTTCTTCAAATAGAAGCCTAGCTGTTTCCACAAACAAAAGTGTCTTCCAAATTAGATAGGGCTGGCTCGAGACTATCGGGTCTGGTCCCAGCATGGCATCTCAATTTTTCCCCAGTTATACGAGGTCTTTCCGTGCATAAAATATCCTCATACTATTGGAGCCCTCTGTTGTAATGTTTTAGACAAATTTTCTTAATTATAATAGATGGGTACAAAAGAGACATTCATATGATGCGAGTCAATCATCCTCAGTTCCTCTTTTATTCTATTTCTACTAGAATAAATGAAGCCTAAAATTTTTTTTGGGATAAGTTATCTTTGGAGTGACCATCTCTATTACAATGGTTACAATGAAATCGAACAGGCCTTTTATTTTTTCCCTTTGCCAGATTCGCCACGTTGGTTGTTCATCACAACATTATGAGCCAAATTTTCAGAGATTGGTTTGTCAAGACTAAGCAAGATACTCGTCACTCGACGCCTCGTCTCTTCTCCTTAATCAAGCCACAAACTTCATCAAACGTAGGCAATTTTAGGCTCATCAGAATTTGTCTTCTCACATCTTCGTACTTGGGCCAAATGTTGGCAAGTAATTAGAAGACACGATCTTGCTCTTCCTATCGAATGTAATCAGCCACACTTTGGGTTGCTGGCCTATAAAACAAATCTCATCCCACCTTCTCTTCATATTTCCAAGATGATTGCTGAAGGATTGAGAGGGTTCTTGCTTGGAGTTAGCAATCTCTTGCTGCAATTCGAACACCTACGATGAATTCTGAGCTTGTCCATACATCTTATTCAATGATTCCCACAACATTCGAGCTGTAGGCGTATATGTAAAAATCTCCTACACTCAAGATCCCATAGAGTTAAAAATCCAAGACATAACCAAACTATCGTTGGCTTGCCATTCATCAAATTTCACATCCTTCTTAGTAGGTGCTTTTATTTGGCCATTGATATGACCAAACTTTATCTGCCCCAAAGGGCCACTGTAATAGCACGAGACCATGGAATGAAATTCTTCTCATTCAACAATATGTTGGTGAGTCGTTGATCAGTGGTGGTGGAGTAGGGTTTGAGATTGTTCGAACTCGAATCAGTCATGATTTGAACAATAACCGTGTATACACCAAGAAGAAGGACACGAATGGATCAAACACACAAATAGGTATGAACATGCTCTAATACTATGAAGAAAAAATAAATAAGAAGATACGATTTTAACGATGTTCAGCGATGTGTTTACGTCATTGAGTAATCCCCTTTCAAAGTTTTTGTTATATTTTTCTTTTGAGAGGGACTGTCATTTTATTGATGAAGTATAGGAAAAGAAGGCAATGAAAGAAAACCCTAAAGCCAAAATAGGTAATTCCCAAATTCCCAAAAAATACAGAAATCAAATAAATCTACATAATTTCTTCCAAAATATTGGGATCTACGTAATTTCTTCCCAAATATTGGGACCAGCACAAATCACGCCAAAATTTTTTTTCTCATGTAGACATAGCCTGAGTTTTTTCTTATCCTTGGATCAGTGCTCGCAAAGACGACATCTCATTTCTTAAACTTTTCCTGGTGACTAGATTCTCAAGAAGGCGATCGATGGAGACTCATATTGCCGTCCTTCTCTATGCTCATTGCAGCATGAAGCAACAACTTCCCTGACAGGCTAAGCCAGTCGGAGATGATCAACGAAGTTACCCCTTGCTTTCCAGATTCGTCTTCCAGGGCTTCAATGAACCTGTCGACATTGCCTTTTTATGCGGCCATATACAACAGAGGATCCATAGTCTTATCTTACGCGCATTCAAATAGCAGTTGGCTCAGATCCAGCAGGGAGAAAGATTCTTTTTCTACCTGTTATTGCCCTTACTTGAAGCAAATGACTTGGATCAGAAAGTAGTCGATATTCTCCTACACAGCAAATTTTTTCTCTATATGTCAGTCCCTCAAAGTTGAAGGTCGACAATGTGTCAACTCTGTCCTTCATTTTTACTTGTTTAATAGAAAGAGATTCCCGCAATGCAATTAACTGAGCTTAAGAGCAAGAATAAAGTACTATGATCTAGGCTAGGCTGCCTTTGTTTCAAGAAAAAAATGATATACAAGGAAATATTTTCACCATATTCCTTTGTTTGTTGCGGGGAAAATAAACTAATCTAGGAAAATGTTTTTGCTCCAGGGAAAGCTCTACTTCAGTTACATGGAAAAAAGGCTTCTCCAAATTAAAAAAAAGCTAGCAACCATTTTCCTAAAACACAGCAAAGAGTTTTTTCGCCTGCGGTTCTTGTGGCTCCATCCCCAGAAGTGCGTCTTCTTCTTCTTCTTCCACTCTCTCTGTCTGTCTCTATGTTAATTGCGTTACTCCAGGTGTCTCAACTTCGGAAAGCCTCCTCTCTGCTTAACAAATCGGCTAGATGCGCATCTATATTCTCTCTCACTCACATTATCCGACCTTGTTGAGCCCCATGATTTCTTGTTCTCTTATCCATTTTCTGGTGAGGACAAGATACACGGATTTTTCTTTTTCTTTTTCTTTTTCTTTTTTTATTCTCTACTGTTGATTCTACAGACATGGTTGGAGCTGGAAGTTCAAATTGGACTTATGATGCTTGTTATAACAAGCCCACCAACTGCTTGTGAAAATTTTCAAAGAAATCTGACTTAAGATCACGTTGATCTTACTAAAATAGTTATTTATGTGAATTGGAGACACATTGATCCAACACATAACTATCTAAACAAAGGTGTTCCAGAAAAGAAAGTTCATTTCATTATGAAAAACATAAACTGATTTTATACTCCAAATAGTGGGAATCATTTTTCAATTCATTTTTGAATATTTGCTAAACATAAGGAGATATTACCAATTTTTTTGAAAAATGACTTATTGGAAAATATTTCCCAATTACATCATATTTTCCTTAAACCAAACAGAGTTTTTGCTCTGTTTGCACGTCATCATCGATGCTTCACTCAAATGTGTGCTATCCTATAAGATCTTTGTTTTACGGTTATTACATGTTTAATGAATGAATTCGAATGAGAAGAAAGTGAAAGTAAATGATCTCACGGATTTCCTATTAATTCTTTAATTTGACCGGTTGACATCTGATGACCTTAGGGCATGCGTCTAACGGACCAATTGAAAGTCTTGATATCAAAATGAAAAAGCTAAGCACGAAATAGAATTAACATAATTAAATACCCTATTCCAAATGGCTATCGGAGGAGAAATGAACTACAAGCCTACCATATAATCAACTAATATATTCACCATTTAAAGAAAATAAATAAATTGGACAATATAATTGATGCTGATATATTCTACATCACTTGACTTTGAATCATGTACTTTTTACATATATATGATTTCTTTCCATCCATTGACTTAAGATTTTCATTCGTACATTCGAACATAGTATTGAAGTTACATTTTACCATAGATTACATGTCCATTAATCGTCACATTCCGTGTGTTACATACTTTTTATAGATATGTGGTTTCCACTTTTAATTAGGACTTTTTAACAATCTGTAACATAATTTGCATCTCATATATTACGAAACTTCATTGACTATTGAAGCAAGAGTGTATACTTTTTCACTAAATTATCGTGTTAGGGAAACAGTAGTTCGTATCCAATTTAATATTGAGAAAATATCGATTCTAGTAGCTGCAAATAAACAATCAAAAATTTTAATTATCACATTATGAGGACATCAATACATAAATTTGATTTAAAATTTCATCATTTACAACTTTGAGGAGAATTATTAGAATGACGAATAAGACAAATAACTCTGAAATTTGTAAATTGGAATGTAAACAATGATCACTCTTAGCTCGAAATCCGAATTTGAACACTTTTTTTTTTCATTAATTTGAACACGTTACTCAATCATTAATTAACATATAAATAGCCATAGAAACTTGGAAAATAAATTGCAAGGTCCTTAATTCTTCAAAATTACAAAGGTTATCCTTGTTCAACAAGCTCAAAACCTAATTCCATAAAAAATAGGTATTCCAAAATGACAAGCACCAAAAGTAAGATAAAATCATTAACAGTATGCCATAAAAATAAAATAAAATAAAATAATGAACGGCACATTAAGAGGTTGACGTGAAAATATAAAAGAATTTAAAAGTACACTTAAATGCTTATAAAATTATTTGAAAATAGAATTTTTTTCTTTAATTAGATTTACAAATAAAATGATATAGAGGAAAGAAAAGCTCAACTTCGTCAAAATCTTACGTTAGTCTGGCAAATGAAGAGTGAGAACATCTTTGGGAAAATGACCAAAAAAAGAAAAGAAAACTGGAAATTGGAGGAGCAAGAGCTGGCGGATCGATTGACAGGTAGAATCTATGGCGGGTGCTTGCCGGTTTCTGTCTTGGTATCCCATGTTGACACATTAGAAAGAGAAACTGAGGAGAAAAGGAAGAAAAAAAGAAAGAGAATGTGAAGAGAACATAGAAGATTGTGAAGAGTTTCTAATGAAAAGAACCATTGCATATAGAACAGAAGATTCAACCTTGAATGGATGATTAGTAGAGAGTCCGATGAGGTTCTTAGAGGGACTCTCATAAACGGAATATACGCCTACAAACTCTGACTACTCGTGGGAAGATATAGAATAACGATATAGGTACTGCTAACATAATAAGGTAAAAAACTATAGCACAGGATTTGACAAATATCCCAACTTTGTGTACCGTTATATAGTAAAAGATCACGATATGCATAGTAGACTTGGACGATGGGAATATCAAGGCTGCTAAAACCACCACAACCATTGCGAGATAAAGGATTCCGACGGACAGAACAAGGCCCCCAAGCCAAGTATGTTTGCTCACTGCTACGGTTACGGCTGCAAAAAAAGCCACTGACATGCCGGTGAGAGCCATCAACAATAATGGTCCTGCTGAGTGGTAAGCTAGTTTTGCGACATAGAAATCTCTATTGAGACCCCAGAGGAGGACTACAACTGCAAGAATGGAGCTATACATGGCTAACGTGTTGGCAATTATGAAAACCCGAAACATTTCATGGTCCAACATAGTCGCCGTTCCTGGGTGAGGATCACCAGAAGCATTATATCCACCAGGCAAGGTTATGCCTGCAGTGAAAGTGATGGAGGCCACAAGTGTTGCCACTAGTAATAAAGTATTGACTTGGTCCTTGATCCACTCGGTGAGAGATGGTTTGCTCGCTCCAGAACACTGTTCTCCTGGTGACAAAACATCTCGACCTTCGCTTCGTGGTACACCGGCGACAATAAAAAATGCACGCCCTAATAATTGCAAATGTCAAATCAGAGAATTAGTCGACAATCCCAAGCACATTAGATTCAATTAAGAGTAAACACAGCCTGCAACCAAAATCACACTACCGCTGGATTTTCCTTCGACAAGCTTCTGGATTCCATGGCCACATCTAGGGCGGTCAATCCATCATTGTTCCGAAGCTCCAAATCAATTCTTTTGTCCCTCGTCAAATAGCGCATAACATCGCAATGGTTGTGGATCGATGCCAAATGGAGGGGTGTGTTTCCATCGACATCTCTCGAATTCACCAGCTTCTTGGTGTTGGTCTTACCGCATTCCTTCAGTATCAAGTAGACCCCGAAGCCGTTCCCGGCCTTGGCTGCAACGTGAAGAATATTCTGACCCTTCTTGTTTTTGATCTCTGCCAGGTCCGGCCACGTGTCCTTCACTAACGGTTCCCATACCGGGCTCCAGAACCTACCTTCGCAAGCGATGTGAATGGGGTAGGAGCCGTTTTTGTCCGTTTGAAGGGCGAGATAAGGGCATTTCTCCAGCAAGAGCTCCACTGCCCGATAGCTTCCACCCGATGCTACAGCGTTGTGCAGTGGTGTCCCCCCGTTTTCATCGCGCCCGTGGAGTAACTTCGGAAACCGATCTATAATTTCTCTCAATAATTCTGGCATCATAGGTCATAGCACTTTTTAGATTGGGTGCAATTATCAAGCTTTTCTCCAAATTAGACGAATATGAATTTTGGAAAACAGCAAAAAGCAATGCGGTTTACTTACACCACACATACAAATATCCATTACCTGTACGCCCGAGTGCGGCCAAAACTGGTGACTTGCCCTGTATCTTGACTGCATAAGCTTCATCTCGAGCAAAAGCTTCCAAGAGAAGCTGAAGAATCTCCCAGCCCGCCCCCTTGCGATCTTGCCATTCCGACCGCTTGCACTTTTCGATTGCCAGATACAATGGAGATTTATTGTTCTTATTCTTCCAGTATATAATTTCCGAGTCTGTTCCTGGGCGAATTAGCTTTTCTATTGCGTTGAACTTTCGATCTTGAATGGCAACATGGAGCGGAGTATCCTCCGAGGAGTTTTTCTGGGTCAAGGTGTTAGGAAAATGAAGGAGAATGAGCTCCATGACATCGTCGCTCCCAGAGCTTGCCGCTACATGAAGCAATGAATTCCTGGAGGGGGTGACTTGGTCAAAGATTAGCGACAAAGCTAGTTTCCTCGACTCAGACACCTTTTCTAATGCATCAATGAATTCCTCCACTTCGCCTTTTTTTGTGGCTTCATATAGGTCGCGATCCATAATTTTGTTCAGATCACTATCTCCGAGTTGGTGTTGATTATCTGGAGTGGAGACGTATCTTGCCTTCAAAACTTCAAGTCTTTCATTTGGCGTTTCCCTTGTTTCACTCCGTTCCATGCTTATCGCATGGGCCATTTCGGGTTGCAGGAGTGGTTTTTTGTTTTTTAATCTCTTCCCCCCTTGTGAAGTAAGAATGTAAAAGGAAGATAGCACTCGCTTTCATAAAAGTCAAGTTAACCCAATAGCTAAGGAGACTCACCTCGGCCGATGTCATTAACTTTTGATCCGACGGTCAATTAGTGATCGGCCCAAGAAGTTGCGAAGTCTTTGTCCCATACACTACGTCAATTAGCCTTTCCAAATATAGTGAGATGCATATTGTTCAAAGAACACAAGTTTCGATATAATTTCTACACAATGATTGATTCAGCCTATTACATTATTGATAAAACAAGTCTATTCGGTATTCTTCTAGTCAATTCAAAGAATACCATTAACTCATCTCAAATAGTGTCAACCCCATCATAAAAACGAACTTCACTTTAAATTAGCGATCCACCAATTCATGAAAATCAATCCAGTAGACAAAAGAATCAGGAAATAATCATAAAACCCCACCATAAATGATCTCGCAATTTTTGGGTCAATATATCTTAGATATAGTGAAATTCACATAAAGTATAGTGAACCAATCAACTGGTCAGTCTCAAGTCTCAACTAACTTACTTGTTCTCAAGATATCATTTTTTTGTTCTTGTCTGGTCAGAAGTAGGAGCACGGCCTTTGTCAGATCTACTAGCCTCCTTAACCGTTCTAATAAATTCACTCTTAATTCGACAAAAAGAAAAAGAAAAAAGAAATCACTCTTGCAATGTTTTTAGATTGAAATAGAAAAGAAAAATGACATCTTGTTGCTTCTAACATATTCATTTAGACTGTGATCAAAGAAATAAAAAAGAAAAGAAAAGTTGCTTTAGTGAAAATGAGTTTTGCAACGTTTTTAGATTGAAAAGATGCCAAATCCTATTATATTGGTCGAGAAAAAAAATCTTGGTTGACATAGTATATATTTGAGGTGATTTGGCCAAATAAAAATAGATTTTTATTGTTGAAGATGCATTTTTTTAAAGGGGACAAAAAAAAATTGAAATATTAGAGCGGGGTCGTCAAAAGTTTGCTCTTCTGTGAATGATTTGAATTATTGTTTCCATCCATGACAGAGTAGAATTTATTAAATGGATATAGCTTTGCTTCCAATTGCTAAAAATCATTAAACTATCATTATGGATTAAATTTATTAACATTTTTGTGCTTCTTTTTATATGTAATAGTTTAGGAGCATGAGCGTAGAGACCTTATTATCTAGGTATTTATTAAACTACTGTAAATCCCAAAAACTGAAGGGAAAAAAGTTACTGTTTAGGAAAAATGACCTTCCCAGGCAAAAGAGAAGAACAAGAAAAAGTAGAGGAAAACAAATATTGTTTGAGATATGACACTCGCATGTTTGTTGAGCTACGCTTAGCGAGATGAAAAAGAAAAGTTGTTTTGCTTTCGCATTTCTAGATGGAAAAAAATGCCAAAACCCATTTCAGTTAAAAGAAATAAAAATCTTGATTGTCGTGGTATAAATTTGACGGTCAATTTGTCGATCAAAAAGAGATTTTGTGGAAGAATTATCCCCAGTTTTGCAACAAATCCTACGATTTGTCTTTATTTGTAATTTACATTTTTAAAGGGGTGACACCTAAATATCTACTAGATGTATGAGTTAATATCATGAAAAACTCCGAATTAGTACACCAATGACAACTTTATCCAATATTAATTTTTTGATAGCTAAAAATCATAAATCGATATACGCATGACATATTTACCTTCCGTTAACTTCCGTCAAATATTACCATTAAATTGTCAAGTTGAATGCCTAGTGGACTTGATGTGGATCAATTAACAGGTTAATATCATAAAAAACCTCAAACTAGCCTATTGGGGTCTACTAGAAACTAAGTGAGGCATGTGAGTGTATCTCACTTCCTACGTAATTTAAGAATTTAAGGTTGAGGACTTGGTTCCACTTCATAATCAATTAATGCCCTTTTAGTAATTAATCTCATTCATTTCAAAAAGATTTTTGTCAAACAGTTTAGATTGATTTTTAACCTATTAACTAACATGTGACATGATTATGCGAGTGTGTAATGATCAAAATAACAATCAGTAACTAAATGAAACATTAAATAAATTGCAATTGGAAATAGGAATTTAGCACTAAGAGATAAATAAATGTTAATCCTAACTAGGCTAAGGGAAAGTTAAAATCACCATATCGAAAGTGCGTAATTAGGAGCATTCGTCTTTAAAGACAATTGAAATCCTAAGGTGAAGTTGTAAAGACTTGTTCAATTTTGAGTACAAGTTTAGGCCAAAAGGCTCCCACTTTTTAAGAGAAAATTACCCAAAAAAACTATTTTTAAGCATTCGGAGGAATTCTAATATTTGGGGGGTTTGAATTTTTGGAATTTTTTTCTAATTTTTTATGAATTTTCGAATTTTCCAAAAATATTTATTTGTTAATATTTTTATCCATTTTCTGGATTTTTAAAAATTTATTATGAATTATAATTTTAAAATATTTTTAGAGATTTTATATTTTTTTAATTAATATTTTGTGAATTTTAATATCATAAAAAGAAATTCTGACCGGGCCCGACTAAACCGACCCGGACCCTGTCTGTCCGGGTTGGACTAAAACCGGATCAGCCCAAGGCCCACTCGGAATTGACCAAATTGGCCCACGAACGTTTTATAAAATAGCCCATTCCTCTTTTCCTTTCTTAGCCCAGCCATCTTTAGCCCACAATAAGAATCGGCCCAACCCTTAGATGAAACC
Organism: Corymbia maculata; assembly: GCA_014182735.1. Lineage (NCBI taxonomy): Eukaryota > Viridiplantae > Streptophyta > Magnoliopsida > Myrtales > Myrtaceae > Corymbia > Corymbia maculata. The sequence goes on from CM024692.1 coordinate 7,310,174, forward strand.
TGGCCCACATTTCCACTGCTATTATGACTAGAGCTGAGCCCAAACTCAACAAGCTAATTTTGAGCCCACGTCCACCAGAGCCCAAACACGTTTTACCCCAAGTCTAATTAATTAATTAAATCAATTTTGAATTTTTTTATGGTATTAACCCTTCTTTTTGTTACCTTTTTCTATTTCTTTTTCTTTCACCCCCGCTGCTCGGCTTTCAATTTCATTCATGTAAAATAAACCTGAAGCATCTAATTACTAACCATGAAAATAAACAAACTTCAATGAACAATAACTTGCGGACATCATGCCGAATACGCCACATGCGGGTAGGACTATAAAGATACGTAGGGCGCGACATGAATTTCACTGCGAATCCGCACCCAGCCATTTTTTGCCGGAATACCATCACCAGTTGACTCCGGGAATGTAAGACGTGGGACCAAAAAAGGGCCAACTTGCACCGGGCTCCTATAGGCATTTTGCCGAACTGGTTGTGTGCGCGGATAAGGGAGAAGATGTAGACCATTTCAGGATGGGACTCGCACCCAGATTCGAAGGGCATCATCACCAGACAACCCAAAATGAGCACATCAGCCTACCCCAAACACAGCACGCCAATGGACCACAACAAAGAAGAGCTGAGAAGCAGGGCAAGATAGCAAAAGGTTCATGGAACTGGCATACAATTGCGAGGGGGGCCTACGGTTTCGGCAAAACAGACGCGAATCTCAAGGATATCACAGAAACATTTCATCGACCATTTGAGGCGCACTGGCTAAAAGGAGTAAAACCGACCAACTCACTCTAGGGCTCGTGACAACCACCATCCGAAAACAGGGCAAACACTAGGCCGGGGCTTACCGGAGCTTCTGGCGCAGGAGAGGAGGCACAGCGGCCGCAATTCGGGAGTGGCTATTGGCGGTTTCTCCCTCCAGCTCCTTTACCTCGCTCGTACTCTCACTCGCTGCTCTCTCTCTCTCTCGAGCTCTCCCTCAAATCTCGCTTTAATCTTCTTCTTTTTTATAGCTCCTACTATACTCTTATTATAACTCTCACTTTTAAATTTATGCCCTACCTTCTTATAGGACATGGAAGTCGAAACCCATACTCGAAATTAGATTATCCTCACCCCAATCCTTGAGAAAATTGGGATTCACACTCCCACTAAAGCATATTAATTTTTTTTAATTAACACTGTATGGATTTGATGGTGATTTTACTATTATAAAAGAGATTTTTATTGAAGAAAATGGTTTCTTTTTCAAGGGGATAAAAAAAAAAAGTAGGAATATAAGAGCAGAGTAGACAAAAATTAGTTCATTTGTGATTAAGATTTGAATTTTTGTTTCCATCTTTGATAGAGTAAAAATTATTAAACGTATATAACTCTACTTCCAATTGTTAAAAATGATTAAACTATCATTAAATGGATTAACATTATTAACTAGGAGCATGAGCATAGAGGCCTAGTGATTTAGGCATTTATTAGAAGATTAATACCGTAAAAAATCATAAACTAGTATATTTGTGACAAATTTACTTTCTATAAGTTTATGTTAAATTTTACCATTGGATGACATGAAATAATTAATGAGTATATTAGTTTGGACTTTTATCCTACGTTTGTAAAAAATGTATCGATTTTTTACTTTTCGTAGTATGAATTTAATTTAACAAAAACTAACTGAGAAATTTTTCAAATGTATATTTTGGGGTTTTTGTGGTCGAAAAATAAATTTAAGGTAAATTTATTACAGGTACACTGGTTTTAGATTTTAAATGGTCAAAAAATTAATTAATGATAAATTTTATCATATGTATATCAATTTAGGAGTTTTCTATGGTATTAATACTTTATTAAACACCTTGCAAATCCCAAAAATTGGCGGGGGAAAAAGTTACTGTTCAGGGAAAATTATATTCCCTGTCCAAAGAGAATGAACAAGAAAATAGAGAAAAAAAAAAAAACCATTGAGATACAACACTCGCATGTTGCGTTATGATTAAAGAGATTTTAATAAAAACTTGTTTTGCTTTCTCTTTTATAGACAAAAAACATGCCAAAACCTATTTCAGCAGTAGAGAAATAAAACTTCTTGCTGATCGTGGTATAAATCCGGGGTGACTCAAAAAGAGATTCTTGTTGTGGAAAAATGATCCCCAATGATTCGCACAAAATCTTATGATTTGTGTTTATTGGTAATTTACGTATCTGATGGAGGGACCTAAATATCTACTATCCTTTTCTCTTCTTAGGTGCACTCTGCATCTCCTTCTTTCTTGCATTGAATGGCGGAGTACGGCGGTAAGGACTTTGATTGAGCGAGGCCTCCACATTTAATCTGGCCTTCCCCAGCTGCATCTTCTGTTCTGGGAGACCCCACGTCCTTGTATTATCTCCACCTCGCACTTAATGTTGGAGCCCAGGCGAGAGAGACTTTGCTTTGAGCAGAGGCATCTGCATCAAGTTTTATCACGTTGTCTAGATCTTTTCATGAACAAAAATATCTTCCGAATGAGGCGGACCCAGCTTGTGAGTTGTGACTAATCGGGTCCGGTCCCTGCAACTTTCTTCTTAAATTATATTAAAGGCCTTTCCAAGTATAATTTCTCTTCGTGCCATAGGAGCCCTCTATCGCAATGTTTTAGACAGTTTTTCTCAATTATACTAGGAGGCGTCCAAAAAGGCATTCGTATGATGAAACTTAATCATTCTCAATCTCCTTTAATTCTATTTCTAGTACAATAAGTGAAGCTTGGGAATTTTTATTTAATTATTTTTTGGAAAAAAACGTTTTTAATCTTGCCGAATTTGTAATTTCTTTTCCTTTTCTTATGTGTCATTATTACTTGTTGTTTAGCATATGTAGCATTATTCAATTTACCTTTATTTGAAATAGGCAGTAACTCAAAACTTATGTTAGTTTTTAATTATCTTCTCTAGCTATCGACAACTCACACTCATTATAGAATATTCGATTTAATCCATGACAATTTAGTTCACTTATAAGTATATAAATCTCGTGACATGATTTAATCTTGCAATCTAATCAAAGACAGTGTTATCATTTTACTATTGGGTTATTACACGCTCGATGCATTTGCTAAGTCTTTTTGGTTTATATAAAGTCTGCTCGAGTTTGTACATAATGACTTCATCCTCATATATATATTCCTTTTGGGTGGTAAAAGGGTAGCAATAATATTTCACAGAGTCTACAACTATCTGATACACAAAAGAATTATCGATATGATCAAGTGCATCATCAATGTGGGTGTTTCAAGGACTAATAAGGAATAAATGAGATATTTACTAAGTGCATTGAAAGTCTTAAAATTTATCACGAAAATATAATTGAAAAAGTTAATTAAGTCATAAAATTTGTCAAATTAATGCAATCGAGTCAGTCCATTAATTCCATTCAATTTTACTCAGGAAAAATGCTGATATGACTTTTTTTAATATTTTTTTCTCACTTGCTATTCGCGACTTGTTTTTCGTCCATTTCTTGGGCTCCAATTATTCTTTTATTCCTTTTTTTCCACTAATGTTTTAAACGTGTTTTTCTTCTCATAGATCAGGTGCCCATAAATTGCTAAATCATAACTTAGCATTAAGAGAGATGTGAATTCCAACATTAAAATGTCTCTAGACAAATGGGATTGTGTAGAGATTTTTTATTTTATGAGTAATCAGTTTATTGGGAGTTGGAAGTATTTTTTTTACTGAGCATTGTTAACAAATATTTTAGAGGTATTCGTTGATAAGACCTTTACAAACACATGAATATTCATTCATCATGGCCGGGGACAGAGGTTAAAAGATTCTCCATGACTAACTGGGACTCGCCTTTACGTTTGTTTGTCTTTTAGCTCTCCAGTAGCCAACTTTTCTTACTTTTCGACAAATGGAAATATAATACCCTCCTAAACCCAAACAAAAGACAAACGTTGATGGCTACCTCAACATGATAAAGATAAGTATTGTAAAATGGAAAAATATCATCTAAAACTCTAAATTATGCATACTATCATATTAATACTTTGAAATTTTTATTAAATCACCAAAATCTTCAAATTTATACCACTGCAATAAGAATATATTTTGTCATAGTACTGTTCAAGACGGTTAAAAAACTCTTACATAGTGGCTTATAGACAAAGTGAATATAGAAAATTATACCAAAAATCCCAACTTATACTTACTTTAATATCAATACATCAAAAATTTTCTTCTAATACCCCAACGTTTACGGCACGGAATCTGGAAAGTGACATTGTTATCCTAGAATTCTGCGATATACCTTTCTTGTTAAATAATTTGTCAAGTGTTGATGTTGATGGGGTATGCCCCCACTACTATGAAAGTTTTCGTTGAGGATTATGCCTTTTTTGATGAAATTCTCTTTCTACTGAAAAAGATCTTCTCAACCTAGTTACTACCCTTTCATGTAGAAAATTCAAAATCACCATACCAATAATTGAAGTACGTAAATTTCGTACAGTTTTCAATAGATTTCCACACTGTAAAGGTGTAAAAAGTTTTGATATGATAGACAAGGAGCGGGGCTCATTAGGGAATGTGTAATATGATCTAGAAAGCTAGTCTTGAATAGTTTATTTCATGATATTTTGAATTCCATGAGAATGTGAAATAACTTGTAAAATAACATATAAATAAAAAGATCGAGATCATCTTGATTTAGGGGTCATTGTACCCGATTAAGTTAAACTATACCTAAATATTCCCGTATCTTAGAGAAGTTTATAGCAAATACCAGACAGACTCAGTTCACCTCTCTGTCTCCTCTCTTCCCCCTCCACCTCTGCCACTAATGCAAAGATCGAGTGACGCAAGATCTGGCGTCACCGAGGCCGGCGGGGCTAGGCCACTTTTGGTTCCAGCATTGCAAGCCCAAGCCCGACGGTGGCACAGAGGGTATACACAGAGGGACTCAAACAAGACGTTGGGGGCTTATGGATGCCGGATTAGAAATTAACTCATCTGTGAAAAATACAATTATTGCGAAAACATATACGTTGTTGATCCAGAGAAAAGGAAAGGGAAAAATCTACCAATTATCCATAGCTAACAACAAAAATCACGCCAAATGTATATGTACTGGTTTCGCCTTAATTTAGTTGACAAAAAAATATCTTACATCGAAATTTGTTCTTCAATTTTATTAAGAAGAGTGGATTTTATGGCGATTTTAAATGGGACCTTATCAATGGAATACAAAGAATAGATATACTTCAATGGTATTTAATCAATGATGAAGTAAGACAACATAAACAGATTTGTGGAATTTAATCAACAAGAAAGTACTATGAGGTTAAGATAGCATGCCATAATTTAATCGACGATGTGGATCTGAAAACTACAATAAATATACAAGTTATAATTTAATCGTCAACTAAATATAAGGAAACTACAACTTACGTACAGGAATTGAAACACAATTGAAAGATGACAAATTCTTTAGTTGTTTGTGTTGGATCTATAGTACATGACCACTAGTATTTCTAACCACGGGCAGCTCTTTAGCGATTTCAACTATATTGTCACGTCTCCTTAATTTTCGACTTCGCATCTTCACCTTGTCATGCCATCTCATCTCTAGGAGGTTAGTCCTTCAATATGACACCTCGATCTTGCCTTCAAACGACCACAATCATCTTGCCCTCTCTTCTCGTCTCCCTTATCTGCAAAAAATTACAAGTTCGGCTCCCCTTGCACTCGAACTTTGTGCCCATTAAAACGATTACATTCCTTGGACATCGTTGTGCTTGATCGATATCTTTCGATCGATGTCTTCACTTCTTCCAATACTTAGCCATTTCGTTGGGATTATCGTTGGTCAATCGTAATCATATATCGACAGCAACGGTCATGGTCATTGATAAGCATGGCTATCGCGCGAGGATTTTCATGGTCAGTAGCTCATCAATAACCATGCCATCCTGATCTCGAATTATATGCTTACTCGAATCAACATTATACTGATTTTAAAGACTAGTTATTTTTTGTGTATATTACTCTGAAAACAAAGAGAAACGGTAAAAAGTAGCTCGAAATTAGCTGGTACATGCTGACTAATTGCGGGATTGCGTATCCATTTTAAAGGTACAGCTTGCCGCGAGGCCTATCAAGGGTGAAAAATAGCCCAGGAGGCTCCCGATGTAAAGGACTGCGATGCACACAATGAGCATGGCGAGCCAAGTAAGTTTGCTCACGGCTACAATTATAGCTCCCAAAAATGCCACTGCCATGCTGATAAAAGCGCAGAGCAATAACGTCCCTGCAACGCTGTAAGCTCTTTCTGCTATGCGGACATAGCTAACGCGACCCCCGAGGAGGACTACAACAGCGAGGATGGAGTTGTACATGGCTAAAGAGTCGCAAATTACAAAAAGCTGAAACACACCTTTGTGCAGCATAGTTGCCAATCCTGGGTGTTGATCACTGGAAGCATTGTATCCACCAGGCAAGGTGAAGCCTGCAGTGAATGTGACGGATGCCACAAGTGTGGCAACTAGCAGTTGAGTGTTAATTTCGTCCTTGATCCAATTGGCGCCAGATGGATCGCTTGCTCCAGAACTTTGTTCCGTTGGTGACCGAACATTTCGACCTTTGCTTTGCCATACTGTAGCTTTTTTCAAAATTTTATGTATCCGTACCTACAAATGTCAAATCAGAGAATTTGTCATTGATCACAAGCACGGTAGATTCAGTTAAACACTAAACACAGCTTGCAATCAAAATTAACCTACCGCTGGATCTTTGCTTGAGAAGCTCTGGGGTTTTACGGCCACATCCAGGGCGTTCAACTTGTCATTGTTCAGAAGCTGCAAGTTAATTCTTTCGTGACCCGTCAATGAGCCCAAAACTTCCCAATGGGTGTGCATTGATGCCAATTGGAGGGGTGTGTTACCATTGACATCTTTCGAATTCACCAGCTTCTCGAAGTAGCTGTGCTCACTGCATTCCTTGAGTATGTGTCGGACCACGTCGTTGTTCCCGGCCTTGGCAGCAATATGAAGGATATTCTGACCCTTTTCGTTTTTGATCTCTGTCATGTCAGGCCACGTGAAATCTAGTAACGTTGCGAATGTCCTGAAGCTGCTGCCTTCGCAAGCTATGTGAATCGGGTAGGAGCCGTTTTTGTCCGTTTGAAGGGCGAGATAGGGGCATTTTCTCAGCAGGAGCTGCACTGCCCGCACATCTCCAACCGATGCTGAAGAGTGCAATGGCGTCCCCTCTTCACCACGCACGTGAAGTAACTTCGGAAGCCTATCTACAATTTCTTCCAGTATATCTGATATTACAGGTCATAGCACTTTTAAGTTTGGGTGCAATTAACTCATCAAATAATCATTGCTGTTAGCTCCTGCATAGTTATATGCTTTTTGACCAAGAACTATGATCAAGCTTTTCTCCAGATTGGACGAACATGAATTTTGAGGAAGAGCAAAAGGCAGAGCAATTTACTTACAAATTTTCTCCACTTCAATTGCGGCCAAAAGTGGCGAAATGCCCTGAATCTTGACTGCGTAAGCTTCATCTCGAGCAGAAGCTTCCAAGAGAAGCCGAAGAATCTCCAAGCGCCCGGTTTCGGCTGCTAGATATAATGGAGATTTACTATCCTTGTTCTTCCAGTATATAATTTCTGAGTCTGATCCGAGGTGAATTAGCTTTCTTATTGCGTTGAACCTTCTATCTTGAACGGCAACATGGAGTGGAGTATCCTCCGAGGAGTTTTTCCTGGTCACGAGGTAAGGGAAATAAATGAGAATGAGCTCCATTACATCTTCACTCCCTGAGCTTGCTGCCACATGAAGCAATGAATTCCCAGAGGGGGTCACTTGGTTGAAGATTAGTGACAAAGCTAGTTTCCTCGACTCAGACACCTTTTCTAATGCATTGATGAATTTCTCAACGTCCCCATCTTTCGTGACTTCATATAGTTCACGGTCCATAATTTTGTTCAGATCACCATCTTCAAGCTGTTGTTGGTTTTCTGGAGTTGGGACAGATCTCGCCTGCAAAACTTCAAGCCTTTCTGTTCGTGTTGCCCATGTTTCATTCCTGGGGATGCTTATCGCGTAATCCATTTTGGATCTCTTCCTCTTTCATGTACAAAGAATGCAAAAGGAAGAGAGTACTCGCCCTTATAAAAGGTCAAGCGTTCACATGATATAGCTCTCGACAAGACTCACCTTGGCCAATGTCATTAACTTTTGACGCTACCGTCAATTAGTGATCGGCCTAAGAAGTTTTGAAGTCTTTGTCCAATAAACTATGTTTTTACCCTGTCCAAATATAGTGAGACTCACAATGCGAATTTCAATATAATTTGTATACTATGTTTGATTTTGTCTATTCTATCGTTGATAAAGTCTATTTAGTACTTTTTTCATCAATTCAAAGAATATCATTCACCCACCTCCAATAATTTCCACATCATAAAAAGGAGCGTCACCATAAAATAGTGATTTGCCAATTCATGAAAATCAATCCACTAAACAAAAGAACTGGGAAATAATAATAAAACCCCATCATAAATGATTTTGTACTCCACAGGTTTACTGAGATATAGTGAAATTCACATAAATCACAGTGAATCGATCAATAGTCTCAACTCTCCACTAACTTAATTTAGTCCCCTCTTCCCAAAATATCGCTTTTCTTCCGTCAGTTAGGTCGAAGAGTGGAGCACCGTACTTGTTCATGTACTTGTCTACCAACTTTCTTCGTTCTAATAGATTCACTTTTAAATGTTTTATGAATTTTACATGACAGCTCTTATTTCGAAGCAATATTCTTGATAAAATTCAAAAAAAAGAAGAAGAAATATAGATAAGCACGGGTGAGGAAATGCTTTGCAGCCTTCGCCTCTTGTGTCCTCTCATGTCCACTTGATGAGCACGCGAATTAATATAATATTAAATTTAACTAAACGTACATAAATTTGTATAGCAAGTAATTTTAATCATATAAATGCACGTTCTTGACCTTTCAAATTGTGGAACGTTGTCTCGTTCCAAACATGAGAATGAATCATCTTTCTTTTTTCCGCCAAGAAAATGACGCCATCTCAGAGTGCCTAACATCAGCACATCTTATAGTGAGCGAAAATTTATTTACCTATAAAGAAATTATATGAATAAAGACAAATTAGTTTATTCTATTAGTAATGGATATATTATATGAAGCTTATGAATGTAAATCGTAGGTTTCTTATTTTGTCCTTTTAACTCATATTCTCTCACATCAATCATATATTACTGATAATTATTATATTTCCTTGGTTGTGCATATATTTCCATTGATTGTGCATATCCATGATTGATTGTAATTGATATCATACTTATTTTCATCATAGATAATCATCTAGTAAAGCCTATCTCATATATTCTTCATCATCATATATACAAATATATATATATATATATATATATATATATATTACTTAATTATCTATTCTTCATTAGTTCTTATATGTTTAATTCTAAGTAATGGTGCATATTTAATTTCAATTAATTTTTTGTAGTTTGATGAAAAATCGAGTAATAACTACATTTTAAATCTAACAATTGAGTTCATATGAATGAATGACTTTTTGCGCATACGGTTTGGTCTAAAGACCTTCGCTTTCTTCAATCTTCCAAATTCCATATTGGGAGAGATCCTGCTGAGTAATATCTAGACTGAAACTCACCCAAATAGTCAGCACACCATGTGGTTAGTTCTTTTGAGGGTTTAGTCCAAGTAGAATAGTCGAGTCATTACAAATGATATCAAAGTGGTTAGTTCTTCTGAGGGTTTAACCCAAGTGGAATAGTCGAGTCATTATTAATGGTATCAGAGTAGGATTCTTCTCTAATAAATATGTGGTTCATCGATGGACTAGGTCCATACTAGATTTGATGAGAGCAAATAGTGATTGTTGGAGCTAGAGCCTTCAAACAACATGTGGCCAAGCTAGGACTTTTGACACGGCTTCTATAATGATGGAGGGGGTAAAAATGAACTGGATCACACAATGAAAAGTTGGAGTATTGCTGGATGGTACAAGTCAATGCTAATGAGTACGTTAGTTCTTTAAATTAGGGAGTTTGTGAAATGCCAAGTCCTGAACTAGAAGGGAGAAACCATGTTAAGTGATATATAAGCTAGCATACACCCATAAATAGTCACCACTTTATGTGGTTACTTTGCTTCTTTTGAGGTTTTGACACGTGGTATGACCCAGATCATTACCAATTGATCAAGGGAGGACTTATTTTGGTGTTCTATGCATTGCACCTACTAGTTAATAGTATCATTGAAAATGAGATAATCAGGATCAAGGGAATCCCCAAATCTGTAAGTTCGATTAAATCAAACTTCCCATGAAGAGATAAGTTTTTATTCATCAATGAATTAAAAGCTTGTATTTACTTTACAGCAATTGCACTGCAGCCTTAATTTTGGTTTTTTCCCTTTCCATGTCTCTTTTTTGTTGCACTGGAATCGACTTATTGAGAAAAGGATGACAAATAAATAAATAATTACAATTAAAGTAGGGCATGTGAAATCCTTCAAAATGTATTTATGATGATAAATAGGTTGGTCGAGACATTTTAACTAATTAAAAAGGTTCGGGACTTTGTTTGGCCTTAATACAAGAGAAGCAGACCCCTCCGGATCCCAGATTCTGTTAAATTTGACTCTCAAAGTTGCATTTGAGAATAAAATTTACACTTTGGACCTGAATCGGGAGATTGCTTTCATAGATAGATAAAAATAGGTAATTCATTTAGTCATATAATCAAATGATTTGATCAATTTACTATTTATTCTCATACACTTACGGTTTGTTTCTCTCCGATTCCTATGTTGAATTTGTTATAAGATCAATAATCTAAATTGAAAGAATAGAATCAAATTTATGGGTCGAATATGAGGACATTGCAGCAAATGTTATTCTTATTTCTTGTTTCAATAGTAAATGTTGCTTAATGACATGGCTTTCTTACTTTGTGCTCTCTCTATTGGAGCTGTTCTTTTTCTTTTTCTTTTTTAATAATCTAGAAGGACGAGCACAGAGGCCTCACATCTAGACACTCATTAAATACCCTGCAAATCCTATAAATCAAAGGAAAAAGAATCACTCTTCAGGGAAAATGACCTTCCCAAGCAAAAGAGAAACTAAAGGAAAAGGAGAGGAAAAGAATTACCGTTGAGATTATGCCACTCGCACATCGGACTGTGATCAAAGGAATAAAAAACAAAGTTGCTTTAATGAAAATGGGTTTTCCAACGTTTTTTAATTGGAAAGATGCCAAAACCCATCATATTGGTCGAGAAAAAAAAAAAATCGGTTGATGTGGTATAGATTTGACAGTGATTTTGCCATTCAGAGAGGATTTTTTTATTGCAGAAGATGGTTTCTTTCTTAGAAGGGACAAAAATAAACGTAGGAACACGAGAGCAGGATCATCAAAAGTGAGCTCATTTGTGATAATGATTTGAAATTTTGTTTCCATCTCTGTCAAAGGAAAATTTTATTAAGCGCATATAATTCTGTTTTCAAGCATTAAAAATCATTAACCTATCATTAAATGGATTGTGCTTCTTTTTATACTCAATAATCTAAGGATACAAGCACAGAGGCTTGGAAATCTAAACATTTATTGAACACCTTACAAATCCCATAAAGTCGAGGGGAAAAAAGTTACTCTTTGGGGAAAATGACCCCAGGCAAAAGAGAAACAACAAGAAAAGTAAAGGAAAATATATACGGTTAAGACATGACACTCGAATGTTGCGCTATAATTAAAAAGATTAAGAAGAAAAGTTGCTTTAATAAAAAATTGTTTTGCTTTCACGTATCTAGACTAAAGACATGCCAAAACCCATTTCAGTCCGAGAGAAATGAAAATCTTGGCTGAGATAGAATAAATTTGATGGTGAATTTGCCAATTAAAAAGAGAATCTTGTGGAAACATGATTCCTGCGGATGGCATCAAATCCTACTATTTATTATTTAAATGTAATTTAAGTATTAGATTCACAGAATAATTTGTAGAGTTAATATCGCGAAAATTTTAAATTCATATACTTGTGATAAATTTACCTCAAATAAGCATAAAAATCTCAAATTGGTACATTTATAATAAATTTATCACAAATTAATTTTTTGATCGTCAAAAATCCCAAAATGATATATTTGTGATAAATATACACTCAGTTAGATTAGATTAATACCACAAAAATTACAAAATTGGTACAATTATTCTCCATAAAATCTCAAACTAGTATACCAATCAACTATTAAATTAACAGAGAGTAAATATATCACGTAAATTTATCACAAGTGTATCAGCTTAGGATAAATTTATTAAAAGTGTATCAAATTGGGATCTTTGATAAAAAAAATTAATTTGAGATAAATTTATTATTATTAATCCTAATTTTTAAAGAGGCGACACCCGAATATCTATTGAATCCCACCGTATCCCATATTCACTGAAGGACTCCCCATGATGTTGTACGTACATACTTGTAGCGAGGGGGCACTATAGCATTCAAGAAAAGTTGAGACAGGCTTCTGTCGCATGGCTCATGTCAGATCTCTCAGCCGTATCCTACTTTTCCCTTCTCAAGTGGGCCCCGCATCTTGCTTTTCGTTAGTGAGACCCCACATCCTATCCTAATCTCTTTCTTGCATCGAATGACACAGTTCTGTATTGATAGGGATTTGATTGAGCACCACCACGAGCAGTTTGGCTTGTTGCCTGGCTCTTCCCATGAATGAAGACTGAACGGGTCTGTGATTAAGATTTGAATTTTTGTTTCCTTCTTTGATAGAGTAAAAATTATTAAACGTAAATAACTCTGCTTCCAATTGTTAAAAATGATTAAACTATCATTAAATGGATTAACATTATTAACTAGGAGCATGAGCATAGAGGCCTAGCGATTTAGCCAGGGTTAATACTGCAAAAAATCATAAACTAATATATTTGTGACAAATTTATTTTTCATATGTTTATATTAAATTTTACCATTGGATGACATGAGATAGTTAATGAGTGTACTAGTTTGGACTTTTATCCTACATTTGTAAAAAATGTATCGATCTTTTTTCGTAGTATGAATTTAATTTAACAAAAACTAACGGAGAAGTTTTTCACATGTATATTTTGGGGTTTTTGTGGTCGAAAAATAAATTTAAGATAAATTTATTAGAGATATACCGGTTTGAGATTTTAAATGATCAAAAAATTAATTTAGAATAAATTTTATCATATGTATATCAATTTAGGAGTTTTCTGTGGTATTAATACTTTATTAAACACCTTGCAAATCCCAAAAATTGGAGGGAAAAAAGTTACTGTTCAGGGAAAATGATCTTCCCAGTCCAAAGAGAATGAACTAGAAAATAGAGAAAAAAACAAACCATTGAGCATGTTGCGTTATGATTAAAGAGATTTTAATAAAAAGTTGTTTTGCTTTCTCGTTTACAGACAAAAAAAATGCCAAAACCTATTTCAGCAGTAGAGAAATAAAAATTCTTGCTGATCGTAGTATAAGTTCGAGGGTGAATCAAAAAGAGATTCTTCTTGTGAAAAAATGATGCCCAATGATTCGCATAAAATCTCCACGGCGCAATTAATGTTGGAGCCCAGGCGATAAAGACTTTGCTTTTTTTGAACGAAATAAAAATAACATTCATTAAAGTCGAGCCCCTTTACAAGAGTAAAGAGCATCAAAACATAGGATCTTCCAAAGAGGGGAAGGGGGGTTTAGTAACCCAATTTAGGGGAAGGGTCTTACATCTAGAGGCTTTTACAACTCAGTCCGCCAATTTATCTGAAGTGCGAGGACAAAAAACTATATCTAGACTCTTAAAAAGGGCCAACAGGCTAATGTATTCAGAAATAAGTGGTTCAACATCCCAAGGAGAGAGGGAAGAATTTTTTAGATAACTCATCAACGATGAACAGTCAGACTCCAATATTAACTTTAGATGAGGTCGATCTGCAAAGTGACGGAGAGCATAAAGACAAGCAAGGATTTCGGCTTGAAAGGCAAAAGATGCTCAAACTAGTCGCGCGAGGCCTTCCGTCAATCTTCCTTTGGAATCACGACACACGAATGCAAATGCCCCTTCTGTGGTCCCTAAGAGGTGAGATCCATCGATGTTTATCTTCAACGAATCCGGGTTTGGTGGTCTCCACCTTGGTTGTAAGTTTTGTGAGATGGCCCCATGTTCCAAGTTGCTTCTATTCCACTTTGCTTTGAGCAGAGGCATCTGCATCAAGATTTATCACGTTGCCTAGGTCTCTTCATGAACAAAAATATCTTCCGAATGAGGTGGCCCCAGCTTGTGAGTTGTGACTAATCGGGTCCGGTCCCTGCAACTTTGTTTTTGAATTATATTAAAGATCTTCACAAGCATAATTTCTCTTCGTGCCATAGGAGACCTATGTCGCAATGTTTTAGATAGTTTTTCTCAATTATACTAGGAAGCATCCAAAAGAGGCATTCGTATGATGAAACTTAATCATTCTCAGTCCCCTTTAATTCTACTTCTAGTAGAACGAGCGAAGCTTGTGAATTTTTATTCATTTATTTTTTGGAAAAAAACATTTTTAATCTTGCCCAATTTGTAATTTCTTTTCCTTTTCTTACGTGTCATTATTGCTTATTGTTTAGCACATGTAGCATTACTCATTTGACTTTTTTTGAAATTAGCGATAACTCAAAGCTTATGTTAGTTTTTTTATTATCTTCTCTAGCTATTGAAAATTCACACTCGTTATAGAATGTTCAATTTAATCCATAACTATTCAATCCACTTTAAGTGTATAAACTTCGTGACATAACTTAATCTTGCACTCTAATGGAAGGCAATGTTACCACGTGTGTAACCCAAAGCATAAGGGGCATGATAACTTGATGTCATTATGACTTCATCCTCTCTCTTTTTTTCCCTTTGGGGTGGTAAAAGGGTAACAGTAATATTTCACAGAATCTACAAATATCTAATACACGAAGGAATATTCGATATGATCAAGTGCATCATCAACGCTGGGGAGTTCCAAGGACTAACAAAGAACAAATGAGATATTTACTAAGCGCATTGAAAGTTTTAAAATTTGTAAAGAAAGTGCAATTGAATTATAGAACTTATAAAAATTGTAATCAAATCTCAAAACTTGTTAAATTGATGCAATTAAGTTATTCCGTTAATTAGGTCCAACTTTACTAATGAAAAATGCCGATATGACTTTTAAAAAAAAAAAATTCTAGCTTGCTATTCCCGACTTTTTCTTTGTCAATTTCTAAGGCTCCAATTATTCTTTTATTCCTTTTTTTTTCCACTAATTTTTTAAACATGTTTTTCTTCTCATAGATCAGGTGCTCATAAATTGCTAAACCATAACTTAGCAATAAGAGAGATGTGAATTACAACATTAAAATGTCTCTAGAGATTTTTTATTTTATGTGTAATCAATTTATTGGAAATTGAAGTATTTTTTTTTTTACTAAGCATTCTAAACAAATATTTCAGAGGTATTAGTTGATAAGACCTTTATAAACACAAGAATATTCATTTGTCATGGCCAAGGACAGGTTAAAAGATTCTTCATGCCTAGCTGGGACTGGTCTTTACGTTTGTTTATCTATTAGCTCTCTAGTAGCCGACTTTTCTTACTTTTCGACAAATGGAAATATGATACCCTCCCGGATCCAAAAAAAAGACAAACATGATGAATACCTCAACATAAAGATAAGCATTGTACAAAGGGAAAATATCACCTAGAACTCTAAATTATGGATATTATGACATTAATACTCTAAACTTTTTATTAAATCATCAAAATCTTCAAACTTATACCAATGTGATAAGATTATACTTTATCGCAATGCTGATCTTACACGGTGACTTATAGACGAAGTGTATATAGAAAATTATACCAAACATCTCAACTTATGCTTGCTGTAATATCAATATATCAAAATTTTTCTTATGTTACCAATACCCCAAAGTTTAAAGCAAGGAATTTGGAAAATGATTTTGTTATCTTTGAATTCTGCAATATCCCTTTTTTGCCAGATAATTTGCCAAGTGTTGACAGTGATGGGGCTATGCCCCCACTACTATGAATGTTTTCGTTGATGATTAAGCTTTTTCTGTTTTTTATGAAATTTTCTTTCTTCCAAAAAAGATCTGCTCCACCTGGTTACTACCTTTTCATGTAGAAATTTCAAAATCATCACACCAATAATTGAATTACATAATTTCGAAGATAACAAAATTATTTCCAGATTATGTGTTGTAAACTTTCGGGAATTGGTAACTTAATAAAAAATTTGATGTATTGATATCAAAGCAAGCATGAGTTTTTGGTATAATTTTCTATATTCATTTTGTTTATAAGCCACTACATAAGATTTTTAACTGTCTTGAACATCATTGCGATAAAGTATAATCTTATCTCATTGGTATAAGTTTAAAGATTTTAATGATTTAACAAAAAGCTCAGAATATTAATATATTTAGAGTTTTAGGTGATATTTTTCCTTTTCACAATACTTATCTTTATTATGTTGAGATATTCATCACGTTTGTCTTTTCTTTGGATCTGGGAAGGTATCATATTTCCATTTGTCAAAGAGTAAGAAAAGTTAGCTACTACTAGACAAACAAACGTAAGGACAAGTCCCCGCTAGGCATGGAGAATCTTTTAACCTGTCCTTGGTCATGACAAATGAATGTTCATGTGTTTAGAAAGGTCTTATCAACGAATACTTTTGAAATATGCGTTTAGAAAGATCTGCTCCACCTGGTTACTACCATTTCATGTAGAAATTTCAAAATCATCATACCAATAATTGAAGTACATATTTTTTGTATTGTTTTCAGTAGATTTCCACACTGTAAATGTGTGTACAAGGATACGAACAGCTAATAATTGTAAGGAAATGATGATTTTGAAATTTCTACATGAAATGGTAGTAACTAGGTGGAGCATATCTTTTATGATAGAAAGAAAATTTCATAAAAAACAGAATATTTTTCCTTACAATTATTAGCTGTTCATATCCTTATACTCACATTTACAATGTTGGAATCTACTGAAAACAGTACAAAAAATATGTACTTCAATTATTGGTATGATGATTTTGAAATTTCTACATGAAAGGGTAGTAACTTGGTGGAGCAGATCTTTTTCGGTAGAAAGAAAATTTCATAAAAAACAGAAAAAGCTTAATCCCCAACATAAACATTCATAGTAGGGCCTAGCCCCATCACCGTCAACACTCGGCAAAATATCTGGCAAGAAAGGGATATCGTAGAATTTGAAGATAACAAAATTATTTTCCAGATTCTGTGCTATAAACTTTCCAGTATTGGGAACGTAAGAAAAAAATTGATGTATTGATATTAAAGCAAGCATGAGTTTTTGGTATAATTTTCTATATTCACTTTGTCTATAAGCCACTACTTAAGATTTTTAACCATCTTGAACAGCGACAAAGTATAATCTTATCTCATTGATATAAGTTAGAAGATTTTAATGATTTAACAAAAAGCTCAAAATATTAATATATTTAGAGTTTTAGGTGATATTTTTCCTTTTCACAATACTTATCTTTATTATGTTGAGGTATTCATCGCGTTTGTTTTTTCTTTGGATCTAGGAAGGTATCATATTTCCATTTGCTGAAGAGTAAGAAAAGTTAGCTACTACTAGACAAACAAATGTAAGAACGAGTCCCCAGCTAGGCATGGAGAATCTTTTAACCTTGTCCCTGGCCATGACAAATGAATGTTCATGTGTTTAGAAAGGTCTTATCAATGAATACCTTTGAAATATTTGTTAACAATGCTTAGATAAAAAAAATGCTTCAATGTCTAATAAACTGATTACACATAAAATAAAAAATCACTACACAATCCCATTTGTCTAGAGACATTTTAATGTTGTAATTCACATCTCTTAATGCTAAGTTATGGTTTAGCAATTTATGAGCACCTATCTATGAGAAGAAAAACATGTTAAAACATTAGTGGAAAAAAAAAAGGAATAAAAGAATAATTGGAGCCCAAGAAATGGATAAGGAAAAAGTTGGGAATAGTAGATGAGAAAAAAATATTAAAAAAAGTCATATCAACATTTTTCATCAGTAAAGTTAGACATAATTAACAGAATGACTCAATTACATCAATTTGATAATTTTTAGGTTTTGATTATGCTTTATATGAATTCTACAATTCAATTGCACTTTCGTGACAAATTTTAAGACTTTCAATACATTTAGTAAATATCTCATTTGTTCCTTGTTAGTCCCTAGATGTCCCCGCGTTGATGATGCACTTGATCTTATTGAATATTCATCTGTGTATCAAATATTCACGTTGCACCCCACGTATCTTTATGGTCCTATCCGCATGTGGCGTATTTGGTATGTTGTCTCTGCAAGTTATTGTTTATTGAAGTTTGCTTATTTTCCCGATTAGTTCTTAGGTGCTTCATGTTTATTTTACATGAATGAAACCGAAAGCTGAGCCGTGGGGATGAAAGAAAAAGAAATAGGAGAAAGTAATAAAAAGAGAGAGTTAATACCACGACAAAATTTAAAACTACCTAAAACTGAGTTAATTGGTTAATTAGGCTTGGGCTAGAACGTGTTTGGGCGCTGGTGGACGTGGGCCCAAAATCAGCTTGTTGAGTTTGGGCTCAGCTCCAGTTATAATAGGCTATTATTAATAGCATTGGAATTGTGGGCTAGATTCATATAAGGGTTGGGCTGTTTTTGTTTTGGGCTAGAGATGGCTGGGCTAAGAATGGGAAAGGGAGTGGGCTATTTTACAAAATGTTCGTGGGCCAATTTGGTTAAATTCCGAGTGGGCCTCGGGGCTGATCCGGTTTTCAGTCCAACCCGGACCGATAGGGTCCGGATCGGTTTAGTCTCCTGGCCCGGTCCGAATTTCTTTTTTATAATATTAAAATCCATATAAATATTAATTAAAAATCATAAAATACATAAAAATATTTTAAAAAGAAAATTTATAAGAACTTTTAAAAAATCCAGAAAATACATAAATTTTTTTTAAAAAATTTAAAAAAAATTTAGAAAAATTCCAAAAACCCTAAAAAAAAACTAGAATTCTTTGAAATGCTTAAAATTAGTTTTTTGAGTAATTTCTCTTAAAGAGTGGGAGCCTTTTGGTCTGAAGTTGCACTCAAAATTGAACAAGTTCTTATAACTTCACCTTAGGATTTTGATTATCCTTAGAGAGAAATACCCTTAATTGTGCACTTTCGGTAAGGTGGTTTTAACTCTCCTTTAGCCAAGTTAGGATTGGTATTCATTTATCTTTTAGCGCTAGATATGCCTATTTCCAATTGCAATTTATCTAAATGCTTCCTTTGATTGTTGATCATTATTATAATGATCGTGCATTTGCATAATCACCTCATATGTTAGTTTATAGGTTTAAAATCAATGCAAATTACTTGATAAATTTTTTTTGAAAGGAATAAAGAGTAGATATTAAAAGAGCACTAATTGATTTATTAATATAATCAAAGTCCCTGACCTTAAATTTTCTGGTTGCTTGGAAAGTGAAGTATACTTTTATACATTACTTGGTCTCTAGCAAATCACAATAGACTAGCGGCAAATTCTTATTGAAATTTTTTTACCAACACCCCCATGTTATGCAAGGTATGGTTTGGTTGAGTTTGCACCTCATCATGGGCCATAGGCCCGTCCATTAGGTAATTCCCCTAAAACTATATATATTCTCTCTCCCAAGGTGTAGGTTGCAACACATACAAGTGCCAAATTATGGTCACACATAACATTAATTTGTGATAAATTTGTCATATGTAATATTAATTTGAGATTTTTCATGGTATTAACCCATTGACTAATTCACGTCAAGTCCATGTGGCATTCAAGTTGCTAATTTAATGGTAATATTTGACGGAAGTTAACGGAGGGTAAACATGTCGCATGTACCGGTTTGGGATTTTTAGTAATCAAAAAATTAATTTTGGATAAATTTTTTACTGGTGTATTAGTTCAGAGTTTTTTGTGATATTAACCTAGATATTTAAGTGTCACCCCTTTAGAAACATAAATTACAAATAAATACAAATTGTAGGATTTGTTGCAAAATTATTGGGGATAACTTTTCCACAAGAATCCCTTTATGATTGGCAAATTCATCATCAAATTTATACTACGCCAATGAAGATTTTATTTTCTATGATTGAAATGGGTTTTGGCGTTTTTTCCATATCTAGGAAGGTGAAAGCAAAACAACATTCCTTTCAAAGCAATTTTTCATTTTCATCTCTCTAATCATAGTGCAACATGCGAGTGCCATATCTCAAACAATATTTCTTTTCCTTTACTTTTTCTAATTCTTCTCTTTTGCCTGGGAAGGTCATTTTCCCTAAACAATAACTTCTTTCGCTTCAGTTTTTGGGATTTACAGGTGTTTAATAAATACCTAGATAGTTAGGGATCTATGCTCATGCTCCTAAATTATTACATATAAAAAGAAGCACAAAAATGTTAATAATTTTAATCCTTAATGATAGGTTAATGATTTTTAGCAATTGGAAGCAGATTCTATCCATTTAATAATTCTTACTCTGTCATGGATGGAAACAAAAATTCAAATCATTATCACCAGTGAACTAATTCAAATCATTATCACCAGTGAACTAACTTTTGATGACCTCGCTCTCATATTTCTACTTTCTTTTGTCCCTTTTAAAAAGAAAGCATCTTCGACAATAAAAATCTACTTTTGAATGGCAAAATTGTCTCGAATTTGTACTGTGTCAACCAGGATTTTTTTCTTTTCAATCTAAAAAACATTGCAATACTCATTTTCATTAAAGCAACTTTTCTTTTTTATTTATTTGATGACAATCCAACGGAATATGTTAAAAGCAACAAGACGTCATTTTTCTATTTTATTTCAGTCTAAAAACGTTGCAAGAGTCTTCTTTTTTTTTGTCGAATAAAAGAGTGAATTTATTAGAATAGTTAAGGAGACTAGTAGCTCTGACAATTACATGTTCCTACCTCCGACTAGACCAACAGAAACAAAATGATATCTTGAGAACAGGGGACAAAATTAAGTTAGTTGAGACTTGAGACTAACCAATCAATTGGTCCACTATACTTCATGTGAATTTTGCTATATTTAAGATATATTGACTCATGGATTGCGAGATCATTTATGATGGAGTTTTATTATTATTCCCAGTTCTTTTGTCTAGTGGATTGATTTTCATCAATTGGTGGATCACTAATTTAAGGTGAAGCTGGTTTTTAGGATGGAGCCGACATTATTTGAGACGACTCAATGGTATTGTTTAAATTGATCAGAAGAATACTGAAAAGACTTGCTTTATCTATAATGTACTAGACTGAATCATACTATAGAAACTATATTGAAACTTGTGTTCTTTGAGCAGTGTGAATCTCACTATTTTTGGAAAGGCTAATTGACATAGTTTGTTGGACAAAGACTTCGCAACTTCTTGGGCCGATCACTAATTGACCGTTGGATTAAAAGTTAATGACATCGGCCGAGGTAAGTCTCATAAGCTATTGGCTTAACTTGACTTTTATAAAAATGAGTGCTCTCTTCCTTTTACGTAAATGTAAACACTCTGCAGTTCAAAATGGCCCACGCAATAAGCATGGGTGGGAGTGAAACAAGGGCAATGCCAAATGAAATATTTGAAGTTTTGAAGGCAAGATATGTCTTGACACTAGATAACCAACACTAGCTCAAAGTGTAATTTTGGTTGCAGGCTGTGTTTACTTTTAATTGAATCTAATGTGCTCGGGATTGACGACTAATTCTTTGATTTGACATTTGTAGTTACTAGGACATGCAATTTTGATTGTCGCTGGTGTACCACGAAGCAAAGGTTGAGACGTTTTGTCACTAAGAGAACAGTGTTCTGGAGCGAGCAAACCATCTCCCGCCAAGTAGATCAAAGACCAAGTCAATACTTAATTGCTAGTGCAACACTTGTGGCCTCCATCACTTTCACTGTGGGCATAACCTTACCTGGTCGATATAATGCTTCCAGTGATCCCCACCTAGGAATGGCGACCATGCTGGACCACGGAATGTTTCGGGTTTTCGTAATTGCCAACATGTTAGCCATGTACAGCTCCATTCTTGCAGTCGTAGTCCTCCTTTGGGGTCTCATTAGAGATTTTTACACTGGAGAATTGGCTTACCATTTAACAGAGCCATTATTGTTGATGGCACTTGCTAGCATGTCAGTGGCTTTTTTGGCGGCTGTAACCGTAGTAGTGAACAAACTTATTTGCCTTGGGAACCGTGTTTTGTCTGTCGGAGTCCTTTACCTCGCAATGATCGTGGTGGTTTTAGCGGCCTTGATATTCCCACCATCCAAGTCTAATTATGCATATTGTGGTCTTCTACTTTATAGTAATATTAGTCGTCCAGAAATTTGGCGGTGTCATCAAGAAATTTTTCAAAATCTGGCTTGACGTTTATTATGTTATTAGGAATATAAATGCTGTTTCCGACCAGTAGTTAGAGTCTGCGAGTGTATATTCCAATCATGAGAGCCTTTCTAAAAACTTCGTAGGACTCTACACTGATCATCAATTTAATGCGAATCTTCCATTCTATCTGATTAACGGTTCTTTTCATTAGAAACTCTTCACAATTTTCTATATTCCCTTTAATAAAATAGGAGTTCCCTCCCTTTTTCCTTCTTATTTCTCCTTCATTTTCCCTCAGTTTCCCTATTAATACATCCACATATTTATATACTTTCTATTGCGGTGATAGGGATATCAAACCCGCGAGCATCCCCGCAAAATGCCACGTGTCATCCTTCACCTCTGCCGCTAATGCTCCGGTGTCACCGGATCCACTGCCACGTCTTTGATGTCACGCCCCAGTGCTCTATCTCATCTGGGGGCCATGGAGGGCGCAACCCACCACCTTGGCTTCGTAGCCCAGCCTCTAGTGACGCTCGCTAGGTCAGCCATTCTCATCTGTCCTTAAATAGAGGAGGGCTAGCTTTGCCGGGTCGCGTCCCTTCACGTCACCGCCCAGCCTCAGCAGCTGGCATCACCGAGGCCGGCGAGGGTAGGCCACTTTGGTTCCAGCATTCCAAGCCCAAGCCCGACGGTGGCACATAGGGTATAGAGAGAGGGAGACTCGAACAACACGGTGGGGGCTTATGGACGCCGGATTATAAATCAATTTATTTGTGAAAATGATTTGATTTTCGTTTCCATCTCAACTCAGTAAAAACTATTAAACACATATAACTCTACTTCCAATAGTAAAAAATCATTGAACTGTCATTAAACGGACTGACGTCATTAACAAAGTTGTGTAAAGAAAATAAAATGGCAATCGAATACATGATTATGCTTCTTTTTATGCTAACACAACATATTTTCTTATTGAAAAAGAAAATAAAAATGGCAATGGAACTGACCGAAGCTAATATTTGCTTTAAATTGAACAACCAAAGATATTTGCATTCTGGTGAATTCCTTTTGTTTAGTGACCGTATTTATCCGATGTTTATATTTATCCCTTAGGGGGCTTGATCAGCCTAGGTGCATTCTGCCAAGGATGACTGTTCTTCGATACCAAATCGCATCTCTATTTAGGTATTTAATTACTCCAATTTCTCTTCACAGTATCTTAGCTGGAGTCATGATAGTTTTAAATTACAGTGTAATCTCAACCTTCATTTAAGTTCTCTTTAATTTGCTACGGGCGAAAGTCCATCATGTTATGTAATTCCTTCTTTTGTAGGCTTTGACATTGCTTGATTATGAAGTCATTATAGATGGTATCAGAGAAGGACTTCCCCTTGAAATGGGTAATTCATGGATAGACTAGGCTTATGCCAAATTTGATGAAGGCAGAAACTGATCATCCAAGCAAGAGGGCTTGGGCAAGATATGCCTTTTGACAAGCTTCTTAGATGACCAAGGGTATAGGAATGGACAGATGACCAAGGGTATAGGAATGGACAGATGACATATTGAGCAAATTGGAATATTGCTAGATGGTTGGTTTATTTAGAGTGTTCCTTTTGGGGTTGGACTCACGTAAAATGACCCAAGTTGTCAATTACTCATCAAAGATGAACTTCTTTTGTATACATAGCACCTAGTAATCAATAGTGTTTCTCTTGAACAAAGAAAAAGGAGATTGTTAATCAATGTGAAGCAAATCCCTTAATCTGTTGGTTTAATTAAGATCAATTTACATGAGAAGATTCAGTTTTCTATGTATTACTTAATCAGAAATTTGTATTTGAATTATAGTAATTGTAACCTTGATTTTTTTTTCTTTTCATGTTCCTCTTTCGTTGCATTGGAATCGATTCATCGAGCAAATGTGATTTTTCATTGGGAGATAGGGAGACAACCCACTCCACCTCACCCCCTCACCCCAAATAATAATAATAATAATAATAATAATAAATAATGAAGTATGGGATATGAAATCGTACAAAATAATGATAGATAGATTGGCAAAGATATTTTAGCCAATTAGAGAGAATTAGGCGTTTGTTGGGTTGGGTCTTAATACATAAAGTAAACCCCTCCGTAACTCATATTTCGTTAATTTACGTTCGCAAAGTTGCATTAGATAGGACACTAAAGGGGCAAAAAGAAAAGAAAAGAAAAGAATTTACACTTATTAATACTTCTGAAAGAGAAAAATTACACTTCGGCAATTGTGTCAAAAGCAAACCTACTCCCTCCAGAATACTTATCTAGCCTGATCTGTGTAGTCACGATCAAAATGATGCCATCTTTGGAGTTATTCTTTGTGATATTTTAGGGTGCGTATAGTAACACTTTTGTATCCGGATACAATTTCTATTCATAAATTATTCATTTTTATTCTATTTTTGAGAACAACTTTTAAGCATTTGAAGACATTTGGTAACTGTCCAAAATTTTTATTTCCGTAATAGAAATACATTTGGCAAAACTACCTAAGATTCTTAAATTTTTTTGTTTCTTTTAATATTTTAATACTTTTATTACATTTTTCTTTTTCCTTTTCTCTACTTCTTCCTTATGGCTGGCGACTGGTTCGGCGAGGTTCGACGAGGTTGGGCGAGCTCACCAAGCGAGCCTTTGGTGAGCTTGCTAGATCTCGCCTAGCCACTTGCCGGCCATCGCCGACGTCGGCAACGGTGGGCGGTAGTAGGCTAAGAGGAGGAAGAAGAAAAGGAAAGAGAAAGAGAAAATAAACTGATTCTTGGAATTGTTTATGGGAACAAGAAGTAAATTTTTTCTTTATTCTTGATTTTGTTCCAAATCTATTCTCGGGAATAAATTTATTTTCGGGAACAAAAATTTTAACAAACGGATTTTTATTCCAAATCTACCCTCGGAAACAAAAGAAATTTTTTTTTTATTGTTTTGCAAGTTTCCAAATAGACTTTTATTGGACTGAAGGAATTGAAAAGAAATTTTTTTTGTCGGAGGTTACTAATTTAAGTACTTGTTTTCCTGATGAGACCTAGCGCAAGATATTTTAGCAAAATTATCTTCCCAATTAGGTGGGCCTAGCTCGAGACTAATCGGATTTGGTCCTCGGTACCTCCTCTTTTATCCAGTTATACTAGGTCTTTCCATTAATCAAATATCCTTGTACTATAGAAGCCCTCTATCACAATGTTTTAGACAATTTTTCTCAATTTTACCAGCTGTGTATGAAAGAGACATTCATATGATGCAAGTTAATCCCACTCAGTCCCCCTTTGAACCTAGTTCTAGTGGAATAAATGAAGCTTTGAGAACAAGAGAAATTTCTTTTTAATCTTGCCCAATTTGTATCTATCGTTGAAGGGCTTTCTCTGCTTGATTTCTCAACAGGGGTCCTTATTTTTACGACGAGGAAACGTCTCGTTCTCGGGCTAATTTCGACGAGTCCGGAGACCGTCGTTACTGGGTTTCTTCCCAAATCCGGTTTTCGTCGCATCTTCGAGTCGGATTCGAGCTGAACCGTTTTCTCTATTCCTTCTGGGGATTCCGAACCCCTGTGTAGATTGGAAGCGGATCGGACAGAGCGCGACTTGACTCTGCTTCAATTCTGCTTCGCAATCGTCATTGAAGCAGAGTCAAGCGTGCGTGCGCGCGCGCGCAAAAGATGATGCCGCATTTTCCGCACCCGGAGAAGCTCAAAACCAAGAAGGTGATTTCCTCTATCCATGAATCTACGCGCAAGTTCAATTTTTTTCTTTTTGGGTTTTATTTTTGCTCGATTGGATGGACCTTCGTGGTAGGAACGTTGTTGTGGTGCTCTTTCTCTGCGTCAAATTTGACTTGCTGTTCGTTGAATATCTGTGTCAAGTTGGGGAGAGCATTGGCCATCTTGATCTTTCGGTGTCTTCTCGCAGTTCTGCGCAATTCGAGGTGGTGATTGATGCTCAGAAGTAGAGAGATTATGCCATTGGAGAGGATCGTGTGAAGTCGTGTCACTAGAGGCGAGCTAAAGTTCTCATCCTTTTAGAGGCTTCATCCTAGGCTAGATGTTTTTGTCTTCGTTGAATGATCGGATCAAATATTTGCTGATACAATAGTGGTGAATTTAAATCCTTTGCTTGCATTTCACTTTAGTGCAATTTTAGAATCCATGTTTGGATCTACCTAGCAAGAGAGCTCAATAATTAATGACACCCACATGAGCTATCTGCCATAACCATACCTTTGCTTTGTGTTTTCGTTAGTTCTAAACTATGATTTGATAGAGACATTTAGGCTAAATCTCTTTCTTTAGTAGTAGTATTGCATTTATATATATTTCTGCTATAATCAGTAAATGATGGATTTCATGTTTTTCTGCCTTTGGCTTCAGCTAGAGATTTCACTTGGTGGAGGTGGTGGTGATTTAGAAAGTTGTGATGTTGTTTCTGTATATCCGCCGATTGTTTTCATTTCTGGTAGCGAAGAAGTCTGTTCTTGCTGCCTTTGAGGCCTTTGCTTCGTGAAGGGAAAAGGCATCTTCCAGAGGACATGCCGAAACTTTCGTGTTGCAGATTGGGAGGAATTCGATGTTAACGGGGTTTTCTGTCTTTTAGCCATGTTTTTCAACCGTGTGTCGAGTGTTGAGAAGATTCAACATCCTTTTCCCGCACTCATTTGGAGAAGGGACATTGAAAATACAAGTGATTTCTTCTTGACCTCATGAGGACAATATACTCAGGAAGTACCTCTTATTTCTAGTTGTCTAGTTTAATCATGGGGAAAATCTCAAGTTGTTAAAATTTTTTGATTGGTTTTCATTTTTGACTGCTTGAGAAAGGTGTCGTCGAGGAATGTTCTAATCTTGGTATAATTTATGTTGTGGGAGGAAAGCTTCAGTTTGAGAAGATCTTTTATTTTTTGTCGTCCATGATTGGTTTGTCGTTGAAAATAGCTATTTACCGAGTAATTAAAACAGTTAAAAATGGTGAAAAAAAGCAAAAATACAAAAATCCAATCGAACTGAATTGAGATTTCTGTTTGGATTGGATTGCGGTTCAATCTAGTAGTTTTCCTTTATGGTTCGGACCACTTCCATCCCTGCGCCCCGCGGGGGGGGGGGGGTTGTTGTGGTTTAGAGGAGCTCAAACTTAAAGATACAGAACCTCTCTGCTGGGCGAAGCAAATCGGGACAACAGAGCAAACCAGTCGGTTTGGCTGAGGAGCGAACCAACTGACACGGCGCACCATAACAAAAGTTCACATGGCTCTAATGACGAGGCAAGCAAAGGCGGCCGATGGTGCGGTAACTAACGTGGTGATGTATCCCATGACATGGGAGATGAGGTTGTGGATAACGTGACTGGTGATATGGACTGCTCGGGTTAGCTGATGTCTTAAAGATGTTGGTAATACGCGTGCAAAACTTCTGGCCCGTCTCAATTGCGGCGATGCATGGCACACGAGGGAATGTACGATAGCACAATGCAATAAAAATATTATGATCTGACTCGTCAGAGACCAGTAAATGGCGGGTTGGATGGTGGCGTTGGTTATCCGAATTGAGTAACAAAAGATACTAACATTGCACCTAAGGGTGGTGGGGTAAGTGGAAATCGAATACTAGCACTATTGACAGTGCTTCGACCACTTTGTAAAATAACACAATAGGTCTTTAGATAACAAGAGCTCTAATAACGAGATAAGGGTATGCCAAAAAGATAATCGTGTGATTTATATAAGTTTCATAATGATGAATACCTAAGCCTATAAATATAACCTTTATAACATAACTATCTAAGGTACCTGATATTATAATGTAATTTTGTAATCAATCAGGATCAATCAAGAACATGCAAAATTTAATTGATATAATGCACAAACCCGAGAAATATATAGAATCAAGAAAGATAAAGAAAATATCCAAATTATTTTACAATTATCTCTAGAATCTTACAAGCAAGCATTGGATGTTTTCATGTGAAAATAACCACATTTTTATGCGCGTTCTAGTTAAAGTCGGCTTGACACAACATATGCTGTGAATCAACTGAAACTCCCTTAAACTTCGCCCCTACAAGTGTAGGATTTGTAAGCAGATAAAGAAAACGTGAAACAGGCAATGGCTTCCTTAACTTTTTCATCACAGCTAGTTCCTATCTCCCATATACAATGCCTCATAGGAATTGACTTGCTAGTAAAAACTTGGATAACTCAAGCCGGCATAGTAGCTTGTAGATCTCGACTAAT
The DNA here is from genome assembly GCA_014182735.1 of Corymbia maculata. NCBI lineage: Eukaryota > Viridiplantae > Streptophyta > Magnoliopsida > Myrtales > Myrtaceae > Corymbia > Corymbia maculata. Next base: position 7,338,945 of record CM024692.1, read on the forward strand.
CACCGGACCTGCGATCCTGGTTGGTCATAGTTCGATAGTACATGAAAAATAGAAGCTTAGAAGGTGGAGAGCGTGGGAATATAAAGGCTGCTAAAACCAGTACGCACATCGCTAGGTAAGCCCATGTCATGTAAACAACAACGCTCGTGAGCCATATAAGTTTGCTCACTGCTACTGTTACAGTTGTACAAAATGCCACCGTCATGAAGGCTAGAGCCATCAATAGTAGTAGACTTGATAAAAGGTAAGCATCTTATGCTAGGTTGGGATCACTGCTGTGACCCCAGAGGAGGCCTATGGTCGCAAGGATGGAGCTGTACATGGCCAACATGTCCGAAATTACGAAAACCTGAAACACTCGGTTGTGCAACATGGTTGCCGTTCTTGGGTGTCGATCACTGGAAGCATTATATCCACCGGGCAAGGTGAAGCCGGCAGTGAATGTGACTGTGGCCACTAGCAATAGAGTGTCGACCTGGTCCTTGATCCATTTGGCACGAGGTGACTTGCTCGCTCCAGAGCTTTTTCTTGGTAACAGAACGCTTCCACCTTCCTTTTGCGGTATGCCAGCTTTAACTAAAATTGCATGTGCTAGTAACTACAAATGCCAAATTAGAGAATTAGTCATCAATCAAGAGCATGGTGATTCAGTTAACAGTAAACACAGCCTGCGACGAGAATTAAACTACCGGTGATGACCAGGTCTATGGATTCAAGGCCACATCCAGGGCGGTCTTTTTGTCATTGTTCAGAAGCTTCACGTCAGTAGTTTTGTTCTTCACCAAAGAGAGCATAACTTGGCAATGGTTGTGCATCGATGCCAAATGAAGGGGTGTGTTTCCATCGACATCTTTCAAATTCACCAGCTTCTTGATGACCGGCTCGCTGCATTCGCTGAGTATGTGTTGGACCGCGTTGTTTTTCCCACCCTTGGCTGCAACATGAAGAATATTATGACCCTTTCCAATTTTCATTTCCCCCACGTCGGGCCACATTTTCATTAACTTGCGGATTATGTCGACGTTACCACCTTCGCAAGCGATGTGGATCGGGTAGTAACTGTTTTTGTCGCTTTGAAAGGCGAGATAACTGCATTTACTCAGCAGGAGGTGTGCTGCCCCTACATTTCCATGCGATGCTGCAGAGTGCAGTGGTGTACCCCCATCTTCAACGTGCAAGTGAAGTAACTTCGGAAGCCTATCTAAAATTTCTTCCAATATACCTGATATTATAGGCCATAACATTTTTTTAGGTTGGGTGCAATTTACTTGTTAAATAACTGCTGTTGTTAGCTCCTGCAGAATTATTTGCCTTTTGACCCTAGTCTATTATCAAGCTTTCTCCAGATTGGACGAATATGAACTTTTAGAAAGAGCCAAAAGCAGTTCGATTTGCTTACGTCAAAACATTGTTGGACTAGAACTACACATATAAAAGTCATCCATACCTGATTTCCCATCCTTGAGTGCGGCCAAAACTGGTGACATGCCCTGTATCTTGACAGCGTAAGCTTCATCTCGAGCAGAGGCTTCCAAGAGAAGCTGAAGAATCTCCAGGTGCCCCGTTTCGGCTGCCAGATACAATGGAGATTTATTATCCTTGTTCATCCAGTACATAATGTCCAAGTCTGTTCTGAGGGTAATCAGCATTCTTGTTGCACTTAACCTTCCATCTCAGATGGCCACATGGAGTGGAGTATCCTCCGAGGAGTTTTCTGGGCCACAAGATCGGGGAAATGAAAGAGAATGAGCTCCATGACTTCTTCTTTCCCTGAGCTTGCTGCTACATGAAGCAATGAATTCCCAGAGGGGGTGAATTGATCGAAGATTAGTGACAAAGCTAGTTTCCTCAAATCAGACACCGCTTCTAATGCATCGATGAATTTGTTGGCATCCCCAGATTTCGTGGCTTCATATAGTTCAGGATCCATAAACTTGTTCAGATCATGATCTCCCAATGGTTGTTGGTTATTTGGAGACGAGACATTTCTCATCTTCAAAACTTCAAGCCTTCCGTTTCGCGCTGCCCATACTGCACTCCTGTCAATGCTTATAGCATGCTCCATTTCGAACAGCGGGAGTCTTTTTGGATCACCTCCCCCCAATGGAAAGATTGCAAAAAGAGGAGAGGGCGATCCCTTTTATAAAGGTCGAGTTTTTACATCAACCGCGCACCCGATGCAACTTGTCTCGGCCAAAAGAAATGAGACCCATACTGTTCAAAAAACACAAGTATCAATTTTATGTCTGCACTTTCAGTTCATTTCATCGTTAATAAAACGAATCTATTCAGAACTCTTTCGATCAATCCAAAGAATGTTAACCTAGAATAATGCCGAGCCAACTATAATAATAAAATCCAGAAAATTAATCAGAACTACAAATAATAATAAAAGCCAGAAAATTAAGGAAATTTTTTTAATCAATATTCCTCATCCTCAATGATCTACTCGATGGGTCCATGCTTAGATATGGTGAGATTCACATGAATCACATTGAACAAATCAATTAGGCAGTTTCAACTTTCAATCAACTTAATTTTGTCCCCTCTTCCCAAAATACTGTTTTTCTTCCGCTAGTCTTGTTTGTGTTAGGAGTAAATTACTAGTTTACCAACTTTTGCCATTCTAATAAATTCCGTATCATGTGTTTTATAAATTTACATGACAGCTCTTATTTTGAAGCAATATTCTTGATGAAAATCAATGCGGGAATTTTTTTTTTTAAAAAAAGTAGAAATCTTTATTAAGATCAAATTTCGCATGAGAAAATACATTTTTATTAAATAATTCTATTAAATTTAATATTTCCTTTATAGCAATTGCAGCCTTGGTTTTGTTTTTTTTTTTGTTTTTTTCGCTTTCATGTTTATTTTCTGTTGCATTGGAGTCGATTTATCTAGAAAAGGTGATTTTTCATTGGGAGATAGCAAGGAACTAAATCCTTCCAAATGGATATAATGATAGATAGACTGATAAAGATATTTTAGATAATTTAAATAGTTTAGGCCTTTGATTGGTCTTATTACAAGTAAAGTAAACCCCTCAATATCTCAAGATACCGTTAACTTTGGTTCTCAAAGTTGCATTTGACGGGTTAACAAAGGGAAAGAAAGAATTCATACTTAAATGACATTAGTATTTCTGAAAGAACGAGAAAAATTACACTTCAGAAGCAGGCCTACTCTTCTAGGATGCTTATCTGGTCTGATCTTTGTAGTCAGAACAAATTATTATTAGACGGAAGCAGTTGGGAAAAATAAAAAAAGTCGTCAGGTGACTAATTTAAGTACTCTTTTTATTTACAGCTTTTACTATAGATGCATTTCTAGGAATGAGTGGGAAAATCATAAATTTGTGAAATTTTATTACCTAGTTGTCCAGATTGGGGCTTCGATGAATTTGCCAATGTTACCCTTTTTTTACAGCGATATGTGTGTAGCACAGGATCCCACTCTTATCTTTTGCACATTCAGATGGCAATTGGCTTGGATTGGCTAAAGTACAGTGTAAATACTAAAACTTGATATGGATAGATACTTAAATAGCAAAACTTCCAAAATATATACATAAGTGTCACTTTTTTTAAAAAAATTAGAACACTTGAGTGTCAACTCTGAGAAAAATAGCTGGAACTCCGATGTGATTTTATTTTAAAAATATAAGTGTCTACGTGACTCATCAAAAAGCTTACTCAGCAACGAATGTGAAAAACAATGTTGTTTTGCTCCCAAAATTATTAATCTAATATTAGTTAAAATAAATAAAAAGAAGAAGCAGCAACACCCATTCAACGAGGGCTATACAACACTTGCCACCACCCCCCCCCCCACCATTGTCAGTGGCAAGGGCTATGGAGACCCTTGTCGAATGCTGCTCTCTCTCTCATTTATTTTTTTAAACTTACTTTAATTAATATTTATATTAAAAGTCAAATTTAGAGGTAAAATGACGTCGTTTTGGGCTTATCTAATCACGTCAAAGCCAAAACAATGTCATTTTGCACTTATTTCACCGAAAAAATACTATGTCAATAATTTGGTCGGAAAATTTTGCCATTGGCACTAAAGTATATCATTCTTTTATGATTTTAGCACCTAAGTATACCTTTTGAAACTTTTGAAACTTTTGGCATTTAAGTATCTACCCATGCCAAGTTTTGGCACTTATGGTATACTTTAGTTGCTTGGATTCAATCCAAAAAATTATGCTTCTAATCTCTCAAACTAGACAGCATATTTGCCCTGGGTACTTATACATCAGTTACTTGCCTTTGCCTAGATTGGCCCCACTTGAAACAAATGACTTTAACCAGATGTGGTCTATATTCTTCAACATAGAGAATGATTTTATCCATATGTTAGTCCCTTATAGTTCAAGGCGGAGAAAATGAGATTTTTTCCGTTAATTTTACTTTTCAATTGAAAGAGATTCTAGAAATACAATTGCTTGAGGTTAAGAAGTAGAATGAGAGAGATTAATTAACGTTTGCATGCCAATGTCGATGATTTACATAGATATGAGCTACTTAGTGTGAGGACACTTACGACTGACGAGTCTCTCCTTCACTATTATTACGTGATTAATTGATGAATTCAAAAACAAACAATGTAAAATTCAAGGATTGGATGTATTTCCTATTGACTTGACATGCAATGTCCTTTGTATGGCCATATGAGGGCCATGGGTGTAATCCAACCAATCACCGGCCCCTCTGTTGGAGGAGTGGACAAGGATATATAATTATAATTCTACTTTTGATTTTCCCATATTCAAATTAACATTTGAAGTTTTGAACAATATGATTAGATTAGAAATATTCTACTTAGGACAAATTTACTCTGAATTTTCTTTTGTGACATTAAAAACCTTGAATTTATACTCGTGTGATATATTTACCCCTAAATTCTTTGGCTGAAGAGTATTTTCGTCTTTTTGCCTTTTCTATTTTCCTTTTTCTATTTTTTTTCTTCTTCTTCTTTCCCTCTACCGGCCATGGTGGAGGGAAAGAAGAAGAGAAAAAAGAAGAAGAAAAAGAACAAAAATAGAAAAATAAAAAAGACGAAAATGCCCTTTGGCTAAAGAGTTTGGGATAAATGTGTCACACGAGTACAAACATAGGGTTTTTATGTCACAAAATAAAGTTCAGGGTAGATTTGTGACATAATTTAGGGTTTTCAGTATTATAAAAAAAAATTCAAGGTAAATTTATTCCAAGTGGCATAATTTGAGATTTTTAGTGGCATAATATAAAGTTCAAGGTAAAATTATCCCAAATGACATAATTTGAGATTTTAAGTAAGATTTTGCCTTTTACCGAGAGAAATCAATAGTCAAAGGTCAACGTCATCCCCAAACGGTTACGAGAAACAACTAAACAAAAAATATTTTGATACTTGACCGTAGACCAAAAATGATGGGTGGACATGAAAGTTTCATACCAATTTCCACTTATTGGTCCTTTAATCTCCTGTTCTGTTTTTCCTTTATGAAGAAGCTACAAAAAAAATCTTAAACTATATACATTATGACATATTTATCTTGAATTTTTTTATATCCAAAACGTTAAACTATACCTATTATGACATATTTATTTTAATTTTTTTTATATATACAATCTCAAATTTGTACTTTTGTGACATATTTACCTTACGTCAAAATTCCATTAGATGATTTTTTAGCCAAAATAACATTGTTTGTAATTTACTTAAGCCATGAGAGCATCATGTCAACACTATTTACTTTCCGATATCTGTGTAGGTAGATTTTTAACAATTCTTTTTTATGGAGGGTAAATGTATTATAAATGTACATGTATTATAAATGTACAATTTTAGGTTTTTTGGTGTCACATGAAAAAGTTTAGATAAATATGTCACAGTAGGCATAGATTAAAAATTTTGATGACTTTTGCAATTTTCACTTTCCTTCTGTGATCAATCTCATATTGACCATTGCACGAGTTATCTGCATTCCACCCCCCTCCTCACTTTCCCAAATCTTAGGGGGACAAAGCGCAACTTGGTGCTTCAATGCTAAAAATACAGATTTTGGCCTGAATTCTGAAGATGTGCTAACAACCGAAGAAGCAATTTAATAATGAACTGACACTAAACCTACAGTAACTTAGTAAGAAAGTTATTTCGAGCGAATGTTCTGACTTTTATCGAAAACCTGCCTTTTTTCTAGCAAAAAAATTAAAATAAATCATAGACTTGCTTTTTACGGACTCTATTGTGCTGCATGCAAACTAACAAAGTGAATGAAATATAAAGAAGTAAGACTTTCTTGTCTATTCATCCTGATCCGCATGCTCTATGTAAAATACTTGTGTCGTAAGATTTAGATTAAGTAAAAACTAAAGATAAGTGTACTAAAAATTTTAAACCTTGTTACAAAAGTACAATTGAGCTCTAAAAATTTTAAAAAATGCAATTAAGTCATAAAACTTATCATGAAAATGCAATTGGTTCTAAAACTTTCAAAAAATGCAATAACGTCCTAAAACTTGTCACGAAAGTATAGTCAAATTTTAAAAGTTTTAAAAAGTGCAGTTAACGGAAATATTTGATTAAACCAATTTGATAAGTTATAAAACTCAATAACATTTTCATGGTAAGTTTTAGAACTTGTCAGAATTTCAACAATGAGTTCCCGGGTTATATACGGATTAGAACCTAGACGATCAATGCAGAAGTCTTTCAACTCTCATGTTCAATGGTGCTTAGAGCTTCTCTCCAATAGGGTAGGGGATTGGTGTCCTGTCATAGGTGTAAATAACGGTACGTTTAATTATACTTTTTGAAAGTTTTAAGACTTTGTACTTTTATGACAAGTTTTATGACTTTCAATGCACTTATTTCTAAAAAGTAGTAAAAGTCTATCGAAATACATTCTAAATCTAAATTGTTAAAAATTGTAGGTCCCCAATGGTTTGCATCAATCTTACCATTTAGTTTTATTTAAATTGATATATTAGGATCACTTAACAATTTCTAAAGAGTGACACCTAAATAACTAAGTCCCAATGATGCTATAAATTCAACTATTGAGATGGGGCACTATAGCATTTAAGAAAAGTGGAGACAGGTTCCTAAGGCATGATGGTTCATATCATATCTCACATGGAGTATCGAATTTTTCTCTTTTTCGAATGGAACACTAGAGTACAGGTGATGGACTTTTATTGAGTGGGCCTTTGCATCAAATTCAGTTTGTTGCCTAGATCTTTCCATGCATAAATATCCTCATGCTATAGGAGCCCTCTGTTGTAGTGTTTTAAACCATGTTTCCCAATTTTACTAGCAATGTCCAAACGAGACATTCATATGATGCAATTAATCATACTCAATCCCCCAATAATCCTATTTCTTTTCTTTTTTCTTTTCACTATTCAATGCACTTTCGTGACAAATTTTGAGACTGAATTAAAATTTTTAAAATTTTTCAGACTTAATCACACTTTCGTGATAAGTTTTAAGATTTCCAATGCATTTATCTCTAAAAAATATAAAATAAAACTCTATGTAAATACATCCTAAATCTGAATTGCTAAAAATAGTTGGTCCCAATGGTTAACATTAGTCTTATGATTGTAGTGAGTTCACTAAACAATTTCTAAAGAGTGACACCTAAATATCTAGGTCCCAATGATGCTATAAATACTATTGTTGAAGGGAGCACCGCAAAAGAAGAAGGGGGGGGGGTCCCGTAGCATTTAAGATAAGTGGAGATAGTTTCCTTGTGCATGATGGTTCATATCATATCTTTCATAGAATCGAATTCTTTTAAGATAAGTGGAGACAGTTTCCTAGGGCATGATGATTCATATCATATCTCTTGTAGAATCGAATTTCTAGCTTTTCCAACCATCCCCACAAAATCTTAGTATATTCTCTCTTTCTTGATTAGAAAGCTAGAGCACAGGTGATGGACTTTGACAAAGTCGGGCCTCAACATCAAATTCAACATGTTGCCTAGGGCTTTAAATGCATAAATATTCTCATACTATAGGAGCCCTCATATGCAGTGTTTAAACCATTTTTCCCAATTTTACTAGCAATGTCTAAAAGAGACATTTATATGATGCAAATTAATCATACTTAATTCCCCATTAATCCTATTTCTTTCTCTCTTTTTCCATTCTTTTAAACCATTTTTCTTTCATGAAGAATTTTAGGACTTGATTGCATTTTAAAAAAATTTTAGGATTTAATTATACTTTTGTGACAAGTTTTAAGATTTGCAATATACTTATCCCTTAAAAATACAAAGTAAAAGTCTATCTAAATATATCCCAAATCTGAATCACTTAAAATAGCAAACGCCCCATGGCTCGCATCAGCCTCACGATTTAGATTTATTTTAAGTGATGAATTAACTATTAGGTTTATTGAACAATTTCCAAAGGGTGACACTTAAATATCTATGTCTCAATGATGCTGAAACTACAATTGTTGAAAGAGGGTACCATAGCATTTAAGAAAAGTGGAGACAGGTTCCTAAAGCATGACGGTTCATATCATATCTCTCGTGTAGTATCGATTTGTTTCTTTTTTAATGCCCCCTCCCCCCTCCATTGAGTCGGGCCTTCGCATCAAATTCAGCTTGTTGCCTAGGTCTTTCATGCATAAATATCCTTATACTATAGGAACCCTTTGTCGCAGAGTTTTAGACCATTTTTCCCAATTTTACCGGAAATTAAGAGACATCCATATCATGCAAGTTAATCATACTCAATCCCCCATTAGTCATATTTCTTTCTCTCTCTTTTTTTCACTGTTCAATTACATATTCGTGACAAATTTTGGACTTCCAATATACTTATCCCTAAAAATATAAAGCAAAAGTGTATGTAAATACATCCTAAATCTAAATCACTAAAAATAGTAGGTCCTCCGTGGTTCACATCAATCTTACGATTTAGATTTATTTTAATTAAAGTATTAGGTTCACTTAAAAAATTTTAAAGAGTGACACCTAAATATCTAAGTCCCATTGATGCGGAAAATACAACTGCTAAAAGGGAGCACCATAGCTTTTAAGAAAAGTTGAGATAGGTTTCTAGAGCTTGATGGTTCATATCATATCCCTTGGTAGTATCGAATTTTTCTCTTTTTTTAATGCCCATCAGTCTTATAATTTAGATTTATTTTAATTAATGTATAAGGTTGACTGAATAATTTTTAAAGAGTGACACCTAAATATCTAAGTCCCAATGATGCTATAAATACAACTGCTGAAAAGGGGCACCGTGATATTTAAGAAAAGTGAAGACAGGTTCCAAGAACTCGATGGTTCATATCACATCTCTCGTGCAGATCGAATTTTTCTCCTTTTCAATCCTCCCAAAAAACCCCTAATCCTATCTTCTTATCTCTTTCTTCAACAGAATGCTAGAGTGCAGGTGATGGACTTTGATTGAGTTGGGCCTCCGCATCAAATTTAGCTTGTTGCTTAGGTCTTTCCATGCATAAATATCCTCATGCTATAAGGGCCCTCTATCACAGTGTTTTAGACTACTAGCAATGTCCAAAAGAGACATGCATATGATGCAAGTTAATCATACTCAATCCCTTATTAATTATATTTCTTTTTCTCTTCTTTTTCACTATTCAATTGCACTTTCATGACAAATTTTATGACTTTCGATACACTTATCCCTAAAAGATATAAAGTCAAAGTCCCTCTAAATACATCCTAAATCTGAATCGTAAAAAATAATAGGTCCCTCATGGTTCGCATTAGTCTTACGATTTTAATTTATTTTAACTAATATATTAGGTTCACTTAACATTTTTTTTAAAGAGCGACACCTAAATATTTAAGTCCCAATGATGCTATATACACAACTGCTGAAAGGGGGCACCATAGCTTTTAAGAAAAGTGGAGATAGTTTCCTAGAGCTCGATGGTTCACATCATATCTCCCATGTAATATTGAATTTTTCTATTTTTCATTGCCCATTGATCCTAAAATCTAGATTTATTTTAATTAATGCATTAGGTTGACTAAGTTTTTTTAAAAGAGTGACACCTAAATATCTAAGTCCTGATAATGCTGTAAATAAAACAATTGAAAGAGGGCACAATAGCATTTAAGAAAAGTAGAGACAAGTCCCAAAAGCTTGATGGTTCATATCATATCTCTCATGTAGTATCGAATTTTTCTCTTTTTCAGTCCCCCCTCCCATCACATTATCTCTTTCTTCAATAGAACGCCAGAGTGCAGGTGATGGACTTTGATTGAGTCAAGTCTCCGCATGAAATTCAGCTTGTTGCTTAGGTCTTTCCATGCATAAATACCCTCTTATTATAGGAGCCCTCTATCGCAGTGTTTTAGACCATTTTTCTCAATTTTACTAGCAATGTCCAAAAGAGATATTGATATGATGCAAGTTAATCATACTCAATCACCCATTGATCCCATTTCTTTCTTTTCTTTTTTCTTTTTCCACTATTCATCTTTCCAGAAGGACTAAGGAGGGTCATCGGGCCTTGTAAGCCCTCCCCCAACCAGTCACTATGTTCAGGCTTGCAAGCCCTAATGACCCCATCGGCCCGTCCTAGAAGATAAATGGTGAAAATAAATAAATAAATGAGGGAAAAATTATTTAAAAATTCTGAAAATTTAAACAAAAATTGTGAAATCTAAATGTTGACAATTAAATTTGCCAAATTGAAAATTTTAGGACTAAATTAGCTATTGTACAATAAGTTTATGACTTTTTGAACAATTTCCCCTATTTCCTAGTCCTTCATCAATCCTTGTGGTTTCTAGTGAATTCAATGAGACAAATAATTAATCAAGACATCAAATCTCACATGGCCTTACAATGGGGCTATGTGTTGAAAATATACCTTGAGTTTGAGCCCAAAAGTGAAATTTCATAATTTGAATATGTTTATTAATTAATCTAGATTTCTTATTTTGGAATGCAATCTTTTCTATATAAGAGTATCCGAGACAAGGTTGTGCTCGTGAATTATATCCAAAATGTTTTGAAGCCGTAAAATTCTCATGTTAATATTTGGTGTAATTTTGTTGTGAAATAGAAAGATTGTTTCATGAGAAATTGCAATATTAAATACTATGTGAGTTATTTGATGTAATTATAACTTGAAAACATTGAAAGTATTTGAGTGACTTAAGTATAGTTGTAAGTCTCCCATGGCTCACATCAAAACTTTACGGTTCACAATTATAATAATTTATGTATTAGATTCATTGAACATTTTCTAAGGGATAACATCTAAGTATCTACTCTAAATAATGTTGTAAATATAATTGTTGATAGGGGGCATCATAGCATTTAAGAAAAGTCGTGTCAATTTCCTATGGCATGGTTCATTTCATATCTTGCAGAGTATCGAATTTTCCTTTTATCAGTGCATCCCTGGCATCTCCTTTTCATTTTTAGTTAGTGAGACCCCGCATCCTTTGTTCTTTCTTTCTTGAGTGAAACGCTAGAGTATAGGTGATGGACTTTGATCAAGCGAGGCCTCCGCATCAAGTTCAGCTTGTAAACATCCTCGTACTATGGAAGCCCCCCGTCGCAATGTATTAGACATTTCCCACTTATACTAGGATGTGTCCAAAAGAGACATTCATATGATACAAATTAATCATACGCAGGGCCCCTTTAATTCTACTTCTAGTAAAATAAATAAAACTTCGAGAATAAGGAAAAAAAAACTTCTTTAATCTTGCTCAATTTACATTTTCTTTCCTTTTTTTTTTTCAATCTATGTATCATTATTGCTTGTTATTATACACTCTTAGTGACATGGCATGAGCCACACAAGTTGCCTCATCATTTAGTAGAAATTTCTTAGTAAACTCTTAGCACATGTAGCTCTAAATATTTTACATTGCTTGAAGTTGGCTACAACTCAATGCTCATTAATTGTTTTCTACAATTTGCTAAGACTTTATGTACTGCACTCTGTATGAGATAGCAAATGCTAAAAGATCAAATTGGTTAGAGGTCCACTCACAACCTAATGAATTTGTGGCTTCATGAAAGACAGTGTTATCCCTTTTCCAATGGGTCACTAGACCGTGTTACCCCTTTTATCGCTGGTCTTCATCCTCGTTCTTTTCTATGGGGTGTCCAAAGGGTAATAATATAATCTCGTGAAATCCAAAAAAGTCTGATACACGGTCCCTAACGGCAGGAACATCCGGAACAATCGAGGGCCCCATCAAAAAGGGGTTTCTGGAAGGGGATTCAGAAAATTTCATTTTCACAGCTTCTTCGTTGCCGGAATCGGAGATCAACAGGCAACAAATGAAAATCATTTACTCATCACTTTCTGATTTAATGAAAAGAAGTACTGGCCGTTGTCACAGGGTTTTACACTGGCCCAACTTGGCCCATCTGAAAATTATTTCCATGTTACCTCCAGAGGTGACAGCGACGCCATCTTTCTACCACCCTGAGGCCGTGTGTCACAGGGTGGCCGCGAGGTGGTTATGTGTTGGTGCTGAGTAGAGGTGTCAAATGGGTGAATTGATCGGGTTTGGATAGGTCGAAATGGTCTAACTCATATAATATGTAAATTTAATGATTCATACTCGACCAGATTCATATTCGATCCGATACATATTATCAAAATAAGTTAATATTTAACTTAATTTAGGAAAATCCACTCCTACCCATTTAATCCACTTTATGCTTTTCATAGATAAGTTACTTGAATAAAAATTCATATCAAATTTAAAAATTAAATTAAATAATAAAAAATTAGTAAATTTTTTTTTAAAAAATGTGAATACCTTTGAATTGAAATACTTTTGGAAATTTTTTTTTTTTAAAATTCCTTTTTATAATTTTATAATTTTTTTAAAAATCGAATTTTAATTTTTTAATTTTTCTTTTTAAAATATTATTTAAAAATTTTCTTTTTTTCGTTTTCCTTTTCTTCTTATCCAACCAACCGCTAGCCATGACGACGATTGGCGGCCGGCTACAAGGGCGAGCTCTAGTCTTGCCGGATCGACGAGGCTCAAGCCTCGCCAATCGTTGATGAAGCCTCAACCTCGCCAAATCTAGCTAGCTCGAGCCTTCCTAGAAGTTCGCAAGGCTGAGGCCTCGCCAAATTTGGCAAGCTCAAACTCGCTTGACTTTAGTGAGCTTGAGTCTCACCGGTCGTCGTGACTTTGAGCTTCCTTGAGGCCAGCGAGCTCAAACCTTGCTTGGCTTGGCATTGACTGTCACCATGTTGGCCACCGGCAAAGGAAGGAGTAAGAAGAAAGACAAAAAAAAAAAGAAAGGGAAAAAAGGAAAAAGGAAAAAGAAAAGAAAAAGGAAATATAAAAAAATAATTATAATTTCGATTATTATAAAAAAATATTTTTATAAAGTTAAAGAGGGAAAGATAGAGTGTATGGCTTGGGTTGGGAATGGATTTTAATTCCAAACCCCTTTAAGACCAATTTATATTTTTGTTAATTTTTTAAGATTCATTTAAAATCTACATTCAATTTTCACTTGATCTATATTTGACCTATTTAATTAAAAGTGAGTCATAATATCGATTTATGACCCATTTTAATACTTCTAGCTTAGGTCATCTCGGCATGTGGTTGAGAGAGAGAGAGAGGAGCATAAAAAACGCAAAGATAACGAAGAGAGTGGTTGCTCCGTAGTTGGGGACAACAGCTGGAGTAGGGGAACAGAACTCACAATGGCCAAAGGTGCGGGGGCGGCGTCCTACGGTGGCAGGTGACGGGGACAGGGCAGTGAAGGATTTTTTTTTTGGTCTGTGAAATGAAGGATTTGGAGAGGTGGACGTTGGGATATGAGAATTACGGTGTGCTTTGGTTTTTTTTTAGGAGTCGTGACTTGGTCATTCTCTCTATTAGATCCTACATTCGTTTTTTTGCCCAAATTTTTGTACTATCTTTCCTTTTTCATGCATCAATACTTGCTTATTGTGCAGATACTTGATGACATGGAATATGCCACACAAGTTGCCGCATCATTTTGAGATTTTTTTAGTAAATTCTTAGCACAACTCATTTTAGTTTTCTTGAAATTAACTATTACTTAATGCTTAATGCTTAATACAGTTTTATACAACTTGCTAAGCTTTTTTTGTCTTTTTTTTTAAATCAGATGTAGTCTGTATTCACAAGAAAGATTTTCTCTATATGTTGGTCTCTTAAAGTATAAGGTGCGGAATATGTGAACTTTATCATGGATTTTTACTTTAAATAGAAAGAGATTCCAGCAAAACGATTGCTTGAGGTTAAGAAGAAGAATAAAGTACTTTAATTAAATAGTGTTTTTTGCGCCAACTTCGATTCTTTACATAGATATTTTCTAATCAGTGTGAGGACACCAATGATTGTCAAGATCTCTCTTTTATCATTATTACATGATTAATTGATGAATTCAAAATACGAACAAAATAAAAGTGAATAATTGTATGTGTATCCTACTAACTTGACATGCAATTTCCTTGTTCTAGCCTTATGAGGACCATCTGTGTAACCCATCTAATCATCGGCCCATATTGGAGGAGCGGATGAGGTAATCTAGTTTTAATTTTGCATGTGACTTTTTCCTTAATATTCAAGTTTTGAATAACATGATACTTTATGCAATTTTACACGTCTAAATTTGTATTTTTCTTATTGAAAGGTATAAGAATTTTGCATTAAGTAGAAGTTAAATTGTGAGTGCCGTAAAGTTTGCCAAAAGAAATCAACAGCTAAAAGTAAACATCATCCCAAATGGTTTCAAGTAACAACTAAATATAACCTATCGATGCTTAACCTAGACCAAAGATGATCAGTAGACATGAAAGTTCCTTACCGATTTCCACTTATTGGCCGCTCCTTATCAATCTCATGTTGATCATCAGACCACTTTTTGTGTTTTTCTCTCCCCCTGGTTTGTTATTGCCTAACCACAGGGGAACAAGAGGTCCACCAGTGTGATACTTGGTGTCTTCAAGTGGAGAATTTGGTCTGAATTTCGACAACATTTTGCCACGTCAAGAAGCTATTTAGTACTTTAAACTAACAGTGGGTGGCACTGACCATAATGCAGTAATTTTGCATGAATCTTATGAATTTTCTCATATGACCTGTCCTTTACTATCGCGCAAGCCAACAGTGTGAGTAAATTATGAAGAAGCAAGGGTTTCTTCGATATTTATGCCAAGAGGCATACTCTCAGCAAGTTGGAGGGTCCCTAATATTAGTGAACTCAGAAACATGGAACTGAAGCAACGCAGTTCATCAATTTGACTATGGAATTGATACAACGCAGTTCATCTATTTGAAGTCTTTTACAATCCCACCACAGTTCATTTGCCCGCAAATAGCTCTCTTCACCACACTTGGCTGGCCAAGTGGACTCTGACATCCACAAGTTGTAATACTTGACTCGTCGCAAACAAAGCGGACAATGATTAGCTTAAGTCGAACCTCAGATGCAAAATAAATAGCTGACTCGTTTAGATAGTGAAGGAGATGCTGCCAAATCCACTAAAAGTTAGCTTTTGGATGGAAGCTTACCGCTCAACAATTGCATGCCTGCATCTGTTTTGTGCACTCCGGATGATTCCAAATTGCATTGAGATGTTGAAAATTTCTGATAATGGGCTTACATTAATTAATTAATTTTCTATTTTATATAATCGGGTTAATGGATATTCCAATATATTTTAAACCCTAAAGTGATCTTATTGAGTTGGGTTTTGGCATCTATTAATTACGGGCCTAGTTGAGCAGCAAAGTGTAGGCAATTGTGTTTAACTGAAGCCCGTAATGGGAAGGGCCCAATTGACACGCTGTCGATTAGGGTTTGCTAGGTCCCCTCTCTAGCCTATAAAAAAGTAGGTTATACTTATCAGTCGCTTAATCCCATAAAAGCTGCTAAACTGAAATAGGTAATAGAAAGGAAGAATCGGCATACTGACAGATCACTGATCATATCAGGTTGATCTGTTTTCAGTCAAGTGAGGCCATGGCTCAAACAGGTATATGTTTAATTCCGCTGTATATATTCGGATTCTTGGTGTTTTACAATCATGTATAAATCGAATTCATTCTTAATTTAATGATTGTTCATATTAAAAAATTTTACATGGGATCCATCGAATTAGCGGTTTACAATTTTTGTATGTCACATCTGCGAAAGTAGCGGAACATTCCCATGCCAATTCCGCTGTATAAAAACAAAGAGAGGCTGTACAAGTGCCCAACTACCATGCACTCCAGAGTTCGAGCTATAATCACTAGCTATTGCCTGGAAATCAGTGAGTTACCGTGGCTTTGACGGGGGACATGCCCTGAATCCTTGATAGATCAAATGGAACAGCAACCAAAAGTTTGAGGATCTCCGAGAGTCCTCGGCTTCAACTGCCAAATACAATGGGAATTTCCCTTCCTTGTTTGCCCAATACAGCAGTTTTCGAGTCCATGAGTACCAAATTTTGAACCACTTGACAGCGACCATTCGTCATAACCTAATGCGAAGCTGTGTTCTCCCTGTTATTCTTCATCATAAAAATGGGGCTCTCGCCCTCTACATTGGACAAAGTTCTTGCCCAGTGATTGAGGGTTTCGATTGCACTCAACCTCCCTGTCCTGGCTGCCAAATGAAGCGCGATATCCTTTTAAATCTTTTCCTGGCGACTAAAATCTCAGGAGGGCAATTAATGATGACTCTCAAAATGCCATCCCTCTCTTCGCTCACCACCGCATGAAGCAATGAATTCCTTGACTAGCTATTGGTCAGAGATGGTCGATAAGTCACTACTCCTTGCTTTCCAGATTTATCTTCCGGCTTTGATGAATCTGTCGATGTCACCTTTTTCTTCGGCGATATGCAAGAAGGGATCCATACTCCTATCTCATGCGCGGTCAGATTGAAGTCAGTTCAGATCCGGTACAAAGAGATTTTTTATAGTTAGTCGACCATATTATCTTGTTAGGGAAACATAGCTGTACTTATCCAATTTATTTTTTTGAGGAAATATCAATTCCAATAGCTGCAAACTAAAAATTGAAAATTTGAATTAGCCATTCCTGTGCTGTGAAGACTTCAACTCGTGAATTGATAATATAAAATTTCATGAAAATACAACTTTGGGGAGAATTATAAGAACAATGGAATAGACAAATAGCTATGAAATCTGTAAATCAGAATATAGGAATTTCTACAATTTGAAAAAAATAAAATGATAATCACCTCTTTGAAGTTTGAAAAGATTGACCTCAACTCGAAATCCGAATTCAAACATGTTACTCAATCATTAATTATCACAAGAAGCCAACAAAGTAATTGCAAGATCCTTACTTCCTCAAAATTACAAAGATTATTCTTGTTCAACAAGTCCAAAACCCAATCCCGTACAAATACACATTGTAAAATTACAAACACCAAAATTAAGAAAAGGTTATTAACCGAATATAAAAAAGAATATAGACTAGTGTAAATTAATAGATTGACATGAAAATATAAATAAAATTAAAAGTAAAATTATATCATTAAAAAGATAAGTTGAAAATCAAAATTTTTTTCTTCTTGGTTTAGAAATAATAAATTAAAGGGGAAAAGAGGAAAAACTTAGCGATGTAAGGAAATTTTTGTTTTGAAAGACGAAGGGAGGGAACATTGTTGGAAAAAAATGACAAAAAAAGAAGAAAAAAATTGGAGGTGCTAGAGATGGCGGTTCCATTGACACGTGGACTTCTACGATGGACGTTCGTGGGCTTCTCTCTTGATATCCCACGTTAAATATATTAGAAGATGGTAGATAGCTATATGAATGTTGTAATAAAGAAACCGAAGTAGAAAATTTGGGAGGGGGAGGGGGTGTGGGGAAGGGAACGAAAAATAGTAGGAACTCCCCCCTAATCTAAAGGAATCGATAGAAAATTGTGAAGGCAAAATACAGTCACAATTGCATCATATTGCAAGATGGATCGGCCATACAAACTATGTTCCAATCAACAGTCAGAGTCAAGAAAAGAAGTCGCAGGTACTAGAGCAAAGATTGATTATAATTAGAATGTCAATTCTCATTCCCCTAGCCTCTTTGTTACGTGCTTAAATGACTGTTATTAATTAACACAAGGATGGCGATCGAAGAACTTTGATGGGCAAGTGTTGGATATATTTCAAGCAAAAATAACCACGCTTTTGCTTCACAATCTGATGAAATTAAGGTCGGCCTAATCCGATCTATGCCAGTGAATCATCCGAAATTGCCTTGACCTCTGCCCTGGAAAATGTAGGATCCATAAGCAGAAAAAGTAAAGCCAATCTAACTTCACTTTGGGTAGTTCCTAACTATGCTTGTTCTCCCGCCCTGTCTATGACGTCTCGACTAGCATCTGGACTTGTTAGTGATAAAATTCGTAATTGGCTTGTATTACTTATGGTACCATGCAAAAATTTATAAAAGGTATTGCTCAATAAAAAAAGGAAGGGAACCTAGCTAATTATAAGAGATATACCTAAGTTTGTGCTCTACGTAGAGTGCTCAACATTATTTGATACCACTTGTAAGGTATGCGGAAGTACAATAATACGAGAGAATTATAATAGACACACTCATTCTAGCAAAACACAATACATAAAAAACCCACACAACTATTACAGTCTATTTTCTCTCACCACACTCAAAACACTCAAAGCAAACTAGCTGATACAGGGAAAGTCTCGACTAATCTTTTTATCTCTCACACTCATAGAGGAGCAACTCTCTCTACGACTACTTAGGTTGCGTTGCCTCTCTCCCTGTTACTTACCTTCGCACTTGGTGGCTTGCTTTCCTCTTGGCACTCCGTTGTCTTTATTATAAAATAAACCGCCTCTTGAAGTCCGACTGACTTCAATATGAAAGGGAGAACTGCCATAACTTTATCCAAGACAAAGTCCCAGTAAGCAAAGTTGAGCTTTACTTCCTTTTCCTAAGGTTTTCTTTTGACAACCGCAATTACCACCACTTTCAATTGCCGACTTCATTTTCTTTGTTTTCACATTAGGTGTTGACTCCAACACTCGAAATAAATCTCCCCAAAGTTAGAAAAGCCGGACGGCACATGTCGACTAATTGCCGGATTGCATATCCTCTACTTTTAGGGCAACAATATAGATGAGCCCGACGAAAGGGACTCCGACGCACAGAGTAAGGATCATGAGCCATTTGAGTTTGCTCACTGCTAGTATTAAGGATGCCCAAAACGCCACAGTCATGAAGATGACAGCCAATGACAATGCTGGCCCTCCTAGTTCTAAACATTCTTTTGCCTTGTGGGGTTTGCCGTGAGCTTGGAGGAGGGTTATGACCGAAAGGATGGAGCAGTATGAGGCTAACGAGTCAAAAATTATGAAAACCTGAAACCATCGGTGGTGTAGCATGGTTGGCATTCCTGGGTTTGGATCACTGGAAACATTATATCCACCGGGGAATGTTATGGCAGCGGTGAATGTGACAGAGGCCACAAGTGTGGCCACTATCAATCGAGTTTCAATCTCTTTCTTAATCAATTTGATGTCAAATGACTCACTTGCTCGAGAATTTCCCTCTCTTATTGACTGATCTTGTAACTGCAAATGTTAAATCGGAGAATTAGTCATCAATAATGAGCGAAGTAGAATTTTGACAGTAAACATAGCCAGCATCCAAAATTACGCTACCGCGTCAGGTGCCGGTGGCGAGCTTCCGGATGCCATGGCCACATCCAGGGCGTTCAACACCTGTCGTTGTTCAGAAGCTGCAAGTCGCTTCCCCCCTATAGTGATAATGCAAAAGAAGAGAGAGCACTCACTCTTATAAAGGGTCAAGCTTTGACGTCAACCGAGCATCCGATGCAACTCAACTCGGCCAATATCATTGATTAAAGATCCACAAGCAATTAGTGATCAGCCCGAGAAGCTGCTGTGGAGTCTTAGAGCATGTTTGGTAACGTGCCACATAGTGCATAATTCTATTCTTTTATTTTCTAGAAGCCAAAAAGACCAGAAATCTATTTGGTAACTTCTTTGCTCCCGGGAATAAATTTGGAATAGAATCAAAAATTAAAAAAAAAAAAGTTACTTTCTTATTTTTTGGGAACAATTTCAAAATCAAGCCCAATTCTTCTTTTTTTTTTTCCTCTTTTCCTTTTTTCTTGTTTTTCCTCTAGCCGGTTGCTAGCCTCAACCATGGCCGATGACCAGCTAGACAAGGTCCGATGACCTTCCTAGAGCCTCGCCAAATTTGGGCGAGGTCAAGCTTCGGTAGTGGCTGAGTGAGGCTCGACCTTGCCAATTAGCTTGGCCACCAATGAAGCTTGACCTCGGCCTAGCTTGGTGAGGCTCTAATGAGATCACCAAACCTCGTTTAACCGTTCATTGGCCATCACCAATGGCTAGCGATCAACTAAAGGAAGAAGAAGAGGGGAAAAATAGAAAAAAGGAGAAAAGAGAAAAGAAGAAAGACAAAAAAGAGAAAACTATAATAAAAGTATTAAAAAATTAAAAGAAATTCTAAATCAAAAAAAAAAATTAAGGATCATATCAAATGTAAGTTTATTTCGGGAGTAGATTTTTTGGGTAGTTATCAAATGTCTTCAAATGCTTAGAAACTCGTCTAGGGAATAGAATAAAAAGAAATCATTTTTGAGCATAAATTGTTTTTGGGAACAGAATTGTTACCAAACATACTCTTAGTCAAATAGACTACGTTAATTATGGTGTCAAGGAAAAGTGAGACCCATGCTATTCAAGGAACACAAGTTTCTATTTTATTTCTAAACTATGATTAATTATGTCCATTTCCATCATTAATGTCGAGACAACCATAAGAAGGAACTTTCACTTTAATAGTCGGGTATCAAATATATCTCTTTTAGTTAGACCCCTCGCATCACCTTTTCTTTATGTAGTGAGACCCCACATCCCGTGTTCTCCCTTTCTTCAAATAGAATGTTGCCTAGCTCTTTCCACGAACAAAAGTGTCCTCCAAATTAGATAGGCCTGGCTCGAGACTAATCGGGTCTGGTCCCAGCATCTCATTTTTTTTTCCCCAGTTATACGAGGTCTTTCCATGCATAAGATATCCTCGTACTGTAGGAGCCCTCCGTCTTGACGTTTTAGACAAATTTTCTTAATTACGCTACAGGTACAAAAGAGACATTCATATAATGCGAGTTAATCACACTCAGTCCCCCTTTAATTCTATTTCTAGTAAAATAAGTGAAGCTTCGTTTTTTTTTTTGTTTCACTAAAGTTGACAGAAACTGAAAATAGAATAAGGGAAAGAAAAACCTTTGAATTTGAATTTTCTTTCGATTTCTTTAGTATCATTATTGCTTAATATTCACATACTTGATGAAGTTGCATTCCGCCACAAGAGCTGCCATATCATTTTGTAAAAGATGTCTTAGTAAACTCTTAGCACACGTGTCATTACTCATTTTACTTTGCTCCTCATAAAAGTTTTCTATAATTTGTAAGCTATTTTTTTCATTAGTGAAAAAGGTAAGAATGGGATATCAATGCAACATCACTCCAAACGAGATAGCAAATGCCCGAAATACAAACTGATTAAAGGCTCACTAATAGCATGACTTGAAGTTGTGGCCTCATGGAAGACCATGTTACCCCTCTTCACCACTTGGCTACCGCAATTGATGTAGTTACTAAGCTTTTCAGGTATAAATAAAGTTTACTCAGGTTTAGACATAATGACTTCATCGTCTTGCTTTTTCTTTTTTTTTTTTTTTTTTGTTGGGGGGGGTGGTTTGTTAAAAGGGTAATAATATTATTTCATGAAGTCCACATGTAATGGTTGGTTTTGACCAGTCAAAAAAAAGTATTGATTGGCTGGTCAATAAAGAAGGACGCTTAGCTTGTCATAATGAACAAAGGGCGCAAATAAAAGAGAGAATAAAATAAAGAAAGGATAAAGAAAAGAGAAAGATAAAAAGGGAAAGGGAAGGGAAGGGAAATGAAAAGAGGGTTTTTGCGCATACACGAGAACCTCGCGGAGCTAGATTAACTCTGCAAAATCCTTCATCTAATCGGAGTAATTTTCTAAGTAAGGGTGTACATTTGAAGTTATGTGAAACTTGAACTGCAGGATTTGATTTTGGAGTTATTAAGTTGTGAACTACATATAAATCATGGATTAAGACATTATGGAGCCATGGGATATGATAGGAGTTGATTTGAAGTAAAATTTTATTCTAAGCAAAACTTTAAAGTTTTGCATACAAGTTCCGAGTTGCAAATAGCTTTGAATATTTTCTTTGGGCAAGCAATTTGTTGACGGTCATTTCGTTAGCGATTAAGTTTAATTTTGCCGATACATAGTTGACGTAGTGTTTTACTTGATTTTGACGTCAATTCATGTTTAAATGGTAGGATCATGAGATCATTAGCTCACATAACTATGTTGTTTAGTTTTGTGCATTTCCAAGTGAGTGATGCTAATCTCTAGCCAGTTGCTGCCTCATCAATGGCCAACAACCAGCTAGACAAGATCCAGCGACCTTGCTAGAGCCTTGCAAAATTTGGGCGAGGTCGAGCCTCGCTAGTGGCTGAGTGAGGCTCAATCTTCCCGATTAGCTTGGCCACCAACAAAGTTTGACCTCATCCTAGCCTGGTGAGGCTCCAATGAGATTGCCAGACCTTGTTTAACCGTTCATTGGCCATCACCATGGCTGGCGATCAACTAAAGGAAGAAGAAGAGGGGAAAAAAAGAAAAAGGAGAAAAGAAGACAAGAAGAAAGACAAAAAAAAAGAAAACTATAATAAAAGTATTTAAAAATTAAAAGAAATTCTAAATCAAAAAAAAAAAAAAAAAAAAATTAAGGATCAATACCAAATGTAATTTTATTTCGGGAGTAGATTTTTTGGGTAGTTATCAAACGTCTTCAAATGCTTAGAAACTCGTCTAGGGAACAGAATAAAAAGAAATCATTTTTGAGCATAAATTGTTCTTGAGAACAGAATTGTTACCAAACATACCCTTAGTCAAATAGACTACGTTAATTATGGTGTCAAGGAAAAGTGAGACCCGTGCTATTCAAGGAACACAAGTTTCTATTTTATTTCTAAACTATGATTAATTATGTCCATTTCCATCATTAATGTCGAGACAACCATAAGAAGGAACTTTCACTTTAATAGTCGGGTATCAAATTTATCTCTTTTTAGTTAGACCCCTCGCATCACCTTTTCTTTATGTAGTGAGACCCCACATCCCGTGTTCTCCCTTTCTTCAAATAGAATGTTGCCTAGCTCTTTCCACGAACAAAAGTGTCCTCCAAATTAGATAGGCCTGGCTCGAGACTAATCGGGTCTGGTCCCAGCATCCCATTTTTCCCCCTAGTTATACGAGGTCTTTACATGCATAAGATTTCCTCGTACCGTAGGAGCTCTCCGTCTTGACGTTTTAGACAAATTTTCTTAATTATGCTAGACATGTACTAAAGAGACATTCATATAATGCGAGTTAATCACACTCAGTCCCCCTTTAATTCTATTTCTAGTAAAATAAGTGAAGCTTCGGTTTTTTTTTTTTTTTTTTTTTTGTTTCACTAAAGTTGACAGAAACTGAAAATAGAATAAGGGAAAGAAAAACCTTTGAATTTGAATTTTCTTTCGATTTCTTTAGTATCATTATTGCTTATTATTCACATACTTGATGAAGTTGCATTCCGCCACAAGAGCTGCCATATCATTTTGTAAAAGATGTCTTAGTAAACTCTTAGCACACGTGTCATTACTCATTTTACTTTGCTCCTCATAAAAGTTTTCTATAATTTGTAAGCTATTTTTTTCATTAGTGAAAAGGGTAAGAATGGGATATCAATGCAACATCACTCCAAACGAGATAGCAAATGCCCGAAATACAAACTGATTAAAGGCTCACTAATAACATGACTTGAAGTTGTGGCCTCATGGAAGACCATGTTACCCCTCTTCACCACTTGGCTACCGCAATTGATGTAGTTACTAAGCTTTTCAGGTATAAATAAAGTTTACTCAGGTTTAGACATAATGACTTCATCGTCTTGCTTTTTCTTTTTCTTTTTTTTGGGGGGGGTTTGTTAAAAGGGCAATAATATTATTTCATGAAGTCCACATGTAATGGTTGGTTTTGACCAGTCAAAAAAAAGTATTGATTGGCTGGTCAATAAAGAAGGACGCTTAGCTTGTCATAATGAACAAAGGGCGCAAATAAAAGAGAGAATAAAATAAAGAAAGGATAAAGAAAAGAGAAAGATAAAAAGGGAAAGGGAAGGGAAATGAAAAGAGGGTTTTTGCGCATACACGAGAACCTCGCGGAGCTAGATTAACTCTGCAAAATCCTTCATCTAATCGGAGTAATTTTCTGAGTAAGGGCGTACATTTGAAGTTATGTGAAACTTGAACTGCAGGATTTGATTTTGGAGTTATTAAGTTGTGAACTACATATAAATCATGGATTAAGACATTATGGAGCCATGGGATTTGATAGGAGTTGATTTGAAGTAAAATTTTATTTTAAGCAAAACTTAAAGTTTTGCATACAAGTTCCGAGTTGCAAACAGCTTTGAATATTTTCTTTGGGCAAGCAATTTGTTGACGGTCATTTCGTTAGCGATTAAGTTTAATTTTGCCGATACATAGTTGACGTAGTGTTTTACTTGATTTTGACGTCAATTCATGTTTAAATGGTAGGATTATGAGATCATTAGCTCACATAACTGTGTTGTTTAGTTTTGTGCATTTCCGAGTGAGTGATGCTAATCTCTAGCCGGTTGCTACCTCATCAATGGCCAACAACCAGCTAGACAAGGTCCAGCGACCTTGCTAGAGCCTTGCCAAATTTGGGCGAGGTCGAGCCTCGCTAGTGGCTGAGTGAGGCTCAATCTTCCCGATTAGGTTGGCCATCAACAAAGCTTGACCTCGCCCTAGCCTGGTGAGGCTCCAATGAGATTGCCAGACCTTGTTTAACTGTTCATTGGCCATCACCATGGCCAGCGATCAACTAAAGGAAGAAGAAGAGAGGAAAAAAAAAAAAAAAGAGAAAACTATAATAAAAGTTAAAAAATTAAAAGAAATTCTAAATCACAAAAAAAATTTAAGGATCATACCAAATGTATTTTTATTTCGGGAGTAGATTTTTTGGGTAGTTATCAAACGTCTTCAAATGCTTAAAAACCCGTCTAGGGAACAGAATAAAAAGAAATCATTTTTTAGCATAAATTGTTCTTGGGAATAGAATGGTTATCAAATATATCCTTAGTCATATAAACTACGTTAATTATGGTGTCCAGAAAAAGTGAGGCTTGTGCTATTCAAGGAACACAAGTTTCTATTCTATTTCTAAACTATGATTAATTATGTCCATTTCCATCATTAATGTCGAGACAACCATAAGAAGGAACTTTCACCTTAATAGTCAAGTATCAAATTGACCTCGTTTTAGTTAGACCCCCCGCATCACCTTTTCTTTATGTAGTGAGACCCCACATCCTGTATTCTCCCTTTCTTCAAATAGAATGTTGCCTAGCTCTTTCCACGAACAAAAGTGTCCTCCAAATTAGATAGGCCTGGCTCGAGACTAATCGGGTCTGGTCCCAGCATCCCATTTTTTCCCCCCAGTTATACGAGGTCTTTACATGCATAAGATTTCCTCGTACCGTAGGAGCTCTCCGTCTTGACGTTTTAGACAAATTTTCTTAATTATGCTAGACATGTGCTAAAGAGACATTCATATAATGCGAGTTAATCACACTTAGTCCCCCTTTAATTCTATTTCTAGTAAAATAAGTGAAGCTTCGGTTTTTTTTTTTTTTTTTGTTTCATAAAGTTGACAGAAGCTGAAAATAGAATGAGGGAAAGAAAAACCTTTGAATTTGAATTTTCTTTCGATTTCTTTAGTATCATTATTGCTTATTATTCACATACTTGATGAAGTTCCATTCCGCCACAAGAGCTGCCATATCATTTTGTAAAAGATGTCTTAGTAAACTCTTAGCACACGTGTCATTACTCATTTTAGTTCGCTCCTTATAAAAGTTTGAGAAAATGCCACAAAAAATCCCAAACTATATTTTTTGAGACAATTTTATCCTGAACTTTTTTTGTATTATCAAAAACCCCAAATTATGTCACTTAAAACAATTTTACCCTTAACTTTTTTTTTGTGCCACAAAAATCCACAAACTATGTCACTTGGGACAATTTTATTCTAAACTTTTTCTTATACCATAAAAAATCCTAAACTATGCCACTTGGGACACATTTACCCCCAACTCTTTAACTAAAAGGCATTTTCCTCTTTTTACTTTTTTTTTTTCTTTTTATGTGTTTTTTTCCCTTTCTTCCCCATCTACCATGGCCAGTAGAGGGAAGCCGGCGAGGGCCACCCTAGTTGGTGGTGGCCCTCGTTGGGGGAGGGTCGCCCGAACGAGCAAGGGCCGCCCTTGCTGGATCCGGTGGTGGCGGCCCTCAACCGAGCAAGGGTCGCCCTTGCCTGACTCAAGCAACCCTCGCTCGACTTAGGCGAGGGTCGCCCTCGTTGGATTCAGCAGGGGCAACCCTCTACCCAGGGCGAGGGCCGCCTTTGCCCGACGTCAGGGAGGGCCGCCCTGGCCGAACACCACTGTCGATGAGGGTGGCCCTTGTCAGCTTTATACTTGTCATGAGTTTGCAACTCAAGTTATTAAATTTAGTTCATAGGCATCCTTATGGTATTAGAGCCAAGGATTTCTTTGAATCATTTCGGTTTGTTCAATTTTTTGTTTTGACTCTAGAAGAGTACCTCATTTCCCATGGATACATCGGACTCTTCCACTTCACTTCCCATTTCCCTTACTTCAAATCTCTCACTCCAACCTCCTCCAAAACTTCGTAAATCTTCATGTTCGAAAGTAGACTATCTCTATGAGGTTGCCTACCTCACTGAGGAAAGTAAAATCTCATAAACCCAACTTCTCATGATGAATCCCTACATTGCTTTCACCAAGCCACCCTTTTTCTCTCCACTTCGATCCATCAAACATTTGATCAAACACACTCCTCGTACAGTCAAGGAATATATCTAATCCTCCCGATTTGATCAACACCCCATCTAGGCAACTGAACAAGAACAGTTTGTCACTCTTTAAATTCCACTTGAGTTTTCGGCTCAATGGATCCACCAAGGCTATACTCATCTCCATTTCGGAGCCATTCGCTTTGCTCTAACTTTTCATGGCCAAAAAGGCTTACCAGTCTCTGCAAGGATTGCCCTTCTAGACACTAGATTTTTGGAATACCAGCAAGCTTGTATTGGCACCATCCAAACAACGATGAATGCGGGAACTATCTTTGTTGCACTATTCCCAAATTTCAACATTGCTCTTGCTGATCCTCACTTGCTTACTACTCTTAAAGTCCAGCTACAAATCACTAGAGCTTCTCAAACCTCTGGATCAATTGCTACTACTTTACACTACCAAATGATCTATCGTGTCCAGAACCATGCCATTGACCTCAATATTCCAAACTCCGAAGATGCTCTTGTCATCTCGGTTGATCACGACCAGACCTCCTATATCCATGTCCCTCGCCAAATCCCATGAAATGAGCTTGCCAAGCTCCTCCCTGATAGTTGGGTTATCAACTACGAAAAACTTCACTAGAGTTGCAAATTGGTCTAATTCAATGAACCCCAGTTCACCCGAAAGAAAGATGGTACTGTTTCCATCAAGTTTAGTAAGGCCACTAAAGAGGAACCTTCCTCTATATTCCCTACCATCCTTCACTTTACACCTTGTCCTACTGATCTAGTTTCGTGTGAACCAAACAATAAACAATTTGTCCAATCCTTTGGTTCACAAGGTCAGCCGATCCACTTCTTCAAAGATCCCATTGGACACTGTTTCTGGGATCTTGATGTGCTTGTTCTTCATGCACAAAATTTGAAGATGACGATGACAGGCCTTCTTCCAAAAAGAAGAAGAAGAAGAAGAAGAAGGATACCCTTTACCAATGGTATCTTAATGGAGATCCAACTGTTGGACCCCTTGGAGAAGAATATGGTAAATACCAATTCATTGTCTCTTATGAACCACACAAACCTTCCAAGATATCCTCCTTTTCATCCTCTTGCAAGCCAGATAACCCTCTTGTACCACTGTCAGTCAAACCTTTGACCACCTCCCCATTTTATAAGCCAATTCAAAAATGGGTTAAGAAAAATCATTCCTGTCCTATACACTTACCCAGGCCAGGTATTTGTATACCTTCGCCTAGACCACCTCCTTCTATCTAGCATATACATGTTTTTGCCTGATGATTTTCTTCTGCTCGAAGCCAAAGAACCCGAATCCAGTACAACATGGAAGCCCTCCCCTGGAAAAATTCTCTGACCCACACCAGAGATATCGGCACTCACCTAAGATACCCAACCCCATTGGTTTTGATGCACAAGGACAACGTAAATGGCCTTCTGCTGTCGAAACTGTTTTAAATTAGCAAACTGAGAATGCTTTGGCCCAAAATGAGGTTCTCAACACTGTTGCGACATGACTTCAATGTGTAGATTGAAATACTGAATTATCTTGCAAAATGCTGAAAGACTTCCAAAAGCGGCTTTATCTGCTCGAGACCAAGCAAACACCCCTTAGCCATTATTTGGAAGACCAACGGCCGGAAATCGAAAAACTCAAAAGACAAATCTAAATTCTTAAAAGCCAACAGTCATTTCCTCTTGCCGACCCATCCTTTTTCCCCTTTCCTTCTTTACCAATGAAACCATAATCTTCTCCTTTTGGGACATCCTCTTCATTTGCTGTTGTCTTAAGCTCAACTGCTCCTCCTCCTCAGAATAATTTCTTGGTTCTTCGTGAAAGCTTCACAAGCTTAAGCACAAGCAAAAGAAATCCCCAACTCCCACTGAGTCTTTGGTGTCATCTCCCAGTACACCAGAACACCCTCCCGGTGATCAACCACCAGGCACCCTGACTATTTCTAACCCACTTGAAACTTTCCTCTAACATCAGATCCCTTCAATTGCTACCATCAAGCCATTTAAGGCTAGGCAGGTTGAAACTTCTTCCGATTCTGATTTTGAAAGTCTCATAGGATCGTCTTCTTCTGAAAAAACCTTGTTTATGGCAAACAATGTTAAAGAAGAAGAAATGTTTTCTGAACCAGAAATACCTCCATGGGACCAGCCAAATGCCACTCAAACATTTACTGCATCATCTTCCAAAGTTTACTTTACCTTGGATGATATCCCCTACTATAAGTGGCCTAAAAGGTTTCAAGAATTCCATGCCTGGCTCACCACTAGGCATATTTCTGAACCAAGCACTTATAATATCCTTTTGTAATTCACTAGCCATTTCACTGGAGCACTTAAAGACTGGTGGCATACTGCTTCAGAACAAGACCAGCTGTACCTTTTGACACAACCTCTAGATAATGCCATCTAGATTATCCATATGTATTTCATTGGAAAGCTTGAAGATTTGAAGGAACTCAAATGAAAGGAGTTCTTTGAATGAAAGTGCTGTTCTTTATGACGCAAAGATCTTGATCAACACTTTCAAGCTATGATCAAGCTATTTTATTTGCTTGGAGCAGATTGGAATCTCAAATCAATTTTCTTAGCATCCATTCCAAAAGAAGTTAGCCAAGCTGCAGAAAAAACCCTCCAACAAAGACAGAAAAGTTTGACCGAAGCCACCCTTGGTAAAATCCAGCAAGCCATCCACATTGCCATTGAAGAATTTTTCCTTCGCTGAGAGGCTTTTCAAAGCTATCTCAAAGAAAATAGGCATCTTGATAAGGCATGCTTGAAACCAAAGTTGAAGATCAAATGTCCTAAGGATTGTTCAAATCTTTCCTGCACAGGCTGCAAAAAGAAGAGACATTTTAAACGTTTCTCTTTAAAAAAGACACGGAAAGAAAAAAGCAAAGGTAAGTGGAAATATTTGCGTAAACGCCGTCATCATTCTTCAAAGAAGCAAAGTAAAGACAGATGTTATATCTGCAACAAAAAAGGACATTTTGCCAAAAATTGTCCAAAGGCTAAGAAGGGTGAAAGCCACTTGATTAATAAAATTGCCAAAAGCACTAGAATCCAGCTTGACGACTCTGACATTGAGTCTGTCTTCTCCTTAGAAGATCAACCTTCAGAGAATACTCTCTATGCTATCCAGATATATAGCTCAGACTTAGCATCAGATTTTGGAAATGATATGTTCACTTTCTTCCCCGATTCTCTTGATGAAATTCAGATTGTTAAGCCCGTCCATCACCCATACATTCCCATCCATATTCTCTTGTCTAAATATCACAAACCAATATCTCTTGGCACTCATAGATACTAGAGCCAACTCTTCCATCTTGGACAGAAAGATTCTTCCAGAAGAATTCTTGAAACCATATACTAGGTATTTCAATTATGCTTCTAGTAATACTTTTGCTACTAAGTATCACAGTCAACCCATCACCATTCAATTCTTCCATCAGTGTTCCATTACCACCAAAGTCATTGGTTCCAGTTCTCCAAACAAAGATATTATTATTGGTTGGGACATCTTGACCCAACTCCCAAAGCTTAGCATCCTTTCTAATGGCCTTCGTTTCAAAAATCAATTTCGTGAGTTTGTGGATGTCAAGAGATCTTATGCTCTTCAACCAGCCATGTTAGACTCAATCATCCAAAGTTTGCTCTCTTCTTGTGCCGAGACACATTCCCAGTTTTCCCAAACTTGCACCTAGCCCTTATGGAAAAACTCCTCCTTTTATGTCAAAGTTCTTTTCAAAAGGAATGAAGATATAAACCCTACAAAAGTCAATTATTCTGGGATGAGCCCATAACACCTCGCGCTTGCCCAACAAGAATGCGTAGAATTACTAGCATAAGGTCTTATTGAACCCTCTAACTCTCAGTGGACATGTGAAGCATTCTATGTCAACAAGCGAGCTGAACAGAATTGTGGCAAAATGAGGTTAGTCATCAACTACCAACTTCTGAATCAGTTCCTCCAAGATGATAAATTCCCACTACCCCACCGAAATTCTCTTTTTCTTAGCCTTGCCCAAGCAAAAATCTATTGTAAGTTTGACCTCAAGGTAGGATTTTGGCAATTGGGTATTGACCCAGCAGACAGACCCAAAACTGGATTCTATATCCCAAACCAACATTTCCAATGGACAGTTGTTCCTTTTGGCCTCAAAACTGCACATTCCCTTTTCCAAAAGGCAATGTGTAAGATATTTGAACCTATTCTGTCCAATTCATAGATTTATATTGATGATATCCTTCTCTTTAGTCCTGACGAAGAATCCCATTGTCGACTATTGACTCAATTTGCTAATATTGTCAAAAGGCATGGGATCATGCTTTCCCATAAAAAAATGATTCTTGCTCATAAGGAAATTGAATTCCTTGGCATGCGCCTAAAAGAAGAAACCTATTGCCTAGAACTTCATATTGCTAATGAACTTCAAAAATTTCTTGAAAAGGATTTCATCTTTAAGCAAATCCAGCAATTTATTAGCATTGTCAATTATCTATGGGATTTTGTTCCCTACATTTCCAAAAGTCTTAGACCACTTTAGCGAATGCTCAAGAAAAATTCTCTTCCATGGGGACCAAAGCAGACTGAAGCTGTCTCTTAGCTTAAACAGATTTTGCAACACCTTCTTTCTTTAAAAATTCCCTCCACTGGCAAACGAATTCTGCAAACTAAAGCCAACGACAAATATTGGGCAGCTATTCTTTTCGAAGAAATTCATGGAACCAGGCATATTTGTGCCTACAAAAGTGGTCGATTCTCCCAAGTAGAAATCCATTACCATTCCACTTTCAAAGAAACACTTGTGGTCAAGTATGGTATCAAAAAGTTCGAATTTCACCTCATTGGACACCACTTCCTTGTTAAAATGGATATGTCTTCATTTCCTCAGATGTTAAAGTTCAAACAGAAACAAGTTCCTCACCTACAATTGCTTCGATGGGCTGAATGGTTTTCAAAATACTCTAAATATGTTAAACATATTCCGGGATCTAAGAACGTTCTTGCCGATTTCCTGTCCATACCCAAAGAACCATCGGAGGCAATCAATATGTATGTCAAAAAGGAACCCTTCTTGAAAACATACTGCACAACCAACATATAGGGTGGTTGGCCGAGTCTCAAATACCCTCTTGATGTCCCACTTGCAATTAGAGACAATGTTTTAATAGAAAAACTTCAAGAATTCATGTGGGAATACCACCTTCGAATCTTTTGAGATTATGGCGGATTAATGCTCAGACCCGAAGGACTCCATACTAGATATCCATTTATAAATCCTCTCCAATGGTCTCCTAATGATGAATTTCCAAAAGACCTGAAATGGCTATTTTGGTACATGTTCAACTTGTATACCATAGCCATTGAATTCCCCATTGACAAAATTTTGCAGGTACTTATAAAAGACCGACGCGGTCAAGAACACAACCAGAAACATCTCCTTGACATCTTCACATGGTTCAAACCACTCGCTTACTGGAAAGAAATTTTCGAGATCCAGAATCGTCAAGGAAGGCCTGAACCAGAAAGACATACTATTGTCCTGTTCCACCGACCATAGACATTTTGCCATCCCACTGGATGGATTTCTGATAAACCTTCTCTTGCAAGAACTTCGTCCTACAGGCCACAAGTCTTTCAAGAAGTAGCATGGATTTACCAGACACTCCTATATTCCATCACCACCAGCAGGCCCACATCTAGAGAACTTCAGCGAATCCTATGTCAAGAAAATCAAATCATTCCACTAAAAGCATGGTCTCTCGCAAATGCCCCCGTGTCCTGGGATCACCTTGAAGCCTGGGATCCTGTTCGAAATGAAATCTAAGAAGCCCTTAGTATTTTCAAACAAAACAATCCAGATTCCTCCACCCTCTATGACCCTTGGGGGGGGCACTCTCTCAAGACCCTTGGGGAGACACCCAAAATTATGGCCCTTCCAGCAGCCCTTTTTTCGATCCTTTTGGTGCTAGCTCATCTCACCAACCTGATCTGTTGGCAGAAGAAATAGAGAATCTCATTCGTGCTTTCAAGAGAGAAAAAGACGGAAATTCCAGTCCATCCGACATAGATGAAGACGCTCCTCTCAAAGCACAGCTAGCTGCTCATAGCTCTAATGATTCAGACTATGACTACAACGTTAGGAACGGAAGAGATAAGTAAAAGCCGCTCCAAAATCACTATAGCAATGGTCACTGTTCACTATTCACTATAGCATGAGGCGAAAAATCACTATTTATAACTTGTCATGGGATTTCTTTAGGACTCCCTCTGTGTGTAGCCCATAAATGGCTGGTATGTTCCCATAATTATGCCCGAGCAAGGCCAGTTTGCCTACTCTTATCGTTTGTATCGTCCTCTGCCTATATAAGCAATGAGTCTCTATTATAAAAACTAGAGAGTGAAATAAGAAGTGTGTTGTGTACTCTATTTTCAACATGATCTTCTAAACACTTCCATTCTCTTCTAGTCCAGAACGGTGATTCTGAACAAACACTATGATTGAGAAAAATCATGGAGTATGCTCTGCACTTACCCTTATAGGATCTTGTGCATTAGAATTTCTGATATTCTAGAGATTACTATGATCTAAGTTCATAGCTTGAGAAGGAACTTGATGGCTGACAAGTAGTCCCTATTAAGGCTAGGAAGAGCTGTATGTGGGATAGCATACTTGTCACAAGTTTGCAACTTAAGTTACTGAATTTAGTTCATAGGCATCCGGTCATGGCAGAGAGAAGAGGGAGAGGAAAACAAAAGAACAAAAGGAAAAAAGTAAAAAGTAAAAAGATGAAAATGCCATTCAATTAAAAAGTTTGGGATAAATATGTTTTAAGTGGCATAGTTTAAAGTTTTTTGTGACACAAGAAAAAGTTCAGGGTAAAATTCTCCCAAGTAGCATAGTTTGGGATTTTTGGTGACAAAAAAAAAGTTTAGGGTAAAATTGTCCTAAGAAGCATAGTTTGGGATTTTTTATGGCACAAAGAAAAGTTTAGGGTAAAATTATCCGAAATGGCATAGGTTGAGGTTTTGGTGGCATTTTCCCTAAAAGTTTTCTATAATTTGTAAGCTATTTTTTTCATTAGTGAAAAGGGTAAGAATGGGATATCAATGCAACATCACTCCAAACGAGATAGCAAATGCCCGAAATACAAACTGATTAAAGGTTCACTAATAACATGACTTGAAGTTGTGGCCTGATGGAAGACCATATTACCCCTCTTCACCACTTGGCTACCACGATTGATGTAGTTGCTAAGCTTTTCAGGTATAAATAAAGTTTACTCAGGTTTAGACATAATGACTTCATCGTCTTTCTTTTTCTTTTTCTTTTTCTTGGGGGGTTTGTTAAAACGGTAATAATATTATTTCATGAAGTCCACATGTAACGGTTGGTTTTGACTAGTCAAAAAAAAGTATTGATTGGCTGGTCAATAAAGAAGGACGCTTAGCTTGTCATTATGAACAAAGGGCGCAAATAAAAGAGAGAATAAAATAAAGAAAGGACAAAGAAAAAGAAAAAAAAAAAAAGGGAAAGGGAAGGGAAATGAAAAGAGGGTTTTTGTGCATACGCGAGAACCTCGCGGAGCTAGATTAACTCTGCAAAATCCTTCATCTAATCGGAGTAATTTTCTAAGTAAGGGCATACATTTGAAGTTATGTGAAACTTGAACTGCGGGATTTAATTTTGGAGTTATTAAGTTGTGAACTACATATAAATCATGGATTAAGACATTATGGAGCCATGGGATTTGATAGGAATTGATTTGAAGTAAAATATTATTCTAAGCAAAACTTCAAAGTTTTGCATACAAGTTTTGAGTTGCAAACAGTTTTGAATATTTGCTTTGGGCAAGCAATTTGTTGACAGTCATTTCATTAGCGATTAAGTTTAATTTTCCCGATACATAGTTGACGTATGTTTTACTTGATGCTAATCTCTTCTTTGATTTTGTAAAACCCATGTTTGAAGTAATGGTGATTCGATATATATAACATATTGTTGCCTAAAGCCAAACTACTTTTTTGTTATTATGAGATAGTTTGATAAACCTTTCTTGAATGTTTAAGTGTACTACATTGTGAATTTGGTTAATGAGCTAACTCATGAAAAGATTTGGGAAATAATTTTATTTGACTTTACTAGAAAACATTTGATTAGTTGAGATAGTGTTTTCCTTCATTTTGATGTCGATTCGTGTTTAATTGATAGGATTATGAAATCATTGACTCAAATAGCTATGTTGTTGGGTTTTGTGCATTCGCAAGTGAGTGGTGCTAATCTCTTCTTTGATTTTGTAAAACTCATATTTTCAAGTAATAGTAATTACATTTATATATATAACATATTTGTTACATAAAGCCAAAACCTTTCTTGAATGTTCAAGTGTACTACATTGCAAATCTGATTAATGAGCTAACTCATGAAAAGATCTGAGAAATACGTATGAAAGGGTTTTTGACCGATGAACTAAGTTGCCAAAATTATATGTTTTGGTTGGTGAAACTGATTTGTAATATAGATTCTAGATTGGCTTTTTGGATTTTGAAGGATGGTGTTGTGGGTTTGTGGTGACACTCGGTGTCTCTATGAGCCCATTGGGGGATGTGTATGTATACATACTAGTTTTAAGATACCCTTGTGAGCAACGATTGGCAATACAAATAGAGACCCAGTCAAGCAGAGAATCTTAATCACCTTTATCACAGGCATTAAACGTGATTATAGTTAGATATTTGAGCACAAGATTGTAGATGGAATGGACTATTGATGTGCGATTTGATGAAATTGATTAGCGGAATGGACCATTAATATTTTTTTAATATTATTGATGAAATAGGTATTTTTGCTATGAATATAATTGTGTTGAAGTAATATATCTTTTTTTTATCTTAAATTTTGTTATGTGATTGATTTGGTATAAATTAGTTATGTTTTTGTGTATTAAAAGTGCATAGTGGATGCTCATTTCCTTATAAAAGATTTGTACTATTCATTGAATTATGCTTGTTTCTTCCATTCGTCTTACTTGTTTGGTAGGTTCTTCAGTTAACCTTAAGTAGGATGAGAACTTTTATATTTTCATCAAGGCATTTCAATATGGGGATTTTTTGGTATAAACTTAGCTATATATTTCTAAACTGTATACGACTAAGATGAGTTTGTTTGTTTTAGTTGCTAGTTGAATATGTACAATTTTTTTTGATGGATTATATAAACTCTAATATTATATCCACCCTATTGGTTTATCAGATATCTATATATATGGATATATATATATATGGAGATAATAAATTGTTGGTCTATTTGAGGCTGTGTCCTTCAAATGGAATGATTGCCTTGTCATTGCCTTATTTTTCGGAGTGAGCAAAGGAAACCACCCGGATCAAATCGAACTGACTAGTTTAGTCCAATCCCAAGGGATGCTGGTTTGATTCTCGATTCCCTAAAATTGGAACTAGCGAAATCGGTCTAGTTCTCGATTCTAAGGATGGAACTGCTTGAATCGAATTGGACCGATTATTTTTTAAAAATTTAATTTTATAGAAATAATTTTGACTCTTAAATATTAAGAATTTTCTAAATGTTGTTGAGTTGCAAACATTTAGACAAAAAGCGAAGAGAGGCATGCTTTGGTTGGAGCATGGCTCAGTGGCTTTTTATGCACAACTTTTCTCACTTTCTTTGTGTGTCTATTCAATGTAGAACTTTTGGAATTCACATGGAAGGCCAGACATAATAATAGAGATAAGCTAAGAGTTGCACGTTGAAAACGTTTGCATGGAAGGCTAGATACCACAAGAGACTAGATAGAAAACCATACATTAAAGGTCTATTTGTTAACTGGCTAAACAATGTCTGATTTTATTTTTTTGTTTTTGAGAATAAAAAAAAAAAGAACAGAAATCCATTTGATAAATTATTTTATTCCCGATAACAAATTTGTTAGATTTGGAATAGAATTAAGAAGTAGAAAAAAGTTGCTTCTTTGTTCTTAAGAACAACTCCAGAATCAAGCTAACCCATTTTTCTTTTTTCTCTTTTATGTTCTTCTTTTCTCTTTTTTCTTTTTCCTTCTCCCTTTTTCTTCCTCCTAATTAGTCACTGGCCACCACCACCCATCTGCCACCATCATCGTCGCTGAAGGCTCGCTTGGCCACTACGAGGCTCGGCCTCACCAAATCTAGGCGAGCCATGCTTCGCCAATGGCTAGGTGAAGCTCTCCTTGCTAGATCTATTGAGGTTCGGCCTTGCCAAGCTACGGCAAGGCCGGCCTCACACCGACTAAGCGAGGTTGAGCCTCATGGTGGCTAAGATCACACCAAATGTATCAAGGAAAGGGAAAGAAGAACTCTTAATCAGAAGCAATTGCTCGAAATCTCTCCCTTCAGTTTTGTAATAAGGAAATCCACACGATAAGGAGTCCGCTCTCATCGACTTCACTTTTGAGCGTACCCCAAGGCTCTCCTCTCTCCCCCTTTTTTAGCCAAGACCATCAGGCCCATTTTTCACCTTGAAAGAGTAGAAATTGTTGCTGCTTAAACATCTACAGACGAGTTTACACTTCATACAGCTCGGTCCGAAGACCAGGGGAAGTTTAGGAGAGATGGGGAAGGCCAGCAACTACCGGTTTGGGCGGGGATAAGCTTGCTTATGAAGAAGATTATTCCCCCCCCCCACACGGGAAAAAAACTAACCCTATATATAGCGCTAAAATACCTTCAGGGATAATAAGCACTATAGCTATAAAAGAAGGAAAAAGAGGGGAAAGGGAAGACATGATATGGTGCCCTAGGGTGAAAGTAGAATCCGGATCCTAAATCAAACCCACCCCTTGTTTCAGTCAGAATGAGTCCCCGGAAGCTTATTCAGGAGCTAAATGAATTCTTGGAATTTTTCAACTTGAATTGAACACTGAAAGCTTCCAAGTGACTCTTTGGGTGAGAGTTTGTCAGTCAAAGAAGTATGTAAAGGGGTCAACCGGTTGCATTCTTCCTTCAAAATTTGGAATATCTACCTTAATGTCATAATCTCCTTTCTCGTGGGATTCCCAAGGTATCTTGTCATTGGCGGGTCCTATCTTCTTTTCCTTTTCTGAGTCACTCTCTATCAATCTCATCTATAAGTCAAGGTTTTCACAATCCATACTTTTTTGAATACCATAATATTTCTCTCCAGGCCTATCAAGCCTGCTTTCTTCAATGGAAGCCCATTCCTTCCGGCTAGCGACGAACAAAATCTCCCTCCTCGAAGCGAATCAATGTATGTCGATTTAGCAAACCAATGCCTTCAACCACTCAAGGGGGCACTTTTCCCATTTTACTTCTCTTTTCTTTGAAATTTTCCGCTTTCTTGTATGGTAGGCACTCTAAATTTACCAACCTCAGTGACTAGCTCCTAAGAGTTCCTACCCTCGGGTTGGGATTAGGTTGCTGCACCATGCAGGCCTCGTGGGCTGCCCTAGCCACCAGTAGTGTGTAGATGTATAGAGCACTATGAGAGACATTTGTGGAACATATTAATTTGCTTCAAAGACCATTATGACTTCATCCAAACCGATGGGACAGCTTTCAAAGGCTAGAATGCTAAAAAAGAGGCCTTCAACCTAGTGCGAGATAATTGGTTTGGGCTATTCTTGGAACCGCTGGAGAAGGAAGTCCTCAAGTGAGCATATTATGGGGGATCGTCTAGCAATTCAATCAATCGCTATCAATGCCTGGAGAAAATGGGATAACCTTTTCCAAGAAGAGTAAAGTGAGGGATAGGACGGATGAATAGGTTGAAGCCTTTATCTTGACCCACTCACTTGCTATCTACCTTCCCCACTACCCTTGGAAAGGGTCTGAACCTTATAACAATAGGAGGTTCAGTCAAAAGCATTTAGCACGCACTCACTTCAATGATCAAGCAAAGGGAAGTTTAAGAGCATTAGATCCTTCTTTTTGAGAATTCCTTCGACATATCTACGGAGCTTCGAATTTATTATCTTCATGCATAAGGATACTAGATTCCCTAGTAGAAAAGATCCCCGACTCATAATCGAAGTGGTCTCATGTGATCTCAGGTGCAGCATGAATTCCTTGATGAGATCGCTTTGGTAGCGGATAGCGGCAATGATGGCAAATAGTGAAGTTCGAAGGGGAAATTAAATTGGAAAGTTGAAAGCCCTAGGGAGCTTACCTACGTCAATGGAATATCCCGAAAAATGGTGCAAGGAAAGGCAAATGATAAAGAAGAGTGAGCATCAAACACAGCTTCCCGTCCATGTGATTATTGAATCCCAATGACTAGGCTTTTGCCCTTTATTGATGGATCCCCACTTGTTAAAAAAGAGCTTTCAACGAGCCTTTGGCAAGCTCACCGGACCTCACCCTGGCCTAGCGAGCCTCCGACGAGCTCACCGGACCTCATCCAATCGATCAACGGCCACCACTGTGGCAAGCGACTAGCCACGAGGAATGAGTAAGAAAAAGAAAAAAAATGAAAAAAAGAGAAAAAGAAGAAAATAATAAAAATATTAAAAAATTAAAAGAAACAAAAAAATTTAAGAGTCGTGTCAAGTGCATTTCTATTTTGGCAATAGAAATTTCGGACGGTTGTCAAACGTCTCCAAATGCTAAGAATCTTGTCCAGGTAACTAAATAAAAAGGAATCATTTTTGAGAAAAAAAATTATTCCCGAAAATATAATGGTTACCTTGCACCCTAAGAGTCCCACATCGAATATGCACATGAAGACTGTAAGAGAAGTTGTGTATAAAAGCCAAGTCATCCTTGATTTTATGGATAAAGAGCAAATGCTTGATTTTAAAGGGGAGAGGATATCAATGTATCAATGATTTCATTGGGCCGCTTGGGAATTGGACCGATGGTCCAATCTGGTTCCTAGTCTTAGAAATGGGGAACTGGTCCAATTCTCAATTCCTAGGTGAGACCAGATCGATCTAGGAACCGATCACCTCTACCTATTTTTATTGATTTGGGGGTGTGACACCACAACTTTGCTACAAAGTCCTAACCGCAAAAATATCTGAAATAATGAAGTTGCTCATCAAACTGGGGATTTGGGAAAGGGGATTCAGAAAATTTCATTTTCACGCCCTCTTCATTGGCGGACTTAGCGACCAACAAGCAGCAGACTGAAAATATTTGCTCATCACTTAGCTGAGTAAATATTTTCACAGGGGTGGTTCGACCATCTTGAGGCCGTGTGCTGTAGGCTGTCCGAGAGGTGGTGATGCGTTGGTGCTGAGGTCGTGCGCTATGGGTGGAACGGGGGGAGAGAGAGGGTGTGCGAACTCAAAGAAAACAAAGAGAGTGGGGCTCCTTTGGGGGCAACCGATGTAGAGGGCTAACAGAGCTAACAATGGCCAAAGGTGTGGGGCGGTGTCCTACGGCGGTAGGTGACGGTGGGCAGGAGAGTTTAGGATATCAAAAGGTGGAGGTAGGGGTTTCTGGTTGGTGATATGGGAATTACGTGTGCTTGGTGTTTTCATAGGGGAGGGAAAAAAAGTGAAAAAGGGTATAAAGTTCTTTTTCCCCTTCCATTTTTCTTTTTTCCTTTTAGTTATTTTACCCCTTGGATTATCAACAACTGGTGTGCCGATGAATGGATTGATAAGCCAATTCTTAAATATGTTGACTAATGTAATTAATTTTCCATGTCCCCGTTACTTGCTATTCGCCGACTCCTTCATTGTCGATTTCTCGGGGCACTCTACCGATTGTCTTTAATCCTTTTAATCTCTAATGTTTTAAACGTGTTTCTTCTCTTAGATCAGGTGCTTGTAAATTACTAACCACAAATTAGCGTCATGAGAAAGGTGCGAGTTATTAGATTAATATGTTATTGTGCAAATAAGATTACGTAGGATGCTTTTGGTTATTGTATACTCCATATATTGGAAGTTGAAATACTTGATTATTTAAGAATCATTAACAAATATCTTAGAAGTGCTCGTTAACAAGTCTTTTACAAATATGTGAATATTTATTCGTCAAGGACATCGATAGTGGGTAAAAGATTTTTTATACCCAACGTCAAACTTGTATAACGTATGTTTGTTAATCTTTTGGCTCTTCAGTAGCTGACTTTGCTTAATTTTTGAAAAATGGAGATGATATCTCTATCATATGGACAGTGAAGGCAACAAATTAACTCCTGCACCGAAAGAAAGAAAAGAAAAAAAGGAGTTGGATTACCTCTAAGTAACAAAGAAAGTATTAAGAAAACGTTTCTGTTTCTTTTTCTTTTCCATCGTTATAAATCTCAGCTTTGATTCTGCGCCTATTTCTAATAGCCTAAGGTCTTTTCGAATATCTCATTGCGCTAAAGGGTTTACTGCATAGCTGAGCAATTATCACTTCTAGGAAAAGTAGACACTGCTCCAAAAAGTTGGACTTTGCATGAAGCGTAACTGCCACAAGTCTATAGGCACAAGTCTCGATCATCCTTTTATCAGTGCACACCTTATCTCTGCATTACTTGCTTCAGGAAAGACTGAATTCAAGAGATATCACACCCCAAATCCTGTAAGGACAAGAGAGTGACGCGGTCGTCCTTCCTGCCCAAAGAACGCAGCCTTAGACTACTCCAAAATTTCAGCTCCCAAAAATTCCCGCACTATCGCTCTCACTCTATCAGTTGCTAACTGAGAGACTTGAAAAAACATGAAAATGAGAGGAGTGAGCTACCATGGCTCAGTGAGTAATACATTTCTTCCAAGTGGATCGAGAAATTACTATGCACCTTTACAATACAGATAATATATATACATACTACAAATATCTCAAGAAAAACAACAAAGTAGATACCAATGGTCAAATTCACTGGTCAATCTCATCAAGCACATGCCAAGGGTCTATCCCATTGGCTAAACTCGTCAAAACACGGGTCAATGGTCTATTCCACCAACCAAACTCAAATCAAAATGTCAATGGTCTACTCCATTGACCAAGCTCAGACTCAAATGTCTAACTATGGTCACGCTTAACGCCTGTGATAAGGTGACCAAGATTCTCCTCTTGGTTAGGTCTCCATCTACTATAAGCCGATGGATCGGTCCACAAGGATATCCTAGACTAGTATGTGCATATCTACACACCTCTCAGGGTTCACTGAGACATTAAGTATCAACCAACAACCACAAATTCCCAATAATCCACGACAGAATCAGAATCATCTCACAATTCAAGCATTTAATAAATATTGAAATGGTTTACATAAACCAAAAGCTTCCCAAGATCCTTCGATAAAAGTTTTGCAAACCACTTTCAGGCAAATATCCCAACAAAGGACAATTCCCTCATTTAAACAACAAATGGTAATAAAAGCCTGATCCTATTTTTATGCATCAAATAATGCTATTTTTTAACTAATAGCATATATTATCCATAATATCTTTCAAATATGAGTTTAAAATATAAGGAAGAAATAGTGTCACTCACAGGAAAAGCCAAAAAATAACTAAGCCCTTAATTGAGCCGACATACTCGAATACCTAACAATCAATCCAAAAATAATATCAAAGACCGAGTAAATGGACATTCTAAATAATGACTTGGCTATACTACGCCTATTTATCGATAACATGACACCTACGTGCCAACGGAAAGCTCACCTCAAACAGAAATCTATTGTTACCCGCAAGACACGGTCACACACTCAACTTCGTCGCACCATAACTTCCTCCACAAAATTTGGTTTCAAGCCAACTTATAGTTATTAGAAAGCCCTTTCGATGCACTACAACAACCCTAAATCAGCCGCCTCAAAACCTCACCGAAAACAGCAAAAAATCATTTTCGAAGCTACTGTTCGCAACAGTGGCAGAACACGTGCCGAACTTGAAAATTCCGTTCCGGACAAACCGCAAGCTCAAATTGAAATCCGCAAAATGCTATAGCTTCATAACATCCTAAATTATCATCTCCATAAAAATTTTCAGCTCAACGACTCAAAAATCAGACTTCGCCACACAAATCTCCACAAATTCCGAATTTCAAGCCCTAATTGCTATTAATCCTTTCCAAGGATGATTAGATGCCATAATCACTTACCGGCGCCATGGAACGGAGTTAAGATGAGCTGTGGAGGCATCCATGGTGAGCACGTGAGAGTTTCGCCTCCTTTTTCCTCTTTTCCTTCTCTTTCTCTCCTCTCCCCTTTCTGCTTCTGCTCTGTTTTCTGTTCTGTTTTTGTCTTCAGCAGCTCAACACAGCAAGAAGAAGCAAATAAATGTGGGCTGGGTTGGCATTTTAAGAGACAAAGATGGGCTGACTTATTTGGCCCCAAATATTACAAGAGATATTCGGGACAAGCTGTTACAAGCTGTTATACACCGCCTACAAGAAGAAAGACGGTCATACCTTCCATCGGAAGGTATGCGCTATTCACCACCTCGTGATATCCTTCTGCTTGCGATGCTTTGACAAAGAAACCGTTGATTTCATTTGGCTTTGTAGGTAATGCCTGAATTGATTACAAGATGTTTCGACTCGCAGATTAAGAAGGCAATACTATTGGCCGAGTATTTTTTAATGGTCGGACTAAGGGGTAAGTACACTAGGAGTGCCATAACTTTTGTACGGCGCTCACTTTGGTGCCAAAACTTTTTTTTCGCTCATTTGAGTGCCACAAGTTTCAAAAAACGTTCACTTGAGTGCCAATTATAATGTGGCCGCCGGAAAAGCTAATGTGGCCGCCGGAAAAGCTGACTTGGCCACCGGAAAAGCTGACGTGGCGCCGGTGAATAATATTTTAATATATTTATTAATTTTTTTGATTTTTTTTGATTTTTTTTTTGATTTTTTTGATTTTTTTTTCTTTAAGGCCGGTGAGGGTCACCGGTGGCCCTCGCCGACCCTAAAAAAATAAAAAAAAAAAAAAAAATTGAAATTTTTCTAAAAAGAGTAGAAACGGCGTCGTTTTGCCGAAAAGTCCACGTTGGCGTCGAAATTTATTAAAAAAAAAAAAAGAGAAAAATCATTAAAAAATTTCACGTATGCATTTTGACACTTAAGCGAACGATTTTTGGCCGGAAGTAGCACTTAACTGAACGATTTCACTCCGATGTGGCACTTAAGTGAGCGAAAAAAAAGTTTTGGCATCAAAGTGAGCGTCGTACGAAAGCTGTGGCACTCTTAGTATCCTAACCCCGTCGGACTAATGTAGATGTCGAAGTCTGTGCGGTGTTTTGTTAGACATACGGGAATACATATAACTTCGATGAGATTGTCAAGTAGAGTGTTGAGTGTGGAATATGCTGCAAACGATTATAGTCGAAGTACTGCCTCTAGGTGTGAAAGGGATGACAGAAATGCATGTTTCCCATTGAACATGGCCGAACCTTGAAGGAATCTGCTAGATCAAGGCAATTCACCATGTAATTTTCTACTAGATGTCATGCATCGAGATAATTTGTGACATCCTGAATTTTCGATCTACTTCGGATTCTTTGAATGAATATTTTGTCAATGCACTATTAGTTAAGTCTCGCTTTGAATTGATCAGTGATGAGATATTAACCGAAAGGGAAATGCTATTAAGGATTTCGTTTCACATGATCAGAGAACTTGACCATGGATTGATGATTCGACTATAAGAATTGACGAGGATGATCCTATGCAAATACATGCCAATTAAGGAGTGATTATAGGTTTGATTCATAGAGAAAATATAATCGGATCGCGAGTAATTCCGTATTACCATTATATAGACTATAAATGCCCTAAATTGATTCCTAACGATTGTAAATTAATCTCTCACAATTATATGACAATTGAGTTCATCCTTAACTCAAGTTTGCGCAAACGTGGGTTAAGATTATTTTAATCACTAGTAGAATGCGCATGACTCCAACGATTCGTCCATTAGTCCAAGACATACTAAAGTTGCATTTGGTCCAACTTAGCCATGATTTTGATTCAAACTCAATTATCGAACTTTTCGAATGTTGAGATTGAATTATTAGATT
Organism: Corymbia maculata; assembly: GCA_014182735.1. Taxonomy (NCBI): domain Eukaryota; kingdom Viridiplantae; phylum Streptophyta; class Magnoliopsida; order Myrtales; family Myrtaceae; genus Corymbia; species Corymbia maculata. The sequence goes on from CM024692.1 coordinate 7,383,936, forward strand.
TTAGTCACATTAATTATCGAACTATTCGTCTTAGCTCAAGAATGTTGGAAAAAAAAATGATCAATAGCTCGAAAATTTAGGGTACGTTTGGTTCAACATTTACAAGGGACTTTGAGTCCAATGCAAATGTTGAAAGCCCAAAGTTATTTGGGGAAATGCAATTGTGTTTGGTAAAATTTCTTTGCAAATGGAGTTTGAGTTGAATGTGCGTTTGATAAAAAAAAAATTTCGCAATAGGCTTTGAGGGGTATTATAGGTATATATATATATATATATATAAATTTTTTTGGAAAATTGGACTAAACCCTTCGTCGGATCGGCGAAGGGTTACCCCTTTCTCAATTAAAAAAAAAAACCAAGGGCAAAATCGAAAATATGATGAACTAGTGATGGTAGTTTTGGAAGGGAAAAAATAGTTTCAAAGCATTCCGCCGAATACCTGAAAGCTCAAAGTTTAGTCCCTATTAATTAGGCTTTGGGTTTTCGGCCCATTTTCAAAACTGAAAGCCAGCTTCAAAATTGAATCAAACAGTTCAGTATTTTCCTAATGATGAAAGTCCATTGCAAATGCTGAACTAAATACACCCTTAAACTGATAGGTCTCCACTCATTAATTTTCGGACCAATGGCGAATTGGGAAGATTGTGTCAAACTTGGGGAAATGACCGAATGGGCGCCCATTATCTGCATGAGGACAAAATTTGTGCGCGTTCCCCCTCCCCCTCCCTTTCAGCCGTACCTCCCCCATTAATTTACCCTCTCTCCCTTCTCTCTCTCCTCTCCCCACGTGCTTCTTTTCCCCCAGCAGCATGCCTCACCTGTCCGCATCCCATCTTTCTTTTTCCTTTGACTTTTCTTCTCTCTCCCCCCCTACTCGGCTACTCTCCCCGCTCGCGCGCCTCCTTCCTCTCCTCCGCTTCTTCTTCTCGGACGTCCCGATCCCTGGCTCTGCTGCTGCATTTCTTGTTGCCGCTTGGTCGACGGCCACCACCATCACCGCAGCTTTGTCGTCTCGCCGGCGGGTCGCCTCCGCGAGCCATCTCCACCCGAGCCGAACCAGCCCCGTTTCTCCTCTTTCGTCCTCCTCCAACCGCCTGCAACAGCCGCTGCGTCCCTTCTGCCCCGGCCGTCGTCCGTCACCGGAGCAGCTCTCCCGCGCCATCAGCTCGCGCCGGACCCCTAGCGGGTCGTTGTCCGCCACCAGCGAGGTTGCCGGAGCCGCCCGAACCAGCCGCTCCCCTCCTCTGTTTGTTCTTTCCTTCCCCTGTTTCGCGCCGGTTCTGGCCGTGCCGTCTCAGCCGCCACTCGACGCCGTCGGCCAGCCAACACCCGACCACCACAGCCGTCCTCCATCCAGCCGCTGGCGCCCGTCACAGCAGCCGAGAAGCCTTGTACCTCCCTCCTCCGGGAGTCAGCTTGGTCCGATCGCCTTGGCAGAGACCCGTTTACAGACCGCCTCTCCTCGTCTCGCCGAACCGGAGGCGTCCGTGCGTCTGCCTCGCTGTCACCATCGCAACCGAGCCGCCACCGTCACTAAACGGTGGGTCATGGCGTTAATCCCAGGATTAGTGCCCTAATCTCGATTAAAGCTAGATTAGCCATGGAAATCGGGATTACGTTGCTATTTTAGTTTAATGATGGTTATTTTTTATAATCCGGCTTAGTGCTAATTAACCATAGTTCAAGGGTAAATTATGTCAATTGGGTTAGATTAATTTAATTAATTAATTGGAAATAATTAAATATTGTTTAATAATTGTTAGTGTTAATAAATTGTTGTTGGTAATAATTAATTATTTTTGTGAATTATGATAATTTTTCTTGCGTAAATTAATTATTTTTCATAATAATTAATTATGTGAAATTGGACTTTCATGAACAATTAAATTCTGGATTATTGTATTGAAACTATTGGTGGATATTATGTGGACATTGATTGTGTTATATGTGGACTTTATGCATGTCTTGTGTGGACCAAGGTGCGCATTTCTGAAAATTAAAATTAACTGAATAATCCGCGGTGCTTGTATGGACACGTTAATTGAACTCCTCATCCGTTGGGAGTTTGGGAAGACGATGCCCGATTTATTAGACGCTTGATGGAAGTCTAGAAGCCGTGTTGCGGTGAGGCCAAACTGATGCTCCATTTAGGAATGCTATGTCCAACAGGGTGGGACGATGCCTTATCATACTGAAAGATTGTCAGCACGATTGTTGGTAGTGATCGATGGGTTATAATAATTGAAACTCGTCTGATTGATGTGTGCATGAGATGTTTATGTTGTGTTCTAATTATGTGGATTACTTGTTCATTTATATCTAACCCATGTAATTAGTATTGTGTAGCCACAACGTAAGCTTGCTTATGAATCAACTTGATTGTGGTTATTATGATGGCTTTACTTGTTACGTACTCTCGAGACGAATTGATACCCTAGCTAAGACTTAGAGTTTTAACCCACTGAGATTTTATCTCATTGGTTATTAATCATTTTTCAAATTCTTGATGGATGTGTCTAGCTACTGGCTTTTTGGACTGATAAGACCTCGACCCCTAAGAGATGAAGTAGATTAGTCCCTTTGCCCTTATATTTTTTTGATTGCCTATTGGAACAATGCCCGATGGTAGGGTTGTATGTGTATATGTTCTCCAAGGTTAATCAGTTAATAAATAAAATGACAATGTTGCTTTTATGGTGTTTGTCTTTCTGATTATCCCTACTATTATTATTGATTAGGTTTAATATTCGTTTCTTCATGCGCATAATTATAAAATAAAAAGAAATGGTCAAAGATGCATCCTAGGACATTGCACTCACTTGATCAAAGAAAACGGGGATTATCGCATACTCAAGGGTCGGGACATAATTAGTGACATTTGCTTCACTTTTGAGAATTATTATGCATTTGGCTCTATTAATGCGAACTAAAATATAAAATTCGGAAATAGATTTTCTTGATAATATTATTTTGATAGTGGCTCGAGACTATGCTAATGTGATAAGAGCGGGAATACCTAATATTTTCTCCTCTTGTGTTGAACTTTTCATGATGACTAGATTCTTAGGATGACAATTAATGATGACTCTTGTAATCTCGTCCTTCTCTATGTTTGCTGGGATACGTAACGAGTTCCCTCGCAACCTAAGTCGGTCAGAGATGGTCAATAAAGTTACTTCATGATTTCCATATCCATCTTTCGGTGTTTTGATGAATTTGTTGTGAAAGAATACGAGAAGTAGAAGACAGAATGTGAAGGAAAATTGTATTCCAATTGTATTGAATAATCAATGTACACTTGCAGCATATTATAGTACAAAATGTATACAAAGAAAGGAAACAAAATATATAATAAATCGAGATCCAATATTGGAGTGATCTTGATTTATTTTGTAAATCAATTTCATTCCTTAATTGGACATCGAATGTTCACGCATATCTTCCAACACTCTCCCTCAAGCCGGTGGCTTGTAGATATCCAAGACGCCTAGCTTGCTTAATAGATATGCGTGTTGTCTCTAACAAAGAGGTTTGGTGAAGACGTCCACAGGCTATTTTGCAATTCCAATTCCTCTTGTTTCAATTTTCCCTTCTAGAATTTTTTCTCGAGTAAAATGGCACTCCACTTCTATGTGCTTCATCCTCTCATGTACAATGGGATTAGATGCAAGTTTGAGTGCTGCATCGCTATCACAGAATAACTTGGTTGGTCCATTTATCTTCACTCCAAGATCCTGAGGTAGCCCTCGTAACCACACTATTTTGCAGGTGGTTTTCACCATTGCTCGATATTCTACCTCTGCTAAAGATAATGATGCTGTTGGTTGTTTCTTTGTCTTCAATGAGAGTAGGGATTCTCCCAATTTGATACAGAAACTTGTAATGGATCTTCTGCTCATCGGACATGTCGCATGATCTGCGTCACTATAAGCTATCATTTCCATATTACATTCCTTGGAAAGAAGTATTCTGAGTCCTGGGCATTTCTTCAGATACTTTACAACCTTTAAGGCTGCATTCATATGTGAGTCCTTTGGCTTATGCATAAACTGACTGAGTGTCTGTACTACATAACATATATCAGGTCTGATCATGGTTAAATATATGAGTTTTCCAACGAGCCTTTGATATTCAGATGGATCACTAAGCATGGGGTCTTCATCTTGAGATATCCCTACATCATAATTTGCCGTGGTTAGTTTGATGTTTTGCTCAATTGGAATGACAATCGGTTTGCATCCTGATAATCCTATCTCCGATATGATCTCCAGTGCAAATTTTCGCTTGCTGAGAGAGATCCCTTGCTCAGATCAGGCAATTTCGACTCCAAGAAAATATTTGGGTGATCCTAGGTCTTTCATGTGGAAGGTGGAATGCAAATATTCTTTGAGACCTTTGATGGCTTTCTCATCATTTCCCATAATGAGTATATCATCAAATAAATAGATGACATACCTTTGGTCCATATAAAGAGGGCATAATCATATTTGGACTGTCTGAATCCTACAGCTGCGAGAGAGTCAGCAAATTTGGAATACCACTGCCTAGAGGCTTGTTTTAGCCCATAAAGGGATTTGCGGAGACGAAATACTTTATCCTCCCCTTGTCTCCGTAAGCCCTGTGGAAGTTCCATGTAAATTTCCTCGTCTAGATCTCCATGGAGGAGAGCATTGTGAACATCCATTTGATATAATGTCCAATCTCGGAATGCTGCAACTGATAGAAATGAATGAACTGTAACGTCTTTAACTACAAGGGAGAAGGTTTCATGATAGTCAAATCCTTCTCACTGTGTAAATCCCTTAGCCAGAAGTCGTGCCTTGTATTGTTCAATTGTGCCATCTACCCTATATTTGATCTTATATACCCACTTGCACCCAATTGGCTTTTGTTTGGGAGGCAGAAATACAAGTTCCCTTGTTTGATTTTTAATCAGGACTTGTAACTCTACTTCCATAGCTTTTTGCCATCGTGGGTCAATGTGTGCTTCATCATAACTAGAGGGTTCTCGCTCTTCAGAAATGGAACAAATATAATGTCTATGTTCTGAGGATAACTGATTAAAGGAAACATAAGACGAGATGGGGTACTGAATACCTGGTTGATTTGGTGCAGTACAAACGTAGTCGTTAGTCCATGTTGGCAAGCGAGTTATCCATCCAAATCGTTATGGTGGATCCTTGTTAACACCTAAATTTTAGCGATTTATTTTAGTATTTATTAATTGCATTGAAAAATTAGAAATTAATTTCTAATCCCTTAACAAAAAAATTCTTTCATTAAAATGGCATTGCATATAGACATTAGGAGCATTTGCATCACTAGTTTTAAAATTAATTAAAAAAAATCGAAATTTAAAAAAAAGAGAGGAAAAAGGTGGGTCCGGGCTGGGCTTGCCTTTTCCTTCTTTTCCCCTTGCATGGGCTCGGCCCACTTTCCTTTTTCTCTTTTTCTCCTTCCTTTCTCGGCCCGGCCCGTCCATATTTCTTCTTCCTCGCTGGCTTCTACCTTGCATGGAACCAGCCTGCAGAAAAAAAAGGGCAGCAAGTCGACGGTAGCGCAAGCAAGTCGGGCCGAAAGAGAGGTCAAACGCAGCGACAGCCGAGTCGAACGGCAGCAAGGCGTAAGCGGCAAGTCGAGCACGCGAGCAAGCGAAAAGGAAAAAGAGCAGAAAAGCGAGGAGAGAAAAGAAAGGAGAGAAAGAGAGAGCCAAGGACGAACGGAGCGAGGGAGAGCAAAGAAGGAGCGGCAAAAACGGGAGGAAGTGAGAACCCTAGAGAAAAAAAAAAAAAAAAATCGAGAGAGAGAGACGGAGAGCCCGAGCGAGAGAGAGCAAGAGAGAGCCGAGTGCAGTTCGAAAAAAAAAAAAAAAAAAGATCCGAGAGAGAACAGGAGGAAGAAGGAAACCTCGAGGAGCAGCTAGCTGTCGCCGGAAGCTCGTCCGTCGCCGTTTTCCGCCGCAACTCGTCTTCGAACGAGGTAGGTCTCTTTGAACCTCAGTAGCTCTATTTTCCGGAGAATGCCGGGCCGAGCTCGCGGCCTACCAGCTCGCGCAAGCTCCGGCCCTCGTAGCCCTTGCATTTTGTTCCCACATTCCTCGTAGGTCACGTTCGGAGACTCCTAGAGCGCGATCGAGGCTCGGTTGAGCCGCAAACCTTTGAATTCGGTAGTGCCTGTTAACTGTTCGACGAAACGCCTCAATGAAAATTCGAACTCAATCTTCGACCGGAGCTCGGCTCTCGGTTTTCTGCGTTACTAGGGGTTACACTGTTGTTGCGCACCGCTTTATGCGTTTTCTTGGCTTTTCGGTGGCTTATCTCGAGCTAGATGTGTCGGTATAGTCGTGTGGGCCTCGCCGGCGTCAATCCGGCGACTTCCGAATGCTGGCCAGCTAGTGGCCGGTGGAGCTCGGCGCCGGTCGGACTGAACGACCGACGCCGGAAGATGAAATATGAGACCCCCCGTGAGCCGATGCAGGCTCGTCGTGCGTGGAGGCAGTCCCGACGGAGCTTCGGCGAGGTGCGGGCACGTCCGGGGAGCGTCGGGCATGCATGCAGGAAAAGAAAGAGGGAGACCAAAAAGAAATAAAAAATAAGGAAAGAGAGAAAAAAAAAAAAAAAAAAGGAAAAGGGGAAAAAGAAATAAAAAATAGAAATATCAAAAAAAGACAAAGAAAAGGCCGAAAATAAAAGTAGGGGGCAAGGAGATGGGCTTCGCCGCGGGCCCGCTTCCGTTGGGCTGAATTTTTCATGGGCCGGGTTTTTCATTTGGGCTAAAAAATAGAAATCAAGATTGGGCTTTTTAAGAAAAAATCTGTGTGGGCCTTTTTGTTGTTTTTTAGTGGGCTTAAGGCCAGCCTGGTTCCTTTAGCCCGACCCGGACCGGCGGCACTGAATCGGGTCAGCAGGGCCGGGTTTCCTAACCCAGTCCGAATCATTTTCTTTAAAAATATCATAAAAATTAAAAATTCATAAAAAACATAAAAAATTATTAAAAAATCATAAAAAATTTCGGAATTTCAGAAAATTCATGGAAAATTCAGAAACCCGAAAATTTATAAAAAATTTCAATTTTTTTTAATTAAAAAATAGAAAAATATTAAAATATTTAAAATTCCAAAAAAAATTCAAAAATCCCCAAAAATTCCGAGATTGTTTTAGAGCTTCCTAAAAGCTCTAAAATAATTCTTGAACAATTTTCTCTTAAAAAGTGGCGGAAAATCATCGGCCTAAGATAGTGCTTAAAATTAAACAAGCCCTTACGGCTTCACCTTAGGGTTTAAATTATCCTCGGATACAATTGCCCTTGAATGCATGCTTATGATGCGATGATTATGATTTGCCCCTTAGTTTAATTAGGATTTATTTTCGTCTGCAATTTATTTAATGCTTTCTTTAATTGTTGATTGCTATTTTGATGATTGCGCACCCGCATGATCACCTCATATGTTAGTGGTTAATTCTAAAATCAATCAAAACTGCCTGACAAAAGTCCTTTTTTGAAATGAACAAGATTAGGTACCGAAAGGGCACTAATTGGTTAATTAGTGTAATCAAGTCCCCGATCCTAAAATCTCTAGTTACGTAGAAAGTGAGGCCCACTCCCATGCCTCACTTGGTTTCTAGCCGACCCCAATAGGCTAGTGGCGACTCCTCATTCGAAGATTTTCATGAACACCCAATGTCGCGCGGGGTATGAGCTTGGGAGAGCCCATGTCTAATGAGGGTCTTGGACCCACCATTTGGACAGTACCCCTAAACCTATTTATTTGGGTATTCATTTTCCCCCATCGGGATGGAAAAAATAGGTCATGACAGCTTGGCGACTCCGCTGGGGACTTGGTTATGAACCTTAGAGGACTTAGGCCAAAATTAATCTTGTTCAAAAATATTTTTGTTTGGCAGCGAGGATTCCAGGTACGCCCCTAACATTAAAGGTGTTAAATGTTGGTGCAGGGTTGGAGTGATAAGGGGTGAAGTTTTTGCTAACACTTTGTTTTGTAGGTTGGTGAATGGGGATGAATGATTGTCTGGTTAAATTTTTGAAGTGTTGCTTGCTATATAAACTGTTGTGCATGTTTTTCTTACATGGCACTACACTTTAGCACACACAACTTGCCGCCGGACCTGGGCCGCATAGGATCACTTAGGATGGTGTTGAGATGGATGCCACTTCGACTACCACCATGTAGTATGAGTCGCCCATCCCAATTCCGAAATTCTTTTGATGTCGAGAGCTTCCACCCCGGTTTGCAACCACGTAGCACGGGTCGACTCTTTGACAAAGCCGGAGTCATGGGAACCCCGACCTAACCGCAACCATGCTGGTTCAGTCCGGTAATCCCGTGGCTTCATTTGAGCCGTCTAGACTAGAAATTGACCCACGTCTCATGCGTATGTCTATGTGATTAAAAAAAGGAGGAAAAAAAAATTCATCACCATTGGTGAGTGTGATTTCTCATTTTACTTGTTCATTTTTTATTGAAACTTTCATTTTTAAAATTTGCGGGGATCAATCGAATGCCCTCGGTGTAGGCTTCTAATTGGGAAAATTGGCAATTATTCTTCATAAGCAAACATTCAATGTCAATTTCAAAAATCATTAATTTAGCCCTACACAATGGGTGATTTCGTTAAAGTTTCCAATCATGGGCTTAAAATCACACATTGTCAAAAATCCTTCCAATTCATGATTATGTTTTGGGGCACAAAAAAATTTGAAATCACACTTTTAATCAAATTCTTTCCCTCTCACATTTTGAGATTGAAAATTCAAATCACATTTTGTATATAGATTTCTCAAAATAAAAATCACCTCATTTCGGCGATAGTGAAAGCACAAATCAATCTTTCAAAATTAATGCCACTTTTTTTGCATATGAAACCTTTTGAGAATAGAGTGGGCATTCAATTGATAATCGCGGATTGATCTTTTAATGATGTCTCCTCTTATGATCAAATCTTGGCGAAATACTGAAATCCTGTAATAGGAGTTATGGGGCATGTGCCATCGTCTTGATTTCATTGTAAAAGGTGACATCATTGAAAGATCATTTTCTCATTCATATGCTGACATTATTTCATTCTTGCAGGGTGTGAGTAACATTTACTCTTTGACATTTGCTTGACCATGCAAATAAGGGGACTTTCAAACTCGGACGAAAATTGGTTTTACACTCATTTATGTTGACCTGCAAGATAATATTTTGAGATGGTAAAGTTGTGATCGTTCTAGGAGAAACAAGGATTTTGGCCTTAAATAGAAAAAGAGAGCAACTCTGGACACCGTTGGCACCTTTAGCCAAGTGGTATCCGAGGAGGAATCCGCCTGGTCCGATCGGGAGTTCGAATCCCAGCGGCGGTGGCCGCATAAATAAAAAAAAGAAAAGAAAAAAAAAGAGAGAAAAAAGAAAAAAAAGGCGAAAACCAACTTTTTGCAACTTTTATTTTTGTGCCCTTGCCCCCTCTCCATTAGCCGCTTCTCTCTCTCTCTCCACCTCGCTTGGTTCTGGTTTTGACCGAACCCGCCACCACTGCAGCTTGTGATTTTTATGGACGATGTATTCAATTCCAAGTTGATCATAAGCACAAGTGACTCATTTTTTTGGGGGGAATCTCGAGAAGGATAATCCAGGATGATCACAAGTAAATACTCCTATGGGTCTTGATCTTGGAATTCAAAAAATGAGAGTCCAACTTCGACATTGGACTCTGGGGCAATATCTCTCATTCCCCACTAATGACGCGTGCTGGGGCCAAAATTCAACACAAAAGGATGTATCGTTCCCAAATTGAGCCTAATTAAGCATGGAGATAACACGATTCGTCTTCTTTTGTCACAGGGCGATCACCGACACAAGTCATTTAAAGCATAGTAAATCACACCCGTGAAGCATGATGAAATGGAGTCAATCAATTCGACGCTAAAAAGGGTGTATTGTTCTTAAATTAATCCAATTCAATGTAAGAATGCGAATAACATGTCCCATCTTTTGTAGGAAAATGTGCGCATTGACCGCGGGAGCAGTGCCTTTCACCAAAGAAGCATGTTAAAGCACAACCATCCATTTTGGCGCGATAAATGGGGCAAAGCATCCAAGAAACAATGCCCTCCAATGTCGGGACATAAATGCTCATACCCGAAGAATAGAAACACGTGAAGGGTATGTCGCGACCTAAAATTAAATTTTCCGAAAATAATAATAATAGGTTTAGGGGTATTGTTAATTTCGGGCCGACGGCCTTTAATTAACTTGGACTCTCCCAAGCCCATACCCCGCGCGACGTGGGATATTCACAAAAATATTCAAACAAGGAGTCGCCACTAGTCTATTAAGGTCGACTAGAAACCAAGCGAGACATGGGAGCGTGTCTCACTATTTACGCAAACCAGAGAGTCAGGGTCGGGGACTTGATTACGTTAGTCATGCGACTAACGCCCTTTCGGTACCTAACTTAATTGTGTGTTAGCTAAAGACATGGCAACACATTAAAAAAAAACCTATTATAGAGCCCTAAGGCTTATTCAATTTTGTTCTTTTTTCATTTCTAAGGGTTTTCTGAATTTTTGCAATTTTTTCTGATTTTTCTGGATTTTTTTCTGAATTTTTGTGCTTTTTAATATTTTTAAATATTTTCGAATTTTCTGAAATTAAAGAAAACAAGCTTTTAAGGTTTTTGCAAATTTTTGGCTTTTCTGGAATTTAAAAACATTTATTAATGTTTCTTTTGGGGATTTTCTAATTTTTTATAATTTTTTTGGAATTTTGGAATATTCGAAAAAAGGAAATAAAGTAAAATAAATGAAATTAAACTTTTAAAACCTTTCTGAAATTAAAAAAACATTTTTTTATTTTTAATGATTTTTCAAATTTTTTTCTTAATATTTTTAATATTTAATTTTTTCGAATTTTTGGATTTTTTTTTAATTAATTAAAAGTAATTCGGACCGGGTCGGGAGACCCGGCCCTACTAAACCGACCCGGCCCCTATCGGGCCGGGCTGGAACAACGAGCGGGCTGGCCGAATGGCCCGGTCAAAACATATTTTAAATGGCCCATTACAAACTAAATTAAAACAGCCCACTTATTTTTTACAAAAATCAGCCCAATCACCTGCCTAAGCCCACTCAAAAAATATTCAGCCCAGCCCTTGTCTCTTTCTATTCTCGACCACTTCTTTCTCTATATATTTTTTTAATTTCGATTTTTTTATTTTTCCTATTTTTTATTCTTTTTTTCTTTTTCTTTTTGTCTCTTCTGCATGTATTCCTTCTTCTGCATGTCATCTTCAACCTCCCGAAGGTTTCTTTCCAGCGAACCCAGAAACTTGCAGCTCATAAAACCAAAATTCATTGCTACCGCTCTTCTAGCCAACAATCGCCATCCACCGATCATCCACTTCGACCGACATCGACCATCGTCGACCATGACCTCCGGTGACGCTCAATCCTTCTCATTTTCGGAACCAAGAACACATTTCGTCGGCTTGACTACGAACATTGATTTCTATGTAAATCATATGGAAAACATACTAGAAATAAGAAAAAATAACATGCCGCGAACGGATATGGGTAGAAACACGAACGAGTCGCGAGCTAGAGCATGAGTAGGTTTCGGTTTTCTTTGAGGCATTTTGTCAAACAGGTTATGCGCATGAATTAGCAGAAGACATGTAGGCTAGTTTGGGGGTCGGGATCAAGTTGATATCAGCAAGACACAATTGGGAAACACTTAAGGTTCACTCAAAGAAATATTAGCTACATTCAGGACGGGCATCCATCGAAAACAATCATCCTCCGTTACAACATAACTACAAACTTTCAGATGTCATGTAGACATTTTCACAAACACTTGGTATACGATATTGTAACGGGAGATACAAGCCCCGGTGGGGAGTTGACTCAGTTCTGGGTTCCTAAAAAAGTATACTGGCAGGTATATAGACATCTTTGGATCATCGTCAGGGCCAGAGTTTGTGCGAACGGGTCGTCCACAAGCTCTGGCCCGCTTCCTTGTCCAAACGAAACAGAAAATGTGTAGGGGAGACTGACCTAGTTCGGAAGGAGATGCTTCGGTCTGAGGGTGTCACTGGGAGGATTGTTGGACGGCTGGACGTATAGCCGAAGTTGCTTCCTGGATTTCCCCTCTCGAGTTGCCCTTCTTCTTCTCTGGCTTCCTTCTTTCTCCCCTCCGTTTCTCTTTTCTTGCTACGTTCTTTCGAAAAGCCCCGAAGAATCCCTCGAGCTCTCTCAGTCTCCCTCTGCTCGCTGGTTTTTTTCGTCTTCGTGCTCTCTCTTTTCTTTCTTTGCTAAAAACTGCCTCCTCTTTTTTAAACAGCTCTCGGCTCCCAAGAAGAAGCCAACAGCCCTCTCCCCTCCCTTTTTCTTTCCACGATCTCTCTCGGTGATGGGGGTTATTCGAGCGGCGTGGTTGCCCTTCACCCCACGTTCTGCTCCGCTGTCATTTTCGTGTGTCCGTGTGGTGTGTGCGTGAACGTGGGAGAAGAAGAAAAATCCAAGGGAGGATGGGCCAAGCCCAAAATAAGAGGGAGGTGGGCTGAAAGAAGAAAGAATGGGCTGGACTATGGCAGCCCACTCGAATTTTTTCGATTTTTCGATTTTTAATCAATTTTTTTTTAATCTTTTCTATGAATTAATAAGTATTTATATATGGAAATAAATAGGCATTCAAAACAACAACAAAAAAATTCGGGTGTCAACGGGGTAAAGCGTATCGATTCCAATTGCTCATGTTAATAGTGGTCTCGACATAATCCCTTTTTCCTTTGATAGGGAGACATCAAATGCACACACAAAATTGCAAGTGAAGGGCAATTTGGGGTTACCAAATATCCAAGAGGATAATGTCGGCACTTTGAGTGATAAATGCAAGTGAAGGGTAATAACGTATCGTCTCCAATTTTCAATCCTTGAAGATTCTTGCACTAATACTTTCCTTCTTATTCTTTACAGGGTTACTAAGTCGCCATGTTGCAGGTAAGTACCCTTCTTCTCAAAATCAAAAGGAAGACAAAATTGAGAATTTTCAAAACAAAAAATTTCAGCATTTTACTTGGAGCATGTAAAAAGAAGAAAAACAAAAGATAAAAATTGAAAAAAAATTTCACAAAAGTTTCTGAGCATTGTTTTTGATCTCAAAATTGTATGTCTGCTTGGAGGATCACTCATTTTGAATCAAAACCCCTCATGGAGATTAATCTACTCAGATGATCTCGACTAAATGAAATTGAGATGTTTAATTATGCCAAGCGGGAAATGTTTAGGATGATGAAAGGCAATCCATTCCCAAACACATCCTTCAAACATCGTGAGAATCGAGCAAAAAAAAAAAAAAACATGTGTCGTTTAAGGACGAAGGAGTCATTTGCAATTGGTACACAAACCAAAATGAAAAGAGGCATTCCTTTTCTTTATCTTATACACTGCAGGCGACCATGGTCAGCCCTTTTGAGCCTTAAAGTGGAGAAATCATAAAATACCTCTGTCAAGAACCACCCCACAATGGGGCAAATTTGGAGGTTTTGGTTGACATTATGTGGTGAAAAGATGAGAAAGACTTCTTTGCTTTCACTTGCATTAATCTTTTTGTGGTGACTTCAGGTGAATTCTTATGAAAGCTCGAAACATCCCAAGGTGAAGAAGAGCATTTATTTCTCTACCCAAACACTGATACCCTTTGCTTAAACCGAGTTGAGCCTAATTGTTCATTTCTGAAACCCAAGTGGTGATTATCTACACATATTAGGGCAAGGCACATGATGGACCAAGGCCATTGGCATTTATATGAAAACGTGCTAAGCATCTCGAAAGTCCTAAAAGCTCAAAAAGTGCAAAAGAGCAAAAGTCCAATGAAAATTAAGGGGCATGAAAAAGCAGTGTGCCTGGTAAAAGCAAGGCCAATGCCCATGAAAAAAGAAGAAGAGAAAAATGAAAAGAAAAAGATTTGCATCAAGGGGGTGATAAACTCCTATGTGAAAATAAATTGTCAAATTCAAAATGCTTGCATCAAAAAGAAAATCATTGCAAATGAAAAAATTGAGAAGGACAAAGCTTATTTGATTGGTCAAAGGACTTTCGAGACAAATCAAGTTTCAAAAGTCGAGTGCTTTCAAAAAGATTGAGTGATATAACAATGATGCCATGATAATCACCAACTTTCAAACCCCTTTTTGTGAAAAGTTATGAGCCTTTTGAGCCTTAACCGAACCAACATTACAACCTTTCCCAAAGTCTTTTCAGATTGGGATGATTCAAGTGGAAATAAGGATTTTCCAAAGAAGCTACCGCTCAAAGAAGTGGGGGCAAAGTTGTCTTATTTCATCTCAAGGTTACTTGACTTGTAAACCTGGCGAAGATGTTGATAGATAATTGTTTCATTTCATAGTCAATGATGCTTATCCATTGCTAAAGCCATGACCAAACTTGCATTACGGTCCTTTCGAAAGACCTTTTGGATTGGTCAAGATATACTTATTGCAAATGATTCTCAAATCCTTCGACATTTGGAATGCGAGGTAAATTGAGTGATCAAATCACTTCCCACATGAATTGATGGGATCAGGTAGCCCCTTCTTAAGAGCATGTGATAAGTCATTTCTAACTAAAGAGCTCTCGCTTGGCATGCTTAATGAACCTCTCTCATGAATAGGATCATTATGACATAATTTTTCTCTTAAAGAGATTTGATGATTAATGATATTTTCCAAACTCCATGACAATTTTGTGATACCTGCATATTTACCAAATAATTGAATTAGCTTGATTTGCTCATGCAATCATTGCTCTCTCTCTTCAACGTTCGATCTATTCAAGCTGTACTCTGTGTATAAATACTTGTAATCATCCAGGTATCCCATTATTTTGGAGTACTCGCTACTGTCTAGGTACCCCCCCTCTCATCAACACGGCGAGCTTCTGTAACCCGGAGTCCCCCTCTCATTGACACAGCGTGCTTCTGTAGCCCGGAGTCCCTCTCTTATCGACACGGCGTGCTTGTGTAGCCCAGAGTCCCCCTCTCATCGACACGGCATGCTTTTGTAGCCCGGAGTCTCTCTCTCATCGACACGGCATGCTTCTGTAGCCCGGAGTCCCCCTCTCATCGACACGGCGTGCTTCTGTAGCCCGAAGTCTCCCTCTCATCGACATGGCGTGCTTCTATAGCCCGGAGTCCCCCTTATCGACACGGTGTGCTTTTGTAGCCCGGAGTCCCCCTCTCATTGACACGGCAATCTTCTGTAGCCCGGAGTCCCCCTCTCATCGACATGGCGAGCTTCGAGCCCGGAGTCCCCCTCTCATCGACACGGCGAGCTTCGAGCCGGAGTCCCCCTCTTATACATCGACACGGCGTGCTTTTGTAGCCCGGAGTCCCCCTTTTATCGACACGGCATGCTTCTGTAGCCTAGAGTCCCCCTCTCATCGACACGACGTGCTTTTGTAGCCCGGAGTCCCCCTTTCATCGACACGGCGTGCTTTTGTAACCCGGAGTCCCCCTCTCATCGATACGGCATGCTTCTGTAGCCCGGAGTCCCCCTCTTATACATTGACACGGCGTGCTTCTGTAGCCCGGAGTCCCCCTCTCATCAACACGGCGTGCTTCTGTAGCCCGGAGTCCCCCGCTCATCGACACGGCGTGCTTCTGTAGCCCGGTGTCACCCTCATTGACACGGCGTGCTTCTGTAGCTCAGAGTCCCCCTCTCATCGAGACGGCGTGCTTCTGTAGCCCAGAGTCCCCCTCTCATCGACACGGCGCTTCTCAGAGCCCGAGTCCCTCTCTCATCGACACGGCGTGCTTCTGTAGCCCGGAGTCCCCCGCTCATCGACACGACGTGCTTTCGTAGCCGGAGTCCCTCCTATCAACACGGTTGGTGGTACACCCTTAAACCACGGGGTTTGTGGTCATCCGAAACCACACAGTTGGTGGTATACCCTTAAATCACAGGGTTTGCGGTCATCTAAAACCACACGGTTTATGGGTTCATCCTTAAATCACGCTCATCATCCTCGGTCGAAACTCGTTTTTACACGATGAGACCTCCCTGGTCGAAACCCGTTTTTACACGGTGAGACTATCCTCCCCGGTTGAAACTCGTTTTTACACGGTGAGACTATAATCTCCGGTGGAAACTCGTTTTTACACGATGAGACCTCCTCCCTGGTCGAAACCCGTTTTTACACGGTGAGACTATCCTCCCGGTCGAAACTCGTTTTTACACGATGAGACCTCCCGGTCGAAACCCATTTTTACACGGTGAGACCATCCTCCTCGATCGAAACTTGTTTTTACATGGTGAGACCATCCTTCTCGGTCGAAACCCGTTTTTACACGGTGAGACCATCCTCCTCGGTCGAAACTCGTTTTTACACGATGAGACCTCCCTGGTTGAAACCCGTTTTTACACGGTGAGACTATCCTCCCCGGTCGAAACTCGTTTTTACACGATGAGACCTCCCTGGTCGAAACCCGTTTTTACACGGTGAGACTATCCTTCCCGATCGAAACTCATTTTTACACGATGAGACCTCCTTGGTCGAAACCCGTTTTTACACGGTGAGACTATCTTCCTCGGTCGAAACTCGTTTTTACACAATGAGACCTCCTCTCTAGTCGAAACCCGTTTTTACACGGTGAGACTATCTTCCTCGGTCGAAACTCATTTTTACACAATGAGACCTCCTCTCTAGTCGAAACCCGTTTTTACACGGTGAGACTATCCTCTCCGGTCGAAACTCGTTTTTACACGATGAGACCTCCTTGGTCGAAACCTATTTTTACACGGTGAGACTATCCTCTTCCCGGTCGAAACCCGTTTTTACACGGTGAGACTATCCTATACGGTCAAAATCCATTTTTACACGGTGAGATCTCCTTCCCGATTGAAACCCGTTCTTACACGGTGAGACCTCTCTTCCAGTCAAAACTAGTTACCACATAATAAGACTAAAGTAAGATCATGCATTCACATCATTTTCTCATACGCAACCCTTGATCATCATCGTTCATGGACAAAATTTAGGTGTCTCTCGTCTTTGAAATGAACCTCCTTGAGCTCCCATTCAAAGAGGGGCAGTTGTTGACACCTAAATTTTAGCGATTTGTTTTAGTATAAAATTGCATTGAAAAATTAGAGATTAATTTCTAATCCCTTAACAAAAAAATTCTTTCATTAAAATGGCATTGCATATAGACATTAGGAGCATTTGCATCACTAGTTTTAAAACTAATTAAAAAAATCGAAATTTAAAAAAAAAAAAAAAAAGAGAGGAAAAAGGTGGGTCCTGGCCGGGCTTGCCTTTTCCTTCTTTTCCCTTGCATGGGCTCGGCCCACTTTCCTTTTTCTCTTTTTCTCCTTCCTTTCTCGGCCCGGCCCATCCATATTTCTTCTTCCTCGCTGGCTTCTACCTCGCATGGAACCAGCCTGCAGAAAAAAAGGGCAGCAAGTTAGACGGCAGCAGCAAGTCAGGGCCGAAAGAGAGGTCAAACGCAGCGACATAGCGGCGAGTCGAACGGCAGCAAGGCGAAGCGGCAAGTCGAGCACACGAGCAAGCGAGAAAAGGAAAAAGAGCGAAAACGGGGAGAGAAAAGAAAGGAGAGAAAGAGAGAGCCGAGGACGAACCAGAGCGGGGGAGAGCAAAGAAGGAGCGGCAAAAACAGGAGGAAGTGAGAACCCTAGAGAAAAAAAAAATCGAGAGAGAGAGACGGAGAGCCCGAGCAAGAGAGAGCAAGAGAGAGCCGAGTGCGGTTCGAAAAAAAAAAAAAAACAGATCTGAGAGAGAACCGGAGGAAGAAGGAAACCTCGAGGAGCAGCTAGCTGTCGCCGGAAGCTCGTCCGTCGCCGTTGTCCGCCGCAGCTCGTCTTCGAATGAGGTAGGTCTCTTTGAACCTCAGTAGCTCTATTTTCCGGAGAATGCCGGGCCAGAGCTCGCGGCCGACCAGCTCGCGCAAGCTCCTATTAGCTGGGTTCACTCCTATGTGGAGGAAGCCCAATGAGTTGCAAGCCCAAAAAGGCTTGAGCCCATATAATAAGTTATATGGAGAAATAGGGTTTCTCACTATCGCTGAAGTTGTAGCCGCAAAGAGAGAGTAACAAGAGAAAAAGAGAAAGCAGAAAAAGGGGGGTGCAGGGCAAAGTCGATTTACATCAAGCTGGCATCGGAGGTCGATTCGAGGTCCGATTGAGCTGAAATTTTGTCAGCGTGTTCGTGGTGCAATCTCCTCGAATCTGAACGGTTTGATTTTCGTTTGAAGCTCACTACATCAGGTTTTTCGTGGATTGATCAAAACCTGCGTTTTTGGTCGATTTATCCTTGATCTCTTGTGAAGTTTATGTGTATTGCCAAGAATTATGTTCTTGAGATCTTTGCTGCTATGTACCTCTAGTATTTGCTAGAGAAGAACATTGTTCACCCAATTTTGTTGATAGTGAAGATTTTCGGGTGGACTCCGGTCCCGTGGTTTTTGATCTCCTCACACCGAGGGGGTTTTCCACGTTAAAAAATCGTCTTGTGTTTGCGTGCTTGGTATTTATTTTGCTCTACTATATCGGTTCCTATTAGGTTTACACAAGAGGGGAGATTATTTTATTCCGCTGCGTTAATTCGATATTGTTCGAATTGTTATCGTTCTCCCATCAGAGTGGTATCAGAGCTTCTGGTTGTTGCTTGATTTTTCTGCCTTGTGTTAAACAATGGAAACGAATACAAGTAGAATGGTTACACTAAATGGTTCGAATTATCATATTTGGAAAGGGAAGATGGAAGATCTTTTATATGTGAAAGATTTTTATTTGCCCGTATTTGCCGAAGAGAAACCGAGAACAAAAACCGATCTTTGAATGGTCTATATTTCATCGTCAAGTGTGTGGTTATATTAGGCAGTGGGTAGATGATAATGTTTTGAACCGTATTATTGAGGAAACACATGCACGCGGTTTATGGAATAAGCTCGAACAATTATATGCTCGAAAGACTGGGAATAATAAGTTATTTCTAATAAAACAGATGATGGCTCTGAGATATCAAGATGGTACTCGTTTGACTGATCATTTAAATTCTTTTCAAGGAATTATTAATCAGTTGGCTGCGATGGGAATCAAGTTTGATGATGAGATACAAGCACTATGGTTGCTTGGTACTTTGCCGAACTCATGGGAGACGTTTCGAACGTCTTTGTCTAATTCTGCCCCGGATGGTACGATTACCATGGATTTGGCCAAGAGTAGTATTTTGAATGAAGAGATGAGAAGGAAGACGCAAGGATAGTCCTCTTCACATTCTGATGCCTTGGTTGTTGAGAAAAGGGGAAGAAGTGAGTCTCGAGGTCCGAGAAACAGAGACAAGAGTAGAGATAAAAGCAGAGGTAAATATAATAAATTTGCTAATGTTGAGTGCCATTATTGTCATCAGAAAGGACATATTCAGAGGTTTTGTCGCCAGTTAAAAAGGGAGAAACAAAAGGAGAAAGGTAAAGAGAAGAAAAGTGATAGTGATAGTGATGACAATCGTGTTGCTACACTTAAAGAAGACTTTCTCATTATTTTTGATGATGATATGGTGAATTTTGTATCTCATGAGACCAGTTGGGTAATTGATAGTGGTGCATCTATTCATGCTACATCTCGTAGGGATTTCTTTATATCATACAGGTCAGGTGACTTTGGATCTGTAAAGATGGGAAACAATGGGCTGGCTCAAGTTGTAGGCATCGGTGATGTGTGCCTAGAAACCAGCAATGGCACGAGGTTAGTATTGAATAATGTTAAACATATACCGATATCCGCTTGAATTTGATTTCTACAGGCAAGTTGGATGATGAGGGGTATTGCAGCACCTTCGGTAATGGTCAATGGAAGCTCACCAAAGGTTCTCTTGTTGTGGCTAGAGGTGAAAAATATTCTTCGTTGTACCTTATGCAGGCAAAATTGTCAACAGAAAAAATTAATGCAGTAGACAGCGAAGATGCAGCTAAGTTATGGCATAAGAGGCTCAGTCACATCAGTGAGAAGGGTTTGTCTATATTGGCCAAGAAGAAGCTCCTTTCAGGATTGAAAAGTTCAGCGCTAAAGAAGTGTGCTCACTGTTTAGCAGGAAAACAGAACAGAGTTGCATTTAAAAGCTCCCCTCCTTCAAGAAAGTCAGGTATATTGGATTTAGTGCATTCGATGTTTGCGGTCCTATGAAAACAAAATCATTTGGTGGCTCTCTTTATTTTGTTACTTTCATAGATGATTTTTCAAGGAAAATTTGGATTTATACCTTGAAAGCTAAAAATCAAGTATTAGATGCTTTTAAGCAATTTCAAGCTTCAGTTGAGAGACAAACTGGAAAGAAATTGAAATGCATCAGAACTGATAACGGGGGAGAGTATATTGGACCTTTTGATGAATATTGTAGACAACAAGGTATTCGACATCAAAAAACACCTCCCAAGATGCCTCAGTTAAATGGCTTAGTTGAGAGAATGAATAGAATATTGGTTGAAAGAATAAAATACTTACTTTCACAATCAAAACTACCTGAATCCTTTTAGGGTGAGGCTTTAAGTATAGTTGTGCATATATTAAATTTTACTATATGTGTTCCTTTAGAATTTGATGTTCTTAATAGAGTTTGGACAGGCAAAGATGTTTCTTATGACTATTTGCATGTCTTTGGGTGCAAAGTATTTGTGCATATTCCCAAAGATGAGAGGTCTAAACTTAATGTGAAAACACGACAATGCATATTCATTGGTTATGGACAGGATATGCTTGGCTACAAATTTTATGATCCGGTTGAAAAGAAAATTGTAAGAAGTAGAGATGTTGTGTTTATGGAAGATCAAACAATAGAGGATATTGAGAAATCAGAGATGATTTCAACACCACAGGTTAGTGATGATTTGGATCCAGTTCCTTTTTCAAATATTCCTACACAGGTTGATGAAGAGCAGCAGGAAGTTAATGTTCCAGATAACGCACATGTTCCTGAACATGTTGAAACGGATAATATTATTCCTGAACCAGATACTCAATTAGATGTTCCACTGGAGGTTCCAGTCCGGAGATCCTTTAGAGACCGACGACCTTCCACCAGGTATTCTGAAGATGAGTATGTATTATTGACTGATGCAGGTGAACCAGAGTGCTTTGCAGAAGCAATAGAAGATGAGTGCAAAAGCAATTGGTTTGATGCTATGCGAGATGAGATGTAGTCACTCTATGATAATCATACTTTTGAGCTGGTGAAGTTACCTAAAGGTAAAAGAGCTTTGAAGAACAGGTGGGTATACAGGTTGAAGCAAGATGAACATACTTCACAACCACGGTACAAAGCTAGATTGGTTGTTAAGGGATTCGGTCAGAGAAAGGGTATTGATTTTGATGATATATTTTCTCCGGTAGTAAAAATGTCTTCTATCCGTGTGGTACTAGGCTTGGCAGCTACCCTAGATTTGGAAATTGAGCAAATGGATGTAAAAACAGCCTTCTTACATAGTGAGTTAGAGGAAGAGATATACATGGAACAACCTGAGGGTTTTAAAGTGAAAAAGAAAGAGGATTATGTGTGCAAACTGAAGAAAAGTCTCTATAGCTTAAAACAAACAGTAAGACAGTGGTACAAAAAGTTTGCGTTAGTTATAACACATTAGGGCTATAAGAAGACTTCCTCGGATAATTGTGTGTTTGTCCAAAAATTTTCTGATGATGACTTTATTATTCTCTTGCTTTATGTTGATGATATGTTGATTGTTGGCAGGAATGCTTCACGAATTGAGTTATTGAAGAAACAATTGAGCAAGTCTTTTGCCATGAAAGATTTGGGCTTGGCGAAGAAGATTCTTGGCATTAGAATTACCCGAGATAGAGATGCTAATAAGTTATTTTTGTCGCAAGAGAAATATATTGAGAAGATCCTTCAGAAGTTTTATATGGACAAGGCTAAAGTGGTTAGTACTCCTCTTGCTGCCCACTTTAAGTTAAATATGAAGCAAAGTCCTACGATTGATAAAGAGAAGAAAGATATGGAAAGTGTTCCATATGCCTCACTGTAGGAAGTTTAATGTATGCGATGGTATGTACACGCCCGGACTTGGCACATGCGGTTGGCGTTGTTAGTCGCTATTTGTCAAATCCAGCGAGAGAGCACTGGAATGCAATAAAGTGGATTATGAGTTATCTTCGGGGGACTTCCAATTTGAAACTCAATTTTGGGATTGGGAAACTTGAGCTAGTTGGATACATAGAATTTGACTTGGCAGGAGATATTGATACTCGTAGATCTACTTCTGGTTATTTGATTTCTTTTGCGGGTGGAGCTGTGTCATGGAAGTCAAGATTGCAGAAGTGTGTTGCACTTTCTACAACCAAAGCTGAATTTATTGCAGCGACTGAAGCTAGTAAAGAGATGCTATGGATGAAGAAGTTCTTGGAAGAACTTGGGTTCAAGCAAAAGAGGTGTGTGCTATTTTGTGATAATCAAAGCGCAATTCATCTTGGTAAGAATTCATCTTTTCATTCTAGATCAAAACATATTGATGTTAGATATCATTGGATAAGAGATGTTCTAGAAGAAAAGTTGTTGGAACTTGAGAAAATTTATACAGACCATAATGGCTCTGATATGATGACGAAGGCTCTACCAAGAGAGAAGCTTGAACATTGCCGATTGATAGTAGGGATGGAGAATCCCTCCACATTGTCGTGAGGGGAGATTTGTTATTTGGGTTCACTCCTATGTGGAGGAAGCCCAATGAGTTGCAAGCCCAAAAGGCTTGAGCCCATATAATAAGTTATATGGAGAAATAGGGTTTCTCACTATCTTTAAAGTTGTAGCCGCAAAAAAGAGATAGTAACAAGAGAAAAGAGAAAGCAGAAAAACCGGGGTTGGGGCAAAGTCTCGATTTACATCAAGTTGGCATCGGAGGTCGATTCGAGGTCCGATTGAGCTGAAATTTTGTCAGCGTGTTCGTGGTGCAATCTCCTCGAATCTGAACGGTTTGATTTTCGTTTGAAGCTCACTACATCAGGTTTTTCGTGGATTGACCAAAACCTGCGTTTTTGGTCAGATTTATCCTTGATCTCTTGTGAAGTTTATGTGTATTGCCAAAAATTATGTTCTTGAGATCTTTGCTGCTATGTACCTCTAGTATTTGCTAGAGAAGAACATTGTTCACCCAATTTTGTTGATAGTGAAGATTTTCGGGTGGACTCCGGTCCCGTGGTTTTTGATCTCCTCACACCGAGGGGGTTTTCCACGTAAAAAAAAATCGTCTTGTGTTTGCGTGCTTGGTATTTATTTTGCTCTACTATATCGGTTCCTATTAGGTTTACACAAGAGGGGAGATTATTTTATTCCGCTGCATTAATTCGATATTGTTCGATTGTTATTTTCCCATCAGCTCCGGCCCTCGTAGCCCTTGCATTTTGTTAAGGTCACGTCCGGAGACTCCTAGAGCGCGATTCGGTTGAGCCGCAAACCTTGAATTCGGTAGTGCCCGTTTGTTCGACGAAACGCCTCAATGAAAAATTCGAACTCAATCTTTCGGAGCCGATTTTCTGCGTTACTAGGGGTTGCACTGTTGTTGCGCACCGCTTTATGCGTTTTATTGGCTTTTCGGTGGCTTATCTCGAGCTAGATGTGTCGGTATAGTCGTGTGGGCCTCGCCGGCGTCAATCCGGCGACTTCCGAATGCCGGCCAGCTAGTGGCCGGCGGAGCTCGGCGCGGCCGAACCGAACGATCGACGCCGGAAGATGAAATATGAGACCCCCGAAGCCGATGCGAGGCTCGTCATGCGTGGAGGCGGTCCGACGAGCTTCGGCGAGGTGCGGGCACGTCGGGGAGCGTCGGGCATGCATGCGGGAAAAGAAAGAGGGAGACCAAAAGAAATAAAAAATAAGGAAAGAGAAAAAAAAAAAAGGAAAAGGGGAAAAAGAAATAAAAAATAGAAATATCAAAAAAAGACAAAGAAAAGGCCGAAAATAAAAATTCCGTTGGGCTGAATTTTTCATGGGCGGGTTTTTCACCGGGCTAAAAAATAGAAATCAAGATTGGGCTTTTTAAGAAAAAATCTGTGTGGGCCTTTTTGTTGTTTTTTAGTGGGCTTAAGACCAGCCTGGTTCCTTCAGCCCGACCCGTACCGGCGGCACTGAATCGGGTCAGCAGGGCCGGGTTTCCTAACCCAGTCCGAATCATTTTCTTTAAAAATATCATAAAAAATTAAAAAATTCAGAAAAAACATAAAAAATTATTAAAAAATCATAAAAAATTTCGGAATTTCAGAAAATTCATGGAAAATTCAGAAACCTGAAAATTTATAAAAATTTCAAAAAAAAAAAAATTATTTTTTAATTAAAAAATAGAAAAATATTAAAATATTTAAAATTCCAAAAAAATTCAAAAATCCCCAAAAATTCCGAGATTGTTTTAGAGTTTCCTAAAAGCTCTAAAATAATTCTTGAACAATTTTCTCTTAAAAAGTGGCGGAAAATCATCGGCCTAAGATAGTGCTTAAAATTAAACAAGCTCTTACGGCTTCACCTTAGGGTTTAAATTATCCTCGGATACAATTGCCTTTGAATGCATGCTTATGATGCGATGATTATGATTTGCCCCTTAGTTTAATTAGGATTTATTTTCGTTTGCAATTTATTTAATGCTTTCTTTAATTGCTGATTGCTATTTTGATGATTGCGCACCCGCATGATCACCTCATATGTTAGTGGTTAATTCTAAAATCAATCCAAATTGCCTGACAAAAGTCCTTTTTGAAATGAACAAGATTAGGTACCGAAAGGGCACTAATTGGTTAGTTAGTGTAATCAAGCCCTCGATCCTAAAATCTCAGTTACGTAGAAAGTGAGGCCCACTCCATGCCTCGCTTGGTTTCTAGCCGACCCCAATAGGCTAGTGGCGACTCCTCATTCGAAGATTTTCATGAACACCCAACGTCGTGCGAGTATGGGCTTGGGAGAGCCCACGTTTAATGAGGGTCCTGGACCCACCCTTTGGACAGTACCCCTAAACCTATTTATTTGGGTATTCATTTTCTCCCATCGGGATGGAAAAAATAGGTCGTGACAATCCTGCTTTGGTGATGAAGGTGATGGATCCATACATTTTTCTGGTGTGGGACTAGGAGCTTCGTCGTTGGACATACTATCCGATATCGGTTCCATCATTGTTGTTGATGGAGTAATATCATCCGAAATTGGATCAGAGGCGGAAAAGTTGCCCTGAATTGTTCGGATTCTCGAGGGATGCAATCAGAAAATATTCAAGGCCTTTAATAATCTCATCCTCAGAAGGAGGCGTACTTGCGTTGCTTGACGAGTTCTTTTCTTTTAGGGATTTTTCTTCAAATGGAAAAATGTCTTTGTGAAACGTCACATTCCTGCTAATGAAGAACTCATTTGTAGAAGGCTCAAATACGTGGTATCCCTTTTGCAAACTTGGGTATCCCATGAATATACAGTGCTGGGCATGAGAACCCATCTTGTTCCGTGGCCCCACTGTGGTGGCATAACATAGACATCCAAAATCCTCAGATGATCAAGTTGTGGCTTCTTTCCGAAAATCATCTCAAAAGGGCTTCGTCCATTGAGCACTTTTGTTGGCATTCGATTGATTAAGTAAGCTGTTATTATCACACAATCTCCCCAAAAATGTTCTAGGATGGATGCTTGTGTTTTCTTTCCACTACCCTATTTTGTTGCGGAGTGTATACACATGAATTCTCGTGCAGGATACCACGGGATGAAAATAGAGAAGCACAATCATGATTGACAAACTCCTTTCCATTGTCTGTCCGAATGCGCTTAATAGCTTTCCCAAATTGAGTCTTTGATAAGGAAATGAAAGTCCTCAAATGTGAGAAGACTTGGCTCTTAGATGCCATAAGAAAAATCCACGTGGCTCTAGAGTAATCATCCACGATAGTAAGGAAAAAACGAGAACCATCATGGTGTGGTGTATGATAAGGACCCAGACATCAGCATAAATTAATGAGAAAACATCACTTGCACGACTTTTGCTAACTGGAAAAGGGACACATGATTGTTTTGTTAAAGGGCAAATATGACAATGATGGCAAGGAAAGAGAGCACTATGACCCATTCTTGAATGCAAAAGGAAAGATTTATCATTGGCAGTCAGATTACACAATGATTGTTTATTGGAAATGCTAGATGAATCTAAATTTCTTGGAAGCTGGTCCAAAAAAATAATCCTTCAAAGAGATTACCCAAGCTCATCAATTTACCAGTCAAAAGGGCTTGAAAGAGACAAGTATCAACATTGAATAATAATTGGTAGAAATTTCCCTTGCAAGCTCTAGACACAGAAATGAGACTGAACTGGAAATTTGGGACATAAAGGACATTTTCTAGAGTGATTTGAGGATTGAGATTAACTATCCCTGTTATGGTGACAAAAGTAACATTCCCATTTGGCAATTGGACAGATATAGGAATATCTAGTTCTCTATGAATATTGGAAAATAAACCCTTATTGCAGACGATATGATCACTAGCTCCAAAGTTGATTATCCAATAATTTCTGGAAATTGAATTTATTTGGCAATAAGAAATACCTAAGAAACTGCTTCATTTGTTTGAAGTGTCTAATTTTTGCAATGCCTGCATAAGTTGTTGATATTGTCCATTCGTAATAGGCTGATCAAAATTTGCACTAGTTGATCCAGTGACTCGATGCGCTATTACTGAAACTTCTTTCCCTTTCTTTCCTTTTTCATCGAGCTTGCCATGTAATTTCTAGCCATTTTCAATGGTATGGTGGGGCCGCTTGCAATATTCGCAAAATAATTTTCTTTTCTCTTTGGAATATTGCCCATAATTCTTTAATCCTCTTGAAATTTGACTGCCATTAGATGCCTTATTCCCAAAGGAATATCCATTGTCCTATTCCGATGATTGATTGAGCAACTTGGGACCATCCGATCGTGACATTTGATCTGGACAGTCCATCCTAGTTCCCTTTAAAGGGCGCTGTTCTAACCCTAGCCTTTCCGATCGCCGCTCCATCTCCCGATCTGGGTTTCTGTGACTCAGTTCTCTCTGTTCCCCACAAGCTCCAAGCACCACACTTTCTGCCCCTTTTGCGTACTCTGGCGAGATGAGTCGCTGACTCTCTTCCTGGACAGCTAATTGGAAGACACGGCTGAGCGGTGGCATCTGGTCCATCACTAAGATTTGAGATCTGAAGGTAAGGTACGAATCATTTAAAATGAGAAGAAATTGGGTAGCCTTCTCTCTATTTTTTATCTCCCTGTACTACTGTAGAGTAGCTTCTGGCCCCTCGAGTTTCTCCGCTACCGCTTCTAATTCATTACATAGGGCCGACAGTTTGTTGAAGCATGCGGTGATGCTCATGCTTCCTTGTTTCAACTCGGTGAGAGCTTGGGTGAGCAAAATTTTTTTCACTCGATCTAGTTTCCCGTACATCTCCTTTATGTTGTTCCACATGGTTTTTGAGTCTTCTGTGGGGGGGAGGGGAAGATCGGCTGCGATATCTAGGCTTATGCAATTCCCTATCCATGTTCTTACTAGTTAATTGTATTTTTTCCATTGTCGTGCCATCCTTTCATCGGCCGGAATCGAAATAGATTTGTCAATGAAGTCGTCTTTGTCTTTGGTGATGAGGGCCCGTCAAAACTCTTGTGCCCAAGTCAAGTATCCTTCGGGTCCTGTGAGATGGTGGCTAATTAGCCGTAACTCCGGCCCGTCCGCAGTGGAGACGAACAGAGCGTTGTCGGGTTTTGGTTGACCAGTAACGGCCGCGATGGAATACGGTAGGTAACCGGGTGGAAAAGTTAGGTAGGGATTCATGCCTATACCCGGATTAGTCGACCCAGCTAAGAAATTTGCATTAGGTCCTCCTGACCCACTTGTCTGCCCCGCATTTGGAATTGGATTTTTTGGTCCACTCGTATGCGAAATCCTAGGCCTAGTGGTAAAGTTTGCCCCATTAACGGTTGGTGGGCTTCCATTGGGCCGGGCGAATCCCTAGTAGCCCACATTATCAGGCAATGATGCATTTGGGCTTGGCCCAAAATAAAATGGGAAAGGTACCCATTGGAAAGGACGGCCCCCCATGGGCTAGCCCGCAATGGGCTGGCCCAGACCTGTCTAAGCTTGAAATTGCTGCTGGAAATCAAGGATTTGAGCAGGCGATTCTTGATCCTAGACTTCTGATTTTGGGGGTGTGGTTCCTTTAATGGTGTGTTCCATTCTGGTAAAAAAATTCCTGTCTTCTGCCTCTTTAAAAATTGATTCCTTTGCTGGAGATTTTGTTCTGTTTTGTAGGTTAAAACTTCCGGTCAAACAGGCAATCTAGCAGAAGCAATTATGAGTAGAACTTTGCTTTGATACCATGAAAGAAGACAAGAAGTAGAAGACATAATGTGAAGGAAAATTGTATTCCAATTGTATTCCAATTGTATTGAATATTCAATGTACACTTGCAGCATATTATAGTACAAAATGTATACAAAGAAAGGAAACAAAATATATAATAAATCGAGATCCAATATTGGAATGATCTTGATTTATTTTGTGTATCAATTTCATTCCTTAATTGGACATTGAATATTCATGCATATCTTCCAACATGTTGACGTTAGCTTTTTCTACAGTGATAAGCAAGATCCATATTTTATCTTATGGGCATTTAGATAGTAGTTGGCTTAGATAGGTAGAGGCTTCTTATTGAAATAAATTACTTTAAATCAGATTTAGCCTGTATCCTCCAACATAGGGAGACTGATTTTCTATATATCTAGTCCCTTAAAGTTCAAGGTAGAGAATGCGTGAAATCTTTTACTTGATTTTTACGGTTGACACTTGCTTTTTGCCAATAAGTCAAATATACATTTTTAAATATAAAATACAAATAAAAAACGAAAAATGAAAAGGCTTCAGTCCATTGGACCAAAAAGGCAGACCATTAAAATCGGGTCAGGTCCATTAATCCGATTCAGCTAAATCCAATTCGTAAGCAATCACCTCAGCTCATGAAAAAAGGAAAAGTTGTCCAAAAAGTCTTAAACTAATTGTATTTTTACTAATTCAGTCATAAACCTTTCAATTTTGTTAATTGAGTCATAAACCTTTTCACTTTTTGCCAATTGAGTCAATTTGGCCAAATTTAATTAGAATTTACTGATATGGACGTCGGTCATCTTATATGGCACGGTTGGTGCTAGCGTGGACAAAATTCATTAATTTTTTTAATTTTTAATTATTTTTTATATTTTTCTTTCTTTCTTTTTCTATTTTTGTTATTTTCTTCCTTTGGCTAGTCGCATAGCCTTTGACGAGGGTCAACCTCGCTAGAGGCCAATGAGGGTTGGCCTTGCTAGATCTAGCAAAGGTGAACCTTGCTTGTCGTCGGCGAGGTTGCCCTCATTGGCCCTTTCGTGTGGGTGACCCTCACTAGCTTCTAGTAAGGCCGGTAAGGTTGCCCCCTTGCCAAATCCCTATGAGGGCAACCTCGCTTGAGGCTGGCCCTAAGGCAAAAATAAAAAATAAAAAATAAAAATAAAAAAATTAATAGGTTTTGTCTACGTGAGTAAATTTCGGTCGAAATTGGCCCAATGAACTCAATTGGCAAGAAATAAAAAAGTTTAAGATTGAATTAATAAAATTGAAATGTTTAGGATTAAATTGATAAAAGTGAAATAGGTTTGAGACTTTCTGAATAATTTTCTCATGAAAAAATAAAAGGAGGCCCAAAGGGAATAAAAAGCCTCAGCCTATCTCTCTCTCCTTTAACAAGATGGTGGAGCGAGCGACAACGAGCTTTTAGGATTGAAGCGCGAAGAAAAGACCGAGAAGTTGCACGGCCTCAAGAACTGATCAATGGCGGTCAGGAACAGCAACAAGCGGACTGAACTCGATGATTATGGAATCCATCAACCAAGAGCCACACCCACCCGGTCCTTTTGTGTCCGATTAAATCTAAATATGACTATTCGATTCCTTCCTGGTTTGCCTTTGTATCTCCATTTCTTTTATTTTCTCCTGTTCTCTCGCTGTCTTCTGAATTCCATTGCCAATGGTTGCGCTGTGTAGGGGGAACCAAGTTTGCAAGGGAAGTGGCCGATGGAATGACGAAGATGGACTCTGTTTCGAGGAGTACCCGTTCAAGATGGTGATCATCTCTGACTCAGCGGCGGTGACCTCAAAGGCTCAAGCTTTGGACCGGTGATTGAGCGAGTTTCTCCAGAATGGAAAGCAGCTGCCTCCACGCTGCAGCACAGCCAGTCACGCTTCTGCCTTGCCTGCACTATCGCCACCACTCCTCCCAGGCTGTTTCTATCCCGATTGACCTTTAGAATTGATTGTATGTTGCAATCAGAAATAACAAATCTGAGAAAGCCATAACAAGTTAATTCTGACAAGTAAGCAATGGCTTTCTAACTTAAACATGTATGACATTATACCCTCTATTTCCATTCCATCTATCGTATTTTTTTCACACTTAGATAAGTTCTGGATTTTTTATAACAAAAACAATTTCAAAGTATTTGTGTTATGATCAAATTTAAGATTTTTAGTGACCGTTACAATGGATATAGTTCTGAGTTTTTTG
Organism: Corymbia maculata; assembly: GCA_014182735.1. Taxonomy (NCBI): domain Eukaryota; kingdom Viridiplantae; phylum Streptophyta; class Magnoliopsida; order Myrtales; family Myrtaceae; genus Corymbia; species Corymbia maculata. The sequence continues at coordinate 7,414,540 of CM024692.1, forward strand.
TAATATTGACCCTCTATATACAATGAAAGAAAATTAGAATGGACAAAAGCTTTCTAACTTTACAATGCCTAGATTAAGATTTGGATTTGTAAGAGGGAGGATTCGTAATTTCCTTGTGTTACTCATCGTACACTGGAAAAAATATTTAGAAGGTATTTTTCAACAGCAAATGAAAGGGTAAAATCTTCCGATCCTCCCAAGCTAGGAATCAAAAATTAAACGAAGTATCAGGTCATCCATCAACACCAAAAAAGAGAACGGAAATGGAAACAGAAACTGAAACGGAAACGGAAACCCCCTATTTCGATAAGCTTGCCAGTGCATCTTGACGATTTGCTGGACTGCAAATCCTGATGGGGCAGGAACCAGGTAATAAAGGGACACGGTGCACATAGCAGCCTTGGAGAACGGGAATATCAAAGCTGTTAAAACCATCATGAGAATCGCAAGGATTGCGATGCACATAACAAGGATCCAGAGCCAAGGGAGTTTGCTCTCTGCTACAAGTACGGGTGCCAAAAATGCCAGTGACATGTCTCAAATCTAAATTGTTAAAAATTGTAGGTCCCCAATGGTTTGCATCAATCTTACGATTTAGTTTTATTTAAATTGATATATTAGGATCACTTAACAATTTCTAAAGAGTGACACCTAATAAGTCCCAATGATGCTATAAATTCAACTATTGAAATGGGGCACTATAGCATTTAAGAAAAGTGGAGACAGGTTCCTAAGGCATGATGGTTCATATCATATCTCACATGGAGTATTGAATTTTTCTCTTTTTCGAATGGAATGCTAGAGTACAAGTGATGGACTTTATTTGAGTGGGCCTTTGCATCAAATTCAGTATGTTGCCTAGATCTTTCCATGCATAAATATCCTCATGCTATAGGAGCCCTTTGTTGTAGTGTTTTAAACCATGTTTCCCAATTTTACTAGCAATGTCCAAAAGAGACATCCATATGATGCAATTAATCATACTCAATCCCCCATTAATCCTATTTCGTTTCTCTCTTTTTTTCACTATTCAATGCACTTTCGTGACAAATTTTGAGACTTAATTAAAATTTAAAAAAATGGATTTAATTACACTTTTGTGATAAGTTTGAGGATTTCCAATGCATTTATTGTTAGATATTTCAATAATTTTTGAAATATTTATAATAATAACTTTTACAAAAGTTACGACGACATTGAATGTTGTCATTATTTTAATGGTTATATAACGGCTTTTTAACGGTCTTGTAATGATTTTTTCAATCACTTTGTAACGTCTAATTTATTTATCAAATAAATCCTCAATTATTTTTCAACGACTCTATAATAGTTCTTTTTTAATAGCTCTTTAGCAGCTCAATTTTGTCTGAATATAAAAATAAAACTTAAAAGACAATCTAGAGGTTTTCTGAATCAAGAAGAGAATATATTTTTCTTTGCCAAAAAAGCTTTCCTTTCCTTTTCTTTGTTGGATTATACACAATGTTGTTCTGTTCCTTCTATATTAAGTGCGGAATATAGGAGACGGTATGTTATATCTCGGGAGGATAGTCACTAGAGCCTATTGCATCGAGTCTAGTACTTTGAGGGGTGAAATACCGGGTAGTGCTCTTGCATGGCTAAGACAAAAAATTTCTCATCACTTTTTTCAACAATCTTAAGGATAGTCCCCATGGAAAACCAAGTTGATGCCACCGCTGCCACCGCCAAAGCCATCACTAATGTCTCAATCTCCGCCAATCAAGTTGCACTGCCACCACTATCACATATGTCCTATGCCAAACCATTCCTTGACATATCAAAGATTGAAGTTTTTAATGGCAACAATTTCAAACAGTGGCAAGAAAGAGTTCATTCTATTCTAGATGTGCATGGCGTGGCTTTCGCACTTACGGAGGCCAAATCAATTGATGATAAGCTACAAGATCAATGGATACATGCTAATAAGGTATGTAGGCACACAATTATTAGTACACTTTCTAATGAATTGTTTGATGTCTACTGTCCATACAAGGAAGCAAAACAAATATGGGACTCCATGACTGCAAAGTACACTGTCGAAGATGTAGGTAGACAAAAATTCGTGATTGGAAATTATTATCGATGGGAAATGTCCGATGAGAAGGAGATCAAGACACAAATCAATGAATATCACAAGCTGGTGGAGGACTTGAAGGCAGAAAATATCAATTTGCAAGAAGAATTTATTGCGGGATTGCTAATTGAAAAGCCGCGTCAATCTTGAAATGACTACAAGCAACAACTCAAGCACAAAGACAAGCAATTGTCACTAGCTGATTTGGTTGTGCACATTATCATTGAGGACACAACTCACAAGGAAATCAAAGCTGCCAAAAAGCGAAGGAAATTGCCACCAGGGCAAATTTGGTGCAAGGCAAACCTCAATATCACCAAAACAGGTATAATAACAAAAAACCTTATTACAAACCCAAAGTCGCTCACCCCATCTTCAAAAAGAAAAGTTCTTGCTTTGTTTGTGGGAAACCAGGTCATCATGCAGCATATTGTAGAAAGAGAAAAATGGGAAATGACAATCCTGCTAAACCAAAAGTCAACTTGGTTGAAGCAGATGACCCTAATGACATAATCTTTGCGGTCATTTCCCAACATGAAAGAGTGGGTGGTAGACTTAGGTTCTACTAGGCATATTTGTGCAAACAAAAATGCCTTTTCCTCCTACACACTAGTAGGGGAAAGAGAAGAAATTATTTATCTTGGCGATTCAAGAACAGCTCAAGTTCTTGGGAAAGGGAAAGTACTTCACAAGCTCACATCTAGCAAGACTTTAGCCCCAAATGATGTATTGCATGTCCCTAACATAAGGGCAAACCTAGTTTCAGTAGCTCTTTTGGGAAAGGTTAGGGTGAAAGTGTCATTTGAATCTAACAAGATTGTAATGACAAAAAATAACATCTTTGTGGGAAAGGGTTATTGTAATTAGGGACTTTTTGTTCTTAATGTTTCCAATGTTATCAATGAAAATACTACCTCTTTTGCTTACTTGGTTGAATCTCTTGATTTATGGCATGGTAGATTAGGTCATGTTAGTATTTCTTATATTAAGAAAATGCAAAAACAAGGTTTGATTTCTGGAATTAAAAACACATGTTTTAATAAATGCATAACATGTGCGGAAACAAAATTAACAAAAAGGTCTTGTATTTCTGTAAATAGAGAATCTGATTTGTTGAGTTTAGTTCATACTGATCTAGGAGATTTAAAACAAACTATGATTAGAGGAGGTAAACAATATTACGCGACTTTCATTGATGATTATTCTAGATCTACTAAAGTTTATTTGCTTAGGCATAAAGATGAAGCTTTTGATATGTTTCTTTTGTATAAAGCAGAGGTAGAAAACCAATTAAATAGAAGGATAAAAAGAATTAGATCAGATAGAGGTGGAGAATATGTCTTGCTTAACGAATTTTGTGAAAAGGAAGGAATAATTCATAAAACTATGCCTCCTTATTCCCCCAAATCAAATGGAGTAGCTGAAAGGAAAAATAGGACTTTGAAAGAAATGATAAATTCTATGCTTGTTAGTTCTAAAGCTCCAAATGATTTATGGCGTGAAGCTATATTGTTTGCTTGTCACATCCAAAATAAGATATCTCATAAAAAAAAGGGGTAAAACACCTTATAAATTATGGAAAAGTTATTGTCCTAATTTAAAATATTTGAGAGTGTGGAGGTGCCTTGCTAAGGTTATGCTTCCTAATACTAAGAAAAGAAAAATAGGTTCTAAGACATTTGACTGCATGTTAATTGGTTATGCTAAACATAGTGCTGCATATAGATTTCTTGTATTGAAAAGTGATGTGCTTGATAATAATACTATAGTTGAAACAAAAAATGCAGAATTTTTCGAGCATATTTTTCCATTAAATATTGATACTATTTCTCCAGTGCCTCTTCGTAAAAATGTTTTTGAAAATTCAATGATGATTTGAGAAGGAGTAAAAGAATAAGGAAAGAAACTTCTTTGGGAATGATTTTTATACTTATCTTATTGATGATGATCCTTTGACTTATTCTGAAGCAATATCTTCTAAAGAAAGCAGTTTTTGGTAAGAAGCCATAAAAATTGAGATTGATTCTATTTTACAAAATCAAATTTGGAAATTGGTTGATTTACCACCTGGTGCTAAGCCGATTAGTTGTAAGTGGATTTTTGGAAGGAAATATAATCCTGATGGTTCTATTGATAAATATAAAGTGAGATTGGTTGCAAAAGGTTTTAATCAAAAATAGAATATCGATTATTTTGATACCTTTGCTCCGATTACTAGAATTTCATCTATTCGAGTTTTAATTGCTTCAGCTTATATTTACAAACTTGTTGTTCATCTAATAGATGTTAAAATGGCATTTTTAAATGGTGATTTAGAAGAAGAAAGTTACATAGAGCAACCTGAGGGTTGTATTTTTCCTGGCCAAGAAAACAATGTTTGCAAACTTGTTAAATCATTATACGGCTTAAAACAAGCCCCAAAGCTATGGCATGAAAAATTCGAAGAAGTTCTAGTTAATAATGGATTTTTTTCTATTGGAGTAGATAAATGTGTATATACGAAAATTGTTGATGGTGAATTTATAATTATTAGCTTATATGTTGATGACATGCTCATTTCTGGTATGTGTATTGATGTTGTGAATGAAACAAAATGTTTTTTGACTTCCAAATTTGACATGAAGGACATGGGAGAAGCTAATGTTATTTTGGGTGTTAGAATTGTTAGGAGTGATAGTGGCCTAATGTTTACTCAAGAGCATTACGTGGAGAGGCTACTTAAAAAATATGGTCACTTTAATGTCAAACCCGTTAGTACTCCTTATGATTCTAATATCCAATTAGTGAAAAATAAAGGAGATATTGTGGCTTAGTCTGAGTATGCTCAGATTATTGGGAGTCTGATGCATTTGAAGAATTATACTTGACCTGATATAGCTTATGTTGTATGTAGACTGAGCAAATATACACAAAATCCCAATAACGATCATTAGACTGCCCTGAGCAGAGTAATGAAATACTTGAGAGGAACCATGAATTATGGTATTTTATCTAGTGGATTTCTCGTTGTATTAGAAGGAAACAGTGACAGTGATGCTAATTGGATTTTAGACTCAGAGGAGACAAAATCCACTAGTGGATATGTGTTCACCCTTGGTGGAGGTGCTGTAACTTGGAAATCAACCAAACAAACAATATTTGCTAGATCCACCATGGAGTCAAAATTTGTGGCTCTAGATTTGGCTGGCAATTAGGTTGAGTGGTTAAGGAATTTCTTAGTGGATATTCCTTTGGGAATGAAACCAACACCTTCTGTGTCTATGCATTGTGATTGCCAAGCGGCAATAGCCATTGCAAAGAATAAATCTTTTAATGGTAAAAATAGACACATTCGATTGAGACATGATGTGATAAAGTAGCTGCTTAAAGATGGAATTATCTCCATCAATTATGTAAAGTCAAAAGTGAATTTGGGAAGAAAATTAATTTATGATGCATTGAGGGGAATGAGACTAAAGCCAATTGAGGAAAAACAACAGTGATGGTAACTCAACCTATGTGATTGGTGATCTCATGAATTAGGTTCATATGGGTAATAATATCACTTGTTTTTCTAGTAACGCATTATTAAAAATTATTGTCCCTCCTAAAGTGAGAATAGTGTAAAGCTACAAAGAAAAAGAGGTTGAGCTAAGCTCTTAATGAAATTCCATAGCCATTATTGGTGGTGTATTAAGCTGTAGAATACACTTGATGGAATCACCTATATAAGTGTGGAGTGGGGCCTCTCCTATGAGATTATTAGCGATAATCTCTAGAGAACTTATGAATAAACCAAGCACGCGCATGGCCTATTAGCGCAAAATTGCGTTGAACAACAAAGTTGCGGGAGTGCAATGTGATTGGTGAAAATTATAATGCACAAATGAAATTTTTTGGTTCATAAAAGTTTAAACTTCACCAATGATTTCGTGAGTTATATTTCATTCTTTCTAGGGCTGGTTCATAGCTTAACAAGCACTAGTTTCAATGCATTACACTCCAATAATCTGGCATTATTTTATTTTCAAAAATCTTTTGAAATATGTGGGGGATTGTTAGATATTTCAAAAATCTTTTGAAATATGTCATTATTTTAATGGTTATATAACGGCTTTTTAACGGTCATGTAACAGTTTTTTCAATCACTTTGTAACGTCTAATTTATTTATCAAATAAATCCTTAATTATTTTTCAATGGCTCTATAATGATTCTTTTTTAACAGCTCTTTAATGGCTCAATTTTGTCTAAATATAAAAATAAAACTTAAAAGACAATCTAGAGATATTTTGAATCAAGAAGAGAATATATTTTTCTTTCCCAAAAAAGCTTTCCTTTCCTTTTCTTTGTTGGATTATACACAACGTTGTTCTGTTCCTTCTATATTAAGTGTGGAATATAAGAGATGGTATGTTATATCTTGGTAGGATAGCCACTAGAGCCTATCGCACCGAATCTTATACTCCTAAGGGCGGAATATCCTTAAGGACTGTGCTCTTGCACGCCTTAGACAAAAATTTTCTCATCACTTTTTTCAACATTTATCCCTAAAAAATATAAAATAAAACTCTATCTAAATACATCTTAAATCTGAATTGCTAAAAATAGTTGGTCCCAATGGTTCACATTAGTCTTATGATTTAGATTTATATTAACATTGTAGTAAGTTCACTAAACAATTTCTAAAGAGTGACACCTAAATATCTAGGTCCCAATGATGTTGTAAATACTACCTGTTGAAGGGAGCACCACAAAAGAAGAGAAGGGGGGGGTTCCATAGCATTTAAGATAAGTGGAGATAGTTTATTGGGGCATGATGGTTCATATCATATCTTTCATAGAATCGAATTCATTTAAGATAAGTGGAGACAGTTTCCGAGGGCATGATGATTCATATCATATCTCTGGTAGAATTGAATTTTTAGCTTTTCCGACTGTCGCCCACAAAATCTTATTATATTCTATCTTTCTTGATTAGAAAGCTAAAGCACAGGTGATGGACTTTGACAAAGTCAGGCCTCAACATCAAATTCAACATGTTGCCTAGGTCTTTCAATGCATAAATATTCTCATACTATAAGAGCCCTCATATGCAGTGTTTAAACCATTTTTCCCAATTTTACTAGCAATGTCTAAAAGAGACATTCATATGATGCAAATTAATCATACTTAATCCCCCATTAATCCTATTTCTTTCTCTCTCTTTTTTCCATTCTTTTAAACCTTTTTTTTTTCATGAAGAATTTTAGGACTTGAATGCATTTTTAAAAAAATTTAGAATTTAATTATACTTTCGTGACAAGTTTTAAGATTTGCAATATACTTATCCCCAAAAAATACAAAGTAAAAGTCTATCTAAATATATCCTAAATCTGAATCACTTAAAATAGCAAACACCCCATGGCTCGCATCTCTCGTGCAGTATCGATTTGTTTCTTTTTTAATGCCCCCTCCCCCCTCTATTGAGTTGGGCCTCCGCATCAAATTCAGCTTGTTGCCTAGGTCTTTCATGCATAAATATCGACGTACAGACCCCAGAAGTGCCATAACTTGGCACGGAGAGACATTTAAGTGCCGTAACTTACAAACGGTATACTTAAGTGCCAAAATTAGAGCAAAATGGATCACTTAAGTGCCAACAGCGAGAAAATCCGGCCAAATTGCCACGTGTCCATTTTCCGGGGCTTCATTTGCTAATAGAGCATTTTTTTTCAAAATAAAATATCCACGTGGCAATTTTAATAAAAAAAAAAATTGTCCATGTCAGATTTTTCAAAAAATTAAAATCGATTTTATTAAAAAAAAAAAAAAAAAAAGAGAAAGAGAAGAAGGGGATCGTGAGGGCTACACAGCCCCGCTGCTGCCGCCATCGCCGCCCCACCTCGCCGGGAAGGGCCTGACGATGGTGGGGAGGGTTGGTCGAGGTCGCCAAGCCTCGCCGGTGGCCGGCGACCCGGTCGGCCGCGGTGAGAGCCCGCAAGCCCTCGCCCAGATCCGGGGCGAGGGTCGCGACCCTCACCACGGGTTGACTAGGGCCCGGCGACTCCGGCCCGACCCTCCCCACCGTCGCCGGCCCTTCCCGGCGAGGGTGGGGGCGACGGCGGCGGTGGCGGCGAGGGCTGTGCAACCCTCGCCGATCCCCTACTTTTAAAAAAAAAAAAAAAAAAAATCGATTTTATAATAATATTTTTATTATTATTTATTACTATTTAATTAATAAATTTTTATAAATTCACGTCACCCAAAAACGACATCATTTTGGCTGATCTTTCACCAATTTAGTGTTTCTGACGAGCTACGTAGGCAAGAAAATTAATAAAAAAATGCCACGTAGGATTTCCGGCAAGGTTCCGACCACTTGGCACTGAAGTGATCCATTTTTTTTTAAAAGTGGCACTTAAGTGTACCGTTTGTAAGTTATGGCACTTAAGTGTTCCTCTATGCCAAGTTGTGGCACTCCTGCTGTACTTATGCCCATAAATATCCTTATACTATAGGAAACCTCTGTCACAGAGTTTTAGACCATTTTTCCCAATTTCACCGGAAATGTTCATAAGAGACATCCATATCATGCAAGTTAATTATACTCAATCCCCCATTAATCATATTTCTTTCTCTCTATTTTTTCATTGTTCAATTACATATTCATGACAAATTTTGGAACTTCCTATGTACTTATCCCTAAAAATATAAAGCAAAAGTCTATCTAAATACATCCTAAATCTGAATCGCTAAAAATAGTAGGTCCTCCGTGGTTCACATCAGTCTTACGATTTAGCTTTATTTTAACTAAAGTATTAGGTTCACTTAAAAAATTTTAAAGAGTGACACCTAAATATCTAAGTCCCATTGATGCTGAAAATACAACTGCTAAAAGGGAGCACCATAGCTTTTAAGAAAAGTTGAGATAGGTTTCTAGAGCTTGATGATTCATATCATATCTCTTGGTAGTATCGAATTTTTCTCTTTTTTAATAGCCATCAGTCTTATGATTTAGATTTATTTTAATTAATGTATAAGGTTGACTGAATAATTTTTAAAGAGTGACACGTAAATATCTAAGTCCCAATGATGCTATAAATACAACTGCTGAAAAAGGGGCACCATGATATTTAAGAAAAGCGAAGACAGGTTCCAAGAACTCGATGGTTCATATCACATCTCTTGTGTAGTATCGAATTTTTCTCTTTTTCAATTCCCTTCCCCCCCAACCCCCAATCCCCAATCCCCAATCCTATCTTGTTATCTCTTTCTTCAATAGAATGCTAAGAGTGCAGGTGATGGACTTTGATTGAGTTGGGCCTCTGCATCAAATTCAGCTTGTTGCTTAGGTCTTTCCATGCATAAGTATCCTCATACTATAAGGGCCCTCTATTGCAATGTTTTAGACTACTAGCAATGTCCAAAAGAGACTTTCATATGATGCAAGTTAATCATACTCAATCCCCTATTAATTCTATTTCTTTCTCTCTCCTTTTTCACTGTTCAATTGCACTTTCATGATAAATTTTATAACTTTCGATACAGTTATCCCTAAAAGATATAAAGTCAAAGTCCCTCTAAATGCATCCGAAATCTGAATCACAAAAAATAATAGGTCCCTCATGGTTCGCATTAGTCTTACAATTTTAATTTATTTTAACTAATATATTAGGCTCACTTAACATTTTTTTGAAGAGTGACACCTAAATATTTAAGTCCCAATGATGCTATAGACACAACTACTGAAAGGGGGCACCATAGCTTTTAAGAAAAGTGGAGATAGTTTTCTAGAGCTTGATGGTTCACATCATATCTCTCGTGTAGTATTGAATTTTTCTATTTTTCAGTGCCCATCGATCCTACAATCTAGATTTATTTTAATTAATGTATTAGGTTGACTAAATTTTTTTTAAAGAGTGACACCTAAATATCTAAGTCCTGATAAAGTTGTAAATAAAACTATTGAAAGGGGGCACAATAACATTTAAGAAAAGTGGACACAAGTCCCAAAAGCTCGATGGTTCATATCATATCTCTCGTGCAGTATCGAATTTTTCTCTTTTTCAATCCCCCCGTCACATTATCTCTTTCTTCAATAGAATGCCAAAGTGTAGGTGATGGACTTTGATTGAGTCAAGCCTCCGCATCAAATTTAGCTTGTTGCTTAGGTCTTTCCATGCATAAATATCCTCGTATTATAGGAGCCCTCTATCGCAGTGTTTTAGACGATTTTTCTCAATTTTACTAGCAATGTCCAAAAGAGACATTGATATGATGCAAGTTAATCATACTCAATCACCCATTGATCCCATTTCTTTCTTTTCTTTTTTCTTTTTCCACTATTCATCTTTCTAGAAGGACTAAAGAGGGTCATCAGGCCTTGTAGGCCCTCCCCCGCCAGTCACTAGGTTCGGGCTTGCAAGCCCTAGCAACCCCCGTTAAAAATTATAAAAAGCTTCTGAAAATTTAAACAAAAATTGTGAAATCTAAATGTATACGACTAAATTTGCCAAATTGAAAATTTTATGACTGAATTAACTGTTGTACAATAAGTTTATGACTTTTTGAACAATTTTCCCTAGTTCCTAGTCCTTCGTCAATCCTTATGGTTTCTAATGAATTCAATGAGACAAATAATTAATCAAGATGTCAAATCTCACATGGCCTTAGAATGGGGCTATGCATTAAAAATATGCCTTGAGTTTGAGCCCAAAAGTGAAATTTCATAATTTGAATATGTTTATCAATTAATCTAGATTTCCTATTTTGGAACGCAATCTTTTCTATATAAGAGTATCTGAGACGAGGTTGTGCTCGTGAATTATATCCAAAGTGTTTTGAAGTCCTAAAATTCTCATGTTAATATTTGGTGTAATTTTGTTGTGAAATCAAAAGATTATTTCGTGAGAAATTGCAATATTAAATATTATGTGAGTTATTTGATGTAATTAGAACTTGAAAACACTAAAAGTGTTTGAGTAACTTAAGTATAGTTGTAAGTCTCCCATGGCTCACATCAAAACTTTATGGTTCACAATTATAATAATTTATGTATTAGATTCATTGAACATTTTCTAAGGGATAACATCTAAGTATCTACTCTAAATAATGTTGTAAATATAATTGTTGATTGGGGACATCATAGCATTTAAGAAAAGTCGAGACAATTTCCTATGGCATGGTTCATATCATATCTTGTGGAGTATCGAATTTTCCTTCTATCAGTGCATCCCTCGCATCTCCTTTTCATTTTTTGTTAGTGAGACCCTGCATCCTTTGTTCTTTTTTTCTTGAGTGGAACGCTAGAGTATAAGTGATGGACTCTGAGGTACGGACCTCTGGAGTGCCAAAAGTTGGCACAAAGGATCACTTAAGTGCCAAAAGTTACAAATGGTACACTTAAGTGCCAAAATCGGAGCAAAAATGATCACTTAAGTGCCAACAACGAGAAAATCCAGCCAAAATGCATACGTGGCATTTTCCGGTGACAAAATTTACTTAGGTGGCAATTATGGAAAAAAAAAAAAAAAAAACACATGTGGCATATGAAAATTATCGACGTGGACTATAAAAATACAGGTGGACTCGTGCAAGCTAAACGACGTCGTTTTTTCACAAGAAAGAATGACGTCGTTTAACTTACTTTGGCTAAACACGATAGGGTTCGGTTTTGTCTTCGTTGCCGGCTTAGTCTGTCTTTATCATCGTTCATCTTCATAGAGGAGAGGGCACTTCATCGCTCGCCGTCGTCCCTCGCCGTCGTCCCTCACCGTCATTGCTCGCCATCGTCGTTCACTCGCCGTCGTTCACTGGCTGAGGTTTGTGATTTTCTCTCTCTATGGATGAAATTAGGGTTCGGAATTGTCTATTAGGGCTCGAATGGATAAATTGGGGCTCGACTGTGAAATGTGGGGTTTGACTAGGAAAGATAGGGCTCGTATGATATTGTGATAGATGATTTAGGGCTTAAATGTAGTGCTAGAGTAATTGAAGGGTTCGCATTGGCAATTTAGGGCTCGGCCGAGAAAAAAAATTAGGGCCGGTATGCTACCGTGATGTGTGATTTAGGGCTCGAATATGGTTTTGTGATATGCGATGGTCTTTTTAGGGCTATGTTGGATATATTGATATGCGTGGGTATTTTTAAGGCTTCGATGGGATATTCTCAGAATGTGTGCGATAGCAATTTCTAGGGCTTGGAGTGGTTGTTGTGGGGAGTTCTAGGTCATTTTTGAAATCGACATATTAAAATGGGTATCGTGGGGGAGTTGTCTTTGTTGTGGGGACCTCTATTTGTTGGTTTTATAATGGAAGTTATTATAATAGTCAGATACTCATCTTTCTTTAATAAAGTGTATGACAGTGTGGGGACCTCCATGTGCAATTGCAATTGTCAATTGTCTCTTGTCGATGTGGTCCCAAAAATTTAATTGTTTTCTTTTGTCCTTGCTCTTTAGAAATGGCTTGTAATAAAGATTGTGTTCTTTGTTATTGTTTGCTACGGAGGGGACTTTGTCATTGGGGAGGACGAATGGGAGTATGAGGGGGGAAACGAGGGCACTATTTTTGTCGAAGTACAGAAGGCATCTTATATTGGGTTTGTTAGGGATATCATAACATATTTGCCTTGCAAAATACAGAAATTGCTGTATTGTGTTCCGGGGAAGGATTTGAAAGATGGTTTGAAAAGCTTAGAAAATGATAATGGATTTAGAGATGTTTTATACCATTATCTTTATGGCGAAGAAGCGAAAGTATACGTTGAGTACAATAGTGAGTCTGAGGACGAAGATGATGGAGAGAGCACCCAAGTAAGAGAAGAGAGAGATGGTAGGGATGAAGGACAGCAAGATAGATAGGAAAGTAGTGATATCACAATCACTGGATTAGATTGGGAAGTAGCTCAATCCAGTGATGATGACGATGAAGGGTTGGCCATTGAAAATTTCTTAAATGATGAGGATGACGAGAAGCTTGTACAGTCAAGGAGAAAGCAAAGGGACTTTTTGGCCAATAAATTTGCATCTTTGCAAGTAGCTGATGAAGGCTGTCAGATGCCTTGGTGATTGGTGTTGTAGATGTTGGTGATGCTGGTGTTGGCCCTGTAGATGCTGGTGTTGGCCCTATAGATGCTGGTGTTGCTGGTCAAGAGACTGATTATGAAGAAAGTATCGACAATGCTACTTCCGAGGGCGAGCTTGAAGAAGATGAACAACCTGTGCGTAGAAGGAAAAGTAAGTTTCCTTCTTATGATCCATTTGTTGTTTCCCCTTCTTTGTCAGTAGGTATGAAATTCCAAGATGCCAAACAATTTAGGGAAGCTATCTTTGAAGCAGTCCATTGTTGAACAAAGGAATATTGACTTCATTAGAAACACTAAAGCCTTTGTAAGAGCTAGGTGTTCACAACAAAATTGTCCATGGAAGATCTACGACGCGTTTGTTAAGAGAAGTGGATCCTTCCAGATTAGGTCTTTCCAAGAGGAACATACTTGTTCCATTAATTTTCAAAACAAAAGGATAACAAGTGCATGGCTGTCGAAGCAGTTCTTTGATCTGATGAAGTTGATGCCCAAGATGAACAGTGTGCAATTCAAGCAGTTGGTGAAGGAGCGTGTAGGCATTAATGTTTCCAAGAATCAATGCAAAAGAACGAAGCAAAAGGTGATAAGGGTACTCATTGGTCAGTATGGTGAGGAATATGGGCAAGTGTGGGATTATGCTTGGGAGTGTAGGGTGCAAAACCCTTTAAGTAGGGTGTTTGTTGAGGTCGTGGAGATGCCACTTCCTGATAGTGGAACTAAGTTCGATAAATTATATGTGTGCTTCGATGCGTGCAAACAGGGATTTTTAGCCGGGTGTAGACGAATCATAGGATTGGATGGTTGTTTCTTAAAGGGCTTGTGCAAAGGAGAATTGCTGGCTGCAATTGGAAGAGATGCGAACAACCAAATGTTTCCATTAGCTTGGGCTGTTGTGAAGATAGAGAACAACGACAATTGGTCTTGGTTCCTAAAAATCTCATGGCTGATTTGGATATAACAAATGGGGAAGGATGGGCATTTATGAGCGACCAACAAAAGGTAATGTCATAGTGATTTGTTTGTTTTTTTATATTAACAACATGCTATTTTCTTACATTTCTTGTTTCAAATTATTGTAGGGACTCGTTCCGGCATTGGCCGAGTTGATGCCCTATGCCGAACATCGAATGTGTGCACGGCACATATATGCAAATTGGGCAAAGACCTATAAAGGGGATAAGCTACAATTGCAATTTTGGCAGCTAGCAAAGAGCACAAACATGGCTGACTTTAGGATGGCTAATGAAGGATTGGTTCAGTTGACCAAGGAAGGCTCTGATGCACTATTCAAGACAGAACCAGAAGCATTGGTGCAAGGCCTTCTTCAGCGAGCAATTCAAGTGCGATCACGTCGACAACAACATATGTGAAGCATTCAATGGGAGAATAATTGATGCGAGATGCAAACCAATCATTTCAATGCTTGAAGATATACGAGTATTGGTCATGACTCGGCTCTACAAACAAAGAGATGAGGCTACGAAGTGGACTAGGCAATATGGTCCTAGGATTGCCAAGAAATTGGATGAGAACTTGGCTGCAAGTAGATATTGTCATCCCATCTGGAATGGGGATGAAGGATATGAGATAATGAAGGGTTCTAATAAGTATGTTGTCCATCTAGGTAGGAGAAATTGTTCATGTCGAGCATGGCAACTAAGTGGAATTCCTTGTGTACATGCCATATGTGCCATCCAATTGAAAGGCCATAACATGGACGATTATATTGATAATTGGTACAAGAAAACGACATATCTTGCTTCATACCAATTCATGATGCAGCCAATCAGAAGTAGCAAGTTTTGGGAGCCAACAAATCGTGAAGCACCTCAACCTTTGCCGTTGAAGAAGCAAATGGGAAGGCCAAAACAAAGACAAAGAATGTCAAAGGGGGAGGTCTCGGGTCAGCAAAGAATGAGTAGGACAGGAGGGAAGATGACATGCTCTTATTGCCATGTAGCAGGGCACAATACTAAAGGTTGTCAATTGAAAGCAGCAAGAAGAATCAGGTGAGAGGCCGGTGGAAGGGCTTAGTGAAGGGACAGATAGAACGACAATTGAAGGCCAAACAGAAGGGCAAAGTGAGTCCACTGTTCATCAGTCAACGACAAGAAACTCCGTAAGTTATGATATTTTTGTTTATGTTATTTTTGATTTATTACATATTTGTACATAGCATAATTAGCAGGTATTTTTAATGTGTTTGTCAGGTGACGAATAGGACACCTAAAGGATTGGCTGAAATGGTTCCAGTTGTACCTGAAGGATTAATTGAAACTGCACAAGGGTCAGTTCAGTCGACCATTCCTCAGCTGAGGAAAAAATACCCAAGTAAGTTCAATGACTTCTTTAGTTTTCCTTTACGTTATTATATGGGCTGATGTTATATTCATAATGTCTTTATTAGGTTCGAAGAGGGCAAGCTCCAGCTCAATTGCCAACGAAGGGCCAACAACGAAAGGCCAATAGAAGGGCTACCACACGGGCTAGGTGAAGGTGTCGGTGAAGTTGAAAGACTAGATACGAGAAGGACAACTAGAAGAAGGGCAGTTGAAGGGTTAGCTACCAAAAGGCCGTTGAAGGGCTAGCTACAAGAAGGCCACCCGAAGACGCCTAGTTGAACAATTGGTTGAAAAAGCCCCCTGTTGCACCTGAAGAGCCAAATGTAATCGAAGCTGAACGGCCATTAGAAGAGCCATATGAAGGGCCAACTAAAGGGCAAAAAGAAGGGCCCAAGAAATCACAAGCAAAAAAGAGGGATAATAAATCACAAGATGTTGAACGTGATGCTCCAATTCGAACAAGAGGGGCTATTGGGAAGAGAGTAAGACAATATGGTTATGGCCTTTATACAGATGACCGTGCTAGAACAGTCATTCTTAATGTAAGTTTTATTGCCTGCATTTAATAAATTGTGCGAACTTTTGCTTATAATTTACTTGTGTTTTTTTAGCCCGGGAGAAATTCGGAGGTTCTTATTTCTCAAGGCCCTACTCAAGAATCAACGGCACATATATGCAAGAAAACGACATCCATTGCGCCAAAAAAGAAGACAACATCGGCTGCGCCAACAAAGAAGACAACATCGGCTGCGCCAAAAAAGAAGACGACATCGATTGCGCCAACAAGAAAGACCAACAACTCAGCACCAGCTCCATCTGAATCAGTTCATCCTAAGACAATTGCAGCTTCATCTGAATCAGTGCATGAAGAGACAGTTGAAGAGGAAGTTATACGTCCAGTTAGAAATAGTGCAAGGATAATGAATCGTGGTCCATCGAAAGGAGCACAAACAAGGGGGCCTATGCATATTGATATTGATTGATAAGAATGGCTGGTTTTGTTACAACTTGTTGTGGATGATTTTTTTTATTTTTTTTTGGTTTGTCACTATGTTGGTGAGACTTGAAATCAGATATCAATGGAATGATCTTGCTACTTATATTGTTGTTGTGTTTTTGATATTTTCGATTTACATTCGCTTTACTTGCTCTACTGATGATTGTTGATTATTGGTGGTGGGTGTGTGGTGATGCAAGAGGCCCCTGCAACAAGTGCAAGTGTGCGGTTTGCACATCTTGCACTAGGTGGTGCTTGGTGCAGTCATGCTATGATAGTGGTGGTGGTTCATATTCTAGTCGTACTAGAACTGGTTGTGTTGAAGGTTTATGCCTGTTGGTGATGGGTTTGTAGTGGTGGTTTGGGGGTTTGTGCAGCACTGATACAAGTGTGCATTCTGCACATCTTGCATCAGTTCGTGCTAGAGCTGGTAACCTGCACTTAAGTGCACATTTCCTGGAGAAGTTGACACTTAAGTGTTCACTTTTAAGCACCGACTGGCACTTAAATGATCACTTTCAATAATAACCTGACACTTAAGTGATCTTTTCTTTAATTTGACTAGCACTAAAGTGATCACTAAATACAACTTATGGCACTTAAGTAATAGCTCGTGCCTGTCCTATGATATGGCAAGCAGCAAACCTAAACTAACTCCAGTTCAGCTGGGTTAAGGTTAACATTGCGAATAAGAACAAGACCTCCCTATGGCAGCAAGCAGCAAACCTAAAACCAACTACATGTGTATCATCTCATCATTCCCTTTTCTTGACCTCCCTCAAAGCCGATCGATGGTGTGGACAACACAAACACAAATAAAATAGTCTACATTTAATCCAAAACGATTACATTTATCAACTCATTTTCAACTATGGCAGCTGAAGAAACTTCTTCTTATCTTCAAGTGCTTTACATTTGATCATTAAGTAGGCTATATAACAAAACAACACTATAATAAACATTTGATAACACTTCCGTTCAATTTTCATTCTTGAAACTTCATTCTTCAACAAATAATTAACTGAAGATACTTCAGCTTGCTTTGAGACTTCATTCTTCAAATAATTAGCCGAAGATGCTTCAACTTGCTTTGAGTCAACGTCGTCCAAGTCGTCCCACGAACGTAGATGGAGGTTGATGCTGCCCATCAAATAGGTCTAATATCACCCTCGTCGCTCGGCCGAGAACTTCGCGTCGATCCATTTGAAGTATTTGCACTTCGACCCTTCTCTATATCTAGCGCATCCATAGAATCTTCTCCCAGATTCATTCGAGTCCACGATGTTCTTCTTGGACTCGGCAACCCACAATAACAGAAACGTTCGCGCTCGCCTTCTCCGTCGCTTCGATGAGACGAATTCGAGCTGCTGCTTAAAATTCTGCTCTCCATTTCCAGTATTCAGCGCTCGGTAACCCACAACAATAGACGAATTCGCGCTTGCCTTCTCCTTCGCTTCGATGGGATGGGGTTAATTGAAATAATTCGAGTGCTTGAGGGATTTTTGGGGCAAATCGAAATTAGGGTTCGAGCTCTTCTTGGGGGATTTGGCTGATTTAGAGATTTGGTCAGCAATATGAGATGAAAATGGGGAGATGACGCCATTTTGGCCATTTTAGGGTCTTTGCTTTATCCATCTATGGAAACAGCATCGTTTTGGGTGAGGGTTAGCTGAGGTGGATCTCCGGCGAGCCACGTTGGCAAGAATATTAATAAAAAATTGCCACGTAAGATTTCCGGCTGAGCTCCGACGACTTGGCACTCAAGTGATCCATTTTTTTTTGAAAAGTGGCACTTAAGTGTACCTTTTGTAACTTTTGGCACTTAAGTGTCCCTTTGTGCCAAGTTTTGGCACTCCCTCTGTACTTTTGCCAATGGACTCTAATCGAGCGAGGCCTCCACATCAAGTTCAGCTTGTAAACATCCTCGTACTATGGAAGCCCCCTGTTGCAATGTATTAGACAATTTTTCCCACTTATACTAGGATGTGCCCAAAAGAGACATTCATATGATACAAATTAATCATACGCAGGGCCCCTTTAATTCTACTTCTAGTAGAATAAATAAAATTTCGAGAATAAGGAAAAAAAAACTTCTTTAATCTTGCTCAATTTACATTTTCTTTCCTTTTTTTTAAATCTATGTATCATTATTGCTTGTTATTAACACTCTTAGTGACATGGCATGAGCCACACGAGTTGCCTTAGTAGAAATTTCTTAGTAAATTCTTAGCACATGTAGCTCTAAATATTTTACATTGCTTGAAGTTGGCTACTGATATAACTAGTATAAACACCTAGAGGGGGGGTGAATAGGTGTAGAGAGATTAATCAATCAAATATATATAACTTTTTCGAATCAACGAACTGAAATCAAGTAGAGAGAGTTAGAGAAGATTGCAAACACTGTTTATAGTGGTTCGGCTTTTAATAAGCCTACGTCCACTCTCCGGGCAACTAGCCAATCGACTGTATTTCACTATATGATCAACAGTGATTACACACTCTCGAGTGTTTGTACTCGGTGATGATCTATCTCACTAAGTCACTCTCTTTTTGTAAAACACTTAGATCACTCAAATGCACACTATGAACAACAATTGAAGAATTGAATCAGCTTTGGAATCATGTTCATCTGTTCTACCCCTAAGTCTCAATCTACCCTTAAATACTCTCCAAGCCACACTCGACCGTTGGCTCTTTCCTTGAGAGTTTAGTCTTCCCTTTCTTGGACAGACTTTATAAGGCAAGTCTTTTTTACCGTTGATGGTAAATCAGATCCCCTTAGATTCTGTTCACCCATACAAACAGAATCCGGGCTTCCATAAGTACTCTATTATTCATTGGAAGTTGCTCACTAATTGATCCTGTCAATCAGATTAGTATAACAGAATCTACATAAATAAGGTAAGTGAAATACTCTACCGTTGGTGATCTTATCGTGTAGGTTCATCTTGAGTCTAATGGTCTTAAGTTCTGAGTCTGTCTAGATTTTCAGTCTGGTTCGTTCAGACTTAAAATCTCAGTCTTGTATGGTCAGACTTAAAACTCGGTCTGGACAAGTCTTTCCGTCTGGTACGGTCAGACTCTAAGACATCTTATGCTTTATCTTCTGCAACAAACAGACTTTAAAGCCTATGTCATTCTGTGTCCTTTTCCTTCAAGAGATCGATATATAAATATCATTCATAAGATGTGTTGTTAGCATCAAAACTAGGAGTTTTCTCAACAGCTATAACTCAATGCTCATTAATTGTTTTCTACAATTTGCTAAGACTTTATGTACTGCGCTCTGTATGAGATAGCAAATGCTAAAAGATCAAATTGGTTAGAGGTTCACTCACAACATAACGAATTTTTGGCTTCATGAAAGATAATGTTAGCCCTTTTCCAATGGGTCACTAGACCGTGTTACCCTTTTATCACTGGACTTCATCCTCATTCTTTTCTATGGGGCGTCCAAAGGGTAATAATATAATCTCGTGAAATCCACAAAAGTCTGATACACGGTCCCTAACGGCAGGAACATCCGGAACAATCGAGGGCCCCATCAAAAAGGGGATTTCTGGAAGGGGATTCAGAAAATTTCATTTTCACGGCTTCTTTGTTGCCGGAATCGGGGATCAACAGGCAACAAATGCATACTTACCTTTAAAAAATAAAAAAAGGCAACAAATGAAAATCATTTACTCATCACTTTCTGATTTAAAGAAAAGAAGTACTGGCCTTTGTCACAGGGTTTAACACTGGCCCAACTTGGCCCATCTGGAAATTATTTCCATGTTACCTCCAGAGGTGACAGCGACGCCATCTTTCTACCATTCTGAGGCCGTGTGTTACAGGGTGGCCACGAGGTGGTGATGCATTGGTGTTGAGTAGAGGTGTCAATTGGGTGAATTGATCATGTTTGGATTGGTCGAAAATGATCCGACTCATATGACTCATTTAACCTATTTTAACTTATTTTCATGTAATATAAATTTGATGATCCATACTCTAACCAGACTTATATCCAATCTGACCCATATCATCAAAGCATATTAATATTTAACTTAATTTAGGAAAATCCACTCCCACCCATTTAATCCACTTTAAACTTTTCATATATAAGTTACTTGAATAAAAAATTCATATCAAATTTTAAAAGTAAATTAAATAATAAAAAATTAGTAAATAAAATTAAAAAAATGTGAATACCTTCAAATTGAAATACTTTTGGAAAAAAATTTTAAATTCGAATTTCTAATTATTTTTTAATTTTTTAAAAAATCGAATTTTAATTATTTTTAAAATTTTATTTTAAAATTTTCTTTTTTTCTTTTTCTTCTTATCCGACCAATCGCTGGCCATGATGATGGTCAGCAACCGGCTGCAAGGGTGAGCTTGAGCTCGCCCGATTTCGACGAGCTCAAGTCTTGCCAAATCGACGAGGCTCAAGCCTCGTCGATCGTTGATGAAGCCTCGACCTCGCCAAATCTAGCTAGCTTGAGCTCGCCCAACACCCACAAGCTCGAGTCTCGCCATATTAGTGAGGCTTGAGCCTTCCCAAAAGTTGATGAGGCCTCAGCCTCGCCAAATTCGGCAAGCTCGAGCTCGCTTGACGTCGGTGAGCTTGAGTCTTGCCAGTCGTCAGTGACCTTGAGCTTCCTTGAGGCCGGTGAGCTTGAACCTTGCTTGGCTGGGCGCTAGCCGTCGCCATGCCGGCCACCGGCTAAGGAAGGAGTAAGAAGAAAGACAAAAAAAAAAGGAAAAAGGAAATATAAAAAATAATTATAATCTCGATTATTATAATTTTTTTTTTATAAAGTTGAAGAGGGAAAGAGAGAGTGTATGGCTTGGGTTGGAAATGGATTTTAATTCCAAACCCATTTAAGACTAATTCATATTTTTGCTTAATTTTTTTAAGATTCATTTAAGATCCATATTCAATTTTCACTTGATTTATATTTAACTTATTTAATTAAAAGTGAGTTATAATATTGATTTATGACCCATTTTAATACCTCTAGCTGAGGTCATATGCAACGGTGGTGGAGAGAGAGAGAGAGGAACACAAACGCAAAGATAACGAAGAGAGTGGTTGCTCCGTAGTTGGGGGCCACAGCTGGAGTAGGGGAACAGAGCTCACAATGGCCAAAGGTGATGGGGACAGGGCAGTGAAGGATTTTTTTTTTTGGTCGGTAAAATGAAGGATTTGGAGAGGTGGAGGTTGGGATATGAGAATTACGGTGTGCTTGGGTTTTTTTAGGGGTGGTAACTTGGTCCTTCTCTCTATTAGATCCTACATTCTTTTTTTTGCCCAAATTTTTGTACTATCTTTCCTTTTTCATGCATCAATACTTGCTTACTGTGCAGATACTTCATGACATGGAATATGCCACACAAGTTGCCGCATTATTTCGGGATTTTTTTAGTAAATTCTTAGCACAACTCATTTTAGTTTTCTTGAAATTAACTATTACTTAATGCTTATTACAGTTTTATACAACTTGCTAACCTTTTTTGTCTTTTTTTTTTTAAAATCAGATGTGGTCTAGATTCTCAAGAAAGATTTTCTCTATATGTTGATCTCTTAAAGGTTAAGGTGCGGAATATTTGAACTTTATCATGGATTTTTACTTTAAATAGAAAGAGATTCCAGCAAAACGATTGCTTGAGGTTAAGAAGAAGAATAAAGTACTCTAATTAAATAGTGTTTTTCACGCCAACTTTGATTCTTTACATAGATATTTTCTAATAGGTGTGAGGACACCAATGATTGTCAAAATCTCTCTTTTATCATTATTACATGATTAATTGATGAATTCAAAATACGAACAAAGTAAAAGTGAATAATTGTATGCATATCCTACTAACTTGACACGCAATTTCCTTGTTCTAGCCTTATGAGGACCACCTGTGTAATCCATCTAATCATCGGCCCATATTGGAGGAGCGGATGAGGTAATCTAGTTATAATTTTGCTTGTGACTTTTTCCTTAATATTCAAGTTTTGAATAACATGATTATACTTTATGCAATTTTACACGTCTAAATTTGAATTTTTCTTATTGAAAGGTATAAGAATTTCACATTAAGTAGAAGTTAAATTGTGAGTGCTGTGAAGTTTGTCAAAAGAAATCAACAGCTAAAAGTAAACGTCATCCCAAACGGTATCAAGTAACAACTAAATAATAATCTATTGATGCTTAAACTAGACCAAAGATGATCAGTAGACATGAAAGTTCCTTATCGATTTCTACTTATTGGCCGCTCCTTATCAATCTCATGTTGATCATTAGACCACTTTTTGTGTTTTTCTCTCCCCCTGGTTTGTTATTTCCTAACCACAGGGGAACAAGAGGTCCACCAGTGTGCTACTTGGTGTCTTCAAGTGGAGAATTTGGTCTGAATTTCGACAACATTTTGCCATGTCAAGAGGCAATTTAGTACTTTAAACTAACGGTGGGTGGCACTGACCATAATGCAGTAATTTTGCATGAATCTTATGAATTTTCTCATATGATTTGTCCTTTACTATCGTGCAAGCCAACAATGTGAATGAATTATGAAGAAGCAAGGGTTTCTTCGATATTTATCCCAAGAGGCATACTCTCAGCAAGTTGGAGGGTCCCCAATATTAGTGAACTCAGAAACATGGAATTGAAGCAACGCAGTTCATCTATTTGACTATGGAATTGATACAACGCAGTTCATCTATTTGAAGTCTTTTACAATCCCACCACAGTTCATTTGCACGCAAATAGCTCTCTTCACCACACTTGGCTGGCCAAGTGGACTCCGGCATCCACAAGTTGTAATACTTGACTTGTCGCAAATAAAGCGGACAATGATTAGCTTAAGTCGAACCTTAGATGCAAAATAATTAGCACTCGTTTAGATAGTGAAGGAGATGCTGCCAAATCTACTAAAAGTAATCTTTTGGATGGAAGCTTACCGCTCAACAATTGCATGCCTGCATCTGTTTTGTGCACTCCGGATGATTCCAAATTGCATTGAGATCCATCGAATTAGCGGTTTGGACTTTTTGTAAGTCACCTCCGCAAGTAGCGGAACATTCCCATGCCAATCCCGCTGTATAAAAACAAAGACAGGGGCTGTACAAGTACCCAACTACCATGCACTCCAGAGTTTGAGCCAGAATCACTAGCTATTGCCTGGAAATCAGTGAGTTACCGTGGCATTAACGGGGAACATGCCCTGAATCCTTGATGGATCAAATGGAACAGCAACCAAAAGTTTGAGGATCTCCGAGTCATCGGCTTCAACTGCCAAATACAATGGGAATTTCCCTTCTTTGTTTGCCCAATACGGTAGTTTTCGAATCTATGAGTACCAAATTGCGAACCACTTGACAGCGACCATTCCTCATAGCCTAATGCAAAGCAGTGTTCTCCCTGTTATTCTTCATCATAAAAATGGGGCTTTCGCCCTCTACATTGGACTAAGTTCTCGCCCAGTGATTGAGGGTTTCGATTGCACTCAACCTCCCTGTCCCGGCTGCCAAATGAAGCGCGATATCCTTTTAAATCTTTTCCTGGTGACTATAATCTCAGGAGGGCAATTAATGATGACTCTCAAAATGCCATCCTTCTCTTCGCTCAGCACCGCATGAAGCAATGAATTCCTCGACTAGCTAAGCCGGTCAGAGATGGTCGATAAGTCACTACTCCTTACTTTCCAGATTCATCTTCCGGCTTTGATGAATCTGTCGATGTCACCTTTTTCTTCAGCTATATGCAACATGGGATCCATACTCTTATCTCATGTGCGGTCAGATTGCAGTCAGTTCAGATCCGGTACAAAGAGATTTTTTATAGTTAGTCGACCATATTATCTTGTTAGGAAAACATAGTTGTACTTATTTTATTTAATTTTTTGAGGAAATATCAATTCCAATAGCTGCAAAGTAAAACTTAAAAATTTGTATTAGCTATTCCTGTGCTGTGAAGACTTCAACTCATGAATTGATAATATAAAATTTCATGAAAATACAACTTTGGGGAGAATTATAAGAACAATAGAATAGACAAATAGCTATGAAATCTGTAAATTGGAATATCGGTATTTCTACAATTCGAAAAAATAAAATGATAATCACCTCTTTGAAGTTTGAAAAGATTGACCTCAACTCGAAATCCGAATTCAAACATGTTACTCAATCATTAATCACAAGAAGCCAACAAAGTAATTGCAAGATCCTTAGTTCCTCAAAATTACGAAGATTATTCTTGTTCAACAAGTCCAAAACCCAATCCCGTACAAATACACATTCCAAAATTACAAACACCAAAATTAAGAAAAGGTTATTAACCGAATATAAAAAAGAATATAGACTAATAAATGGTACATTAATAGATTGACATGAAAATATAAATAAAATTAAAAGTACAATCATATGATTAAAAAGATGAAAATCAAAAAAATTTCTTCAATTAGGTTTAGAAATAATAAATCAAAGGGGAAAAGAGGAAAAACTTAGCGATGTAAGGAAACTTTTGTTTTGAAAGACGAAGGGAGGGAACATTGTTGGAAAAAAAATTGGAGGTGCTAGAGATGGCGGTTCCATTGACACGTGGAGTTCTACCATGGACGTTCTCTTGATATCCCACGTTAAATGTATTAGAAGATGGTAGATAGCTATATGAATGTTGTAATAAAGAAACCGAAGTAGAAGAGGGGGGCGGGGACGAAAAATAGTAGGAACTCCCCCTAATCGAAAGGAATCGATAGAAAATTGTGAAGAGTTTCTCCTAGAAAGAAAGACTATAATTGGAATATACGACGGCGGAGCAAAATACGGCCACATATGCATCATATTGCAAGATGGATCGGCCATACAAACTATGTTCCAATCAACAGTCAGAGTCAAGAAAAAAAGTCGCAGGTACTGGAGCAAAGATTGATTATAATTAGAACGTCAATTCTCATTCCCCTAGCCTCTTTGTTATGTGCTTAAATGACTATCATTAATTAACACAAGCATGGCGATCAAAGAACTTTGACGGGCAAGTGTTGGATATATTTCAAGCAAAAATAACCACGCTTTTGCTTCACAATCTGATGAAATTAAGGTCGGCCTAATCCGATCTATGCCAGTGAATCATCCGAAATTGCCTTGACCTCTGCCCTGGAAAATGTAGGATCCATAAGCAGAAAAAGTAAAGCCAATCTAACTTCACTTTGGGTAGTTCCTAACTATGCTTGTTCTCCCGCCCTGTCTATGACGTCTCGACTAGCATCTGGACTTGTTAGTGATAAAATTCGTAATTGGCTTGTATTACTTATGGTACCATGCAAAAATTTATAAAAGGTATTGCTCAATAAAAAAGGAAGGGAACCTAGCTAATTATAAGAGATATACCTAAGTTTGTGCTCTACGTAGAGTGCTCAACATTATTTGATACCACTTGTAAGGTATGCGGAAGTACAATAATACGAGAGAATTATAATAGACACACTCATTCTAGCAAAACACAATACATAAAAAACCCACACAACTATTACAGTCTATTTTCTCTCACCACACTCAAAACACTCAAAGCAAACTAGCTGATACAGGGAAAGTCTCGACTAATCTTTTTATCTCTCACACTCATAGAGGAGCAACTCTCTCTACGACTACTTAGGTTGCGTTGCCTCTCTCCCTGTTACTTACCTTCGCACTTGGTGGCTTGCTTTCCTCTTGGCACTCCGTTGTCTTTATTATAAAATAAACCGCCTCTTGAAGTCCGACTGACTTCAATATGAAAGGAGAACTGCCATAACTTTATCCAAGACAAAGTCCCAGTAAGCAAAGTTGAGCTTTACTTCCTTTTCCTAAGGTTTTCTTTTGACAACCGCAATTACCACCACTTTCAATTGCCGACTTCATTTTCTTTGTTTTCACATTAGGTGTTGACTCCAACACTCGAAATAAATCTCCCCAAAGTTAAAAGCCGGACAGCACATGTCGACTAATTGCCGGATTACATATCCCATAGATTTCCGACATAAATATAGATGAGCACAATGAAATAGACTCCGTAGCACAGAGTAAGGATCTTGAGCCATTTGACTTTGCTCACTGTTAGAATTAAGGATGCCCAAAACGCCACTGTCATGAAGATGACAGCCATCGACAATGCTGGCCCTGCTCGTTTGAAATATATTTTTGCCTTGTGGGGATTGTCATTGCGAGCCTGAAGGAGGAGTAAGACCGAAAGGATGGAGCTGTATAAGGCTAAAGAGTCAAAAATTATGAAAACCTGAAACCATCGGTGGTGCAGCATGGTCGGCATTCCTGGGTTTGGATCACCGGAAACATTATATCCACCGGGGAATGTTATGCCAGCAGTGAATGTGACGGAGGCCACAAGTGTGGCGACTATCAATCGAGTTTCAATCTCTTTCTTGATCAATTTGATGTCAAATGACTCGCTTGCTCGAGAATTTCCCTCTCTTATTGACTGATCTTGTAACTGCAAATGTTAAATCGGAGAATTAGTCATCAATAATGAGCGTAGTAGAATTTTGACAGTAAACATAGCCAGCATCCAAAATTACGCTACCGCGTCAGGTGCCGGTGGCGAGCTTCCGGATGCCATGGCCACATCCAGGGCGTTCAACACCTGTCGTTGTTCAGAAGCTGCAAGTCGCTTCCCCCCTATAGTAAGAATGCAAAAGAAGAGAAAGCACTCACTCTTATAAAGGGTCAAGCTTTCATATCAACCGAGCATCCGATGCGACTCAACTCGGCCAATGTCATTGATTAAAGATCCACAAGCAATTAGTGATCAGCCCGAGAAGCTTCTGTGGAGTCTTAGGGCATGTTTGGTAACGTGCCACATAGTGCATAATTCTATTCTTTTATTTCCCAGAACCAAAATAGACCAGAAATCTATTTGGTAACTTCTTTGC
Organism: Corymbia maculata; assembly: GCA_014182735.1. Taxonomy (NCBI): domain Eukaryota; kingdom Viridiplantae; phylum Streptophyta; class Magnoliopsida; order Myrtales; family Myrtaceae; genus Corymbia; species Corymbia maculata. Next base: position 7,441,915 of record CM024692.1, read on the forward strand.
TCCCAGGAATAAATTTGGAATCGAATCAAAAATTAAAAAAGAAGAAGAAGAAGTTACTTTCTTGTTTTCAAGAATAATTTCAAAATCAAGCCCAATTCTTTACTTTCTTGTTTTCGGGAATAATTTCAAAATCAAGCCCAATTCTTTTTTTTTCCTCTTTTCTTTTCTTCTTTTCCTTTTTTCTTCTTTTTCCTCTAGCCGGTTGTTGGCCTTGGCCATGGTCGACGACCAGCTAGACAAGGTCTAGTGACTTTGCCAAAGCCTCGCCAAATCTGGGCGAGGTCGAGCCTCACTAGTGGCTGAGTGAGGCTCGACCTTGCCAGTTAGCTTGGCCACCAAAGAAGCTTGACCTCGCCCTAGCCTAGTGAGGCTTCGATGAGATCACCGGACCTTGATTAACCGTTCACTGGCCATCGCCATGGCCAGCAATCAGCTAAAGGAAGAAGAAGAGGGGAAAAAAAAAAGAGAAAAGAGAAAAGAAGAAAGACAAAAAAAGAGAAAACTATAATAAAAGTATTAAAAAATTAAAAGAAATTCTAAATCACAAAAAAATTTAAGGATCATACCAAATGTATTTTTATTTCGGGAGTAGATTTTTAGGCAGTTACCAAACGTTTTCAAATGCTTAGAAACTCATCTAGGAAACAAAATAAAAAGAAATCATTTTTTAGCATAAATTGTTTTCGGGAACAGAATGGTTACCAAACATACCCTTAGTCAAATAGACTACGCTAATTTTGGTGTCCAAAAAGGTGAGACCCGTGCTATTCAAAGAACACAAGTTTCTATATTATTTCTACACTATGATTGATTATGTCCATTTCCATCATTAATGTCGAGACAACCATAAGAAGGAACTTTCACCTTAAATTAGTGATTGATGAATTGAGAAAAAATGATCAAACCAATGAATAATAATAAAACCTGGAAAATTAAAGCAATATTTTCAAATCAGTACTCATCCTCAATGATCTTGCGCTCCATGGGTCAGTGTTTCTTAGATATCGCAAAATATCGAAGTTCCAATGATGTAGTAAATATTATTGTTGAAAGGCGGCATTATAGCATTAAAGATATGTTAAGACAGATTCCTGTGGCATGTGGTTCATATCATATCAATTGTCGAGGTATCAAATTTTTCTCTTTTTAGTTAGACCCCGCATCACCTTTTCTTTATGTAGTGAGACCCCACATCCTGTATTCTCCCTTTCTTCAAATAGAATGTTGCCTAGCTCTTTCCACGAACAAAAGTGTCCTCCAAATTAGATAGGCCTGGCTCGAGACTAATCGGGTCTGGTCCCAGCATCTAATTTTTTTCCCCCAGCTATACGAGGTCTTTCCATGCATAGTATATCCTCGTACCATAGGAGCCCTCCGTCTTGACGTTTTAGACAAATTTTCTTAATTATGCTAGACAGGTACAAAAGAGACATTCATATAATGCGAGTTAATCACACTCAGTCCCCCTTTAATTCTATTTCTAGTAAAATAAGTGAAGCTTCGTTTTTTTGTTTGTTTTTGTTTCACTAAAGTTGACAGAAACTGAAAATAGAATAAGGGAAAGAAAAGCCTTTGAATTTGAATTTTCTTTCGATTTCTTTAGCATCATTATTGCTTATTATTCACATACTTGATGAAGTTCCATTCCGCCACAAGAGCTGCCATATCATTTTGTAAAAGATGTCTTAGTAAACTCTTAGCACACGTATCATTACTCATTTTACTTTGCTCCTTATAAAAGTTTTCTATAATTTGTAAGCTATTTTTTTCATTAGTGAAAAGGGTAAGAATGGGATATCAATGCAACATCACTCCAAACAAGATAGCAAATGCCCGAAACACAAACTGATTAAAGGTTCACTAATAACATCACTTGAAGTTGTGGCCTCATGGAAGACCATGTTACCCCTCTTCACCACTTGGCTACCACAATTGATGTAGTTGCTAAGCTTTTCAGGTATAAATAAAGTTTACTCAAGTTTAGACATAATGACTTCATCGTCTTTTTCTTTTTTTTTTGGGGGGGGTTTGTTAAAGGGTAATAATATTATTTCATGAAGTCCACATGTAATGGTTGGTTTTGACTAGTCAAAAAAAAGTATTGATTGACTGGTCAATAAAGAAGGACGCTTAGCGTGTCATAATGAACAAAGGGCGCAAATAAAAGAGAGAATAAAATAAAGAAAGGATAAAGAAAAGAGAAAAAAAAAAAAGGGAAAGGGAAGGGAAATGAAAAGAGGGTTTTTGCGCATACACGAGAACCTCGCGGAGCTAGATTAACTCTGCAAAATCCTTCATCTAATCGGAGTAATTTTCTAAGTAAGGGCATACATTTGAAGTTATGTGAAACTTGAACTGCGGGATTTGATTTTGGAGCTATTAAGTTGTGAACTACATATATATCATGGATTAGGACATTATGGAGCCATGGGTTTGATAGGAGTTGATTTGAAGTAAAATTTTATTCTAAGTAAAACTTTATAGTTTTGCATATAAGTTTCGAGTTGCAAACAGCTTTGAATATTTACTTTGGGCAAGCAATTTGTTTACAGTCATTTCATTAGCGATTAAGTTTAATTTTGCCGATACATAGTTTACGTAGTGCTTTACTTGATTTTGACGTCAATTCATGTTTAAATGGTAGGATTACGAGATCATCGACTCAAATAACTATGTTGTTTAGTTTTGTGCATTTCCGAGTGAGTGATGCTAATCTCTTCTTTGATTTTGTAAACCCATGTTTTGAAGTAATAGTGATTTGATATATATATATATATATATATATATATATATATAACATATTTGTTGCATAGAGCCAAACTACTTTTTTGTTATTATGAGATAGTTTGATAAACCTTTCTTGAATGTTTAAGTGTACTACATTGTGAATCTGATTAATGAGCTAACTCATGAAAAGATTTGGGAAATAATTTTACTTGATTTTACTAGAAAAGATTTGATTAATTGAGATAGTGTTTTACTTCATTTTGATGTCGATTCATGTTTAATTGATAGGATTACGAAATCATCGACTCAAATAGCTATGTTGTTTGGTTTTGTGCATTCGCAAGTAAGTGGTGCTAATCTCTTCTTTGATTTTGTAAAATCCATGTTTTTAAGTAATAGTGATTATATATATGTGTGTCTATATATATATATATATACACACACATGTGTATATATGTGTGTATATATACATGCATATATATACATGTATATATATGTGTGTATAACATATTTGTTACATAAAGCCAAAACCTTTCTTGAATGTTTAAGTTTACTACATTGCAAATCTGATTAATGAGCTAACTCATGAAAAGATTTGAGAAATACTTATGAAAGGGGTTTTTGACCGTTGAACTAAGTTGGGAAAAATCATATGTTTTGGTTTGTGAAATTGATTTGTAATATAGATTCTAAATTGGCTTTTTGGATTTTGGAGGATGGTGTTGTGGGTTTGTGGTGATACTCGGTGTCTCTATGAGCCTATTGGGGGATGTGTATGTATACATACCAATTTTAAGATACCCTTGTGAGCGACGATCGGCAATATAAATAGAGACCCAGTCAAGCAAAGAATCTTAATCACCTTTGTCATAGGCATTAAACGTGATTATAGTTAGATATTTGAGCACGAGATTGTAAATGGAATTGATGTGTGATTTGATGAAATTGATTAGCGGAATGGACCATTAATACTTTTTAAATATTATTTGATGAAATGGGTATTTTTGCTATGAATATAATTGTGTTGAAGTAATATATCTCTTTTTTATCTTAAAATTTGTTATGTTATGGATTTGGTATAAATTAGTTATGTTTTTGTATATTAAAAGTGCATAGTGGATGCTCATTCACTTAGAAAAGATTTGTACTGTTCACCGAATTGTGCTTGTTTATTCCATTCATCTTACTTGTTTTGCAGGTTCTTCAGTTAACCTTAAGTAGGATGAGAGCTTTTATATTTTCATCAAGGCATTTCAATATGGGGATTTTTGGGTATAAACTTAGCTATATATTTCTAAGCTGTATATGACTAAGATGAGTTTGTTTGTTTTAGTTGCTAGTTGAATATGTACAATTTTTTTTTATGGATTATATATACTCTATTATTATATCCACCCTATTGGTTTATATATATATATATATATATGTGTGTGTGTGTGTGTGTATGTCTGTATTTATGTATATGGAGATATATATATTTTGATAATAAATTGTTGGTCTATTTGAGGCTATGTCCTTCGAATGGAATGATTGCCTTATCATTGCCTTATTTTTAGGAGTGAGCAAAGGGAACTACTTAGACCAAATCGGACCAACTAGTTTAGTCTGATCCCAAGGGGTGCTAGTTCGATTCTCGATTCCCTAAAACTGGAACTAGCAAAATCAGTCTAGTTCTCGATTCCAAGGATGGAATTGCCCGAATCGAACTGGACCGATTATTTTTCAAAACTTTAATTTTATAGAAATAATTTTGACTTTTAAATATTAAGAATTTTCTAAATGTTGTTGAGTTGCAAACATTTAGACAAAAAGCGAAGAGAGGCATGCTTTGGTTGGAGCATGGCTCAGTGGCTTTTATGCACAACTTCTCTCACCTTCTTTGTGTAGAACTCTTGGCATTCACATGGAAGGCCAGGCATAATAATAGAGACAAGCTAAGAGTCCCACATTGAAAACGTTTGCATGAAAGGCTAGATACCTTAAGAGACTAGATAGAAAACCATACACTAAGGGTCTATTTGTTAACTGGCTAAATAGTGTCTGATTTTATTCTTTTATTTCCGAGAATAAAAAACGAACAGAAATTCATTTGATAAATTTTTTATTCCTGGTAACAAATTTGTTAGATTTGGAATGGAATCAAGAAGTAGAAAAAGTTACTTCTTTGTTCCTAGAAACAACTCCCGAATCAAGCTAACCCATTTTTCTTTTCTCTTTTCTATTCTTCTTTTCTCTTTTTTCTTTTTCCTTCTCCCTTTTTCTTCCTCCTAACCGGTCACTAGCCACCACCACCTATTGGCCCCCACTATTGTTGCCGAAGGCTCGCTTGGCCACCATGAGACTCGGCCTCACCAAATCTAGGCGAGCCGTGTTTTGCTAATGGCCAGGTGAAGCTCTCCTTGCTAGATCTATTGAGGTTTAGCCTCGCCAAGCTAGGGCAAGGCTGGCCTCACACCGACTAAGCGAGGTTGAGCCTCGCAGTGGCTAAGATCACACCAAATGTATCAAGGAAAGAGAAAGAAGAACTCTTAATCAGAAGCAATTGCTCGAAATCTCTCCCTACAGTTTTGTAATAAGGAAATCCACACGATAAGGAGTCCGCTCTCATTGACTTCACTTTTGAGCATACCCCAAGGCTCTCCTCTCTCCCCCTTTTATAGCCAAGACCATCAAGCCCATTTTTCACGTTGAAAGAGTAGAAACTATTGCTGCTTAAACATCTACAAACGAGTTTATGCTTCACACAGCTTGGTCCGAAGACCAGGGGAAGTTTAGGAGAGATGGTGAAAGCCAGCAACTATTCGACTGAGAGACCTTTTCCAATGCAGTGATGAATTTTTCGGCATCCCCATTTTTGGTCGCTTCATATAGGTAAGAATCCATAATTTGATCCAGATCACCATTTCCAAACGGTCGTCGGTTATCTGGAATCGAGACATTTCCTGCCTTCGAAGCCTCAAGCCTTTGGTTCAGCGTTGGGTGCTCCATTTCAGAACACGGGAGTCTTTCTTGATCTCCTGCCCCACAAATCTAGTAATAATACGGAGAAGGAGAAAGAGAGAGCACTCACTCTTATAAAGGTAAAGGTTTGCACTCATCAACCCAACACCCAACGAGACTCACCTCGGCCAATGTCATTGATTAAAGATCCACCAGTCAATTAGTGATCAGCCCGAGAGGTTGTTGTGGAGTCTTAGTCAAATGGACTATGTTAATTATCGTGTCCAAACATAGTGAGACCTATGCTATTCAAAGAACATAAATTTTAATTTTATTTCTATGCTACGATTAATTCCGTTCATTCCATCATTAATAAAACGAGTCTACTCACTAGTCTTTTGATTAATCCAAAGAATGTTATTGACTCATCTTGAATAATGTTGACCCGTTCATGAAAAGGAACTTTCACTCCAAGTTACTGTTTCAACAAATTGAAACAAATAACCCATTGAGTAAAAGAACTGGAAATAATAATTTTAATGAAGAAAATTACAGATTTTTCATTTTTTTAATCAAATCTCTTCGTCCCCAAAGATCTCGCACTCCATGGGGTCAATTATCTCTTAGACGTAGCAAAAATATACATGAATCGCTCCAAATAAATTCATTGGTCAATTATATATATAAACTAACTTAATTTTATCCCTTCTTCCAAAAAAATTGTTTTTCTTTCGACAATCGATAGTAGGCTTTGTCCATCAACTCGTCTACCAACTTGATTAAATGTTTTATGAATTTACATGACAGCTCTTATTTTGAATATTATTGATAAATTCAATGTCGGAAAAAATTACACAAAAATAAAATAAAATATATATATATTGATGAGCACATGTAAAGAAATGCTTTGCGGCCTTTGCCTCTCGTGTACTCCTGATTAAACCCCGTAAAAAGCAAAGATAAAGAAAGCTGAGGTTTCTGGTTCAAGACTACGATGACCAAATTATGGAACACAAAGCATAATTGTTGAGAAAAAAATTATCAAAAAGTCTTAAATTTATTATAAGTGTGTCAATTGTGTCCATTTTTCTTTAGCCAATTCGATCTTAAATTTTTTACAATTATGTTAATTCAATTCATTCGGCTGTTAGCACCAGTGCTAGCCGACGCCAATGTGAACACAAGCACTCTTTTCCCACCTTTTACTTACTACGTCTCGATCCTCGTATTTTTGAAACCCCAAAGAAAACTTTGTTAGGTCTCCTAAAGAGCACTGCTTGTTCTTTTATGTCAACTGTACTAGACCAAGAGAAGTTCCACAAGGAATTCGATAAGCATTACTAGGAAGCCATAGCTGAGACAATCCCTCGAGAAGTTCCGAACATCGAGAAGCAAGGGAAGGGGGACGCCGAGAAAAAGCCCTCGGTAGGGGTCGTTCAGGGGCTAAGCCAGGAAAGCCCACTGATCTTTCGAGAATGAGGCAAGTTTTGTTCAAGCTGAGACAGCACCCTCCGCCTCACATGATCTCTCTCCCCCCCCAAAAAAAAAAATTCCCACCGCCCACGAAAGATGGGAAGAAGGACTCAAAGGAAGGGAGCAAGGACGAAAGGAGTGCTAAAATTCCTGCAGTTGCCACATCTCACATCTGGTGATGTTCCTGGCCGTGCTGCAGAGAAACCGGCCGCAGAGAAACCGGGCAACTCCTCCCAAAGTCGCGCCCAATGGTGGTGACCCTGAGAAAGCAAAGGCTCCTGAAGCCCTTGAGGGAGAAAAAGCTGCTGAATCGGGGCAGCTGCTGCCGAGTGATGAGACTCTTCCATTCTCTTTCTTGTTTGATTAACTTTCTTTCTCTTCTTTTGGTTAATTTGAATGCTTACTAGTTGCCTCCGGCCAAGAAGAAGCACAACTTCTTGTAGATGCCTCAGAGGAGAGTGAAGCGCAGAGCTTTTAATCCTAACTTGCTCTAGTTTTAGGTGGGAAATAACTTCGACTGCTCTCTCCACATGATCTATTCTTATTCATTAGCTTAGATTATTTATCCCTTCATGTTACTGGTATAACTGTTTGATCAGAAGACAATTTGATTAGACCAGCTTGTAGCTCTGGCAAGCCTTTCGCCCGTCCTTGTCATGGCCCTTGTTAAATATGTCAACACTAATCTTGCCTTCTTGACTTTGGCCTTTCACCAAGCGAACATTACTAAATGATGATAATTGGAAAAAGAAAAATCCTTTCGACTAGCTTGAATTCGTCTATCGGAGTATGGTAGCCATAGCTAGTCGTAATGCTGTCAAACTTTTCCTTCCCTGGCCAACTTTTCCAGTTAAGATATTTTGTGCCCTTGACTAATAAGCCCCACTCCGAGCCACCAGGCTGAGTGTATGTGTCACGCCCCAAACCCTGAGCACGCGACAACCCCTTCTCTTGGTCGATTGAAAGCGACGTCCCAGGACTCGTCGACGACCATTCATTTTAATCTTTTGTTATGCGCAAGCGGAAGACGAACCATCCCTATTCCAACAATCAATCAATCAATCAGGGATAGAGGGATGAATAACAAGAACAACCATCACTACTCATTTACACAATTTACTGGATTAACCAACGGAGGATCGTCTTTTGAATTACAAGCCCGACAAAAGGGGCCGATCCATCCTCTAAGCCAAGCCAAAAAGAAACTAAGCTAATCCAGCTATACAGAATGAACTCTCGAGTTCAATACCACGGTCCGTCAAGTCGATCACTAGAGAAACGGGGGGCAAGATTCTCCACAGCGGGTGCGCCATTCTAGGGGCCTGAAAAATGTTAACCACGACGGGTTGAGATAAAATCTCAGCGAGTTCTTCCCTCTAAGCCCCGGTTAGTACACCAACTCAACCCGGGGTATCTCTCCAGAACCACCCCTCACTCAACCCGACCACAAACACCTAGCAATCAGCAATCAAACCACAGACAGGTTCAACCAACAATCAGAGGTCGGTTCGCATGCAACCTTACCCGGTATGCCATACCCTGCACGTTAAATCTCATTCAATGCAAGCAATGCAACCAACAATCGAATAGTCGGTTCGCATGCAACCTTACCCGGTATGCCATACCCTGCACGTTATAAGTCAGCACAATACAGGCAATGCACATGGCCGTTAGATGATGCAGTTCATCAATCACATGCAAGTCGCACCACAAGCGATCTCACATGGCCATTGCCACACCCTGCACGTTATCAATTCATGCGTGCGTGCCATAAATGATGTGATCATCTCATGCATAATCGAAACCAATGATACCATGTTTTCTCATGCACTCTTGCATCCACACGTGTTCCGATTATTACTGCCCCACAGGGCCACAACCGAGGCGCAACGACGCTACGGCGCCCTTCCTCCGCAGAGGCGCAACCGTGCCCTTCCGTGCCCAAAAGACGTCAAGGGATACTCTCCCGAGACCGCATGCCCAATGAACGTCAAGGGATACTCTCCCGAGACCGCATGCCCACAGAACGTCAAGGGATACTCTCTCAAGACCGCATGCCCACAGAACGTCAAGGGATACTCTCCCGAGACCGCATGCCCAATGAACGTCAAGGGACCCAATGAACGTCAAGGGATACTCTCCCGAGACCGCATGCCCAATGAACGTCAAGGGATACTCTCCCGAGACGGCGGTTTCAACTTAGTGATCACGCAAGCATTTCATCACAATCCACTTATTATCTTTGAGCATTAGCCAATGCACACATGCTTGCATATGAAACCTCAAATCATTTCTCACAAAAGCGGTTCGTATCCGGTGTCCCTCGGACAAACCATTTCTCCCACCTTTCTCATAAAAGCGGTCCATTTTCGATGTCCCTCGGACAAATCATTTTCCCTTTTTTGTGAAATTCACACGATTCATGCGAATGTTCATGCCACGACACATCAATTTCATTTCATATGATCAAGACACATGAAATTATGCACAATTTCACTTCCGGATGAACAGTGCCGTGAACAGTAATCATGAACAGTAATCCGTGAACAGTACCAATGAACAGTAATCCGTGAACAGTAATTTCCGAAATTCAATTAATAATAAATTAAATTCAGAAATTAAATAAAACATTGATTAAACACAAATTAATCAATCAATTAAGCTAAACAAGCTTAATTATCACATAAACCACACATAATCAACATTTAAGCATAATCAAGCATAATTAAGCAAGATTAAGCTAAGCTAATCTTAATCATCTGTCTAACCACTTATTTTAGGGCTAATACAACTTAATTAACCCTCCTAAACCAGCATTAACACTAATTAACTCAACCCTAAGCAAGTTTAGGCACTAAATAGGGATTAGGAGATAAACTCACCCATTAAGCGGGCCGGAGATGCGGACGCGGCGGCGGCGACGAACCCGACAGTCTGGGACATCTCTCCCAACACTCCAAGGCGGTCCCGGGCTCAACACAGCAGCAACAAATTCGGATTTCCCCACTGAACTTCACAAAACAGCACTGCAGGAGGAGGAGGTTGCTGGTCGGAGCAAAAACAAGCTGGCCGGAGCTCCGGCGAGCGGCGGGCCGGCGACCATCGGCTCCAGGGGGTCAAGGGGGAGTTGCTAGTGGCTGGTATGGGCGGTGGTTGGGTCGAAACAGGAGGGAAACAGCAGCAAAGGCGAAACAGAACAGCAGCAGGCGCTACAGTGACGGTCCGGCAACAGCCGGCTTCCGGCTGCCGTACGGATCGGTCAGATGATCTTTCCGGCGATCGGCCGATGCTATCTGAACGGAAATTCTCTTCTGAACACAACGGCGGGTGGCACGGGCCGAGATTCCAACGGGAAGGCAATGAAAAACTCGATTTTCGGTGAAAGGTCAGAACTGAAAATTGCAGGAAGGCAAAGGAAGCAAGGGGAGAGAGGGCTGCGATTTTTGGAGAAGATGAAGAGGAGAGAGAGAGTGAAGTGAGGCTGAAGATAAGCCTCAATTAATGGCATTAATTGCTTGGCTCAAGTCCCAAAAACATGACATCATCTTCTCTCTCTTCCTTTTTGACTTTTCTTCAAAATATCCAAGGGCATTTTGGTCATTTCCACCTTGCACATTTCCCAATGTGTCCTTGAGCTGAAAGTGAAAGGCAGGCCTAGGAAACGGGCCTGAAAATGAATAGGAACGGGCTCGGGAATTTCTTGGGCTTGAATTGGCTCACGTTTAGACAACGGGCTCGGGAGGGTTAATGATCGGTTTAGCCCAACGGGCTCACTTGCTTGTCTCGGTCTTCCACAATGGCTGTCCCACCTTGGGCGTGAGGCCCTCACGTCTCCCTGCCAGGTCCACATCCTCATAGGCTCATTTCCTCGGTCCGAAGATCCCTTTTTCCAATTACTCGGCTCATCCGACAATGTCGACTGACTACGAAGCATCGTCCAAAAGTCCGTCCCGGACGTTCCCGAAAATTCGAAGTCCAATATTGGATTCTCATGCCTCGTGCCAATTTCGCCCGAATGCCATTTTGGTACTACTCAGACTGACAGGCGGTTTCGAGGATTCACGCGTAACCGACTCGTGCCAATTCACGTTCAAGACTTCTCGACACATGGACATCCTTGACTACATGAAATTGCGAAGGATCGATTCTTATTTCTAAGTACACGATTATCAAGGATCGACATAGGGTCATTCACGGATTCGATAACAGTAGACGGAATCACCCGTCATCCCATTATTTCTGTCCGTGAATCGACTTCTAGTCGTCCTTGAAATCGGCCTGCCTGACTACAGGATCGTCCTTACGCAAGTCTCACGGTCGAGTCGTTTTCCCAGGTCAAGTTCTTTAGTCGCACGAGTTCTGTCCTCATTAGTCTTTCCCCTCAAGGTCAATATCTCAGGAGTGATCAGTTCCGAGTGAGATCAACCAACAATGCAATGGCGAAATTAACGTTCAGTCCTCCCTCAGAGGGCTCGAATTTCAGGACGTCACAGTATGTCTCACAACCCTCAAGACTTCACATTGAAATCCCCTCCTCTCTTCAATGTCAGTGTCGGCAAAGTTCTGAGCAGAACTTCCTGTCCCGCAAAGAGTGATCAAGATTAGGCGGTAGGAGATATGGCGAAGGTAAGTTAGATCCTATCTGAGCAGCACATAGAACATAGCTTGAAGAGTAAAGATGGTGCTCAAGTAAATGGCACCCACAACCAAAGTAGCATTTGCAAGCCAGCTGAATTCACTGATGATCATGTACAAGCCAGCCGTAAATGCGGGGACATCCTAGAGCTACCGACAGCGGCAATACTGCAGTTCCATATGCAGATAGTGCCGCTTGAGGGTCATTGATTTGTGCATGTAGGAGCATGACAACCACGACCACTGAATTGAACATGGAGAGGGTATTGCATGCGGAGAATACATGGAACGTGGTCTTGTTCAATGCTGTGGCAATGCCATGGTCTTGTTCTGCTCCGGAACCTTTCTAACCTTCCAGAACTGCCAGACCGGCAGCGTAAGTCATGGTGGCAATGAGTGTTGCCAAGAGCGAGCAGGTGCTTACCGGCCCTTCATGAAGTCTCCTCTTGGAGTCTGGATTGGTCCTGCTACAATTTCTTGCTCTCGCTTTGGCATAAACATGATGGAATCTCTATTTCCGGGTGTTCCAGCGAACAGCAATATCCTTAGTGTTAAAACTCTATCAAGGAAGCGAAGGAAAAGACATTGTACTACGTCTATGTATAGACAGCACATTATTTATGAGCGGTATTCATTGCCAATTGCGATGGATGACCTTGAATCAGATTTCAGTTGCATACATTGCTAGATCATTCATCGCCTATGGAAAGAGTGTTTTGCACTGGCTACGAATATTATAGAGACAGTCTCACCTTTTGGTAGGGATAGCCCCTTTTCAAGTGCTCCCGGGCAATGTCTAGTGCTGTGAAGCTTGTCTTCGTCACCACCTTGAGATCGACTCTTGGATCCCTCAAGAAAAGGAACAAAATCCCAGATTGCCAATGCATTCTAGCCCCAATGGAGTGATGTATGTCCATCACTGTCCCTTCCTTTTACAGGCTTCTCTGCTATGGGACTTCTGGATATGTATTCCACAGCCGAATATATGCCATACTTTGCTGAAACTTGCAGAATGTTTTGTCCGTGTCTGTTTAGATACTCGCTCAGACACTGCAAAACTAGATCCTTGACTGTCCCAAGCTGATTCATCTTGCAAGTGATGTGAATCAGAAGATTGCCATCTCTGTCATACTCAAGATCGCTGGTGGTGAAGTTTCTCAGCAAAAAGTGGACATATGCTACTGAATGTAGCTGAGTGCCGTTTACAACATCTCTCAAATGGAAAAGCTCCTCCTTCGTTTCTGCCATCTCTTTCAGCAGACTTGCATTGAAGGCGCTGAGGATCCAATGACCATGACTCATGGTTTACTTTCTTAGTTGATAATGAATATGCTGAAACTTACATTGAAAATTTTCTCATGCAGACATAGCCTGATTTTTTTCTTATCCTTGGTTCAGTGCTTGCAATGACAACATCTCATTTCTTAAACTTTTCCTGGTGACTAGATTCTCAGGAAGGTGATCAATGGTGACTCTCATAATGCCGTCCTTCTCTATGCTCATCGCTGGATGAATGACAGGCTATAAGCTAGTCGGAGATGATCAATGAAATTACCCCTTGCTTTCCAGATTCTGTTCCGGGGCTTCAATGAATCTGTGGACGTCGCCTTTTTCTGCAGTGATATACAACACAGGATCCGTAGTCTTATCTTGTGTGCGTTCAAATAGCAATTGGCCCGGCTCCAGTAGAGAGGGATTTTTTTCTGTCGGTTAACTGCCCCGACTTGAAACAAACGACTTAGATCAGACGTAGTCTGTATTCTCCTAATTCTCTCTTTATCCAAGTCCCTCGAAGTTCAAGGTAGACAATGTGTGAACTTTTTCCTTGATCTTCACTTGTTTAATAGAAAGAGATTCCAGCAATACAGTTAACTGAGGTCAAGGGCAAGACCAAAGGACTCTGGTCTAGGCTGCTTTTGTTTCAAGAAAAATAAGCTAATCTAGGAAAATGTTTTCGCTCAATGGAAAACTCTAGTTCAGTTACATGGAAAATGACTTCTCCAAATTAAAAAAGCTGGAAAATCATTTTCCAAAACACAAAAGACTTCTGTCGCCTGCGGTTCTTCTAGCTCCCTCCCCAGAAATGCGTCTTTTTCCCATTCTCTCTGTCTGTCTGTGTGGTATGCGTGTGTTGCTTCAGCTGTCTCCTTAGCTTCGGAGAGCCTTCATTTCTGCTTAACAAATCGGCTAGATGCGCATCCATATTCTCTCTCCCTCTCATTATCCGATTTTGTTGAGCCCCATGATTTCTTCTTCTCTTATTCATTGTCTGGTGAGGACAAGATATTCGGATTTTATTTATTTATTATTATTTGTTGGCTCTCTACTGTTGGTTTTAAGACATGGTTGGAGCTGGAAGTTCAAACTGGATTTATGATGCTTGTTGTAACAAGCCCACCAACAGCTTGTGAATACTTTTCAAAGAAATCTGACTTAAGATCGCAGTGATCTTACTAAAATAGTTATTCGTATGAATTGGAGACGCATCAATCCAACACATAACTATCTAAAAAAAGGTGCTCCAGAAAAGAAAATTCATTTCATCATGAAAAACACAAACCGATTTTATATTCCAAACGGTGGACTTGAATTTTCGCTAAACATAAACATAAGGAGATATTGCCATTTTATTGAAAGATGACTTACTAGAATGTTTTCCAATTACATGATATTTTTCTTAAATCAAACGGAGTTTTCATTTTGTTTGCACGTCAGCATCGATTCTTCACTCAAATGTTTGCTATACTATAAGATCTCTATTTTACGGTTATTACGTGTTTAACAAATGAATTCAAATAACAAGAAAGTGAAAATTGACAGTTGACATCTGATGACCTTGGGGAATGCGTCTAATGTACTAATTAAAAGTCTTGATATCAAAATGAAAAAGCTAAGCACGAAATAGAATTGACATAATTAAATTCCATATTCCAAATCACTATTGGAATAGAAATGAACTACAAGCTTACAATACAATCAACTAATATATTCCCCATTTAAAGATTATAAATAACTTGGACAATATAATTGCTATTGATATATCATATATCCCACATCACTTGACTAGTTACATAAATGTGATTTCTCTCCACTCATTGACTGAGGATTTTGGTTTGGGCATTCGAATATCATATGAAAGTCACATTTTACGTCGGTTTACATGAGCGTCAATCGTCAAATTCCATATGTTACATACTTTTTATAGATACATTGTTTCCGCTTTTAAGTTGGACTTTTTAACAATCCCTAACATAATTTGCATCTCATATACTATGAAACTTATTGACCATTGAAGCTAGAGTTTATAGTTTTTCACAATATTATCACGGTAGGAAAACAGCTGTTCGTATCCAATTTAATATTGAGAAAATATTGATTCTAGTAGCTACAAAGTAAAAACTGAATATTTGAATTATTCATATTGTGAGGACATCAATACATAAATTTGATTTCCAATTTCATTAAATACAACTTTGGGGAGAATTATTAGAATGACGAAAAAGACAAATAACTCTGGAATTTGTAAACTGGAATATAAACCATCCTTAACTCGAAATCCAAATTTGAACACGTTACTCGACCCTTAATTAACACATAGATAGCCATAAAAAGTAGATTTCAGGTCCTCAGTTTTGTCAAAATTACAAAGATTGTTCTTGTTCAACAAGCTCGAAGACTAATTCCGTAAAAATACACATTCCAAAATTACATACACTAAAAGTAAGAAAGAATTAGTAACTGAATAAATAAAAAGCAAGTAAAAAAGAATATAAACTAATAAACATTACATTAATAGGTTGACGTGAAAATATAAAAGAATTTAGAAGTACGCTTAAATGCTTATAAAATAAGTTGAAAAAAAAATTAGCTGAAGTAGAAAAGCCTTTTCCTTTTATTAGATTTTAAAAATAATATGATAGAGCAGAAAAGGAAAAACTCAACTCCGTAAGAATCATATGTTTGTTTGG
Source organism: Corymbia maculata (assembly GCA_014182735.1). NCBI lineage: Eukaryota > Viridiplantae > Streptophyta > Magnoliopsida > Myrtales > Myrtaceae > Corymbia > Corymbia maculata. The sequence goes on from CM024692.1 coordinate 7,457,658, forward strand.
CAAATGAAGGGTAAGAACATCTTAGGGGAAATAACGAAACAAGAAAACTAAAAATTGGAGGAGCTAGAGTTGCGGATCGATTGACAAGTGGCATTCAACGGTGGATGCTCCTCCCTTCGTATCCCGTGTTAATGCATTTGAATATGTATAGATATATGGATGTATTAAGGGGGGAAAAAGAAAGAAAAAGAGTAGGGACTCTCATTTTATTAAAGGGAATATAGAAGATAGTGTGGAGTTTCTACCGGAAGGAACCATTAATCAGACAGAATAGAATATTCCCAGTGAATAGATAAATAGGTACAAAGTCGGGTGAAGTTTTGGCGAGTACCATGATCGGAATACACAATCGCAGACTTTGACTATTGATTGAAACAGAGTACGATTACCTTTTATTCTATAATATTCTACTTATTTTTGTACTACAGCTATCTATGAACAATTTTACTGATGGCGGCACTGCATAAACGCATTGGGCTGCATACAGATAGTAAAGGGACACAATACGCATGGCAGACCTGGAGATTGGGAATATCAAGGCTGTTAAAACCACTATGACCATCACAAGGTAAAGGACTCCGATGTATAGAACAAGCCTCCCGAGCCAAGTAAGTTTGCTCACTGCTATAGTTACGGCTGCAAAAAAAGCCACTGACATGCCAGTGAGAGCCATCAACAGTAATGGCCCTGCGGAGTGGTAAGCTAGTTCTGCAATGTAGATATCTCTACTGAGGCCCCAAAGGAGGACTACGACTGCAAGAATGGAGCTATACATGGCTAATGTGTTGGAAATTACGAAGACCTAAAACATTCCGTTGTGCAACATGGTCGCCATTCATGGGTGGGGATCAGTGGAAGCATTATAACCACCAGGCAAGGTTGAGCCTGCAGTGAACGTGACAGAGGCCACAAGTGTGGCAACTAGCAATAAAGTATTGACCTGATCCTTGATCCATTTGGTGCGAGATGATTCACTTGCTCCAGAACGTCGTTTTTTTCTTTTTCTTTTGTTCAAAACAGGAACTTGTTCTCTTACTCGACCTGGGCTTTGTCGTACACCAGCGGCAATCAAAATTGCACGTCCTAGTAGCTGCCAATGTCAAACCAAAGAATTAGTCATCAATCCCGATACATTGGATTCAGTTAAGAGTAGACCCAGCCTGCAACCAAAATTGCCCTACCGCTGGGTAGTTCGTCGACAAGCTTCTGGATTGCCTGGCCACATCCAAGGCGGTCAACCCATCACTGTTCCGAAGCTGCAAGCGAATTCTTTTGTCCTCCGTCAAAAGGCGCATAATTAGGCAATGGTTGTGGATCGATGCCAAATGGAGGGGTGTGTTTCCATCGACATCTTTCGAATTCACAATCTTCTCAGTGTTGGTCTCACCGCATTTCTTCAGTACCATGTAGACCTCGAAGTTGCTCCCGGCCTTGGCTGCAACGTGAAGAATATTCTGACCCTTCTTGTTTTTTATCTCTGCCAGGTCAGGCCACGTGTCACCTATTAACGGTTCGAGTTCCCCGAGCCCGCTTTCGCAAGCGATGTGTATAGGATAGGAGCCGTTTTTGTCCGTTTGAAGGGCGAGATAAGGGCATTTCTCCAGCAAGAGCTCCACTGCCTCATCATTTCCTTCCGATGCTGCAGCGTGCAGTGGGGTCCCCTCGTTTTCATCGCGCAGGTGGAGTAACTTCGGAAGCCGATGTATAATTTCTCTCAATAAACCTGACATTATAGGCCATAGCACTTTTTAGGTTGGGTGCAATTAACTCATTAAATAATTATTGCTGTTAGCTCCTGCAGAGTTATATGTTTTTTGACCAAATGCTATTATCAAGCTTTTCTCCAAATTGGACGAATACGAATTTGGAAAAAGAGCAAAAAGCAGTGCAGTTTACTCACGTCTATGCATTTTTGGACTTGAACTACACATATAAAAGTATCCATTACCTGTATGACACGCCTCGATTGCGGCCAAAACAGGTGACATGCCCTGTATCTTAACTGCGTAAGCTTCATCTTGACCACAAGCTTCCAAGAGAAGCTGAAGAATCTGCCTACCCTCTCCCACTCGAACATGATATTCCCAAATCCTGCAATTCTCAACTGCCAGATACAATGGAGATTTACCATCCTTGTTCTCCCAGTATATAATTCCTGAGTCTATTCCAACGCGAATTAGCTTTTCTGTTGCCTTGATCCTTCGTTCTTGAACGGCAACATGGAGTGGAGTATCCTCCAAGGAGTTTTTTTGAGTCACGGTGTTAGGAAAATGGAGGAGAATGAGCTCCATGACATTGTCACTCCCAGAGCTTGCTGCTACATGAAGCAATGAATTCCCAGAGGGGGTGACTTGGTCGAAGATTAGCGACAAAGCTAGTTTCCTCGACTCGGACACCTTTTCTAATGCATCTATGAATTTCTTGATGTCCCCATTTTTTGTGGCTTCATATAGGTGATGATCCATAATTTTGTTCAAATCACCGTCTCCGAGCTCTTGTTGGTTATCTGGAGCCGGGAAGGATCTCCTCTCCAGATTTTCAAGCCTTTCAATTGCCATCGCCCACGTTTCACCATCGTCCATTCTTATAGGGTGGGCCATTTCGGAGACGAGCGCACTCGTGCTTTTATAAAGGCTCAAGAGCAGAGAGAGCACTCAAACTTTTATAAAGGCTCAAGTTTTTACATCAATCCAACACCCAATACGACTCACCTGGACTAATGTCATTGATTTCAGACGCAAGAGTCAATAAGCGATCAGCCCAAGAAGTTGTTGTGGAGTCCTAGTCAAATAGACTATCATTATTATGGTGTCCAAAAATAGTGAGACCCATGATGTTCAGAGAATATAACTTTCAATTTTATTTCTACACTATGATTTATTCCATTCGTTCCATTATTAATAAAACAAATTTCCTCACTAATATTTTGATCGATTCAAAGAATGTCACAGACTCACCTCAAATAATGCCAAGACAACCGTTAAAAATTTCATCTTAAATTAGTGATCAACGTATTGAAAAAAAAAATGATCTGAACTGGGAATAATAATAAAACCAGAAAATAAAGGAATTTTTTTTTTCAAATCAATACTCCTCATCCTCAATGATCTCGCACGCGATGGGGCCAATGTTTGTTAGATATGGCAAACTTCACATGAATCACGTTCAACAAATCGATTGGTCGGTCTCAACTCTCAACCATCTTAATTTTGTCCCATCTTCCAAAAATATCGTTTTTCTTCCACCAGTCTTGTTGGAGTTAAGAGCGCTGTATTACTAGTCTACCAACTTTTGCAGTTGTAATAAATTCACGTTTGAATGTTTTATGAATTTACACGACAGCCCTTATTTTGAAGCAATATTCTTGAGGAAATTCAAAACGGGAAATTTAAAAAAAAAAAAAAAAAAAAAAAACAGAAACCTTGACTTAATTAAGATCAACTTTCACATGAGAAAATTCTGTTTTTTTTTATAACAATTAATGAAAATTTTCTATTTCCTTTAAAGGAATTGCAGCCTTGATTTACTTTTTCACTTTCATGTTTATTTATTGTTGCATCGGAGAGAAAATGTGATTTTTCATTGGGAAATAGTGAGAGATATGTACTAGTCAGTGTAAGGACACTCATAACCAGCAAGATCTCTCTTTTACCGTTATTACATGATTTAATGAAAGATTGGATGGATTTCTTACTAACTTACACGCGATGTCCTTATTCTAGCCTTATGAGGACCATGCGTGCAGTCCATCTAATCATCAGCCCTTGTTGGAGTTAAGGGGATATCTAGTTGTAATTTTAATTGTGACTTTTTCTTTTAATATTCAAGTTTTGAATAATTTGATTATGCTTTATGCGATTTTACACGTCTAATTTGGAATTTTTAATCGAAAGATATAATAATTTCGCATTAAATAGAAGTTAAAGTGTGAGTACTGTAAAGTTTGCCAAAAGAAATCCACGGTTAAAAGCAAATGTCATCCCCAAACGGTTAGAAGTAACATCTATATAAAACCTATTTTGATACTTAATGGAGACCAAAGATATTGGTAGACATATACTTACCTTTACCAAAAAAAAAAGATATTGGTAGACATCTTTACCAAAAAAAAAAAAAGATATTGGTAGACATGAAATTTTCATACGGTTTCTACCGTTTAGCCACTTCAATGTCATGTTTTGTCTTTCCTTTCGGCCATAGACGGACAAGGAGTCCACCAGTGTGCAACTTGAAGCTTTGAAGGTTACTAGAGGAGATTTTGGCCTGAATTTCAAAAACATTTTACCCTGCCAAGAAGCAATATAATACTTTGAACTAACACTAACATTTATCATTAGAAAACTTATGAGTTTTACCGAAGAAATTCTCTTAGTGACTATCGTGCTGCACGTAGGCTAACAATGCAAATAGAGTATAAAGAAGAGAGGCTTTCTTGGATATTTATCTCGAGAAGCACACTCTTAATCTCAGCTAAATGCATGCCTCACAAGATTTAGATTAAGCAAAAAGCAAAAAGCATCCATATACATACTAAATCCGAATCATTAAAACTGGTAGGTCCCCATGTTTAGCCTCAAGTCTTACAGTTTGTATTTATTTTAACTAAATTATCAGGTTTCGGCGGACAAATTTTAAAGGTTACACCTAAATATCGACTCCAAGGATGTTGTAAATATAATTTTTGAAAGGGGGCATCATAACATTTAAGAAGGGTCAAGACAGGTTCCTTCGAGCATGATTCATATCATCTCTCTTAATAGGATCATACTTTTCTCCTGTTCTTTTAGCGAGACCCCGTATCCTAATTTTCCCTCTTTCTTGCATTGAATGGTGGAGTACTAGCGCATGGACTATGATCAAGCGAGGCCTCAGCATCAGCTTGTTGCCTAGGCCCTTCAATGGATAAAAGTATCTTCTGATTGGGTGTGGTCCCCGCATCTTCTTTTTGTCCCAATTATACGAGGTCTTTACATGCACCTAAAAATATACTCGTACAAGAACCCTCTGACGATATGTTTTTAGATCAATTTATCCCAATGATACTAGATGTGTACAAAAGAGACATTCATGTGACGCTAGTTAATCATACTCAAGTGCCCCTTTAATTCTACTTCTAGTAGAATAAGTGAAGCTCGTGAAAAATAAATAAATTATTCGTCAAAGTTGACAAAAATGAGGAATACCTCATATAATTGGGACTAAAATCAACATAGGATTACCTGATACTCAAAGGTCAAGGTATGAAATATGTTGATTGCCATCCGATTGAAATCAACATGTTTTCCCACAAGTAATAATACATTCATTACCCTCTGAACGGGATTGTCCACACTTGAAGCAAATGACTTTAATCAGACGTAGTATGTATTTGCCTATACACAGAGAAAGATCATTTCAAGGAATTCTAATATGTAATTTTTGGGGAGGGGGACTGAATTTTTTGGAATTTTCTAAATTGTTATGAATTTTCTAAATTTCCAAAACATATTGAAAATTTTTAATATATTTTATGCATTATCTGGATTTTTTAAAGTTTTTATGAATTTTAGTTTTTAAATATTTGTACGTATTTTATGATTTTTTTAATTAATATTTTTATGAATTTTAATATCATAAAAAGAAATTCGGACCGGGCCAGGGGACCCGGCCCGACTAAACCGACCCGGACCTGTTGGTCCGCGTTGGACTAAAAACCGGATCAACCCGAAGGCCCATTCGGAATAAACCAAATTGGCCCAGAACATTTTGTAAAATAGCCCACTCAGCCTCCAGCCCACTCCCCTTTTCTATTTTAGCCCAGCCATCTCCAGCCCACAACAAAATTCAGCCCAACCCTTAGATGAACCTAGCCCACATTTCCAGTGCTATTACAACTGGAGCTGAGCCCAAACTCAACAAAGCTAATTTTGAGCCCACATCCACCAGAGCCCAAACACGATCTGGCCCAAGCCTAATTAATCAATTAAGCCAGTTTTGACTTTTTCTAGATATTAATCATTCTTTTTATTACCTTTTTCTATTTCTTTTTCTTTCACCCCATCGCTCGACTTTCCGTTTCATTCATGTAAAATAAACCTGAAGCATTTAAGAACTAACCAGGAAAATAAACAAACTTCAATGAACAATAACTTGTAGACATCATACCAAACACGCCACATGCGGATAGGACCATAAAGATACGTAGGGCGCAACATGAATTTCACTGAGAATTTGCAACCAGCCATTTTCGCCGGAATACCATCACCGGTGGACTCTGGGAATGTAAGACGTAGGACCAAGAAGGGGCCAACTTGCACCGGGCTCCTATAGGCATTTTGCCGAACAGGTTGTGTGCGTGGATTAGGGAGAAGATGTTGACCATTTTATAATGGGACTCGCAGCTAGATTTGAAGGGCATCATTACCAGACAACCCAAAATGAACGCATCAGCCTATCCCGAATTAGAGGTGTTAAAATGGGTCATAAACCCATATTATGACTTAATTTTAGTTAAATGGGTTAAATATGGGTCAAGTAAAAGTTAAATATGGGTCAAATATGGGTTGGGCGAGTTATTAGGTAGACCAATCATCTCTCTCCTTCCATCCCTCTCCTCTATGCATTCTCGATCTCCGTTGCCAATCCCGTTGGATTGGGGAGTGTCGAAGAAGCATATGTTTGCCTGGATTATTGGCAGGGTCAGCACTAAATTAGAAGGCTGGAAAGAATTATTAATCTCTAAAGCGAGGAAAGAAACTCTAGTCAAGACAGTTGTGCAAGCGTTGCCAAAATATGCAATGTCAGTCTTTAAAATCCATGTCTTAGTTTGCAAGGCCATCGAATAGAAGATAGCTCAATTCTGGTGGAAAACAAACACGAGGAAAGCTGGAATTCACTAGAAAAAATGGGAGGTGCTCAAGGCGAAAAAGGAAAATGGGGGATTGGGCTTTCGAGACTTGCAGGACTTCAATACTACAATGTTGGCCAAACAAGCTTGGCGCCTAAGCTCAAGCCCCAACTCTCCCTGGGGTCAACTGTTCAAGGGCCTATATTATCCTCAAACAGACTTTTGGCATGCTAGAAAAGGACAGCATCCCTCTTGGGGCTAGCAAAGCCTGCACATGGGCAGAGAGTCCATGTTCCCAACCACACAATGGATAGTAGGGGATGGAACCAAAATCAAGACAAGAGAGGACCGGTGGCTACCTCGAGGAATAGTTTACAGGCCAGCAAAACACAACAAACCTCAGCTCCTATTTGGATTTATCACATCGGACGAGGGTGCATGGAATGAAATAGCACTACTAGAGCACTTTGATGTGCAAACAGTTCAGGAAATAATGACAATTCCCCTCAACCCTCAAATAGAACAAGATCACATAATCTGGACAGGAACAAAGGCATGCCAATACATAGTCAAGAGTGGCTATCACCTCATCCGAGACAAATCGGCAAAGCAAACACAGGACGATGCCTCAACTTCCTATTCTCCCCTCCCCGAGAATTTCTGGAAAATGATATGGCAACTACAGACACCCCAAAAATCAAGCTATTTAGGTGGCATCTATGCAACAACGCACTCCCAACCAAGGACAATCTGCATAGGCGAAAGATTCTCCAAGACCCCCTCTGTCCCTTATGCTATCAGCACTGTGAAACCACAAAACACCTATGCCTTCTATGCCCATGGACTAAATCAGTGTGGGCCAATCCAACACTAGCAGTCAAGATTACAGCAAAGGGTTTGAGCAGAATCGAGGAATGGCTAGTGGAAACTCAGAGGAAGGAAGACACACCTGATCTGTCCACAGTAGCGTCGATTTTGTGGAGTGTATGGAAAGCTCCCAATGCGGCTGTCTTTAACAAGCAAGCACCACAGGCAAGCGAGGTGGTTGAATCCGCGCTTCTAAACCTACGAAACTTCCATAGATGGAACAAAACAGCAAAACCCATCAGACCCACCGAAATCCCCCACAGTCGTTGGATCCCACCAAGAACAGACACTTATAAGATAAATACAAATGGGGCTTTTGCACTTGGAGAATCAACGAGGTCGATTACCTGGATTTATCGGGATTCCGCAGGTCGGATGATGCACGGAGAGGCAAAATCAATACCGGCGGCATCCTCTCTTCTCGTTGAAGCGCTCGCCCTTGCTGAAGCTCTTAGCTTTCTGTTCTGCAAGCAGTCGAGTGCTATCTGGCCCACCAATGTTGCTGTTGACCCTTCAAGCGACGTCGTCCAAATGGAATCCGACTGCCAACTACTAGTTGAAGCCGTTTCCAGCCCTCATCAACTCTCGTGGGAGGCTAATATCCCCATCCAGAAATGCCGAGCCATTCTGTCGTGTATGCCTAAAGTTCGAGTTATTTTTTGTCGTCGAGAGGCCAATGTCGTAGCTGACTGGGTCGCCAGAACCCATAGAAAAAAGGGTCTACCGCTAAACTGGGTCTCCTCTCCACTCTATCGTCTTTGGGATTTATCTGTAATGAAGCCCACCTCTTGGGCCTATCTCGTTCGTTTTAAATTAATGAAGCTTTCGTTCTCAACCAAAAAAAAAACTAGGGACATGCAATTTCAAATTCTCTACTAGATCCTTTTGAAATTCAAAACTTTTCATTAGGTATAAATTTCTCATTTTTTAGAACCTAAAATCTATCCATCGAAACTTGAAACCTACTTTATTACAAATTTTTGATCCGTTCCAAATTCTAATAAGTCTTTTTTTTTAGTTAAGTAAAACAAAAATAAATGCAACAATAAAAATAAATAAAAATTTCATTATCGATTGCCTAATAATGAGTATCCATATGCACATATCAAATAATATTAAGGAAATTTTACAATTTTCAATAAACCAATTGCTCTTATATTATATAAAATCATTATCTTGAAAGAAACAATTGTCCGAACATAACTCCATCAAAGAAGCAATTGGAGCTTCCACTAGTTTCATGGTTTGCAAAAATAAAATTCTCAATTATAAAATGGAAATTTAGAATAGTGATTCCAGATTATACATTCATCATCAATCACTATGGAATATTTCAAGATCATGTAAAGACATAAACTAAAAAGAAAACAAAAACTTATTCTAGGTAATAGGCTCTAGATTACAGGTTCTACCAATCTAGAACCTACTAGTCGAAATAAGTTATCCAAATTTTAGAACCTAAAACCTACCTTACATATCTTAGAACTTGGAACAGGTTCCCACCGGTGCGGCTCTCAGATTCCAGGTTTTACCTTAGAACCATGTACACCTGTCAAAATGGATGCATAACCCATTTAAATATTAAATGTGTCATAAATGGGTCAGGCTTTCTTTTAGTCTTCTTAGTTTTGAACCCATCTAAAAAAACGCCTGACCCATTTATGACCCATTTAATATTTAAATGGATCATAAATGAGTTATGCACACATTTTGATAGGTTGTACCTATAATGGGTTTAAAATTAAAAAGACTAAAATACATAGGTCATTAATGGGTCAAAGTTTAGAACCCAACTACTTCTCAATCCTCAGAGATGACTCGTCTCATCTCCGCTCTCAAATCAAAACGAAGAAACTTTCTTCATCTCACGACAGCGCGTCGTCTTGCTCCCACCGCTCGTATAGTAGCTCCTCCTCTCGCTCGCACGGCGGCGCTGTCGCACGTGGTCAACACCATCGTCGGATGGTGGCTTAATTGGCCATCAAAACCCGGGTGAGTCTCGTTCTCCAATATGTGTGCGTGATTTTTAAAAGATAAAAATAATTTAAAATATTTAAAATAAAAATTATTAATAATTCGATTTTCTTAAAAATAAACAATATTAAAGGAATATAATCTTTAAAAAAGATTATAAGAATAAGTTGTCCTAAGTTTAGTTAGATAGGGAAGTATTTTAACAATAGGGGTCGGGTCAGGTATGAGTTGGGTATGAGTCAAAAATTTTATACTATACTTAAATAAGTCATAAATTGGTTAATGGGTCAATTTGGATCAGACTATTTATGACCCGACCCACCTGTTTAACAGGTCTAGAACCATGCTCACCTCTAGTCCCAATAAGGTTCGATTCTTCCTAAAAGTCATCACCCAAAACTGTATCCTTCCACCCGTGCGGCGCACAACATCTAATCAACTAGTCTATGCCATGCAACGACTCACCCAAGTAGACCGATAGTTAAACATACAGCTATCGGAAGATGTCCGTAAGATTGAGCACGGAAGAATAAAATAATGGCTCTCCATTTACCACTGCAATCAATGCAAGCAAAGACGGCGCGGTTTTTCCATTATAAAACAGAAGGACAACAATGGAGTCTCCACAAAGTGCAGTTGGATTCTTGAAATTTGATCACAAGGTGTGAAGCCACTGCTTGCTGATTGATCTTGAAAAAGCTCAACATCTCTAACTACGCGACATTTAATAAAAGTTTGGCTGGAACCAATTGGCTAGGCTATTTTCCACTGACCGGAGGCATAGTGCCCGGGTGATACGAGTTTGACGTCACCATCGTCCTTGTTCCCTTCATGACTGCAGCTGAAGAGTCTTCTTCATCTTCCATGACATCGGGGAAGTGAAGTAGACTTCTAGATATAATAATTCCTAGACAGATGATACAGAAGACTATGGGGCGAAGGTAGTGCTGATTCATCCCAAGAGGAACGTACATTGCAAAGTACAGAAGGCAGATGCAGAATAGGGCAACAGCGCCCAGCAACAGAACGAGAGAGGCGAGCCAAGTAAGCTTGCTTACGACCAGGTAGCTACCGGCCATAAATGCTACGGACATTGTTCCGAGAGATACCAGCAGCGCCAATGATGCGGCTAGATGGGCACTTAGAATAACATAAGAGTCGTCTAGTTGTGTCCAAGGCCAGGTGAGAACTGAGCCAATGGCACTGTACATTGCGACAGTGTTGCAAATGACAAAGGCATGGAACATGCTTTTGTTCAGCATTTGAGCCACTCCTGGGTCTGCCCCAGAATTGTCGACGTAACCTCCAGGAATCGAAAATCCAGCTGCAAAGGTCATGGTCACCACGAGCATGCGAGTATTCACCTGTTCCTTCAATACACCTCCCTCTTGGAGAGCCTGGACTGTCATTTCTGGCATAATTAATGGTTCCCTTGACTTGCACATAGCCAAATCTTTACTTGTAGGTGCTCCGGCAGATTTCAACATGATTGATGATAATCTCTAGACATGCGCCAAACAAGAAAATGGAGGCTCATTGTTCATCGGAAGTTGTCGTACAGACCGCATGAAGATAAAAAAGATTGGCTAATTTTGTGATTAATGATGCTTAATTTGGATTTACAAGTGGGTGCATACCTTTCGAAGCCGAGAATCTGTTCTTTTGCTTTGCTCTACCGCAAAATCAAGAGCCGTCAAGCGTTCGTTGTTGACAAGCCCAAGGTCAACTCTTTTGTCCAGCAAGAGATGAAATAGAGCTACGGGTTGCCACGGCAATGTGGCCAAATGCAGAGGCGTGTTCCCATCGTTGTCTCTCTCGTTTATGAGTTTCTCGAGGTCGGCATTCCTGAGTATGTACTTCACTGCCGAGATTCTTCCGTGCTTGGCCAGATGTGAAGGATGTTTTGTCCATGTTGATTGATCAACTCCATCGGATTTGGCCACTGCTGGAGCAGCTCCTTGATAGCTTCAACATGACCCTCTTTGCATGCGACGTGAATTGGAAAATGGCCATCTCTATCACATTCGACTGCGCTCAATGGAAATTTTTCTCGCAAGAATCTGATGCCATCACAGTAATCGATTTGTGCTGCCAAATGGAGTGGAGTGCCACATCTATCGTCTTTCAATCCAAACAAATTTGGATTTCTCTTTGAAATTTCCCTCAACATGTCTAGATTAAGTGCCAGATAAAATCATTTAAATATTAAATCATGCATTCATTTAATAATTTAAACTTTCAGAATAATGGGTAATGATTCCATAAAATTTCACTTAAGATTAGGAAAAAAAGATTTCTAAGACCCCTCATTTGCCTTTTGTCCAAACTTTTATCTTCGGTCAAAATCCAGTCTACACATGATGAAAAGTTTTAAACCATTTAAGTATTAAACTACGCATTCATTTCAAAGTTTGAACTTATCAAATAATTAAAATGGTCCCATAAAATTCCCTAATTTAATCTTAGGCCAATTTGGTCTATGCAAGAGGGGGAGTGTTAGGTCATTTAAATATTAAACTACGTCTTCATCTAGTAGTTTAAACTCACATGACAATTGTGTTAGGATATACATGTGAGTGTGTTGAGTAATTAGTATATCCTAATTGGCCCATAACTAATTAGGTTAAGCTTTTCAATGAATGTATCCAATTGGATATATTGACAGGCTCATATTTTGGCTCTTTTTGGCGATCTCCCCAAATAAAGGTATCGGATTTCTACTATGCACTCTTAACTTTGGTATCAGGGTGAGAGAGGCTCAAATTCACCTAGCAAATTGGCAATAGTCTCACAAAATTATATATGGTATCAAACCCCAAACTTTAACTAATGTGTCTATGATACCAAATTTTTTGTGTAAATGTGTGATATGAATACAAGTTTAGAGTTTTTGATCTCCAAACTTACATTCTCCGTACTTTATTTTCTAGCATTTACTTTTTTATTTAATTCAGTTTCAAGTCAAGTTCTTTCCTGGGCAAGATCAAACCCAAAATCCTTTTTAATAAATAACCAAAATCAATTATTTGATATTTTGGCTGCACACATGTTTAGAGAGAAAAGGAAGAGAGAGGGGGGGGAATCGGGAATATTTTATTCTTGTTTTATTTGTTAATTAAATCGATATATGAATAACGTAATGACTGGCTTAGGGTGTTATGAATATTTTGTTCAAAACTAGAGGTCATAAATTCAAATCTCACAAATTGTGTACAAATTAATTGACATCGGGACCATCAAAAGTTTGGACTAAATTGAATTATGAGGCCAGTAAGTGTTTCACGGGCCTCAAGATAACCAAATCTCTATAATCATATTCTTGGTTATGAAAAAAATGTATATGTATGGGGATGTACATATTTGTAACTCATCAATTAGAAAGATGGTAAGATGACGTTTCATTTCAAACGGTACAAAGTAAAAGTTCAATAAATACATAAATGAAAGGAGAAAGGTAAGATCAACAATTAGAATTGTGTCGTGTAAATCATGTTATGTCGAAACAAGGATATATCAAGAATATGATTAACCCAAATACGACAGATTTAACAAACATGTTGAGCTCCCTCAATATGACACGGCAATCGTAATAAAGTAGGTCAGATGACACCACAAAATGCAACTAATACAATTATTGAACAGGTCACTATGCCATGTATCAACACCATACGATATGATAACTTACTTATAAATATACATTAACCTGTGTTTTCCCGTGTAGATGATGAACGCGTAAAACAAATTTGTGCACGATAACCAGAGTCTAACATTTAATACGTTTGTGGACAATGTCAGTAATTTCACTTCGTATTACATCTAGAGTTTATAACAGAGTTGCCTTCTTTTAATATTCTATAATTTTTGTGTCCCTAATGTGTTTTATAACACCCTTTATTCTTTTTAACATTGGTTTGAGTTTTATAAACTTCTAAGATTAACAAAATAATTAGAAATGACTTTAAAGTGTTGAAACTTAGTGGTGAATGGGAAAACCGACACGGTAACATTTTAATTTAAACGCGTCGGTTTGTGTCTGAAAAGATCAAGCAAATCGACTGCATAAGACACGATTTTCATCGTGCCATGAGCGGGTTGACGAGAGCCCATCCATGCCAAACTATAACTTGTTCAATTTCATGTCTTCTCGCATCGTGCAAACGGATGAGGTCGAGAATTGCGAAAAGAGTAAAAGTTACCTAGTTTGCCGTGTAAGACAGCCGCATGAGCGGGCGACACGCCATGAATCCTCGACAGATCAAGTGGCTGTGCCAACAGAAGCCTGAGAACCTCCACTTGGCCACTCTCGACGGCCAAGGACATCGGACATTTACCTTCCATGTTCTCCCAGTACACGGGTTGCAAGTCCTCACCTATCAAGATCCGAACCACTTCAAGGTGGCCGTTCATAATGGCCTCATGCAGCGGGGTGTTTCCTCTGCTATTCCTCACACGCACGAGAGCCCGCCGCACCTCACCACCGCCAACATCCAATACTCGGCTGATGAGGAGTCGGGCCACAGGGGCCCTTCCGGCCCTGGCGGCCAAGTGAAGCGCAGTGTCTCCCCTGCTATTTTTCCTGGTTACGAGCTGGTCAGGGAAGTGGTTGACGATAGCTCTCATGATCTCGTCTCTCTCAAGGCCTGCAGCGATATGGAGCAATGAACTTCCGGAGGGGCTCAGAATGACCCACAGACACAGACATCGTTCGCTCTCGGAACAATAACGTTCTATGACTGCAATGAATTTTTCAACATCGCCTTGTTCCGCAGCAACGATTAGCTCCTGCTTCGTCGTCTCATCGCATGAGACGGAGTCTTGCGTCAATAACGCTTCCAATCTCTGCAGCCTCTGTCTCCAGAGAGCACTCTCTTGCAGACTTACCTCTGCTGCCATGATTTTTTGGTCTTAGGGAATGCTCTCTCCTTGGATTTGTCGTGACTAACCTTGAGGGGCCGTCCTTGGGGGAATAGGTTTAGAGATACTTGCTTATAAAGCACAGACTCTCCCTAAGTCCGTACCTAGCGTGACGTTGGTTTCCCTAATCATTGTGTTCAAAAGGAGCTGCTATTAGCCATTGTTGAAAGTCGAATGATGCTCTAAATACAATTATTGAGATGGGGCACCATAGCATTTAAGAAAAGTGGAGACAAGTTCCTAAGGCATGATGGTTCATATCATATCTTAAGTGGAGTATCGCATTTTTCTCTTTTTCAAATATAACGCTTGAGTACAGATGATGGACTTTGATTGAGCGGGGTCTTCGCATCAAATTCAGCTTGTTGCCTAGATCTTTCCATGCATAAATATCCTCATACAATAGGAGCCCTCTGTTGTAGTGTTTTAAACCGTGTTTCCGAATTTTACTAGCAATGTCCAAAAGAGACAATCATATGATGCAGTTAATCAAACTCAATCCCCCATTAGTCCTATTTCTTTTTTCATTATTCAATCGTACTTTCATAACAAGTTTTAGGACTTAATTGAATTTTTTAAAATTTTTAGGATTTAATTGGATTTTCAATGTATTTATAACTAAGAAATATAAAGTAAAACTCTATCTAAATACATCATAAATCCGAATTGCTAAAAATAGAAGGTCCCCAATGGTTCACATCAGTCTTACTATTTAGATTTATATTAACATCGTATTAGGTTCATCAAACAATTTCTAAATAGTGACACCTAAATATCTCAGTCCCAATGATGATGTAAATACTATTGTTGATGCGGGCACCATAAATAGAGGGAAGGGGGGTTCCGCAGCATTTGAGAAAAGTGGAGACAGTTTCCTAGAGCATGATGGTTCATATCATATCTCTCATAGAATCGAATTTCTCGCTTTTCCACCCCCAAAAAAAAACCCCAAAATCATATTCTATTCTCTCTTTCTTGATTGGAAAGCTAGAGTACAGGAGATGGACTTTGATAGAGTCGGGCCTCAGCATCAAATTCAACATGTTGCCTACGTCTCTCAATGCATAAATATTATCATACTATAGGAGTCCTCAGTTGCAGTGTTTTAAACCATTTTTCCCGAATTTACTAGCAATGTCTAAAAGAGACATTCATATGATGCAAATTGATCATACTCAATCTCCCATTAATCCTCTCTCTCTCTCTCTCTCTCTCTCTCTCCCATTGTTTTAAACCATTTTTCTTTTATAATAAGTTTTATGACTTAATTGCATTTTTGAAAAAAAATTAGGACTTAATTACACTTTCACGACGAATTTTAAGATTTGCAATGCACTTATCCCTAAAAACTATAAAGTAAAAGTCTATCTAAATACATCCTAAATCTAAATCACTTAAAATAGCAAAGGCCCCATAGTTCACATCAGCCTTACAATTTAGATTTATTTTAACTGATGAATTATCAAATAGGTTCATTGAACAATTTCTAAAGAGTGACGCCTAAATATCTATGTCTCAATGATGCTGCAAATATAATCATTGAAAGAGGGGCCCCATAGCATTTGAGAAAAGTGGAGACAGGTTCCTAAGGCATGATGGTTCATATCATATCTCTTGTGGAATATCAATTTCTTTTCTTTTTATGCCCCCCTCCCTCCTCCATTGAGTCGGATGATGGTTCATATCATATCTCTCATGGAATATCAATTTCTTTTCCTTTTATGCCCCCCTCCCTCCTCCACTGAGTCGGATGATGGGTCATATCATATCTCTCATGGAATATCAGTTTCTTTTCTTTTTATGCCCCCCTCCCTCCTCCATTGAGTCGGCCCTCCACATCAAATTCAGCTTGTTGCTTAGGTCTTTCCATGCATAAATATCGAAAAAATACAGTCCAAGTGCCAAAACTTTGCACGAGAGAATGCTTAAGTGCTAAAAGTTACGAAATGTACACTTAAGTGTTACTTTTTTTGAAAATTGGATCACTTAAGTGCAAACTCCGGCGAAAGCCGCCGAAATCCAACGTTGCTTATTTTAATAATATAACTCGCTTACATGGCTCGCCAAAAGCTGAGTCAGCAAAAACTCAGCCAAAACGACGTCATTTTTTGCTGACCTGGCATTTAAAAAATGTATTAATTAAATAATATTAAATAACTTAAAAAATATATTATTCAAAAATTGATTAATTAAAATATAAAAAAAAAAAAAAAAAGAGGAAGGGGAGGATTGACTCTCACTCGAACCCTCCCCTCCCCCCCCTTTTTTAATAAAATTGATTTTTTAATTTTTTTCTGGTATGCCTTGGACAATTTTTTTTTAAATTGCCACGTGGATATTTTATTTTAAAAAAATTACTCCGTCAGCCAATAAAATCGCCAGAAAATGACACATGGCGGTTTAGTTGGATTTTTTCACCGTTGACAGTTAACTGGTCCTTTTTGCTCCGATTTTGGCACTTAAGTGTACATTTTTGAACTTTTGGCACTTAAGTGTTTTCTTGTGTCAAGTTTTGGCATTCTAGGGGTCCGCACATCCATAAATATCCTTATACCATAGGAACTCTTTGTCGTAAAGTTTTAGACCATTTTTCACAATTTTACTGGCAATTTTCATGAGACATTCATATCATGCAAGTTAATCATACTCAATCCCCCATTAATCTTATTTCTCTCCCTTATCTTTTTATTGTTCAATTGCATATTCGTGACAAGTTTTGAGACTTCCAATACATTTATTTCTAAAAATATAAAGTAAAAGTCTATCTAAATACATCCTAAATCTAAATCGCTAAAAATAGTAGGTCCCCCGTGGTTCACATCAGTCTTACGATTTAGATTTATTTTAACTAATGTCTTAGGTTCACTTAAAATATTTTCAAGAGTGACACCTAAATATCTAAGTACCCATGATGCTGAAAATAAAACTGCTGAAAGGGGGCACCATAGCTTCAAAGAAAAGTCGAGATAGGTTCCTAGAGGTTGACGGTTCATATCATATCTCTTGTGTAGTATCGAATTTTTCTCTTTTTCAGTGCCCATCGCTCTTACAATTTAGATTTATTTTAATTAATGTATTAGGTTGACCGAATAATTTTTAAAGAGTGACACCTAAATATCTAAGTCCCAATGATGCTGTAAATACAAACATTTAAGAATAGTGAAGGCTGATTCCAAGAGCTTGATGGTTCATATCACATCTCTCGTGCATAATCGATTTTTTCTCTTTTTCAAATCCAATAGTTGGATTCTAGCTATTACATTACGTATACTCAATTTGTACACACCCATATTAACCAATTTATTTTTATGAATCGCGTCATCACTAGAAAAAGGATAATGGCAACTCCCCATTAGCTACTTCATTTATGAATTTCATAGTAATAGAAATACAGAAAAAATTATCAAAAGAGTCCTAAACCTATTGTAATTGTGCCGATTGAATCCTAAATTTACTTTTTGGCCAATTGAGTCATAAACTTTTAACAATTATACCAATTAAGTTCATCTAGCTAAATTTAGCCAGTTGGCGCTAACGTAGTTGGCAAAATGACATTGACGATAACTTTTTAATAATTTTTTATTTCTTGTATCATTTTATTAATTTTTGTATTTTTTTTCCTCCTCCCTCCTCCTCCTCCCTCCTTCCTTTGGCTCTGGCGATTGGCCAAAGGGGAGGGCTGGCTTGTCACCAGACTAAGGTGGCTAGGCGAGCCCTCGTCGGATCTGGCGAGGGTTGGCCTCGCTATTGCAGTTAATAAATTCAACCACAGTTAATAAATTTGACTACAGTTACTTTAACCAACTACATTTATTTTAATTTAACGACGGTAACTTTAATCTAACTAAGGTAAATTAATCTAACCATGGTTAACACTAATCAAGATAAAACAATTAATAAAATACTAACTACCCATCATCAAAAGCATAAACCAAGCTTAATATTAAACTAATCACCCCTAATGGAGTTTGATACCATAGTCAATGATTAGGAAATTAACTCACAGGTTAATCGTTCTGATGATATTGAGATGACGACGGCTCACTCGGAATTGACAACAGGCGACGAAAAACAACCGAACTTGGCAAAATAACCCCCGACAAGATTGTTTGGACACCGAACATAAGGAAAACATAGCTAACAGCGGCTGGATAGCAGCTAGCTGTGTCCCGGACAACAGCAGCAACGACCAGTAGCAACCCGCGGCAATTACAAGAACTTGCAGCAACCTAAACAGCAATAGACAGTAGCAAAAAATTGCAGAATCAGCAAACCCGAGCCACTATAGCAGCAACAGCAAGTTGCCGTAGCTGCAGCAGCAAGTAAGAGCTACAACTGCAACAGCCAGACGCGAAGACAATAGTGACCAAAAGTAGAAATAGAGCAAACAGAGGAAGACAGTAGTAGAAAACAAAGGAAATGAAGGGAAAAAGAAGAAAAATAGAGAGAGAGAGAGAGAGAGAGAGAGAGAGAGAGAGAGAGAGAGAGAGAGAGAGAGAGAGAGTAAAAACTTGATTGGCAAGTTGAGTTTGGATCCACCCAACCATAGTTACTTTTGTCCAAAGATTTAACCAAGGTTAGGGGCTTCATAAACCAATCTTCTAGAAGCCAAGGGCATAATGGGAATTTCACCAATCCCATGGGCCCTAGGTGGGCCAGCCCTTGTGGCCGAAAAGTCCAATGGGCCTACGGGTGGGCCCATTTCCCATGACTCAATTTTCTCGGCCCGTTATCCCTTTTTTCAACTTTTACGGTCTTACTGTAAAAACTTGAGGATCAATGAGACGGCATTCGAATAATTATTCGTGAGGTCCTTGCAATTTCAATACCCGAAATCATATTGAAAATTGGGATTAAAATCAATCAATTACAACTCTAGCATGACCTAAACTACCGGATGACTTTTAGGATTTTTACGTGAAATTGACTCGTGGTCAAATAATTTCAATCCACATTATGTTCCTTAAATCCCCGGGCAACCCTCGATTGTCATATAATCTCGAGAAATCAATTTCTCATCCTAAGTACAAAGTCAAAAAAGGAAATCGATTTATCGTCGATTATCATGAGTATTGACGTCGTGTGAAATCACCCTCAACCCGGCCTCGTACTCCTCTATAATCGATTTATTTCCGTTCACTAATTGCTTTGTAAGGGCATGGTATTGTCCATCTTCGATCCTTATGGTCGAGAGGTAAATCCTAGATCAAATTCCCTAGCCTTACGCGTATCTATCCCTAATTACCCTTCCAAATAAGTCAGTTACCATTGAGTGATCAATTCAAAGTAGTCACGACTAACAATGCATCGAGAATTAACAATTTTTATTAATCTCAAAATGGGTAAAAATTTCAAGTTGTTACACTAGGTGAGCTCACCCTCGCCCAACAATAGCAAGGTGAGCTTGCCCAACTGACTTAGTCCAAAGACTGGCCATCCCTCCCCTTTAGCCGATTGCCGAAGCCCAAGGAAGAAGGAGAGAGGAAAAAAAGAAAAGAAAAGATAAAAAATTAAGGGATAATGCCACGAAAAACCCTAAACTTTACCCCCTGTGACAGATTTACCCTAAACTTTTTTTTGTGACACAAAAAACCCCAAACTTTGCCATATGTGACACATTTACCCCAAACTTTGCCACGTGTGACACATTTACCCTAAACTTTTTTTCCTACCACCAAAAACCCTAAACTATGCCACTTGTGACAATTTTACCCTAAACTATATTACTTATGACAAATTTACCCCAAAATTTTTTGGGTGAAGGGCATTTTCGTCATTTTCTATTTTTTTCTTTTTTATTTTTTTATTGAAGTGGAAGCCGGCGAGGCCATCTCGCTGGCGCCGGAGTCCGGCGAGGGTCCCCGGGCAGCCTCGCCGGCGTCGGGCGAGGGCGGCCGAGCCGATCCGGCTCGGGCGGCTCTCGCCCGATCTCGGCCCGGGCGGCCTCGCCCGATGCCGGCGAGGGCCGCCCGAGCCTTGCTGGGCGAGGGCGGCCCTTCGCCGGATCTGGCGGCCCTCGCCGGCATCGGGCGAGGGCCGCCCGTGCCGATCAAGCGAGGGCGACCCTTGCCGCGTCCGGCGAGGGCGGCCCGAGCCGACCGGCTCGGCCTAGGCGGCCCTCGCCCGATGCCGACGAGGGTCGCCTAGGCCTGGGCCGCCCTCGCCGGACTCCGGCGCCAGTGAGGCCATCCTCGCCGGCTTCCTCTTCAATAAAAAAAAAAAAAAAGAAAATGACGAAAATGCCCTTCAGCTCAAAAAAACTTTGGGGTAAATTTGTCATAAGTAATATGGTTCAGTGGTATAATTGTCACAAGTGGCATAGTTTAGGATTTTTTGTGGCAGAAAAAAAAGTTTAGGGTAAATGTGTCACACGGGGCAAAGTTTGGGGTTTTTTGTGTCACAAAAAAAAAGTTTAGGGTAAATCTGTCATAGAGGGTAAAGTTTAGGTTTTTCATGGCATTAACCCAAAAATTAATAAAATAGTTCAAAAAAATAAAATATTGTTAAAAAATTATAATCGGTGCCGATCGCCAACCACGTCGGTGGCAACCGATCAAATTTGACCGAATTGGCTGAATTGGCATAGTTGCAAAAGATTTGAGACTCAATTGACCAAAAAAATAAGTTTAGAAATCAATTAGCATAATTACAATATGTTTAAGACTTTTTGGGTAATTTTCTCTAGAAATACATGTCCTATCGAAACGAAAGTTGTAATCTCTTTCTTCAATAGAATGCTAGAGGGCAGGTGACGGACTTTGATCGAGTTGGGCCTCCGCATCAAATTCAGCTTGTTGCTTTGGTCTTTTTATGCATAAATATCCTCATACTATAAGAGTCCTCTATCACAGTGTTTTAGACCATTTTTCCCAATATTACTAGCAATGTCCAAGAGACATTTATAAGATGCAAGTTAATAATACTCAATCCTCCATTAATCCTATTTCTTTTTCTCTCTTTTTTAACTATTCAATTGCACTTTTATGAGAAATTTTAGGACTTTTGATGTATTTATTCCTAAAAGATATAAGGTAAAAGTCCTTCTAAATACATCCTAAATCTGAATTGCTAAAAATAGTAGGTCCCCATGGTTCGTTATTAGTCTTATGATTTTAATCTATTTTAACTAATATATTAGGTTCACTTAACATTTTTTAAAGAGCGACACCTAAATATCTAAGTCCCAATGATGTTGTAGACACAACTGCTGAGAGGGGGCACCATAGCTTTTAAGAAAAGTGGAGACAGGTTCCTAGAGCTCGATGGTTCATATCATATCTCTCATGCAATATAAAATTTTTCTATTTTTCATTGCCCATCAGTCTTACAATTGAGATTTATTTTAATTAATGTATTAGGTTGACTAGACAATTTTTAAAGAGTGACACGTTAATATCTAAGTCCCAATGACGCTGTAAATACAACTGTTGAAAGGGGGCACAATAACATTTAAGAAAAGTGGAGACGAGTTCCAAAAGCTTGATGGTTCATAACATATCTCTCATGCAGTATTGAATTTTTCTCTTTTTCAG
The DNA here is from genome assembly GCA_014182735.1 of Corymbia maculata. Lineage (NCBI taxonomy): Eukaryota > Viridiplantae > Streptophyta > Magnoliopsida > Myrtales > Myrtaceae > Corymbia > Corymbia maculata. Next base: position 7,479,771 of record CM024692.1, read on the forward strand.
TCCATCATCCTATCACATTATCTCTTTCTTCAATAGAATGCTAGAGTGCAGGTGATGGACTTTGATTGAGTCAAGCCTCCGCATTAAATTCAGCTTGCTGCTTAGGTCTTTCCATGCATAAACATCCTCTTATTATGGGAGCACCCTATCGCAGTGTTTTAGAACATTTTTCTTAATTTTACTAGCAATGTCCAAAAGAGATATTGATATGATGCAAGTTAATCATATTCAATCCCCCATTGATCCCATTTCTTTCTTTTCTTTTTTCTTTTTCCCCGGCATAAGTATAACGAGAGTGCCAAAACTTGGCACGGAGGGACAGTTAAGTGCCAAAAATTACAAACGGTACACTTAAGTGTCATTTTTCAAAAAAATAGATCACTTCAGTGCTAAGTCGTGGAGTTTTGGCTGATTTTTTGCTGACTCAGTTTCCGGCGAGGCACGTAGGCAAGAAAATTAATAAAAAATTGTTACGTAGGATTTTCGGTAGAGTTCCGACGACTTGGCACTGAAGTGATCCATTTTTTTTAAAAGTGGCACTTAAGTGTATCGTTTGTAACTTTTGGCATTTAAGTACGTCGTTTTGGCTGACGTGGATTTTAAAATTATTAATTAAATAATATTAAATAATTAAAAATATATATTATTATAAAATATATTTTATTAAAAAAAAAAGGGGATCGGCAAGGGCTGCACAGTGCTTGCCGATCCCCTTCTCTTTGTGTTTTTTTTTTAAAATAAAATCGATTTTAATTTTGTTAAAATCTGATGTGGACAATTTTTTTTAATTAAAATTGCCACGTGGATTTTTTTATTTTGAAAAAACTGCTCCGTCGGCAAATGAAGTCGCCGGAAAATGGACACGTGACAGTTTGGCGAGATTTTCTCGCCGTTGGCACTTAAGTGTACCGTTTGTAACTTTTGGCACTTAAGTGTCCCTCTCGCGCAAGTTTTGACACTCCTGGTCTCAGTCCCGTCTCCTTTTTCCCCTATTCATCTTTCCAAAAGGACTAGGCCCTACCCCATTGGGCTTGGGTCTGCAAGCCTTGGCGAGTCCCGTTGGCCCTTCCTAGATGATGAACGGTGAAAAAAAAGAAGAAGAAATAAATTATAAAAAATTTGAAAATTTAAACAAAAAATTTGAAAATTGAATTGTTTAAATGCTTATGATTAAATTTGTCAAATTGAAAAATTTAGGATTAAATTAACTGCTATACAATATATTTAAGACTTTTGGACAATTTTCCCTATTTCCTGATCCTTCATCAATCCTTGTGGTTTCTAATGAATTCAATGAGACAAATAATCAATCAAGATGTCAAATCTCACGTGGCCTGACAATAGGGGCTACGCATTGAAAAAATGCCTTGAGTTTGAGCCCAAAAGAGAAATTGCATAATTTGAATATGTTTATTAATTAATCTAGATTTCCTATTGTGGATTGCAATCTTTTCTATATAAGAGTATCCGAGACGAGGTTGTGCTCGTGAGTTATATCCAAAGTATTTTGAAGCCATAAAAATATCATGTTAATATTTGTTGTAATTTTATTGTGAAATTGAAAAGTTATTTCATGAGAAATTGCAATGTTGAGTTATTTGATCTGATAGGAGCCATAAAATATTGAAAGTATTTGAGTGACTCAAGTATAGTTGTAAGTCTCTCATGACTCACATCAAAACTTATGGTTCGCAATTATAATAATTTATGTATTAGATTCATTGAACAATTTCTAAGGGATAACATCAAAGTATCTACTCTAAATAATGTTGTAAATATAATTGTGGAAAGGGGGCATCATAGCATTTAAGAAAAGTCGAGACAATTTCCTATGGCATGGTTCATATCATATCTCGTCGAGTATCGAATTTTCCTTTTTTCAATGCACCCCTCGCATCTCCTTTTCATTTTTTGTTAGTGAGCCTCTGCATCCTTTGTTCCTTCTTTCTTGAGTGAAACGCTAGAGTACAGGTGATGGACTTTGATCGAGCGAGGCCTCCGCATCAAGTTCAGCTTGTAGCCTCGGTCTTTCCATGCATACGACATCCTCGTACTATAGGAGCGCCCTGTCGCAATGTATTAGACAATTTTTCCCACTTATACTAGGATGTGTCCAAAAGAGAAATTCATAGGATACAAATTAATCATACTCAGGGCCCCTTTAATTCTACTTCTAGTAGAATAAATAAAACTTAAAGAATAAGGGAAAACGAAAACTTTTTTAATCTTGCCCAATTTACATTTTTTTCTTTTTCATCTATGTATCATTATTGCTCGTTATTATACACTCTCGTGACATGGGATAAGCCACACGAGTTGCCTCATCATTTAGTAGAAATTTCTTAGTAAACTCTTAACACATGTAGCTCTAATCATTTTACATTGCTTGAAGTTGGCTACAACTCAATGCTCATTAATTGCTTTCTACAATTGGCTAAGCCTTTATTTACTGCGTTCTATATGAGATAGCAAATACTAAAAGATCAAATTGGTTAGAGGTTCGCTCACAACATAATGAATTCATGGCTTCATGAAAGACGGTGTTAGCCCTTTTCCAATGGGTCACTAGACTGTGTTACCCCTTTTATCACTAGACTTCATCCTCATTCTTTTCTATGGGGTGTCCAATGGACAGCAATATAATCTCATGAAGACCACAAATGTCTGATACACGGTCCTTAACGGCAGGAACATCCGGAACAATCGAGGGCCCCGTCAAAAAGGGAATTTCTGGAACGGGATTCAGAAAATTTCATTTTCACCCCTTCTTCGTTGCCAGACTCGGGGATCAACAGGCAACAACTGAAAATTTTTACTCATCGCTTTGCTGATTTAAGGGAAAGAAAGTGCAGGCCTTTGGCACAGGGTTCGACACTGGCCCAACTTGGCCCATCAGGAAATTAGTTCCACGTTACCTCCCTAGGTGACGGTCACACCATCTTTCAACCATCCGGAGGCCGTGTGTTATGGGCGGCCGCGAGGTGGTGATGCGTTGGTGCTGTGGTCATCATCCGCGGTGGGTGGCACGGGGAGAGAGAGAGAGAGGGGGAGAGAGGCGCACAAACTAGCCTCCCCCCTCCCCTCTTTTTTATCTTTTTGCTTTTTTCTTTTCAATTAGCTATTTTACTCCTCGGACGATCAACAACTAGCTTGCTGATTTAGTGATGGATTGGTAAGTCGATTCTCAACTAATGTAATTCATGATCCATGTCCAAGGTCCAACTGTTCATTCACCCACTCTTTCACTGTCCATTTCTCGGGGTATTCTCCTCCAATAGTTCTTCCATTTCTTTTCTCTAATGTTTTTCTATTACATGATTTTTCTATTGGGTGCTCATGAGTTGCTAAATCGTAACTTAGCATTGCAAGGAATATGTGAGTTATTACATTAAAATGTCTTTGGACAAATGGGATTGTGTAGGATTTTTATTTTATTTATGTGAAATTAGTACATTGGAAATCAAAATATTTTCTTATTAAGCATTGTTAACAAATAACTCACAAATCTTTCCACACCCATATTTGCGCCCATATTACATGTTTTCACATGCTACCTAGACTGCGATGACCACTTCACGGAGACCATATGTCATGGCCTTATACGAATCCTCGTTCTCCCTGTAATTCGTCATCGTAAAAATGGGGCTCGCGCCCTCTCCAGAGAACAAAGTTCTCGACCAGTCAATGAGGAATTCGACTGCAAAGCAAAGTTCTACCCGTCTTAGTTGCCTCACGAACTGCAGTCCTCTTAAACTTTCCCTGGTGACTAGATTCTCGGAAAAGCAATTGATAATGATTCTAATAATGCCGTCCTTCTCCATGCTCGCTGCAGCATGAAACAATGAGTTCCCTGTGGCTAAGCCGGTTGGTGATGGACGATAGATTTACTCTTTTCTTTCCAGGTCCATCTTTTAGGGCTTTCATGAATTTGTTAACGTAACCTTTTTATGCTGCGATATGAAACAGGGGATTCATACTCGTATCTTATGCGCGGCCAAATTGCAGTCGGCTTGGATCCGACACAGAAGAATTTTCTATTGCCCCTACTTGAAACAAACATCTTTATCCACATTTTGCTACAAAATTTACCTACTTTCACTGTATATTAGTACCTTACAGTTCAAGCTAGAGAATGAGTGAACTTTTTCCAATATTTTTTACTTGTCCAATAGAAAGAGATTCCAGCATTAAGAGCAAAAATAAAGTACTGTGATTGAATAGTGTTTCTTTTTGGTCCAAGTATTTGAACGTCAACAATCGATGTTTCACTTAGATACTTGCTAATCAGTATTATGGACACTATGGCCTACAAGATCTCTCTTCTATAGTAATTACATGATTAATTAATGAATTCTAATAAGAAGAATTAATTTGACAGTTGTACCGTGATGCCCTTGGGGAATGCGTCTAACCCACCGATTATAAGTCTACACATAAAAATGAAATAGCTTAGCACGAAATAGAATTAAATACTATCTTCCAATCGCTACAGGAATAAAAATGAAATATAAGCTTAGTTTATAATCAACTAATAGATTCACTTTCTAAAGACAATAAAATATATTGAAAAATATTATCGCTAAGATAATTTTCATCTCATTCCTACGAAACATCTTTTACTACTGAAGCTGGGATTTACAGTTTGTTGAGAAATTACACATTCCAGTTGCTGCAAAGTAGATAAAAAAAATTGAATTGGCCATTCCTCTACTGTGAGAACTTCAATTCATGAATTTGTAATGTCAAACTTCATTAAAATACAACTTGGGGGAGCATTTTTAGAACAAGAAAAAGACTAATATCTATCAAACTTATAAAGTGGAATATATAGAAAACTCTACGATTGGAAGAAATTAAACGAAAATCACCTCTTGAATGCTTGAAAAGATCAATGTAACGCCTTGAACCCAGAATCCGATTTTTCTTTTGGTCTGTCAAAATCCGGATTTGAACACATTACTCAATCGCTAATTGTCACGAATAGCAATAAAAAGTAATTGCAATGTCCATAATTTCACAAAACTGCAAAGCTTATTCTTGTTGAACAAACTCTAAACCTAATTCCGTAGAAATAAACATGCTAAAATTATACCAAATATTCAGAAGAGATTATTAAGAGAATAAATAAAACCAAAAGAAAGAATATAACTAATAAATGGTGCATTAATAGATTGACATGAAAATATAAAAGAACTTAAAGTACACTTTCAAGCATAAAAAGATAAGTTGAAAATAAGAAAATTTTCATTAGAATTAAAAATAATAAAAAATTTAGGAAAAATAGGAAAAATAAGTTGCATAACATTATATTTTTTTTGGGTAATGAAGGGTGACAACAATATTGAAAAAAATGACAAGAAAGAAAAAAATAATTTGACGTGCCAGAGTTGGCATTTTGTTTGACCCAGGTTGTCAACAGTGGATGCTTGTGGATCTCTCTCTTGGTATTACTCCTGAATGTATCAGAAAATATGTATAAATATATGGACGTATTAATAGGTAAAATAGAAAAGAAAAGGGGAAAAAAAGGGAAAAAGAGTAAGAACTCTTCTTTTATCAAAGGGAACTGGTAAAGATTGCGAAGAGTTTCTCCTGAGAGAACCATTCATTAGGTAGAATAGTAGATTCGTTGTGAATAGATAATGGATATACAGTCAGATGAAGTTTTGTGAAGGATTTCCATAACCGGAATATATAACCATGGAGCGAAACAAGGTCCCATATGCATCGAATTGCAAAATGGATCGGCCGTAGAGACTCTAATCCAACCATAGTCAGCGTAAGGAAAAATAAAACTCGCAGGCACTAGAGCAAAGAATGATTAAAACCGTCAATTCTCATTCTCCAGCCTTTTTATTATGTACTTGATTGACTATCATAGATTCTGAAATATTTACATGAAAAAAGTCACTCCAAAACTATTTGATACTTGCTTGTCAACAAAAGTCTGGTGAGCAAGCAACTCTAACAAACAAGTGTTGGATACAATTCAAGCGAAATTAACTACATTTTTTCTGTGCAGTAAGATAAAATTAAGGCCGGCCTAACACAATTTATGCTAGTGAATCAACTGAAACTTACTTGACCCAAGCTTTTGCAATTATAAGATCTATAAGGAAACAAAGGAAAGCTAGAATGGGCAATGGCTTCGTAACTCCTACACTACGGTAATTTCTAGCTATGCTTGTTCTCCCGCTCCTCTCTATGATGCCTCGTCTGGGTTTTGTATTTGTTAGGGAGAGAATGTGTAATTGACCGTATCACTGATCGTACAGTGCAAAATTATATGCAAGTATTGCTTCACAGAAAAGGAAAGGGAAAAATCTGCCAATTGCTCAAAACTAGTAATAGAAGTTACACACTCATGAACTCTAAAAACAAAAAGGAAAGGTAGCTAGTAGCTCGATAAACAAGCCGGTACATGTTGACTAATTACGGGATTGCATATTCATTTTAAAGTTACGCCCTGTTCTTATCAAGGGTGACAAACGACACAGGAGGTTGATGATGTAAACGACTGCGACGAACAGAACAACCGTCTTGAGCCAAGGAAGTTTCTCCACTGCTACAATTAGGGCTGCCAAAAATGCCACCGCCATGCTGATAAAAGCCCGGTACAAACATCCCCCCGCATGGTGGTGAACTTTTGCTGCTGTGTAGATATCGCTACCCTGACCCCTGAGGAGGGTTACGACTGCAAGGATGGAGTTGTACATGGCTAACACGTCCGAAATTACAAAAAGCTGAAACAATCCATTCTTTAGCATGGTCGCCCTTCCTGGGTCCTTTTTATCGGAAGGATTATATCCACCAGGCAAGGTGAATCCGGCAGTGAACGTGACGGAGGCCACAAGTGTGGCCACTACCAATCTAGCGTTAATCTCGTCGTCAACCCATTTGGCGCGATATGGCTTGCTTGCTCCAGAACTTTGTCCTCTTGGTGACTGAAGGTCTCGAACCTTGCTTCGCAGTACTCCAGCTTTAATCAAAATTTCACCTCCCCGTAACTGCAAATGTAAAATTAGAAAATTAGTCATCAATCACGAGCACAGTAGATTCAGTTAACAAGAAACACTGCCTGCAACCAAAATTACACTACCGCTGGATCATTCACTGAGAAGCTCTGAGGTTCCATGGCCACATCCAAGGCGGTCAAGTTGTCATTGTTCAGAAGCTGCAAGTCAATTCTTCTGTTTTTCGTCAAAGAGCCCAAAACTCGCCAATGGTTGTGCATCGATGCCAAATGGAGGGGTGTGTTTCCATCGACATCTTTCGAATTCACCAGTGTCTCGATGATGACGGGCTCGCCACATCGCTTTAGTATATGTCGGACCGCCCTTTTGTTCCCACACTTGGCTGCAATGTGAAGAATATTCTGACCCTTTCTGTTTTTGATCTCCGTCAGGTCGGGCCACTTTTTCACTAACGCGCGGATTGTGTCAACGTGGCCGCTTTCGCAAGCGATGTGAATTGGGTAGGAGCCGTTTTTGTCCGTTTGAAGGGCCAGATAACTGCATTCACTTAGCAGGAACTCCACTGCCTCAACATTTCCAACCGATGCTGCATAGTGCAGTGGTGTCCCCCCGTCTTCACCTTTCATGTGAAGTAACTTCGGAAGGCGATTTATAATTTCTTTCCATATACCTGATATGATAGGCCACAGCACTTCTTAGGTTGGGTGCAATTTACCCGTTAAATAACTGTGGTTGTTAGCTCCTGCAGAGTTATTTGCTATTTGACCGAAAGCTATTATCTAGCTTTTACCGAAAGCTATTATCTAGCTTTTCTCCAAATTGGACGAATATGAATTTTGAAAAAGTGCGAAAGGCAGTTCAATTTACTTACCTCTATGCATTTGTGAACTAGAACTACACATAAAAGTTATCCATTACCTGATTTCCTGTCCTTAAGTGCAGCCAAAACTGGCGACATGTCCTGTATCTTGGCTGCGTAAGCTTCGTCTCTTTCATAAGCTTCCAAAAGAAGCCGAAGAATCTCCATGTTCCCGATTTCGGCTGCCAGATGCAGTGGAGATTTACTATTCTTATTCTTCCAATATATAATTTCCGAGTCTGTTTCCAAATTGATTAGCTTTTTTGTTGCGCTGAGCCTTCCATCTTGAACGGCGATATGGAGCGGAGTATTCTCTGAGGAGTCCTTCCTGGTCACAGTGTTAGGAAAATGATTGAGAATGAGATCTATGACATCATCTTTCCCAGAGCTTACCGCTACATGAAGTAATGATTTCCCAGAGGGGGTGATTTGGTTGAAGATTAGCAACAAAGCTAGTTTCCTCGACTTAGACACCTTTTCTAATGCATCAATGAATTTCTCAACTTCCCCTTTTCTTGTGGCTTCATATAGGTCACAATCCATAATTTGGTTCAAATCACCATCTTCGAGTTGGTGGTTATCTGGAATTGGGACATCTCTCGCCTTCTTCAAAGCTTCAATCCTTTTGTTTTGCGCTGCCCTTGTTACACTGTCGTCGATGCTTATTGCGTGATGCATTTGTGATTATGGGTGTTTTTTTATCTCTTCCCCAACTAATGTAGTAAGAATGCAAAAGAAAGAGAGCACTCGCCCTTATAAAGGTCAAGTTTTTCCCATAAACCCAACACCCATGAGACTCGCCTCGGCCAACGTCCTTGACTTTAAAGTCAATTATTGATCGGCCCGAGAAGTTGTAAAGTCTTTGTCCAAAAATAGTGAGACTCACACCCTTCAAAGAACACAAGTTTCAATATAATTTCTACACTAGGATTGACATCACATCGTCAATAAAACAAGTCTATTTGGTATTTTTTAAAATCAATTCAGAGAATATCATTGGCTCACCTCAAATAATGTCGAACCCATCATAAAAACACCCTTCACCCTAAATTAGCAATCAACCAATTGATGAAAATCATCCCACTAGACAAAAGAATCTGGAATAATAATAAAGCCCCATCATAAATGATCTTGCACTCCATGGGGTTAATATATCTTAGATATAAGAAGATTCACATGAACTATAGTAAACCAATCAATTGGTCAATTTCAAATCTCAACTCACTTAATTTTGTCCCCTCTTCTCAACATATCATTTTTCTTCCACCAGTCGGATCTGGTCACCTTAAGTTTAATTAACGATCAAATTTCACAATAGACGATTCAATCTTCTATTTACTATTTTATTAGAAAATTGCATTTGCTTTATATCAGTCGCAGCCTTTCTTAGATTTTTCATTGGGAGTGAGGCACCCCGACCCCACGTCACCCAAAAATAAAAAATTATTGTAGGGATATGCAATCCTTCAAAGTATATATAATAATAGAAAGATTGGAAAATATAATTTAGCTAATTACAAGGATTTAGGCCTTTGTCTGGTCTTAATACAAGTAAACTCCTTATTATCTTAGATTCTGTAGATTTTGGTTCTCAAAGTTACATTTGAAGGGACAACATACGGACAAAGAGCTTTTACCTTTGATGGATATTGCTACTTCCGAAAGAAAAACGAGAATTACACTCGACAATTGTGTCAAAAGCGAACCTACTTCCTCTACAATGCTTACCTGGCCTGATCTTTCTAGTCGTCATGAATGAAGTGATGCCATCTTTCGAGTTATTTGACTTACATTACTATATTATCATTAGATAGAAGCAACTGGAAAAAGAAAAAAAAACAATGGCCAGGGCACTAATATAAGAACTCTCTTTATTTTATTTTATGGGAAGACGTCTGACGAATGAGGTTGGCCGTGCTTAAGACTAATAAGCGTTTCCATTTTTCTGGTGAGACCCCCCGTCCTATTTTCACGCTAATTTTGTATTCAATGTCAGAGCACAGGTGATGAACTTTGTTGGAGCGAGACCTCTGCATCAAGTTTAGCTTATTGCCTGGGTCCTTTCATGAGTAGAAGAAATATACCTTCCAAATTAGGTGGGCCTAGTTTGAGACTAATCGGATCTAGTCTCAACATTTAAGAAATATCGATACTCTTTGAGAGTGTTCATATTGTATTAGACACTTTGACATGTCTTCAACACTGTTCGATACTTGGTCAACATATGTCAAAAAGTCTTATACCTAGTCAACTCTCTTGACACTCAAGCCCAGAATTCCAACATGCATGTAGTCAAATAAATGATGGATCAAAATAAAATAACAAAAATAATAAATGGGACAAAAAAAAACCTAATATTCTTTTTTCTTTTGACTTTCACTTACTGCGACATACAATTTACCTTCTTAAATTTTTTTTTTTCCTCTTCTCTTCCGACACGCTCTGGCATGCGAATCTAGAATATAAATTACTTTTTTTTTCCTCAAAGTTTTGAATATTATTGGAATGTAATTAAACTTTTCAAATTGAAATAATAAATAATATTAACAAATGATAAGTTAATGTTTTTAGTGTAAATTCATTTTAGACTCTTTTTCATTATTTATTTATTTATGAATTTGAATCAAATTAACTTAATTGAAATAATTATGAAAATGATAATTTATCATATATATAAAAAAATATTTAATATACAACGTGTTCGAACATGTTGAAATTTTTTTTTTAAATAATGTGTCAATATGTTGTGTCGTGTTACGTGTTGCGTGTTGCGTGTCAGTATCAATGCTACTTAGGCTGCACCGACTCTTGTTTCCCAATTATACGAGCTTCTTCCATGAATCAAATATCATCATATTGTCAAAGCCTTTTGTAAGAAAAGCAAAAGAAATTACAAATTGGGCAAGATTAAAAACGTTTTTTCCAAAAAAATAAATAAATAAGAATTCCCAAGCTACTAGAAGTAGAATTAAAGGGGACACCTCCTAGTATAATTGAGAAAAACTGTCTAAAACATAGCGACAGAGGGCTCTTATTGGCACGAAGAGAAATTATGTATGAAAAGATCTTTAATATAATTTGAAAAGAAAGTTACAGGTACCGGACCCGAGTAGTCACAACTCACGAGTTGGGCCCACCTCATTTGGAAGATATACTTATTCATGAAAAGACTGGGGCAACGTGATAAAAGTTGATGCAGACAGATGCCCCTGCTCAGAGCAACCGGGGCTCCAACATTCATTGCGACGCGGAGATAGTACAAGGCTGTGGGGTCTCCCAGAACAGGAGTTGCAGCAGGGCCAGGACAGGCAAGATTAAATGAGGATTCGCTCAATCAAAGTCCTTACCGCCGTACTCTGCCATTCAATTCGAGAAAAAAGACATGCAGAGTGCACCTAAGAGGATTAATTGCTAGGCGTTAGGATAGTACACATTTAGGTGTCATCTCATCAGAAATTATTCAGTAAATCCAATACGTAAATTACAAATAAATACAAATTATTAGATTTTATGCGAACCATTGAGGATCATTTTTCCATAAGAAGAATCTCTTTTTGATCCACTCTCAAATTTATGCTACGATCAGCAAGAATTTTTATTTCTCCACCAATAGAATGGGTTTTGGCTTGTTTTCCGTCCAAAAACGAGAAAGCAAAATGAGCTTTTATAAAAATCTCTTAAATTGTGACGCAATATGCAAGTGTCATATCTCAATAGTTTTTTTTTTTTAATCTTCTTAATCTTTCTTTTTGGACAGGGAATGTCATTTTTCCTCAACAGTAATTTTTTCCTCTCGATTTTTGGGATTTACTAGGTATTTAATAAAGAATTAATATCACAAAAATCATAAATTAATATATATATAAATAAATTTATTTCAAATTAATTTTTTGACCATTTAAATCTTAAAGCGATACACATATAATAAATTATCTCAAATTTGTTTTTCGACCCCAAAAATCCTAAACTGATACATGTGATAAATTTCTCCGTTAGTTTCTGTTAAATTGAATTAATGCCAAAAAAAAAATTAGTGCAACTGTAATAAATGAAGGATGCAAGACCGAATTAGTACACTTGTCAACTATCTCATATCATCCGACAATAAAATTTAACAAAAACTAATGGAATGTAAACTTTTTACAAATGTATCAACTCGGGATTTTTTACAATATTAACTCTTTAACAATGAATGCAGGCACTGTTTTTGTTACCCTGTTCTCAAATTTTAACATTGCTCTTGCAGATCCCAACCTCCTGACTGCTCTAAAGGTCCAGTTACAAATTACTGGAGCTCCGTAGACTCCTGGATCCATTGCTGCCACCTTGCACTACCAGATGATCTACCGAGTTCAAAATCATGCCATTCCAGAAGACCTGAAATGGTTATTTTGGTACATGTTCAACCTGTACACTATAGCCATTGAATTTCCCACTGATAAAATTTTGCAGGTTATTCACAAGGATGGCCAAGCTCAACCTCATAATCAGAAACACCTCTTGGAGATTTTTGCGTTGTACAAACCACTCCAATATTGGAGAGAACTATTCAAAGTCCAAAATCGCCAAGGAAGGCCTGAACCAGAAAGACACACTGTTGTCCTATTCCACCGACCATGGACATTTTCCCATCCAACCCATACACAACTTTCGCAAAACCCCCTTCTTTCTCTCCACTTCGGTCTATTAAACACCTGATCAAACACACCCCTCGCACTGTCAAAGAATATGTTCAGTCTTCCCGTTTTGATCAACATCCCATCCAGGCAACTGAACAAGAGTCTATCTTTGAACATGAAGACTTTCGAAGTTCAGGTGGAGGTTGAAGAGAAAGGTTAGAGGTAAGAGAGATGGGAAGAGAAGGGGAAGATGAATCCGAAGTTTCCATAGGATGAGAGGTTCTCTTCTAGCAACAGAACAGGGTCCCAGGCCCCAGGCAGGAGTCCCACACCGCTGGAGAGAGGCCCGCTAGCCTGCCTTGTATCCTCGGGGGCCACCCTCACCTCCTGAGACGTCTTTTGAGGCTGAGAAGCTTCAGTTGGTATCAGAGCAGAGTTTATGAAATCTCTCGGCGCGTGGTTGGGAGGGGAAGGGAGGGTCCTAGGCCCCAGGCAGGAGTCCCACACCGCTGGAGAGAGGCCCGCTGGCCTGCCTTATATCCTCGGGGGCCACCCTCACCTCCTGAGACGTCTTTTGAGGCTGAGAAGCTTCAGTGAACGGCTCCTTCTTGACATACATATTAATGGTTTGCATTGGTTCCTTTGAACGGGACAAGAAATCGGCAAGGACATTCTTAGTTCCTGGAATGTGTTTGACTTCAAATGAATATTTAGAAAACCATTCAGCCCATCGGAGCAGTTGTGGATGAGGAACTTGCTTTTGCTTGAATTTAAGCATCTGAGGGAATGAGGACATGTCCATTTCAACAAGGAAATGGTGTCCGATGAGATGAAATTCAAACTTCTTGATGCCATACTTTACTGTAAGTATCTCCTTAAAAGTGGAATGATAATGGATTTCTGCTTGGGAAAATCGACCACTTTTGTAGGCACAAATATGTCTGGTTCCACTTTTGTAAGTAAACGAGGAAGCCATTTGATCGACAAAATTGCCAACAGAACCGGCATCCAGCTTGATGATTCGGATATTGAGTCCGTCTTCTCTTTAGACGACCAACCATCCAAAAATACCCTTTGCGCCATTCAGACATATAGCTCAGATTCAGATTCTGAGAACGATGTCTTCACATTCTTCCCTGATTCACCTGTAGAAATTGAACTCAATGAACCTGTCCATCACCCATACATCCATGTCCACATCCTTCTGTCTAAATACCATAAACCAATTCCTTTGGTAGCACTTATCGATACTGGAGCAAGCTCTTCCATTTTGGACACAAAGATCCTTCCAGAAGAATTTTGGAAACCTTACACTGGGTATTTCACGCGCCTCGGGGTGACACTTTTGCTACAAAGTATCGCAGTAAACCCATTACTATCCAGTTCTTTCCCCAGTGTTCCATAACCACCAAAGTTCTTGGTTCTCAGTCTCCAGACAAAGATATCATCATTGGGTGGGACGTCTTGACCCAACTTCCCAAACTCATAATTCTGTCTCATGGCCTTCGCTTCAAGAATCAATTTAAAGAATTTGTAGACATCAAACGATTCTATGCCCTTCAACCAGCCGTCCTGGATCCAATAATCCAGAATCTACTTTCTTCCTGTGCTGAAACACATTCCCAATTTTTCCAAACTTGCACCCAACCTTTGTGGAAAAACTCTTCTTTCTATGTCAAACTTCCCTTTAAACGGAATGAAGACATCAATCCCACAAAGGCTAGTCACTCTGGAATGAGCCCTGAACATCTCACACTCGCGCAGCAAGAGTGTGCAGAACTACTGGCACAGGGACTCATTGAACCCTCTGATTCCCAATGGGCATGTGAAGCATTTTATGTCAACAAGCGAGCCAAGCAGAACCGTGGCAAGATGAGGTTAGTAATTAATTACCAACCTCTTAATGAGTTCCTTCAAGATGATAAATTCCCATTGCCTCATCGGAATTCCCTTTTCCTAAGCCTTGCTCAAGCTAAGATCTATTCAAAATTTGATCTTAAAGCAGGATTTTGGCAACTGGGTATTGACCCAGCAGACATGCCCAAAATTGGGTTCTGTATCCCAAACCAACATTTTCAATGGACAGTTGTCCCTTTTGGTCTCAAAACCGCCCCTTCACTATTCCAAAAGGCTATGTGCAAAATCTTTCAACCTATCCTTCCAAACTCCCAGATTTATATTGATGATATCCTTCTGTTCAGCCATGATGAACAGTCTCATTGTCAACTCTTGACACATTTTGCTGACATTATTAAAAACCATGGCATCATGCTTTCGCAGAAAAAGATGATTATTGTCTAAAAGGAAATTGAATTCCTTGGCATGCGTCTCATAAATGGAACCTACTGCCCTGAACCCCATATTGCTGATGAACTCCAAAAATTCCCTGAAAAGGATTTCAATCCTAAACAAATCCAGCAATTCCTTGGTATTGTAAATTATCTGAGAGATTTTGTTCCACACATCGTTAAATATTTGAGACCTCTCCAGCGAATGCTCAAAAAGGATCTTCTCCCATGGGGATCCAAACAAACTCAAGCTGTTGCTCAACTCAAACAACTCTTGCAAAACCTTCCTCCTTTAAAAATTCCATCCACTAGCAAAAGAATTCTCCAAACTGATGCCAGCGACAAGTATTGGGCGGCCATTCTTTTCGAAGAAATAGATGGAACCAGACATATTTGTGCCTACAAAAGTGGTCGATTTTCCCTAGTAGAAATCCATTATCATTCCATTTTTAAGGAGATACTTGCAGTAAAGTATGGCATCAAGAAGTTTGAATTTCTTCTTATCGGACACCATTTCCTTGTTGAAATGGACATGTCCTCATTCCCTCAGATGCTTAAATTCAAGCAAAAGCAAGTTCCTCATCCACAATTGCTCCGATGGGCTGAATGGTTTTCTAAATATTCCTTTGAAGTCAAGCACATTCCAGGAACTAAGAATGTCCTTGCCGATTTCTTGTCCCGTCCAAAGGAACCAATGCAAACCATTAATATGTATGTCAAGAAGGAGCCGTTCCAAGACACATATCGAACGGACAAAATTCCAAGTGGTTGGCCCAGCCTCAAATACCCTCCTGATGTTCCTGAAGCAATCCACCACAATAGTCTGAAAGAAAGGCTTCTAGAATTAATGTGGAAATATCACCTCCGAATTTTCCGTGAACATGGTGGTCTGATGCTTAGACCAGACGGGCTTCACCCTCAATATCCATTCATTCACTCTCTCAAATGGTCCCCTGATGAAGAATTTCTAGAAGACCTGAAATGGTTATTTTGTTACATGTTCAACCTGTACACTATAGCCATTGAATTTCCCACTGATAAAATTTTGCAGGTTATTCACAAGGATGGCCAAGCTCAACCTCATAATCAGAAACACCTCTTGGAGATTTTTGCGTGGTACAAACCACTCCAATATTGGAGAGAACTATTCAAAGTCCAAAATCGCCAAGGAAGGCCGAACCGAGAAAGACACACTTTGTTGTCCTATTCCACCGACCATGGACATTTTCCCATCCATGTGGATGAATTTCTGACAAACCTTCTGTTGCAGGAATATCAAGCTACAGGCCCCAAGTTTTTCAAGAATCTGCTCGAATTCACCAGACACTCCCATACTCAGTCACGACAAGCAGACCGGCATCTCGAGAACTCAAAAGGATCCTATGCCAAGAGAATCGTACCATCCCACCAGAAGCATGGCTATCTGCCCAGGTCCCTGCCTCTTGGGACCACCTTGAAGCTTGGGATTTCACCAGACCACAGATTCAAGAGGCTCTTCATACCTTTCGGCAGAACAATCCAGACTCCTCCACCCCCTATGATCCATGGGGGGGGCCACTCTCACAGGACCCTTGGGGAGACACCCCAAATTACGCCCCTTATCCCGGCTCTTTCTCCAATACTTTCGGTGCTAGCTCCTCCCGTCCACCAGAACTGTCGGCAGAAGAAATTGAGAATCTCATCCGTGCTTTTAAAAGACAAAAAGACGGAAGCTCCAGTCCATCAAATATCGACGAAGACGCTCTCTTCAAGGAACAGATAGCTCATCATAGCTCTGATGATTCGGACTATGACTATAATGCTAGAGATGGAAGAGACAAATAAAAAACCGTCCTGAAAACACTATACACCGGTACTGTAGCACACTGTTCACTGTTCACCCAGTCTGTTTTTACTGTTCATTCAGTCTGTTTTTACTGTAGCAACAGGCAAAAGATTACTGTTTATAGCCTGTCACGGGATTTCTTTAGGACTCCCTATGTGTGTAGCCCATAAGTGGCTAAGTTTGCTCAATTATGTCATAGCATGGCCAATCCGCTTGCTCTTGTCTGCTGTATCCTCCTTCGCCTATATAAGAGCAAGGAGCCCCCATTGTAAGATCCATCGAGTGAAATAAGAAGTGTATTGTGTACTCTACTTCCAACATGATCTTCTAAACACTCCTATTCTCTCCTAGTCCAGAACCATGGTTCTGAACAAATACTGTGATTGAGAAAAATCCTGGAGTATGCTCTGCACTTGCCCTTAGAGGATCCTGTGCATCAGAATTTCCGATATTTTAGAGTTTACTGGTATCTAAGTTCATTGTTTGGGAAGGAACTTGGTGACTGACAGGCAGTCCCTATTGAAGGCCAAGAGGGCCGTGTGTGGGATATCATACTTGTCACAAGTTTGCAACTCAAACTCTGGATTCCGATCTCAGTACCCTTTATGAATCCAGCTACTACTAGTTACCTTATTTTTTCATTTTCAGAGTACTTAAATTTTTGGCGTTACTTCTATCCCTAGTAAGGGCAATTGGCAGATTTTTCCCTTTTCCGTGAAGCAATCCTTTTATATATATTTTTGCACCATATGATGAGTAATACAAGTCAATTTACAAATTCTCTTACCAACAAATACAAAACCTAGTCGAGACATCATACCCGAGAATAATCATAGCTACGAATCACCGCAGTGTCGAAGTTAGAAAGCTATTGCCTATTTAAGCTTTCCTTTATTCCCTTAGAGATCCTATAATTGCAATAGCAGTCGAGGTTAAGGTAATTTCAGTTCATTCACTTGCATAAATCGTGTTAGGCCAGAGTTAATTTTATTGTACTGTAGAGAAAGAATGTAGTTATTTTCGCTTGAATTGTATCCGCTGTCAGAGTTGCTTGCTCGCCATAATTGCGTTGACAAGCCAGTATCAAATAGATTGAAATGGTGTTCGGCATGTTCTCCATCTAAAAGGTTGAAGGCAAAACAAGTTTTTATTAGAACAATTTTTCTTTTAAATCTCTTTAACCATAGCATAATATGCAAATGCCAAATCTCACCCCTATTTCCTTTCCTTCACTTTTCTTGTTCTTTCTCTGTTGCTTGGGAAGATCATTTTCCCTAAACAGTAGCTTTTTCCCCCTCTAGTTCTTGGAATTTGCAAGATGTTCAATAAATGTCCAGATAACCAGGTCTTTATGTTTGGACCTCTAGATTATTCAATTGTAGAGAACCGTTATAAGCATTGAGTTCTAGCTAATTTCAAGCAAAGTAATATGAGTAGGGTAAGTGTGACAAAAGTCTATTAAGAAATTTTTACTAAATAATGTGGTAACTCATGTGGCGTGCATCCTGTCATCAAGTATGTGTACAATCAACAATGATGAAACATAGAAAAAATACAATATAAATTGGGCAAGATTAAAAAAAAAATTCTCACTCTGCAAGCCTCATTTGTTCTATTAGGGGGGTTGAGTAGAATTAACTTATATCTTATGAATGTCTCTCTTGTACAGAGTTAGTAAGATTGGGAAAATTTGACTAAAATATTGAGATAGAAGGACCCTATAGGTCGACGATATTTGGATTCATGGAAAAAACTTGTATAAAGAGGAGGTGCCCGGGATCAGATCCGATTAGTGTCAAGCTAGGCTCACCTAATTTCGAAGAAATATCTCTTCTACTCTTCAAAGGAGCAACAAGCTAAACTTGACGCAGAGGCCTCGCTAAATCAAAATTCATCACCTGAACTCTGACATTCAATGCAAGCCAGAGAGAAAATAGGACGTGGGGTCTTACCAGAAAAAGGAGATGCGGACATCAGCCCAATTAGTCTTGAGCAAGGCCCACCTCATGAGGAAGATATTTTTGCCAAATTGTCTTGAGCCGGGGCACAGGTCTCACCAAAAGAACGAGTACTTAAATTAGTCCCCTCAACATTTTTCCCCCTTTTTTCTGGTTGCTTCTGCCTAATGATAAAATAATGAAGTAAGATTATATTTAATCGTCCGAATTTGACTTGATGTGATAGGATATGAAATTTAGGAGATTTTGCTCTATTTTATCTATTATTTAGTAAGTGAAGTAATAAAGTCAGGTATTTTCACATTATATTATTTAATTTTTGACTATAATGATGACATCACTTTGTTCATGACTACAAAGATCTGGCCAGATAAGCATCATAAAGGGAGCAACGTAATTCTTGTCTTTCTTTTGGAAGCGTTAAAGTCAATCAAGTGTAAATTCCCTTCTTCTTTTTTCCATTTGTTGTCCCATCAAATGCAACTTTAAGAACCAAAATCAACAGAATCTGAGATATCGAGGGGTTTACTTGTATTAAGACTAAACAAAGGCCTAAATCCTTGTAATGAGCTAAATTATATTTTCCAATCTTTTTATCATTGTATATATTTTGAAGAATTGCATATTTTTATATTAATTTTTTTTTGGGAGAGGTGGGGTAGGGGTGCCTCACTCCCAATGGAAAAGCCTTTTCTGATAATCGATTTCAATGCAACAAAAAAAGCTAACAAAAAAATCAAGGCTGCGACTGATATAAAGCAAATGCAATTTTTTAATAAATTAGTAAATAGAAAACTGAATGATTTAACGGTCTCTTATTTCTGCATTCAAGGAAATATCATAAATTATTCGGACTTATTGGAAGGTTGTGGTTTCACATGAGAGCGAAGCAGGGGCATGGACGCCTGTATAAAAAGAGGGGGCTCTGGTCGGAAAGGGGGGTTGTTTTCGGCTGCTGCAAATCAGAGAGACCGCCGACGGCTACTCATTTTCATTAAAGCAACTTTTCTTTTTTATTTTTTGATCACAATCCAACGGAATACGTTAAAACGCAACAAGATGTCGTTTTTCTTTTTTATTTCAATCTAAAATCGTTGCAAGAAGTGATTTTTTTTTTTTTGGTAAAATAAAGAGTGAATTTATTAGAACGGTTAAGGAGACTAGTAGCTCTGACAGATACGGTGCTCCTACCGGGGACCAGACTAGCAGGAAAAAAAATGATATCTTGAGAAGAAGGGACAAAATTAAGTTAGTTGAGACTTGAGACTGACCAATTAATTGGTCCACTATGCTTTATGTGAATTTCACTATATTTAAGATAAATTGACTCATGGCTTGCGAGATCATTTATGATGGGGTTTTATTTTTATTCCCGATTCTTTTGTCTAGTGGATTGATTTTCATCAATTGGTGGTTTGCTAATTTAAGGTGAAGCTTGTTTTTATGATGGGGTCAACATTATTTGAGATGACTCAATGGTATTGTTTAAATTGATCATAAGAATACTTAAAAACTTGCTTTATCTATAATGTAGTAGACTAAATCAGTCGTACTATAGAAACTATATTGAAACTTGTGTTGCTTAAGCAGTGTGAATCTCATTATTTTTCGAAAGGCTAATTGACATAAACAAAAATAATAAGTGCTTTTGTCAACTCTTTGTTGGGGTTTCATGAATCATGTATAGGCAAATTAATATAAATATAACGGAAATAAAATGAAATATTTCTATACATGTATCTCCAAAGGCGTTGTTCGTGCGTTTTAATAAAAAATCTGAATATAAAAAGGGAGTTAAACGAATTATCTTTCGAAGCGCGTTTTAAATGAATTTGTTCGAATGTTCTTCAGTTCGAGCCCCACAAACATCGAACCTCTAGTTCAGACACATCACCAATGGATGTCGAACGAAGAGAGAATTTGTGGATAATCACCACTATGATTGTGTTAGTAATTTCATGGAGACAATCCTCCGTATCCTTGATGTTTTTAGCCATAGCCCAAATGAGAGAGAATCCATTTTTCTCTTTTTTCGTTTTCATACACTCTCGCATCGAAACGCACACTCACGCTTTTTATAAGAATTCTACGTGCGGGAAACCACCCACGACCAGCAACGGTTGCTAATCGTGTCTTGCATGCATGATGGTCAGCAACAATCGCTGACTGTGTGCATAATATAATTAATTAATTTAGTTAATCAATTCCTAAAAAAATAAAAAGGACATAATCTTTGTGTGTGCATTTAGGATACATTAACATGTATCCACTTTGGGCATGTGTGTGCATCATATGCACGTAGGCTCATGACTATAATACCCATTTAATTTAATTTCATGTTGACTCAATGCGACTGTAGTAATTGCAAACACATTTACAAAATTATTTTTTTCTTGTTCCATGTTATCCCGATTAATTATAGTGTGTGACATCTCTAGGTTCATCGTTAAGCTGGTCAGTATCAGTACTCTCAAAAGAATTAATTGTCCTGATTAATCTTTGGGTCCTACAAGTCATGATTAACATCTAGCAATATGTAATGGTTACCTAGTAGTGTGAATGCTTTAAAAACATAATGAATTTATCAGCTTTGGCTACAATGTAATTGAATCCATCTATCTTACTATGCCCCGATCGAACAAAGACTATGGAATATTTGTCAAGTTACCAATTCGATTATATGCACAAATCTAATTGACATGCATTTTATTTGAGACATAAACAATTTATTCTCGGTTACAATCTTGGCTGATGATTTCAATACATTGTCATAATCATATTGTATAGGACATCATTATTATACCTTGTATGTAACAATGAGACAGATTCCATATTATGTACACGTGTAACTTCGTATATGAATAAACTATGACCATCAGGTATAAAGACAGATCAATGACCCGGCATTATGTGCACTTGTGAACAATTGTTCGACACACAAGTTAACACTATGCCTCAAGTCTAAGGATTATTTACACAAGACCAAAGCATGAACAATTAGACATTGACCACGCTAAAAACTTACATGTTGCTAATCGTTTTATATGCATCATGTTCAGTGAACTTGTCTAATACAAACACCCGTGTTTTAACTCAGGATCATAATACCCAATGACTTGCGACTCATCATTTCCTTAAGTATTCAATACTTAATGGTGAAGTTACGAACAAACCGGTCTCAACAGGATTATAAATATCCACTCAATAATCCATTGGTCAGGAATGGTTTAAAGATTTAGTCTAACTACGAACCCGTCACATATATTCTTGACGTCTCAAGAATAGGTCTAGTTGCAACTGATCTTATGAAATTATTCATAACTATAAAATAATTGGACAAATGAATGAATACGTCATTATCATTAATTAAATAATAATAATGATAGTACAACTAAAATCCATAACATGTAACTATTACATAGTAGTTTTAGGGCATATATTCAAAACTCTAGTGGTAGAATAATAAAGTCACAAGAGATTTACCGATAAGGGACTCGAGTTCAGGGCAACCTTCTATATTACAAGTGTTTTGGCTGTGTGGTTCTGTTGGTGCGTGTGGTGTCTGATCAAGGTCCCCCGGACCTAGAACAGACTGCGAAAATTCCTATGGGTCTAAAATCATTAACAGGTTCTTTATCTCGGATCTCCTTGCTAGGATAAGCGCTCTTTTTCTTTTTCTTTTTCTGAATCCCACCATTGATTACCGCAAACGGGCCTATTTAGTGGTGCACCAGTGGATCCTTCTTTGACGAGTCAGGCAATGTTATACCATTGGTGCGCATATTTTCCGATGACATTCCAAGTTACACGTCGGATGGGAGAAACTCTATCAAGTGATAAATAAACAAATACTCACCCTCGAATAGTCACCACATTATGTAATTTCTTCTTTTGTAGACTTTGACAACGCATGATTATGAAGTCATTATTGATTTAATTAAGATCAATTTACATGAGAAGATTCATTTTTCTATGTATTAGTTAATCAGAAATTTGTATTTGAATTATAGTAATTGTAGCCTTGATTTTTTTTTTTCATGTTCCTCGTTTGTTGCATTGGAATCGATTAATCGAGCAAATGTGATTTTTCATTGGGAGATAGTGAGACAACCCACTCCACCTCACCCCCTCACTCCAAACAATAATAATAATAATAAAAAATGAAATATGGGATATGAAATCGTACAAAAAATGATAGATAGATTGGCAAAGATATTTTAGCCAATTAGAGAGAATTAGGCGTTTGTTGGGTCTTAATACATAAAGTAAACCCCTCCGTAACTCAAATCTCGTTAATTTACGTTTGCAAAGTTGCATTAGATAGGACACTAAAGGGAAAAAAAAAGAAAAGAATTTACACTTATTAATAATTCTGAAAGAATGAGAAAAATTATACTTCGCAGTTGCGTCAAAAGCAAACCTACTCCCTCCATAATGCTTATCTGGCTTGATCTTTGTAGTCATGAGCAAAGTGATACCATCTTTGCAGTTATTCTTTATGATATTTTTAGGGTGTGTGTGGTAAAACTGATAAAATTTTTACACAAAAATGATTTTTTTTATTATGTTTCCGGGAACAATTTTTGAGCATTTGAAAGCGTTTGGTAACTGTCTAAAACTTTAATTCCAGCAATAAAAATGTGTCTGGCAAAACTACTTAAGATTCTTAAATTTTTTTGTTTCTTTAAATATTTTAATACTTTTATTACATTTTTCTTATTTTTTTGTCTTTTTTATTTTTCCTTTTCTCTACTTCCTCCTGGGGATTCCGAACCCGTGTGTAGATTGGAAGCGGATTGGACAGAGCGCGACTTGACTCTGCTTCAATTCTCCTTCGCAATCGTCATTGAAGCAGAGTCGAGCGTGCGTGCGTGCGTGCGCAAAAGATGATGCTGCATTTTCCGCACCAGGAGAAGCTCAAAACCAAGGTGGTTTCCTCTATCCATGAATCTACGCGCAAGTTCAAATTTTTTCTTTTTGGGTTTTATTTTTGCTCGATTAGATGGACCTTCGTGGTAGGAACGTTGTTGTGGTGCTCTTTCTCTGCGTCAAATTTGACTTGCTGTTCCTTGAATATCTGTGTCAAGTTGAAGAGAGCATTGGCCATCTTGATCTTTCGGTATCTTCTTGTAGTTCTGCGCAATTCGAGGTGGTGATTGATGATCAGAAGTAGAGAGATTATGCCATCGGACAGGATTGTGTGAAGTCGTGTCATTAGAGGCAAGCTAAAGTTCTTATGCTTTTAGAGGCTTCATCCTAGGCTAGATGTTTTTGTCTTCGGCGAATGATCAGATCAAATATTTGCTGATACGATAGTGGTGGATTTAAATCCTTTGCTTGCATTTCACTTTAGTGTCAATTTTAGAATTCATGTTTGGATCTACCTAGCAAGAGATCTCTATAATTGATGACACCCACATGAGCTATCTGCCATAACCATACTTTTGCTTTGTGTTCTTGCCAGTTCTAAACTATGGTTTGATAGAGACATTTAGGCTAAATCTCTTCCTTTAGTCGTAGTATTGCATTTATATGTATTTCTACTATAATCAGTAAATCTTGGATTTCATGTTCCCTACCTTTGACTTAAGCTAGAGATTTCACTCGGTAGAGGTGGTGGTGATTTAGAAAGCTTCTTACATGATGCTGTCATGTTGCTTCTAGTTATCCGCCAATTGTTTTCATTTTTGGTAGTGAAGAAGTCTGTTCTTGCTGCTTTTGAGGCCTTTGCTTTGTGAAGGGAAAAGGCATCTTCCAGAGGATATGCCGAAGCTTTCGTGTTGCAGATTGGGAGGAATTTGATGTTGATGGGGTTTTCTGTCTTTTAACCATGTTTTTCATCCGTGTGTCGAGTGTTGAGAAGATTCAACATCCTTTTCCTGCACTCGTTTGGAGAAGGGACATTGAAAATACAAGTGATTTCTTCTTGACCTCACGAGGACAATATACTCGGGAAGTAGCTCTTTTTTCTAGTTGTCTAGTCTAATCATTGGGAAAATCTCAGGTAGTTAAAATTTCTTGATTAGTTTTCATTTTTGACTGCTTGAGAATAAATGTGTCAATATGGGCCATAAATCCATATTATGATCTACTTTTAGTTAAATTGGTCAAATATGGATCAATAGTGAAAGTTAAATATATGTCAAATATGAGTTGAGTGAGTTATTAGGTAGATCCATCATCTCTCTCCTTCCATTTCCCTTTTCTATGCGTTCTCGATCTCCGTTGCCAATCCGATGAGGTTCACTCAACAATAATTAAAAAATCGATTTTTAAAAAAAAAAATTATTTTCCTCAAACTATTTCAATTTAGAGGTATTCATATTTTTTTATTATTTAATTTACTTTATAAATTTGATGTGAAATTTTTATTCAAATAATTTATATGTGAAAAGTTTAAAGTGGATTAAATAAGTGGGAGTAGATTTTCTTAAATTAAGTTATATATTAATATGTATTGGTAATATGGGTCGGGTATGGATCGGATCGGGTATGGATAATTAAATTTACATTGCATGAAAATGGGTCAAAACGGGTTAAATGAGTCGATGTGGGTTGGATCATTTTCGACCCGACCCAAACCCGGCGACCCACTCATTTGACACTCTACTTAAGAAAGATGTCATTGAGGAATGTTCTAATTTTGGTATGATTTATTTTGTGAGAGGAAAGCTTCAGTTTGAGAAGATTTTTTACTTTTTGTTCTCCATGGTTGGTTTGTCATTGAAAAAAAAACGGTGAAAAAGGCGAAAATCGAAAAATCGAATTGAACTGAATTTGAATTTTGGTTTGGATCAGTTGAGTAGTTTTCCTTTAAGGTTCAGACCACTTCCATCCTGCGCCTTTTTTTTTTTTTGTGGGGGGACGTGGGGTGGGAACTCAAACTCAAAGATACAGAGCCTGTCTGCTGGGCGAACCAAATCAGGACAACAAAGCAAACCAGTCGGTTGGCTGAGGAGCCAACCAACTAACACGGCGCACCATGTGACAAAAGTTCACGTGGCTCTAATGACGAGGCAATTGATGGTGTGGCCGATGTTACCCAATATTTTCTCGATGGTGATGGTGCGGCAACTAACGTGGTGACATGTCCGACGACATGGATGAGGTTGTAGATGACTTGACTGGTGACATGGGCTGCTCGGATAAGCTGATGTCTTAAAGATGTTGGCGATACACGTGCAAAACTTCTGGCGCGTGTATCTCAATTGCGGCGATGCATGGTGGCATATGAGGGCGTGTGCGATAGCACGATGCAATGAAATATTATGATCTGACTCGTTAGAGACTAGTGAATGGCAAGTTGGATGGTGGTGTTGCTTATCCGAAATTCGTAACAAAAGATATTGAAATTGCACCTAAGAGTGGTGGGGTAAGTGGAAATCGAACACTGGCATAGTCAACATTGCTACGATTACTTTGTAAAATAACACAATTAGTGCTTTCTTAGATAACAAGAGTTCTGATGGTAAGATTCCTACTAGAGTATGCAAAAGATAGAACTGTGTGATTTATGTAAGTTTCATAACGATGAATATCTAAGCCTATAAATATAACCTTTATAACATAACTACCTAAGGTACATGATATTATAATGTAATTTTGTAATCAATCAAGAACGTGCAAAATTTAATTGATAAAATATACAAACCCAAGAAATATATAGAATCGAGAAAGATAAGGAAAATATCCAAATTATTTTACCATTATCTCTAGAATCTTACAAGCAAGCATTAGACATTTTCATGCAAAAGTAACCACATTTTTGTGCGCATTCTAATTACATTAAAGTTGGCCTAGCACAATATATACTGGTGAATCAACTGAAACTCCCTTAAACTTCGCCCCTGCAACTATAGTATTCGTAAGCAGATAAAGAAAATCTGAAACGGGCAGTGGCTTTGTTAACTTTTTCATCGCGGATAGTTCCTATTGCTCATCTACGATGCCTCGTAGGAATTGACTTGCTAGAAAAAACTTAGAGAACGAGCAGCTAGCTCCAAATCTATAACTCAAGTTGGCACAGTAGCCTGTAGATCTTGACTAATCATCAGACCTGCGATCTTGGTTGGTCATAGTTCGATAGTACATGAAAAATAGAAGCTTAGCTGGTTGGGAGCGTGGGAATATAAAGGCTGCTAAAACCAGTACGCACATCACTAGGTAAGCCCATGTCATGTAAACAACAACGCTTGTGAGCCATATAAGTTTGCTCACTGCTACTGTTACGGCTGCGCAAAATGCCACCGTCATGAAGGCTAGAGCCATCAACAGTAGTAGACCTGCTAAGAGGTAAGCGTCTTCTGCTACGTTGGAATCACTGCTGTGACCCCAGAGGAGGCCCACGGCTGCAAGGATGGAGCTGTACATGGCTAACATGTCGGAAATTACGAAAATCTGAAACACTCGGTTGTGTAGCATGGTTGCCGTTCCTGGGTGTCGATCATTGGAAGCATTATATCCACCCGGCAAGGTGAAGCCAGCAGTGAATGTAACTGTTGCCACAAGTGTGGCCACTAGCAATAGAGTGTCAACTTGGTCCTTGATCCATTCGGCACGAGGTGACTTGCTTGCTCCAGAGCTTTTTCTTGGTAACAAAACGTTTCCACCTTCCTTTTGCGGTACGCCAGCTTTAACTAAAATTGCATGTGCTAGTAACTACAAATGCCAAATCAGAGAATTAGTCATCAATCAAGAGCATGGTGATTCAGTTAACAGTAAACACAGCCTGCAACGGGAGTTAAACTACCGGTGATGACCAGGTCTCTGGATTCAAGGCCACATCCAGGGCGGTCTTTTTGTCATTGTTCAGAAGCTTCACGTCAGTGGTTTTGTTCTTCACCAAAGAGAGCATAACTTGGCAATGGTTGTGCATCGATGCCAAATGAAGGGGTGTGTTTCCATCGACATCTTTCAAATTCACCAGCTTCTCGATGACGGGCTCGGTGCATTCGCTGAGTATGTGTTGGACCGCGTTATTTTTCCCACCCTTGGCTACAACGTGAAGAATATTCTGACCCTTTCCGTTTTTCATCTCTGCCACGTTGGGCCACATTTTCATTAACTTGCGGATTATGTCGACGTTACCACCTTCGCAAGCGATGTGGATCGGGTAGTAACCGTTTTTGTCGCTTTGAAAGGCGAGATAACTGCACTTACTCAGCAGGAGCTGTACTGCCCCTACATTTCCATGCGATGCTGCAGAGTGCAGTGGCGTCCCCCCGTCTTCAACGTGCAAGCGAAGTAACTTCGGAAGCCTATCTAAAATTTCTTCCAATATACCTGATATTATAGGCCATAACATTTTTTAGGTTGGGTGCAATTTACTTGTTAAACAACTGTTGTTGTTAGCTACTGCAGAGTTATTTGCCTTCTGACCGAAGGCTATTATCAAGCTTTCTCCAAATTGGACGAATATGAATTTTTAAAAAAGCAAAAAGCAGTTCGATTTGCTTACATCAAAGCATTCTTGGAGTAGAACTACACATATAAAAGTTATCCATACCTGATTTCCCATCCTTCAGCGCGGCCAAAACTGGTGACATGCCCTGTATCTTGACTGCGTAAGCTTCATCTCGAGCAGACTCTTCCAAGAGAAGCTGAAGAATCTCCAGGTGCCCCGTTTCAGCTGCCAGATACAATGGAGATTTACTATCCTTGTTCTTCCAGTACATAATGTCCAAGTCTGTTCTGAGGGGAATCAGCATTCTTGTCGCATTTAACCTTCCATCTTGGATGGCCACATGGAGTGGAGTATCCTCCGAGGAGTTTTTCCGGGCCACAAGATCAGGGAAATGAAAGAGAATGAGCTCCATGACGTCTTCCTTCCCTGAGCTTGCTGCTACATGAAGCAATGAATTCCCAGAGGGGGTGAATTGGTCAAAGATTTGCGACAAAGCTAGTTTCCTCAATTCAGACACCGCTTCTAATGCATCAATGAATTTGTCGGCATCCCCAGATTTCGTGGCTTCATATAGTTCAGGATCCATAAACTTGTTCAGATCATGATCTCCCAACGGTTGTTGGTTATCTGGAGACGAGACATTTCTCATCTTCAGAACTTCAAGCCTTCCGTTTCGCGCTGCCGATATTGCACTCCTGTCAATGCTAATAGCATGCTCCATTTCGAACAGCGGAGTCTTTTTTGATCACCTCCCCCCAATGGTAAGATTGCAAAAAGAGGAGAGGGCGATCCCTCTTATAAAGGTCGAGTTTTCACATCAGCCGCGCACCCGATGCAACTTGTCTCGGCCAAAAGAAATGAGAACCATACTGTTCAAAAAACACAAGTTTCAAATTTTTTTTCTACACTTTCAGTTCATTTCATCGTTAATAAAACGAGTCTATTCAAAACTCTTTCGGTCAATCCGAAGAATGTCATAGACTCACCTAGAATAATGCCGAGCCAACTATAAAAGAAACTTTCACCTTAAATTAGTGATTAATGAATTGAGAAAATTAATCAGAACTAGAAATAATAATAAAAGCCAGAAAATTAAGGGAAATTTTTTTAATCAATAATTCTCATCCTCAATGATCTTGTGCTTGATGGTGTCATGCTTAGATATGGTGAAATTCACATGAATCACATTAAACAAATCGATTAAACAGTTTCAACTTTCAAATCAACTTAATTTGGTCCGCTCTTCCTAAAACACTGTTTTTCTTCCACCGGTCTTGTTTGCGTTAGGACTGTACAGCTGGTCTACCACCTTTTGCCATTCTAATAAATTCTGTGTTAAATGTTTTATAAATTTATGACAGCTCTCATTTTGAACCGATATTCTCGATGAAAATCAATACAGGAAAAAATTTTAAAAAGAAGAAGAAAAGAAATCTTGATTTATCAAGATCAAATTTCGCATGAGAAAATTCATTTTTATTAAATAATTAAATAAAATTTAATATTTCCTTTATAGCAATTGCAGCCTTGATTTTTTTTTTTCCATTTTCATGTTTATTTTCTGTTGCGGTGGAGTTGATTTACCTAGAAAAGGTGATTTCCCCCGCCGGGGGGGGGTATGAAGAAACAAATTTAAGGTATGACATATAAAATCCTTAAAAATATATAATGATAGATAGATAGATAGGTAAAGATATTTTACATAATTAAAATAGTTTAGGTCTTTGTTTTGTCTTGATACAAGTAAAGTAAACCCCTCGATATCTCAAGATTCTGTTAATTTTGGTTCTCGAAGTAGCATTTGATAGGCTAACAAAGGGAAAGAAAGAATTCACACTTAAATGACATTAGTATTTCTGAAAGAATGAGAAAAATTACACTTCAAAAGCAGACCTACTCTTCTAGGATGTTTATCTGGCCTGATCTTTGCAATCAGAACAAATTATTATTAGACGGAAGCAACTGGGAAAAATAATAAAAGTCGTCAGGTGAC
Source organism: Corymbia maculata (assembly GCA_014182735.1). NCBI lineage: Eukaryota > Viridiplantae > Streptophyta > Magnoliopsida > Myrtales > Myrtaceae > Corymbia > Corymbia maculata. Next base: position 7,509,690 of record CM024692.1, read on the forward strand.
TAACTTAAGTACTCTTTTTATTTACAGATTTTACTAGAAATGCATTTCTAGGAAACATTGGGAAAAATATAAATTTGGGAAATTTTATTAATTAGTTGTCCGGATTGGGGCTTCGATGAATTTGTCAATGTTACCCTTTTCTATAGCGATGTGTGTGCATCACAAGATCCGTAGTCTTATATTATGCACATTCAGGTGGCAATTGACTTGGATTAGCACAAGATCCATACTCTTATATTTTGCACATTCAGGTGGCAATTGACTTGGATGGGCTAAAGTACAGTATAAGTGGCAAAACTTGATACGGATGAACATTTAAGTGACAAAACTTTTAAAATATAGATGAAAGTATCACTTTTTTTGAAAATTGAGACACTTAAGTGTTAACTCCGGCCAAAGTAACATAAAATCCAATGTGGCTTTATTTTAATAATATAAGTATTCACGTGACTCGCTAGAAAGCTTATTCAGTAACGAATGTGTAAAATAACGTCATTTTGTCCTCAAAATTATTAATTTAATATTAATTAAAATAAATTTTAAAAAAAGTAACAACACCCATTCCACGAGGGCTGTATAGCCCTCACCACTATCGCCCCACCATCATCAGTGGCGAGGGTCGTGGAGGCCCTTGCCAAACCTATTGCTCCCCCCTCTCTCTCAATTTAGTTTTTTAAATTTACTTTAATTAATATTTATATTAAAATTCAAATTTAGAGATAAAACAACGTCGTTTTAGGTTTATTAAGCCATATTAGCACAAAAATTGACGTCGTTTTGCACTTATTTCCTTAGAAAAATATCACGTTAGTAATTTGATAGGGAATTTTTGTCATTGGCACTTAAGTATTCAATCTTCCTTCGATTTTCGCACTTAAGTATATCTTTTGAAAATTTTGATAATTAATGTCCACTCGTGCAAATTTTTGGCACTCGTAGTGTATTTTAGCCACTTGAATTGAATCCTAAAAATCATGCTTCTAATCTCTCAAACGAGACTGCATATTTGCCCTGCGTACTTATACATCAGTTACTCGTCTTTGCCTAGATTGGCCCCACCGGAAACAAATGACTTTAACCAGATGTAGTCTATATTCTTCAACACAGAGAATGATTTTATCTATATGTTAGTCCCTTATAGTTCAAGGCGGAGAAAATGTGATTTTTTTCTCTTCATTTTACTTTTCAACAGAAAGAGATTCTAGCAATAAAATTGCTTGAGGTTAAGAAATAGAATGAAAGAGATTAAATAACATTTGCATGCCAATGTCGATGATTTACATAGATAGGTGCTACCCAGTGTGAGGACACTAACGATTGACGAGTTCTCTCTTTTACTATTATTACATAATTAAACGATGAATTCAAAAACAAACAACATAAAATTCAAGGATTGGATGTATTTTCTACTGACTTGACATGCGATGTCTTTGTATGGCCATATGAGGGCCATGCGTGTAATCCATCCAATCATCGGCCCTTCTGTTGGAGGAGCGGACAAGGATATCTACTCAACCCCCCTAGTAGAACAAATGAGGCTTGCATAGTGAGAATTTTTTTTTTAATCTTGCCCAATTTATATTTTTTTTTCTATGTTTCATCATTGTTGATTGTACGCATACTTGATGACATGATGCACACCACATGAGTTATCACATTATTTAGTAAAAAATTCTTAATATACTTTTGGCACACTTACCACTACTCATATTACTTTGCTTGAAATAAGCTAGAACTCAATGCTTATAACAGTTCTCTACAATTGAATAATCTAGAGGTGCAAACATAAAGACCTGGTTATCTGGACATTTAAACTATACACATTGTGACATATTTATCTTGAATTTTTTTTTTTATATCTGAAATCTCAAACCATACCTATTATGAAACATTTATGTTCTATTAAATGATTTTTCAACCAAAATAACATTGTTTTTATTTTACTTAAGCCACGAGAACGCCATGTCCACACTATTTACTTTCCGGTATTCATGTGGGCAGATTTTTAACAATTCTTTTTTTATGGAGGGCAAATATGTTATACATGTACAATTTTGGCCTTTTTTTTTGTCACATAAAAAAGTTTAGATAAATATGTTACAGTAGATATAATTTAAGATTTTTAGTGACTTTTGCAATTTTCACTTTCCTTCTATGATCAATCTCATGTTGATCATTGCATGAGTTTTTGCATTTTTGTCCCTCCCTCTTCCAAATCTTAGGGGGACAGCGCGACTTGGTGCCTTCAATGCTAAAAGTACAGATTTTGGCGTGAGTTCTGAAAATGTGTTAACAACCGAAGAAGCAATTTGATAATTTAGGAAGAAAGTTATTTCGAGCGAATGTTCTGACTTTTATCGAAAACCTGCCTTTTTTCTAGAAAAAAACAAAATCATAGACTTGCTTTTTACGGACTCTTTTGTGCTACATGCAAACCAACAAAGTAAATGAAATATAAAGAAGTAAGACTTTCTTGTATATTCATCCTGATCAGCATACTCTCGGTAAAATACATGTGTCATGAGATTTAGATTAAGTAAAAAATAAAGATAAGTGTACTGAAAATTTTAAACTTTGTCACAAAAGTACAATCGAGCTCTAAAAATTTCAAACAGTGCAATCAAATCCTAAAATTTATTATGAAAATGCAATCGAATTCTAAAATTTTCAAAAAGTGCAGTTAATGGAAACATTTAATTTGATCAATTTGATAAGTTTTAGGACTTGATTGCATTTCTATGACAAGTTTTAAAACTTAATTGTATTTTTTGAAAGTTTTAAGACTTGATTGTACTTTTGTGACAAGTTTTATGACTTTCAATGTACTTACTTCTAAAAAATAGTATAAGTTTATCAAAATACATCCTAAATCTAAATTGCTGAAAATTGTAGGTCCCAATGGTTTGCATCAGTCTTGCAATTTAGTTTTATTTAAATTGATATATTAGGATCATTGAACAATTTCTAAAGAATGACACCTAAATATCTAAGTCCCAATGATGCTCTAAATACAATTATTGAGATGGGGCACCATAGTATTTAAGAAAAATGGAGACAAGTTCCTAAGACATGATGGTCCATATCATATCTCAAGTGGAGATCGCATTTTTCTCTTTTTCAAATATAACGCTAGAGTACATATGATAGACTTTGATTGAGTGGGGCCTTCGCATCAAATTCAACTTGTTGCCTAGATCTTTCCATGCATAAATATCCTCATACTATAGGAGCCATCTGTTGTAGTGTTTTAAACCATGTTTCCGAATTTTACTAGCAATGTCCAAAAGAGACAATCATATGATGCAGTTAATCAAACTCAATCCCCCATTAGTCCTATTTCTTTATTTCTTATTTATTTATTATTATTCAATCATATTTTTATGACAAGTTTTAGGACTTAATTGAATTTTTAAAAAATTTTAGAGCTTAATTGTACTTTCGTGATAACTCTTAGGATTTTCAATGTATTTATAACTAAGAAATATAAATTAAAACTCTATCTAAATACATCATAAATCTGAATTGCTAAAAATAGTAGGTCCCCAATGGTTCACATCAGTCTTACTATTTAGATTTATATTAACATTGTATTAGGTTCATCAAACAATTTCTAAATAGTGACACCTAAATATCTAAGTCCCAATGATGATGTAAATACTACTATTGACATGGGCACCTTAAATAGAGGGGGGGGGGGGTCCGTAGCATTTGAGAAAAGTGGAGATAGTTTCCTAGAGCATGATGGTTCATATCATATCTCTCATAGAATTGAATTTCTCGCTTTTCCAACCCCCCCTCCCTAAAATCTTATTCTATTCTCTCTTTCTTCATTGGGAAGCTAGAGTACAGGAGATAGACTCTGATAGAGTCGGGCCTCAGCATCAAATTCAACATGTTCCCTACGTCTATCAATGCATAAATATTCTTAGTCTTACTATTTAGATTTATATTAACATTGTATTAGGTTCATCAAACAATTTCTAAATAGTGACACCTAAATATCTAAGTCCCAATGATGATGTAAATACTATTGTTGACATAGGCACCATAAATAGGGGGGGGGTTCGTAGCATTTGAGAAAAGTGGAGACAATTTCCTAGAGCATGATGGTTCATATCATATCTCTCATAGAATCGAATTTATCGCTTTTCCAAACCCCCCAAAATCTTATTCTATTCTCTCTTTCTTCATTGGGAAGCTAGAGTACAGGAGATGGACTTTGATAGAGTCGGGCCTCAGCATCAAATTCAACATGTCCCCTATGTCTCTCAATGCATAAATATTCTCAGTCTTACTAGTTAGATTTATATTAACATTGTATTAGGTTCATCAAACAATTTCTAAATAGTAACACCTAAATATCTAAGTCCCAATGATGATGTAAATACTACTGTTGACACAGGCACCATAAATAGAGGGGGAGGGGGGTTCGTAGCATTTGAGAAAAGTGGAGACAGTTTCCTAGAGCATGATAGTTCATATCATATCTCTCATAGAATCGAATTTCTCGCTTTTCCAACCCCCACCCCACCCCACCCCACCCCAACCCAACCCAACCCAACCCAACCCAAAATCTTATTCTATTCTCTCTTTCTTCATTGGGAAGCTAGAGTACAGGAGATGGACTTTGATAGAGTCGGGCCTCAGCATCAAATTCAACATGTTCCCTACGTCTCTCAATGCATAAATATTCTCATACTGTAGGAGCCCTCCGTTGCAATGTTTTAAACCATTTTTCCCAAATTTACTAGCGATGTCTAAAAGAGACATTCATATGATGCAAATTGATCATACTCAATCTCCCATTAATCCTCTTTCTCTCTCTCTCTCTGTTTTCCATTGTTTTAAACAATTTTTATTTCGCAATAAGTTTTAAGACTTAATTGTATTTTTGAAAAAATTTAGGACTTAATTACACTTTCGTGACGAATTTTAAGATTTCAATGCACTTATCCCTAAAAAATATAAAGTGAAAGTCTATCTAAATACATCCTAAATCTAAATCACTTGAAATAGCAAAGGCCCCATAGTTCGCATCAATCTTACCATTTAGATTTATTTTCACTGATGAATTAACTATTAGGTTCATTGAACAATTTCTAAAGAGTGACACCTAAATTTCTATGTCTCAATGATACTGTAAATATAACTATTGAAAGCAGGCACCATAGCATTTGAGAAAAGTGGAGATAGGTTCCTAAGGCATAATGGTTCATATCATATCTCTCATGGAATATCGGTTTTTCTTTTCTTTTTATGCCCCCCTCCCTCCTCCATTGAGTTGGGCCTCCACATCAAATTCAGCTTGTTGCTTAGGTCTTTCCATGCATATATCCTTATACCATAGGAACCCTTTGTCGCAGAGTTTTAGACCATTTTTCTCAATTTTACTAGCAATTTTCATAAGAGACATTCATATCATGCAAGTTAATCGTACTCAATCCCCCATTAATCTTATTTCTTTCCCTTTTCTTTTCATTGTTCAATTATATATTCGTGACAATTTTCATAAGAGACATTCCAATACATTTATCTCTAAAAATATAAAGTAAAAGTCTATCTAAATGCATCCTAAATCTAAATCGCTAAAAATAGTAGGTCCCACATGGTTCACATCAGTCTTATGATTTAGATTTATTTTAACTAATGTATTAGGTTCACTTAAAATATTTTCAAGAGTGACACCTAAATATCTAAGTACCAATGATGCTGAAAATAAAACTGCTGAAAGGAGGCACCATAGCTTCAAAGAAAAGTTGAGATAGGTTCCTAGAGGTTGATGGTTCATATCATATCTCTTGTGTAGTATCGAATTTTTCTCTTTTTCAGTGCCCATCGCTCTTACAATTTAGATTTATTTTAATTAATGTATTAGGTTGACCGAATAATTTTTAAAGAGTGACACCTAAATATCTAAGTCCCAATGATGCTGTAAATACAAAAATTTAAGAAAAGTGAAGACCAATTCCAATAGCTCGATGGTTCATATCACATCTCTCATGCAGAATCGAATTTTTCTTTTTTTTCAAATCCAATAGTTGGACTCTAGCTATTACATTACATATACCCAATTTGTAAAACCCATATTAACCAATTCATTTTTATGAATCACGTCATCACTAGAAAAAGGATAATGGTAACTCTCCATTAGCTACTTCATTTATTAATTTCATAATAATAGAAATATAGGAAAAATCACCAAAAAAGTCATAAACCTATTATAATTGTGCTGATTCAGTCTTAAATTTATTTTTTGGCCAATTGAGTTCTAAACCTTTTGTAATTATACTAGTTCAGTCCATCTAGCTAAATTTAGCCGATCGACATTGATGTAGTTGGCGGCTAGCACCGATGATAATTTTTTAATAAAATTTTATTATTTTTTATTATTTTGTTAATTTTTGTGTTTTTTTTTCCTCTCCTCCTCCCTCCTTCCTTTGGCTCCAATGACCGGCCAGAGGGGAGGGCTGGCTTGTCGTCAGACTAAGGCAATTGGGCGAGCCCCCATCAAATCTGGCAAGGTTTGGCCTCGCTATTGTTGATCTAGGAAGGGTTTGCCCAGCTATTGGCGAGGTAAGCTTTGAGCGAGCTCAACCTCGCTAGGGACAAGGTCCTGTTGACATTGAGGGCCTTCGAAACCCCAATCTCAATCTACAACTCCCTCCTTTGACGGACCTTGCGAAGACCGCCTTCGAAACCCTAGTCTTCCTCTTCATCTTCAATCTCATTGTCCCTGAATTGCGGCACTTGTTAATTGGCGAGGGCGAGCTTGCCCAACCACCAGCAAGGTGAGCTCTCACTAGATCCAACAAGCACTAGTCCTACTGGTGGCTAGGCAAGCTCACCTTCGCCCAACAATAGAGAGGTAAGCTTGCCCAGTTGACTCAGTCCGACGACTTGCCATCCCTCCCCTTTTGCTGATTGCTAAAGCCTAAGGAAGAAGGAGAGAGGAGGAAAGAGGAGAGAGGAAAAAAGAAGAAGAAAAGATGAAAAATTAATAAAATTGTTTGAAAAAATAAAATATTATTAAAAAATTATAGTCGATCTTCGACCGAACTGACAACATTGGTGTCGGCTAGTCAAATTTGAGAATGGGCTAAATTGGCATAGCTACAAAAATTTTGAGACTCAATTAGCCAAAAAAATAAGTTTATAATTCAATCAACATAATTATAATAGATTTATGATTTTTTGGGTAATTTTCACTAGAAATACATGTCCTATCGAAACGTAATTTGTAATCTCTTTCTTCAATAGAATGCTAGAGGGCAGGTGATGGACTTTGATCGAGTTGGGCCTCCGCATCAAATTCAGCTTGTTGCTTTGGTCTTTTCATGCATTAATATCCTCATACTATGAGAGCCCCCTATTGTAGTGTTTTAGACCATTTTTCCCAATATTACTAGCAATGTCCAAAAGAGACATTCATATGATGCAAGTTAATCATACTCAATCCTCCAATAATCCTATTTCTCTCTCTCTCCTTTTTTTACTGTTCAATTGCATTTTTAAGATGAGAATTTTTAGGACTTTTGATGCACTTATTCCTAAAATATATAAGGTAAAAGTCCTTCTAAATACATCCTAAATCTGAATCGCTAAGAATACTAGGTCCTCATGGTTCATTATTAGTCTTATGATTTTAATTTATTTTAACTAATATATTAGGTTCACTTAACATTTTTTAAAGAGCGACACCTAAATATCTAAGTCCCGATGATGTTGTAGATGCAACTGTTGAGAGGGGGCACCACAACTTTTAAGAAAAGTGGAGACAGGTTCCTAGAGCTCGATGGTTCATATCATATATCTCATGTAGTATTGCATTTTTATATTTTTCATTGCCCATCAGTCTTACAATTTAGATTTATTTTAATTAATGTATTAGGTTGACTAGACAATTTTTAAAGAGTGACACGTTAATATCTAAGTCCCAATGATGCTGTAAATACAATTATTCAAAGGGGCCACAATGACATTTAAGAAAAGTAGAGACGAGTTCCAAAAGCTCGATGGTTCATATCATATCTCTCGTGCAATATCGAATTTTTCTCTTTTTCAGTCCTCCATCCTATCATATTATCTCTTTCTTCAATAGAATGCTAGAGTGCAGGTGATGGACTTTGATTGAGTCAAGCCTCCGCATCAAATTCAGCTTGCTGCTTAGGTTTTTCCATGCATAAATATCCTCTTATTATGGGAGCCCTTTATTGCAGTGTTTTAGACCATTTTTCTCAATTTTACTAGCAATGTCCAAAAGAGACATTGATATGATGCAAGTCAATCATATTCAATCCCCCATTGATCCCATTTCTTTCTTCTTCTTCTTTTTTTTTCTTTTTCCCCTATTCATCTTTCCAAAAGGACCGAAGAAGGTCATCTGGCCTTGCAAGCCCTATCCCATTGGGCACTAGGCTAGGGCCTGCAAGCCCTGGCGAACCCCATTGGGCCTTCCTGGAAGATGAACAGTGAAAAAAATAAATAAAAGAAGAAATAAATTATAAAAAAAATCTGAAAATTTAAACAAAAATTTTGAAAATATGAATTGTCTAACTTGTGATTAAATTTGCCAAATTTAAAAGTTTAGGATTAAATTAACCGATGTATAATATGTTTAGGACTGTTTGGATAATTTTCCCTATTTCCTGATCCTTCATCAATCCTTGTGGTTTCTAATGAATTCAATGAGACGAATAATCAATCAAGATGTCAAATCTCACGACAACAATAGGGGCTATGCGTTGAAAAACGTCTTGAGTTTGAGCTCAAAAGGGAAATTGCATAATTTGAATATGTTTACTAATTAATCTAGATTTGCTATTGTGGGTTGCAATCTTTTTCTATATAATCCGAGACAAGGTTGTGCTCGTGAGTTATATCCAAAGTATTTTGAAGCCGTAAAAATATCATGTTAATATTTGTTGTAATTTTATTGTGAAATCGAAAAAATATTTCATGAGAAATTGCAATGTTGAGTTATTTGATGTGATAGGAATTGCAAAATATTGAAAGTATTTGAGTGACTCAAGTATAGTTGTTAGTCTCTCATGGCTCACATCAAAACTTATGGTTCGCAATTATAATAATTTATGTATTAGATTCATTGAACAGTTTCTAAGGGATAACATCAAAGTATCTACTCTAAATAATGTTGTAAATATAATTGTGGAAAGGGGCATCATAGCATTTAACAAAAGTCGAGAGAATTTCCTATGGCATGGTTCATATTATATCTCGTCGAGTATCGAATTTTCCTTTTTTCAATGCACCCTTCGCATCTCCTTTTCATTTTTTGTTAGTGAGACCCCGCATCCTTTGTTCCTTCTTTCTTGAGTGAAACGCTAGAGTACAGATGATGGACTTTGATCGAGCGAGACCTCCGCATCAAGTTCAGCTTGTAGCCTCGGTCTTTCCATGCATACGACATCCTCGTACTATAGGAGCCCCCAGTCGCAATGTATTAGACAATTTTTCCCACTTATACTAGGATGTGTCCAAAAGAGACATTCATAGGATACAAATTAATCATACTCAGGGCCCCTTTAATTCTAGTTCTAGTAGAATAAATAAAACTTAGAGAACAAGGGAAAAAAAAACTTTTTTAATCTTGCCCAATTTGCATTTTTTTTCTTCTTCTTTTTTAATCTATGTATCATTATTGCTCGTTATTATACACTCTTGTGACATGGCATAAGCCACACGAGTTGCCTCATCATTTAGTAGAAATTTCTTAGTAAACTCTTAGCACATGTAGCTCTAATCATTTTACATTGCTTGAAGTTGGCTACAACTCAATGCTCATTAATTGCTTTCTACAATTTGCTAAGCCTTTATTTACGGAGTTCAATATGAGATAGCAAATACTAAAAGATCAAATTGGTTAGAGGTTCGCTCACAACATAATGAATTTGTGGCTTCATGAAAGACGGTGTTAGCCCTTTTCCAATGGGTCACTAGACTGTGTTACCCCTTTTATCACTGGACTTCATCCCCATTCTTTTCTATGGGGTGTCCAATGGGCAGTAATATAATCTCATGAAGTCCACAAATGTCTGATACACGGTCCTTAACGGCAGGAACATCCGGATCAAAAAGGGAATTTCTGGAAGGGGATTCAGAAAATTTCATTTTCACGCCTTCTTCGTTGCCAGACTCGGGGATCAACGGGCAACAAATGAAATTTTTTACTCATCGCTTTGCTGATATAAAGGAAAGAAAGTGCAGGCCTTTGGCACAGGGTTCGACACTGGCCCAACTTGGCCCAACTTGGCCCATCGGTGGGTGGCACGGAGAGAGAGAGAGAGAGAGAGGGGTGCACAAACTAGCCTTCCCCTCCCCCCTTTTTTTTCTTTTTGCTTTTTTCCTTTCAATTAGCTATGTTACTCCTCGGACGATCAACAATTAGCTTGCTGATTTAGTGATGGATTGGTAAGTCGATTCTCAAGTCAGATAACTAATGTAATTCATGATCCATGTCCAAGGTCCAACTGTTCATTCACCCACTCTTTCATCGTCCATTTCTCGGGGCATTCTCCTCAAATTGTTCCATTTCTTTTCTCTAATGTTTTTCTATTACATGATTCTTCTATGGGGTGCTCATGGGTTGCTAAATCGTAACTTAGCATCGCAAGGAACATGTGAATTATTACATTAAAATGTCTTTGGACAAATGGGATTGTGTAGGATTTTTATTTTATTTATGTGAAATTAGTACATTGGAAATCAAAATATTTTCTTATTAAGCATTGTTAACAGATGACTCACAAATCTTTCCACCCCCATATTTGCCCCCATATTACATGTTTTCCCATGCTACCTAGACTCCGATGACCACTTCACGGAGACCATATGTCATGGCCTTATACGAATCCTCGTTCTCCCTGTAATTCGTCATCGTAAAAATGGGGCTCTCGCCCTCTCCAGAGGATAAAGTTCTCGACCAGTCAATGAGGAATTCGACTGCAAAGCAAAGTTCTACCCGTCTTAGTTGCCTCACGAACTGCAGTCCTCTTAAACTTTCCCTGGTGACTAGATTCTCGGAAAAGCAATTGATAATGATTCTAATAATGCCGTCCTTCTCCATGCTCACCGCGGCATGAAACAATGAGTTCCCTGGGGTTAAGCCGGTTGGTGATGGACGATAAATTTACTCTTTGCTTTCCAGATCCATCTTCTAGGGCTTTCATGAACTTGTTAACGTCACCTTTCTATGCTGCGATATGAAACAGGGGATTCATACTCATATCTTATGCGCGTCCAGATTGCAGTCGGCTTGGATCCGACACAGAAGAATTTTCTATTGCCCCTCCTTGAAACAAACATCTTTATCCATATTTTGCTACAAAATTTACCTACTATCTCTGTATATTAGTACCTTACAGTTCAAGCTCGAGAATGTGTGAACTTTTTCCAATATTTTTTACTTGTCCAATAGAAAGAGATTCCAGCATTAAGAGCAAAAATAAAGTACTGTGATTGGATAGTGTTTCTTTTTGGTCGAAGTGTTTGAACGTCAACAATCGATGTTTCACTTAGATACGTGCTAATCAGTATTATGGACACTAAAGGCCTACAATATCTCTCTTCTATAGTAATTACATAATTAATTAATGAATTCACATAAGAAGAATTAATTCGACAGTTGTACCGTGATGCCCTTGGGGAATGCGTCTAAGCCACCCATTATAAGTCTACACATCAAAATGAAATAGCTTATCACGAAATAGAATTAAATACTATCTTCCAAATCGCTACAGGAATAATAACGAAATATAAGCATAGTTTATAATCAACTAATAGATTCACTTTCTAAAGACAATAAAATATATTGAAAAATATTATTGCTAAGATAATTTTCATCTCATTTCTACGAAAGATCTTTTACTACTGAAGCTGGGATTTACAGTTTGTTGAGAAATTACACATTCCAGTTGCTGCAAAGTAAAATAAAAAATTTGAATTGGCCACCCCTATACTGTGAGAACTTCAATTCATGAATTTGTAATGTCAAACTTCATTAAAATACAACTTGGGGGAGCATTTTTAGAACAAGAAAAAGACTAATAACTATCAAACTTATTAAGTGGAATATATAGAAAACTCTACGATTGGAAGAAATTAAACGAAAATAACCTCTTTGATGTTTGAAAAGATCAATGTAACGTCTTGAACCCAGAATCCGAATTTTCTTTTGGTCAGTCAGAATTTGGATTTGAACACATTACTCAATCGCTAATTGTCACGAGTAACAATAAAAAATAATTGCAATGTCCATAATTTCACAAAATTGCAAAGCTTATTCTTGTTGAACAAGCTCTAAACCTAATTCCGTAGTAATACACATTCCAAAATTATACCAAATATTCAGAAGAGATTATTAAGAGAATAAAAAGTAATTGCAATGTGCCAGAGTTGGCATTTTGTTTTACCCGGGTTGTCAGCAGTGGATGCTTGTGGATCTCTCTCTTGGTATTACTCCTGAATGTATTAGAAGATATGTACAAATATATGGACGTATTAATAGGTAAAATAGAGGAGAAAAGGGGAAAAAAGGGGAAAAAGAGTAAGAACTCTTCTTTTATCAAAGGGAACTGGCAGAGATTGCGAAGAGTTTCTCCTGAGAGAACCATTCATTAGGTAGAATAGTAGATTCGCTGTGAATAGATGATGGATATACAGTCCGATGAAGTTTTGTGAAGGATTTCCATAACCGAAATATACAACCATGGAGCGAAACAAGGTCCCATATGCATCGAATTGCAAAATGGATCGGCCGTAGAGACTCTATTCCAACCATAGTCAGCGTAAGGAAAAATAAAACTCGCAGGCACTAGAGCAAAGAATGATTAAAACCGCCAATTCTCATTCTGCAGCCTTTTTATTATGTACTTAATTGACTATCATAGATTCTGAAATATTTACATGAAAAAAGTCACTCCAAAACTATTTGATACTTGCTTGTCAACAAAAGTCTGGTGAGCAAGCAACTCTAACAAACAAGTGTTGGATACAATTCAAGCGAAATTAACTACATTTTTTTCTGTGCAGTACGATAAAATTAAGGCTGGCCTAACACAATTTATGCTAGTGAATCAACTGAAACTTACTTGACCCAAGCTTCTGCAATTATAAGATCTATAAGGAGACAAAGGAAAGCTGGAATGGGCAATGGCTTCGTGACTTCTACACTACGGTAATTTCTAGCTATGCTTGTTCTCCCGCTCCTCTCTATGATGCCTCGTCTGGGTTTTGTATTTGTTAGGGAGAGAATGTGTAATTGACTGTATCACTGATCGTACAGTGCAAAATTATATCCAAGTATTGCTTCACAGAAAAGGAAAGGGAAAAATCTGCCAATTGTCTAACTAGTAATAGAAGTTACACACTCATGTACTCTAAAAACGAAAAGGAAAGGTAGCTAGTAGCTCGATAAACAAGCCGGTACATGTTGACTAATTACGGGATTGCATATCCATTTTATACTAACGCCCTGTTCTTATCAAGGGTGACAAATGACACAGGAGGTTGATGATGTAAACGACTGCGATGAACAGAACAAGCGCCGTGAGCCAAAGACATTTGTCCACTGCTACAATTAGGGCTGCCAAAAATGCCACCGCCATGCTGATAAGAGCCCGGTACAAACATCCCCCCGCATGGTGGTGAACTTTAGCTGCTGTGTAGATATCGCTACCCTGACCCCGGAGGAGGGTTACGACTGCAAGGATGGAGTTGTACATGGCTAACGTGTCCGAAATTACAAAAAGCTGAAAAATTATACTCTTTAGCCTGGTTGCCCTTCCTGGGTCATCTTTATCGGAAGGATTATATCCACCGGGCAAGGTGAATCCGGCAGTGAATGTGACGGAGGCCACAAGTGTGGCCACTACCAATCTAGCGTTAATCTCGTCGTCAACCCATTTGGCGCGATATGGCTTGCTTGCTCCAGAACTTTGTCCTCTTGGTGACTGAAGGTCTCGAACCTTGCTTCGCGGTACTCCAGCTTTAATCAAAATTTCACCTCCCCGTAACTGCAAATGTAAAATTAGAGAATTAGTCATCAATCACGAGCACAGTAGATTCAGTTAACAAGAAACACTGCCTGCAACCAAAATTACACTACCGCTGGATCATTCACTGAGAAGCTCTGAGGTTCCATGGCCACATCCAAGGCGGTTAAGTTGTCATTGTTCAGAAGCTGCAAGTCAATTCTTCTGTTTTTCGTCAAAGAGCCCAAAACTCGCCATTGGTTGTGCATCGATGCCAAATGGAGGGGTGTGTTTCCATCGACATCTTTCGAATTCACCAGTGTCTCGATGATGATGGGCTCGCCGCATCGCTTTAGTATATGTCGGACCGCCCTTTTGTTCCCACACTTGGCAGCAATGTGAAGAATATTCTGACCCTTTCTGTTTTTGATCTCCGTCAGGTCGGGCCACTTTTTCACTAACGCGCAGATTGTGTCAACGTGGCCGCTTTCGCAAGCGATGTGAATTGGGTAGGAGCCGTTTTTGTCCGTTTGAAGGGCCAGATAACCGCATTCACTTAGCAGGAACTCCACTGCCTCAACATTTCCAACCGATGCTGCATAGTGCAGTGGTGTCCCCCCGTCTTCACCTTTCATGTGAAGTAACTTCGGAAGGCGATTTATAATTTCTTTCCATATACCTGATATGATAGGCCACAGAACTTCTTAGGTTGGGTGCAATTTACCCGTTAAATAACTGTGGTTGTTAGCTCCTGCAGAGTTATTTGCTATTTGACCGAAAGCTATTATCTAGCTTTTCTCCAAATTGGACGAATATGAATTTTGAAAAAGTGCGAAAGGCAGTTCAATTTACTTACCTCTATGCATTTGTGAACTAGAACTACACATAAAAGTTATCCATTACCTGATTTCCTGTCCTTAAGTGCAGCCAAAACTGGCGACATGTCCTGTATCTTGGCTGCGTAAGCTTCGTCTCTTTCATAAGCTTCCAAAAGAAGCCGAAGAATCTCCATGTTCCCGATTTCGGCTGCCAGATGCAGTGGAGATTTACTATTCTTATTCTTCCAATATATAATTTCCGAGTCTGTTTCCACATTGATTAGCTTTTTTGTTGCGCTGAGCCTTCCATCTTGAACGGCGATATGGAGCGGAGTATTCTCTGAGGAGTCCTTCCTGGTCACAGTGTTAGGAAAATGATTGAGAATGAGATCTATGACATCATCTTTCCCAGAGCTTACCGCTACATGAAGTAATGATTTCCCAGAGGGGGTGATTTGGTTGAAGATTAGCAACAAAGCTAGTTTCCTCGACTTAGACACCTTTTCTAATGCATCAATGAATTTCTCAACTTCCCCTTTTCTTGTGGCTTCATATAGGTCACAATCCATAATTTGGTTCAAATCACCATCTTCGAGTTGGTGGTTATCTGGAATTGGGACATCTCTCGCCTTCTTCAAAGCTTCAATCCTTTTGTTTTGCGCTGCCCTTGTTACACTGTCGTCGATGCTTATTGCGTGATGCATTTGTGATTACGGGTGTTTTTTTCTCTTCCCCCACTAATGTAGTAAGAATGCAAAAGAAAGAGAGCACTCGCCCTTATAAAGGTCAAGTTTTTCCCATTAACCCAACACCCACGAGACTCACATTGGCCAATGTCCTTGACTTAAAAGTCAATTATTGATCGGGCCAAGAAGTTGTAAAGTCTTTGTCCAATAAAACCATGTCAATTACCCTGTCCAAAAATAGTGAGACTCGCACCCTTCAAAGAACACAAGTTTCAATATAATTTCTACACTATGATTGACATTACATCGTCAATAAAACAAGTCTATTTGGTATTTTTTAAATTAATTCAGAGAATATCATTGGCTCACCTCAAATAATGCCGAACTCATCATAAAAACACCCTTCACCCTAAATTAGCAATCAACCAATTGATGAAAATCATCCCAATAGACAAAAGAATCCGGAATAATAATAAAACACCATCGTAAATTATCTTGCACTCCATAGGGTTAATATATCTTAGATATAGGAAGATTCACATGAATTATAGTAAACCAATCGATTGGTCAATTTCAAATCTCAACTCACTTAATTTTGTCCCCTTTTCCCAACATATCATTTTTCTTCCGCCGGTCGAATCCGGTCACCTTAAGTTTAATCAACGATCAAATTTCACAATAGATGATTCAATCTTCTATTTACTATTTTATTAGAAAATTGCATTTGCTTTATATCAGTCGCAGCCTTTATTTTTTGCCCTTTAATGTACGTTTTCAGTTGCATTGAAATCGATTTATCAGAAAAGAGATTTTTCATTGTGAGTGAGACACCCCGACCACACGTCACCCAAAAAAAAAAATTATTGTAGGGATATGCAATCCTTCAAAGTATATATAATAATAGAAAGATTGGAAAATATAATTTAGCTAATTACAAGGATTTAGGCCTTTGTCTGGTCTTAATGGAAGTAAACTCCTCATTATCTCAGATTCTGTTGATTTTGGTTCTCGAAGCTGCATTTGAAGGGACAACATATGGACAAAGAGCTTTTACCTTTGATGGACATTGCTACTTCTGAAAGAAAAACGAGAATTACACTCGACTCTTTCTTTATCCAGTTATTCTTTTATTTATTTTTCCCCCTCTAATGTTTTAAACATGTTTTTCTTCTCATGGATCGGTGCTCATAAGTTGCTAAACCATAACTTAGCATTAAGAGAGATGTGAATTACTACTTTAAAATGTCTCTGGAGTAATGGGATACTGCAGGGATTTTTTATTTTACATGTAATTAATATATTGGAAATTGAAGTATTTTTTTTTTTTTTTTTTTTTATTGTTCAGAGGTATTCGTTGATAAGGCCTTTATAAACACATGAATATTCATTTGTCATGGCCGAGGATAAAGGCTGAAAGATTCTCCATACCTAACTTGGACTTGTCTTTATGTTTGTTCGTCTTTTAGCTCTCGTGTAGCTGACATTTCCTATGTTTTGACAAATGGAAATGTGATAACTCTATCATTTGGACGGTGCTAGGGACGAATTAACTCCCGGACCCAAGGAGAAAACAAACGTGATGAATTACCTCAACATAATAAAGATAAGTATGTAAAAAGGGAAAATATCACCTAAATCTCTAAATTATTACCCAAAACTCTAAATTATGAATATTATAATATCTACACTTTGAAATTTTTATTATATTACCAAACCTTCAAACTTATAACAGTGTGATAAGAACACAATTTGTCATAGTTTTGTTGAAAATGGCTATAAAAATCTTACATAACGGCTTATAGACAAATGGAAGTTATGTGGATCCGGAAAACAAAACCAAAAACTTCAACTTATGCTAGCTTTGATATCTATATATCAAAAATTTTATTGCATTATTAATACCCAAAAGTTTATAGTTTGGAATTTATCTTTGAATTTTGCAGTATACCTTTCTTGCTGAACGATTTGCCAAGTGTTGGTGCTGATGGGAATATGCCCCACTACTATGAATGTTTTTAGCGAGGATTATGCTTTTGTTTAATGAAATTCTCTTTCTACTAAAAAAAATCTTCTCAACCTGGTTACTACCCATTCGGCCAGAAAAAAATAAAATGAACTGGTCACTACCCTTTCATGTAGAAAATTCACTATACCAATAATTGAAGTAGGTAATTTTCCTACTGTTTTCAAAAGATTTCCACATTTTAGAGGTGAGTATAAAGATATGAACAAATAATTTTCCTTTTTATTTTTTAATTTCATTCATCTTTTTTTTTTTCTTTTGAGTTTTCAAAGTTTTTTCTAATGTAGCACTTGCTAGGCATCAAATCGGGACCACGTGTCTTACAAAAGTAACAAATAATGTCATATTAGTATATTCCATTAACCAAATTGAATGGAGTTTAACAAAGGGATTTTATTATATCAATTTGACAAGTTATAAAATTTAATTGCACTATCTGAAAATTACTGGATTCGATTGCAATTTCTTAATAAATTTTAGCACTTCAAGCGTTGTCCCAGATCTGTATTTTGCATTGGATTATTGCTTTGCATCTAAAACGCTTTGTCACCTATCCTAGCTCAATTATAACAGCTTGATCAGATTATTCCTCGCATATATTTGTTCCCCAAGGCTGCGATACAGGTGTATACCTATATAAAGATAACTACAACTTATGCCCATAGGCATATTGTAGGTATGCTTCATTACAACCAGGGCCTACACACGACCTATGAATGGTTAATTATGGACTTATGAGCAGGATTATGAGTTAACACTCTCTAATTTGGGTTATTCTTAAGAGCTCTAGTATAGTGATTGGAAGCTAGGCTAGAAAGCTATTCTTAGATAGTTTGCTTTGTGATATTCTAAGCTTCACAAGGATTTGAAATAACTTGTACAACAACATAAAATATAAAAAGATCAGGATTCTCTTGATTTAGGGGATAATTGTCGCCAATAAAGTTATGCTGGAACCAAACATATCTTAGGCTACATCTGTTTCTCCAAGAAAGAAGATTTCTGAATTTTCCAGCTTTTGTTTCACAGAAAAAAAAACTATAGGAGGATGAGATGGTTGATGTAAAATAGTAATGTTTACAGTTAGAACTCAAATGTAACATTTTACCACTGAGCATAAGTTGACATTGTCCGATGAACACCAGATATTATGTAGCCACTACAGCATTCCCTGTGTTGTTGTCTGAGCTATAATGAGATGGCTGATAGGCTTGAGCTGACTGTTCTGGATGTAGTGTAGCCTTGGTAAGTGGATGGTGATTTTGATATTTTGGCCAATTAAAAATTGTCCATTAAAAGATTCTCTTACGTCACCACAGTGACATCAATGAGTGGAAAATTGTGGCCTTGTCTCGTTCTTTTTGTGGTGGCCCTATATAAAAGGAAAAGTAAGGGAAAAAAGGAAAAAGAGAAAATAATATAAAATTTAATCTGCGGTTGCCTTTTGGAAAAAGAAAAAGTAAGGAAAAAAGGAAAAGGAGAGACGACGGAAAATTATGGCTTTATGTTACATCTATCTACCGGTCTTCGGAAAAAAGAGAAAAAAGTAAGTAAAAGGGGAAAAGGAGAAAAGATGATTCATGAAGTGGAAGCACAATCATGTGGTCGGCTACTTGCGGTGAATCATAAGCTCCTTGCTTTCCCAAACATCAGCCTAATAGATAAGGGCTTATCTAGGTAGATTTTTTATTTATTTTATATATCTTGTTTTTTTTAATTTAAAAATCGGGCAAATGATCCTCCTGAGACCCAACACTTTTATTAGGTTGGTCCCATGTGACGGCTGTTGGATTCGGCCTATTCAAAAAACAAATTGGGCCTGGAGCAGGGCATTAAGGCCCATGGGCCTGACCCAGCCTAGACCTACAATAGGGCTGAGGATAGGAATCATTCGACGCCGTGGACACCGAAGCCAGAGAACACCACCGCAACCCCAACCAGTAGGTCCACCACCCGAGCCCTTTCCTCGATGACGCCTTCATTGGGCTACTACCTCGCCTTCGCGCCCTCCAACTGACTTCTCCACCAACGCTCCCCCTCCATCCGATGCAGAAGGCGTCATCTTCAGGGTCGGGCCCCTACCCTAGTCCTAACTTCATGTATGGCACTCGTCACCGAACCAAAGTATGTGCGAGATTTGTTGGTCGATACATTCACCAGTCACCACATAAGGAAGACGCTAATACATTCAGTACTATACAATCAAACAGAATAGGAAGCCGTACTTATTCATGGATCAACTAGATTTATAATTTTGAGTTCTGTGTAACTTCAAGTAGGAACTCTATGGTTTGTATTCATATCCGTTTATTTCCATCTGTATAGGTTTAGCGGTTAAAGTTCGTAACAAACCAGGAAGGATTTGGATTTTCAATTACTTCGGATATTTCTGTGAGAGTTTAATTTCATTGCTCTCATTTTCTGAAAGCATTATTTGATCTTTCTGCTTAGATAGGAATTGCATTTGTAGTACCCTGTGACAACAGTTGCACTTTTTCCATGAAGTTAGTAGAGACTAAATTTAGATTGGAGGGGAGAAACTACGGTGACTTCCCGAATGCAGTCGAAATGCCATGAACTTTGAGGAAAAGGAGGAGGTGGAGATGCAAAATCAGATCATCACGCTGAAGCCAAAGAGTTTGAACGAGCTTTCTGTGAGAGAAGGAAGCTCAACTTCGAAGCAAACAAGGCTGATAACAGAGAGAGAGAAGGTAAAACTTCTCTCTAGGAAGTCACGGCACGGTCACTCTTTTCACACCTGTTCGTTCTTTTCGGAAAAACATAAGCATTACTTTATTCTGTCAGTTGTACTGCAGTTGCCCCATCTGGTGATGTTCCTGGCAGTGCTGCAGAGAAGCCGGTGAACCCCCCCAAGTTGCGCCCGACGGTGGTGACCCTGAGAAAGCCGAGGTTCCTAAAGCCACTGAGGGAAAAAGAGCTACTGAATCAGGGGCAGTTGCTGCCGAGTGATGCGACTCTTCTATTCTCTTTCTCATTCGATGAACTTTCTTTCTCTTCTCTTGGTTAATTTGAATGCTTACTAGCTTCCTCCGGCAAAGAATTAGCACAGCTTCTTGTAGATGCCTCAGAGCAGAGTGAAGTGCAGAGCTTTTAATCCTAACTTGCTCTAGGTTTTCTGAGGTTTAGGTGGGAAATAACCTTGACTGCTCTCTTCACATGATCTATTCTTATTCATTAGCTTAGATGATTAATCCCTTTATGTTACTGGTATAACTGTGTCAGCAGAAAATTTGATTTAATAGACCACCATGTAGCTCTGGCATGCCTTCTGCCCTCCCTGTCATGGCCCTTTTTGTCAAATATGGAAACACCAATCTTTGCCTTCTTGGCGTTGGCCTTTCACCAAGCGAACATTACTAACTGTTGCTGGATTAGAAAAAGAAAAATCCTTTCAAATAGCTTGAGTTTGTCTTTCGGACTATTGGTAGGTGTAATGCTATCAAACTGGTCTTTCCCTGGGCCAAGTTTTCCAGTTGAGATGTATTGCGCCCTTGACCACAAAGCCCCACTCCGAACCACTAGCCTGGGTATATATCTCGGCCCTCTCGAGTCTTCACATTGAGATCTCCTCCTCTTTTCATTGTCAGTGTCGGCACGGTTCCAATCAAAACTTCCTGTCCCGTATAGAGCGACCAAGATTACGTAGTAGGAGATATGACGAAGGTAAGTCAAATCTGAGTGGGACATAGATCATAGCTTGAACAGTGAAGATGATGCACTCGCGAGCCAGCTGAGTTTGCTGACGAACATTACCAGCCTTCTGTGGATGCCAGGGACATTCGAAAAACTGCCAACAGTGGCAATACCACAGTTCCACACAAAGTAGTGCCGCTTGAGGCTCATTGATTTGTGCATAGAGGAGCATGACGACCATGACCATCGAGTTGAAAATGGAGAGGATATTGCATGCAGAGAATACATGGAACACGGTCTTCTTCAACCTGTGGCAATGACATGGGCTTGTTCTGCGCAAGAACCTTTATAACCTCCTGGAACTGCCATACCAGTGGCGCAAGTCGCGGTGGCCATGAGTGTTGTCAAGAGAAAGCGGGTGTTTACTGGCCCTTCATGAAGTCTCCTCCTGGAGTCTGGATTGGCCCCGCTACAGTTTCATGCTCTTGCTCTGGCATAAACATGACGGAATCTCTACTTTCGGGTGTTCTGGTGAACAGCAATATCCGCAGTGCAAAACTCTCATGGAAGCAAAGGAAAAGACATTGTGCTACGTCTATGTAAATACAGCACAAATTATTTACTAGTTGTATTCGTTGCCAATTGCCATATATGACTTTGAATCAGATTTCAGTTGCATATGTTGCTTACATCGCCTATGAAAAGAGTGTTTTGCACTGGCTGCAGATATTAAAGAGACGGTCATACCTTTTGGTAGGGATAGCCCCTTTTCAAGTGCTCCCGGGCAATGTCAAAGCTCTGTGAAGCATGTCTTGGTCACCACCTTGAGATCAACTCTTGTATCCCTCGAAAGAAGGAACAAAATCCCAGATTGCCAATGCATTGCGGCCAAATTAAGTGATGTATTCCTATCACTATCCTTTTCATTCACGAGCTTCTCTGCTTCAGGACTTCTGAGTATGTATACCGTGGCTGAGTGTACGCCATAAATTGCTGAATGTTTATTCTTTGTCTGTTTAGATACTCGCTCAGACACTGCAAAAGTAGATCCTTGACTGTCCCAAGCTGATTCATCTTGCAAGCAACGTGAATTGGAAGATTGCCATCTCTGTCATACTCGAGAGTGCCAGTGGTGAAGTTTCTCAGCAAAAAGTGGACTTGCCACTGTGATCGAGATATATTGCTGAATGTAGCTGAGCACCGTTTGCGGCTTCTCTCAAATGCAATAGCTCCTCCTTCCTTTCTGCCGTCTCTTCCAGCAGACTCGCATTGAAGGCGCTGAGGCCCAACGGCCATGACTCATGGTTTACTTTTTTAGGTGACGATGAATACGCTGCAACTTATGCTAGAAATTTTCTCATGTAGACAATTTTTCTTATCCTTGGATCAGTGACCTGCAAAGACAATATCTCATTTCGAAACTTGAAACTGAAGTTACCCAGATTCCACCGAGTTACCGTGGCACAAACAGGGGACATGCCCTTAATCCTTGACGGACCAAATGGGACAGCGAGCAAAAGTGTGAGGATCTTGAGTCCTCGGCTTCCACTGCCATAGACAAGGGAATCTTTCCTTCCTTGTTTGCCCTCTGCAGCGGTGCCGAGTCTGCGAGTACCAGACGGGAAACCACTTGAGAGAAAACATTCACCACACCCTCAGGCAAAGCTATGTTGCCCATGTTGTTCTTCATTCTAAAAATGGAGCTCTCGCCATCTCCATCAGACAAAGTTCTCGCCCAGTGAATGAGGCCTTCGACTGCAATCAACCTCCCTGTCCTGGCTGCGACATGAAGCGCGGTATTTCCTCTTAAACATTTCCTGCTGACTAGATTCTCAGGAAGGCGATTCACATGAAGTGCGGTATTTTTTTTTCTTTTATACTTTTTTTAATTTTAACAAAAAAATGCATGCTTGGCTTGTCCAAAAATTAAGGTGTCAACAATCTTCTAGAAATGTTGGGTTAGATTAAATGAGATTATTAATTTTTTTCCAATTAATGTCAACTAATGTGTCTAACTAATGTTAAGAGAAGTGAGAGGAAATTGAGCTTTTGTGATGATGTAGCTCAACCGCAAAATTACGCTGTACCAAACATTCTTAGTGTTTATAAATATCGATGAAATTCTGGATGACAAACATTACAGACATTACTAATTCTTAAGGCTGACGGTTTGGCTAGCCAAATCGAAACAGCAGGAGCTAAAGACAGGGACGTCAATATATAATTAGCGAGAAGATAGCAGATTCAGTCAGATTCCGGAAAATCCGGAAAATCCGGGAGTCCTGCACTTCTTTTGTGGAGGCGGCGCTCAATGTTACGAGGGGCACCGGAAGATGTAGTCGCATGTCCCGCAGTCCCACCCTCCGCAGTCACGCTCCCGGACATTGAAATAACCGCGACCATAATTAAGTCGGTGAAGGGACGAATGAGGGGATGGTTGCACCCAAGTGGGATATACAAAAGAAGGTAGAAACTCAAGATGATGAAAAGGGCGACGGATCCTAAGACCAAGACAACAACCGCAAGCCAAGTGAGCTTGCTTACGGTCACAAAGACACCTGCCATGAATGCCACGGGCATCGCGACAAGAGTTACCAACAATGGGAGTCTTGACATTGAAAGGGTACTTTGCACCGCATAAGGATCATTAATCTGTGTCCAAAGGAGGATCACAAGTGCAATGATTGAGCTGTACATCGCCGTTGAGTTGCATATCACAAAGACATTGTACATGGCTTTATGGAGCAATATGGCAATTCCAGCATCTGGATTAGATCCATTGTATCCTCCAGGAATGGAAAAACCAGATGCAAAAGTCATTGCTGCCACAAGCGCCGCCACGACCATGCGAGTATTTGCCTCCTCCTTGAGTCTATCCAACACTGGCGGTTGCATTTCTTTCCCTAGGTTCCTACCGGTTTCCTTACATATAGCTAATTCTCCACTTCTTGGTGTACCAGCAGATGCCAAAATTATCCGCGTTAATGTCTGCCAAAAGTGAGTCAAAGAATAAACAAAGAAATTAAAATGTTTCAATTTTGCAGACCAAATTACAGATCTGGTTGAAAGCACCCTAATTCACATACCTCACTAATTTATATCCTAGGCCTGTGCCTGATTGGTACAACAATTTGCGATGTGTGATTACCCATGACAAAAGTGTAAAAGGTCATACCTTCCTGAGTGGAGCATCCACTTCTTTTATGTCCTCCTCTACCACGTCTAGAGCCGTCATGTTTCTCTTATTTACCAGCTTAAGATTAGCTCTTTGGTCTCGTGCAAGAAGAAGCAAGACCGAAGGTTGCCAGTGCAACGCAGCCACATGCAGAGGCGTATTCAAGTTGGAATCTCTCGCATTTATGAGGTGACCGAATTCGGGACTTTTCAGTATATATCTGACAGTTGAAATGCTTCCGTACTTCGCTGACACGTGAAGAATATTTTCTCCTTGCTTAGCTCGAAACTCTGCAGGGTCTTGCCATTGCTGAAGTAGCTCCTCGACAATCTTTGCATGATCCATCATACAAGCAACATGGATAGGAAGATAGCCCTTTAAGTCTTGCTTCATGGCGCTTGATGGGAACTTCTCAATCAAGAACTTGACTCCATCGAGATAATTCGTGTACGCTGCAAAATGGAGTACAGTGCCGTTTCCCTCGTCTCTCAATTGACATAGCCCTGGCTTCTTTTTCCACATCTCCGTCAGCATATCTGAATCCAATGCAAGAATTTAATCATTTTGGGGTGAAAGCAAAGTCCGTAACTCTAAAGTATAGGGAATTGACTCAAAATCATGCCCCTCAGGATAGTAAGCTATCATACCATGTTTACACGTGCAAACTAGACTTTGCTCGTGAAACTTGATTCTTCCTCCACCAATGGAAACCAAAATGAAGAAAAAAAGAAAAGAGTGACCAAGAAGGTCAAAGAATGTGCGAGAGCTTGAAAGTAGTGTTTACCCATTTTCCGGTACATCACAGCGACATGAGCAGGTGACATGCCAAAAACACCTGGAATGCTTACTCGGAGCTGGAACTCTAAGTCATCCAAGTCCCCTGTTTCAACTGAGTTTGACGGTACCAGCAAGATCGCCAAAATCTCCGAGCCCAAGTCCCCTGTTTTGACTGGGTTTGGCGCCTCCAGCAAGAGCTTGAGAACTTCCAAGTCTCCTGTTTCGACTGCTATGCACCATGGGGACTTACTTTCTCTATTCTTATGATACAGTGGATACGGGTCTTTACTTGCCAGCTGGCTGATCACCTCGTGGCGGCAATTCCTCACGGCCTCGTGCAGAGCGGAGTTGCCACTATGGTCATTGTCTCTTGGTTTCGCCCGGGGAAGGAGAAGCTCCACCACACTGGTTTTCCCGGCTCTAGCTGCAATGTGCAGCGGTGTTTCTCCACTGGAGTTCGCCTGGGAGAACAAGTGGTCGGGGGCGAAATTGATGACTGCTCTGACAATATCATCACTCTCTGTTTTCCATCGAGGTCAGATTAATTTGAATGCGAATGTTTGAGCATTTTAAAATTCGCAAGACAAAAAATAAATGTTACGGTTACATCCTCTTTTAAATACCTGCGGCAGCGTGAAGCAGCGTATTTTTGCATGGGCTGCATTGCCCGAGAACAACAGACAATGACACTCCTTCCTTGGTGCAATGATCCTCCAGGGCTTTGATGAACTTGTCAACGTTCCCCTCCTTCGCGATCGAGTATAGCAGGGGATCCATAATCTGGTCACGTCGTGCAGAATTGTGCTGTTGGTGGCTTGGATTGGCCCCCATTAACGCTTCCAGTCTCTGCCTTCTCTGCTTCCAGATCTCCTGGTCATCTATAGACACCTTCACATCCATCTCCGTGTTTGTGCGACTATGTCTGTGAGCTTGAGTGATTTGCCCTGCTGTCCTAGGAACCAATTGCAGCAGATTTATAGCAACCAAGTCAGGACGGCCAAGTCAGGTTCAACCTTACTGGCCGCTTTAAAGAACCTCACAAGCCCACAATTTACTGCGTTGCGACAATAATGGATTGAACAGTATATTAGGCATAACAAGAAAATAAATCAGGCACAAGATTTTACATGATTTGGTCAGTGGAGCCTACATTCACAAGAAAAGCGGCAAAGAATTTCAATATAAATTAATCAATACAATGAAAATTACTACCACACTCAATATTCAAACCCTCTCATTATTTCTCAGTCCCTAATTACACTTAATGACTAGTGTTTAGTCCCACACATTTTTAATGAAGTAATCTCTTAATTTCACAAAAAAATTTACAAATCTTACTAGAAGATTTAATTAGCTTCACTACTAATTATTAATGTAATTCCACCAAAAAAAAAAATTCACAAAGAAAGCCCACGTCAAGCACTCGATACACAGCACTTTAAGTCTACCTAAAAGCATCCTCCAACCCATAGGCATTTACTAGGAGTGAGTTATTCTAGGTTTCATATAGGTTACACCTGAAACCTAAATCCTACCTCTTGGAATAAATTCCTCATTTTTTGGAACCCATAACTTATTGTTCATACCCTGAAACCTAAAACTTATTTTGTTACAAGTTCTAAGGTCAATTACAAGGTCTACTCAGATTCCACCTATATTATTAATGAAATGATTATAGTGAATCATCATATTTAATGACCATATTTGCTATTAATCTACTTTGATTTATATTTAGACACAAAAAATATGAAATATTAACAAAATAATTAGTCATAAAATAGAAGTTTAGACTAGTAGTTCTAGATTATACACTCATTATCGAATGTCATGAAATATCATAGGATAATGTGAAAACATAGACAAAAAAAAACACAAAAATTTGTTCTAAGTTTAGGTTTTATATTCTAGATTCCAACTTTCTAGAATCTAGAATTTACTTCGAAATAGGTTCTCTCATTTTTTAAACCTAAAACCTATTTTGCACACTTTCGAACCTAGAACTAGACATATTTCCACTGGTCCGATTCCAAGTTCTATTCCAGAACCATGCTCAATCCCTTAGCATTTACATGTACACACGTGGGGTTCTAGAAAATCCTTGGCCAATAAAGCAACTTACTTCTTCAACCTGGGCTCCAACAGGAAATATTATACCGATTTCACCAAGGGCATGTTTCCCTCCGTTCCAAGACAAATCTTATCCATTGCAAAGTCCAAGTTCGTCGACCCACATCCAAATTGGACTTTCTTGGCAAAAACATTAGTAGTGCCAAAAATTTTCGCCGAATCACTTAAGTACCAAATTAGAGAAAAATAATTACTTAAATGCCAACGGCGACAAATTCTAGCAAAAAATAATACATGGCTTTAATAATTAAAAATTTATATGACTTGACATATTATTTAAAAAATTCAGTCCACGTGGCGTGTTTGGCACTTAAATGATTTCTTTTTAATAATGACCGGTGTTGAAGTGATCATATTAAACAAAATTTGACACTCAAACAATCTATTTACAATTTTTAGACGATGTCATTTAGTGGTTATATGCCGACTAGACACACTAGCAAGCCACATAGGACTGAAAATTACTAAAATATTGTCACGTCGGATTTTCAGTGACCCAGTTATGAGTTAGCATTTAAGTGATCGTTTTTTTTTAAAAATGGCACTTAAGTAATTTGAAAAAAAAAATTTCTTACTAAAATGAGTGTCGTACACAAATTTTGGCACTTCTAATGAACTTTTGCCATACTTTCCTCTTTTAACTCTTCTTGACCGACTTCAACTTCAACAATCTCACAACAACAAGAACATTAATTTGTGTGCCCCTCCTTTCATTTAAATTTCAAAATAGAAGTTTGTGTTTTTCCTTTTACATGACCAGTTAATTTAACAACTTCAACTCACTTCGGATTCTATTAGATGGGCTCAAATTCGAGGTATAATTAATAATCTCCAGCTTGACTCAATGTTTAAGTCAAGTTACAATGGTTTTGCTGAAATTGAATTTCGTCACTACTCTCCCATAGCCCCTCGTGGGCTTAATAGCCACAAATATCTTTCGAGTCCAAGTCTTGCTTAAATTTTGCTAGAACCATGGACGTCATTAGCATACCACCTTGACTTGCACCTTTAGGATTTTTCGAAACAATATCCTCATTCACAAATAAAATAAAATTACCATTGCATTCATATTTGTCAAGAGATCGAAAACACACCTTGTCAAATTCAACAATTATAATAAGTGTTGGCTCTACAAACTTCACCTCACTACAAGCAACATATATGTCAATTACTCCGCAAGTACCCCTTGTCTTAAGAGTTTCTAGTTGCAACTCTATCTCGAGCTAAATACTGTCCGGATTTGCGTAAGCTTGTCAGTAACACTCTTAGCCAAAAGTACTATAGATTTGTCAAATGTCAAACGTAACTTTTCTGCTAATAATAAGGGATTTAATTCTGGGCACCATAATTGATATCCCTACTCACCTTGTGCATGATTTAGAAACATATACTTTCTTGCCTCTCATTGAGTTTATCATTACTCATTCAAACATAACATGAGCAACCACATATTATAAAAGCAGAATAATTAACAACGTTTCCTAACTAATTTTTTTCGGAATTTGACATCCAATCGAGTCAATGGAGATATATTTATCAGTAGCTCGCCACATACCAACACTAGAGAGCATTTTACGAGTTGTCTACAATTATGATTTGCTCATCAACTCTGCAATATGTTATGATTCACTGGCACTAGTGCAATGTATCACTATATCTTCTTTCATGCTAAATTCTTTTAACAACTCTGAGCAAAATTCCATATTATTGTCAGTTCAAACCTTCTTGATCATTTTACTAGTCTCAGTTTCAATCAAAGCTCTCAACTGCTTAATCTTGACAACGACATCATACTTGTGCCTCAACACAAACACTCAAGTCTTTCTTGAGTTGTCATCCACGATTGTTATTATAGATTTGGTACTCTTCCTTAAAAGAAACTGTAGTAGCTTACAAATATCCAAATAAATTAATTTTACAATCTCTGTGGTTTCTCTTGCACTCGTATTAAACTGCACTTTCTGCGATTTATCTACTTGCCCAAAAAACGCTCCCTCCACGAGTCATAAAACTTTACTTATCTGCAATGATTTGCTTAAGTCGAATCTCAAGTGCAAAATAAATAGCTGATTGGTTTCGACAGTGAAGAAGATGCTGCTAAGTCTAGTAAAAGTTTAATATCAGATGGAATTTGGTGATTTTTGAGAATTACGATGTGCCGGCGTTTTTCGAGGCGAGGATCATTTGGTCATTCTGTCTACGAGATCCCGTATTGAGGTTAAAATTGAAAAAGAAAAAGAAAAAGAAAAAGGAAAAGGAAAAGGAAAAGGTATGTGGTGCTTTTCCCTCTCTCTTTTTTTCTTTTCTCTTTGCAATTCGTTATTTTGACTCCTCGAATGACAACTAGCATACTAATGAGTTGATCGATAAGTCAATTCTCCAGTCAATTAACTAATGTTATTAATTTTCAATGTCCCTATTGCCAGCTATTCATTCACCCACTCTTTCCTTGTCCATTTCTCCAGGCACTCTCCTCCGATTGTTCTTTCATTCCTTTTTCTTTGATGTTTGAACTTGCGATTCTTTTTGAAGATCGGACGCTCGTAAATTGTTAAACCGAGGACGATGCAAATTATTAAATTAAAATGTCTCTTGACAAAGGGGATTGGGTAACATTTTTTAGTATGTGAACACTCAAATTTTGTGAATGTGGGCATTGATCAAAAGATTCTCCACACGACTAAATACTTGGACGTCGCCTCATTTATTTTGGGATTTTCCGTTGGACACGGCTTAAAGTGTTACTTGTCGGCCATAAAGCCTAAAAAAAAAGGAAAAATTGGACCGAGTTTCGGGCCCATTCTAGAACAAAGTTCAAAAATAGTTTGGGGGCTGCGTGCCAATAAACAATAAGAGTTTAGGAATAAGAAAAATTGCACAAGACTAATAGTAGTTCAACTTAAATCAAGCCTATATATACTCTCTTAAACTAACAACCTATTGGCCCAATGGGCCTTGCACCCATCTCACTTGCCCAAAAGCCCAACACTCAGAGGGGCCCAAGACACCTTGGCCCACTTTCTCCGTTGGACTCCCTCCTCCCTCAGCCCATTTTTTTTTTTTTTTGGGCTTCTTTTCTCATAGAAGTTGAATAGGCCTCTTGCGATTTTTTGTGCCCAAGTGGGCATTGTTTTTTGCTTGTTTTTTTGCTTTGTTTTGATTGGTTCTTCAACTTTGTTTTGATGGTTCTTCAACAAGTGGCTTGCCCACTTGCCTTGGCTCTTATCCAAGTCTCCAGCAGCTCCTTCTCTCTCCTCTTTCTCCCCCAAAATTCGTGCACCAGCCCAGCCCCCCTCTCTCTCCCTTTTTCTCTTCCTTTTCTCTTCCATTTCTAGTGTTCTTTGCTGTCCATACTGTTTTCCAGCCGGAAAACAGCCTTGCCGCCATCACCGGAGCCGCCACCACCACCCAAAGTGTAGTCTTGGAAGTTAGGAAGCCAGCCGCACACCCCGGTCACCCCTGGTCGCCCGAACCGCCCGTTTCGGCCTTTTCCGCTCAGCTGCACCGGTTCCGCGTGAACAGTAACCAGCACTGTTTTTGGCCCGTTTCGGCCATCGTTTGTCATCCGTTGCCATCCCCGAGCTTACCCCTCGTAGCCCTCGTTCCCCTCTACGCGCCGGTGTCGCCGGATTTCCGATCCAAGTAAGTTAACTTCCTAATCCTTGTTTAGGGGTTAATCTTGCTTAGGGGTTAATTAGTGTATTTGTGTATTTGTGATTAATTAAGGTTGATTGGTTAATTAGTCTAGTTAATTAAGGCTGACTAGGGTTAGTTAATTGACTATGGTTAGTGTTAAAGTAACCTAGGTTAATTAATTAAAGTAACTAGGGTTAGTTTCTAAAGTAACTATGGTTAATTATTAATCATGGTTGAGTTAATTAACCCTAGTTAGGTTAAATTTAGTAACCATGGTTAAGTTTAATATTATTTTATTAATTTATTTTAATTTCATGATTACTGTTCATTTCTAATTCTGTTCACGGATTACATGTTCACTAATCACTGTTCACACATTCTGTTCACGGCACTGTTCATGCGAAGCTAATTTTTGGCTTATTTTGATGTGTTCTTGGTTGTTATGATTTATTGAAATGCCGATTATTAATTATATGCGTGAATAATGATGAAACGCATGATCGAAGACGAGTGGAAGTGAAAGTGCTTGATTTATTGAGTTATTGAATTAGGGAATGTACGTGATTGATGATTGGTGGAATTTGGAATTTTGGAATTGTCGAGTGAGATCGTATGACATATTGCGTGGGTTATCGAAATGGCATGTCGCATGAGCATGGGTGATGTTGCATTCACGACGAGCAAAGAAAAGAATGGATTGTTTGATGATATGTTGCATGGTCACATTAAGAGGAGAGCCCGGCGGCCGCCGGTAGACCGCCAACCCTTGGGGTTGTGCCGTGGCCTTTTGGTCGTCCCGACTTCGGTCGGTTGCCCGCTCGACGGTGGTCGGGCGGGGCTGCGGCGGTGAGCGGGCCCCATGCTCCATAGGGAATGCCGTCGATGGGAGAGAGCCCGTGACGTCGCCGTGCCTCATGGGGGAGGACGATGCCCCGGTCTTTGATCGGTAGACCGCCAACCATAAGGTTGTGCCGTGGCCCTAGTGGTCGTAATAATCGGAGCATGTGTGGGTGTGAGATATGAGAAAGCTATGTGAGATGCTCTGATTATTCGCATGCCTCTTAATGTCGTGATGGATTAAATGACGGTTTCGCAGTCGCGTGTGCCAAGGCCGGTAGGGTCGCTTGTGATTGCACCGTGTATTAAACCTGTCTTTTGTGGTTATTTCTCCGAGGTGGTATTGCATTGATTGTTGTATTAGGTTGTATGTTAAACTCCCGAGGCGAGCGAAGTTCCTAACCTTAGGGCTTAGGACTTTAACTTGTCGTGGTTAACATTTTCTGAGTTTATCTCAACCCGTCGTGGTTAACATTTTCGGGCCCTAGATGATGCGAGGCACCATCGCGTGCCCCACGTCTTCGAGGATCGAAGAGAGCGATCCCTCCGAGGCCCGTGAGTAGGCAGCGAGGATCGAGATAGCCTATTTCCTTTTTTTACGAGCCTCCTTTTGACGAGCCCTCCCCACTTGTACGGGGTTAGGTTAGCTAGGCCGGTCCCTTTTTGAGTAGGCCTTAGCTTGTCGCCCGTAGTAAGGCGTGTATATATTTGCTGGTATGCTGGCTAACATTCGATATATAAAATACTAGTTGTCTTTCCTCTCGCCGCCGTTGTTGCTATCCCCGTTGTTTGGTTTGGGAGTTGTTCGTTTCCGCATGTGCATAATTACAAGATAAAATGAATTGGTCGACGACACTGGGACGTCGTACAACTAGACCTCAAGTGAAATGGGGTTGCCGCGAGCTCGAGAGTCGGGGCGTGACAACCCCGTCGATTTTGGTATCAGAGCCTGGTTGGCTGATGGAGTGATAAGGTGTGATGAGTCTTGCGTTGGTGCGTGGGGATAGTTAGTAGGAAAGACAATTTCTTTGCTTGCATGTGATTGACTGCAGGATCCTTCGTGGTCCTTTGTTGTAGGGTTGTCTCATTTTCTAATTCCGTGTGGGGGGGATTGGAACGCGAGGTTAGAGAGTCCCGCAAAATGAGCAATCCAGATCGAGTACCCCGGTTTGAGGACCCCAAGTCGAGGAGTCGAGGAAGAGGACAGCGCAGTACCGGCGGGTGCAAGGGAGGTAGCACCGGAAGATCCGAGGATGGATGGGATCATGCATGCCATTGAGGCTTTGATAGGTCGCGAGCTCGCACCCAAGCCGCCGCCATCGCCGCTGTCGCAGATTGCTCCGCAGCTAGGCCCGGATCGGTAACCGGCCTATGCATCAGTTGGTAGAGCAATTCATGAAGCTTAAGGCGCCCAAGTTTTCTGGGGCTGGCGACCCGGAGACAGCGACCCTCTGGGTGCGGGAGATAGAGAAGACTTTCACCTTGCTGCAGTGTTCTGAGGAGGAAAAGGTGATAATGGCGGCTTACCAACCGGGGGTAATGCCGGCACTTGGTGGGAAGCTACCCAAGGATGGGTATTTCCCGAGGGTACAGCTAGGGTATGGGATACCTTCGGGAGGCTTTTTCGAGTAAGTACTTCTCGACCGTGCGAGAGAGCGAAGTTGGCGAATTTCGCAGGCTGCATCGAATCACATGGGTGGATCGTATGAGGCCAAGTTTGCAGAGCTGTCGAAGTACGCGCCACGGTTGGTCGAGCATCCTTTGGACAAGGCCAGGAGGTTTCGGGACGGACTGAAGATAGAAATTAGGGACCACTTGGTGTCGGTGAACCTGAAGGATTACAATGAGCTTTATGAGAGAGCTCAGATGATTGAGAGGCACCTTGCAGAAAAGGCAACCGCATCCGTATCGCGGTTTGTGCCTAGTAGAGACAAATCGGTTTGGAAAGAAACCGATGGCGGGGAGGAAGGTATCCTCTTCCACCTAATAGAAGGGATGGTGTAGGGAAACCGTCCTCGAGTTCGTTTGGAGGATGTCGAATATGTGGCAAAAGGCATGGGAACGCCCCTTGTCCCATTCGAATGGGAGCCTGTTTCGGATGTGGTCGGTGGGCCACCTAGTGAGGGATCGCCCACGCAGCCCATGATGCCATTCATGCCACGACCGCCAGCCGGACCACCGATGGGGAATGTTCAACGGGGCAATCAATACTGCACCCCCTGCTCAAGGACGGGTGTATGCGATCCACGAGGAAAGAGGCGGAGGACACGCCGCCGTGATTACAGTACGATATCTCTACACGACCATGCCGCTTATGCGTTGTTTGACCCGGGAGCTTCGCACTCCTTTATTGCTAAACGGTTTGTAGAATTAGTGGGATTAAGACCAGAGCCGTTGGAAATGGTTTTTGTTATTTCTACTCCGTTAGAGGATTCGATTTTATCTGCAGTAGGTTGTGCTAGCTGTAAACTGATTATAGATGGTCGGGAAGGAATAATTGATTTGATTGTTTTGGCGATGTATGATTTTGATGTCATTATTGGTATGGATTGGCTGACCAAGCAAGGAGCTACTATGGATTGTCGGGAGAAGAGAATCCGATTTAATCCGATAGGAGCTAGTAGTTTCCTTTGTAGGGAGCCGAGGAGGGTCCTCGATTCCCTTGATTTCTTCTTTGGAAGCAACCAAGTTGTTGGGATCGGGATGTCGAGGCTATTTAGCATCGGTGAGTGATATGTCGAAAGAAGGACCGAACTTGGAGGACATCATGGTAGTACGAGATTATCCCGATGTCTTTCCAAAGGAATTGCCAGGACTACCCCCCCGAGAGAGATAGAGTTTGTAATCGAGTTGGCTCGGGACGAACCAATCTCGAAAGCACCGTATAGGATGGCGTTGTCGAGTTGAAGGAATTGAAGGTGCGAGATGCAGGAATTATTGGACAAGGGCTTTATTCGCCCGAGTGCATCGCCTTGGGGAGCGCACCCAGTCTGTTTGTCAAGAAAAAGGATGGTTCGTTGCGGTTATGCATTGACTACGCACAGCTTAATCAAGTGACGATTAAGAATAAGTACCCGCTACCGAGGATTGACGACCTGTTTGACCAACTCCAAGGAGCATCGATATTCTCTAAGATAGACTTAAGGACGGGCTATCATCAATTGAGGATCCGAAAGGAGGACATACCGAAGACAGCTTTCCGTACTCGTTATGGTCATTACGAGTTTACGGTAATGCCTTTTGGATTGACAAATGCCCCCGCTGCTTTCATGGATTTGATGAACCGGGTGTTTAAGGAGTATTTGGATCGGTTTGTGATCGTGTTTATCGACGACATTTTGGTGTATTCGAAGAGTCCGGATGAACACGAGCAACACCTAAGGACCGTGTTGCAAACCCTAAGAAATCACGAGCTGTATGCGAAATTTAGCAAGTGTGAATTTTGGTTGGCTCGAGTGGCATTTCTAGGCCACGTGATCTCGGCGAAGGGATTTCGGTAGACCCGACCAAGATTGAAGCGGTCATAGATTGGCCGAGACCGACTTCGCAAAGAACCGAGGTTCGTAGTTTTCTAGGACCGGCTAGTTATTACGAGACGATTTGTGGAAAGATTCTCTTCAATAGCTATGCCAATGACGCAGATTGCTGAAAAAGGACAAGAAATATGAGTGGACGGATAAGTGCGAGCGTAGTTTCCAAGAGCTTAAGCATAAGCGACTACCGCACCGGTTTTGACTATTCCGTCAGGCTCGGGAGGATATGAAATTTTTAGCGACGCGTCATACAAGGGACTCGGTTGCGTTCTGATGCAACATGGTAAAGTGATAGCGTATGCTTCTAGGCAGTTGAGGCCTCACGAGCTGAATTATCCGACGCACGACTTAGAGTTGGCGGCCATCATATTTGCGTTGAAGATTTGGAGACATTATCTCGTGGAGAGAGATTTCAGATTTATACGGACCATCAAAGTTTGAAGTATCTGTTCTCCCAAAAGGAACTAAACATGAGGCAGCGTAGATGGATGGAACTTCTTAAGGATTATGACTGCGATATCCTGTACCATCCCGGCAAGGCAAACAAAGTGGCAGACGCCTTGAGTCGCAAGTCATCAGTTGCGAGTATGATGGTTCAAGAATGGATCCTATTGGAAGGGGTCCGTGATTCGAAGTCGAGCTCGAGGTATGTCATCTTTCTAGTTTGATGGCTACCCTTAGGATCGAACCTGAAATTCAAGCCAAGATTAAGGCAATGCAACCTTTGGACGTTGAGATCCAAAAGATTCCGCAAATGGACGCGACCAAGAGAAAGTCAGATTTTCAAGTATCCGAGGATGGGATCTTGAAATTCTGTGGACGGTTATGTGTACCAAGCGACGCCGAAATTAAGGAGAGATTGTTATCCGAAGCGCATCGCAGCGACTACAGTGTGCATCCCGGCAGTACGAAGATGTATCAGAATCTGCGACAGTATTATTGGTGGAATGGCATGAAGCAAGACATCGCCAAGCACGTGGCGAAGTGTTTAACTTGCCAACAAGTGAAAGCGCAGCATTGCAAGCCGGGAGGGTTATTGCAACCTCTTGAAATCCCCGAATGGAAATGGGAGCACATCACGATGGACTTCGTGACGGGATTACCAAGAAGTCGGCGGGGTAATGATGCAATTTGGGTTATAGTGGACCGATTGACGAAGTCAGCTCATTTCATCGCCGTACGCAAGGATTTTGCTTTGGAAAAGTATGCAGAATTGTACGTGCGACAGATTATTCGTTTGCATGGGGTGCCAGTGACGATTACTTCAGATCGAGACCCTAGATTTACGGCTACATTTTGGAAGAGTCTACGACTTCGATGGGGACAAAATTGAAGTTCAAGACGGCCTACCATCCTCGGACGGACGGTCAATCGAGAGAACGATTCAGACCCCGGAGGATATCGAGAGCCTGTGTATTGGATTTTAAAGGAAGTTGGGAGGAACAACTTCATCTCGTCGAGTTCGCATACAATAACAGTTATCAACGAGTATCGAATGGCACCGTTTGAAGCTTTGTACGGCAGACCGTGTAGGACTCCTATTTGTTGGGACGAAGTTGGCGAGCGGAAAATTACGGGGCCGAGTTAGTGCAGCAATCTTTAGACGCCGTCAAGATGATTCGAGAAAGGTTAAAGACGGCTCGGAAGCGAGACAAAAGAGTTATGGGGATAGGCGACGTAGGCCATTGGAATTTCAAGTGGGCGATCATGTGTTCCTTAAAGTATCGCCGATGCGAGGTACATCACGATTTGGAAAGAAAGGAAAACCGAGCCCAAGGTACGTCGGACCATTCGAAATTCTAGAAAGGATCGGAAATTTAGCCTATCGTCTTGCACTACCGCCTCGACTTGCTCAAGTGCATGACGTATTCCACGTGTCGATGTTAAGGAAATACGAGCCGGACCCGACACACGTGTTGAATTTTGAAGAGATAGAGGTGGACGACGGGGTGTCGTATGTGGAGAGACCGATTCGGATTGAGGACCGGAAAGAACAAGTGCGAGAAGCAAGACGGTCTCCTTGGTCAAAGTCATTTGGGAGCATCATGGTACGGAGGGAGCTACGTGGGAAAGCGAAGAAATCATGAGGGCGTCAGCACCCTATCTTTTGAGGATTAGCATGTCGGTTCAAATTTCGAGGACGAAATTTCGTAAGAGGGGAAGAGTTGTAACATCCTGAAAATTGACTCATTTAGCCCGATTTTTAATCCGATTTTGGGAACCGATTTCTCCGTGATATCAGGACTAAATACTTGGACGTCGCCTCATTTATTTTGGGATTTTCCGTTGGACACGGAAGCGTCGGAAAAAAAAAAAAGGAAAAATTGGACCGAGTTTCGGGCCCACGGGTGGGCCGGCCCAAGACCGGCGGCCCAATGGGCCTTGCACCCATTCAGCCCAGCCCAAAGGGGGCCCAAGCTGGCCCATTCTCCTCTCCCTCCTCAGCCCATGGGCTTCTCTCTTAGGCCTCTTGCTTTTGTGCCCAAGTGGGCATTGTTTTTTGCTTGTTTTTGCTTTGTTTTGATTGGTTCTTCAACAAGTGGCTTGCCCACTTGCCTTGGCTCTTATCCAAGTCTCCAGCAGCTCCTTCTCTCTCCTCTTTCTCCCCCAAAATTCGTGCACCAGCCCAGCCCCCTCTCTCTCCCTTTTTCTCTTCCTTTTCTCTTCCATTTCTAGTGTTCTTTGCTGTCCATACTGTTTTCCAGCCGGAAAACAGCCTTGCCGCCGTCACCGGAGCCGCCGCAACCGCCCAAAGTGTAGTCTTGGAAGTTAGGAAGCCAGCCGCACACCCCGGTCACCCCTGGTCGCCCCGAACCGCCCGTTTCGGCCTTTTCCGCTCAGCTGCACCGGTTCCGCGTGAACAGTAACCAGCACTGTTTTTGGCCCGTTTCGGCCATCGTTTGTCATCCGTTGCCATCCCCGAGCTTACCCCTCGTAGCCCTCGTTCCCCTCTACGCGCCGGTGTCGCCGGATTTCCGATCCAAGTAAGTTAACTTCCTAATCCTTGTTTAGGGGTTAATCTTGCTTAGGGGTTAATTAGTGTATTTGTGTATTTGTGATTAATTAAGGTTGATTGGTTAATTAGTCTAGTTAATTAAGGCTGACTAGGGTTAGTTAATTGACTATGGTTAGTGTTAAAAGTAACTAGGTTAATTAATTAAAGTAACTAGGGTTAGTTTTAAAAGTAACAATGGTTAATTATTAATCATGGTTGAGTTAATTTAACCATAGTTAGGTTAATTTGTTAACCATGGTTAAGTTTAATATTTTTTATTAATTTATTTATTTAATTTGTTCATGATTACTGTTCACTAATTACTGTTCACGGATTACTGTTCACTAATCACTGTTCACAGATTACTGTTCACGGCACTGTTCATGCAGAAGCTAATTTTTGGCTTATTTTGATGTGTTCTTGGTTGTTATGATTTATTGAAATGCCGATTGTTAATTATATGCGTGAATAATATTGATGAAATGAAAGTGCTTGATTTATTGAGTTATTCGAAATGATTGATGATTGGTGGAATTTGGAATTTTGGAATTGTCGAGTGAGATCGTATGACATATTGCGTGGGTTATCGAAATGGCATGTCGCATGAGCATGGGTGATGTTGCATTCACGACGAGCAAAGAAAAGAATGGATTGTTTGATGATATGTTGCATGGTCACATTAAGAGAGAGAGAGCCGCGGCGCCGTGTAGACCGCCAACCCTTGGGGTTGTGCCGTGGCCTTTTGGTCGCCCCGACTTCGGTCGGTTGCCGACGGTGGTCGGTTGCGGGGCTGCGGCGGTGAGCGGGCCCCATGCTCCATAGGGAATGCCGTCGATGGGAGAGAGCCCGTGACGTCGCCGTGCCTCATGGGGGAGGACGATGCCTGGTCTTTGACCGGTAGACCGCCAACCATAAGGTTGTGCCGTGGCCCTAGTGGTCGTAATAATCGGAGCATGTGTGGGTGTGAGATATGAGAAAGCTATGTGAGATGCTCTGATTATTCGCATGCCTCTTAATGTCGTGATGGATTAAATGACGGTTTTGCGCAGTCGCGTGTGCCAAGGCCGAGGTAGGGTCGCTTGTGATTGCACCGTGTATTAAACTGTCTTTTGTGGTTATTTCTCTGAGGTGGTATTGCACTGATTGTTGTATTAGGTTGTATGTTAAACTCCCGAGGCGAGCGAAGTTCCTAACCGGGGCTTAGGACTTTAACTTGCTGAGTTTATCTCAACCCGTCGTGGTTAACATTTTCAGGCCCTAGATGATGCAGTATCGAGGATCGAAGAGAGCGATCCCTCTGAGGCCCGTGAGTAGGCGTCTTCAAGGCGTGGTTTATTGTAGCCTATTTCCTTTTGACGAGCCTTCCCCCACTTGTACGGGGTTAGGTTAGCTAGGCCGGTCCCTTTTGAGTAGGCCTTAGCTTGTCGCCCGTAGTAAGGCGTGTATATATTTCTTTGGTATGCTGGCTAACATTCGAGATATATAAAATACTAGTTGTCTTTCCTCTCTTCGCCGTTGTTGCTATCCCCGTTGTTTGGTTTGGGAGTTGTTCGTTTCCGCATGTGCATAATTACAAGATAAAATGAATTGGTCGACGACAGCATGCACGGGACGTCGTACAACTAGACCTCAAGTGAAATGGGGTTGCCGCGAGCTCGAGAGTCGGGCGTGACAACCCCGTCGATTTTGGTATCAGAGCCTGGTTGGCTGATGGAGTGATAAGGTGTGATGAGTCTTGCGTTGGTGCGTGGGGATAGTTAGTAGGAAAGACAATTTCTTTGCTTGCATGTGATTATTGCAGGATCCTTCGTGGTCCTTTGTTGTAGGGTTGTCTCATTTTCTAATTCCGTGTGGGGGGGATTGGAACGCAGGTTAGGAGAGTCCTGCAAAATGAGCAATCCAGATCAGAGTACCCCTGGTTTGAGGACCCCAAGTCAGAGGAGTCAGAGGAAGAGGACAGCGCAGGTACCGACTGGTGCAAGGGAGGTAGCACCGGAAGATCCGAGGATGGATGGGATCATGCATGCCATTGAGGCTTTGATAGGTCAGCAGGCTCAGACCCAAGCCGCTGTCGCTGCTGTCGCAGTTGCTCCTGCAGCTAGGCCCGGGACTGGTAACCGGCCTATGCATCAGTTGGTAGAGCAATTCATGAAGCTTAAGGCGCCCAAGTTTTCTGGGGCTGGCGACCGGAGACACGACCCTCCGGGTGCGGGAGATAGAGAAGACTTTCACCTTCTTTGCAGTGTTCGAGGAGGAAAAGGTGATAATGGCGGCTTACCAAAGCTGCGGGGTAATGCTAGGCACTTGGTGGGAAGCTACCCAAGGATGGGTATTTCCTGAGGGTACAGCTAGGGTATGGGATACCTTCAGGGAGGCTTTTCTGAGTAAGTACTTCTCAGACTGTGCGAGAGAGCAGAAGTTGGCAGAATTTCAGAGGCTGCATCAGAATCACATGACAGTGGATCAGTATGAGGCCAAGTTTGCAGAGCTGTCGAAGTACGCGCCACGGTTGGTCGAGCATCCTTTGGACAAGGCCAGGAGGTTTCGGGACGGACTGAAGATAGAAATCAGGGACCACTTGGTGTCGGTGAACCTGAAGGATTACAATGAGCTTTATGAGAGAGCTCAGATGATTGAGAGGCACCTTGCAGAAAAGGCAACCGCATCCGTATCGCGGTTTGTGCCTAGTAGAGACAGTCGGTTTGGAAAGAAACCAATGGCGGGGAGGAAGGTATCCTCTTCCACCTAATAGAAGGGATGGTGTAGGGAAACCGTCCTCGAGTTCGTTTGGAGGATGTCGAATATGTGGCAAAAGGCATGGGAACGCCCCTTGTCCCATTCGAATGGGAGCCTGTTTCGGATGTGGTCGGTGGGCCACCTAGTGAGGGATCGCCCACGCGGGCCCATGATGCCATTCATGCCACGACCCGCCGGCCCGGACCACCGATGGGGAATGTTCAACGGGGCAATCAATACGGACCCCCGCTCAAGGACGGGTGTATGCAGTCACGAGGAAAGAGGCGGAGGACACGCCTGCCGTGATTACAGGTACGATATCTCTACACGACCATGCTGCTTATGCGTTGTTTGACCCGGGAGCTTCGCACTCCTTTATTGCTAAACGGTTTGTAGAATTAGTGGGATTAAGACCAGAACCGTTGGAAACGGTTTTTGTTATTTCTACTCCGTTAGAGGATTCGTTTTTCTCGCGGTAGGTTGTGCTAGTTTGTAAACCGATTATAGATGGTCGGGAAGGAATAATTGATTTGATTGTTTTGGCGATGTATGATTTTGATGTCATTATTGGTATGGATTGGCTGACCAAGCAAGGAGCTACTATGGATTGTCGGGAGAAGAGAATCCGATTTAATCCGATAGGAGCTAGTAGTTTCCAGTTTGTAGGGAGCCGAGGAGGGTCCTCGATTCCCTTGATTTCTTCTTTGGAAGCAACCAAGTTGTTGGGGTCAGGATGTCGAGGCTATTTAGCATCGGTGAGTGATATGTCGAAAGAAGGACCGAACTTGGAGGACATCGCAGTAGTACGAGATTATCCCGATGTCTTTCCAAAGGAATTGCCGGGACTACCCCCGGCCCGAGAGAGATAGAGTTCGTAATCGAGTTGGCTCCTGGGACAGAACCAATCTCGAAAGCACCGTATAGGATGGCGTTGTCAGAGTTGAAGGAATTGAAGGTGCAGATGCAGGAATTATTGGACAAGGGCTTTATTCGCCCGAGTGCATCGCCTTGGGGAGCGCCAGTCCTGTTTGTCAAGAAAAAGGATGGTTCGTTGCGGTTATGCATTGACTACAGACAGCTTAATCAAGTGACGATTAAGAATAAGTACCCGCTACCGAGGATTGACGACCTGTTTGACCAACTCCAAGGAGCATCGATATTCTCTAAGATAGACTTAAGGACGGGCTATCATCAATTGAGGATCCGAAAGGAGGACATACCGAAGACAGCTTTCCGTACTCG
Source organism: Corymbia maculata (assembly GCA_014182735.1). Taxonomy (NCBI): domain Eukaryota; kingdom Viridiplantae; phylum Streptophyta; class Magnoliopsida; order Myrtales; family Myrtaceae; genus Corymbia; species Corymbia maculata. The sequence goes on from CM024692.1 coordinate 7,551,917, forward strand.
TTATGGTCATTACGAGTTTACGGTAATGCCTTTTGGATTGACAAATGCCCCCGCTGCTTTCATGGATTTGATGAACCGGGTGTTTAAGGAGTATTTGGATCGGTTTGTGATCGTGTTTATCGACGACATTTTGGTGTATTCGAAGAGTCCGGATGAACACGAGCAACACCTAAGGACCGTGTTGCAAACCCTAAGAAATCACGAGCTGTATGCGAAATTTAGCAAGTGTGAATTTTGGTTGGCTCGAGTGGCATTTCTAGGCCACGTGATCTCAGGCGAAGGGATTTCGGTAGACCCGACCAAGATTGAAGCGGTCATAGATTGGCCGAGACCGACTTCAGTAACCGAGGTTCGTAGTTTTCTAGGACTGGCTAGTTATTACAGACGATTTGTGGAAAGATTCTCTTCAATAGCTATGCCAATGACGCAGATTGCTGAAAAAGGACAAGAAATATGAGTGGACGGATAAGTGCGAGCGTAGTTTCCAAGAGCTTAAGCATAAGCGACTACCGCACCGGTTTTGACTATTCCGTCGAGGCTCGGGAGGATATGAAATTTTTAGCGACGCGTCATACAAGGGACTCGGTTGCGTTACGATGCAACATGGTAAAGTGATAGCGTATGCTTCTAGGCGATTGAGGCCTCACGAGCTGAATTATCCGACGCACGACTTAGAGTTGGCGGCCATCATATTTGCGTTGAAGATTTGGAGACATTATCTCGTGGAGAGAGATTTCAGATTTATACGGACCATCAAAGTTTGAAGTATCTGTTCTCCCAAAAGGAACTAAACATGAGGCAGCGTAGATGGATGGAACTTCTTAAGGATTATGACTGCGATATCTGTACCATCCCGGCAAGGCAAACAAAGTGGCGAGACGCCTTGAGTCGCAAGTCATCGATTGCGAGTATGATGGTTCAAGAATGGATCCTATTGGAAGGGGTCCGTGATTCGAAGTCGAGGCTCGAGGTATGTCATCTTTCTAGTTTGATGGCTACCCTTAGGATTGAACCTGAAATTCAAGCCAAGATTAAAGCAACACAACCTTTGGACGCTAAGATCCAAAAGATTCTACAAATGGACGCGACCAAGAGAAAGTCAAATTTTCAAGTATCCGAGGATGGGATCTTGAAATTCCGTGGACGGTTATGTGTACCAAGCGACGCGGAAATTAAGGAGAGGTTGATATCCGAAGCGCATCGCAGCGACTACAATGTGCATCCCGACAATACGAAGATGTATCAAAATCTACGACAGTATTATTGGTGGAATAGCATGAAGCTAGACATCGCCAAGCATGTGGCGAAGTGTTTAACTTGCCAACAAGTGAAAGTATAGCATTGCAAGCCAGGAGGGTTACTGCAACCTCTTGAAATCCCCAAATGGAAATGGGAGCACATCACAATAGACTTCGTGACGGGATTACCAAGAAGTCGGCGGGGTAATGATGCAATTTGGGTTATAGTGGACCGATTGACGAAGTCAGCTCATTTCATCGCCGTACGCAAGGATTTTGCTTTGGAAAAGTATGCAGAATTGTACGTGCGACAGATTATTCGTTTGCATGGGGTGCCAGTGACGATTACTTCAGATCGAGACCCTAGATTTACGGCTACATTTTGGAAGAGTCTACAGACTTCGATGGGGACAAAATTGCAGTTCAGTACGGCCTACCATCCTCAGACAGACGGTCAATCAGAGAGAACGATTCAGACCCTGGAGGATATGCTGAGAGCCTGTGTATTGGATTTTAAAGGAAGTTGGGAGGAACAACTTCATCTCGTCGAGTTCGCATACAATAACGAGTTATCAACGAGTATCGAATGGCACCGTTTGAAGCTTTGTACGGCAGACCGTGTAGGACTCCTATTTGTTGGGACGAAGTTGGCGAGCGGAAAATTACGGGGCCGAGTTAGTGCAGCAATCTTTAGACGCCGTCAAGATGATTCGAGAAAGGTTAAAGACGGCTCGGAAGCGAGACAAAAGAGTTATGGGGATAGGCGACGTAGGCCATTGGAATTTCAAGTGGGCGATCATGTGTTCCTTAAAGTATCGCCGATGCGAGGTACATCACGATTTGGAAAGAAAGGAAAAACCGAGCCCAAGGTACGTCGGACCATTCGAAATTCTAGAAAGGATCGGAAATTTAGCCTATCGTCTTGCACTACCGCCTCGACTTGCTCAAGTGCATGACGTATTCCACGTGTCGATGTTAAGGAAATACGAGCCGGACCCGACACACGTGTTGAATTTTGAAGAGATAGAGGTGGACGACGGGGTGTCGTATGTGGAGAGACCGATTCGGATTGAGGACCGGAAAGAACAAGTGCTGAGAAGCAAGACGGTCTCCTTGGTCAAAGTCATTTGGGAGCATCATGGTACGGAGGGAGCTACGTGGGAAAGCGAAGAAATCATGAGGCGTCAGCACCCCTATCTTTTTGAGGATTAGCATGTCAGTTCAAATTTCGAGGACGAAATTTCTGTAAGAGGGGAAGAGTTGTAACATCCTGAAAATTGACTCATTTAGCCCGATTTTTAATCCGATTTTGGGAACCGATTTCTCCGTGATATCGGGACTAAATACTTGGACGTCGCCTCATTTATTTTGGGATTTTCCGTTGGACACGGAAGCGTCGGAAAAAAAAAAAGGAAAAATTGGACCGAGTTTCGGGCCACGGGTGGGCCGGCCCAAGACCGGCGGCCCAATGGGCCTTGCACCCATTCAGCCCAGCCCAAAGGGGGCCCAAGCTGGCCCATTCTCCTCTCCCTCCTCAGCCCATGGGCTTCTCTCTTAGGCCTCTTGCTTTTGTGCCCAAGTGGGCATTGTTTTTTGCTTGTTTTTGCTTTGTTTTGATTGGTTCTTCAACAAGTGGCTTGCCCACTTGCCTTGGCTCTTATCCAAGTCTCCAGCAGCTCCTTCTCTCTCCTCTTTCTCCCCCAAAATTCGTGCACCAGCCCAGCCCCCTCTCTCTCCCTTTTTCTCTTCCTTTTCTCTTCCATTTCTAGTGTTCTTTGCTGTCCATACTGTTTTCCAGCCGGAAAACAGCCTTGCCGCCGTCACCGGAGCCGCCGCAACCGCCCAAAGTGTAGTCTTGGAAGTTAGGAAGCCAGCCGCACACCCCGGTCACCCCTGGTCGCCCGAACCGCCCGTTTCGGCCTTTTCCGCTCAGCTGCACCGGTTCCGCGTGAACAGTAACCAGCACTGTTTTTGGCCCGTTTCGGCCATCGTTTGTCATCCGTTGCCATCCCCGAGCTTACCCCTCGTAGCCCTCGTTCCCCTCTACGCGCCGGTGTCGCCGGATTTCCGATCCAAGTAAGTTAACTTCCTAATCCTTGTTTAGGGGTTAATCTTGCTTAGGGGTTAATTAGTGTATTTGTGTATTTGTGATTAATTAAGGTTGATTGGTTAATTAGTCTAGTTAATTAAGGCTGACTAGGGTTAGTTAATTGACTATGAGTTAGTTTAAAGTAACTAGGTTAATTAATTAAAGTAACCATAGTTAGTTTTAAAAGTAACTATGGTTAATTATTAATCATGGTTGAGTTAATTTGACCATAGTTAGGTTAATTTGTTAACCATGGTTAAGTTTATATTATTTTATTTATTTATTTAATTTCACGAAATTACTGTTCACTAATTCTTGTTTATTGTTCACGGATTCTTGTTCACTAATCACTGTTCACAGATTCCGACATTGTTCACGGGCACTGTTCATGCGAAGCTAATTTTTGGCTTATTTTGATGTGTTCTTGGTTGTTATGATTTATTGAAATGCCGATTATTAATTATACGTGAATAATGTGAATATTGATGAAAGTGCTTGATTTATTGAGTTATTCGAATAGGGCGTGATTGATGATTTGGAATTTGGAATTTTGGAATTGTCGAGTGAGATCGTATGACATATTGCGTGGGTTATCGAAATGGCATGTCGCATGAGCATGGGTGATGTTGCATTCACGACGAGCAAAGAAAAGAATGGATTGTTTGATGATGTGTTGCATGGTCACATTAAGAGGAGAGAGCGCGGCGCCGTAGACCGCCAACCCTTGGGGTTGTGCCGTGGCCTTTTGGTCCCCGACTTCGGTCGGTTGCCCGCAGTGGTGGTCGTTGCGGGGCTGCGGCAGTGAGCGGGCCCCATGCTCCATAGGGAATGCCGTCGATGGGAGAGAGCCCGTGACGTCGCCGTGCCTCATGGGGGAGGACGATGCCTGGTCTTTGATTGGTAGACCGCCAACCATAAGGTTGTGCCGTGGCCCTAGTGGTCGTAATAATCGGAGCATGTGTGGGTGTGAGCATGAGAAAGTTGTGTGAGATGCTCGATTATTCGCATGCCTCTTAATGTCGTGATGGATTAAATGACGGTTTACGCGGTCGCGTGTGCCAAGGCCGAGGTAGGGTCGCTTGTGATTTTTGTGTATTAAACTGTCTTTTGTGGTTATTTCTCCGAGGTGTTATTGCATTGATTGTTGTATTAGGTTGTATGTTAAACTCCCGAGGCGAGCGAAGTTCCTAACCGGGGCTTAGGACTTTAACTTGCTGAGTTTATCTCAACCCGTCGTGGTTAACATTTTCAGGCCCTAGATGATGGATCGAGGATCGAAGAGAGCGATCCCTCGAGGCCCGTGAGTAGGCAGCTGTAGCCTATTTCCTTTTTGACGAGCCTTCCCCCACTTGTACAGGGTTAGGTTAGCTAGGCCGGTCCCTTTTTGAGTAGGCCTTAGCTTGTCTCCTGTAATAAGGTGTGTATATATTTGCTGGTATGCTGGCTAAACTTCAGATATATAAAATACTGGTTGTCTTTCCTCTGCTGTTGTTGTTGCTATCCCTATTGTTTGGTTTGGGAGTTGTTCGTTTCCGCATGTGCTTAATTATAAGATAAAATGAATTGGTCGACTTACAACTAAGGTTATTTAACACTGGGACGTCGTACAACTAGACCTCAAGTGAAATGGGGTTGCCGCGAGCTCGAGAGTCGGGCGTGACAACTTTGGAGACATTTCACCCTGCTAAGAAGCAATTTAATACTCCAAACTCACAATGACGTTGAACGCAAGAAAGTAATTTTGCGCAAATCTTCTGAATTTTAACATATGACCTATATTTTACTAACACTATTGTGTTGCCTGCAAGCTAACCATGTGAATGAAGTATAAAGAAGCAAAGTTTTTTTTAACATTATCTTCAAAGGCATATTATTGATGGATCGTAGGATCCCTAATTTTAATGAATTTAGAAGATTTAAATTTGCAGCATTGCAACTTTTCTACTTGCCCCCAAATCGCTCCCTTCACAAGCCATAATACTTGACTCATCGTACATAAAGCGGACAATGATTCGCTTAAGTTGAGTCTTGGATGCAAAATAAATAGCTGATTGATTTCGATAGTGAAGGAGATGCTGCTAAGTCTAGTATAAGTTTGCTATTGGACGGAATTTGATGATTTTCGAGAATTACGATGTGCCTGGCGCTTTCCGAGGCGAGGATAATTTGGGCCTTCTGTCCATGAGGCCTTGTATTGAGGTTGAAAGTGAAAAGGAACAAAGAAAAAAGAAAAAGAAAAAGGAAAAGGAGAAGGTATTTGGTGCTTTTCCCCCTCTTTTTTTTATTAATTCTTTGCAATTCGTTATCTTGACTCCTCCGATGAATGACAACTAACATACTAATGAGTTGATCGACCAGTCAATTCTCAAGTCGATTAAACTAATGTTATTAATTTGCAACGTCCCTGTTGCCAGCTATTCATTCACTCACGCTTTCCCTGTCCATCTCTCGAGGCACTCTCCTCCAGTTGTTCTTTCACTCCTTTTTCTTTGATGTTTGAAACTTGCAGCGATTCTTTTTGAAGATCGTACGCTCATAAATTGCTAAATCGAGGAAGATACGAATTATTGAATTAAAATGTCTCTCCACAAATGGGATTGGGTAACATTTTTAAGTATGTAAACACTCAAATTTCGTGAATGTGGGCGTTGATCAAAATGTTCTCCACACTTAAGGGTGGACTTATATTTATATCTGCATTATAACTTTCTAGGAGCTTACTTAATTAACAAAATCAAATAAGAACAAAGTAAAATTGAAGGGATTTCCTACTATCTTGAGATGTAATGTCCTTGTCCTGGCGATATGCGCTAATCAATGGGAGGAGACTAATTACCAACAAATCTTTTGTTACAATTATTTCATGATTAATTGATAAATTAAATAAGAACAAAGTAAAATTGATGGATTGGATGTAATTCCTAATAACTTAACATGGGATGTCCTTATCGTGGCCTTACGAGGACCATGCATGAAATCTAATCAACCATCAGCCTCTGAAGGAGGAGGGGGCGGTTTAACTAGTTATTATTGACTTGTGACTTTTTCACAAATATTAAAAAGAACATTTCAAATTTCATATAATATGATTAAATTATATGTGCTTCTACAAGTCTAAATTTGATTTTTTTTTCCTGAAGAATTTAAGAGTTTCATGTTAAATAGACGTTAAAATATGAGTGCCATAAAGTTTACCGAAAGAAATTGACAGTTGAAAGTAAACGTCATCGCCAACTAGTGACGAGTAACAACTAAATGAAACCAATTTTGATACGTAGAGGAGAGCAAGATGATCGGCCGAAAAAAGATGTGAAAGTTCAATTCCGATTTCTAATATTGGCTGTTTCAATCTGATGTTTTGTTTTTCCTCTTGGCCCAAAAATGGCCACTAGGGGTGAGCATGGTCTAGGTTGAGCTGGTCCACCCCTTGACCCTAGGACCAATCCACACAGTATTGGTCCTCAATTTTGGGACCGATGACCGACCCTATTAAGCCTAGGACCGAGGACCGAATAGACCCAATGGGTTCGGTCCGATTCTAGAGTTAACCTGGGACCAACCATTAATTTTTTTTTCATTTTTTTGCATTTCTGAAAAATTAAACTAATTATTTCAAATTACATATTTATCGATATTGTGATTTTAACTAAACTATAAATACTAATACATATTCAACAAATTTAAAATAAGGTAATAATAAAAATTTTGCACTTGCTAAAAGCAAGAAACCATAAAAACAATTAAAATTGCTTATAGAGCCACAAGACGAGCGTTGCTCATGAGTGAAAATGATTTCTAATTAGGACTTTATTTCTTTATGATTTACTCAGAATGAGCAAGGTTAGCGAATAAAGGTAAGTGGCACAAAGTGTTAAGTGGCAAGCGAGGCAAGATTGTTCACGAGTGAAATTATTTTTTTCAATTTTACTTGACAAATTGAATTCTAATTGGATCAAGTAGAAAGAAAGGAGCAAGAGTATTGGAGGATGACGCCATTTGAATTAAGGTTTACTCTTTAGAATAAATAAAATATATTATATATAATATAATATATAAGGCTAGGATTGGTCCGGGTTGGACTAACCCGAAACACTTAGGACCAAGGATCAACCCAAAACTCCTAAGACCGATGACCAACTCGTACAGTACTGGTCCAGGGATCTCAGGACCAAGGACCGACCCAATCTCCTTAGGAACCGGGTCAGGACTGGTAGGGTTGGGCCGGTCTAAGGTTGGTCTAGGGTTGACCATAGACTAATGCTCACCCCTAATGGCCACTTCCCTATGATGTCGATCATTGGACTACTTTTTGTTCATTTGTTGCCCCCTTGTTTTGTTTTGTTTTCCAAACCTTAGTGTGATACTAGTGTGCAGCTTGGTGTCTTGAAGGCTACAAGTGCAATTTGGCCTCAATTTTGGATAAACTTCACCCTGCTAAGAAGCAATTTAATATTTCAAATCAACAATGACATTGAATGGAAAAATGTAATTTTGCACGAATTTTCTAAATTTTGACATATGACCTATCTTTTACTAATGCTATTTTGGTGCATGCAAGCTAACCATGTGAATGAAGTATAAATAAGCGAATCTTTTTTAAACATTATCTTGAAAGGCATAATCTTAGTAGATTGGAGGGTCCCAATATTAATGGATTTAGAAGATATGAAATTGAAGCATTGCAACTTATCTACTTGCCCACAAACTGCAACCTCCACAAGCCATAAAACTTGGCTCCTCGGAGATAAAGCGGACAATGATTCACTTAAGTCGAATCTCAGATGCAAAATCAATAGTTAATTGGTTTCGACAGTGAAGGAGATGCTGCTAAGTCCATTAAAAGTTTGCTATTGGATGGAATTTGTTGATTTTTGAGAATTACGATGTACCTGGCATTCCTCGAGGCGAGGATAATTTGGTCCTTCTGTCCATGAGATCCCATATTGAGGTTAAAAAGAAAAAGGGAAAAAGAAAAAGAAAAAGAAGATCCCATATTGAGGTTAAAAATGAAAAAAAAGGGAAAAAGAAAAAGAAAAAGAAAAAGAAGAAGAAGGTATTTGGTGTTTTCCCCCTTTTTTTTTCTTTTTTCTTTGCAATTCGTTATTTTGACTCCTCGGATGAATGACAACTAGCATATTGACGAATTGATATATAAGTCAATTCTCGAGTCAGTTAAACTAATGTAATGAATTTTCAATGTCCCTATTGCCAGCTATTCATTCAACGACTCTTTCCTTATCCATTTCTTGAGGCAGTCTCCTCCAATTGTTCTTTCGTTCCCTTTTCTATGATGTTTGAAACATGCGATTCTTTTCTAACATCGGATGCTCATAAATTGTTAAACTGAGGAAGATGTGAATTATTAAGTTAAAATGCCCCTTGACAAATGGGATTGCGTAACATTTTTAACAATGTGATCACTCATACTTCATGAATGTGGACATTAGTCGAAAGATTCTCCACACCTGAGGCTGGACTTGTATTTATGTCTTCTTGTGTTATAGCTCGCCAGGAACTTGGATTTCTTGATTTTGGAAAATGGACAGTGAGCATGCCTAATTAATTCTTGTACAGAAAGAGATAGGAAAAAAAAATGTACTGAATTACTTCAAGGTGATAAAAAAAGTGTTAGGAAAAAGTTATTGCTTAGGGGACGCTATACGTCTAGGTTTTGACTCTAAGTCTATCCCTAGTAGGCAAAGGTCTGTTTGGATTTGTGGTTGAAAATTAAATTCTTTAGCGTTAGCCTTTGATTTATGGCCTGGTAATGTTTAAAATTTCAATTCTCTGATAATGCTTGATTTTAGTGTTCGTCTTTGAATTATGGGATAAAGTTTAAACTTTAATGTTCAAACGGTTGACTTTAGCTAGAGAGAGAGAGAGAGAGAGAGAGAGAGCGGGCACGAGGACCGGTCGGCAACAACAACAGGAGAAGGCGTGACGGCAGAGGTGGGGCAGCGAATTTGGAGAGGCTGGTGCATTAGTGTCAGATGTGAAGGGAGTGTGTTTGATATCTGGTATAAATTTCTCTACGGCTCGCGACCTTGCGACCAGCCTTGAGTGACACCATAGCGGTGGTGTCATCGCTGAGGCAAGTGAGGCCGAGCCTAGGCTAGGTGATGTCCGGTACGCGTGCCCAGGCCTGATGATAGCACAATTCACCCCCTAATCGAATATGTTGCCATTTTGTCATCCTACGTTCATTTTTTCAACCCAGCTTCTTCTACGCCTTTAAACTAAGGACATCATAGTTTTGAGACCTTGCATCAAGCAATCAAAACTTCGATCGTTGGAGCTTGTAGGGGTGTGCAACCGGACCGGGTTTACCTAAAACCCAGACCGGACCACCCGAAAAATAGGATCAGAAATCGGTTCCCGGTTAAACTGTTCTGGGAACCGGTTCTAGTTTTTGGGAACCGGTTGAAATCGGTCCAGGAACCGGGTCCATGCAAAGACCCCCTGAAACTGGTTTTTACCTTGTTAAAAAAAATAAAATCATTTCTTTGTATAGTGTCTTTGAGTCTCTTTGTTTTCGAAGAATTCTTAAAAAAAGAAAACTTCTTTTTGAATCAAGTTAATAGAGAATTGTTTTTAAAGAATTGTTAAAAAAAAACTGTTCTCATGCATTTTTTTCTTTTTTAATGGTCCCACATTCAACCATTATTATAGTCATGAGACAAGTTCTATTAACTATTATAGTACTAATTAAAGGATTTTCAGTTCAACTCAAGAAATATATCATCTTAATAACAGTTCCGTCGCATATACATGGGCATATACATTAGATCATATTAGAAGTATTTGTAGGAACGAGATTAATATTAGATCAATATTTGTCACTAATGTTTATGTATTGTTAAGATTTTTGCTTTGTCTTGTAATGTTAGAAGGATTATATTGTTGTTTTTTCGCGAATTAATGTAAAATTTGAAGCTGTATAGGATATTGAACGGTTGCAAAATAGGTTCCAACATGGTCAGTTTCAAAATAGGATCCAATAAAAACAAGATATGATACATGGTCCAAAAAATAGGAACCAGTTATAATAAGGTTGGATACAGGGTCCAAGTGTGGACCCTACCCACCCTAGACTCGATCAACCCTAAGAGCTTGGGAGCTAATTGCTATGGCCGGCCCAAGTTGGTTTTCATGATAATGCCCATTTGCACTTTTAGCCTAATCCAAGCCCATCAAGACCAACCTCTTGGCTCTCCAAGCGCCGTAATGAAACCTAGGTCCAATTAGGAAAGAAAATGAAAAGCCCAAGGAGCTTAGATCAGTCAATGGGCCAGCCAAGAGCAGTCCACAAGGAAGAGGACATGCGTTGATATAAGGGTAAGGGATAATGACGTAAATAATTTTTGAACTTTAACCCAATATACAATTTGATTCCTAAACTTTTAATTTGTTCAATATGGTCATAAACTTTAGCCCAATATTCAATGTGGTTTTCCAACTTTTAATTTGTTCAATGTAATTCTTGAATTATCAATACTTATTCAATATAGTCCATGAACTATATGAAAATATTCAATATAATCCCTAATCTTGAATTAATGGAAGTAGACTATATTGAACATGTTCATACAGTTCAAGAATTAAATTGAACAAATTAAAAGTTCAAGGACCAAAATGGACATTGAGCCAAAGTTCAAAGACTATTTATGTCATTTTTCCTAAGGGTAATTAGGACTCATGCTCAAACACTTATTGCAGGTATGCTTCCTGCAACTAGACCCTCGCAAAGCATCTACATGGTTAATAAGGGTATCAAGGGGTTTGGTTAGGCTGGGTTTTTATGATACCCGACCCGACCTGAAATCTTATGGGAGCGCGATTGACCCAACTTGACTCAACCCACCTAAGACCCGAAAATCATATAACCCAAGAGAACAAGTCAGTCCAGTGCTGATCAGTTGGTCTCGGATCTAGAATTTCATCCTTGTCGCACTCGCACAAAGAGAGAGAAGGGGAGAGAGAGGGAGATTGGGCTGTGCTCTTGGGATGTTATAAATGCCCATGTTGACCTAACACTCTACGACCCCAATGAATCTGTCCACGTTGCCTTGTTCCACAGTGCCGAGGAGCTCCTGGGCCGTCGTCACATCGCAACAGACGGAATCCGGCGTCAAAAACGCTTCTAAGCTCTGCAGCCTGTGTCTCCAGAGAGCACTCTCTGGCATACTGATCTCTACCGCCATGATTTATCGGTCTAAGGAACGCTCTGCCTGGACTTGTATATAATAACAAGAAACTCAGCAGATTGATCGCATCGACCGCTCTGCTCTGCTGCTGCGAAGAGCTTCTGAAAAAGATATTGGCGAGGTTGGGAACGCCCCGCAGGCGACCGCATATAAAACATGCATCTGCAGTGGGGCCCGACAACTGAAGCCCGTCGAAATCAGGACTTTTCTGACTTTTGAAGTTCCTCTTGGTCGGTAGATTCTTTTAATAAAACTGCTTGATGAAAATGCAGACCCCCTCTCTTTCGGAACCTTACCAGAAATGGAATAAGAAATACGGAATGTACCTGTGACAATTTTTATGGATCTTGTTCGAAAGAAAGTATTGCTATGTCTTATCGAATATAAAATCTGATGGATTTCTTGAATTTCTTTTCATACCATTTCATGCTATACTCTTCTTTGATTACATATCACATAAGATAAATGTACATGTACATGACAGAAAAATCAAGAACAAATTTTCATGTGAGAAGGTTGTAATTCTAAGAAGAAAATCGATTATCACCAGGAAGGATTGGATAAGATGTATCCCTACCTGCATCTACTTCTAGAATAGCTAGTAGTGGTTCTATATTATCCTATGGAGTCCATAGAAAAAGTTACAGATGGAGTGCATGTAAGTCATAGGATTTCATGATTTGCTCTTTGGTAGAATTCATATTGCATGTTTGTTGAGTGAGTCTCTTTTAGAAGTCGTAAGGTTGAATCACCCAAAGAATAAGATTTAGAGTACTCCTACAAATTCGTGCCTTTCAAAGGACAGAAGTAGTATCAATGCCTGACCATGATCACCGGCTGTCAAACTACTTACAATGCTTTTGCTCTCTAAAAAGCCACGGCGAGGGTCAAAATACACATGAGATGAAGGGCTAGAATTTCATTTGGATTGCCAAAAGAGTTTACTTACCAAATTTATTCTCAAAAGAATCAGATTCGGTCTAACCGTACACACAATTAACTGGTTAACACGACATGACTCGTGTAACACAATTCGGCATTCCCACATGACCCACTATTATACAAAATCAACCTGGGGAAGGCATCGCTTTTTTTAAAGTCGAGCATATTCTTCTCTTCCCATTTTGGCAAGGGAATAGAAGCTCATTGTTGTGTCCACGGAAAGGACACTAGGATTTACTACTTTTTACTTTCTCGGAAGAATTCCAATACTATTGATAAGCCCTAACTTTGCGGCAATGACAAATTAACCTTTAATCGAAGAATAGTTACGTTGTGCTTGGATTTTTTTTTTTTTGGTAAGGGTAAGTAATATAAAATCAGCCAAACAACTTTACAAGGATGTGAAACCTGGCACCAAACCACATTCAGTGGGACAACATGTCACTGGAGTGGAGGGTACCAAATTCACAAGGAAAGTCTACCAAAATAGACTATACAAAAGAGCCGGAACAACCAGTTCCACCACTGTCACGTCTCCTCACAAAAAATTTGAGGGTCAAATCCCCAGTAGCACTGTAGTCTTCTATCTCGGGGAGAGGCTACAACAGAATTAAAAGATAGTGCTTTGTCCTTGACCGCTTTGATTAGGTGAAGCTTCATGGATGGCACATATAAGTTGGTAGCCCGAAATATAATATCATTTCTGGTCTTCCAAATCACATAGCAGAGGGCGGCAAAGAAATATCAAATCATATCAATATAGAAATCATTACCATCAAAGGTATGTATAGCCCAACGAAGGTGGAAGGACGGATTATTGTGCTCTCTCATAATTACAGAATGCGTACGAGATGGAAGGACTATTGACTACCACACCACTAAGATTAGCTATGTGTTTGAAGACTTTTGATCGCCCCATTGCTAAAAATGAAAAAGTAAACCATCATTATCCTTTACGCATATTAGAGATATAAGTTAAGAAAACAAAATGGATAAGCTTTCAGCGGTAATCGGACTCTCCTTCAGGCCAAGAAAAGTGAGATTCAATGGCCCTTGTTTTTTTCAATATTATTCCTTGTATTCTGAATGAAATTATTTAGCTCATAGTCATTAATGTACTAATAATCTTGCCTCGCGTATGGATGGTCTCTAGTGGGCATGATGATGGCTATCGCAATCTCGTCTCTCTCAATTCCCGGTGGAAATCGTGGGGCGACTGATTTAGGGAGATGCTCAGAGTGACCCACAGACATAGACGTCAGTTGGCCCCCTCGGAACAATGACGGCGAAGGCCGTCGTCTCATCGCTTGAGACTGAGTCTAGTGTCAACAACGCTTCCAATCTCTGCAGCCTCTGTCTCCAGAGAGCATTCTCTTGTATGCTTATCTCTACGGCTATGATTTATTGGTCTAGGGAATGCTCTACTTGTACTTACATATAATAATAAATCGATCGCATGCTCTACTTGGAAGTAGCTTCTACTTCCATTCTGCTTTCGATTGCCAGGCTCAATCCTCCTTCGCGTACTCATTTAGGACTGATCCATCGTCGGGGTTTGGGGCTTGCCCGGCGCCTCGCTAAGGGTCTACTTGCGGCTCACAAAGTAAGCGAGGACGGCTTTCCTCACAAACATGAAAAAAAGAAAGAAAACCTCTACCCATTTAATGGAACATACAAAACACGTCCGAGTCTATCTTCACTTTTTCGATGTTCTTCCGGGACCGCTTTAGTCACCTTGAAGAATTCCAAAGAGTTATTTTGACGAAAAAATATGCATTCGAATAACTTTACGCTTGAAGGACAGCACATGGAGCACTTTTTTCCTTTTTTGGCAAAGAGCCAGAACGATAAGAGTCACCCAGGATTCCGACCCGAGAATAACAATGAAAATAGGATCTCAAGAGTAACTCCAAAGATCTCACACAACAATACGATGCTTGTATTTTCCTCTGCAATAATGTTTTTTTTGAAAGGAACAAATGGGTAACATGCAGGTCATGCCCTTACCTTGTGATGATCAATCGCCTTGTGGAGCTTCCAAGATTGAACTAGTCTTTTTCCCATTAGAATGCCATATCGTCCCAAAACGGGGCTTCATAGCATGAATCAAAGCACTGATCATGAATACAGTCCAACATTTCAATGTAATATTTTTTTAACACCATCTGCGATCTCCTACTTATGCATTCATCTTGTCGAACCCTCTTGCGGCAACACACTTGGAAATGATTGATGTCGTTTTTTTATTGTGGCCTCTGTGATTTGTCTGGAATTTTGACAGAGCAAAGCAAAAAGTGAACTAAAGTGCAAAGAAACCATTCTTTACGTTAGAGATATTTAGGATGATAAGAGAAATGCGCAAGAGAAAATGGTGTAAAGTTTGTATATGTTGATGTGTTCTGATAATGAGTATATGATCTTATAAATAGGATTTATTAGATGACTATCTAAGTAACATATCAATCAAGGATATGCACAATTAAAGGGAGAAATGAAGAATTTTATAGATATATACACCATAACAAGAGCTATATTTCTAGAAAAATCATGAGAAATATCATAATATGTCTAGGAAATATCCAGTGACTTGGAAGAAGTCAACTTGAATTTGGTGAAGAAGACTAGGGATGAAAATGGAAGTTGGAGATTTAAGTTAAGACATGTTGGTACAAATGAATGTTAAATTAGAAAGGAAGCAACTGTTAAGATCCTCCTGTGAGTTGTGTTAGAAAAAGTTCCACGTAAAAAAGTCATTATGGTTTGAAATAATTAATATATCATAATCGATCCATTACGAAACTTTTTTGAGTAGAAGTGCATTCAGTTGAATATGTTGACGAATTCAAATTCGATCTCAAATAGTTGATTGGTGACTTACTACTAATGTATATCGTTATCGGATGAATATCTTTAAGACAAAATCTCACAACCAACACGGTTTCCAAATAGCCATCGTGATTTAGTTTGGCAGAAGAGGAAATGGTGTAGAGTCTAGATATTTCAACTAAGGATAAGCAAAATTAAAGGGACATGTAAAGAATCTCCTAAATATATGCACCATAGGTATGAAAAATCAAGAGGAATATCATAAGTATCTCTCGAAAAAATCTTAGATATCTCTAACACTTGACGTCTCAAGGAGGTGCAATTGTTCAATAAAAAAAATAGTCATCACTCAATAATGTATATACCAGGCAACGACACACCAAAGTGGGCCGACACTTAGACATACAGATATCTAGAAGATTGAACACAGAAGAATGAAGTACATCGTCTCCATCGTTTAACGCCGCAATTTATGCAAGCAAGGACAGCACGGTTTTCCCACGGTAAAATGAAAGATAAAAGAATAAACTTTTATTTTTATTCTTGATTTTGTTATAAATCTATTATCAGAAACAAAAATTTTAACAAATGAATTTCTATTCCAAATCTACTCCTGAAAACAAAATAATAGAAATTTTTACTGTTTGGCAAGTTGCCAAATAGACCCTTATCGAACCGAAGGAATTGAAAGAAAAAAATAATTCCATGAATCAAATATCCTTGTACTATAGAAGCCCTCTATCACAATGTTTTAGACAATTTTTCTCAATTTTACTAGCTGTGTACAAAGGAGACATTCATATGATGCAAGTTAACCATACTCAGTCCCCCTTTAAACCTAGTTCTAGTGGAATAAATGAAGCCTGGAGAATCAGAGAAATTTCTTTTTAATCTTGCCCAATTTATATCCATCGCTGAAGGGCTTTCTCTGCTTGATTTCTCAACAGGGGTCCCTCATTTTTACGAGGAATAGTCTCGTCCTCGGGCTAATTTCGACGAGGCCGGAGACCGTCGTTACTGGGTTTCTTCCCAAGTCCGGTTTTTGTCGCATCTTCGAGTTGGATTCGAGCTGAACCCTTTTCTCTATTCCTCCTGGCGATTCTGAACCCGTGTGTAGATTGGAAGCGGATCGAACAGAGCGCAACTTGATTCTGCTTCGCAATCGTCAATGAAGCAGAGTCGAGCGTGCGTGCGTGGGCAAAAGATGATGCTGCATTTTCCGCACCCGGAAAAGCTCAAAACCAAGAAGGTGGTTTCCTCTATCCATGAATCTACGCACAAGTTCAAATTTTTTCTTTCTGGTTTTATTTTTGCTCGATTAGATGGACCTTCGCGGTAGGAACGTTGTTGCGGTGCTCTTTCTCTGCGTCAAATTTGACTTGCTGTTCGTTGAATATCTGTGTTAAGTTGGGGAAAGCATTGGCCATCTTGATCTTTCGATGCCTTCTTGAAGTTCTGCACAATTCGAGGTGGTGATTGATGATCAGAAGTAGAGAGATTATGCCATCAGAAAGGATCGTGTGAAGTCGTGTCACTAGAGGTGAGCTAAAGTTCTCATCCTTTTAGAGGCTTCATACTAGGCTAGATGTTGTGTCTTCATCAAATGATCGGATCAAATATTTGCTGATACAATAGTGATGAATTTGAATCCTTTGCTTGCATTTCACTTCAGTGTCAATTTTAGAATCCATGTTTGGATCTACCTAGCAAGAGAGCTCTACAATTAATGACACCCACATGAGCTATCCGCCAAAACCATACCTTTGCTTTGTGTTCTCGCCGGTTCTAAACTATGATTTGATAGAGTGATTTAGGCTAAATCTCTTCCTTTAGTTATAGTATTTCATTTATATCTATTTCTGCTATAATCGAAAAATCTTGGATTTCATGTTCCCTGCCTTTGGCTTCAGCTAGAGATTTCACTCGGTAGAGGTGGTGGTGATTTAGAAAGCTTCTTATATGTGGTGATGTTGTTTCTGTATATCCGCTGATTGTTTTCACTTCTGGTAGTGAAGAAGTCTATTCTTGCTGCCTTTGAGGCCTTTGCTTCGTGAAGGGAAAAGGCATCTTCCAGAGGATATGCCGAAGCTTTCGTGTTGCAGATTGAGAGGAATTCGATGTTAATGGGGGTTTGCCATAACCATGTTTTTCAACCGTGTGTCGAGTGTAGAGAAGATTCAACATCCTTTTCCCGCACTCATTTAGAGAAGAGACATTGAAAATACAAGTGATTTCTTCTTGACCTCAAGAGGACAATGTACTCAGGAATTACCCCTTATTTCTAGTTGTCTAGTCTAATCATGGGGAAAATCTCGAGTTGTTAAAATTTCTTGATTAGTTTTCATTTTTGACTGCTTGAGAAAGATGTCATCGAGGAATGTTCTAATCTTGGTATGATTTATTTTGTGGGAGGAAAGCTTCAGTTTGAGAAGATCTTTTACTTTTTGTTCTCCATGGTTGGTTTGTCGTTGAAAATAGCTATTTACTGAGTTATTAAAACAGCAAAAAAGGGTGAAGAAAAAAGGCGAAAATCGAAAAATCAAACCGAACCGAATTTGAATTTCAGGTTGGGTTGGATTGCGGTTCAGTTCAGTAGTTTTCCTTTCCGGTTCAGATCACTTCCATCCTGCGCAGTTTTTTTTTTTTTTTTTGGGGGGCGTGGTTGGAAGCTCAAACTCAAAAATACAGAACCTGTCTGCCGGGCAAAGCAAACCAGTCGGTTTGGCTGAGGAGCGAACTAACTAACACGGCGCACTATGTGACAAAAGTTCACGTGACTTTAATGACGAGGCAAGCAAAGGCGCTTGATGGTGTGGCCGGGAAATGTATATTGGCTCGTGGATTGCATTGAGCGGTGCCGTTGTTGATAAGAAGGGCAGAGGACTTCGTCGTCGCGTGCTTACGTCTTGAAGCGCTGTTCCCGTACGAGCGCTTGGTGGGCGAAGACGTGCAGAAGCAATCCGTGAATTACACTAGTGTTCAAGACATAAAATCTTGTGATAAGATTTGTGTGTCAATTCCTTTGCGAAATTAAGAAATTATTTCGCGAGAATTTGTGAGGCTAAACATTTCGTGAGTTGTTGATTGTAATTAGGATTTGAAAAATACTAAGAGTGTTTGAGTGACTCTAATGTATAATTTCCATTGTATCGCTTGTTCTATAGTGGAATTTGTCACTGCTCTTTCCGTGAACGTAGATCTCTACGATCAAATCGCGTAAATTCGGTGTTTGATTTATTTTCTTTATACTATCTATTTTATTGTTCAATCACTTGCCCTATCCGCAACACTATTAGCAAGAAATTCTGGCCAACACAGTTTCTTATCCTCATCCGAAAAGAAATGAGCAGATTCAGAAGCTTGCAGGCCAAAGGAATGCCATTCGCAAACATTTCAGGATGGAAATCGGGGGCATTGTTGACCAGTTGGCCAGATCCTGATGCAAAAGTGAGATTGGGGGCCAGACTTTGACGCCTTTTGGAATCACAAAGTCCACAAACTTCACTCCCTCAGATGTTTCTCAAGGAAAGAATGGTACAAGAATACAGAGGAGCAATGTTTCGTAGATCACCATACTTAACCGCACATCGAGAGAAAACAGCTGAAAGGCAAGCAGTCCTACACTCGATATATAATCACATAAAACTTACATGTCAATGTGTAGACTAGAAATCTACCCAGGAAGCTCATTCCATAGTGACCCTTGGTTTCAATTCACGAAACCACAATAAGCATCCAAAGTGGAAGAAAAAAAGGAAGGCAAAAAGAAACGGTATAGTTAAGAATGAACGGTTCCATGTTCCTTACATTTCATGTTCCTTACACATTCCGCCTATAACCTAAAACCTACCTTTGGGTACAGGTTCCTCATTTTTTGAAACCCAAAATCCAGAACCTAGGACTTGGAACCTACCCTGTTACAGGTTCCAAAGTCAGTTTCAAGTTCTAATGGATTTTTTTTTTTAATCTTTAGTTAAGCAAAACAAACAAACAAAAACGCAACAATAAAAATGAACAAGAATTTTATTATCGATCACCTAAGAACAAATGTCCATATGCATTTGTCGAATAGTATTCAGGAAATTTTATGATTTTTAATGTATCAATTGCTCTTGTATTATATAAAATCATTATCTTGAAAGAAACAATTGCCCAAATAAAACTGTATTAAAGAAGCAAATAAAACTTCCATCGGTCTTATGGTATATAAAAATAAAATTCTCAACCATAAAATGAAAGTTTAGACTAATGGTTCCGGATTATATACTTATTATCAAACACCATGGAATATCTCAGGATCGCACGAAGACATCGACTAAGAAAAATACAAAAACTTGTTCTAGGAGCTAAGTTCTAGATTACAGGTTCCAGCTTCCACCAATCTATAACCTAAAACCTACAGGTTTCCACTGGTGTGATCTTAAGTTCTAGGTTTTACCCTGAAACCATACTTACCCTTAGACATCGTGGAATTGAAGATAAGAAATTCTAAATTGGCATTTCCACAAACACCTTCTATAATATTCTCCAAAATTATGAGTCACGTAGCCAAGTGAACTACCATATAACCCTGTGATGATTTAGTCCAAAAGACGTAGGACAAATTGAGTGGTGATACGTGACTGTAACTAATATTAGATTAAACAGCCTGAGAGTTTAATATGAAAAGAAGAAAAGGTAAATAATGTATCGAAGAGAAGAAAATATGATTCACATAGCCAAGTGAAATTCTATGTGAGCGTGCGTTCGATTTCTTCTTTTTAGAATGGAGTATTTCTCAATGTTAAGTATGATTTTTCCCATGACCGTAATGACTATTACATTTGTCTACTTTTGGTCAGCCAAACACGTGAAAATTTGAAGAATCATTCCTTGAAAATTATTTTCATATAACGGCCAGGGTAGGCCGGCATGGGCTTTTTTGGCATCCTATTTATAGAGTAACTTTGAATAAATTTTTGATTTTACCTTTTCAGTGGAACCATTTTATGATATTCAATTCCGACCTGACCGGATCTCTTGTGCTATATAATATATCAGTCTCAGGTAGGGTTGAGTTAATCACACGCCCCTGTAGGGTTTTAGGTTGGGTCAGGTATCATGAAAACCCGACCTGACCCGACCCCTTGACACCCCTAGATATCACTGAACAAGCAATCATAAATATCTTGGATGACTAAAAATTGTAGGCATCACTAGTTCGTGCCAATGACAGGTAGGCTAGCCAAACCGAAACAGTAGTAGCTTATGTAACTAAGAGGGAGCTAAAAGTACAAACATAGATACAATTAGCGAGAAGATAATAGATTCAAGGGATCTAACTTCTCCGATGAAGTCGGTAGCCATCAGCGTCACGATTGGCACCAGGGATCTCACTTCTCCCGTGAAGGCTTCACGAGGAGTCATCAGCGTCGCTATTGGCACCGGGGATCTCACTTCTCCTGTGAAGTCGGTAGACATCAGCATCACGATTGGCCCCGGGAGGTGTGAATGCACACGGGGAGTCATCAGCGTCGCTATTGGCACCGGGGATCCGACTTCTCCTGTGAAGTTGGTAGACATAAGCATCACGATTGGCCCCGGGAGTTGTGAATGCACTTACCGCAGTCCTACTGCCAGCAGTGACGCTCCCCGACATTGAAATAACCACACGGATCATCAAGTAGCTGAAGCGACGAACGAGAGGATGCTTGCACCCAAACGGGTAATAAAACACAAGGTAGAAACTCAAGATAATGAAGGGGGTGATGGATCCCAAGACCAAGACAACAATCGCAAGCCAAGCGAGTTTGGTTACGCTCACATAGACGCCCGCCATGAATGCTAGAGGCATTGCAGCAAGAGCTATAAACAACGGGAGTCTTGATTTTCGAAGGAGATTTTGGACCATGTAGGGATCATTAATCTGTGTCCAGAGGAGGATCGCGACTGCGATGACCGAGCTATACATGGCGATGCAGTTGCAAAGCACAAAGACATTGTACATCGCTTTGTGGAGCAATATGGCAATTCCGGCATCTAGGTTAGAACTATTGTATCCTCCGGGAACTAGAAAACTAGAAGCGAAAGTCATGCCAGCCATGAGTGTCGCCACGAGCATGCGAGTATTCGCCTCCTCTTTGAGTCTATCCAATGCCGGTGGTGTCATTTCTTTCTCTAGGCTCTCATAAGTTTCCTTACGGATAGCTAAATCTCTGCTTCTCGGTGTCCCAGCTAATGCCAAAATTATCCGTGTTAACTTCTGCAAGTAGTGAGTAAAAGAATAAACAAAGAGACCTAAATATTATGATTTTGGCAACTAAATTGCAGATCTAGCTGAGAGCACACTAATTCACATATCTCGCTAATTTATTTCTAGGTCTGTCCCTGATTGGTGCAACAACTTGCAATGTATGATTACCCGTGACAAAAGTGTAAAAGGTCATACCTTTCGAAATGGAGCATCTATTTCTTCAATGGCCTCCTGTACCTCGTCTAGAGCCGTCATGTTATTTGCATTTACCAGCTTAAGATCAACTCTTCCGTCTCGTGCAAGAAGAAGCAAGACAGAAGGTTGCCAGGACAACGCAGCCAGATGCAAAGGCGTATTCAAGTTGGTATCTCTTGCATTTATGAGGTGAGCGAATTGGGGACTTTTCAGTACGTATTTGACAGTTGCAATGCATCCGTACCTCGCTGACACGTGAAGAATGTTTTCTCCACGTATATCTCGAAACTCTGCAGGGTCTGGCCATAGCTTATGTAGCTCCTCGACGATCCTCACGTGATCCATCTTGCAAGCGATGTGGATCGGAAGATAGCCCTTCCTGTCTTGGTCCAGGGGGCTGCGTGGGAACTTCTCCATCATGAACTTTACTCCATCGAGATAATTCGTGTAAGCTGCCAAGTGGAGTGGGGTGCGGTGTCCCCGATCAGGACATAGAAGTAGTGCCGGCGTCTTGTTCCACATCTCTATCAGCATATCTAGATCCAACGCAAGAATTTAATCATTTTGGGATGAACGCAAAGTCCTGTAATTCTTTAACAGAGGTTGATCCGTTCTAGATGATCCAAAGTATCGAGAGTTGACTGAAAATCTTGCCCCTTAGCATAGTCAGCTATCATACCAAATGTACAGGTGAAAATTGCTTTTTTCACCACCAATGGTAACGAAATCAACGAGAAAAAAAGGGGCTGACCAAGAAGGTCAAACATTATGCGAGACCTTGAAAGTCGGGTTTACCCATTTTCCGGTGCATAACAGCGACATGAGCAGGTGGCATACTGAGAGCAAAATTCGCTAATGCGGATGGGACCAACGCTTCTGGCAAGACTTCCGGAAACTCTTCCGGCAAGAGTTCCAGCAAGAGCTTGAGGACCTCCAAGATCCCTGTTTCGATAGCTACGCACATTGGAGACTTGCTTTCTCTATTCGGAAGAAACAGCAGAGCAGGGTCTTTACTCATCAGCCGGTGGATCACCTCGTAATGGCGATTCCTCACGGCCTCATGCAGAGGGGAGTTGCCACTGCTGTCACGGACTAATGGATTCGCCCGGGAAAGGAGAAGCTCCACCGCACCGGCTTTCCCGGCTCTAGCTGCAATGTGCAGCGGCGTCTCTCGACTGAAGTTCAACCGGGAGATCAAGTGGTCAGGGACGAAATCGATGATGGCTCTGACAATATCATCACTCCCTGTTTTTCCATTGATGTCAGGTTCATTTGAGTGCGAAAATTGCAAGCAATTTGAAATGCGCAGCACAAAAAAATAAATCTTATGGTCACATCCGCTTTTAAAATACCTGCGGCAACGTGAAGGAGTGTATTCCGGGACGGGCTGAGTTGCTCGAGAGCCACGGGCAACGACACTCCTTCTTTGGCACAATGATCCTCCAGGGCTTTAATGAACTTGTCGACGTCCCCTTCCTTCGCGGCCCAGTACAGCAGAGGATCCATAATCTGGTCGGGCTGTGCAGGATCATGCTGTTGCTGGCTTGGGTTGGCCCCGATTAGCGCTTCCAGTCTCTGCCTTCTCTGCTCCCACACCTGGTCATCCATAGACAGATTCACATCCATCTCTTCGTGCGTGTATGACTCTGTCTGGGACTTTGAGTGAATTGCTTCGGGTCCTAACAATCAAATTCAGCAGAATTATAGCGACCAACTAGAGTTTAACCAGATCAACCTCCCCAACCCACATTATATAGTTGTGTTAAATGGGTCCCCTGTTCACGAATTCCATCTCTTGTTCTTCTTTATTGATGGATACGCAATTGAGGATAAAATGTTGGGCAGTCGGGCCTCTCCAGATCAGCTAATAAGTTCCCCTCTGTCAGATTTTTCATTTCTGCCACGAATGTTTTCTAGGACGAGCAACAATTTGCTACCAAAGCACACCTCGTCAAAGTTCTAAATATTCGTGCTCAAAAAAATTTCTAAATATTTTCTGCGAATTTAATGTATTTTAAAATTTTTTAGATATTTCACGTCGAAAAAATCCCAATTCCAGATCAACTAACTGAGAAAAGTAAAAAGACCAGAGTTCCTTCACCCAAACAGTCGTGCCTCGCAAGATTTTTAAACGAAAAGGCTTAAAATCAGAGGTCTTTAACTTTATGCTTCTTTGTCCTTTTTTGTTCTTTACGTGTAACGCCAGTCGACCCACGATCCAGGGGGAAAACTTATTACACAACCATAGTAAGGACTTGCTTGTTTAGAATTGCGCTTTCATTAAAAAATTTACATTTTTTTTTTTTACTTTTCGTTAAATATAAACTATTGTTAAAATACATGTGAATCTTCATCTCAATCTTCGTACACTGTGAGAGTTTATAGTATTTAGAATTAATTAAAAAAGTTAATATACACACATCCCAATATTTTGATTAAGTAAAAAACAAACAAAAAAGTAAAAGTTTTTCCATGCACACTTTGAATGTGAATCACTAAAATTGTAGGTTCCCCGTCTTTCGCATTAAGTCTGATGGTTCATATTCATTTTAATTCACATATTAGGTTCACGGGACAATTTATAAGGGGTCATATTTAGGGATATAAGCCCATTGACGTTGTAAATATAGAGTTGTAGAAAGGGCGCATTATAATATTTAGAAAAGTTGAGACAGGTTCCTCTTAGAAGTATCATAGTTTTCTCATTATGAGTGGATCATGCATCTCCTTTAATTTTTTTTTTTGTGAGACCCATAATTTATTTTCTCCATTTCTCGGGCAAAGTCTCATCTTGAGCAACTAAGGAGATATTCTAGAGTTTTCTTATAAATTAGGTTCCCTCTCCTGAGCAGCTAACTTTTCAGGATGAATTCTTCTATCTATGGTAACGCATCAAAACCAAATATGAATGGAATACTTAGTCAAGGTTTAATTCGAATCCCTATATTTGGAGTAAGATCATAAGAAGGAATTCAGTCATATAGGAAACTTAGAAACTTAGAAAAATTCATAGTTAATATTAAATAACTAAATTATTAATAGATATTATGAATATTAAATTAATAATTATTATAAATATTGCATTAAATTATAAATTTTTTGAATTACTATATTGATATTATTTGTGCATACTATTGGTTATTTATTTGTATTAATCTGTCAAAAAAGTACATCATATGCAAGTATCTAATGATTTTGATAAATTATCAAAAAGCAATTTGGCTCAATTTAATTTTTTTGAAATTTCCATCCCATTCTACTCCAGAATTTTTGTCTTACAATAAATCAAAAAAAGAATCCTTACTCCGTTCCACTCATAATGCTTAAACCAAACAAAATATCAAAAATCTTCCAAACCGATTACATTCTAGTGACCTTGTTTTCTCCACACCATTTCCTTCCTTTTTCATTCAGTTGTATCAAACGTAATAGCGTCCTCTTCAGTCAGCCCAAATCGCAAAATTTGGGATCCTAGGAATTGCCATCATAGGTCCAAGAGATGGCTCCTGCTTTCGGCACTTTCTACCTCTCCAAAGTATCCTCACTTGATGATCATGCGATTTGGTCAATCTCTTGAAGAGGCAGCTCTCATCTTAAAAAAAAAACGCCAACCTAGTTAGTTTGGTTCAGTCCGATTTATTGATCCTCAGTTTTCTTAGCACTACTAGTTGCGGATTTCTCTTGCAACAGATTGAAAGTAATAAACGAAATGGGTCTTCATCGTTGGTGCACTACAAATTCGTATTCACCAAATCGAGGATGTGGTGATGCCATCTGATGTAGGTCTTGACTAATGAATTACTTAACAAGCTATCTCTCATTCAACGTCGAACGTCGGATATTACAAGATACCTTACTTAAAGCGCTTATGGCATGTTTGGTACGAAGGAATATGATGCAGGCAAAGTCTCATATTGAGCAACTAAGGAGATATTCTAGAGTTTCCTTATAAAGTAGTTTCCTCTTTTGAGCAGCTAACTTTTCAAGATGAATTCTTCTATTTAGGGTAACGTATAAGAATCAAATATGAATGGAATGCTTATTCAAGGTTTAATTCGGATCCCTATATTTGGAGCAAGATCAGAAGAAGGAATTCGGCCATATAG
Organism: Corymbia maculata; assembly: GCA_014182735.1. Taxonomy (NCBI): domain Eukaryota; kingdom Viridiplantae; phylum Streptophyta; class Magnoliopsida; order Myrtales; family Myrtaceae; genus Corymbia; species Corymbia maculata. The sequence continues at coordinate 7,577,749 of CM024692.1, forward strand.
GAAACTTAGAAAAATTCATAGTTAATATTAAATAACTAAATTATTAATAGATATTATGAATATTAAATTAATAATTATTATAAATATTGCATGAAATTATAAATTTTTTGAATTACTATACTGATATTATTTGTGCATACTATTGGTTATTTATTTGTATTAATTTGTCAAAAAAGTACATCATCTGCAAGTATCTAATGATTTTGATAAATTATCAAAAAGCAATTTGACTCAATTAAATTTTATTGAAATTTCCATCCCATTCTACTCTAGAATTTTTGTCTTACAATAAATAAATAAAAAAGAATCCTTACTCCGTTCCACTCATAATGCTTAAACCAAACGAAGGAACAAAAATCTTCCTAATCGATTACATTCTTGTTCCCTTCTTTTCTCCACACCATTTCCTTCTTTTTTCATTCAGTTGTATCAAACGTAATAATGTCCTCTTCAGTCGGCCCAAATCCCAAAATTTAGGATTCTAGGAATTGCCATCATAGGTCCAAGAGATGGCTCCCGCTTTCGGCACTTTCTACCTCTCAAAAGTATCTTCACTTGACAATAAGGTGATTTGGTCAATCTCTTGAAGAGGCAGCTCTCATCTTAAAAAAAACACCAACCTAGTTAGTTCGGTTCGGTTTGGTTCGATTTATTGATCATCAGTTTCTTAGCACTCCTAGTTGCAAATTTCTCTTGCAACAGATCGAAAGTAATAAACGAAATGGGTCTTTATCGGTGGCGCACTACAAATTCGTATTTGCCAAACCAAGGATGTGGTAGGACAATTTGGATTGCTAAAAATTGGGGACACCATCAATTCTTACTACATATCGACTAGCCAAACCAAATAAGCACTAAGCTAACTTGGTAAATGATGAGCGAGACGATCATAGATACTAAGAGGAAATTGGATGCGATCCTGTAGGCTAATCATCTGTTCAGGTGGAGACGCAGATTACTGTCGCGCGCCACCTGAAGATGTGGTTGTGCGCCCCGGTACCGCACTCCCAGCAGTCACACTCCCCGATATCGAAATATCCAGCTACAAAAATTAAGTCGGTGAAGCAACGAACGAGAGGATTAGCATACCCAAGCGGATATACAACATGAGATAAGACACTCAAGATGATGAGGGCAACGACAGTTCCCATGACCAAAATGACAATGGCAAGCCACGCAAGTTTGGTCGCGGTCATATAGAAACCTGCTGTGAATGCCACCGACACCGCCGCAAGAGGCATCAGCAATGGGAGCCTCGCTTTCAGCAGCGCGTTTCGCTCTGCGTGGGGATCATTTATCTGAGACCACAGGAGGATCACGAGTGCGGTGATCGAGCTATATATGGCAATGTTGTTGCAAATCACAAACACGTTGAGCTGTATGCCGAGTTTGGCATCCGGTTTAGAGCCATTGTTTCCTCCTGGAATGGCAAAACCAGAAGTGAAAGTCATGGCAGCCACTAGGGCAGTCACGGCCATGCGGGTATTCGCCTCGTCCTTGATTCTGTCCAATTCTGGCGATTCCATTTCTTTTGCCTCTCCAACCAGATGGGTCGCAAATAGCTAATTCTCCATTCCTGGGTGCTCAGACAGATGTCAATTCTGTCGGCGTCAACCTCTGCAAGTAGCGAATTACTAAACAAGAAAAATGTCATGGACCTAGGCTTTCGGCAAGTGAACCATAGACCGTGGAGAGATGTAAACAAATAGTCTATCATGCTGCAACCTTTTCAATGCAGTTTTCTTCTAATTTTATTGCAGGGAAAATTTGTAGGACATGAACGGGATGGTAGCCGTCTCTGTCGTGCTCGAAGGCGCTCATGGGGAATTTCTCAATCAAGCCAAATGCAGCTGAGTACCATTATTGCAACCTTACTCGATGCGGTCAGGGAAAGATGGGCATAGAGGTAATGTCCAAACAATGGGCTGACGACTCTCGATTCGACGCGAGCTCTCCCAAGCTCCTACCTTGCGCAAATTTAGCCTATTAATATTGTATGTAAATCGAGAGTCGCCACTAATATTTTGGGATCAGCTAGAGATTAAATAAGACATGGGAAATTACCTTACTTCTTACAAAACCAAAGATCTTCTAGAATCGATAACTTGATTACACTAATAGTTTTTATTAGTGCCCTTTCGATACATCTAACTTAATTGAAATGCTCATCTAAGTAATCAAACCTTCTTTGTTACCAATTCTAATTCCTAAAGGGCATTCAAGTTGCTAAGTGTTTATGCAATTGTTTTTTGGGACTTATTTTGGTTCTAAAGTTCATCATAACCATTCTAAAAATAAAAGAATAGCCAATGTAATAGAAATGCAGGAATTAAACAATCAATTATTGAAAGGCATAAAGTAGAGTATTCAGTACTTGTCAAGCAAAGAATATACATGGTTTTATTCAAGGATTAATATTACGAAAAGTCTCAAACTAATACATCTGTAACAAATTTATCTAAACTAATTTTTTTATCATCAAAAAACCATAACTATTACATTTGTGATAAATTTATCTTACGTTAGTTTCTATTAAATTACATTAATATCACGAAAAAGCATAAACCGGTACAACCGTGACAAACGAAAAGTAAAACTCCAAACTAGTATACCCGTCAACTGTCACATGTTATCTAATTTAGCAATTTGAAGGTAAAATTTAACGGAACCCAAAAGAGGATATACTAATTTTGGAATTTTTGTTGTCAAAAAATTAATTTAAAGTTAATTTATCACAAATTTATCAGTTTGAGATTTTTCGTACTATTAAGCCTGTGACATGATCCTAATGAGCTTAACCCGATGACATAAAGAATATACATGACTTTATTCTTGAGCCCAAGGCATTATCTCCAAGAGCTTGATGCTAGAGGATCTCATGTTTGTTCATCGCCATCGTTGAGCATCTCAAAGGCTCAAATTTGGCCAGGAAAAGTATAAAAAAGGTCTTACGCATGTTCCATTGTCACCAATTTAATCTTAAACCTTTCAATTAAACCAATTTAATCCTAAGCATTTTCACATTAGTATCAACTCAGTCTATCTTGCCAATTTAATCAGATATTGCTAACGTAAACATCAGTCATCCTATGTGGCACAGCCAGCGTTAACGTGAACATTTTTTTAATAATTTTAAAGGCGAGACTTGCCGACCAAAATGAAAGGGAAAAGAAAAAGAAAAAAAATTCAAATATTATAAATATATTATAAAAATAATCCATGTAAGCGATTTTCATCCTAAATCAATTGGATGGACTAGATTAAACCCAATATGAAAATATTTTAAACTAAATTAATCTAATTAAAAAATTTAGTGCTGAATTGAAACTAATGCAATAGATTTAAAACTTTATTTAAATACTTTTCCATTTTAACCAAGGCAATGCTCCTTTTGTTGTGCTGCTTTATAAAATTCCTGCTTAATTTATATAGTAACTTTTCCTCTCAGGTTTAAAATGGAAATCTACACATAAGTTTCACTGCTTTATAACATAGTCCGAAAACAAATCTAGGATTCCATATTCAATACCTGTATTTGTTCGTAGACTCCAAACATTCAACCGTAACTAAAAGATTAAACAAATTTATGATTCCATATTCAATACCTGTAGAGTGACTCAGCTAGAATGCATTAATTCAATATAATAAAATTCCACTGGAGGAAAAAAAGAAATCAATACTAGGATACATATAAAAAAATTGAATAGGAGGTCAGGAAACAACACAGTTCTCAACCTATCTATCAAAAGCCAAGGGTAAAAACATAGGTCAGTAGGAAACTAATGGTGCAACATGCATCCATTGGATATCGGTTCTCTGCTCATGAGTTTCGATCCTTTTCATGATCGACGATACCTCCTTTCCTAAAAAGATAACGAGAGCGTTGGGGAGAAGCGGAACATAGATACAATACATTACCCAGAACTGCCATTAATTTCTGTCAAAACTTTGTGGTAACATTTTTTTTGTGCTCCTCTGAAAAGCATGCCATGCACTTTCAAAGCCGAGACAGCCACCCCCATCTGGATTACCAGGCCAGACAAAAACAACATGGTTTGGAGCAAGCCCTCAATGAACAGCAGTTTGTCGTTCATCAGCATTTTCATGCTCAACCTGCCAATCAAAAGAATTGGTTTCAGACACTGATATTGGCATGAGATCCTTTCATAAATCGTACAACACAATAAAAAGCACGAGCAGATAAAATAATCAGCTTTTACAATTTTTATTATTAGAATTAGTATAATTCGGGAATATAACCATTTGGACATGACCAGAAATCTCAAAGAAAAGTAGTAAAAACTAACTGAATTCTATGTGGGCGTTCACTGCTTAAAGCCCGTCAGTAATCCTGGACTAACACAGCACTTTTTTAATACCAACCTATGCAAGGAGCCGAAGAACCAATTTCCCATCCAAGTACATTGACAATACACAGATGGCCAAAGAAAGGCCATAGATAGAATTGAGCGTTCGTTCTTTTCTTGGTTATTAAATGAAAGCTTTTTAGGTTAAGATTCCAAGTTTTCTGATGACATCCTCTTTCCTGAGGAGAAAAGTAGGAAAGGTAATTCAACCCACTCCCTGGAGGCTGTCTTGATCAGATCATGCCATATCCAGGACCTTGGTGAGAAAATATTGGAAGACAATGTAGGTTGGTCAAGGCAAGATGCCACTCAAAAGCATTGAAGACGAGCTAACACTTCTCCACAAAGTGATTTCCATGTATAAAAGAAAACTTAACTATAAATTTGTCCCTACTAATAGAAATTCCCATTCCTCGCAACTGAACTTCAATTTGTCACTACTAATACAAAACACATGCTTATTACGAACAAAGGTTTATATTGACAGCAGATTTGATAACTCAAAATGATGCTCTCACCTCGACAAGAACCTTAGCTCTTTTCTTGGGCTTAGAACCAGCGTCACCTTTCTCAAACTTTCTTAAAGCCAACGAGGATTCTTTTCTTCCTCTCTTCTGATCAGCTTCTGCATCATCATCTTCATCTTCATCACCGTCTTCATCTGAACCAAAAATACAATCAGCTCCACTACTTGGATCCAGGATAAGTCCTTTAAGAACTTCTCATCTCACATGATTTTTAAGGAGATGGAGCAAAGCAAAACACGAATTGCAGCAAGAAACCATAAAGAACCGGGGAAAAAAAAAAAACAGCTCTTGGAAAAAGTGATCACATGAATAATCAAACACTAAATGAACACGTTTTATCTAGGTATAGAAAGAACCTTCACCATTGTCACCAGTTGCACGAACTCTATTGATAGCAGGACTGCCAAAATCTTCAATATCATCCTCCAGTTCTTCCTCAAGTTCATCGTAACCTTCCACATACTCTATCTCAGGTTCCTGCTCATTCCAGAAATATCGATTGTGTAATCATCAAATGATAAACTCTAGCAAGAAGCAAAATTTCTGCATATTCCATACAGAAATACTGTTTTAATGGAGCCATAAGTACCATCTCAAACAATAAAAGTAACACTTGTTCCTTAAAAAAATAGTATACCTCCTCTTCATCTTCATTGGCAGCCTGCAATGAATCCATCTCAAGGACTTTTTCGTACTCTTTGACAGGGTAATTGTAGATATCACCGTACACTCCTTTCCTTAGGCGTTCTAATAGCTCTTTCTCGATACTCTGCAGCAAAGCCAACAATAATGAAAAATCTTGGTGATATAATGGGTGAGGCACTTCTATGTTTATAAAGGTGTAGCCAACCAACCTTTTCCAAAACTGCCGCCTTTTCTGCTTTTTCCTCCCTTCTAGCCTCTCTCTTCTTTTCTTTCCTCGGTGTCGTCATAATCTTTTCCCTATGAGGAAAGAAAGGCATGTTGAAGTATAAAGTTGAAGCAGAGGAGATGCACTAAAGGACCAGACCAAACAGCAGTAATAGCCATGTCCATTGCATGTTCTTGAACAAGGGGGTTTCACAAATGCAAATGCAACAACCTTGTGAATTGTGATTTCACAATCATGATATAAGCATAAGGCAACAATAAGGTATGTGCTGTACAGAAATTTTGGAGAAAACTGAAATTGACATTAGAGAGCTGTAGAGAAAACTTAGTAAGAGAATTGTAGAGAAACCTAGAATTATTTGATGCTAAAGATAATATTGTTTTGACAAAGAAATTCATCATATCGCCAAATCTGACACGCAAACATTCACTTGAACAATAGTTCTCTTTGCTCACATCTGAGCCAACAGTATGAAGAGTTAAAAGTCGAGCAACAACAAATTCTAGATGACACGCAACTATTATCACCATATTACAAATTAAGTTGAGAAGTGCCATCAAATAGCCACACAGAAGATTAAGAGATATAGTTTATCATAAAAACACATCCTATGATAGAGCAGCTGAATGCAGGAAGGGGTTTGAACCTAGTTTTCAGAGCAAGCTTCCTCATTCGAATGCGCATTTGAGTCATTTTGGTCAACCTTTGCTTGGTCTTATGAACAAGAAACTTCGGCCAATACATCTGCCAACAGAGGAGTCAAAGCAATTAGCGAAATGCCAGAACAAAGCAAAACAATCTATTACATTGCAAAGCTAAATTGTCAAAATACCAAATGCTTATCAATAATCTCAAGGGCCTTCTCGTAATTTCTCGGCAGCTTCACTCTTTCCCACAATTTGTTAGGCATGTGAGCCCTTTCTATTGATTTCATATACAAGTAAAAGACACCTGCATAGTAGAACCCCCCCCAAAAAAAAAAAAAAAAGAGAAAAAGATGCACTTGGAGATTAGTTTAAAGTCAAAGCAAAAAGCAATCAATTGCTGAAGCTATCAAAATAACTTTGGAACTAAAAATCTCATGTTGAACCAGTTCGTTGATACCATATACTATATAAAATTTTGAAAGACATGGAAGAACTTAAAAAAAGCCCTGCCATGAGGATAGTTAAAGATAGTACCATCTTGGTCACGGATGGTAGCATAGCGGCTGTTAGCTAGAGGGCAGGAGCTCCTATTACAAATCCCAGTTACATTGTATTCATTTCGACAAAATATTCCAGTGGTAATCCTGCAAGATCAAATTAGCAGCAAATAAAGATAATTCTTGCTCAAATTGGCAAGGAGAAGTAACAAGATAAGGTGAGATCATTTCGGGTTACTCGACTCACTTGGCCATATAACTACAATGGTTGTGCCGAATGACTTGCCAGATAACCTCATCATGCTGCATCTCTGACTAATAATTCGTTCTCCAATCCAATTATTCAGTTGCTTGTTTGGCTTTGGAAATTTAGTGTTCGAGGTTCTTCAGTATTAACCTCTTAGCACCTCACCTTGTTGTTAGAGGGCAAGAAACCTGCAAGGGCAAATACGCCCTTCTATTAGTAGATCACAACGGCGTCCTTGAAATAAAGGTCAAAATCAAGCTCAGTTGAGTGGACAAAATCAATCAGTTAATCAAACTTGACTCAATTCATATACTCATACACACAAATGAAAAGGAAAGAAAGCATAGTAGGTAGCCTAGAAGAAAAAAGGCATGCCATCAAGCTGAGTACACAAGTTGGAAGCTTGAACTCGGCTCAACTTGACTCATAAACTCAATACTCAAATTTCAACTCAAGTTCAAATATCAGTTTCTGTGCTTGCACTTGACACAAAAATATTTCTAGCAAGCTTGAATTGACCCAACACAATCTTTGCCAAACTCATAATTGAACTCGAGCTCAAGCTTGCTCGACTCTCCTTTGCTTTAGTGGGGCACACTTCCTCCTGCTATTTATTCGTAAATTAATTTTCCTAACAAAAAAGTATGAAAATTGAGTGACCGAAACAGCATAATCAAATAGCTAACGAACATCCTAAACATCACAAAACGAAGCAACGAGAATGAACAAATCCTTTGACTGAGCATAAACCAAACCAAACAACCACGACTCGAACCGTTCCAGTAGATACAGATTGAAAGTCAAAAGCCCAAAACTTCCGGAACGAAGCACGCGCAAGATTAACCCAAAGTTCACGGATACAGAACACGATGATTGGAACGTATTACGCAACCAGTGACCGGATTTTTTAACGCAAAAGATAAAGAAAAAGACGACCCAAGACCCCGAAACTTCCACTTCTTCCTTCATATCATGCACACCGAACCCCGCATTCGTTTATACCAGGGGATGGACAATGCGTCAACAAGCAGAGCCTAATAAAGATATACAAAGGGGGGAAGCAAGAAGATATACCGAGATCGACGAACAACCCTGCGTTCTCGAGACGAGTAGAAACCCAAGACTCGAGCTTTTCTCCGACAAAAGATGTCGCCGAAAGGCAAGGAAAAACTGCACCGTTTCCCTTCCTGTCGGCGGCCGAACAAGGCAGAGAGGAAGCGGAGGCGGAGGGAGACGAAGCAGAGGAGGAGGTGTAGGAGTCAAACGGTGCTCACGGGCCGGGTTCAGCTGGTCCAAGATTTCCGGGCCTAGATAGCTTATCGGGTTCGGAGCAATCTGAGCCGAATAGGCTAATCCGGCTCAAACAAAGAGATTGGGCCCACGCAGAAGGCAACCTAATCAAATGATGCCTGTAATTACGTCGCGATTAGTTCCTAATCTCAGTGCAACTAAGAAAATGTATCAATAGATTGGCAATGCTATTGCAAAATTAGTTCTTTACCATTTAAATTAGGAGTTTAATTAGCAGGTGTGATCTTTATAACCACGAGCAACATTCAGATTGTGAAGTGCGAGCACAATTCTAATTAATTACTCAGGAAATTCGATATAAATACTTTCTCTATTTGTATTCATATGCACAAGATAAACCATTTACGAAAAAAAAAAATCAAGCTTTTCACCAATGGCATGCATAATAGAATCCTCTCGAGTAAATGCCACGCAAAAGAACTATTCATCAATATAAGTTTCAGGTCGAGAATAGAGTGCAAATGTGAAAACGGTTCTACATGCCATTCTCTTTGTTGATCTTTGAATGATTAAACAACTACAAATAAACAATGGTCTCCAATTAGAAAATCAGATTACGCTTTATGTGGACTAAGCTGACATCATACGCATATACCAAATGATCAAATCTGAAGAATGTTTAGTTGAATCAATATGATCTATGGTCTGTCATTAGCATCACGGCAAAGACATGAGTTTTTTCTTTTTTGTTGTCTCACTCCTTTCTTCTATGTACATATGTGTGTAATGCTCACAGGGATCAAACCTCAAACCAAATACTCTCCAACCCCAAAAAAAATTCGAGCTTTCATCAATGGTGTGCAGGATAGGATCTTATAAATGGAATGCCCCGTCAAAACTATTCATTAATATAAGCCTTGGGTCAAGACGAGCGCAAATGTGAAAGCGGGTTGATATGCCATTCTCTTTGTTAATCTCTTAATCATTAAACAACTATGAATAGATAATGGTCTCCAATTAGAAGATCAGATCAAATGTGAAAGCGGCTCAATATGCCATTCTCTTTGTTAATATTGTAATCATTAAACAACTATGAATAAATAATGGTTTCCAATTAGAAAATCAGATTACGCTCTATGCGGACTAATACGACCCGGATGATCATATCCGACGTATGTCTAGTTGACTCGGTATGGCATGTGACCTATCATTAGTGTCACGGCAAAGACACAAATCCTTTTTATTTTTTATCTTACTCATCTCTTATATATATATATGTATGCATGTATGTATGATGTTCATTAGAATCGAACCTCAAGCCCAGTACTCTCCAATCCCACCACCCCAATATCCCTTCATAAGTAGGGCCGCATGCCAATTGGCACAAAGACACAAATCAGTTGATTTTCATCATCATCCATAGGAATAGTAGCGCCTGCTCTTGCTCACGGGCGGTCTTACGAAAATGCTTCGTATCCATCTTTTCTCCACCAACTTCTTACCTGTAAATTGTAATCTGTGAATGTACCTACGACCAGGTGACACTGTCCCTTCTTTTTGCCGGCCCTTAATTAAATTCTTGAGTGAACAACTTAGATTCCTTGTTTTCTTTTGCTCGTATATCTGCAATAACGCGTGCCGGCAATTTCATCAAGTCACAAACTCCATCTTTCCTTTAGGTGTGAACAGCTTCATACGCGTGTCGTCGGCAAATTAATTAAACCGCTGTATCTCAGTCGAAGCAAGCCGGCCATTTTCCTGACCGCGGCTTCTTTCGGCCGGACGCTATATAAAGCACCTCCTCCTTGCAGAAGTTACTAAGCACCAAAACCCTAAAACATGGATGCTCGATCTCCACCTCGGAGCTGCTGCAAGAAGTTCCTTTGCGCGTTGATGGCTCTCGCCATGCTCACGTGCCTTTTAGCAGAGGTGGCTCAGGCACGGCCTCTGGCGGTCCGTGATCAGGTTCCGGGAGGCGGGTGTCGGGACTCGAAGTGTGAGCTTGCAGAGAGGATACTGCACCTGTTGATTAAGCTGCCGAAGGGTTCGCTGGTGCCGCCTTCCGGACCAAGCCCCAGCATCAACTGATGATGGCGGGAGGTGATGAAGGAGCCATTGCGTCGTTCTCATGCAAAAAGAAAGAAAGTCATGTGGTTCTAAGTATAGATACGCACACATATACAGATTTGCATATCAAACACGAGTTATTAGCATTTAACCGTTGTGTACGTAGACAAAGGGTGTACATATACAGAATTATACATGGTACAAGGTGGTGATTGGTAATATTTTCCTCGTTCATTCCATTCTATGAGTTAATTGACTATTTTATAGTAATTGCCCATTCATTTTTTCAACTTTAATCTCTACGATTTGTTTGTAACATGTGATTGTTTCCAACTTTAATCATTAAAACACGAGGCAGTGGCGCGGGGCAAAAAGATCTAACGATATTGGAATCATCTATGTAGTTGCATTTGAAATTATCAGGCTGATAAAGGGAAAGTGCGTCCTTAGAATCAACTGCGAAGGTTTTACGGAAGTTTGGCTCAGAAGCTAAATAAAAAATATTAGTAAATAAAAGGAATTCTGCTATAGATGTTTATAATGCAAATCGCATTTATCTGAATCATGTTGGGTGTTTGAATGGACTACTATAACTTGAGAAACTATTTCTAATTTGCCACGAACTTTATAGTAAACATATTTAGTATATGGTTTTAATATCTCAAAGTCAAAACCCTAATAAAAATCGATAGACGTAATCATGGTGCAAAAAGGTTTTGTCTCTGTTAAATGCATATGGTTATGCACGTATGTACGTCCGCATGTATGTGTAACAACATGACAATCAAGAGATTAGGTTGAGATTTGATGTGGCAAATAGTTGCTATGTGGCAAAATCCGAACCAGGTACGTAAAGTTGCCACATGGGGCAAAAGAACAATGCCCACTTTGACAGCCAAGTAACGCAACGTCGAAAAAGGACGGTGAAACTGAAAATTAAGTTCTGAAAATTTAAGTACTGAATTTTAAGTGTTCAAAATTTTTAAATATTGGAAATAAATTTTAAAAAGTTGTTTGATGATAATTAAAAAATGTTGATCCCTTACCAAAGATTAAAAAACTACCTTCATAAGTAGATTTTTATCCATAAGTAGATTTTGACCCAAAAAAAAGTAGATTTTTATCCATATACATGGCAAGATTCTTTGTTACCGTCAATTATTTTCCTGTTGAACAAATTAAGTAACCCCAATCTTACTTATTGAATTAAGAGGATTTTTAGAATTAATCTCATGCCGAATTCTTAGTTTTCAATACTAAATTAGGTTATTAAACAGGTTATAATTTTCTCGAAGACAAAGAGATGAGTTTGAAGCATTCCTAGCCTAAAGAGACCAAATAATAATTTATAATGGCGCTACCGAAGCTAGAAAAACATTTGCTTTATGAGACTATATCTTCATTATGATGATATCGACATGGCATGAACCAAGTATAGAGCCCTCTTGTGCATCTACTCGGTTTCTTGCTTAGAACATAAATGAATTGACTGTTTCCTCAGGGTACTCCACAAAGAACCATAGCCAGTAATGAAGAGAGAAATCGAGAGGCCACCGAGCCCTGTGTCCACCTGCTCCTTTCCACGAAATCATGTCATGTCATGTCCTGGTTCTTCCAAATTAATAGCTCATTCGTCACCAAGAAGATCTTTCGATTTTCTGCCATAAAAAAGACCTGGTATTTGGGCTGTTTTGGAAGTTTCGTGACGTCTCTGGTCTATGGCATCAGTACCATGTGAAGAGATGGAAAAGATGACCGAAGCAGGCTTTGATTTCCCCATGCCTGTAACCAATGCTCCTTTCTTGCAGGACAAGAATGGGAAGATGAAAGAGGGAAATCTGCCCGATTGAAGTTAATGCCTTGATGTGAATCTTCCTGTGATACGAGCCACAACATTCCATCACCTTGCACAGCCATCCATCCCAAAGTTCAGAAAATGCGTGCTTAGATGGTCGTTAAGAATGGGACCCTCTTGTGCCTTAGCACTTCTCAAATGTGTTTGTTCAGCTCTCTCGGAAGAAACTTAACTCAGCACGGGTCCATGATTCGATAGAACCTTTCTATGTACGCATTATCAGTTGGTCCTCGAATGGTGGTTAATGAGGAACTACAGGAGCGGGACAGAGAAACCAAGTGATTTACAATGTGCATCTCCATTTACGACGAAAGAGAAAAACAAACTTAAGATGAGAAAAATTCTTTCCACATCTTAGAAGTTACAAGAGGCGTAGGCATAATGTTTTTTTAGCTTTCGTGAAGCCAAAATAGGAACTGTACAAGTATAGCAGCTCAGGAAATGCAACTACCTAAAAATCTGGTGAACCTGACTGTGCCTGTATCTGTTTCGCAATCTAATCGACACAAAAATGGAATGAGGAAAAGCAAAATCTAACTCAGAGTCAGAATAGCACCAGACAAAGCAGAATACAACAAAGGAGGAAGAAACAGATTCTGCTGAGCGACTTATCTGCCTCCAATACATGCCTCCTCAACCTAGGGTTGCTGGCGGCCATGCTGTACGAGTTTGGATATGTGTATAGGTTTGTTACCGAGTTCCCGAAAAGCCTCGCATACACCATTTCACCAAATATACCAACTATGGGGTAGATGATGTGCGTGGTTGTGCCACTTAGACTGAGCATGGGAGCAACCGAGTGATGCAATAATTGAGCTTGAGAATAGTATGGTTGTGATTGAAGAGAGAAATGTCCACCATAAGGTGGTTGAGTTAGGAGAGGACGAGAGGAAGCATTCATCTGTCTTGACATGCTGGGCCTGCCAACTGGACTAAGTGGCCTGCGGGGTACAACATTGCCCAGATCTCGATCCTCACTTTTGGACGGTTGGCTAGTTTGGCCACGGCCATAGAGCGGAATTAGAGTTGTGTAGGAAACCTCAGCTTTGCACACAGGACATTGCTGCTGTCGCGGCTCTTCTAGCTCTTTAGCATAAGTATCCTGAACTTTAAGCCATTTGTAGATGCAAGGCCAGCAGTACAGATGGCCGCAGAGCGTGACCACAGGATCTTGCACTGAGTCTAGGCAAATATTGCACTCAAAACCACTGGATCGGGCTCCTTCCAAGTCAGTTGCACTAGCAAGTATTGATTTCTGGCTACCTGAGGGAGATTTGTTTAAATCACTTGAGCCATGCGCAACGTCCTCATGAGTATGGGAGTCTATCGACATCTTGCCCACTCTAACGGGAATCTTTTTCCCTTTCCTGCATCATGGCCAAGAAGACAAGCTCAGATTAGAAGTGGTTCAATAGCAGATAAAAAGAAAAAGTAAACAGATCTGCTGTTAACATATGATGCTATCACCTATTCACCCCACAATATTATCATGAGGTTGTCTGGAACTGTGAAACACACTATAAAGTGTAATTTAATCTTCAGTACGATTGCATCTAGTTTGGGATAATCAATCAAAATCAGCTCCCACTAACATGAGTAACTAGGCTCTAGCATCTGCTTCAGAACAGGCCTCAGAATGATCTTGAATCAGGGTACTTTGCTGACGACCAAATCTCTAAATAAACCATAGAAACTGGCAAACAGAAAGTATTCAAAGATGCTGAGTTCAATATCAAAGCTCGTTCAATCAATACGAGCGCTTAAATCTGTGATTCGCTTCATAATCTTATTCTGAGAGGAACGTATGAGTATCAGATTATTCTACTATGGCTATGGAGAATATATCAATTCTCCACTTTAAAAATTTATTGGCAGAATCTCTCACGGTTTATGCCCCCCACAGATACACAAAGTAATAGCCGAATCCCTCCCCCCCAAAAAAAAAAACCCCAAAAAACTGCCTCTCTCTCTCTCTCTCTCTCAAAATCTTTTCTGCCACCGCCCCCCAAAAAAAATCCTATCTATCTATCTAGAATAACTCTTTTTTGAGGACATAAAGTTTAGTTGGTTGGTGGCGAACAGGCAGACCATAAATAGCAAGCTGTTGTGAGAAGCTTCCAACATCGAAAGGCACTTAATTCCGCATCCATCTACCAGTCACAGTTCACCTTCCAGTGGGTGAAATAATCAGTGGAACAGCCAACTGAATCAATAAATTCATCAATAACCATGACCATAAGACTTGAGATTCTCCCGATATGCTAAGAACCATAAATCTTCAATTGCTTTCCCACTTGGTCACAAGTGCTTCATAACACCCATGATCAATCCCACTAAGGTCTGACCAAAAAAGAAAAAATCCCACTACGGAGTGGATTTCAGCAGCCTAGACATGTAACTCCCAAATACGTCCTTCATCTAAGGACAGAAAGTTGTTTTCATTGGGAAACAGAAGTTAACTTTTTCCTCAGATTTTTAACAGGGGATCAAATGACATAAGCCATACGTTCGAGCTTTCCTGATTCAAAGAAGTGGGAAGATACAGAACTCGAAATTTAAGCTGCAATGCATATACTGAAGGTAATTCTTTCCCCCAAAAATGGTACTTGAATTCATCAATCATAAGCCAGCCGCTGTTAGCAACCTTCGAAGCACAAGGGTAATATAGATTACCATATACCCCCACAACATAATGCTTCCCCTAAATCAGAACAAAGTTAACATAAAATCCAGCTCCAAAACAGATGAACAATATTAAAATAAATGAAAACCGTTGGCCACCCAAATAACAAGAAGGAAGACACAGAAGAAACAGTCGTCGTCGACAAAAAAAATTCACAACCCAACTCGCAATCTCTAAGCCATTAAAACCCCACCAAGCGGACACAAGAACCATCCTTGGAGATCAAGAAAACAGGGGGGCAAAACGACAAACGCCCCCATACAAACGTTGCGAGAACCCCATCCTCAGCGAACGACTCTAAACGTTACTGTCGGGGAGCACACAAAGCCGGGAGCCCAAAAACCACGGCTGAACTCGCCGACAGACGGAGATGAACTGCTGAAAGCGAAACTGGTCAAAACCCAACTGACGGAAGAGAACCGAGGACTCACCGATTGACGAAAAGCCGGTCCTGGCCGCGAATCAGCGTCGGAACCGTGCAGCAAAATCGGAGCTTTTTCGAACAGGCGCGAACTGCACCGACCGATTCGAACAGGGTCGAGCTCTGGTTTGAGAGAAAGAGAGGTAGTCGCTGGGGGGAGGCCGGGAGGAGGCCGGGAGGAGGGAGGAGGTGATACAGGGTGATACGCGCGTCACGGGGTGTGATATAAATGTGAGACATTCACGGTCGTCGCGCGCCCACGGGTTAAGGCCAGAGAGGATGCTGAATTAGAATACTATTTGACGTGTAAAAGATGGTATTTTTTATTTTTTTTATACAAGTTCTGATCAAAAGGTCATTACTGTGCGGTGGGGGAATATCTCCCACTTCATTGAGGAGGAAGATTTCTTTCCTTGGTCGGTCCATTTATCTTGAATTTTCCGATTTTCTTCTATTGCCGAAAGAATATACAAATCCCATTGCCAAATTCAAATCCTGGATTTGTTGATTGATTTATTCAAGATTAGTCTTCAAATCGCGATTTTATCCAAATTTTTTTCTAGCATATTATGTCTATTGTACCTTAATAAGAGGAATTAACATTTCATGTCCCAACTTTTCTAATATACTGCCTTAATCTTTTTTTATTACAGAAGGTTTATGTACCGGCGCTTTTAAATTATTTAGAAAAGCAATATTAGCATACATCTGTATATTCCATAATTCATCATTTCTCGTAATTTTTCTTGCCCAAAAAGTTCCATTCGCCTGAAGCCCATGCTGTGACCATCACGCTATTTTAGTATTTTAAATTCATTTAGGTTTGCTAAATCACGACTTATGGGTGCTACTGCAAATTGATTTTGTCAATCTATGAACCTCTTCAAGGAGAGTTGTTGTTTTGATCAAACTGGTCAACTGTAGACCAATTCAAACTCTTGGGTGCAACCCTCTTAGCTTTGAATTACACACAGAATTTGCTGAAACAGGGTACTTCGAGACTGTATGTTAGGGAAGAGCAATCTATTGGCATCAGCCTGGCTTTGAGTCTATATTGACTCCTGTTGGTCAAGGCAGCATAAGAAGGAAAAAAATTGATTGACTATGGTGTTGATTTGCAATGGATTATGAGGACCGTAATGCTTTTATATTGAGCTGAACCGTGTGCTGAAATTGCTGATTTTCTTGGCATGGCGAGCGGGCTGCTTGACACTTGATTTTGATGACTGAAGAAATGGATATCTATGTTCATGCAAGCATGCATTTAGTAAGAATATGGACCAATTCGAAGAAATATATATATCCCACTTTTACATGCATGTGTGGACTTTCTTATGATAAGAAACATCACTTTGATTAAGTAAATACGAGAAGTGAACCCCTCAACACGTCACTGACCTCACAAACTAGGTCAAATACGAGTGTTCATGAAGCAAATGATTTTATAAATGAAATAATCGCAGTTGATTTGAAGGGAATTTTATGCGCATCAACATATCACTAAACTATAAGCTCATAAGAGCGATGAAGATGATTTCGTTAATGAATATCCTTGTTAATAACGTTCAAAGGAAAAATGTTTTCGTTGTCAATTCAAGGATCACTTATACTACGAGAAAAGTCGGTTCATCGAAAATGACAAATTGTTTTCATTGAAGTGTTTAACAAGGGGGACTTGTTGGCAAATTATCTACTAAAGCGCGACCCTTCTTCCCTCCACCGACTACGAAAGCAAGGTACCCTAGATAAGTCATCGAAGTGAGCAATGCTTTTGAGGCGTTCCATTTTTCTAGGGCAAGAATTGGTCAGCCCATGCTTTTGCAGCAGTTCCCACGGCTGGGACTCGTACAGGTGACTCCAAGATAATTTATTTTTTTGGGTAGAATTATTATTTAATGAAATAGATAGGAACTGATACTATATATTATATATGACTTGCACAATACTAGTCACGATAAATGTACATCCTTCATTTCCATTGTTTGGAAATTGGAGGGGATAACATAAATTATGAGGTTCAATTGATGCAACAAATGAAAATTCTTAAATATTAAGCATTCTTTTATTTAACTCAATAATTTGTAGAACCAAGAGGATAAGAATTGCCAATTTATATGCACGCTCATATATTTTCCCTTTTGTAAGAGCATGTGTTGGGACTTTTCTTGCATCATTTTCATTGTCGCCTTGTCGATGTCGCATCAATTTGGCGTGCGAAAGGAAAGATCATGATTTTCGCATGATTCCCTCGATCTCCGCATGCTATTATTGTGCTATAGCATGGGTCAATTTTCGTGATCAAGCTAAAGCACCAAATTCGAATGATAGGAGAGAGAACTCACATTGGCAAATTGTTGTTCCATAAATAGACTACTCACCATCACATTCTCCTAAAAGCGAAAGCATCCGAATAATCATGTGATGCTACAACAATGAAATGAATATGCCATGTCTTTATATATGTTGTGCTTCAATCACATGATTAAAAAGTTGAACAAAATCTTGATTTAAATAATCAAAATAACTATCAGATAATCTTATAAATATGCCACTTTTTCGCAATTAAAATTAAATCTTTATCGTCTCGCAACTATTTCTTTTATCCTTTTAAAAAAATTTCGCATCGTTAGACTTATTTTTTCCCTTTTTTTCATACATTAACCGATGTCTTTTTTCAATATTCGTTTTTGAAAAATTAAAGATACAAAAAAGATGAACAATCTTTTTCTCCGGGGGCTCCACCCACAGACAGAAGGAAGACTCCTCGAAGGAACAAGCAAAAACCGCCGACGGCTCCAGGATTTGGCGACCACGTCATGACTTCCTGTTTGAGTTGACGTGGCGTGCACACCAATGCAGAAAAACATGTGGGCGATATTTTAATTTAATTAATGATTAATAAATTAGAAAAATAAATATTTAAGTTCTAAAATCTAATTCTTTCTTAAATATTTTTTACGATTTTAGGCGAATCGTCACCGCTCGTGTATTTCACCCAACATCTAATTTTCAAACCACATGTTGGACTCGTCTCTAGTCAATTTTCATCTTTCCTTCTTTTTTAAGTATGAAATCTCCTACTACCGTGAAAGGAGAGTGCTAAAATATTTATGTGCTATTTATACGCGTAGTTTGGAGTATTCATATTTTCGACTCTATTAATATCTAAAGATGCAAGTGAACCACTTTGTCAATGTGATGAATTACGTCCGCATGGATGTGCAAGTGATAAGCGTAACGGCTCGGGTATAGGGATATATCACTTTCTAAACTAATAATTAACCGCTCGAATTTTTAGTTGTTGGGTTTGTTAGCCATCCCCTTTTTTTTAATAAAAAGGTTTTATTCAGATGAACTTTTACTTTGTTTCTCTTTTTGTTTAATTAAAAGGTTGTGACATGGGCAATTTTAACTTTTTTTTTAAATCCGAAACGTGTGAAATTTTCATAAAATGCATATATTTTCACGATATTCACATATAACTTTTTCATAAATTCTTTAAATCCTTACCTTAGGTTGCAAAATCAACTTACAATGACTTGCTTAGGTGGTTAAACATCTGGACCAATAAAATCAAAGGTGACTACAAGAACACAAACCTAAAAACTCGACCAAAACTCAACCGCCCCAAACAAACGCACGCGGTCGCGGACCTTACTCTGACAATTCAGCTGAAGGATGGAGAGATGCTGCAGAAATCCCGCATGAGCAACGTCAGGATCATTATTCACTCTTCGCTATAATTTCATTGGCCATCCATTACGTGTCATGCCCTATCTTTTGTGCGGTTTATGATATCATAATTAGCAGTTTCGTGTGTAATTTGCACCGAGCAGGACAATGGTGTGTGGAGTTCAGCAAACCCAGTTCATGCTTTTGGTTGCTTGTCTCTTTGGATATTTCAATCTCCGTGATGTCCGCTCCAAAGTCTTATCTTATTTCTTAGTGACGCCACATTCTTTTCTTTTGCTTTTTCACTCCACGTTGCGGTTAGGGTTATGCATGTCGCGCGATAAAGACTTGTCATATAGACTGATGAGGATTCTCTACTCTCTCGTACCATCCAAATGCATCATGCTCTTATGCTGATCTCAAATAGCCCAAGTGGAAATATTTCAGAAACACCAACCGGATGTTAATTTAAAAGTATAAGGAAAACGGTTTATGAGATGGGTTTGCAAACTATTTATCAATGACATTTTGGTAGGGGAAGCTAGTTTGTGAATCGACGTGGTTAGTTCTTTCTCGGACCTTATTAATTTTAGAAGTGTTGTAAATATTTTATCCATCACTTTGTAAAGTATATACATTATGAATTAGGACGATTCTTCTATTCCATTTAAAACAAAATTGAAACTTTTTTTCGTATCGGTAGAATTCTGAAATGAGTTGGTAAATGTCAAAAATACTGATTATAGAAAAAAGTTTGTCCTTTAAAAATCTCAAAGTGATACCTCAATGACACATTTATCATATCGTCTCACCAGATACATTTACCCTAAATTAATTTGTCTCATAAAAAATCATAAACTGTTAGCCTGTGATATATTTACCCAAAATTAATTTTCGTCGTAAAAAAATCTCAAATTGGTATCTTAACCCAAATCTACTATTAATTGAAATGCTTACATGTTAACACACGTATATATCCCACGTCGAATTTGTCATTCTCTACATTAAATATGTTTTATAGTCATATATCACATGTGTCAATATGTAAGTATATTAATAGGATAGATCAGAATGTCAACAAATAGTAGATTTGAGTCGGGTACTGTTTTTAAGTTTTTTTATGAGATGAAAATTAGTTTGGGGTAAATGTATTATGAGATATTCATTTGAGACTTTTTGTGAGATGAAAATTTGTTTGGGGTACATATATTATTGGGATACCTTTTTTGGATTTTTATAAGCCCAACCCAAAAAATACCGCTTGGTAACTTATTGGTAACTTCTTCGTAACTTTTCTAAAGTTACTCATTTTCCAATTCTATACCGACTTTTATTTGTCTTTGTTATTAACACTTTAAATTTCACAACTCTTATATTAATTTACAATTTTTGTGTGAATGAATTCCCAACTTCTTCTTTTTTTATTGAATTACAAACTCTTTTTGCGGTTGTTAAATCTCATTTTGATTACTTGCCAACGTTTGTTTGTTTTTGTTTTAATTTATCATCGTTTGCTATCGTTTACCAAATTTTGCTTGTCTTCCTCACAAACGGCTTAAATTTTTAAACGCTTATATAAATTTATCAATCTTAACTCATGTCACTTACCAACCATTTTCTCGTTAAATTACTAATTAGTATTGGTTTATTATATTTCATTTGAATTGCCTACCAATGTTTGTTGCCAACTTTTATTTGCCTCGCTATCAAGCCGTTACATATATAAACATTTTCTAGAAATTATCAACCTTAATCAAAGTGATTATTAACTTACTTCCAATTGAATAACCAATTAGTTTTGCATCACTAACTTTTATTTGAGTTAGTTACCTATGTTTATTTGATTTTTTAAATTATTAACTTTTTTTTTATCTATGACCAAAAATATTTTCTCTTATCTTTTACAAGCTTTTATTCTTTGTAAATGCATTAAACTTATCGACTATCATAAGTGATTACCAACCATTGTTTGAGCGACTCATCAATTATTCTTTGATTAAGTTACTAATCAATTATGGATTATCATCTTTCATTTGTGTTGCTTATAAATGTTTATTTGTTTAATATAACTATACCCACTTTTCTATTGGGTTTCACTTTTATTTGCCTTACTTACCAACTTTTAAATTTACCAACAATTTGTAGAAAAGACCAACTTGAAGTGATTACCAACTTTTTTTATTAAGTTACCAACTACTTTTGTATTAATGACTTTTATTCGAATTAGTTATCAATGTTTTTTTTACTAAATTGGGTATTAAACATGTTTTTTTTCCAATCCACCTTCACATACTTTCTAAGTTCTATTGAAGGGCTTACAAGCGGCTCGCGGAGTAAGTAAGAACCGCTCCCCTCAAGGTTAAAAAAAAGAAGATGACTCTACCCAGTTGACTGTAACACCAAAACAAGTTATAGTCAATCTTCTCTTTTTCTTTGTTCTTCTGGGACCAGCTCTCATCAATTTCAAGGAGGAAAAGAGGAGGTAACAGCGCTGTTAGACTCCAAAACTAAACGGTCGGTCCTCCACCTCAATCTTTTCTAAGGAAATCTCTTCGATATGGCAAATTAAGGAAAATATTCTAAATATTTATATAAAAAAAAAAAATCTTAAACATCTCTTACAAGACCGCATCTCCACAAATTACAACTAGATGCTTGAAATTTGATCACATCACGTAGCACTGTATGCCGATTAATCTTGAAGAAGCCCAATATTTCTAGGTAGGCGGTATTGAACCGATTGGCGAGGCTAATGGCCACCGGCCGAAGGCAAAATGCCTGGGCGATACAAGTTCGACGTCACTGTCGTCCTTGTTCCCTTCGTGCCTGCAGGTCGAGAGTCTTAATCTTCCATAACTTCAGGGAAATGAAGTACACTTTTAGATATCGTTATCCCTATGTAGATGATATAGAAGGCCATGGAGCGGAGATATCGCCGATTCATCAAGACAGGAGCGTACAATGCAATGCACATATGGCAGATGCAGAATAGGGCGCCAGCTCCCAGCAGCAGGACAAGAGAAGCTAGCCAAGTAAGCTTGCTTACGAGCACATAGCTTCCGGCCATAAATGCTACGGACATTGTTCCCAGAGATACCAGCTGCGCCAACGTTGCAACTACATGGGCGCTTAGAGCAACATAAGAGTCATCAAATTGTGTCCATGGCCAGACAAGAACTGCACCGATGGCGCTGTACATCGCGACGGTGTTGCAAATGACAAAGGCATGGAACATGCTTCTGTTCAGCATTTGAGCCATTCCTGCGTCTGCCCCAGGACCGTTTTTGTGACCTCCAGGAATCGAAAAACCAGCCGTAAAGGTCACGGTCGCCACGAGACTGGCCACTACCAAACGAATATCCACCAGATTCTTTAACGCACCTCCCTTTTGGAGAGCATGGATCGCCATTTCCGCCAAAATTTCTTTGTCCCTTGGCTTGCACATAGCCAAATCTTTACTTGTAGGTGCCTCGGCAGACTTCAAAATAATTGACGGTAATCTCTAGACATAGGTCAAACAAGAAAATACAGGGTCATCGTTATCAGAAGTTGTCGTATATACTGCATGAAGATGGAAAAGATTGCATAGTTTTGTGACTGTTAATGCTTAATTTTGGAGTTACTTTACTAGTGAGAACATACCTTTTGAAGCCAAGAATCCTTTGTTCTGGCTTGCTCTACCGCAAAGTCGAGGGCCGTCAAGCATTCGTTGTTGACAAGCTCGAGATCAGCTCTTTTGTCCTGCAAGAGATGAAGCAGAGCCACAGGTTGCCATGGCAATGTGGCCAAATGCAGAGGCGTGTTCCCATCGTTGTCTTTCTCGTTTATGAGCTTCTCAAGGTTGGCATTCCTGAGTATGTACTTCATTGCCTGGATTCTTCCGTGCATGGTGCAGACATGAAGGATGTTTTGTCCATGTCGATTGATCAACTCCATCGGATCTGGCCATTGCTGAACCAGCTCCTTGATTGCTTGAACATGGCCCTGTTTGCAAGCCACGTGAATCGGAAAATGCCCGTCTCTATCATATTCGACTGCGCTCGAGGCAAATTTTTCTAGTAGGAATCTGATGCCGTCATAGTAGTTGATGTATGCTGCCAAATGAAGCGGAGTGCCTCCTCTATCATCTTTCAGTCCAAACAATTCTGGATTTCTCCTTGAAATTTCCCTTAGCATGTCTAGATAAGTGCCAAATAAAACTATTTGAATATCAAACATTGCTATAACCGTTAAAACAATTGATAATAATCTTATAAAATTTCACATAATATTAAAGTAAGAGATTCCGAGTTTAAATCTTTCAAACCCCTTAGTTGCCATCCTATAAATATTTCCGCACTAATCTTAGGCCAAAGTATAGTCTACACATGAGGGAAA
Source organism: Corymbia maculata (assembly GCA_014182735.1). Classification (NCBI taxonomy): domain Eukaryota; kingdom Viridiplantae; phylum Streptophyta; class Magnoliopsida; order Myrtales; family Myrtaceae; genus Corymbia; species Corymbia maculata. The sequence continues at coordinate 7,601,231 of CM024692.1, forward strand.
GTATTAAACCATCTAAATATTACGCTACACCTCCATTTAATAGCTAAAGCTCATAAAATAGCTAGTAATGGTCCAATAAAATTCCACACTTTAATCTTAAGCCAAAATCAAATCTACTCTCTTCTTACAAAACTAAAAGGATTGTACTAAAAGACCTATCTATCTCCCTCCTCTTCCATCTCTCCCTCTCTAAATCTCACTTATACTGATCTTACTAAAGCAAGACCCCTCCACCCACTACGCCAGTGCCGTTGTTATTACTCAGTTGCCAATTGTTGCCGTCTTGTTGATGTCCCTCCGTCATCTTCATCGTCACTCTACTTTGGTCATTGGTCATTCATATTCCTCCCCCCTCCAAAAAAAAAAAAAAAAAAAAAACTCTTAACTACCTTAAATTGAGCCGGCTTGTGGCTGTAGAGGGTAGTGATGCCTTCGCTTGAACCGAGCAAGGATCGCCAACCCTTGTCAGCCTAGAATTAGAAAAAAGAAAAGAAAGGAAAGGCGAAAGGAAAAGGAAAGCATAAATAAATAAACAAATAAATAATATATTATTAATGTTATGTAGAATGGCCAGTGTTTATGTTAGCGATTTCCACTTAATATTGGCTAAATGGACTTAATTGACAAAAGGTAAAAATATTTATAATTCAATTGATAAAACTGAAAGGTTTATAACTAAATTAATAAAAGTGCAATAAATTTAGTACGTTTTGGACAATCTTTTCGAGTAATGTTAAAACTAAGTCGTGTTCAAGAAAAAAAAAACCAACACGACTGGCACAGTAGTTTAAACGTGTAATATATGGGCCTAAGCCCATCTAACTTGGCTTACCTCAACCGCCCGAGAGTAAAGGAGATAAGAAAAAAAATAAAAGAAAAAGGGAAGGAGCAACCGAGAATATAAGAGGAAGTGAGCTCGTCCGTGAATAGGAAAAAGAAACCGCCAAGAAAAGAGAGAATTTTGCGCCTCCATGATTCGGACACCCAAAAAACGGAATCAACTTCGAATAATAGCACATGGTAAGTATACGAAACCCTTATTCATCTAATTGGAGTAATTTTAATAATTAGACAATAAATACGAAATTATGTGAATTTTGAACTGTGGGATTAAATATAGGAGTTATAAAGCTATGAATTATGTGAAGATAATAGTTTAGGGCATTGTGGAGTCATGGGGTTTAACTAAAAGCGATCCTAAATTACAGTTCAATCGAAATAAATTTCTTTGGAAGTTCTTTGTGCAAATTACATGTAACGGGCAATTCACATTATGGGCAAAGATGAACATTCAAACGAGTTTCTCTGATAATGCATAGAGGTCATTTTATCCACAAATACATGTAATCTAGTTGAGTCGTTAATTGAAGTAGAATATTGATTGGTTTTAATACGGTTTTTCGACTAATTGATAGGAATATGAGATTGTCAATTTGAGTAACCTTTTTAAATTAAATTTTAGCTTTCCCAGTTGAGTAGCACTTATATCTTCTTTGATTTTAAAAATCTCATGGCTTAAAGTAATAGAAGAATTAAAGAGGCACCATATGTTTCATATTCTTTTAAAAGGAAAAGTGATGTTTATAGCATATTTTATGCGTAGTTTTTCATTGGGTATTTGTTACACTTTCTATTATTCGAAATAGTTTAAGAAGTGATTATGAAAGTAATTGTGAAAGATTATTCATACTGATTTCAGAAATACTTTATGAAATATATACTACTTGACAAACTGAATCATGAAAAATTATTTGATTTGGGTTGTAAACCTGACATATGAGATTGGATTGTAAATTTTGATTTGTGGATTGTTGCGACTTATTTTTTGCGGCGGAGGGAAAATAAATAATTATAGATTTAGGGATATTGTCCAAATGGTGGATCTAAGACCCTTATTAGATATAGGCTCTCCCAAGCTTATACCCCGCGTGACATTTGGTGTTCATAAAAATCTTCTAATGAGGAGTCACCACAAGTCTATTATGGTCGACTAGAAACCAAGCGAGACATGAGAGTATATCTCACTTTTTACACAATTAGAGAATTTAGGATCAGGGATTTAATTACACTAATTAATCAATTAATGCCATTTCGATACCTAATCTTGTTCATTTCTAAAAGACTTGTTAGATAGTTTGGATTGATTTTAGAATTATCTACTAATATGTGAGATGATCATGCAGGTACGCAATCATCAAAATAACAATCATCAACTAAAAAAAACATTAAATAAATTTCAAGATAAAATAAGCACTTGACATTAATAAATGACAATCTTTATTAGATTAAGGAGAAACCACGATCATCACATCATAAACGTGCAATCAAGGACAATTGTGTCCGAGGATAATTAAAACCATAAAGTGAAGTTGTAATGGTTTGTTCAATTTTAAGCACAATCTTAGATCAATAATTGTCTCGCACCTTTTAAGAGAGATTTGTCCAAGGACTATTTTAAAGCCTTTTAGGGAACTCTATTTTTTAATAAAAAAATGAAATTAGAATTTTTGGAATTTAATTTTTTTTGAAATATATAATATTTATAATATTTTCGATTCTTTTGAAAAAATATTTTCCGAAAATTTTTATAAATTTTCAAGTTTCTGAATTTTCTGAAATTTCGAATTTTTAATGATTTTTTAATATTTTTTTATGATTTTCTGAATTTTGATTTTTTTAATATATAAAAACAATTCGGACCGGGTCAAAAGACCCGACCCTACTAAACCGACCCGGACCCTATTGGTCCTGGGCGGTTAAAAGTGGGCCGACCCCAAAGCCCACTCGAAAAAAACCACTCGAAAAAAAGGCCCACACAGATTTTTTTTATTTTAAAAGAGACAACTCTCGGCCCACTTGGAATCTAGCCTGTTCAGCCCCGGCCCAAATTACACCAGCGCACCATCTAGCCCAAACAGACTAACCACGGTCCATTTAAATCCATGACTAGCCCAAAACTAATTAAGCCAATTAAGCCCATGCTACTCCTCCCATTTTGTCTTTTTCTTTTTCTATTATTATTTTTATTCCCTTCGATCTTCTTCTTCCCCGAACGTACCTGCACCTTCCCCTTCACTAAAGCCCACCTCCTTCCTTCTATTCCTTCTGCTTGTTTTTCTTTTCGTTCTTTTTTTTTTTTTTTTTTTTCACTTTTCTTTTTGTGTTTCTCTTTTCCCCATTTTCCTTTTAATCTTACTTTTTTCTCTTGGTCTGCTTTTCAGTTCTTCATGCACGCCCGACGTCTTCCTGCAGCTTCTTATGTCCGACTATTTCCTCCACCAAACCAACGCCAACAAACGCCATCTCCGGCGAAAGTTCACCGGTGCTTGGACTACCATCGCCCGTTGGTCATACCGCTCGACCGGCGGCGACCGCCGCCGGCCACCTTTTCTGACGACCGTTAATCCGTTCACTGGAACAAAGAAAACCCTCGCTCTCCCAACAACACACGATTATTTCGCAAAGACCATGCCAAAACACAGTGACCACGCAAACAGAAACATGATTTAGCAGCTACGGATTCAAGCACGGATCGATTCTAAGCTAAAATACGGACTGACTTTTCGAATCTCTGTGAGGCATTTTGTTGAACATGTAAAGTGCATCAACCAAAGAGGAGCTATCGGATCCGCTAGGAACTCAAACACGGGCCTAGACTCCTAGCTACACACGCCAGAACGTGAAGCAACATCAGCGGATTCCGTCGGGGTCGAGGCTCGCGCGAACTGGCTGACCACGAGCCCGGCCCGGCGCCTTGCAAGAAAGAGCGACTATTCTCGGCGGGAAGACCTACTTGGTTTGAGAAAGGACTGCGGCGGACGGGGGCAGACGGACGGACCTCCGGCGACGACCCAGCACACTCTCAAGCTCGCTTTTTCTCTCTATTTCCTCTCTCTCTCATGCTCGAATTCTCTTTCGGATTTTCTCTCCCGAATCCTCTCTCTCACCCGGTTTTTCTCTCGGAATTTTTCTCACCCATCATCCTCTCGGTCTTCTCTCTCCCGACCCTTTTATCGCCCACAGCAAGCGTGCCTGACTCCCGCCTGACTCTGGCCTTGCCAGCCTGTTGACCGTCCTGTTCCCCTGACCCGCGGATCGCGCCGGCGCTGCTCCCCTGATCCGCCTGCAACCGTCCTGCGCTTTTCTTCTTCCCTTGCAAAAGACCGTTCTGCGTGAGGGGGGAAGAAGGGAAGAAGGGATGGGCCGGGCGGAGAAGGGAAAAAAACGGAGAAATGGGCTAAGCCCGTGCGGAGAAAGGGAGGGAAAAAACGTGTGGGGGCCAGGCCGGCCCAGCCCTGGCCCGGCCTCTTTCTTTCCCTTTTTTTTTAATTCTATTTTTTTTTAAAAAAAATCAATTTTTTAAGACTAATCTCTAATTTTTAATGCAATTAATAAAAAATTAAATGAGTCACCAAAATTTAGGTGTCAGCATAGATTTTAAGAAAATGATATTAATAGATTATGGTCATGTCAATATAATTAGAACCCAAGAAGAGGTAAGTAGGCAAATTTATCAGGACGTTCTTTTGGGCCCAACCATTGGTTGATGTAGGTAGAGACTTAGCCAAGAGAAGGAAAGTTGGTTGCCTCTATCACTAGCATTGAGCATGACCATAGTTAAATATTGAGTATTAGATTGGTCAATTGAAAGAGCCATTGACATTTAATTTTGATAGAGATTAATAAATGGAATAGACCATTAATGATTTATTTGCTATGATTGATTTGATATGGAAAAAGTTACGTTGAGTATAACCTGTTTCTTTTGACATTTTACATATACTATATACTAGATTTGAGATTGATGATTATGCTATGATATTATAACAATGCATAGTTAATGTTCAATATGCTTAAAAGAGAAAAATACTACTTATTGAGTTGCAGTTGCTTGTACCACTTGTCTTAAATATTTCTCATGTTCTTCCACTAGTAAAAAGTAAGATGAGAAATATTAATGGGAAATTTCGGTAGTTGAATCTTGGGTATGAGCTTAGATAGTTGGATATATCTATGAAATGATATTTCTTGAGATTTAGTTTTCCAGACTGAGAAAATATTTATATTTTTATGATAGATTTTAGAATTGTAATTTACACTTTATCAGATAATATTTAATAACAAGTTGATATTGATTATATTTAAGGTTGTGTATAGCAGGACCGTCATGTGGTTGTCCATATTATGTAAGATTCAGGTTATGACAAAACGTGTCCATAACTAGGCAGATTGACAAGACCCAGTCTATACTGAAGCATAATTATTTATGTGTCGTCTCGTATCGTTGGTGGGTTCAAATTATGTTGAGAATTGTGAAAAGAGTAGAAGTTACCTAGTTTGCCGTGTAAGACAGACGCATGAACGGGCGACACGCCTTGAATCCTTGATGGATCAAGTGGCTCTGCCAGCAAAACCCCGAGAACTTTCACGTCGCCACTCTCGACGGCCAGAGACACGGCACATTTACCTTCCTTGTTCTTCATATACATGGGCTGCAAGTCCTCGCTTATCAAGACCTGAACCACGTCACGGTGGCCGTTCCAGACGGCCTCATGCAGCGGGGTGTTTCCCCTATCATTCTTCACTCGAACGAGAGCACGCTGCATCTCGCCCCCGCCCACATCCAATGCTCGGCCGATGAGGACTCGGGCCGCAGGGCCCCTTCCAGCCCTGGCGGCCACATGAAGGGCGGTGTCTCCCCTGCAATTTTTCCCGGCCACGAGCTGGTCAGGGAAGTGGCCCACGATGGCTCTCAGGATGTCGTCTCTGTTGAGCCCCGCGGCGACATGGAGCAACGAATTTCGGGAGGGGCTCCGAACGACGTGCAGACACAGACGCAGATTGTGCTCTGAACAGTAACGTTCTACGACTCGGATGAATTCCTCCACGTCGCCTCGTATTGCAGCAGTGAATAGCTCCCGGGTCGTCGTCTCGTCGCATGAGACGGGGTCTTGAGTCAACATCGCTTCCAACCTCTGCAGCCTGTGTCTCCAGAGAGCACTCTCTTGCAGACTTATCTCAACTGCCATGATTTATTGGTCCAAGGAACGCTCTCTACTTGGACTCGTATGCAATAACAAGAAACTTAGCAGATGTATGGCATCGATCGCTCTACTGTGCCGCTGCGAGTAACTTCTAATAAAAGATATTGGGGAGATTGCAGACGCCACTCGCGCCCTTACGCAAAAAGGCATCTACAGTGGGGCTCCAACAAGTTAAGACCGTCAAGATCATGTGGGCTCCGCATCCCCACCGTCTCCCAAAAGCAGACGGTATTTGTTCGGACATGACTTTTCTTTGAAGTTTGTAGTTTGAAGTTTGCTCCAGATGGTAGATTCTTCAATAATTTAGCCTGACGAAAACGCAGATTGCCCACTTTTTGAACCTTACCACAAATGAAAAAGAAAACGGAGTTCATTCTATAATCCTGTGACACTTTTTGAGGATCTTGTTTGAAATAAAATATTGCCATGTCTTATCGAATATAAAATCCAATGGATTTCTTGAATTTCTTTTTGTACTATTTCATGTCATACTCTTCTTCAATTATATAAATGACAGAAATATCAAGAACAAATTTAACATGAGAAGAACGTAATTTTAAAAAGAAAATCCATTATGACTAAGAAGGACATTTGCCTCAGATATGTCTCTGCCTTCATCTACTTTTAGAATAGCTAGTAGTAGTTATATATTATCCTATGAAGTCCACGGAACAATTTATAAATGGAGTGCGTCCAAGTCCCTGTCTTATGGAACACTTGAATATTTGGAGCAAGCACATGGAGTCGGAGCAAGCCTATCTGAAGACAGCAGATTCTCCTGAGGCCCTTGTGCTATGATCTTCAGAGCCCGCAGGGACAAACCTCTCCACTTTTATGGAGGATGCCGACCACGTTGTCAACGAGAAAATAAAGGTTAATTTTTCATTGCAGCGAGTTTAGGGTTTATCAATAGTATTTGAGTTCTTTCGAGAAAATAAAATGTAGTAAATCCTAGTGTCCTTTTCGCATACATGACAATGCGCTTCTATTACCCAGCCAAAATGGGAATAGAAAAATATGCTTGACTTTAACATAAGTAATGCCTTCCATAGGTTGATCTCTTATCATAGTGGGTCATATGGTAATGTTGAATCGTGTTACACAAGTCATGTCATGTCAAAACCTTAACCTTTTTTGTCGTGTTTTGTTAATCCGTTAATGGTGTGAACGCATGAATAGAATGTAGTTCTTTTCAGAATGATTTAGGTAAGTAAACTCTTCTGGTGATCCAAGTGAAATTGTAGTCCTTCATCTTCCCATTTTGATAGCCGACAATCATGTTCAGACAATCATGTTCAGACAATCATGTTCAAAAGGCCAAAACATCATAGGAGTAACATAAATCTTATTCTTTAGGTGATTCGACCTTACAGCTTCCAAAAGAGATTTGCTCCATAAGCTTTTGGGAGCTCTTCTATGTCAATCTAGATATAGATATGGGATTTACAAGGCATTGTATGTGTTCTTTCAACTTGTTGGTATTGTTATTGCCTAGGTGCGTATTGCCTTCTGACAAAGCCATAGCTACGGGAGCATGAAATCTAGACATGTGATCACCATTGATGATGATGTAAGATTTGGTGATCTAGCGCCAATTGTGCTTTGATGCTATGACATATCCATCTTATGGAATGAACTAGTTTTTGCAAGTTTTATCAAGTTAATTTATTTTTCAGATTTACTTATTTTGTGGGATTTTATTTTTATCTTGAAGTTATGTACCTCTCTTCACGTGATGAAAATTTTCCTCTCAACAAAAAATATATTAGAAAGATGGTTAGAGGAAATTCCGTTTCATATGGAACAAAGTAAAAAAGATTAAAAAAGGGAAAAATAAAAGTAGGACGAGTAATTCATGTTACGTCAAAACAAGGATATATCACCAATTTGATTTACTCAGACACGACAAGTTTGATAATCATGCTGAACTACCTCAATATGAACATGACAAACATAATAAAACAGGTCGCTATGACACAATAGAATATGACTAACATAATTATCGAATATGCCACTATGTATGTGTCGACATAATACAATATGGTAACATGTGTGTTACTATGTACACTTTTATACATGATAATCTAAGTTAAGATGTTTTACACATTTGTAGACAATACTAATAATTTCACTTCAAGTTACATTTAGAGTTTCTTATTGAGTTGCCGTTATTGTAAAAATGTTCCATAACTTTTGTATACAAAATGTGTTTTTATTATACCCTTTATTCTTTTTCAAGATGGGTTTCATTTTTTAACTTATAAAAAGTCCCTTGAAAAATTAGTAGTATATAAGGTTAAACAAGTCTACTGTGTAAGATGCCATTTTTATTCATGTCATGAACAGATTGACAAGGACCCATATATGTCAAATCATAACTTGTTTGATTACGTGCCATCATGTATCGTGCAGATGATGCTAAGGATTACAAAAAGAGTTAAAATTACCTTGAATCCTACGATAGATCAGGTGTTGCTGCCAGCAAAAGCCTGAGCCACCTCCAAGTTGCCAATCTCGACGGCCAGATGGATCGGAAATTTACCTTCCTTGTTCTCCACATACATGGATTGCAAGTCCGTACGTATCAAGATCTGAACCACTTCAAGGTGGGCCGTTCATAACGGCCTTGTGCAGCGGGGTGCTTCCCCTGCCATTCCTAACCTGTACAAGAGACCGTCACATCTCACCCCAGCCGACATCCGATGCTCGGCCCATGAGGACTCAGGCTGCAAGGGTCCTTCCTGCCCTGGCAACCAAGCGAAGCGCAGCATCTCGCCTGCAATTTTTCCCAGCCACGAGCTGGTCAGGGATGTGGCTGATGATGGCTATCGCAATCTTGTCTCTCTCAATTCCAGCGGGAAACATTGGGCGACTGATTTAGGGAGGGGCTCAGAGTGAACCACAGACACCGACGTCGGTCGCCCCCTCGGAACATTGACGCCAAAACAGTCCAGTGTCTGAACGCGCAGCTCCTGCTCCTGGGTCGTCGTCTCGTCGCGCTTGAGACTGAGTCTAGCGTCAACAACGCTTCCAATCTCTACAGCCTGTCTCTAGAGAGCACTCTCTTGTATACTTTATCTCTACAGCCATGATTTATTGGTCTAGGGAATGCTCTACTTGTACTTACATATAATAATGGATCGATCGCATGCTCTACTTGGAAGTAGCTTCTACTTCCATTCCGCTTTCCATTGCCAGGTTCAATCCTCCTTCGGTTACTCATTTCGGACTGATCCAACGTCGGGGTTTGGGGCTCTTCTGGCGCCCCGTCAAGGGTTTACTCACAGCTCGCAAAGTAAGCGAGGACAGCTTTCCTCACAAACATGAAAAAAAAAAAAAATTAATCAACTCTAGCCATTTAGAGTGCATTTGGTAACATTTTGCTCCAGGAACAATTTCTTTTTCAAAAATAGTTTTTTTTTCTATTTCTATTCCCTTAAACAATCTTTAAATAAAAAAACGGGTTGGGTAACTGCACAATTTTCTATTCCCAAAATAGAAAAATAATATAAATGCATTTCGTACAACCCATAATTTTTTTTATGACGTAAAATTCTTTTAATTATGTAATAATTTTTCGAGATTTTTTTGCCTTTTTTTTTCTCCTCTCTTCTTCTATCAATGGTGGCAGCAATCGGCAATGGCAGGCTACGGCCAGTAATCGGCAACCGGCGGTGGCAGGCTATGGCCAGTGACCGGCAACTAGAAACCAGTGGCGGTGATCAATTAGAAGAGGAAGAAAAAAAACGACTTGTTCCAAAAATTATTTACGAGAACAAGAAATTACTTTTTTCTACATCTTATTTATGCTCCAAATCTATTTTTAGAACAATTTTCTATTTAAGGAAATAGAAACACTAACTCACGTTACCGAATGGATTTCTATTCTGTTTTTACTCCGAACAACAAAAAAATAAAAAAATTGAAACATTATCAAACGCTGCAAAACCCGTTCTAGTCTGTCTTCACTTTTTCTTTGTTCTTCCGGGACCGCTTTCGTCACTTTGAAGGATTCCAAAGGATTATTTCGACGAAAAAATGCATTCAAATAACTTTACGCATGAAGGACAGCACATGGAGCACTTTTTTTTCCTTTTTTGGCAAAGAGCCAGAACGATAAGAGTTATTACCCAGGATTCCGACCCGAGAATAACAATGAAAATAGGACCTCAAGAGTAACTCCAAAAATCTCACACAACAGTACGATGCTTGTATTTTCCTCTTCAATAATTTTTTTTTTTTTTGAAAAGGATGAAGGGGTCAAATGCAGCTCATGCCCTTGTCTTGTGATGATTGATCGCCTTGTGTAACTTCCAAAATTGAACTAGTCCTTTTCCCATTAGGGGCTTCATAGCATGAATCAGAGCACTAATCATGAATACAGTCCAACATGGATATTTTTTTTAAAGCCATCTCCAATCTCCTATTTATGCACTCATCGTGAACCAAGTGGACCGATAGGATTTATTAGATGACTGCAACATATCGATCAAGGATATGTGCAATCAAAGAAAGATAAAGAATTTTATTGTTATATGCACCATCACAAGAGCTATATTTCCAAGAAAATCAAGAGAAATTTCCTAATATTTCTAAGAAATATCCGGTGTTTTAGAAGAAATCAACTTGAATTTAGAGAAAAAAGACTAGGGATGAAAATAGATGTTGGAAATTTAAATTAAGACATGTTGGTGCAAAAGAATATCATAATGGAAGGAGAGCAGACCTAACACAAGGTTCACATGTGAGGGGAAGACTACTCAAATTATCCTGCGAGTTGTGTTAGAAAAAGTTCCACATCGAATAATCAATGTGATTTGGAATAGTTAAAATATCACAATTAAACCATAAGCTTTTTTAACTAGACGTGAATTCAATTGGATATGTTGACGGATTTGAACTCAATTGCCTATGGTTGGCTGGCAACTTACTACTAATGTGTCTAGTTATTTGGTGAATATCCTTGAGAAGGATTTTCTCGACCAACAAGGTTTTCAAAGGGAGATTTATATAATTTTCTGAATATGTGCATTATCACGAGAGATCTGAAAAATCAAGGGAAATATCATAAATATCTCTCGAAAAGATCCTTAGTAGATATCTTTAACACGTTGTGTCTCAACTAGATTCAATGGTTCGTTAAAAAAAGTCATCACTCAATAATGTATCCTAATACACATGCAACGCATAGCATCTCATTAGATAGCATATACCATGCAACGACACACCCAAGTGGACCGATAGTTAGACATAGAGATGTCCAGAAGATTGAACACGGAAGAATGAAGTACAGCGTCTCCATTGTTTACCACCGCAATTGATGCAAGCAAGGACGGCACGGTCTTTTCACGGTAAAACAGAACATAAATAGCAGGCATCTCAACAAACTGCAACTGGACACTTAAAACTTGTTCACATGACATATGAAACACTGTTTGCCTATTAATCTTGACGAAGCTCAATCTCTCTAAGTAGGCGACATTTAATAAAAGCTTGCCTCGAACGGGATCGGCAAGGCTAATTGCCACTGACTGGAGGCAAAGTTGTCGGGAGCTACTTCATGCCTGCAGGTTGAGAGTCTTCATCTTCCATGACCTCGGGGAAATGTGGTAGAAATGTAGCTATCCAGATCTCTAGGTAGATAACATACAAGCTTATGGAGCGGAAAGAGGGCCTATTCATCCAGAGAGGAATGCACATTGTTATGTACAGGAGGAAGATAAGGCATAGTGCGCCAGCTCCCAGCAACAGGACTAGAGAGGCTAGCCAAGTAAGCTTGCTTACGAGCACATAGCTACCGGCCATAAATGCTATGGACATTGTTACGATAGATATTAGCAGCGCCAATGTTGCAGCTACATGAGAGTTTAGAGCGAGGAAAGAGTCACCCAATCGTGTAAAAGGCCAGATGAGAGCAGAACCGATGGCACTGTACATCGCGACGGTGTTGCAAATGACAAATACCTGGAACATACTCCTTCCCAGCAATGTGGCCGTTCCTTTAGTGTCAGAACTCTTAACGAAACGTCCAGGATTAGTGTCAGAACTCTCAACGAAACCTCCAGGAACCGCAAAGCCAGCCGCAAAGGTCACGGTCGCCACAAGAATTGCGACAAGCAAACGAATATCCATCAGATGCGTCAGTACACCTCCGTCTTGGAGAGCTTGGATTGTCATTTCCGCCAAAATTTTGTCGTCCCTTGGCTTGCACATAGGCAACTCTTTTCTTGTAGGTGCCCCAGCAGATCTCAAAATGAATACCGGCAATCTCTACACATGGGCCAAACAAGAATATACAGGGTAATTGTTATTGGAAGTTTTTGCACTTACCGCATGAAGATTGAAAAAATTCCTTAATCTTGTGATTGTTAATGCTAAATTTTGGAGTTACTGGCGAGTGCATACCCTTTGAAGCCGAGCATCCCTTCTTCTTGCTTGCTCTGCCGCGAAGTCAAGGGCCGTCAACCATTCGTTGTTGACGATCTTATGATCAACTCTTTTGTCCCTCACGAGATGAACCAGAGCTTCGGGCCGCCAAGGCAACGTGGCCAAATGCAGAGGCGTGTTCCCGTCGTTGTCTCTCTCGTTTATGAGCTTCTCGAGGTCAGCATTCCCGAGTATGTACTTCACTGCCGAGACTCTTCCGTGCTTGGCGCAGACGTGAAGGATGTTTTGTCCATGTTGACTGATCAACTCCATCGGATTTGCCCACTGCCCAAGTAGTTCCTTGATGGCTTGAACATGACCTTCTTTGCAAGCAACGTGAATCGGAAAATGGCCGTCTCTATCGTATTCAACTGCGCTCAAGGCAAAATTTTCTTGTAGGAATCTGATACCATCATAGTAATTGACGTATGCTGCCAAATGGAGCGGAGTGCGACATCTATCATCTTTCAATCCAAAAAATTTTGGATTTCTCTCCCAAATTTCCTTCAGCATGTCTAGATTAAACACCAAATAAAATCATTTAATAAATTACGCATTCATCTGATAACTTGAACTTCTTAAATAGTTAGTAGTGGTCCCAATTTTACTTGGTATCAAAGAAAAATCTCGAGTTCTAATCTTCCTAAACCCCTCATTTGCCTCCTTGTATATATACATATCCAAACTTTAACCTTGGCCCAAAATCCAATATACATACAAGGAGAAGTTTTAAACCATTTAACATTAATTTACACCTTCATCAAAAAGTTTAAGTTTATAAAATAATTGGCAATGGTTCCACAAAATTCTCCACTTTAATCTTAGGCCAAAATTCAGTCTATGCATGAGAAGTGTTAAATTGTTTAAATATTAACTTATACATTTATCTAATAGCTTAAACTTACATAACAAATAGCAATGGTCTCACAAACTTTTGGACGATAGCAAAGTTATATTCCACCTCAATTTCCGTGTGACACTCCTTGTTCTTTAGTTCCATGTGCGATTCACTCTAATTTGCACATGAGGGGTATCAAAAGTATCCTACGTCACTTATCCATGAGGTTTCAATTTATCTATATTTATATAATCACCCTCTTCTTATAGCTTAAACACAAAATATTAAATCACTCATTCATCAAACACTTCAAACTTATGGCCTCACAAAATTTCACATTCCATTCTCGTAAAAACTAAAAGGTTTATATCAGACGACCGAGGGCCGCCGCCACCGCCGACCATTATGAACACTGGTGGATGATGGCACCATATCGAGCGTTGGAGAAGACAACAAGCACTGACAGAGCTTGAAATGCAGGTGATGGGGAATACTCATTTCTTGTTTTATTCGTTAATTTAATTGATATATGAAAAACCTAATGGTTGGCGTATAACTTTTTTCTCCTTAATATATTTTTATTATACACTCGTACTCTTTTTGACAATGGTTTTATTTTATAGACTTCTCAGGATAAAAAAAATATTAGATGAGTTTAAAGTGTTAAAATCTAGTCGTGCACACTAACACGTTAATTTAAACACATGGGTTTTGTCTCTAGAAGGGTCAAGCAGATCAGCTGCCTAAAACGCGGTTTTTATCGTGTTGTGGACGGGTTGACAAGAACCCCTATATGCTAAACCATAACTTGATTAATTTCATGTCTTCTCGCATCCTGCAAACGAAGGACGATGAGATTTGCGAAAGGAGTAAAAGTCACCTAGATCGCGGCGTAAGACAGCCGCATGGACAGGCAGCTCGCCTTGAATCCATGACGGCTCAAGCGGCTCCGCCAACAGACGCCTGAGAACCTCCAAGTTGCCACTCTCGACGGCCAGAGTCATCGGACACTTACCTTCCTTGTTCTTCCAATACACAGGTTGCAAGTCCTCACCTATTAAGATCTCAACCACTTCAAGGTGGCCGTTCATAACTGCCTCATGCAGCGGGGTGTTTCCCCTGCAATTCCTTGCTTGCACGAGATCCCGCCGCATCTCACTCTCACCGACATCCAATGCTTGGCCGATGAGGACTTGGGCAGCGGGGGCCCTTCCGGCCCTGGCGGCCAAGTGAAGCGCAGTGTCTCCCCTGCAATTCTCCACGGCTAAGAGATAGCCGGGAAAGTGGTTGACGATGGCTCTCAGGATATCGTCTCTCTTGAGGCCCGCAGCGATATGGAGCAATAAATTTCGGGAGGGGCTCTGAATGACCCACAGACACAGACGTCTGTCGCCCTCGGAACAGTAACGTTCTACGACCCCGATGAATTTGTCCACGTTGCCTTGTTCCACAGCGCCGAGGAGCTCCTGGGCCGTCGTCGCATCGCAAGAGATGGAATCTGGCGTCAAAAACGCTTCCAAGCTCTGCAGCCCGTGTCTCCGGAGAGTACTCTCTAGCATACTGATCTCTACTGCCATGATTTATCGGTCTAAGGAACACTCTGCCTGGACTTGTATGGAATAACAAGAAACTCAGCAGATTGATCGCATCGACCGCTCTGCTCTGCTGCTGCGAGGAGCTTCTGAAAGAGATATTGGCGAGGTTGGGAACGCCCCCTACGCAACCTCATATAACACATGCATCTACTGCAGTGGGGCCCGACAACTGAAGCCCGTCGAAATCAGGACTTCTCTGACTTTTGAAGTTCCTCTTGGTCGATAGATTCTTTTAATAGAATAGCTTGATGAAAACGCAGGCTGCTCTCTCTTTCTGAACCTTAACCAGAAATGGCAAAAAAATACGGAATGTACCTGTGACAATTTTTATGGATCTTGTTCGAAATGAAGTATTGCTATGTCTTGTCGAATATAAAATCTGATGGATTTCTTGAATTTCTTTTCATACCATTTCATGATATACTCTTCTTTAATTACATATTGCATAAGATAAATGTACATGTACATGACAGAAAAATCAAGAACAAATTTTCATGTGAGAAGGTTGTAATTCTAAGAGGAAAATCGATTATCACTAGGAAGGATTGGATCAGATATGTCCCTACATGCATCTACTCCTAGAATAGCTAGTAGTGGTTCTATATTATCCTATGGAGTCCATAGAAAAATTTACAGATGGAATGCATGTAAGTCACAGGATTTCATGATTTGCTCTTTGGTAGAATTCATATTGCATGTTTGTCAAGTGAGTCTCTTTCAAAAGTCGTAAGGTTGAATCACCCAAAAAACAAGATTTACAGTACTACTACGAATTCGTGCCTTTCGCAAGATCGAAGCAATATCGATGCCTGACCATGATCGCCGGATGTCAAACTATGCACGATGCTTCTGCTCTCTAAAAAGCCATGGCGAGGGTCAAAATACACATGAGATGAAGGGCTACAATTTCATTTGGATC
Organism: Corymbia maculata; assembly: GCA_014182735.1. NCBI lineage: Eukaryota > Viridiplantae > Streptophyta > Magnoliopsida > Myrtales > Myrtaceae > Corymbia > Corymbia maculata. The sequence continues at coordinate 7,617,053 of CM024692.1, forward strand.
GCCAAAAGAATCAGATTCGGTGTAAGTGTACACACAATCAACTGGTTAACACAACATGACTCGTGTAACACAATTCGGCATTCCCACAGGACCCACTATTGTGCAAAATCAACCAGTGGAAGGCATCGCCTATGTTAAAGTCGAGCATATTCTTCTCTTCCCATTTTGGCAAGGGAATAGAAGCTCATTGTCGTGTCCACGGAAAGGACACTAGGATTTACTACTTTTTACTTTCTCGGAAGAAATCCGATACTATTGATAAGCCCTAACTTTGCGGCAATGACAAATTAACCTTTAATCGAAGAATAGTTACGCTGTGCTTGGATTATTGTGCTCTCTCATAATTATAGAATGCGTACGAGATGGAAGGACTATTGACTACCACATCACTAAGATTAGCTATGTGTTTGAAGACTTTTGATCGCCCCATTGCTAAAAATGAAAAAGTAAACCATCATTATCCTTTACGCGTATTAGAGATATAAGTTAAGAAATTAAAATGGATAAGCTTTTAGCGGTGATCGGACTCTCCTCCAGGCCAAGAAAAGTGAGATTCAATAATAGCCCTTGTTTTTTTAAATATTCTTCCTTGTATTCTGAATGAAATTATTTAGCTCATAGTCATTAATGTACTAATAATCTTGCCTCGGGTATGGATGGTCTCCAGTGGGCATGATAATGGCTATCGCGATCTCGTCTCTCTCAATTCCCACGGGAAACGTGGGGCGACTGATTTAGGGAGGGGCTCGGAGTGACCCACTGATACAGACGTCAGCCGTCAGCCGTCCCGTCGAAACAATGACGGCAAAGGTCGTCATCTCGTCAATTGAGACTGAGTCTAGCGTCAACAACGCTTCCAATCTCTGCAGCCTCTGTCTCCAGAGAGCAATCTCTTGTATACTTTATCTCTACAGCCATGATTTATTGGTCCAGGGAATGCTCTACCTGTATTTACATATAATAATAGATCGATCGCATGCTCTACTTAAAAGTAGCTTCTACTTCCATTCCCCTTTCCATTGTCAGGTTCAACCGTCCTTCGCGTACTCATTTCGGACTGATCCACTGTTGGGTTTTGGGGCTCTCCTGGCGCCCGCGAAGGGTTTACCCGCGACTCGCAAAGTAAGCGAGGACGGCTTTCCTCACAAACATGAAAAATAAAAATAAAAATGGACTCTACCCATTTAATGGAACATGCAAAACACGTCCTAGTCTATCTTCACTTTTTCTATGTTCTTCCGGACCGCTTTAGTCACGTTGAAGAATTCCAAAGGGTTGTTTTGACGAAAAAATGCATTCGAATAACTTTACACTTGAAGGACAGCGCATGGAGAACTTATTCCTTTTTTGGCAAAGAGCCAGAACGATAAGAGTTACCCAGGATTCCGACCCGAGAATAACAATGATAATAGGATCTCAAGAGTAACTCCAAAGATCTCACACAACAGTACGATGCTTGTAGTTTCCTCTGCAATAATATTTTTTTTGAAAGGGACAAATGCGTAACGTGCAGGTGATGCCCTTATCTTGTGATGATCGATCGCCTTGTGGAGCTTCCAAGATTGAACTAGTCTTTTTCCCATCAAAATGCCATATCGTCCCAAAACGGGGCTTCATAGCATGAATCAAAGCACTGATCATGAATACAGCCCGACCTTTCAATGTAATATTTTTTTGACACCATCTGCAATCTCCTACTTATGCACTCATCTTGTCGAACACTCTTGCGGCAACACACTTGGGGATGATTGATGTCGTTTTTTTATTTTGGCCTCTGTGATTTGTCTGGAATTTTGACAGAGCAAAGCGAAAAGTGAACTAAAGTTCAAAGAAACTATACGTTAGAGATATTTAGGATGATAAGAGACATGCGGAAGAGAAAATGGCGTAAAATTTGTATATGTTGATGTGTTCCGATAATGAGTATATGAGCTTATAAATAGGATTTATTAAATGACTATCTAAGTAATATATCAATCAAGGATATGCACAATTAAAGGGAGAAATGAAGAATTTTATAGATATATGCACCATCACAAAAGCTATATTTCTCGAAAAATCAAAAGAAATATCCTAATATTTCTAGGAAATATCCATGACCTGGAAGAAGTCAACTTGAATTCGGAGAAAAAGACTAGGGATGAAAATGGAAGTTGGAGATTTAAGTTAAGACATGTTGGTGCAAAAGGATGTCAAATTAGAAAGGAAGCAACTGATAAAATCCTCTTGTGAGTTATGTTAGAAAAAGTTTCACGTTGAAAAATCGATGTGGTTTGAAATAATTAATATATCATAATTGATCTATAACGAAGCTTTTTTGAGCAAACATGGATTCGGTTGGATATGTTGACGGATTCAAACTCGATTGTCAATAGTTGATTGGTGGCTTGCTACTAATGTATATCATTATCAGGTGAATATCTTTAGGACAGAATCTCACGACCAACATGGTTTACAAATAGCCTTCGTGATTTGGTTTGGCGGAAGAGGAAATGGTGTAAGGTGTAGATATTTCGATTAAGGATATACAAAATTAAAGGGAGATGTAAAAAATCTCCTAAATATATGCACTATCACGAGAGATATGAAAAATCAAGAGAAATATCATAAATATCTCTTGAAAAAGATATCTCTAACACTTGATGTCTCAAGGAGGTGCAATTGTTCGATTAAAAAAAAAAAGTCATCACTCAATAATGTATCCTCCTACCCATGCGGCGCGTAGCATCTAAGTAAATAATATTATACCAGGCAACGACACCCCAAAGTGGGCCGACAATTAGACATACAGATGTCCAGAAGATTGAACATGGAAGAATGAAGTACAGCGTCTCCATCGTTTAACACCGCAATTGATGCAAGCAAGGACGGCACGGTTTTCCCACGGTAAAACGAAAGATAAAAGACTGGCATCTCGACAAACTGTAACTGGATACTTGAAACTTGATCACATGACATATGAAGCACTGTTTGCTTATTAATCTTGAAGAAGTTCAATATCTTTATGTAGGCGACGTTTAGTTAAAGTTCGCCTTGAACTGATTGGCAAGGCGAATTGCCGCTGACCGGAGGCAAAGTAGTCGGGCGATGCTTCCTGCCTGCAGTTGAGAGTCTTCATCTTCCGTGACCTCAGGGGATTTTGCTAGAATTTTAGCTATCAAGGTTTCTATGTGGATGACATGCGAGATTATGAAGCAGAGCGCCGATTCATCCCGAGAGGAATTTATATTGTCATGGACAGAGCGAGGATGAAGAAGAGGGCGCCAGCTCCCAGCAACAGGACGAAAGAGGCTAGCCAAGTAAGCTTCCTTACGAGCAGCTAGCTACCGGTCATAAATGCTATGGCCATTGTTCCAAGCGATATTAGCAGCATCGATGATGCAGCTACATTAGAGTTTTGAGCAAGGAAAGAGTCACCAAGCTGTGTAAAAGGCCAGATGAGAACCGCGCCGATGGCACAGTACATGACAATGGTGTTGCAAATGAGAAAGGCAGGGAAAATGGTTCTGTTCTGATTTTGAGCCAATCCTGCATCAGGCGCAGAATCCTCATCACCTCCAGGAATTGAAAACCAGCTGCAAAGGTCACGGTCACCACGAGAATTGCGATGAGCAAATGAATATCCATGAGATGCTTCAATGCACCTCCGTCTAGGAGAGCTCGGATTGTCATTTCTGCGGTAATTTCATTGTCCCTTGGGTTCCCCGTAGCCAACTCTTGTAAGTACCCCAGCAGATCTCAGAATGAATACTGGGATTATCTGGACATGGGCCAAACAAGAATATACAGCGTCATTGTTATTGGAAGTATTTGCACTTACCGCATGAAAATAGAAAAGATTGCTTAATCTCGTGATTGTTAATGCTTCATTTTGGAGATACTAGTGAGTGCATACCTTTTTGAAGCCGAGAACCCGTTCTTCTAGCTTGCCCTACCGCCAAGTCAAGGACCGTCAAGCCTTCGTTGTTGACAAGCTTACGATCAACTCTTTTGCTCATCACAAGATGAGGCAGAGCAACGGGCTGCCAAGGCAACATGGCCATTCTCGTCTGTCTCTCTCGTTTATGAGCTTCTCGAGGTCCGCATTCCCAAGTATGTACTTCACTGCCGAGACTCTTCCGTGCTTGGCACAAACGTGAAGGATGTTTTGTCCATGTTGATTGATCAACTCCATCGGATTTGGCCACTGCCAAAGTAGCTCCTCCATGGCTTGAACATGACCCTCTTTGCAAGCGACGTGAATCGAAAAATGGCCATCTCCACCATATTCAACTACGCTCAGGGCAAATTTTTCTTGCAGGAATTTGATGGAGTCACGATGATTGACGTATGCTGCCAAAAGAGGCAGAGTGCGACGTCTATCATCTTTCAATCCAAACTATTTTGGATTTCTCTCCCAAATTTCCCTCAATATGTCTAGATTAAACATCAGATAAAATCATTCGATTACTGAACCACACATTAATCTAATGACATAAATTTTTAGAACAATTAACAGGTCCATAAAATTTTACTTGATATCAAAGAAAAATCTCATGTGTTCCAATATTCCTAAACCCCTCATTTGCCTCCTTGTATATATACATATCCAAACTTTAACCTTGGGCCAAAATCCAGTCTATGCATGAGGAGAATTTTTAAATCATTTAAATATTAATTTATAGCTCCATAAAAAGTTTAGACTAATAAAATAATTGGCAATGGTTCTACAAAATTCTCCACATTAATCTTAGGCAAAAATCCAGTCTATGCACAAGGAGAAGTGTTAAATCGTTTAAATATTAAACTATACCTTCATCTAATAGCTTAAACTTACATAATAATTGGCAATGATCTCGCAAATTTTCACATGGTATCAAAGTCATATTCTGCCTCAATTTGCGTGTGAGACTTCGTGTTCTTCAACTCCACATGTCATTCACTCTAGTTTGCACATGAGGAGTACCAAAAGTATTCCATGTCACTTGTCCATAAGGTTTCAATTTATCTTATATTCATATAATTTTCCTCTTTTATAAATTAAACGTAAAATATTAAATCATATTCATCTGATGCTTCAAACTTATAGCATCTCAAAATTTCACATTTCATTTTTATAAAACTAAAAGGTCTATACCGGAAGACCTATCTCTCCTCCTCCTCCTCTGCTTCCTCTTCTTCTCCCTCTCTCGGTCCCACTTACGGAGAGCCCCCAACCTACTACGCCGGCGCCTTTGTTGCTGCCCGATCTCCACTTGTTGCTCTCATTGTCAATGTCCCTCCATCATCTTCATCGTCACTCCACCTTGGTCATCGTCATTCTGTAGTATGTCCTCCCTTCCCTCCCTCCCTCCCTCCCTCTCTGAACGACCTTAAATTGAGACGGTCTGAGGTTGGGTTGCGTGGTCAGATGTAGAGAGACAGGAGCCATAATGAACACGGGTGGTTGAAGGCACCATATCAAGCGTTGGAGACGACACCAGGCACTAACAGAGCTTGAAATGCACAATCTTGCAAAGGTGATGGGGAATATTCCTTTCTTGTTTTATTCGTTAATTAAATTGATATAAGAATAACCTAATGGTTGGTGTATTACCTTTTCTTAATGTTGTGTAACTTTCGTCTCCCTAACGTGTTTTCATTATACCCTTTTATTCTTTTTGACGATGGTTTTGTTTTTATAAACTTCTAAGGATAAAAAAAATCATTAGACATGAGTTTGAGGTGTTAAAATCTAGGTGTGTATGAAAAACTGACGCACTAACGCGTTAATTTAAACACGTCGGTTTTGTGTCTGAACATTCCAAGCAAATCAGCTGCGTAAGACTGCGATTTTTATTGTGTCGTGAACGGGTTGACGAGAACCTACTTGTGCCAAACCACAACTTGATTGATTTCCTGCCTCCTCGCATCGTGTGCAAAGGGAGGGCGATGAGAAATGCGAAGAGAGTAAAAGCTACCTCGATCGCCGGGCGAGACAGCCGCATGAATGGGCGAAACGCCTTGAATCCATGATGGCTCAAGTGGCGCTGCCAATAGAAACCTGAGAACCTCCAAGTTGCCACTCTCGACGGCCAGAAACATCGGACACTCACCTTCGGCGTTCTTCCAATACATGGGTTGCAAGTCCGCATCTATCAAGTTCCGAACCACTTCAAGGTGGCCTTCCATAAAGGCCCCGTGCAGTGGGGTGTTTTCCTTGCTAGACATCATTGGCGTGATTGTCCATTCAGCGTCAGCCATCCTACGTGATGTGGCCGACGCCGACGTGAATAATTTTTTTAATTTTTAAAAATATTTCTAAATTTTTTTTGAATTTTTTTCTTTTCTTTTTTTTTCTTTTTACACACGGCCAGCGAGGCCACCAACTACTAGGCAAGGGTTGGTAACCTTTGCTAACCCCTAGGCAATGGCCAACAACCCCCACTTGGGCTCTGGTGAGGGCTATGAAACCCTCACCAGATCAAGCAAGACGAGGGCGTCATAGCCCTTGCTAGCCATGGCAAGGGCTACTATGCTCTTGCCAAATCCGGTCTGGCCAAGGCATCGCCACCCTTGCCCGTAGCTAGCGAGGACTTTGTGGCCCTTGCCCAGGGCTTAGCAAGCTCACCGACCCCCCGTCAGTAGTTAGCTACCTTGTTGACCCTATGTAAAAAGGAAGAAAAAAGAAAAGAAAAAAATCAATAAAAAATTTTGGAAATATTTTTAAAAATTAAAAAATTGTTCATGTCAACGTCAGCCACATCACATAATATGGTGAACTTCAGAAATATTCTTTATTCTTGTCTATTGGATCATTCATATTGTGCGTTGATGGTGAATTTTATCTATCCTATCCTTGCGTTCATTTGATAGTATCCCATAACACATTCTCCATTAAAACATTTCTTCCATACACTTACCCATTCTACGCATTTAGCATCCTCTAATCCTCACCACGCATTACATCCGCTCAAGCATAGTTGTTTTCATTCCAAATGCGAGGGCAAGCAAAGTATCTTTGCAATGACTTAGAAAACAATGACATTTACACTGGACAATAAGGAAAAAGCGCACCCATATTCCCACGTAATTTTCCTGTGATTCATTATGTCCGCCAAATCAATCTATCATCTTTTTTCTCATACTAATATTTTCAAGGACCACTGGTGGTTGGCCGAGTTCATTGAGGTTTACTTTCAAAGGATTGTGAGCCCCCTTTATCACAGGTTTGAATCTCCTAATCGCTCCTTGATCTCAAAAAATCCTCATTCATATGTGTCGTTCCATTTGCCCTCTTTTTACCAGATGCATGGAATGACATCAAGCAATCACGTTCCATTTGCCCTCTCTTCCTCTTATATCCTCTTTAATTCATCCTACCCTGCTTTTAGCTATTAAGTGGTCCGGAACCTCTTTCACCCCAAAAAGTTAATTCAAAGGATGAGGTTTTTCCTCACACTTATAAACCGATCACTAACCCATTTCACAACTGATATAAGACAATCTTCACAATCTCCCCCTCACACTTTGGGGTCTAGATTGGAGCTACAACAATCTATAACTCTCCCGTATGACTATTAGATTCAGATTTGTAGGCAACCCAACCTCTAACACCAATGTTAGGTATTTTGGGTCATTCTCACCTTAAGAAGTAGCTCAAAATGTGAGATTTTTCCTCATACTTATAAAAGGCCAGCAACCCCTACGTGAGACAACCTCAACACTATGTTACCTCTGCACGAAGTTAATCCTTCAATGAGGCAAAGATTGCTCAGAAACAAACTCTCTCTAAATTCATATAAAAGACTGAGATAACGGCGTCTCCATAATTTAACACCCAGTCGATGCAAGCAAATACTGCGGTTTTTCCACGGTCAAACAAAAGGAAAGAGAAGGCTGTCTCCATCAATTGCAACTGGACTCTTGAAACTGGACCACACGAGCAAAGATGCTCAACATGGATAAGATAGGCATTTTATTGAAGTTTGCCTCGAATCGATCAGCAAGGCTAAGTACCGCCAGACGGAGGCAAAGTGGCCGGATGATTCACATTCAACGTCACCCTGTTCCTTGAGTCTTCATCTTGCAGGACATCGGGGAAGAGAACTGAAATTCTCGATATTGCGACTCCTAGGCGGATGATATAGAAGGCAATGCAGCGGATATAGCGCGTGTTTACCACGAAAGGAACGTACATTGTCAAGTACAAAGCACAGATATGGTATAGGGCAATGGCTCCGATCGACAGGACGAGAGAGCCGAGCCAAGCGAGTTTGCTTACGAGCACGTAGCCACCGGCCATAAATGCTACGGACATTGTCCCGAGAGCTACCAGCAGCCACTTTATGGCAATTATACTATATGGGCCGTTAGAGTAACGTAAAAGTCATTCAGTTGGGCCCAAGATAACATGACAACCACACCTATGGCACTGTACATCGCGATGGTGTTGCAAATGACAAATACCTGGAACATACTCCTTTTCAGCATTGTGGCCGTTCCTGGGTTAGCTTCAGAACTCTCAACAAAACCTCCAGGAACCGCAAAGCCAGCCGCAAAGGTCACCGTTGCCACTAGCGTGGCGAGGATACCACGAGCAGTCGCCTGTCCCCTCAATATACCTCCAGTTTGGAGAGCAAGGACTGTAAATTCGGCCATAATTTCTCGATTTCTTGACTTATAGATAGCCAAATCTTTACTTGTAGGTACCCCGGCAGATTTCAAAATCATTGAGGTAATCTCTAAGAATGGACCATACAAGAAAATACGGGGTCATTGTATTTGGAAACTGTCGTACATACTGCATGAGGATAGAAAAGATTTGCTTGATTTTGTGATTGTTAATGTTTGATTTTGGAGATTTTAGCGAGTGCATACCTTCTGAAACGCAGTATCCGTCCTTTTGATTTGGTCTGTCGCAAGGTCTAGAGCCGTCAAGCATTAATTGTTGAGAAGCTTACTATCAACTCTTTTGTCCAGCACAAGATCAAGCAGAACCACAGGGTGCCACGGCAATGTGGCCAAATGCAGAGGAGTGTTCCCGTCGTTGTCTCTCTCGTTGATGAGCTTACCGAGGTCAGCATTCCCGAGTATGTACCTCATTGCCCGGATCCTTCCATGCTTGGCGCAGACATGAAGAATGTTTTGTCTATGTCGGTTGATCAACTCTGTGGGGTCTGGCCACTGCCGAAGCAGCTCCTTAATTGCTTCAACATGACCCTCTTTACAAGCGACGTGAATCGGAAAATGGCCGTCTCTATCATATTCAACTGCGCTCGAGGTGAATTCTTTTAGTAGGAATTTGATGTCGTCACAGTAATTGATGTATGCTGCCAAATGAAGGGGAGTGTCGCGTCTATCATCTTTCAATTCAAACAATGTCGATTTCTCCCACATATTTCCTCTAGCATGCCTAGATTAAGTGCAAAATAAAATCATGTAAATATTAAATCATGCATTCATTTAACATATTAAAATTTTAGAATAATTGATAGTAATCCCATAAAATTTCACATGATTTTAGAGTATGAGGTCCTAAGTTAAAATCTATCTAGATCTCTCGTTTGCCTCCCTATATAGTTACACATTTTAGTCTTAAGCCAAATTCTAGTCTTTGCTTAAAGTACTAAATCATTTAAAATATTAAACTACACATTCAACTAATAATCTAAATATATAAAACAATTAGCAATAATCCCATAAAATTCCACAAGATATCAAAGTCACATTCCGCCTTCGTTTGCTTGTGAGGCTCCATATTCGTCAATGCCACGTGTCGCTCTTAGTCTGGTTTACACGTGACAAAGGCTGTTAAAAGTGTTTCACATCGCTTGTCTATGGAGTTTCAATGAGCCTTGTATTCACATAATCTTCATTCATCTATAGTTTAACGTTTTATATTGAAAGTTTTAACATTGTATTAAAGGAGGAGGTCTAAGTTCAAATATTTTCAAATCTCTTATTTGCCTCTCTATGTATATTTCACAATTGAATCTAAGATCAAATTCCAACTTATGTACAAGGGAGTGTTAAATCAATTAAATATTAAAACACATATTTATTTAACAGTTTATACAAATTAGTGATGATTTTACAAAATTTCACATTTTATTTCGAAAAACAAAAGAGGTTAGTATTAGATAGATGTGTCAAAATAGGTCATAAACCCATATTATGACTCACTTTTAGTTAAATGGGTCAAATATGGATCAAGTGAAAATTAAATATGTGTCAAATATGTGTTAAGTGAGTTATTAAATAGACACTAGGAGCGTTAAGATGGGCCATGGACCCATTTTGTGAGTCATGTTCTATCTTAATGGGTCATAATGTATGATCCATTTTCGACCCATTTTCAATCCAACTATAGAACGTATGAATCATTTTCGACCCATTTTTAACTCAACTGTAAAACATGTTTTTCTTCTTTGAATCATCCTCAAGCTTGGTGAGTGGTGGTGATCTATTAGTAACCGCGACACTCCGCCGCTCACTTCCACCCCATCTCAATTTATAGATTTTTTTACAAAAATATATTTAATTGGTAAAATTCTTTAAAAATATTTCAATTTATAGGTTTTTTACATTTTTATTTTATTTACTATTTTTTAATTTTTTTTTAATTTGATTTGAAGTTTTATTCATTTAATATAGAGCTTAAAGTGAGTTTGGGTTTCTCTACAATAATAATGGCTTTTAGCAATACGGGTTAGGTCAGCTATGGGTCACTAGATCTACATTACATGCATATGAGCCAAAACGGGTTAAATAGGTCAATATGGGTCGACCCATTTTCGATCCAACCCAAACCCAACCCGACCCACCCGTTTGACGAGTCTAGTATTAGATGATCTATCTCTCTCCTCTTCCTCCTCCTTGTCTCTTCCACTCTCGACCTCACTCAGCAAAAGCCCTCCGCTCCCTTTGCCGATGCTATCATTTCTACTCCGTTGCCCCTTATTGCTATCATTGTCTATGTCCCTCCATCATCTACCCCATCACTCCACCTCGGTCACCTACTCGCTCTCTCTCTCTCTCTCTCTCTCTCTCTCTCTCTCTCTCACACACACACACACACACACACACACACACACACAACCACCATAGATTGAGTCAGTTTGAGGTTAGATTGCATGATGGAAAATTACCCAAAAAAAATCATAAATTTATTGAAAATTATTTTTATTTTTTTATTTTTTTAATTAATTGAGTTATAAACCTTTAATATTTTTTTCCCTTTCAATCTATCTAACTAATTTTGACCAAAAATTGTTGACATAAATGCTGGCCATCTTTCATGACATAGTCAACATTAACGTGGACAGTTTTTAACAATATTTTCTTTTTTTCTTTTTCCTTTTTTTCTTTTTTTTTTTCTCCCCTTGCTTCTTCCTCTAGCCAGTCCCCCAACCTCTAGCTGGTCCCCAAACCTCGGTGATTGGGTAGATGTGAGGGTTGGCAAGATTGACCTTGTTGGCCTAATGCAAAGCTTGCCCCTGCCAACTGTTGGCGAGGATGAGCCTCACTCGCTCCTAGCGAGGTTGAACCATATTGTCACCCGCCACTAGCAAGTCTCACTAAGCGGCGCCTCTAATGAGCCACAAGATCTAGCAGGTTTCCTACCTTGCTTCACACAAGCCAACAAGCAGAGTTCAACAATCATGGATAACCTCATGGTTGGCGTATTAGTTTGAGAAGTTGGGAAATATTCAGCTCTAGAGAGGTTATCCGTTCAAATCCTACCAACTATATGCGAACTATTTGACCTTAGGACCAAATACACAAGTCAAAAGTTTGAATTTAAATGGTTTGTGAGGCTTATAAGATGTTTCATTAGCCTCTAGGTAACCAGACCTCTACACTCATGCCCCATGCTACAAGATAAAAAATTATATATAGGTGATGTACATATTTATAACATGTAAATTAAAAAGATGATAAGAGGAAATTTCATTTTATATGGAACAAAATAAAACATCCAAAGAACAAAACAGGGGAAGTAGGGCAGGCAATTCACATTGTGTCATCTTAATTTTGTCATATCAAAATAGGCATATATCAAGAATATGATTAATTTGAACAAGACAAGTATAATACACGTATTGAATTGTCTCAATACGAACACAACAAATCTAATAAAGCAGTTTACATGATACAACTAACATAATTATCAAATTGTGTCATTTTGTCATGTATTGACATGATATGTTAACATTTTTACAAATATATGCTAGCCTTTGGTGTGACACATTAAACATGTTTATACATGATATCCCTATTCAACATGTTTAACACGTTTGTAAGTAAAAGTTATTTCACCTCACATTACACTTAGAGTTTATTGAGTTACCGTTTGTTATGTTGTATAACTTTTGCATCCCTAATGTGTTTTCATTACGCCCTTTATTCTTTTTTAAATGGGTCTTATCTCTATAATCTTTTAATAATAAAGATGTCATCAGACATGAGTATAAAGCGCTAAAACTTAGTCTTGTTTTATAAACAAACACACCAGCACTTATAATTTAAATGTGTGGATTCGTGTCTGAACGAATTGAGCAAGCGACCCGAATTTTAGTGTGTTGTGAACAGGTCGACATAAACCCATTTGCGCCAGATTATAGCTTGTTTAAAGACCAAAATAAAATAAAAATTGTAACTAGTTTGATTGCGTGAGGTCTTGTGAACGGATGACGTCAAGATATTGTGAATAGATTAGAGATTACCTTGATTACCGTGTAAGACAGTGGCATGAACGGGCGACACGCCTTGGATCCTTGATGGATCAAGTGGCTCTGCCAACAGAAGCCCGAGAACCTCCAATTTGCCACTCTCGACGGCCAGATACATCGGACATTTGCCTTCCTTGTTCTCCAGATACATGTGTTGCAAGTCCTCACCTATCAAGATCTGAACCACGTTGCAGTGGCCGCTCACGACGGCCTCATGCAGCGGGGTGTTTCCCCTGTCATTCTTCACTTGAACGAGAGCTCGCCGCATCTCGCGCCCGCCAATGTCTGACGCTCAGCTGATGAGGACTCGGACTGCCAGGGCCCTTCCTGCCCTGGCAACCAAATGAAGCGGGGTGTCTCCCCTGCAATTTTTCACGGCCACAGCCTGGTCGGGGAAGTGGCCGACGATGTCTCTCAGGATCTCATCTCCTTCGAGGCGGGCGGCGACATGGAGCAATGAACTCTGGGAGGGGCTCAGAATGACCCCCAGGCACAGACGTAGATTGTGCTCGGCATAGTAACGTTCGACGACTTGGATGAATTCGTCCACGTCGCCTTGATTTGCAGCAGTGAATAGCTCTTGGGCCGTCGTCTTATCGCAGGAAACAGTCTCGCGTCAACGTTGCTTCCAATCTCTGCAGCCTGTGTCTCCAGAGAGCACCCTCTTGCAGACTTACCTGTACTGCCATGATTTATTGGTCTAAGGAACGCTCTCTACTTGGACTCGTATGCAATAACAAGAAACTTAGCAGATGGATCGCATCGACCGCTCTACCGTGCCGCTGCGAGTAGCTTCTAAAAAAAGATATCGGGGAGATTGCAGACGCCACTCGCGACCTTACGCAAAAAGGCATCTACAGAGGGGCTCCAACAAGTTAAGACCGTCAAGATCATGTGGGCTCCGCATCCCCACCGTCTCCCAAAAGCAGACGGTATTTGTTCGGACATGACTTTTCTTTGAAGTCTGTAGTTTGAAGTTCGCTCGAGTTGGTAGGTTCTTTAATAATTTAGCCTGACGAAAACGCAGAATGCCCACTTTTTGAACCTCACCACAAATGAAAAAGAAAACGGAGTTCATTCTATAATCTTGTGACACTTTTTGAGGATCTTGTTTGAAATAAAATATTGCCATGTCTTATTGAATATAAAATCCAATGGATTTCCTGAATTTCTTTCCGTACTATTCCATGCTGTACTCTTCTTCAATTATACATCATATGAGATAAATGTGCATATAAACGACAGAAATCAAGAACAAATTTCAAGTAAGATGAATGCAATTTAAGAGGAAAATCGATTATGACCAGGAACGACATTTGCCCCAGGTATGTCCCTGCCTTCATCTAGTTCTAGAATAGCTAGTAGTGGTTCTTTACTATCCTATGGAGTCCACAGAACAATTTACAGATGGAATGCGGGCAAGTCGCAGGCTTTCATGATTTGCTCATTGCTAGAATTCATATTGCATGCTTCTTGAGCAAATCTCTTTTGAAAGTCGTAAGGATGAATTACCCAAAGAATAAAATTTAGAGTACTCCAACGATGTTGCGGCCTTTCGCAAGACAGAAGAAGCATCGATGCCTGAACATTATGGTAAGCTGTCAAATTGGGAAGATGAAGGGCTACAAATTCATTTGGATCACCAGAAGACTTGACTTACCTAAATCGACCCGGAAAAAAAAAACTAGATTGTGTCCATGTGTTCACACAATTAACAGATTAAAAACATGACAAAAAAGGATTAAGGATCTAACACGACATACTTGTGCAACAAGTTTTACCATATGACCCATTTTGATAAAAAAAAAAAAAATCAACCTATGGAAGGCATTACTTGTAACATCCTGAAATTCGAGCCCTTTAAGGGATGAATGAACATTAATTTCGCCAATGCATTGTTGGTTGATCTCACTCGAAACTGATCACTCCTGAGATACTGACCTTGAGGGGAAAGGCTAATGAGGACAGAACTCGTGCGACTAAAGAACTTGACCTGGGAAAACGACTCGACCGTGAGACTTGCGTAAGGATGATCCTGTAGTCATGCAGGCCGATTCCAAAGACGAATAGGAGTCGATTCGTGGACAGAACATAAGGGGACGACAGATGATTCCGTTTACTGTTATCGAATCCGCGAATGGCCCTATGTCGATCCTTGGTAATCGTGTACTTTGAAATAAGAATCGATTCTTCGCAATTTCATGTAGTCAAGGACGTCCATGTGTCGAGAAGTCTTGAACGTGAATTGGCACGAGTCGGTTACACGTGAATCCTCAAAGCCGCCTGTCAGTCTGAGCAGTACCAAAATGGCATTTGGGGGAAATTGACATGGCATGAGAATCTAGTATTGAACTTCAAATTTTCGGGAATGTTCGAGAAGGACTTTTGGACGATGCTTCTTAGACAGTCGACACTACCGGTTGAGCCGAGTATTTGGAAAAGGGATTTTCGAACCAAGAAAACGAGTCTACGAGGACGTGGGCCGGGCAAGAACAGTATGGGCCTCACACCCAAGGTGGGACAGCCACCATGGAAGGCCCGAGGCAAGCAAGTGAGCCCGTTGGGCCAAACCGACCCTTTACCCTTCCGAGCCCATTGTCTAAAACCAAGCCGATTCAAGCACAATAAATTCCCGAGCCCGTTCCTATTCATTTTCAAGCCCATTTCCTAGGCCCGTCCTCCATTTTCAGCCCAAGGACAGATTGGGAAATGTGCAAGGTGGAAATGACCAAAATGCCCTTGAATATTTTGAAGAAAAGTCAAAAGGAAGAGAGAGAAGATGAGGTCATTGTTTGGCAAGTGGGGCAAGCCTTGATGGCTTGGATAAGGCTTATCCTTCAGCCTTCACTTCACTCTCTCTCTCCTCTTCATCTTCTCCAAAATCGCAACACCTCTCTCCCATGGTTTTCCTTCCTTTCTTCTGTTTTTCAGTTTGACCTTTCACCGAAATCTGAGTTGTTCATTGCCTTCCCGTTGGAATCTCGTCTCGTGCCACCCGCCGTTGTGTTCAGAAGAGAAATTCCGTTCAAATAACGTCGGCAGATCGCCGGAAGGAGCTGCCGGTCAACCCGTATTCAGGCCGAAAGCCACCGCCGGCCTGACCGTTTTCTGACCGCCTACTGCTGTTCTGTTTTGCTGTTTCGGCCATTTTCCTCCCTTTCCGACCCAATCTCCACCCATACCAGCCACAAGTGGTTCCCCCTCGACCCCCAGGTGCCGCCAGTCGCTGGCCCGTCGCTCGCCGGAGCTCCGGGCAGCCCGTTCAACTCCGGTCAACAACTTTCCTCCTGTGCAGTCAGTTTTTCAGAGTTGCAGAGGGATTTCGAGTTTGTTGCTGCTGTTCTCAGCCCCGAGACCGCCTTGGATCGTCGTGGTAGAGGTCTCTGGGTGTCGGGTTCGTCGCCGCCGCCACGTCCGTGTCGCCGGCCCGCTTAACGGGTGAGTTTAGCTCATAATCCCTATTTAGTGCCTAAACTTGCTTAGGGTTGGTTAGTTAGTGTTAATTTTGGTTTAAGGGGTTTAATTAAGTTGTATTATCCCTAAGATATGTGGTTAGATAGATGATTAAGATTAGATTAGTTTAATTTTGCTTATTTAGCTTAATTGTGCTTAATTTGGGATTAATTTGTGTTTATGTGTTTAATTAAGCATGATTTGCTTAAATTGGTTAATTAATTGTTTTAATTAATGTTTTGTTTAATTTCTGGATTAAATTTTTTAATTAATTGAATTTCGGGAAAATCACTGTTCATAATTACATTGTTCACAATTCATTTTACGGCCTTTGTTCATCCGAAGCTAATTTTTGTCCGAATTTGATGTGTTATTGATTGTTATTATTAATTGAAGTGCCGATTGTTAATTATACTCATGATTGATGATGAAATGCGTGATCGAATGCTGATTGGAAATTGAATTTTGGAAATTGTCGAGTGAGATCGCATGACATATTGCGTAGGTTATCTGAAATGGCATGTCGTATGAGCATGAGTAATATTTCATTCATGACAGAGCAAAGATATAAATGGATTGTTTGATGAGGTATTGCATGGTCACATTAAGAGGAGAGCCCGGCGTTGCCGGAAGACCGCCAATCCCTATGGGGTTGTGCCGTGGCCGATGGGTCGCCCGACTTCGGTCGGATGCCCGACGGGGAGGGGTTCTATGTGGGACCGCGGTATGGGCGCGGGTCCCGGGCCTCTGTCAGTAGCGGGACTGCGGTAGTGGGCGGGTCTTGTGCTCCTTCGGGAATGCCGTCTTGGGAGTGAGCCCTTGACGTCGCCGTGCCTCGAGGTAAAGATGACGAAGCTGGTTTAGCCAGGAACCGCCAACCATAAGGTTGTGCCGTGGCCCAGGAGGAGGGGTCATAATAATCGAAGCATGTGTGAGTGTGAGACATGAGAAAGTTGTGTGAGATGCTCTGATTATTCGGATGCTCTTAATGTCGTAATGATTTGTGGTACGCACGCATGAGTTGACAGTCGTGCAGGGTGTGGCAATGGCCAGGTGAGATCGCTTGTGGCGCGACTCGCATGTGATTGATGAATTATGTCATCTAACGGCCATATGCCTTGCTTGCATTGTATGAGATTCGACGTGCAGGGTATGGCATACCGGGTAAGGTTGCATGCGAACCGACTGTATGATTGTTGGTTGCCATGTTTGTTGGTGGCTGTTGTTTGGTTTTGGTTGTTTGTTGGGTTGAGTGAGGGGTGGTTCTGGAGAGATACCCCGAGTTGAGTTGGCGTACTAACCGGAGCTTAGGGGGAAGAACTCACTGAGATTTTATCTCAACCCGTCGTGGTTAAACATTTTCAGATCCCTAGAATGGCGTACACACAATGGAGAATCCTGCCCCCGCTTCTCCAGTGATCGACTCGACGGAGCTTGAGTCCGATGGGTCTGAGTGATGATGGTGCTGAACCCGAGGGTTTTTCTTGTTTAATTGGATTAGCCTAGTTTCTTTTTGGTTTGGCTTAGAGGATGGATCGGCCCTTTTGTCAGGCTTGTAATTCGAAAATGATCCTCCGTTGGTTGATCCAGTAATTTGAACAAATGAGTAGTTGCTGTTGTTCTGGCTGTTCATCCATCTATCCCTGTTTGATTGTTGTTTGTCTGGGAATGGTTCGTCTTCCGCTTGCGCTTAACGAAAGATAAAATGAATGGTCGTCGATGGGTCCTGGGACGTCGCTTTCAATCGACCAAGGTAATGGGGTTGCCGCGAGCTCGAGAGTCAGGGCGTGACATTACTTATGTTAAAGTCGAGCTTATTCTTCTATTCCCATTTTGGCTAGGTATAGAAGCGCATTGTTGTGTATGCAGAGAGGACACTAGGATTTATTACATTTTATTTTCTCGGAAGAACTTAAATACTATTGATAAACCCTAACCTCGCCACAATGACAAATTAACCTTTACTCTCGTTGACAGCGTGGTCGACATCCTCCATAAAAGTGGACACGTTTATGTTGGATATATTGTTAATATATAATCTCCAACAGTTTATACCTGTGGGCTCTAAAGATCAAAGCACAAGCGCCTCAAAAGAATCTGCTCTCTTCGAATAGGCTTGCTCCGACTCCTAGTGCTTGCTTCAGATATTCAAGTGCTCCACAAGTCTTTGAGGTTTCTTTGTTGCTACTTTCAGTAGTCAGCTTATCTAAAAGTGATTTTGTAATCAACAAGTATTTCTTTTGCAACTCTTCTCTCCCAATATAAGGCTAGATCTAGATTTGGGAGCTCTCCTATGTCGATCTAGATATAGATATGGGATTTTTTTTTGTTGGTATAGATATGGGATTTACAAGGCATTATCTATGCTCTCTAAACTTGTGGGTGTCATTATTGTCTCTAAATAGTAATATGTTGAGGATGTTGAACCTAGCAAAGCCATAGCTATAGGAGAGGAAAATCTCAACATATACTCATCACTGATAATGATGTAAAATTTGGTGATCTATCGCCGATTGTGCTTTGATGCTTTGACATATCCATCTTATGGAATGAATGAGTCTTTGCAAGTTTTACCAAGTAGATTTATTATTTAGATTTACTTACTTCGTGGGATTTGCATTTACCTCTTGAAGTTACTTACCTCTCTTCATGTGATGAAAATTTTCCTCCCAAAAAAAAAAAAAAAAGATGACAAGTAAATTTCGTTTTATATGGAACAGAGTAAAAAGCTTTAAAAAGGGGGGAAAAATAGGACAAACAATTCGTGTCATGTCATGTTAATCTATCATGTCAAAGTAGGGATATATCACCAATTTTGATTAACTCAAACGCAACAAGTTTAATAATTATGTCAAATTGCCTCGATATGAACATGACAAACCTAATAAAATAGGTCGCTATGACATAATAAAATATGGCAAATATAATTATCGAACATGCCACTATGTATATGCCGACATAATACAATATGGTAATATGTGTGTTACTATGTACATGATAAACATGCAAAACATTTTATACACAATAATCCAAGTTAAAATGTTTTACACATTTGTTGACAATATCAGTAATTTCACATTACATTTAGAGTTTATTAGAGTTACCGTTATTTTAAAAATGTTCCTTAACTTTTGTATACAAAATGTGTTTTTATTAGGGTTAATGCCACGAAAAATCCTAAACTTTACCCCATGCGACAGATTTACCCTAAACTTTTTTTTGTGACACAAAAAACCACAAACTTTGCCATGTGTGACACATTTCCCAAACTTTGCCCCGTGTGACACATTTACCATAAACTTTTTTTTCTGCCACCAAAAATCCTAAACTATGCCACTTGTGACAATTTTACCTTGAACTATATTACTTATGACAAATTTACCCCAAAGTTTTTTTAGCTGAAGGGCATTTTCGTCATTTTCTTTTTTTTTTTTTTCTTTTTTTTATTGAAGAGGAAGCCGGCGAGGATGGCCTCGCCGGCGCCGGAGTCCGGCCGAGGGTCGCCGGGCGCCCTCGCCGGCATCGGCCGAGGGTCGCTGGGCGCCCTCGCCGGCGTCGGCGAGGGAGGCCCGGGCCCGGGCGACCCGGCGGCGTCGGACGAGGGCCGCCCGGGCCGGATCCGACTCGGGCCGCCCTCGCTGGACGCCGGCGAGGGTCACCCTCGCCGGATCGGCTCGGGCGGCCCTCGCCGGATCGGCAGGCGGCCTCGCCCTCGCTTGGGTCGCCCTCGCCGCGAGGCTCGGGCAGCCCTCGCCGGCGTCGGGCGAAGGCCGCCCGAGCCGGATCGAGCGAGGGCGACCCTCGCTAGCGTCGAGCGAGGGCCGCCCGAGCCGGATCTGGCCTGGGCCGCCCTCGCCCGACACCGGCCTGGGCCGCCCGACGCCGGCAAGGGCTGCCCAGGCGACCCTTGCCGGACTCCGGCGCCGGCGAGGCCATCCTCACCGGCTTCCTCTTCAATAAAAAAAAGAAAAAAGAAAAAACAGAAAATGACGAAAATGCCCTTCAGCTAAAAAAACTTTGGGGTAAATTTGTCATAAGTAATATAGTTCAGGGTAAAATTGTCACAAGTGGCATAGTTTAGGGTTTTTGATGGCAAAAAAAAAAGTTTAGGGTAAATGTGTCACACGGGGCAAAGTTTGGGATTTTTTATGTTACAAAAAAAAGTTTAGGGTAAATCTGTCACATGGGGTAAAGTTTAGGGTTTTTCGTGGCATTATCCCTTTTTATTATACCCTTTATTCTTTTTCAAGATGTGTTTCAAAGGATAAAAAGTCCATCGACATAAGTGTTAAAAAAATTTGTAGTATATAAAGTTAAACCAGTCAACTGTGTAAGATGCCATTTTTTTCGTGTCATGAACGGATTGACAAAGACCCATATATGTCAAATCATAACTTGTTTAATTACATGCCATCGTGTATCGTGCAGATAATGTTAAGGATTACGAAAAGAGTAGAAATTACCTTGAATCCTTTGACAGATCAGCTGTTGCTGCTGCCATCAAAAGCCTGAGCCACCTCCAAGTTGCCAATCTCGACGGCCAGACGGATCGGAAATTTACCTTCCTTGTTCTCCACATACATGGATTGCAAGTCCGTACGTATCCAGATCTGAACCACTTCAAGGTGGGCCGTTCATAACGGCCTTCTGCAGCAGGGTGCTTCCCCTGCCATTCCTAACCTGCACAAGAGACCGTCACATCTCACCCTAGGCGACATCCGATGCTCAGCCGATGAGGACTCAGGCTGCAAGGGCCCTTCCTGCCCTGGCAACCAAGCGAAGCGCAGCATCTCGCCTGCAATTTTTCCCAGCCACGAGCTGGTTAGGGATGCGGTCGATGATGGCTATCGCAATCTTTTCTCTCTCAATTCCAGCGGAAAACATGGGGCGACTGATTTAGGGAGGGGCTCAGAGTGAGCCACAGACACCGACGTTGGTCGCCCCCTCGGAACAATGACGGCGAAATGGTCCAGTGTCTGAACGCGCAGCTCCTGCTCCTGGGTCGTCGTCTCGTCGCTTGAGACTGAGTCTAGCGTCAACAACGCTTCCAATCTCTGCAGCCTGTCTCCAGAGAGCACTCTCTTGTATACTTTATCTCTACAGCCATGATTTATTGGTCTAGGGAATGCTCTACTTGTACTTACATATAATAATAGATCGATCGCATGCTCTACTTAAAAGTAGCTTCTACTTCCATTCCGCTTTCCATTGCCAGGTTCAATCCTCCTTCGCGTACTCATTTCGGACTGATCCAACGTCGGGGTTTGGGGCTCTCCTGGCGCCCCGTCAAGGGTTTCCTCACGGCTTGCAAAGTAAGCGAGGACAACTTTCCTCACAAACATGAAAAAAAAAAAAATTAATAGACTCTAGCCATTTAGAGTGTATTTGGTAACAATTTCTACTCTAGGAACAATTTCTTTTTCAAAAATAGTTTTTTTCTATTTTTATTCCCTGGAACAATCTTTAAATAAAAAAAATAGGTAGGGTAATTGCACAATTTTTCTACTCCCAAAATAAAATAAAATAAGAATAGGAATGTGTTTCGTACGACCCATAATTTTTTTATGACGTAAAATTTCTTTTAATTTTTTATTACTTTTTCGAGATTTTTTTTCTTTTTTTTCCTCTCTTCTTCTTTCAATGGTGGCGGCACCCGGCAGTGGTAGGCTATGGCCAGCGATCGACAACCGACAACTGGCAACCGGAAACTAGTGGTGGTGACCAATTAGAAGAGGAAAAAAAGAAAAGAAAATGACTTGTTGTAAAAAATTTTACAAGAACAAGAAGTTACTTTTTTCTATTTTTTATTTCTGTTCCAAATCTATTTTTCAGAACAATTTTCTATTCCGGGAAATAGAAACATTAACTCACGTTACCGGATGGATTTATGTTTTTTCTTACTCCAGAGAACAGAAAAAATAAAAAAATTGAAACATTATCAAACGCTGCAAAACCCGTTCTAGTCTGTCTTCAACTTTTCTTTGTTCTTCCGGACCGCTTTCGTCACTTTGAAGGATTCCAAAGAGTTATTTCGACGGAAAAATGCATTCAAATAACTTTGCACATGAAGGACAGCACATGGAGCACTTTTTTCCTTTTTTTGGCAAAGAGCCAAAACGACAAGAGCTACCCAGGATTCCGGCCCACCTAATATTTTCTCCCTCAAGAGTAACTCCAAAAATCTCACACAACAGTACCATGCTTGTATTTTCCTCTTCAATAAATTTTTTTTTTTGAAAGGGACGAAAATGCAGCTCATGCCCTTGTCTTGTGATGATTGATCGCCTTGTGTAACTTCCAAAATTGAACTAGTCCTTTTCCCATTAGGGGCTTCATAGCATGAATCAGAGCGCTAATCATGAATACAGTCCAACATGGATATTTTTTTTAAAGCCATCTGCAATCTCCTATTTATGCACTCATCGTGAACCAAGTGGACCGATAGGATTTATTAGATGAGTGCAACATATCGATCAAGGATATGTGCAATCAAAGAAAGATAAAGAATTTTATTGTTATATGCACCATCACAAGAGCTATATTTTCAAGAAAATCAAGAGAAATTTCCTAATATTTCTAAGAAATATCCGGTGTTTTTGAAGAAGTCAACTTAAATTTAGAGAAAAAAGACTAAGGATGAAAATAGATGTTGGAAATTTAAGTTAAGACATGTTGGTGCAAAAGAATATCATAATAGAAAGGGAGCAGATTCAACGTAGGGTTCACATGTGAGGGGAAGACTACTCAAATTCTCCTGCAAGTTGTGTTAGAAAAAGTTCCACGTCAAATAATCGATGTGGCTTGGAATAGTTAAAATATCATAATTGAACCATAAGCTTTTTTAACTAGACGTGAATTCAATTGGATATGTTGACGGATTTAAACTCAATTGCCTATGGTTGGCTGGCAGCTTACTACTAATGTGTCTAGTTATTTAGTGAATATCCTTGAGAAAAATTTTCTCGACCAACAAGGTTTTCAAAGGGAGATTTATATAATCTTATGAATATGTGCATTATCACGAGAGATCTGAAAAATCAAGGGGAATATCATAAATATCTCTCGAAAAGATCCTTAGTAGATATCTTTAACACGTTGTGTCTCAACTAGATTCAATTGTTCATTAAAAAAAGACATCACTCAATAATGTATCCTAATACACATGCAACGCATAGCATCTCATTAGATAGCATATACCATGCAACGACACACCCAAGTGGACCGACAGTTAGACATAGAGATGTCCAGAAGATTGAACACGGAAGAATGAAGTACAGCGTCTCCATTGTTTACCACCGCAATTGATGCAAGCAAGGACGGCACGGTCTTTTCACGGTAAAACAGAAGATAAATAGCAGGCATCTCAACAAACTGCAACTGGATACTTAAAACTTGTTCACATGACATATGAAGCACTGTTTGCCTATTAATCTTGACGAAGCTCAATCTCTCTAAGTAGGCGACATTTAATAAAAGCTTGCCTCGAACGGGATCGGCAAGGCTAATTGCCACTGACTGGAGGCAAAGTTGTCGGGAGCTACTTCATGCCTGCAGGTTGAGAGTCTTCATCTTCCATGACCTCGGGGAAATTTGGTAGAAATGTAGCTATCCAGATCTCTAGGTAGATAACATACAAGCTTATGGAGCGGAAAGAGGGCCTATTCATCCAGAGAGGAATGCACATTGTTATATACAGGAGGAAGATAAGGCATAGTGCGCCAGCTCCCAGCAACAGGACTAGAGAGGCTAGCCAAGTAAGCTTGCTTACGAGCACATAGCTACCGGCCATAAATGCTATGGACATTGTTCCGATAGATATTAGCAGCGCCAATGTTGCAGCTACATGAGAGTTTAGAGCGAGGAAAGAGTCACCAAATCGTGTAAAAGGCCAGATGAGAACAGCACCGATGGCACAGTACATCGCGAGGGTGTTGCAAATGACAAAGGCATGGAACATGCTTCTGTTCAGCATTTGAGCCAATCCTGCGTCTGACCCAGAATCGTTGTAACCTCCAGGAATCGAGAAACCAGATGCAAAGGTCACGGTTGCCACGAGAATTGCGACAAGCAAACGAATATCCATCAGATGCTTCAGTACACCTTCGTCTTGGAGAGCTTGGATTGTCATTTCCGCCAAAATTTTCTCGTCACTTGGCTTGCACATAGCCAACTCTTTTCTTGTAGGTGCCCCAGCAGATCTCAAAATGAATACCGGCAATCTCTACACATGGGCCAAACAAGAATATACAGGGTAATTGTTATTGGAAGTTTTTGCACTTACCGCATGAAGATTGAAAAAATTCCTTAATCTTGTGATTGTTAATGCTAAATTTTGGAGTTACTGGGGAGTGCATACCCTTTGAAGCCGAGCATCCCTTCTTCTTGCTTGCTCTGCCGCGAAGTCAAGGGCCGTCAACCATTCGTTGTTGACGATCTTATGATCAACTCTTTTGTCCCTCACGAGATGAACCAGAGCTTCGGGCCGCCAAGGCAACGTGGCCAAATGCAGAGGCGTGTTCCCGTCGTTGTCTCTCTCGTTTATGAGCTTCTCGAGGTCAGCATTCCCGAGTATGTACTTCACTACCGAGACTCTTCCGTGCTTGGCGCAGACGTGAAGGATGTTTTGTCCATGTTGACTGATCAACTCCATCGGATTCTGCCACTGCCGAAGTAGTTCCTCGATGGCTTGAACATGACCTTCTTTGCAAGCAACGTGAATCGGAAAATGGCCGTCTTTATCGTATTCAACTGCGCTCAAGGCAAATTTTTCTTGTAGGAATCTGATACCATCATAGTAATTGACGTATGCTGCCAAATGGAGCGGAGTGCGACATCTATCATCTTTCAATCCAAACAATTTTGGATTTCTCTCCCAAATTTCCTTCAGCATGTCTAGATTAAACACCAAATAAAATCATTTAATTAGTAAACCACACATTCATCTGATAACTTAAACTTTTTAAACAGTTAATAGTGGTCCCATAAAATTTACTTGGTATCAAAGAAAAATGTCTTGAGTTCCAATCTTCCTAAACCCCTCATTTGCCTCCTTGTATATATACATATCCAAAAATTTAACCTTGGCCCAAAATCCAATATACATATGAGGAGAAGTTTTAAACCATTTAACATTAATTTACACCTTCATCAAAAATTTTAAGTTTATAAAATAATTGGCAATGGTTCCACAAAATTCTCCACTTTAATCTTAGGCCAAAATTCAGTCTATGCATGAGAAGTGTTAAATTGTTTAAATATTAACTTATACATTTATCTAATAGCTTAAACTTACATAACAAATAGCAATGGTCTCACAAACTTTTGGACGATAGCAAAGTTATATTCCACCTCAATTTCCGTGTGACACTCCTTGTTCTTCAGTTCTATGTGCGATTCACTCTAATTTGCACGTGAGGGTTAAGTATCCTATGTCACTTATCCATGAGGTTTCAATTTGTCTATATTTATATAATCATCCTCTCCTTATAGCTTAAACACAAAATATTAAATCACTCATTTATCAAACACTTCAAACTTATGGCCTCACAAAATTTCACATTCCATTCTTGTAAAAACTAAAAGGTTTATATTAGACGACCAAGGGCCGCCGCCACCGCCAACCATTATGAACACTGGTGGATGATGGCACCATATCAAGCTTTGGAGAAGACAACAAGCACTGACAAAGCTTGAAATGCACAATCTTGCGAAGGTGATGGGGAATATTCCTTTCTTGTTTTATTCATTAATTTAATTGATATATGAAAAACCTAATGGTTAACGTATAACTTTTTTCTCCCTAATGTGTTTTTATTATACCCTTGTACTCTTTTTGACAATGGTTTTATTTTATAGACTTCTGAGGATAAAAAAAAATATTAGATGAGTTTAAAGTGTTAAAATCTAGTCGTGCACACTAACACGTTAATTTAAACACATGGGTTTTGTCTCTAAACGGGTCAAGCAGATCAGCTGCCTAAGACGCGATTTTTGTTGTGTTGTGGACGGGTTGATAAGAACCCCTATATGCTAAACCATAACTTGATTAATTTCATGTCTTCTCGCATCCTGCAAACGAAGGACGATGAGATTTGCGAAAGGAGTAAAAGTCACCTAGATCGCGGCGTAAGACAGCCGCATGAACAGGCGGCTCGCCTTGAATCCATGACGGCTCAAGCGGCTCCGCCAACAGACGCCTGAGAACCTCCAAGTTGCCACTCTCGACGGCCAGAGTCATCGGACACTTACCTTCCTTGTTCTTCCAATACACGGGTTGCAAGTCCTCACCTATTAAGATCTCAACCACTTCAAGGTGGCCGTTCATAACGGCCTCATGCAGCGGGGTGTTTCCCCTGCAATTCCTTGCTTGCACGAGATCCCGCCGCATCTCACTCTCACCGACATCCAATGCTTGGCCGATGAGGACTCGGGCAGCGGGGGCCCTTCCGGCCCTGGCGGCCAAGTGAAGCGCAGTGTCTCCCCTGCAATTCTCCACGGCTAAGAGATAGCCGGGAAAGTGGTTGACGATGGCTCTCAGGATATCGTCTCTCTTGAGGCCCGCAGCGATATGGAGCAATAAATTTCGGGAGGGGCTCTGAATGACCCACAGACACAGACGTCTGTCGCCCTCGGAACAGTAACGTTCTACGACCCCAATGAATCTGTCCATGTTGCCTTGTTCCACAGCGCCGACGAGCTCCTGGGCCGTCGTCGCATCGCAAGAGACGGAATCCAGCGTCAAAAACGCTTCCAAGCTCTGCAGCCCGTGTCTCCAGAGAGTACTCTCTAGCATACTGATCTCTACTGCCATGATTTATCGGTCTAAGGAACGCTCTGCCTGGACTTGTATGGAATAACAAGAAACTCAGCAGATTGATCGCATCGACCGCTCTGCTCTGCTGCTGCGAGGAGCTTCTGAAAAAGATATTGGCGAGGTTGGGAACGCCCCCTACGCAACCTCCTATAACACATGCATCTACTGCAGTGGGGCCCGAAAACTGAAGCCCGCCGTCGAAATCAGGACTTTTCTGACTTTTGAAGTTCCTCTTTGGTCGGTAGATTCTCTCAATAGAATAGCTTGATGAAAATGCAGGCTGCTCTCTCTTTCTGAACCTTAAACAGAAATGGAAAAAAGAAAATGTACCTGTGACACTTTTTATGGATCTTGTTCGAAATAAAGTATTGCTATGTCTTATCGAATATAAAATCTGATGGATTTCTTGAATTTCTTTTCATACCATTTCATGCTATACTCTTCTTTAATTACATATTGCATAAGATAAATGTACATGTACATGACAGAAAAATCAAGAACGAATTTTCATGTGAGAAGGTTGTAATTCTAAGAAGAAAATCAATTATCACCAGGAAGGATTGGATCAGAGATGTCCCTACCTGCATCTACTTCTAGAATAGCTAGTAGTGGTTCTATATTATCCTATGGAGTCCATAGAAAAATTTACAAATGGAGTGCATGTAAGTCATAGGATTTCATGATTTGCTCTTTGGTAGAATTCATATTGCATGTTTGTCGAGTGAGTCTCTTTTAGAAGTCGTAAGGTTGAATCACTCAAAGAATAAGATTTACAGTACTCCTACAAATTCGTGCCTTTCACAAGACAAAAGTAGTATCGATGCCTGACCATGATCGTTGGCTCTCAAACTATGTACGATGCTTCTGCTCTCTAAAAAACCATGGCGAGGGTCAAAATACACGTGAGATGAAGGGCTACAATTTCATTTGGATCGCCAAAAGAGTTTACTTACCAAATTTATTCTCAAAAGAATCAGATTCAGTCTAAGCGTACACACAATTAACTGGTTGACACGACATGACTTGTGTAACACAATTCGGCATTCCCACACAACCCTCTATTATACAAAATCAACCTATGGAAGGCATCACTTATGTTAAAGTCGAGCATATTCTTCTCTTCCCATTTTGGCAAGGGAATAGAAGTTCATTGTCGTGTCCATGGAAAGGACACTAGGATTTACTACATTTTACTATCTCGGAAGAAATCTGATACTATTGATAAGTCCTAACTTTGCGGCAATGACAAATTAACCTTTTATCGAATAATAGTTACGTGGTGCTCAGATTATTGTGCTCTCTCGTAATTATAGAATGCGTATGATATGGAAGGACTATTGACTACCACATCACTAGGATTAGCTATGTGTTTGAAGACTTTTGATCGCCCCATTGCTAAAAATGAAAAAGTAAACCATTATTATCCTTTACGCGTATTAGAGATATAAGTTAAGAAATTAAAATGGATAAGCTTTCGGCGGTAATCGGACTCTCTGAAATATTCTTCCTTGTATTCTGAATGAAATTATTTAGCTCATAGTCATTAATATACTAATAATCTTGCCGCGGGTATGGATGGTCTCCAGTGGGCATGATGATGGCTATCGCGATCTCGTCTCTCTCAATTCCTGCGGGAAACGTGGGGCGACTGATTTAGGGAGGGGCTCAGAGTGACCCACTGACACAGACGTCAGCCGTCAGCCGTCCCCCTCGAAACAATGACGGCAAAGGTTGTCATCTCGTCGCTTGAGACCGAGTCTAGCGTCAACAACGCTTCCAATCTCTGCAGCCTGTGTCTCCAGAGAGCATTCTCTTGTATACTTTATCTCTACAGCCATGATTTATTGGTCTAGGTAATGCTCTACCTGTATTTACATATAATAATAGATCGATCGCATGCTCTACTTGGAAGTAGCTTCTACTTCCATTCCCCTTTCCATTGCCAGGTTCAACCGTCCTTCGCGTACTCATTTCGGACCGAACCATCGTTGGGGTTTGGGGCTCTCCTGGCGCCCGCAAAGGGTTTACCCGCAGCTCTCAAAGTAAGCGAGGACGGCTTTCCTCACAAACATGAAAAATAAAAATAAAAATGGACTCTACCCTTTTAATGGAACGTGCAAAACACGTCCTAGTCTATCTGCACTTTTTCTATGTTCTTCCGGGACCGCTTTCGTCACCTTGAAGAATTCCAAAGAGTTATTTTGACGGAAAGAAATGCATTCGAATAACCTTACGCATGAAGGACAGCTCATGGAGAACTTATTCCTTTTTTGGCAAAGAGCCAGAACGATAAGAGTTACCCAGGATTCCGACCCGAGAATAACAATGAAAATAGGATCTCAAGAGTAACTCCAACGATCTCACACAACAGTACGATGCTTGTATTTTCCTCTGCAATAATATTTTTTTTGAAAGGGACAAATGCGTAGCATGCAGGTCATGCCCTTTTCTTGTGATGATCGATCGCCTTGTGGAGCTTCCAAGATTGAACTAGTCTTTTTCCCATTAAAATGCCATATCGTCCCAAAGCGGGGCTTCATAGCATGAATCAAAGCACTGATCATGAATACAGTCCGACATTTCAATGTAATATTTTTTTGACACCATCTGGAATCTCCTACTTATGCACTCATCTTGTCGTACCCTCTTGCGGCAACACACTTGGAAATGATTGATGTCGTTTTTTTATTGTAGCCTCTGTGATTTGTCTGGAATTATGACAGAGCAAAGCAAAAAGTGAACTAAAGTACAAAGAAACCATTCTTTACGTTAGAGATATTTAGGATGATAAGAGAAATGTGGAAGAGAAAATCGAGTAAAGTTTGTATATGTTGATATGTTCCGATAACAAGTATATGAGCTTATAAATAGGATTTATAAGATGACTATCTAAGTAACATATCAATCAAGGATATGGACAATTAAAGGGAAAAATGAAGAATTTTATAAATATATGCACCATAACAAGAGCTATATTTCTAGAAAAATCAAGAGACATATCCTAATATTTCTAGGAAATATCCAGTGACCTGGAAGAAGTCAACTTGAATTTGGAGAAAAAGACTAGGGATGAAAATGGAAGTTGGAGATCTAAGTTAAGACACGTTGGTACAGGAGAATGTCAAATTAGAAAGGAAGCAACTCCCACGAGTTGTGTTAGAAAAAGTTCCATGTTAAAAAATCAATATGATTTGAAATAATTAATATATTATATTGACCCATTACGAAACTTTTTTGAGTAGAAATCCATTCAATTGGATATATTGACAAATTCAAACTCGATCGCTAATAGTTGATTGGTGGCTTACTACTAATGTATATTGTTATCAGGTGAATATATTTAAGACAGAATCTCACAACCAACACGGTTTCCAAATAGCCTTCGTGATTCAGTTTGGCAGAAGAGGAAATGGTGTAGAGTCTAGATATTTCGATTAAGGATAAGCAAAATTAAAGGGAGATGTAAAGAATCTCCTAAATATATGCACTATCACGAGAGATATGAAAAATCAAGAGAAATATCATAAATATCTCTCGAAAAAATCTTAGATATCTCTAACACTTGACGTCTCAAGAAAGTGCAATTGTTCAATAAATAAAAAGTCATCACTCAATAATGTATCCTCCTAATCATGAGGCGCATAGCATCCAAGTAAATAGTATTATACCAGGCAACGACACCCCAAAGTGGGCCGACAATTAGACAGATGTCCAGAAGATTGAACACAGAAGAATGAAGTACAGCGTCTCCATCGTTTAACGCCGCAATTTATGCAACCAAGGACGGCACGGTTTTCCCACGGTGAAACGAAAGATAAAAGACGGGCATTCCACAAACTGTAACTGGATACTTGATCACATGACATATGAAGCACTGTTTGCTTATTAATCTTGAAGAAGCTCAATATCTCTATGTAGGCGACATTTAGTTAAAGTTCGCCTCAGACCAATTGGCAAGGCTAATTGCCACTGACCGGAGGCAAAGGGGTCGGGCGATGCTTCCTGCCTCCAGGTTGAAGAGTCTTCATCTTCCACGACCTCAGGGAATTTTGCTAGAATTTTACCTATCAAGGTTTCTATGTAGATGACATACAAGATTATGAAGCGGAAAGAGCCCCGATTCATCCCAAAAGGAATGTATACTGTCATGGACAGAGCGAGGATGAAGAATTGAGCGCCAGCTCCCAGCAACAGGACGAAAGAGGCTGGTAGCTACCGGTCATAAATGCTGTGGCCATTGTTCAGATATTAGCAGCATCAATGATGCAGCTACATAAGAGTTTACAGCAAGGAAAGAATCACCAAGCTGTGTAAAAGGCCAGATAAGAACCGCGCCGATGGCACAGTACATCATGATGGTGGTGCAAATGAGAAAGGCAGGGAATATGGTTCTGTTGAGATTTTGAGCCAATCCTGCATCAGGCACAGAATCCTCGTAACCTCCAGGGATCAAAAAACCAGCTGCAAAGGTCACGGTTGCCACGAGAATTGCAACGAGCAGAGGAACATCCATCAGATGCTCCAATACACCTCCGTCTTGGAGAGCTCGGATTGTCATTTCTGCAATAATTTCATTGTCCCTTGGCTTCCCCGCATCCAACTCTTTACTTGTAAGTGCCCCAGCAGATCTCAGAATGAATACCGGTATTATCTGGACATGGGCCAAACAAGGATATACAGCGTCATTGTTATTGGACGTTTTTGCACTTACCCCATGAAGATAGAAAAGATTGATTAATTTGTTATTGTTAATGCTTAATTTTGGAGTTACTAGTGAGTGCATACCTTTTGCAGCCGAGAACTCCCTCTTCTAGCTAGCTCTACTGCAAAGTCAAGGGCCGTCAAGCCTTTGTTGTCAACAAGCTTAAGATCAACTCTTCCGTTCCTCACGAGATGAAGCAGAGCTACGGCTTGCCAAGGCAACGTGGCCAAATGCAGAGGCGCGCTACCGTCGTTGTCTCTCTCATTTATGAGCTTCCTGAGCTTGGCATTCCTGAGTATGTACTTCACTGCCGAGACTCTTCCGGGCTCGGTGCGGACGTGAAGGATGTTTTGTCCATGTTGATTGATCAACTCCATCAGATTTGGCCACAGCCGAAGCAGCTCCTCGACGGCTTTAACATGACCCTCTTTGGAAACGACGTGAATCTGAAAATGGCCGTCTCTATCATATTCAACTGCGCTTAAGGCAAAATTTTCTTGCAAGAATCTGATGCAGTCATACTGACTGACGTATGCTGCCAAAAGGGACAGAGTGTGACGTCTATCATCTTTTATTTATTTATTTTGGTCGGAGACGTCTATCATCTTTCAATCCAAACAATTTTTGGATTTCTCTCCCACAATTCCCTTGGCATGTCTAGATTAAACACCGGATAAAATTATTTAATTATTAAAATATTTTTTAATTTAATAACTTAAACTTTTAGAACAATCGATAGTAATTCCATAAAATTTTACTTGATATCAAAGAAAAATGTCCTGTGTTCCAATATTCCTAAACCCTTCATTTGCCTCCTTGTATATATACATATCCAAACTTTAACCTTGGGCCAATATCCAGTCTACACATAAGGAAAAGTTTTAAACCATCTAAATATTAATTTAGACCTTCATAAAAAGGTTAAACTTATAAAATAATTGACAATGGTTCCACAAAATTCTCCACTTTAATCTTAAGCCAAAATTTAGTCTATGCATAAGGATAAGTGTTAAATTTGTTTAAATATCAAACTATACCTTCATCTACATAATAATTGGCAGTAGTCTCACAAATTTTCACATGGCATCAAAATCCTATTCCGCCCCAATTTGTGTGCAAGACTTTGTGTTCTTCAACTCACGTGTCGTTCACTCTAGTTTGCACGTGAGGAGTATTAAAAGTATCCCTTGTCACTTGTCCATGAGGTTTCAATTTTTCTTATATTCATATAATTTCCCTCCTCTTATAGCTCAAACACAAAATATTAAATCACGCATTCATCTAATGTTCAAACTTATGGCCTCATAAAATTTCACATTCCATCTTTGTAAAAACTAAAAGGTCTATACCAGAAGACCTATCTCTCCTCCTCCTCCTCCGCTTCTCCTCTTCTCCCTCTCTCGGTCCCACTTACGGAGAGCCCTCAACCCACTACGCCGGTGCCTTTGTTGCTGCCCGATCTCCACTTGTTGCTCTCATTGTCCTCGTCATTTTGTAGCACGTCCTCTCTCTCTCTCTCTCTCTCTCTCAACGACCTTAAATTGAGTCGGTCCTGAATTGCGCGGTCAGATGTAGAGAGACAGGAACCACAATGCACACGGGTGGCAGAAGGCACCATATCAAGCGTTGGAGACGACACCAAGCACTAATAGAACTTGAAATGCACAATCTTGCAAACGTGACGAGAGAGGGAGGGAGGGAGGTGGCAAGCGATGGGGAATATTCCTTTCTTGTTTTATTCGTTAATTAAATTGGTATAAGAATAACCTAATGGTTGGTGTATCACCTTTTCTTACTGTTTTATAACTTTTGTCTCCCTAATGTGTTTTTATGATACCCTTTTATTCTCTTTGACAATGGTCTCATTATAATAAACTTCTAAGGATAAAAATCAGTAGATATGAGTTTAAAGTGTTAAAATCTAGTCATGTATGAAAGACCGACACACTAACACTTTAATTTAAACACGTCGGTTTGGTGTCTGAACGTTCCAAGCAAATCAGCTGCGTAAGACTACGATTTTTATTGTGTCGTGAACGGGTTGACGAGAACCTACTTGTGCCAAACCATAACTTGATTGATTTCATGTCTCCTCGCATCATGTGCAAACGGAGGGCGATGGGAAATGCGAAGACAGTAAAAGCTACCTCCATCGCCGTGTAAGACAGCCGCATGAATAGGCGAAACGCCTTGAATCCATGATGTCTCAAGGGGCGCTGCCAACAGAAACTTGAGAACCTCCGAGTTGCCCTTCTTGATGGCCAGAGACATCGGACACTTACCATCGGCATTCTTCCAATACATGGGTTGCAAGTCCGCATCTATCAAGTTCTGAACCACTTCAGGGTGGCCTTCCATAAAGCCTCGTGCTGCAAGGTGTTTCCCTTGCCAGACATCGCCGACGTGACTATCTATTCAGCATCAGCCATCCTACGTGGCGTAACTGATGCCAACGTGAATAATATTTTAATTTTAAAAAAATTTCCGATTTTTTGAATGTTTTTTCTTTTCTTTCTTTTCTTTTTTCTTCCTTTTTTACACAAGGCCAGCAAGGCCACCAACTACTAGACAAGGGTTGGCGACCTCTACCGACCCCGTGGCAATGGCCAGCGACCCCCACTTAGGCCATGGTAGGGCTGTCTGATCAAGCGAAATGAGGGCATCATAGCCCTTGCAAGCCATAGCAAGGGCTACTATGCCCTTGCCAAATCCGGTCAAGCAACGGCGTCGCCACCCTTGCCCACAGGTGGCAAGGATTTCGCAGCCTTTACCCAATGCCCGGCTAGGTCACCAACCCTCAGCTAGTAGTAAGCTACTTTGTCGACCTTGTGTAAAAAAGAAGAAAAAAATTAATAAAAAATTCGAAAATATTTTTAAAAA
Organism: Corymbia maculata; assembly: GCA_014182735.1. NCBI lineage: Eukaryota > Viridiplantae > Streptophyta > Magnoliopsida > Myrtales > Myrtaceae > Corymbia > Corymbia maculata. The sequence continues at coordinate 7,651,593 of CM024692.1, forward strand.
TTAAAAAATTATACACATCAGCGTTGGTCGCGCCACGTGGAATGGTGAACTTTAGAAATATTCTTTATTCTTGCCTGGTGGATCATTCATTTTGTGCGTTAATGGTGAACTTCATCTATCATATCCTTGCATTCATTCGATAGCATTCCATAACACATTCTCCATTAAAACACTTATCCATCCTACGCATTTAGCATCCTCTAATCCTCACCGCGCATTACATCCGCTCAAGCATAGTTGTTTTCGTTCCAAATGTGATTGCAAGCGAAGTATCTTTGCAATGACTTAGAAAACAATGCCATTTACACTGGACAATAAGGACAAAGCGCACACATGTTCCCACGTAATTTTCTTGATTCATTATGTCCACCAAATCAATCTATCATCTTTTTTTCTCATACTAATATTTTCAAGGACCACCGGTGGTTGGCCGAGTTAATTAAAATTTACTTTCAAAGGATTGTGAGCCCCCTTTATGATAGGTTTGAATCTCCTAGTCGCTCCTTGATCTCAAAAAATCCTCATTCATTTGTGTCATTGGTTCAACTTTTTTTACCAGACGCATGGAATGACATCAAGCAACCTCACGTTCCATTCACCCTCTCTCTCTTATATCCTCTTTAATTCATCCTACTCCTTCTAACTATTAAGGGCGCGAATAATAATATTTCTGTTCCAGAAATCATTTCTGGAACAGAAATAGATTTTTCTATTTCTATTTCTGGATGAATTTTTGAGCCAAAAAACACGTTTGATAACAATAAAAAATTTCTATTCTTGAAATAGAAATTTGTTTGATAATCAAAAAAAATTTACTTTTCTAAGTGGCGGTGATAATGGGAGGAATAGGGACCGGTGGCGGTGGACGGTGGGTGGCGACCGGTGACCGATGACCAGCGATCGGCGGGCAACGACCGGTGACCGCCGACCAGCGACCAACGGGCGGCCGCCGGTCGCCATCCGCTGCCCACCATCCGCCGTTGTCTGGTCGCCGTCTGCGGCTGACGACCGACGGTGGCGGCGGGAGGCAACCAAGGGCCGACGGTGGGCGGGGGTGGTGGTGGTGGTGGTGGTGAGCGACGAATGGAAAAAAATTTCTTCAAGTGATAAGTAAGAAAGAGAGAAACAATTTCGATTTCTATTCCAAAAATAGAAAAGTAAAAAAAAATTGTTTCTAATTTCTGTTCCAAACCTATTTCTGAAATAGAAATTTGTTCTAGAAATAAAAATGAAATTTTTTTTACCAAACGGATTTCTATTCCAAAAATAGGTCTGGAATAGAAATCTATTCCAGAAACAGAAACAAAATGGTTATCATGCACAGCCTAAGTGGTTTAGAGCCTCTCTTACCCCACAAGAGTTAACTCAAAGGATAAGGTTTTTCTTCTCACTTATAAACTGGCCACCAATCCCTTTCACAACTGATATGAAACAATCTCCGCAATCTCCGCCTCACACTTTGGGCCTTAGGTTGGAGGCGCAATAATCCATGACTCTCCCGTATGATTGTTAGATCCAGATTTGTAGGCAACCCAAGCTCTAACACCAATGTTCAGTATTTTGGGTCTCTCTCACCTTAAGAAGTAGTTCAAAATGTGATATTTTTCCTCATAATTATAAAAGGCCAGCAAACACTGCGTGAGACAACCTCAACACTAGCGTTACCTCAGCACGAAGTTAATCCTTCAATGAGCCAAAGATTGCTCAAAAACAAACTCTGTCAAAATTCATATACCGACTTTTTTGAAGAAAATTTTCATTACTGGTCCATAGATGCTGAAGTCCAATTGATATTCAACATGTCCAAATCATGCAATAGATAAAAGCTAATGAACATACTCAATTGCGCAATGTCCCAAAATTTAAGACAAACTCACATGGTTTAAAACTTTTTAAGACTTGAGTATACTTTGAGCATAAGTTTTAACATAGATCATACACTTTAAACGTGGGGTGTGTATCATCATAAGTCAATTATAGATAGGCGTTAAAAGTTAGGCCGCTACTCTTCCTTAAATATATGCTTGAAGTACGGCACTTTGAGCACTTCTTTTTTTTCTTTTTTTTTCGCTTAAAGATTTAGAATGGTAGGGGAACCATAACTAGAATTGTTACCTTTCAATCTTTTTTGACATAAAAACTGAACTTGGACTAAAAGAGTGGCAATAAATCTAAGCTAGTATACAGTAGTATAGGATTCCGATCCAACAATAACCATAACCATCGGACTTAAACAATAACTTCAAAAATCTCGGACAACAATATGAACTGATTGTAATTCCCCCCATTATTGTTATTCCTCGTTTTCGAAAGGGACGTGTAGGTAACTAGATTGTGCACGTTCATGGCATTCATTGAACCAGTTCTTATCCCCATTGAAACGCCATATCGTTCCAAAACGAGGTTGCACAGCAAGAATCAATGCCTTGATCACAAACACCATATCTTTGGACACCATCTGCTAATATCCTCTTTATTAGAGGTGTTAAAATGGGCCATAGACCCTATTATGACTCACTTTTAGTTAAATGGGTCAAGTGAAAGTTAAATATGAGTTAAATATGGGTCAAGTGAAAGTTAAATATGGGTCATATATGGATTGAGTGAGTTATTAGGTAAACCCATCATCTCTCTCCTTCCATCCCCTTCCTCTATGCATTCTTGACATCCGTTGGCAATCCCGCCATCACACCACCGTCACCATCACTGATCCCGAGCTTGCCGTCGCTGGCTGGAGCTAAGCTTGGATCTGGACAGGCGAGTCACGACAGAGCTTGGGCTAGCGAGCCCTAAACTCGCTGGCCAGAACTCGACCTATATATGGACAAGCAAGTCGCAAGGTTGCTGATCTTGGCCAAGCTGTGGCTCGCCCGAATCTGGGTAAGCAAGCCCTGAACTCATTGGCCACAACAAAGCTTGCGGCTCGCTAGTTCCAGGCAAGCTCAAGCTTGACCACTACGAGCGACCTCAATGGAGCCTAGATCAACCAAGCCTCGAGTTCATCGGCCTTAGTCGAGTTCGGGCTTGCTGGCTTGCGTCTTGACCAATCGCCATCAGGTGGTACCAGCAAAGGAAAAGGGGGAAGAAGAAGGAAGAAGAAAGAAAAGATAAAAGAAAGGGAAAAAAAAAGAAAAAGAAAGAAATAATAAATAATAAATAATTCAATTTTTTAAAATAATTAAAAAATTGATTTTTTTTTTAAATAATTATTTTTCAAAAATTATTTCAATTTAGAGTTATCCACATTTTTTTATTTACTAATTTTTTATTATTTAATTTACTTTATAAATTTGATGTGAAATTTTTATTTAAATAAATTATATTTGAAAAGTTTAAAGTGGACTAAATAAGTGGAAATAGATTTTCTTAAATTAACTTAATATGTGTTGGTAATATGAGTTGGGTATGAGTCGAGCATGAGATCAAGTCGGGTATAGATCATCAAATTTACATTACATGAAAATGGATCAAAACAGGTTAAATGAGTCAATATGAGTCGGATCATTTTTTATCCAATCCAAACTAGACTTGACACCCCTACTCTTTATACACTCATCTTGTCTTGTCCTCTTTCGGCAACATACTTAGAAATGATTAATTTCGTTGATGTTGTCCTTATTTTCTCGAGATTTGTCTAGTTTTCTTACAGAATACAGCAAAAGGTTAACTAAAGTGAAAAGGAAACCATTCTTCATGACTCAACAAGGTACAATTCTGAGTTACTGGTATGTACCATACAACGCCACACCCAAGTAGACCGACAGTTAGACATTCAAATACCGGAAGATGTCTAATAAAAGACTGAGATAACGGCGTCTCCATAATTTAACACCCAGTCGATGCAAGCAAAGACGGTGCGGTTTTTCCACGGTCAAACAAAAGGAAAGAGAAGGCTGTCTCCATCAATTGCAACTGGACTCTTGAAACTTGACCACACGAGCAAAGATGCTCAACATGGATAAGATAGGCATTTAATTAAAGTTTGCCTCGAATCGATCAGCAAGGCTAAGTACCGCCAGAAGGAGGCAAAGTGGCCGGATGATTCACATTCAACGTCACGCTTGTCCTTCAGTCTTCATCTTGCAGGACATCGGGGAAGAGAACTGAAATTCTCGATATTGCGACTCCTAGGCGGATGATATAGAAGGCAATGCAGCGGATATAGCGCGTGTTTACCACGAAAGGAACGTACATTGCCAAGTACAAAGCACAGATATGGTATATGGCAATGGCTCCGATCAACAGGACAAGAGAGCCGAGCCAAGTGAGTTTGCTTACGAGCACGTAGCTACCGGCCATAAATGCTACGGACATTGTCCCGAGAGCTACCAACAGCCACTTTATGGCAATTATATGGGCAGTTAGAGCAACGTAAGAGTCATTCAGTTGGGCCCAAGATAACATGACAACCACACCTATGGCACTGTACATCGCGATGGTGTTGCAAATGACAAATACCTGGAACATACTCCTTTTCAGCATTGTGGCCGTTCCTGGGTTAGCTTCAGAACTCTCAACAAAACCTCCAGGAACCGCAAAGCCAGCCGCAAAGGTCACCGTTGCCACTAGCGTGGCGATGATAGAACGAGCATTCGCCTGTCCCCTCAATATACCTCCAGTTTGGAGAGCAAGGACTGTAAATTCGGCCATAATTTCTTGATTTCTTGACTTATAGATAGCCAAATCTTTACTTGTAGGTACCCCCGCGGATTTCAAAATCATTGAGGGTAATCTCTAAGAATGGGCCAAACAAGAAAATACAGGGTCATTGTAATTGGAAACTGCCGTACATACCGCAGAGGATAGAAAAGATTTGCTTGATTTTGCGATTGTTAATGTTTGATTTTGGAGATTTTAGCGAGTGCATACCTTCTGAAACGCAGTATCCGTCCTTTTGATTTGGTCTGTCGCAAGGTCTAGAGCCGTCAAGCATTCATTGTTGAGAAGTTTACTATCAACTCTTTTGTCCAGCACAAGATCAAGCAGAACCACAGGGTGCCACGGCAATGTGGCCAAATGCAGAGGAGTGTTCCCGTCGTTGTCTCTCTCGTTGATGAGCTTCCCGAGCTCGGCATTCCTGAGTATGTACCTCATTGCCCGGATCCTTCCATGCTTGGCGCAGACATGAAGGATGTTTTGTCCATGTCGATTGATCAACTCTGTGGGGTCTGGCCATTGCCGAAGCAGCTCCTTAATTGCTTCAACATGACCCTCTTTACAAGCGACGTGAATTGGAAAATGGCCGTCTCTATCGTATTCAACTGCGCTCGACGTGAATTCTTTAAGTAGGAATTTGATGCCGTCACAGTAATTGATGTATGCTGCCAAATGAAGGGGAGTGCCGCGTCTATCATCATTCAATTCAAATAATCGTCGATTTCTCCCACATATTTCCTCTAGCATGCCTAAATTAAGTGCAAAATAAAATCATGTAAATATTAAATCATGCATTCATTTAACATATTAAAATTTTAGAATAATTAATAGTAATCCCATAAAATTTCACATGATTTTAGAGTATGAGGTCCTAAGTTAAAATCCATCTAGATCTCTCGTTTGCCTCCCTATATAGTTACACATTTTAGTCTTAAGCCAAATTCTAGTCTTTGCTTGAAGGAAAGTACTAAATCATTTAAAATATTAAACTACACATTCAACTAATAACCTAAATATTTAAAACAATTAGCAATAATCCCATAAAATTTCACATGATATCAAAGTGACATTCCGCCTTCGTTTGCTTGTAAGGCTCCACATTCGTCAATGCCACGTGTTGCTCTTAGTCCAGTTTGCAAGTGACAAGGGCTGTTAAAAGTGTTTCACATCGCTTGTCTATGGAGTTTCAATGAGCCTTGTATTCACATAATCTTCATTCATCTATAGTTTAACGTTTTATATTGAAAGTTTTAACATTGTATTAAAGGAGGAGGTCTAAGTTCAAATCTTTTCAAATCTTTTATTTGCCTCTCTATGTATATTTCACAATTGAATCTAAGATCAAATTCCAACTTATGTACGAGGGAGTGTTAAATCAATTAAATATTAAAACACATATTTATTTAACAGTTTATACAAATTAGTGATGATTTTACAAAATTTCATATTTTATTTCAAAAAACAAAAGAGGTTAGTATTAGATAGAAGTATCAAAATGGGTTATAAAGCCATATTATGACTGACTTTTAGTTAAATTGGTCAAATATAAATCAAGTGAAAATTAAATATGGATCAAGTGAAAGTTAAATATTAGTCAAATATGGGTCAAGTGAAAGTTAAATATGTGTCAAATATAGGTCAAGTGAGTTATTAAGTAGACACTAGGAGCATCAAGATAGGTAATGGACCCATTTTGTGAGTCATATTCTATCCTAATGAGTTAGAATATGTGCCCCATTTTTGACCCATTTTCAATCCAGTCATTTTTGACCCATTTTGACCCATTTTTAACCCAACTGTAAAACATGTTTTTCTTCTTTGAGTCATCATCAAGCTCGGTAAGTGGTGGTGACCTACCAGTGATCGCGACACTCTGCCACTCACCTCCACCCCATCTCAATTTATAGATTTTTTACAAAGATATATAATTGGTGAAATTCTTTAAAAATATTTCAATTTATAGGTTTTTTACATTTTTTATTTTATTTACTATTTTTTAATTTTTTTAATTTGATTTAAAGTATATTCATTTAACATAGAGCTTAGAGTGAGTTTAAGTTTCTCTACAATAATAATGGCTTTTAGCAATACAGGTCGGATCGGGTATGGCTCACTAGATGTACATTATATGAATATGGGTCAAAACGGGTTAAATTGGTCAATATGGATCGGACCATTTTCGACCCAACCCAAACCCGACCCGACCCACCCGTTTGATGGGTCTAGTATTAGATGATCTATCTCTCTCCTCTTCCTCTTCCTCCTCCTCCTTGCCTCTTCCACTCTCGACCTCACTCAGCAAAAGACCTCCGCCCCCTTTGCCAATGCCATCATTGCTACTCCATTCCATTGCCCCTTGTTGCCGTCATTTTCTACGTCCCTCCATCATCTACCCCATCACTCCACCTCAGTCACCTGCTCTCTCTCTCTCTCTCTCTCTCTCTCTCTCTCTCTCTCTCTCTCTCTCTCTCTCTACATTTTATTTTATTTTTAATTAATTGAGTTATAAACCTTTAATATTTTTTTCCCTTTCAATCTATCTAACTAATTTTGATCAAAAATTGCTCACATGAATGCTGGCCATCTTTCATGACATAGTCAACATTAACGTGGACAATTTTTAACAATAGTTTATTTTTTTCTTTTTCCTTTTTTTCCTTTCTTTTTTTTTCTCCCCTTGCTTCTTCCTCTAGCCGGTCCCCCAACCTCTAGCTGGTCCCCCAACCTCGGTGATTGAACAAAGGCGAGGGTTGGTAAGATTGACCTTGTTGGCCTAATGCAAGGCTCGCCCCTGCCAACTGCTGGCGAGGGTGAGCCTCACTCGCTCCTAGCAAGGTTGAACCATGTTGGCACCCGCCACTAGCAAGTCTCACTAAGCGACGCCTCTAATGAGCCACAAGATCTAGCAGGTTTCCTGCCTTGCTTCCCACAAGCCAACAAGCAAAGTTCAACAATCATGGATAACCTCATGGATGGCGTATTAGTTTGAGAAGTTGGGAAATATTCAGCTCTAGAGAGGTTATCCATTCAAATCCTACCAACTATATATGAACTATTTGACCTTAGGACCAAATACACAAGTCAAAAGTTTGAATTTAAATGGTTTGTGAGGCTTATAAGATGTTTCATTAGCCTCTAGGTAACCAAACCTCTACACACATGCCCCATGCTACAAGATAAAAAATTATATATAGGTGATGTACATATTTATAACATGTAAATTAAAAAGATGATAAGAGGAAATTTCATTTTATATGACACAAAATAAAACATCCAAAGAACAAAACAAGGGAAGTAGGGCAGGCAATTCACATTGTCATCTTAATTTTGTCATATCAAAATAGGCGTATATCAAGAATATGATTAATTTGAACATGACAAGTATAATACACGTATTGAACTGCCTCAATACAAACACGACAAATCTAATAAAGTAGTTTACATGATACAACTAACATAATTATCAAATTGTGTCATTTTGTCATGTATTGACATGATATGTTAACATTTTTACAAATATACGTTAGCCTTTGGTGTGACACATTAAACATGTTTATACACGATATCCCTATTCAACATGTTTAACACGTTTGTAAGTAAATAACAGTTATTTCACCTCACATTACACCTAGAGTTTATTGGGTTACCGTTTGTTATGTTGTATAACTTTTGCATCCCTAATGTGTTTTCATTACGCCCTTTATTCTTTTTTAAATGGGTCTTATCTCTATAATCTTTTAATAATAAAGATGTCGTTAGACATGAGTAGAAAGCGCTAAAACTTAGTCTTGTTTTATAAACAAACACACCAGCACTTATAATTTAAATGTGTGGATTCGTGTCTGAACGAATTGAGCAAGTGACCCGAATTTTAATGTGTTGTGAACGGGTCGACATAAACCCATTTGCGCCAGATTATAGCTTGTTTAAAGACCAAAAAAAAAAAATTATAACTAGTTTGATTGCGTGAGGTCTTGTAAACGTATGACGTCAAGATATTGTGAATAGATTAGAGATTACCTTGATTACCGTGTAAGACAGCGGCATGAACGGGCGACACGCCTTCGATCCTTGATGGATCAAGTGGCTCTGCCAACAGAAGCCTGAGAACCTCCAATTTGCCACTCTCGACGGCCAGATACATCGGACATTTGCCTTCCTTGTTCTCCAGATACATGTGTTGCAAGTCCTCACCTATCAAGATCTGAACCACGTTGCAGTGGCCGCTCACGACGGCCTCATGCAGCGGGGTGTTTCCCCTGTCATTCTTCACTTGAACGAGAGCTCGCCGCATCTCGCGCCCGCCGACGTCTGACGCTCGGCTGATGAGGACTCGGACTGCCAGGGCCCTTCCTGCCCTGGCAGCCAAATGAAGCGGGGTGTCTCCCCTGCAATTTTTCAAGGCCACAGCCTGGTCGGGGAAGTGGCCGACGATGGCTCTCAGGATCTCATCTCCCTCGAGGCGGGCGGCGACATGGAGCAATGAACTCCGGGAGGGGCTCAGAATGACCCCCAGACACAGACGTAGATTGTGCTCGGCATAGTAACGTTCGACGACTTGGATGAATTCGTCGACGTCGCCTTGATTTGCAGCAGTGAATAGCTCTTGGGCCGTCGTCTCATCGCAGGAAACAGAGTCTCGCGTCAACGTTGCTTCCAACCTCTGCAGCCTGTGTCTCCAGAGAGCACCCTCTTGCAGACTTACCTGTACTGCCATGATTTATTGGTCTAACGAATGCTTTCTCCTGGGACTTGTATGTAATAACAAGAAACTCAGCAGATCGATACCATCAACTGCTCTACTCTGCTGCCGCGAGTAGCTTCTAATGAGATGCCGGTGAGGTTGCAGATGCCGCTCGCGACCAAAAAGCCAATAAAATCATGTTGGCCCTGCTTCGCCACCATCTCCCAAGAAAAGCATATTGGTATGTGTCCTTTTGTAACTTTGAAGTTCCTCGATTGGTAGTAGATTCTCTGCAGTGACTTAACTTGATGAAAACGCAAGTTACTCTCTTTTATAACCATATCACAAATGAAAAGGTAAAACAGAATATATTCTTCAGTTTCGGTTCATCATTTTGATTAACGACACTTCAAACAAAACACTGCTATGTCTTACTAAACGTAAAACCCAACGGATTTTTCGAATTCACATACATACCGTTCCATGCTATGCGGTTCTTTAATTATGCAAAAAAATAATAATAATAAGACAAAAATTCATGTGAGAAGGTCATGATTTTAAGACGAAAATCGATCGTGGAGATGAAGGAAATTTTGCATTTCTTTTGCTTTTAGAGTAATTAGTAGTGACTCTATAATATCCTACGGTCCATAGAACAGTATGAAGATGGGAGTGCGGGCAAGTCACCGACTTAAAGGATTTGCTCTTTCGAAGAATTTATATCGCATGTTTCACGAGTGATTCTCTTTTATAAGTCGTAATGATTAATCGATCACTCAAGGAACAAAGCTTTAAGAGTCCTCCTAGCAGGACACAAGTAACAGTGGCTTATTGTGATTGCCGGCTGTCAAATTGGGCAAGACCTTTTTGTCACCATGGAAAAAGAATAGGTTTAGAAATATTACCTAAAGGGTGAACCTACGGCCCAAAATTAGGTGTGGACTCTCCCAAACCCATACATCACGCAACATTGGAGTGTTCATGAAAATTTCCTAATGAAGAATCGCCATAGCCTATGAGGCATGGGAGCGTATTTCATTTCCTACAAAATTAAAGAATCTAAAGTCGATGACTTAGTTACACTAATTAAACAATTAATGCACTTTTGATACATAATCTTGCTCATTTCAAAAAAAATTATCAAATAGTTCAATTCTTTTTAGATCTATCTACTAACATGTGAGAAAACCATGCAGGTGTACAATTATTAAAACAACAATCAGCAACTCAAGAAGCATTAAATAAATTACAATGGAAAATAAGAATCTAGCACTCCTAACTAAGTTAAGGGAGGTTATAATCATTATATCGAAAGTTCACAATCAAGAGCATTTGTCTCTAAGGATAATCGAAACCCTAAGGTAAAGCTCTAAAGGCTTGTTCAAATTCAAGCATAATTTTAAATCAAAAGACTTCCACTTTTTAAGAAAAAAATTACCTAAAATTATTTTTAAGCTTTTCAAGAAATTCTAATTTTTTGGAATTTTCTAAAAATAATTATGAATTTTCTGAATTCTTAAGTATTTTTAAGAATTTTTTGAATTTTCTAAATTTTTAAGATTTTTATATTTTTTAAAATATTTTTTATAATCTTCTTTTTATGAGTTTTGATGATGTCAAGAAGGAATTCGGACCGGGTCGAGAGAGCCGGCCCGACTAAGCCGACCCGGTCCCTATCATTCCGGGTTGGATTAAAACCGGGCCGCTCTAAGGCCCACTCTAAATTAAGCAGATTAGCCCATGAAAAATTATAAAAATTATAAAAAACAAAAAACAAAAAAAGCTCCAACGTGGATCGACCAGCCCAAAACTAGAGCGCGTAGTTTATTTTCTCCTTTTTTATATTTTTCTATTTTTTCACTTTTCTGCACCTTTTTCTCCTTTCTGTTCTTGTTCTTTTATTTTTTCTTTCTTCCGCACTTCATCTTCTTCATGCACGAAGGCACCTACCCGAAGCTCGCCCGCTCGAATCTCACTCAAGCAACGGCATCGCCGGCCAAAGCAACCGGCGCTCACTCCATCAGTAGACCGACACCACTCATCAGCCGTTCACCCTAACAGGCGCCGGCCACAAACTCCGGCGACTATTAATCCGTTTATTGGAACAAAGAAAGCCCACGCCAAATCGACGATGCACGATTATTCCACGAAAATGATGCCAAAACACAATGAACACACGAAAATAACACATGATACAATGGTTATAGACGCAAACACGGATCGATCTCGAGTTAAAACGTGAACTGGCTTTCGGCCTTCTCTACAGCATTTTATCAAACGGTTAGAGGGCGTCACCGGAAGGGTGGCCGCAGACCCGCTCAAGATACGGATTCAGGAAAAACTCAACACGCCGTGTGCGAGGAACACTCAAGAGAAGCTTAAGGACAAATTAATCTCATTCAGAACAGGCATGGATGAAAACAGCAAGCTTCAGCCAAAAGAACCAAAGGGATTCAGGTCTCATTTCGACATTTTAACGAACACACGGTTGACACTACGGGAGGAGAGGCTTCTTGCCCGAACCGGAGCTCGAATTCATGCCGGCGAGCTCGTTGGACGACGTAGGGAGGCACAGAAACCAGAGGAGGGGCTTGGGTCGGAGCTCGCGCGAGCAAAACGGCCGCGAGCTCCGGCCGGTCACGCCCCAAAAAGAGAGTCGAGGGAGCTGAACCCACCTGTTTCGGCCTGAGGGCGTCGCCGGGAGGGTCGTTGGACGACTGGACGCGTGGCCGAGGCTCCTTCTCTCTCTCTCTGATTCGCCCTCTCGCTATCTCGAGCTCACTCACCACCTCTCTCTCTCTCTCTCTCTCTCTCTCAAGCTCTGCCCAGAAGAAGAAACACCCCCCCCAAAAAAAAAACCCAAGAGCCTCCCCCTTAGTTCAAGAAGAACCCCTCTTTTAAGCGCTTCTCTCTCTCCCTCCAGCGAAGAAAGCTGTTTCCGCCAGCCTGCCTCGTCCGATCGTAACGCGTGTAACGTTCTCCCCGCTGCTCATCCTCGTCGCTCGCCGTCCTCGTCCCTGCCAACGTCTCTCTGTTTTTGTCGTCATGCCTGCGTCCAAGCGAGGGAAGGAGGAAGAAGAGAGAGGCTGGGCCGGGGAAAGAAAAAAGAAGGAATGGGCTGGACCGGCTTAGATGGAGAGAAGGAAAAGGGTAAAGGGAAAAGAAGTGGGGCCGGGCTAAGGCTGGCCCGAGCCCGGCCCTATTGCTTTTTTTAGTTGATTAGTTAATTTTTTGAAAAAAATTAATAATTAATGCAAATTTTCCTAATGTCTATATGCAATGCAAGTTTTAATGAAAATTTTTTGTTTAGGGGTTAAAAATTAATTCATAATTTCTTATGAAGCAATGAATGATTAAAACCAAATTTTAAGTGTCAATACTTTTGTAGTGTGAAAAGCCTTTGGCTAGGTAGAAATACCCATGAGATGAACAACCACAAATTGACTTGGATCATTAGAAAATTTTATAGACCTGAGGCTCCATTTATTTCGCAAAAAAAATATGACATTTTTTAAAAATATTTTTCAAAAAGTCATTTTCTAGAAAAATGACAATGTTTCTCATAATTTGGTTTAAGCCCGACGATAAACTGAAAAATATTTTCTAGTGTTTGGTAAGGAAAATTTGATCTAATTTTCCTAATTAGAATATATCATACGAGCGTTGACGACTTATGCATGGGCAATCAAGCATCCAAGCACTTACACTAGGGTTTGAGGACCTAGTTCCAAGCACATGGTCTTGGCCCTAGGTGAGGTTGAGTGGTCAAGTACAAGCCTTGGTGTCATGAGCCCAACCTTTGTGGACTTGGGCTCGAGCACCAAAGTTCCAGGCCCAGCCTCTATGTATCCGAGTTTGGCCTTGATGAGCAAGGAATGAGCATTGGGGTTCATTGGGGTTCTTATGCCCACACATAAAGTTTTTGGTTCAAGTAGTGATATGCATTCATATTTTGGAATGATTTATGATTTTTTAAATATGTAATCATTTTCCTGAATTTAAGCATAAATTTTTCATTGACTAGGGAAACATTCTCCATTAACACACATTTTCTTAAGTAATCCGGACACCCGATATTAAGAAAAATGGTTTCTCGAAAAATGTTTTTTTGCAAAATAAATAGCACTTAAATCATTTCGAAAAGAAGCCATTTTCGTCCATCACATAATTACCATGACCAATGAAAGGCATTTCTTATATTAATGTAAAAGCATATTCTTTTCTTCTCCTTCCTTTGGCTAGGAACTGTATACTGTTGATAAACCCCAACCTTGCTGCAAAGATAATTAAGTATAATAATCACAAACTGCATTTGTAATGAATATGCTTTTACCCAAACTGCCCTTTTGCCGCCTAGATTAACGGCGACGCCCCTGCTTGTGCATATACCATGTTCAACGTTGAAAAATTGATGTGATTTGAAATAATTAATATATCATAATTGATCTATAACGAAACTTTTTTGAGTAGACGTGGATTTGTTGGATATGTTGACAGATTCAAACTCGATTGTCAAATAGTTGATTGGTGGCTTGCTACTAATATATATCATTATTAGGTGAATATCTTTAAGATGGAATCTCACGACCAACACACTTTACAAATAGTCTTCGTGATTTGGTTTCGCAAAAGAGGAAATGGTGTAAGGTGTAAATATTTCGATTAAGGATATGCAAAATCAAAGGGAGATGTAAAGAATCTCCTAAATCTATGCACTATTGAGAGAGATATGAATAGTCAGGGAAATATCATAAATATCTCTCGAAAAAATTTTAGACATCTCTAACACTTGATGTCTCAAGGAGATGCAATTGTTCAATAAATAAATAAATAAAGTCATCACTCAATAATATATCCTCCTACCCACGCAGCACATTGCATCTAGGTAAATAGTATTATACTAGGCAACGATGAGAAAATATTCAGTGGTTAACAATCACCACGTCATCAGCTGACGTGGCGTGCATGCTCCACTGAAAAAGTGACATATGTCGAGTGACATGGAATATGTAGCAGAAATTGAAAAAATAAAATCGGAAGGGCACAGGTGCTCTTTTCTCTCTCCTCTAGCGGACGACTGACACAAGGAAGCCATAAATGCTTGTCTCCCGCTTCAAATCCTCTCTCTCATCTTTTCAATTTTTCAAGGGCCTATTGACCCAGGCACTCTCTCTCCCCTCTTTTCTTTCCCATGGCTTCTTCGACTGCTCTCTCTCTCTCTCTCCACAGAAAATATTCGCTAATTTCTCACTCAATCAACAAGAAGATGAGATTTTTCTTCGTCCATCTTTCCTAGAAAATCGAACATTGTAGCGAGTAAAAAGGCATAACGTCGGATGACCAAAGCACAGTAAGTGGGAGATCATCTGCAACCTCCAAAAAGAATTTGGCTTAACTTGACTTGTGAAAGCTGGAATCAAAGAAACGGTGATGAATTTGAGAAAAGTTTTGTTCCAAAAGAAATTTTGGGAATGGGAATGGGAATGGGAAGGCTTGATTCTCCAAATAAAAGCCAAGAGAGGTGGCAAGCGATGGGGAATATTCCTTTCTTGTTTTATTCGTTAATTAAATTGATAGAAGAATAACCTAATGGTTGGTGTATCACCTTTTCTTAATGTTTTATAACTTTTGTCTCCTTAATGTTTTCTTATCATACCCTTTTATTCTTTTTGACAATGGTCTCATTGTAATAAACTTCTAAGGATAAAAATCATTAGATATGAGTTTAAAGTGTTAAAATCTAGTCGTTTATGAAAGACCGACGCAATAACACTTTAATTTAAACACGTTGGTTTTGTGTCTGAACATTCCGAGCAAATCAGCTGAGTAAGATCGAGATTTTTATTGTGTCGTGAACGGGTTGACAAGAACCTACTGGTGCCAAACCCTAACTTGATTGATTTCATGTCTCCTCGCATCGTGTGCAAACGGAGGGCAATGAGAAATGCGAAGACAGTAAAAGCTACCTCCATCGCCGTGTAAGACAGCCGCATGAACCGACGAAACGCCTTGAATCCATGATGGCTCAAGGGGCACTGCCAACAGAAACCTGAGAACCTCCGAGTTGCCCTTCTTGACAACTAGAGACATCGGACACTAACCGTCAGCATTCTTCCAATACATGGGTCGCAAGTCCGCATCCATCAAGTTCTGAACCACTTCAGGATGGCCTTCCATAAAGGCCTCTTGTAGGGGGGTGTTTCCCTTGTTAGACATCACTGACGTGATTGTCCATTCAGCATCAGCTATTCTACGTGGCACAGTCGACACCGATGTGAATAATATATTAATTTTTAAAAATATTTCTAAATTTTTTATTGAATTTTTTCTTTTCTTTTTTCTTTCTTTTTACACATGGCCAACGAGACCACCAACTACTAGGCAAGGGTTGGCAACCTCTGCTGACCCCTAGGCAATGGCCAACAACCCCCACTTGGGCTCTGGTGAGGGCTATGAAACCCTCACCAGATCAAGCAAGACGAGGGCATCATAGCCCTTGCTAGCCATGGCAAGGGCTACTATGCTCTTGCCAAATCCGGTCTGGCGAGGGCGTTGCCACCCTTGCCCGTAGCTAGCGAGGACTTTGTGGCCCTTGCCCAAGGCTCGGCAAGCTCACCGACCCCCTGCCAGTAGTTAGCTACCTCGTTGACCCTGTGTGAAAAGGAAGAAAAGAAAAAATCAATAAAAAGTTTTGGAAATATTTTTAAAAATTAAAAAATTATTCATGTCAACGTCGGCCAAATCACATAGGATGGTGAACTTCAGAAATATTCTTTATTCTTGTCTAGTGGATCATTTATATTGTGCGTTGATGGTGAATTTTATCTATCCTATCCCTGCGTTCATTCGATAGTATTCCATAACACATTCTCCATTATAACATTTCTTCCATACACTTACCCATTCTACGCATTTAGCATCCTCTAATCCTCACCACGCGTTACATCCGCTCAAGCATAGTTCTTTTCGTTCCAAATGTGAGGGCAAGCAAAGTATCTTTGCAATGACTTAGAACACAATGAGATTTACACTGGACAATAAGGAAAAAGCGCACTCATATTCCCAGGTAATTTTCCTGTAATTCATTATGTCCACCAAATCAATCTATCATCTTTTTTTCTCATACTAATATTTTCAAGGACCACCGGTGGTTGGCCGAGTTAATTAAGGTTTACTTTCAAAGGATTGTGAGCCCTCTTTATGATAGGCTTGAATCTCCTAGTCGCTCCTTGACCTCAAAAAATCCTCATTCATATGTGTCATTGGTTCAACTTTTTTTACCAGACGCATGGAATGACATCAAGCAACCTCACGTTCCATTCACCCTCTCTTTCTCTTATATCCTCTTTAATTCATCCAACTCCTTCTAGCTATTAAGTGGTCTAAAGCCTCTCTCACTCCCCAAGAGTTAACTCAAATGATGAGATTTTTCTTCACATTTATAAACTGACCACCAATCCATTCCACAGCTGATATGAGACAATCTCCGCAATCTCCGCCTCACACTTTGGGCCTTAGGTTGGAGACGCAACAATCCATAACTCTCCCATATGATTGTTAGATCCAGATTTGTAGGCAACCCAAGCTCTAACACCAATGTTCAGTATCTTGGGTCTCTCTCACCTTAAGAAGTAGTTCAAAATGTGATATTTTTCCTCATACTTATAAAAGGCCAGCAAACACTGCATGAGACAACCTCAACACTAGCGTTACCTCTGCACGAAGCTAATCCTTCAATGAGCCAAAGATTGCTCAAAAACGAACTCTCTCAAAATTCATATTCTGACTTTTTTGGAGAAAATTTTCATTACTGGTCCATAGATGCTGAAGTCCAATTGATATTCAACATGTCCAAATCATGCAATAGATAAAAGCTAATGAACATACTCAATTGCGCAATGTCCCAAAATTTAAGACAAAATTACATGATTTAAAACTTTTTAAGACTTGAGTATACTTTGAACATAAGTTTTAACATAGATCATGCACTTTAAACGGGGGTGTGTATCATCATAAGTCAATTATAGATAGGCATTAAAAGTTAGGCCGCTACTCTTCCTTAAATATATGCTTGAAGTACGGCACTTTGAGCACTTCTTTTTTAACGCTTAAAGAGTTAGAATGGTAGGGGCACCATAACTAGAATTGTTACCTTTCAATCTTTTTTGACATAAAAACTGAACTTGGACTAAAAGAGTGGCAATAAATCTAAGCTAGTATACAGTAGTATAGGATTTCGACCCGACAATAACAATAACAATCGGACTTAAACAGTAACTTCAAAAATCTTGGACAACAATATGAACTGATTGTAATTCCCCCCGTTATTGTTATTTCTCGTTTTCGAAAGGGACATGTAGGTAACTAGATTGTGCACGTTCATGGCGTTCATTGAACCAGTTCTTGTCCCCATTGAAACTAGGGGTGTACAACCAGACCAGGTTGACTCGGGAACCGGATCGGACCACCCGGAAAAACCAATCCAAGAACCAATTCCAGCTTTTGGGAACCAGTTCCACTAGAAAACCCGCCCAGCCCGGATTTTTTTTTTTAAAAAAAAAAAGAAAGGACAGAATTTGGCAATTTGCAGATGAACAAATCGACGGAACCCTAGCTTCTTCTCTCCCATCGCTGCTCGCTTCTTCTCCCCTGATCTACTTGCTCCGCCGCTTCTCAACCGATGAGGCAATGATTGCTAGTCACTTCTTCTCCCCCGACGACGAGTGTTGGGTCCATGAAAGGTTGGACGATTGCTACTCACTTCTTCTCCTTCGATCAACTTGCTCTGCCGCTACTTGTCAAGGTAGGTAACCGATTTTTTCTCTCTCTCCCTCTCCCTCTCTATCCTTGTGTGTGTGTTTGTGTCCACTGTCCACGGCGCACCTACCAAACCATATTTGGGTCGAGGGCATTGGGAAGGTGGTCCACCTTTGGAGCGGGAGGTTCTGGACCTCCGGGGCCGGTTTCGGGTTTAGGGGCGGGGTCGGGCTGAGGGAGGTGGAGCGGAAGGAGGACACCGTCAACGAAGAGCTCGTCGGCAGAGGGGAGGTCCGGCTGGGGGAAGATGGGGTTCCGGACCATCCAGAACTCAAACTCCAGCGAGTTGGAGGCGCTGCTGCTCTGCCGTCTGCTGCCACACGGGGAGAGTGTCTGCGGTGGCTGTGGGTGGTGGTGGGGTTCTTGTGCAGAACAGCAGAAGGGCATCCACAGTTGATTATACTATATGGGGGGCCAAGTCTGCCAGATATGTAGTGATAATGTTGGCAAAACTCTTAGTGGGGAACCCTTCATTGCTTGTGATGTCTGTGCATTTCCTGTCTGTCGGCCCTGCTACGAATATGAGAGGAAGGACGGAAATCAGTCGTGCCCTCAATGCAAGACCAGATACAAGAGGCACAAAGGTATATAGAAGTAAAGTAACCTCAGTGCTACTTTTAAAGTTGACTGCTCTTCCACTTTTCCAATATTGTTGCAATGTGCTTTCATTTACATTTAGATCGGTATCTGAAGCTTCCATGTTTGGAAGTATCCCTATAATTTATAACACAGCCTTTATGTGTGTCTTAAAGTCAGACCCCTGAGCTTTAAGGAGGAATGTCCATACTTCTCATGAAATACCTTTAGTTCTGCATATCTTATTGCTTTCTTCTTGCTTGCAGGAAGTCTTGCCATTCTTGGTGACCATGAAGAGGATGGAGATGCTGGCGATGACTACAATTACTCTTCTGAAGATCAAACTCAAAAGGAGAAAATTGCAGAACACATGTTAGCTGGCATATGACGTATGGACGAGGGGAAAATGTTGCTCCGGCGAACTATGATGGAGAGGTTTCTCATAACCATATTCCTCTGCTTACTAGTAGACAAGAGGTACTCTAAGGAACTTTTCGAAGCTACTCTTCTCTAATGGTTGATTTTAGAGACTTCTAATTGGTGGATTTGATATCGCAATTCAGTTATGGAGCACAAAACTTAATGCTAATCTTGTGTGTTACAAGGTCCAAAACTACCTTGTATGGGATGTTCAAGCAAGGCATCTTGGTAGAGTTACTCCTTTGGCTTTCACAGGATTGAGCTTCTTTTTGTGGATGAATTTTTGGTGATATTTTATAAGTATCAAAAAGCAGATGGTATTTTGGCACTTTATGATCTGCTTCTCTTTATGTAGATGCTATTCATATGATTATGTAGAATAAGTTTCTTTCTGTGAACAAATTATTCTGTTTAATAAAACAGGTTCTAAAAAAAAACAGGGTTGACCCTATTTCGGCCTGCAAAAATAGCATTGGGTCCAAAATAAGGTCCAATGCAAACAGGGTCGGGTATAGGGTCTAAAAGATGGAAACCGGTTATAACAGGGTCGATCACAGGGTCTAGGTATGGACCTTATCTACCTTGAACCCGACCACCCCTAATCGAAACGCCATATCGTTCCAAAATGAGGTTACACAGCCAGAATCAAAGCCTTGATCACAAACGCCATATCTTTGGACACCATTTGCCAATATCCTCTTTATACACTCGTCTCATCCTATCCTCTTTCGGCAACATACTCGGAAATGATTAATTTCGTTGATGCTGTCCTTATTTCTCGAGATTTGTCTAGTTTTCTGACAGAATACAGCAAAAGGTGAACTAAAGTGAAAAAGAAACCATTCTTCATGACTCAACAAGGTACAATTCTGAGTTACTGGTATGTACCATACAACGCCACACCCAAGTAGACTGACAGTTAGACATTCAAATACCGGAAGATGTCCAATAAAAGACTGAGATAACGGCGTCTCCATAATTTAACACCCAGTCGATGCAAGCAAAGACGGTGCGGTTTTTCCACGGTCGAACAAAAGGAAAGAGAAGGCTGTCTCCATCAATTGCAACTGGACTCTTGAAACTTGACCACACGAGCAAAGATGCTCAACATGGATAAGATAGGCATTTAATTAAAGTTTGCCTCGAATCGATCAGCAAGGCTAAGTACCGCCAGACGGAGGCAAAGTGGCTGGATGATTCACATTCAACGTCACCCTTGTCCTTGAGTCTTCCTCTTGCAGGACATCGGGGAAGAGAACTAGAATTCTCGATATTGCGACTCCTAGGCGGATGATACAGAAGGCAATGCAGCGGAAATAGCGCGTGTTTACCACGAAAGGAATGTACATTGCCAAGTACAAAGCACAGATATGGTATATGGCAATGGCTCCGATCAACAGGACAAGAGAGCCGAGCCAAGTGAGTTTGCTTACGAGCACGTAGCTACCGGCCATAAATGCTACGGACATTGTCCCAAGAGCTACCAACAGCCACTTTATGGCAATTATATGGGCAGTTAGAGCAACGTAAGAGTCATTCAGTTGGGTCCAAGATAACATGACAATCACAACTATGGCACTGTACATTGCGATGCTGTTGCCAATGACAAATACCTGGAACATACTCCTTTTCAGCATTGTGGCCGTTCCTGGGTTAGCGTCAGAACTCTCAACAAAACCTCCAGGAACCGCCAAGCCAGCCGCAAAGGTCACCGTTGCCACTAGCGTGGCAATGATAGAACGAGCATTCGCCTGTCCCCTCAATATACCTCCGGTTTGGAGAGCAAGGACTGTAAATTCGGCCATAATTTCTCGATTCCCTGACTTATAGATA
This sequence comes from Corymbia maculata, assembly GCA_014182735.1. NCBI lineage: Eukaryota > Viridiplantae > Streptophyta > Magnoliopsida > Myrtales > Myrtaceae > Corymbia > Corymbia maculata. The sequence goes on from CM024692.1 coordinate 7,672,579, forward strand.
GCCAAATCTTTACTTGTAGGTACCCCGGCAGATTTCAAAATCATTGAGGCTAATCTCTAAGAATGAGCCAAACAAGAAAATACGGGGTCATTGTAATTGGAAACTGTCGTACATACCGCACGAGGATAGAAAAGATTTGCTTGGTTTTGTGATTGTTAATGTTTGATTTTGGAGTTTTTAGCGAGTGAGTGCATACCTTTTGAAACACAGAATCCGTCCTTTTGATTTGCTCTGTCGCAAAGTCTAGAGCCGTCAAGCATTCATTGTTGAGAAGCTTACTATCAACTCTTTTGTCCAGCACAAGATCAAGCAGAACCACGGGGTGCCACGGCAATGTGGCCAAATGCAGAGGAGTGTTCCCGTCGTTGTCTCTCTCGTTGATGAGCTTCCCGAGGTCGGCATTCCCAAGTATGTATCTCATTGCCCGGATCCTTCCATGCTTGGCGCAGACATGAAGGATGTTTTGTCCATGTCGATTGATCAACTCTGTGGGGTCTGGCCATTGCCGAAGCAGCTCCTTAATTGCTTCAACATGACCCTCTTTACACGCGACGTGAATTGGAAGATGGCCGTCTCGATCATATTCGACTGCGTTCGAGGGGAATTCTTTAAGTAGGAATTTGATGCTGTCACAGCAATTGATGTAAGCTGCCAAATGAAGGGGAGTGCCGCGTCTATCATCTTTCAATTCAAACAATCGTCGATTTCTCCCACATATTTCCTTTAGCATGCCTAGATTAAGTGCAAAATAAAACAATGTAAATAATAAATCATGTATTCATTTAACATATTAAAATTTTAGAATAATTGATAGTGAACCCATATAATTTCACATGATTAGAGTATGAGGTCCCAAGTTAAAATTTATCTAGATCTCTCATTTGCCTCCCTATATAGTTACACATTTTACTCTTAAGCCAAATTCTAGTCTTTGCTTGAAGGAAAGTACTAAATAATTTTAAATAAGGAAAATGTCACCAAAAACTCTAAACTATGTCTTCTGTGACAATTTTATCTTGAACTTTTTTTTGTATCATCAAAAACCCCAAACTATGCTACTTGTGATAATTTTACTCTGAACTTTTTTTTGTGCCATCAAAAATCTCAAATTATGTCACTTGTGACAAATTTACCCCAAACTTTTTGATTGAAGGGCATTTTCATCAATTTCTATTTCTTTCTTTTTTCTCGACAGAGGGAAGCCGGCAAGGGCACCCTCGCCGGCTTCCTCATGTTAAGAAAAAAAATAAAAAATGACAAAAATGCCCTTCAATCCAAAAAAATTTGGGATAAATTTATCATAAGTAGCATAATTTAGGGTTTTTGGTGGCATAAAAAAAGAGTTCGGAGTAAAATTGTCACAAATGATATAGTTCAGGGGAAAATTGTCATAAGTGATATAGTTTGAGATTTTTGATGACATAAAAAAGTTGATGATAAAATTGTTACAGATGACATAGTTTAGGGTTTTTAGTAACATTTTCCCTTTAAAATATTAAACTACACATTCAACTAATAACCTAAATATTTAAAACAATTAGCAATAATCTCATAAAATTTCACATGATATCAAAGTCAGATTCCGCCTTCGTTTGCTTGTGAGGCTCCATATTCGTCAATGCCACGTGTCGCTCTTAGTCTGGTTTGCACATGACAAGGGCTGTTAAAAGTGTTTCACATTGCTTGTTTATGGAGTTTCAATGAGCCTTGTATTCACATAATCTTCCTTCATCTATAGTTTAACATTTTATATTGAAAGTTTTAACATTGTATTAAAGGAGGAGGTCTAAGTTCAAATCATTTCAAATCCCTTATTTGCCTCTCTGTGTATATTTCACACTTTAATCTAAGATCAAATTCCAACTTATGTGTGTGGGAGTGTTAAATCAATTAAATATTAAAATACGCATTTATTAACAGTTTATATAAATTAGTGATGATTTTACAAAATATCATATTTTATTTCGAAAAACAAAAGAGGTTAGTATTAGATGATCTCTCTCTCTCCTCTTCCTCCTTGTCTCTTCCACTCTTGACCTCACTCAGCGAAAGCCCTCCGCTCCCTTTGCCAATGCCATCATTGCTACGCCGTTGCCCCTTGTTGCCGTCATTATCTACCGTCATTATCTACGTCCCTCCATCATCTACACCATCACTCCACCTCGGTCACTTGCTCTCTCTCTCTCTCAACCACCATAGATTGAGTCAGTCTGAGGTTAGATTCCGTGATGGAAAATTACCCAAAAAAATCATAAATTTATCGAATTTTATTTTATTTTTTTAATTAATTGAGTCATGAACCTTTAATATTTTTTTATTCTTTCAGTCCATTTAACTAATTTTGATCAAAAATTGCTAGCATGAATGATGGCCATCTTTCATGACATAGTCAATATTAACGTTGACAGTTTTTAATAATATTTTATTTTTTCCATTATTTTCTTTTCTTTTCTCCCCTTGCTTCTTCCTCTAGCTGGTCCCCCAACCTCGGTGATCGGACAGAGGCAAGGACCAGCAAGATTGACCTTGTTGGCCTAATGCGAAGCTCACCCCTGCCAACTACTGGCGAGGGTGAGCCTCACTCACTCTTAACGAGGTTGAACCATGTTGGCACCTGCCACTAGCAAGTCTCACTATGTGACGCCTCTAATGAGCCACGAGATCTAGCAAGTTTCTTGCCTTGCTTCCCACAAGCCAACAACCAGAGTTCAACAATCATGGATAACCTCATGGTTGACGTATTAATTTGAGAAGTTGGGAAATATTCAGCTCTAGAGAGGTTATCTGTGCAAATCCTACCAACTATATACGAATTATTTGACCTTAGGACCAAATACACAAGTCAAAAGTTTGAATTTAAATGGTTTGTGAGGTTTATAAGATGTTTCATTAGCCTCTAGTAACCAGACCTCTACACTCATGCCCCATGCTACAAGATAAAAAATTATGTATAGGTGATGTACATATTTATAACATGTAAATTAAAAAGATGATAAGAGGAAATTTCATTTTATATGGAACAAAATAAAACATTCAAAGAACAAAACAGGGGAAGTAGGGCAGGCAATTCACATTGTGTCATGTTAATTTTGTCATATCAAAATATGATTAATTTGAACATGACAAGTATAATACATGTATTGAACTGCCTCAATACGAACACGACAAATCTAATAAAGCAATTTACATGATACAACTAACATAATTATCGAATTGTGTCATTTTGTCATGTATTGACATGATATGATATGTTAACATTTTTACAAATATATGTTAGACTTTGGTGTAACACATTAAACATGTTTGTAAATGATATCCCTATTCAACATGTTTAACACGTCTGTAAGTAAATAACAGTTATTTCACCTCACATTACACCTAGAGTTTATTGAGTTGCCGTTTGTTATGTTGTATAACTTTTACATCCCTAATTTGTTTTCATTACGCCCCTTATTCTTTTTTAAATGGGTCTTATCTCCATAATCTTTTAATAATAAAGATGTCAATAGACATGAGTATAAAGCGCTAAAACTTAGTCTTGTTTTTATAAACAAACACACCAGCACTTATAATATAAATGTGTGGATTCGTGTCTGAACGAATTGAGCAAGTGACACGAATTTTATTGTGTTGTGAACAGGTCGACATAAACCCATTTATGCCAAATTATAACTTGTTTAAAGACACCCCACCCCCCCCCAAAAAAAATTATAACCAGTTTGATTGCGTGAGGTCTTGTAAACGGATGACGTCAAGATATTGTGCAAAGATTAGAAATTACCTTGATTACCGTGTAAGACAGCAGCATGAACGGGCGACACGCCTTGGATCCTTGATGGATCAAGTGGCTCTGCCATCAGAAGCCTGAGAACCTCCAATTTGCCACTCTCGACGGCCAGATACATCGGACATTTGCCTTCCTTGTTCTCCAAATACATGGGTTGCAAGTCCTCACCTATCAAGATCCGAACCACGTCGCAGTGGCCGCTCACGACGGCCTCATGCAGCGGGGTGTTACCCCTGTCATTCTTCACTTGAACGAGCGCTCGCCTCATCTCAGCCCCGCCCACATCCGATGCTCGGCCAATGAGGACTCCGACCGCGGGGGCCCTTCCGGCACTAGCGGCTAAATGAAGCGGGGTGTCTCCCCTGCAATTTTTCCCGGCCACAGCCTCGTCAGGGAAGTGGCCGATGATGGCTCTCAGGATCTCATCTCTCTCAAGGCGCGCCGCGACATGGAGCAATGAACTCCGGGAGGGGCTCAGAATGACCCCCATACACAGACGTAGATTGCGCTCGGAACAGTAACGTTCGACGACTTGGATGAATTCATCCACGTCGCCTTGATTTGCAGTAGTGAATAGCTCCTGGGCCGTCGTCTCATCGCAGGAGATGGAGTCTCGCGTCAACATAGCTTCCAATGTCTGCAGCCTGTGTCTCCAGAGAGCACTCTCTTGCAGACTTATCTGTACTGCCATGATTTATTGGTCTAAGGAATGCTCTCTACTGGGACTTGTATGTAATAACAAGAAACTCAGCAGATCGATAGCATCGACCGCTCTACTCTGCTGCCGCGAGTAGCTTCTAATGAGATGCTGGTGAGGTTGCAGAGGCCGCTCGCGACCAAAAAGCCCGTTAAAATCATGTTGGCCCTGCTTCGCCACCATCTCCCAAGAAAAGCATGTTGGTATGTGTCCTGGGCGACTTCTGCAACTTTGAAGTTACTCGATTGGTAGTAGATTTCCCTCAGTATTTTGCTTGATGTAAACGCGAGTTACTCTGTTATCTAACCATATCACAAATGAAAAAGAAAAACGGAATCCATTCTTCAGTTTCGATTCATAATTTTGATTAACGAGGCTTCAAACAAAACATTGCTATGTCTTGCTGAACGTAAAACCCAACAGATTTCTCGAATTCACATACATACTATTCCAAGCTTGTTTCACAAGTGATTATGCAAAACAAAACAAAAAAAGACTTAAGACAAAATTCATGTGAGAAGGTCGTGATTTTAAGAGGAAAATCGATCGTGGACATGAAGGAAATTTTGCATTTCTACTGCTTTTAGAGTAATTAGTAGTGACACTACAATATCCTACAGTCCATAGAACAGTATGCAGATGGGAGTGCGGGCAAGTCACGGACTTTAAGGATGCTCTTTCGAAGAATTAATATATCATGTTTCACGAGTGATTCTCTTTTACAAGTCGTAATGATTAATCAATCACCCAAGGAACAAAGATTTCAGAGTCCTCCTAGCGGGACACAAGCATCGATGCCTGACTATAATTGTCGATTGTCAAATTAAGGCAGGACGCTTTTTGTCACGAGGGAGAAAGGATAGATTTAGGAGTATTGCCCAAAAGATAGGCCTACAGCCCACAATTAGATATGAACTCTTCCAAATCCATACATCACGGTATTTATGAAAATTTTCTAATAAGAAATCACCACTAGCCTATGAGGCATGGGAATGTATTTCACTCTCTACACCACTAAAGAATTTAGGATTGGGAACTTTGTTACACTAATTAAATAATTAGTGCCATTTTAATACCTAATCTTATTCATTTCAAAAAAAAAATGTCAAACAATTCGAATTGATTTTAGACCTATCTATTAACATGTGTGGTAATTATGCAAGAGTGCAATTATTAAGATAACAATCAGCAACTCAATAAGCATTAAATAAATTGCAACAAAAAATAGGAATCTAGCACTAACAAATAAATAAATGTCAATCTTAACTAGGCTAAAGGGAAGCTATAATCATCGTATCGAAAGTTCGCAATCAAGAGCATTTGTCTCTACAATCTTAAATCAAAAAACTTCCACTTTTTAAGAGAAAATTACCTAAAAATTATTTTTAAGCTTTTCGAGGAATTCTAATTTTTGGAATTTTCTAAATTTTTATGAATTTTCTGAATTCTTAAGTATATTTAAGAATTTTCTGATTTTTTAAAATATTTTTTATATAATTCTTTTTATGAGTTTTAATATTGTTAAGAAAGAATTCGGACTGGGTCGAGAGAGCTGGCCCGACTAAGCCGACCCGGACCCTATCGGGCCAGGTTGGATTGAAACCCAGCGGCTCTAAGGCCCACTCTGAATTAAGCAGATTAGCCCATGAAAAAAATTTATAAAAAAAAGCTCCAACGTGGATCGACCAGCCCAAAACTAGAGCGCGTAGCCCATTTTCTCCTTTTTTATATTTTTCTATTTTTTCACTTTTTCTGCACTTTCTCTTTTCTGTTCTTGTTCTTTATTTTTCTCTTCTTCTGCACTACATCTTCTTCATGCCCGAAGGCCACATACCCGAAGCTCGCCCGCTCGAATCTCACTCAAGCAACAACACCGCCGGCCGAAGCAACCGGCGCTGATTCCATTACCAGACCAACACCACTCATCAGCCGTTCACCCCAACCGGCGCTGACTCCATTACCAGACCAACACCACTCATCAGCCGTTTACCCCAACCGGCGGAGGCCACAAACTCCGGCGACTATTGATCTGTTTACTGGAACAAAGAAAGCCCACGCCAAATCGACGATGCACAATTATTCCACGAAAGTCACGCTAAAACACAATGAACACACAACAAAAATCAAACATGACACAATGGCTATAGACGCAAACACGGATCGATCTCGAGTTAAATCGTGAACTCGCTTTCGGCCTTCTCTGAGGCATTTTATCAAACGTTTGGAGGACGTCACCGAAAGGGTGGCCACAAACCCAGTCAAGACACGGATCCAGGCAAAACTCAACACGCCGTGTGCGAGGAACACTCAAGAGAAGCTTAAGGATAAATTAATCTCATTTAGAACAGGCATGAATGAAAACAGCAAGCTTCAGCCAAAAGAACCAAAGGGATTCAGGTCTCATTTCGACACTTTAACGAACAAATGGTAGACAATACGGGAGGAGAGGCTTCCGGCCCGAACCGGAGCTCGAACCTATGCCGGCAAGCTCATCGCACGACGTAGGGAGGTACAGAAACCAGAGGAGGGGCTTGGATCGGAGCTCGCGCAAGCCAAACAGCCGCGAGCTCCGGCCGGTCACGCCCCAAAAAGAGTAGAGGGAGCTGAACCTACCTGTTTCGGCCTGAGGACGTCACCGGGAGGGTCGTCAGACGGCTGGACGCGTGGCTGAGGCTCCCTCTCTCTGACTCGCCCTCTTGCTATCTGGAGCTCACCTACCACCACCTCTCTCTCTCTCTGTAAAATTCGGACTTTGACTTGGTAATAAAATAAAAGACAAAACAGAAGAAGGAAAGAAAAGGAACAAAAGGTTGAAAAAGTAAAAAAGGACATCTCCTTTTTCGGAAGTCGAACCGGTTCGGAAAAATGAACAAGAGAAAAGAGGGGAGAGAGAGGAAGAAGGAAAAGAAGAAGAAAGGGAAAGAAGGGAGGAAGTTTCTCACGTAGGAGTCTTACCAAGCTGACTTGATTAAGTTCCGCAACATCCGGCATGTGCTAGCAATCTTCGTTCGTCCAATCAAAGAATTTTTTTGATTTAGGACTTAAATTCAAAATTTTGAAAAAATTGAGCCATAAAATTCGATTTTTGAATCATTGAGCCACATATATTTATAGGAATGATAGTTTATGATGTTATAAAATTGTAGGACTTTACGAAACTAGATTTGAACTTACAATTTGCCCGAAACAAAATTTCGAACTTTCTCGTGCGTGATGAACAGTATGCACATAGCCACTTCAAGGCCTTATTTCGTCGATTTCGGCTCGAGTTTGAGTCATCCAAATTATGGGTCAACTAGTTTTTGGAATGATGTTCATTTTGATTGTAAGATCACTCGAAATGGGGTTTGGGTGACAAAGTTTTGGCACAATCAAATTTTGCGCTCAAGCCCCATGTTGCAAACAGTTTTGAATAATCATTTTGGATAGGCGATTCGTTAGCTCATAAGGGTTATTTTATTAGTATTAAGGAGTAGTTTAGCCATTTCATAGTTGAAATAGAATATTATTTGATTTTAACTTTATTCCTCGATTCTTTGATAGGGCCACGATTTTGAGGATACGAGTACCATTTATTGTTTGGTCATAGGTGACAAGGTAAGTAATACCATCTTTTCTATGGATTTGTAAACTCATATCTTGAAAGAGACAAAGATTTTAGTATTATACAAGTAAATTAAGCATATTTATTGCATAAAAGTCTTGATCATGCAATCACTATCTTTTAATATTTGAGAATGATTTGAGAACGATTTTACAAAATACATTATAAAATGATATTTACATATATGGCGTTGGGAATTGGTTTATGAAATGATTTCTGAAATAAACTGAAAAATATTCTACAAAAATTATTTGTAGTGAATGAGCTAATTTATGAAAGATTACGTATCGGTTTATGAAAATGCATTTTGTTTATTGAATGGGGCGAAAGATTATATATTTTGGTTTATGATGTGAGGGATATCTTGTAAAATGTGTTCATTTTGATGAGTGGAGTTTAGAAATTTTATGCATTTTGTTTTGCGAAATCAATTGTTGATATTAGAGGACGGTTGTTTATGATTAATATTGCTCTGAGCCCATTAAGGGCCCATTTGGTTTGGCTTTGGTCAAATGCCCTTAAGAAAATGCAAGTATCTTTAGGCTAAAGGGGTTTTTCGAAATGCAAATACCGTTTGGTAAAATGAAATTTTTCATTGCAGTACAAAACAACTTTGGCCTAAATATCGTTTGGTAAATACTACATTTTGTAAAACACTTTGACTAAATTTCTTTTTTAATAAAAAAATTGTAATTTTTTTTTAACTGGCCACCCTCTCCGGCGGCCAGATCTAGCTGCCGGACAGCCACGCCTAAGGTCGCCCGACCTCAGGAGTGGTCAGCCGTCGCCTGGGCGCGCGACCCAGGCAACGGCGACGGCGATGGTTGTCACACCCCGAATCCTGAGCAGACGACAACCCCTTCACTTTGATCAAATGAATGCGACTTCCCAAGACCCGTCGCCGACCGTTATTTTTATCTTGCGATTAAACGCATGCGAAAGCGAATCAACAACACCCAGTCAATAAACAGTAGGGATAGCAGAAAGACCACAATCAGCAACAACGTCATTTTTATTCTTAAACTAATTAACCCTAGGAAGTTTATACACAAGCCCCTCAATCGGGCGACTTCCACTATAGTCATCAAAATACTAAACAGAGTTAATCTACTTCCTTCAACCAACGGCACACCAACCTATTGCCCTCCACGACTTGCTCCAGTACTTCCCAAACCATGGCAATATAGATGTCACAACTACGGACCTGAAAAATGGTTAACAACAACGAGTGAGATATTATCTCAGTGAGTTATCGCCCTAAGCCCCGGTTAGGACGCCAACTCGACTCGGGGTTCCTAACAGGTACAATCCTCATCATTACGGCAGATCAATTGTAAAGCGACCCTCGCTTGCCTTAATTATAAATGTGATCTACCCAGGCAACCCCATAAGAAACAATCAGCAATCAATCGACTCGCGGGCATTCTTACCCAATCGTGCCATACCCTGCACGGTATAAATTCTCATGCGTGCCATAAACAATGCAACCAGCAACCAAGCAACAGACAGGGTTAACCAACAATCAAATAGTCGGTCCGCATGCAACCTTACCCGGTATGCCATACCCTGCATGTGAAATCTCAACACAATACACACAATGCACATGGCCGTTAGATGATGCAGTTCATCAATCACATGCGAGTCGTGTCACAAGCAATCTCACCTGGCCATTGCCACACCCTGCACGACTGTCAACTCATGCGTGCGTACCATAATTAATGCGATCATCACAACATTAAGAGCATGCGAATAATCAGAGCATCTCACACAACTTTCTCATGTCCCATACTCACACATGCTCCGATTATTACGACCACTAGGGCCACGGCACAACCTTATGGTTGGCGGTCTACCAGTCGAAGACCAGGCATCGTCCTCCCCCATGAGGCACGGCGACGTCATGGGCTCTCTCCCATCGACGGCATTCCCTATGGAGCATGGGGCCCGCTCACTACCGCAGCCCCGCATCTGACCACTGTCAGGCGACCCAATGGTCACAGCACAACCCCAATGGGGATTGGCGGTCATCCGGCTCAACCAGGCTATCAACTTTAATCCGACCATGCAACACATCAGCAAACAGTTCATTATTGTCTTTGCTTTTGCTTGGTCGTGAATGCAACATCGCTCATGCGACATGCCATTTCAGATAACCCACGCAATATGTCATGCGGTATCACTCGCCAAATTCAATTCAACCGGCATTCAATCAAACATTTCATCATCAATCACGAGTATAATTAACAATCGGCACTTCAATTAATCACAACAATCAAGAGCACATCAAAATAAGCCAAATGTAGCTTCTGCATGAACAGTGCCGTGAACAGTGCTCGTGAACAGTAACTATGAATAGTGATTTTTCCGAAATTCAATTAATTAAAACATTTAATCCAGAAATTAAACAAAATATTAATTAAAATAATTAATCAAGCAATTAAGCTAAACATGCTTAATTAATCACAAAAATCACATAACCCACAATTAAGCAACATTTAAGCATAATAAGCAAAATTAACCTAAACTAATCCTAACCATCTAACTAACCACCTATCTTAGGGCTAATAATACTTAATTAAACCCCCTAAACTAGCATCAACCCTAATTAACTACCCTAAGCAAGTTTAACGGACTAATCGAGGGATTAGAATGTAAACTCACCCGACGACGATTCCGACGACACCGGCACGACGGCGGCAGTGAGGGCTACGCACAGCCACGTCCAAAACTTCACGGAGGCACTTGGCAAAAATGGGTCTTGGCGGGAGCGATTTCCGACGAAGGTGAGAACCGCAAGGGAGAGAGAGAGGTGCGGCTTGGGCGGCCCCGGACGGGCGACACCACAGCAGCACAGCAGCTCCAAAACAGCGGCAAGATGGCCAAGATTGCAGGTGAGGGTGGTCCGGTTGGTCAAGGGGTCATCCAAGGGGAAGAACAATGGAGAAAACATGAGGAAAAGAGAGAAAATGAGGGAGAAAAAGTGAGGAAGAGGGGGAAAAACGTGGGAGTGTGGGCTGCACAAAGGGGAGGAAGAGAAATGAGGAGAGAGAGAGGAAGAAGCCAAGTCCAACTTCTCTTCCATACCATCATTTCCCATCAATTTCCTTGACTTTCTTGGCCCTTTTGTCTCCAAAAATTAAATGCATCTTCTAGAAGGGGTAAAATGGTAATTTCTCAAAGTATAATATACCGTACTATACGCGTATATGGGCCAAGATTTTATACGGGCTTGAATAAAATTGTTTTGGGCTCAAATTGTGGAGAAATTGGCTAGAAAATGCAATTGGGCTCAAGGCTTGAAGTTGGGCCCACTTGGGCTTGGTGGGCTTGGCTTGGGGCCCACTCGGCCGAACCTTAATGGGTGCAAGGCCCATTGGGCCTTCAGTTGGTCCATCTCCTCTTGGTTCCAATTTTTCGGCCCGTTGAATCCTTTTTCGATAAATTTCAGGCTTACCGATAAATCCGAGAATTAATGGGGCAATGTCCAATATTTTAGTCTCGACATCCTTGAAAGTTCAATACCCGAAACCGGATTGAAATTCGTGGTTAAAATCGATCAATCGCGATTTTAGTACGACCTAACTATCGAGCGGCGTTTAGGGACTCTCGCGCGTTTGACCCATGATTGATAGCTTTTCAATCCACGATACCCATTCAAATCAAGGCGATCCTCGATTGTCATGTAATTATGGGAGGTTAATTGCTCACACTGAGTACAGAGCCAAAAGGAAATCGGTTTAACGTCGTTCGCAATCAATATCGAAGTCGTGCGGAATCACCTGCAATCCGACCTCGTATTTCTGCCGAATCAATTTATTTCCGTTCGTTAATTGGACTGTAACAACATGGTATCTTCCCCCTTTGATCCTTATGGTCGAGCAGCCTATCCCTGATTAAATTCACTGGTCGTACGCGTATCGATCCTTAATTGCCTTTCCGACTAGTCAGTTAACTCATGAGAGGCTAGCTCAGAGTAAACGTAACTAACAACGCATTGATAAAACAACCATTTCACATATCCCGGGAAGGGTCGAAATTCAGGATGTCACAATTCTTCCCCCCTTAAAGAAATTTCGTCCTCGAAATTAACATAACTTTCGGGGTTTGAAAGCCCCTTGCCAAAGCTGAACCAAACAAGGCCTAAGAGGCATGTGGGTATGTATACCAAATTTAGGATATCCTTCTGTGCTTAGCCACTGACATTATAGGTGGAGACCTTGTTAAGGGGGAATCTTGATCGTATTGTCACAAGACATTGTATCATAACCATAGTTAGATATTAAGCAAAGAATTAGTTAATGGATGAACCATCAATGCGTGTTCCGATATAAGATGGGTCAATGAAATGGACCATTGATATTGTTATGAATGAGACTAGTCAATGGATTTTATCATTGATGTTTGAATTGTGAGAATGGTTTAAATGAGCTTTTATGATTAGTGTAAAACCTGCTTGATGTGAAACACCTCATATGGGATTTAATAGGGATAAGTACACTAGGAGTGCCATAACTTTCGTACGGCGCTCACTTTGGTGCCAAAACTTTTTTTTTCGCTCACTTGAGTGCCACAAGTTTTAAAAACGTTCACTTGAGTGCCAATTTCGACGTGGCCACCGGAAAAGCTAACGTGGCCGCCGGAAAAGCGACGTGGGGCAGTGAACTATATTTTAATATATTTTAATATTTTTATTAATTTTTTTGATTTTTTTGATTTTTTTGATTTTTTTTTTTTTTTTGATTTTTTTCTTTAAGACCGATGAGGATCATCGGTGGCCCTCGCCGGCCCTAAAACAAAAAAAAAACAAAGCAAAAAAAAAATCAATTTTTTTTAAAAAGAGTAGAAACGGCGTCATTTTACTTAAAAAGTCCACGTCGGTGTCGAAATTTATTTTTTTAAAAAAATCATTAAAAAATTTCACGTATGCATTTTGGCACTTAACTGAACGATTTTTGGCCGGAAGTGGCACTTAACTGAACAATTTTATTCCGATGTAGCACTCAAGTGAGCGAAAAAAAATTTTGGCACCAAAGTGAGCGCCGTACAAAAATTATGGCACTCCTAGTATCCTAACCCCGGATTTAATATATATATATATATATTAAAGTATTGGATTATGAGTTCATGGTATTGCTTTATATATATACATATCTGCTTAGAAGATATACGTACTACTCATTGAGTTGTGGTTACTCACCCCTCGCTTTCCCTATCTTTTCAGATCCCTTGATTGGTGGCCGTCAAAGCTATAGCGTTTTCATGGGGACTTTGGGAGCTAGACTTTTGGGTGTTAGAGGCTACATCATTCGGGTAAAGCTATCGCGTTTTCATGGGGACTTTGGGAGCTAGATTTTTGGGTGATTAGAGGCTACATCGTTCGGGTAAAAAGATGGCCATGTCAATCTCATCCCGATAGGATTCGAGATGTGACATCTTGTAGTGTAGAAGTTTAGGTTGTGATCGTTTGGGTGTATATTTAATGGAATGTTGTGAATTATGCAAGAAAATTTAGTGCGTTAGTATTTTGTTAGATACTCAAATGTATGTTTTGTTTTGAGTCCAAGCAATCATTCATTTTGATAGAGCAAAGCACGCTTCATTTTTATAGGGCAACAAAGGCAAGCCAGTTCTTACTTTTGATATTAGGATTATAGACGTGTGAACCCTAGAGTGCCAAAACTTGGCACGATGAGACACTTAAGTGTCAAAAATTCGGAAAGATACACTTAAGTGTCAAAATCGGAGTAAAAAAGATCAATTAAATACCAACGACGAAAAAATCCGACCAAACTATCATGTGTCATTTTCCAACAATTTTATTTGCTCACAAAGTATTTTTCTTCAAAATAAAATATCCATGTGGCAATTTTAAGAAAAAAATTGTCCGAGTCATACCAGAAAAAATTTTAAAAATCAATTTTATTAAAAAAAAAAAAAAAAGGGGGAGGGGGCAAGGACTATGCAACCCTCACCGCCACCATCGTCACCGCCCCCACCATCACCGGAAAAGGCCGGCAACAGTGGGGCAAGGGTCAGTCGGGGTGGCCGGCTAGGGCCGGGAAGTCCATATGGACTTGGGACCGAGCATAGGCCCTTATGTCCTGAGCCCAACCTTTGTGGACTTGGGACCGAGCACCGGAGTTCTGGGCCTAGCCTCTATGTATCCGAGTTTGGCCTTGATGGGTAGGGAATGAGCGGTGGTGTTCTCGTGCCCAAACATGAAGTTTTTGTTTAAGTGGCAATATGCATTCATATTTTGGAATGATTTATGGTTTTTTAATAATGTAATCATTTTCCTGATTTAAGTATAAATTTTCCGTTAACTAGGGAAACATTCTCCATTAACACATTTTCTTAAGTGATTCAGACACCCAAAATTGAGGAAAATGATTTCTCGAAAAATATTTTTCGCTAAACAAATAGTGCTTAAATCATTTCGAAAAGAAGCCATTCCCGTCCATCACATGATTACCATGACCAGTGAAAGGCATTGCTTATGTCAATGTAAAAGCATATTCTTTACTTCTCCTTCCTTCGGCTAGGAACTGTATACTGTTGATAAACCCCAACCTTGCTGCAAAGATAATTAAGTAGAACAATAACAAACTGCATTTGTAATGAATAATCGAAGAAATTTAGGGTCTGCCTCTATTAATTCTACGACGCATGTGAGATGGAAGGAATTCGCTTGCCCTTTTGCCGCCTAGATTAATGGCAACACCACTGCTTACACATATAACATGTTCAGCTGTGCAACTGCCATCGGAAATTACCCTCCAGGCCTCTTCGCGGCCGAGTGTCGTGAGGGGTCAGAGGGCCATGCTTGGCCTGCGGTACCCCCGGCATCTCCGACCGATGACCAAAAAGTCCGTTTAAAGATGACAACAGCCTACGACCGGTTACGCGGTCAGCGTTTTCCCAAAAGTGCTCTGTTTAAACTTCCATGTTCAATTTGCTTTCTGTGCCAAAGCCCATATCATCTCGAACGATACGGTGGATAAAGAACTATTCATTGACTGATTTACTTTTATACAGCAAGACCTTGGATAGCACGTGATATACATCATGATCGTCTGTGTGACGTCCTGAAATTCGAGCCCTCTGAGGAAGGACTGAACGTTAATTTCGCCAGTGCATTGTTGGTTGATCTCACTCGGAACTGATCACTCCTGAGATACTGACCTTGAGGGGAAAGGCTAATGAGGACGAGAACTCGTGCGACTAAAGAACTTGACCTGGGAAAACGACTCGGACCGTGAGACTTGCGTAAGGACGATCCGTAGTCGGGCGAGGCCGATTTCGGGGACGACTAGAAGTCGATTCGCGGACAGAAATAATGGGATGACGGGTGATTCCGTCTACCGTTATCGAACCCGTGAACGACCCTATGTCGATCCTTGATAATCGTGTACTTTGAAATAAGAATCGATCCTTCGCAATTTCATGTAGTCAAGGACGTCCATGTGTCGAGAAGTCTTGAACGTGGTTTGGCACGAGTCGGTTACGTGTGAATCCTCGAAGCCGCCTATCAGTCTGAATTATACCAAAATGACATTTGGGCGAAATTGACAAGGCAAGAGAATCCAAGATTGGACTTCGAATTTTCGGGAACGTCCGGGGTGGACTTTTGGATGATGCTTCCTTGACAGTCGACGGAGTCGGTCGAGCCAAGTTTTGAAAAAGGGATTTTGGACCGAGAAACAGAGCCTATGAGAATGTGGGCCGGGCAAGAACAGTGTGGGCCTCACGCCCAAGGTGGGACAGCCACCATGGAAGGCCCGAGGCAAGCAAGTGAGCCCGTTGGGCCAAACCGACCATTTACCCTTCCTAGCCCATTGTCTAAACTCGAGCCAATTCGAGCCCAATAAATTCCCGAGCCCGTTCCTATTCATTTTCCGGCCTTTTTCCTAGGCCCGTCCTCCATTTTCAGCCCAAGGACAGATTGGGAAATGTGCAAGGTGGAAATGACCAAAATGCCCTTGGATATTTTGAAGAAAAGTCAAAAAGGAAGAGAGAGAAGATGTGGTCATTGTTTGGCAAGTGGGGCAAGCCTTGATGGCTTGGATAAGGCTTATCCTTCAGCCTTCACTTCACTCTCTTTCTCCTCTTCATCTTCTCCAAAATCGCAGCCCATCTCTCCCCTTCTTTCCTTGCCTTCCTGCAGTTTCAGTTTCTGACCTCTCACCGAAATTGGAGTTGTTCTTTGCCTTCCCGGTGGAATCTCGGGGCGTGCCACCCACCGTTGCGCTCGGGAGAGAGAATCCGTACGGATGACGTCGGCCGTTCATCGATCGGAGCTGCCGTCCGATCCGTACGGTGGCCGGAAGTCGGCTGTTTCCGGACCGCCTACTGTAGCGTCGCCCTCTGCACAGCTCCGCCTTTTCTTCCGTTTCTCTCCATTTCCGGCCAAACCACCACCCATCCCAGCCACAAGTGGTTCCCCCTCAACCCCAGGTGCTGTTGGTCGCTGGCCCGCCGCTCGCCGGAGCTCCGGGCAGCCCGTTCAACTCCGGTCAGCCCCTGTCCTCCTCCTGCAGTGCTGTTTTCTGAAGTTGGGAGTGTGAGCAGAAGCTTTTGCTGTGATTTTCGTCTCGGGACCGCCTTGGAGTGTCGTGAGAGAAGTCCCCGGGTGTCGGGTTCGTCGCCGCCGCCGCGCCGTGTCGCCGGCCCGCTTAACGGGTGAGTTTAGCTCCTAATCCCTATTTAGTGCCTAAACTTGCTTAGGGTTGGGTTAATTAGTGTTAATGCTGGTTTAGGAGGGTTAATTAAGTTGTATTAGCCCTAAGATAGGTGGTTAGATAGTTGATTAAGATTAGCTTAGCTTAAGCTTGCTTAATTATGCTTAAATGTTGCTTATGTGTGGTTTATGTGATAATTAAGCATGTTTAGCTTAATTGATTGATTAATTGTGTTTAATCAATGTTTTGTTTAATTTCTGAATTTAATTTATTATTAATTGAATTTCGGAAATTACTGTTCATGGATTCATGTTCACGACATCGTTCACGTGCACTTTGTTCACGTGCACCTTTGTTCATCCGAAAGTGAGATTGTGCATAATTTTATGTGCGTTGATCATATGAAGTGAATTGGATGTGGCATTGCATAAGCATCCGCTTGAATCGTGTGATTTTTACAAAAGAAAGAAAATGGTTTGTCCGAGGGACATTGGAAATGGATTGCTTTTATGAGAAAGGAAGTGATTTGTCCGAGGGACACTGAAAATGGACCGTTTTTATGAGAAATGTGGGAAAAATGGTTTGTCCGAGGGACATTGGAAATGGATTGCTTTTATGAGAAAGGATTTAAGGTTTCATATGCTAATGCTCAAAGATAATAAATCGGTTGTGATGGCATGCTTGCGTGATCACTAAGTTGAACCCGCCGCCCCGGCCGAAGTTCGGGGGGTGATAGTCCGATTTATCGGAAACCCGGCGAGGGCACGGAAGGGCACGATTGCGTCTGCGGAGGAAGGGCGCCGTAGCGCCGTGGCGCCTCGGTTGTGAGCCGGATGCGGAGTCGCGGTAGAGGCCGGGCCCATGCTCCTTCGGGAATGCCGTCTTGGGCGGGGTCCCTTGACGTAGCCGCGCCTCATGGGGGAGGGCGATGCCGGCTATGCCAGACACCGGCGGGAGTTCGGTTGTAGCCCGAGGGGCGTAATAATCGGAACACGTGTGGATGCAAGAGTGCATGAGAAATATGGTATCACTGGTTCCGATTATGCATGAGGTGATCACATCATGATTTATGGCACGCACGCATGATTTTATAATGTGCAGGGTGTGGCAATGGCCAGGTGAGATCGCTTGTGGTGCGACTCGCATGTAATTGATAAACTGCATCATCTAACGGCCATGTGCATTGCGTGTATTATGCTGACTTATAACGTGCAGGGTATGGCATACCGGGTAAGATTGCATGCGAACCGACTTTTGATTGTTGGTTGCATTGCTTGTATTGTATGAGGTTTTACGTGCAGAGTATGGCATACCGGGTAAGGTTGCATGCGAACCGACTAATTGTTTGTTGGTTGCCCCTGTCTGTTGTTTGCTTGCGGGTTGCGGGTTGCGAGTTGCGAGTTGTTAGTTGTTTGTTGTTGGGTTGAGTGAGGGGTGGTTCTGGAGAGATAGCCCAGGTTGAGTTGGCGTACTAACCGGGGCTTAGGGGGAAGAACTCGCTGAGATTTTATCTCAACCCGTCGTGGTTAACATTTTTCAGGTCTTTAGAATGGTGCATCCGCTGTGGAGAATCCTGCCCCCCGTTTCTCCAGTGATCGACCTGACGGAGTCGAGTCCAATGGGTCCGAGTGACCGTGGTGTTGAACCCGAGGGTTCATTCTGTATAGCTGGATTAGCCTAGTTTCTTTTTGGCCTGGCTTAGAGGATGGATCGGCCCCTTTTGTCGGGCTTGTAATTCAAAAGACGATCCTCCGTTGATTAATCCAGTAAATTGTCTAAATGAGTAGTGATGGTTGTTCTTGTTATTCATCCCTCTATCCCTGATTGATTGATTGATTGTTTGTTGGACTGGGAATGGTTCGTCTTCCGCTTGCGCATAACAAAAGATTAAAATGAATGGTCATCGACAAGTCCTGGGACGTCGCTTTCAATCGACCAAGAGAAGGGGTTGTCGCGTGCTCGGGGTTCGGGGCGTGACAATTCTTTGATCAGTGACCAGCATTAAATGAACCTCAAAACATGAAACCTCGGGGCAGAATCATCTGCTCAAGCATAGCTCTTTTCCTTCCAAATGTGAGGGCAAGCAAGGTATCTTTGCAGTGACTTGGTTACGATGAGACTTACAGTGGACAATAAGGCAAAATACACGGGGAATCTCACCCTAATTTGAAAAAATTACCAAAAAAATCATAAACTAATTATAATCATACTAATTCAGTTCTATTTTTTTTTTGGCTAATTAAGCCATCAACCCTTTATAATTGTGCCAATTCAGTTTATCCGGCCAAGTGTGGCTAGTTGGCATCGCCGACAATTTTTTATACTATTTTATTTTTTAAATTTTTTGAATTTGAATCTTTCTTTTTCTTTTCTCCCTCCTCCCTCCTTTGGCTCCAGCACCGGCCAAAGGGGGGACCGGTTGGCAAACTGAGGTGGCTAGCCAATGCGAGTTCACCTCCCCGTCATTGGGCAAAGGCAAGCTCACCCAGCCACTAGCGAGATCAACAAGGTTGGCCTCACCTAGATCCAATAAGGGGGACTTAGCTAGGGGCTGGGTGAGGCCAACCTTGCCCAATGACAACGAGGCGAGCTCATTGATCCACTAGCGAGGTTGCCTCAATTAAGCAATCAGCCCTCTCCTTTGGCTGATCACTAGAGCCAAAGGAAGAAGGAGGGGAGGGAAAAATAAAAGGGAAAATTTCAAAAAATGACCCAAAGTGAGCCTATTTTCTCAAATAAAGATCCAAAGTGGCCAGTGTCTCAAATAAGGACCCAAAGTAACTAAACCAGTCTCAAATAAGGACCTCAAATCGCGGGGCAGCCAAATGTTCGCCGGCCAGTGAGTGTGGCATTTCTGGTGACCAGAATAAGGGTAATTTTGTCAAAAAGATTGATAGAATTTAACAAACCCTAAAAACAAAACCCCCAAACTTTTCACATTCTCACGTTTTCTTCTTCTCCGTTCACGTTGTAGAGCCTGTCGGTCAACAAAGCTGAGCTCGCATGTCGCGGAGACTAAGCTCGCCGCCACGGTGCAGCTTAGTATTGCCGCGAGTTGAGTTAACTCCATAGAGTGCATTTGGAATGAAGTTAATTGCGGTCGTCTTGTGCGGAGGCTCCTTTAAAAGGAACATCTGCTGAAAAGTTCTATTGCTCTCCCTTCCTTCTGGGTCTCTTTGCTGCCATCTGAGAGATGTGAATGGAATTGCTTCACTTGCGGGGTGATGTTCGGTTCTTGGACTCCATTCTAGACCCATTAACTTGTGATTAGTCTACCCTGAGGCGAAGCTATTTCCACCTTCCATAGGATACTTTGACATCAAATGGCATATCTTCTATTCTCTAATTGTTTTGTATTGGGTTTTAATTTCTGGGTTATGGGTACAACTCGTCTTCGTTTTCACTTGGATGAGGAACATATTTTGAGGAAGTGGTGGTTTTGGGGAAGTAATTTGTGCAGGAGAAATACAAGTTTTACTCAGGTTGCTGTATTGGTACTTCATAGATAGTTGCTTCTCCTTGTGTTTGCCTTGCACCACTTTTGGAGTCTGTTTGTTTCCTATCCACATTCTAGTTTCCAAGGTTTTCATGCGATCTAAACATCCTTTTACGTTGAACCTTTTGGAACAGAAATATCATGAAGGGAAGACCAATGAAAAGAACGAAGAATGTCAGGAAGATGAAGGCAATAGCAAAGGCCATATCAAAGAATGACCAGAGCGTGGAGAAAGTTTCAAAGAACGATAGCAAAACCGTGAGAACCCATTCTGCAAAAGCGCTTTATGACTAACGTAGCTCAATCTTTGGTCCACACTCTTTTTTTGATGAAGAGGGAGGAGAATCATTATAGGAGTTTTAGTTTCTTAGTTCAAGAATTTGGAGGTTTTGTTTTTAGGGTTTGTTAAATTCTATCAATTTTTTTGACAAAATCACTAGAAATGCCACACGCTTGCCGGCCAATGAACATTTGGCTGCCCTGCGATTTGAGGTCATTATTTGATATTGGTTTAGCCACTTCATGTCCTCATTTGAGACAACGATCACTTTGGACCCTTATTTGAGAAAATAGACTCATTTTGGGTCTTTTTTTGAAATTTTCCCAAAATAAAATAAAAATTATTAAAAAATAAAATAAAAATTATTAAAAAATTGTCGACAGTGCCGGCCAGCATTCACATCAATACTGGCTGGCCAAATTTGGTCAAATAAGCTTAATCGACACAATTACAAAAGATTTAAGACTTAATTGGATAAAAAAAATATAGGATTGAATCAGTATAATTGTAATAAATTTAGGACTTCTTTAGTAATTTTCTCCACTCTTTTCATGTGATCCATTACGTCCACCACATCAACCTTTCCAAAAAAAAATTCTCATTACTGATCTTTTCGAGGACCACCAAGGTGGCTGACTGAATTGGGTAAGGTTTTATTTCCAAGGGATATGGAGCCCCTTGGTCACAGTTATGAATTTGTAATTGCTCGTTGATCTCAAGAAATCCTTACTCATCTGTGGATCAAGTTCGACTTGTTTACCCGACACATGGATCACTCAGATTTTACTCCAACTTTAATATGGCAATATGACGGTGACAGGCTAGCTTACAATAAGCAGTAATTATAGTTTAAAACGAATATTCTTGCCACGGGTGTCGAATTCCTATGATAAGCCCCAAGGGGGCCACCGATGTTGGTCGCGCTCTCTAACCCTCTTCTACTCATTAAAGACTAATCTTCTCAAACAAGCATTCATGCCTACCTGATTTGGGTTATGGACGTTCGCACCTAATTAGGACCTAGGCGAAAAGGCCTTAATAATTACAAGAACATGCATGCTGACTTAATTAGTCCCCTGTTCTTCTTGATCTGTCCAAATGGGCCTTAATAGATGGAGATCAGTTCAATCTCAATCTTCTTTCCGGGCTAGACTACAAGGGGCAAACGTAACCCAATGACCATGAACAACACTGGGGATATCCAAGCATGAGAGGTTGCCGCATAAGATTTTGCTCTGAAAATTTGGGCGATCAACGGAGCCGATGCCCGCTGTTGCGGGATGCCCGCTGTTGTGGCTATGGAGGCCGCGTGAGGTGTTAGCTTCATTAGAGTGAATCGACGGAGACCGCGACCTCCATAGGCAGTAGCAAGCTCCACGCAGAGAGAGAGAGAGAGAGACTTAGGTGCAGCGATCGACTCCACCGAGTGGGATTAATGTTGCTGGCAAATGGATGTGCGACGGGGATGGCAAGGGTTCATGACGGCAACGGGCGCACGAGATTTGCCAAATGACCTGACCGGTTGGGGAAGAACAAAAAGGATTGAAAAGGAAAAGGAAAAATACAAAAGAAAAGAAAAAAGGGGAGAGAACATCTCGATCACTGAGTGTTCCATGGCTGAGATGTGACCTCTCCTAAACAACTAAAATTTCTGTCACTCAGACAGTTGAATATGTAAATAATTTTTTCTTTTTTGTGCTGTTAGGACTCTTCTCTAAAGAACACTGAATTTTCATGCACTCAACAACGTAAAAAAGTTGTGCCTAGGTGAAGTTACAAGAGAAAAGGTAAAAACGATCCATCTTTCGTTGGTAACAATCGTAAAATAATTAGTAATTTTTCCATGACGAAAAGTGAATCTATACATCTTTCAAGGGTATCAACCAGTCTGTTATACATGTCTGCATTAGTGTACTTATTCTTGATTGAATGAATCCGTCCATCAGTTTCATTATTTTTCTTCCTCGAAGAGGCAACTGCAACATCAAGAGACTCGAAAAGCTCAATGGACAATTGGGTTTGTGATCACTTTATGAAACAAATCTGCACATCAAAGCACTCACCACCCATCAGGTGACCACGGCTGGATTTCGTATATGGCTTTGTCCATTACATTCATAATGAACAGCAAAGAGTAAGACATGCAGAGTTCAAGGTAATAGGATGCCTGAAGTTCCTGGTTATGAAATGTCCAACATAAGTGAGTGCAGAAGATATGCAGTACTAATTTTAACTTGCATTAAACAAGAACTTCCTTCTGTATGAAATCTCTATGAGAATTGCCGACTGTATTCTAAGAACAGCCGCGCATCAAGTTTATTGATATCCCCAGTAAGCCAAGAGTTTTTCAGTCACTAAGCTTAGCTTTTACGCAGAAGTAAACCCTACTGACCATTCACAAGAGGACATGGTGCTGCTATTTCGTCGACTATAATTTTTCATGGTACAGCTTCATACAGAAGAGGGATGATTTCAGATTTTCTCCATCTTCAGTTGTACCCCATGTTCAGGCTCGAAAAATAACTTATACTTCACAGAGTGCTTGTATTCTGGGGATAGAGAGAAAATGAACTTCGACAGCACAAGAGACAGGACTATCTTTAATTCTGTTATAGCGAAGTTCTGGCCAACGCAAGTTCGTATTCCTGTCCCAAAAGGCATGAACAGATGTGGAAGCTTGCATGCTGAAGAAATGCCATTGGAAAACCTTTCTGGATGGAACTCGTGGGCATTGTCGCCCCAGTTGGCCAGATCCTGATGCAACAGCGAGAAAGGGAGACAGACATTTACGCCTTTTGGAATCACAAAATCCCCAAACTTCATTGCCTCGGACGTTTCTCTCATCACGAATGGTCCAGGAGAATACAGGCGCAATGTTTCGTAAATCACCATATTTAACTGCACATTGAGAGAAAACAGCTGATAGGCGAGCAATCCTATACCTAGATTATTTCCAAGCCTAATGGCTAACAATCGGCTACTGTATTCACATAGAGCTAACATTTCAATACATGAACTAAATATCTACCAAGGAGGCTCATTCCATTAGCAATCCTTGGTTTCAGTTCATCAATTTCACGTAAAATATCTCCTGCCAGATGGATGTGCCAGAACAAGTAAACAAATAAATGATTGATTGATTGATTGAGCCATGGAAGAATGTGAATAAGGAAAATTGGGCCTGGGGATCAGGTCCTGCCCTGACTAACCCATGTCTGCCATAGCCGAGCGCGCATTAGGTTCGTTAATCGTATGCATAATAGGCAAAAGAAATTTAGATGTACCAATTTCATTTTGTGCAGCTTATCCATCTTTGGGGCTTGATTTCCAAGAATCTCCACCACCTCGGCACGCACACGCTGCTGCCACTCAGGATGGTGTGCTAAAAGTACTAAAGCAAAGGTAGCAGCAGTGGCAGTAGTTTCATGTCCCGCCAAGAAAATAGCCTTGCAATTATCTACGATGATGCTTGATCCACGGCCGAAATTGTTGACTAAGGCCTGTAAGAAGCTCTGCCCCTCGGCATTGTAATCATCGTCCATCAGCTTCAGAATAGAATGGTCGACTTCTTTTCCTATCCTCCAAATGTCACGAGCAATCTTCGTAGGGATGTGCCTACATCCATGATTCTGAAGACGTCAAAAAGCAGCAAGACTAATATGAGATCGTTTCGTCCAGGAAGCACCCTATACATGTGTTTTAAGGGTTCTTGAGAATTTATCAGAAGGAACTGTTGCTGCATATGTAACACAGCATATGAAACAGTAGCCGACAAAAGCTAAATGTCAGCCTCAATGATATTGTCTGAATGAACGCATGAATTTATCAGTCGCAACTTGCATTAGAAAGCAAACTTCTACAAAACCATTGCCCCGATTAGAATTTTCTAATGCTGAAGGAGGCGCCCTCACCTGACCCCAGGAAGACCAACAAAAGCTTGCTGCTTGCTTAGCAAATCCTGAAGCACTAACATCTTGGAAAAAATCTCATTGCCAACAGCATAATTGCTCCCAAAACATACTTTTGAAATCATTTCGGCAGAGAGGCTTTTAAAATCCTCATCGATCCGTACTGAAGCAACTCCCCCCGCTTCCTCCATATGAGATTCCCATTTTTCCAACATGGAGACAACGGATTCGACCATCATGTCCACCATTCCCTATGCATAACAGAATGAGTAACATATAGATGGCTTTTCTATCCTAAATTAACTGCTTCATGTGCAAGAACAAAGACAGCTTAAGTAAGAAACTTTGCTGCTGTGAACTTGATGGAACCTGCCTAGCTAATTCACACCTTTATTTTGTCATTGAAGAATTCGGGCGCAATGACTTTCCTCTGGAGCGCCCAGGATTTTCCTTTCGAAGTGACAAGGCTGTCATAACCCAACACAATTCCCCTGTTTTTTTCTCACAGACGCAGACCTTCCGAATTCAGCAGACTTGGATTGACAGAACTCCCTCGCTACGTCACAGTCACATATGCATACGACCACCATGTTCCCCTGTGTGAATGCAAACACCGGACCTGCAACAACCGTAGTGCTCAGCAGGCAAAAATGATCTTCCTAAGCCACATATGCTTGTCGCACAATAGAAAGCCGGCACATATTACAGACATATCTAGTGAAAACTCCTAAACACATAGATGTGAACTTTGATTGAAGTAGAAGAAAATATATTTACCATAGTCGGCTCTCCACTTCTCTATGTGGGGAAATAGGCGGGACATGTGATCATGCGAAACATGATTGGCAATGCTTTGTTGATTCTTTGTGGCTTGCATTTCCAGTCGAATCTTCTTAATATCAGGGATGTTGCCGAAGAAAAAGGATGGTACAGGGCCATTGATTCCCTGACGCTGAAGCTCCTTTCTGAGCCACAGCGGCTTCCACCAGAAGAGATTGTAGAGGTACAAGAACAAGCAAGTCAAGCCCACGAGAAAGAGAGAGAAAAAGACTCCTAAAGGTGTAGTCATTGATGTCTAAACTGTTGTTCCCCTAGCTCTTGCTTGTTTCTTCTTAAATGGATCAGAATAGGTGTTACAAGCTTCCTTTTTTTCTTTTTAGCGGCTCAAAAAAATGGCAAGCTGCAAATGGAAAAGGAACAAGGGTTTTTTTCCTCACTCGTAGATTCCTTACTGCTAAAGGACAAAGTACAATGTCCACAAACAATAAACTGATAAGAGGTTGGCTTCTTTGTATAATCAACGCAAGAAACCATAAAAAATTTAGTCAACTGTGGTTTCTGATTGGACTTTGGGAGAAAAGCATTTGATTGCACATCTGTTTGTTGTGCCTCTTTTAACTTATATACATGGTTGGCACCTATCATTGGTACATTTTAATAGGATTATTCATTGGAGAGATCAACAAATTTGTCTCTAAAGGATATCAAAAGGACGGCTGCAGCAGATGGATCCTATCGAACTAAAATTAATTTGGAGCTGCTTGGGAGAATTACATCCCAAGAGGCTGTTTCTTTTTCAAGTACAACAGCATTCCAAGTTCAGATTAAACAAATAGAGTTCGGATATATGAGCAGCTCTAGAATTGAAATATGATGAAGAATTCTCTCTTCAAAACATCATACAGAAATCTTCAGGGATGATTTCAGAACAAGACCATGCCTGCAAAAATTCACCTGACTGCCAGACCAAGGACTAAGGGTGATGCTGAGTCTCGAGTGACTGAAGTTAGAATCCTGATGCATCTCCACAGCAAATTAAGGTTCAAAATCGTTAGAAATAATAACTACCATCCACGATTCTTAAAGAGAACCAGACAGCATAATGTTTCCCAGTCAGGTAAAGTGAACTATAAACCACTTTGATTGCATAGTCCGTCATAGAAGTGTACCCAAGGATGGGTACACATTTCCAGCTGGGGACCGCCCAACTAAAGACAATGAAATGCTAACGATACCCTAAAATAACAAGTACAGGCAATGATGAACGCAGAAATATATGGTCGTTGCCTGAGAATGGGTCATATCGAGTTTCTCTGTTTCTCATGTTCATAAATTGAACAATAAAGCGAACCCAGATTGAGGTTCAAAAAAGAGATCAGACATGCACAACAATCTTGGTATTTCTTATCTCAAAAAAATCAGGGAAATCTTGCACGTAATTCTGGCCTTCTTTATTTAAAGGCGATGCAAAGCATACACCGACTATCGAGGTGATTTTTGAGCTAGTGATTGGAACTAGAAATATTTAGGCAGATCATCCCCTCAGTGAATTTCCAGAAGAATGTACATTTAACCTATCAAGGATAGCACTTAAATCCGTGGGCTGTCCACTCTCCTCCAACCTCTGAATGACACTCCTCATGATCGCCCCTAAATCCCATGCTCACTAGCTTTGAGATCACCTTGCTGTAGGAATGGTTTCGAACAAACTACGTGTGACTAGGGTTCAAAACCACCAAACTACCATCTGGGTCTGAATGTGGATTCTGAACAGGGATGGCTCTCCAATGCCTCCACCAGAAACAGGGGCAACTGGGCCTCATTCACGGCTTCCTGTTGCGTTTGTTTGCCTCATCCCCACCTCTCTCTCTCTCTCTCTCTCTCTCTCTCTCTCTCTGTGCACATGATATGATTTGATATTTTCCTTCTATGTTGTGATCAATAGTTCCAGCGGTGATCAATAATTAGCATTACCCTAATTATCAATTTCTTTCATACATCGCACTCAAGTATCTCTTTCCGATATCATTCCACTCATTAGATTTCCCTTCTCTCGGTGAAACTAAAGTTTCTCACCTATGACATGCTACTTTGACTGCTTAAGCATTGATCAGCACAATACATTTGTCATCTGAAACTCTACGAGCAACAAGAAATTCTGCCAAAGGTGATTCGGTTCCCGTTTTCAAAGACGCAAAAATTTCTTTCCTTGTAGATCTGCCAAAGCTGATGCAGCTAGAATTTCTTCAACCAGTAGGTGTTAATTTGCACTCATGGCATCTGATTCACTGAGATCCTAGAGTTCCATTCTTGACAAACCATCTGTGTTTATCCTTTTTGGGCAGCACAATATTCTCCCAATCACACAACAAGGATAGATGCTTGAGGGTTTTTGGGCTCCTTCTGCAAATAGAACTTATTGGATTAGGTAAAATCTTCCCATGGCCAAGATTTTCAGACGTAGGTATTGCCTTCTATAAAAAGTATAAATTAGCCTTTTTGAGGGAATGTAGATTTTTCTTTTAGCATAACCTTTTTTTGGAGAATGGATGTGATTTTCATTGGTTTACCAAATTTTATTCCAATCTTACCCGAGATACTCGAATCTTGGCATGCCATTTGTCCGCTTTCTAGAAGACATGTGATTGGAAAATGATATGGATTACAGACATTTAAGTAGCTTTGGACTTCTTGAATTGGCAGCGGTTCAGTGGGGGTGGCCAAAGATGACATGTGCAAGGCCTCATCATACCAAGTACAGAAAGGGCATCACCGAAAGAAAGAAAAGAACAACCCCAAAAGTCAAATGTCTCACTCGAGAAAAGACATGAAGCACCGGTCCTGACCATTCACCTTTACAGGAAAGGCACGCTACTAAGAAGAGCAAAATTTAAGCTGTGCTTCTTTGAAAATCCCACTCCTCGATTTCATTTCAATATTAAAGTAAAATTTAGTTTTATAAATTGAAAGGAATGCTAGCATATTTCACTGTCCATTCATCAAAAGAATTGTTAGCCCACTAAACGAAGTTGCAAAGGAATTTAACCGAGAAAAAGAAAGCGAAAGGTCGTGTGCATCAAAGTATAAAGTTTGCAAATTCAAATGGTCACAAAGACTCGACATTAGAGTCAGGCATCACCGCATGTACTTGCTCATGTTCAATGCGAATTGATAGAACGCTTCACGTGATAAGAATTGAATAGTATGGGTCCATCAGATTTACATGTCAATGTGAAAGGGATCATTCTGTCAAAAGATTGGTGGCATGTCTTTATCATTTTCCTTCCCTTTGCCAAAGATGAAGTGGATGAAAAAGAGAGACATGGTGAGGAAGATTCCCGGAATCCTCGGCTTGGCCCGTGAGAGAACTTTTTCCCACAGCCATAAGTAACTTGTCACTGTGATCGGAACATGTTGCGGTACAGCTTCGAGATAGAAAGCATAGATTCAAGGGATGGGTGTCGACGCCGGTCTCTCTACTTAAAGTGAGAAATAAAGCATAGGCAGAGGACAAATGCATTCCACCACTTTTCATACAGGCGCTACTAGTTTTTCGGACTCTTAGATGATGTCGATTACGGGTTGTCATGGTTCGGACCTTGAACTTTCTTTCTCCCGGCGGTAAATCTGATTTCTCTTATGAGGATCTCATGATCGAGGAGCCATCGTTTACCCGGGATGCTAATGCCCTGTCCTCATGCTATGCTTTACCAAACATCACCAAAACGAAAAAGGAAAACGTGCTTGACAAAAGAAACATATTTCCACAAAGCCCAACATAGGATGATTGACGTATGAGAGAAATCATGCGGCGTGGCGTTCTGCCAATCCCGGCACGGCACGCATATCGAGCCGGCCTATAGGCAAGGCACGAAATAAAGAATTCACAAGCCTATCAAAGTCCAGAAAGGGGATTAAAATAAAAAAACTCATATCCGCATCGCGATTCGAAGGCAGGACCGTGGAGACTTTTCTCCTTAGGACAACAAGAACCCAAGAAATCTCTCCTGTGCATGTCAGATCCCCAGCAATGAATCAACGTGGGAAAGAACATAACAGAGGGGGCATAATCACGTCTCATTAGATCCACCATCAGTATACTCGCACATCAGTACAATGACAACTAAACAGCAAGCTGCAAAAATATCAATTTTTTTCTCTTTTCTAAGAAGGGAAGTGTTTGTAGGCTACAGCCCAGAAAACGTTTTTTGCCTTCTGCTGCTAAAATCAAATCCCCCAAATATGCGCTGTTTTTCTTCTAATAAAGGAAGCTTCTTGCGAATCCCTTACACAATCCCGTATCAACCCAGAAGAGAAGGAACCGAAGAGAGAGAAAAAAACCAAAGCTTTCTTCTTCGCGCTCCCTCCCTTCGAAAGAGCGGCGGAGCACTTAGGTGTATCATCTGTGAGCAGTGACCAGCGTCTCGATGAACCTCAACCCGTCGAACCTCGGCGCGAACTTGTCCGCCGAAGCCGGCTTCGGCTTCGCGCCGTCTTCTCGATCCCTCCTCTCGCTGTCGCCCTGAGAAACCAAGCAAAGCACAAAGCGCAGAGTCAGCGACCGATCGGCCCCCACCCTGCGAATCGCATATCGGGAACTCGCGGAGAGCCTCGGGGCTCTCGAATCACCGAACCCGGTTCAACGATCGCACCGAGAAAAGCCTAAAAGACCCGCGCGGCGCGTACCTGGCGGGAGAATTGGAAGTTCGAGCTGCAGCTGAAGTTCGTCGACGACGACGACGGCGACGAAGAAGATGCTGTGATCGCAGTGGCAGAGGCCGCAGCCACCGAGGCCGCCAAGACTCCGGATTTCTTCATCTTTCGAGGCGAGAAAGTTTCGTACGGCACCGAGAAAATTCGGACCGTCGAGAGATAATCAGCGAGAAAGTGCGAGGAAAAGCTTTGAAGGAGAGACGAAGGGAAGCGAGGCCGATATTTATAAGGGGAGTTCTAACTACTGATGACAGGTAATATTGCGAGATTACCTTTTTACCCTTTACGCAACTGGCGATTTGCTTAATGCCACTTAGGCTGTAGTAATGATGCCTGATTGGATTGAAGAAGTCTCCCATCGAGTCAAAGTCAACGATCTCGAAAGGAAAAACGTTCGAAGGAAAATTTGAAGATCGGCCCCAATCGAAATCCGAGTTCCAATTGGAAATAACATCAAATCAATGGCAAAGAAAAGAATCAAATTGAAAATTTTCAACTTAGCCGCACGCTCTTTGACCAAAAAAAAAAGTTTAGCTTGCACGCTTCGACTAAAGAAGAAAGATTTAGCCGTAGGTCACCTATTTATTTTTTGTGTTTGAAATTGAAAGAAACTTTACCTTTTCCCCAAAAAAATATCAAACATTAGCTATATTTCGAAGAATTATAACTAGGATTGTACATGAATTTATGTGTCGATATATGTGCATGATGGAAGTTTTTAATGTTTTGTCAAATTTAAATTAAGCAAAAAGGAAAGGTTCAATTGGACATGTTCATTGAACTTTGACCATGATGGTTTTGTTAATTTGATTTGAATTTGAGTTGAGACATATATCCAAATTGAAAAGAAAATGCCCAATATATCTTGATCTTGTTAGCAGTTGCTTAGCTACCATAAATAAATAATCCCAGTGTAAAAATTATATAGTAATCATGAATCAAGGCAAGCTCATAATTTATTCATGGAGTCAGAAATTTCTCGATTAATATTACGGGCGACGCTTGTATCATCGCATGGCAAATCAGGTCAATTGGCTCATGTCGCGCAGGGTAAAAAATGTGCGAAGGGTTCCGGACAACCTTTTTTATGGTCGATAGATAAAAACGACATTTCTAGCGCGCTAATAGGAGGAGGGGCAGTTTCGTAAAAAGGGGGCGCTTCCGCGTCGAAAGGTGGAAATGCGCCGAAATATTTTTCGCGGCACTTCGATGCTGATTCCTTTTTACGTTTTCCTAAGGCGAGTGGGCTTGGAGGCTCGACGTGTCCCCGCCAGCGCCAGGGACCACTACGGCCACCGCCACCCAATCGGGCGGCGACACTTGTATGGCGAGGATGGGGCCACGCGATCCGCGTCGGTTTCACACGTTATTAAATGGCCCTAGATGTTCGGGCGCCCCCTTGATTGGCGGATAGAGAGAGAGAGAGTGAGATAGAGAGAGAGCCCATCACAACCTTGCCGATCTGACAACCTCATCGACAAGGTCATGAGCTAAACGATTCCTAATTCAACTTTGCTAATTTGTCCTGTTTAGCTTCTTTCTTTCTCCTTAATTTTTTATTTTTTAAATGACGAAGGGAAGCCCATCATAGATAGCCATATCCCGATCCAGTGAAGCATGAGCCTACCCATAAATGAATGGATGAAATATGAAACTGCTCATTGAATTGGTGGGTCGAGTCGAAATCGAACCCAACCCAAATTGACCTATTTGTATATATTATAATTTTAGTAATCCATATTTGACCCGTTCTGTACCATATATTTTTTGGGTTTTGCCATTTGAAACCAATTTATAACTTATTAACTAAATATAACTAATTTATATAAAAACTCAATCTGTATAATATGAGTTAAGAGATTGATTTATGATCCATTTTAATAGAGCAATTGCTAGTGCACATAATTGGACAAAGAATGAGGACTTGACTTGTGCGCCCTACTCATAATCAATCAAATCCCTATATCTCAACGGGATTCACTCCATGGAGTCTTCTCGAGACGGGGAAGTTGGGGGGCAAGAATGAAAAACGAAGGATTTTCCAATGAAAAAATCTCGAAGCACCGCATTTTTCTTATGGCGGTCTCTATCCATAACCATAAAATGTGCGGGGGGGCGTCTCAGGATGCGATAGATGCGAAAACGGTAGGACCGCGAGAGACCCATCCCGGGCTCTTTTTCCTAGAGACCAGCTCGGATGAAATGACTATGCGAAAGTGAATGAATTCCATCGAATCAAAAGCAAAAGCGATACGCCACGGAATCTGATGGAATTGGGGAAAAGATCAGATGCACCAATAATGGCAGTGGGGATCGGAACCGCCACTCCCGAAAAGTCAAAGAACATATATACAGCGAGATCCCACGAAAGCAAGAAAGGAGGAATCCAATTGGTCCTCCCCCAGGAGCCTAAGTGCGGCTCACCTGCGCCTGTGAATTTTAATGGCGGAGTCGCGATCCGAAAGAGAAGACCTTTCTTCTTCGTCCTCCTCGTCCTCCTCGTCCCTCCATTTAAATATTGAAGATCATGGTTTCTTGCTCTCTGATGCAAGCAGCGTTGACTGCGTCTGTCGACCGCTCAATTTGATGCATCGGGATAGGCTTTTTGCTTGCCTTTTTGACCGTGAAAACATGACGTAGGGCACAACTCGTGAGAATAGTTCGGACCCCAAAAAAAAAAAAAAAAAAAACGTTAGAAAATCAACACCATTCGTCTACTTTTATATTCTTTCGTTTGTTGCTCCATTAGTTTCTCGGGTGGCGCCCGGGAAAGATTTGGCGACTGGAAAACTTATGTGGATCGAACGAGTAGAATTTGAAAGGGAAAAAAAAGGCGTGATAAATGAAAAATGCATGGAATAATAGGTAAATAGAGAAATTGAAATTATTAAATAAAAAAATCCTAGCCTTGCCGCTTGCTGCCATGAGATTGATAGAGCCAACAGCAGGCCCGGCATTTGGTGGAAAAAGAAATAGAAAAATTAGGTCAGCAAATTTGTAATGGCATAAGATCGCATCATATTCTTACAATTGTAGTGACGTGTCCAAAATGCATCTTCAGAACGGTCTAGGAACGATCGGTGGCATTTTGTTTGGGAAAAAAGAAGAAAAGTGAAGCGATAGATTTTGATTTTCGAGCAAAAGAATGGGTATTGCTAGTCATATGATCTCTAATTCTGGGGCGATTTCAGTTATGTGCCCTGAATTAGAGCCTAATACAAACGCTGCGCATGTCTAGGGTCTTTGCCCGAAAGCCGTAAGATGGTGATTTGTTTTTAAACTAATTTTGACGAAGTCATTGGGGCAATAGGATGCTGTCCACGAACTTATTTGGCGTCCTCTTTGTCGGCTCATATAACAAAATCCGTTGCGTCGGCAAGCTTGTCCTCTTGTAGATGGACGACCCACGAAGTTAACTAAGAAATTCAAAGACAGTTGATAAAGAAAGCGATGTGGGGGCGCCGTCCGCTAGGGCGTGCTTTGGCGAACAAATCTGATACGGCTATTCCTAATGGATAATATTCAATAAGGATTCATGCTGATTATTTCTCTACATTCGCTAGTCAAGAGGGTCGATCCTCAATCCTCATCAGGCGAGATCGACCGCTGATGACTGAGAAAAGACAGCTTGTAGCATGTCGCTAGCTATCCGATGCACCAATAATGATTCGTGTGCAGGTCCGGAAGGGCGTAAAGCCTTCTATGATCAGTTCCGTAGAGATGCTTTCTCGGTATTGATCCATGTTCAAGCATGTACACTTTAGGACTGACTCGTGCATTAGGGAAGGCCTCTGTTCCATCCCAACATTATTTTGTGTAGTGGATGGGAAAGGACAGAGACCATTACATAGGAGAAAGCATCATAGGATTTGCCTACCAATATGAGCCACATTTAATTACTTTAAAAAGGTTAAAAAGTGAGACAGCATATGCAGGAGAAGCGTGAGCCATATGAGGAAAAATGGGAATCCACTGGGGATTCCAATGGGCGTGGACAAGGACAGGCATGGGATATGACTTGGAATGGGATGACAATGCATGTGGTGTGGTTTTAGCAAGAGGCAAAGTAAAGCCCCATTTCAGAAAGCAAAAAGCCTATCTGATGCCTGTCCGCACCACCATTCCGGCATTCCCTATCATGGAGCCGGAAGAAAAGGTGCAGACAGCGACACAATGATCCACTTCCCCACGGGTCAAGGCAAAGGAGAAAATGATAGAATGACTTTCGGTTAAGAAGAGCCATATGGACAGAAAAGGCAGAATTTGCGGCACATATTCGCATTTAAAGTGAGGAAAAGGAATGATAACGGCAGGAGCCTCATCTCGAATCGGACCAGACAATGCCGACAATGCCAATTCAGTTACAGCAATAGATATTAAACAATCAAGCCTGTCATATGGATAAGTATCTGAGACAAGATCCTGCTCATAGCACCTTTATTTTCTAGAAGATGACAAGTAGAAGAATATTCAACCAAAATGCCGTGGCTTCTCACAGCCATCGTAGACACCTTGAAATGGGCAGGACCAAAAGGATCTGTTTTCTGACTTTGACTTTGGGTACAAACAATGGTCGCCAGGATTGGCACCCCAAAACCGGGGAATTCTGAAGAGAAGTACATGAAGGTAACCAGGAAGTGACCAATATCCGCCACTACATACAAAACAAAAGAACCTTTCTTTTAATTACTTAGGCATCCCCTGAAGCATCTTCTTTGGTAAGAAAAATGAGCAACTCGACACAAAGCTGCTAATGAGCATTCGCTCCTGCGTGAACACTGAAAGTGTTTCCTTGCCCAACTGAGCCAGGCATCATAAAATTATTCATAGCCATGATGGCAGAAGTCCATGCCCACAGCAAGCCTCGAAATCATATATTTCACAGCAGACAAAACTCCAACCGCAGTTCTACAGCAACACTAACACCAGGGAAACAGAATTGTCAGTAGCAGCCATCCAGTGTCATCCCTGCCAAGAAAAGAAGAACAATCAAGCTCCATTTAAGCTGCAATCTTTTCTCACGTATGCATCGAAAAATCATGGAGAAACAAAGAAAAATGCAAAAAAAAAATATGAACACAAAAATAGGCAATAATAAAAGGCCGACTTAAAAGCACAGAGCGCCAGCATTTTGGCATTTCCAAAGCATATAAAGTAGAGATCCTTATCCCAGCATTCAAAGAAGCTGTTCCTTTCTGCTACATGCTACAGTTAAGATGAAATTCAATGTCACCAAACTGAAGAAAATATGGGTGACATTGACTTTCAACCAATATGAAGATCATATATAAAGGGGATTCAAGCCTTAGCTCATATGAAGGCATTAGGACTTGAACAAGGCAGAAAAGCAAAGCTGAGAGAAACTATCTGTAGAAATCACAAACTTGGCAAGGAAGGTGCAGAAGAGCTTTGTAACCATAAGAGAACGGTACACCACAATCTGTGGTTCCTTAAATAGCTACAAGAAAAAGCATCCCTATAAGGGGGCCAGTAGCCTTTGTTTTTGGGTTAACTGATGGTCGTTTGAAATCTCCCAATTTTGAGATGCATGTCGCTGTACCGGGGATGTTGAGGATGAAAATCCAGCGAGTGTCAAAACATCTCAATGACCTTGTGGACAAAGTAAGTGACCCCACCAGGCACGTACAAGATTGCTTGCACTCAAAGATATGGAAAATTGAACACATGTATGGCACTCAACTCACCAACAGGACAAACCTCTACATTATTGAACCACTAAGCCAGCATCTTGTGTTTGTGCCACTATCTTCACACATGAACCAATCGTTGGAGGCATCTTCTCAGCAAATGATGATGTCTACATGTCATGGTCAAATTTCACCCATACCCACGTGGGCTGAGTGAAGTTTTGTGGCATCAAGTGAATGATGCAGAAGGGTTGATGTAACCAGTTTAGGAAAGTGGTGAACAAGTGTCTGTATATTCCAGGATGAGATGATTATAATCTTAAAGAATCTCTGAAGGTAAAATTGTCCTCCTATATGCAAAATGGTCGGAACTGATGCCACTCTTTTGATGATGGCGACGACAGGCTGAACCCAGCCATTGTGCTTAAGTGATTTATATGTCCCACTCGAGAGATTGAATACTCGAGCTAAAATGGGCATGAGAATGCCATTTGCCAAACTGTCCTTAGAAATGATCTATCGAGAGAAGATCAGCTTGGTGTTTGTGCTCATCAAGCGCCACATGGGCTTGTCCTTGGCCAGGAGAGTTTTCGCTCCTGACAAATGGTATAAAAGCATGTTTCCCAAACTACAAAGGTAAATGCCAAGAATAGATTTGTTGCAATGTTTTGCAACAAGAAGAGAAAGCCTGCATAGGTTGCTAAGATTAAGAGAAGCATTGGTTGAAAAAAGTGTTGCTGAGAAAGCGTAGTTGGCTTGGGATGCCACACTTGTTTGGGAGAGCACAAAAGATTAGAGATTTCAAATAACTTAGATCAGGAGAAGCAACCGATGGAGTGGAGTGACTTCTTGTGTTGAATGAGCCTTTGCCATTCATGTAAGTCTTAAAAAA
The DNA here is from genome assembly GCA_014182735.1 of Corymbia maculata. NCBI lineage: Eukaryota > Viridiplantae > Streptophyta > Magnoliopsida > Myrtales > Myrtaceae > Corymbia > Corymbia maculata. Next base: position 7,709,062 of record CM024692.1, read on the forward strand.
GTGGCGGTAATTATTGAAGAACACAAGCAAGTGACTAATCAGCCCACAACAAAGTCAGATGGGGAAAGTTGCATTTCAACTTGTCCCATTCCCATGTAGGCTGAAAAGTGGAACTTTGTGGCATCAGGGTGAAGTTAGATGCAAAATGGCTTATACATATGGTTCATGGGAGTGGCATTGGGATGTTTACATTAGGAATTTGGAGATGCTATGATTATCATCTTAGAGGATCTTTGAAGATGTAGTTGGCCTCCTGTACACATACTGGTGAGGAGCTTATGCCCTTGTCCTGATGATGGCCACCACAAGCCCAAAACGTTTGTTGTGTTGAAATGATCCATATATTCCACCCGAGAAACTGAATGCCTGAGCTAAATTGAGCGTGATATGATCAATGATGAGAATGCAATTCGCCACAATCTATCGAGGGAAGGCTAGTAAGGTGTTTCGGCTCATTAGGCCCCGGGGTTATCCTTGGCTAAGAGAGTTTCAGCCCGTGGCATTCACATCAGCAGTAACCTCCCCAAACCCATCCCCTTCTTTTTTCACCTTGTAACTCAAAACATCGCATAAAAAAGTAAAAACTTACAATATTCTTGCTATACAATCGACCCTCTCTTCTCAGTCTCAAATCTTACAGCTGAATAAATGAATACATACACTCCGCTTAACCCAAACTATCAATGAGTTCCCAACTGCCATTAAAATATGATGCACATATTGACTGTACACTGATGATTTAGACAGAGCCAACAATGAAGGGATTATCTAGGTTGACATTAGTTGTTGTGGAAGGAAGTGAAGTGCAAGGAAACAATGGTTGTTGTGATAAAAGTAAACTATTCTTGGCCAGAAAACTTCTTTTTACAGAAGTATTGAAATATCCTTAGGAGATCTATATTCCCCAATAAAAACATACACTGTTCCTTAACAGCAAGGTCACAAGTCCTAACTCCCAATGGAACATAACTGTTGAATGAAATGGAAAATTAAGAGAGCCCAGATACGATAAAAAGCACCATCAAGTGCAACATGATATCAAAAAGCCATTCTTATGCCTCATGTTATATTTGTCTCTAGACAATATAGTTACTGCAACACTCGTACACCTCTACCAGGTCTTGCAACTACTGAACAGAGTAGGTGATCATCGGTCGAACCACTGAATTCTCACTTCATGAACGGACAAAGTCTTTGCAAGTATGGAGTTACAAAACCCCCTTTCCCATCTTATCACTCAAGCCCTCACATGAAAGAACTAATGACTTTTTTGATCAATATAAAACTGTCACGCATGGTATCTGCATTGAATTATGCCACAAATCTTTAAAATAAACTCACTAGCTTCAATGCAAGGCCCACACAATCCCGTTAACAGCAAAGCAAACAACTTTAGACTAGATCAATGCAGCTTCAACTATACAATTAGTCAAAGAAAAATTACCACCTACAGAGAGAGATCATCACCTTCGCGATCAACGAGCCTTAATCGACTCGACGAACCCGCTGCTGAGGAGCCTCTCCACATACTTCCCCAATATGTCCACCTCCAAATTCACCTTCTGCCCAACTCTCTTCATAGGAATGACCACCTTCTCCTGCGTGTACGCCACCAGCATGAAGTTGAAGCAATCCTCCTCATCAAACACGTCCACCACCGTCAAGCTAGTCCCGTCGACGGCAATGAACCCCTTCGGCACCACGTACCTCAGGAGCTCCTTCGTCGTCCTCAATTTCACCCACAACGAGTCGGCCTCCGGCACCATCGACACGATCTCCCCGGTCCCGTCCACGTGGCCCTGCACGAAGTGCCCGCCCATCCGGCTCGTGGGCTGCACCGCCCGCTCCAGGTTCACCGCCGACCCGGCCTCGAGCTCGACCAGGGAAGTCTTCCGCAGCGTCTCGGGCGAGAGCCCGACCGTGAACCCGGCGCCGTCGAACTCGGTCACCGTGAGGCACGTCCCGTTGACGGCGATGCTGTCGCCGAGGCCGACGCCCTCGAGGACAGTCTTCGCGCCGATCCGCATGACGAACCCGTCGTCGACCTGGCCCAGCCGCTCGACCCGGCCCAGTTCCTCGACTATTCCGGTGAAGAGGCATCGGGTTCCGGGGCTCCGGCGGCGCCTGGAGATGGGTTTGGGGATCCGGGCGGAGAGGGAGAGGGAGAGGGAGAAGAAGGACGACTTGGGAATGGCGGCGGGGACGAAGCGGGACTTGAGGGGAGCGGCGGGAGGGGTGGGGGCGGGAGAGGAGATGGAAGGAGTTGCTTCGTTGAGATTTTGGCGAGGGGAGTGAGGGGGTAGGCGAGCGCCATTTTTTCTCGGGAAAATTTTCAGATTCGCCGGAAAAGTGGTCGGCGGAATGGTGGAAAACAGAGGCAAAGACGTGGTGCTTGAGTGGCGCGTGCCGTAAAGGTCCGTGTTCCTAACTTCCTGGGATCACGTCCGTAGGTTGGGAGGGGGGGGTCGTTTCTCCTCAGGAGTAATCGGATCCGATCCGGCCTCATCCGGTTCTCGAGCGGTCTAATGGAACCAATCGAGAGCTCAAAGGAGGGTGTTCTCGGGAGTAATCGGTTCCGATCCAATCTAATCCGATTCTCAAGCAGTTTAATAGAACTAATTGAGTTCAAAGGAGAGAGTAGAGGCATAAAGGTCATGGGGTAAAAGAGAAAAGATCGAAAGAGGAGAGAAGGCATGTGTTATGGGCCAACTTTGACCGTAGGATAGCCCGTGCAACGCCAGCCAACTTCCGTTTTATAATTATTCTCGTGAATAATATAATGAATAGCTCTGTCGTGTCAAATCGTACCATGCTTAACTTAGCTCGAGCATCGAGCCTATTGAGAGAAATAACAAATCATTTTAAGCTCAATAATTGATTTCGATCTACCATGATTTCATCGAGAGAGCGACATTAGCTCCCAACCAGTCTGCACAGTATCCATCTCGCCTTCAAAGATCCCTACAAAGATATTTGTTCTATCCCAAAGCTCTTAACACTAATTGTCATATCGCTACTCCCACATACTAGTTATATTCATCATTTCTGCATCATTCACTCTTCTTCCAATAACTCCAAGCTCCATTCGCAAGAGTTCGCGAATATGAGAGAATCACAAACCGTCACACATGAGACATTAAAAAAATAACAAATAAAAAAGATCAATTCATATAGTCTGATATACCAATTCTACTTTTAAAAAACAAAAACTATACCGGCACTCTAATTCGGTCAATCTGTCTTGTTGGCCCTTATCTACATGTAGCAAATTTAATTTTATGCATCATAATTTACCTATAATGATCGTAATTCGTTTTTACTTATAACTAGTAATTTACCTTATCTTACATTTTCCTAAAAACCTCGAAGGTCTTTCGAAGAGGAATTATTTTCATAAATCGCAATTTTCTTCGATCATCAACATGTACAGTCATATATAGCCGGTAATTTTTTTTAACCATTCTTAAGTTACTATATTTTTAAAATTAGGTGATGGTTGAATTAAGTTACAGTCATTTCCTTCGCAATTTCTTTTTCCACATAAATAAATAAAAATATGCAAGCATTTTTTTTATGTAGGTTGCAATACTGTTCAAATTTCATGCATGTAATTTTTATTTACCATTCATGTACTCCATTTTGAAGAAAATGTTAATCAACTATAAAGTTAAATACTCAAATCAAAAATATTGCCTCTGCCAATTTGCGGATTGTGATATTCAGAATCTTAAGAAATGCAAGAGTTACTAGATTATTTATCTGATCTCTATGAGCAGAACAGTTTTGGAAGATCCCATCGATTATACTTAAATTTACTAACTCAAACAAAGTATAAATTTCAGCTAAGTGTTGGTAACTCCAATATATTTTGATATATACTTGGAAAAAAATGGTAATTAGAATAGAATTAATTAATGTTATCAAGTGGGCTGAAAAAATTTGAGATTGGTAATTCCGTATGGAATTTTCGATGATTTTAATAGGTTGGTAAGCTGCGCCTAGAGAAGTTAGGAATTTATTGAAATTGTTGGTAAATTACCAACAACAATTTCCGGATTACCCTTTTCTTTCGTACGTCAATACTATTTGAAACTTACTAGTTACTAATGATTCAAAGAATTCACCAATTCAAGAATCCATCATTTCCTAATTAGAACACTAGAATTCTCTAGACGGGTCATTGACTTATTTCTTATCCCATATGAGTATTAAATGAGTCATAAATGGATTAGTTATATTAAGTAAATGAGTCGTAAATTGGTTCAAGCATAATATGGGTGTCAAATAGGTGATAAACAAGTTTACTACTTACTTAGACACAATCCACCTCTATGACTCTCTATTCATTCTTTTTTGCGATCACTCGATCTCGTGCTCACTTACTTTGCACTCTCACCTCGATTTAGGTATGAGTTTCGATTGATTGGATTAAATACGGAAGTGTTTTAACAAAATGAGTAGAGTCAAGTATGGGTTGGGACAAGTCTTAAGTCACTAAATTTGGGAGGAAGAACATTATGAGCGTTATAACTTTCGTATGGCACTCACTTTGATGCCAAAACTTTTTTTTCGCTCACTTGAGTGCCAAATCAAAATGAAATCGTTCAGTTAAGTACCACTTCCAACCAAAATGCATATGTGGATTCTTCGTGCAATGGTTCAAAATGACATCGTTTCTCCTCATCTCGTTTCTCTTCTTTTTACCCTTTCTTTCTTTCTTTTTTCTCTTTAGGGCCAGCGAGGGTCACCTAGCCCTAAAGAAAAAACAAGCAAAAAAAAAAATCAAAAATTTTCCAAAAAATTAATAAATATATTAAAATATTATTCACTAGCAGCCACATCAACTTTTCTGGCAGCCAAGTCGGTTTTTCCGACGGCCACGTCAACTTTTCCGACAACAACTAAATCGGAAGTGGCACTCAAGTGAACATTTTTATAAACTTATGACATTCGAGTGAATAAAAAAAAGTTTTAATACCAAAGTGAGCGCCATGCAAAAGTTATGGCACTCCTAGTGTTTTTCTGTCCTTAATTTGCATTATATGGAAATGAGTCAAAACAAGTTAAATGGGTCTATTTGAATCGGACTGTTTTCAACCCGATTCAAACCCAACCTAGCACACCCATTTGACGGGTTTGAAATTCTCCATCATTCCATCATCTTTTGACAATCTGTCACAAGACGAACACATATAGTTATAGAGCCTGATTGGCCGGCCGGACTGTCCAATATGGATGTCTCCTTCAAGCCTCAACCAAAGAGGCCTACTCTGCAGCTACAAACATGAAGTTTTGGTTATCTAAATCAAGAAAAGGGTAACGTATGGGACAAAGGTCCAGATAGCCAATACATATGTTGGGGGAAAGAAGAGCATTGGAGGTAACTGGGGTGACAGGTGAGCATATTCAACCAACCCCAACGAAGAAGTCGTCCTGAAAGCGAACCATCCTTCATCTTCCTTCCTAACACCCTGCTAATCTCACACGTTCTCCCCATCTTCACAGAGGTTAAAACTCGAGCATCACCCCCAGAACGAACATGTCGTCGTGAGCTCGACCAGAGAAGAGCAAAGACAGATTTTGCCGCGGGATCTATGGCCAAGGTCAAGAGGCTATTTGCCCTCGTGCTGAGGCTCCTCGCCCTCGGGGCGACCGTGGCGGCGGCTATCGTGATGGGGACCAGCCACGAGAAAGCCAGCGTCTTTTCGATATCTTTCGAAGCCAAGTACACCGACATTCCATCCTTCAAGTGAGTCGCTTCGTCGGGTCGTGCATCGTTCATTCCCTCTCGAATTTCTCCTCGCTTTCCTTCTTAAGTTGCCGTCACGAGAAGCTTTTGATGTAGGTACTTTATGATTGCCAATGCCGTCGTTAGCGTCTACAGCTTTCTGGTCGTCTTTCTTCCGGTGGAGACCTTGCTTTGGAGACTGGTTGCTGCCTTGGATTTGGTAAGCTCGAAAACCTTAGCAAAATAAAACAACCATCGTTTAGTGTTTCCGGCGATGCGTGCAGCCCGCCAACGGCTGAGGCCGTCCATCGAGCAGGTCCAGAAGGGGTATTGCAATCCCAGTACTCCATCACTAAAACTCTTTCATTGCTCAATCGATATGCAGCATGCTTACTCTGCTACAGGCTTCTCGCTTCTTTTCACCTATCTTTCTTCTCGTACTTTTGGACCAGGTTGTCACCCTGCTACTGACTTCGAGCGTATCTGCGGCGTTGGCGGTCGCACAAGTGGGTAAGGATGGGAATGTTCGAGCAGGATGGCTACCGATTTGCGGCCAAGTCCCAAAGTACTGCAACCACGTGACCGGAGCTCTAGGGGCCGGTTTCGCTGGGCTCGTATTGTATGTGGTGATACTCCTTTATTCTGTACACATTGTCCTGTATCCACTCCTAGTTTGAGGGATTTTCCCCAGCAGAACCGTGTACTTGAAGTTAGAAGAATTTTTGCTTGGCCTTCAATTTCCCAGCATCCTTTCAAGGCAATCTAGATCGCTAGACTTACGAGGATCCCTATCAAGGATCAACGAGTGTGATACATATATCTGCTTTAGTGTACTTATTCTAATTTGAACGAATACGTACATCAGTTTCATTATTTTTCTTCCGCTAATGTGCCAACTCAATGTCATGTTTGCTCTCCCTAAATTCAAGAATCCTTCATCTTATCTTGAGTTTATTGGAAGTGGACCACCAATCAATCATCGGCAATCCAATCAGAGCTAATCAACACATCCAATTAATTCTTCTTTAGTTAAAAACTTAACCGATAAGTTACGGGTCAAAAAGCACATAATTATTGCTCAAACCACATCGATTCTCCAACATAAAACTTTCTAACACAACTCACAGGTGTATCTCAACAAGCATTAAACTTCATATGCTTATCGAGAAATAGAAAGAGCCGGCACATATCACGGGCATATCTACTGAAAACTCCTAAATGCAAAGATCCGAACAATGACTGAAGTAGAAGAAAATAAATTTATCCCAGTCGGCTCTCCACTTCTCTCTATGCAATGAGGAAACAGGTGGGACTTGTAATCATGCGAAACGCCCGTTGCTTTGTAGATTCTTTGCGGCTCGCATTTCCAGTAGGATCTTCTTAATATCAGGGATGTTGCCGAAGAAAAAGGACAGCATGGGGCCATTGACTCCCTGATGCTGAAGCTTATTTCTGAGCTGCAGCGGCTTCCACCGGAAGAGACTGTACAGGTACAAGAACAGGCAAGTGAAGCCCACAAGAAAGAAAGAGAGAAAAAGACTCCTAAAAGTTGACTTGTACTGATGAAGGTTGGTTTCTTTGCGTAAGCAACGCAAGAAACCACAACAAAAACCAGTAAACTGAGGTTTCCGATTGGACCGGAATTGCACATTTGTTTATTGTGCCTCTTTTTAACTTATCTACGTAGTTGGTACCAATTATTGGTACATTTTAATAGGGATTACTCACTGGTGGGATCAAAATTTCTTATGGAATTTGTCCCTAGAGGATAATCAAAAGAACGGCTGCAGTGGATCGATTGGACAGAGCTAAAATGAAAACTAGCACTGCTTGGGAGAATCACATCCAAGTGGCTGTTTCTTGTTGAAGCACAACAGCATTCCAAGTTCAGAAGCACATAAAATAGAGTTCAGATATGACACGAGCATCTAGAACTCAAATACGATGAAGAACTATTTCATCAGAACAAGGGAAACCTTCACTGACTAATTACAGAAAGCGACTAGGCCTGCAGGAATTCACCTAACTGCCACAATTCATAAAGAGAACCAGACAGCATAAAGTCTCCCATTCAGAGAAAGAGAACTATACGCCACCTCGATTTCAGGTGATCTCAGCCAGATTTTGTACATGGCCTTGTCCATTACATTCATAATGAACAGAACTAAGACTTGCAGAGTTCCAGGTAATAGGATGCGTAACGTTCCTAGTTAAGAAATGTCCAACACAAGTGAGTCAAGAATATATGCAGTACTTAATTAACTTGCTTTAAACACAAGCTTCCTTCATTATGAAAATTACTGAAAGCATTCGAAGAACAGGTGCCTATCAAATATATTGATATCCGCTGTAAGCCACGAGATTTTAAGTCACTAAGCTTAGCTTCTACACAGAAGCAAAGCCCAACTGACCACCCACAAGAGGACATGAGTCTACGATTTTGTCGACCATACCTTTTTCAAGGTACAGCTTCCAGTAAAACAGACTAAAACATACATAAGAGGGATAGTTCCAGATCTTCTCCATGTTCAGGCTTAAAAAACAGCTTAAAGGTCAAGGAGTATTTGTATTCAGGGGACAAAGAGAAAGTAAACTTAGACAGCATAAGAGACAGAAATATCTTTAGTGCTGTCACTGCGAAATTCTGGCCGAGACAATTACGTTTCCCTGCCCCAAAAGGCATGAACAGATTTGGAAGCTTGCATGCTGAAGAAGTGCCATTCGCAAACCTTTCTGGATGGAGCTTGTGGACATTGTCGCCCCAATTGGCCAGATCCTAATGCAACAGCGAAATTGGGAGCCAGATGTTGATGCCTTTCAGAATCATGAATTCCCCAAACTTTGTTTCCTCAGACGTTTCTCTCGTTACGAATTGTCCAGGAGAATATAAGCGCAGTGTTTCATAAATCAACATATTTAACTGCACATCGAGAAAAAACAGCTTATAGGCAAGCAGTCCTATGCGACTACATATATCAAACAGAGATTAATATAGTGAACTACAAATATTGGGTCGAGGGATCAGCTCCTGCGCTAAATAACCCATGTCTGCCATTCGCCAATGCGCATACACTTAGGTTCATAAATCACATGCATGATAGGCCAGAAAAGGAAATTAGATGTACCAATTTCATTTTGTTTAGCTTATCCATATTCAGGGCTTGATTTCCGAGGATCTCTACCACCTCGGCACAAACACGCTCCTGCCACTCCGGATGGTGCTTGGCCTTCAATTTCCCAGCATCCTTTCAAGGCAATCTAGATCGCTAGACTTACGAGGATCCCTATCAAGGATCAACGAGTGTGATACATATATCTGCTTTAGTGTACTTATTCTAATTTGAACGAATACGTACATCAGTTTCATTATTTTTCTTCCGCTAATGTGCCAACTCAATGTCATGTTTGCTCTCCCTAAATTCAAGAATCCTTCATCTTATCTTGAGTTTATCGGAAGTGGACCACCAATTAATCATCGGCAATCCAATCAGAGCTAATCAACACATCCAATTAATTCTTCTTTAGTTAAAAACTTAACCGATAAGTTACGGATCAAAAAGCACATAATTATTGCTCAAACCACATCGATTCTCCAACATAAAACTTTCTAACACAACTCATGGGTGTATCTCAACGAGCATTAAACTTCATATGCTTATCGAGAAATAGAAAGAGCCGGCACATGTTACGGGCATATCTACTGAAAACTCCTAAATGCAAAGATCCGAACGATGACTGAAGTAGAAGAAAATAAATTTATCCCAGTCGGCTCTCCACTTCTCTCTATGCAATGAGGAAACAGGCGGGACTTGTAATCATGCGAAACGCCCGTTGCTTTGTTGATTCTTTGCGGCTCGCATTTCCAGTAGGATCTTCTTAATATCAGGGATGTTGCCGAAGAAAAAGGACGGCACGGGGCCATTGACTCCCTGATGCTGAAGCTTATCTCTGAGCTGCAGCGGCTTCCACCAGAAGACTGTACAGGTACAAGAACAGGCAAGTGAAGCCCACAAGAAAGAAAGAGAAAAAGACTCCTAAAAGTTGACTTGTACTGATTAAGGTTGGTTTCTTTGCGTAAGCAACGCAAGAAACCATAACAAAAACCAGTAAACTGCGGTTTCCGATTGGACCGGAATTGCACATTTGTTTATTGTGCCTCTTTTTAACTTATCTACGTAGTTGGTACCAATAATTGGTACATTTTAATAGGGATTATTCACTGGTGGGATCAAAATTTATATTGAATTTGTCCCTAGAGGATAATCAAAAGAACGGCTGCCGTGGATCGATTTGGACATAGCTAAAATGAAAACTAGCACTGCTTGGGAGAATCACATCCAAGTGGCTGTTTCTTGTTGAAGTACAACAGCATTCCAAGTTCAGAAGCACATAAAATAGAGTTCAGATATGACAGAAGCATCTAGAACTCAAATACGATGAAGAATTATTTCATTAGAACAAGGGAAACCTTCACTGACTAATTGCAGAAAGCGACTAGGCCTGCAGGAATTCACCTAACCGCCAGACCAAGGGCTCGCCGACATAGGAACTGTTGATTCTCGAGTGATCGAAGTTAGAATCCGGGAGCATCTCCAAGGCAAAATAAAGCTTAAAACCATTAAAGTAAGGACTACCGTCCACAATTCTTAAAGAGAACCTGACAGCATAAAGTCTCCCATTCCGAGAAAGAGAACCATACGCCACCTTGATTTCAGGTGATCTCAGCCAGATTTTGTACATGGCCTTGTCCATTACATTCATAATGAATAGAACTAAGACTTGCAGAGTTCCAGGTAATAGGATGCGTAACGTTCCTAGTTAAGAAATGTCCAACATAAGTGAGTCAAGAATATATGCAGTACTTAATTAACTTGCTTTAAACACAAGCTTCCTTCATTATGAAAATTACCGAATGCATTTGAAGAACAGATGCCTGTCAAATATATCGATATCCCCTGTAAGCCACGAGATTTTAAGTCACTAAGCTTAGCTTCTACACAGAAGCAAGCCCAACTGACCACCCACAAGAGGACATGATTCTACGATTTCGTCGACCATACCTTTTTCATGGTACAGCTTCCAATAAAACAGACTAAAACATACACAAGAGGGATAGTTTCAGATCTCCATGTTCAGGCTTAAAAAACAGCTTATAGGTCAAGGAGTGTTTGTATTCAGGGGACAAAGAGAAAGTAAACGTAGACAGCATAAGAGACAGAAATATCTTTAGTTCTGTCACTGCGAAATTCTGGCCGAGACAATTACGTATCCCCACCCCAAAAGGCACGAACAGATTCAGAAGCTTGCATGCCGAAGAAATGCCATTCGCAAACCTTTCTGGATGGAACTCGTGGACATTGTTGCCCCAATTGGCCAGATCCTGATGCAACAGCGAAATTGGGAGCCAGATGTTGATGCCTTTCAGAATCACGAATTCCCCAAACTTCATTTCCTCGGACGTTTCTCTCGTTACGAATTGTCCAGGAGAATATAAGCGCAGTATTTCATAAATAACAAATCAACATATTTAACTGCACATCGAGAAAAAACAGCTTATAGGCAAGCAGTCCTATGCGACTACGTATATCAAACAGAGATTAATATAGTGAACTACAAATATTGGGTCGAGGGATCAGCTCCTGCACTAAATAACCCATGTCTGCCATTCGCCGATGTGCATACACTTAGGTTCATAAATCGCATGCATGATAGGCCAGAAAAGGAAATTAGATGTACCAACTTCATTTTGTTTAGCTTATCCATATTCGGGGCTTGATTTCCGAGGATCTCTACCACCTCGGCACGAACACGCTCCTCCCACTCCGGATGGTGCACTAAAAGTACTAAAGCGAAGGTAGTGCCACTGGCAGTAGTTTCATGTCCACTGAAGAACACACCCTTGCAATTGTCCACGATGACACTCGATCCATGGCCAAAATTTTTTACTAAGGCCTGTAATAAGCTTGGCCTCACAGCAATGTTATCATTGTCCAATAGCTTCAGAACAGATTGGTCGACTTCTTTTCCTATCCTCCTGATGTCACAAGCAGTCTTTGTAGGAACATGCCTAGAATGAAAATTTTGAAGAAGCCAAAAAGCAGCAAGTGTAATATGAAACCGTCTTTGTCCTAGAAGCATATAAATAGTAGCTGACAAAAGGTAAACATGCGGAATCATGTCTGCCTCAATGATATTGTCTGAACGAACTATGAATTTATCAGTCTCAACTTACCGAAGAAAGCAAAATTCAACAAAACCATTGCCCTGGTTAGAGATATTAATGCTGAAGAAGGAGGCGCACTCACCTTACCTCGGGAATCCAACAAAAGCATGCTGCTTACTCAGCAAATCCTGAAGCAGTGGCATCTTCAAAAAAATTTCATTTCCAATTAAATATTTGCTTCCAAAACACGCTTTTGAAATCATTTCGGCAGATGAGCTTTTTAAATCCTTGTCGACCTGTACTGAAGCAACTCCCCCTGCTTCCTCCACTAGAGATTCCCACTTTTCCAACACAGAGACGGCGGATTCAACCATCATGTCTACCATTGCCTGTGCAAAACAATACAAGTAATGTATAGATAGCTTTTCCATTAAAAATTAACTGCTTTACATGCAAGACAGCTCAAGCAAGGACTGTGCAACTGTGAATATGATAGAACCAGCCTAGCTAATTCACACCTTTATCTTGTCATTGAAGAATTCGGGCGCAATGACTTTCCTCTGGAGCACCCAGAATTTTCCTTTCGAAGTGATGATGGCGTGATAACCCAACAGAATTGCCCTGTTGTCTCTCGGGTACATGGACCTTCCGAATTCAGCAGACTTGCACTAACAAAACTTCCTCACCATGGCAAAGTCGCATATGCATACATTCACCATGTTCCCAAGGGTGAATGCAAACGCAGGACCTGCAATTATTGCAGCATTCTCAACAGGCAAAGCCAATCATCCTAAGCTACATATGCTTGTCACTCAATACAAATAGTGAGTACATGTAACAGGTGTATCCAGTCAAAACTCCTAGACACAATGATGTAAACGATGATTGAAGTAGAAGAAAATATGTTTACCATAGTTAGCTCTCCACTTCTCAATGTGGGGAAATTGGCAGGACATGTAAACATACAAAATACGATTGCCAATGCTTTGTTGATTCTTCATGGCTTGCTTGAATCTTCTCGATATCTGAGATGTTGCCGAAGAAAAAGGACAGCACAGGGCCATTGATTCCCTGTTGCTGAAGCTTCTTTCGGAGCCAAAGCAGCTTCCACCAGAAGATATCGGAGCAGTACAGGAAAAGGCAAGTGAAGCCCCCAATAAAGAGAGAGAAAAGGACTTCTGAAGTTGTAGTCATTTATGTCTAAACTGTTATTCCCGTAGCTCAATCTTGTTTCTTCTTAAATGAATGAAAATGGGTAGTACAGGCTCTCTATCTTTTCTTTTCTTAGCAGCTACAAAAATTTGTAAGTTGCAAATGGAAAACGAACTAGTGTGCTGTTCCTCACTCGTATATTCCTTACTCATTGCACAGCACCAATTCAACTGCTAAAGGACAAACTGAAGAAGGTTGGTTTCTTTGTATAAACAACGCAAGAAACCATAAGGAAAGCTAGTCAACCGTGGTTTTTTATTGGACTTGGGGGAAAAAGGGATCTGCTCACGCATTTGTTCATTGTCTCTTTCAACTTGTCTACGTAGTTGGTACCTATCATTGGTATATTTTAATAGGATTACTCACCGGAGATATCAAAATATATATGGAATATGTCCCTATAAGATAATTAAGAGGCTGTTTCTTTTTGAAGTACAACGGCATTCCAAGTTCAGATGTGCATAAATAGAGTTCACACACAACATCAGCATCTAGAACTTATGTACGATGAAGAATTATCTTGATAAAGCAGTATACGGAAATCTTTTGGGGCAAATTACAGAATGCGACTAGGCCTGCAACTATTCAACTAAGTGCCAGAGCAAGGGCTCAACAAGCTAAGGACGTATTGAATCAAGTGATCGAAGTTAGAATCTCAACGCATCTCCATAGCAAATTAAGACTTGAAATGATAAGAATATGGACTGCCGTCCACAATTCTTAAAGAGAACCAGACAATGTAAGGTTGTCAATTCAGAGAAAGAACTATATGCCACGTTGATTTCAGGTGATCTAAGCTAGATTTTGCATATGCCTTTGTCCATTACATCCATAACTAACAGAAGTAAGACAAGCAGAGTTCAAGGGAAGCCTAACGTTTCTAGTTAGAATATGTCCAACATAAGCGACTCAAGAAGATTTGCAGTACTAGTTAACTTACATCAAACAAGAACTTCCTTCTTTATGAAATCTCTTTATGAGAATTACCAGACGTATTTGAAGAACAGTTGCCTGTCAAATTTATCGATATCCCCTGTAAGCCAAGAGCACACCAAGCTTAGCTTTTACACAAAAGTAAGCCCTGCCAACCACCCCCAAGAGGACATGATGCTACATTTATATTGACTATGCTTTTTCACGGTACAGCTTCCAATGCAACAGACCAAACACTCAAACACAAGATCAACCATTCCATATCTTCTCCATCCTCAGTTGTACCCCGTGTTCAGGCTTAAAAAACAGCTTATAAGTCAGCAAGTGTTTGTATTCCGGGGATAAAGAGAGTGAATTTAGATAGCAAAAGAAACAGAATTATCTTTAGTTCTGTCATTGCGAAGTTCTGGCCAACACAAGTTCGTATCCCTGTCCCAAGTCGGAAGCTTGCACACTGAAGAAATGCCATTAGCAAACCTTTCTGGATGGAACTCGTGGGCATTTTCACCCCAGTTGGCTGGATCCTGATGCAACAGTGAGATTGGGATCCAGATGTTGACGCCTTTCGGAATCACAAACTCCCCAAACTTCATTTCCTCAGATGTTTCTCTTGTCAAGAATGGTCCAGGAGAACATAGGCGCAGTGTTTCATAAACCACCAAATTTAACTGCACATCGAGAGAAAACAGCTAATTGTCAAGCAGTCCTATAATTAGATTATTTGTAAGCCTGAGCGCAACATTCGATGGGTCTGCTCGAACGTATGTGCGTGAATGAATAAATAAATAAATAATCGATGGATAGATTAAGCTCGAGAATAGTACAGTGAACTATAAGAATTGGGGCTAGGGATCAGGTCCTGCCCTGACTAACCCATGTCTACAATTGCCCAGTGTGCATATACTTGGATTTGTGAATCGTGTCCATAATAAGCAGAAAAAAGTCGGAAGTACCAATTTCATTTTGTACA
Organism: Corymbia maculata; assembly: GCA_014182735.1. Taxonomy (NCBI): domain Eukaryota; kingdom Viridiplantae; phylum Streptophyta; class Magnoliopsida; order Myrtales; family Myrtaceae; genus Corymbia; species Corymbia maculata. The sequence continues at coordinate 7,724,068 of CM024692.1, forward strand.
GCTTATCCATATTCAGGGCTTGATTTCCAAGGATCTCTACCACCTCGGCACGCACTCGCTCCTGCCACTCAGGATGGTGTGCTAAAAGTACTAAAGCGAAGGTAGCACCACTGGCAGATGTTTCATGGCCAGCGAAGAACATATCCTTGCAATTGTCTACGATGATACTCGATCTACAGCCAAAATTGTTGACTAAGGCCTGTAAGAAGCTCGGCTTTTCGGCATTGTAATCATCGTCCATCAGCTTCAGAACAGATTGGTCAATTTCTCTTCCTACCCTCCTAATGTCACGAGCAGTCTTTGTAGGAATATGCCTGTACCCAAAATTTTGAAGAGGTTAAAACATGGCATGGTTAATATGAAAGTTTTGTCCGGGAAACATGATATGCAAGGGTTCGGGAAACATGATATGCAAGGGTTCAAGGTTTCTTGAGAATTTATCAGAAGAAACTTCTTCTACATACGTAACACGGCATATGAAACAGTAGTTGGTAAAAGTTAAATATGTGGAATCATGTTTGCCTCATTATTATTGTCTAAATGATTGCATAAACTTCTCATCGAAACTTGTCATAGAAACTAGAAAGCAAACTTTTAACAAATTTGTCGCCCCAATTAGAGTTTTTTAACACTGAAGAAGGATATAATAGGAATTTTACGCCCAAAGGGAAAAATCTTAAATTTTCATGCTCAAATAGGGGTAAAATCGGAAATTTACGTGGCCAGGGCAGGACCGTAATTTTACTTTAGGCAGAGGGGCAAGACCGGAATTCACGCGAGCAAGGGTAGAACTGTAATTTCGACGGTGAGATCCCTTCGGCCACGCGTGCAACGCATGCGCCTGTTGGAACATTGCACGCGTGTGATGCACGCACCCGAGGGTCTTCTATCGGCAATTTTCCTTCCGCCATTGCTCTGCCACGACCAGGCCTCTTTCCACCATTGCGTCTCCTTCCACAGCCCATATCCGATCAAATTGATTGATGGGTTTCGAAAACATTGCCGGGACGAATATATAGTTCAAAGATCCGGCAAAAATAGCCAACAAATTGACCTGAATTAAGACTAAAAAAAACATAACCTAAAAATCCCAAACCACCGAAACTTTCACCATTAGCCTCCGGCGGTCAATAATATGCCGAATAATCTTTTGGCTCTTCTTCCTAACGGTGGTGTGACCGCTCAGGTCCTTTATCGCGTAGTGGGTTGCTCAGATTTGGCCGAAATTCACAATTCCATTCCAAGCCACCAAAGATCCGAATTTTACCAGTTTATAATCCAGTGAAAACATACAAAATTCCTCCAAATTTTATCGATTTATAATCCAAAGAAAACAAAAAAAAAATTCCAAAATTTCATCAAGGCAAAGATCATACAAGCTCCGATACTAACTGTAAGACTAGATATAATAAAACTCGTGTTCTTGATTTATCATTCACAAACAAAATCGTAGAATATCGGGAATGTTTTGTGGAACATAACTCCAGCCATTGACTAAATTCTGCAAAATGCAAAACCTCAAACCTCGAAGGATACGCGCGCTGCAAATGTGGAATCACCTAACTTGTGCGTTACATTCTTGAAGTGATAAAATTGGGCATAGATGACCTGACATAATTATTTTATTTCTTACATTAACAACGTCTTCTATCAATATCAATATGGTAACAATTAAAGTAGGCAGTTATCACATAATCAACTTAGGTGATAAATCAGGCAATCGAAATCAATTTAGAAAACTAAATGTTGAATCATATAATAGGTAATATATATTATTATTTAAAAATATTATAACATATACCTCATAACAGAGAGAGCAAAAACAATGTTTGCCGCTGAAGGAGGCATGTAGATTCCTATTACTGGTGGTACACAGACGTATCCTGATTCGATCCGTAGGGCGATGAAGCCTTCGAAGCCGTGCACGATGACGATTCCGCAATCAAACATGTCAGGATGAGTAAATTTGCACTTCGTTGATGAAGATCCTATTGGTTTTGGCTGTGTCCGATGAGCACAAGCCGTGGATCATCAATTCCCAGTATTGAGCTTGAGAGGTTCGTCTATGGAGGATGAGCTCGCTGAGAAGAAGGTGACTCCATTAAAAAAGGAAACTTTCAGTCCTGTTACTGAAATCCAGCGATGGAGAGAGAGCTGCAGCTGGAGATGGCGGCGGCACTGGATTGTCGTCGTGTCTGGGCTACTGTGCTTGATGGGCCTAAAGGAATTGCATTTCACCGATTTGAGGTGATGGGTTGGACTGCCTTAAGCCCAAATGGAATGAATGTGGCCGAACTCCATAGATGGATCTTTCATTGATCATGTTTCGTTTTTTATTGATTTATTGTTTTTTATTCCCTATTTTATATTTACTTATTAAATTTTTTTAAAGAAAAAAATGCATATTCGATTAGTGTGTAAAAATTCAGGTGCCGGCACCTACTATCGATACATGAAATGGAATACTATATTCCAAGGAAGTTGTCAAAAGAGTCCCTTGAATTATTAGTCAAGTGACAGATTAAGAAACTAATTCATGGAAATTAGAAAATCTATACTGTCTACCTACAAAAAAGTAGTCATGTGGCACCTCACGCGACAGTCCCTTTATTTTTATTTTTTTTACATTGGAAGTTCTAACCCTTCTATGGAAAGGACCATATAATCTAGGTACACGTATATCTACAGATGATGATGAATCTGTTTGGGGGTGATTTCAACCATCATTTTTATTTTTTCTGGGAATCCTGCAGCTCCTACAATTTGGTTTTCATATGTAATGTGAAGCTCCTAAAACCTTTCAAGCATACAAATATCGACATGTATGAACGTGTACAATTTGTCATTATTTTCATGGATTTAGAATATTTATGTCATTTTCTAAAGTAGTTAGTGGAAGTGTGTGTAGAATCATGCAAAATTGCGGTTAAATATCATTGCCCGCCGATGCTTACCGCCCACGTAGTACTTGGATCCGCAAACCGGACCTCCGAAGATCCTATAAATCATTGGAGGCACAACATCTAAAAATGGTCATACGAATCAAAGTAGGAAAATAAAGTTGCCTTTCATGAAGTACTACGGTAGAGATGAGTCAACTCAGATGTCGTACCCCCAAACAATTGAGTCAAAATCCTTACGGTTGGGTCATGTGTTAAATCTGAAGAACGATTCCCTAATTAAATCCATACATTGCAATGTGGAAGAAATTAGCAGAACACTGGATGAAATTGACAGAGTTTTCAGTTTAATCTCGGTTTCACCATAGTCACAGGTCAGCAAATGATCGGTCGAATACAGAAGTGGCTTGGGAGACATTCTTAGCTTAACAGAAGGACTCGCGCACAATAAAGTTAAAAGTTTTACTACTTAGATGAACAAAATGGAAGTTTATTGTTTTAAGACTCAAATGCATATTTTAACAAGTTATAGGACTTTTCTAAGTAATTATCCCATTTTCTTTTGATTGTTTAAATTAGAGCTAATGTAACCTTCAAGACCATATGATGGCCCCATTGGAATTTTTTCTCAAGAATTTGATCAATTTCAATCAAAGTAAATGAATTACAAAAAAAATAAATTTTTGTTGCAGTTGGTGAATAAAGAATTTGAATTTAGTCGAGCCAAATGCTAAGCGACTTCTAAATGCAATAACCACAAATAAAAATGCTCTGTGACCCGACCAATTGAGGAAAAAGAGTGATTTATACCAAGTCAAAAACGACACTAGGTCATAGGCAAGTATATGTAAGATGGCATGTTTTGCAGCCCTCTTTGGTGAATATTCTATAGAAAACGAGTAATTTGGTTTATAGATGATTAATTGGATTAGTTAGAATTCACATTGGATGAACATATAGAATGTGCTTCCCAAACATGACTATAAACGTAAACATACATCCCATTTAGGAGATTGTATGGACCACACACAATGAAACTATATATGAAGTACAATAACACTTCGACAAAAAAAAAGGGTACAATAGCACAACAGTAACCTAAGAGCTAGAAGAAGACAAAATATGATTATTGGCAAACTAAACTAGCTCACCTCCCGCCCAACATAATAGTATATTGTGGGGAACAAAGCTTTTTCAATTAAACTATGCATGATTCTAAACATCATTGCTATCTCCAAATGGAAAATTAGTAGAAATTATGGGAGTGCTCGATGAAGTTGAAAATGTTTCTAGTTCCATTTCAGTTCTGTCTTTGTCAACTAGTCCGTCCGGTGGGTAAATAAGTGGTTTTGGAGGCATTTGAATCTTACCAACATCTCCTTCAAGCATTTCTAAGACTTTGTTCATTGGAGGCCGATAGTCAGGGTTAAATTGTATACACCAAATTGCAACTATTATCATCTTTTTTATTACCTCCCTTTCCTCTTCTACAAGTTCTTCCATTTCAACACTTTCTCCTTCATTGACGTGGTCATACACCCATAGCGGAAAATAAATTTGGCTTGAATGTTCAGCATTTGCATTCATATTTTTCCTTCTACTTGCAATTTCCATGAGCAACATCCCAAAGCTATAGACATCCGCTTTGTAAGATACACCACCGAGGTTTTTGTAGAACAACTCAGGTGCCATATATCCCAAGGTTCCTCTTGCAACAGTTACTGAGACTATGCTCTGATCAATGGGATAAAGCTTTGCGAGTCCAAAATCAGAAACTTTCGGAGTGAAATTCTTGTCTAAAAGAATATTGTGAGGTTTGATATCAAAGTGTAGTATTTGCTTATCACACCCCCGATGTAAATATTCAATCCCCCTCGCCACCCCAAGAGCGATCTCATATAATTTCTTGTAATCAAGAAACTTATCACTTTCCTCTGTGAAAATATGCTTATCCAAAGATCCATTTGACATGAAATCATACACGAGAGCTTGTTTCGAGCCTTCAAAGCAATAACCGTTGAGTTGCACTATATTAATATGGTGAATTCTTCCAATAGTAGCCACTTCATTGATAAAATCTTGGCCATGGGCCTTGGAATGCTTTAAAATCTTGATAGCTACCTCGTTGCCGCTTCTTAGCGTTCCTTTGTACACAAAACCATAACCTCCTTCACCTAGTTTATGCTTAAAATTTCTGGTGATCTTCTTGATATTCGAATAAGAGTATCTTATGGGAAAAAAGTTGTTATGAGCTTGCAAGAATTCTTCAATGTTATTGTCCATTGCTAAGTGCCTTCTTCTGTACTTGTAGATTAGAAATGTGGTGACAAATGGCATCCCGATTATGAATTTTGCTACACTGGAAAGAACTGAGAAAATTTTGACAGGTTAGAGTATGTTTTTTTTTTTTTTTCATAATTATTGTAAGAACAAATCATTGCGGCTTACTTAATAGTACTTGCAAATCCCAAGCTGTCCAGAATGCAACATCATCTAGGACACCTGTGGAAGGAATGAGTGAAGTGAAAAAAAGTTTGTAAAGCAAAAGTCATGGGGGAAAATAGTAGTAGCATGTTTGTACAAGTCGAATTTTGTCCAAAATAATATGAGAAGAGGCATGCATGCATTTGCAAATAAATGAAAATAATAAGTTTCGTTTTTCACATCGATGGTAGACGATACAAGAAACTTCTTTCACTTTGTTAGCGGTCAACAAATCGAGAGAAATAATGCTTTTCATTTTATGAATAATTTTGTTCCTCCTATCGATACATGACTCCAATTTTTTGAGGATTGTTAACAAGTGTGTTTTGGATTTTTAGTTAAGTAACTAATCAAAGAACTAATTAAGAAAATAAAAAAAAAATTGAATTCTATGCCAACAAAAAACTAGCCATGTGGTTACTTGCACAAGAATCTTTTTTTCATTTTTTAGAGTGGGAGATTTAGCCCTTTTGTGGAGAGCAATTATAATCTAGACACATGTATACATTGACTTACACTATCATTTATATTTAGTCATAATTTTCTTGGATATTAGATATTCCTTTCATTTCCCAGTTTCAAAGAGAAAGTAACAACTGAAAGAGTGCACAGAATCATGCAAAATTAAAGTGAAATTTCATTGCCTATCAATACTTACTGCCTAAGTAGTACATGGATCTGCAAACTTGACCGTCGGACACGCTCCTTAGTAAGCGCTCAGACAAAAAGTAGTTATAGAAATGAAAGTAGCCATAGATATCAAAGTAGCAAAAGAAAGTTTTCTTCTCTGGAAATATAGGAAAGTAGAGAACGAATCCATCAGCCATGATGTTATGGATTTGCTTGTAGTTGAAGGAGCTATTATGAACCTGCCCACCCCCAAAATCATGTGATGCCCATGTCCAACTTCTAATGGTGCAAAAATCCCTAACATCCGATACTTTTGGACTGACCAAAGCATACAAGTTCCAATTTGATGATGTGTTGGTAGAGTATGACCCCTCAACGCATGGATCGGTAGTGATGTAGAATGGAGAACTAACTGGCTTTGAGCAATTCACAATGACAAATGTATTGTTGTTGTACGGGTTGTCATATGGGGTTTTTGAATAGGAACGTCTATTGAAGTCATATACTGACCATGAAGGATGGGGGAGAGATGAGCAGTTATCCTTTTGCAGCCCGCTGTCAACCAATCTGATTTGTTGTTCAGTATAATTGATAAATTGCACATAATATTGGCCATTAAGAAAGTTTAGAACAATGCGATTATCTTCGCAAGCCAACTCGTATCTTGATACACCACACCCCTTTGGATCACTCTTCAGTCGAAATGGGAAGCTTATATTATGAACGTTACCACAGGATGAAGGAACGCACCATTGATTGCTCGGCTCGACATAGCTAGTCATCGCTAGAAATAGAACAAAGGTGAGTAGCAATACCTGGCAGATATTCATACAGCCGATAGCATTAACCATGCCTCTATTTCTCTTTAGGCACAGAGAAATTGGTAAAGGATTGCTTGGGGTGTGTGGAGAGGCGCAATATATAAAGATTAGATGATCTTTGTGTGGTTTGGAGACTTGGGAGTTGCCTGGTCTTTATAGAAAAGCTCAAGTCGGTAAACGAAACAAATGTATGGAGTCAAGCAATTAAAGAGGTGGACCCAAATTGAAGTTCCATTATTAGGGGATCGGCCGGTGGCCGTCCCTATTCAAAGAATATTCTTCCACATTTGATCTTTACCTCCTCCACTATCTCCACTTTGCTTCCACTATCTCCACTTTGCTTCCACTTTCTTCGCATGATTGTTGGGTCCACATCCACCACTATCTTTCCTCGTCTTCTCCACCTTCTTTGAAATTTTTCCGTTCCATCGTAGGGGCTTGATCACACGGATATGTATTCCATATTTGCTAAATTAAGTCACAAACGTTAGACGTAATTCCAATTTCTTACAAGATCGAATCATTTCAGGAAATAAATAATCTCTATCAGAAAAGTATCTCATATGACAATGACATATTACACGACGTCGTCGTTAGGGGTGTCAACAGGTCGGGTCGGGTCGGGTTTCGGGTTTTTTATTAAAAAATATTACAAAGGGAATTCGAACTACTCTTACGTGACGCCGCGAGGTCTTGTCCAACCCGTCCGTGAACATCTTTGCAGACAGATAATTTTTTAACAAAAAATATGACAAAGGGAATTCGAAATGCTCTTACGTAACGCCGCGAGACCTCGTCCAACGAGTCCATGAACATCTCTGCAGATATATAATTTTTTAATAAAAAATATGACAAAGGGAATTCGAAATGTTCTTACGTGACGCCGCGAGGCCTTGTCCAGCCCGTCCGTGAACATCTCCGCAAACAAACAATTTTTTAATAAAAATTATGACAAAGGGAATTCAAAATACTCTTACGTGACGCCGCGAGACCTCGTCCAACCTGTCTGTGAACATCTCCGCAAACAGATAATACTCTCTCTAAAGTTCTGCATCAGCCGGGAAAAAGAAGCAAATCATATGGAAGATGGGGAAAGAGAGAGAGGGGGGAGGGAGAGAGAGATTGATAGGGGCCGACTAGAGGGGCGACAACAATGAACCTGTGAGATGAGACATGTTGGATGAGTTGCGAATAAAAAGAGTTGTAGAGGAGATAGCTTGGGTGGGTGTGTTTGGGTTAAAGCCTTTAATGTGTTTGGGTAGAACAATGCTCCGACCCTAACTTGACCTAAAACAAGTGTATATTATTATTACCCGAACAGTATTAAGACCTGAAACATGTACCATACTTATTTCGTGTTCGGATCATGTTCGAGTTGGGTTGGATGGGTTTTTTTGGACACCCTAGTCATCGTCGATCTAGCCATAAATGATTGTATATTTTGTCGTGCAAATCTAAAAAAATCCTTATATGAAGCTAATAAATATAAATTATAGTAGTTACATAAAATACCCTCTTTTATATTCCGCTTAAAAGCATAATAATATATATCCATACTATAATAGTATTCTTGCAATGCACGCAACAAGAATGACAGCAGTTGCTAATACAACTATATAAAGATGGGACTCACGTAAGGACAATTTGAAACGATAGTAGGTGGTAATGACTTTGTTTATCATTCAGACTTTACATCTTCTTTATTGAAAATTTTCTCACCCTAATGATGGACGTGGCAGATAAGGGGGATATAATTGTTAGCCAAAATCATAAGGGAGACATGCGTCAAGAATTATTGAGGACAAAAGCAACCCCAATATCCTTTGATGTGGATTGGAGAGAGCTTTGGCGAGAGCTCTAGAGGCCCTCACCACCGCCACCCCACCATTACTAACATCACCGGGAAGGGTTGACGACGGTAGGGCAAGGGTCGGCTGAGGTCACTACGCCCTGGACAGTGTCCAGCGGCCCTGGCCAACCGCCGACAGGGCCATTTGAAATCCCATAAGAATCATGCTTTCTCTCTTTTAGTTATAATTAGTCACGAGACTTTTGTTGTGTCATATGTAGCCATTACTTTTGACCTAAAACAAGGGTGTAACATTTGATAGAATCACATTAGTGCGTCTTGACACTTGTTAAGATAGTTGAAAATAACAATTATACTTTATATACGAAATACATGTTGTAAGTTGAACAGAAAATAGGAATTATATATTCCTATTAGCACATAACCAAACTTTTACCTTAATCAAACGAGTTGTTTTCTAATTTTTGACAGGTAATCAGTAAATCTGAATTGATCCATCCTGAGAAGCCTTTTAACAACATTACTACATGAGACTATACTAATATACTGACTATCCGCCGAAATGGTATATATTTACCCAAAAGAACGAATCAGTGGGTTTATTCGACAAGTAAATTCTTGCTTCATTCAATTTCTCACCTTCAGGAACTAGCGATTAGCAAAGAAACATGCAATTCCATGAACGCACGTGATGATGCAAATAATGGCAGACATCCTTTGATTCGACAAGACCACAACACAGAGAAGAGTGCGCATCAGCTGTGCACGAATTGTTTTACAGCGAATGCATTTTTGTCATGTCCAGGGATCTCATGTTCAATTTCCACTTGAATGGTACCTGTTCTTTTCCAGAGCCAATGCGTAACTGACAAGATGATGGAGTTGACGTCAAACTAAATTAGTTACAAGACCTTTGTTGTGTCTTATGTAGCTGTTACTTTTAAGCTAAGAAATGGGCATAACATTGATAGAATCACATTAGCACATCCTTCGCGACCCTCTTTAACAATGCTGAAAATGGCGACTATACTTTAATAATATATATTTAGTCAAAAGATATTTAATAAATCCTAATCAATACATTCTGAGGAACTTCATATTATTAACCATATGAAACTGTATAGATATACTAGCTATTTGCCTAGATGATAGTTAGAGGTTATATTGCCTGTTTGAGTCTTGAGCATTTCTTTGTTGCTTTGAGGTATGGCGCTCCAAGTGGTAAATTCATATCAAATGTGATAAGGTTGTTATTTTTGTTGGCTTTATATTGATTTGCCAACAATAAGAAGGATCGATTTTTGGGTGTTTATCACGCCCTGCCTGGGACACGATAGGCAACCCGTTGAAGCTTGGCCATTCAACCCGAATACCGGGAACGTAATTGATGTGGTTCAATGGGCGATACAAGTAAATCCCAAGTTAACCATTCCAATGGTTACAATGAAGCAAGCTCTGCCTTGACAAAGCCATATTGGACCCAACAGATCTTTAGGTTTAGAAACTTGAAAAGAACATTATCGATTGGGAAGCAGAGAAGTTCGGAATTAGAGGAGCTTCCCTCTTTTGTTCTAACTTTTGACTTTTTGAGTTTATTGGCCCCTCAATCAACAAAAGCTGGCTCACCCCCATTTACTTTGTTAATGATCACTAGATTTTGCTGTGGCATCAAATAAAGGGTCTCCTATGTTTGATTGCAACAGGGGAAGAAAGACAACAAGCTTTTTAGTTGGATTGGATTTTGAGGAGATACACTTTTTGGTTGGCTAGCACATGTGGCCCCCAGGGTTTACTCCCCCAGCTGTCGGCGGGATGTGGGGTTCCCTGGGTCATAAAAAAAAAAAAACTTTTTGGTGAGTGGCGATGAGGATATCAACACCATGTTGATGTGGCTCTTAATCGGTAGCCAAGTGGAGCAGCTAATAATTGCAAGGGTTGGGCTCACAAATCTTTAGCCTATAGACAGTGCATAACCAAAAGCCATTGCCATCCAGCTATGTTGAATCTTATGATTGAAAAAACTAATGCAAATTCAGGCATTTCATCGCTTGCAACAGAGCAAGAATGAGTAGCAACACGAGAGATATTTAAGGAATTGTTTTTGGGCAAAGAAAATTTGGCAAAGAATCGGTTGATGTGTGTGGAGGACAAGAGGAGGCACCACATAAAACGATTGAAAAAGGATTGGATGAACCTCATTTGATTGGAGACTTTGGCATCGTCTCGTCCGATGAAAAAACCCCAGGCCAGTCACCGTGACAAATGCAGGCAAGTCGAGAAATTTAATAGGTGGACCAAAACTGAAGTTCCACTATCAGTGGAGTCACGTCCAATCCTTGGAAATTTCACACGCTTTCAAAATCCAAAAGTTTCTTCCAAACTTTCTTCACGCGATTGTTGGTTCCACATTAACAAACAAATACATCTCTCTCCTCCATCACTTCCTTATGATACACAATCTTTCTTCTTCTTTTTTCCCTCCTCCCTTCTTCTTCCCCATCTTCTTTCTTCGCCCCACAAGTCACGATCATGGGAAAATTAATGTATATTTTTTAGGAACAATATCAACAATAAAAACTAGCTTGCCCCAAAATTACTTTTTCTCCATGGAGAAGGGAGAAGGAAACAAATGAAGAAGAAAATAAGAAGAAAGATGGATTTTTTTGTTGATGGGTGTGGACCCAACAATTACGTGGAGAAAGAAAGATCAAATGTATAAAATGATGTTCCGAAATTTTTTACGGAGGTGATTACAAGGGGTCTCAATTAGAGATGGCCGCCGGGCCATGCCCGGGACTCCACTGATAATGTAACTTCGGCTGGAGTCGACCCCCCTTCAATTTATTGACTTGAGTTGTTCCGTTGACTGACTTGGTCTTTTCTATAGGACAAACAAGGCGACTCCAAAGTCTCCAATCAAACAAGGTTCATCCAATCTCTTTTCAATCTTTTCATTTGGTGCCATCTCCACATGCCCCAAGCAATTCTTTACCAATTTCGCTTTGCTCAAAGACAAACAGAGACAGGATTAACGCTCTTCGCTCCGTGAATGTCTATGCAGTATTGCTACTCCTTCTTGTTCTGTTGCATGCAATGATTAGCAATGCCGCTCCGATTAATTCACAATGCGTTGCTTCATCTTGTGATATTTGCAATATAAGCTATCCATTTTGATTGAAGAATGACTTAAAGGGATGTGGCGAGTGGAAGAATGAGCTGGCTTGTGAAGATAATTGCTTAGTTTTGTACTTGCGTGATGGCCAATATTACGTATAGTCTATCAATAATTGCACCCACCAAATCGGATTAGTCAACGATGGATTGCATAAGGATAATTGCTCGTCTCTCCCCCATAATTCATAGGCGGTGTGTAACTTCAAGCATCGTATTGACCCAAACAACCCATACAAAATAGACCGCGATGGTCCATTGGTCATATTGAACTACTTGAAGCTAATTAGCTCTCCATTTTATATCACCACTAATCCATGTATTGAGGGGGTCGTAATCTTCCAACATATCATCTAATTGGAACTTGTATTTTCTTGAACTTATTATTGACTGATGTACACTGTATATAGCATCAATTTGTTCACAATTCTCGAGTAAAAAAGAATTGTATTTTTCTGATGAACCCTAATACCTTTTGTTATTGGTGACTTTGAAGTCTTCTAATTATGCCAAACTGTAGAACAAGCTACAAGATTCTCTTCAAAGATAGTGAGGGAACTACAAAGTTCAATGATTTTACTCTAATGACTTCAGGAAAATTTTCTTCGATAAAAATAGAATAGGGTGGATAATTATTTTGGTTTCTTTAACATTTTTTTCCTTTGAAACTGAATTTATGCAGTCCTTAATTATTAGGATGCATTTAACTCACATGGATTCATTTTGATTCAAAGTCTACAATCGAATCTTAAGACAACTTTCTTGTCATATTACAAAATAGAAAACTCATTAATTACATAAATATCTCCGGGAATTTGAAATATTTTATCGAAGAAAAATCTCCAAGATATAAAATGGTATGGTTGGATAGCCAAATATATGGGTTGTCAATAGTGATGTTTGCAAGAAAAATTGCGTATGATGTTGGGTCCTACTAGTTACTCCTGTAACAATCTCGACTTGATTGATTTTGTTTTATTGGTTGACATTGGCATTTCAATAGACGACCCCAAGTCTTCATTTTAAGGTCTCTCTCATTTGCCATTATTACATGTGCATTTTTTTATCCTTGTTGATCCCCCGCCAAGCCCCAAATTTCCACTGCTTGCTGGCTAAGAGCGACGCGACTTTTCCCTTTAAGAAATTGTTATTAATGTCATCTTCAGTATGATGCTCAAACTTTTTTTTTTCAGAAATTCCTATCAAAACACCTGTAAGTTTGCTTAAGGTAGATAGCTGTTGTTGTATTCAATGGGCAAGATGTCAACTAATGACATAATCGGTTCATAGTGGTTTATCTTGATGATATTGTTATATAAAGGCGGACACTCGAGGAGTACATCGAGCACTTGAGGCAGGTCTTCCAAGTCTTGCGCGAGAACGAGCTATGCGTGAAGCGCGAGAAGTGGGCCTTCGCCCAAAGAGAAGTTCCATTCTTGGAGCACATTGTCGAGGGCGGTCGAGTTTGGATGGACAGGGCCAAGATCCGAGTTATAGTCAAATGGGAGCCACTGACCAAGGTGACGGAGTTGAGGTCATTCCTTGGCCTTACCAACTACTATCGATGCTTCATTCGGAGCTACTCGAGCATCACGGTGCCACTCACGGACTTGCTGAAGAAGGAGAAGCTGTGGGAGTAGACAAACCGATGTCAAGAGATGTTTGATTAGTTAAAGCAAGCCATGACCGAGGAGCTGGTGCTGGTGTTGCCCGATCACACCAAACCTTACAAGGTAGAGACTGATGCTTCCGATTATGCTATTGGTGGTGTTCTCATGCAGGATGGCCATCTGGTTGCGTTCGAGTCCACAAGTTGAACGATATTGAGCGTCGGTATACCATTCAAGAGAAGGAGATAACCGCAGTAGTATATTGCCTTCGGACGTGGAGGCACTATCTCCTGGGAGCAAAGTTCGTTGTAAGGACGGACAATGTGGCTGTGAGTTACTTCCAAACACAAAAGAAGTTGAGTCCGAAGCAAGCTTGATGACAGGATTTCTCGGCGGAATTCGACTATGTGCTGGAGTAGAAGCCAAGGAAGGCTAACTCTGTGGCAAACGCGCTAAGTCGAAAGGCAGAGCTGGCAAACCTCATAAGTCGACCGAATTGTCCGTGGATCGACTGTATCAAGGAGGGGCTCAAGCACAATCAAAGGGCTGAAGGACTCCTATGGTACACGTGAGAAGGCAAGACCCGTCAATTCTGGTGTGAAGACGAACTTCTCTACACCAAAGGACGACGACTATACGTGCCACTCCATGGGAAGCTGAGGAAGGAAGTACTACGAGAGTGTCATGATTTGAAGTGGGCAAGTCATCCAGTGATCCACCGTACGTTGACATGTCAAAGAACAATACTACTAGCCTCAGATGTAGGACGATGTCGAGGCATATGTGAAGACTTGTCTCGTGTGCCAACAAGACAAGCTTGAGCAACGGTCGTCACTAGGGCTTCTGGAACCACTTCCCATCCCCACTCGTCCATGGGAGAATGTTTCCATGAACTTCATCGTCAACCTACCAAAGTTCAAAGGGTGTCGAACACTTATGGTGGTGGTCGACCGGTTCTCCAAGTACGCGACATTCGTGTCCGCAACAAATGATTGCCCAGCCGAGGAGGCAGCCAAGCTCTTCCCGAAGCATGCGGTCAAGTACTGGGGAGTGCCACAAATGATCGTGAGCGATCAGGATCCCCGATTCATGGGACGGTTCTGGACAGAGCTCTTCAAGCTGTTAGGGTCGGAGCTGGACTTCTCTACAAGTTTGCATCCCCAAACTAATGGTCAGACGAAGCGGATCAATGCACTCTTGGAGACTTACCTTCGACATTATGTGAGCACAACGCAAGTAAATTGGGCAAAGTTAATCGACGTGGCCCAGTTCTCCTACAACTTGCATCGAAGCGAGTCTATCAGCCAAAACCCATTTGAGATCATGACGAGACAACAACTGCAAACCCCAAGTGCGGTTGCATCGGGCTACAAGTGGAGTAGCCCTCCCGCATTCAAGTTCGCAAAAGATTAGCAGGAGTAAGCGGACTTGGCAAAGGCGTGTCTACACAAGGCATCGAAGCGCATGAAGAAATGGGCGGGTCAAAAGTGTCGGCACGTAGAGTTCCAAGTCAGGGACCTAGTGTTAGCCAAATTACATGCGGTTTTTCGATACAAAGACGTGCACAAGGGGTTGATCCGACGCTACAAGGGGCCCTTCCATGTGCTTCAACGGGTTGGGAAGGTCACGTACAAACTGGAGTTGCCACCTAAACTAAAAGTACATCCGGTTTTCCATGTAAGTATGCTCAAACCTTTCTAGATAGATGAGGAAGATCCGGACCAAGGGGAATTGCAACAAGCACCATTGGGAGCGAATACCTCATATAATCGAGAAGTCGACTACATCATGGCAGACAGAGTCATACAGAAGCGATATTGTGTGTCGAAGCGGGAGTACATGGTTCGATGGAAGGGTCTTCAGAAGAGTGAAGTTAGTTGGGAACCTACGGACGCTCTTTGGCAATTCAAAAAGCAAATTGAAGCATACCATGCCAAAGACGCGACAAGGACGTCGCCAGATTAAGTGGGGGAGAATGTTACGGCTCACGATATGAACGGTCCAAGAGGATTTCTGAACGACGCCATGACCGATCTTTGGAACGAGCGACCCTCAACCGATATCCCTAAGTCCTAGGGTTTTCTTGAGTCTTCTAGAATATTCCTAGGGGCGGGCGATACGGTAATTGTACACCTATGTAATAAATGTGAGTAGATGGTAGTTGGGGAGATACGATCTCCACCGTTAGATCGAGGAGAGATCTATGGATACGGTTTGCCTATACTTGTGTATATAGGAGTCTCCTACTCCTCATTTGTACCATCTCATTCTACAAGAGTAATAGAATCCAGAGCTTCTCTCTCTAGAATTCTTGTGAGTTGAGTGGGAAAGGCTGCTTGGGAGAAATCCTAAGGCCGCACGGGTCAAAGGGAATGCTAGATCAATCGACCCGTGACACATGTCTCTATTTGTCTTCAAGCAACGAGGAATTGGTAAAGAATTGCTTAGTGTACGTGGAGGAGGCAACATATGACAAGAATGAAAAAAAGATTGGATGAACCTTGTTTGATTGTAGACATGGAGTCACCTTATCCAATAGAAAAGCCCGAGTAATTCAACACAACAATTGCAATCAGGTCAAGAAATCAAAAAGGTCAACCCATGCAGAAGTTCATTATTTGTGGCATGGCCCAGAAGCCTACCCTGATTGAGGCCCCCTGTAATCATGCAAGAAGTTTCTATTTGATCTTTCTTTCTCCACCTATTGGTTGGGTCCACGTTCCATCAATAAACAAATTCATCTCTCTCAAATATGACAACACAAGTGTCACAACTTTTGCATGGCGTCCACTTGAGTGCTATGACTTTTTTCTAATCACTTAAATGTCATATAACTTTTAATCGATTACTTGAGTGCCATAACTTTTTAAAAACGTTAACCACAAGTGCTATGTAACGTAGGACTTTTAGCACTTGCGTGAACATTTTTTAAAAATTTGGCCATTAAGGGTGCATTCATTTCACAAAAAATGAATAATTTGAAAAACATTTGCCGCTAAATGATTGCTTATATAGTACAGAAAAATTAGGGGAAAAGTACCAAAAAAGTCATAAACATATTATATTGATACCAATTCAATCGTAAACCTTTCAATTGGACAAATTTAATTCTAAAACCTTTCACGTTGGTACCAATTCAGTTTATTTGGCCAATTTAGGCCAAAAATCAATGACGTGGATGCCGGTCGTACCACGTGGTATCACCAGTACTAATGTGGACATTTTTATATAATTTTTTTAATAATTTTTTTTTGTTTTTAAAAAAATTTCCTCTTTTCTAAAATTTTTTTTTTTTTCTTATTCTCTTCCTTTGAACTATGGCCAATACCGGCCATAGACGAGCACCGACGAGGGCATTGTGGCCCTCGCCAACCACAAGCAAGAGTCACCCTCTTCAAATTTGGCAAGGGCACAACCCTTGTCAGATCTAGTAAAGGCTCGACCCTTGGCACTTAGGCAAGGGCGACCCTCACCGGACTCAGCAAGGGTGGGGGCAACGAGGGTCGAGCACTTGCCCGATTTGGCAAGGGCCACCCTCACCTAGATGATGCCCTCATCGACACCTGCCTATGGTCGATGTCTTACTTGTGGCTGATCGCCGACCATGGCCAGTACTAGCCATTGCCAGCCACTATCCAAAGAAAACAATAAGAAAAGAAAGGAAAAAATTATATACAAATGTCCATGTCAGCCTCAGTGATACCACATAAGACAGCTGGCATCTACATTACCAATTTCCTGCTTAAATTGGCAAGATGGATTGAATTTATACCAATATAAAAATTTTTAGGATTAAGTTAGTCTAATTGAAATGTTTAGAACTGAATTTGTACCAATGCAGTAGATTTGAACTTTTTTGGTAAGTGGAAAATAATTTTATCATCATTAACAATCTATGCTTAACTATTTTTGTGGATGATTAAAAAATGTTCCATTTATTTATTTTTCTAAACTATATGAATGATCATTTTTTGAAAAATATTTTTCAAATAATTTATTTTCTGCACAATGAACACACACCCTAACTGATCGATTGAAAATTACGGCACTCAAGTGAATTTTTTTAAAAAAACTATAATACTTAAGTGATCGAAAAAAAAATTATGTGATCCTCAAGTACGTGCAATATGAAAATTCTAACACTTATGATCTCTCTCTCCCTATAATTTCTTCTGTTTATTTCCTCTCCCTTTTTCTTCGCCAACTCCCTTCTTCCCCGTGCAAGTCACAATCATAGGAAAATTGATGTATTGTTTTGAGGAACAAGATCAAAAACTAGCTTGCCTCAAAACAACTTGTCTCCATGTCATGACATACTACATGAATTTTGACACAGGAAAATTATCAAAAAAATCTCAAATTTATTATAATTATACTAATTTAATTCTAAACTCTTTTTTTGGTGAATTCAATCCTAAACCAATTCAGTCTTAAACCAATTCGGTCCATCCGACCAATTTTGACTAGCCAATACAAACTGTTTGGCAAATGCTAATGTGGACAATTTTTAAAATTTTTTTGATGTTTATTAACTTTTTATATTTTCTTTTCCTTTTCCTTTTTTTGATTCTTTCTCTTTTTTTCCTCTTCTTTCCTTCTTCCTCTAGCCGATCGCCGTCAGCCTATAGCAAGGCTCAACCCTACCGGCCTCGCCGTTGCTGGGCGAGGCCTTGTTGGGCTTAATATATACCTGGACCACCGAAACCTAACTCTAATGCCAATTAAGATTTTCATCCCCAAAAGAACTCTTGTGAGGCGAGGGAAGCCCCAAAGGCTTTTAAACAAAGGGGCTTGGCAGCCTCGCCAACCCTCACCCTAGCCGAAGGATGAAGGAAGAAGGATGAAAAAATAAAAAATTGTCCACGTAAGGGGCCATCAAACACTTGCCGTCCGTGTCAACGGCAATCAACCAAAAGGCTAGATGGATTGCATTAGCACAAATACAAAAGTTTTAGAATTGAATTGACCAAAGAAAAAAAGTTTAAGACTGAATTAATATAATTCCTATAGGTTTATGACTTTTTTGGTAGTTCTCTCGTTTTGACACAGAAATGTGAAATCGTGTTATATAAGTCCACTCATCTGTTCTTTTGAGGGCAACAATAATTCCATTACTTGTTAGATAAGTTCCATGATCTATTCTTATATACAATGATTTCCTATGTTTTTTGGACACTTAAATAGATTAAAATGACAATGCGATAATCTGCAGAAACATAACTATCACAAACTGAAATACAATGAGAATTCATATATAATTAGATTGGAAATTAGACTATGATAAGGACTCATTAAATACTATGATAAGGACTCATTAAATGGGCATAAGAGGATTCCCGCCCCATCTATTATCTAGAAATATCAAGAAAGTTATACGGTTAATTAGGCACTTTGATCCATGAGCGGGGCATGATCTTTTAATACTATCTTAATGCTTTAGGGAGGAAAGAGGTAGAAAGAGGGTCGTGAAGAAAATTTTTCCTTTTTCCTCCCATTCACTCTCGCAGGAATATTCAAAATTAGTTTTTTTTTTTTAACTACAACAATTTTCGTTTTTATTTATTCCTTTTTTTAATAGTACATCGGATAGACGTAGTACAATGAAACCATGCTAGCATACATCAAAATATTTTATTCTTATTTCTTTTCCACTGACATTTATTTATAATATGTAGAAATGCAATGCAAGATTATCAAACATAGGTTAGTACTTAAACAAATAAAGTAGATTGAGGTCGCCTACTAAGAATATCTGTTAGGATACGTGCATGAATTGTATTGGAGAAATCTTATATAAGAATTTATATGGTGTAGAGCAATTAATAAGTTGACCCATAACTCATTGGCTTAAACTGTTAAATGAAAGTGAACTCAACTAGATATGCTATCAGGCTCGGACTTAGGTTCCTTCTTGATGATCTCCCCAGGCAGAAAGTATCGAGTTTCTGCTGCGCACTCTCAACAATATCAATGTTTAGACCTAATATTTCACCTTCAAAGCAGCAGCGTTTATAGATCTCTTGAGGATAATTTATCCTTGGTCTTGTTGACGATGAATATATCATGAGATGTGATGACCAATGATGTGCATGGGATAGATTTCCATTATTGAAGGTACTTGGCACTTCGACAATATGCAGTGATCTATAATGATAAAATTGATATGAGGAATACATGCACAACTGTGGCTACCGATTCGAGGAGGTTTAAGTGATGTCTAATTTAAATTTAATACCGTTAGCATCAGATATGTTCAGCTTCGCGATGGTTTGATGATCAAAGTCGGTCACGTTGCTCTAATTCACGGGATCTTTGATAAGTCATTCAAACTTCATCAGTTTACACAAAGAAATATCCACTAATTAGGTGAAGGGGGGAGGGAGCAACCTGAAGACACATCCCTTATTTTAAAGACTAGACCATAAACGTTAAGTGAAGTGATTGTCGACGCTTCCTTGGAAGCACGACTCTATAGAGGATTGTCGTCCGACGTTATTTATTTTGGAGTGCTTTTGTTTCCTCAACTTGTGACTCTTAATGGAACGCCTTCAAGACATACAAACAAACATGATTTTCAATTAGAACCATCGAAAAATTTGAGAAAGTACTTCTCAGATTATTTAAGAAAAATTATGAAAAAATATATGCAAATTTACATGTTGATCTTTGTATGCATTTCATATATTTAGAGTTAAAATAACTTAAACCATGGATATTGTCATGTAAAAAGTGAAATAGCAGTCTCAGTAGTTGTTTCTCACATAGACAGATGGTATCTACTTTGTAAAATGTATATATGTATATTTCCTATGGAAATTAATTCACAAGCCAAATAGCAATTCTTAATATCGAGAAATCATTCACAAGCAAGCTTATATTCTAAGACATCACATCCTTTCAAGTCACTCTTCAATCAAAATGGGTAGCTTATAATGCAAATATCCCCATATGATGAAGCACATCGCTGAGTACTCAGCTCAACATTGCTAGTAATCGCTAGAAATAGAATGGAGATGAGTAGCAACACTGGACAGATATTCATGGAGCTAAGAGCATTAATCATGCCTTTGCTTGTCTTTGGGCAAAGAGAAATTGGTAAAGAACTGCTTGGTGAGTGTGGAGGAGGCGCAATATAAAAAGATTGAAAGAAAATGGGACAATCCTTGTTTGATTGGAGACTTGGAGTCGCCCTGTGCTATAGAGAAACCCAAGTCAATATACATAACAAATACATGCAAGTCAAGAAATCAGAGAGGTGGACCCAAATTGAAGTTCAATCACCTACTTATACAGCACATCATGGAAATTTACACCCATTGAAAATTCAAAAGATCCTTTTTTACATATGATCTTCCTCCTCTTTCACCACTTCCTTCCCACTCTCTTCCTGCGATTGTTGGTTTCACGTCCCATCAACGAACGAATACATCTCTCTTTCTCTCTCCCTCTCGCCCCATCACTTCGTTCTCATACACTACCTTTCTTCTTATTTTCTTCTTCGTCTTTTGCCTCCCATCTTCTTTCTTCACCGCACGAGTCACGATCACAGCATAATCGATGTGTTATAATATAATATATCAGTTTTGACGCAGTAAGCATGAAACCGTGTTATATCAGTCCACCCATCTATTCTTTTAAATGCAACAAAAACCCCGTTGATTTTTAGATAAGTCCAACAATCTGTTCTTGTCTGCAATGATTTCTTTTGTTTTTTCAATACTCAAATAGATTAAATTAACAATACAATAATCTTCAGAAATATAACTATCACAGACTGAAATACAATGAGAATTCTTATACAATTAGAGTAGAAAATAGGCTAGCATAAGGACTCAATAAATGGGCATAAGGATTCACACCCCGTCTGTTATCTGGAAATATCAAGAAAGAAATATGGTTATTTTGAAACTGTCGCACATGGGCGGGACATGATCTTTTGATCCTACTTTAATGCTTTGTTTGGAAGAGGGAGGAAAGAGGAAAAAGGAGTTGGGTGAAGCAAATTTTTCATTTTTCCTCCAACTCACTCTCACATAATATTCAAATTTTTTTTAAATTTAGTTTTTCTTCATGTCACAGCATAGTGCATCAGCTTTGACAGTACCATGAAACCATGTCACCATGCATCGGAAAATTTTGTTCTCATTTCTTCTGCAACGACATCTATATATAGTATGGAGAAATGTAATGCAAGATTACCAAAAATAGGATATTACTTGAGAAATGCAGTAGAGTGAGGCCACGCGCTAAGAATAATCAATGTGCAGACCTAAATATGATCAGTTTGCATAACTCAATAACCATTGCAATCTCACAGATATAAGAATTCTTACCTTGCCATGGCTATATTCCACCATCAAAGCACTATGGCTACTTCATCTTAAGGTGTCTGGGAATTCACCATTCCAAAGCCTAACCTGTGTTAAATCGCATGGGAGAATGAATGGAGTGGCCAATGGCACCTGTTGTGCATAAATGCCACACCTTTGCAAATCTCTTGAGGATAATTATCCTTGGTTTTGCTGATGATCAATATGTCCCGTGAGGTAATCCTGAATTCACAATCATAATATTTGCTGATGTATCAAGACCGCACCATCTGTTTTTTTGTTTAGTCAGTTTCTTGATGTCCTGTTTTCTAGTAGTTAGTTAACTTATGTTTTACTTGGTCAATCCTGTTTTGTAGGAACAGTTGGCTGCACGTTTTTAGCTATTCTATTAGTTTGTTGCTGGTTTTGTGGACCAAGCAAGCTGTTAGTGGGCAACGTGGGTTTATGGTTAAGTTTTAGTATGTATTTAAGCATTTTTCAGTTTTCTGAGTAACATATGCATTTTTTGGTGTCAACTCCTTCTCTGTTCTTTCAAAATCTCAAATTCTGTGATTAGATTTGGCCCCTTCATGCTTCTGACCCTCTCATCTCCTTGATACTCAGCTTTGAGGAAGTCCCAAATAGCTTTGGCTGATTCACAAGCCATAATTTTGCTAAAAATGGCAAGTGAGACAGCAACATATAAACAAGACTTTGCCTTTACTTTCCTTGTTGTCCTGATACCATAAAGGATCCTATGGGCTAAATTCAAGTTTTGAGTTACAAACTTGTGACAAGTATGCTATCCCACACACGGCTCTTCCTGGCCTTAATAGCGACTGCTTGTTAGTCACTAAGTTCATTCTCAAACTATGAACTTAGACCATAGTAAACTCTAGGATATTGGAAATTCTGATGCTCAGGATCCCATGAGGGCAAGTGCAAAGCATACTCCAGGATTTTTCTCAATCATAGTATTTGTTCAAAACCATCATTCTGGACTAGAAGAGAATAAGAGTGTTTAGAAGATCATGTTGGAAGTAGAGTACACAACACACTTCTTATTTCAGTCGTTGGTTTTTACAATGGAGACTCCTTACTCATATATAGGCAGAGAGGGATACAAACGACAAGAGCAGGCAGACTAGCCATGCTCGGACATAATTATGGGAACATACTAGCCACTTATGGGATACAAACATAGGGAGTCCTGAAAGAGTCCCGTGACAGGTTATAAACAGTGATTTTTCGCCTGGTGCTATAGTAAAAAGTGTGCTAGATGAACAGTAAATAGTGAACAGTGACCAATGCTACAGTGATTTTGAAGCGATTTTTATTTGTCTCTTCCGTCTCTAGCATTGTAGTGATAATATGAGTCATCGGAGCTATGATGAGCTAGTTGTGCTTTGAGTGGAGCGTCTTCATTTATATCTGATGGACTGGAGCTTCCGTCTTTTTCTTGTTTGAAAGCACGGATGAGATTCTCGATTTCTTCTGCTGATAGGTCGGGTGGATGGGAGGAGCTAACACTGAAAGGATTGGAGAAAGAGCCGAGAAAAGGGGCGTAATTTTGGGTGTCTCCCCAAAGGTCTTGTGAAAAGTGGTCCCCCCCAAGGGTCATAGGAGGTGGAGGAGTCTGGATTGTTTTGTCTGAAGACATGGAGAGCTTCTTGAATCTGATCTCTCACAGGATCCCAAGCTTCGAGGTGGTCCCAAGACATAGGGACATTTGCAGGAGGCCATGCTTCTAGTGGGATGGTGCGATTTTCTTGACATAGGATCCTCTAGAATTCTTGAGATGCAAGTCTGCTAGTGGTGATAAAATAAGGAAGTGTCTGGTGAATCCATGCAAATTCTTGAAAAACTTAGGGCTTGTAACTTGAAGTTCCTACAACAGAAGGTTTGTCAAAAATCCATCCAGTGGGATGGCAATATGTCCATGGTCGGTGGAACAAGACAACAGTGTGTCTTTCTGGTTCAAGCCTTCATTGACGATTTTGGATTTTGAAGAGTTCCTTCCAATATTGGAGTGGTTTAAACCATGTGAAAATATCCAAAAGATATTTCTGATTATGATCATGACCCGCTCCGTCTTTTCTAAGAACATGCAAAATTTTGTCAATGGGAAATTCAATGGCTATGGTATACAGGTTGAACATGTACCAAAATAACCATTTTTTGGGAATTCATCATTTGGAGACCATTGGAGAGGATGAATGAACGGATATTGCGAATGGAGCCCTTCTGGTCTGAGCATTAATCCGACATATTTTCGAAAAATTCGGAGGTGATGTTCCCACATTAATCCTAGGAGTCTTTCTTTAAGAACATTGTGCCAAATTGCCAGTGGGACATCAAGAGGGTACTTGAGGCTCGGCCAACCACCTTGTATATTGGTGGTGCGATATGTCTCTAGAAGAGGTTCCTTTTTTACATACATGTTGATCGCCTCCAAGGGTTCTTTTGGTCTGGACAAGAAGTCGGCAAGGACATTCTTAGTCCCTGGAATGTGTTTAACATCAAAGGAATATTTTGAAAACCATTCAACCCATCGAAGCAACTGTGGGTGAGAAACTTGCTTCTGTTTGAATTTTAACATCTGAGGAAATGAAAACATATCCATTTCAACGAGAAAATGGTGTCAAATGAGGTGGAATTCGAATTTTTTGATGCCATACTTGACTGCAACTATCTTCGAAAGTGGAATGATAGTGGATTTCTACTTGAGAGAATCGACAACTTTTGTAAGCACAAATATACTTGGTTTCATCAATTTCTTCAAAAAGAATGGC
Organism: Corymbia maculata; assembly: GCA_014182735.1. Lineage (NCBI taxonomy): Eukaryota > Viridiplantae > Streptophyta > Magnoliopsida > Myrtales > Myrtaceae > Corymbia > Corymbia maculata. Next base: position 7,748,595 of record CM024692.1, read on the forward strand.
TGCCCTACATCAGTTTGAAGAATCCGTTTTCCAATAAAGGGGATCTTCAAAGGAGGAAGGTGTTGTAATGTATGTTTAAGTTGAGAGATAGCTTGGGTCTGCTTTGATCGCCAAGGGGGAGGATTTTTCTTGAGCATTCTTTAGAGAGGTCTGAGGGTTTTGGAGATTTTGGGAACAAAATCCCGGAGATAATTAACAATGCCAAGAAATTGCTGGACTTGCTGAGTGGTGAAGTTTTCTTTCAGGAAACTTCTGAAGTTTATCAGCAATATGAGGTTCAGGACAATAGGTTCCTTCCTTGAGGCGCATGCCAAGGAATTCAATTTCCTTCTAGGCAAGTATCATCTTTTTCTGGGAGAGCATAATCCCATGCTTTTGGACAATATCAACAAATTATGTCAATAGCTGACAATGTGAGTGTTCATCAAGGCTAACAAGAAGGATATCATCGATATAGATTTGGGAATGGGGAAGAATGGGCTCAAAAATTTTGCACGTGGCCTTCCGGAAAAGGGATGGTGCGGTTTTGAGACCAAAAGGGACAACTGTTCATTGGAAATGCTGATTTGGAATACAAAACCCTATTTTGGATCTGTCTACTGGGTCAATACCCAATTGCCAAAATCCTACCTTAAGATTAAACTTTGAATAGGTTTTTGCTTGGGCAAGACTAAGATAAAGAGAATTTCGATGGGGTAATGGGAATTTATCATCCTGAAGGAACTGATTCAGAGGTTGGTAGTTGATGACTAACCTCATTTTTCCACGGTTCTGTTCAACTCGTTTGTTAACATAGAATGCTTCACATTCCCATTGGGAGTCAGAAGATTCAATGAGACATTATGCCAGGAGCTTAACGCATTCTTGTTAAGCAAGTGCAAGGTATTTCGGGCTCATGCCGAAATGACTGGCTTTAGTATTGATATCCTCATTCCTTTTGAAAGGAAGTTTGACATAAAAGAGAGAATTTTTTCATAAGAGCTGGGTACAGGTTTGAGAAAATTGGGAGTGGGTCTCAGCACAAGAGGAGAGCAAACTTTGGATGATTGGGTCCAGCATGGCTGGTTGAAGGACATAGAATTTTTTGATATCTACAAATTCTCAAAATTGGTTTTTGAAACGAAGTGCATTTGAAAGGATTCTAAGCCTTGGGAGTTGGGTCAAGATATCCCAACCAATAATAATGTCTCTGTCCGGAGATCGAGAACTAAGGACTTTGGTAGTGATAAAACACTAAGGAAAGAATTAGATGGTGATGGGTTTGCTACGATATTTGGTAGCAAAAGTGTCGCCAGAAGCAGAATTGAAATACCTATCATATGGTTTCCAAAATTCTTCTAGGAGTATTTTTGTATTCAAAATGAAAGAGCTGGCTCCAGTATCTATGAGTGCCACAAGAGGGATTGGTTTATGGTATTTGGACAAGAGAATATGGATAGGAAATTATGGGTGATGGACTGGTTTGGCAGTCTGAATTTCATCAGGAGAATCAGGGAAAAAGGTAAAAACATCATTCTCAGATTCTAAGGCTAAGTCTAAGCTATACGTTTGGATGGCGTAGAGAGTAGCCTCTGAGGACTGATCATCTAAAGAGAACACAAACTTAATATCATAGTCATCAAGTTGAATTCTAGTGTTTTTGGCAATTTTATCGATCAGATGGCTTCCACCCTTCTTTGCCTTTGGACAATTTTTGGCAAAATGTCCTTTTTTTGTTGTAGACATAGCATCTGTCTTTGCTTCGCTTCCTGGAAGAGTGATGGTGACATTTGCACAAGAATTTCCACTTTCCTTTACCTTTTCATTTGCGTGTCTTTTTGAAAGAACCGTTTAAAGTCTCTTTTTTTTGCAACCTGTGCAGGAAGGATCTAAACAATCCTTAGGACATTTGATCTTCAACTCTGGTTTCAAGCATGCCTTATCAAGATACTTGTTTTCCTTGAGATAGCTTCGAAAAGCTTCTCAACAAAGGCAAAGTTCTTCGATGGCAATGTGGATGGCTTGTTGGATTTCACTAAGAGTGACTTCCATTATGTTTTTCTGCCGTTGTTGAAGAGTTTTTTCTACAACTTGGCTAACTTCCTTTGAGATAGATGCCAATAAGATTGGTTTGAGATTCCAATCTGCTCCAAGCAAATAAAATAGCTTGATCATAGCTTGGAAGTGATGATCAAGATCTTTACGATGTAAAGAACAGCACTTTCGTTCGAAGAACTCTTTTCGTTTGAGTTCTTTCGAATCTTCTAGCTTGACAACGAAGTACATATGGATAATTTGGATAGCATTATCCAGAGGCTGTGTCAAAAGGTACAGTTGGTCTTGTTCTGAGGCAGTGTGCCACCAGTCTTTAAAGGTTCCGGTAAACCAACTGGTGAATTCCAAAAGAATGTCATAAGTACTGGGTTCCGAAATATGCCTAGAATTCAAGTATTGTATACGTCATTAGTCCGATCCTTTGTAGGAACGAGCCTTTCAAGCCACTTATAATATGGAATATCATCCATGGTAAAGGGCCCGTTTGGTTCAACTTTTGGGGAATGCATTTGCATGTCCCCAAGTATCTTTAGCTCAATAGGCATTTAGTGAAAGTAAAAGTGTTTGGCAAATTGAGTTTTTCGTAATGACTTTGGGCATTTGGCGAAAACAAATACCGTTTGGTAAACTTGCATTTACAAATAGCTTTTCTTATTCTTTTCTTTTCTTTTTCTTTTTTTTTTTTAACTAGGCCGGTGGCCGGCCAGATCTGGCCACCAACACTACTGGCCGGTGGTGACGCCTGGGTCGCGCGAACCCAGGCTTCGCGCCTAAGGTCGCGACCTCTGCCGGCGATGGCTGGGTTCGCACGAACCCAGGCATGCGACCTCCAACGATGTCACGCCTGGGTCGCGCGAACCCGGGCGTCGCCGCCGGAGGTCGGAGGTCGCGACGCAATGCTCGGGTCACATGAACCCGGGCGTCGCGACCTCCGACGGCAGCAACCGCCGGGTTACGGAGGTCGGAGGTCGCGGCGCGACGCCCGGGTCACACGAACCCAAGCGTCGCAACCCTCGGCGCGTCGACGGGTCGCGTGACCCGCCGGTCGCCGCCGCCGGAGGTCGCGACGCCTAGGTTCACGCGACCCAGGCGTCGTGCTGCAACCTCCGACCTCCAGTGACGACGCCTAGGTTCGCGCGACCCAGGCGCATCGCCGCCGAAGGTCGCAAAGCCGGGGTTGCGCGAACGACCTCCAACCTCCAACGGCGACGCCTAGGTTAGGTCGCGACGCCTAGGTCGCGGGAACCCAAGCATCGCACGACCCCGACGACTCCGGGCAACGATCGCCGGGGGGTCGCGCGACCTCCGACGGCGATCGCCGAGGGTCGCCACCGTCGAAGGTCGCGCCTAGCAGCGGCTCCACCTTCATGGTTCTAAAAAAAAAAAAAAGTCAAATGAGGAGGTTGACTTGCATTCTTGGAATGCTAAAAGCTCAATGCTAGTCTACATTGAGCTTTCAGCATTCCCCAGCATTCCAAATGTTGGCATTTGGCAAATGGAGTTCCCAAATGCTGAACCAAACACTAAATTTTTTTCCCAATGGGCTTTGGGGGCTGAAAGCCCCTTGGGAATGTTGAACCAAATGGGGCCAAAGTAGACTTTGGATGATGACGCAGAAAAAGTCTGAATTGCATTGAGCTAGTCCTGGTGGTGTACTTCTGGTTCGAAAGACATTTCTTCTTCTTTAACATTGTCTGCCATGAACAAAGTTTCTTCCGAGGAAGATGATCCTATCAAAATATCAGAATCTGAATCGGAAGAAGTTTCAATCTACCTAACCTGGAATGGCTTAATAGCAGAGATAGTAGGGACCTGGTGTCGAAGAAAGTTTTCAAGTGGATTGGAAATTGTTAAAGTACCAGATGGTTGGGCATCGGGAGGGTGTTCTGGTGTACCAGGTGGTGACACCAAAGACTCAGTAGGAGTCGGGGATTTCTTTTGCTTTTGCTTAAGCTTGTAGAGTTTCTCTCGAAGAATCAAGAAATTATTCTGCAGAGGAGGGGCAGCTAAGCTTAAGATAGCAGCAAATGAAGAGGATGCTCTAAGAGAGGAAGATTCAGGTTTCAACGGTAAGGAAAGAGATGGGAAAAAAGGTTGGTCAACAGGAGTAAATGACTGCTGACTCTTGAGAATTTGGATCTGTCATTTGAGCTTTTCAATTTCTGGTCTCTGGTCTTCAAGGTAATGGCTAAGGGGTGTTTGCTTAGTTTCCAGCAGATAAAATCTTTTCTGGAAGTCTTTCAGCATCTTGCAAGATAATGCAGTATTATGGTCTATGCGTTCAAGTTGTGTAGCAACAGTTCCAAGGAGCTCATTCTAGGCCAAAGCATTCTCAGTTTGCCAATTTAAGACAGTTTCAACAGCAGAAGGCTGCTTGCGCTGTCCTTGTGCATCAAGGTCAATGGGATTGGGTACCTTTTTGGGAGAATGCTGGTACCTTTGATGTGGGTCAAAGAACTTTTCCAACGGAGGGAACTTCCGTGTGCTGTTGGATTTGGGTTCTTTGGCCTCAAGCGGAGGGAAATACATATGTTAGGTAAAACAGGAGGAGGCTCGGGTTTTGGTACACATATGCGTGGTCTGGGTAGATTTATGGGACAAGAGGGGTTCTTCTTTACCCATTTTTGGATCGGTTTGTAAAAAAGGGAAGTAGTCATGGGTTCGACTGGTGGTGGTTCAAGAGAAGGAGCTGGCTTGCAAGGAGATGGAGATGAGGGCACCTTAGAAGGTGTGGGTGGTCCATAAGAGACAATAATGCCACATTCTTCTCCAAGAGGTCCAACAGTTTGATCTCCATCAAGATACCTTTGGTAAAGGGTATCTTTCTTTTTCTTCTTTTTGGAAGAAGGTTTGTCGTCGTCTTTTTCGAAGTTTGTGCATGAAGAACAAGCACAATCAGGATCCCAGAAGCAATGTCCGGTAGGATCTTTGAAAAGATGGATCGGCTGCCCTTGGGAACCAAAAGAGTGGACAAATCGTTTGTCATCCTGGACAAAAAATACTCCCAGAAGAATTTTCGAAACCATATACTAGGTATTTCAATTCTGCTTCTAGCGACACTTTTGCTACCAAATACCGTAGCAAACCCATCATCATCCAATTCTTTCCTTAGTATTTTATCACTACCAAATTCCTTGGTTCTCGATCTCCGGACAAAGACATTATTTTTGGTTGGGATATCTTGACCCAACTCCCAAGGCTTAGAATCCTTTCAAATGGACTCTGTTTCAAAAATCAATTTCGTGAATTTGTAGATATCAAAAGATTTTATGCCCTTCAACCAGCCATGCTAAACCCAATCATCCAAAGTTTGCTCTCCTCTTGTGTTAAGACCCACTCCCAATTTTCTCAAACCTGTACCCAGCCCTTATGAAAAAATTCTTTCTTTTATGTCAAACTTCCTTTCAAAAGAAATGAGGATATCAATCCTACATGAGCCCGGAACACCTTGCACTTGCTCAACAAGAATGCGCCGAGCTCCTGGCACAAGGTCTCATTGAACCTTCTGACTCCCAATGGGCATGTGAAGCATTCTATATTAACAAACAAGCCGAACAGAATCGTGAAAAAATGAGGTTAGTCATCAACTACCAACCTCTGAATCAGTTCCTTCATAATGATAAATTCCCATTGCCCCATCGAAATTCTCTTTTTCTTAGTCTTGCCCAAGCAAAAATCTATTCAAAGTTTGATCTTAAGGCAGGATTTTGGCAATTGGGTATTGACTTAGTAGACAGACCCAAAACAAGGTTCTGTATTCCAAATCAGCATTTCCAATGGACAGTTGTCCCTTTTAGTCTCAAAACCGCACCATCCCTTTTCCGGAAGGCCATGTGCAAAATTTTTGAGCTCATTCTTCCCCATTCCCAGATCTATATCGATGATATCCTTCTTTCAGCCCTGATGAACACTCACATTGTCAGCTATTGATACAATTTGCTGATATTATCAAAAAGCATGGGATTATGCTCTCCCATAAAAAGATGATACTTGCCCAGAAGGAAATTGAATTCCTTGGCATACGCCTCAAGGAAGGAACCTATTGCCATGAACCTCATATTACTGATGAATTTTAGAAATTTCCTGAAAAAAACTTCACCACTCAGCAAGTCCAACAATTTATTGGCGTTGTTAATTATCTCCGGGATTTTGTTCCCCAAATCTCCAAAACCCTCAAACCTCTCCAAAGAATGCTCAAGAAAAATCCTCCCCCTTGGGGACCAAAGCAGACCCAAGCTGTCTCTCAGCTAAAACAGACATTGCAACACCTTCCTCCTTTGAAGATCCCCTCTACTGGAAAACGGATTCTTCAAACTGATGCTAGTAACAAATATTTGGCAGCCATTCTTTTCAAAGAAATTGATGAAACCAGGCATATTTGTGCCTACAAAAGTGGTCGATTCTCTCAAGCAGAAATCAACTACCATTCCACTTTCAAGGAGATACTTGCAGTCAAGTATGGCATCAAAAATTCGAATTCCACCTCATTGGACACCATTTTCTCGTTGAAATGGATATATCCTCCTTTCCTCAAATGTTAAAATTCAAACAGAAGCAAGTTCCTCACCCACAGTTGCTTCGATGGGCTGAATGGTTTTCGAAATATTCCTTTGATGTTAAACACATTTCAGAGACTAAGAATGTCCTTGCCAACTTCTTGTCCAGACCAAAAGAACCCTTGGAGGCGATCAACATGTATGTCAAAAAAGAACCTCTCCAAGAGACATACTGCACTACCAACATACAGGGTAGTTGGTCGAGTCTCAAGTACCCTCCTGATGTCTCACTAGCAATTCAACACAATGTTCTGAAAGAAAAACTCCCAGAATTAATGTGAGAATATCACCTTCGAATTTTTCGAGAACATGGTGAATTAATGCTCAGACCAGAAAGACTCCATCCACAACATCCATTCATTCATCCTCTCCAATGGTCTCCTAATGATGAATTCCCCGAAAACCTGAAATGGTTATTTTGGTACATGTTCAACCTGTACACTATAGCTATTGAATTTCCCATTGACAAAATTTTGTAGGTTCTTAGAAAAGACGGAGCGAGTCATGATCATAATCAAAAATATCTTTTGGATATTTTCACATGGTTTAAACCATTCTAATATTGGAAGGAACTCTTCAAAATCTAAAATCGTCAAGGAAGGTCTGAACCAAAAAGACACACTGTTGTCTTGTTCCACCGACCATGGACATATTGTCATCCCACCGAATGGATTTCTAACAAACCTTTTGTTGCAAGAACTTCAAGTTACAAGCCCCAAGTTTTTCAGAATTTGCACGGATTCACCAGACATTTCCTTATTCTATCACCACCAGCAAACCTGCATCTCGAGAACTCTAGATGATCCTATGTCAAGAAAATCGCACCATTCCACCAGAAGCATGGCCTCCTGCAAATGTCCCTATGTCTTGGGACCACCTCGAAGCTTGGGATCCTGTGAGAGATCATATTCAAAAAGCTCTCCATGTCTTCAGATAAAACAATCCAGACTCCTCCATTCTCTATGACCCTTGTGGGGGGACCACTTTCACAAGACCCTTGGGGAGACACCCAAAATTACGCCCCTTTTCCCGACTCTTTCTCTGATCCTTTCGGTGCTAGCTCCTCCCGTCCACCCGACCTGTCAGCAGAAGAAATCGAGAATCTCATCCGTACTTTCAAACGAGAAAAAGATGGAAGCTCCAATCCATCAGATATAAATGAAGACACTCCACTCAAAGCACAACTAGCTCATCATAACTCTGATGACTCAGACTATGACTATGATGCTAGAGACGAAAGAGACAAATAAAAATCGCTTCGAAATCACTATAGCACCAGTTACTATTCACTATTTACTATTCATCTAGCCCACTTTTTACTATAGCACCAAGCGAAAATTCACTATTCATAGCCTATCACGGGACTCTTTCAGGACTCCCTATGTTTGTAGCCCATAAATGGCTAGTATGTTTCCATAATTATGTCCGAGCATGGCCAATATGCCTGCTCTTGTCGTTTGTATCACCCTCTGCCTATATATGAGCAAGGAGTCTACATTGTAAAAACCAACGAGTGAAATAAGAAGTGTGTTGTATACTCTACTTCCAACATGATCTTCTAAACACTCTTATTCTCTTCTAGTCCAGAACAATGGTTATGAATAAACACTATGATTAAGAAAAATCCTAGAGTATGCTCTACACTTGCCCTCATGGGATCCTATGCATCAGAATTTCCGATATCCTAGAGTTTACTATGGTCTAAGTTCATAGTTTGAAAATGAACTTGGTGACTAACAGGCAGTCCCTATTAAGGCCAGGAAGAGTCGTGTGTAGGATAACATACTTGTCACAAGTTTGCAACTCAAAACTTGAATTTAGCAAGTTCTCAGCCTCAAAACTGCAGTTGTGAGGTGAGAGCAGCCCCGGAGTTATCAAGCAGATCAATGGGCTTCTCCCAAGTGATGTGGGACTCCCGTCTGCCGGGACTTAACATACACCCGAATCCACCTTAACTTAACTCTGATACCAACTAAGGTTTTCAGCATCAAAACTACAGTTGTGAGGTGAGGGTAGCCCTAGACTTATCAAGCAAGTCAGCGAGCTTCTCCCAAGTGATAAGGGACTCTCGTCTGCCGGGGCTTAACATACACCTCTGATTGATGGTTGGATTGTCAGGAAGGGGAGGAACTTCATAATCTTGTTCCACAGCTTCCCAAAAATCACAACCCTCTAGATAGGCTCGCATTCTCACTGCCCAGGCTTGATAATTTTCTCCATCAAACGCTGGTGGAGCCATTGCTGAAAAACCACTCGATCCTGCCTCCATCTTGCTTTTAGCTTCTATGGATGTAGACACACCTCTCAATCAATCTCACAAGTCACTCACCACCCCTTAAGATCAAGAAGGCTTTGTTACACTAAGCCAAGAGGAGAAAGTTTATTTGCTAAGAAAGGCTCTCTATGACTTGAGGCAAGCTCTCAGAGCATGGTACAGTAAGATGGATGAACACTTGCTAGGCCTGGGTTTCAAGAAAAGCCTCAATGAATCCACTCTATATGTCAAGAAGTTAGTATATGACTTAGTGGTAGTGTCTCTTTATATGGATGATATGCTGGTGATAGGGAGTAATAGTGCTCAGATTACTGCATTTAAGCAAGCGATGATGAAGATGTTTGAAATGACCGATCTTGGTGAGATGTCGTATTTCCTAGGAATGGAGGTTAGGCAAAATCAGAATGAAGTTTTTATCTATCAAAAGGAGATCCTAAGAAGATTCAACATGGACGAGTGTGAGACTATGAGTACTCCAATGGGTCAGAAGGAAAAGCTTCAAAAGAATGATGGATCAAAACCTGCAAATGAAAGAGTTTATAGAAGTTTGATTGGTTGTCTTATGTATCTCACTGCAACCAGGCCAGACATCATGTTTCCTGTAAGTGTCTTGTCTAGATTTCTCAATTGTGCAAGTGAGTTGCATATGGTAGATGCAAAGAGGGTGTTGAGGTACTTGAAAGGTACTCTTTCATATGGGATTAAGTTTTGCAGAGTTCAGGAGTTTAAGTTACAAGGGTATTCTGACGGTGACTGGGCAGGATCAGTGGATGATATGAGGAGCACTTCAGGTTATTGCTTTACATTTGGGTCGGCATATTTTTCCTGGTGTTCAAAGAAGCAGGAAATAGTGGCTCAATCAACTGCAGAAGCTGAGTTCATTGCAGCCATTGCAGCTGTGAATCAAGCATTATGGTTGAAGAAGCTAATGGATGATCTGCATATGCAGCAAGAAGAAGACATAGAAGTATTTGTGGATAATCAAGCTACTTTGGCCATTTCACATAATCCAGTATTTCATGGAAAAACAAAGCATTTTAAGGTTAGGTATTACTTCTTAAGAGAAGTGCAAAAGGCTGGAGAGGTGAAAACTGCATCTTGCAGTTCGAGAAAACCGGATTGCGAGATATATTCACGAAGTCATTTCATGTTGGTCGATTTGAACTTCTGAGAGCAAAACTAGGAGTGTGCAGTACTTGATCCAGGAGGAGAGTGTTGATGTATCAAGACCGCACCATCTATTTTTTTGTTAAGTCAGTTTGTTGATGTCCTATTTTCTAGGAGTTAGTTAACTTTTGTTTTACTTGGTCAATCCTGTTTTGTAGGAATAGTTGGCTGCACATTTTTAGCTATTCTGTTAGTTTGTTGCTGGTTTTGTGGACCAAGCAAGTTGTTAGTGGACAACGTGGGTTTATGGTTAAGTTTTAGTATGTATTTAAGCATTTTTCAATTTTCTGAGTAACATATGCAGTTTTTGCTATCAACTCCTCTGTTCTTTCAAAAACAACAATATTTCAAGGAATGTAATTTAATCAAAGAATGAACTGGAGAGAACAGAATTAACACTCATTTATGTGTTGTAGTTTCTAATGGTGAGATGACTCCTGACCATAGATGCTGTGCAACCATGCTAACTTATTGATTCTGACCATCCTGGTTAGCAAATCTATCTAAATTGCATATCAAGGGCAACCATGTCTTCATGCCTCGTGCACATTGGCAAGATTATTTTCAATGTCAGATCACTTTTTTCAAGATTTCAAGTCTTACAGAAAATGTGAGAGCAACCAAAGAAATATTGCTATCAACTCAAGGTGGATTCCTTTGTAATTGACAGTTACACAAATACAAAGATCAGCCCCTCTTCTTGTTGCTTTAACCTTAAAGTGGAGCATACCCAGTCATTTCATTCAACTAGGTATCAACCATTTTGTTCAGATTTTATAATGGCCTTGCAGGTTTAGGGATGAAAAATATGATTTTCTATCTTCACCTAAGGAAGTCAAGCCAGAATTTCACCTGAAAACTCAGTAACTGATGAAGCTTTGAGAAAATTCAGTAACTATACAATTTCCATCAATTTTGCCATGAATTTCTGTTGATGGAGTTTAGCAACCCTTAACTTTTAGGCTTTGTGCACCAGCTCTTCTACCTTCTTCTTTGCAAATCTCTCGGATGAAACACTAAGCAGCTTGTTGATCGACATTCCTTCACCTATAATCTTCTTCTTCTCCTCATACCTATGCTTTAGTCTACCATCGAGTTTGTAACCAAGAAATGCAGGGAAATCCAACAGCTTGTCAAGGTCGCGTCCCATCTCTCCCACCAAATATTCCACTTTCTCCTCCAGAGAATCAGGATCGTATTGAAGTATTTGAGGATGCTTCTTACTCATGAGAAGGACGTCTTCACAAGAAAACCCGTAACTCAAGAAGAGCTCAATCACCTTCTGCATATTCTCACAACTTGTCCTAGTCACAGCACCTATTGCAACTGTGAATTCCTTCGTTCTGTACTTGTAAGCAATCTTCACCAAAAAACCCAGCTTATAAGCAATGTTCCCCTCAAAAGATAGACCCAAAAACAAAGGGGCTTTTGTCAAGAACCTGAAAATATCATTGGAGTTCAGTCCACATTCTTTGAGAAAACTAATTCTAGGACGCAATTTCCTCTCCTTGCTCACGCTAACAATGTTAGGAAACACATATATGATCCTGAATATTTCTTGATCATCTAATCCTGCAAATGACCTCAAGAACTCTACATGGCTTTCCAAGTGTTCCACACGGTATTTCAAAAAGGTAGGCAGTTTGTGCAACACTGCCCCAGTGGCATCCTCATCTCCTCCGCTAAGTTCTAGGAGAAACTCCACTCTCGGAATCAATTGGCTATCCATATCAAAGTTAAGAATGGGGGGATGCCTCGCAATCAAATCAGCCCCTCCATATTGGCTCAAGAAATGCGCCCTCACCTTACACCGGGAAGACCAACTAAAGCATGCTGCTTGCTTAGCAAATCCTGAAGCACTAACATCTTAGAAAAAATTTCATTGCCAATAAGATAATTGCTCCCAAAACATGCTTTTGAAATCATTTCAGCAGATAGACTTTTTAAATCCTCATCGACCCGTACTGAAGCAACTCCCCCCGATTCCTCCATTTGAGATTCCCACTTCGGCGGATTCAACCATCATGTCCACCATCCCTTATACAAACAAAAAAACAAGTAACATATCACTTAGTTGATCTGTCAAAAATTAACTGCTTTGCGGACAAATTAAAGACAGCTCAAGCAAGGACTCTGCCGCTGGGTAATTTGATGAAACCTGCCCAGCTAATTCACTCCTTTATTTTGTCATTGAAGAATTCGGGCACAATGACTTTTCTCTGGAGCGCCCAGGATTTTCCTTTCGAAGTGATGATGCTGTCATAACCCAACAGAATTCCCCTGTTGTCTCTCAGGTATGCAGACCTTCCGAATTCAGCAGACTTGCACTGAGAAAACTCCCTCAGTATATCAAAGTCGCTTATGCATACAATTACCATGTTCCCCAGGGTGAATGCAAACACGGGACCTGCAATCACCGTAGAGTTCTCAGCAGTCAAAGATGATCGTCCTAAGCTACATGGGCTTATCACACAATAGAAATAGCCGGCACATGTTACAGGCATAGTTAGTGAAAACTCCTAAACACAACGATATGAACAATGATTGAAGTAGAAGAAAATTTGTTTACCATAGTCAGCTCTCCATTTCTCAATGTGGGGAAATAGGTGGGACATGTAATCATGGGAAACGCGATTGCCGATGCTTTGTTGAATCTTCATGTCTTGCATTTCAAGTTGAATCTTCTTAATGTCTGGGATGTTGCCAACGAAAAAGGATGGCGCAGGGCCATTGATTCCCTGATGCTGAAGCTTCTTCCGGAGCCAAAGCGGCTTCCACCAGAAGAGATTGTAGAGGTACACGAAAAGGCAAGTGAAGCCCACAAGAAAGAGAGATAGAGAGACTCCTAGAGTTGTAGTCATTGATGTGTAAACTGTTGCTCCCGTAGCTCTTTCTTGTTTTTTCTTAAATGAATCAAAATGGATAGTACAGGCTTTTTTTTTTCTTTTATTTAACAGCTCCAAAAAATTGTAAGCTGCAAATGGAAAACGAACAAGCGTGCTGTCACTCGTATATTCCCCACCGATTGCACGGCACCAATTCAACTGCTAAAGGACAAACTGAGTTGGTTTCTTTATATAAACAACACAAGAAACCACAAGAAAAGCTAGTCAACTATGGTTTCAGATCGGAATTCGGAAAAGGAATCTGCTTAATTCCTTACCTATTGCACAGCACCAATTCAACTGCTGAAGGACAATCTGAGTTGGTTTCTTTGTATAAATAACGCAAGAAATCATAAGAAAAGCTAGTCGACTGTGATTTTAAATTGGACTTTGAGAAAGAATCTGCTTGGCACATTTGTTCATTATGCCTCTTTTTAACTTATCTAAACAATTGATACCACCGGTACATTTCAAAAGGTCTATTCACTGGAGGTATCAGAATTTATATGGAGTTTGTCCCTAAAGGGTTATCAAAAGGACAGCTGCGGCTAATCATTCGGATCAAGCTAAGAAGGAACTAGCACTGCTTGGGAGAATCCCATCCAAGACGCTGTTTCTTTTTTAAGTTCAACAGCATTCCAACTTCAGATGTACATAAATAGAGTAGAGACACTAGCAGCATCCAGAACCCGAGTGTCATGACGAATTATCTCGTTAAAGTAGCATACGGAAAACTTAAGTAGCAAATTACATAACACGACTAGACTTGCAAGAATTTCCATTAACCGGCCAGACGAAGGGCTCACCGACCTAGGGAAATGTCAAGTGTCGATTAATCAAAGTTAGAATCAAGATGTATTTCCATAGCAAATTAAGGCTTAAAACTATTAGAATAATAAACTACCATCCGCAATTCTTACTGAAAACTGGACAGTATAAGGTTTCTCATAGAGAGAGAACTAGACACCACCTCGATCGTGTAGTCCAAGTAAAAACATAGCCAAGGATAGAAACAATTTGTACCAGTGTGGGCCATCCTACTTAAGATAATACAATGCTTAAAATACTCTTTAAACAACTGCTTAACTAGTACAGGGTGAGGAACACAGAAATATATGATCGTAGGCTCGGCATGCATCATATCCAGTTTCTCAATTTACAATGTTCATGAAAAGAGAACCCACGTTGAAGTTCAGAAAAGAGATCAGACATGTACAACAATTATGGCATCCCTCATCTCAAAACAATCGAGGAAACCTTGCACGCACTTCTGGACTTCTTTATTTAAACGTAATGCAAAGCATAGACCGTCTATCACACTGATTTTTAAGCCAGTGATTGGAACTATAAATTTTTAAGCAGACCATCCCCTCTGTGGATTTCCAGAAGAATGCACATTCAACCTGTCAAGGACTGCATTAAAATCCACCGCCTGCCCACTCTCCTCCAGCCTCTGAATGACACTCGCCACATGATCGCCCCTAAAACCCATGCCCGCTAGTTTCTCGATCAACTCGCCATAGGGATGGTTCCGAACAAACTGCGAGTGACTAGGGTTCCGACCCACCAAATTACCACCTGCGGCTGGATGGGGATTCTGAACAGGAAGATTGGTTGGAGGGTATGCACCCTGAGGGAAGTGCATTTGCTGAGGTGGATGATGTGCCCTCGCCATATCTCCTTCGTACATCATATATCCACTAGTCGGAGGTGCCACACTTTGGGGCCCAGCAGCTTGGTAAGTTTCGCTGGGATGTGCTCCATAAGTGCCCTTCGGAGGGGGAAGTGGAGGTTGCTGTTGACCCATCCGACCTGGTCCGCCATATTCATAAGAAACTGTATCAACACGGCCAGATACAGGTGGTGGAACTCCAGAATAAGACAACTGCATCGCCATGCTATTTGGGAGCGTCTCTGGAGGAGGGTTTGTAGGTTGACTCGATGGGTAAGGAGAATAAACAGCTGGTGATGGGGTTCTGATCTGTGGTTGCAGGGACGACTGTTGTGGTGGTTGTACTTGCTGAGGTAGTTGCTGAGACCATTGCTGCTGATACTGAGGGAATGAATGCGGCGGTGGTGGTGCAGGTGTCTGATTCACCTGAGGCTGCATGGATTGAGGGGCTACTTGAAGCTGAGACATCCTGACATGAGGATCCGAAGCCACATATTGACTCTGAGGTAGCTGGGCAGGTACTGACGTATTTGGAATCTGGCCATGTTGCAGATAATAGGCTTGCTGTTGGGAAACATTCTGTGCAGGGGCTTGGGATGGAGGGGCAGCTGGTTGTTGCGGCGGAGACACTTGATGTGGAAGAGCCAGAGCTAGCTGCTGGTCAGATGCATCAGATGTATTATCAGACTTCTTGCTGTCAGATTTAGGTGTTGAAGTTTTCTCCTCATTTGATTTGTCATGGCCAGAGGAAGACTCTTTCTGCGCAAGCTGAAGCTTGGCTAGTTCTTTCTGAGTTTCAGCAAGTTCTTGTTTGTCTCGCAAAATCTGTACTGACCTGTGGACCTGCCAAAAGCCATGGACATTTCAGGCAAGTTAGTTATTTCATAATGTTGACCATCAAAGGACAAAGGATGTGACATCAGTTCAGAATCAGGAAACAAAAGAAAAAAAGAAAACTTCAAGGATAGTTAGAAAGAAGCACACATCTCAATAACCTGCCTTATCACGTGCCAACAATTCTTGCATGTGTCACGTTTTTGTTGTAACAAAATGGCTGAGCATTTAAGAGCCTTTATTCCACCATAATCAATAAAAAGAGCCACTCTATCAAAGGTACTTACCAGAACATGCCCAATGATCCAACAAAAAAATGCGGTACCTAAGATCTCATGACCTAATGTAAGCCAAAACATCAACAGATCTCTCTACCTCTTCTCAATGAATGACTACAAACAACTTTCTCAGGTACTAACCCATGAGAAAAAAGACTCTTCTGCCAATGACCGTTCAGGTTTTAAATCAAGCTCAACCAGTGTAAGCTTCTCTTCAAGATAACTTCCAGCAAAGACCTCACTATCATACATTTGTCTAAATGAGACACTAATACCTGAGACATTCATCTCAAAATTTCAATTCGAGAGCTTTATCTTTCTCAACAAACCAACAAGTTTTTACTCCCAGCCATCAAAAGAGATCTTATTACAAGAATCATGGCCTGCACAGCTTTCACCATGATGGCTACTACTCTTCCAAATTCTAGGGAGATAGGAAGGAGCACAAAATTTTCAACAAAACATAAGTGCACAAATAGTGATTAGAAATAAAGAAGAAAGAGAAGAAGAAACGCATAAGTTTCTTTTTTTTGGGTCTATGTCATAATTTAATTATGTTACAACACCAAAATATGCATTCATGGCAATTGCTTAATCTGTGAATGATTGTTTTGCCATGTCACTAAGAACACAAGTAACCAAATCCAGTCTCCCAACACCTATCTGCCACATGAACCTCTATTGAGTTAGTGATGTGAAATTACAATGTAAAGATGCAAGTACTGAGTTACAACGATCATAATCTCTCACAAATGATCACGTTATGAACTTAGTAAAATCAAAAGCATACTAGGGGACAAAACTAGATGGATATATACGATGCTTTACAAGTGGTAAACTCACCTCTTGAAGATGTTTGTCAAGAGATTTAAGCTTTGTATCTGCATCCCCATGATCTCGATTCAATTGAGATCGCATCTCTCCAATTGATTTATCCAGATTGTAGCAGTACAATTCCAACTCAGACAGCCGTGAACTTATCCCCTCGAGAAAGCGCATGAGATTGTCAGTATGTTTCTTCATGCTTTTTTCAACAGAGGCAATTACATCTTGACTAAAGGAATCCTCTGGCTGGCTATAGGCAGGAGAAGAATAAACCATCGGCCGAACAAGTCTACTTTTGTGGAAGTCCTGCTCAGAGCACTTTATTGGGTTAGATTTTACCATTACACTGCAAGCTCAAGCCAACAACCTCAATTGATCATAGTTGGTCTCTTGGAGGTTATAATAACCACAGAGTCAAATTGGTTATACTGAGCAAAAGTAATTTAGCACTTTCAGCAAGATCATCTAGAACTGCAAAATTTAGTATAAAACATAGCCAGATTCTTTCTATGAGGTCATTGACATGTCAGCTTTTGCATGTTTAATACAGTTCTTATGAGCTTTCTGTAGCCTTTGGCCTACCAATTTCTCTTTTCACTAATCCTCAATACCCCAATCAAGTACTAATAATCGTATATAGAACCAGATGCAAAAGTTACGAAGACAAGGGCTCAATGACACTCTCTCCAAAGGGTAAGAAGGAACAAAATAGGCATTCAATGACCCGTAGCAATTCTTAACATCAAGACTCTTCAACTATAAAAATCCTCAACTTAAAGCAAAGACTAGACATGACTACCGAAGCCATACTAAAACTGAATTTAATCAGGGAAAGCTACCTCGAGTAGTATTGATTCGGCACATGGCTAATTTTTTCGGGGCGCCAGTTCGGCAGAAGCCCAAGAATTTTCGCAGCAACATTTAGCCACGCTTAATTCCATTATTACTAGCATACGAAATTCTTGCAAACAAAAGACTTAACTATTTTCAAGACATTGAAGTCGAGCAAAGTGAGATTATTTCACACGGCAGGAATCAAAAACACAAAGGAAAAACATGCAAGGCGCCACACCGTTCACATTCAAGAGAGGAAGCAAGACGAGAAAAAAAAAAAATTCCTCGCGACGGCCAGCCGAAAAGCCCTAGTTCGGAACACCCACAATCAAAGAGCCAATCCCCACGAACTCAACTCGCGGAACTCAGAAACCCTAACCACTCAAGATCGACCTCGAATCGCCCCTCGCAAAAACCCAAACGCGAAAATTGCAGAACCCCAAAAAAAACCAAGAACGCAGGAAAAGGCGAGACCGATTGGGGAAGCGGGAGAACCTTGCCGGGATTGGCGGCGTTGAGGGCGGAATCGGAGTGGCTCCCGTTGGAGGCGTCCTGGCTGTTGCCGTAATCCTCGTAGGAGCAGAGGATGTCGTCGGACGCGAAATCGAAGCCCTTGGAGCTCGAGCCGGGCCGACCAGACGGACCGGACGCCATCTCCGGCGGCGATTGAAGCGGTGGACCGCGTGAACTCGCGCGCGCGATCGGGGAGGTTGGGAGGAGGGAGGAGGGAGCTCGTCGGGGAAGAAGATTCGTGCTCGCAGAGGAAGAGAGAGAAAGGGATAGAGAGAGAGAAATGGTCGCTTCTAGAGAGATAGAGAGAGAGAGAGAGGGAGAGAGAGGTTTCGTGGGTGGGTCGCGAAATGAATGTGGAGAAACGTTTTGTTTTGGAGACGTTAGCGCCACGTCATCACGACTTACGTGTTAAAAAAACAAAAGAGATAATAATATAAATAGACTATAAACGATGGTTCAATATATAATCTGATTTCTAAACTTTTAATTTCTCTTCAAAATTTATTCCGATATGCATTATGAATCCTGAACTTTTAATTTGTACAACACATTTTATGATCTTTTAATACATATACGAACATAAGTTCGTGAATCGTTACATATTAAGTCAAAACTTATAAATTATTGATGAATTAAATACCAAACATGTACGAAAAGTTCACGGACTGTATTACACACTCGATCTTAATATGGAGATTATTTATAGGAAAATTTTCAAAAAAAGACACAAAGTGAGCCTATTTTCTCGAATAAAAACTCAAAGTGACTATTGTCTCAAATTAGAATTCGAAGTGGCTAAACCAATCTCAAATAAGTACCTCAAATCGCCGATGAGCCAAATGTTTACCGGCCAACAAGCATATGGCATTTCCAGTAGCCGGAATAAAGGTAATTTTGTCAAAAAAAATATTAATAGAAATTAATAAACCCTAAAAACAAAACTCTAAAACTCTTCATGTTCTCATGTTTTCTTCTTATACTCTCCATCTTCTCCGTTCTCTATCCTCTCTCACTTGGAGCACCCAATGGAGCACGAATTGAAGCACAACAAAAAACCTCTACTTTCATTTTTTCACATTTTCTTCCCTTTTTTTTGTCTTTATTTTTTTCAACGAAAAAGACAAATATCAAGTAAAGCCACCTCTATGTTATTCAAACACTCGTATGTAACACGATAACATCAATTCTTCATCATCTTTTCCCAATTGAGAAACGGAGAACATCTCGATATTGAGGACTCATATCTCGAGCACAATTCGAATCCACTTTCACGAGGAGAGAGATAGAGAGATAAAGAGAGCTGAGGGGGCTACTAGTATGTTTGTTTGAAATTCAGGGAGTCAAGGATCTTACTCCATTAACAAAGAATTTGGATTCTCCGAGCAAGAGGGGACAAAGAACCTAAAAGATGAAGTGGAGATGAAGAAAAATATGAAGAAGAGTTTGGAGGTTTTGTTTTCAGGGTTTGTTAATATCTATCAATATTTTTTTGACAAAATTGCCCTTATTCCAGCCATCGGAAATGTCACACACTCGCCGATCAGTGAATATTTGACTGACTGGCAATTTGATGTCCTTATTTAAGACTGGTTTAGCCACTTGAGATCTTCATTTAAGACAACGGCTATTTAAGGTCCTTATATGAGAAAATAAGTTTATTTCGGGTCTTTTTTTGAAATTTTCCCTTATTTATATGATTGACTCTTTTTTTATACATAAGTCATGATGAGGCGGCATCTCTTGAGAATATTCCATAATATATAAATTAAAAATTTAGGATTTACATGACATGATTTAAGGATTATATTAAATAAATTAAAATTTGAAAGATTACGTCATATGTTGAGTCAAAATTTGCGACTATTTATGTGGTTCTTCCTAGAAATATTGTGGGCGTAATGGGGCGGTTTAATTTTGTATTGTCGACGGTAGTGGTGGGATGGGGCTGGTGATGTGACCCGGGAACGGAATGGGTCAAGGTTTTAGAAGTATAGAGATAAGGATTGGGGCCACCGACCTTCGCTTTTAATTCCTTTTTAGCACGCTACATTGGCCTCGTCAATGATGGATTTTTGTCCTTTAGTTTCTCTAATTAATGTATTGACAAAAAAAAATATAGTTTCTCTTATTAATCTAACAGCGCGGGGCGATTTTAAACCCGAATGGGCCCTACTAAACCCGCGAATTAAGCCAGAAGCGAGCGAGGAAAGTTCAAGACGGGCCACTCGAGGCCCAATGGGCCCAATGGGTAACGGGCGTGTCGTTGCGGGGCGTTGTCCCTTGATTACTGTAGGAGAGTTAAGACACTTACGATGACCAGTTTATTTTTAGCCTCGATTTATTTTTCTAGGTCCTAAGGACGAGTTTGAAACGAAAATATATTTGACAACATAATTTCATTTTTCTACTTTTTGAATAAAATTTTAGTCCATAATTTGATTTGAAACATAAAGGGGAAGTAAAAATTTGTATTTTTCTATTTTCTGAGTAAAATGAGAAATAAAAACTCTTTTTATCACTCATTCTCATTACTAGTCGCCCACTCCACCACTCATTGTCTACAGTCCTCCACCTCCTACCATTCAAGGGAAGAAATTTTAGGTCATTATCAAATGTTAATTTTTCTCAAAAACTTGTCCATGAAATGATATAAAAAAATATTTTTTTAATCGAAAATCATATCCAAAAACATAATGGTTGTCATTCACATCCTAAATGACCAACTAAAGATGGTTGAATAGATATATCATGTTAGTCTCAAATGGTTTACCCATTGAAATTGCAAAATCAACGTTATGCAATTGTGTGATTGATGGAAAGATTGTTATTAGAGTTAATTCCATTTGAAATTCCAAACTGATATCTTGTAATACATTTTTCTTGGAATAAATTTCGCCTCATGAATGATTTTAAATCAGTATGCTTGACCCAAATATGCTTTTTTTTTTTTTATGACCCAGGGAATCCCGCATCCCGCCGACAGCCGGGGGAGTAAACCCTGGGGGCTACACGTGCTAGCCACCACACACGTAAAACCAGTTAAGTCACTCTATGATGAAGCTGGGATTCGAACTCTCGACTATTTGTAAGAGGAAGAGAGCGCGAACTAGTAGCGCCACCCAAATGGGTGGTATTGACCCAAATATGCTCTTCATCGGTATTCCATCCAATGTTCTATTAAATTACATAAATGTCGACGCACACACCACACATTGCATCATCTATGGTTGTCTATTTTTCTCTCTTTCGTGTTTTTTTTTTTGGCCATTTTAACACGAACGGGAAGGCATCGTCATAATGAATCGAATATCAGATGATGCTATGCTCCGCATTGTGTCCACTCCACCCTCAAAACTCGGTAACTGCCCCCTAGGATTTCAAAGTGGAAAATAAATTAAAAGGATTTACATGAAATTGTCATTAGTATACAAATAGATTTCAAAAGAAAGAAAGTCGCTAGAATTGAACATATTTGAGTAAATAACACAAATAGTCTATAAACTTACATTCAATATATAATATAATTCTTAAACTTTTAACTTGTTCAATGCGGTCCCCGAATCACAGTCCAACGTGCGATGTGGTCTCCAAAATTTTTAATTTGTTTAATTGGTCCGTGAACTTTAAAAAATTTCACGTCAATTCTTATAATTTCATATAATTTAAGGACTACATTAATAAATAAAAAATTTATCGACCACACCATACCATAATTTACGAACTACATTAGGTCAGAGGCCATAGGAGCGAGGCAGGCGCGGCCTCGATGCTTGTACTAGTGCGATCGAGAGCACGTTTTTCCCTTTCGGCCCAGAACTTCGATGAAATAACACCGAGCCTTAACAGAAATTGGGCGGGGCTGGGGCTGGGGCTGGGGCTGGGGCTGGGGCTGGGCTGGGCTGGGCTTATATAGACGTTAGCAAGTTCAATTGAAATCGGTGGGTTCACACCGAATTCCGGAAATCGCGAGCCGGGCCGGGTTCCCGATGTGCTCGGGTCGAGCCGCGGTGGCTCGATTGGGCTTGGGCTACAGC
This sequence comes from Corymbia maculata, assembly GCA_014182735.1. NCBI lineage: Eukaryota > Viridiplantae > Streptophyta > Magnoliopsida > Myrtales > Myrtaceae > Corymbia > Corymbia maculata. The sequence continues at coordinate 7,770,502 of CM024692.1, forward strand.
GGAGACGTGCTCAGTTCTCCTTCAAACGTCAGATCGCGGGAAAAAAGGGGAATTCTCGCAAGAGCAGTTCAAACAACAGATTGCCGGCAAAAGCAAAAGCCCCTAAAGCGCCGCTGCTTTTCCGTTTTTCAAAGATTTGTGGGCCGCTGCCCACTGGAAAAGCGCTCCGCAGCAATCATCGAGCGCGGCCGAGTTCATCTGAGCCCAGATCACGTCCGCCATTAGATCGGAAAGGTCCCCGGCTAGCCTCGCCTCATCCAACGGGGCACATCTATTACTCTCAACTGTACCGGGCGCAGGTAAATTTTTTTCCTTTATTTTTTTGGGCTCCTTCTAAACTGAACCGTCGGAGGACCATGTGAAGGGCCACGTGGTGCCCCGACCCGACCATACGACTGCGGCTAGGTGGGCCCCGCTCGCTTACGTGGGGAAACGTTTCGATCTCTTTCTTTTTCTTCTTTTTCCCCGAAAAATGTCGAGGCGTTGGCGCTCAGAGATTTTCAATCTCTTGGCCTTTCGGAACATTTCCCCCTCTTCTTTATTTTTTTACTTTTTTTTATTTTTTTGCGTTCGAAACTTTTCTCCCTCTATTGCGGAGCGCGTTTTGACCTTTTAGGAAGGCGCGCGGGGAGGCAGGGCGATGTTGCGTACGCGGTTGTTCCGTCAATTGAGGTTGGCCACCGGGGCAAGGCACGCAACGCGTACCGTACTTCCCCACTAAAGAACATGTAAAAGCCGTGTCCACTGTATGAGAAAGCTTCTGTTTTACCCCATTAATCGTCTTTTCCTTGGAACGTGTCTGTTTCGGTGAAAATAATAATAATAATAATAATAAGACATTATTCAAAATATCATTTACAAAAAATCCCCATCCTAGACTTGTAAAGATTTGGAGGGTCCTAGCCGATTCAGCACAACATGATCATTCTCCAGACATCAATTTTTAAAATTAGGGTGGGGAGTTCAGAAAAATCAAAAAAGAATTCCAAAATTTATGTGGGGAATTCCGGTCTACAAACATAAACTAATAGATAAGAGCAATCAATCTCATCTCCTTTCACTTTCCCCCGACCTTGTCCAGACACAGCTTTTCAACGTTGCGTTCGTTCCGGGGGCAGTTTGGTCGAGCAGTTGGAACGGTCCCGCGCGTCAGAGAGAAAACTTACCCCAACCGAAGGGGTAAAAATAAAAAATAAAAACCGTTTCTTTCCTCTGTTTAATAAATGCTGCGGCGTCAGAAAAAAAAAAAAAAAGAACTTAGTCGCGAAGCAAAATATTAAATTCTGGGGCGACGAAGTTGGGTCGTTCCGACGTCAGTTTCGAAATCTGAACAATTTTTCCGTTTGACCTGTTCGCTCAATTCTGGAAGCAAGTGCCCGTCGAGCGGTCCTTTGACTTATGCGACAAAATCCAAGAATGTCCCTGTCGAGAATATGAATATATACAAAGAAAATGAAGGCGGATCTGATCATGGAAATAAACAAAAGATTATGTGCCAAATGGGGCGGAGAACATCGCACATCAGAACGAATCAAGCGCAACTTCCTAGCTTAGCGTCCTCCCTACGTTGTCTTAGCACGATGTGACCGTAATGATGTCGCAGGCGATTCCTCTATCTTTACACCAAATTCAAAGCTGTATTGTATGTTTTTTATCTAGACAAAGAATTGATCGTGTGTTAAAAAATTGAGATTTCTCATCATTCGGTTAATTTCTTATTTCTTTTATGAATCAATTGTTATCGACGTAGAAGGTTGAGAAACTGAGTTGGTAGTCGGAAAAACATAGGGGGATTGAGCGAGTTAGACAATGTTTAAAATATTTTAAGATAAAATAGGCCACGGGAATGTTAAAAAAATATTGGAAAAGAAAAAGCTTAGCCTTGCCACCATTTTGTGATACAACCTCAAGTTTGATAGTCCATGATTACTAGGGGTATCTAAAAACCCGACTCAATATGACTCAGATATGATCCAAATACGAAAAAAATATGATACATATTTCGAGTTTTAATAATATTCGAGTTACAATTATAAATTAAGTTTGACACTCCTATTGGCTACAAGGCCACGAAACTTGAGTAGTCATGGCTATCATGAGCTCGACGTTACGATCCGCGCTGCCTTTTCTCTTGGTGAATGAAAGTCCGAGTTACCAATTTGTGACGGCGTTAGGTCCACGATCGGCAATTTTTAACGACGTTAATTCCATGTCGACAAGATCGATCGTATCGAAACTGGGCAAGGGACAAATATGGCACTTTTTTTAAAGTACAAAGCCATTTTGAATAGAGAAAAAAAGTGAAGGGATGATTTTGAATTTCAAATAGAAGTAGGGAAACCGCCAGTAATATCATCCCACCCGGAATAAGATATGTATTTCTAGAGCATATAAACATACTCAATTAAAATAATTCAAAATTACCAAAACTTGACTAAACACAAATTTTAAAAACCAGGTACAATGGAAACTATCTTACTTGATTAACTATCTATTAAATATGAGCGCTCTCTGACATGATCCATATACACAGTATCATCTATCATGTCATAGATAGCACAAAAAATAAGAAGTGCGTGTGACATAATCGTCCGACAAAGAAATCAAACATAGTGACGAATTGCACTAACTATAGAAAAGTGCATATATTTGAAAAGTGTCGAATAGCTTTAGCCTTTGGTATGATAATTGAAAAGCGCATTAAACTTTTAGCATGATACAAACCTTTTTTATATCAAAATTGGCATGGCAGATACGGGCGTGAACTATTCCGTTCGATTTTTTTGAAAAATCAGACCGAACCGAACCAATAAAGGATAATACCATACTAAACCAAAAATGCAGTTCAGTTCGATTTTGGACGATTTTTCGATTTTTCTATTTTTAATTTACTTATTGGGACCTAAATAAAGAATATATGATAATGAAGAGAAATTGTTCACTTTTAATTAAGAATTCTGGTTGGGTTCGGTTAACTAAACTGAATCGAAAAGCGAACCGAACCGAAAAGTTAATAGTTATTTTTCGGTTAACCAAATCAAAACCAAAAACGCATAAAATTTCAATTCTGTTTGGTTTGGTTTTCGATTTCAGTTCGGTCCTTGACACCCCTTATGACGGATATGAAATTTATAATTTAAGAAATTGATTGGATACTGTTGAATTTAAACAAATTCTATTGGTCAAGACAACATTTAAAGGGGACTCCATTATTAATGTCATTATTAGGAACTTTTTTCCTGCATGGTCCAATGGGTTCCCAATCAATAATGGAGTAAAAAGCCTACTTGAGGTCACTTTTATACGTTGTTAAACCAAAAATTCTATCGAGAGTTCGAGAAAATGCGAAAATTCAGAATAATCGAATGATTTTGAATGTTTGTTTTGGGTGTGTTATTGAACGAAGGTCGGAATATTAATTATTGAAATAAAAAAATTAATGGAAAGTTCGTCCTTTTAGAAAAACTTACCGAATAGAAGAACTTACCAAACATGAGTCGTGGATTTTAGAAGATTTGTGTTCTCGATATAAATACTTTTCTTTAAGAACCATATTAAAATAGATTTATGTAGATGCCAAGCTGGAGAATTTATGAATGAAGTCTTATTCAACACACGTAGACTCGAGGGTGCTAATAAATTTCAGAAAATAATTGCATCAAATAATCGTTATATGCATATTAAAAAGTGAATACAATTTAAAAAACAAGAAGAGGTAAAAAAACGCTTTCTCAATATCATCTAAAAAGAGTTTCCAATTTGACTATAGCGACAGTTGGTTAATTAGTTGATAAAATATCAAATATATTGAGTAACATCGGTTCTTGAATTTCACGGATTTATCCTTCAATTTTTTTTATCAGGAAGTCTCGTTTGAGCATGATTGACATTAAAGTCACAATGCCAAACAACATCGTCACATTAGTAGGCACATATCGAGAATTCATTGTAACTTCACACGTGTGATTCGAGATCACTCTCCTCTCGATCTATGTGTGTAACCCGATATATTCTGGATTAAATGTAAAGATTGTCCTTTAGAAAAACTTAGCAAATAGAAAAACTTACCAAACACGTCTGGTTTATTTTAAAAGATTCACATTCCCAATATAAATACTTTTCATAATGAGCCATATTAAAATAGATTTATGTAGACGCCAGGCTAGACAATCTATGAACAAAGTCTCGTCTAATATATGTAGACTTGAGGGGGCTACATAAATTCGAGGAAAATGATTGAATCGAAAAAATCATCATTCATGGACCGAAAAATAATTACGATTTAAAATATAAGAAGGGGCAGAAAAACGCTTTCTCAATTTCATCTCATAATAATCTCTTATTGGACCGACCGTTAGTTAATTAGTTAATCCAGCACCAATTATATCGAGTAATGCCGGTTCTTGAATTTCATGGTTTTATCCTTCAATTTTGTTTTTATTAAGAGGTCTCGTTCGAGCATGATTGACATTGAAATCACAATGCCAAACGATACTATCACATTAGTAGGCACATGTCGAGATTCATTCTACATGTGTAATTTGGGATCACTCTACGCTCGATCTGTGCAAGTAATTCGATACATTCCCAATCCCCTCGTCGCTCCTATAGCACATTAGAAGCCGCTCCTCCCTATTTGGGTCTTCTCGCTCCATGATTACTTCTTGCCCCTATCGAACTTGATTTTTTTTTTATTATTTTAATTATTATTGGAGATAACACTTTGAGAATGCCATTAAAGGTAAACATGGTTTTAGACCTGGAACTAGAGAACCGAACGATTAGGAACCAGTCCAGTTCCATATGCCAAAGTATGCATAGTAGACTTTGGGTTTCAAAAATTATACGGCTTATTTTGATAAATGTGAAACTTATAATCTATAACAATTTTTTTGTATTTTTCTTTGTACACTTCTTCGCGCGATTTTGCCATATTCTATGGTGTTTAGTGATGTGTAAATATTCCCAATTCACTAATTTGAGCTCTTATTTTATGATTGGGATTTATTTTGTTAATGTTTCATATTGTTTGTATATCTAAATATAATTTGTGATAAGTAGATTAGTAATAAGCGGTGTTCATTAAATGCGATGATTCACGATAATCGTTTGATTAATAATATGAGTAAAATACAGGTAGACCTTGGAATTGACCTAGAACATGTGAGAGATAAGTTATAGGTTTTAAGTTTCAAGGTATATATGATAGGTTCTGGATTTCAATATATATATGGTAAATTCAAGGTTCTTAAAAGTGATAACCTATTTTAGTTGATAAATTGTAGGTTACACGTGGAATTTGTACAAAAAAGTCCTAAAAATTTGTTACGAAATATTGTGTTCTAAACTATACAAAAAGTGCAATTCAACTCATAAAATTTGTCAAATTATTTTAAGCGAGTCATTCTAAGAAGTCTGTTCAATTTAGTTAATGAAAATAAGATATGTGGCGATAATGTGGCAACCATGCCACATCAGAAAAAATATTAAAGAAATTAAAAATACAAACTAAATTAGACTAAAAAAAAAAAAACAAACTTACCCTATGGCCTGGCTAAGCCCTCGTCGATGGCCGTCACCATAGCTACCTGGAAGGACCGGTGGAGTCTCGGGCCTTCTCAAAGCCTGTCGACCCTTGTCGGCTCTCGACGATGGCCTGTTCGCTTAAATCTGAGGAAGGGCCCCATGACCTCACCCTAAAAACAGCCTTAGTTTTTTATTATTATTTTTTGAAAATTTTAATCTAACTTTGTATATATTACCTTTAAAAATTTTAATATTTTTTCTTATGTGGCGTTTGATAGACATCAGTCATCGCTACGTGTTATTTTCCCTCGATCATATTGGATGGACAACGGAAGGAATTGATCTAACAAATTCAACAAGTTCTAGAACTCAATAGCGTTACTTTTTTTGTGTGTTATAGGACTCGATTGTATTTTCGTAATAAATTTTTAAATTTTCATTCATTTTATCTCGAAAAGAAATAAAAATCCCCCGAAGGTCCCCGCGGAGGCGGAATAAAATAAGGGGAAGGCGCATGACGGAAAAAAAGAAATATATCCACCTTGATGATGCGCCTTGAAAAGATCAAAAGGAGACTATTGTCTCTCTCCCTCCCCCTGACCAAAAAAAAATAAAGAATAAAATAAAATCCCGAAATTCGCTTTTTCCCTGCAACGCCATCTCCCTCCGCCCCTCCGCACCCTCCCCCCGCCCATCCCCTCTTCCCCCTTTTCCCTCTCTTTTGCCCGTTACTCTCTCTCTCTCTCTCTCTCTCTACCTCTGCCCTAAGCTGGAGAATTGCAAGCTTTTTCACACTCCATAGCTCCAAGCAGTTCCGAAACGCCGCCGTCGCCGTCGCCGTCGCCGTCGCCGTCGCCGCATCATCATCTCGGGCAAATACATTCCTTTCTCCCGGGCGTCACCCCTTGCCATGAGCCTCCGGCAGCGGCCCCCGCCGTCCCGGCCCGGCCCCCCCGACGGCGGCGGCGGCGGCGAGGAGGAGGTCTACAACATAATCCCCATCCACAACCTCCTCGCCGACCACCCCTCCCTCCGCTTCCCGGAGGTCCGCGCCGCCGCCGCCGCCCTCCGCTCCGTCGGCGACCTCCGGAAGCCGCCGTTCTCCACGTGGCGGCCCCACTACGACCTCCTCGACTGGCTCGCAGTTTTCTTCGGCTTCCAGGGGGCCAGCGTCCGCAACCAGCGGGAGCACCTCGTCCTCCACCTCGCCAATCTCCAGATGCGAATCTCCCCTCCCCCGGACAACATCGATTCGCTTGACCCCGGCGTCGTCCGCCGCTTCCGGAAGAAGCTCTTGAGGAACTACTCCGACTGGTGCGCCTACCTGGGGAAGAAGTCCAACGTCTGGATCTCCGATCGCCGCCAGTCCACCCCGGATCCGCGCCGCGAGCTCCTCTACGTATCGCTCTATCTCCTCATCTGGGGCGAGGCCGCGAACTTGCGCTTTATGCCCGAATGCATTTGCTATATATTTCATAACATGGCCATGGAGCTGAACAAGATCTTGGAGGGTTACATCGATGAGAATACCGGGCAGCCCGTGTTGCCCTCGTTCTCGGGGGAGAATGCATTCTTGAACACGGTGGTGAAGCCCATTTACGAGACAGTGAAGGCTGAGGTGGAGGGGAGCAAGAACGGGACCGCGCCGCATCGCGCGTGGAGGAACTACGATGATATCAACGAGTACTTCTGGAGCAAGAGGTGCTTTGAGAAGTTGAAATGGCCGCTTGATGGCGGGAGTAACTTCTTCGTGACTAGTGGGAGGAGGAATCGCGTGGGGAAGACTGGTTTCGTGGAGCAGAGGTCGTTTTGGAACCTGTTCAGGAGCTTCGACCGATTGTGGGTTATGTTGGTCTTGTTTTTGCAGGCGGCCATCATTGTTGCTTGGGAGGGGAAGGAGTATCCATGGGAGGCATTAAAGAGTAGGGAGGTTCAGGTTAGGGTTCTGACTGTGTTTTTCACTTGGAGTGGAATACGGTTCCTGCAGTCTTTGCTGGATATAGGAATGCAGTATAGGTTGGTATCGAGGGAGACCATGGGGCTTGGAGTGAGAATGGTGCTGAAGAGCGTTGTTGCCGCTGTGTGGATCATCGTCTTCGGGGTGTTCTATGGGCGCATTTGGTCTCAAAAGAACGCTGACAGGAGATGGTCTGGTGCAGCAAATACGAGGGTGGTCAATTTTCTTGAGGTAGCGCTTGTTTTCATCATCCCAGAGCTGTTAGCCTTGGCTCTCTTTATCATTCCTTGGATTCGCAATTTTGTAGAGGGGACGAATTGGAGGATCTTTCACTTGATGACTTGGTGGTTCCAGAGTAGAATCTTTGTGGGCCGTGGTCTTCGGGAAGGTCTGGTGGATAATGTGAAGTATTCTTTGTTCTGGATTCTGGTGCTTGCCACGAAGTTCTCCTTCAGTTACTTTATGCAGATCAAGCCCATGATCAAGCCGACAAAAGAGCTACTGGATCTCAAGAACGTGAAGTATGAATGGCATGAGTTCTTTAATAATAGCAATAGGTTTGCCGTCGGGCTGCTGTGGCTTCCTGTTGTGGTGATGTACCTTATGGATTTGCAGATTTGGTACTCCATATATTCCTCGTTTGTGGGAGCAGCAGTTGGGTTGTTTGATCATTTGGGTGAGATCCGAAATATTGAGCAGTTAAGGTTGCGGTTCCAATTCTTTGCTAGCGCGATTCAGTTTAATCTGATGCCAGAAGAGCAGCTTCTGAATGCAAGGGGCACCCTGAAAAGCAAGTTGAATGATGCCATTCACCGATTGAAGCTGAGATATGGACTTGGCAGGCCATATAAAAAGCTCGAGTCCAATCAAGTGGAGGCACGTAAGTTTGCTTTGATATGGAATGAGATAATTAGTATATTTAGGGAGGAGGATATTGTCTCTGATCATGAGGTTGAGTTACTGGAGCTGCCTCCCAATACTTGGAATGTCAGGGTCGTCCGTTGGCCCTGTTTTCTCCTTTGCAATGAGCTACTTCTTGCTCTGGGCCAGGCAAAAGAGTTGGTGGACGCTCCTGATAAGTGGCTGTGGTATAAGGTCTGCAAGAATGAATACAGGCGCTGTGCTGTCATCGAAACGTATGACAGTGTCAAGCACCTGCTGCTAAAGATAATTAAGGTCAACAGTGAAGAGCATTCGATAATGACTGTTCTCTTTCAAGAAATTGATCATTCTATTGAGATCGAGAAGTTTACCAAGTCATTCAAAATGACCGCACTTCCTCAGATTCACAATAATCTGATAAAGCTTGTCGAACTGTTGATCAAGCCTAGGAAAGACCTAAGCAAGGTGGTGAACATGCTGCAGGCACTATATGAGATTGCCATTAGAGATTTTCTCAAGGAAAAGAGGACTCCTGAACAGCTAAAGGAAGATGGTCTGGCATCCAGTGGTGCTGGTTTGCTTTTTGAAAACGCAGTCGTATTGCCTAAGCCCGATGATGAGAATTTCTATAGGCAGGTCCGGCGGTTGCACACCATCCTTACCTCCCGGGACTCGATGCATGATATTCCAGTAAATCTCGAGGCGCGAAGGCGAATTGCCTTTTTCAGTAACTCACTGTTCATGAACATGCCTCATGCTCCCCAAGTAGAGAAGATGATGGCTTTCAGTGTTCTGACTCCCTACTACAATGAAGAAGTTGTATTCAGCAGAGAACAACTTCGTACTGACAATGAGGATGGAATCTCCATTTTGTATTACTTGCAGACAATATACGATGATGACTGGAAGAACTTCATGGAGAGGATGCGTCGTGAGGGGATGGTAAAAGACGATGAGATCTGGACAACCAAGTTGAGGGATCTCAGGCTTTGGGCGTCATATCGAGGGCAGACTCTTGGCAGAACGGTGAGGGGGATGATGTATTATTATAGGGCCCTCAAGATGCTGGTTTTTCTTGATTCTGCATCAGAAATGGATGTCCGGGAAGGGTCGGTAGAGCTTGGGTCGATGCGTAGAGATGTTACTCTGGATAGCTTTGAGTCAGGAAGGTTGCCTTCTTCTAAGAGCCTTAGCAGAGCAAGCAGTTCCGTAACTACTTTGTTTAAAGGCCATGAGGATGGCACGGCTATGATGAAATACACTTATGTGGTTGCCTGCCAAATTTACGGGGCCCAGAAGGCCAAAAAGGACCCTCATGCTGATGAAATACTGTACCTGATGAAAGACAATGAGGCCTTGAGGGTAGCGTATGTAGATGAAGTTTCCACTAATAGGAATGAGAAGGAGTATTATTCCGTTCTTGTGAAATATGATCAGAAGCTACAGAAGGAAGTGGAAATATACAGGGTGATGCTGCCTGGTCCTCTGAAACTTGGAGAGGGAAAGCCAGAGAATCAGAATCATGCTCTTATTTTCACTCGTGGAGATGCAGTCCAGACCATTGACATGAACCAAGACAACTATTTTGAGGAGGCACTCAAGATGCGGAACTTATTGGAAGAATACAGGGCCTTTTACGGCATCCGCAGGCCCACAATCTTGGGAGTGAGAGAACATATTTTTACTGGTTCAGTTTCATCTCTTGCTTGGTTTATGTCTGCACAGGAGACAAGTTTCGTCACATTAGGGCAACGTGTCTTGGCCAACCCTTTGAAAATTCGGATGCACTATGGCCATCCAGATGTGTTTGATAGGTTTTGGTTCTTAGGTCGGGGTGGGATTAGCAAAGCTTCACGTGTTATCAACATCAGTGAGGACATTTTTGCCGGTTTTAATTGCACTTTGAGGGGGGGTAATGTCACGCACCATGAGTACATCCAAGTAGGGAAGGGGAGGGATGTTGGGTTGAATCAGGTATCCATGTTTGAGGCCAAAGTTGCCAGTGGAAATGGTGAACAGGTTCTTAGCAGGGATGTGTACAGGTTGGGGCATAGGTTAGACTTCTTCCGCATGCTCTCCTTCTTTTACACGACTGTTGGATTCTTTTTCAACACAATGCTGGTTGTATTGACTGTGTATGCATTTTTGTGGGGTCGACTTTACCTGGCTCTGAGTGGTGTTGAGGCTGCTGCCACCAGTAATGACAATAGGGCACTTGGTACCATTTTGAATCAGCAGCTTATCATCCAGCTAGGTCTATTCACAGCACTTCCGATGATAGTGGAGAATTCTCTTGAACTTGGGTTTCTTCAAGCTATCTGGGATTTCATGACCATGCAGCTCCAGCTTTCATCTGTTTTCTACACATTTTCCATGGGAACCCGTACCCACTTCTTTGGCCGGACTATTCTTCATGGTGGTGCAAAGTACCGTGCTACTGGCCGTGGTTTTGTTGTGCAGCACAAGAGCTTTGCGGAGAATTATAGGCTGTACGCTCGCAGTCATTTTGTTAAAGCAATCGAACTTGGTCTCATACTTACTGTTTATGCATCTCACAGTCCTATTGCCAAAGACACTTTCGTGTACATTGCCTTGACCATTACAAGTTGGTTCCTTGTCATGTCATGGATCATGGCTCCATTTGTGTTCAACCCTTCTGGTTTTGATTGGTTGAAAACTGTCTATGACTTTGATGATTTTATGAATTGGATATGGTACCGTGGTGGTGTGTTTGCTAAGGCTGAACAAAGTTGGGAGAGATGGTGGTATGAGGAGCAGGATCACTTAAGAACCACTGGCTTTTGGGGAAAGATTTCTGAGATAATTTTGGATCTTCGCTTCTTCTTCTTTCAATATGGTATTGTCTACCAGCTTGGTATTGCTGCAGGAAGTACCAACATTGGTGTTTATTTGCTATCTTGGATTTTTGTTTTTGTGGCTTTTGGAGTATACTGGGTGATATCATATGCTCAGGACAAGTATGCAGCGAAAGACCACATCTACTATCGTCTTGTTCAGTTCCTTGTTATTGTTCTTGGCATTCTCTTGGCAATTTCATTGTTGAAGTTTACTAAATTCAAATTCATGGACATTTTCACTAGTCTGTTGGCATTCATCCCCACTGGGTGGGGCATCATATTGATTGCCCAGGTGCTTCGACCATTTCTGCAGAGAACTAAGCTCTGGGATAGCATTGTTTCTGTAGCCCGGATGTACGACATTATGTTTGGAGTCATAGTGATGGCCCCAGTAGCATTACTATCTTGGATGCCTGGGTTTCAGTCAATGCAGACGCGTATCTTATTTAATGAAGCATTCAGTCGAGGCCTACGAATATTCCAGATTGTTACTGGAAAGAAATCGAAGGTTGACTCGTGATCAGAGGTAAATACTGACAGTTTGACTGGTTTCTGCAGTTGATTTATTTATTGTCCGGCTTGATTTCTGATGCAATGTCATCTGCTGTGTTTAGTATTTTGGAATATGACTGCCCTGATATGTTGCCTGTATTCTCTGTTTTTGGGGGGGGGGTCCTTTACCACTGCCTGATATATCTTCTTAGACAATCGTTAATCTCTATTATCAATGTCAGTCACCTCCTTCTGAATGGCGGCGGGTTAAAATCTTATTTTAGTTACCTGAACCTATGCCCATCGGAGTTTTCCTTTCAGTTGTCAGACATTAGTGACATTGCAGCCTCCCTTCTCCTTTCAGGGCCTAAGCAAAAAAGAATACAATATTTCCTGTTTATGAATGTCAGAATAGTAAGGACCACTCTTGGGATTTACTTGTCTTCGAACAAAATATCTTGAATTAGGCTCAGAAAATTGGAATGTGTATTATTCCCATAGGGGTTCTTCCAATCAAGTCGATCCTTTAACTCGAGACAAATTGAAAATTCTATCTATTTTGTTCAGTTATTTGGTTAAACTTATGATACAAGTTGTGGGTGCATTAAGATTAGTGAAGTGGGTTTAATCTGGCATGTGGAAAGTGGGTCATTAAAGGTTTATATGGTAATTCTGGATTATTTATCCAATGTGCTTTGAAAAAAAGCATTTTTGAATTGCAGAATGGTTTAAGTTTCTGCTTCTGTGTTGTTAGTAACTATTGACATTGGGATTTTCCTCCAGGTTTTAGTGCTCAACCAAAATAACTTCATTCCCATTGGTTTCATTGCTGAATCATTTTTCCTTGCATTATATTTATCAACTCATTAACACAATGTCGTGCTTGATTTCTGACAGGCTTTGTTGTCCATATTGGTCTGTAGTTAGGATCCTTTTCTGGTCTGTTCTGAGTACTGGTGTCGGGGCAACAATCTGATACAATTTTCCATTTTGGGCAGGCTGGAAGTCAACGTGAGATGTAGAAATACTGTAGAATCTGAGAGACTTGATCCAAAGTTCTTGTGCATTACCATGGCGACTGTCCAGCTCCTTGCGATTATATTTCATTGCAAGGGTGTTCATAGTTCTGCTTCTTTTTTGTACTGTTTATACCCCATCTACTGCTGTAATTAGTTACCGAGTACCGTGTGAGTTCATTAGTGTGCAACTGGGGAGCTCCCCATGCGATCGATGGAGGTTTTTGCGATCTTAATTTAGCATGATGAGGTTGTTACACATTCGCAATTCTTGTGATTCTTTCATTGCATAACGCATACATTTGTTACCATTACCCACATTCGAGTTCGAAAAAGAGTGATTCTTGTTAACATAATTTTGCTTTCCCGTTTTGCTTCATTTGCTGTGGCGTCATATAGCCCGTGCACCGCCTCCGTCTGCCGCCAGATCTTGATCATCAAATTCAATGCACGTGCAGCGTGATAATAGTGTATTGGCATAACGAGAATCTTTCAGAAAAACTCAAGTGGGGCTCGAGCATTCCGTCTTCCGACGGTCCTGGAAACGATTCAGGTGCCCCGATTACCTCTTCTTGAACTCTAATATGCCCAGAGAGCTCATCTCAGATCAGTAATTGGGACTCCCGTTTGCATGACGACTCCTCGACTCATCATGGTCATGTGGATAAGACTGAAGAAAACCCGGAAAAGACGGCATGTATTCTGGGATGTTGATCCTGATCTGTCTAGAGAACGTGGACGCTCAGATCCGTGTCCCTTTCCGCTTACCTAACCTTAACCACCTAGTGTCGATTCCTTTTAGCTTTTCTTCCCTGGCCCCTTTGAAAGCGCATTATTACCTTTTCTTATCTTTATTTTTTTTCTTGAATTTTTTTTTTAGTGAACTGTTTGACTTTGGTCGGTGTCATTTTCCATAATGGGTACTTGCCATCTGTACCCAAGAAAAGTAAATCTGGCGTGATTGATACGTGTGGATGGGCTTTTTGCAGCTCAACTGCGATCCAAATCTGGCCGACAAAGAAGAACGGGAACATAAAAAAAAAAAACTAGAAAAAACAATTTTCTTAATAATTGTTTCTTGCTGGAGGAGGCTTCTTTATGTCATCTTTATCCAGAGTAAGAGTCTGTACAGCAATGTTTCTGTTCTCGAAAGTAGTTTCTGTTCAGATTTTTTTTTGTTTTTGTTTTTGGGAACAGTTTTTTAGCATTTGAAGGCGTTTGGCAACTGAAATTTTTTATGCGTTTGGTAAAACTTTCTAATATTTTGATTCTTTTAATTCTCTTTTTCCTTTTTTTTTCCCTCCCTGTTGGCCATCGCCGGTGAGCCCAGATTTGTGAGGTTGAGCCTCGCCGGTGGCCGGGCAAGGCTCACCTAGCCTGGCGTCGCCTGGGTGAGGCTCGCCTGACCTTGCCCTAGCCCGGCAAGGCGTCGGTGAGCTCGTTGGACCTCGCCTGGCAGCGGCGATGGGGCGGCTGAGGGGTGGGAGAAGGAAGAGGAAGAAGAATAAGAAAATGAAAGAGAAAGAAAAAAGGAAAAAAAAGTGTTTATTGAAATTTTTCTCGGGAACAAGAAACAACTTTTTCTTGTTTTTAATTTCTACTTCAAATCTGTTCTGGAGAACAAATTTGTTCACAGGAACAAAAAATTTACCAAACGCGTTTCTGTTCCCAAGAACAAAAAAATCTGTTCCCGGGAACAAAAGAATAGAAAACAACTATTCCTGAGAACGTTACCATGCAGATCTTAATATGCCCAGAAAATATACAGTCTGACCCATTTGCATTAAAAAATAAAAATGAAAAAAAGAGACAATATTATAAAAACCTCAAATTAATACATCTTTAATAAATTATCCTAAATTGATACACATACGAAAAGTTTATCCATAATTAATTTTTTAAATATAAAAAGTTTCAAACTAATATCTCAATAACAAATTTACTCAAAACTAATTTTTTAACTACAAAAATCCCATCTAGTACATTTGTAACAAACTTAAGTCATTAAATTAGATTTATATAAAGAAAAATCACAAACCGGTATATTTGTAATAATTAAAGAGTAAAACTCAAAATTGATGCACTTTCAACCATTACGTATTATCAAATTTAATAATTTAATAGTAAAATTTAACGAAAATTAATAAAAGATAAATTTATCCTAGATATACTATTTTAAGATTTTTATGATAAAAATTAATTTCAGATAAATTTATTATGAATATATTAATTTTGAGGTTTTACATAGTATTAATCTTAAAAAAAAAGAATGGAGGAAAATCCGCTTCCGAGAGCTACACTGTTCGAATTCCGTGGATCTTACTTTTGAATTTTGATCGCGAAAGTACATTGAAGGGGAAGGCGACGAAATTGCCGCCACCTTTGTCGCTTCCATATCAATAATATCCCTAACGCCGAACGCCGGCTCGACACGTGTCCATTTTCCTCTCCTCCTCCGGGTTCCTTCCCCCTTCCCTCCTCCTCCTCGTCTCGCGGCAACGGTCGGAGCTCGGATCCCGCCGGCGCTCCCCGCTCATTGTCTCTCTCTCTCCGTCCGCGCGCGCGGGCGCGGCTTTTCCGGGCCTCGGCTCCCTCCTCTTCACGACATGGACGATCCTCTTCTCGCCGGCGGGGAGAGCGGCGACCCGCGGTGGACGGAGCGTTTCAACCGCCGCTCCGACGCCCTCGCCTACGGCTCTCCTTACCAGAAGGCCGCCGCTTTGGTGGATCTGGTGAGCGTCTCCCCCGTCCCTCGCGCGAAGCCGCCTGTTCCGCCAGCTCTTTCTCTTCGTCTTCCGTTTTTTTTTCTTTCCGTTCGATCCCGTGAGTTGGTCTTAGTGTTTTCATTTCTTTCTTTTTTCGGAGAGGAGGCGAGAGCGTGTGTTGCGTCGTCTAGAATGCATTTGTTTCCAATCTCAGGCGTTGTCCCGTTTCGGGCAGGCGGAGGGTGGCTTTCCGAAGCTGCCATTTGCGGCGATGTCTCTTCGCCGTCGAGATCATCGCAATCTAATGACGCTGAGTTTGCAAATTTTGCACCTAGTAATGGAGTTCAGTAGAACTGGGTTACGTGAAGGAAGGCGAAAAGTCTTTGCTGCGGCAAGGCTGATCTCGTTCACGATAATGTAGCAGTGGAACAGTAATATGAGTGATTCGAACATATGGAAGAGCAACCAGCGAGGAATGAGGACCTTTCAAGCAATACTGTAATGAGTACTCCTGGTTGAGCTCTTTCGCTCTTGTTTGATTAGTGGGTTTGGGGATATCATATCTTGAGTTCTCCTTTTTAGCTGATCTTGGCTTAAGCTTGTAGTCATTCAGAAAACAAAAATGTGGGTTTAAGCTTGTGAACGACCATCTTGGCTTTTTTTTGTTCCTGCAGCTTCTGTTTCTGTATCTTGCTTTCTTTGTTTTAATCGTGGCCCGACGCTTTAGTGCCTTCTGACGGGTTAGCATGTGAGAACTATGAGCTCATAATCTATGTTAATGAGGAGAGGTGTCCTGTATATTTGCTTATTCCCTATCTTTCTCTTGGGAAATCAACCTATAAGTTTGTTCCTCCAGCTGGAATAATCACTGTTGATATTCTCTTGGATCATTGAGTGCGATTTATATGAGAATGTATCCTGCAGGCTGAAGATGGTGCTGGTCTTCCAGTTCAAATTCTTGACCAGTCGAATTTTGAGAGTGCTGCCAAGTTCTACTTTCTCTTCACAAAATTTGACATCATCTGGTCCCTCAATTTTTTTGCTTTGATAGTGCTGAACTTCCTTGAGGTTAGTACTCTTTCTGGTCTCTTCTTCACTGGCAGTGGGCCTTCGTCCCCAGAAGTTGCCAAAGGTTACCGCGCTTACTCTTCGCTCCTGCACAGAAACCTCTGTGGTGCGCCAAATACTCTGCAGATGCTTGCAGCGAGAGGGAATACTATTTTCTGGGACAGTTACCATACTTAACGGGCGTTGAATCTCTCGTATATGAGGTAATTGTAAAAATCCCGTAGACACTTCTGGTGCCAGTTCACTCGCAAATCTTGTGATATAAATGAGACCTCATGAGCTTCACTTATTGATACCTCATGAGCTTCACTTATTGATTTTCACCAAATTTCACATTGTGGCAGCAGGTTCATCTTCATTTTCTGCTAGTCGTTTAATTAAAGCCTCTTTTCATTATAATTGAGATATGAAGAAAGTATCTTTCAGGATGTCCTAGAAACATCTATCCTTCCATGCTTGTATCTGATTAAACAATCACATAATGCTTGTAATACTTAGAATGAACATTCAATGATGTGCCTATCCCCACTATGCCTATAAATGGACACTTGGTAGTAAATTATTCAAGTAGCCATTTCTTTTTAAAAAAAGTAATGGTCTTTTCTGTAAGGACCATTATATCTTCTATCGTGTTGTATTGATTAAACTGGGGAACTCCTTGTAATTTTGCAAATTGTATGAGTTCTACCCAGCTTATGGTAATAAATGCTTGAGATATTGTTGTGTGAGTGGAGCTCATGGATATTCTTTCTCATGCAGAGCATAACTCTTGTTATACTCATGATACATACATTCTTTCCCATTTCTTATGAGGGGTTTCACATCTATTCAAGGAATCCTCTTAACCAAACGAAGGTACAGAACTTTGCTTTTGCCTAGCCATTTCTCTGAAGATTATTCTTTTAGCTGCTTCACTTTTTTGGAGTTTCTAGTACTGTGTGAGTACTGAGATGAGTGAACAGAAGGTGCATCATGAGAGAAAACAAGTCTCCACATGTCATTTCTCTTCATTTAAGCCGTAATAAGGGATGGGTTCTTTATCTTTTGAGTTGTCTTTCAAGCAGATATTTCCTAGGCACAGGGAAGGCAATGTGCAATGTCTTCTGACTGGGAGCATAATCAACAGTTTGATAAAAAAAAAAAATGCTTGAAAGTGCTATCTCTGATTACTTTCACATGGGAGAATGGTGGCTTCAGTCTTATTGTAATTTTTCCATTTCTTTAAGACTTACAGGATCTCATCATGAAGTCACCAATTATGGGAAAATATCTTGTGCTTATGATATTAAATGCAGTGATCTTGCACATGTATGATAGTAAGTGGAAGCACGTGTTTTTAGTTGCATTGTTTATGCAGTAACTTCTCTTAATTGGGATTGCTTTCTGCAATATTGATAGGCTGTTAATATCTTGAATGTTGAATTTCCTTCTACTGTTTATATATTCAGATGATACTTTAACCTTTGGCTTGATTTATCAGGTTGTTTGCCTAGCACTTTTGGTTGCTGATTTGCTAGTGTATGCCCTCTACTTATCCCCTGCGGTGGCCCTTGACTATCTTCCTTTTAGAGCAGCACCTTATGTTAGAGTTGTCTTTTTCATCATGAACATACGGTATGTCTGAGTTATTTCCACTATTTTTCTTTAACCTGGCTGGCTTGACATGCTTTTAGTATCAAATCTGAATTTTTTTTATCAAATCTAGAAAAACCTTGGGCAGATTATTTTTCATATTTGTTTCAAATGGAAAAAATGCTTAGAAATAAGA
Organism: Corymbia maculata; assembly: GCA_014182735.1. Classification (NCBI taxonomy): domain Eukaryota; kingdom Viridiplantae; phylum Streptophyta; class Magnoliopsida; order Myrtales; family Myrtaceae; genus Corymbia; species Corymbia maculata. The sequence continues at coordinate 7,788,774 of CM024692.1, forward strand.
TGTCATTTTTTAAGTCCAATTACATTTTGGAGTTATACTTTCACACTCTCCGTTATAGTTGAGGTCATACTTTCCATCTTAATGGTCTAAATATTACTCTTCTTCTTATTTACCACAGTGAAGGAAGAAAGGAAATTTTCCATTCCTAAAGTATTTGAGATGAATAGTAAAATATAGGCATGTCTTTCTTTTCAGCTTTGGATCTCTGCATTTTTCACCTTTATGCTCTCACATTTTACCCTTACTTGTCATTATAGGGAGCTACGAGCGAGCATCTTCATTCTGGCGGGCATGCTTGGGACCTACTTAAATGTCTTGGTTGGTTTAGACCCTCTATTGCTTATTTAAGTTGCTATTGCTCCACTTGCACGGTTTTGTTTCACTGAAATTAGTGATAGATTTTCACTATTTATGCGAATATAGCTTGTGTTACAAGATGTTTTCCTTTTGTTATGCTCACTTTCCTGTTTTTCTGGTAATTCTGCAGGCTCTTTTGCTTCTGTTTCTTTTGTTTTGCAGTTGGGTAGCATATGTTATGTTTGAAGATACTGAACAGGGAAAGACTGAATTTACCTCATATGGTGCCACCTTATATAAGATGTTTGTTTTATTCACAACATCCAATAATCCAGATGTTTGGATACCAGCATATAAGTAAGTAAATTGATGTGAGTGCTTTAAATTTCTCATGCTGATTGTCAAGAGAAGAACTTTTATGTCATTCTAGAAAAAATAGGGTTTACCCTCAAAACAAATGGATTATATCTTCCCAAGATGTGACTGGAACTTAGCTTGCCTTTTGGCTATGTTTTGTTCGCTTTCTTAATTTCTTGTTTTTAAAATTGGGGACATTGCTTCTGTCTCTGTCTCTGTCTGTCCCTCTCTGTCTTTCTCTATCTCTTAATTTTACCTTTGGATATTCTCTATTTACCCAATAGTTAAAATTCTTTTATAATGGTAACCTAAACTTTCTATCTTTATTTCTTCAGACTATGGTGGGCATATAAATATGCCCTGGGTCTTTTTTTTGGGAACGACGATTATTTGAGAATTGTCTTAAAAGATGGATCAAGCATTTTTCTTATTTAGATGATTACATATCATAAAGGAATAAGGGATTGGCCTTAGTGGTGGTCCATCCTTACATGGACTGAGGTCTTGGGTTTGGCTACAACTTCCTCTCTTCTCCTATATTTGTATTATCATCATGTCGTACAGCTGCTTGACTTCAATATGGTTTTTTTCTTCCAGAGTTTCACGTTGGTACTCCCTTTTCTTTGTCCTCTATATCCTGCTGGGGGTTTACTTTGTCACGAATTTGGTCCTTGCTGTTGTGTATGACAGCTTCAAGAGTCAGGTAAATTTTCTTTCAGTATCCATGCTATTTCGGAGAATTGGGGGTGTTAGCTCATGCAAATATGTCTATTTAATATCTCACTTACCATCTCAGGGAAACCTTCCTTGTAAAGTTTATTTTGTATTTGGAGGAAACTATTGACATTATGTTCATTTGTTTAGCTCGTGAAACAAGTCTCTGAGATGGACCGAATGAGGGAAATCATGTTAGTAAATGCCTTTAAGCTCATAGATAAGAATGTAAGTATGTTGGCCTCTCTTATTAAATACTCTTTATCGCATGTTTCTCATAAATAACTTGTTTTGCTTATCATTTTGTTTTCAATTATCTACGAATGACATGCATCTCCTTGTGCCAGTTGTTCATGACAGCTAGTTTTTGGTATGGTACTCCAAGTTTTCATGTTACAGGTCTCAAAACTCATGAAATAGGAATAGTTAAACATAATCAGATGCATTGTCTGTGTGTTCAGACCTGCTAATTATTTGGTTGCTTTGGAGACTTCTTATGTGTCCTTTGCTGTTCTCAACTTCTATGCTGAAGTTATCTGATATAGATATTTGATGAGAAGAGCAGCTGTCAGACATTCCGATGACGTAAATTTATACTAAAGGGGTTTGGATGTACATGATTGGTTGAAACTTGAATGTGGCCCTTGGACACATGTACGAGCCACAAAATATACTATACTTTGGATGTCTTGAGTTGAATAATGGAGGCCAAATATATATTCTCTTTCTCATCCCCTTCTCCCTCTCTTCTTTTTTCTCTTTCCTCTCTGTGAGAAACATAAATAGCAATAAGTGATGTATTGTTGGAGCTCTTCATCTTACTTTGCTGTTGCTCCTGTGGGGGGATCCTTCTTTCTTATGTTTTCCTGTAGTGATTCGGGTTATACTCTTACTTGTTTGTCTTCTTACTTTCTTGGCATGCATAGAATGTTGGGCATATCAATAAAGTGCAGTGTATACACCTGTTTGAAGAACTAAATCACTACAGGTATATAAACATCCTACTCACAAGATGACTTGAACTATTGTTTCTTGTTTTCTTTTTATAATTTTGAGACTGTCAAGTTAAGCATTTGTCAGTGAGATATGTAAAAGCTGCCAGCAAACATGCGAGGACATGCGTGGTGAATTGTTTGCCTTGTGAAATGTCATGGCATGATAAGCAGTGCCCTTGAATTTTAAACCAGTAGAGATAGTTCCAGCAGAAAAATCCCTAAGAAAGAAGAATGCGATATTGCTGCTATAAGATTATCTTGAAAATAGCATGTTTGTCTTTGAATTAGAGCTAATTGATGACGTAAAGAACAATTCTATCTTCTTAGGGCCTGGAAGCAACACTAGCATGAAGAAAAGCCTACCAGACTTTTAACACTAAACCTTGTCTGGATAATTAGGATCTTTGAAAAACTAATTTGCTTTCAGATCACCATGACTTTTACTCTGACTATGATTAAGTGTGGTTTCTGTGCATCACGGCGCAAAGATAATAGCCATCTTATTACTCGTAGAAATTCTTCTAAGTGTTTTTCCTAACCTTTGATGCTGGTCTTGTGAATGTTCTTCCAGGACACTGCCAAAGATATCGCGAGAAGAATTTGAATTCATATTTGATGAGCTGGATGATAGTCATGACTTCAAGGTATCAAAAAATTGGTTAAGCATTTGGTTAATATTGCTATTTCTTCCATTGATTTCGTTTTTTGTTTAATGGACTTTCTTCTTTGCCTCTTCACATGTTAGTTGTATGGTTTCAAATATGTGGAATGTCTACATTCTTTTCACTAGGCTGTTTATGATTTTAGTACTCCTTGCTTCTATTTTTCTTCTTCCTAATGAGTGTATGTGATCTGTTATATGCTGTTTTAGTGTATCTCACTGGTGTAGAACATGCATATGCATTACCAACTAGCTTCCTTAATGCTCCTCAAAAGGAAGAAAAACCAGCTTATTGCGAAAAGCATGTGCAACCATTAAATTGACCACATTTTGCACTGGAAGGGATTTACTGTTTCTTTTCTGTGTTTTTGGATTTTCAATTACTGGTTTTCATGACAATAGATCATCTACCTGTGGTTAATTATCTGGTCAATGCTCTATCTAGAATTTTACATTCACTTTTTCTTTTGTAGATCAACATGGATGAATTTGCTGATCTTTGCAATGCAATTGCCCTCAGATTCCAGAAGGAGGATGTCGTGAGTTGATTCTTTTGCTGATCTGAACATAGGCATGAAGCTTCAGAGTTTCACCCCATTTGTTTTGCCATTTTGCAGCCTTCTCTGTTTGAGAAATTTCCATCAGTCTACTATTCTCCATTTTCTGAGAAGTTGAAGAATTTTGTGAAAAGTCCAAAATTTGGATATATGATATCGTTTTTCCTCATTCTGAATCTGGTTGCGGTGATTGTTGAGACAACGGTATGCTTTGAACCTTCATCAACTTAATGCCTTACAAATCATGGTGTGGCACTATAGTAAAGCACAAGATCAGTTACAATAATTTCAGTTAATTGGTTAGTTGATCTTGTATTGGAAATAGAGCTACAATTGGACAAGTTTCTATTTTGCATTGTCTTCAATGCTGAAGTGAGCTCTGGCCACAATTGATGGCCACATTCATGCATGAGAATGTTGAACTTATCGCTCTTGTCTCTAATCTCTCAAATATGACTACTTTAGCAACTCATAAGGTGATAATTGTCTAGTTCACATCTCTTGATGATCAAATATTGAAAGTATATCTTTCTTTTCTGTTTAATTTTAAATACCAATTATCAAATAATGTGGGTCATAAAAGCTTATCCAAGGCTTGAGAAATATGAAATTAGTTGTTACTGATAGGCACAACCTGTGTAAAAAAGTCAGCAATTCATCCAGGCTTGTAGAACTTGGAATAGTTGATCTCTTCCTTACATATTGGGATGAGTCAATGTAGGTCGATGGTGTGAAAACATGGTCTGAGGTGACTAACTATGATCTAAATCAGATATTGACTAAATGATTATCACGCCTAGTGGATTCAAATAAGGGAAAAAAACTGGCTTTTCTGCAATTCTGTACCAAAATGCTATATGACTTGTTTTCTTGTGCAAAGGACTTATCTTGGACCTATCACTACTGAAGCTCAAAAGTCACTCTACTTACCATGTATACCTAGCATCATTACTTCTATTTTCACTTTCATCATTGATGCAAATCAATCCACTTATCTCAGCCCCTTCAGTACATTATTGTGGTAGTTATTGGAATATTAAGGAAACTAATGGCTTGTTGTGTTACAGCTGGATATTGAAAACAACTCTGGCCAAAAAGTGTGGCAAGAGGTAGAGTTTGTCTTTGGTAAGTATCTTCTGGGTATTCTTGTGTCGTACACTGGTATATGAGTTGTAGTTCCCATTTGGAATTGGAATCGATTGATATAAATATGACATAGCTTCTTACAAGAGTAAAATCTTGAACCAGCTGGAAAAGGCATGGCTCTTCTATGTGACGTGGCATATTATTGGTTGTGCTTTCATTGAGTTCAAAATGTCTACTGATGTTGAGTGAGTAAGGATGGATATGATATTTTCTTGTATTGTCTTCAAGTCTTATGGCTGGTTTGTAACAAAATCATTGAAAAAATTTCGTTCTTGTTAATCTGTGCTCATTTTTAGTCGCTTGCTATCTGATTATGCTCTTTCTAGCAGAACCAGATGTCTTTATCATGTCGAAGTGAGATTCCATTTATCAGGATCTTAAAAGTAGCCGTGTGGTCATTGTTTCCAATCGTACATCTACTTGTCTAATTGCCTTTTTATTCTGGAACTTCCCTTGTTTTTGAACTACTCAATGTCCTTTTTCACTGGGATTTGGTTGGCAATTTTTGGACCTCATCAATTATTGTAGGTCTTAGACCTGAGATAATCAATTTGCACTTGTTAATCTTGTTGTGTCAGTTGATTGTATTTGTCATATCCTATGAATTTGGGTTGATTCTTTTAAAGGGCTAGCATGCTGTTATGATTGATATTTTTATTTTGTCCCACAGGTTGGATCTATGTACTTGAGATGGCTTTGAAAATTTATTCATTCGGGTTCGAGAACTATTGGAGGGATGGTCAAAACCGCTTTGATTTTCTGATTACCTGGGTGATAGGTGAATACTTCATGCAGTGAGTGATAGATCATAATTTTTTTAGCACATATAAACTGTCTGACATATAAATGTTCTTAACATATAAATGTTCTTACTTACAATTGATGCCAATGATGCTGCTATAGTCTATACAAAGATATAATGGCACGCATTTTCCCAATTGTAGGTAGTCTTTTTTCCCATTGAATTCTCTGAAAACAGTAGTCAGTTTTATTGAACCTGGAATTTGTTGTGGTTGAGATATATAGAATTGGTCTTCATACCCATGCGATGCATATGATTATCGAACATACTGCATTTCTTCGTAAGAGTCACATTTCTGTTTAGCTATTTTCAGTAGACTAACTTTCTCCATAAGTTTATAAGGTTTGTGAATAAAAAAGTGGAAGTCCATGATCAGCTGAATGTAAATTAAGAGCATCACTAAATAAAAGAAATAGTGAAGACTATTATTGGACTCCTAGTTTTAAATAAATTTTGGACTTTAGGTAAATCTGATGTCATTGAATAAGTCGGTGTTGATAACCTTTTTATTATAAAAACACAGTAAATTTTCACCCTAGGCCAATTTATATGTTATGATAAAATAAATGAGGGACTGTTATTATGCTTCTGTTGAGTATTTAATCAATTCAGAGTTTGACTTAAATGATTCATTGAATAAGTTAGCTATAAGAACTTATCACAAATAGTATAATTGGTGGTTGTCAACTTGGTGATTGCAATGAGTTGCAGCTGCTCACCTGCTTTCTACTTACTTTATGTTTGATGGGACTTTGTGATTGCGATTGTGCCCCAAGGGAATCTGGTGAGAGTAATGCAACATGTTTTCAAGATATAAACAATGCGTGAAGCATAGTAATTTCACACGTCACAAGACATTAGAACATGTAAAAAATATCCCTTTACAGTTTTTAAGCTCGTTAAATATTGCTTAAAGAGTGTCTCAAGAGAGATGTAAAATAACTTCATTGCATGACATTGAACATAGTTGAGGTCCAAGGTTGTTTGTATGTTACAATTTACTCTCAGCTACAAGATGCATATCTGCTAATAACAAGTCAGCTGTTGAATAATCATATCTGGATATTCCCTTATCCTGGAAATGTTAAAGCTCCTAAAGTTTCACTGCATTTCTGAACTGATACTTGCTAATTTGCAGTCATTGGAGAAACTATCACCTTCGTGGCTCCTAATGGACTTGAATTTCTTTCCAATGGAGAATGGTACGCATGATATAAGTTTTGATATATTCCACTACTTTATTTGCTTTGTATCAGTTTGGAATGCTTTAGGTGCATGAGGGGGATGTTGCAAGTGCTCTGCTCTTGGGAACTTAACTATTTAGACTGCTAACAGATCTAGACATGAAAGTCCTGGAGAGGAACATCATTTCAGTTGCAGATGAGCAATTGTTAATGAGGTTCTTGCCAGTTCACATGGCCATGGCAAACATGGCCCAAGGGTTGGAACAGTTTACACGAGAGATTACCTGTAGGCCCTTGGATATGACTAGAAGATATGTAGGCTGGGTAAAGTGCTTGAAAGATGCTCAGATAGGATGGCTGGGAGACTTGCATTGGAATATTTGGAAGTGTGGAGCAAATTCTCATGTCTCCTTTTGATTGTATTCATAGATGAATTGTAACTGGACACTGGAAAATTTTGGATTTTCTTGAATTATGTAATCTACATCTAGGGAAAAAACTGGACATACAGGAAGTGAAATGAAAACTCCTTTCTTCCAGGTTCCTACTAAACATCAACCAATTATCCATTAAAGTTACCCTGAGCCTGACTGCAACCATCATGCGAGGTTGCATATTGGAATAGCCTAGTTTTTTTTCACTCGTTCCATTCTCAATGACAACATGGTGGAGTCGATCATAATGATGTATAGTGTCCAGTTTACAGTTAACTTTCTTTGATTAAAAACTGGTCAACCTATATAATTCAGGATGCATTGAATCAACAATCTAGGACAGAATGTACATCCAGACTCATAAGTTGATGGGGATGAAATATTAACTATAATTTGTCCTGGTGGGTCATTCAATGCTATTTTGACATGTAGAAGTGTGTATTGCTTCTTTGAGTTTGCCAAAGAAAAATTTGTTATCCTTTCTAATGTAGCTTCTGTGCCTTCTGCATACACTTGAAGACTAATTCTGATTTTTTTTTCCACATTTCTTTGTTACAGGATTCGGTACCTTCTTCTTGCTAGATTGCTGAGATTGATAAGGCTGCTAATGCATGTTAAACAATACCGAGCTTTTGTTGCTACATTCTTGACCCTCATACCAAGTCTGATGCCATACCTTGGAATCATATTTTGTATACTTTGCATTTTTTGCTCTCTTGGAGAACAGGTATCAGATACTCTACTCTTTTTGTCCTCAAACAAAGAATTGTCCTGTGGATCATCTGTTTAATGTTTTTGCTTTTCCTCCTTATTGGAATAACGGATAGTGGTTTATCTCATACTTATCTTTCTGTGGTGATGAATATCGGGTGGTCTCCCCCATGCCTACTTTTTCATCAGCAACCTTATTTTTTAGGTCCACTATCTTTTCTTCTACAGGAAATATGAAATATTGTAGTATCAACTCCTTCCATGTTAAGTTTAAATAGTTTGGAGTAGGCATTTCTAATTGACTAATTTTATGCATATATTGTCATCAAACTTGCATAAGTAGTTTTAAACGGGAAAAAAGGAAGACTCGGCTACTCCGTTAGCTGATGTGAAATGACGACACGTCTACCACTCTTAAATATCAAATAAGGATGATGACCCTTACAGCTCCTTCAGCATTATCAGCTGAATTTTCTGAGAACGATACCCTTAGCTGTTCCTTGTGTTATAAGTTGAATATGCTAAGGATGACATATAATGTCTTCCTTAAACATATGTTCATCTTCTCATGTTAATTCAGCTTTAAACTGTTTTTTTAAATTCTTTTCTGTAGATCTTTGGTGGGATGGTCAATGCTGGGAACTCCAGATTGGAAGAAACTGATCTTGCGACTGATAAGTATCCTTTGTATTGTTTTGTTCTTCCTCCTTAATCTTTGTAAAAATGCACCCCCTCCCTCCACAGTCCCTGCTCCACCCAAAAGAAATTAACTTTGTTTCTTCCACCTTTTTGAAACAATGACTATGAAGGGCTAAAATAATGTCAAAAAGGTGAAAATGCACTATATGTTTCAATTAGAAAACCCTGGCTGATTTTCAATTGACAATGAATATCCCATATAAAAAAGAGACAATTAAGATTTCAAGAAAAAAGGGGCAAAAGATAATGAATGGTTAATCTGTAGAATCATAGCTTTATGTATTCAGGATTCAAAAGGAACTACTTGGAGCTAAATTCTTTATCTATGATTATTAGAAAATGCAAATTCGTCCAGATAAATGCCCATTAAGACTTTAATATCATCTTTAAATCTTTTGAGGCGAGCTTTTTTATTACATAAAAAACCATAGCTTTATGTATTAACAATTCAAAGGAAACTACTTGGAGCTAAATTTTTTATCCTTGATTATGTAAGAAATGCAAATTCATCATAATGAATGCCTTCTAGACTTTAATATCATCTTTAACCCTTTTGGGGCGAATTTCTTTTGCATAAAGGGAAAAAAACTAATACATGGCATAGTTTGAGAGTATTTCTAGTGACCCTAGTTTGTATTCATCTTGTAGATAGCTTCATCAAATATTTTTCATGTCCCACTTTTGTTATTTGGATCACTTTTTCTTGACACTAATTAGCTATTTGCTTTTCAATTTTAATGACTATCCGAATGGAATGGTGACACTTTTCAATTTGTTAGTCATGGGCAACTGGCAAGCCTGGATGCAGGTGCTACCACTCACTAAAAACTATCTGATATATTATGTTTCGTTCCTAATGACAGAATGGCTTATGTAATACTTTATTGTCTTGCAATGTTCCAGAGCTACAAGGAACTAACCGGGACCTCTTGGACCCTCATATATTTCATCAGCTTCTACTTAATAACTGTTCTACTGCTTTTGAATTTGGTGAGTTTTTATTTAATAATCACAGGGACATATCATTGAGTATTTTAACATTCTAGAGTGCATTTTCCTCTTGAAGAAAGTTTGTTAACAATTAATTAAATGAGCAAGAAGAATGAAGAGAAGGCATGTGAAAGCTTTGAGAAGACACTGTTTTCTACTATCAAGCTGGCTAAAATGCTTCTTGTCGAATCAAATTCCATATGCGGGACATGCATGCAAAACTACTTATTTCCGCAGCAGATGCATTGGGTCAACTTGCTTAGACTAAGCAGTATCTATGATGCAATCATCCTACCATGAGGCCGATTATACAACCTTGTGTTGGTTTAGTTCAGCTAAGCCTCTGCAAAGTCTTTCACAAGCAATACCATCTAAGCCTTACCCACCTAATTTATGCTTATGTCAATGAACTTCTTCCCTTATCAAGTTCAAAGGTGGTGGTGAAGTGCGATGCATTCGCAAGTTAGAGATCATATTCCTTTTCTCCATCGAGAAGATAGTTTTTCTCTAATACTGGTGGAGAATGAGACCTTTACCTCAAGCACTGTAGGCTGTGTGGGAAATGGTTGGCACATGTATCATAGTTGCTGAAGATGTTAATTGCCTTTTGTTGGTCTCCATTCTTGCAATAGAGATAGAGTGTTGACAATTTTGACAAGGCTGTGACTAGGTAATTTGTTGACTTCCTAGGCCAATTGTTGTACATCCTATAATGCTTCTTTTCCTCTATACTAGTGTATTTCCAATCATCAGAAAGTACACTTCAAGCATGATAGTGCTGGGGAAGTGAACTTTACCTCAACCACTGTAGATTATTGGAAATGGCCAGCATGTGTAGCTTTTATTTGTGAAGAAATTAATTGCCTTCTTTCAGTCTCCATTGCATTAGAAGTTAATTGCCTTTCATCAGTCTCAATACTTGCATTAGAGATAGATCCAAATTGAGCAGGAATGGCAATTTATACAAGGTGCCCTGACTTGAAAAACGTGAACTTTCTACTTCCTAGTCTCTTGATCTACATTATTTCGATGCATCTTTTTCCCCTATACTATGGTACACCCCTCATCAAGTAGTATGCTTCAGATAGGTGAAATGGATGTTTAAGAAAAACATCTAAAGAAGTTATGCTTCTTTAACATTGCAGTAAATTAATGGCATGGGAAATTTCGAGAGGATTTTGCCAAATATGGCGGTCAGTCTAGGAATTCTATTTACTCTCACTAAATTCTGTTAATATTAAGCATGATCAGGCATTCTCATCTTCTTATTATTGCGATCTCCTCTTTGGAACTCGAAACTTCATGAATTGGCTTGTTTTTGAATGATTGACTGAAATGGTATTACAAGTGAAAAACAATCAGACCAATGATTATGATGTTCTTATTCTCCAGTCAGATAAAAGAATCCATCAAAACTTGTAGGCAAATCTAGCTGATGGTTGAAACTGTATCCTTGAATTCTGTGGCAATTGTTAAATTAAGAGCATGCATATTTCTTTCCATGTGATTACAGGTTGTCGCCTTTGTCTTGGAGGCATTCTTTACTGAAATGGATCTTGAATCATCAGAAAACTGCGAGGGACAGGATGAGGTTTGTACTATCTAGTACTCAGAAAAATATCATGACGATTCTTTGGGTACATGTGTCAGTGTCAGCATAGAATTGTCCAGTTGCCAGATATTATTAGAATTGAGCTTCTATTAATCTATGCGATCCCCTTTATGTAGGAAACGAGGGGCAGGCGGCCTCGTTCAGTCGGGTATGTACTGTTTGGATGCTATTTAGTGATACTTATCTTCTGAATTATAAGTGATTTAGATTATTGTGTGATGCGTTTTCTTTGTGTCTTTTCCTGGTTTAATACAGCACGAAGACAAGAAGTCAGAGAGTTGATATCCTGCTTCATCATATGTTGAGTGCAGAGCTTGATAAAGCAAAGTGCGCTTGTCCTCAACCTTAATCATGTAGCATTCAGGTAAAAATTCATTTTCAAGTCCTGCAGACTCATTTAGCTTTCCAAGCATTGTTCACCATGTTTGCTATTAATGCAGAGTAGAAAACTGGAAGTTAAATTAGTTGGAATTTCCAAAAAATACCTGCTTTAACAATTTTAAATAGTTTTGCTACTTTAAAGGGCATGGATAGAATAAGTACTCAATGGATGTTTTCGTCAAGTTGTCACTGGTGTCCTTAACCCTTGACCAAAGTTCAGTATTAAATGCTGTCATTTTGGTAAAGTTTACTGGTTGGATTGCCAGAATTGCATGTGTTTATTGCATCATATGTTAATCTTGTAAGTCCTAGATGGCTCCTTGTTTTGAGTGGCGATGAATATAGAAGGTGGTATTAGATATAGATGATTGATGCAGATGTATGTTAACATTGTTAAGACTAGAAAGATATATTTCATCTCCCTTCCACCTCGACTGCAGCAAAATCTTGAGTGCTATAATTTCAATTGTGCTATGGTTGTTTCATGGTTGCATATACGAGTTGTCTATGTTTGCTTTTTACGTATCATATCTTGTAGGTAATGTTTGGTCAAATATATGCAACCGCTAGCGGTAGTCAGTCTCTAAATTTGATTGTGTCAGCTCTGTTATTGATAGTCGGTTGCATGTTAATGTTCCTTTGTTCATTCGCTTTCAATTCGCCCACCTTGGTTCTCTAGCTTTGTTCTAGCCTTTTCCTAGGGTGTAGTGATGAAAAAACGGGACCAAGCCTAATTTCTTTTATGTCGTCATTTTGCCTAGTTGCGGGCATGATTTTGAAGACCCTACGAGATAACTGGTTACAGCAGACCGCAGTACGTGGACCATTTTCAGATAAACTGGTTCGAACCATATGTATATCGTTCTTTTTGCCACGGTTGCTATTGCTTGTTTGTGTTGTCAAGTAAATTTTGTGCAGATGCGAATTTCAACTCTATAATTTGCAACACGAGTTTCCGACTTTCGATGGAATGAGTAAATTTTGTGCACATTACTCAATATGCCGCCTTGGTTAAGAGAATTTTTTTTTTTTTCAATTGTATAAAGTTTTATGGTGCAGATGTCTTAGAAGCGGAGGAGCAGTGTCAATTTCATTTACTGCGGTTTGGTCTTTGTTTCGTCTTCTGGTCATGGGGTGCACTCAAATTAATCAACCATGTTAATAAGGACCTAAAATAGTGCTCACGGTTCTGTAAATGGTGGACGAACTTGGAAAAAGTGTGTTAATGACTCCTCTGAGAACCCTAGGATTCTTGGTAAATAAGTGAACGACAAGCGTTTCTCTTTCAGTACATTTTACGAGTAATAAACCATTTTAATTGTTGATTCTACTTGATGATTTTCAGAACAATCGATTAGTCACGATTCGAAATTCCGCATTCTGCTTTTCACATGATTCTCTTGGGATGGGGAGCCTCAGCATGTGGTTGGGTACGCCCCCATCTCTGTCTCTATTGCCCGAATGAACAACAATATCCACAAGCCGCCACATGACAAACATGTATCTCAAGCCTCCCCTTTTCGTTTATGCTCTTGAAATGCACAATTATTCTTTCTAATTTGTGGGAACAAAACCCCTTTTGTGACGAAAGCCCTATCAATAATGAAAAGACTCAATTTTTCCCTTAGTCGATGACTTCATGATGAGAACATTGATGTCCCGAAGAATGCGAGAGCGGTTCTTGTTACATAATCTTGCTTCTTTCCGTCCTACTTCCTCTGCTGTGGCATCACAGCCTGTGCACCACCTCCTTCTGCTCGATCTTGATGTTCAAATTCAATGCGAGTGCAGCGTGATAGCGTATCGGCATAACTATAATCTTTTGGAAAACATTTTTAGTGGGGCTCGAGCTATTTCGTTTTCTGGCGGTCCTGGAAACGATTCCAGAGACCCCGTGAGCGGTTGTCGCTTTGTCTGATGTCCGGGATGGAGGTTCTTGCAACATGTCCCCCCCCCCCCCCAGTTCAAGAAAGGTTCCGTGGTGCGACTACGGCAATGTAAGAAAAGTTCAGATGGAGGGCTTATCTTCAGAACTGGGGTTGGGACTTCGGTTCACATGATTCCTCCTTGACTCATGTGTCATGCGCATGGATTAAAGAAAACCCAGAAAAAAACTCAGCATATATTCTGGGATTTTGATCCTGTTCTGTCCGAAAATCGTACGCATTCAAATCCATGCCCCCCTGGCCCCAAGAAAACCTTAACCTAACCGTTATCTCATTGTAACTACCGAATTTCTTTTCCTCTGTCCCCCGGGACCGTTGAAAGCGCACAATTACTAATTTTTATTAATTTTCTTGTCTGTTTTTAGTGAGCTGTTTGACTTCGTTTGGTGTCATTTTCCATAATCAGTGTATGCCTCATCTATACCCAAGAAAAGTAAATATGGCATGATTGACATGTGTGTGTGGACAAGGGGAGCTCCTCCGTTTTTTGGTTAGATGACCCGAGAACCGCCATATAGCTGGCAGCCGGCAACGTAAACTTGAGAGGTACTAGCTTGGGGCCCACCTCTCGGACACCCCACTTAAGTCGCACAATGGGGGCGAGAAGTTTCGAACTCCTACCCTTTGGTAGAGGAGTCAGAGCGCGAACCAACTTGTCCACAGCGGGGTGGGTAAGGGGCTCCTCCGTTTAAAGTATAAAAAACTAAAAATAGTAACTTTTCTTTTGAATAATTATTTCTTCCTATTGGGAGCTTCTTTGTGTTGTCCTTATCCCGTGCACCGATTCACTTGGCCTTTTAAATGTCGAGTAAAAAGAGAAAAGTGACAATGACAATGCGGTTTTTAAATTTGAAATTTGTTTAATATGATTTATGAACTTTAACCCATTATGTAATGTAATTCTGAAATTTTTAATTTATTTAATGTAATCTTTAAAGTTTTCATACATGTTCAATTTAATTCTTAAACTGTCAAAAAATATTTAATATTATCATTTTATTAATTTAAATTCAGGAATAATATTGAATTTCATCATACGGTTTATGGACTAATTTGAACATCTATCAAAAGTATAGAAAACCCATTCAATAAATTTAAAGTTCATAATTCACATTATAAATCGGGCTAAAATTCATGAATAATTTGTATGATTTATCTTGAAAGAGAAAATGTACAGGCTGATCCATTTAAATTTAAAAAGAAGAATGAAAATGCAGGAACGAAAAAGAGAAGCAGAGCAAAATCGCTTCCGAGAAACAGCATTTTTCCGATTCTTAGGATCTTATGGTATTCTTAATCCGCGAATGTTCCGACCAAAAAGAAAAAAAATTCGCTAAAGCACATCAAGAGGAAAAGTTACAAAAGTGCCGACACCTCCGTCGCTTCCGTACCAATTTTCAACGCTGCTGAACGCGGTCTCGACACGTGTTCTTTCATCCCCCGCGTCCCTTCCTTCCGCGTCCCTCGTCCCCACACTTTTCTTTTAATACCAGCGAGAAGAAATAGACTTAAAAAAAAAAAAGACGAAATTATTAAAATGACTTTTAGAAAATCACATATTCTTTGATTAAATATTAGTTTAATTCAAATATTAAAATAAAAAAGTGTATGCTCATTTTTTCCCCTTTTCTTTTGAGCTTGACCAATAATAAAAAACTATAGTAATTTGAGTAATTTGAAGTTACATAATATTTTAGTCACATTCTTTGTAACTCTTAGAGTGTGTACTGATTTTTAACTTTAAGATATGGAGAGAAGGTTTTCTGTTTGGCACGGAGCTGACAAATGTTCATGTTGTTCTTACTATGGATAAGCCGGTAGATTTCATTGCCGATAGTACCGAAGCCAAGAAATCACACTTTGCTACTTAGGAAAGGAGCAATCGGATTTACTTGTTATCCATGAACCGATCCATTTAGGAATACTTGAGAAGTGGTTTACCAATTGACTACATTGCTAGACAAATGATAGAAACCTTGGTTGCTAGATGCCATGTCTCGTCTAATGTTGAGATCATGATGCACATGTAAATGCTCTTCAACATGAAGTGTGATGGTTCAAGTGGAGTTAAGGATTGCATAATAAGAATGGTATATGTGTAGACAAAACTTCAGGCACTTAATGTTGCTATTCCTACTACTTGCATTGTGCATCAAGTCTTAAACACTCTTTCTCTTGATTTTGAGATTATCAAGACTGATTACAATTCCTAAGTGAGATCTAGTCAATTAATGACCTTATTGCAAGGGTGATTGTAGAGGAAGAGGAGCTAAAGAAAGGGAAAGGGGCAAATTGCCATGTATGCCTTTAGTTTCGATAGTAAGAAGAGTAAGGAGTTCAAAAACCATACTCATAAACAAACTTATAAAACCACTAATTTTTCGAACAGTTTGAGTCCTAAAAAGGCATTTTTCAAGAAAGATGGTGATCATCGTTGCTTTTGTAGGAATAAGGTCATAAAAAATTACTATAATAAATAAAAAAACTTGGTTGTCCAAGCGTGAGCATGCGGGTAATGATTCTTTGACATTTGTTTATGAATCCAGCTTATCCAAAGTCTCATCTAGTTCTTGGTGGCTAGATAGTAGTGCCACTAATCATGTTGCATTTACTATATAGGGATTCAGGAAGTCAAATCAAGATAAATCAAAACTTATTGTGGGAAATAATATCAAAGTCGACGTCGAGTTCATGGAAGACATAATTTTCAATTCTAGGTTCTAGTTTTAATTTGATGTTAAGAAACACTTCTTATGTACCTTTCTCTAGATGGAACTTAGTTTCTATATCTAATGTTTCTAAGCTTTTTTTTTTTTTTTTTTTTTAATTCAAATAAGGTTTTGTACTACAATATATCCAATGAATTGTACATATCGTGTTTGACTCCTAATGATACATGCATTGTTTATGCAACTAAAAAATGTTGTTTCCAAAGACCTCTACCTAAGAAGTAATTTTATGTATTGTGGCATAAACATCTTGGTCACATTTATAGAGAAAGAGTAGAAAGGCTAATAAAGGCTAACATATTGTCTAATCTTAAAAGTTACATAGAATCTTGTGTAGATTGTTATAGAGGTAAGATGATTGAGATAAAGAAGAAAACTGCAATCTGAAATTCTGACTTGAAATTTTGACTTGTTGTAGGTCATTCATACTAATATTAGTGGACCTTAGAAATTTATATTCATCACATTTATTGATGATTATTCTCAATATGGATATTTATACTTCATTAAGGAAAAATCAGAGTGTCTTAAAAAGTTTAGAATTTTTTATACAGAAGTTGAGAAGCAATTGGCTAGAGTCATAAATATTGTTAGATTTGATCATGGTGGTAAGTATTTTGACAAGCATAATAATGCTGGAAAATTTAAATTACCATTCGCTAAATACATGGAGGATTCTAGGATATTGCTTAGTCTACTATTTCTGCGAGTCTTGAAAAAAATGGTGTGGTTGAAAGTTGCAATTGCATTGTTATAACAATGCTTTATATTCTAAATTGTATTCCAAAGTGGTTCCATTGACTCATTTTAAGTTATGGATTAGTCGTAAACTTAGCTTGAATCATCTTAAGTTTTGGGGTTGTCTTGCAAAAGTGACGTTGTATAATCTAACATTGAGTAAGTTGGATTCAGAACTACTTTGTGTTACTTTATTTCTTACCCAAATCCAAAATGAAGGATGAGCTAGTTATGCTCATGGCAAGAGAGGAAAATCATTTGAGCTCTATATCGTTGCCGTTTTGAATGATGAATTTCAAATCAAATGCGCAAATCTCCTTTATTTGATTATATGTGTTCTAGATTATAACTTGGAGATCTCGGGGTACTATTTCCCCGCCTTACGCCACTTCCATCTACACGATCTTGATCTTCAAATTCAATGCGAGTGCATAACAAGAATCTCTCGAAAAAAACATTCAGGTGGGACTCGACCATTTCGTTTCCCGACAGCCCTTGAAACAATTCCGGAGACCTTGTGAGCGGCGGTCGTCACCTTGTTTGGTGTCCGGGATGGCGGTTCCTGTTCTGGTGCGGGGTTCTGAGAAAGTACTCAGATTCTGCAGCCATCGACCTCGTCTGAACTCTTACATGCCCACCGAGTTCATAAAAGGTTGGGTGGTACGATGACGGCAAATGCAGGAAAAGTTCAGATGGACGATGGCTTATCTTCAGACCTGGGCCTGGGACTCCGTGTTCACCTGATTCCTCCTTGACTCATGGTCATCTGGCTGGATCAAAGAAAACCCAGAAACAAAAACAGAGCATGTACGTTCTGGGATCTTAATGAAGAGCGTACACATTCAGATCCACGTCTCTTTCCCATAACCTAACCGTAACCTAATCATCGTCTCGTCATAACTTCGAAGTGTCTGTTTCTTTTAGCTTTTCTTGCCCTGTCCCCATGGACCCCCTTTAAAGCTTGCAATTACTATTATATTTTGAATTTCTTGAATTATTTTAGTGAGCTGTCTGTTCGTTTGACTTTGGATGCCCCAGCCGCATCCAAGAAAAGTAAATCTGCCGTGATCGAATGTGTATGGCCAGGACATGGGGGAGGGCCCCAGGGTCCAGGTGCGATCCAAATTCGGCCACCGAAGAAGAAAGTGAACATTCTACAAAGTTATTTTAGAGTACAATAAAAACACATTTAAAAATTATAACTTTTCTTTCGAATAATTATTTCTTGCAGTCGGGGGCACCTTGATGTCGTGCTTAGCACGCACACTCATTCACTCGAGCCTTTTAAATACCAGGGACGATGACGGAGTGAAAAGTGGCAATGCCACGAGTAGCCTCAACTTTGATCAAATGAGAATTTCAAATTTGTTTATGCAATTTGATATTAGAAACTTTAATGAAACTTATGTACTTATTCAATTTAATCCCTAAATCATAAAAAATGTTTAATATTATTTTTTTATTAATTCAAATTCAAAAATAACATTCGATTTTTTCATGATATATCGAATAAATTTAAAAAGTTCTTATACCATATTATACAAGGAGTCAAAGTACTAAGATCATACGTGTCGTGTTTCCTGGTAGTGAAAATACATAGGCCGACCTCACTTAAATTAAAAAAAGAAAAGAAAACTAGGGATTTTTCCGATTCTTAGGATGTACGTTAATTTCGGGTATTCTTTAATCCGAGAAAGTTCCGACCGAAAAGGAAAAGAATACGCTAATGTACGTTAAAGCAGGGAAAGTTACCGACTTGCCGACTCCTCCGTCGCGTCCGTACCACTTCTCTCAAACGCTGCAGGACGCGGGCTCGACACGTCCTCGTCCCTTCCTTCCTCCCTCACTCCCTCGTCCTCATCATCTCGCGCGCAGCAACGGCCACTGTCGTAGCTTAGACGACGCCAGCTTCCCTCCCTCCCTCTGTCTCTGTCTCTGTCTCTGTCTGTCTGTCTGTGCGGGAGCTGTTCCGGCCTCGGGCTTCGTCTTCGCGACATGAATGATCCTCTGCTCGACGGCGGGGAGAGCAGCGACGCGCGGAGGAAGGACCGCTTCAACCGCCGCTCCGACGCCCTCGCCTACGGCACTCCTTACCAGAAGGCGGCCGCCCTGGTCGATCTGGTGAGCCCCCTCCCGTCCCTGTCTCGCCGGCTCTGTCTCCGTCTTTCCTGTTTTCTTCGGTTCGATCCCGTAGTTGGTTTTAGTAGGCGAGCGCGCGTTGCGTTTGCGCTGGGGTGTCGCGTCCTCTTCATTTGCGGTGATCACATTGAGATAATGGCAAACTAATGACGCTACACTGTCATCAGTTGGGAGGTGGAATGATCGAAGTTTGCAGTCTCTCCCGAGTCATTGAGTTTGTTAGAACTGGGTTACGTGGAAAGTCTCGATTTTGTCTGCGGCAATTTAGCCAGGAAACATTTGAAATATGATCGTCGAACTGATAAAAGAGCAACCGACGAGGAGTTAAGGACCTTTCGAGCAAATTATGTTTGAGTACTCCTGGTTGAGCTTTTTGCTCTTGTTTGATTAGTGGGTTTTTGGGGATATTAAATCTTTAGTTCTTTTTTTTAGCTAATCTTGGCTTGAGCTTGTAATCATTCAGAAAAAGAAATGTTGGTTTAAGCTTGTAAACAGCCATTTCGAGTTTTATTTTTTCCACCTCCACCTCCAGCTTCCTTTTCTGTATCTTGCTTTCTTTGTTTCAATCGTGGCCCGCTGCTTTAGTGCGTTCTGACTTGTTTGCGTATGAGAACCATGAGCTTGTAAACTATGTTATCGAGGATAGCTGTTCTGTATATGCACCTATTCCCTAACTCGGGGAACGAACCTATAAATTCGTTCCTCCTGCTGGAATGATCATTGCCGATGTTCTCTTTGATTAATCACATGTGATTTGTTGAAAATGCATACGGCAGGCTGAAGATGGTGTTGGTCTTCCAGTTCAAATTCTCGACCAGTCAAATTTTGAGAGTGTCACCAAGTTCTACTTCTTCTTCACAAAATTTGACATCATCTGGTCCCTCAATTATCTTGCCTTGATAGTGCTGAACTTCTTTGAGGTTAGTATGCTTTCTGGTCTCTTCTTCACTGGCAGAGGGCCTTTGTCCCCAGAAGTTTCCAAGGTTACTGTGCTAACTCTTTGCCCCTGCACAGAAACCTCTGTGGTGCGCCAAATACTCTGCAGATGCTTGCAGCGAGAGGGAATATTTTTTTCTGGGACAGTTACCATATTTAACGGGCGTAGAAGCCCTCGCATATGAGGTAATTGTTAAAACCCTGTAGATACATTTGGTGCCAGTCCACTCATGACTCTTGAGATATAAATGAGACCTCATGAGGTTCACTTATCAATACCTCATGAGCTTCACTTATTGATTCTTACCAAATTTCACATTGTGGCAGCAGGTTCATCTTCAATTCTGCCTGGCATTTATGTAAAGAGTCTTTTCATTATAATTGAGACTTCATAAAGAAAGTATCTTTCAGGATGTCCTAGATACATCTGTCCTTCCTTGCATGTACCTGATTATACAATCGTAGAGATAATGCTTGTCATACTTCGAATGGACATTCATTGATGAGCCTATCCCCACTAAGCCTAGAAATAGACATTCAGTAGTAAAATATTCAGGTTTCCTTTTCTTTTGAAAAAAGTAACGGTCTTTTCCGTGAGGACCATTATCTTTTCTATGGGTTTACATTGATCTAACTGGGGAACTCATTGTACTCTTGCAAATTGTGTGAGTTCTACCCAGCTTATGGTAGGAAATGCTTGAGATATTGTTGTGTGAGCAGAGCTCATGGATGTTCTTTCTCATGCAGAGCATAACTCTTGTTATACTCTTGATACATACATTCTTTCCCATTTCATATGAGGGGTTTTGCATCTATTCAAGGAATCGTCTTAACCAAATAAAGGTACAGAATCTTGCTTTTGCCTAGCCATTTCTTTAACACTTATTCTCTTCTTGTGAGCTGCTTTGCTTTTTTGGAGTTTCTAGTAGCCTTGGACACGTGGACTGTGTAAGTACTGAGATGAGTGAACAGAAGGTGCACCATGAGAGGAGAAGTTTCCATGTGTCATTTCTCTTCACTTAAGTCGTAATAAGAGTTGGGCTCTTTATCTTTGAGGTTGTTTTTCAAGCAGATATTTCCCAGGCACATGAAAGGCCATTTGCAATGTATTCTGTATGGGAGCATTATTCAACAGTTTGATTAAAAAATTTCTTGGAAGTGTTTTCTCTGATTACTTTCATGTGGGAGAATAGTGGCTTCAGTCATGTTGTAAATTTTCCATTGCTTTAAGACTCATAGTATCTCATCATGAAGTCACCAACTAAGGGAAACTATCTTGGGCTTATGATGATACATGCAGTGATCTTGCACATGTATGATAGTAAGGGGAAGCACATGTTCTTAGTCGCATTGTTTATGCAGTTAGTACCATCTCTTAAGTGGGGTTGATTTCTGCAATATTGATAGGCTCTTAGAATCCCACATGTTGAAATTCTTACTGCTGTTTATTTATTCAAATGATACTTTAACCTTTGGCTTGATTTTCCAGGTTGTTGGCTTACTGCTTTTGGTCGCTGATTTAATAGCATATGCCCTCTACTTATCCCCTGCGGTGGCCCTCGATTATCTTCCTTTTAGAGCAGCACCTTATGTTAGAGTTGTCTTTTTCATCATGAACATACGGTATGTATGAGTTATTTCCACTATGTTTTTTTAATTCAGCTGGTTTGACATGCTATTAGCATTAAATCAGAAAAACCTTAGGCAGATTATTTTGCATATTTGTTTAAAAATGGAAAAAAATGCTTCGAAACAGATGTCATTTTTTAAGTCCAATTACATTTTGCAGTTGCAGTTGCATTTCCACACTCTCGTTATAGTTGAGGTCATACTTTCCATAATGGTCTAGAAAACACCTTTCTTATATAACATAGCGGAGGAAGAAAGGAATTTTTCCATTCTAAATTATATGAGATGCTTTCTTTCCAGCTTTGCATCTCTACATTTTCACATTATGCTCTCAAATTTTACCTTTCCTTGTTATTATAGGGAACTACGAGCAACCATCTTGATTCTGGGAGGCATGCTTGGGACCTACTTAAATATCTTGGTTGGTTTAGTCCCTCTTTTGCCTATTTGAATTGCTATTGCTCCACGTGCACGATTGAGTTTCACTAAAGTTAGCGATAGATTATCAATTTTTAGCAAGTATTTTCACTATTATGCCTATATATAGCTTGTGTTACATGATGTTTTCCCTTTGTTATGCTAACTTTCCTGTTATTCTGATAAAACTGCAGGCTCTGTTGCTTCTGTTTCTTTTGTTTTCCAGTTGGGTAGCATATGTCATGTTTGAAGATACCGAGCAGGGAAAGACTGAATTTACCTCATATGGTGCCACCTTATATAAGATGTTTGTTTTATTCACCACATCCAATAATCCAGATGTATGGATATCAGCATATAAGTAAGTAAAATTGATTTAAGTGTTTTAAATTACTCATGTTGATTGTCAAGAGATCTTCTTTTATAGCCATTCGAAAGAAATTATGCTTTACCCTCAAAACTATTGAATTACATCTTCCCAAGATGTGACAGCGACTTAGCTTGCCTTTGTCGGCTTGCTAAATTTCTTGTTTTTCATATTGGGGACATTGCTTCTGTCTCTGTAACCCTCTCTGTCTCTGTCCCTCTCCGTCTTTCTCTATCTCTTAATTTTACTGTCCCTCTCTCTGTCCCTCTCTGTCTTTCTTTATCTCTTAATTTTACCTTTGGATATTCTCCGTTTGGCTATTAGTTAAAATTCATAATGGTAATAAAGACTTTCTACCTTTATTTCTTCAGACTATGCGGGCACATAAATGTGTTCTTGATTTTTTGTTTGGGAATATGATGATTATTTGAGGATGTCTTATAATTTGGTTCAAACATTTTTGTTAATTAGATGATTTTATATCAGAGGAATAAGGGATTGGCCTAGTGGTGGTCCATCCTTACCCAGTTCTTGGGTTTGGCTTCAACTTCCCTACTTCCTCTATATTTGTATTATCATCACGTTATACAGCTGCTTGACTTCGATATGTTTTTCTTCCAGAGTTTCACGTTGGTACTCCATTTTCTTTGTCCTCTATATCTTGCTGGGGGTTTACTTTGTCACGAATTTGGTCCTTGCTGTTGTGTATGACAGCTTCAAGAGTCAGGTAAATTTTCTCAGTATCCCTGCTGTTTCAGTAAGGGGTATTAACTCATGCAAATATGTCTATTCCATAACTCACTTAGTATCTTAGGGAAACTTTCTTTGTAATGCTTATTTTGTATTTGAAGGAAGATATTGACATTATGTTCATTTGTTTTAGCTCGTGAAACAAGTTTCTGAGATGGACCGAATGAGGGAGATCATGTTAGGGAAAGCCTTTAAGCTCATTGATAAGAATGTAAGTATGTAAGCTTCTCTTAAATGCTCTTCGTTGCCATGTCTTTCATAAAGAACTTCTTTTGCTTATCATTTTGTTTTCTATTATCTATAGAACATGCATCTCCTTGTGCCGGTCATTCATGACGGCTAGTTTTTGTTCTCTCGGTTTTGGTACGGTACTTGAAGTTTTCATGGAATATAGGTCTCAAAAGTCGTGGAATAGAAACAGCTAAACATAATCTAATGTGTTTGTCTGTGTTTTAAGACCTGCTAATTATTTGGTTGCTTTGTAAACTTCTCACGTGTCCTTTGCTGTTCCCAACTTCTATGCTGAAGTTGTTGGATATAGTTATTTGATGAGGAGAGCAGCTGTTAGACATTCTGATGACATAAATTTATACTAAAGAGGTTTTATGTACATGATTGGTTGAATTTGGCCCTTGGACACACTAATGAGCCACAAAAGAGAATATACTGTGGATAACTTGAAGGTGATTATTGGAGGCCAAATATGTATTCTCTTTATCATCCCCATCTCCCTCTCTTCTTGTTTCTCTTTCCTCTCTGTGAGAAGCATAAATGGCCTGTAGTGACGGATTATTGGAGCTCTTCATCTTACTTTGCTGTTGCTTCTGCTAGGGGATCATTCTTACTTATGTTTTCCTAGAGTGATTTCGATTATCCTCTTACTTGCTGGTCTTAAACTCACTCTATACCTGCATGTACTCGTCTCTGATGGGCTTCTCTCTTTTTGCATGAATAGAACGTCGGGTATATCAATAAAGAGCAGTGTGTACGCCTGTTCGAAGAACTGAATGAATACAGGTATATAAGCGTGCTACTCACAAGATGACTAGAACTATTGTTTCTTGTTTCCCTTTTTTAATTTCCAGCCTGTCAATTAAGCATTAATCGATGAGATATGTAAAAGCTTCCAAAAAACATGCAAGTGAACTGTTTGCGTTATGAAATGTCATGGCATGCTAATCAGTGCCCTTATATTTTAAAGAAGAAGAGATAGTTCCAGCAGAGAAATCCCAAACAAAGAAGAATGCGATATTGCTGCTGTAAGATTATCTTGAAAATAACATGTTTGTCTTTGAATTAGAGCTAATTGATGGTGGTAAAGAATGGTCCTATCTTCTTAGGGCCTGGAAGCAACAATAGCACGAAGAAAAGCCTATCAGACTTTTACCACTGAACTTTGCCCGAATAATCAGGCTCTCAGAAAAACTAATTTGCTTTCACATCACTTTGACTTTGACTAATGTCTGGGTAATAAGCTTGCCTATGAGTAAGTGTGGCTTCTGTGCCTTAGGGTGCAAAGATAATAACCATTTTATTTCTCTTAGAAAGTGGTTCTTCTATATGTTTTTCTAACCTTCGATACTGGTCTTTTGATTGTTCTTCCAGGTCACTGCCAAAGATATCGAGAGAAGATTTTCAGTTAATATTTAATGAGCTGGATGATAGTTGTGACTTCAAGGTATCAAAAAATTGGTTAAGCTTTTGGTTAATAGTATTGCTATTTCTTCCATTAATTTCGTTTTTGTTTGATGGACTTTCTTCTTTGCCTCTTCACATGTTAGTTGTATGGTGTCAAATATGTGGAACGTCAACATTCTTTTCACTGCGCTCTTTATGATTTTAATACTTCTTGCTTCTATTTTCATTCTTCATAATGAGTGATGTGATCTGATATATGCTGTTTTCATGTATCTCACTTGTGTAGAATATGCATATGCATTGCCAACTAGCTTCCTTTATACTCCTCAAAAGGAAGAAAAAACAACATATTGTGAAAAGAATATGCACCCATTTAATTGACCATATTATACACTGGAGTGATTTGCTGTTTCTATTCTGTGTTTTTGGACTTTCAATTACTGATTTTCATGACGATGGATCATCTGCCCATGGTCAGTTATCTGGTCAATTCTGTATTTAGAATTTTACATCCCCTTTCTCTTTTGTAGATCAACACGGATGAATTTGCTGATCTTGGCAATGCAATTGCCCTCAGATTCCAGAAGGAGGATGTTGTGAGTTACTTCTTTTGCTGATATGAACATAGGCATGAAGCTTCAGAGTTTCACCCCCATTTGTTTTGCCATTTTGCAGCCTTCTCTGTTTGAGAAATTTCCATCAATCTACCATTCTCCGTTTTCTGAGAAGTTGAAGGGTTTTGTGAAAAGTCCAAAATTTGGATATATGATATCGTTTTTCCTCATTCTGAATCTGGTTGCGGTGATTGTTGAGACAACGGTATGTTTTGAACCTTCATCAACTTAATGCTTTACAAATCCCGGTGTGGCACTATAGTGAAGCACAAGATCAGTTATGATCATTTCAGTTAATTGGTTAGTTGATCATGTGACACAAATGGAGCTACAATTAGATAATTTTCTATTTTGCCTTGTCTTCAATGCTGAAGGGAGCTCTACACGCAATTGATGGTCAAAATCATGTGTGAGAATGCCAAACTTATCCCTTGTCTCTAATCTCTCAAATATGACTACTTTAGCGACTCATAAGGTGATAATTGTCCGGTTCATGTCTCTTGATGATCAAATGTTGAAAGTTTATATCTTTCTCTTTTTGTTTAATTTTAGATGCCAATTAACAGATAAAGTTTGTCATAAAAGCTTCTCCAGGCTTAAGAAATATGAAACTAGTTGTTACTGATAGGCACAACCTGTGTAAAAGGTCCTGGTTTCACCCAGGCTTGTAGAACTTGGAATCGGCGGTCTCTTCTTTACATATTGGGATGAGTCAATGTTGGTCAATGGTGTGATAACATGCTTGAGGTGACTAAGTGTGATCTAAATCAGATGCTAACTTAATGATTGTCACGCCTAGTGGATTCAACTAAGGAGAACAGGATGGCTTTTCTGCAATTCTATACCAAAGTGCTATATGACTTGTTTTCTTGTGCAATGGACTTATCTTGGATCTATCACTATTAAAGCTCAAAAGTCACTCTACTTACCATGTACCCCTTACCATCATAACTCCTATTTTCTCTTTCATCATTTGATGCAAAACAATTCACTTAGCTCAGTCCCTTTAGTACATTATTGTGGTAGTTATTGGAATATTAAGGAAGCTAATGGTTTCGTTGTGTTTCAGCTGGATATCGAAAACAACTCTGCCCAAATAGTGTGGCAAGAGGTAGAGTTTGTCTTTGGTAAGTATATGCTGGGTATTCTTGTGTCATATACTGGTATTAAGTTGTAGTTTCTATTTGGAATTGGAAATGACCGCAGTGAGTATGACATCCCTTCTTACAAGAGTGAAATTTTATTTATCAAATACCAGTTTGAACCAGCTTGAACGGGTTCTATCTAATGTGGCATATTATTGGTTGTGCTTTCATTGAGTTCAAAATGTCTACAGATGTTGAGGGAGTGAGGATGGATCTGATATTTTTTTGTATCTTCTTCAAGCGTTATGGCTGTTTTGTCACAAAACCATTGAAAAAATTTACTTGTTAATTTTTGCTCATATTTGGTGTCTTTATAATGCCGGAGCGAGATTCACTTTGTCAACGATCTTAAAAGCAGCCGTGTGGTCATTGTTTCCAATCATACATCTAATTGTCTAATTGCCTATTCATTCTGAATTTTCCTTTGTTTTTGAGCTACTCAGTATCCTTTTTCACCAGGATTTAGTTGGCGATTTTTCGGTCCATCAATTATTGTAGATCTTGGACATGAGATAATGAATTGGTACTTGATAATCTTGGATTTTGTGTCAGTTGCTTGTGGTATCCTGTGAATTTTGGCTAATTCTTTTAAAGGGCTTGTAATACGCTGTTATGATTGATATTTTTTTTTCTGTCCTACAGGTTGGATCTATGTGCTTGAGATGGCTTTGAAAGTTTATTCATTTGGGTTTGAAAATTATTGGAGGGATGGTCAAAACCGCTTTGATTTTCTGATTACCTGGGTGATAGGTGAATATTTCATGCAATGACAGATAGTAATATTTTCAGTGCATATAACCGTCTAATGTATTAATGTTCTTACATACGATCGATGGCAATGATGCCCCTACAGTCTATAGAAAGACATATTGGCACACATTTTTTCAACTGTAGGTAGTCTTTTTACCCATTGAATTTCTGAAAATAGTAGTCCGTTTTGTCGAACCTGGAATTTATTGTGGTTGAGATATATGGAAGTGGTCTTCATACCCATGCGATGCATGTGATTATTGAACATACTGCCTTTCTTCTTAAGAATAGCATTTCTATTTAGTTATTGTCAGTAGTGCATTATTTTCTCCATCAGTTTATCGGGTAATAAAAAAATGGAAGTCCATGATCAGCTGTATGTAAAATACGATGAAGCATCACTAAGTAGAAGAAATCAATGAAGACTATTATTGGACCCCTAGTATCGAATAAATTTCGGACTCTAGGTAAAGCTGATGTCATCAAATAGGTTAGTGCGAGGACCTTTTTATCATTAAAATACAGTAAATTTTCACCATAGGCCAATTTATATGTGATGGTAGAAGAAATTAGTGGACTGTTATTACACAACTGTTGAGTATTTAATCAATTATAGAGTTTGATGTAAATGATTCATTGAATAAGTTAGTGATAAGAACTTCTTATCACAAATAGTTGAACAAATTGTTGTCAATGTGGTGTGAGTTGCATCTGCTCATCCGCTTTCTACTTACTTTATGTTGGATGGGACTTTCTAACAGTTGCCCTAGAGGAACTTGGTGAGAGGAATGCATATGGTACATGTTTTTAAGACATAAACAATGAGAGAAGTATAGTAATTTCAAATGTCACAAGACATTGGAACACGTAAAACATATCTCTTCACATTTTGAAGTTCATAAAATATTAGCTTAAAGAGTGTCTCTTGAGAGTTTGTTAACATTTTTCATGTAAAATAACTTGATGCTATCACAAACATTTAAGATAGTTGAGGTCCAAGGTTGTTTGAATGTTACATATTACCGTCAGCTATAATATGCATATTTGCCAATAACATGCCAGCCGTCGAATAATCATGTCTGGATATTTCCTTATCCTAGAAATGTTAAAGCTCCTCATTTCTGAACTTTAACTTGCTGCTTTGCAGTCATTGGAGAAACTGTGACCTTTGTGGCTCCTAATGGACTTGTTTTTCTTTCAAATGGAGAATGGTATGCATGATATAAGTTTTTGATATATCCCGTTACTTTCTTTGCTTTGTGTCAGTTTGGAATGTGCTAGGTCCATGAGGGGGATGTTGCAAGCACACTGCTTTAGGAACTTTACCTGCTAATAGATCTAGATGTGGAAGTCTTGGAGAGGAACATCGTTTAAGTTGCAGATGAGCAATTGTTAATCAGGTTCTTGCTGGTTCACAAGCCATGGCAAACATGGCCCCAGGGTTAGAATAGTTTACATGGATATCACCTGTAGGCCCCTGGATATGATCAGAAGGTATGTAGGCTAGGTGAAATGCTCGAAAGATTCTCAGATAGGATGGCTGGGAGACTTGCATTGGGTAGTTTGGAGCAAATCCTATGTCTCCTTTTGATTGTGCTCATAACATAAATTATAATCGGACTGGAAAATTTTGTATTTTATTGAATTATGTAATCTACATTTAGGGAAAATTGGACGTATGGTAGGTAAAATGACAACTCCTTTCCAGGTTCCTACTTAACAGCAACCAATTTATCAATTAAAGCTACCCAGAGCCTGACTGCAACAATCACGCTAGGTTGCATATTGGAATAGCCCAGTTTGTTTCCCACTTTCCATTCTCAGTGACAACATGGCGGAGTTGATCATAATGATGTATAGTGTCCAGTTTACAGTGAACTTTCTTTGATTAAAAACTTTTCAACTAATACAATTTAGAATATATTGGAATCAACAAACTATAGGACAGCACTTACATCCCAACTCATAAGTTGATGGGGATGAAATATTAATTATAATATGTCAGGGTGGGTCCTTCAATACTATTTCAGCATGATACTGCTTCTTTGAGTTTGCAAAAATTTAAAGATGTAATATAGATTCTGTGCCTTCTGCTTACAACTTAAGACAAATATCAATTTTTTTCTGATGTTTCTTTGTTACAGGATTCGGTACCTTCTTCTTGCTAGATTGCTGAGATTGATAAGGCTGCTAATGTATGTTAAACGCTACCGAGCTTTTGTTGCTACATTCTTGACTCTCATACCAAGTTTGATGCCATACCTTGGAATCATCTTTTGTGTACTGTGCATTTATTGCTCTCTTGGAGAACAGGTATCAGATGCTCTCGTCTTTTTGTCCTCAAACAAAGAATCAGCTGAATTTTCTGAGAATGTCATCCTTAGCTGTTCCTTGTGTCATAAATTGGATTTACTAAGGATGACATATCATGTCTCTTAAAAATTTATTCCATCTTCTCAAGTTAATTCAGCTTAAAACTGTTTTTTAAATTCTTTTCTGTAGATCTTCGGTGGGATGGTCAATGCTGGGAACTCCAAATTGTCAGAAACTGATCTTGAGGCTGATGAGTATCCTTTGTTTTGTTTTGTTCTTCCTCCTTTATGACTTACCTCGAAATTCTTTGTAAAAATGCAACCCCCCCCGGTCCCTGCACCACCCAAAAAGAATAATTATGTTTCTTTTACTTCTTTTAAATGATGACTGTAAAGTGCTGAAATAATGTCAAAAAAGTGAAAATATGCTATGTTTCAATTGGAAAATTTGTAGCTGATTTTCAGTTGACAATGAACATCCTATATAAAAAAGAGACAAGTAAGATTTCAAGAGAAAAGGGCAAGAATAATGAATAGTTGACCTGCAGAGTCATAGCGTTGTGATTAATAATTCCAAAGAAACTTCTTGGAGCTAAATTCATTATCCATGATTATTAGAAAATGCAAATTCGTCAAAATGAATGCCTTTTAGACATTAATATCATCTTTAAGCCTTTTGGGGCGAACTATTTTATTATATAAACAATCATAGCTTTATGTATTAAGGATTCAAGGAAACTACTCAGCTAAACTTTTTGGCCTTGATCATGTAAAAAATGCAAATTCATCAAAATGAATGCCTTCTACATTTTAATATCATCGTTTACCCTCTTGGGGCAAATTTCTTATACATAAAGCAGAAAAAAACTTGTATGTGTCATGGTTTGAGAGTATTTCTGATAACCCTGATTCTGTATACGTCTTGGAAATAGCTTCATCAAATACTTTTCATGTCCTACTTTTGTGCTAGTTGATGGTAGATTTTGTTATTTGGATCACTTTTTCTTGACACTAGTTAGCTATTTGCTATTCAACTTTAATGACTATCCAAATGGAATGGTGACACTTTTCAATTTGTTAGTCATGAACAACTGGCAAGAGTGGATGCAGGTGCTGGAGTCACTACATACTAACTGATGTATTGTCTTTTGTTCCTAATGACAGAATGTGTTATGTATTAATTTATTGTCTTGCTATGTTCCAGAGCTACAAGGAACTAACAGGGACCTCTTGGAGCCTCATATATTTTATCAGCTTCTACTTAATAACTGTTCTACTGCTCCTGAATTTGGTGAGTTTTATTTAATATTCACAGGGACATATCATTGTTTTTTAACATTCTAGAAGGCATGTCTCTCTTGAAGAAAGTTTGTTGACCATTAATTAAATGAGCAACAAGAATGAAAAGGCATGGAAAAGTTTTTGAGAAGACCATGTTTTGTACAAGCAAGCCAGCTAAAATGCTTTTTATCGATTCAAATTCCATATGCCGGACAGGCATGCAAAATGACTTACTCCTGCTCAGATATATTGGATCAACTTGCTTAGTAAGCAGTACCTCTTATGCATTCATCCCAGCATGGGCCCGATTGTACAACCTTGTGTTTGTTGAGCTCAGCTAAGCCTCTATAGAGTCTTTCGCAGGCAATGCCATCTAAGCCTTACCAACCTAATGTAATATGCTTATGTCAAGGAACTTCTTCCCTTATCGAGTTCAAAGGTGGTGGTGTAGTGTGACACATTTGCAAGTTAGAGATCGTACTCCTTTTTTCTATTACTGGTGAGACCTTTACCTCAAGCACTGTAGGCTGTGTGGGAAATGGTTGGCACATGTATTGTAGTTGCTGAAGATGTTAATTGCCTTGCATTAGAGATAGAGTGCAATGAAAAACTTAGAGAGGGCTATGACTAGGTAATTTGTCAACTTCCTAGGCTCTATGTTCTATATTCTTTAATGCATCTTTTCCTTTATAGTAGTGTATTTCCAATCATCAAAAAGTACACTCATGCATGTTAGAGCTGGAGAAGGGGCCTTTACCTCAACCGCTGTAGGTTGTTGGAAATGGCTGGCACATGTACCTTAGTAGCTAAAGATTATGGGGTCTCCAGACTTGCACTAGAGACATCCAAATTGAGCCAGACAACTTATACAAGAAGCCCTTACTAGAAAATGTTTACTTCCTAGTCTCTTGATCTACATTGATTTGATGCATCTTTCTCCTCTAGACTATGGTATATCCAATCATTAAGCTGTATGCTTCAGATAGGTGAAATGGAATAAAATATAAACAAGTTGTGCTTCTTTAGCATTGCAGTAAATTAATGGAATGGGCAATTTTGAGAGGGTTTCACCAAATATTGCAGTCAATTATATTTACTCTTCTAGATTCTAATAATAATTAGCAGGATCAAGCCTTTTCATCTTCTTTCTTATTGTGATCGCCTCTCCTCTTTGGAACTCAAATCTTCATTAGTTGGCTTGTTTTTGAATGATTGACTGAAACAGTGTTACAAGTGAAAAACGATTAGATCAATGAAATTTTGATGTTTTTATTCTTCATATAGCAAATTGCATCAGAACTTGAAGGCAAAACCCTCTGATTGTTGAAACTGCATCGTTGAGTTCTGTGGCAATTGTTAAATTAAGAGCATGCATTTTTTATTTCCATGTGATTACAGGTTGTCGCCTTTGTCTTGGAGGCATTCTTTACTGAAATGGATCTTGAATCATCAGAAAACTGCGACGGACAGAACAAGGTTTGTGCCATCTAGTACCGTGAAAAAGGTTACAATGACTTTTAGGTTCTTGTGTCATTGTCAACATTGAGTTGTCCAATTGCCAGTTATTATTAGAATCAAGTTTTTATTAATCTAAGCGATCCCCTTTATATAGGAAACAAGGGGCAGGCGGCCTCGTTCAGTCGGGTATGTACTGTTTGGACACTATCTAGTGATTCCTATCTTCTGATATATAAGTGATTTAGATTATTGTGTGATGCATTATCTTTGTTTCATTTCCTGGTTTAATACAGCACGAAGTCAAGAAGTCAGAGAGTTGATGTCCTGCTTCATCATATGTTGAGCGCAGAGCTTGATAAAGCAAAATGCACTAGTCCTGAACCTTAATCATGTAGTTGAGGTAAGATTTATTTTCAAGCTGCAGACTCATTTTGTTTTCCAAGCATTCTTCACTACGCTGTTTGCTACTAATGCAGAATAGAAAACTGGAAGTTAAATTCAGTTAGATTTCCCAAAAATACCTTTTTTTTTTATTTGCAATTTTAAATAACTTCGGTAGCTTAAAGGGCATGGATAGAATAAGTACTCAATGGATGTTGTCGTCAAGTTGTCACTGGTGTCCACCTTCAACTAAATCCAGTATTAAATGCTGTCATTTTGTTGGGGTTTACTAGTTAGATTGTGTTGGAATATTTAAATAATAAACCACGCCTTCATCTAACAGCTTAAACTTTTAAAACAGTTAGTAGTGATCTACCAAAATCTGACATGGTATCAGAGTTGGAGGTCCTGAGTTTAAATCTTTCCAAATCTCATTTGTCTCCCCAATGCCAAAATATGATATGGTATCAGAGCTGGAAGTCATGAGTTCAAATCTTTTCAGGCTCTATTTGTCTCCTCAATTAAATTTTCACTCTTAGCACTAGGTAAAAGACCAAACTAAACGTGAGGGAGAGTGTTGGAATAGTTAAATAATAAACTACGTATTCATTTAACAGTTTAAGTTTTTAAAACAATCGGCAATGGTCTGGCAAAATCTGAAGTGTTGAATATTTAAATAATAACTTACGTCTTTATCTAACTGCTTAAGCTTTTGGGACAATTAGTAATGGTCCGGCGAAATCTTATAGATTGCTAGAATTATAGTTGTTTTTTGCATCTTATGTTAATCTCATAAGTTTTAGATGGCTCCTTGGTTTGTGTGGTGGTGATAAATATAGAGGGAGGTATTGGATATTGATGCATACGTATATTAACATTGTTAGACTAGAAAGATGTATTTCGTCTCCCTGAAGTGCCTTCACCTGGACTGCAGCGAACTCTTGAGTGCTATAATTTCACTTGTGCTTTAGTTGTTTCATGGTTGCACGTATGGTTTTCAGTGGTTGCTTTGTACGTATCAATTATTTTGGGTAATGTTTGGTCAAATGGATGCCCACCGCTGGCGTCAGTTTCTAAATTTGATAGTGTCAGCTCTGTAAGTAGGAGTCAGTTGCATGATGCTGTTCTCTCTTAGTCATTTGCCTTTAATTCGCCCAATTTGGTTCTCTAGCTTTCTGCTAGCCTTTTCTTAGGGTGTAATGATGAGAAAATGGGACCAAGCCTGATTTATATTATGTCGTCACTTTGGCTAGTTGTGGGCACGATTTTGAAGACCCTGATTCAAGAATAACTGGTCACAGCAGACCGCATTACGAGGACCATTTTCAGATGAACTGGTTCGAATCATATGTAATATGTATGTCGTTCTTTTGCCGTGGTCGCTTTTGCCCGTGTACAGATGCAAATTCAACTCTATGGTTTGCAACACGAGTTTCCACTTCCAATGCGATGATTAAATTTTGTTGCACACTACTCATCGCGCCGCCTTGGTTAAGAAATTTTTTATTAAATATTATGAAGTGCTGTAGTGTAGATGTCTTAGAGAAGGAGAGGCAGTCATTTGCTGCGGTTTCGTTTTTATTTCATCTTCCGGTCATGTCTGAGCGTACCCCTTCAGGTGCACCCAAAGTACTCAACCGTGTTAATAAGGACCTAAAGTAGTGCTCACGGATCTGTATATGGTAGACAAACTCGTGAGATGTGTGTCAATGACTCTTCTGAGAACCCTAGGATTCGTGGGAAGCAAGTGGACAACAGGTGTTTCTCTTTAAGCATGAGTTCAATAAGAGCTGTCTCGCACCGGTAGGTATTCTCTACCTACTCTCCTGAGTCCGTTTCGGACTTTTACGAGTAATAAACCGTTTAATTGTTGATTCTACTTGATGATTTTCAGAACGATCCATTAGTCACAGCTCGATATTCCGCATTCTGCTTTTCATATAATTTGGTCCGATGAGGAGCCGGGCGCTGAATTAGTACGTGCACTAGGACATCCTGCCATCTTATATATTGTGTTTTTCCCGAGGGTCAAAAACATTCCTTGTCTTTATAGTTTATTCACCCTTGTGGAATTGCGACCCTTTGTCCTAGCCATTGTAGCACGTATCGCCTAGGGCATGATGAGTTGATACCATCGTCACTTTCTCTGGCTTATCATTGGCGATCTGTTTGGGGTTTTTAAAAACGGTGGCAATTGAACAAAAGGGTACTTGTTACAGGACTTAGTCCAACACCGTATGGCACGGCACAGCTCAAGAGTTTATGTTGGTGCTTCGATCTAATATCTCTACATGTTCGTAAGGATTTGATTCCACATCCAACCACATACTTCCTGGCAAGGCCAACATGCGCCGACCACTGTCCCTTCCCAACCGTAGGATGGTAGAGAGAATATTTCTCAACCCCGGAAGGGTCCTAGTAGCGCACAAGAATGCAAAGAAGCACTTCATTAATTTGTCATCTTAATCAGTGCCCGTGCGACACTTGTTCAGTACGCTTTATTTGAAACAATTTGATTATCATCAGAACATTGATTTTACAGAGCATGAGAACATTCGATTACAAAGGAATTTTTCGTACATCCATTCAGCGAAATTCTGATTTGAGTTTTTCGTCTTTGGAAATGTGATCAACACTTCTCTTGGAGGCGGAGGTTTCACTATATTAGCAGGAAAAGTATTCTTGAAGTTGCCCAATCTATTTAGACAAAAAGGCTGCTGTTTAGAATGTCGCATTTTAATACGATGATCATGGTCCTCTTCCGCTTGCCTCAACCGGCCGAGTGTGTCTAGAAACTCTCTTCTCCCATCCAAACTGTTGGTGTTGGACAACATATCAGAGAGATGAAGCCATGGTTGCGTTGAGTAGATCACGACATTTTCCCTTTGAAAGCCGGTTTCACAATCAAAAGCCATTTCTTCCGACAAAAACACATGCCTTGAAACCGGCTTTCAGAGCCAAACAAAAAAAATAAAAAAAATCCTGAATTGGGGAGCGCAGTGTCTCCGCATACCAACATGGAAAACAGGGGGCGGGAATGCAATCACTTCTTGATGAATTTTAGCTGCAATTGCATGCGTTCAACTATTTCTGCATCGACGGTTGGAAGGTACGGAAGAACAAAATCCTTAAGAGAGAAAAAGACAGGATAGAAAGCGTAAGCAGGTTGGCCTTTAGCAAATAAAGGGTGGAGATCTGATCGACAAATTGACTTACATAATCTGCCTTGCTTCTTAGTACAAACGTAGAAAAGAAGGAAAAAAAAAATAAGGCAAAATTAAAGTGTTTGATGAGACTAGTTACGTGGGCTTGGTCACAATTGCGTCATTAGAGAAACTAACATCGCCTGGACTATGCAAATGCTCCATCCCTCTCCTTTTTTGTGCGGGGTCTCACTACCTTACTGTTCACAAACCAACGCAGAGAGAGAGAGAGAGAGAGAGAGAGAGAACATGAAAGGGGATATGCTCAATATCCCAGCAGAGAAAGCATGGAAGATGTACAGAGACAATGGAATCATCAGCCAAATCAACCACGAAATGCTTGCTTCTGCTGAGTACGTTGAAGGAGATGGGAGTTCTGGAAGTCTCAGGCTTTTCAAGCTTGGCCCTGGTTCCTCTCCCTCTGTCTTGTCTCCCTCTGTCTCTCTGTCTCTCTGTCTCTCTCTCCTCGCTCCCTCTCTCCCTCCCCTACACAAAGATTGAACGATTGAACGATATTTCTTTGTGCAGCTCTATGCAGCTATGTGAAGGAATCAATTGAGAAGGTAGAGGTTGAATCAGGACAGTCTCATCGTATCATCGATGGTGATCTGCACAACATGTATAATCCATATAGTCATCTTCACCTTCACTCGCATGGCAGTCAAGGACAAATGTATTGCCCAGAGGAGAAGGCGACGGATGCTGCCCTCACATTCCTCAAAATCGTTTGAGAGGTTCTAGTTGAGCTACTAGTTCTCAATATGCACAGCCATGAAAAATATAATATAAACGATGCTCATATATAAACAAGATCCTTAAGGCTGGCAAGTTTTAACTTATAAAAGTGCACTCAATGCCTAATGCCTAAATGGGGTAATTTTGTCTTGATAGCCTATCAGACATGAGAGTGGTTCTGCTCTTTCAACCTAAGGTTCTTCAGTCGTTCCTGACCAGGCAAACATGCTTTCTGGAGGAAGTATTGCCTGAACTCTATTCCTCTCAAAACCCACAAATCTCATTATCTTAGCTTCTTTAATTCATAGCACTCAAAATGAAATCCGTTCGGATTAAAACATATGTGTACATGTAAAGGATATGGTACAAGAAGATCACCAGTCCCACTTGCTTTCACACCATCAGCGGCAGAAAATCATACTTAGCCTCGGATAAGAAAAAGAACTCCTATAAAAGAATCAACGCCCTCACTATCTTTGTGAACACAACTCCTTCAAATTACCCTTAAGCTCAGCTGACCCCCGAACCCTGGCCATTCTGCATGAATGTTGTGTAATCAGCTTGTAGGTCTCTGGCCTCTCCCAGGGAACGATACCGAAATCATCATTATATTTCTCCATTCCTCCCACCCAAAACTGCCACACAAAAGAACCCGCTCCAGCTCCTTGTTTCTTTGCTGATTTGTATATCACATCAAAAATGGTTTTGAAGAACCTGTCTCGTTTTGAAGGTTCGAAGTCCTTGTTTAGATCGGAATAACCAAACTCAGTGAACATGATCGGCTTCCTCAGTATCCTATCACCATCATCAATGTGGGAACGCGTCCACAAAGCGACATATTTCAACTCTTCCTCAAAATCTATTTTTTTAAACCTGCCATCAAAATGTTTGTCAGAATGAGTTCAAAAAACAAAACAAAAGGATATGCCTCGATGTGGAGAATGATATCACATCTAATAGTTGATATCAGACTTTACTGGTATCATTGAAAAGCCAAAAATGCTCATCCTTTTAATTGGATTTAGCAGCAACGAGCCATGGAAAATCTAAAATAGTACCATTCAAGCTAAATTGTTCTTTTAGAGACTTGTTTTATCCGGCAGAAGAGATCTTTTCCCAATTTCTTTTTAGTGAACTAGTTTACCATATTTGATTAATAAAGTGTATTGACAATGAATGCTTACCAATGGTCCGGATAGATATGAGCAGAGGCAAAATCAATGGTTGGTATATCAGAATTCCTAATGAAGTCAGATCCAAGTAGTGAAAAGTACTCTCCAGGGTTGACAGTTGACTTTTTGGGACTATTGGGACCATAAAATCCTTCAAGGCCCACAGTAAGCAGATGGTTCTTGTCAATTGATTTTACATACCGTGACATTTCCACAATCCAATCCTGCAGTTCCATGATAATCAATGCAGCAAGCAACATTTTAGACAAATAAATAAGAGAGGCTGAAAAGGAGAGATATTTTATAAGTACAGCTTAAGACTAATTAAGAGTTGTCGGTTATACATATTATGAGAACTGATATTGAATAGAGAATCATCTCTCCTGCTTTCAATCAGTTTCTTGCAAGGCTCAACTGATATGATTGGGAAAAATCAATTTTGCTATGTCCTGAAAGATAGATATCTTGTAATGTTTGCTTTTTTAATTTCCAAATGTCCCAATAAAGCATTCTTATGATTTGATTTACCTTCACAAGTAAATTTATGACAACTGTTAATAGCATCACGAGTTAATAGCAAGGAAAGTTTATTGACAGGATCACTAGTAATGCGTTCTTCCATAGTAAAAATGAAGCATGCAGAATCATTACCCAAGAACTAAGCAGGGTCTCTGAAAGGAACTTTAACATAGCCACAATACCCTTTATAATTTATTGGGTCAAAAACAGCAAAAACATCACAACTTTTTTAAGCTTGACTGCAGCTTTTTTTTGGCCAAAAGCTTGGTCAACATAAGTTGAGAATGGTTACATGATTAGAAACTACCATAAGACTCGGTAGACAAGGGAGGAATCATGTTATCGGATATGTTATCCACTAATTTGGTCCATAGGTGCAAAGAGGCAGTACTAAGACCCCAAGGTTCATATTCTTACCTGAAGAGTATCGCCTGAATTATCTGTCATGCAACGTGGCTCATTTATTAACTCCCATCCAAAAATGGTGGGATCATTCCTATATTCAACTCCAGTAATGGTGTTCTTCCTTGTTAGGATAACCTGGAAAAAATAAAATGCATGTCTAGTGTTCTGTCTGGAAATAAATGAGAAGAAAAGTAGAGGGCGAGAATCGAGAAGTGGCAAATTTTAAAATTTTCGCTTCATCTCCTTCTCACAAACATTTCAAAACTCCTCTCATTCTCCACACCCACTTTCATGCCCCCTCTGTTCCTTCTTTTCCCAAACAGAACCTAAAACTTGAAACCAGCACCCACTAGAGCAGTACAGTAGACAGCAGAACCATGCAATTCGATGAGAATGAACCCTCTCACAACAAAACAAGAAAAAAGAAAAAAGATGAGGAGCTTCTTTTTATATTTAGTTTAT
This sequence comes from Corymbia maculata, assembly GCA_014182735.1. Taxonomy (NCBI): domain Eukaryota; kingdom Viridiplantae; phylum Streptophyta; class Magnoliopsida; order Myrtales; family Myrtaceae; genus Corymbia; species Corymbia maculata. Next base: position 7,828,040 of record CM024692.1, read on the forward strand.
CATAAACTCATTTAGAAAACCGCCCACTCCAACCTACCCATAGCCATCCCAAAAATATATGAAAGTCCTCTCTCAAAAGGAGAGGAAACACAAAGGAATCTTCAGATTTTATCAGAGAAGGAAATTTGGTGATGTCTTTCTGTCTCCAATCCTCTCTGACATCCAGAGCGTGAGAATAAGAGTTTTCTTACTGTACTTAATTTATTGGGTGCAAAGTTCACAAACTCTTCCATGACAAGCACATTCCAAAATCTGGCTGCTTTGTATGCGGGAAGATACAGCTATGAGCTATACATACATTGTCTTTTCTTTATATAGCTGGGTCTTCATGCATACAGAATACCTTACTGATCCTTTAAAGGAATTACACATTCATTGTCATATGGCTTTTAGTGATGAACAACGCCAGTAGCTCCTGGGAAACTTTAAAAGGTGCCATGCAAGAGTTCAATCTCCTTTATATGAAAGTAAAGCATTCCAAGTTGACTCTCGGCTTGTCAGTATTAATGTTCACATTGCTACTAGATGGACATGAATTGGGCAAAACCTTCAGGAGCATCAGAATAACTATAAGAATCAACAATCAAAAGTACACTGATTGACTAACAATGAGTCCTCAGATATGATAAATCCCTGGCAAATCTGTTCCCTGTACAAGTGCACTAACCAGGTCAAGCAGGTAAATCTCCAACTTTCAGCTCCAAGTCTCTAATCCAAAATACGGTTCAAGGTAAATATCATATAATTTTTAGCTTGAGCCTTAAGCACAGGAAGTCTTCGATAGTTTGCTAGGCTAGCATAGACAAGTTCCTTCTTATAATTTCTTAATTTCAGGACAAGCCTAGAGCTTCTCAAGGCAAAAAGAAGTTGCATAAAAAGAGTAAGTACCTTGACATAATCTTTGAAGTACTGCCGAATAGAAGGATCGTAGAAGAATGAATCATTTGACGGGCTCAAACCAAGGCCTTCTTCCCACGCCCACTTAACATATTGAGTCTTGCCACCGTATGCTTCCAAATTATTAACTAAGCTAAGAAGCAACCTGATTCCATGCCGTCTGGCTTCTGCAATGACATAATCTAATGCCTGCCACAGTGTACAATTATTAAAATGAGATCTTATGAACTATTATATGGAAAATTAAAGAATTTTTTTTTCAATTTTTCATGTATTCAATTAAATAAGACCTCAACAAGGGAATTACAATTTCTTTCCAATTAAAAGAGATGCCAAAAGAAGTAGGACTTCCAATTATTTGAGGTCAATGTTAGTCCTAACTCGTTCATATGGGCAACAAGTAATTGAAGGGAGGATGCCGAAACAACAGAGAACCTGAGTTCCACAAAAATGAGGCCACATTCTGAGAACACATAAAAAACTTAGAAGCAATAATTTTACGGTATCATGATGATGATCGTGCATGATATGCTTTAACTGCAAAATGCATTCATTTTACATCCCATAATAGTCTAGATTTTCTCATTGAACACGGTGTCTCACCATCAATCACAATTTAAACATGGGCATTTCTTTCCAGGAGGATGGGAAGACAAAATGAACAGGGTTGATACTACATATTAATTCACACTACTCTTCAAAGAAATTTTCATGGAAAGTCAGATATGACCAAATAATATCGTAAGAACTATTTGAACACACCATTTTGGAAATTTATTACTTGCATTCAATAAATCTGTTTATCCGCAAGCGCAATAAATTGCAAAACAACTTCCAAAACCTTAGTAAGTTTTCTGTTCCAAGTACGCCACAGAACAAAGCCCCTTTATACTTGAAGTAACCCACGAACAAACACTATGAGCAATCACATTTTTGTCAATCTACTGGCAATCTGCCTCTGTATCAAGCTCAACTTTCTCACTTCTGTCACTTCATCGGTGATTAATTCTGGTTCAATTAACTGTAGCTCAAAAAAGAAAAAGTCGAAACCCAACACAACATGAAATGAAAACCCTGACTTTAAATTACCCAGGAGAGATAAGACAGAATCTTAAAGCACTACGCTAAAATTAGAGATACAAGGAGAGATTTGAATTTGCCCCTTCAAACAAGCTAATTTAAGTCAACAATCCGACATGAGCAAATGCAGTGCTCACTCAAACATTCACAGAATGCAACAAGCAAGACCCACTACAAGAAAAGCTAGAAACTCAGAAATCATACCCTAAAGACTCGCTCATCAAACCGTCCAGGTGAAATCTGAAGTGCATTGTAGTCTCCGTCGTTGAAGGCCCAAGCTCGGCAAACGGTCATGCCCATCTTCGACCCGGTCTGAAACATGGCCCGGATCCTGGGTCTGCTGTACTCATCCACCGCACGATCCATCAACCAGTACGAGTTCCAACCATTCACATAAAACACCTTACCGTCATCCACCATTAACTGAGTCCCATTTCGTCTCACGAAGTCCATCTTCTCCTCTGTATGGTAGTCGCCGAAGCTCAGATCACTGAACGAAACGTAGATGAAAGCTATGCAGGACGTGATACCGAGAATCGGGTACATCAATCGCTGTCCCGTTGTCATTCTCGATGACTTGTGGTACATTGCTTCGCGGGTGAAAAAATGGGTCTGCTAAAAGATTGCAACTTGGAGCCGCCGAACAACAACCCAGATGATCTATCAGCTCCACATCAAGAAATCCACCAGGTAATCAAGCTACCACGAAAGATCGCAGCAACCCACAAGTCGAGAAGTCCGGAGCTTCGCGGGGGATCTTCGGTTCTTGGAAATGGCCGAGAGACAGAGGAAGCAGGAAATGTGGGATCTTTTAGGTGGAGCGTGTGCAGAGGGAGCAGAAGTGCAAAGAAAGCACATGGCATACTATGCAAGTGGGTCTCCTTTTGAGCACAACAGTCACAATCTAGGAGAGAAGAATCATGAAAGGATCATTAGCATAGAGGAGGAGTGAGTGTGGTGGGATGTCTGAATCAACCTTATGCATTCTGAGATCCCAGCCAATTGATTTTTCTAGCTGCTTCTCTCTTTTCTGAATCAACTGGGGTTGGATGTTTCCTTCTTTTTTTCGTTTCTTGTTTTTGGTCATAGGATGTTTCATCCATTATATGTATTTTTTTCTACGTTTAGTATAAAGTTGGAGCTTTTATATTGAAATTAACAAGGCCTGTCTGCTCACCAGTCAATGCTCCGCAATCTTATGGACCGCACCTAGATCTCCTTTTTCCTTCAATCTAATACAAAAACAACAGATGGAAGTCCAAAGAAAACTTGGCAAAAGTGGGTGAACCAGCCTCGTCCGCCAAACGCCGGTGAAAACAGCCGGCGGCGGTGAGGCGATTGGGTAGAAAGGCCAAATTAGCTTTGAATTTTTTAGTAACAGTACCGGCATATAATGAACCAAATAAGTACAATACCTACTTAATTCAACGCAAATTCTATAATTATTTATTTCTTTTTTACTAATTACACTTGGCGAGTGAAGAGAATATGTTAAAAATAGAAACCATCCCTATGGTAACATTGGACCTGCAAGTCCCTAATTTGGGTCATCGTTCAAACCTCAAGAGCATCAAAATGTAAAACGACAAGAAGGGATGATTACAAGAAAGAACACGGTAATTAAGGCTTTTTTTTTTTTTTGATGACTCAGGGAACTCCGCACCCCGTCGACAGCCGGGGAAGTAAACCCTAGGGGCTACACGTGCTAGCCACCACACACGTGAAATCAGTTAAGTTACTCTATGACGAAATAATTAGTCAATGACAAATGCTTTTATCATTGATAGTAATTTATATCTAAATATTTCAATGGATGATTAAAACATTTATTGTTGATTCATTTTAGCAAGCTATATAAGTAGCTATTTTTAGGAAGAAAATTTTCAAATTAATCATTTTCCATAAAATATGTAGAGTCTAATAGGTTTTCGGTTTCCTTTTCATTTGTAATTGCTTTTCTTTATCTACTTTCTTTCATAGGAAAAGGCGAGTTGAGGTTGCATTTAGGGGTGTGCGACCAAACCGGTTCTATTGGGGAACCGAATTGAATTGCCCAAAAAACAAGTCTAGGAACTAGTTCCTATTGAAATCAATCCGAGAACAAGTTTCAAATTTTGGAACCCGTTACAATCGGTTCGAGAATGGGTTTTGAGTGAATACCCACCCAAGAACCGAGCTGGACTACCCTATTTTGAAATCAGTTTTGGATCGGATTTTATAAGCTAAAAAGCCAAGATTTTAATTTATTTTTCCCCTAAATTCTAATATCAGCTTTCGTTCATCTTTTGTCTTCCTTGGAACTCCTTGCTAGTCTTTCCTCTTTCCCTAAAATTTTTATGGATAGATGGGAAATAAATTTTTATAATTTATGTTTTTATGTCATGTGTTTAAACTTTTTATCATTTATAATTGAAACATGACTATGTATTCATATTATGGATTATTATCTTTTGCGGATAGGGATTTCCCTTTTTTTATATAAATTTTGAATAGTTTTGTTACTCATAGTCTCATATGATTTTTCTATAGACCATTAATAAAGAAAAGAAAAAAATAAAATAGATTTTTGAATAGACATTGGAATCAGACTAAAAAAATAGGGTAAGGTTTAGAATCAATTCCAAGGAAATAGGGAAGTTTTCAAGGTCAAAAAATTGGGAATTTTTATGACACGACAAGTCACAGGTTCTAACTTTAGGACCTACTTACTCTAGAATTGATCATTTCTAGTGGCAACCTTGCCAATGCCAAATCTAGCCCAAAGTCTCGTAACCCCAAAATCATCAATGGCTAGGGTTGCATGCCCCTAGGTGTCGCCCACAGAGATCCTTCATTTAGATTTGACTCTAACTGGATCAGACAATGAGCGATAAGGGCTTGGCCGCCCTCGCTGGCCGGTGCATGGAAAGAAAACCGGCATGGAAAGAAAATTCCAATTTTATGGGTTTCAAATTCCATTTTTCGGAAGACAGTCAAACACAACTCTATTTTTTTTTTCTAAATTTGAGCGGGGCATAAAGCAGTCAACTCCAAATGTCATAAAAAAAAAAAAAAATTCAAATCCCCTATAATTTAATTGCTGTTTTGGGTAGGTAGAACTAGTATAGTAAACATCCGTCCCGTCTCACCTTGAGATTACAGATTCAGTGTGCAACTGCAGATCAAGACGTTCATCACTAGAACGAGGACGACTCGGGATTCGGTCAGCTCACTCAGTTAAGGACTGGGAAGCAGCCGACCCTTTCTTATTTTATTATACAATAAATCTAATATTTTTAATTATAATTTAAATTTTTTTCTTTTCTTTTTGGCAATACATAAGATTTATTTGGTGACCAAATCCATGAAGATTGCACATGGCTGCATCGATTAAATTAATGGGAAAGTTGAGGTGATCGTGGTCCTTTTCTTGTATCTTTGCCTTAACCATTTTTGTCATTTGATTACCTGCACAGCCTTGATGAACAATTATTCAACTAGAATTCTCAGATGATATAGATGCTTAACTTGCCAGAAAAAATGAATTATGAACTAGTTGGAATTCTTTTTTCTTTGTGCACTATATGTTTTATGAAAAAAAAAATGTATGATTTTTTATTTATTTCTCTTGGAAAACAAAAACAGAAATTGGATGGTGGCTTTGATTGCAAGGAAAGAGGGGGGCCATGGCAACAACCACTGCAGCGAGGTGGGAGGTCAACAACGATGGACAACGGTGCATATGATGGGGGATGGTTTGCCAAAAAGTTTGGTTGTTTTGGAGAGCTTAAAACGGGGATAATTTAATCTTTTAGAGTTAAATTTCGCTTAGAGATAATAAACCGATAATTTAAAAGAGATATACTATTCACTCGCGTCATATTTATTCCTAAATTAATTTTAGTCCGGCAAAAAAAAAATTAAATTACTTCACCTGCCACCGTAATAAAACTCTGTTTACTTATGTTTTTATTATTTGCTTCTTCTTTTTGGCAAATGAAAAAAGCCTTTAAAATCTAAATGCGAGAGCCTTAACAAGAAAAGGACAAACTGGGCAGTGTCGGCACTCCACTCCAGCTAACGTTGCAGCACGGAACATGGGCCAGGAGTTATATTTAAAAGGGCGTAGCTGTCGGCTGTGATTAGGGACGGAAGGCTCTCATGAATTTCAACGTTCACGCAATTTCCAGCAATAATGCCCGAAAAAGTGGGGACTCCCAAGGACGAAAGTAGTTCGCATCATTTACACGATTTCGCCAACCAGTTCCCCAAAATCCGAAATTATGATGATTGATGACTTGGTATCTGCGATATTATCAAGGTAGCTTTATCTTCAACTTTTGCATATGGAGTCCTTAATAACATCATGATTGGATTTTCTTTTGAGTTTGAAAAGCTACCCAAATCATTTAGAAACATTAGAACAAACTCGCTACACTTTTCAATGGTGTGTGTGGACCCAAGAGAGGAAGATAGAACCTGTAATGAAGACCCATTTTTGTCAATACCTCGATTTTCATTTATCATTACCTAAATTTATGCCGATGCGAGAACAATACAAGTTTTGGGGTTCATTGGTACAAAATAAAGTTTTAATAATAATTTTTGTATAGTGAGAAATAATTTATAAAGAAAAGAAAAGAAAAAATATAACAATAAAAAAAAAAAAAAATATTAAAAAAAGTCATAACCAAAATTGTATTGATGTTAGTTTAGTCTTCCAACGGTCAAAAAAAATGTTTATAATTTAATTGATACAATTGGAATTGGTTTAGGACTCTTTTTGTTTTTATTTATATAGTTTTCACACTTTTAACATTTGGTTTTTAGAAATTATCGTAGAAAGAAACCCTAAATTATTTTTTGCAGCACCAATATCAAAATTTATCTATGTCACTGGAACCCCAAATTTTTACCAATATGATAATATACCCTTTGTCTAATACCAAAACAAAATTCAAAAACTTTGCTCATTGTAATGCCAATACCTCAATTTTCTTTTTATCATTACCTAAACTTATACCAATGCGAGAACAATACAAGTTTTGGGGTTCATTGGTACAAAAGAAAGTTTGAGGTTAATTTAGTCATAAATATTTTGATTTGGTGTTAATTCAGTTATTCTTGCTAATTTTGATTAAATATTACTAAATGTGGATGTTGATCGGCTTGCATGGCATCGTCTAGTGTTGATGTGTATAATTTATAATAAATATCATAATAATTTTTTTATTTTTTTTATTTTATTTTTCTCTCCTTCCTTCTTCCTTTTGCCAATGATTGGCCGGTTGGGCTAGCCTCCCTTGGCTATCGTGAGGCCAAGTCTCAGCAAGGGCTCCCTTACCAAATTTGGCAAGGCCACCCCTTGCCTAAGTAAGGGCTCCTTCACCGAGTTTAACCTCACCTAAGCTAGATTTGATGAGGCCAACCCTCCTTGGGGCTTAGCATTGCCATGGCCTAGCAAGGCTTGCCGCATAGTGACAGTTAGATGGTCAATCACTAGTAAAAGGATGAAGAAAAGAAGGAGAGAAAAAGAAATAAAAATAAATCAAAAAATTATTAAAGTATCATTAAAAATTGTCCAAGTCAACTCGGAGATGCCATGTTAATTGCCGGTGTTCACATTAGCATTATTCGATCAAATTAGCTAGAATGACTGAATTAGTACTAAATTAAAATGTTTATAATTAAATTTGCACTATTAAAAGATTTAGGACTATATTAACACAAATACAAAAATGTTTAAAAATGTTTAAGACTTTGCTGACCATTTTCCTAATATTAATCCTTTTTTTTTTTTAAAATTTAATGACTTTATTTAACTCAAAAGACTTGCAATTTTGAAAGTTTAAAGAAGTGTTTAACTTGTGAGATGTAGAGTCGCACTTAATTTTTCGTTTTTTTTTTTTTTTTTTGGTTTTATGGGAAGATCATAAGTACAATGGTAAGTCATTTTCTTTTGATGTTAATGGCTTTTATTTGGAGGTCATTTTGCATCTTTCAACCCATGTTGTTACAATCAATGTCAAAACATGGAAGGTCTGATCCATGTGGTCCATACTAGGTCGCTATACGTCTCGATAGCCCGGACACAAATTTCAACGGAATCGGTTATATATGATGTATCATTGTTGAACGTTTGCAGTACGTCTTGCGGTGGTGGAACCCCAAGGCCTTTATGGATTAGAAAAGTCATGATGCTTAATTTTTGGTAGGGTGTCAATAACGACCCCTCTCATGCTCGTCGCTATGTTGATTATGTCTTCTTCAACAACCGAATGACGTCATGCATGGTCCGTTCTGCCAAGGAACGAAATCCGTTCTAATCATGGCAAAAATGGAGATGACCTTGTATAGGTTCGGCCCATGAAATGGAAAGCCCTCCTCATTCTTTGGGTTTACTTGTTCAAATACTGGGAGCTGACATTTCCATCTTACAAAACATTACCGTCAAAAACTCATTCTACATCCTGGTAAATCAAGCTGATCACTTAATAAATGAGATCTCATGTTTGATCTCACAAAAAAGAAATTACATAACCTATGTATAATTACGATACTACGGTTGACTGTAGTTACCGTAAGAATGGCAAAAGGAATATGCCTGGAGTTGTGTCCACTTGGAGATTACCATATTGATATAATATCCACAGAGAAGAAATTTAACTGAGACGACTTGTTAAGTTTTCTCCATCATCAAACCCTAGCGCTTAACCCTTGTTGAAAAGCGCAAAATACCCTAAAAGGGCACAAACCACGGCCACGGCTCTGCCTTCCTTGAACGAGTTTTTGCACATAGACCAGACGATCTCTTTGCTCGCCTGCCTGCCTTCGACGAGCAAAGTCCTCTGGGACTTCCCCGAGAAGGCCAAGCCCACCACGACGGTAATCCAAGCGACCGCAATCGCCGGCACGGCAACAGTAAGAGCGGTCGCGGTCGATAGCGCCCAGAAAGCCGCCCCGAGAAGGACCGATGCTTCCACAGCGGTCCACCAAGACGATGATTGCTGGCATCTATACCAAGAGAAGATGAGATTCTCCAAGTTTAATGTACAGCACACGAGAACGACGTTTACTATCAGGAAGAGAAGCACCCATGTCTTCCTTCGGCTCATAACCCTCAGGAGGACCGTGGACGGCGACGGCGACGGCGACGGCGACGACGACTTCTTTGGAGACAGAGATTCTTGCGATTCTTCAACCAGGAACATGATGAAGGGATTGATACCCACTTTCTCTTCCGGGCGGAAAGGGCCAGAGAGAAGTGCAAAGGGATAAGATTGCAGCGAAAGACGATGAGCTGACAATTGTGTGGAGCGAAACGAAGGGGACCGATTCTTTTTAGTGGTCGACAAAGAGGGGCAACAAGGGTTTTCATAGGGTGCGATGTTGGTGCGGGTCAAAAGGTTCCTTTTTCTTACTAAGAATAGTAGTGCAGAATGACCTTGCTTGGAAGCTGCTTGATGTCGTTTGGTCTCTAGTTTCTTTCTGATAGCCATCTTGTTTGACTTTCAAGACCGAACGATTCACGTTCGAGAATCACCAGCGTTCTCGCCGGGACCATCACATGTTAATTGCTGATTACGTCCACGAGCTTGACTGAATGCATAACTAGTTTTCCAAGTCCAACCCCCCTCTCTTCTAGATTGACGCAGCATGGACGGTACGCACTTCCGCTTCAGAAGTGAGCGACCTATCGGCACGATGCTCTCGGTCCTGGGTTCTTCGTGGGACCACACGGCGCGAGGACCACCCCTCGAGAATAACGGGATTCATGCAATTCTGCGATTGGTCGGTATAAGTTGAGACCAGAGAAATGCCATGCTTGATTAGGACTAGTTGATTATTGTTAACATCGAACAAGCTAATGATGTGAAAGATGAAACGGCTTCTTAAAACTTGCAAGGACACGTGTACAGAAAATTTTATTTTTATGATAGTAACGATTCGTGGGATTCAATATCAACATGTTTCTTTCCTTTATTCTAGTTTTCCCTGGTTCGGTGGATAGGTGGTGCTCGAATTAGGTTTCGTGCACTTCAATGGATTCACATCTCCATATAATTTTAAGAGCATACTCCTCACAGTACCCATGTGTATTCAAGATTTCTCTCTTAAAGTGCTTCAGATGAGGTTTGACCTCATGACCGTAAGATATCAAGAGAGGAGCAAAACAATATTATCATCCAGGCAGACACAAAAACCTGACATGTTTCGCTTGTCACGGCCTGATCGATTTACAACAAACAAATCGCACCCGTGCGGCTTTAGGAACGATCCTAAGTCAGCCTTTCGATCACTCACTTGACCAAAACCGTGTTTGAGAGTAAAGGGGCGTGTATTTACTTCTGATTAAGCCATTTACAAATGGGGTGAGGTTCTCCTATTTATACAAGAGTCGAACTAATCTGGTCCGTCGATCCCCTTATCGATCCGACGGCCATATTCAAATACACACAATGATTACAAGGCTACAACAGGGTCTAATGCATGGAACAGTTCAAAGATAGCCTGCCATGGCCAGTCTGCATGGCCAGGCCTTGGAACCCCACGAAATCCTCTGATCCTCTGGCCACAAGGGACGAGCAGAAAAGACGAACGGGACAGGATGATCGCTTGGAACCGAATAGTCATGGGCTCAAGACGGGCTCAAGAGAGTCCCTTGGTTGGGCCTGTGGATGGCCGAATTCTGTCCGTGTCCCGGGCTCAACTCTCTTGGGCCGTGTCATTTCGCTATGAGCTACAGTCAATTGAGAAAGGAAGCTTTAATGCCGAAAGCACCTACAGACGTTGAAAGTTTCAGCTTTGGGCTTAGAGCAACAATCTCTGTATTAGGATAATTGTTCTTCTTCTGACCTTGTTTTTTTCTAATTTTTCAGGGAATCGAGTCTTCACATATGTACCTATAGATTACTAACAAAAAGGAAAAAAAAAAAAAAAACTCGTGTGCTGTAAACAAGTGGTTGCACCCAGAAGAATAATGAAACTAAATCCATTAATAATTAATATAGATATACCTACTCCCGATCCATTTGTTACAGTAATTGGGTATGCAGATAGGATCGGTTTAATAAAAAATCTCCTTAACTAGGAGTGCCATCTGTTCGAATTGCATGACTAATCGTGGCCCGTTGAAGGTCACGTGAGGGTGCCTAAATCACTATAGTAATCATTGGATAGTAGCCACCATTTTGTACAGTGGCACGACGACTATCTATGCAGCTGAAATGCGACCTATGTTGCCCCCACGATTACATTCGTTGTCTGGCAACGACTTGGGATTGCATCGATGTAAGTTCTTTCGAAATGACAGGGATTAAAGTATAGAATTTTGAAATTGGGGGGACATAAAGGGATTACAGATTTGCCAGCAGGGAGGATCACAGGCTTTTATATGGATTTCGGAAGAAGATAGGCTTGCATAATGGGCCGAAATTACGTGGCTTTTGTATGTGGTCTGTTCTTTTCGTGATCAGTTTGTATGTTAAGGCAGCATTGAAAGTGCGGTAAAAATTAAGAAAGCCCATTGCATTGGTCCTTCAGCACATTAAGACTAGGGGCGATCCCTAGTCCAGTTCCGGTCCAGTCCAGTCTAATGAAATCAATTACTTTTTTTCTTCCCACTGCTTGATGTTATATGTTATGAAGAAATAGAAAAAAAACTTAGGTATTTTTGTCTTTTTGAAGAAATTTTAAAAAAAGTATATATAATCGGTTCGATTTGGTTTCTAACTATTTAGACATCAATTTTACTTTTAGGAATTGGGAACCGGACTTAACCGGCCTATTCGGTCTAGTTTGGGACGTCCATTTTGCAATCCCCTAATTAAGAGGTATTTTCTTTTATATATATAGTAAAAAGTTGCAATAAGCAAGTTGAAAGTTTGGGAATAAGCTAGTGGAGTCGGGCCATGGTTTAAATGGTTTTTTTACCCCTTGAAATATCAATTACTTGATGTGAACAAACATTGTTATTGCTAAAAAAATTCCTTAAAACATACTGAAAACTAGTTAACCAGTTTTTTTATACTCTCTATATCAAACTCTTTTTAAAAAAAAAAAGGTCACTCAAAAACCGAAACTAGGGAAAGCTACTAAAAAAAATCTTAAACCCTCCTTTTTATTTTGAGTAAGGCAGCCGAGATCGGTATCAAAACTCCCTTATGGTTGCTCCAATCACATCAACCTCGTCCCATTAAAAGCTACTCACTTGTGACATGGCATAGCAAAGCTAGCCTTCATAGATCTCTTTCCTCAAAAAATGGTTGATGGAGTGAAGGATTTTTAGAAGTGAAAAGACAGAAGGGACCTCGTCTAAATTTTCTCCTAATATGATGGCTAATTTAGTTTTAAACATTTCAATTTTGTTAATTTAACTTTATAAACCTTTTAATAATTGTCATCAATTTTGACTAGAAATCACCGACATAGATACTAAGGGCCTGCCGTATTGGTAATTTCAGGAGAACACTTGTTTACGTTCTTTTGTTAACAGTTGGGAACGTAAACGCGTTTGGTAAATTTTTTTGTTAGGGAACAAATTTGTTTCTCCGGAACAGGTTTGGAGCGAGAAATCGAAACAAAAAAAAAAAGTTGTTTCTTGTTTCTGGAACAATTTTGAGAAACACTTTTTTTTTCTTTTTTCTTTCTCTTTTCTTTTTTTCTTCTTCTTCCTCTTCTCTTCCTCCTCCCACCCCTCAGCTGCCCCATCCCCGCCGCCGGGCGAGGTCCGGCGAGCTCACCGGCGCCGCCGCCGGGCGAGGTCCGGCAAGCTCGCCGGAGCCTCGCCCAGGCGGCGCGAGGCCGGGCGAGGCTCGCCTCCAGGCGGCGCCTGGCCGGGCGAGCCTCGCCCAGGCGGCGCGAGGCCGGGCGAGCCTCGAGCGGCCACCGGCGAGCCTCGCCCGGCCACCGGCGAGCTCGCCCGGCCATCGGCGGCCTCGCCCGGCCACCGGCGAGGCTCGGCCTCGCAGATCTGGGCGAGGCGGCCTCGCCCAGGCGGCGCTGGCCGGGCAAGCCTCGCCCAGGCAGCGCGAGGCCGGGCGAGGCTCGCGCGGCCACCGGCGAGGCTCGCAGGGCCACCGGCGAGGCTCGGCCTCGCAGATCGGGGCGAGGCCGAGCCTTGCCCGGCCACCGGCAAGCCTCGACCAGGCAGCGCGAGGCCGGGCGAGGCTCGCGCGGCCACCGGCGAGCCTCGCCTCACCCAGATCTGGGGAGGCGAGCCTCGCAGGGCCACCGGCGAGGCTCGGCCTCGCAGATCTGGGCGAGGCCGAGCCTCGCGCGGCCGCCACCGGCGAGGCTCGAGCCTCGCGCCGGCCGCCACCGGCGAGGCTCGGCCTCGCCGCCCAGATCTGCGAGGCCGAGCCTCGCCGGTGGCCCAGCGAGGTCGCCGGAGCCTCGCCGGCGGCAGCCAACAAAAAGAAGGGAGAAAAAAAAGGAAAAAAAGAAAATTAAAAAAAATCAAAAGATTGGAAATTTTTACCAAACGTGTTTCGTTTGAGGAGTAAAAATTTTGAACCGTTATCAAACACCCTCAAATGTTGAAACAGTTAGGAACAGAAAAAGAAAAACATTTCGAAGAAAATTGTTTAGGGAACGTAAACGTTGTCGCGCCCTAACTATCCTATGTGCCACGGCTAGTACTGACGTGGATGATTTTTACAATTTAAAATAATATTTTTCTTTCTTTCTCTTTTTCCCTATGGTCCATCGGAGATTTGAAAAAAAATAAAAGGCAAAAATTAGAAAATTTCAAAAACTTAATAAGAATTTTAAGAAAGTGTTCACTCAGCTCTAATTGTATTGCCATGTAAACAATTTCCGGTCAAAATTAGTCAAAAGAACTATATTGACAAATCGCCAAAAATATGTAGGATTAAATTTGCCAAATTAAAAAAATTAGAATTTAATTGATATCCGTATAATAGATTCAAGACTTCAGCGGTAACTATCCCGTCAAAGCTAAATAGCACTCCCCAAGAGAAGTCTTTCTTATATATATATAATAGCTATGGGATCGAGAATATCGACGGTGTTCATAAAAGGTCAAGGAAGGAGGCTATAATTGACAAAAAAGAAGAAGGAAACAAACAGAAATTTTCAAATGAGGACACCCCACTCCAATCACCAAATTGGTCACACCGCTATATTTTGAGTTAGTTGGTTGTTGTAGATTGGGTGGGCAACAAAATATTATACCAAGTCAAAGTCGAGGATTCTTATTATAAGTGTTAAGTTCTTACAAGAGGGACTATAATATTTTTTTTTTTTTTGACAAATGAAGGCTCAAGCAGGAGACTGTGACTCTCCTCTTGTTCCCTAGTGTGTGTTGGATTGTGGGTGGGCAAGTGCGCAATTTGTCCGATGATGCATCGCGTTGTTCGATAGGGACTATTAAAAAACGAAGGTGAAAATTTCAAAAAAAATGCACTAATCGTACTTAAATTTCCTGTTACTTCTTCGGGAAGACGTATGCATGGGACTGCATTTAACCTACGCGATGGAAAATTTAGCTTCTTAGACAAACTCTAGCGCGTTTAAGCCGTGTGACCTTATCTTGAATCTGGATCTTGACTTGTTTGATTTTTTTTCTTTAGGGTTTTGGTGTTTTTTCCATCGTTTATCTTTTCATTTGAGCCTTTTGTGCAGAAGATGTCTCTGTTGATGCAAGCAACCGTCCTTTGCCGGCTTTACCAATCACCAACTCCATGGAGTCGAGGCCTTTCTAGAGTTGAAATCATGTCGATCCTCCTTAATCTCATGGTATCGACGAGACATATACCGATAGAATCTATTCGCAGGTGCAACATTTCAAACTTACCTTAAATGAAAGACAAAAGTTGTTCTTCAGAGCACACAGTGAAAATGTAGATTGGCTGAGCTGTACCTCCCTAATTAGCATTGTGTCTTAGACCAAAAAGGGGAAATTAGGATAGTGTCCCATCAACCCACTATCTAATATTTCTTTTGAGTGCTCATCTAAAAGTCGTCGCCTTTCATGACGCACCTTATCTACCACTCGAAGCAATAAAATTGAGATCCACGATGTCTATGTTTCTCCAATAGTTCAGCTGGTAAGTGGAGCAACATCTTTACAAATTCCAGAAATTCCGCACGAAACGCATCGTTGGCCAAAACTGAATTACATGTTTTTCAATGTAAAATTACCCCCCTAAGTCTAGTGCCCCACGCAGATCTATATGTTTAAGTATATTATTTATAGGAGAAATTTTCATGCGAGAACAAATGAAGGGTCGTCCTTGTTGACTTGAAAGATTCAAAAAGTCTTACCTGCCATAACTTGGAAGTTGATGCCCTCTCTGCTGGAGCTGCAATTATGATGCAACCCTTGAAACAACTCTCGTTGAATTAGCTGGGTTCTTCAAATTTATTAAGACCTTGATATATCCCATCAATAACTTGCCCATGTTTATTTATGCATGATTTGGTGTGTGTCACGTCAAGCTCAGAGAGAGAGAGAGAGAGAGAGAGAGAGAGAGAGAGAGAGAGAGAGAGATATGGATTTTTGAATGAAGAAGTTTACAATGATCAACCAAAACCATGTGATTTGAAGAGTATTGTGAGGATGTTCATCTAGAAGATCATTATCGCGAGAAGTACAAAAAAAAAAACTAAAATTATTCTATTTATATCAATTTAGTTCTAAAATATTTAATTATACTGATTGAGTACTAAACCTTTTGATAATTTATCAATATAGTTCATCCGACTAATATTGACCAGAAATTATTGATATGGACGTTGGGCATTTCATGTGGTATGGATGTCACTTATGTGAACAAATATTTTAATTATTTTAAAAAAAATTCTGATTTTTTTTTTTTTTTTTCCCTATTGTGGGCCAATGAGGGCATTTGGCTCACACCCAGATTTAGGAGAGAGCCGTGACTCTCGCTTAGTGGGCGGTTGGATCGTGACACCCATGCTTGGTTTGGCCCTCGATGCCCTTACCTATGATTGGCGAAGGCGTGACCAAGCAAGGGTTGCTCCTCACTAGCTCATAGTTGTAAAAGGAAAAAGAAATAAAAGATTTAAAAATCCAGAAAAAATATTATAAAATTATAAATTTTGTTGGCATTAGTATTGGTTGTCTCCCGTAGGACGTCTAGTGTCCATATTAGTGATTTATAGCCAAAACTAGTCGGATGTACAATATTGGGAAATTATTAAAAAGTTTGTGATTTAATTGATATAATTGAAAGGTTTATAATTGAATTGACACGAGTTCAATAAGTTTGTGACTTTTTTATTCTTGTCCCGGTCATTTTCTTAGGTGAAGACTATTATGAAGATCACTTTCTTGTGTTTATGTGGTTAGAAATTGTAATGAGGCATTTTAAGGTAGATCCAATAGGTGTTGAGAATCAATGTCCTCATCATTCAATCAAATTACGCTCATTTAACGACTATGGTTGAATTTGATTGTAAGGACTCAACCAAGTAAAAAAAAAAAAATCACCTAATTTGTTAGATAATGAAGGAGTTACTTATCTTTTCAATTGAAAATAAGGCTTCTAGATAAAATTAAAAATCTCGTTTATTATATTGCTAAAAAAGTCTAAAACCTACCAATAAATATTCACCACATTCCAGTTTTAAGTAAGAATCTAAAATTTACTCATACTCCATATAGCTATCATTTAACATTATCTATATTTCCAATTCCAGCATCTGAGATTGTCACCAATCTTAACTAAAATTTTCAATATTTACCTTTTCATTTTATGGAACATTCCCTAAAACTCAATGTAGTGTCATATTAGGTTTCCAAATGCATAAAAGGAAGAATCCGCTCGTGTAATTACTAGACATGGACAACTCATAATTTATTTTATTACCTTGATTAGATAAAAAGTTCAGATTGCAATATTTAGCACCAGCTAATGTTCCGGTCGGAATTGACCGGTCAATAATGAGCAAATCAAGTTTCTTTGTCCCTCTTTTTGGAAAAAAAAAATTATGGAAAATTTGGGGGTATATATAGATATGCATGCGCAAATGATAATAGCAAAGAACGTTAGACTTGTCGAGCTGTGTCTAATTTTGGCCATTTTAATGTTTACATAATGTTTCATCGGCTAACATAAGATTTGACAATGGAGCCGGCCTCCTTTTTCTTACGATGATATGGACACAAAGACATCCCTATGCGTTGGGTATCAAGAGGCGTGTCTGATGCGGCGATGGAAATTTGAGGACCGTTTGAATAAGATGAAAGCGAATAGCGATACGGATGGCACGTTAATTTATGAAATGAACGCGACGGACTTTATATAGTCAATATTTGAGTGAATGGGGACGTGTTCGAATTTGATTTTATAGCTTGAATTTTTCAACTGGTAGGATAATTTGGCGACGATATGTGTTTGTGAGCATTATTTCGAGAATTGGGATCCTTTCTAATTAGAGGATAAATGGATATCTAGACGTTCCTAATATACGAAAAAACTTTACAAAAGACTTTGAATTGTTACTCTTATACATTTGAATAAGGATTAATATCACGAAAAATCCAAAACTGGTATATTTATAAATAATTTACCATAAACTAATTTTTTGACAGCAAAAAAACCCAAATTGGTACATAAATAATAAATTTATTACATGTTAATTTTCATTTAATTTTATTTTCAAATTACCAAGTTGGATAATAAATGTATTAATTTGAAGTTGCGTTTTTTATGGTATTAATTCAGTTTAACAGAAAGAAATAGAGAGTAAATTTATTATGAATATATCAATTTAGGGTTTTTGGTGATAAAAAATTGAGTGTATCGGTTTAGAATGTTCTTCTACGGTAAAAAAATAATAACTTGGAGTAACCTTTTAAACAATATATAAAAAGGAAAGGAAACGAAATTGCCAACAACAAGGGCAAGCAATGCGTGACTAGAAATGACAGACGGGTCGGGCGGGCTAACCGATCATAGATTCCTCCTGAATTCGGCTCGTACGACCGGGTCGCATTCACATGGGCAGCAGGAAACGAGGACGAGGACGAGGTCTTCAAGAGAGGGGCAAAACTGAGACCACCGGCATTACACCACGAAACAGGACGACAGGAAAGGGAAGGAAAAAAAAGGAGAAAAATTTAGCAAGAAAAAGAGCCCGAGATCATCGTTGACTGGGTCTGTGGATCGCACGAGCGAAGGGCGGAGTAACCCAGAACTGAAAGATCTTCGATCTCCTGATTTTGAAACCCCGAAAGAAACCAAATTTTCCCCAGCTGTTCAGAGGGCTCTGTGTCTTTTTAACAAATGAGAAACTACGCATGCAAAACAGAGCGATGATGGAGACAGTCTTGGAGTCTTTGGTTTCTATAGAGATAGAGAGAGAGAGAGAGAGAGAGAGAGAGAAGGGGTGTGTTTGACTGAGTAGCCCGACGGCAAGCCGTCTGTCGCTTTTAAGAAATTGCGCAAAAAATGAAGCCGGATTTGGTATTTCCTCTTTTTTTTTTTTTAATCTTTTATGGGTACCCACGGACAACACCCCGTCATAATACTATTATGAATGCGCGTTGAACGATCAAACCAAACCCATTCAATCCGCCCCCTCATTCATTTCCCCTGTTGGTGGACTTACTGAATTACCTTCCCCACCTCTTTACTTTCCTGGCTCCCTCCCTGTGCTCCATCTTTGGGTAAGCAGAAGATTGGATTTTTAACACCGCCGTACATGCCCCTCCCCCCTCGCAGTCAAAATTCTTTTCACATCTGTATATAGAGGGGGTTCCTTTTTTTTTTCCTGCTGCAAGTTGCTGGTCTTTCCGTGTGGCGGTATAGTTGGTTCGGTGGTATTCGGCGTGGGTTCAGCGTCTTCTTTTTGATCAATTCTTGCTCATGTTCAAACAAGGAGAAGAAGCTTCCTCTTTTGTTGGTGATAGGTAATTTCCCTTGCTGGGTGAATACGACTGCTCCGTCCGTTCTTTATCCGTGCGGCGAGTCCTCTCTTTATGGACATAGAAAGAGATTGGAGTTCTTGGGAATTGTGAGATGGGTGTTGGGTGTTGAGTGAATTCTGCAAAGATCAATTCTTTTTGGGGTGATTTGTTGATTGTTGCAACATGGGTTGCATGTATTCTAAGAGTTCAGCGGTCGATGACAGCCGAGAGAGTCCCAAAGATAGAGTATCGTCCAGTAGGCGGTTATCAGAAGTGAAAACTTCAAGATTGGATTCATCCAGGAGAGAGAATGGGTTCAGGGCAAGAGATAAGGTGGGTGATGTGAATGTTATGTTGATCGATAAGAAAGTGAACGGGTCCGCCAGGTTGTACGATGATCAGATTGAGAAGAAGATTGATCATCTTCAGAAGCAAAGGAGAGAGAGAGCGGAAGCGGCTGTGGTGGCTGATTACCCGGGCGCCGGTCGGGTCCTGAAGGCAGTAGAGGGCGAGCAGGTGGCAGCCGGGTGGCCGGTGTGGCTGTCTGCGGTGGCAGGAGAGGCCATCAAGGGATGGCTTCCGCGACGGGCAGACACTTTTGAAAAGCTGGACAAAGTATGTTTAGTTCTTGATCACGTAGTTGTTGATCATCTTATGTTTGTTCTTTTATTTTCTTCTTTTGATTTGCTCCTGATGTTATGAGTTTAATCGTCTTCATTTGGTTGAATTTGAAGGAAAAAACAATGAGTTTGGTAGATATGCATGAAGTTTGATGAGCATATAGGCACCTATTTCTTCTTGAAATAGTTCTTCCTAAAACGATGACAGAATATCAGTAATAATGAAGTTACTGTATAAGACTAGCCTTCAGCACCTGATCTATTGTGGCCTGGTTTGTTTATGACGTGATCTACCTCTTACAGATTGGCCAAGGAACTTACAGTAGCGTGTACAGGGCACGTGATGTCATTAATAACAAAATTGTGGCTCTGAAAAGAGTGCGGTTCGATAACCTCGATTCCGAGAGTGTCAAGTTCATGGCGAGGGAAATCCATATCTTGCGTATGCTTGATCATCCTAACGTTATAAAGCTGGAAGGCTTGATAACTTCAAGGATGTCCTGTAGCCTGTACCTTGTGTTCGAGTACATGGAGCACGATCTTACAGGACTTGCATCACGGCCTGGCATAAAATTTTCCGAGCCACAGGTACTTATATGATGAGTTTGATACTAGCTTTAGTACTTGAATAAGGCTCACTCATAAAGCTAATGAAAGAAATTTTTTTGGTGTATCGGGCAACCTCATATTTTAGCTCTTGTTCATAATCACTGCAGATCAAATGTTACATGAAGCAGCTTCTAAGTGGTCTTGATCATTGTCATAAACATGGGATCCTACACCGGGACATAAAGGGCTCGAACCTTCTCATTGACAACAATGGCATCTTGAAGATTGCGGATTTTGGTTTAGCCAGCGTCTTTGATCCTCATCAGACTGCTCCACTAACAAGCCGGGTGGTAACTTTATGGTACCGACCACCTGAACTTTTGCTCGGAGCTTCTCGCTATGGAGTTGAGGTGGACTTGTGGAGCACCGGCTGTATACTCGGTGAACTCTATACTGGCAAGCCTATATTACCAGGGAAAACTGAGGTATCCTATTCTAGAATCTCTCCATGCGCATATATGTTTGGAGTTTAAAGATGTGGCCTTGATTTACACATACTTACTGGATTTCTCTAGAAAATTAGTCTTTAATTTTTGGTAATAGACGTAACTCTAGCGGGCATTTTCTTGTGCTTGTCTGTTATATTGGACAACGTACTCTCTACCTTTCTTGTTGAGTTTTTTGGGTGCATATGTTCTTTGTAAAAATTACTTCATACATAGTGTTATTTTCTAGGTGGAGCAACTGCATAAAATTTTTAAGCTTTGCGGTTCACCTTCTGATGATTATTGGAGAAGATTGCATCTTCCCCATGCAGCTGTTTTCAAGCCTCCACAACCTTACCGACGATGTGTCGCGGATACATTCAAAGAACTTCCTCCAGCTGCTTTGGGGCTCTTAGAGACCTTAATCTCTGTAGATCCTTCACAAAGAGGGACAGCAGCTTTTGCTCTCAGGAGTGAGGTATTCAAATTTTCTAGTTCAAGTCGGACAACTGATTAAGAGTAGGCTATGTGGATAAACTTTTACCATCTGTTGAAACATTAAGCCATATTTGACACTTATGCTTCTTGTTAATTTTAACAGTTCTTTACTGCAAGTCCCCTTCCTTGTGATCCTTCAAGTCTGCCCAAATATCCACCAAGCAAAGAAATTGACATGAAACTGCGAGAGGAGGAAGCAAGAAGGTATGTCTTGCCTGATTTCCGAAAAAAATTGCTTGAATGACCCTATAGCATATCTGCTTATTGTTGCGGTATAGCCTGAATAAGCTTTCCTAGTTTGGAGTTTATGGCCTGTCTCATCCTTGTTTCCTCTGTACATCAGTATATTTTGCTTGTAATCCCTATTTAAATACGTAATTTTTACAGTTTGCGGTGCTTGTAAGTTGACCATTTGACAAATCTGTGCAGGCATGGAGCTGCTAGAGGAAAGAACGAGCTTGAAAAGAAAGGAACAAAAGATTCACGATCAAATACAGCATATTATCCTAATGGAGAAAAAATTCAGGTAACTCACATAGTTCATATCTATGAGATTCAGAATTCATTGACCGATCTTTTCATATTAGCCATTGGTTCCTAGTTATTCCAAGGTAAACGTGAAATCAATAAGGATTCTTCCTGTCAAACTTCTATGTTTGCTGTAATATCTGAAGACCTGCCAGACATTGCACTCGCTGCTATTCTGCTGGTTTGGCATCATATTGTTGTTGTTAATGATCACCATCCATTCTGAATTACCCATGCTTGCTGGAAAACTCTGTATCTGGCTAGTGTGACTGCAATATATACCTTGATTTCATGCCAAGAAATGAATAGCCTTATATGGCCACCAGTGGGAATTTACAGCATAGCTAGCGGTATAGTGTTATACAAGAAACCCATGTGT
Source organism: Corymbia maculata (assembly GCA_014182735.1). Taxonomy (NCBI): domain Eukaryota; kingdom Viridiplantae; phylum Streptophyta; class Magnoliopsida; order Myrtales; family Myrtaceae; genus Corymbia; species Corymbia maculata. The sequence continues at coordinate 7,849,952 of CM024692.1, forward strand.
TTCTTTTAAGAGATGAAAGTACCTGGAGATTATTTAGTAGGGATGTTGTGTTCTGACATTGTGACAAATCTCTTGATGAAAAAGTTAAAAGTTAACATCGACAACTCAATGCCCATTGTCCTGTGGGCAATTGCTGCGAGCTCCTTGTGCCGTGGATCAGTAGTTCGCATACTGTCACATTAAATGATGTAAACAAAAAAAACTTTTCCTCTGGAATTCATGCACACTTGTAATCTCTGTCTAGAGGATATGCATTTCTAAGACAATTCAAAGGAGGTTTGGTCAGTTCATCTGTCAGCACTTCTGTTCATCCTCGTTTTCTTTTCACTATTCTGATAATTAAGGAGTTCTTGGTTCCAATCACCATAATTCTGATGCAAGAACTAATCTGCTTACCCCTATAGGTGAAATGTGGAAAGAGAGTTCTATTTGTATTTTTGGCAAAGCTGTTTCTGTCATTTTGTAACATAGAATGATATTTTGCAGGTCAAACAAGGCCATTCCAATTCAAGCAGCCGAAGTGAAATTTTCGGCTCTCATCAAGAGAAAACTGTGTCAGGGTTTTTGGTTGCACCCCCAAAACAGGCACGAGTTTCCAAGGAACCAAGAAAAGATTATGTGGAGCAACCAGATAGAGCTTCATACTCGGGACCACTAGTTCCAGGTCCTGGATACTCCAAGGCTGGAAAAGAACTCGACCATTCCGTCACTGTCTCGAGAAACACCAACTTGTCAACATTGTCGAGTTTAGTCGCAAGTAGAACTGCTTTGGCCAGAGATAAACAAAAATCTGGTCCTTTAGTGTCAGATTTAGTGAACCAAGCAAACAGATTTTCAGGACCCATTAGGGAGATGGAGCCTGTGAGGAAGCAGGACCGTAGGAGTCATGTGCGCATGGATTTTGATTCTCGTTCGAGAGAAGATGGAAATTCCAGTACCAAAGAACCTGCTCTGGTTAGTTCTCACAGCAATCTTTCAGTTTTGCATCTACTTCCTTGGTGGTACTTTGTCATGGTATCTTTTGGCGATTTGGAGAGCAATTCTGTGCTCACTTTAATGTACCAAAAGGTCATTGTAACCTGGGGGTGCCGATGGAAATTGCATATTAGGCAGTGTTTTCCTTAGTATTATGTTTGTTGCCACTTCGCATTAATCTAGTTTTCAAATGTCCGAGCTCGATCATCTGATAACAGTTTTTGTTTTACTCTTTTTTCCTTCAGTATGGTTGCGGGGCTGGACAGAACAAGATCTACGTCTCAGGCCCGTTGCTCGTCTCATCAAACAATGTGGATCAGATGCTAAAAGAGCATGACCGCCGAATTCAAGAATATGCCAGGAGGGCACGGCATGATAAGGCTAGAGTAGGCAAGGATCATGCCCAAGCAGCCATCGACTCTAAGCTCGTGTCTGTGCGCGGTTCCGGCTAGATTCACTGCGAAGAGCTAATGAATGTCGGATATATCTTCAAAGCTGGGCAAGCTTACCTGCTTATGCGGAGGGAACAGCAAATACAGGGCTCAGCATTGTGGCTCAGCAGTGTAGTTCATCCATCCGGTTTGGAATTTTATCTCATATGTATAGTTGGCATCTTTCTCTGCTCATTCTTATTTTATTTTCGTGGTACCGAGGTAGGATCTCTTGTAAGGAAGAGCACGCTACCATTTAGGACACTATGTAACACACAGATTTCGACAGGATATAGCAAAATTAGAATAAGGTCGATCTGGACACTGATTTGTTCTGAACGGCGCGCCGCGCACGTGGCAAGCGCTCGTAACCGGTGTTGAAGATGGAAATGCATCGCGTCCTCGCTTCAAAAAGGCCTCTTCGGCCTTCGGCGGTTTGCGTGGCGAGCACAAGAAGATGCTGTCAACCGTTCAAGGTCCAGCTTAGTGGTCCGGCATTGGGCATGTGACCTCCGGCGTGGAGCGGTTGCATTTTCGTTTCATATTCCACCAAGTGCAAATAATTATGTAATTTCCGACTAGTGATCTCATGATTATGTTAGGATATCGAAGAAATTATTCAAGAATTTCCATAGTTGATAATGAATTAGAATGAATTTGTCAATTTAATGTGCGTGTGTGTGTGTGTGTTTTTTTTTTTTTTTTTAAATTACCTTTAATCTTGATTGACCATATCTGATCTCCCCAAATGGTGCTGACATCGCACTGAAAGCAAAGAAGAAGTTGGGTCAACATCATCCTCAATTTCAGAGTTGCCTACCCCCCCCAAATCATGAAAGTGCCACCTTTTTTTTTTTTTTTTTTTTTTTCCCCCTTAATTTCCCAGATGTTATTATTGCCTTTTTATATCATGTGGAGACAGCTAGTGACAGGGGACATCGCAAATAGATTATTTTAATTCGATTTTAATGAAAAGTGTCCGGACGATTATTCCCACTTTTGACTATTTCGTGCTTTTCCGTGAAAGACTGGGGTGTCTGCCATGTTGTCGTCCCCATGTTTATTCTGAGAAGACTTTATGGGATACAGATTCTGTCCGAAATTCAAAGCAACGAAAAATTAAACTAATAATAATGGCAATTATGACTAAATAATTATTATCGTATGGTTTGGAGTTGGAGATAAAAAGATAAGTAAAACCAATCATGGACGCCATCATGGACTAGTGTGCTCCTCACGTCATGTGGGTAGGGACATTCTCATCTACTCCTTCCTTCCACCATATTTTTTTTGAAATTTTCCTTTTTTCTCTTTTTTTGACCTTATGATATTTATTTTGCACACTTGCTTAAGTTTACGTTCTTGCCCATTTCTAGAAGCGTGACGTCCTGTTTAATCAAAGGAAATATGAAGAGGTCAAAATTGCAATTTTCAAGCGAGGACCAGGGTGCTTAAAAAGTCAGCATATTAGGGCTGGGCCTTCCCCGGTTAGAATTTGCACAAGTAATTGCTGTTTAAACTAATTAAGCATAAGAAGAAGATGGCCAAATAATAAATAAAAAAAAGCCATAGATAGAGAGAGCGAATCAAGCGCGTCGTGTTGACTTTGAATAAGTATTAGGGATGCGATTCTCACCGGCCACTAATGAGGGCCAAGCCACCCTTGCTGCGTGGAATTCTCTCTCTCTCGATACTTTTTTTCTTTTTTATTTATTTATTTATTTACTAATCCGGGCCCATTAGTGCTGCATAGGAATGAGTATGGTTTGGGTGGGTGGTTCCCACCTTGAAACAAGGAATCGCTCATTAATGACCGTTTTGAAAAAAAGGAATTGGGAACTACCCATTATTTCCATGGATCCACTCGGGAACCAAACCATTGGTTTGGTCTAGTTCTTGAGTGGGTTCATAGAATCAGTCCTTAATCTTTATAAAATTTTCATCAATTAAAATGAGTTGTTAGCTCTTAATTTTGTATTATGATGATAAAGCACTGTGGCATTTCCAATTTGTCCTCTCATTCCTCTTCATTTGTTTATTTTGTTTTGGTTGAGAAAGCAAGTAAATGGATTATAAGAATTAAAAAAAATAAAGGTTTAATCCTATTACACACCTGAAAGATAAAATTAGTCAATAATGTTCAATAACTACAAATATACATATATGTACATATGTATTTGGTCAAAAATTACAAAATAATTAAGTAATTACGATGAAATTTTATATATATATATATCGGTTTGGCCTAGGTCAGTAGGTGGGTAGTTTCATACCTAGAGTTGGGAATTGGACTAGTACTCACTGATTTTACTAAATTGGAACTGGAAATCTTATAGGTCTCCATGGGAACCGTTGATTTGGGCTGGTTCGTCTAGTTGGTTGTCCACTTTCTAGCTACATCAATAATTTGATGGATTCACGAGAATATGGACGAAACAATTTGATTGCATGGTTAAGAAAGATAGAGACTTAATTGCACTGTTGTTACATAATCAAATTGCAAAACCAACAAAATGAAACTATATTCGATCTTATTATAAAAACCAATCAATTTATTCAAGAAAATCCACTTCGTATATGATCCGTTCTACAATGAAAGCGTGCTGTGTAGGTGGTCCTTTATTTATTTATTTGGCTTGGTAGCTTCATTTATATATATATTACTAGCTATTAGAAGAGAAAATAGCAAAAAAAAAAAAAAACCATTGATAATGTCATTTTTGAACTTTTAATTTGTTCAATATGGTTCCCAAATTTTCGATATGTGTTTGATTTGGCTCCTAGATTATATAAAAATGTTCCGTATTATCTTTATGTTAATTCAAGTTCAAGGACAACATTGAATATTTTCATATAGTTGAATGACTAAATTGAAAATGTATCAAAAGTTTATGGACCACATTGGACAAACTTTTAGTTCAAAGACGATATTGCATATTATATTAAATTTCAGGGAATACCTTGAACGAATTAAAAGTTAATGGATCACATTATAAATTTGGCCAAAGTTCTTGGATCATTTGTATTATTATTCCTCATTAGAATTTAAGAATGGATGAGAAGTAAATAAAAATTTGCGTTTTATTGGGCCGAAACACTTAGTCTGGCCCAAAATGAAGAGCACTTCAGGTTCATACCCACATAAATTCGAACGAAATCCAACAGCATCAATTTTGGGCTTTCAATCGTACGTTTCTGTCTGTCACTTCAACAAGGCTAACTGATGATCCAATCACTGAAGTCTGAACTTTCGTTCTTTCGGAGTTAATCCATCTATAACCTCAAGCCTGCAAACCGGAGAGGAGAAGAGCAAAAGAAGCCCAATTGACCAACTTCGAAAGCCTTAGTCGACCCACTCTGTTTTCCTTCTCCATCTGTTCCTTTAGCCATGAATGAAATCAGGAAAAAGCTGTTAGTGGCGATAGCAGGGATGAGAGTGGATGCAGAAGAGCCTGAGAGAGAGTCTAATATGGGGTCGCCTTTTGCGAAATTTGGGGCTATACACGGCCTCACCTGGGCACTGATTCGATAAGTGACTTGCCTGCAGTCGGGCCACTTTCATTCTTCATTAGTAAGGTCAAGAAGACTAATCTCATAGAGGAAAGAGTGAAATCTTAAGCATCAGCCTCAGATGATATGCTGCTTTGCTGTTTGAGAGGGAGAAGGAATGGCTCCTACCTTTTAAAATTGACTTGAGGGAGGTGAAACCATATCCCGGTGTACTGACTGAATGATTTGACAATAGGTCTCTTGGTTAAGATTAAATATATACTTCGCCTTGAATTCTAACATCTTAAAACTTTTAGGGTAAAAACTTTTAGGGTAAATTGTTACGCATGTAAATTTTAAGTTGGTATTAGAGTTGAAAATCTCGAGTTTGATTGCTCAAACTTATTTCATGGATTTCCTTTTCACTATGCATGATTGGATTTCAAAAAGTTTTTCACCCACATGCATCGAGTTTGCATGAACCACAATTAAAAGGGTTTAAGTGTTTGGAGTAAATGATTGCGCATATAACTTTGTAAGTTCTCTCGCGTGCAAATCTAGAGCACCTCTTGCCTCTTCTCATTCTACCATAATAAGCCCCTGACACTGCATGAAACATTAAACGCATACCAAATTCTTCGAAAAAAAAATCGTTTAACTTAATGGATAATTCATGGATTACAACCAACAAGTTATTGGCTTAGATGACAAGAGCTTTTATTTCTTTTGTTGTGTTTTCGAGTTGCAGCTTTGTTAGGATCACTCTTAGAATAAAATCTCAAATACATTGGGTCAATGAGGAGGCGTGTGCCCTTAAGATTACCCGATGCGGTGGACTAGTTGAGGTTCGTGTAAACTTACCAAAACACAACTTCATTGCTAAATCAAAAAAAAAAAATTGCAAATTATGAGACTTAGGACAAAATACATAGAAAATCTTACATATGCATTTATGAAAAAAAAATATATGAATTCTCATCGTCATGTATTTTTTCATGCATATATATAATAAATAACTCATTGAATACACATCTCCCACAAATCAAGTCAGCTGGGAAGTTCGCGCACTTATCAGCGAAGCCCAGGCCCACCTACAACTCCTGAAATCCACAAAAATAGTCCATTGCAAAAGAGAGACAAACAAAGTAGTAGATTGGGTGGTCAAGACCCAACATGCAACCGCACTTTATCGACTAATTGGGTCCTTTATCCTCCTGCAAGTCTTCTGGATTTATTATGTTCTGATTTGAATTGTCAAAATGTTCAGACTTTCATGTGATGAATGAAATGAATTTTCTGACAAAAAAAAAGAATACACATCACTTGTAATAGGAACCCCATATGAACATATTTATTTATTTTTATATAAGTGAAATAGAAGTCTTAAAATTTATTGCGAAAATGCCATCAAATTTAAAACTTTCAAAAAATACAACAAAGTTCTAAAACTTATTAAATTGACGCAATCAAGTTTTTCCATTAACTCCATCAATTTGAGTAACAAAAATTGCTAATGTATAGTAAGATTTGAGAAAGAAAATAATAAAAAAATGACATGTAAGCTAGAGAAAATATTTTAAAAAATGCAATATCCACATTTTTTATTAGCAAAATTGACTTAGTTAATAAAAGAACTTGATTGCTCTAATTTGACAGATTTTAAAACTTGATTATACTTTTTAAAAGTTTTTAAACTTTTTACGATAAATTTTAAGGTTTCTAGTGCACTTATTCCATTTTGACTTATAAAACAAATGTATTTACTAACACTATCATATGCAAGTTTGAGGGGAGGATGTCTTCTTCTGGTTCTTTATTTTGGTAATTAAGTGGAATTTTTCTTTTCTAATTCATCTTTGTCATTCTTCCCCATTAGCGAGCACGCTAATAAATCATTCCTTTGCGACCTCTTCTAAGTTTTTGTCACTTTCACTTTCACCTCGCAATTCCAACTGCTCTTTTTTTCCTAACACCATGGTAGAATGTTTAATCAGAATGCTTAAACAAATAGATGAAGAGAGATTATGTATTTAAAGAGCAAATAATCCTCTTAAGCAAGTAATACGTGACGCTTTAACGGTGACATATTACCGAAATAGTGTGTAAGTGGGTTTCTAATGTGTACTGCAGAACTTAGGAAAAGACCATCACTTCTAGTGTTAAGTCTTCCCAGGTCATCTTCAGTAATAGGAACTTGCAATCCCAATGTGGCTACCGGTTCTTAACTTTAATCATTGGTGGAGTTACAAAGCCAAAAGGCGCAGATCTAGGGTTTTTAATCCAAAACTTTGAAAAAGTCCATCACTTTATTTAAAATCGTCTTTCAAGTTTATCTTCAGTAACAGTAGTTTTATATTTTCATATTGGTACCGTTTTATTAACTTTAATCACTTCTTTTAGTCCTGTCGTGATGGAGACAGGCATACCCGATTATTATACCATATGTGGCCACAATAATGTAGAGAAGATTTTTTTTTTTTTTTGACCTTCCCTACCAAAAGGAGCAAATTTCACGAGTTAATATGCCAAATAATGGAGTCCACACCACATTCCAAAGGCTTAATTTTTTTTTTTTGGGGAGTAAATCATTGTGCGTATGACTTTCAGCTCTCCCATGTGAATCTAGAAGCCCTTTTTATCCCATGACATTCTACCATAATAAGCCCAAGAAATTGCACGAAACCATAAAACATATACTAAATTTCAGAAAAATAAAATTTAATTATAATTCATGGAAATATGATTGATAAGTTCAATGACTTAGATGACAAGAGAGTTTATTCTTTTCATTGTGGGCTCAAGTCAAAGCCTTGTTAAGAGTACTTTTTAAGTGAAATTTTGAATGCATCAAGCCGATGTGGAGGAGCGCGTTTTTAAGATTGCCCATGAAGGTGAAGTAGTTGAAGTGCATGAAACCTAGCTCAAACACCACCTCACCGTTCAATGAAAAAAAACACTATGTATTTTATTTTTATGACCTATAAACACATGTATTTAGCTTCTAATTCTTCACCATTAGTGAGCACACTAATTAACTACTCCTTTGCAACCTCTTGAGTTGTTGTCACTCTCACTTTCACTTTCGCCCATCAATCCCAGCCAAGTAGGACTTGATTGGAACTCATGGTTGGCGTAGCTAAAAAGCACAAAAAGTGCAGATGTGGGTTTCTAATGTGTACCACGAAACTTAGAAAAAGACCATGACTTCTAGTATTTATAATAGCCTTTCCAAGGTTATCTTCAGTTATACTATTCTATAATCTCATGTTGGTATTTTTCTAACTTTAATCTTCTTTATAGGGTCAATACCAGCCATGTTGATGTTACGTGAATTCCTATGACAAAGAGGTGGGAGTAAATCCATTCTCGTATATAATCAATCTTTAATCAAGTCACGAAGGAGATAGATATAACTAATGATCTCACTATACACTATCACAATAATGCAGGCATTTTTTTTTTTGTATTTCACCCATAGAGGAGCAATTTCACGCGAGGTCACTAAATTTGGAGAAAATTACAATGGGAGCATTGAACTTTGTACTCAATAACCACAATTTCAAATGCATTGAACTTTCGTTTCTTTAAGGATTTACGGATTTTGATCGGAATCTGACCAATTCTCATGAGCTGCTAAAGTGGCAATGACAAGGCGGTTACACGTTGCAGCATGAAAATTGGTTGTGCCTATTACTTTTTTCTTTTTTGTTGGTTGTTGTGCTCGTCACTTCAATAGTCTGATTTAGTTGAGTTTTTGATAAAGTGTATCAATTGCAAAACGATGAAAATCTAATGCATTCGATGATTGAAATATATAAAAGTTCAGTGATTTGATTGCAAATTCCACCCAATTTAGTGATCATGGATGGGATTTACCCTAATGAAATTCTCCATAAATTATTTGAGACCTGAGTTCCGCCAACCTCTCGTTGTCTCCTTGAATATAATTGCTTATCAACACTTCTCAACAGCAACGTTGGTGTCTCTCTTTCACATACTCACAGAAGTGCCTTACACACGATCTCCAATCTGGCTATTGATTACGTATGTGTGGAGAAGGTTGTGCTTGAAAGGGTCCCCACTCATCTCTTAGAAAGATATCTTTTAGACTTTCTTTATGTATTACTAATACAGCGTATATTCTATATATAATAGGATCTTTTGGCATATTATAAGTCTCTTTTACGTAGTCGGTTTCGTATCCAGATTGATGATGCGGTATATCGGATTAGACTTTCTCCAAATTGATCCAGGCTCATAAAATATATCATATTGATAATATCGTAATTAAGTAATTCAATTGTTCCATCATTCTTCTCATTTTTTAAGGGCGTGATGCGACTGATCCACTCGTCCCGTTTCGTGATTATGCACCAAATCTGAATCTAGATACGGACAGTTGGCTCATGAAGGTTTTTCAAAACTTTCTATGGAAAAAAATACATTTTAAAGCAACAAATTGCTTATGTTTGTCACATCCTGCCTACTAGATCGCTCACTAAAAGTCGCCCTAAAATATAATTTTTACTATACTTTCTCCACTTACCGATAAAGTGGCACGATCGCCATTAGGTAAAATGTTTACCATCTTGCAGATATCATCTTTGTCGTCCTTTGGGGACATGAAATCAAGTTATTATATCATACTTTTCTCATCAAGTGGTGCCAAAAGCACCGCACATAATAAAGCATGCAAAAGAAAAAAAACAGGGAAGTGTACACAAAGATTAGGAGAGGTTCCAAAAGCTCTTCAAAATGTTCAAAAGCTTTCGCCCATGCAATTATTCCCAAATGAATAATATATCTGACAACTTAGGCATTAATCGAAAGGGAAAGAGCCGGGGGAGGGGGGCATATGCAATTTATGTGTAGTTGAGGGGTGTGTACACAATATATGTTCTAGATATTACTAGATTTTTGACCCATTTAGGAATTTTCCAAGACAACATAGTATACCTGTCTTGTTGTAGATTGGTAAGTCGTCAGTTCTGATGGTGTATTATTTATTTGAATCATGATGTCTTTTATTTAGAATAATCTTAAGCTTTAGCTCGAAATTTCATCAAGATAGGTGGTAGTGTAAATTTATGAAGTAGTTGAACCGAATGTTTAGTTCACACAGTAATAGTTTCATAAAATGTTAATGATATACATGTTTTTGAAAACCCACGTTGACCGATTATCATGTTTATAGAACTAACACCATACATAATCTATACACGTGTCCTGCGGTATATGGTCCCAAGTCCAACGACCGATATCGTACTATGTCATTTGGCCCCGCTGTGATTCTATGCTGGATCCGTCCCCACATGGCATGCATACGTCAATTTGGGATTGGTAAAGAAGGAATTAGTAAATCACCCGAATTTGCGGGTAAGATCGAGAAGCTTTTACAAAAGCATGTAGGAAGGTGATTGAAAAGCCCTTGGAAAGCAAGCACCGTCGATTACTACTTTACTCTCCAACCTGTCCCATCGACTTTAACAATTAAAAGTGTATTTGATCGTCTAAATTTTCAATCAGATCAGATAATATAAAATATAAGAGATGAATCTTTGAATTTTGCTTAGTTTGATAAAATGCATTAATAAGACTATATATTCTTATATTCTATTTTATCCGTTATTTGGTAAAAACTGCATATAAGTGCAAATGCTAAAAATGTTGTTATGTATCACATGTGGAAAAATATCATTCTTATCGTCACTTAACTCCAGAATCCAATAAAAAGGAAAAGAACTCCCAAATTTGACCATTTTAGAAAAGGGTCAATATTCTAAAAACCTCAAACTAAAATTTTTTTGACAAGTTTATCATAAACTAATTTTTTATCACCAAAAATCTAAACCGATATGCCTTTTGACAAATTTATTTCAAATTAGTATATTTGTGATAAATTTATCCTCTATTAGTTTTCGTTAGATTTTGCTGATTTAGATAGCACTTGATAGTTGATTGGTATATCGGTTTGAGATTTTACTCTCCGTCTGTCACAGTTTGCCAGTTTTATTATTTTTTGTGGTATTAATTCAATTTAATAAAGGTATATTTGTCATAAATATAACAGTTTTGGAACTTTTAATGGTCAAAAAATTAGTTTGGAGTAAATTTGTCACAAATATACTAGTTTAGAGTTTTTTGTGGTCATTTGGGGTAATTTATCATATGTATACCGTTTAAGGTTTTTGGTGGTTAAAAAATTATTTTATGATGAATTTGTCATAGATGTACCAAATTAGGGTTTTTCAAGGTATTAACTCTTTAGGAAATTTGCATTTTAATTTTTAACTTCATTGTTCAAGATGTAAAAAAAGCTTTGGAAAATGAATAGGCAAATAAATGTTCCTATTGCTATAAACTTTGTTAATAACATCCGCAGATTGAACACGTTAAACCAAATTACAAAACCGAAGAATACATTGGTACGATCAAACTACTCCGGAACGACTCTCAATCAGATAGGTCCGATCGACAATAAATTCTCCCTCCTACCAAATTCAACACCAGAGGAAAGGAAGACCGAGGCCGTCTTTTTCTCAAGACGCAACGTGAACGGATGCACACACCATCCCGTTCGAAAATCAAATGGTTCCCTTCGGTGAATGATGGACCAAAAGAAGAAATGGGATTGGTATCGTTATCGAGTCGTTATCGGCTTTCAAATCAAGGATGCCAAAAGGTAAATAAGTCCATATTGGGGAGTGAGGACTGCCTAAAAATATCTAGGTTTATAATGCAGGACTGACCAAAATATCTCGTGACAATACGGACAAGATGACGATTGCCACCGGTCTCCACTACTGAAATATCTCGGGGAAATTGTCAAATTTATTTTAAATTTATTGTACGAATGTCAAGTAAATTTTAAATTTTTAAATTTTGGTAATGTAGTCCTAACTCTTTACACGGAATTCCAACATAGTCTTCTTAGTAAATTTTCTTCTGGGATTGTTGACGTGATAACGTATCACGTAAGACGGTCAACAATGATTGACACGGCATGTTAGTGATTTCTAGTGAAAATTGATTAGGAGCACTACATTAAAATTAAGTGCAAACGTTGAGTATTAAATTGGCAAAAATAAGAAAGTTTAGACTTTATTTGTTTTATGGAAAACAACTTTCAGAAAAATATTTTTTGGATTTTCCAAAGTTCATATCACAAAAAATGAATTGGCCCAAGAAAACATTTTCCACTAGCAGGTAAAAAAGTCTTCTAAAATAGTGGAAAATGTTTTCTACTTTCATCTTTCTTTCACTTCTAAATCAAGCACTATTTTTCATTAAGTACATTTTCCTTTTATTTTAATTTTTTTATTTTTTTTTCCTTTTTCTTTGGCCAGTTAATGGTCACGATGGTGGTCAGCAACTTGCTACAAGTGAGCTTGAGTCTCACCTGGCCCAAGCTTGTCCAACTTCTAGCTTGAGCTCACTTGAAGTCATTGGGCAAGCTCGAGCCTTGCCATAACAGCGCCTAACAACAAGTTAGGTGAGGCTTGAGCCTCCCCCAAGGTCGCCAAAGGTTGGCGAGGCTCTGGCGACCTTGGGTGAGCTTGGCCTCGCCAGATCAGGAGAGGCACGGGCTTGCCTATGGGCGATTGTCAACGATCGGTTGAGGAAGAAGGAAATAAAAGAAAAAGAAAAATAAAAAATAATCTATTTAAAAATTAAAATAATAAAAAGTTATTGAAAGAAGTGCATGTACGATATGATTTTCCTTATCGAATGGTGGAAAATATTTTTCAATTTATTTTTAAATTTTAGCTGAACACCGAAAATATTGTCATTTTTCTGAAAAGTAATTCTTAGAAAATATTTTTTTTAAATGTTATATTTTCCATATAATTAATGGAGTCTTAGGATTGAATAAATATCCATACAATAGATTTAATACTAATCGGGTAATTTTCCTTGATTATCTTACTATGGGGGAGATGTCATGTGAATTAGAATCGAAACATTCGATTGTTCAACTTCAATATTTTCCCCGTGTCCCCCACTTCACTCGTCACGATTTGTCAAAAAAGAAGGAGAGTCTTCGCATCGAATAATATCTTAATAATTACCAAAACAAACAAAAAAATGGGAACCGGACTTGTGTAGACAACAACAAAACCGCTACGCTCAATCATCTCTTTGTTTATTTATCTATTTTGGGTTTTTCTGAAGGTGAAAGCCACCTGCGAATCGATCCATTTAATCCCACCTAATGAACAAAAATAAAGTATTCGACCCCTCCAAAAAAAAAAGTAAAGTCACAAATTAAAATTGATGGGTACAGGTAGTATGAATTATTGACGGATCAGTGTAATTTACGCCCGACCCCCTCAATCATGTAGCCCAAGAAAAGGACATCCTTTCATCAAGAAATTTTTTTAATGATGTTGCGAAAAAGCAACATGTTCCTACTCTATTACACCGGCTCTTTTTTGTCCCCACGATGACGTTTCAGATGCTCCTTTTTGCAACCTAGACGCTGATTATGCGAATAATGCAAAGATGCTTTAGAAGATAAATAAAAAAGAGGACACCACACGATGGCGACTTGGCGAATTGACGCCCACGAATGTAGAAATTCCTCGGAGAAATACGGGGATAAATCCCAATGATCTTGTCTGCCATTAGAAAAGCCACTAGAATTGCTTCCCTTTGAACCCAATTTCTAATCGCCTTTTGTAATTTTTCCTTCCTCCTGGAAGGGCCGTGGAAAGACCGGGTTCTACGTCGAATGTTGTCGTGAGAAACGTGGTGGAATATTATCATATACGCGTACCAAACGCCACGTGTGTTAATACAATTGGACTACCTTTGATTTTTCTTTGGCTGCAAGTTATTGCTTGTCATTTTCTTTTCAAGCTCACTGTCGGACTTACCATAATGGAGCGACGACGGACTCACGAAGGAAACCTCGTCGTTACTTCGAGGTATCGTCAGGTGCACCGGTCTCACACAAGTCAAATCTGATGTGAATGTAAGATTATGCAAATTTAGAGTCCGCTTGTTTTGAAAAAAACATTTTTCTAAAAAATAAATTTCTCGTTTTTGGACATTTAATTTGTTTAGGAAAATGAGTCAATAGTTAAAAAAAAATGTTTTCTTATCAAAGCTTAAATTCTGGAAAATGAATTCCCCTTTGAAAGAATTGAAAAATATTTTTCAAGTCTTAGAGTCCTTAGTCAATGAAACGATATTCTTACAATATTAAATTTATAAATTTTCCTTTCTTTTCTTTTTAATTTTTCTTCTTTCTTCTTTTTTTTTTTTCCATTTTCTTTCTTTTACTCCCTCCTTCTTCCTCCCTCAGTAGCATGCCTCGGCGAAAGTTGGCAACTCGGTGATCAGTCAGGACATGGGTTGACAAGCTTAAGACTAGCTAGATCCAAATGAGCTCGAGGCTTGGCCAAGGTTGGCGAACTTGTGGCTTGCCTAAGGCCGACAAGCTCAAGTTCACATATGGCCGTCGCCAGTCGGTTGCGGTGGAGGAAGGGGGAAAAGAAAAGAAAAGAAAAAAGAAAAAAAGAAAAGAAAATTTAATTTTTTTAAAAAGAAAAATAAATTCAATTAAAAAAATAAATTAAAAAATAATTAAAAATTTAATTTATTTGTCTGAAGTAAAGTAATGAAATTGAAATTATTTTCTAATAAGATCCAAATATTAGAAAATGTTCTTTATGATATATTACAAGGCAAAGGAAAATTAACCATATTCTTGGAAAATATTTTCATAGAAAGAATTTTCATTTATTATTAAGTTTTCTGCAAAACAAATGCACCTTTAGGCATTGTTCATTTTGTGGAAAATGTAGCATATCTTGAAAATGTTTTCAAAAAGTCATTTTCCAGGAAAATGACAATATTTTCTCGATATTCAATTGAAACTTGAAAATGAACTCGAAAATACTATCCGTTGTTTGGTAAGGAAATTTTTTTCCTCCATGCATCACATTTCAATAGCTTTATTATTATTTTTTAAAATCATTTTATATATTTTTCTTTCTTTTTTGTTTTCTTTCACTGGCCAGTCATTAGCCATGGTGGCAGCCGATGACCGACGAAAGACAAGCTTGAACCTCGTTGTGGGCCGGAAAATGCCTCAAATTTCTGAGTTATTATGTGCTAATTAGGCACATAGGAACTCCATGCGCCTGAATATATCGTCATTAAATTCCTCCTGCGACGGCTATTGAATTTGAAAGAACCATCCAAGGACAGATTTTGGGCCAAGTTTAGATTTGACCGCGATGTTTGGAAAGAGGGGGAAAGAGAGAGAAAAGAAGCCTCGGTGCAAATTTGAGAAAAAACAGAAGTCAAAATTTGCGTGAAGAAAGAATGGTAAAATTTGAGGTATTTTCCGTCCGAATTGTCATCTCTAAGGTAGAAACCTAATCCGGAGAAAATTAGTGGGGTAAAATTGAAAAGTGGGTATACTTATGCAAAAACTTTAGTTAGTCAACTCTAAATTATATTCATACACCCTATAATTTTTACGATTCTCCTCGTCACGTTGAATGTGGTTATTACAGTGCACCACAATGTTGACATTCGAACACAAGACACATCAATACACTTTAATGATTGAGGTTTGGTGGGTCACAGTTAACTGTTCTAAAAATTTAAACTGTTAGATAAATACGTGTTTTTAATTACTCTAACATTCTTCCTCACACTTAATATGGTTTTTTTTGCCTAGTACTAAGCGTGTAATTTAATTGGAGAGGTAAATAAGACTTGGAAAGATTTAAACTCGGGACATCTAATCCTGATACCATGTGAGATTTTATGGGATCACTACCGACTAATTAAAAAACTTAAACTATTAGATGAATGCGTGATTTTTATTATTTAATTACTCTAACAATAATGATAAAAGAATTAAAAGAAACAAAGCCCTGTTCTTCTTTTTATTTTTTTATGGGACTCACCTGTATCATCAGACCTGTATCATCAGATGTGGCAAGCCTCACATGGTACTCAACACAATTTGACAATGCATTTGATTCACACGGATCGGGATCCCACGTCATCCTTGGCCAAACCCTGAGTCAGCATCTCCATTGGCAGGCAAAAAACCAAGGGGGTGAGTTGGGGTACACGAGTCGCTTCTACTCATATTCTCAAGTGAATCGGCGACCGGCCACCGCGGCCGAACCACCACATCCTATCTCTTTCACCAACACGAAACCACCGTTTTGCCCACCGCATCTCGACTTGATTGCTTCCGGGATCCCAAACACAATAAAGCAAAGGGGCAATCATAGGCCATCAACTTTGTCTTCTTGAGTCCATGAGCATGGTTTCCATTCATATTTAATCGACCGAGCTCAATTTGGCAGCAAGGGTTTTCTGTCGTATTGTGAGCACAAGGCCCGGCATTGATTTGGAATATTCCATCGATCCTTATCCTTAAGTCTCATTTAATTATGGATTAGAGTACTATAAACAATATGTTAATTTTGTTTAGTGGAAAGAATGGGGTCCCTTCAATTCTTGGATAAGCCACCCATCACCATCTTAATTTCGAATTACCTTTTTATTTTTTTTTTGTCGACTTGAATTACCTATTTCAAGAGGGACCTTGTGCTTAATGAATGGAAAAATTCACCTGATCGGCACTAAACCTATTGTATATATACCAATTTAGTTGTTGGCATTTCAGTATTGTTAATTTAGTCTTAAACTTTAGTGTAAATTTCTAATGTAGTTTTTCCAATCAATTTTCGCTGAAAATTATCGATAGTTCAATTATCATCGGCCGTTCCACATAACACTCTACCACATCAGTGATTTCTTTGTGCAACAAATTTAAAATTAGAAAGTTTAGAACTGAATTAGTATTTGTGCAATAAGGTCAAGACTAATTGGGTAGTTTCTCTGTTGTTGAATTGCTGTGTAAACAAAATACATGGATATATCATAAGATATGAAGATTACACAAATGATTAACTAGCATAAGTTGTAACCCATAATAAAATGAGAAGGTTATGAAGACTGTCTTTAAAGAATGGACATACTTGACAAATTCTTTTTTTATCGAAAAAAATATATTCGTTGCCTAACATAAGAAGTACATAGTTTCACGATCAAACAAAATGAAACAGAGCAAGAATACTGAAAAACAACCAAATACAAAAAACAAGGAGGATCAATGATATACCAACAAAGTTAAACAAAATTAAGCACACACCCATTCCACTAGAATGGATTAGTCAAGAAAAAAAAAATTAATGGTTGATCACGGGATTTTGTATTTTTATCGGTGATGAGCACTCGATAGATATACCTTTTTCAATAACTACGATTTGTGAATTGGCAATGTGTGCCTAGGTTCGACTTTCTCTACACTATCCCCATATAAAGACAACCAAAATAGGTTGAACAAACACAATTTAATATGTAGAGAAGCAAATCTTCACAATTCAACAAGATGTTAAAACTCCTATGATTATCATTGAAGCTAGAGGCAGAGAACCTGTGCATGCACTAAGCATAGAGTATTGAATCCCCAAAAGTATAATTATTAAACTCCCAAATCTAAGATTAGAAAATGATAGCATTCATATTTAGAATTAGATTGAAAGAGTTCAAATTCTTAAATCAAAAATTAGGTGGGGAGAAGAGAGCTCCCAAATCCAAATTGAGAAAAAAATAAGAAGTAAGAAAAGAACAATAAAATGAAAACAAAATCAATAAAAGAGGGAGGCGAGGGTGAGATAGTTGAAGCCCTCCTCCATGGTTGAAGGCTGAAGAAGACAATGAAGAGAAAAGAGAGATGGAGAGAGCAAAGAGTTTTCGACTCCCTAATACTAGATGAATGATTGATTTGATGTCATTTATGCGTTTAAAATAGTGAAAAAGCACTCGCTATCCAAAAAATCTAAACAACTTTTAGAGAGTTTTGACTCGTGACTTAAAAATTTAAAATAAGTCTTGTCGTAATTAGATATTTCAAATTTTGCTAATTTTTCTTGTGGGGATGAATCTTTCTCATGCATAACTTATTCTTTGGTTATTTAGATCACTTGATTTTACTTTGTATTGCATAGATGATCACTTTGGTTCTTCCTTTCACATAACCATCCTTCATCGCAAATTTTTCTTTATGCAATTCTTTTTTTATTTAAATGGGATTTTCAAATCTTTTAACTTAACTAATCCCTACTATCATCGCGGTTCATCAACATCAAGTAAGGCTCCATGATGGTTACCTTAACCTAACCATTCTATGAGTCTTTTTCTAGACACCAAAATGCACTTTTGAAGACACAACCTGTTAATTTATAATATTGATTCGCAAATAATACGACAAATCTGGGGTAAGAACTTGTTTTTTTTCCGCATACCCCCAAAAAAAAAAATTTTGCTGGTTTTTCTTTTTCCTGCGGAGAGGATGACTGACGAATGCTTACCTGTTAGTATCATCAACTGGCAATATTTATAGCTGTGTTTTATGCTTACCTGTTAGTATCATCAACTGGCGATATTTATAGCTGTGTTTTTACTTCATGATTGACGTGGGCCGTCCCAAGTATCCAAAGATCAGGATAGACCTCACGAATTTCTTTTTATTTTAACCTAATTAAATAGTGTTTTTGCCGGAATAAATAATAAAAATGTGGCTACGCGAGAGACTTTAAAGTACGAAAAGCGCCCTAAAAATAATAAAATTAGAATATTCGAGCATATCCACAGATCCCATTGGCCAGTCCTACGCGGACCAGAGCTGTCTGATCCACACCACCCAATGAAATCCCCGCGCCCACCACCCAATCCCGTCCCGCCACGTCGGCGCGGACCGGACAGTCACGTTCGCGGCGGCCTGTTCGTCCACCTCGGACCCCGTCGCGGGCCCCACCGACGAGGCGAGGAGCCACCGTAGAAATCGAAATCGCCGCTATAAATGCATCGACACACGTGATTAAGGACTCGCAAATTGAGGAAACAAAAGGTCTCTCCTACCCATCCGATAAAAGAACATCCATGGCTGAAACTTCGGCGGCTCACCGGAATCTCCATGCGAAGGCTGAGTTCCCCGGCGAGCCGGAGACTTCGCTGGACGTCTTCTTCGGGTTCCTGGACGAAGGCGCGGCGTCCCCGGAGAGTTCCTGCAGCTCCGGCGACGGGTTCGAGGATCTAGAGAATGAGGAGGAAGACGGCGGGTCGGCCAACGCTGAAGAGAGCAGAGCATTTTGGGAGTCTCAGGAACATTTTGTTCAGGTAACTGATTAGTCGTCGGAAGTTTTTGGTCGGTTTTCTGTTTCCGCTTCTGAATGCGTATTGACGGCGAACGGTTCTCGCTTTTTGCAGGCGACGCTGTGTCGGACCAGTTCGATCGAGTCCAGAATCAGGCAAGCCACGAAAGAGTGCCTGATGGAAGCGAATTGGAACGATTCGCAGTGCGACTGTCTGAAATCAGCCATGGGGGGTTGCCGGAGTTGCCTGAGGAGGGACGTTTGTGACCGGCTCCGGCGCAATGGCTTCAACTCTGCCATATGCAAATCCAAATGGAGGAGCTCACCAGATATCCCGTCAGGTAATTATAGAATGGTTATCTGTAAATTATACTAGAATCTTTCAATTCTGGCATAGTAATGTGATTACTGATTTGTACACCCTTTTCCAGCTGGTGGGTGGGTTTGCAATTTAGGAAATAATTTTTATTTGATTTTATGGCGACCAAATTGCTGAAATTTTTGCTCAATTTGGTCCTCAGGGGAGCACACCTACTTGGAAGTGGTGGATGAATCGAGTCCCAAGAAAGGAACAGTGAGAGTGATAATCGAGCTCAATTTCCGGGCAGAGTTCGAGATGGCGAGGGCCTGTGAGGGGTACAACCGGCTGGTCGGGCGGCTGCCGGAGGTCTTCGTCGGGAAAGCCGAGAGGCTGAGGCCGCTGATCAAGGCGCTGTGCACGGCTGCCAAGAGGTGCACGAAGGAGAAGGGAATCCACATGGGACCATGGAGGAAGCACAAGTACGTGCAAGCCAAGTGGCTCGGCACGTGTGAGCGGTCCGCACCTGGCCCTCTCCCGGCCGGGCTCCCGGTAGCCCGGCCAGTGAAGCCGAGGGCCTCGATGCTCACTTTCGACATGCTTGAGATGTTGCCCAAGTTGCAATGCACCGCGGTTGAAGTTGTGTGAGGTTTTGTTTGGCTGTGTGGAAGGAGAAACCCAGGTTTTTTTTTTTTTTGTTATAAAGTTTTGCCGGTTGTTTCGGAGAGTAGTTTGATGAGTTATGTAAAATTTTGGAGGAAATGGTTGAGTGATCGATCCCAATAAATTTGAGTTTTGCCCATATTTGCCCCCCCCCCTCTTTTAAATTTAGTTTATTTTGATTTCTTGAATATAGAAGGTTCGACATGTACTATGTAATTGCCCTTTTAGATATTACTACAAAACCGGGCTCTTCGGCTTATGCGGGAAAAGAAAGGAATGAAATAAGACGTTATGAAATAATTTATATTGGGAAATTTAATCTAACAATGGTTGTCGCCTTTCGGGAACTTTAAAAAAATTGAATGTATATTGTCTGAAGGGGTCTGAAGTTTAAAAAAATTGAATGTCCTTTTGGTTCGCCCTTTTTCATTGTAGAAATAAAAAATATATTAAGAAAAGGAAGAAAATATTGTATACCGTCTAGCTTGCATCTATAAAAGGAGACACCAGAAGCATTGTACCATGCCTTAATCTTTATAAGGAAATAAGCCGGTACGTGCAAAATTAGACTTATTATCTTGAAAAACCCCAAATTTTAGCTTTAATTCCAATTTTATCCTAATTTTTTTTTGCGTCTCATAAAAAATCTCTAACTTTTTGTTCAATCTCAATTCTCTCCTAATTTTTTTTTCTCATAAAAAACCACAAATTGTAGATCCAATCCTAATTCTACGAAAAACTTATTTTATCTCATAAGAAATTACAAATTTTTACTTGAGTCCTATATCTATCCTAGTTAACTCTCGATCCAAAATCGCCCTTAATAATGTTTAGTGATATGGCATTTTCATGTCACTACTTCAGGTTTTTTTCTCAAATTTCATATTTAAGAAAATGTTTTTTGAAGATGAATTTCCATGTTAGCCAAAACAACATCTTATTGGATAGGGAATTTGGATAAAAACTAGAGAAATTTGGGTAAAAATTAGAGCAAATAGGGTTGATTACTCTTACTCTTGAGAGATACTTCTTTTCACTCCACTTGGGGACCTTCAATCTCGCCTTCTGCTTAGGAATCTTTCATTTTTGGCTATCGGAGAGCTTGCGCTTGAGACATTTGGCTCGGGATGCTCAAATAGTTTACTCAAAAGTTTTCCATTTCTTGATCGTAAACGGAAATTTTAGACGGAGGGTTAATGGGAGTAGATTTGAGATTTGAGTAAAAGTTGATGATTTTTTATAAGATAAAAAATGTTTAGACTAGAATTGGGATTAAACCTAAAATTTAGGGTTTTTTTATGAAAAAAGAGAGAGTCTAGGATTAAATTAAGACTAAATCTAAAGTTGGAGATTTTCTCAAAGTATAAGGACTGCAAAGTTAATATGGAACTTCTCGGAGTCAAAGAGAGTCAAACCGACCCTTCCTCTTCATTATGGAGAAGCTAATGTGAGCCTTCACGAACATCCCTAAAATTTTGGACCTCTTTGCCGAGGACCACAAGGCGAAGTTCTTGGTGCCGAGCGAGTCGGTCCGGAGCGGTCGGGGTTTCCCGGTTCCCGATTGTCTTTGCTTGCCCCGACCCCTTCGTATTTTCAGGATGTTAGTATAACAATGTCAAGTATTTGTAAACCTAATACGCAAATGCATTTTTTGTCCTTCTATACTACAAGGGCACGATCGGAGAGGCACAGCTGGCTATGAAACAATTGCAGAACCAGTAACCAGTTGCGTCAACTCTTGGAGATTAGTAGTAGAAATTTTTTTAATTCTCGGGTAAATCACATATACAATCTAGCTAAATGAAAAACACTGTAGATAACACAATGTAATAAAATGGAAAATAGGATATACAAAAACAGGGATTATCGTCTTTGATACTTCTCATTCTTCCATTTTTAGTTCCTTTTTCTCTTCGGCTGTCGTAGGTTAAGATTAAACTAACATAATTAAAAAGTTTAAAATTAAATTTAAAAATCATCAAAATGTTTAAAATTAAATTGACATAATTGAAAGGTTTAGAGATTAAATTGGCCGCCGTGTAATGGATTTAAAACGTGAAAAGTGTTGAAAAAGTCATAAATCTATTATATTGGTATCGATTTAGTTTTAAACTTTTTAATGTGTAATTTAGTCCTAAATATTTTGACTTAGCGTCAATTCAATAATAAACTTTTTAATGATGCTAATTTAGTATTAAACTTTTTAACTTGGTGTCAATTCAATCCTTTCGACTAATTTTAGACAAATTTTGTTGATGTGGATGCCAACCCCTTGACGTGTTGACGTGGCGACAACACTGATGTGGACAATTTCCAATAATTTTTTAATATTTTATTTTGATTTTTATTAAATTTCTGATTTTTAAATTATTTTTTCTAAATTTTCCCCCTCTCTCATCCCTTTCTTCTTCCTTTAGGTGGTGGTTGGCCAGCAGACATCACCGGCCCAGCCATCTCCCCCTCCCCCTCCCCCTCCCCCTCCTCCTCCCCCTCATTCTTCTAATTTTAGTTCCTTTTTCTCTTTGGCTGTGGTAGGTTAAGATTAAACTAACATAATTGAAAAGTTTAAGACTAAATTTGTAAATCATCAAAATGTTTTAGATTAAATCGATATAATTGAAAAGTTTAGAGACTAAATTGGCCACGGGGTAATGGATTTAAAATGGGAAAAGTGTCGAAAAAGTCATAAACCTATTACATTAGTATTGATTAGTTTTAAACTTTTTAATGGTACCAGTTTAGTTTTAAAATTTTTGACTTAGTGCCAATTCAATAATAAAGATTTTAGTGGTTCTAATTTAGTATTAAACCTTTTAACTTGGTATCAATTCAATCGTTCGACTAATTTTAGACGGATTTTTGCCGACGTGGATGCCAACTGGTTGACGTGGCACCGACAACACTGATGTGGACAATTTTCAATAATTTTTAAATAATTTTTGTAATTTTTATTAAGTTTCTGATTTTTAAATTATTTTTTCTAAATTTTCCCCTTCTCTCATCCCTTTCTTCTTCCTTTAGGTGGTGGTCGGCTAGCAGACGATCACCGGCCCAGCCATCTCTCTCCCTCCCTCCCTCCCTCCCTCCCTTTTTGCTTCCTTTAGGTGGTGGTTGGCTAGCAAGCGATCACTAGCCAAGGCTGGGTAGGCTGCCCTTGCTTGATCTAGCTTGGGTGAGAGTGGCCCCGACGAGGTTGGCCCTTGCCCAGGCTAAGGTGACCTTGTTGAATTTGGCTTGGGCGAGGTCGACCCTCGTTGGGGTGAGGCCTCTCCCTAGCCAAGCAAGGCCAGTTTGCTTGGCCATCGTGCGCCATCTAGCCATTGCCTAGAGGAAGAAGAAAGGGAGGAGGAGAGAAAAAAAATAGAATAAAAATTAAAATCAGAAAAATTATAAAAATAAAAAATTATTAAAAATTGTTCACATCATCTTTGGTGCCACGTGAATGGGTTGATGTCCATGTCAGCAAAATCCAACTAAAATTAGCCAGAATGATTGAATTGATACAAAGTTAAAATGTTTAGGACTAAATTGGCACTAGTTCAAAGGATTTACGACTAAATTGATACCATTAAAAATGTTTAAGACTGTATTAATACAAACTCAAAAGGTTAAGAACTAAATTGGTACAATTAAAATGTTTATAAATGAACTGGAAAAATGTAAAAAGTTTAAGACTTTTTGTATATGGGATAGTGCTAGGAAAAACTTTAAATTTTACCTCATGTGACACATTTACTCTAAGCTTTTTTTTTGTGACACAAAAAACCCAAAACTTTGTCCCGTGTGACACATTTATCCTAAACTTTTTTTTGTGCCGCCAAAAACTCGAACTATAGCACTTGTGACAATTTTACCCTAAACTATATTACTTGTGACAAATTTGACTCAAAATTTTTTTGAGCTGAAGGACATTTTCGTCATTTTCTATTTTTTTTTTTTATTTTATTGAAGAGGAAGCCGGTGAGGGTTGCACGGGCAGCCCTCACCGGCATCGAGTGAGGGCGGCGCAGGCTTGGGCGACCCTCGCCGGCGTTGGGCGATGGCCGCCCAAGCTAGATCCAGCTCGAGCCGCCCTCGTTGGACGCTAGTGAGGGTCGCCCTCACCCGATCTGGCCTGGGTGGCCCTTGCTTGACGCCGGCAAGGGCTGCCAGATCCGACGAAGGGCCGCCCTCGCGGGATTTGGCTTGGAAGGCCCTCGCCCTTGCCTAGCGAAGCTCGGGCGGCCTTTGCCGGCGTCGGGTGAGGGCCGCCTAGGCCGGATCGGGCGAGGGTGACCCTCGCCAAAGATCCGGAGAGGGTCGCCCGAGTCGGATTTGGCACGGGTGGCCCTCGCTCGACACCGGCAAGGGTCGCTTAGGACCGGGCCGCCCTCGCTCGACGCCGGCAAGAGTTGCCTGGCCCTGCGCGACCCTTGCCTCGACGTCGGTAAGGGCCGCCTAGGCGACCCTCGCCGGACTCCGGTGCCAACGAGGATGGCCTCGTCGGCTTCCTCTTCAATAAAAAAATAAAAAAATAAAAAAAGAAAATGACGAAATGCCCTTCAGCCAAAAAAACTTTAGGGTAAATTTGTTATAAGTAATATCGTTCAAGGTAAAATTGTCACAAGTGACATAATTTATGATTTTTGGTGGCACAAAAAAAGTTTAGGGTAAATGTGTCACACGGGGTAAAGTTTGGGGTAAATGTGTCACACAGGATAAAGTTTGGGGTTTTTTGTATCACAAAAAAAAAGTTTAGGATAAATGTGTCACATGGGGTAAAGTTTAGGATTTTTCGTGGCATTTTCCCTTGATATTTTTGCCTATTTAAAACTTATTAAATAATTTTCCTGTGATTGTCGCTATTATCACACTAGGGGGAATTTGAAGATCCAACTGCTTACATAATAATAACAAGCTAGGACAGCGTGAACAGATGCTCTAAAGTTAAGAAAAATAAGGTTAGATTTGGATTGGCAATGAGATAATTTTCACCGTGACGAACCAACGTTCACCGCAAATCAATATGCAAGAGCGAAGACGAGCAATCAGGTCGAGAGTGGAAATTCGTCACGCATGATAGACGACGGCATATGGGTCTTGCGTCGTTCCTCCTTTGTGCCTACAAATTCGAGGCGATACTTGCATGATCCGGGGTAGACATTGCAAAGCACAACGTCTTTAGGCCTAACTGGCATTGTCATGCTATCTTAGAACTTCGTTTGAAACTGTTGATTGTTTATTTTTCTTTTCGGGGGTTAATGAATTTGACTTAATTTGTCCGAATTTGGTTTCAATATGTTACTTTAGAGTGCTCAAATTATGATCGACCCCATCAATGGCAGGTTTAATAGCAACATAGATCTCAACATTTTGTTAGAGATATTGATACCAAAGAATAGAAACTCGTACATGCATGGACTAAAAGAAAGGCAGCAATTAAGATGAGCATTCCACAACTTGAAGATTGTGCATTTTTAGCCATTTCTATTCGTAGCGATAGTTATATAAAAATGTCGAAAAAGTGATAAACCTGTTATATTAATACCAATTTAGTTATAAATCTTTTGATTTAATGCCAATTTAGTCATTTTAACTAATTTTGGCAAGATATTGCTTATGTGGATGTTGATTGGCCTATTTGGTATCGCCAGAGCTAATGTAGACAATTTTTTAATAATTTTTCTTTCTTCTTCCTTATTTTAGCCAATGACCAGCCACCAATCATGGCTAGGTTGGCCTTGCTTGGGTCGTTGCCCAAGCTAGGGTGAGCCTTGGCAAGGGCTCCGCTCACTAGATTTGACGAAACCGGCTCTCGCCTAGACAGGCCTTGCCTCTTGCCCAGGCAAGGCCAGTTTGGCCATGGTCGGTGGCCAGCCATTGCTTGTGGCTGGTGGCTGGTCATCGACTAAAGGAAGGAAGAAGAAGGAAAATAAAAAGAAAGAAAGAAATTAAAAAAAAATTGAAAATATTAAAATATTATTAAAATTATTCATGTCGGTACTGATGGTGTCACGTAGGCTAACCGACGTTCATGCCAGTCAAATTCAGCCAAAGAAAATTGATCACTAGGCAGTGCTTGATAACGATGACCTCATTCTACTCACACAAAGAAAATTGTCGGCACTCTCTCTCTCTTATTCTATTCCATCTCGCAATATTACCACCGAACGCAAGACGGAAGGAGACAAAGGAGACTGCGCAAATTATAATGTGGAGACAACTTGCTACTGACAGAACCAAATCGTATCACAAAAACAAAGAGATCAATAAGGAAAATGAGCCGATCGCTGATAATGGCCCGAAATTTGAATCACCCTAGCTGCAAAAGAAACTGGTTATTGCCGAGAAAAGCTAGGGACGGAGAGGCGAAAAGCAATAGACCCACCAAGAAGAGGGGGCCAGCTTATGGTTTAGATGTTGCATAGAGAAAAACACTGCTCAAGTTACAATGTTGCAAGAGCGACATAGAGACTTCAACGATCGCAACAAGCAGGCCAAACTCTCTCGTCAAAATACACATGAGAGAGAATAATATTGTAGGATATATTTGATAAATGCAATATCAGCTTGATCGATAATTAAAATATTTGTGTGGATTTTATTGTTCGTGGTGCTTTTGTGTCTTATAAGTGCACATCTTAGTAGTGAAGTGGTTCTACTTATGAGCCATGCTATTGAAGTTGCCAAGTTCACCATTTACGGTGCTTTTTGCATAAGTTTATATAGAATCATAGGGTGTTGGTGGGCAATCATGTCCCACGCAGTCGACCCTATGTAATAGAGGTCGAGATGTGCTCATTGCTTTATTAATGGAGGGCTTAATTCCGACCAAAAATAAAATAAAATGTAAGGGCTTGATTGATTGGTTCCCTGATTGTAGTTGTCTTTAGATTTTGACCCAAAGCCTATGGCTTGGACATAATGTTCCTTATTTTCCCACATCATGACTGGTTTTGCATGACTTGATATTAGGTTCTTTTCGTTCAACAGGTCAGGCTCAGATTTGGAATTTTCCTAAGACCAGCAGGAGAGCACTAATTTGGTTATTTTCCCTTGAATTGTGTGAACATAGCTATATAATTTTCCCTTTTGGCAGGCCTTAAAAGGACATACTGGCACGGCTTAATTAGGCCAAACGAAATGATTCAAGGTCTAAGTGTCACGCTGTTTAGTATATAGCCCGTGACATAGTTCTTAGTTTATCCAATATGGTGTTACTTGGTCGTGCAGTTCTTCCCAGGCGGCAATTTTTTACTAACAAACCCCTGTTTATCAGACTCTGTAATTTCCTTTAAGAATTACATGAGAATCTACTTGAACACAAAGTATTAAATGCAAGATATACTGTTGCATCCTCGAGTCTTCTAATTTTCACAACATGCCTTTCTCAATGAAATATAGATAAATCTAATGGTTGATCCGTATATATTTTAATGAAGCCTACTTCTCACCCAATGGTACTCAACTTATTCTTTCAGCCTAATCATTCTCAATTTGTCCTACATCATGGATCATCCGATGGTCCTCAATTTGCCCTTTCAGTCGAGGGAAACATTACTCAATTAACTAATGTCTAGCTAGTTCACGTTTCATGATCAGAAAACTCTTCATTTTGTTTTGTTTTCAGAGATAAAAAAAAGGTAACACTAGAATTAAACTAGTACAGTTTAATTTTCTTTGTTCGAGTATATCTGGTCCATGATCCGTTGGTATAATTCGTTTTCTTCTCTAGCCCGGAAAAAATATATATGCTCCGTGCTTAATTGCTTTATGCTGATGATGCTACACATTGTAATTTCAAGGTCATGCCGGATGAGGCAATAGAATTGAACGTGATGCTATTTAAATATCTGAGAACTTTGCAGACCCAGTGACTGAAAAATCTTACATCTACCGCGGTGGAGTTGCAGCGCCGGCTCCAGCTTCTAATGAAGGCCAAGGTCGGATTTACTGTTGCGACCCCATCGTCTTCAGCCCAGAGTGAAGAAAGAGGAGAAGGGCGGGCCGGCGGGGGAGCGCAAGAGCCGCGCATTTCTCACCGCGTGACTGAACTGAAGGACAAGAAGGGCCATGTCATGGTCCAGGAATGCTAATGCAGAGGGGTTGCGACATGGTGGACGCCGTCCAAGTCTCTCAACTGGGATCGAACCGTGCAGCCTCCCAACGTCTGCACGAGATACCAGTCGAAGAGAGGGACTGTTGACACGAACTCGATGGACTTTGATGGATTAGAGAAAAGCATTTATCATCATACCGAGTTTTAACTATAATGTCAGTCTTCTATCATATTTGATGACTTAAACTTTTGGACTAGATAGTTTAATATGATATCGAAATCATTTCTATTGGTCTTAGAGTTTGTACAAAATAACTTTTACTGCGGGAACTCGGTTCTCATCCTAGCCTGCATTAAGTTGCGCTAACTACCGATGTCACCGCCATGGCGCCCTACACCCACCGCCGCCCTTGTCCACCGGCTAGGTCATCACTTGTCTCAGTGCCGTAGCAGCATGCGCCGGGTCAAGGCACGGATCACCAAGTCATGCCCTTCGTGTGCTTCCTGCGTCAATCTTGATCTTCAGCGGTTTGAGAAAATATTGGGGATGACTTGGATTCCAGCGTGGCAAAATCCAACCCACTCATTAGGCAACATGTGTCGCTTGAGCCCCACACTGATATTCAACCCTTATATCACTGCTGGCGGGTGCAGTTTCACAATTTAATTCCTCCCCTCCGAACAATAACAATCAAGTCAGGGAGTAGTCATAGTCAAATCAAGATGCAGTTGCCCCTATGTCTCTCCCCGCTCTTAGTTAATTTCAAATTAAAGGGAGGGAGGGAGAGACTCTTTTTATTTTTTTATTTTTATGCTGTTCATGATCTCTGTCGACTCTCTCCCCTTCCCCTGCCCGACTTCGCTTGCTTGTTCTCCGACTCACGATGGAATCAGCCATTTGATGAACCCCGCTGCCGTTGCTATTGCATCCACCTGGTCGGCCCCATGATCAAACCATGCCAAACGACATCGTGTTCTCTTTGTCTCTCTTGACTTGCTTTGTCTCACCCTCTCTGCTATTACCTGACTTTAGCGTGTGGCCCGGGCGACACGTCACCCGGTGAGTAGGTTGGATTTTGACATGCTGGAATCCAAGCGATATGCAATATTTTCTCCGGTGGTTCCCCTGCCACTTCGACAGACGCTGCACACACATCCTATCAGAAGGCCACGTCATTGACACACATTGGCTAGCCACCTCAGCAAGCCACGCCACATCAGCAGCCACGAACTGCGTGGAGCAAACCGGTTCAATCCTTTGACTAACCGATTAGACCTCTTTTGGACAGGTTCTTTGGCCTTTCTAAACCGGTTCCCCAGGTTGCTCGTTGTGCTCTTTCCAAATTTGAGGTTAGTTTTTGCTGATTCGGACTGAGACATTGAGTGTGAGGCATATTTTTCTCCTTTGGTGCTTATCACCATGCAAAGATGGAACAAATCCGAGGTCTCCCAGCCCATACAAACTGTTCTACATGGGTCTAGTTCCAATTTGTGGGTTCAAGCTATGCGTAGCCTCTTGAAGGGAAGACAGTTATGGCGATATGTGGCAAGTGACGTAAAAGAACTGAGTAGGACTACTGCGGTCACTCTGACTTGGATCAACATAGCCCTAACAGCCTTCACACACTGATTTAACAGTATTATTCTATCTGAAAAATTTCCAACAGAAATCGTGCTATTATCGTATAAGATTGCATTGAGATCCTACAAGTCTCAGAAACTTCATCACCCAAAAGAAGACAATTGATCAATTTCTGCAGAAACACAGACAATTAGCAGTCGGAAAGGCTTATGCAGTTGACCGTTGCATGTTCTGCGCTAAAATTGCAAATATGCAATGGTAGATATGGTGGGTTTGTTTCCGGAAGATGCATATCTTCAAGTAGACTTGAAAAAGGCCCAGGTGGGGCTTTGATTCCGAGCTTCCAACCAGATCAGCAGCTTGTTTTGACTTCTGGTGTGCACAACATTCAGACATACATAAACACAACATATATGAGAAATAAGAAATGGTAAATTTGCCAACTGGTGCCGGAACATCAACCAGGTCCTTCAGACTGGTTTTGTGTATTCGGAACTACCAAAGATGCATGCTAGAATTAGCATTTTGACAGATTGTACAATGGAATGTAGCTTGATTTCCTAAATGACACGGAAACAGTTATGGCAGTCTCCTTTCGACCATGTCAAATGTAAGATCTACAAACACGGCAAAGCAAGGCAGCGACTATCTTCTTTCTAAATGGCTTAGCTTGCAAGCAATAATTGCATTCAAGGCGACGGCTGTCTTCTTTTGACGACTTTGATCGTATAAGCCATGCCAACTTTTCACCTTTCCATCGGTATTCAATCGGACTGACCATAACAGAACGTGTCATCAGCGAAATACTTCATGTATCATATTAATCATGAAAATGAAACAGAGCATGCGTCAACATACATACATCCAGCCAAAATCAAGAACTACAAGGATCAGAATGAGGGAAATAAAAGAGAAAAGCAGTTTTGCAGTTACACTTTTCAAAATGGATGCATAACTCATTTATGACTCATTTAATATTTAAATGGATCATAAATGAGTCAGGCTTTCTTTTTTTAGCATAACTCATTTATGACTCATTTAAAGAAAGCTTAACCTATTTAGGACCTATTTAACATTTAAATGGGTTATAAATGAGTTATGCTCCCATTTTGATAAGTGTGCCTATAATGAGTTTTAAATTAAAAAGACTAAAATACATGAGTTATTAATGGGTCAAAGTGAACTCAACTACTTTTCAATTCTCAAAGATGACTCATCTCATTTCCGCTCTCAAAATCAAAATGAAAAAACCTTCCTCATTTCATGACAGCGCGTTGTCTCGCTTTCACCGCTTGTACAACAGCTCCTCCTCTTGCCCGCATGGTGGTGTTGTCGCATGTGGTTGCCACCATCGTCGGATGGCGGCTTGATTGGCACTTACTATCCTCTGTGAGATAAGCAACCTCATAAAGATAATCTATCTTTGAACATGAAGACTTTCGAAGTTCAGGTGGAGGCTGGAGAGAGATTCAACAATTCCTTGGCATTGTCAATTATTTAAGAGATTTTGTCCCCCATATCTCCACACATCTTAGACCATGTGAGTCTCGTTCTCCCATATGTATGTGTGATTTTGAAAAAATAAAAATAATTTAAAACATTTAAAATAAAAATTATTAATAATTCGATTTAAAAAAAAACCCAAATAAGTTTAAAATCTTTAAAAAAGATTATAAGAATAAGTTTTTCTAAGTTTAGTTAGATAGGGAAATGTTTTAACAATATGAGTCGGGTCGAGTATGGGTTGGGTATGGGTCAAAAATTTTATACTATAGTTAAATGGGTCATAAACTGGTTAATGGGTCAATTTGGGTCGAACCATTTATGACCTGACCCAAATCCGACCTGACCCATCCGTTTAACAAGTTTACTTGCATCATGCTTTCATTTTGCGTACATTGTCCTTGGGCAAGACTCTGTAATTGACCGGCTCTTCCCATATCATCACCACCATGTTGAATCCTTCACATTTCCCGCAACACTCTAACAATTTGGAACCCAGCATTGTAGTTCTAATTAGTAGAGATATCAAAATGAATCTTAAATCAATTTTAAATGAGTCATATATGGGTTATTTACATTTTGAAGAGACTAATAAAATGGATTTAAAAAAAGGGTATTAAATGGATTGGGCTAGAACCTATTTCCAACATAAGCCTCACACTCTCTCTTTCCCTCTATAACTTTATAAAAATATTTTTTTTTAATAAAATTCGAAATTATAATTATTTTTATATTTCTTTTTTCTTTTCTTTCTTCTTCCTCCTTCCTTAGCTGGCGGTTGGCATGGTGATAGCTAGCGACTAGCCAAGTGAGGCTCAAGCTCGCCAACCTTAGGGAGCTCGAGCTCGCTATTGACGGGCGAGGCTCGAGCCTCGTCAATCTTGTAAGTCTCGCGCTTGTCTATGGTGCTCGCCTATGGCTGATCGCCAGGCATCATTGTAGTCGGTGGTCGGCCAAAGAAGAAGAAAAAGGAAAAAAAAAAAAATTTAAAAATATTTTAAAAAAGAATAAATAATTAAAAATTCAATTCTTAAAAATAAAAAATATTAAAAAGAGTCAAGAAGAAAATTTTAATCATATTTTTCACACCAAAGGGAAAAAATAGTTTCTAATGTATTTTCAAAATTTAGGCAAAAAAAAAAAAAAAAATTTCTTGGAAAATATTTAAGAAACAAATGAAGGCTTATTTTTAAAAAATGAATCATAAAAATTGTCCACTAGATTTGTATTACATGAAAGTGTTTTAGCAATACCATTTTAAAAAAAAAAATCATGAGAAATAAGTCTTCTAAGATTTAGTTAAATAGATCGAGTATGGGTTGGGAATAGGTCGAGTTGGGTACGAGTAAAAAATTTTCATATTCGATAAATAGGTTATAAATGTGTTAAATTGGTCGATTTGGGTCAAACCATTTATGATCCATCACAAACTTGACCCGATCCATCCATTTGACGGATCTACTAATTAGTGAGAAAATTA
Source organism: Corymbia maculata (assembly GCA_014182735.1). Classification (NCBI taxonomy): domain Eukaryota; kingdom Viridiplantae; phylum Streptophyta; class Magnoliopsida; order Myrtales; family Myrtaceae; genus Corymbia; species Corymbia maculata. The sequence goes on from CM024692.1 coordinate 7,882,603, forward strand.
GTTAACTATTGATTTACTTGCATTCACTCTAATAACTAAATTAATGATTATTTTTATTTGATTTATAATATGACAGCATTTAAGTTCATTTGAAAAATTCTAGCACGTAAAGGAACATTCATATTCAAGTTACACTGTTTTGATACAAATAAAGAGTCAGACAATATTAAAGCACAAAAAATACTAAAATTATAGTTTTGTAACATAAATTATGTGAATTATATGAACATGCTCCATTGGAAGACAAACGGTTAGGATGTAGATACATAGAACCATGCTAGTTGCCAAAAGAGTACATGATAGGCTTAATTCATTTTAAAATCATTTAGCTGTTGTAAAATATTGCGTTGCAAGTATATAATAGAAAGAATAGAGGGAGATTAAGTAGAGAAAGCATATGACACCAAATATAGTAGAGAAAAGCCAGAAGCGGAAAAACTTTTATTTCTCACTATTTGTGCTCCTATTTATAATGATGCACTTATCATGAATTTCAATGTATCTGATAATACATGTATTGGATAGGAAAATGAACATTCATCAGATAGGGAGATGTACTTAAAACGTAAGATACATGTATTGGATAGGGAGATGTACTTAAAATGTATGATACAATGTACCATAATAAGTACATGAATATAATGAATATTTCATAACAATTCGCCTTAAATATTTATTGTATTATATTATGAATGTGCATTGAATAATACCGCCTCATTAAAAACCTTAAGTCGGAAAAACCCAGTGGGACAAAAACCGGACAAAAGGGAAAAAGAGTACAGAGCACAAATTTTATGATTTCTCTTTTTTATGGATGCATTAATTGCCTCGTTAAAAACTTTAAGCCGGAAAACCCTATGGGAAAAAACCGGACAAAAAGAAAAAAGAGTGCAATGCATAGTTGATAATATCTCCCCCTCAATTGAGTCATATACCCACTACTGGGGCTAATCAACCTTGCATCTTGTGTACTCGCCGCATACCAATGCCATATACTAATTTCTCAAAAGTTGATGTCGGCAATGATTTGGTAAAAAGATCTGTAACATTATTTATGGATTGAATTTGTTTAACATCAATTTATCGACTTTCTTGAAGTTCATAAGTATAGAAAAATTTTGGCGAGATATGCTTGGTCCTATCACTTTTGATATATCCTCCCATAACTTGTGCAACACAAGCAGCACTATCCTCATAAATTATAGTATGAGAATTTGTAATCGGTTTTAAACAACAAGAATTGTGAATGAGTTATAACGGATCTTAACCAAACATACTCTTTTCCAGCTTCATATAGAGCAATAATCTCAGAGTGGTTAGAAGATGTAGCTACGGGTAATTGCTTCGTAGAACGCTAAGAAATGGTAGTGTCGTTATAACAAAATAAATAACCAGTTTGAGAGCGAGCTTTATGTGGATCGGATCTATATCCAGCATCAGCATATCCAACTAACCCAGAGGTAGTGGTATTATTGGAATAATATAATCCCAAATCTATGGTTCATCGGAGATAACGAAAAATATGTTTAACTCCATTCCAATGTCTTCAAGTTGGCTCAGAACTAAAACGTGCCAATAAATTTACCGCAAAAGCGATATCTAGTCTTGTACATTGTGCCAAGTATGTCAATGCCCCAATTGCATTGATATATGATACTTCAGGACCAAGTATATTTTCATCAGATTCTCTAGGACGAAATGGGTCATTTTGGAGATCTAGAGACCTTACAACCATAGAAGTGCTCAATGGGTGAGCATTGTCCATGTTGAAGCGTTTAAGTAATCTTTTAATATATGCTGATTGATGGACGATTATTTCATTTGCTTTGTGCTCAAGCTCAAGACCAAGACAAAATTTGGTTTTACCCAAATCTTTAACTTCAAACTCCCTTTTCAAATATTTAGCAGTTTTGGCTAACTCTTCAAGAGTTCCAATTAAATTTATATCGTCGACATAAACTGCTACAACAGCAAATCCGGTTTCTGATTTCTTAATAAACACACATGGGTATATAGGATCATTCTTGTACCTTTCTTTTATTAGGTACTCACTCAGGCGTTGATACCACATGCGACTGGATTGCTTTAACCCATATAAAGATCTTTGCAATTTTATTGAGAATAAGTTACGGGGAGTGCATGCATCAGGCATTTTAAATCCCTTAGGAATTTTCATATAAATATCAGAATCTAATGAGCCATATAAATATGCTGCCACAACGTCCATAAGACGCATTTCCAATCTTTCAAATAGTGCCAAGCTAATGAGAAAGCGAAATGTAATCATATCCATCACAAGTGAATATGTCTCATCATAATCAATCTCAAGTCTTTGGGAGAATTCTTGGGCAACGAGTCAGGCTTTATACCTGACAATCTCGTTTTTCTCATTTCTTATTCGGACAAATACCCATTTATATCCAACGGGTTTTATATTATCAGGGATTCGAGTTATGGGTCCAAAAACCTCTCGTTTAGTTAGGGAAGCTAATTCAATCTTAATTGCTTCCTCCCACTTAGGCCAATCTTGCCTTTGACGGCATTTAATAATAGATTGCAGCTCACAATCATCATCCATAATTTTATGAGCAATGGAGAATGCAAAAGCATCATCAATGATGATTTCATTCCGATCCCAAATTTCATACAATATGTAATGGAATTTTCAATATTCTGAGGGTTTATGATCTTTTTATGGGTTTGTGCCCCTTCAGTGGCAATAAGCTCTTTGGGAGCAAATACAACACTAGGCTATTCTGGAGCGGATTCTTGATTCTTTTACCTTCGTTTTCGAGGAACAATATCTTTTGATTCTATCGGTCTACCACGCTTCAGGTGTGGGGAATTTTGATCCATTTAAGTCTGTCCTTCAGGAATAGCTATCCTAGCTGGAACATTTGCAGCTGGAATATTAGACTTCATTACTTTAGTAGCATCATTAAATGCATTAGGAAGTTTATTAGCCATTTCCTATAAATGGATTATACGTTGTATTTCATTTTCACATTCCGGAGTTCTTGGGTCTAATTGAGATAAACTCTTCTTATTTCAGGAGAAAACCTTAACTGGTTTCTGCTTTGCAGCCATGGAAATTGTACGTGTCTCAATTGATGGAAACGTAGTTTCATCAAAATGACAATCTGCAAATCTAGCAGTAAAAAGATCACCAATAGTTGGTTCCAAGAACCTAATGATGGACAGTGAATTAAACCCTACATAAATACCCAAATGGCATTGGGGACCCATTTTTGTTCTTTTTGGCGGTGCTACAGACACCTGTATTGCACAACCAAATGTGCGTAAATGTGAAATATCAGGTTCATAACCAATAACCATTTGAAGGGGAGATTGTAAAAGATTGGCAGGAGGGTGCAATCTTATTAGAGCTGTCGCATGCAAAACTGCATGACTCATACTGTATCGTTGAGATTAGTTCTCAATAATAAAGTGCGGGTAATGATTTGAACACGTTTAATCAAGAACTCTGCCAATCCATTTTGAGTATGAACATACGCAATTGAGTGCTCAACCTTAATTCCGAGTGAAGCACAATACATATCAAAATTCTTTGATGTAAATTCTCCAGCATTATCCATCCTTATACTTTTAATTGGATAATCAGGGAATTGTGCTCGAAACTTTATAATCTGTGCAAGTAAACGTGCAAATGCGACATTGCACGTAGATAATAGACAAATATGGGACCATCTGCAGGATGCATCCACTAGTACCATAAAATATCGAAACGGTCCACTTGGTGGTTGTATTGGTCCACATATATCACCCTAAATTCTTTGTAGGAATACAAGGGATTCAAGATTAACCTTTGTTATAGAAGGTTTGGTAATGAGTTTTCCTTGTGAACAAAGTTCACAATTATAATCTTTGGACAACAATACATTTATATCATTTAAATGGTGTCCTTTTGTATTATGAATTATTCTACACATCATTAAAGCGCTAGGATGACCAAGGCGATCATGCCATAACCCAAACTGATCAGGGTTTACCAGTCTCCAGGACATAGTGGCATAGGTTTCAAAAGCCTTAATCATGACATAATACAAACCCATAGAAGAAGCTTCTAGCTTCTCATGGATGGTTTTCAGGCTCATCTTATAAGATGTAATGCCAATATATTCCTTAGTTTGCTCATAAATAGTTTCAACATGGTACCCATTACGGCGTACATCTTTGAAACTAAGTAGATTCTTTTTTGATCTACTGCTTAGAAACGCATCCTCAATATGTAGGATGGTGCCATTTGGCAAAACAATTGTAGCATTCCCGAAACCATCAATAATTGGAACATGACCGGATATTGTATGGACATGTGCCTTACGCAACGTCATACTCAAGAAAAAATGTTTGCTATAAAATATAATATACGTTGATGCACTATCAAGCAAACAAACTTCTTCATTTTTCTCGGTATTTTCCATTTGCATTTATGTTGACAACTTCAGGTGTTAAGTATCATAAAATTAATTCTTGCAAAACAAAAATCCTTAAATTAATTAGAAAGATTTCCAAATATCCACCGCCACTTCAGGAACAGAAGGATACTTTTAGAATTGAAATTAGTTTAAGGCTATGGGGGAAAAATGAAGAATTGATAGAAGAAGATGAAACAAAAGAAAACACATACCCTGCAAAATTACTTACTCAGTTGGTAGATCTTTGTGCTGATAACGTGTTGTAAAATATTGCGTTGCAAGTATATAATAGAAAGAATAGAGAGAGATTAAGTAAAGAAAGTAGATGACACCAAAGATAGTAGAGAAAAGCTAGAAGCGGAAAAACTTTTATTTCTCACTATTTGTGCTCATATTTATAAGGATGCACTTATTATGAATATCAATGTATCTGATAATACATGTATTGGATAGGAAAATGAATATTCATCAGATAGGGAGATGTACTTAGAATGTAGGATACATGTATTGGATAGGGAGATAAATATTCATCGGATAGGGAGATGTACTTAAAATGTATGATACAATGTACCATAATAAGTACATGAATATAATGAATATTCATACATGTATTTCATAACACATTTAATGATTTGTGTTAATTTACAAAACCCATTTTTATTGTACAAAAACTCTCTACGTAACTATCTCACCTCAATTTTTTGTTGTTGTAAAAAGCCCTATATATAAGATCAGATCATATGATAAATGAAGTAATTATCAATTAATTTAATGCTAATTTTGTGGTAAAAGGGCTATGAAACAGGTTGTACATGGAAATTATTAGATGCCTGTGAAACGATCTAAAAATCATCAGAAAGGAGAATGGATTGTCGCAAAAAGATGGCGACGGAAGGAAACCGTCGGTGATTAAAATGCGTTGACTCAAGCACAATCAAAAATGTATAATTCATGCAAGCGAAAGTCCAAGTTGAACGGAATCTGGATCACCTATACGGTATTGCAAAACTCAATTAACACATGCTAATGAACAACATTAATTGCAAAAATTTCACCTATTATAGATTTGATTGGTTCTTCACAAAATCAGCATTAATGGCTTGATGACAAAAGAACTCTCTTTTGTAATATTGAATCCATTTGAATTTTTTTTTTTCCAGAAACATCAATGTTTGGTTAGTCAAATAATTTAACTTTTAATCCAACTTTTATTAAAGGAATATGATTAATTACTAATAACCTATATAGATGCGGCATAAATCCATTTTGAGGAACAAATCAATGTTAGATAAGTGGTATAATTGAGTTCCATAGCACGAATCCATTTCAATGTTTTTTGGAAGCATCAGAGTTAGATAATTAAGGCTCTTAAATTATTACTTTATAATGGTCGCTGAGTAGGCACGTTCAACATGCTTGATTATTTTAACGTCATTTTAAATCCTTTTCAATCAATTTGGGTTTTTTTATTAGTCAACATGTAAAATTAAGTAATTACATGTCAGTTAACATCTATAACTCAATACTAATAATCTCTCTATACATTATTCTCTTTAGGAGCATCACTGTTAGATAAGCAGAACAATAAAAAAATTTGTCTAATTAATGTGGAAGTTTATGGTTTCCAAGTAGGCACCTTCAATTTTTATTATTATTAATTTTAATATTTTTTTTACTCCATCCAGTTAGTTTATATTTTTTAGTAAAGTGAAGGGAGATCGGAGAGAATTGAGTTTTGTGACGACGGAGCTTAATTGCAAAACTCCGTTCTGGGCAATTCTTTTACTAGTTATGTATATTTCAACTTTTTAAATAATATGAGTGTACTTTTTCTAATTAGTTTGATAACTGAAAACCTATTTGTAAAATTTATTGAGACTGACTTTCAGGAAAAATTACTAAATAAGTTCTAAACATATTGTACATATTCAATTCAATCACAAATTTTTCAGTGTGATTAATATAATCTTGAACGTTTCAGTGATTTGTCAATATAATATTGTCATGACTTTTCTTGAGGTGAATCACCCAAAGGAAAGTTAATGGATTACTAAGTCCGAAGACTTAGTGGACTTTCCCAAATCCTATAAATTGCAACTTGATACTTTAATTAACCAATTTAAACATGCAATTTCATTCAATTAGTTGCCACCACTAATCAATTAAGGTTGATTATAATCTTAAGTAAAATATAGGAGAATACTTTATTTATGTGAACTAGAGATTTGATGGGTTTGGGGACTTGGTTATGCTAAATTAATCAAACGTTCTTTCGGTACATTTTCTTATAATTTTCAAAAATATTTTATAAGTAGTCTTGATTGATTTTAACCTAAGCCATTGATATGTGAAAGGTGATCATACGGGTGTATAATCAATAAACATCTAATAAACCCAAGCGACAAATCGTAAAAATTATGACTAACCTTAAAGCAAAACAAACTACAACTATATTATGGTTTATTCTTCAAAAATTATGCAAAATATTAATTAAAAAAATGCATGCCCTAAACATGATTTCTAAATGATATGAAATCTAATTCTTTTGGTTCTTTTTATTTATTAAAAAATAATTATGTGCAGTTTTAATATAAATTTAATATGCACGATTTTTATTCTAAAGGCGTGTGACGTGCAATTCATATGACATAACTCTAATTACAAACACTAATTATGAATTATCGTAACATGTATATAATCTAATTTACATGGCCCTAATTATGCATGTGCTACATGACGTGGGATGAATGACATAGTAATTCTATATGCATATATGCATGTTCTTTTTTATGATTTTTATTTTGTTATCTTTTATGGTTTTTCATTAGAATAAGAAACTGCTTCATATTTATCATGGCCTAATCTGGACTAAGGAATAATCAATTTTTTTTTTAACTTATGAAATTTCCTAAGTTTCTATGTCATCCTAAACATGCAAAACAAACTACAAAACTAAGATTTTTTTTATTTTTATATATGCCTTTTTATAAGTTCACTAAAAATCAACACAAAAAATGTAATCAACCATATAAAGCATGTAATTTGCCCTGACCCAAGATGGAAAATCAAAATAATCAAAAAGCTGATCCGATATCTAGCGGCTCAATGTTCTTGATTAATAATATTTTTTTAACACGTACTTCACCTAATCAGGATATACCTAATAACTCACGAAAATCATGGTAGTAGTAGAATATTTTAAATTAGGCAATTTAAATATTCAGATAAATAAATAGATTAGGAAATTACCTTGATGGCCTTTCTTCGATTCTCACATACAGTCGATGATGGCTTGTTATTGCTAATGACAGCACCTGCACAAAGCAAGAAAAATCACGTCCCCATGTGTGATGTAATCTGGTCGAGTGTGAACGACAGCAAAGAACCAGTATCGAAGCAGCCACGTCAAGCTTACGGCAGCATTGGTTCGTCCAGCAACTACTGGTCAACAAAACCACCAAATTGACCCCAAATTGGATGGTAACCCTTGGGCAGCAAGAACCAGCAAATGATCTCTGGAAAACAGTGGTGACAAGCGGCAGCAACGACACTGAACAGCCAACGATGATGAGCAACGGCAGCAAAACTGGACAGCAAATGACCACGAGCAACAGCGGTGAAAGACAACGAATAACAGGGAATGGCGACGAATGACAGCAGCGCAGTGGAGATGACAAACAGCAGCGGTGCAGCGGCGGTCAACAGTCACGAACAATAGCGAGCAACAGCATCGCAGTAGCGAACAAGAACGTTGTCGTACACGGCTCGCTAGGGGTGAACACCAAAAAAAAAGGACGCACGGTCTCAGCACGATGAAATCGCGCCGCTACGGTGATGGGGACGCACCGCAGCGGGGGAGGAGGATTGGGCCTTCATGTCTCTCTCCCTTTGTATTCACGATGTCCTCTCTCTCTATTTGCATTGTGTCTAGCCCTCTTTTACAAATTCTCTCTGGATATCACTCCTTTTGCGAATTCTCTCCACAGTTAATGAAGACAAAATCCTTCTCTCCTTTTTTTCCTCCTTCATCCGGCTCCCTTCGCCCTCTATTTACACAGAGCGAGGTCATTGTCAGTGAAGATTTCCCAAGATAATTGCCATTTTCACTCAACCAAAGATCATCTTGCGGAATGAGGGAAACGCCCAACCGCGCAAATAATGGCTCAATCATTCAAAATTTAAACCTTTTTAAATCTCCCTTCACAATCCGATCGTTTTTTTATTATCAATTGCCAATATTTTTTATTCTCTTTTTTCTATTTTCTATTTTTCTTATTAATATATTTTTTTAAACAATTTTAAATTGGATAACTTTGGTCCTAAATATTATTGTTAACTAAATGCAGCTTTATGAAATGCTTAATGTAACTTTGATATTTTCAATTAGGAATTGGATTTCTAATGAATAATCAAATGGGATAGTCAAAATTTAGGTGTCAACTAATTCTTATGGCCAATTTTGGTTGCCAATTGCTGATGCAGATGCTTATGGTTCTACATGACATGGCCATCTTTTTTTGGTTTGAAAAAAAAATCAACTTAGTATAGATTATAGAGATTCACTCATTTCATAAAAATAGACTGAGCATCAAAGTGCAATCGATAGTTGATTATCGAATTGTCTATCATTGTTAGTGATGAATATAGGTCTAGATTTCCCTCTTTAGTAGCTACGGCTTTGCCGAAAGTTGATATGCACCTTTGTTTGACATCCCCAGCACCATCACCTTAAAAAGATAACAACAACACAAACACACACAAAAAACACCTTGTAGATCCTAGATTTATAAAAATAAAATAAGAAAATCTCAAATTTATATTTAGATTGTAATAGAAGAGCACCCAAATCTCGATTTAGGTCTAGATCCAGTAAGAAGAGTTGCAAAAGAGATACTGATTGATCACAAAATCACTTTCAAATAAGCTGACTATTGAAGGCAGCAATAGAGGAGTCTCAGAGACTTGCAGAGCGCTTGATTATATGGAGCAAGCACTAGAACAAGAGCAAACGACCATATCTGGGAGAGCAAATTCTTCCAAGACTTCGTGCTTCAAACTTCTAAGCTCACAGGGCAAAACTGTCCATTTCGGTGGAGGGAATCGGCCGCGTTGTCCATGAAATCAACGAAGTGGTCCTGTCAGTCCATGTAATCAACGAAGTGGTCCTGAAGATGAGGAGATAGGGAGAGAGAGAGAGAGGGAGATGTAAGGGATGTTGCTACAGAAAAAGGGCTGGGCTGCGACTTCAAAGGAAGTGAGGAAACCCTAAGGGAGTAGTGCTTCACACGGGCGACATTGATGTAGACAAATTTTGTATTTTTTAAAGTTTTTTCTTTCTTTATTCCTCGTTTCTTACTAAGTATGGGCAAGGCTTCACGGCCCTTTCCCTTTTGTTTTTCTACTAAGTTAGGTGAGGGCTTAGTAAGACAACGGGTGTCCACACTAGCCATTGCCGGTCAAAATTGATTGTAATGATTATATTGACAAATCATTGAAAGGTATATGTATAATAGATTTATGATTTTTTGGGTAATTATTCCCTAACTTTCGCCTTAAACTAAGCATGGAGATATATTGTAAAGGAGGCAAATATAGGATGGAGAAAGATTTGAATTCGTGAACCAATAGTTAAAAAGACTTAAGCTGTTAAATAATGACGTAGTTTAAAATTTAAATATTCTAACGCTCCCTTCACATGTATGCATAGACATAAAATTTTGTATGGTAACTATAAACTACTTAAACCATCGATGGTTGTCTTTGCATAGTTTAATACTTGAATAATTTAACATATTAAGTCGAATCGAAAACACAAAAATATCCTTCTTGATTAAGTATATTGAAGACATATTGTAGTATTGTATCATATTCAATACAATAATCACTAAGTTTGATTTGCCCAATAGTAAATTCCGACTCGACTCAACCCAATCCAACTAACTTTTCCGAACATTCTTGGCAAATATAAGTTATATGATTCTGGCATCTGATGAAAATTAAAGGACAATCGAACTTAACCATACAGTCTGACTAGTAGCGCTTCACCTAAGGTAAGGAGAGGAGATTAAAGATATTCTTCTCCATTATATCTCCTTATAGAGATTATTGCACTTCATTTCAAGTACTCTTTCAAAGCATAATTAAACATAAGCTTTTTGATTGAAGATTCCAATACATGTTTACAAAATTCACAAGCTGAAGCATCGGAAAATTTGCCTTCGATAGGCCTTCATAGTTTAATTTGCAATTGTGGGTTTTAGAAATTCCATAAGCTAGGACTTAGTCCACAGTCCCACAACTTTGGATGAAATTCTTCAAGACCTCCATCGGTCGCGGATCCATTCACAATTGTTTTCAGCCGTTCGGATATCATCGCAGCACCTGAACTGGACTCACCGATCTGCAAAAACATCAAGAAATTTCTGGTAAATATGAAGCTATTCTAAGAATTAGGTTGTATCATGAAAAAGAAATTTTATTGGCTAAATCCTACCACGAAAGAGACAAATGTCCATTTCAGGTCAAGAATTAATTTCCTCGCTTCTCTTGAAAATGATTGATGTGTACTATTGGAATGTGAGTTCCGATCTCAATAAAATGTAGATTAAGTACGTACCTTTGCATGCATCAAGTGGTGAACCGAGTTTCCAACGATGGAGAAGTTGGCGTTCAGTACCTCAACCTTTTCCTCTTGGAGCATCCGAAGAATCTCCGAGAAGATGAACTGATCATGTAGCCCGCTCGTTAATATCACCTCCAGAGAAGAATCTCTCACTTTGATCTCAATTTGAGGTGATCTAATGGCCGCCAACGTGTTGCTACTTGTGCTTGAGCTCAGTCCCTTCTTTCCCATTAGGTTTTCTTTCTTATCATTGGCTTCCTTCACTGCAGTCTCCAGGCTTTTTATGTGTCTTATGGCTTCATCTATCTGGTTAGGTAGTGATTTTGCTTCCTGCATTATTCATCGTGTCAAAGATCCTCTCGTAATAAAGACGACTCAAACATGTGCATGTACATCCAAATGGACGTATAGTCTAAAATGGATCACACGACCAGAGGATACAAAAGCAGGGGTGATAATTTCCGACATGATTTTACACATTTCGAAAAGCAAAAGAATGACACGGATCGGCATGAGCTGCTAATACATCAGTCTTTTGCAATGACACAAATTCGCAGCCCTAGTTTTAACAAGTGAGCACGAGCTATCAAGATCGAGAAAGAGACCTGATTAGACGGCTGAGAGGGGAGGAGGGAGTTAAGCACGGAGTAGAGATGCTTCATCCGATTCCTCCGGTTCTTCTCGATGATCTTCCTCTCCGTTCTCCTTGAACACGAAGGCTGAAGACCCCTCTCCATTTCCTTACCTATTGCGTTCACGAGATGCAAAGTCACGAGAACAAATCCTATATTATCATCGATGGCAACGATGGTCATCATTCCTCATGGGGCAAAGAGGTTAAAGAGCCAGATACAATGCACGGTACGCGGTCAGCAATTCAAAGAAAATGACATCGCCATAGCTATCGTCCACTGGTGTTTGACTTGATGGGACGGATTAAGTCCTTGTACGGTTAATCATCAATCAAAGCACACATAAGAATTCCTGTTATGATACACGAGTGGGGATGGGAGACTTAACGGACTAACGGGAGAGATTTATAAAACACGTTTCCTATAAATACTGATTGTGTCGAGTTATATTTCAGCACTACTTGATGCACAATTAAACTAATCAATTTTCACTCAAACTCACCACCGATTTTTTTTCAAAGGATGATTAATCTTTTGTCACGCGTTCGGTAGTTTCGGTATTACGATGTATCATATTGAAATATCATCAATTAATAATAAGTTTTTTGTCAATTGTAAACGGTATCGAGAATTGTCGATTCTCTGGCATTATTGCGCGTGCTATGTCCACCACTTTTGACGAAATAAATTATTTTATATATCTCTCAATCCGTTCTTCGTCAATGACGAGTTTCGCCCACAATTTTTCACATGCTCTTTCCCCTACTCTTACCTATGAAATCATCACTACATGCTTTACTCACTTAAAAGGAACATAATTGCTTGTTGTCACTGGGAATGTATATATATATTTTAATTCAATCATAGGACGGCAATGGAAATGAAGTATTGTAAATTAAGTTTAGTGGCAAAGGTTGTCGTCAGCAAGAAAAAAATCGGTGGACGACGCGAGCGAGGCAACGTCGGAAGGAAGTCACATACTGAAGAGGAGTCAACGTCTCTCGTCGGCCGTCGAGTTGGAAATTTTTTCCCGTTGGAACATTAACTACACACGGCGCTGCTGATTCATATCTTTTCTTTTCTTTTTTTCGTCGTACCAATTAAGGAAAATCAATCTTCATTGTCTGACTGAGCATCGTATAGACCGGGGCGACATTTTTATAGTTTCTTAGACCCTGCTGGCTACAGATGGAAGTGACAAAATCGGCTCTAAAACTCTCTCATATTTAATAGTATGCGTAATAAATTGATTATATAAAAATTTAATGGGTCTTAAATAGGTCATAAATGTATTACATAACAATTTAATGGATCTTAAATGAGTAATATCACAAACATGTCTTTATTTTTTTAGAATTTTAGAATTATTTATTTATTTTTTTTCTTTCTTTCTCCGCCGGTAGCTGGCCTTAGCGGCACTCGAGCTCACCAATTTGACGAGCTTGCAACCTCACTGATCTGACAATATGTGAGCTCATTTGCCTATGGCGGGGCTCGGGCTTGCTTGTAGTCGGTTGCCAATTGTCGCCGTGGCAAATGACCATGTGAAGAACAAAAATAAAAAAGGAATAAAGAATAATTAACAATTTGATTTTTTTAAAAATAAAAGATTGTAGTGCCCTTCGATCTCTTTGATTTTTTTATTTTTACATTTTTCATGTTATTTACTTACATCTTCATATTTTGTTTTTTACTTTTCTAATTTGTTTATCAAAGTAACACATTAACATGAAGAGCTTAAAGTAGGTTAAATGAGTTGGTATTTATTTTTATAGTTAAGTATGGATTTGTTTAAGTAATATGAGTCAAGTTGAATATAAGTCGTTGAAATTAGAGAGTATGAAAACAACGGATTAAATTGGTTAATATAGGTATGACGATTTTCGACTCAACCTAACTTATCCATTTGACACTCTTAGCCTTGGGCAACCACTTAAGCCAAGTCTTTTGTTTCGACCGAAAAAAAGAAGAAGAAGCAGCTACGCCCTTCGTTGATCAATTTTCAATGCATACACACGCTTATATACTCATCATGCACATAAATTTCGTTGTCGTTCAAGGTTCCAGAGCGAATAGATGACCCTATAGACTGGGAGCAGCCAGCGTGACTGTCCACCGCCAGATGACAAAGTAACAGTCAGAGGGGCAGCCACAAATTCATTTTGAGGAAATTGGTAGATTTCTTAAACCGGTTTAACTCTGTTTCTTTTCTCTTTTTTACTTCTATATTTCCTTATTGCAAGCTTAACTTAAGAGACAAAAATTAGAAGAGGCCCCACAGAATCAACGTTGTTGAACATTATTACTTTGATTTGTTGTTTTAAATAAGACAAGAAAATCATTCTTGTTTTATGCAAAATCAATACAAGTGGTCCTAATTTTGAGTCACCGAAGAGTTTTTATAGAGCAATCTGATTCGAGTGAAAGGAACAAGGAGCCATTTCATTACGCAATGATTTCGTTATTACTGCAAAGCTAACGTTTCAAGTGCTTTTTCATCTTTCAAATTTTATAAATCTTTATAATGAGATCAACTTCTTTCTTAAGCAAGCGATGATATTTTTCTACTTGTATTTATTTGTATTCTGATGTTTAATTTATTTTCTCTTTCTTCATATTCAAGAACATTAATTTCGTGGGGCCTCTTCTGATTCCTGTCTTCAAATTTAAGTTAAGCCATAATGAAAATATAGAAGTCAGAAAACAAGAAAGAAAGAAACAGAGGCAAAAATAAAAACCGGTTTGAGAAGTCTACCCGTTTCTTTAATATGAATCTGTGGCGGCCCCTGGTTACCCTGTCATTCGGCAACGGACGGGGATGCAAGCATTTCCCCTATTGCGGCGTTCACGCGTTCCAGACAGGCGCAAGATATGACAGCTGACGAAAACGTGTCAGATTTTACTGTCCCCACCTTATCGAAGACCCTGGCTCAACCGATTCCACCGACAGCGACCGGGCGATCGAAGCTGGACATATCGTGGTTCCTCGGACTTTCGTGGGTTTATCAAGCCGCAAAGATGGGACGCACCCTAGGATTTCGAGGGCCATCTCGTAGGCAAAGACAATCATGGCGGTACATGTGACCAGAGACGTCACAGAGCCTAAAACGGGCAAACTGATGAGTCAAGACCGACTTATAGGTGGGAATGCAGTCATTGCAAATATCAAACATAGCACCCATGGATTTAATTGGACACGCGAATATTTGAAGTGCCAAAACTTGGCACAAGGAATAGTTAACTATCAAAAGTTTGGAAATGTATATTGAAATATCAAAATCGTAGTAAAATAGATCAATTAAGTGTCAATAATGAGAAAATTTGACTAAAATGCATACATGGCATTTTCCAGCAACTTTGTTTGTTGACGTGGTAATTTTTTAAAAAAGAATCATTCACATGGTCAACGTGAATTTTTTTTTTTAACGAAAATTTGAGATATAAAAAAAAGCCCCAAAAAATCGATATATTAAGAAAAAAGAAGAATAAGCTAAATAGGGAGGGTTGGACAAGGCCTTTGTAGTCCTCACCACTGCCCCACCATTATTGAGAAGGGTCGGTAATAGTGGGGGCGGCCACTCGTCTCCGCCAGCACCGACAGCTGCCGGCCACCCACTCAGGTGACGGACGCTAAGCTATTCTCCGACGCGAAGAGAAACCATCGCCAATTTGACGCTAAACTATTGTTTTGCGCAAATATCATAAAAAAAAAATGAACAAGACGAACGAATATGATTCAACAAGAATAGCAGCGAATGCTGGTCTGTTTTCGAGCTCGAAGTGGATAGTGCTCGGCTTTCAGTGGGGCGTTTCATCACTTGGCGTGCGTGGCAAAGGGTTTCGAGCCATCAAACACTAACTAGACGTGCCAGCGTGAGAAACGGTGGTCGGCGCGAGCCCGCCCGCGACTTCATCAACAACAAAGGACCGGAGGCGTCACTAAGCTCCCTCTACTGCCTCGCTCGGAGACTTTGAAGGCCAGCTGCTCTGAGAACTCGGCTTCTCTTGCTCTCCCCTCTTCCGTCGTCCTCTCTGTTTCTCCTTCGTGAACCTCCCCTCTTCGTCGGTTTATTTTTGTCCCTTCCTCTCTCTCTCGAGCGAGAAAACAACCCTCGCCCAACCCTTAGTTTTTTAAAATTAAATTTATTTTTTAATATTTAATTAATATTTATATTAAAATCCAGTCAGAGTCAAAACAATGTCATTTTGGCTGATTTTTTGCTAACTAAGCTTTCCGGTAAGCCATGTTAGTGATTTATATTATTAAAAAAATAAAATGTAAGATTTCCGACTATCTTCGTCGCGTCGGAATTGGTATTGAAATGATCTAATTTTAAAAAAGTGATACTTAAGTGTACATTTTATAATTTTTGGAAGTTAAGTATCCATCTGTGCAAAATTTGACACTTGAGCTGTTCTTTTGCCGATTTAATAGTATTCTTCTATCCGTAAAGATTCTAGCATAAATCATGCTATTATCGTATGATATTGCACTGCTACCTCATCAACCTAAAGAAGATAATCGATAGATCACTCCAGAAGCATCGACAATGGCCGGTTGGAAAGGCTTACATGGTCAATCATTGCATGTTCGCTGCGCCCAAATTGCAATTATTGGAACGGTGAATATGGTGGGTTTGTCTCCGGAAGATGCCTATGTCCGAGGAGACTCAAAAGCCCAAGCGGTGGCTTTGATTCCGAGCTCCCAACCGGATCAGCAACTTGTTTTGGCTTCTAGTATGCGCCAAATCTAGGCATATACAAACACAACATGCCTGTGGAGTAAGAAACGGTAAATTTGCCAACTAGTGAGTGTTGGGACATCAACCAGGTCCTTCGGACTGGTTTGTATGCTCAGAAGTACAAAAGACGCATGCAAGAATTAATGTTTCGACAGATTGTACGATAGAATGCAGCTTGATTTCATAAATGAAACAGAAACAATTATGGTTGTCTCCTTTCAGTCATGTGAATTGTAAGTTTTACGAACACGGCAAAGCAAGGCAACAACTATCTGCTTTCTAAATGGATCAGCTGGCCAACAATTATGACATTCAAGGTAGCAACTATCTTATTTCAACGGCATTAATTGTATAAACCTTGATTCACCTTTTCACCTTTTCCCTCAGTATTTGATCAAGCTGACCTGTATCTGTGGTGGCAAAAAATGAAACAGAACATATGTTTATTGACACTTAAATTTTAGCAACCCATTTAGGCATTTCATTGTACAAGAAAATTGGAGATCGAAGTTGAACCCTAAACAAAAAATTAAGCATGGCTTTACCTTTGCATTTAGGAACTAGATGCATTTAAGCTTAGGAATAGTTTTACTTGAAGTAAAGGGGGCGCTGGAGGGGACCAAAAACGAGTTGCGATAAAAAAAAGGTAAAATATTTGGTGACTATAGGACGCGAGGATGACAGTGGAAAGCTCGGATGTTGGGCGACAAAAGAGAAATAAAAATAGTGGAGGAGACAACGTCGTAAATAAGTAGAGCCCACGAGGAGTTTCTTCTTCTGACAATCGGCCACCATGCATCCTCAATAATGGAGAACTCGGACGGTTGGTAAGGGATAGGGACGACGGCACATTAGATATCCCATCTGTGCCCCTGCGCGAGGCAGAACGTGGAAAGAAAGACTGCAATTGAAACTCAGGGTGAGGGAAAGCAGAAAGAGGCGGCCATATATTGTCAATCTTCGCGGCTGAAGATAAGACACTAGCGCAACCACCACACCGCCATAAACGACTGTCTTCAGCAAGATGTCGGCGGTGCAAGGGGAGAGAAATTCAAAGCAAAGGCACAAATCACGGCGGTCGCACTAGGAATATTCGATCAAGATTTTCACGGCTATGCCTGCCGCAGAGTAGCATTCCGCAAATGAAGATTCACGCGGGCAAATTCCATCAACTCTGTAGCGGCGATTTTTGGAAAGGAACGCTTAGTCCAAGCAAAGGAGATCATGGTTCTTAAATGCTCAGATTTGGAGAGAGATCCCGCCACGGACATAGAAACTGCTTCAGCCTCCTTCACAAGGATACATATACACATGCCGCGGGAAGAAGAAGGGCAGGGAAGAAAACGAACTTCTACTTTCATTTTCTTCCTCCTGCTGAAAAAAATCTCAAAAAAAGAACAATTCTCCCTCGCAAGAGGACCTCTCGGCCTTTTCTCATTTAGGAGACTCACCAAAAAGTTCTTTTGTTACTCAAGGTAGGATTCTCTACATCTTGACGTTCTTGAGGTAGGATAAACGAGTCCCTAGTTTAGGGCCGGTTGAGTTTGAGACTAATGGTGCATATGGTTACCATTCAATTTTTGGCTATTTCTATTCTTTTATTTTTGGAATTAAAGAAAAACATAGATCCATTTGGTAACATCGATTAATTTTTCTATTCCTGGTAATAGATTTGGAATGGAATCAAGAAGTAGAAAAAATTACTTCTTTATTCCCGAAAACAATTTTAGAATAAAGTCATTTTCCTTTTTATTTCTTTTCTTCTTCTTTCTCCTCTAATCAGTTGTTAGGTTCAGCAATGGCTGGCAACAATCTAGAGACAAGGTCTGGTAGCCTCGTTGGCCCTCGTTGAGATTGACCTTGCCTAGCCACAGTGAGGTTGACCTCATCTGGGGTAAGCAAGGCTGGCGACAAGGTTGTGAGCTCTTTTCTTTGGCCAAATGCCAGTTATCATTGAGGCTCGGTGATGGACTAGAGGAGGAAGAAGAAGAAAGGAAAAAAAAAATCTCCTAAAATTATTTAAAAATCAAAAGAAATTCAACATCATAGAAAAATTTGAGGGTGGTACTAAACTTGTTTTTATTCTTTTTCTATTGTAGGAATAATTTTTTTTTTTGCAATTACTAAAACTCATTCAAATACTTAGAAACTCGTCCAAGGAACATGATCAGAAAAAAATTATTTCTAAGTAGAAATTGTTCCCGAAATAAAATAGCTACCAAACTAAGCACTCAAAGGACCTCTAATACACTTTGTTGTGTTCATTCCTACCTTATTATCGGAGTCTTTGTTGGTGTATTTGTTTAATCTCTAATAAAAGGTAGGAAAAACCTTTAGTTTTTATCTGTATGTGTTCAATAGTTCTCACATTCTATTTTTTCTTTTTTTGTTGGTCCTACTCTATTCTTACTCTAACTTTCACTCTTAATTTTTGCCTTGCCTTCTTACAGGGCATAGGAATTGAAACCCACACTTAAAGTTGAATTGTTCCCATTTCAACCCTCAAAAAGGTGGGAATTCGAAATCCCACCCCAGTAGTTCTCACGTTTTGTTTGATGGCCCTAAATTCATTGTCTACCTTTATCTGTTCACTGGTTCACTTCTCAAAGTTTGCTAGTCCAGGTTGTATTGGGCTTCAAATGGGGAGATTCTTTGTTATTGTATTACTTTGATGATACCCATAGTCACGCATAACTTGTGTGTGAACTCCATGACTATTTTATATCGTTTTGGCATGTCCATGTGACGCATGGTACATTGATCCTTGCTATACGCGCTCATTCCTTGCTCAAACCATTAATGTTTGACTGTATTTTATTTTTTTAACTTGAAAATATAGATTCATGTAGGAGAGTGTCGTGATGGTACTTATGTTCATTTCTCATCGAACTATCACATTTCAAGGTTGTAGACATGTTGAATATGATAGAGAGGCTCGCGGTCCATATTTGATGCTTGATCTTAATCAGAAATATTTAGCTTGGTTTGCATGTCATCTGGGAACAAACCAAGTTTGATTTGCGATAATTGCTCATCCAGTTCTTGCAACTGTATTTGCCGAATATGGACGAGTAGTGTGCTGTCCAGATTCGATGTGAACTGAGATGAAGGGGGTTTGGTGTCATATACAAGTCATTTGGGTCGCCTAGGTCTATACATTCCTGTAGGAAAGCATCACATTGAATCCATATTCACCTCTCGTTAAATCGATGAATCTTCATAGCGGGGTATATGTGGAACCTGATCCCCTACTTCTAGTTGTCCCTCCTTCGGTTCGAATTGTCACGATTGCATTCCCGTTCAAGCATTATTTTGATTGTTCATGACAAGGAATTAAGGTGTAAATGAGTCTCTAGCCGTAGCTTGCACGCTGTGTCACACGGTGCCTAATTATGTTTCTCCCAGGATAGAAAGGGAAAAAAGAAGAAAGATTAATAAATAGAAAAAGCACGGAAAGAATTTAGCATCTTAGTATTAGGAAGCATGTAATGTGGTTCAAGTTCATGCTTAGTTTACCATGTCGTTTGCATGTTTAGTTTGGCACTAATAGTGATCCGTGTTATCCGTTATGACTGAAAAATGATAAGGAAAAAAAAATACGAAGGAGAAGATAAGAAAAAGGGGATTTGCATTTAGCATGAAACCATATTCTCGGGCATGTGTATGTCATGATCAGTGATATTTCCTGTTAGGATTGCATTGGATGTTAATTTGGAAAACACAAAAAAGATTAGGGGTCTTTTGTAATAATGAATTGCAAGTGTATGGTGGGATTAGTCAAACCATTTTAGCGTAAGATACATGTCCTCGTGGTTAACATTTAGCTCTTCAGAAAATATGAATAGTATAATTTAGAAGCAAGTTTAATTTTGAGCCTCGTTCATTGGGTCCTATCTCAAGGTGTGATAAGAAGGCCATGTAATATTCTTTGCCCAACTCAAATCAGATTCTCCATTTCTGCATTTACTTTCAAGTCATTTCAATTACTTGGATGTTCACTTACTGCACCCCTTTTCATTAAATGAGTGTTAATTTCTTTCCTAGGTTAAGTTAGGATTAATCTAGATATTAAAGAAAACAACCCCACAAAAACATTTGCATGGACACTTAATGGTTTTGATATCATAGGATCATAAGTGGTAATCAAGATTGCATAACCACTTAAAAAACAACTTTCCAAGTTAGTGGTATTGAAATGGCGCTAATAAATATTAGCATAATCAAGTCTCCAAAGTATAATCTCTGATTACATATGAAACGAGACCAACCTCCCACAATGAACCTCCCACGTCTGTGGGTGAAAGAAAATTTGCCAGAGTCCTGGTCACAGGTGTTTAGGTGGATGGACTTGAGTGACTGGCCGTCATACAGGTACTTGGATTGGCTGATCTCTTAGTATTACCGAGTTCAACAAATTATTATTCATTCTTTACCTGCCAGAGCAACTGGAGACGATGTGCGGAGTTTGTGCACTACAGTATGCAAATGGACTTATCTTGGTCATGCACACATGCAGCTGAGTGAAAAAAGATTCTCGGGATATGGAAGCCTGTGGCTGGGATGGCGATTTTTGGGAGGAGATTGGCCTGGCTGAAGTAGAATATCTGGTTACGTAGAAAACGATGCAAACCCTTGAGTTCTAGCCGACTCCGAATAAATACCGACTCATGTATTGTGTAGATTATTCTAGGTTATATTGAACTTAAATCGAAATTTAATGTCGTGTGGGGTACGGGTTTGGGACAGCCTATGGCTAATTGTCGGCCATTAGGCAATACCACTAAACTCATCTCTCTTTCCCCAAGTAAAAAGACGATCACAACAATGTCAACATACATACAGCCAGCCAAAATCTAGAAATACAAGGATCAGGACGATGGAAATAAAAAGAAAAGCAGTCCTGCAGCATACCTTCATTCTACGTATGTCGTCACCCAGCATGATTTTGTAATTCATCTACTCTTCCCATGTCTTTACCACCGCATCGAATCCATTGCATTTACCGCACAACACTCTGCCATTGGAACCTATTAATGCAATTTAATTATGAGTAATCAGTTTCAGGGTAAGTAGGTTACAAAGTTGGAACTTGGAACCTACCTTATTATAACATATTTTCAATTTTTGAATCCTGGAACCTATCTTATTTACCTAAAACCGGTTTTAGAACCTATCTTGTTTTTCTGATCTGATTCTAGGGTCTATCCAAGAACCTCTTTTATTTTTATGTTCATTTTTTACAGCAAAATCATGAGGCTATGAGTAACAAAATGATGCAATGTAAAAGATGAACAACATAAATCTTAATTTGCCAAAAACAATAACATATAATATAAATACGTAGTCACATATAATTATAAACGATAAAAAGTTCAAATACATAACATAAAACATAAATTATAAGACTCTATTCTCCATTCATCCATAATAATTTAAGGAAAAAGGAAAGGCTAGCGAATAGTTATGAGGAAGGACAAAGGACAAAGAGTGCTAAGATTAGAATTTAGAGGAAAAAGAAATTAGGATTTAGGCTTTTTAGCTAGTTTTGAAATTGGTTCCAAAATAGAGTGGTTTAGTTTGATTCTTAAGTAGGTATTTACTTGGAATCTGTTTCCGGACCTGTTCCAACATGAATCAATTCCAGACCTGTTTTTTGGGTGGTCTGATCCGATTTTAAGATAGAGTCAGTTTGATTGTGCATCTCTAATTCTATTTAGTGAGAAAATTAGTTAACAATTGATTTACTTGTGCTCATTCTAAAAACTAAATTCATGATTATTCTTATGTGATAATTACAATATGATAGCATTTAAGTTCATTCGACAAATCCTAGCACGTAAAGAAAGATTCATATTCTAATTATACTATTTTAATATAAAATAAAGAGGTAAAAATATTAAAGTACAAAAATATAAATAAAATTATAGCTGCATAAAACAAATTATGTGAATACTATGAACAGTGCTCCATTGGAAGGCAAATAGTTGGGAGGAAGATACATAGAACCATGCTAGTGCAAATATAGAGTAAGATTGTAGATTACAAATAACTAACTATAGCTGTAGTTGAATCTTTTTTTTTTTTTTTTTTTTAGGAACGTCAATGTTAGATAAGTCAAATAATTGAACTTTTTTATCCAACTAATCTAAAGATATATGATTAATTACTAATAACCTCTATAGATACGGCACAAAATCCATTTTAAGGGATAAGTGGCGATTAAAATACACTACAAGTGCTAAAACTTTCAAAAAAGTACACTAAAATGCCAAAATCGGAAAACAATAGAACACTTAAGTGCCAATGATGTAAATTTTGGCCAAATTACCGACGTGGCATTTTTTGGTGAGATAATTGTAAAACAACATTATTTTTTATGTTGACATGGCTACGTAAGTGCAAAATGACGTCATTTTTTTGTGTTGATATAGCTGGACAAGCTAAAAACAACGCCATTTTACCTTCAGAAGTGAATTTTAATAACAATAATAATTAAAATAAATTTAAAGAACCAATTTTTTTTTTAAAAAAAGGGAGAAGCATCAGCGTTCAGCACTCACCGAACGCTACTGCTTCTCCTTTTTTTTTTTTTTTTTTTTTTAAAGTTCTTTTGATTTATTTTAATTGACATTTACATTAAAATTCAATTTTAGGAGCAAAATGACATCGTTTTGCACCTTCATTGTTGAGTTAGCTTTCCAACATGCCACATAGATTACTTATATTATTAAAAATAAGCCACGTCAGATTTCTAACTACCTTCGCCGGACTTGATAATTAAATGTCCCAATTTTTATATAAAAAAAAAGGCACTTAAGTGCATATTTTGGAAGTTTTTGTATTTCGGTGTCCACTTATGCTAAGCTTTAGCACTTACACTGTAGTTTACTAATTAAATGGCATAATTGAGTTCCATTGCATGAATCCATTTTGATGTTTTTTAGTAACATCAGTGTCACAGATAATTAAGGTTCTTATATTATAACTTTATAAAGTAGGTCCATTTAACATGTTTGATTCTTTTAACATTATTTTAAATCTTCTTTTCAATTTGGGTTTTTTTATTGGTTAACATATAAAATTAAGTAATTATACTTCAGTTAACATCTATAACTCAATACTAACAACCTCTCTATACATTATTCTTTTTAGGAACATCAATATTAGACAAGTAGAACAATAAGATTTTTTTTGTCTAATTAATGTGAAAGTTAATGGTTTTCAAGTAGGCAGCTCCAATTTTTTATTATTTTATTTATATATATATTTTTTACTTAGTTTATATTTTTTAGTAAAGTGAAGGGAAATAGAAGAAAATGGAGTCTTGTGATGAGGTGGCTCGACCGCAAAACTCCATTCTAGACAATTCTTATATTATTTATATAAATTTTAACTTTTTTAAATATAAGATGAGTGCACTTTTTCCAATTAGTTTCATAAACTGAAAACCTATTTGTAAAATTTTATTGGGACTACTAACTATTAAGAAAAAATACTAAAATGTTCTAAACATATTGTACACATATCAATTTAGTAATAAATTTTTCAATTTAATTAATATAATCTCCGACCTTTAAAAGGTTTACCAATATAATCCTTATGGCCAATTTTGGTCGCCAATCATTGAGGTGGACGCGGATGCTTATTGTCCTACATTACATGGTTGTTATTTTTTGATTTGAAAAAGGAATCAACTTATTATAGACTATAAAGACTTTCTCATTTCACAAAGACATACCTGTCATAGTATCAAAGCACAACTAGTGACTAATTATCAAATCTCGCATCATCATTAGTTATGAACATACATCAAGATTTCCCTCTTTAATAGTTACGACTTTGCCAAAAGGCGATATGCACCTAGGCTTGGTGCTTGCAACACTATCACCTTATAGAGAAGACAGCAACATCAACACATTGAAAGAACACAGAAAATGCCTTGTAAATCTCTAATCTATAGATCGAATATAAAAGCACCCAAATCTAGATCTAGGTCTAAATTGAGAGAGAAGAATTGCCAAAAAGATACCAATCGATTGCAAAAGTGAAAGTAGCATCAGAGGAGCCTCAGAAACTTGCAGAGTGCTTGACTATCTAGAGCAAGCACCAGAGTAAGCAAGCGACCAAATCTGAAAGAGTAGATTATTCCGAGGACCTTGCGCTTCAGACTTCTAAACTCACAGGACAAAAGTCTCCACTTTCGCATAGGAAGTCGACCACATCATCCGTGAAATCAACAAAGTGGTTGTGAAGATGAGGAGATAAAGAGATAAGGAGACATCAGGGATGTCGCTATAGAAAGATGGCTAGATGGCGGCTTCAAAAAAAAGAGAGGAAACCCTAAGATTGCGTTTGACGGGTTGGATAAAATTCAAAATAAGATAAAAATTATCCTATCCTGTATTTGATGCTTGCTCAAACAAGATAAAGTCGGATATAAGGAGAATATAGGTTGGATAAAATTGTCCCATGGATGAGGTATGATAAAAATGGATAAGATATCTAATTTCATAATAGGAAAATTATTTTTCAAAAAAAAAAAAAATTCTTAAATCAACATATCTAAAATTATATTCCAATATAAATAATATTTGATTTCTAATATAAGAAATTCCAAATAACAAAAAATAAAAATTTGGTTTTTAATAAATCTTATTTTTATTTATTTCTTTGAATTTAATGCTATCTTATAATAAACCATTAGGATTTGCCTAGTGGCTACTATTCTCAAATGAGAAGGTGGAGGTGGGGGATCGAATCCCAAATTCTCAATGGGGTTCAGGTGGGCATGATATAGTTTTAGAAGTGAGTTTGACTCTCACACTTTACAAAGAGACAGAACAAAAATTTGAGCATTAGAATAGGAGTATAATATGACCGACAAAAATATATATAGACTCAATATAAATATATATTTATTACACATTTTAGGTGTTTTAATATTTTAGGTATATTAGTACAATTTTCTATTTAATAAAATTTTACTAGAGAATGATGGAAGGGGAAGAAATAAATAAGAAATAAATTAATTAAAAAGAGAGTAAAATAAAATAAAAATAAATTATACAAGAGTGTCGCAGAAGATTTTTACCATCTTTATTTGTAAAATTTGTAGTTCATTTATATTAATATACAATTCATAGCAAATAATAAATGATATGATATGAATTTATCAAACTTTATTATTACAATCACAAAATAGTGGATAGAATATGAAATCCAATAGATTTGAATCCTCTAGATTTCATATTCTATACTATCTAGTCTTAACATAATTAGAAATCCAGACAACCAAACATAACTTATAGGAGTAGTGCTTCACACAACCAGCATTGACATCAACAAATTTTGCATTTATTTATTTATTTTTCTTTATATTCCTCTTTTCCAACTAAGTCCGAGGAGGGCTTCATGGCCCTTTCCTTTTTGTTTTTCTACTAAGTTTGGCAAGGGCTTAGTAGGATGATAGGCATCCAAATCAGCTATTGCCAACTAAAATTAATTAGAATGACTATATTGATAAATTATTGAAAAGCTTATAACTAAATTGGCTAAACTAAAAAGTTAAAGATTGAATTGATATATGCGCAATAGATTTAGGACTTTTTGGTAATTATCACCTAAATTTTACCTAAAACTAAGCATGAACATATATAATAAAAAAGGCAAATAATAGATAGACAAAGATTTGAATCTAGGAACCAATTGCTAAAAAATCTTAAGCTGTTAAACAATTGCGTTGTTCAAAATTTTAATATTCTAGTACTCCCTTCACGCATATGCCAAACTTAAAATTTTGTGGGACTATTATTAATTGTTTTAAAAAATTAAATCAACGATGATTGTTTTACATGATTTAATACTTAAATATTTTAACATGTTGCTTCAAATCGTAAGCATAAAAATATCCTGCATGATTGAGTATATCGAGGACATATACTGCAACATTGTATTATATTCGATACAATAACCACTAAGTTTAATTCACCCAATAGTAAATTTCAGATGTACAGACTCCTAGAGTGCCAAAACTTGACATAAGGACCACTTAAGTTCCAAAAGTTTGAAAATGTACACTTAAATGCCAAGATCGGAGACAAAATGATCAGTTAAGTGCTAATGGCGAAAAAATTTGACCAAAATATTGACGTGGCACTTTTCCAACACATTGAGGTCAAAACGGTGTCATTTTGGGCGTTGACATGGCCAAATAAGCTCAAAATAACGTCGTTTTGAGTACTGACGTGACTAGATCAATCCAAAACGACACCGTTTTGACTTTGATTAAATTTTTATATAATTATTGATTCAATAATATTAAAAACTAAATTAATTTTTTTTTTTAAAAAAGGCAAGAGGGAAGGGGCTCTCTTGCTTATGGCCGCTGCTCTATCGCCAGTAGGATGGCGATGCTAGTTGTGAGGGTTGTCGGCGCTCGGGCAAGGGCCGACAACCCTTGTTGACCCATGCCCAAGCATTGGTGACCCTTGCCGTCCATCACCGCCGCCACACCAGTGATGGGGTGGCGGCCACAAGTGAGGAGGTTCCCTCACCTATACTGCTGCTGTTTTTTTTTTTTCGTTTTTAATATTATTTAAGTAATATTTATATTAAAAATCAAAACTACGTTGTTTTTTGTGAAGGTGAGTTAACATGGAATTCCAACGAGCCATGTAGATATTAGAAATTATTAAAATAAGTCATGTCGGATTTTTGATGGCTTTCGTTGGAGTTTACACTTAAGTGATCCAATTTTTAAAAGAAGTGACATTTAAGTGTACATTTCATAACTTTTGACACTTAAATATCTCATCGTATCAAGTTTTGGCACTTGGGCTATTATTTTCCCGTAAATTTCAACTCGACTCAACCCAATGTAACCTATTTTTCTAAATATTTTTGGAAAACATAAATTATAGATTCTGGCATCAGATGAAATTAAAGGGGGAGTCTTGATTAGCAATAGAACTTAACCATACAGTCCTACTAGTATTGCTTCACCTGAGGTCAGGCGGGGACACTAAAGATGATCTTCTCCATTATATCTCCAAATATAGATTATTGCACTTCATTTCAAAGTACTCTTTCACAGCATAATTAAACATAAGCTTCTCGATCGAACATTCAAATAAATGTTTACAAAATTTAGAAGCTGAAGCATCGGAAAGTTCGCCTTCGAGAGACCTTCATAGGTTAATTTGCATTTGTGGGTTTTAGAAATTCCATAAGTTAGGACTTAGTCCATAGTCCCACAAGTTTGGATGAAATTCCTCGTGACCTCCGTCGCTAGCGGATCCGTTCACGAATGTTTTCAGCCGTTTGGAGATCGTTGCAGCGCCTAAACCGGACTCACCGATCTGCAAAAACATCAAGAAACTCCCAGTAAATATGAAGCTGCTCTAAGAATTATGTTTTATCATAAAAAATAAATTTTATCGTCTAAATCCTACCACGAATGCAATAAATGTCCGGTTCAAGTCAAGAATGAATCAAACCGCTTCTCTTAAAAATGATTGATGTGTATTATGAGAGGTGAGTTCTAATTTCAATAAATGCAAATTAAGTGCATACCTTTGCATGCACCGAGTGGTAAACTGAGTTCCCGATGACAGAGAAGTTGACGTTCAATACCTCAACCTTTTCCTCGTGAAGCATCCGGAGAATCTCTGAGAAGATGAACTGATCATGTAGTCCGCTAGTTAGTATCACCTCCATAGAAGAATCTCCCACTCTGATCTCAATTTGAGGTGATGTAATGGCCGCCAACGTGTTGCTTATGCTCGAGCTCGGCCTCTTCTTGCCCATTAGGTTTTCTTCCTATCCCTGGCTTCCTTCACCGCTGTCTCTAGGCGTTTTATGTATCTTATGGCTTCATCTATCTGGTCAGGCAGTGATTTCGCTTCCTGCATTATTCATTGTGTCAGAGATCCTCTCAAAATGAAAATGACTCAAAACAACATGTGCATGCACATGCAAATGGACGGAAGGTCTAAAATGAATCGACATGGTCAAAGCATACAAGAGCGGGGGTGAAATTTTCCGACATGAGTTGACACATCTTGAAAAGCAAAAGAACAACACTAATCGACGTGAACTGATAGTACATCGATCTTTTGCAATGAGACCAAGTAGCAGCCCCAGTTTAATAAGTGAACACAAACTATCGAGATCGAGAGATCCAGAAAGAAACCTGATTAGACGGCTGAGAGGGGAGGAGGGAGTTGAGCACGGAGTAGAGCTCCTTCATCCGATTCCTCCGGTTCTTCTCAATAATCTTCCTCTCCGTTCTCCTTAAACACGAAGGCTGAAGACCTCTCTCCATTTCCTTCCCTGTCGCGTTCACAAGAGACAAAGCCATGAGAACAAATCCTATATTATCGTCGATGACGAAGATGGTCGTCTTTGTGTGAGATGGATTCCTCAGACCGACCCTTTCATTTGTATAAGCTCATGCCCGCAGCGGCAGAGAGGTTAAAGAGCCAGATACAATGCACGGTACGTGGTCAGCAATTCAAAGAAAGTGATATCGCCATCGCTATCGTCCACTGGTGTTTGACTTGATGGGACGGATTAAGTCCTTGTCCGTTGATTATGAATCCAAACTCACATAATGACTCCTGTTGTGATGCACTGAATATGGATTAGGAGACTTAACAGACTAACGAAAGTAGATTTATAAAATAAGCCATCTTTGGATACCAATCGTGTTGAGGTATATTTCAGCACTACTCGATGAACAATTAAACCAATCAAGATTTTACTCAAATTCACTATTGGTTTTTTCTTCAGAGGATACTTATTTTTTGCCACGCGTTCGGTACTTTTGATATTACAAATTATCATATTGATATATCAATTGTGAATAATAAGCTTTTTGTTAATGATGAAATAGACAATTGCCTTTTCTTTCACTTTTTTGCCCATGCTATGGCTATCACTCTTGACGAGATAAGTTATTTTATGTACCTCTCCATTTAGTTATTCAATAATGACGAGTTTCTACAACACTTTTTCATGTGCTCTTTCCCCTACTCCTATCTACAAAACCACGAACGCATGCTTTATTCATTCAAAAGGAACATGATAGCAGTCATCCCTTGGCATGTATATGTTTTTTAATTTAATCATAGGACGGAAATTGAAATAAAGTATGGTACATTAAGTTTGGTGGCAAAACTTGTCGTAAGCAAGAAATAATCGATGGATGACGCGAGCGAGGCAACGTTCGAAAAGGGAAGTCATCAACCGAAGAGGAGTCAGCGTCAGCCGTCAACTTGGAAAATTGTTCCCAGTGGGAACACTGCATGTGACGCTGTCGATTCATGTCTTTGCTTTTTCTTTTTTGTCATTCCAGGAAAATCAATCTTCATGGTCTGCCCGAGTACCGTACAGACCAGGGCAAATTTTAAAAATATTTAGAAAAATAACGTAAATGTAAATAAAAATTAAACTTTGATCAAATGTATAATGCGATTTATAAATTTATAATGTATTTAACATAATCCTTCAAAAAATAGCTTAATGTGCAATATAGATTGTGAATTTTTAATTTATTCAATATGATCTCCAAATTTCTTTTTTTACATATTTAACTTAGTCCATAAATTATATGAAAAATTTTATATGGACTAAGTTAGACATGTTCTAAAAATTCAACGGTTATATTGAATAAATTAAAAATTTCAGAATTATATTGTATATTTGACTAAAGTTCATAAATTTTTTATTAAATAAAATAAAAGTACATAAATCAAATTGCACATTGAATAAAAGTTCAAAAATCATTCGTGTCATTAACCTTTAAATTTTTTTGGATTATTGGTCATGGACAAAGACTTAAGCTAAGCCCTCCATTCATGAATTTTCAATGCATACACACGGTTTTATACTCATGCAAATAAAGTTTGTTGATTACTTGTAGTTGTTGCCGAATTCCCTAGTCAATTGCTTTTCGGTTTGTGATGCTTGAAGGAAACATGCGTAAGCTCGATAAATTTAGGCTCGAGGAATCTCTACTGACCTCCGGTCAAAATCCAATTACGTGGCTCGAATTTTAATCCTTAGAAATACTAGAAATCAAATACGTATTGGGTGTCTAATCTATGTGCACTGTGTTGGCTTTTTAACCTAGAAGAAACAGTTTTTTGGCTAATCATCTGTCCTATAGATGAATTTTTCTAACCTGAATCCTCATGCTCTGCTCAAGTGGAGAAAATTAATATATTGCTTGCTTCCATGTACATTGTTTTGATTTGATTAGCAAAGTCTTCATCAATCATTCTATACATATGTGTTCGCTCTTTACACTTACTCTGTGAAATATGCATCTTAATGGAGAATGTATCACTCCTATGTGGTGAAAAGGACAAAAATTATTTAAAAAATATATATGTCGGTGCTGATTTTTGATTATGTCATATAGAACGATCAGCATCCCATCAGTAATTTCCTATCTAAATTAGTCGGATGGACTGAATTAGTACAAATGTGAAATTTTTAGAATTATATTGGTTTTATTGAAAGATTTAGGACTAAATCGATACAAATACAATAGGTTTATAATTTGTTTTGGTACTTTTCCTCTCCGATGTGCTCATCAACTATAGTAATTATCCACCCAAATTAAATCCATCATGCAATATAACAAAGAATCTACAAATATTGGATGCAATTTTGGTCGCCTTTAAGACACTAGACACTATAACTAAACTATCGGTATCAAACCATGACCGATTGATCCATACTTGCAGCACCTGTCGATATAATTGGCATGCCTCGCATCTTGGCTCTTCCTCGGATAAGTCGACAGAGATGACGTGAATTCGGTGGGATTGAGTTCATCCAATACAATCCGTTGCTTTTTCGATATGCTTAGAAATTTCTCCGCTAGCACCTAAGGCCAAGACAAAGGAGGCCGACGTGACTTGTGGTACCACGATGTCTTCTTCTGTTGTCGTTCGAGGTTCTAGTGCGAACTAATGACTATATAGATAGAGAGCGTCTAGCATGACCATCCACTACCAAATGATAGTGTAATGGTCATAGGGCAACCCCAAATTCATTTTGAGGAAACCAGTTTTGATTTTGACTCTGTTTCCTTTTTTTTTTTTTCCTTCTCTATTTCCTTATTACAAGCTTAAATTTAGAGACAGAAAAATCAGAAGAGGGACCACATAATCAATGTCCATAAATATTATTACTTTGATTTGTTTCTTTAAATAAGACAAGAAATTAATCTTGATTTATGCATAAACAAAATCACCGGTCTTAATTTTAGGTCTCTAGAGAGTTCTTCTAAAGTAATTAGATACGAGTGAAAGAAATGGTAAGTCATTTTATTACACCATGATTTCGTTATTAATTGCAGAGCTAATATTTCGAGTGCTTTTTCATCTTTTAAATTTAATAAATCTTTATGATGACAATAAACAATTTCTTTTTCGAGTATTTGTATTCATTTATATTTTGTATTTAATTTATTTTCTTATTCTTCATATTCAAGCGCATTGATTCCGTGGGCTCTCCTCTGATTCTTGTCTCAAAATTTAAGCTTGAAACAAAGAAATATAGCCGTCAAAGAAAAAAAAAGAAGAAGAAGAAACGGAGTCAAATATTGAAAACCGGTTCAAAATGAATTTGTGGCGGGCCTACCCTGTCGCTTGGCAGCGGACCGTCTTGCAAGCATTTCCCCGAGAGATACTGCGAACTTCACGCATTTCAGGCAAGCGTAGATACGACAGCAAATTAAAAAGGGATCAAATCCGACTGTCCTCCCCACCCTTATCAAAGACCCTTGACCCAACCAACTCCACCAATAGACTTGGCGATCGAAGCCCGACATGAGGTTACTGCAGAAATTGACAAGTCCTAGGTCTCCCAGCCCATGCAAGCTGTTGTGCATGTTCTAATTCTAGTCTGTGGGCTCAAGCAATGCGTAGCTTCTCGAAAGGAAGACAATCATGGCGATATATGTGGTAAGAGACGTCGAAGAACCTAAAACAGACAACAAATAAATCAAGACCAATCATGGGTGGGAATGCAGTCATCGCAAATATCAAAGTGAATCAGGACCACTCCGGTCACTTTGACTTGGACCGACACAACCATAATAGCATTTCACACGTTGATTTAATAGTTTCCTTCCATCCGTTAACTTTCCAACAGAAATCATGCTACTAGCATAGGAGATTGCGTTGCGATGCTCCTTCAAGTCTAGAAACCTCACCCACAAAAGAAGACAATCAATAGATTGCTGCAGAAACACCGACAATGGGCGATTGGAAAGGCTTACATGGTTAATCGTTACATATTTCCAGCACCCAAATTTCAATTTATGAAATGGACAGATACGGTGGATTTGTCTCCGGAAGATGCATGTATTCGAGGAGACTAGAAAGCCCAATCGTGGTTTTGATTCCCAGCTCCCAACCAAATCGGCAACTTGTTTTGACTTCTGGTTTGCACAACATTCAGACATATATAAACACATGTATGAGGAATAAGAAATGGTAAATTTGCAAACTAGTGAGTGCTGGAACATAAACTATGTCCTTCGGACTAGTTTGTGTATTCGGAACTATCAAAGAGGCATGCAAGAACTAACGTTTCAACAAACTATACGATGGAATGCAGCTTAATTTCATGAATGACACAACAACAGTTAGGACATTCTCCTTTCAGTCATGTGAAATGCAAGTTCTATGAAGTCGGTAAAGTAAGGCAGCGACCATCTTCTTTCTAAATGGATCAGCTTGCAAGTAGTTATGGTATTCAATGCAGCAACTATCTTCTTTTGATAATGTTGATCATATAAATCATGCCCACATTTTCACAGTATCCGATCAATCTGACCATAATAGGTTGTGTCGTTGGCAATATACTTAAGCATGTATCAAATTAATCATGGAAAATGAAACAGAACATACGTCAACATAGATGAAGCTAACCAAAATCTAGAACTACAAGGATTAGTACAAGGGAAATAAAATAGAAAAGCAGTCGTGCAGCATACCTTCATTTTGCATACGTTGTCACTCTTCCTGTATCCTTATCACCGCTTCAAATCCTTTGCATTTACTGCATTACACTGCTATTGGAACCTACCAATGCAATTCTAATTAGTGAGAAAATTAGTTAACTACTGATTTACTTGCGTTCATTCCAAAAACTAATTTCAGATAATTACAATATAATAGCATTTAAGTTCATTTGAAAAATCCTAGTACGTGAAGAAAGATTTATATTCAAGGCACACCATTTTAATATAAAATAAAGAGCCAGATAATATTCATGTACAAAAAGAAACTAAAATTATAGCTACATAACCACTTTTTCCACATGAGAAATGGGAGATGGGGAGTTCAATTCTCCATCTTCTCAAAGAGGTTAGGGGTGGGGACGTTTCATTTCAAATGTGGAGTTTGACTCTCACGCTCTACAAAGAGGCAAGACACAGGTATGAGAGTGCATTGAGAGTTAGAATAGGATAAAAAAAAAATAGAAATTATGTGAACACCATGAACCTTGCTCCATTTGAAGAAAAATAGTTAGGAGGAAGATACGTAGAACCATGCTAGTTGTCAGGGGGTATGTGATAGACTTAGTTTATTTTATAATCAGTAAGCCATTTAATGATTTGTGTTAATTTGTAAAAATCATTTTTATTGTACAAAAACTCTCTAGTAACTATCCCACCTCAATTATTTTCTTGTACAAAGAGTGATATTGTAGATTACAGACAAATAACTATAGGTGTAGTTGAATCTGTTTTAATTTTTTTCAGGAATGTAATGTTAGATAAGTCAAATAATTAAAAAAAATTATCCAACTTATATAAAAGGATATGATTAATTACTAATAACCTCTATAGATACGGCATAAATCCTCTTTAAGGAACAATATCAATGTTTTTTTTTTTTTTTTTTTTTTGGGGGTCGAATGAACAATGTCAATTTCCAATGAATGAATCCATTTTTATGTTTTTTAGGAATATCAGTGTTAGATAAATAAGGTTCTTATATTATTACTTTACAATGGTTACTAAGTAGGCACATTTAACATGTTTGGTTATTTTAACAATATTTTAAATCTTTTTAGATCAATTTTGGTTTTTTTATTAGTCGACATATAAAATTAAGTAATTACACATCTATCAACATCTAGAACTCATTACGAATAACCTCTCTATAGATTACCCGTTTTACAAACATCAATGTTAGATAAGTAAAACACTAAGATTTTTTATCTAATTAATGTGAAAGTTAATGGTTTCTAAGTAGGCACTTTCAAATGTTTTATTAATTTTAAAAAAGTTTACTTCTTTCAATTGGTTTGTAGTTTTTAGTAAAGTGAAGGGAAAGTGAAATGATGGAGTTTTTTTTGTTTTTTTTTACGACGTGACTCAACCACAAGACTCCGTGTTGACTCCGTGTTGTGCACTTTTTTTACTATATATAAATAAATATATAATATATATAACCTTTTTAAACATAAGACGAGTATACTTTTTCCAATTAGTTTGACAAATTGATGACTTAATTATTTTATTTTGTGGGATCACTCAATTTCCAGAAAAATTACTAAATAGTTATGAACATATTGTATATATGTCAATTTAGTCATATACATTTCAATTTAATCAATTTTATTCTAAATTTTTTGATGATTTGTCATTATAATTTTTCTGACCAATTTTGATTGCCAATTGTTAATGTGGACGCCAATCATCTTATATGATACAATCAACATTTACATGAATAATTTTTGCACTTTAATAAATTGTTTATTTCTTTCTCTTCCACTTTTTTTGACTAAATCTAAGGATGGCTTTGTGGCCCTTTCCTTTTTGTTTTTCTACTAAGTCCCACAACGGCC
The DNA here is from genome assembly GCA_014182735.1 of Corymbia maculata. Lineage (NCBI taxonomy): Eukaryota > Viridiplantae > Streptophyta > Magnoliopsida > Myrtales > Myrtaceae > Corymbia > Corymbia maculata. The sequence goes on from CM024692.1 coordinate 7,917,908, forward strand.
ATGAAGCCCTCACCCAACTTAGTAGGGGAAAATAAAAAAAGAATAGAATTTTTAAAAAAAAATTCAGCAAATTTTAAAAGATTGCAAACATTGTCTTTGTCATCGCCAACTGTCACATAGGAAGATGGGCATCCAACGATTGCTAGCCAAAATTGACTTGCATGACTAAATTGGTAACTTGTCAAAATATTCGAGACTAAATTAGATAAATGAAAAGTTTATAACTGAATTTGCATATGTACAATAGACTTAAGATTTTTTCTGTAATTATCACTTAACTTTCACCTAAGATTAAACATGGAGTTGCCTCAATGGCTACCCTTCCCACTTGAAAAGGAGGAGATGGGGAGTTTGATTCCTCACCTTCTGGGGGGTGGGGCATAAATAAGTGAGTGATGGAGTAAGGTTTCACAATCTACACACAACGCATATAGAGGCTTACAAAATAGATATATGATAGGATATAATCAGACAAAAAACAAAAACATGGACGTACATAATAAAGGAGGCAAATAAGGGATATGAAAAGATTTGAATCTAGGAGCCAATTGCTAAAAAAAATTTAATTCTTAGATAATGGTGTGGTTCGATATTAAATATTCTAATGCTCTCCTCACATGTATGTTGGACTTAAAATTTTGTAGGACCACTATTAACTGTTTTAAAAACTTAAACAGTTTGATAAAAACATAATTTAATACTTAAATATTCTAACTTCTTGTTTTGGATCGTAAGAACCAAAATATCCTTCTTGATTGAGTATATCATAGACGTATATTGTAGTATTGTAATCATAATGCATACAATAATCACTGAGTTCAATTCACCCTATAGTAAACTCTTTTTTTTTTTGTCGAACCCTATAGTAAACTTTAATTCGACTCAACTTGACCCATTTTTTCAACATTCTGGGCAAATGTAAGCTATATGATTCTTGCATCCGATGAAATTAATGGGGAGTCTTAATCAGCAACAAGACTTAACCATACAGTCTAATTAATAGCACTTGACTTGAGGTAAGAAGAGGAGAATAAAGATAATCTTCTCCATTATATCTCCAAATATAGATTATTGCACTTCATTTCAAGTACTCGTTTACAGCACAACTAAACATTTGCTTTCAGATCAGAGATTCTAATAAATGTTTACAAAATTCACACGCTGAAGCATTTGAAAATTTGGCTCCGAGATCGCTTCATAGTTTAATTTGCATTTGTGGGTTTTAGAAATTCCATATGTTAGGACTAAGTCCACAGTCCCACAAGTTCGGAAGATATTCTTCATGACCTCCCCCGGCCGCGGATCCGTTCACGAATGTTTTCAGCCGTTCAGATATCGTCGCAGCACCTAAACCGGACTCACCGATCTGCAAAAACATCAAGAAACTCCCGATAAATATAAAGCTACTCCAAGAATAGGTTTTATTAGGAAAAAGAAATTTTATGGGCTAAATCCTACCATGAACGTGATAAATGTCTAGTTCTAGTCAAGAAAGAATTTCGTCACTTCTCTTGAAAATCATTGATGCGTAATATTAGAACGCGAGTTCCGATTTCAATAAATGGAGATTAAGTGTGTACCTTTGCATGCACCAAATGATAAACCAAGTTCCCTATTATGGAGAAGTTGGCATTCAATACCTCAACCTTTTCCTCATGAAGCATCCGGAATATCTCTGAGAAAATGAACTGATCATGTACCCCGCTGGTTAATATCACCTCCAAAGAAGAATCTCTCATTCTGATCTCAATTTGAGGTGATTTAATGGCGTCCAACGTGTTGCTACTTGTGCTTGGGCTCGGTCTCTTCTTGCCCATTAGGTTTTCTTTCTTATCCTTGGCTTCCTTCAGTGCTGTCTCCAGGCCTTTTATGTATCTTATGGCTTTATCTATTTGGTCAGGCAGTGATTTTGCTTCCTGCGTCTATTCATCATGTCAAAGATCCTCTCGAAGTGAAAACAACTCAAACTTGTACACGTGCATGTAAATGGACGTAGAGGACAAAGTATTTCAGGTATTGACATCATATGTATACCTTCGTGCCATGATAACACAATCTACATGATCAATCATGTACTTAAGCTTCAAAACTTCAAAAGTTCAATGATATGAGATGTAATAATGCCATAAAAAAGGATTGGTACGATCTGGAGATACAAAAGTGGAGGGTGACAATTTCCGACATAATTTGACACATCTTGAAAAGCAAAAAAATGACACTGATGGACATAAGCTGATAATACATCGGACTTTTGCAGAGACACGAACTTGCAACCCCAATTTCGCAATTGAACAGAAACAATCGAGAGAGAGAGAGAGAGAGAGACCTGATCAGACGGCTGAGAGGGGAGGAGGGAGTTAAGCACGGAGAAAAGATGCTTCATCCGATTCCTCCGGTTCTTCTCAATGATCTTCCTCTCCGTTTTCCTTGGACTCGAAGGCTGAAGACCCCTCACCATTTCCTTCCCCATCACGTTCACGAGAGACAGAGCCATGAGAACAAATCCTATATTACCATCGATGACAAATATGGTTGTGTGAAATGGATTCCTCAGACTGGCCACTTTATTTATACAGGAGCTAATACAGCGCACAGTACGCGATCAACCATTCATAGAAAAGTGATGTCGCCATTGCCATCGTCCACTGGCGTTTGACTTGATGGGACATATCAAGTCCTTGTACGGTTAATTATCAATCCAGATTCACACAATAATTCATGTTATGATGCACGAGTATGCACAGGGGACTCAGCGGATTAACGCAAGCGATTTATAAGTGGGTCATCTTTGAAAATCGATTGAGTTAAGTTAAATTTTAACACTATCTAGCGCACGGTTAAAAAAAATTGAGTTTTCACTTAAATTCACTGTCAATTTTTTTTAAGAAATGGTTAATTTTTGCCAGGTATCGCATTAAAATATCACCCGTGAATAATAAGGTTTTCTTTAATCATAACTGGAACGGAAAATTTTGTATTTTCTCTCGTTATTTTGCGCGTGCTATGCCCATCACTTTTGACGCAATATATTATTTTATAGGTCTCTAGTCTGTTGTTAGTCAATTACGAGTTCCGTCCACGCTTTTTCTGATGCTTTTCCCCCCCTACTCCTTCTATGAAATCATGGATACATGCTTTATTCATTTAAAAAGAATATAATAGCACGTCGTCACTGGGAATGTATATATTTGTAATTCAGTCATAGGGCGGAAATTGCAATAAAGTATAGTAAATTAAGTTTAGTGGCAAAACTTGTCGGAAGCAAGAAATGATTGAAGAACGACACGAGCGAGGCAACGTTGGGAAAGCGAAGTCATCAACTGAAAGGGAAGTCGATGTCGGCCGCCAACTTGGAAAATTTTTCACCGTAGGAACACTAATGTACACGCGGCATTGTCAATTCATGTCTTTTTTTTTTTTTTTTTCGCTCCGATTCAGGAAAATCAATCTTCAATGTCTGCCTGAGTATCGTGTAGACCGGGGCAACATTTCTATTCTTTTTCAGAGAATGTGGGCCACGGACAACGACTTAAGCTTAAGCCCTTCGTTAATGAATTTTCAATGCATAGGCCCGCCTATATAGTCGTCATGCAGACGAATTTTTTTTTTTTTTTGGTCGAAATGCAGATAAAGTTTGTTGATTAATTGTATTTGCTGTCAAATTCCTTGGTCAATCGGTTTTCGATTTGTTATGCTAGAAATAAACGCGCGTTAACCCAATAAATCTTGGGCTAAAGGAATCCCTATTGACCTCCAGTCAAAATCCACTTGGGTGGTTCAAGCTTTCATCCTTAGAGTTACAAGAAATTAAATTCGCATCGAATGTCTAATCTATGCGTACTGTATTGGCTTTTTAACCTTGAAGATTAAGTTTCTTAGCTAATCATCTTTCCTATTGATGAATTTCTGTATCTCGAATCCTTGAGCTCTGCTCAAGTGGAGAAATTGCTTGCTTCCTAGTACATTGTTTTGGTTTGATAAGCAAAGTCTTCATTAGTCATTCTACACGTATTAGTTCGCTCTATACATTTACTATGTGCAATATGCATCATAATGGAGAATGTATCACTTTGATGTGGGGAGAAGTATCAAAAATTATTTAAAAAATGTTGACGTTACTATCGACTATGTCATGTAGAATGGCTAAAGCCCAATTAACAATTTTCAGTCTAAATAACCTAAATTAGTAGCAATATGAAAATGTTTATAATAAATTGATTTGATTGAAATGTTGGAAATTTCCGATAATGGGCTTACATTACTAATTAATTTTCTATTTTATATAATCGGGTTAATGGATATTCCAGTATATTTTAAACCCTAAAGTGATCTTATTGAGTTGGGTTTTGGCATCTATTAATTACGGGCCTAGTTGAGCCAAAGTGTAGGCAATTGTGTTTAATCGAAGCCCGTAATGGGAAGGGCCCTGGGATTGACACGTTGATTAGGGTTTGCTAGGTCCCCTCTCTAGCCTATAAAAGGGTAGGTTATACGTATCAGTCGCTTAATCCCATTAAAGCTGCTAAACTGAAATAGGTCATAGAGAGGAAGAACCAGCATACCGACAGATCACCGATCATATCAGGTTGATCTGTTTCCAGTCAAGTGAGACCATGGCTCAAACAGGTATGTGTTTAATTCCGCTATACATATTCTGATTCTTGGTGTTTTACAATCATGTATGAATCGAATTTATTCTTAATTTAATGATTGTTAATATTAAGAAAATATTACATGAAAGATTTAAAACTGAATTAATACAAATACAATAAGTTTATAACTCTTTTTTCTTCTTCTTTTTGTACTTTTATCCTCTTATGTGCTTATCAAGTATAGTCATGATTGACCAAATTAATACATCATGTGATATAACAGAGAATTTACTTAAATTCGATGCAATTTTGGTCATCCTCAAGCCACTATACCTAAACTATTGGTATTGAACCATGACCGGTCAATAACATACTTGCCCCTGTTGATACAATCGACGGGCCTTGCACCTCGGGCTCTTCCCCCAGATTAGCTGAAAGAGACCACACGAATTCCGTGGGCTCAAGACCATTCAATACGATCCGTCGGCTTTTTGATATGCTTGGAAATATCTCGACTAGTACTTGCGGCGAAGACAAAGGAGGCTGATATGACTTGGCGGTATTATGATGTCTTCTTTCGTTGTTGTTTGAGGACAGCCACAAATTCAATGATTCCATGGCCCTCTTCGGATTTTTGTCGCTAAATTTAAGCTTGTAATAAGTCTACATAGAAGTCAAGAAAAAGAAAGGAAGAAATAGTCACAAATTAAAACGGGTTTAAGAAGTCTACCGGTTTCTTCGAAATGAATTTGTGGCGGCCCGCTGACGGTTACCCTGTCATTTGGCAATAGGCGGTCATGCAAGCATTTCCCCTATAGATATTGCGGCCTTCGCGCACTATACTTCAGACAGGCACAGATACGACAGCAAATTAAAAAACGGCCAGATTCGACCCCCCCAAATTAAAGATCCTTGACCCAACCAGGTCCACCAGTAGCGACTTGGCAATCGAAGTTCGACATGTTTTTACTGCAAAAATGGACAAATCCTAGTCCATACAAGCTGTTCTACATGGGTCTAATTCTAGTATGGGGCCTCAAGCTATGCGTAGCTTCTTGAAGGGAAGGCAATCATGGCGATAAATGTGGCGAGGGACGTCAAAAACCTGAAACGGGCAACAAGTAAATCAAGACGGCTCTTAGGGGGGAATGCAGTCATTGCATATATCAAACTGAATCAAGACTACTGCGGTCACTCTTTCCTTGGATTGACAGTAGCCATAACAGCCTTTCACACGCTCAATTTCCTTATATTAGTAAAGATTCCAACCGAAATCATGCTATTATCATATGAGGTTGTGTTGCGATGCTCCAAGTCTCATAAGCCTCATCACCCAAAAGAAGACAATTGATAGATTATTACGGAAACACCGACAATAGATGTTCAGAAAGGCTTACATGATTAATCTTTACTAGAAGTGTCAATATGGGTCATAAACCCATATTATGACTCACTTTTAATTAAATAAGTTAAATATGGGTCAAGTGAAGGTTAAATATGGGTTAAATATGGATCAAGTGAAAGTTAATTATAGGTCAAATATGAGTTGAGTGAATTATTAGGTAGATCTATTATCTCTCTCCTTACATCCCACTCCTCTATGCGTTCTCGATCTCCGTTGCCGATTCCACCATCCGCTGCCGTTATCATCACCGATCTCGAGCTTGTCATCATCAGTTGGAGCTCAGCCTAGATTTAGGCCGACGAGCCATGACAAAACTTAGGCTAGCGAGCCCTAAGCTCGCTGGCCGAAGCTTGGTCTAGATATAGATAGGCAAGTAGCGAGGTTATCGGCCTTAGTCGAGCTGCGACTCACCCAGATCTGGGTAGGTGAATTCCGAACTCGTTGGCTGCAACAAAGTTCACGGCTCATCAGATCTGGGCGAGCCTAAGCTTGATCGCTGCTAACGACCTTGGCAAAGCTTAGATCGGTCGAGCCTCGAGTTCGTTGACCTTGGTTGAGTTCGAGCTCGCTAGCCTACGTCTTGGCCAGTTGCCGTCAGGCGGCACCAGTAGAGGAAAAGGGGAAGAAGAAAGAAAAGAGAAAAGAAAAGAAAAGAAAAAGAAAAAGAAAAAGAAAATAATAATAAATTCAATTTTTTAAAATAATTAAAAATCGATTTTTAAAAAAAAATTATTTCAATTTAGAGGTATCCATATTTTTTATTTACTAATTTTTTATTATTTAATTTACTTTATAAATTTAATGTGAAATTTTTATTCAAATAATTTATATATGAAAAGTTTAAAGTAGACTAAATAAGTGGAAGTAGATTTTATTAAATTAAATTAAATATTAATATGTGTTGGTAATATAGGTTGGGTATAGGTCAGGTATGGGTCATCAAATTTACGTTGTATGAAAATGGGTCAAAACGGGTTAAATGGGTTAATATGGGTCGGACCATTGTCAACCCAGCCCAAACTCGACCCGCCCCACTCATTTGACACTCTTAATCTTTACATGTTCCCGCACTCAAAGTGCAGTTTATGGAATGGCGGATATAGCAAGTTAGTCTCCAGAAGATGCATAGGTTTGAAGGACATGCACATTGACCCGATAAATCTCAGGCTAGAGGAATCTCTACTGACCTCTGGTCAATATCCAACTGGGTGACTCGAACTTTTAATTCTTAGAAGTACAAGAAATCGAATAGCTAATCTATGTGCACCAGGTCATCTTTTTAATCCTAAAATACAGTTTCTTGGCCAATTATCCTTCCTATCGATGAACTTTTGTAACCCGAATCCTCAAGCTCAACTCAAGTGGAGAAAATTAACTCATTGCTTGCTTCTTGATACATTGTTTTGATTTGATTAGCAAACTGTTCATCAAAATCATTTTACAGGTATATGTTTGCTCATGAAAATCACTGTGTGTAATATGCATCATAATGAAGAATGTATCAATCCTATGTGGGGGAAAAGTACCAAAAATTATTAAAAAAAATATTAACGTTAACACCAATTGTGCCATATGAGATGTCCAATGTCTAGTTAGCAATTTCAAGCTTAAATTAGTTGGATTGATTGAATTGATACTAATATAAAAATATTTATTGATCCAATTGAAAATTTTAGAATTGAATTGGTACTAATATAATAGGTATAGGAGTTTTGAATCTTCCCCCTTGCGCTTATCAGCTATAGTCAATAGCCACCCAAATTAGTCCATCATGCCACATAACAGAGAATCTACATAAATTGGATGCATTTTTGGTCGCCCTCAAGTCGCGATAAATAAAGCTATAGGTATCAAACCATGACCAATCGATCACAAACTTGCCCCCATTAATGCAATCGGCAGGCCTCGCACCTTGGACTCTTCCCTCAAATAAGCCGACAGAGACGACGTGAATTCGGTGTTCTTGAGTCCGTCCAATATGATCCGATATGCTGGAAATTTCTCGGCTAGCCCGAGGACAAGACAAGGAAGGCCGACGCGTCTTGCGGCATTATGATGTCTCCTTTCGTTGTCGTTCGGAGGCAGCCACAAATTCATTGATTCCGAGTGCCCTCTTCTAATTTTTTTTCTCTAAATTTAAGCTTTTAATAAAGAAAAACAGAAGTCGAGAGTAAGAAAGAAACACGGGAAGAATTAAACCTTCTCGAAGGGGAGACAATTATGGCAATGTGTGGCAAGAGACGTCAAAGAACCTAAAACGAGCAACGAATAAATCAAGACGGCTCATAGGTGGGAATGCAGTCATTGCAAGAATAAAAAATGCGGAAATGTAATCATTGCAAATATCAAACTGAATCACCATAACTGTAACAGTCTTTCACACACTGATTTAACCATAACTTTTTATTCGTAAACAATTCTGACAAAAATCATACTATTATCGTATAAGATTGCATTGCGATGATCCTACAAGTCTCAGAAACCTCATCACAAGACAATCGATAGACTGCAGGAGCACCAACCATGGGCTATCAGAAAGGCGTACATGGTTAGTCGTTGCATGTTCTTGCACCTAAATTGCAATTTATGAAACGGCGGATAAGGTGGGTTTGTCTCCGAAAGATGCCTATGTTTGAGGAGACTCGAAAGCCTAAAGACGGCTTTGATTTCAAGCTCCCGACCAGATTAGCAACTTGTTTTGAATTCTGGTATGCACCACATCTAGACATATATAAACAAAACATGCCTGTGGAATAAGAAACGGTAAATTTGCCAACAAGTGAGTGCCGGAACATCAACCAGGTCCTTCGGACTAATTCATGTATTCAGAACTACCAAAAATACATGCAAGAATTAACTTTTCGACAAACTATACAATGGAATGCAGCTTGATTTCATAAATGAAATAGAAATAGTTATGGTAGTCTCATTTTTGTCATGGAAAATGTAAGTTCTATGAACACGACAAAGCAAGCCAGTGACTATCTTCTTTCCAAAAGGACCAACTTACAAGTAGTTATGACACTCAATGTAGCAACTATCTTCTTTCAACGGTATTGATCATATAAACCATGCCCACATTTTCACCTTTCCATCAACATTCGATTAATCTGACCATAATAGGATGTGCTATCAGTAAAATATTTAAGCATTTATGATATTAATCACAAAAAATGAAATAGAACATCCATCAACCGGCAAAAATCTATCACAACAAGGATTAAAACAAGGGAAATAAAAGAGAAAAGCGGTCCTGTAGAAAGCCTTCATTTTGCATACGTCGTCACCTGACACGACTCTGTAGTTCACTAGCTCTTCCCATATCCTCGCCACCGCGTCCAATCCTTCACATTTACCGCACAACACTCATCCATTGGAACCTACCTGTGATATCCTCAATTCGAATCCTTATCTTGAACATGAGGAATGCTCTAAAGTATCGATGCGGCAGATAGTGAAAATATACCATGAACCGATTCCTAAATCATTCATTAGTCAATTATCCGATTGGGAAAGGCATTAAGGATAAAAATGTATTCAACCAAAGAATTCGACCATGGGCAGTCAGCTCGATCATAAGGAATAATGAGGGAAAATCTTACGTCATCACAAGTCAATTAGTGAACAATTATAAATCTATTCGGTACGAATGTATAGTCGAATTGCAAGTAATTTCACATGATTACAATACTAATTACGAATTACCCTAAATCAATTCCACAAGACCGTGTACTTCAAGTAAGTAATTGGTCCTACACAATTACATAATAATCGAAGGTCGTCCATAAATCGAAGAGACACAAATATGGATTGATATCGAATCAATCACAAGTCAAACACAAGAAATTCCTAGAAGCCACCTATTTGTATAGGCCATATCAAAGCTACTCTTAATCGATTTTTGCCAGGAATCATGATCCGATTAAGAGTGTCAATTTTTGGATAATCAAGAGATAATCTTATTAGACGTCGCTTAATTAGTCTCCTTAATTTATCGTTGAGCCTTAATTCTTGGACAAGTGGAAAAGGACCAAGTATTGGAAGCCCAATAAGGGCACATGCCCAAGTAGGGACCAATGGGCCTCACACCCATAGAACTCACCCAAGAGGAAGGGAGAAGGCCCATTAAGCCCTGTCTTGCCCTCATTGAGCCCATTGATGACTTTAGGAACTTGCATGTTAATGACCCATGTGCATAAAAAGTAACCTATATTTTAGCCTCACCAAATACATCTTCTAAAAGCTAGTTGGGAAAGAACTAGTTTTTGGTCTTGTTGAGGATGGAGGGGACACCACTTTGAAGGAAAGGGGAGAGAAAATGAGCTAGTTAGCCTTCCTAATTAGTTTCCAATTGAAGACATGTGCCCTAGTTAGATAGGTGATGATAAGTCTATAGGCAAGACTTGATGGAGAGATTGTAAGAAGACTTCTTGGCCTTGCATTTGCTTGGATGAGAGGTTTTGAGAAAGTCTAGCCTAGTTGAGGCTTTACGGGTCATGATGCTTAGTTAAATTATTAGCCTCTTATAAGAAAAAAGCCTTCCATCTTTCTCTCATTTCTATCATTCTCTCTCTCATGCCACTCTCACCATGATGCCGTTGTCACCGTTTGCTTTTCGTGCCGTCCTTACCAACCACCCCTCCTCACCATCGCCGTTCATCTGTTGGTCCATCTTCCCTAATCTCAACCCGGTTTAATAAGTAGATCATCTAGCCCTTAGTTAGGTGTTGTTTTACATGGCTGGAGCACGAGTCTAGTCTTGAATGTTCTTGGTTTAGGCTTTTAAGTGCTTGGATGGTTGATCTTGCTTGGATAGGAAGAGGGAGAGCGTGTATTAACTTTGTATAGTTTGCTCATGTATGGCTTGAGTATATGCTTTGTTGCTTACCTATTTAGTTGCAAGAAAGTATTGTTATTGCCATAGGATTATAGAATTATTATAAATCACCGTCTTGTGATCAAGTTGTTGTTGAATGTTGCAAGAAACTGTTAGGGTTGGACTATATAATTGTGGAAGGTTGCTTGGAATTGTTGACATATGATTGTGAGGCTTGAATTGCAAGTGATTGTTATATTGAGGTAATTGTGATTTTTTATTATCATCAAAGAATTCAAATCATGCCCCAAGTTTCCAATCAAAGGCTCACTTAGTCTGAGATGTACATGGAAGCATGCCAAGCTGGGTTTTTCCCTTAGTACAATGATATTGAAGTGCATCATTCTTAATCGAAATAAGCCCAAGTTGGTGCTCGAGCATATCATGTCAAGTTAAGGAGTCCTTATTCGAGTTTTTCATTTCTCCATCGACTCAGTTATAGTAATCCATTATTTACACTTGTGCATGCCTTTGAGGCTCTTGCATTGGCCTAAATTGAAAGATAAGAATTGGTGTGAGTAGTTGGTTGTATATGTGATCACATAAAAGAACTCGTGCTGAAGATTTTCAGGATGATGCTTCATGTTTACCAAATGCTCGGCGGGGGTTTGAATGCCATTCATGAATGAATTTTAGACCGATACCCTTAATTGGATGCCGTCTTCGAGGAAAGTCGAAATGTCGCCATGCCTAACGGGGCTAGACGACGCTCAATCAAGCTAGAAGTCCACCGACAAGAGTTCAATCATGGCCCATGAGCAATCGTAATAATTAGAACACATATGAGAGGTTATGGATGCATTTGTGCATGGTTATGTGATATAGATTATGTTCTTGATTAATACGTGCATTGTAGGGTTTGAGATCTCCTTCCATGTACATATATAAGGCAAAACAAAGGTTTTACTATTGATCTACCATCAATTTGTTGTGTCTCATGTTTAGCGTATTTCCGATACAAGACATCCTTCTATACAAGGATTATATGACTTATTTATTAGGTTTCAACTCATTTACTATTGTTTACATCTTTTCAGGCCTCTAGGTATGAACTATCGTTTTGTTCTGTTTGATGTACCCATGGACCAAGATATGGAGGCGACCAAGTACATGATCTCGAGGAGTGACTCTGTGTATGAGAAATATGTTACGACCACGAGGAGTGACTCTGTGTATGAGAAATATGTTACGACCACAAGGGCTTGGCCAACCTAGTTCCCCATCGCTTCAAGGCCTGATATGTGTGGTTCAGTGAGGATCTTTTCGGTCCTCCCCGAGGGTTTAACAAACCGCCTTGTGGTTTTGGTGGAGCCATTGGGGATCTTATGGTGACGGATGTACCCAACGGTTCCATGACCGATCTCAAATTGGACCCCAACTATGATGTCGAGCCCAAACCATAGGGGAACGGGCATCCGTGGGGCAACCACCTCTTTTTGGAGGTAGCCCTCGTAGTTAGAAAAGTTAGCACTAACCCCAGCCCCATTTGTCTTTTTGATGGTCAAAACCGGAAGCAGCCTATAGTGACGGGCTTGTAACTGTCCAACTTTGGCTTGTTAATGATATGTATATATATGAAGTGTGTTTGCTTAATTGTTTTTCTTGATATACCCTTAGTTGTTTTGATTGGGAGATGTTTGGTTGTTTCCATATGCATTTAATTTAAAGATGAAATAAATGGGTTGGTGATGCGTCCCAGGACGCCATTAGATAATAACCTCGAGACAGTTGTCACTCACCCAAGGCTCGAGAATAGGGTACAGGGCACGACACTACCAATGCTATTTTAATTAGTAAGAAAATTAGTTAACTACTAATTTACTTGCTTTCATTCTAAAAACTAAATTCATGATTATACTCATGTGATAATTACAATATGATAGAATTTCAGTTATCCTAGCACGTAAAGAAAGATTCATATTCAATTTACACTGTTTAACATAAAATAAAGAGGCAGACAATAGTAAAGTGCAAAAAGAAAAAAAATACTAAAATTATCGTTCCATAACATAAATTATGTGAATACTATGAACAATGCTCCATTGGAAGACAAAATATAAGGACGAAGATGCATAGAACCGTGCTAGTTGTGAAAGGGTACACGATAGACTTAATTCATTTTATAATCAATAAGCCATTTAATGATTTGTATTAATTTATAAAAACTCATTTTTTTGTACAAAAACCCTCTACGCAACAATCCCACCTCAATTTTTTTTTTTTTTATACAAAGCCCTCTTCTATATATAAGATCAGATAATATGATAAATGAAGTAATTATCAATTAAATTAATGCTAACATTGGGGTAAAGCATCTAAAAATCATCGAAAAGGAGTATGGGATTGTCGCGAAAAAGATGGCGACGGAAGGAAACCGTCGGTGACCTAAACGCATGTACTCAAGCCCGACCCAAAAGATGTAGAATTAATATCTACAACTGAAAATCCAGACTAACTGTTGTTTGCATCATCTATACAGTATTACAAAACTCAATTAATGCATGCTAATGAGCAACACTAATTGCAAAAACTCACCTATTATACATTCAATTGGTTCTAAACAAAATCGGCATTAATGGCTTAGTGACAAAAGAACTCTCTTTTGTGATAGTTAAATTCCATTTTTATTTTTTTTCCAGGAACATCAATTTTTATTTTTTTTTGGTAGGTTAGGAATGTCAATCTTTGATAAGTCGTATGGTCAAATTTTTAATTCAACTTTTATCCAGAAACTGGTATGAATCTACTTTAAGGGACAATGTTAGGCTCCGTTCGTTTCACGGAAAATAACTTCCAGGAAAATGTTTTCCGGATTTTCTGACGTTCGTTATACAGAAAATAAATTCATTGGGGAAAACATTTTCCATGAAGGAAGAAAAATATTCTAAAGTGAAGGAAAATATTTTCCACTTTTGAAAAGTGGAAAACATTTTCCACATCCACTCTCTCTTATCTTACACTCTCCATTAGTCCTCACTTATTTCTTTTATTTTTAGATTTTTTTTTTCATAAATTCGAATTTTTTTTGTTATTTTTTAATAAAATCGAAAAATCGTTTTTTTTTTATTTTTTTTTTTTTGTTTTTCTTTATTTTTTTCTTTCTTTTTGCTGTTTTTTTTTTTTTTTTTTCGGCCGATTGTCGGCCACGGCAACGGCTAGTGACCGACGACAGGCGAGCCGGGCTTGCCAAATCAGTGACGCCCAAGCATCACAAGACGGAAACTTATTTCCAAATTTACCCATTTTTAAAATAAAAAATTGTAATCCTCTCTTCCCTCGCTTCACGAACCCAACGCCCCCGTGCTTGCCTCTCTTTGCTCCCTTCAAAATAATCAAATCCCTCCTTTTTAAAGTAGAACAAAGTCAATCGCTTGACCTAATTGGTCGATCTCCCTCACTCAGCTTTTGCATGGCGTTGTGCTTCTTCTTCCTCTCGGTAGTTCAACTACTTTCCGAATTGAAGCTACATAACTCGCGATGTCGATCTGCGAGGCTCGAACCTTATTGCCTTGATCTCACCTTGCCGGTGAGCTGATCATGCGAGCTCGCCAGAGGTAAGCGAGCCTTGAGCCTTGCTAGCAAGGTGAGCTTGAGGCATAGCCGGCGACTGGCCAAGGAAGGAGAGAACATAAAATAAAGAAAAAATAATAATTTAATAATATATTTTAAAAAATAATAAATAACGATTTTAAAAAAATATAATAATAAAAATTATTGAAAAAGAGTTTGTAAAGGAAAATATTTTCCCAAGCGAACAACAGAAAATATTTTCCATTTCAAAATCAAGTTTTACCCGAACACCGGAAAATAATTACGTTTTCCTGGAAAATAACTTCTTGGAAAATATTTTCCAAAAAAGCAACATTTTCCGTGAAACGAATGAAATCTTAATGTGTTTTTTTTTTCCAATAAACATGTTATTCATTTCCATGGATATACAATAGTAAGCCGCTTTCCAACTGCAAATCAAAACAAATCCCAGACAAAATAAAACAAGTTCTAGATAAGAAGATGAATTATCATAATAAAATTGGGGGTCACACGTTTAAAGAGAAAAATTATGACTTTTTCAAATCAAAATTGACGATCAATCATCAAATATGTCTTTAGTAATGAGTACACATTGAGATCTCCATATCTTGTTATGACTTTGCCTTTTTGTTGTATATGCTTAAGTTCGACATCCCCTACACCATTGCCATTCAGCGTAACAATACTAAATGCACACAAATCTAATACCTGTGAAAGTGAAACCTTCACGAAGCTCATTAGGTCTCCTTCCAAATTGGACTTTTATATCAAGGAAACCCAAGGAAGCAAAAACCCGAAATCATTTATGCACAAAACCTCAAATCTACACTAGCTTGAAATAGAAATTTTCCTAAATTGAGAGAGAGAAACTTCTAAATCTAAACTAGATCAGAAGAAGAAAGCTCCTTAAAACGAGAAGAAAGCAAGAGAAGAAAACAAAGAATCAAATCAACTAAAGAAAAAGGAAAAAAAAGAGGAGGGGAGTGAGAGATCTAGTTTAAACACTCCCCTCCATGAAAGTTGGGAAAAAAAGTTGTATGAAGGTCATAGGCATAGGAAAGAATCCTAGGGATGAAAGAGAAAAAGCATAATAATGTCAATGTTAGATGAGTATTATAATTGAGTTCCATTGCACAAATCCATTTTAATGTTTTTTGAGAACAATGTAAGATAACTAAGGTTCTTATATTATTACTTTATAATGGTTACTAAGTAGGCACATTCGACAAGTTTGATAGTTTTAACATTATTTGAAAACTTTTTCAATCAATTTGGGTTTTTTATTAGTCAACATATAAAATTAAGTAATTACATTTCAGTTAACATCTATAACTCACATTATTTTTTCTAGGAACATCAATGTTAGATAAGTACAACAATAAGATTTATTGTTCAATTAATTTGAAAGTTAATTGTTTCCAAGTAAGCACCTTAATTTTTTTTATTAATTTTAATATTTTTTACTTCTTTCAATTAGTTTGTAATTTTAGTGAAGTGAAGGGAAATTGGAGAGAATGGAATATTATGACGATGTGGCTCAGCTACAAAACTCCATTCTACACCACTTATTGTTCAATTAATTTGAAAGTTAATTGTTTCCAAGTAAGCACCTTAATTTTTTTATTAATTTTAATATTTTTTTACTTCTTTCAATTAGTTTGTAATTTTAGTGAAGTGAAGGGAAATTGGAGAGAATGGAATATTATGACGATGTGGCTCAGCTACAAAACTCCATTCTACACCATTCTCTCTCTCTCTCTCTCTCTCTCTCTCTCTCTCTCTCTATCAACTTTTTAAACATAAGACCAGTATACTTTTTTCAATTAATTTGACAAACTACCAACCTATTCGAAAAATTTATTGGGACTACTAACTTCCCGGAAAAATTACTAAATAAGTCTTAAGTATATAGTATAAATGTCAATTTGGTCATATTTTCAAATTAGTTAATTTAATCTTAAAAATTTTAATAATTTACCAATATAATCTTGGCCAATTTTGGGCACTAATCACTAACATGGGCGCTTACTGCTTTACATGACATTGCTAGCGATTTTTATTTTTGGTTGAAAGGAAATTTTTCATTTCACATGAAATAGAGGCATATAACTTCAACATAAAAATGCAAATCCCACAAAACGAATAAATAAATAAAAATGTATGAACTTGGTATAGTCTACAGAGACTCATTCATTTCATAAAGACAAATCTATCATAATATTAAAGCACAATTGACGGCCAATTATTGAATCTCACATCATCATCAGTGAAGAGCACACACCGAGATTTTACTCTCTAGTAACTACAGCTTTGCCAAAAGGTGGTGCGCGGTTAGGTTCAACGTCCCAAGCACCATCATCATGTAGAGATAACATCAACACCAATAGGTTGAAAAAGTATGAAAAGCACCTTTAAATCCCAATTTTATATCTAAATAGAAATAGAAGAGCACTCAAATTTAGATCAAGGTTTGGATCAAGAGAGAAGAGTTGCAAAAAAGATACCGATTGACCACAAAATCACTCTCAGATAAGTCAATTGCTAAAGGCAACAATAGAGGAGTCCCCAAGACTTGCAGAGCACTCAACTATCTAGAGCAAGCATTGGAGCTAGAGCAAGCGAGCAGATCCTTCCAAGGTGCTTACTCTTCAAACTTTTGAGCTCATGAGACAAAACTCTCCAATTCTGTGAAGCAAGTCGACGGCAATCCATGAAATCAACAAAGAGATCTAGAAGATAAGAAGATATAGAGATAGCGATATAGGGAGACATAAGGGATGTCACTATATAAAGGGGGCTAGGTGGCGGCTTCAAAAGAAGAAAGGAAAGTCTAAGGGAGTGGTGCTTCGCACGGTCAGCATTAACATCAATATTTTTTGCATTTTTTCATCTATCTTTATATTCCTTTTTTTTTTCTACTAAATCCGAGGAGGGCTTCATGCCATTTCCTTTTTGATATTCCAACTAAGTTCAACGAGGGTTTAGTAGGAGAATAGGCGTCCATATTAGTAATTACCGGTCAAAATTGACTAAAATGACTATGTTGACAAACCATCAAGAGGTTTATGACTAAATTAGCCGAATTAAAGAGTTTAAGATTATTTGGTATATGTATAATAGATTTAGGATTTTTTTTTGGTAATTATCCTTTAACTTTCACTTAAGACTAAGCATAGACATATCTAATAAAGGAGGCAAATAAGGGACAAAGAAAGATTTAAATCCATGAGCCAACAGCTAAAAGATCTTAAGCTATTAGATAATGACATAGTTCAAAATTTAAATATTATAAATCTTTTTTGACACTGTGCTAGACTTAAAATTTGGTAATATTAGTGTTAACCGATTTAAACACTTAATCCGTTGGATGAACATAGTTTAATACTTGATTATTTTAGCATGTTGCTTTGAATCGTAAG
The DNA here is from genome assembly GCA_014182735.1 of Corymbia maculata. Lineage (NCBI taxonomy): Eukaryota > Viridiplantae > Streptophyta > Magnoliopsida > Myrtales > Myrtaceae > Corymbia > Corymbia maculata. The sequence continues at coordinate 7,935,731 of CM024692.1, forward strand.
CACAAAAGTATCCTTCTTGATTGACTATATCAAGAATATATATTGTAGTATTGTTTCATAATCAACACAATAATCACTAAGTTTGATTCGCCTAATAGTAAATATCGACTCAACTCGATCTGGCATGCTTTTCTAAACATTTTTGGCAAATATAAGCTATATTATTATGGCATCCGATGAAATTAAAGGAGGAGTCTAAACTAGCAATAGAACTTAACCATACAGTCTGACTAGTAGCGCTTCACCTGAGGTAAGGACGGGAAATTAAAGATAATCTTCTCCATTATTTCTCCAAATATAGATTATTGCACTTCATTTCAAGTACTCTTTCACAGCATAATTAAACCTAAGCTTTTCGATCGAAGATTCCAATACATGTTTACAAAATTTACTAGCTGAAGCATTGGAGAATTTGCCTCCGAGAAGCCGTCGTAGTTAAATTTGCATATGTGGGTTTTAGAAATCCCATATGTTAGGACTTAGTGCATAGTCCCACAACTGCGGATGAAATTCTTCATGACCTCCATCGGTTGCGGATCCGTTCACGAATGTTTTCAGCCGTTCAGATACCGTCGCGGCGCCTAAACCAGACTCACCGATCTGCAAAAACATCAAGAAACTCCCGATAAATACAAAGCTACTCTCAGAATTAGGTTTTATATCGGCTAAATCTTACCATGAACGCAATAAATGTCCAGTTAAGGTCGAGAATGAATTTTATCACTTTTCTTGAAAATCATTGATGTGTAATATTAGAACGCGAGTTCCGATTTCAATAAATGAAAATTAAGCACATACCTTTACATGCACCAAGTGGTAAACCGAGTTCCCAATAATGGAGAAGTTGGCATTCAGTACCTCAACTTTTTCCTCATGGAGCATTTGGAGAATCTCTGAGAAGATGAACTGATCATGTACCCCGCTGGTTAAAATCACCTCCAGAAAAGAATCTCTGATTCTAATCTCAATTTGAGGTGATTTAATGGCTTCCAACATGTTGTTGCTTGTGCTTGGACTCGGTCTCTTCTTGCCCATTAGGTTTTCTTTCTTATCCTTGGCTTCCTTCACTGCTTTCTCCAGGCCTTTAATGTGTCTTATGGCTTCATCTATCTGGTCAGGCAGTGATTTCGCTTCCTGCATTATTCATCATGTCAAAGATCCTCTCATAATGAAAACGACTCAAACATGTACACGTACATGCAAATAGACGTAGAGGACAAAGTATTTCAGATATCGACGTCATATGTATACCTTCGTGCCATTATAACACAATCTACATGATCAATCATGTACCTAAGCTTCAAAACTTCAAAGTTCGATGACTGGGGAGGTGATCAACAGATGTCATAATGCCATAAAAATGGATCGACGCAATCAGAGGATACAAAAGTGAGGGGTGACAATTTCAGACATGATTTGACACATCTCAAAAAGCAAAAGAACAACACTAATCAATATGAACTGATAATACATCCGTCTTTTCGCCGGTGAACACGAACTATCGAGATTGAGAGAGCGAGACCTGATCAGACGGCTGGGAGGGGAGGAGGGAGTTGAGCACGAAGTAGAGATGCTTCATCCGATTCCTCCGGTTCTTCTCAATGATCTTCTTCTCTGCTCCCCTTGAAGTCGAAGGCTGAAGACCTCTCTCCATTTCCTTGCCTATTACGTTCCCTAGAGACAAAGCCATGAGAACAGATACTATAGTATCACCGATGACAACGATGGTCCTCTTTGTGTGAAATGGATCCTGGGACTGACCCCATCATTTAAATAAGCTCACGCCCGCTTGGGAAGGAGGCTAAAAGCCGAAAACAGTGCACAGTTCGTGGTCAGCAATTCAAAGAGATTGCTATCGCCATAGCTATCGTCCACCAGTGTTTAACTTGATGGGACGGATAAAGTCCTACGATTGATTATTAATCCAGATTTGCACCATAATTCACGCTATGATGCACGAGTATGAATAGGAGACTTAACAAATCAATGGAAGTGATTTATCAAATGGTCATTTTCGAATACCAATCGAGGCATGTTATATTTTAAAGTTACCCAATGCACAATTAACAAAGTATGCCTTAGTAGTTTCGGAATTTCAAGGTATCATGTTAATATATCATCTGTGAATAATAAATAATAAATTTTCTTTTTCTTTTTCTTTTTGCTTTTTTTTGTTAATCACATGATGAATTTTTTTATAGGACCTTCCATACAAGTTTCACCCACACCATTTCACATTCTCTTTCCCTTATTCTTATCCATGAAATCACGAACACATGCTTTTTTTTTTTTTTTTTTGGTAAGGCAAGCTTGTAAAATTTAACCAGAGAAATATACATTAGAGAGGGGGAACACGGTACCGACAAACACTCAACTGGACGACATGTCGCTGGAGTATGAGGGTACCGCGGTCGCCAAAAGAATAAACCTTATATACTAGGAATACAGGTTACAAGAGACCTGTATCATCCTAGTATTTTCTTTTTCTTTTTCTTTTTGCTTTTTTGTGCATGTTATTTTCATCACTTCTCGCATGATGAATTTTTTTTATAGGACCTTCCATACAAGTTTCACCCACACCATTTCACATTCTCTTTCCCTTATTCTTATCCATGAAATATGTGCATCAAGAATCCCAGTAAAAACCTCCATGACTAGGGTGAAGAGGTATGGAGACATAGGGTCACCTTGTCTTATACCTCGTCCACTTGCAAAAAAATCATGGAGTTCTCCATTTATGGATAGGGAGAATTTTGGGGTACGAATGCATACATAATGAGCCTTGTGAGATGGCCAGGAAACCCAAATGCTTGTAAAGTTTTCTCTAGAAAATCCCAGTCAAGTGTGTCATAGGCTTTCCTGAAGTCCACCTTAATAGCACATTTTGGTACATTAGGCTTGTTGTGAAACCCACTAAAAAGTTCTTGAGCGAGAAGGATATTGTCATTGATTCTCCTTCCTTTAACAAAAGCTGTTTGAGCCGGACTGATCAAAGAAGGGAGAACCGCGGCAATTCTAGAGGAGAATATCTTTGTGATACATTTGTAAATTGTATTACAGCAAGCTATGGGACGAAAATCAGATACCGATGTTGCATTGGGGATTTTTGGTACTAGGGCAATAATAGTATTGTTGACTTCCTTAAGCAAACAGCCAGATTCAAGGAAATCCAATACCGCCTCGATGACTGATGGCCCCACCTTGTCCCAGTTCTTTTTAAAAAAATCTGCATTATAGCCGTCAGGGCCGGGGGCTTTATTTCCAGCCAATGAGAACATGGCCTCACGAATCTCAGAAGGAAGAAAAGGCTGGGATAGCATGCTAATCTGATCTTCCTTGAGAGGGGAGTGGATAACGTCTTTGATCTCCTATATAGAAGGTCTCATAGTCATAACAACTGGAGCAAGGAGGTCCTGAAAGTATGAGACAAAGACTTTCGGTACTTCCTTTGAATCCGTTACCATTTGGCCTGAGCTGTCTACCACAGAGAGGATGCGATTTCGGAGATTCCTGTGATTGACAGAGTGGTGAAAGAACTTAGTATTATGATCCCCTTCCTTGAGCCAGCGAATTCTAGATTTCTGTCTGAAAAAAGCCTCCTCATGGGCTCGGAGTTCATAATAGTCCTTCAGTTGGGAATGCTCCTCTATCGCCAGCGAGCTATTCCCCGGGTCCAGATGAAGTGCCTCTTGGGTAGATAGAAGTGTCCTCTTTGCCGTAGCCGCCCTCATGGAGATGTCTGAATAGGCATCTCTATTGAGACACTTGAGCCGACCTTTTAGGAGCTTGAGTTTAGAATAGAGTTTGTACATGTGAGAGCCTGAAACTTGTGTCTCCCACGCCTGGGTAACTAGTGAGGAAAAATCAGGGTGACTCATCCACATATTAAAAAATTTAAAAGGAGTACGACGAGTACCAGGAGCAAGGATCCTGACAGCCATAGGTGTATGGTCAGAAAGGCCCGGGGCCAGGAAAGATGCTTCCGAGAAGGAGAAGGTAGTGCACCAATAGTTGTTGACCAAAACCCGATCAATCTTCCGCTGCTTCCTTCGAGTACCCGAGGAGGTGGACTAAGTAAACCGGAAACCCACATAGCGAAGATCGATCAGTTTAGCTTGATCCAGACATTCCTTGAAATCATCAAAGGCAGGAATCCAAATATCTGGGCTCCCCATGCGATTTGAAGAATCCCTGATGGCATTGAAGTCCCCGGCAACCATCCAAGGGCATTCCTTTAGAGAAGAGCTCAAACTGACAAGTTTACTCCATAAAGGTCTCTTAGCAACAAAAGTATGTTCTCCATAAACCACCGAGAGAGTAAGGACAGACCTTGAGTTCAAAAATTCTACATTACCGTGAATAATCTGGTTAGAACTGGTGTGAGTACTAAAGCATACCAAAAGCGGGTTCCAACCAACCCATATACGCCCTCTAGGAGAGTGCTCATAATTAGATACCCACATCCAACCAGGAATAAGTCCAGAAGAAATATTAAGAAAGCTAGTCGCTAGAACTTTGGTTTCCAAAAGGCCCACACAGCATACATTGTTATGGCGCACAAACTGTCTAACTTCAGCTTGTTTGACAGGATTCATTAGACCCCTAACATTCCAAAAACCAAAAGACATAAAAGAAAATAAAAGGAGAGGGCAAGTGGACTATTTCTTTTTGAGCGTCTCTTTTCGCCCGCTGATTTTGCCTTGGCGAGCTTTCCAGATGAGGATCCGGATCGGAGACATGCTTAGAGTTTTTTGCCCTGGTAAAAAGTGTAACAGGGGGAAGCTTCAACCTACTAGTTTGTTCAATCCTCACATCAGTCAGTTGGAGGTCAGGTGTAATCGTCTCCAAGATACCAGAAGCTGGACTTGTCTTTTGTCCTGAGCAAACAACGACCCTAGCAAGTGGGCTGGTCGCAGCAGGGTGCCCCTCATCAGCAGATGCTGGTGTGACACATCCAGCATCATTCATGGCAGCAACTCCAGGAGAACCAGCAGTATTCCCAGGACAACCAGTAGCCAAGGAAGAAACAGAACAACCAACAGCCAAAGGAGGAGGGATGGCAGCAAGAACAGGCCTAGAACAGCCAGCAAACAAGGGGGGGTTACCTAATCCGGTCATGGAGAAATTTGCAGCATCCAAGGAGGGAGTATCAACTTCAGCAACAGAACCAGAAAAATCATCATCCAAGGAGGGGGTAATGTCAGCACCAACAACCCCATAACAGCCAGCAGTCGGGGAGGGGTCAGGTGCTCCAGTAATAGAGCAACCAGTAGCCAAACCAGAGCCAGAATAGACAGCAGCAGCACCAGCTCCTGAGAGGCCTGCAGCAAGGATCGTCCCCTGTCCTGGAGGGTTATCATCAGACAGTCTTGAAGCAGTAGCAGCAGCAGATAACCCCTGATCTGTCTCACCACAGCAGGCATCAGCAGCTCCGGAACCAGCAACATCCTCAGTATCCTCATCCAAGTCATCCGCAAATTCAAAGGAGGGTGGAACGGCTGGTTCATGTTGCACATGAGCTGGTTTCTTTCCTAGATTGTGCTTTCTTCTTACTTGTATCCATTCCACAGTAGTAGGAAGTCCATTCAATAATGCTGGGCCAGGAGCGTTATTAAGAGTGGTGTCATGACCATTACTTCCAGTAGCAGGTTGCACAGATTCCAGAATCGGTATAGACTCAGGTGGACAGGGGTCTTGAGCAGGGCATCGATGACCAAAAGTACCACATTTAAGGCATGAAATTGGTTTCCATTCATATTCAACATCCACTATACGGGTTTGGCCATTCAAGTGGACCGTAATAGCATCACAGCAGAAATTGGAGACCGTCAGTTCGACACATACCCTAGCAAATGAAATCATTTTCAATTGCTCCGTTATTTGGTCTACATAAAGCGATCTACCTACAGCACTAGCAACTTTGCTAATTCCCGTAGCAAACCATAACCCATATGGGAGGTTCTTTAGTCTTATCCATACCGGTATTGAGGAATGATCTCCTTTTTTCAACTCTAGCATGGGCTGCCATTGTTGAAGAATTAAGGGCACACGTGCCACCGTCAAAGGACCCCCTTCAATCATTTCCCGTCTAAATTCAGAGTCCGATATATGGAAAAAAAAGAATCCTTGGTCATTAGCCTTGACCTCTAGTAATCTATGGCCCCAAAGTTGTTTAAGGGCTATCTCGACTAATTTGAACGGGAGTTTCTTCCCAACAAAGTAGCCTACTAGACACTCATGCCATATAGGATCAGCAGCATTCAGATCTTCATCCGAACAATGAACTTCATATTTTCCTTCAGAGCAAGGATCAAAATAAGTAAGAGAGTACCCTTTCGTAGCTGCTTTGGCTACATTAGCCCAGGTGCGAGTAGCTGGGACCGGAACTCTAGCAACTTGAGGCAACAAGGTTGATCTTTGCTCTGCTGAAGTGGGGTTTTGAACTTGGCCAGAACCAGCATCACCACTGTTTCTACGGTCAATATTTGCCCCCAGAAGAAAGCATTGCGGGCAATATACTTACCCCTTGGCACCGGTTCTCCAGACGCATATCGAGCAGCAGGGGCTTTGCTTCGGCTGCGATGACGCCCACCACCCAATCCCATTCGAGATTGCGGGACAACAGAACGCCCTTCCATAGCTCAATCTCACGAACACATGCTTTATTCACATAAAAGGAGCATATTTGCATGTTGTCACTGAGAATATATGTTTGTTTTAATTTAATCATAGCACGGAAATTGAAATAAAGTATTGTAAATTAAGTTTAGTGGCAAAGCTTGTCGGAAGCGAGAAATTATCGATGGATGAGCCGAGAGAGGCAACATCGGAGAAGCGAAGTCATCAGCTAAAGAGGAGTCAATGTCAGCCATCAACTTGGAAAATTTTCCAACGTGGGAACACTAGTTTACACGTGGCACTGTCATTCATGTCTTGTCTTTTTCTTTTTCTTTTGTTTTTATCGTTCCGAATCAGGAAAATCAATCTTCATTGTCTGCTCGAGAATCGTGTAGACCGGGGCAACATTTCCATACTTTTTAAGACCCTATTGGCCACGGATAACGACTTAGGCTAGCCCTTCGTTTATGAATTTTCAATGCATACGCCCGCTTAGATACTCATCATGCAAATACAGTTTGTCGATTACTTGTATTTCCTGTCCATTCTTTGGTTAATCGCTTTGTGATTTGTTATGCTCAAAAGAAAGGTGCATAAGCCCGATAAATTTTGGACTAGAGGAATCTCTACTAACCTCCGGTGAAGATCTAACTAGGTGATTTGAACTTTCATTCTTAGAAGTATGGGAAATCAAATTCATATCGGATGTCTAATTTACCCAATATTAACATTTCGTTTAGATGAATCTGTGCACTCTGTTGGCTTTTTAACCTTGAAGATACAATTTCTTGGCTAATCATCTTTCCTATGGATAAATTTTTGTAGCCCAGATCCTCGAGCTCTACTCAAGTAACGAAAATTAACTCATTGCTTACTTTCTTGTACATTGTTTTGGTTTGTCTTAAAAAGTCTTAATCAATCATTCTACCATACCTATTCGCTCCTTACAATTACTGTGTGCAACATGCATCATCATAGAGAATGCATCGCTCTTATGTGGGGAAAAGTACCAAAAATTATTTAAAAAATGTTCATGTTAATGCCGACTATGCCATGTAAAATGACCAACATCCAATCAACAATTTATGGTATAAATTGGTTGGATAAATTAAATTAGTACCAATATGAAAATGTTTATAATTAAATTGATCCAATTGATATATTTAAAATCGAATTAATACAAATACAATAAATTTACAATCTTTTTTGTACTTTTCCCCTCCTATGTGCTCATCAGTTATAGTCATTATCCACCCAAATTAATCCATAATGCAATATAACAAAGAATCTACATAAGTCGGATGCAATTTTTGGCCGCCCTCAAGCCACTATACCTAAGTTATTGGTATCGAACCATGACCGATCGATCACATTCATGCCTCTGTCAATACAATCAATAGGCCTCAGACCTCGGGCTCTTCCCTTAAAGAAGTCGACAAAGCCAACGTGAATTCGGTGGGCTTGAGTCCATCCAATATGATCCGTCATTTTTCCGATAACCTTGGAAATTTCTCGGCTAGCACCTGAGGCCAAGACAGGGGAGGCCGACGCGACTTGGCAGTATTATGATGCCTTCTTTTGTTGTCATCCGAGGGCAGCCACAAATTCATTGATTCCGCGTGCCCTCTTCTGATTTTTTGTCTCTAAATTTAAGCTTGTAATAAGTAAATATAGAAGTCAAGAAAAAGAAAGAAAGAAACAGAATCAAGAATTAAAACGGGTTTAAGAAATCTACCGATTTCTTCAAAATGAATTTGCGGCGGCCCTCTGACCGTGACATTATCATTTGGCAGCAGACGGCCATGCAAGCATTTCCCCTATACATATTGCGGCCTCCGTGCATCTCAGACGCGTAGATACGACAGCAAATTAAAACTGGGTCAGATTCGATCGTCCCCCTCCCTTATCAAGGACCCAGTCCACCAATACCGACCTGGCGATCGAAGCTGGACATGTCGTGGTCCCATGGAGTTTCGTGAGTTTATCAAGCTGCAAAGATGGGACAAATCCGAGGTCTCCCAGCCCAAGCAAGACGTTCTGCTTGGGTCCACTTCTAATTTCCGGGTTCAATTCAAGCAATGCGTTGCTTCTCGAAGGGAAGACAATTATGGCGATTTGTGGCAAGAGACGTCAAAGAACCTAAAAAAGGTTCGACAAATAAATCACGACGGCTTATAGGTGGGAATGCAATCATGGCAAATATCAAACTGAATCAACGTAGCCGTAATAATCTTTCACACATTGATTTTTGTAATAATTCATTTAGCCTTTGACTTGAAAACAAGAAAGATTTCTTGTTGTGCTCTTATCTCTTAAGTGGATTTCTACAAGTCGCAAACGACCTATTCAATTTAGTTCTCACTTGTGTTACTTCTTATTTTTCTATACTTTCTCTAGTGTCAAACTCACACTATTCTTTCTAGGAACATTAATGTTAAAAAAGTAGAACGATAAGATTTATTGTTTAATTAATGTGAAAGTTAATTTTTTTCAAGTAGGCACCTTAATTTTTTATTAATTATATATTTTTTACTTCTAATTTTAGTAAAGTGAAGGAAAATTAGAGAGAATGGAATATTATGACGATGTTGCTCAACTGCAAACTCCATTCTACGCCATTTTTTTTACCATATATATTTCAACTTTTTAAACATAAGAACAGTGTACTTTTTCCAATTAGTTTGACAAAGTACTGAATTATTCATAAAATTTATTGGGACTACTGCCTTCTCGAAAAAATTACAAATTAAGTCTTAAATATACAGTACAAATATTAATTTGGTCATAATTTTTTAATTTAGTTAATTTAATTTTAAAAATTTTAATGATTTACCAAAATCTTCCTGGCCAATTGTAGGCACTAATCAGTAACATGGGTGCTTACTTTTTTTCGTGACATTGCCGGCATTTTTTTTAATTCAAAGGAAAATTTTCATTTGACATGAAAGAGAGGTATATAACTTCAAGATAATAATGCAAATCCCACACACAAAAAAAAAAAACAAATAAATAAATAAATGTATCAACTCGGTATAGTCTACAAAGACTTGCTCATTCCATAAAGATAGATCTATCTAGCATTAAAGCACAATTGGCAACCAATTGTCGAATCTTGCATCATCATCAATGAAGAGCATACGTTGAGATTTTACTCTCTAGTAACTATATCTTTGCCTCAAGGTGGTGCACGACTAGATTTGGCATCCCTAGCACCATCATTGTGTAGAGAAAACATCAACACCAACAAGTTGAAAGAGCATAGAAAGCACCTTGTAAATCCAATTCTATATGTAAATGGGAATAGAAGAGCACTCATCTTTAGATCAAGATTTAGATCGAGAGAGAATAGTTGTAAAAGAGATACCAGTTGATCACAATATCACTTTTGGATAAGTTGTCTACTGAAGGCAACAACAAAGAAGTCTCGAAGATTTGCAAAGCACTCAACTATCTAGATGATCACACTTGGAACAAGCAAACAAATTCTTTCAAGATGATCACACTTGGAACTTTTGAGTTCATGAGACAAAACTCTCCACTTCCATGGAGGAAGTCGACAACATCATCCATGAAATCAACAAAGAGGTCTTGAATATGAGGAGATTTAGGGATAGAGAGATAATGAGACATCAGGAATGTTGCTATAAATAGAGGGCTAGGTGGCAGCTCTAGAAGAAGAGAGGAAACCTCAAGGGAGTAGTGCTTCACACGACTAGTATTTACATCAATAATTTTTGCATTTTTTTATCTATCCTTATATTCCTATTTTGTCCTACTAAATCCAACAAGGGCTTCATGGCCCTTTCCTCTTTGTTTTTCTACTAAGTTCGAAGAGGGCTTAGTAGGAGAATAAGCATCCATATTAAAGATTACTTGTCAAAATTGACTAAAATGATTATGTTGATAAATTGTCAAAAGGTTTAAGACTAAATTAACTAAATTGAAAAGTTTAAGACTAAAATCGATATATGTATAACTGATTTAGGATTTATTTTTTTTGGTAATTATCCTTAAACTTTCACTTAAGACTAAGCATTGACATCTCTAATAAAGGAGGCACATAAGGAGAAGAAAGAATTGAATCCAAGAATCAACTCCTAAAAGATCTTAAACTATTAGATAATGACATAGTTCAAGATTAATATATTGTAATTCTCCCTTTACACTGTGCTAGACTTAAAACTTTGTAGTATTACCACTAACTAATTTAAAAACTTAACCCATTAGATGAATGTAGTTTAATACTTGATTATTTTAACATGTTGCTTTGGATCATAAGCACAAGAGTATCCCTCTCAATTGAGTATGTTGAGGATATATATTGCATCATTGTATCATAATCAACACAATAATCACTAAGTTTGATTTGCCCATTAGTAAATATCGACTCAACTGGACATGTTTTTGTAAACATTTTTGGCAAATACAAGTTATATCATTCTAGCATCTGATAAAATTAAAGGGGGGGTCTAAATTAGCAGAACTTAACCATAAAGCCTGACTAGTAGCGCTTCACCTGAGGTAAGGAGAGGAGATTAAAGATAATCTTCTCCATTATATCTTCAAATATAGATTATGGCACTTCATTTCAACTACTCTTTCACAGCATAATTAAACATAAGCATTTCGATTGAAGATTCCAATACAAAGCTGAAAGCACTGGAAAATTTGCCTCCGAAATGCCGTCATGGTTAAATTTGCATTTGTGGGTTTTAGAAATCCCATATGTTAGGACTCAGTCCACAGTCACACAAATTCGGATGATAATCTTCATGACCTCCACCGGCCGCGGATCCGTTCACGAATGTTTTCAGCCGTTCAGATATCGTCGCAGCACCTAAACCGGACTCACCGATCTGCAAAAACATCAAGAAACTCCCAATAAATATAAAGCTACTCCAAGAATAGGTTTTATTAGGATAAAGAAATTTTATGGGCTAAATCCTACCATGGACGTGATAAATGTCTAGTTCAAGTCGAGATTGAATTTCACCGCTTCTCTTGAAAATCATTGATGTGTAATATTAGAACGCAAGTTACGATTTCAATAAATGGAGATTAAGTGTGTACCTTTGCATGCACTAAGTGATAAACCGAGTTCCTGACCATGGAGCAGTTGGCGTTCAATACCTCAACCTTTTCCCCATGAAGCATCCGGAATATCTCTGAGAAGATGAACTGATCATGTACCCTGCTAGTTAATATCACCTCCAGAGAAGAATCTCTCATTCTGATCTCAATTTGAGGTGATTTAATGGCTTCTAACGTGTTGCTGCTTGTGCTTGGGCTCGGTCTCTTCTTGCCCATTAGGTTTTCTTTCTTATCCTTGGCTTCCTTCACTGCTTTCTCTAGGCCTTTTATGTATCCTATGGCTTCATCTATCTGGTCGGGCAGTGATTTCACTTCCTGCATTATACATCATGTCAAAGATCCTCTCGTAATGAAAACGACTCAAACATGTACACGTGCATGTAAATGGACATAGAGGACAAAGTGTTTCAGGTATCGACGTCGTATGTATACCTTTGTGCCATAATAACGCAATCTACATGATCAATCATCTACTTAAGCTTCAAAAGTTCAAAAGTTCAAAAGTTCAATGATTGGGGAGGAGATCAAGAGATGTAATAATGCTATAAAAATGGATCGATGCAATCAGAGGATACAAAAGCCGGGGGAAGAAAATATTTGGTAGGTGAGATATTCCACGTAGACGGTGCAGCTCACCACTCAGAGAAGGACACGTGGCGTCCACGTTGGCGGTGGGCCCACACACAGGGCCGAACCCCTCTCTCCTCTCTCCTCTGTCTCCTCTGCCAAACCGTACATCTCCCTGCTCTCTCTCTCTTTGCAAAGGGGAGAGAGAAGCCCGACCTCTGCTCCGGCCGAGGGGGAACACGACGGCAAGCCTCCTCCTCCACAAGCCTCCATCTCTACCTCCCCAAGCCCCACCCCTCCGTCTCCGCTCGTGGATCCAAACGTCGACACCGCCTCCGCCGTCGCCTCCCCAAGTGCCCCACCTCCGCCGGAGAGGCTCGGCCAAAACAGGACATGAAGCTAGAGGATTCACGGGGAAATGGGCGGCGCCATCGCCATCGCCCCCAAGCAAGGGCAATTGTTTTTGGTGCTCGCCGAAGAAGCCGGCACTGAGAAAGCAGGACGAATCTAGGGCTATCGAGAAGGCGATGAGCGGGAGCTTTAAATGGATGGAGGAGGACGAGATATTCATGGGGAAATGGGTGGCATCAGCGTTTGAATCCACAAGTGGAGGCGGAGGGGCGGGGCTCGGGGAGGCGGAGGCGGAGGCTCGCCATCATGTTCCCCCCCCCCGGAGCAAAGGTCGGGCTTCTCTCTCCCCTTTGCAGAGAAGAGAGAAGATAGCAGAGCAGGGAGATGTACAGTTCGGCGGAGGAGAGAGGAGAGAGGGGTTCGGCCCTATGTGTGGACCCACCGTCAACGTGGACGCCATGTGTCTTTTTCTGAGTGGTGAGCTGCACCACCTACGTGGAATATCTCACCTACCCAATATTTTCTCGGGGAGTGACAATTTCTAGCATGATTTGACACTTCTCAAAAAGCAAAAGAATGACAGTAATCAATATGAAATGATAATACGTCAGTCTTTTTGCAGGTGAACACAAACTATCGATCGAGAGAGAGAGAGACCTGATCAGACGGCTGAGAGGGGAGGAGGGAGTTAAGCACGAAATAGAGATGCTTCATCCGATTCCTCCGGTTCTTCTCAATGATCTTCCTCTCCGTTCTCCTTGAAGTCGGAGGCTGAAGACCTCTCTCCATTTCCTTCCCTATTACGTTCACTAGAGACAAAGCCATGAGAACAGATACTGTAGTATCACCGATGGCAACAATGGTCGTCTTTGTGTGAAATGGATTCCTGGGACTGACCCCTTCATTTATATAAGCTCACGCCCACTGTGGGAAGGAGGCTAAAGAGCCGAAAACAGTGCACAGTTCGTGGTCAGTAATTCAAAGAAAGTGATATCGCCATAGCTATCTTCCACGGGTGTTTGACCTGATGGGACGGATAAAGTCTCTCCTACGGTTGATTATTAATCCATATTCACACAATAATTCATGTCGTGATTCACAAGTATGAATAAGAGATTTAGCGAATTAACGGAAGCGATTTATCAAACGGATCATTTTCAAATATCAATCAAGACATGTTATATTTCAACACTACCCAATACACAATTAAATGAGGTATGCCATGCATTTAGTAGTTTCGGTATTACCAGGTATTCTGTTGAAATATCACCTGTGAATAATGAACTTTTTGTTTATCACTGACGGAATAGAGTATTTGTCTTTTCTCTTACTTTTTTGCACGGGTTATATTCATCACTTCTGACCTTCCATTCCCTTCTTCGTCAATGACGAGTTTCGCTCACACCTTTTCACATTCCTTTTCTCCTACTCTTATCCATGAAATCACAGATACACGCTTTATTCGTATAAAAGGAACATATTTGCATGTTGTCACTGAGAATATATGTATTTTTTAATTCAATCATAGCACGGGAATCGAAATAAAGTATCGTAAATTAAGTTTAGTGGCGAAGCTCGTCGGAAGCAAGAAATTATCGATGGATGACGCGAGCGAGGCAACGTCGGAGAAGCGAAGTCGAGCTGAAGAGGAGTCAATGTCAGCCGTCAACTTGGAAAATTTTCCAATGTTGGAACACTAGTTTACACGCGGCACTGTCTATTCGCGTCTTGTCTTTTTCTTTTTTTTCTTTGTTTTCGTCGTTCCGATTCAGGGAAATCAATCTTCGTTGTCGGCCTGAGTATCGTGTAGACCAGGGCAACATTTTTATACTTTTTTAGACCCTCTTGGCCACGGACAACGACTTAAGCTAGCCCTTCGTTTATGAATTTTTAATGTGTTGGAAGAAAAGTCAACAAAAGAAACGATTTACCTCTTTTGATACGTAATAAGGAAATTACCTCGGGAATGTACATTGAATCACGAATAAACGATGGATGATACGACTTCACGTTGGTCCGAATACAATTATAAGGAAAGTATTCACATTATATAACGTTAATGCCAATTATTTCTCAAAATAGATAATGGAGCCTTGAGTGATTCCTTTTGATTGAGAGAAAGAACTTTCTTTCCTCAGAACGTTCTATTTTTCTTAATTGCATTAATTAGCAGTTATCTTCAAAAGTTATCATTTTATACTTCTCTTGAAAAATAATCATTTATACCCCTTCAAAGGATATCTCTTTAAAACACACTCTATTATAGATAATAGGTATCTCTTAGACACACCCCATCATGAACGTACCAAAATATAACACAATGCATACGCCTGCTTATATACTCATCATGCAAATAAAATTTATTGATTACTCGTATTTGCTGTCAATTCCTCGGTTAATCACTTTTTAATCTGTTATGCTCGAAAGAATCGCGCGTAAGCCTGATAAATTTTGGGCTAGAGGAATCTCTATTGACCTCCCGTGAAAATCCAACTGGATGGCTTCAACTTTCATCCTTAGAAGTAGAGGAATCAAATTCGTATCGGGTGTCTAATCTATGTGCACTCTATCAGCTTTTTAACCTTGAAGATACAATTTCTTGGCTAATCATCTTTCCTGTAAATGAATTTTTGTAGCCCGAATCTTTGAGCTACTCAAGTGGAGAAAATTAACTCATTGCTTGCTTCCTTGTACATTGTTTTAGTTTGTTTAGAAAAGTCTTCATAAGTCATTCTACATGTATGTATTCGCTCTACAATTACTATGTGCAATATGCATCATCATGGAGAATGTATCACTCTTATGTGGAGAGAAGTACAAAAAATTATTCAAAAAATGTCTCCTTCAATATTGATTGTGCCACGTAAAATGACAAGTATCCAATCAACAATTTATGGCATAAATTGGCCGGATAAACTAGATTATCAATGTGAAAATGTTTATAATTAAATTGATCCAACTGATATATTTAAAACAGAATTAATACAAATACAATAAGTTTACAATCTTTTTTTTGTACTTTTCCCCTCCTATGTGCTGGTTAGCTATAGTCATTATCCACCCAAATTAATCCATCATGCGATATAACAAAGAATCTACATATATCAGATGCAATTTTGGTCGCCCTCAAGCCACTATACCTAGACTATCGGTATCGAATCATGACCAATCGATCACATACTTGCCCCTATCGATACAATCAGTAGGCCTCACACCTCAGGCTCTTCCCTCAAAAAAGTCGACATAAACCACTTGAATTCGGTGGGCTTGAGTCCATCCAATATGTTCCGTCGTTTTTCCGATATGCTTGGAAATTTCTTGGCTAGCACCTGAGGCCAAGACAGGGGAGGCCGACGCGACTTGGCAGTATTATGATGTCTTCTTTCGTTGTCGTTCGAGGGCAGCCACAAATTCATTGATTCTGTTGTGCCCTCTTCTGATTTGTCTCTAAATTTAATCTTGTGATAAGTATATACAGAAGTCAAGAAAAAGAAAGAAAGAAACAGAGTCAAGAATTAAAACGGGTTTAAGAAATCTATCGATTTCTTCAAAATGAATTTGCGGCGGCCCTCTGACCGTGACATTATAATTTGGCAGCAGACGGCCATGCAAGCATTTCTCCTATACATATTGCGGCCTCCGTGCATCTCAGACGCGTAGATACGACAGCAAATTAAAAATGGTTCAGATTCGATCGTCCCCCCTCCCTTATCAAAGACCCAGTCCACCAATAGCGACCTGGCGATCGAAGCTGAACATGTCGTGGTCCCATGGAGTTTCGTGAGTTTATCAAGCTGCAAAGATGGGACAAAATCCGAGGTCTCCCAGCCCACGCAAGACGTTCTGCTTGGGTCTACTTCTAATTTCTGGGTTCAATTCAAGCAATGCGTTGCTTCTAGAAGGGAAGACAATTATGGTGATATGGGGCAAGAGACGTCAAAGAACCTAAAATGGGGCAACAAATAAATCAAGACGGGCAAATATCAAACTGAATTGACATAATTGTAACAGCCTTTCACACACTGATTTAACTGTAACATTCTATCCATAAAAAATTCTGACAGAAATCATATTATTATCATATAAGATTGTGTTGCGATGCTTCTACTAGTCTTAGAAACCTCATCACAAGACAATCAATGATTGTTGCAGAAACACCAATAGTGGGCAGTCGAAAAGGCTTACATGGTTAATCGTTGCATGTTCTTGCACCTAAATTGCAATTTATGGAACGGCGGATATGGTGGGTGTATCTCCGGGAGATGCCTATGTTCGAGGAGACTCAAAAGCCCAAACGACGCCTTTGATTCCGAGCTCCCAACCAGACCAGCAACTTGTTTTGAATTCTGGCATGCACCAGATCTAGACATATATAAACACAACATGCCTGCGGAATAAGAAACGGTAAATTTGCCAACTAGTGAGTGCTGGAACATCAACCGGGTCCTTTGGACTGGTTTGTGTACGAAGGTCATAAGGAGAGGAGAGCCCATCAGGGACGAAAGAGAAAAAGGCGTAATCATGTCAATGTTAGAAAAGTAGTATAATTGAGTTCCATTGCACGAATCCACTTAAATGTTTTTTAGGAATGTCAACGTTAGATGATTAAGGTTCTCATATTATTACTTTATGATGGTTACTAAGTAGGCACATTTGACATGTTTGATAATTTTAACATTACTTTAAAACTTTTTCAATCAATTTGGGTTTATTTATTAGGCGACTTATAAAAATTAAGCAATTACACTTCAATTAACATCTACAACTCACGTTATTCTTTTTCAGTACATCAATGTTAGATAAGTAGAACAATAAGATTTTTTTTGTTAAATTAATGTGAATGTTATCGTTTCAAAGTAGGCACCTTAATTTTTTAATATTTTAATATTTTTTTACTTCTTTCAATTAGTTTGTAATTTTAGTTAAGTAAAGGGAAATTGGAGAGAATGGAATTTTGTGACAATGTGGCTCAACCGCAAAACTCCCGTTCTATGCCGTTCTTTTACTATTTATATATATTTCAACTTTTTAAACATGAGACCAGTGCACTTTTTCCAATAAGTTTGACACACTGCCGACCTATTCATAAAATTTACGGGGAGTATTTAACTCCGAGGAAAAATTACTGCATATATAAATATACCAATTCAATCATAAAATTTTTAATTGAGTCAATTTAATTTAAAAAATTTAACAATTTATCAATATAATCCTGATCGATTTCAATCACCAATCACTAACGTGGGTGGTTACTATTTTATGTGACATTGCTAGCAATTTTTTTTTTTTTTGGAAGGAAAATTTTCATTTCACATGAAAGAGAGGTATATAACTTCAAGATGAAAATGCAAATCCCACAATAACAAATAAAAAAAATGAATCAACTTGGTAAAGTCTGTAGAGAGTCACTCATTCCACAAAGACAAATTTGTCATAGCATTAAAGCACAATTGGCAACCGATTATCAAATCTTGCATCATCAGCAATGAAAAGCACACGTCGAGATTTTCCTCTCTAATAATTACGACTTTGCCCCAAAGGCAGTGTGCAACTAGGTTCGGCATCCCTAGCACCCTCACCATATAGAAATAACATCAACACCAAGAGGTTGAAAGAGCATAGAAAACACCTTGTAAATCCCAATTCTATATCTAAATGGGAATAGAAGAGCACTCAAATTTAGATCAAAGTCTAGGTAAGAGAGAAGAGTTGCAAAAGAGATACCAATTGATTACAAAATCACTTTCAAATAAGTTGATTGTTGAAGGCAATAACAAAGGAGTCTCGAAGACTTAAGATGTGCTCAACTATCGAGAGCAGTATTGGAGCCAGAGCGAGCGAGCATATCCCTCCGAGGTGCTCATGTTTCGAACATTTGAGCTAACGATACAAAAGTCGACCACATTGTCCATGAAATCAACAAAGAAGTCTTGAAGATGAGGAGATAGAGAGATAGAAAGATAGAGAGACATTATGGATGTCACTATAAAAAGAGGGCTAGGTGGCGGCTTCAGAAGAAGAGCAGAAACCCTAAGGGAGTAGTGCTTCATTTGGCCAGTATTGACATGAATAATTTTCGCATTTCTAATTTTTTTTCTATCTTTATATTCCTTTTTTTTTCTACTAAGTTCGAGGAGGGCTTCATATAAAGGTATGCAAAATGGACCGCCCAAACTGGGAACCACTCGGAGCAGACCAGCCAGACAGTCTAGTTTGGTTCTTGAAAGTGTCAGTCCAGTTCCCGATTCCTAAAAGTCAAACCAATGTCCGAGCAATCTGGTTTCCGGTTCCAAGAGGGAACTAGACCGAGTACATAATACATTTTTTTATTATTTCTTCAAAAAAAATGTAAAATGTGAACTAAAAACTACCTCATCTAATAGTACCATAAGCTATGTCATAATAATTCTTCACTCATCATTGCTTTCGTCAATTCTTAAACTCTCTCTCATTGTACATAACCACTTTTTAGTGAGGGGGAAAAAAAGTAGCCAATTCCATGAAATCGAACCAAATCGGAACCAACGGTCCGATTTAATTTCTAGTCCTAGCACCAAACAGTCTGGTCCATAGTTCTCAAAATTGGGAACCAAACCAAACTAGAAACCAATCACCCTAGCTTCTTGGCCTTTTCCTTTTTGTTTTTCTACTAAGTTCAATGAGGGCTTAGTAGGAGGACAAGCATCCATATCAATGATTACTAGTCAAAATTGACTAGAATGACTATGTTGACAAATCAACTAAAGGTTTAGAAATAAATTAATAAAAATAAAAAGTTTAAGACTAAATTGTATAATGGATTTATGATTTTTTTTTTTTTTTTTTTGTAGTTATCCCCTAATTTTCGCTTAAGACTAAGCATGGACATATCTAATAAAGTAGGCAAATAAGGGACAAGAAAGATTTGAATCCAAAAGCCAATTGCTAAAAGATCAGATAATGACGTAGTTCAAAATATAAATATTGTAATTCTCGCTTCATATTGTGCTAGAATTAAAATTTTGTAGGATTACTATTGACTGATTTAAAAACTTAATCCACTGGATGAACGTAATTTAACACTTAATTATTTTAACATGTTGCTTCAAACCATAAGCACAAATGTATCCTTCTTGATTAAGTATATCAAGTATATATATTGTAGTATTGTATCATAATCAACACAATAATCACTAAGTTTGATTCGCCCAATAATAAATATCGACTCGACTTGACCTAACACATTTTCCTGAACATTTTTGGCAATTATAAGTTATATGATTCTGGCATCCGATGAAATGAAAGGGGGAGTCTTAATAAGCAACAGAACTTAACCATACAGTCTGACAAGTAGCACTACACCTGAGGTAAGGAGAGGAGATTAAAGATAATCTTCTCCATTATATCTCTAAATATATATTATTGCACTTCATTTCAACTACTCTTTTACAGCATAATTAAACATAAGCTTTTCGATCGAAGATTCTAATAAATGTTTACAAAATTCACAAGCTGAAGCATTGGAAAATGTTGCCCCCGAGATGCCTTCATAGTTTAATTTGCATTTGTGGGTTTTAGAAATCCCATATGTTAGGACTTAGTGCACAGTCCCACAACTTAGGATGAAATTCTTCATGACCTCCATCCGTCGCGGATCCGTTCACGAATGTTTTCAGCCGTTCGGATATCATTGCAGCACCTAAATCGGACTCGCCGATCTGCAAAAACATCAAAAAACTCCTGATAAATATAAAGCTACTCTAAGAATTAGGTTTTATCAGGAAAAAGAAATTTTATGGGCTAAATGCTACCATGAACACGATAAATGTCCGGTTCAGGTCGAGAATGAATTTTGCCGCTTCTCTTGAAAATCATTGATGTGTAATATTAGAACACGAGTTCCAATTTCAATAAATGGAGATTAAGTATGTACCTTTGCATGCACCAAGTGGTAAATCGAGTTCCCAACCATAGAGAAGTTGGCATTCAGTACCTCGACCTTTTCCTCGTGGAGCATCCGGAGAATCTCTGAAAAGATGAACTGATCTTGTACCCCGCTGGTTAATATCACCTCTAGAGAAGAATCTCTCACTCTGATCTCAATTTGAGGTGATTTAATGGCCTCCAACGTGTTGTCGTTTGTGCTTGGGCACGGTCTCTTCTTGCCCATTAGGCTTTCTTTCTTATCCTTGGCTTCCTTCACTGCTGTCTCCAGGCCTTTTATGTATACTATGGCTTCATCTATCTGGTCAGGTAGTGATTTCGCTTCCTGCATTTATTCATTGTGTCAAAGATCCTCTCGTAATGAAAAAGACTCAAACAAGTGCATGTACACGTGAATGGACGTAGAGGACAAAGTATTTCAGGGTTCGGCGTCATATGTATGCTTTGGTACCAAGATAACACAATCACCCTGATCAATCTTGTACCTAAGCTTCAAAACTTCAGAAGTTCAATGATTGAGGACGTTATCAAGAGATGTAATAATACCATAAAAATGGATCGACAAGATCAAGGGATACAAAAGCGGAGGTGACAATTTCTGACATGATTTGACACATCTCGAAAAGCAAAAGAATGACACTAATCGACATGAACTGATAACTCATCAGTCTTTTGCAGTGAGACGAATTTGCAGGCCCAATTTAGAAAGTGAACACGAGCTATTGAGATCGAGAGAGAGAGAGAGAGAGAGACCTGATCAGAAGGCTGAGAGGGGAGGAGGGAGTTGAGCACAGAATAGAGATGCTTCATCCGATTCCTGCGATTCTTCTCGATGATCTTCCTCTCCGTTCTTCTTGAAGTCGAAGGCTGAAGACCCCTCTCCATTTCCTTGCCTATTACGTTCACGAGAGACAAAGCCATAAGAACAGATACGGTATTATCACCGATGACAACGATGGTCGTCTTTGTGTGAAATGGCTTCCTCAGACTGACCCCTTCATTTATATAAAGCTCATCGCCCACTGTGGGAAAGAGGCTGGAGAGCCGATGACAATGCACAGTTCGTGTGGTCAGCAATCCAAAGAAAGTGATATCGCGACAGCTATTGTCCACCAGTGTTTGACTTGATGGGGCGGATTAAGTCCTTGTACGGTTATTATCAATCCAGACTCCCACAATAATTCATATTATGATGCGCGAGCATGGACAGGAGACTTAGCGGATGAACGGAGGCGATTTATCAAATATGCTATGTTTGAATACCAATAGAGTTTAATTATATTGTAACATTACCCGATATGCTATTAAATGAATTGCGTTTCCACTCAAATTCACTGTTGGTTTTTTCTTAAGGGATACTTAATCTTATGTCATACGTGTGATAGTTTCGGTATTACAAGATACCGTGTTGAAATATTTTATGTGAACAATAAACTTTCTGTTAATCATAAGTAGAATAGGAGATTTTGTCTTTTTCTTTACTATTTTGCACATGTCATCACTTTTCACGTGATGAATTATTTTATAGGATTCTCCATTCGATTTTTTGTGGGTGATGAATTTTATCTTTAACTTTTCAAATTCTCTTTTCCCTACTCTTATCTAAAAAGTCACAGATAGATGCTTTATTCATATTAAAGGACCATAATTGCATGCTGTCACCTGGGAATATATGTATTTTTTAATTCAATCATAGCACGGAAATTGAAATAAGGTATTGTAAATTAAGTCTAGTGGCAAAGCTTGTCGTAAGCAAGAAATAAACGATGGATGACGCAAGTGAGGCAACGTCGGAGAAGGGGAGTCATCAACTGAGGAGGTTTCAACGTCAGCCGTCAACTTGGAAAATTTTTCACCGTTGGAACACTAATTTACACGTGGTGCTTGTCGATTCATGCCTCGTCTTTTTCTTTTTCTTTTTCTTTTCTTTTTTATCGTTCCAATTCAGGAAAATCAACCTTCAACGTCTGCCTGAGTATCGTATAGACCAGGGCAACTTCGTCTTTACGTTTTTAGACCCTGTTGACCACGGACAACGACTTAAGCTAAGCCCCTCGTTCATGAATTTTCAAGGAATACACACGCTATGTATTCATCATGCAGATAAAGTCAATCGATTGCTTGTATTTGCTATCGAATTCCTTAATCGATTGCTTTGCGATTTGTTATGCTCGAAGGAAAAGCACATCAGCCAGATACACGTCTGGCTAGAAACATCTCTACTGACCTCCGATCAAAAATCAACTGGGTAGCTTGAAATTTCTTTTAAAAGTATGAGAAATTATATTTGTATCGGATGTCCAATCTATGTACACCGTGTTAGATTTTTAACGTTTCATGGCTAATCATCTTTCTTATAGATGAATGTCTGTTGCCCAAATCCTCAAGCTCTGCTCAAGTGAAGAAAATTAACTCATTGCTTGCTTCCTTGTACATTATTTTGATTTGATTAGCAAAGCGTTCATCAATCGTTCTACACGTCTCTATCCATTCCTCATAACTACTATGTGCAATATGCATCATAATGAAGAATGTCTTACTCCTATGTGCTCATCGACTATAGTCATATTCCATCCAAATCAATCCATCATGTGATATAACAATAGAATCTACAAAAGCAAGATACAAATTGTGATTGGTCAATCATATACTTGCTCCTATAGATAGGATCAATAGAGGGAGAATTACAAAAAAAGTTCTCAACCTATTGAAATTATGTCAATTCAATTTTAAACTTTTTTTAGACAAATAAGTCTTAAACCTTTTATATTTGTGCCAACCTAGTTTATTTGGCCAAATTTCTTCAACCGATGCTAACAATTTTTAATAATAATTTTAATATTTTTTCGAAATTTTTAATTATTTTTTCTATTTTTTTTTTCTTTCTCTTTTTTTTCCCCTCTTTCTTCTTCCTCTAGTCAATCGCCAAACCGAGGCGACCAAGAAAAGTGAAGGTTGGCGAGACCAAGCCTCACAGAGTCCAGCGAGGGCTCACTGATAAAAAAAGAAGGAAGAGGACAAAAAAATAAAAGGAAAGAAAAGATAAAAATAACTCAAAAAGAATATTAAAATATTACTGAAAATTATCCAAATCGGCATTAACTTTGTCACATCAACATCAACCAGCTAAATTTGACCAGATTAACTGAATTAATACAAATAAAATAGGCATAAAACCTTTTAGTAATTTTCCTAATCGGTAGGTTTTACCGCACATAGTGTCAAGGCGGCCGCACCTCAAGCTCTTCCCACTGATAGCTCAACAGAAACCACTCGAATCCAGTGGGGCCGAGGCCAATCGATTCGATTCCTTAGCTTTCATCAAGCTAGGAAATTTCTCAGATGGCACCTGAGGTCACAAGACTGACGTCAGGAGACAGACTCGACTTGCGGCATTATGACGTCTTTCGTTGGACGTCTTTCAAAGGTTCCAGTGGGAACGGGCGCGACACTATAGAAATGGCGGCCTGCACGCATTTCAGGCACGCGCAGATGCGACAGCGGAAGGGGCCAAATGCGACTGTCCTGTCGTCCTTATCGAAGACTCTCGCCCCAACCAGGTCGACCAAAATAGTGATCTGGTCATCGAAGCTTTACATGTTGCCGTCACGCGTACTTTCTCCATGAACGCTTGAGGTTCCTGGAAGGAGGAGAAGGGGAGCGTCAATTGGTTTGCGGCTCCCGCAAGTAAAGCGAAGATGCTTCCCCCCACCACGTCCGCCGTCCAAAGGCAAACTGTTGAGGCTGCTGCTCTTCTTTTTTCAGTGGAGATTGGAATAAATTGGCACGATTAAAAAAAAAAAAAAGATGTACCCTAAAGTTGTTTAGATAAGCCTCAAAGAGATTTGACTGATATTAGCATGAGATTAATTCTTATCTCAAAGAATCTCTCGTGGGGACAAAGATCTCCGATTGATTATAGGCGAGTTTCGAATTGAATATGTGGCCCCAAAAATGTAGAGACAATGAGTCTGAATCTTGGTTGAGTGGAGCCTCGAGAAATCAGATCCATTCGACTTTGAACCGGACTAATCGAGCCGGCTGGTTGGTTCTCCTTGGTTGAATCGGCTCCCAGTTTTATTTTATTTTTTGTCAATAATCAACTCCTAGTTGAACAATCCTACTATGAGGCTATTATCATGTCCTGTGATATTATATAATTCCAATTGGCTAAACCAAAGCCTATTTTCCCGATGACCAATTAATGCAATTTTGTTAATTCAGTCATAAATCCTCTTTTTTTTCAATGCAATTCTAAACCTATTACATTTATGCAAATTTAGTCTATCTAGTCAATTTTGTTGGTCGGCACTAACATGGACACCAATCGTCCAACCAACGTTGTCATTGACAATTTTTAATAATATTTTTTTGAATTTTTTTGAATTTTTTCTTCTTTTCTTTTCCTTTTTTTTTTCTTTTCTTCCTACATTCTTCTTTTGTTTCTCATTATGGCTAGCAAGGGTTTCACGGCCCTCCCCCAGATTCGGGCAAGACCATAATAGCCACGGGCAAGGGCAACCTCGACAGCCATGGGTGAAGGCGACCTCACTTGTGGCCGGTGAGGCCATGGCCACCCCCACCATAGGACTAGCATGGCTAGCGTCAGCCCCCACAAACCAAATTTGATGTTTGATTGTGCGCAAGGGTAGAAAAAAAATGGGAGCAAACAACAAGCGATGAGGTGTAGATTTTTGACATTTCATTGTGTCCAAGAGCAAATGCCCAATAAGGAAACGCAAGCCGGTCATGGTTGAAGGCAACCATGGCCTTACTAGCCGCAAACAAGGTCGCCTTCACTGTGGCCAATGAGACTACCCTAGCGCAAATCTAAGCGAGGCTAGGCGAGGGGCATGACCCTTGCCAAAGCCTCGCCAGCCACAATGAGAAACAAAAAAGGAGGGAAGAAAAGGAAAAATTAAAATTAATAAAAAAATTTGAAAATATAAAATATTATGAAAAATTATCCATGTCAGCGTTAGTTGAACAGCTGCCGCCGAATGGCATCCACATCAACATCAGCCGGCCAACATTGGCCGGATGAACTGAATTGACATGAATGTAAAAAGTTTATGATGAAATTGACAAATAAAAAAATTATGACTAAATTGACACAAGTACAATAAGTTTAGATCTTTTTTGGTAATTTTCCCTTATTAATGTCATGCTTTATGTAGATGCCACATGAGATTCACCAAATCCATTTCATCTTTGTTTTAGTACGTTCATTATGTTTGTGCAATGGTTCTATCTCTTTTATCATACGAATCACGTCCATGTTTCTAATGATGTGATGTGTGCATTAGGCACATGCATGGTGCATGTTTCTAATTTATTTCATTTGTATCTGTAATTTTAGGAAAAATTACAAAAAAAAAATTATAAATTTATTTCATTTGTATCAATTCAGTCATAACATTTTTAATTTGACCGGATTAGTTTTAAACATTTTAACAGTTTGCCAATATAGTCTACTAGGTGAATTTTGGGATTTGATTTGGATTTGGTATAGATTAGACCTCCCAAATACGTATGCCATGCGACCATTCATATTATATAGTCTCCTTTCTTTCTCCTTATCCATCCCAACGACAAATTGGGGGTTGTTTGCCGGTTGTGAGAAGTCTACTTGTGAAGTCAATGTGCTCTTGACTTTATGGTTTTGATGTTCCTATTTTCTTACCTTCGTCATATCTTCTCAGTACATTCCCCGAACTGGGGTTCGAATGGAACAACTTTATCATACGGATAAGATGTACGAAAGGGGGTCCAGACCTGCATTGAGAAAGCCTCTTTTGGTGATTAAAGGAATGGACAGAAGGTGGAGCCGAACGTGTTCTCTGTCTTCCACTAATTTGCTAGTCTTCTTATTTTATCAACCTTAAAACGGAAGATGTTTCCCCGGGTTGATGGGCGTTGA
Organism: Corymbia maculata; assembly: GCA_014182735.1. Lineage (NCBI taxonomy): Eukaryota > Viridiplantae > Streptophyta > Magnoliopsida > Myrtales > Myrtaceae > Corymbia > Corymbia maculata. Next base: position 7,962,201 of record CM024692.1, read on the forward strand.
CATCGGCATACACTGCGGGGAAGGGGGTAGGAAAGTCGGGGGAAGGAAGTTTCTCCGTGGTCGCTACGGGAGCGAGGGATTCAAAAACCTCTTGCAATCAAAGTCTTTCCGGTCAGGAGCGGCCTGCCAAAGTCATCATATTTCACGTGTCAGTATTCATGCGTCAGTGATTTGACGTCAGAAGTTTGGGAAAAATTATTCAAAAAAAAAATCAAAAATCTATTAATCCATACTTAAATCTTTTAATTTTATCAATTGAATCATAATTTTTTTTTTTTTGTCAATTGAATTCATCCAATCAAGATTGTGAAAACCAATAGTGCCACGTAAAACACATAGCGTTGACATAGACAATTTTTAAAAAATATTTTGTATTTTTTTCAAATTTATATTATTTTTCTGATTTTTTCTTTTTAATTTTATTCTCTCTTTTTCCTTTATTCTTCCTTTTGCTAGTGGCTGCGCCCTCACCTACCACAAGCGAGCGACCAGGTGAAGGGGAGCCCCAACTATGGGTGAGCAATTCCAAATTTCAAGCTCCTTACAGGTTTCGCTTGAAATTTGAAATCTATCCTTGAGTACAAGTTCCTCATTTTTTGGAACCTATAACCTATCTATCAAAATTTGAAACCCAAAACCTACCCTCTCACAAGTTCCAAGATCGGTTCCAGGCACAATAGGTTCTTCTTCTTTTTTTCATTTAAGTGGAACCGATTCCGGTTCCGAAAAAAGAGGAACCGAGAACTGGAACCTCCCTCCCTAAAATGGAAACCGTGATCATTCCTTCCAACATAGTCTTTATAATGATAAAAATCACAAAAAATACGTTATTCAAAACAGACTAGTTATAATTTGACTGCAATGAATCCACCATGGTAACCTGTAGCTTTGCTCATAGTGCCTATACTTATGTCAACATCACTTTCACAATCAAACTTCTCTGCAACTCCTCCACCATTTTTTCCACAAACAAATGTTCCGTGAGCCTAAACAAATTGGCAACTTCTTAGTGAGGGTTGTGACATGTCATCATCAAAAGCATGCATTTTTTCAATGCAGCGACATAATTACTATAAAGATCTCCCTAAGTCATAAAACAATCATATCATCATTCATGATTCTTTTTTTCTGGATATTTATCATATTGCAAGCAAGAAGTATAGCACAAGTCTCACGAATTAAAGAACAAAATTATTTATAAAATGAGGGACTTATATCATCAATGACTAAGAGAAAATCATGTTCTCTTAAGTCTCACAAGCTCATCCATTTTGTGCAAAATCTCCATTCATGCTAAACAAACTGTGGAGGAAAAAAACAAGGATCACCTAATTTAAAATTTAAATTACTATCCACTGAACTAAAATAATTATTAGAAAGCCTTACCACGTATCTTCATTTCGCTTTAATTGGTAAATTCTATTTACCGATGATCTCCTCATTAAGATAATTCATACCTTTAAAAGAGAGAGAGAGTAAATAAAACATTCACTTATTAGACATATAAAAAGATTTACAACATATAAAACTAAAAATATCACTTACCCAAATTTTTTGGCAATATTTACCATAGCAATCTAATATGTGTCCTCATGAAGATGAATTGTCCTAACATGTGCCTAGAATCTTCCAAAACATCATTATCTGCCAAGTTTTGTACACATAGATGAATGAGGAGAAAAAAGGCCAATCTTTTGACAAGTAGAAATTCAGATCTAAGCCCTACAAAGAAGAAATGATTGGAAAAAACACCTTGCCTAGGGGAGGAAAGGAAAAAAACAACATGGTGCTTCACCATGCTAAGACAGCACAGGGGCAATTTTATAAATTAAGAACATTAACATCACCATGTACCTCGCAATTGACAATGAAGTAGTTTCATTCCAAGTGTTGGCAGAAACATCATAGCAGTACACTTCATTAGCAGCGTCTTTAAACCAACCACAGCCTCCCAAAAAGTAAATCTTCTTCCCCATCATTTCTAATCCCATGCCTTTTCGCTTTGAAATTTGTCGTGGAATGCCTTGAATCTGCTTCCAACATCTTCGCGAGGAACTGGGGTCTAACACATAACAGAAACTACGTTCCTGTTTGTCTCCACTCAAAGCATAGATCCATGCTTCCTCAAGATTATGCTTTCTCCTGTAAGAATACCACTCATCACTACAAACTATGTCTTTCCATTGCTTAGACACACATTTCAAGACTGTGGAACTTCCGTGGAAGTCTTGCCAAGCAGGACAGAGCAACATCCTCAGGACGCCCAGGTATCAGAGGCTTTTGAGCGAGCTCATTTCCAGCTGCCACTTCAGACGTACTTTGAATACATTCCATGGCGATACCTCAGCCAGGAAACGTCAAATTTTAGGCTGAAAAGAAAATTTTAATTGTTCCCACACCTTCCCTTGCAACAAGCCGACAAAATTTCCAGACTCCAAAATGAAAATTTACTATCACTCTAGACACTGGCAGACCTCCACGTAGAATAATTAAGCACAGCAGGTTAGTTTCATCCGTGCATTTTGCTTAAATGTGGTATGCACTTGAGAGCAAAGCAATGTAGTGACCTGCAAATAAAGGAGAAAAAAAACTAAGAAAAAGCATCCAGAGATATATCACAACTTAAGATGACACCCATGTGGCATTCATTCTAATTTCCTTTTAGCGCAAGGAATGAAACGAATTCATGATGAAGTCTCCGTTCGTTTCACAGAAAATGTTACTTTTTTGAAAAATATTTTTTAAGAAGCTATTTTTTAGGAAAACGTAATTATTTTCCGATGTTCGGATAAATGGAAAACATTTTCCTCCTGTTCGCTTGGAAAAATATTTTACTTTATAAACTCTTTTCAATAGTTTTTTTCTTATTTTATTTTTTAAAATTGATTATTAATTTATTTTTTTCCTTTTTTTTTTGTTCTCTCCTTCCTTGGCTGATCACCGACCGACGGCCAGCCACGCCTCGAGCTCGCCCAATTAGCTCATCGGCAAGGTGAGCTCGAGGCGATGAGGCTAGATCGGCAAGCTCAGCTCACCTATCGTCGATCGTCGACCATTGCCGAGGCCAGCAACCGGCTAAAAAAGAAAGACAGAGGAAAATAATAATAATAATAATAATAATAATAATAATAATAATAATAATAATAATAATAATAATAATAAATCGATTTTATTAAAAAATAACAAAAAAATTCGAATTTATGAAAAAATAAAAAAAAAATTGATTTAAAAATTAAAAGAAAGAAGTGAGAACTAATAGGAGACGTGAGATAGGAGAGAGTAAGTGTGAAAAATATTTTCTCCAACTTGAATGGAAAACATTTTCCCTCACTTTAAAAAACTTTTTTTTTTCATAGAAAATATTTTCCCCAATAAGTTTATTTTCCATGAAATGAACGTCAGAAAATTCGAAAAATATTTTCCTATAAATTATTTTTCGTGAAACAAACGGAGCTGAAGAATACAATTAGGTCAGGGTAGAGTCCACCCAAAGTCAGGGTAGAGTCCACCCAAAAGTTCAAACTTTCTTAATCCCAATGACCGAGACTGACACTGAAATCTCCTTTTTCTCTAAAATGTAAATGACTAACCAACTCAACAAACGTGCTAGACCGTCGCTCCAAATCGACATTCACCTCAGCGTCACTCTCTCGAACATAAGGGGGGGAAGAAACCCATGAATCTCTTATAGGTCGTGAGCTTTGCCTATTCGCTCGACTACACTCGAAATTTCTATATGTTATGTCCAAACGTCGAATTGCCTTAATTGCGGACGAATTCCAAGGAATTACAACGTTTTCCCGGAACAGCAAGAACAAGAACCCAAACAAAACTTGACCCAGATCGCAAGCAAGCTAATTGCGAAAGATGAACCAAAATGAGGCCGCAATGACAAGACACGGACCATCTAGAAGCCAGAAAGAGAACCACCTGCATTCTACGATTCGGAGAAACTAAGGAGGAATTGGTCGGATCGAAGAAGCGAAGCACTGACCTTGGGTTCTCAAATGATCTGAGAAGACGAGAGCACTCTTATTCCCCTCCGATCTGGCTGGAAAAAGCAACGTGGCAAGAGAAAAGATGGCAGGGGGAGTGTCGCCGAAGAAAAGGCATGGTGTTTTTTCAGATCACTAGAGTGGACGGTTCTGGTAAATGTGGAATTGGGAATCGGAACCGAACTCCCTAAAACCAAGTCCAGTTTGGTTCTCCAATTCCCGGTTCTACCCGGCAACCATGCTCACCCCTAGCCCCAACAAGGGTTCCCCTCACCAAATCTCTAAAAAGGCTGCTCCAACCTAGATAGGGCCATGCCACGTAGAACGACTGATGTTCACATCAACAAATTCTGACCAAAATTGACTTAATGGATTCAATTGGTAAAATGTGAAAACATTTAGGATTCAATTAATAAAAATGAAAAGTTTAATACTAAATTGACAAAAGTTCAATAAATTTACAACTTTTTAGACAATTTTCCCCGTAACATCTAGCAACTTCACCTGTGGAGACACCAAACCAGATTCAATTTCTCTCACCCAGAGAAAATAATTAAGAAAACAAAACAAAAATGGTTTAAATCTGTTTAGAAGCCAGATGTTTATTGTGTAACAAGAGGTAGAGATCTCGTCCAGGGCAATCCGGGTCATTTCATCATCCATTCAACAAAGTTGAAAGGTTTCTTCTTTGAGTCTATGAAGCCAGTGTTCTGACGTGCAAAAGCCCATGCCTGAAACAAAAATGAAGCTGAAATCAGATAGGACATGCTAATTGCATAAACGAAGAATGAAGTGACATGGATTAGTATTCCACTTCGAACAAAAAAGGGAACTCCAGATATGCCTACATGTGTAAAACAAATGGAGTGGCAATGCCATACGCAAAAGGAAAGGTGCATGCACACATGCTCTCATAAATATGGACCTTGGCTTGCACATCCACACGGTACATCAGCAGATGAACACACGCACGAGTACATGAAGGTCCAGTCCTACCCACCCACCCAACAGCAACACAGCCACACACATTATCCAAGCCGTGTCAAATACACATTTTTTAATTGTTATAAGAGTTTACTTACAAACGGAAATAGATGCACCATGCAACAGTAAGATAAATTAATCAGGAAAGGTACCCTGGACTATCCACCACAACATGTCTTGTTATTTAAAGAAGTGGTTGCCATTCAAGCGTTTTTCCCGCAAACATTGGGATGATCTCGCCAAATGGAAAGGAGAAAGATTCTGGGACAACCCATGGATTCTTTCTTAACATGATCTTCGATTTGTTCCTCGGAAGCCCATAGAAATCCGGCCCATTAAAGCTAGTAAAGGCCTCCAGCTTGTCAAGTGCCCCTGCCTATCAATAAGGAACAGCTATCAGCCAAACATTTATTCGCAAATGTTACCATTTAGTAGCAAAAACCAATGCCAAATAATTAGATGGTAAAGATTGATGATGTGTCCATCAACAAGACAGAACGTATGGACCTAAATACAAGTTGACCAAATCCATATGAATTTGAGTACTAAACCATTGAATTTAAGGGCAATGTGCATCTTTTAATCTCGATACCTACTCGGAAAAAAATGATTTGAGTAGAGAACAGCTTCAATGTATTACTGCTACTATACAGACCAGATAAGAGAACGCTTTCTTTCAATGGCTAGATCCAGCTAAATGACACCAACTGAGATTCAAGAAGTTAAGGTGTAACTAGTAATTTTATGAAGTGGTTGGTAGGTAAGTATGAACAAGGTGATTAGCATATTCTCTTATGTCCTTACTCTCTTCTCATTTCAGATTCTACAAACTTTTACAGAAAAAATAATTATTCCCGCAAGACTACAAGGAAGAGCCAGGACTTTTCACTAGGAAGTACATATGGCTGTTCTGCAGAAAAGTTGCAGACAAGAACCCAATGCAAGCATTCTCAGTTACATCGCTTATGTCTTTTCTCCTACTTTTCTAAATCAAATAACATCTCTTAACTACTAAGTCATCAAAAAATAGGTACATGGAGCGTTGCTGATTTTAGTATATCTAACCTGACTTGAGACCTTCACTGATAAAAGTACAATATAGGTCTTGGACACTTTCACATGTCAACTGCAAAATTTACTATGACGTCCTTCAAGGAAGTCTAAGGAAGTTTATATTCAAGAATGATATGAAATCTCACAAACAAATCAAAAGGCTGAGATGCATCAAACTGACACCAGCTAGCAAAAAATTTCACTTAAACAATATCCCTGCTTTACAAATCATCAAACAAAAGGAGCAAGACCATATGTGTGGACTAATTCTGTCCTGTTGGGAACTTGGGTGGTATATTGATTTTCTCTTCCTTTTTTTTTTGGGGGGGGTCATAGGCTGTAATATGACAGGACGGCAATTTCGAGAGTTCAAATATCACTAAGGATATTCTTGGCAGCATCCACATCACAAAGGAAACATAATTCTAAGGGCGTGCAAAACTCATCATGAATACTCCAAACAACTTCAGAGAGATGAGAAAGTACCTCTTCAAAGACCTTAGCATACAGTGACAAAGCAACTGGAGCATTGTAGATACCAGCACATCCACAAGGACACTCCTTCCTTCGTCTCTCATGAGGAGCACTATCAGTTCCAAGGAAGAATCTTTTACTTCCACTAGTCACAGCTGCCACAATAGCCTGTCCTAGATGGCATCAAACATGGCCAAGTGAATCTCAAGAAAATAAGTTTTCTACAAGTAAAATTTGGGATAATAAATAAGATTTAAGCGCACTGCTCTGGAAGCTCATGTCAGTATCAATCAAGACGAATAACCACTCATGGTTCAGGGAATTTTGAGCAAGATGTGTAATTTATGCATATTCAGGAAGGGAAGATCACTCAGCAATTAATATACTTCAATCTATCAGACTTCAAATATCAAACCAGCATGTAGCCCGTCATTAAATCTCAAGGCTACTTAAGATTGCTTAGCAAGACCAACAGGTGAGAGATTGGTGAAGTTATATAGTACCAGCAGCAGCATACAAAAATATATACTTACTGTGGGTCTCCCTTTTTAGTACAGGAAGGCAGTAATTATGTGGCTGCAAACCTCCTTGGAATATAGAGTTTCTATTCAAGAGAAGGTGCTGCGGAGTAACTGTAGCCGCTATAAATCCTGAAAAATTATACAGATTCAGATTCACTCTCTTATTCTTCAGTTCTTTATATATTTTTGTCAGGAGAGGGCTGGGGGTAAAGTAAAAAGCCTTAAATTGGCATCGTACCTTCTTTGCTAGACTCAACAAAACTAACAGCATCAGATGTAGTGATGTGCTCCATCACAATCTTCAGCTGTGGAAGTTTGTGGATTAAAGGCTGTAAAACAGTGTCAATAAAAACCTTTTCCCGATCAAATATGTCCACAGCAACATCTGTAACCTCCCCATGGACCTGCAAGTAGCATCCAAAGCATTTCTAAGTGAGAATGGCAACTTGTCCAGTCAATCTACCACCATAATGTAAGGGGTAAAATGGCATATAGCATAACAACTTACTAAAAACGAGGATAGAAAAGGCACCCATTAATTCAACGATCCCCACAGCATTTTCATCCAGGAAGCAGTATAAACCTTAAAAAAGAAAGGAACCTTTGGATACATATGACCAATACATAAAAACTACCAAACCATCTAATTTATGTCAGATTTCACCTGACCTCCCATTAGCTCTCACTGTTCCTCTCTTCCAATGACATGGTAAAATGTTAAGTTCTCTTAAAATTTAATCATATTCCAGTTTAACTTGCAGCAGGCTTACCACAATACAATCCATTCTGCACGTGTAACAAGCCTGAAATCTTGATCAAAAGTCAGGGCAAGATAGCTAACTACAATTGATTTTGCTTAAATAAGTTACCAGCAAAGGCATGTCTTGTTTGACCATTTCCTCAAGGATAGGAAGGCATTTTCCTAGAAGATCGGTAACACCATCTTGGGAATTTGTAGTAGCACCAGCTGGGTACAGCTTTACGGCAAACACGGCACCACTCTGTCCTGCTTATACAATTAGTATTATCACTACCTATGGACTAAAACTGAAGAATAACAAATTTACTCTGAAAAAAGAAAAGAGAGAGAAGCAGCAAATGACAGTCTTTTATCTTCTGTAAAATTGGATTCTGAATTCTGAACATCAACGAAACTGCTAGCACAAAGATATTGCGAAAAGGAATGAATGACAAAATCTAAATCATGAAAAAGAAGGAAGAGAAAAACAAAGGATCTATCAAAAGGACGTAATTGTCAGAAAAAAAATTATTCATCCTTAGCAAACCAAATAACTTAATTCCATTAAGTTGCCAACCAAGACAAGCTCAAAAAGTACCAAAAATAAACTTTTGCAGGTGCACTTACCTGTATTGCATTTTGGAAATCTATCAGCCTCTGCCTAACTTGCCTTTTTATTTCTTATCAATTAAATAAGGTGAATAGTTTTATCAAAATCTTACCACTTTGCATTAGGAAAGAAAATTTTCAGCAAGCAAATTTAAAAAAAAAAAAAAATTTGATTACTTGATCATGCTCAACGTGAATCATAAATCAGTGTCATGAGAAACTCAAATAACAAAGACCAAATAGAATTAATATGTACAATGGTCATGAGCATGACAACCTCAATAAACTTCAAACCTCTTAGATAGTAGAGCATAGAAAACTTCAAGTCATATAGTGTACATATATAGCTTCAATTAGAAATGAGGAACTGCTCTGAATCTGGATGCAATGTAAAACTTACGGGCTAGTTTGATCTCATCAGGTTTTGTGGAATCTGTCAAGTAAAGTGTCATAAGAGGAGTAAAGTTGCTGTTGGCTGGCAATGCTCTCATGATGGATTCCCGATAGGCCACTGCAGCAGATGTGGTAGTGACAGGAGGCCTCAAATTTGGCATCACTATAGCCCTTCCAAAATGACTCGCACTGGAGAAGTGGAAAATACCAGACACAAGAAGGTGACATCAGGCAACTAGTTCAAAAGATCCGGGGACACCTCCCATTGTGCGATACTTTTTATTGCCTAAAGAACATATGCATTCGAGTTATGCTAATCCACAGAAGAAATATAGCTATAATAGATGACCTGTGTGGGAGAACAGCTTCAAGAAGACTCCCATCACGAAGGTGAAGATGCCAATCATCAGGCTGAGTTAGAGTCAACTCCATCTTGGTTCCTTTTGATTTTGACAGATGATGCCCTTCAATCTTAGCCGAATTGAACTTCAGCACCTATGATGCATGTTAATATCTTCATAAATTCAGGACAGCCTACAAGAAATAAATGTGTTTTGCGAAAGATAGATATGCAAGGAAGCTTGCAATAAAAGAATTAGCATTGAGGCTCAAAATGAATTAGAATTAAAGTTTGAAGTCAATTCTAATGCCAGGAAATGCTTATAAGTTACAATGAAAGAAAAAAATCTAATGCTATAAAATTCAGATATCCAATGAACGACCTCCAAAGCATGTACTCAATATAAACTTTGCATAACGTTTTACCAATCCAGTTGATCACTCTACCATGTAGCCATTTACACATAACTTCCATTCATTAAGTAGCTATCGCCCAACAAAATATCATTGAGTATCTTTAGAAGTAAAACCACCTATTCATAATGAAGCAATAAAGAAGTTCCAAGCTAGTCAATTATAGTCGGGCAATAATTGATGGAAGCACACACATTAAACTGCATTTGGCTCAATGAGATACTCAACTGTAGTATCAAAGCATATGAACCTAGCATGAAGGTAAAGGTGGAGAAACACAACATGTGAACAAGTCAATAAGCAAGTACGAATAAAAATTCTGAACTTTGGACCCTGGATTTAACAAATGGAAATTTAGCATATTAACGATAATGTCACCAATGCTCCTTGTACTCTGGCTTGATATTCAAAATCATCCCTCTACTTTTTGTTCAAATTAATCCTACTTTTTAAAATGGTTCACCATTCGTCCCTGAACCATTCTGGTGACAGTCACCAAAAAAGTACCTCTTATGAACAAATTAATGGAGGACTATTGGTCAACCGTTTTTTTAAGTACAAGGACATTTTCGAGGAAAAAAAAGTTAGAACGACTACTTTGAATTTTGAGCCAAAGTAGTGGGATTAATACCATCTAGAGAGAATTGGCAACCTAGAGTAAATCATCTGTATCCACTGAAGTACATCCCTAACAACAATCATGGTATTTTGCATAAAGACCACATAAAGAACAAAGTATGCTCTACAGGGGATGAGTTGTGCCTACATTGCATGGCAGGACCAGTGTCTTGATCATTTCAACGCCGCCAAACTAAAGCCTCTTCAGAATTCGAGACCTTAGGAAAGCTCCAATCGACATTCCTAGAAACAAGAAATATGCATATCAGCTTGCAAACTGGACTACTGCATTGAAAGCAACTTGAATAACGCAGGACAGGACAAACCCACAGCAAAAGCTACATACTGAACAGACCCCGCACGCGGGAACAGCGTAACTCGCTTGCAATGCCTTTCTTAGGCAGAACCCACGTTCACAACCTTTCTCAGCGGAATATTTTCAAGCATGTTGCGCGCAAATGCGCAAGACCAAGCGAGGCAGCATCAAGGCACAACGCATCATGCCCATTTTCCCCACTCGCACAAGCACGCCATAAAAAAACAGCCAGAGGAAAAAAGAAAAAGAAGAATGAAGCAATGAAACGAGAGAAGTCCGAGGCGCGACACTCCATCTGAGACTTACACTCTGCTTTCAACCGAGCATCCCAGTCGCATTCGAATTCGCAGAAGAAGGCGACGCGAGCCCAGCTCGAGGTGAACGGAAGAAGAGGGAGAGTTGGGTCGGTACCAGAGCTAGTGATGGGGAATCGAATTATGCGGATTCTTAAGCCAGTCGAGGTCAGTGTCTTTTGTATCGAATCGTTCGAGGAAAAAGATGCCGAGGCGCTCTCGTGCATGATGAGAACTCGTGGGAATCGCGAGAATATTTAAGGCGCACGGTTAAATAAATCCATTAAAGAATTTAGAAAACGAAATTAGTATTAAATAATCCAATTCCCAAATATTATTTCGGAAAATAGTCAACTTCCAATATGTAAATCTACCCAGTTATTTTTTTATTTCCCAAAGACTTCTTTACTTGGTTTCTATTGGGATAAGCCTTTCTAGCTATATTTCATGCTACTCTGCTCGGCTTCAATTCATAAAATATTCTATCCGTTTTAATGATGGGTACCAATATAAAAGAGATCGATTACCCAAACCGTAATTGTTTTTTCGAGAGATGTATGTATTGTCACGACCTACCTTGAGGGGCTGCCCCGGGGAGAATATGTTTAGAGATATTATCAAATCCAAGCCAACAAACATTCATTAACGCAGGTTTTCTCAAATCTATACTTCATGTGACATTGGACTTATGATTTTCATTCAACTAATTCTATGCGAGTTTTGAAGGGGTCGCCACTAGCTAATTAAGGTTAGTTCGAAACCAAATAAAATGTGAGAGAATATCTCACTTTCCACACAACTAGATAATTCGAAATTGGGAACTAAATTATCCTGACTATTTAACTAAAACCCTTTTGATACCTAAAACTAGGGGTGTGCAATGGAAACCGCCCAAACTAGACCGAACAGATTGATTTTGGGCGATTCCCATAGCCGGCAATCTAGTTCCTGATTCCCATTCTTGGAACTGGTGGCCGATTGGTTCAATTCTAGATTTCGACATGGGAATCGAACTGGACTGATAGTTTTTAATATATATATTTAAGTTTCTTAAGAATCGAAAAAAACAAATTCTTCAGAGTTTTAGAAAAATACAATTACATCCAGATTAAAATGACGATTTAATTAAGCAGGGTATAAATAAAATGGGTTATCCTTAAGAAAGTACTGAAACATTAATAATTTTTTCTCCAAAAAAAAAAAGAGTTATTGGTTCCACAAGACCGGATCGATACATGCAATATATGGATCGATTAGTTTGAAACATTAATAATTTTTCTCCAAAAAAAAAAAAAGGTTCCTAAGATCAAGATCGATCGATCCGATCCACAATCCTAGAATTTGGGAATCGGTCCTCCTAATCCGGTTCCCGGTTCCACCTTGGAACCAAACCGGACTAAAAACCTATCACCCCTACCTAAAACAGAATTAGAAGCCTCTACACAATTCACTTTTAATCTCAATAAAGCTACTCATAATCAATTAGCAAAAAGTCAATGATTAAGTGAATTGCTTAAACAATCCCAATGAGCCCCTCTCACGGTGGAAGAACACATAATGACAATTTATACGGGAACGAATGATTATCTTAATTCATTTAGAAATTGGACGAGTAAGGAAATTTCTCGTTGAGTTACGTACTTACATAAAAACAAATAAACCTCAATTATAAGAAATTATATCCTCTACTAAAAAATTTTCCAGAGGAAGCAAAACCCCTTTTGAGGAATTGGAGACTTAATCACCCTAACTATTTAATTAGAACCCTTTTGATGCCTAAATTCAACTATTGTTAACTAAATTGTTACGGCAACCTATTAAAGATTTTGCGGTTCATTCCAAGCATTCTAAGAAAATAACAATGGATATATTGAAATCACACAATCAAGTATAATTGAAGTGAAAAGCACAAGCAGCAACCTAACCTGATTTCTAAAAAGGAAAAGGCATCCAAAATTCCCATGGTAAATCCCTAAAGCCTCATCCAATTGGATTTCAAATTTTTAAGGATTTTTCACTTTTAAAAACAAAACTACTCGAAAAGCTAATTTCTGAAGCTTTCTCCAAGGATCTCTAATTTTGAAATTTTTCTGATTTTGCAACTTTCTGAATTTCGATGAATTTTTTGTTTATAAAATTCTTTAATATTTTTAATTCTGAAAAATGGACTCCGGACAGGGTCCGAGAACCCCATCCGGATATGGGTTGGGTTTAGAATTCGGACTAGGCCCGGTTCGGACCGGCCCCTGGGCCTAGTCCGAATTTAACAGTCTTCTATTTTCTGCTAAACCCACAACTCCTGACCTTGAAGCCCATGACAACTAACCCATACCTAATCCATTCAATTAAGCCCATGGATTTTTGTTTTTCTCTCTTGTTCGTTACTCTTTTTCTCTGCTTCTTCCGTTTTCTTTTCTATTTTCCATTTTTTCACTTTCCTTTTTTTGTCTTTTTCTGTCTTCAACTTCTTCTCGAAGCCGCCTTCTTCACCGAAGGTGTCCCTCTTCGCCTGCAACTCCAGCCGGAACAATGAGACGACCATCCGCCCTTGCCACATCGTCGCCGGCACCTGCGCCGCCGCCGTACCGACACCAACCATTTGCCGCCTCCGGCTGCTCACTCCGGCTACCACAAACTTAGCAAACAAAACCCTACCGAACCAGCAATCTCAGGAAACCAACAAGCATAAACGCATTAAAATGAGGAGAAATAGTCATAACTCGTGCAGCCTCGAACCGCTGGCTTCGCTGACAAGGGAAGAGCTTCCCAATGGAGGAGAGGTGCACACATGGCCGACTCGAACCGAAGTTAATATGCCACGAAATCGTACAAACGAGTGACAATACTAGAACAACTTGACTGTATTACGAGCCTCTAACACATCGATGTCGAAAGATCAGATTCAGCTGTTCTTTCAGAATTTTGTCGAGCAAGTATGTGCGACTTAAAAGATTAGTTACGGAGTGAGTTTTAATGCAATTTTCGGGCTGAACCATGAAAATTCGTTTCAACTCTGTTCTAGTTTGTCATAATTCACAAGAGATTTTCACAATCGAACTCGGTGTTCTTAAGCTTTCCGTACTTCACTTAGACAATACAGCGAACAGTTAGCATGCAATACAGAACACGAATTTCGGACAGATTTTAAGGCATTCCTTAGTTCAAACGTAACGCATCATCATGAACTCGATTCTGTTTTACTTGATTTGTTCGGGAATCCAATGATTCAACTCTATGCACCACACAGTTGGCACAAAACGGAGCATGAGAAGAAACATTGGCCCCGTTTGGTTTGCTTTTAGGGAAAGGACTTAGAGAAAATGCAAGTTGATGAGGTTTTCGAAATGCTATTATGTTTATCAATTTATACCCTTGAAGTGCATTGGAAAATTACCTCGGCTTAAATGCATTTGGTAATATCATATTTGCACAGTTTTTTTTTTTTTAAATTAATATGGTGGAGCGCCACTGCTGGCGAGCTCACATTAGGTCAAACAACCTAGACCTAGACCCAGGCACGGTGGCTAGATCTGGCCGCCGCCCGGCGTCACATGACCTAGGGGATGCCGCCTGAGGTTGCGCGACCTCGGGCAGCAGTCGTCGGCTCCCGCAACTCTGTAATGCATAAGAAGAGAAGACGACAGTGAACAGTAGCACTTGTATTCTCAAAAAACTAATGGTCCAAAACACCTCAAGACCTACATTAAGCTTTCAGCATTCGAAATATTGGCATCTGATCAAGGTGCTCTCAAAAATGATTGCCAGAAGCTTTGTATTTTCCCCACATGCTGAACCAAACGGGGCCATTACCTAGGAGGAGTTTTTAGTGTCGCCCGGTCGCCGGCAAAGCTCCGATGGGCGACAAGACGAGAAGGAGAACTCCCGCTCAAACGTGGACAGATCCTCTCCGAACAGACGAGGATCACCAACGCCAGAGACGACCATCCACCTTCCTTCTTCCACCTCTCTCCCTTTCAGTTTCTCACAGCCGAAGCCCTCTAATGGTCGACAACGAACCAGCCAGCTCCTTTCCTTCCTCTCTCTCGTTCTCTCTGTGAAATCTCCTTTTTGTTTCAGCCAAGCTCCTCTGCCATGGCCGAACGCTCTCCTTCTCTGCCCATACTCTCTGTGAATATGAGTGATTAACACTTCGAATCTCTTTCAAAATCTCAAAATGGCTCGTCTCATCTTCTTGCAAGTAGAGCGCCATGGCCCACTTTACGATGTGCTCGAACTCAAGTGATTTGCAACGCCTTCTTTTTGCATGTTCCAATGTCCATATTTCACGGGAAGCACGGGGGCTTTAGAACGGTCTGATGGTTCTGGTTGATGAAGCTGCAAGTAATTCTCTTCTCAAATTCCCTCCTTTCCTTGTAGATTGACCTTTGATGATGTTTTCTTGTAGTGTAATATGTTTTTTCCATGTTTCTTTTGATTATTATCAGGAGGATGGTCAGAAAAATCCCAAGTTTTTGTCTATGGTGTTTATCCTGTTAGGATTAGTAACCAAGAGAGTGTATACAGAGGATGACTGAATAAACAATGCAAGCAAAGAAGATCTGAAAGGCCCAGGATTTCACCAGTGCACCGCAGACTTGATATTCTTGATGAATCTCTACAAATTGAAATGAAAGATCCTGATAATGGTTCCGGTCCCCTTGAAGATTATCTTGCAGGTACTTCATAGTTGCTCGGCTAAATCCTGCGGATCTTTTGAAATTTCTTTCGTTGTATGTATGTACCATCGTGCTTTAGCATAATATCTGCAATTGTTCTATCGAGCGTTCGAGAACGGACAAGAATGATAAGCCCGCGTATTGCACATATCTAACATGCCCCTAAACTATATCGACAAGTTAAATTGATTGTTTTCATTTATCAGGAAGAGTTTACGGTCTAAATTGCTGATTATGACATAGTATTCCGAACGACGTCTTAGATGATGAGTTTCGATGGTTATATACTGTTGACATAGTTTTGAGACCAAGTAGCTATATACTATTTCTTAAGGCCTTTTTACCAGTACATTCCCTTTTTATGATGTCTTCATCACTAGTTTAGGTGTCGCTTGAGGTTTGCCTTAAGAAAAATTGTCTGAGGATGGAAGAATTCCTTTCTAAGGACATAGAACAAGAAATAAAAAATTTAATCTGCCTGAGGATGGAAGAATTCCGGCCCCACCCCATTCTACTAGTGGGGAAGGACAAAGAGAACAAAATATAATGCAGATGGCACATACTTGAAAACTTAATCTAAAAGAGTTTTTCCTTTTCTAGAATTAATGGAGATATAATCGGTCGGGCCACGAAATACATTTTGGTATCTTTGGTTCATGAAAATAAACTGAATTACCTAACGGTCCTCTTTTTTTTTGGCAAATTTAATCATAGTTTTGGCTAAGTTTCTCCATCAATTCAGTATCAAAGAAAGATAATTACCCAAATAGCGACGACTTCATCGCCAGAACAGAATCGCCCCAAATCCAACTCATCATGGCTTAAGACAAGAGGTGGTCAACAAAGTTCTTGCACTTCGTATTCGACACCCACGTAAGCCCGGAAATCAACATAATTCCTATTTTATCTTGCCAAAAAGCACAAACTTTAACTTGAGTCTCAATCTTGACTGAAACTTTTTTTTTATCTCACAAAAAAATATTGACTTTTGAACCGTATCCAAATCTAGACTCTTGCATGTTTCCATCCGATAATGCTGTTTAAGCTGCGACTTATCATTTCCTATGTATTCGGTCAACTCACATCTGCATTAACTTAGAAGGATCGCACACAATTTGAGATCAAGAGCTTCCTTCTTTCGCAGATGCTTTTATTGTTTTTGGTACAACATCTAGAAGTATAAAACTAAAATTTTATTTGCTATGAAGTTGTGTATAAATTAAATCCTAATGTCAACCTTATTAACTCGTTCTATGCTAATAATGAGATTCAAAACCGATGAACTAAACACATGGCAAACCCACTAGGCATAGGTGGTATTTTAAGTCCGGTGTCAAATTTTAGGACTCAAACCCTAGATGGGCAGTGGAAACTACCAAGCATGCGAGGATCAATGTTTTTCAGTACAACATCTAGTTAAGCTTCCATGTATAAACACTCCTTTTTAAGAACTAAATTTTTTTTTGCTATGAAGTTGTGTATAAATTAAATCTTAATGTCAACCTTATTAACTCGTTCTATGCTAATAATGAGATTCGAAACCGATGAACTAAACACGTGGCAAACCCACTAGACATAGGTGGTATTTTAAGTCCGTTGTCAAATTTTAGGACTCAAACCCTAGATTGGCTACAGCAGGGGTAAGAGGGAAATTTCTGATGGAGCGATGAAATGAGTAGAGATCGAAAAGAACAACACGAAAGCACTCTACCTAACCGATACCAACACCGACATCGAGAGACCAAAGCTAGGGGAGCTAATGGGATTCCTTATACCAACCCGCACGTTATGATGCTTTGTCTATTTCGAACGCATGGAGGGATGTCCTCCTAGGAAAAGCGTTAAAAGTCTCAATTTACGGCTCGTGGCCTGGTCACGAGCACTTGTCCTTGTCCTTGCGCCGAGGGTTTTGCTAGCGCCTAGCGCAATTGGCGAGGATGTCGAGGATGTCCTTAGCGCATGTCTTTCTTAGCTTTTACTAATTCCCACGACGAAAACTTCACGTGAAACCAAACCTTGGATTAGCCTTTTAATTAGCAGCGTAATTAGATGAAGAGGCCGGTATTTCTATGCTCGTAAATTTTCGTCGTCAGGATAAAAAAAAAGTTTAATGTGGAAAAAACTACTAAAGTCGGGTCGGTTAATTCCGAATTTAGTGGTAATTAGATTTGAAAATTATGCTTAATTATGACGATCCGTACTGCGACCTAACCCCTTTAAAAAGGCTAGTATTTACGGCTTAGTCGTGCTCATGCGTATGACATTCCCAGCTAACGTACATCTTATGATGAAACTGAAGCCAAATTTTTAAAAAAAATAAAAAAATGGAGGAAACTGCGAGCCTTAATGCAATATCAAAATTCTTTAGTCCTATAAAATTTTTCTTAATTCGTGTGCTTTAGCAAAAGGACTGAATTTCCGCATCGAAAATAATTCGCTGAGCTTCTTTTGTGACGTTTCGTAACTTCACTTATAACTTCAAACTTTTTTTTTTTTTGGGAGTAATCTAATAAAGTCTCTGCCAAAAAAGTCATTTATTAATCAAGAATATGAAACAACAACGTTGATTAAAACGAAAATCCTCAGACCTTAGACCCCTAATTCTAGCCAAAACAGCCCCAAAAAATAAGTTAAGCCAAGCCAAATCCAAATCCAAATTTAATCAGCCACCAATGAGCAAACCAACTCCAAGAGCGATCACGAGCCCAACGCCGCCCCAACAAGGGAACCCCGCTTTCAAGGCCGAGGAACGCGACGGGGCCGGCGCAGGAGCCCCTCCATCCGACGGGCTTGTGCCCCCCGGTGAATCCGGCTGAGGCGGCGGCGGAACCGGAGGCTGGGCCGCTGGCGGCGCCGGGGATGGAGTCGGGCCGCCGCCGCCGCCGGGGGTGTTCCGGACGGCCAGAACGACGACGATGAGCTTCTGGCCGGCATTGCACCTGTCGGCGATGCCGCTGATGAAGAAGAAGGGGCCGGAGCGGTCGAACTTGAACCTGGAGGGGCCGTCGGTGAGGGCGAGGAGAGGGCTGCTGGTGTCGCAGGAATCGTAATCGTCCTTCGTCACCACCAGGACCGAGTCTTTCCCTTTCTCGTACCTGAAAACTACGAAAAGCAAACGGACAGACACCATCAAAAAGTCAAGAACAACGCATGACATTGCATATAACCCTTAACGGAGAGGGAGATTACAGAGGGTGTCGTTGACTCGGAACCGGTTTCTCTCGGCCCAGTGATTGTAGCTCTCGGAAGGGTTTTGTACCCAGCCATCTTTGCCACCCACGTAGAACTCCCAGGCTTCAGAACGAGCCGTGAACCACACCGTCGCCGCCACGAACAACCACGCCGCGAATCTTGTGGACTCCATTAGAGACTGGGAATCAAAGCTAGCTCACAGGCACAGAGAGAGACTGAGAGAGAGAGAGACAGATTGTGAGAGAGAGAAAGAGAGAATGAGCAAGTTGGCGAATGGTGAAGATTTGGGTATGGAAAGGAGATGTATATATAGAGAGCTGAGAGAGAGGATTTCACGTCTTATGTCGTGAGGTTACCGTTGAGAGCAGAGCAAACGCATGCAAGAGAACTGCGCAGAAGATGCCATTCGAGAGAAGGGCGAACCTCGTTGGGGAGTCCTTCGGCCTCTGCTCACCTTATTAATTTAGCAATTTTTTGCATGCGTTATATCTTCTTTTCTCCTTTACTGTTCCTCCTCCTATTTATTTCGACACGTGTTGGCTCGCCGTGGATTCAACGGCCATTTACCACTACTGAAGTCTCCTGCCTTTTATTTGAACCGAGAAATCGCTTTGACTAGGGTTTTTATTAAGCATTTGTTGTTCCTTTGGCTCCTTTCTTTCCCGCTTGATGAGGCTCTCTCCCTCGCGCGCCCGGCTCAATAAATTAGGAGTTCATTATTATGCTCCATTCCTCACCAGCCGTTTCGGAAACCCTTCAACAGTACGGTCGGGATCGAGGGTTAAATGTGGCATTAATCTTTGTCAAAGCGGTGCTAATTCCTTAAACGTAACTAAAAGTCGTTCGGAGGGGGGGTCACATCTTCTCGATGAAGGTAAAGCTAATGCTTCATGGGAATTGCGTGGGGCGTTTGCTTGTCTTTGTCTCTTCTTTTGGTTTTGTTCGGTTGGGAAGGCTTGGAAGGAAAGCTTCCCGACACACTTACCACCACCCTTGTAGTTATGCCTAGGATGGTGTTAGAGAGTGATGTAGGTGAAAGAATTATTGTTTAATCCTCTTTTTTTTTTTTTATTTTTTGTAGTCACTTTGATCACGATTATCGTACCGTGGTGGTGATATAAGATATTATTACATATTTTCTGAGATGATTTATAACATGGAGTTTACCTTCTATGTTGCACTTCTCTTTTCGCAAGTATTTTCGTAACTCTAAATGGTGAGGATGCAATTGGCAAATTCATGTGCATTAACTACCAAGATGCCTTGCGCAACATATAGAGAGAGAGTCTTGGATTGCTTATAATGTTGGTTGTTACTATATTTGTATTTATTGATGCTTCGAGTTGATTATTGAATACGCTAAATGTTGAGAGGTATTGTGTTTCAATCACTTTTCAAAGTCCATCATAATCACCTTTATTTATTAAATAGTCCATACTCATACCCATTTATTTGATACTTCTTGATAAAGCAATACCAATGAGATTTACACTATGAAGTTTCATTTAATAATACCATAGAGAAAATTGCCTAAAAAGTCTTAAACATATGGCACTTTTGCCAATTCAATCTTAAATATTTTAATTTAGCTAATTGAATCATAAACCTTTTCAAATTTTGTCAATATAATCCACATGGCCAATTTTGGAAGGAAATCTCAAACATAATAGTTCAATCAACGTCAATTATCTTATATAACATGGTTGACAACCATCGATAATGTGAACGGATTTTAGTATTTTTTTTTTTTTTTTTTTTCAAAGGACCATCAACCTCCACCAGCCAATAGTTGAAGGCTAGCAATGCCCACCAACCCTTAGGTTAGGACCATGAAGCCCTCACCAACTAAGGGCAAGGGTTGCAACCCTTGTCGAATCTGGCAAAGGATTGCAAGGGCCTAGTCAAGGGCTTCACAACCCGCCCCCAAGGGCTAGCGAGGTCACCACCCCTTAGCCAATAGCCTACAGCCCCGCAAGTCTTTTGAAGCAAACAAGGAAAAAAAATATTATATATTTTTTAAAAATTCTTAAAATATTATTAAAAAATGTCCACATCAGCACTAGTTGTACAATGCAAAACAACCAATATCTACATTAACAATTTTCAACTAAAATTAGTTGAATAGATTCAATTGGCAAATTGTGAAAAGGTTTAAGATTCGATTAACAAAATTAAAAATTTATGACTAAATTAACAAAAGTGCAAGAGGCTTAAGAATTCTTAGACAATTTTCCCAATTACTGTACATAGCTAAGTTGGTTAGATGCCAATCTAATATTTATCTATCTCATCTTTCTTGGCAAAGTTATACCGAGGTACATATTTATCTTTTGTAAAACATTTTTTTATTCATTTTATTTTAGAGTATGTGCCACTTATATTTATTTTTTGTTATTATGGATAGTTGTTGTATTCATACTTCATTATTAATCATTTTTTTTTTGTCAATCATACTCTACTCTAATTCTAACTCTCAAATCGTTGCATTGCCTCCTTATAATGTGTGAAAGTTAAAATCCACACCGAAATTAAATTGTCTCCACCCTAATTCCCTTAAGAAGGTGAGAACTCAAACTCCCCACCTCCACTTTCTTACATGGGAAAGGAAGTCATTGGGACAAACCCAATGGTTCATCAATCATTTGTGAAATATACTTTATTAAGAAAATTTCTTCACACTTGTTGAAATCAATATAATATTGAAACACCTTCAAAACTTTATTCAAAAAACCGTTTGTAATCCTAAATTCAATGTTTAATCTCACCAATTATATAAAGTGATAGGAGTTATCGTTGTAAAAACATGATTTTATGGAGAAACCAGGCCTAATTTCCTAAAAAAGAAAAACCAACTTTAAATCATTTTCAAGAACTTTTTTTTTTGTCAAAAAAAAAAAAAAACCTCTTTAGTTCATGTCTAAATCTACACGAAACTTTTCTTTGTAAAAAAAAAAAAAAATTTACTAGTTCCAAACTTTTTACTTTTTTTTTTTTTTTGTCTAAGAGAAGAATCACCAAGTTTTACTTTAGCCCCAAATCTACCCCCATTAGCCCTTTGTCCAAAAATCGTTGATAGTCATCCCAAGTTTTCATATCCTAGAACACATTTCATTTTGGAGATAAATTTCCATGTCTCTTTACTAATGTGATTTTTATTGACATGAAAGTGTCACATGAAATTAGGACAAGACCACAAGAGTAAATTTAAAAATAGATTGCAAGTTAGTGATTTTTTTACACAAAACAAAATTTAGGATAAATTTAGAACTGGATCTAAAGTTTAAGATTTTTTCTAAGATAAAAAAAAAATTTGAGGTAAATTTGAAAATGAACTTAAAGTTTCTTCTAAGACAAAAGAAAGTCCAAGACAGAATTTGGACTAAACCTAATGCTGAAGGGTTTTTTAGGAAATGAGGTGACGGAAACCATCACTTCCTTAAGGAAAAGACCAAATAATCTCCATAATTCGATTTTTTTAAAATTTTTAAATAAGGCATGTTGGGAAAAAAAAATCATATGCTCAACAACAGAAATTAATTATATTTAAATTGTAGTTTTGATGCCCGCCAAAATCCATGGGACGAATATGAGGAGGACTTCATGCCCGAGTTGAATGGTATAATCGTAATTTCAAGTAAATTATTTGCATTAGCGGTTTGAGCTGTCGTATAAGAAAATTTGATATACATATAAATAATGTTAAGTCATTGCCTAATTCATTTTTGTCTGCACCATTGCCTAATTTAATAGACATGTCATTCCACGTTCTTCATGTAAATATATATAAAAATGGTATGTTTGCCACAATTATTTATTTAGTTTTTTATTTGTGCTAATTGCCTTAGGATAAGATGCCATTTACTTTAATAATGTAGGATTATTATGCTACTTAAGCAAATAAAATAAGAGACCGACCCTTCAAATTTAATAGGAGTGCACGTACGGAAAAGCCTAAGAACAAAGCTACAGTGGATTTAGTTTACACGAGTAGTCTCGTACTTGAATTATTTTTCTTGAAATTTCAATGAAAATTTGGACAATAATATCTTTTTGGAACATTTTGTAATTTAGTCATGCATTTTTATTTTGGAGCTTTTGTTCCGGTTATTCTGTTACACATCATTTCATAAACTTTTCTTAATGGGACGTAATTTTCTTTGGATCATCATGAGCTTCGTGAGTCCCCTAATTCATAATATTCCACACACAGAAAATACTAATCTACCTATGTTAATGATAAATATCTTTCCCTATTGTTAGTAAATTTCCAAATGAATCGTTAAATTTTTTGGGCATAGATAATTGCTTTCACTAATTGTATTTTATTCGTAAAACATTATTTTTGGTGATCTACATAAATCAATAGGAAACTCCTCTTGTGCTACTATAGGTAAAAAATCTAACTGACCATAAATTTCATTTTTGCCGCATAAAATTTTCAATCTATTTGTTGGTAATCTTCCTCACTCATTGTAACTTTTCTTAATTAAATGTGAGTTTGATTGCCTTTTGCAATCGTAATTTTCCTTCGACATCATTTACGAAAGAATGGTAAAGTAGGGTTTTGCCCATTTTGACAAGTATGTTCAAGAAAATTCTAAAAAAAAAAAAAAAAATCAACATTTCACCTTAGTTACAAGAATTACAATGAGTAACTAAGAATTACAATGAAATACGCATGATTTATTAAAGGTAATCGATTTTCAATCCGATCTAATTGTACCTATGAATTGGGAAATGATTGGAAGAATCGATTTTTATTTTTATTGAACGATTCTAAGATCAAGAACCGACCACTTAGAATTATTATTATTTTATGATTTATTGCTATATGAGTTGGTCTATTCCGATTCTCATTCGAAATTGAGAGAATTAGATCAGACCGGCGGATTCCCAATTGAGTCAGTCTAATATGGTCACTCCTTCCATATATATCGTGCGGGTTATGAATTCCGGGACCATCGTTGTGAGCTCCATACACGTGTCGTGGCGACACGTGTCGATATCCGGTGGAGCGTGTTCCTCACAAAGCCCTTCATCGCGTGACCGCATAAAACCTCGTAACACTCTCTCTCTCCCTCTCTCCCTGTGTGACCTCCATTATTCCTTTTCTCTTGGATTTCTCCGACCTCCGTCCTTACCGACGGTCACTGCGAGCTGCGACTGGATTCCCGACCCGACCCACCAATCGATTCTTATCTCGTCGCGTGATTTCGATTTTACCCACTTCGATTCCTGCGGTCTCCGGTCGGAATCAATCCCTTCTGGTGGAGGTCGCTGTCGCGGGCGCTTTCTCCTTCGGCTGCGTCTTCGTCTTCGTCTTCCTCCCCTCGTCGCTGCTGTCGCTGTCTGCTGCTCGATCGATATTAAATTTGGGAGCTTTATCATTATTGGGGGTGGGTGGGGGGGCGGGGATTAAGCCGTTGAGCTCTCGCCATCCGCGTCCGAACCGGGTGTTGACGCGTTGCCCGGAGGGAGTTGTTGTGGCTGTTGGTTTCGTGGTTTGACTCCATTCGAAGCAACACTCTCCTCTCCCCCTCCCCTCCCTAAACTCCCCCCCCCTCCCCCGCCTCAGTCCATGGCCTTCGCATCGTTTTCTAGCGACGCGCTCGGTGATCGCAGCAGTCAACGAGGCCGCGATTCGGAGTTCGAGTTCAATCACAGTTGACCCGGGATTGAAAGCTCTTCTTCTTCTTGTTCTCGGTCTTGTTCTTGTTCTTGCGACATGGTCGCCGCGTGGAGGAAGCTGCGGTTCTTGCGCTCCGATGTTATAAAGTTGGGACTATGGCTGGGGATTTTGCTCTATCGCCCGGCGGCGGCTCTGCGGCCGTTGAGGGAGATGAGCCGGTCTTGGGCCGACGAGGTTAGTTGACTGGTTCTTGTTGGTTTTGATGTCCGGTGAATGATTGAATCCGTCGGTTTAGTTGGGACTGAGGGGTTGGAGTCTCTCCACGCAATGATATCAGAATCCTGAATTGTTGGGTTGATTTGCTCGATGGGGATTTATGCTCGTGGCTTTACAATTGATTGAGTTCGTGTGGCATTTTCGTGAGTTTTTAGTGTGTTGAAGGGGTGTTTTCGATCTTGCATTTTGTTTGCAAGTGTGATTGTTGAACGACTTTATAGTGGGGGTGCTTAGGATTCCTTAATGAGGTTTTGCGGGTGAGCTCATTGGGAACAAACATTCCTTTCCATCTAATCAGACCCTCCCCGTGGAGATGAATTGCAATGTATTTGTGGAGAGTAGGTGGTCCAGTGCGTTAACTGTCAAGTTTCACATACTGCTGAATGTGATTCTGGTCTTACAAAGAGAGAGAGCGAGATGCCAGTGATTGGGGGCTATTATCCCAGAATGAGTATACTATATTCATTTAGGTTCTTAGTTTTGCTTCCTATCCAAATTCCATAACAAGGGAATGGATAGTAAGTAGTAACTACAGTTCATGTACATGGGCCACTCCGCCACCAATGAGCTAGAGTGACGTGTTAGATTGGATGGTCAGGTGCTCTTCAGTGTGAAAATAGTAATCATTATAAAAAATAAAGTCTATCCCTCTAAGCAAGTCAAGAGACTGAGCAATCATGGTAAAGAGTAAGCTTTAAATTTTGGAAGCTATTTTTATTTATCAAACCCTTAGTCCACCAGTAAGCTTGGCAGAACAACTGCAGTGTCAGAGTACTTTTGGTTCTGTTTAATGCACCCTTGTGTTCTCCCTCTGCATCATCAACCGTCATACCTCATTAAAATGTGTTCAGATTACACTTTCACACTGAATTCCCTGCATTCATTGGTAAAACTAGTCAATTCTGGAGGATTTCTTCCTGAAAATTCCTTTTCACGACACTTTCACCTTAAAATGCATTGCCCTCAATGAATCTAGAGCTACTTCTGGATCTGTTAAGCTAAGAAAAAGTTAAACGTTTAGTGCAGCTCATAGCCATTGACCTTCCCTTACATTGGAATCTCTACCCCCATTGGGCATAGAGATTGTTAGAAGTAGCTAAAATATCTCATCTTTGAGCAGCTAAAAGGAGTTGAGAAAGTTGGCTCCCAAAAAGTAGGTTAGACATGATGCATCGATGCCAAAACCCCATCGCTCTTCCCTGATCCACTCTTGTACACCAGTGAACTTGAAAATCTCTTCCAAGTATTTTAAAGCAGAGACCATGCTATGATCTTCCATCCAGAGCTGATCTTTGCTTATCATGAATTCCAGTGGCTTCTTGGAGAGCCTGAATAAAGTGCATAGAACATCCTATGTACCTCAGGCTTGGATGTCGTAGCTCATGTTGCTAAGTTGCCTTTGCATCAACATAATTGATAATAGAGCCTAGTCCCTTGACAGCATTTTTTTTTCTTGAGTCTGTTAGATGCTTTGTAATAATTCACAGTCTGGCTCTCAACCAGTCCCTAAGACTGGACTAGTCAATGACTATGCAGCAGTTGCCTGGCTTGAAACACTGTCCTTCTCAACATCCTGTCCATGAAAATCATGTAACCATTAAACTTGTGTATATACTTGTGAACTTTACCTTGAAATTTTTTGTTCATCTCAGTGAGAACTATAATGAATGTGCACTATAACCTTGCAACTTTGACTTCATATGTTTGAAATTGAGGAAGATAATGTGAACTCTGAAATTTACTGAAGCCTGGCATAGTGGGCAATATATGCCTCTTGTGATGTTTGGCATCTCGTTTTGAAATACTGGGCTCATGAAAATTCTCTTTTACATGAGTTTTCTATTGATCGAATTGCTTAAAACTAAAAGCTTCTTGGTGACCCCAAAATAGGCTTCATGCCTCCCTCCTGCTTTCTAACTTTTATTCTGATATATTATGGTACCATTACACTTGGCTTAACAACCTTTTCAAAACTAGTTGATGACATGACATGTTTCCTGAGTTTAATGTGCATAATTGGGAAGTATGGGAAGGTGACTGTACTGACTTGTTTAGTTTCCTGCAGGGGTTGTTTGTTAGGAAAGATGAAAACGAATTGGGTCCACTTGGTGAATGGAATATAAGTGGAACTTACAAAGGTTTGTTAATTTTTTCTGGCCTCATTGTCATTGTATTCTTTTCTAAAATAGATGGATTTTATTTACTTGAGTTTTAGGAGTTCTTGTAATTCCGAATTTTCAAATAAGGAAGTTTGGTGCTCTGCCCTGTTGTCTCTGCTTTTATTTCATCTGTTTTGAGCCTTTGGTTTTCTCATTCATAGTTTTTTCTCTTCATCTATTATTGGGTGCATGAATCTGTCTGGAAACATGACTATTGCAGGTACTTGGAGATTTCTAGATTCAACAAATAGCTCTTCAAGGTTTCCAGATTTCAAGAGATCTAGTGGCAACTCTATTGTTGAATTAGTTAGTACCCAAACAAAAATAGCTGGTGTACATTATATTCAGGTAATGGAGAGTAGACATAACATGAGTATATATTACACATTTCATGACTTTCTGGCTACATTGTGACATCAGGAAGTATGCATTTGGTGGATGCTTTTGCAGATACTGTGTAGTAGTAACAGATTGTTTATCCTCTTGATTGTTAGCTTATATTACTTTTAACTGCTTTTGGTGGTGTTAGGGAGTCATTATCTTTCAGGATGTATTTGACAAGGACCGGACTGTTGGCGGTGCTCGAATCAGGATAGAAGGTGTATATATATGGCCATTTAGACAGCTTCGAATGGTAGCAAATAGGTATTATTTGTGCATAATTGTCCAAATATCACTGTTGCATCTTAAGATTTTGTCGCTGCATTTTGTAGGTTGTCAACTTTTGTTTTGGAATATATGCTCATCTGTTTGTGTTTACTGTTTTACTTGAAGAACATCTTTAAACCAGATTATTTTGTCATGAATTCATTTCTTTGTAGCCAGATGTTTTATATCTGACCACATGGTTGGATTAGACCTCAATGAGGCCTTTTTCATTTGTTTGAAACTAAGTTCAGGTCATTCATCATATATATCCTGAAAGTCATCCTATTCTTGCACCAAAATTTTGGTGAAACTGAAATTTGCTTTTATTTTTTTTTACCTGCTTGTTGCTTAAATGTTGGTTAATCATTTGTATGCACTTGTTCAGTTTCTTCTTTTTTTCTCATGCATCCAATCTCCTCACTTTAAGTTCTGACTTCTATGTGTTACCATCTTGCAGTGGAAAAGAGGGTGAGCTTAGCCAGGATGATGATTACATATTATCAAATCCTTATCATTTGGTAAATTTTGCCCTTCATGTTGCATCTAGTTTTTATGATTCTCAAAATGAGCTGTTTCTCTGTCAGACTTTATAATTTGACAGTTTTTCGTGTATGTTGCTTGTTGTATGTTTGGGTTCCAGTTCTGTATTTCTGGAATGCGGCTTTGTAATGTTTAGAATACCAGACCTTATCTCTTCCTGGACATAAAAGATGAATAAATACAAGATCTAGCTTGGGTAGTTCAAATATGTCTTTGATATCTGATTTTTGTATAGAGATTGGTTCCATCATGTGCAGAGGGAATTGTATATCTTGTCAATCCATCATAGTGTTATGTAGTCTGCTAATTAATTGGACAAAATATGTTGGCTAGATTGCATGGTTGTATTAAGCATAAGCTGGTGACTGCACAATACCCACCCCTAGATGAGTGGAATAAGGAACTGACCAGGAAACCGGCTTCTTGGATTGAACCATGGAATATTAAAACCATAATGGCTGGAAACAACTCAATACTGTTTTTTATATTGATTGAAATTGTCTATTGCTAATAACTAATTAACCAATTAATCTTTGAACAGTCATATTAGCTCAAAGCGAGTCTAATTGTTGCAACTTTGCTCTGTGTGGTGCCTTTTTTTTCATCACTCCATCAAAATGATCGCATTAAAAATGGCACCAAGGGATTGCCTCCATATTGACACTTTTATTCATATAAGTTTGAATCTATTAAATCAGTAAGTTTTTACATCAGGGATTGGCTGTTGCTCACAAGAAAAGCTCAAAGTAAACAACCCAGAATTTCAATAGTATCCAAGTGTCTTTCCTTGCCATCAAAAGTTCTCCAACTTCTTCCCTCCAAATAGCCCCAGAGTTGATAGAGACATCATCTTTTGCCACTTATTGTTTTTGCTTGGTCAAAAGTTCATGCTTGTCTTCAAACTGGTTTTCTAGCTGCTATTTTGAACTACGCTATATCACTTGTCTACTGGGTTTGTCTGGCTTCATATACATGATATTCTCCTCCCCTAATAACTTAAGACTTTCAGGTTGGAAATTATAGCGTGTAGCCAAATCAATTTTCAGTTGTCCATACCCCATCTAATAGTTTGTTTCTTACGCTGTCTTATTGCCCATGTCAATCCCATGTGCATTGTTTCATTTGGTTTACATAAGAGGTGTTGAGATATCTCACATCATTTTGCTAGAAGTTTCTCTAGACGTCAGATACATGTTATTCTCCTCTACCCAACAGCTTAAGCTTCAGGTCTAATACATTTAATGCTCAAAATCTAAAAATATCCTGACCAGGAGCAATGGAACAACAGATGAAGCATTTTTTCTATACCCCTTTGATGCAAGCAACATCTAATTATGGAGATCTTACCCTTTTCTGCTAGTTGTCAGAGGTTAATATGCTAATGCTGCTTCCTGCGGAAAAACAGAAACTTTTGGTAGCATCCTGAACCTTCATATAGCTTACGGAGGAAGTTGGACTTTCCCTATCTTCCAAAGTAATAGTCGAGCAGGCCACAAACAAATATGATCTCCATCCCATTTAGAAAGTTACCTTCTCCGAGATCGAAAACAACCGAGATGCATTTTCAATTTCCTAGTCCCTAAGATGACTCACGATATATGCTGACCATTTTGTTGCTGCTTTGTCCAAAGGAAATGCTTGAGTTGACGTTTGACTCTTTGTTTCTTGCCAACGGAACTGGGTGGGATGAGTGCCGTTGCTAGTACTAGATCTAAATAGGGGCAACTGTTAGTATGCCTGCACTGGTGATAATTGATAAGTTATTCAAGTCAAAAGATCTTTCAAATTCTCATCTCCAATATGAGCCAGCAATTTTCTTAATTGTTCTGATACTCTCTATTTCTAGAATTTTCAATATTTTGATGATACGTATCAAATTATATTATTCTCCTCATTTTGTCATATTATTAAAGAAGGTTTTGACAGCAGCAATTTTTTATTCCGATGCAGCTCGGAGTCTTCTCATCCCAGGTTTTTCAAGAATCACCACGGAAAAAGATATGGAGAAGGAAGAATTGTAATGAGCAGCTATCCTTTTACCTTTTCATGAAGTTTTTTCTTTTTGGATTTTCCGATTTATTGAGGGAATACTATCATGTGCAGCACCAATCTATGATGTGGAGAAACGTTGTAACATCGAATTTGCAGCTCAAATCTCACATGCTTCTTTTAAACAAGATGGTATGCAAACTCTCTCAGCGAAATATTTTTATCGGCAATAATTGTTGTCAAAGTATGTTTCTTGTATATTTTTTGTGAAACATTCACAAACCGATGTAGTCAAGAAGCATATGCATGCAATTTCAAAGCCATCTCTTTTGTAAACTTTTAAACATGATATTAAATGATCAATGCCTAAATATTTTGTGGTGTTTCTACTCATTCATACATAAGTAGATTCAATTCTATGTTGGCAACCAATCACATTTACTAGTGAAGTGATTATGAGATCCATTTTGATACGCTTAAGTCCTTTCATTTTTATTTTACCATATCTCCTTATTCCGTGTAATATCTCCATGAATGCTAACCAAGGGTCAAGGGCCTAGGAAGAGTTTCTGACTGCTCTCTCTGGTGAACTAATATGTTCACAATCTTCTACATATTGGGAAGTATTATGATTTTAATCCTCCTTGTGCTCATTGATTTCTTCACACCTTCTGTAGATGGTGAACATGATCATTATCAAATGGAAGGTCTAATGGAGAGTCCTTCAGTGGATGATGATGGGGATTGTTTTGCACCCTTACTACTGAATGCTACTTCTGTGAACATTGAGGTTTACTATAACAAAGCAGTGAATTACACCTTGATGGTCACATTTGTATCCTTTTCATTTAATCAGTACCCCTTACCATGATTCGTTAAGATCTTTCGGGTGCTTCCCTTAACATTCTTGCCTCAGGTATCTTTCCTTCAAGTTCTCCTCCTCATTCGACAAATGGAACATAGCAATACACAATCAGTAAGGAGTCACATTTTCTCAGAGAAAAATGTCATCATTTTTTTACCTTATTTTTGTACTGAGTTCAATAATTTGTCTGTATCCATTAGGGAGCTGCCAAGGTCTCCATAATAATGATTGGGCAACAAGCTATTATGGATGCTTATCTTTGCCTCTTACATCTTACTGCAGGGATACTTGTGGGTAAGTTTGCACATGAATTTGGGTTGCTTCTCAGTTTTGCTTTTTCTTAGGCAGCAATGTTGCACCAATAGTTGGGTGTCGTCCATGATTTATGAGAGCAATAACATGTTTAACTCCCCAGTGCTCCCCCATAAGCAGCTCTACATCTGACTGCTCTTTGAAAACTTAAGATTGATGTATGACTTCTCCTTTTGAGATGTTACCTTCCTCTGCACAGTTTTTCGTTCTGCTGTGGTAAATCACGGACACATAGGATGATGGCTACCTCTTGCTTGATCATGGCCTAAAATGTTCATTTGGAAATGCAGAGTCCTTGTTCAATGCTTTTGCAACAGCGGCATTTTTCAAATTCGTAGTTTTCTCAATATTTGAGATGAGGTATCTTCTTGCCATATGGAAAGCAAGTCGACCTATGAACAATGGAGAGGGTTGGGAAACTATGAGGCGCGAGCTCTCAGTGTTGTATAGTCGATTCTGTAAGTATTGCTATCAATACAAACTTCTGATATGCATTTTGTACTACTCAAGGGTTTGAAAGTATGAATGTGAAAAGAGGATTTTTCAGGTCAGGGTGTAGTAATATTCGTCACTAGAAAGAATAGTATGGATGAGCAACTGTGTATCCAAAAAGAAAAGCTTGTTAACTGTTACAACAGTTCTAACCAAAAAAAAAAAAACTCATGACATTAGCCACACCAAAAGAACCTTTAGTGCATCTGTTCCACATTGTGGCATGCTATTTAATGACTGAGAATTGTTCACTTTCTGATGCTCTAGTTTTTATTATTCCATCTTTCATTTGCTGCTCTGAGTCAATAGGTCAAATCTCAATATGAAGGAAGGGGAACTGTTATTTGTATTGCGAGTATCAAATTCACTTTACTGACAATTTTGCAACTGACTTTCGTGTGTTACAATCTTTTTTAGATTTGATTAGTGATGTACTATATGCTGATGAATTATGGGTGTTTCCAGATGGGATCCTTTTGGGAGGCATTCTGCTCATGTATGAGTTCCATAACTATATCCGTCCCATCCTCCTTCTTATTTACTCATTCTGGGTACCACAAATAATTACAAATGTTCTCCGAGATTCAAGAAAACCATTGCATCCTCATTATATCCTAGGCATGACTGTCACTCGGCTAGCAGTCCCATTGTACATTTTTGGCTGCCCATACAACTTTATGCGGATTGAGCCTGACAAAAGCTGGTGCATATGCTTGGGTGTATTTCTTGGACTCCAAGCATCAATTCTACTTCTTCAGCATTACTTTGGGTCACGATGGTTCATTCCTCGTCAGGTAGGATGTCTTTGTAATTTTTATCTGCAGTTACCCTTCTAGCTTATTTCCTCTCAATTTCTTGGTTGATGTTTCTGATAACTGCTGAGATTCTGGAGGGAATCTTCATTTTGTCTTGCATTTATATGTTACATTGGGAAATATTATAGGGTTACTGAGCGGAAAAAAAGAATTTCTCATGTGGCGTGCATTGCCCTGATGAACACATTTTCCACTGAAGTTAGGCTGTACTTTTCCAACCAAAGAACTGATTATGAATTTGCCTTTGTTTAAATACTTTTAACTTGAAAATTTTGTTCGAATCCGGATTTTGGTGCTTAGCAATTTTGGTTCAGCGTTTGGGTCTGATTGCTTAATATGGTGGTTCATGGGAGCAACATGCTATCCGGATCGAGCTTGCACTGTCTCTGAACTTTTGGAAGTTTTCAGCTACACACGTAAAGGAGAGAGAATGATTTCATTTAGTATATATTCTTTTCTGAAGAGTTGTTTATGAACCTCAATTATGAAATACCTGCTTTGTGTGTGCATCCACTCGCACGAGACGGAGAGAGAGGGGGAGAGGGAGGGAGAGAGAGAGAGATGGTGGCACTATCAACTCCTTATTCTATTAGCATGAATTTTTTTTATCTGAAACTACTCCGCATCTACTACGCATCTATAATGGAGATCTCCTCCTGGTGCAAATTTGCAGATTTTGCCAGAGAAATATAGCTACTACAGGCGGTTCGATCAGGATTCAAGCCACAGTACAGACTGTGTCATTTGCATGACTTCTATCGATCTAACTCAGCGGTCAAATGATTGCATGGTTTACTTCTGCAACTTTGGGTCTTTTATCTTCATGTCATGCGTTATCTTCTTGCTAATGACATTTTGAAATTTCTCCTGCAGGTGACTCCATGTGACCATTTCTTTCATTCAGGTTGCTTGCAAAGATGGATGGACATAAAGATGGAATGCCCAACCTGCCGACGCCCACTACCGCCAGCCTGAGGACTGTTCGGCTTGTACATTATGTAATATCAAACAAAATCGCCAACTTGTAAGTTGCAGTAATACGGTGCCATCTAAATAATGATGCATGTGTCGGTCAATCTAAATCTTAAAGATAGCAGTAGGAATTTTCAAAAATTAGATTAAGTTCTCAGTTAGGAATCCACAAACCCTTTCTTGGTTTTGCGCGTTTCTTGGCCCTTCTGTGCAAGTTGAATTAAATCGACATTTTGCAGATACTCACTGGTTTGCAATTAAATAGTGCTGTGCTAGGGAAGACATGTTTTGATGAAATGCCTTTTGTTGTCAAACAAATTTCTGAAAATTTGATGATGGAACTTCCATTCGACTTCACTTGCGTTTTTTTATTTC
The DNA here is from genome assembly GCA_014182735.1 of Corymbia maculata. Taxonomy (NCBI): domain Eukaryota; kingdom Viridiplantae; phylum Streptophyta; class Magnoliopsida; order Myrtales; family Myrtaceae; genus Corymbia; species Corymbia maculata. The sequence continues at coordinate 7,995,889 of CM024692.1, forward strand.
AGGTTCAGGATGCGACTCATTTTGTTTGTAGCCCATCTTTGAGAAGGTGGTAAATGATGTAATCGGCTCGGAACTGCAGTAGATGATACTAAATTGGAGAGACTATAGAGTCAAATAGCTGACACGATTCTTTCTTTCCTACTTTTTGCTTTCCTTACAATGTATATTCAATAAGTGCAGAGAAATCACAACCAAGTGGAAAGTTTCTTCAGTATCATTTTATGTGTCTGCATCATGTACTCGGATTTCCATTCTGCCTCGTGTTTTTTGTATGAGGAATTGAGAATGGGTAAAACCCAAAAGATGCTTCTTGCCAGTAGCCTATAAATACACCGGTCATTTGCAAAATTTAAGATTGTTTAAAAACTTCCTAATCCGATAGTAATTTTTATTTGGTTGGTGGATGGTAATTTTAAATTGGATGTGTTTATTTCATAAAAAAAATGATTTGAAAAATGTTTTTCTAGAAAAATCATTTGACATTGCCTACGAAAATGTTCAAACAAAAACAGAGTTGTTGTTGATGATATTACATTTTGGATTAACTAACTGTTGCAAACGAATTAAACGATTAATGATCACTTAGTGGATCCAATACCTGGATGCTCTTTACGAAAATATTTTCTTAAATTATTTATTTTTAAAGAAATAAATGAAACCTAAAAGTATTTCCTAATTATGCAAGTTACTCGAAAATCAGCAAAGTTGTCTGTACCACTTACCCGATTGATCTGATTTCCAAAGACGAGGAAAAACATCATGCGTCGAGGGGGTAAAAATAAGACATTATGTAATTTTATCTGCGTAAAATATGCAATTTCTAATCAAGTATATGTCAACTGATTCAACAATTACTGAGAAGGTATTTTTTTCCGATTTTAGGATTAAGATTTCAGATTAAGATAACCTTGTAAGGACGCATCGCACGATGCCATACAATATATTTCTGTAAAAACTACGTAACTTAGTCCAAAAGAAAATATGTTCACAGTCCCAAATTCACCTATTTGAATTGCTATACTATTTTCGAGTTTGTTTCTATTTTCTTCAGAAAAGCTAATTAATTATTTATTGATGGTTAAATTTTAACAAGACTGTTGAAGTTAAGTATAGGACTTTGTAAGGGAATGAAAAAACATCTCGTATTTTGTCATGAGATTTACTTAAAACATGATCAGCGAATAATCCCACAAAGCAAAATTCTAATTTAGCTGCGGTAATTGAGAATAGCAAAATTAAAATTATTGTCAATTAAAGAATGTCACCCATAAAGTATATGGACTGGTTATAATCAAACATATGCCTAATCTCAAGAGACAACATTTATTGAACATTTTTTTTCTTTTTATTGATCAGTTTCTTCAAGCATGACATATACACAAATTTGGAATTTTCATGAACTGTAAGAGTGATGTAATTACATGCATACAAGCTTTGCAGTAATATCCAGAGCATATACAGTGCCATATGTCTAACCCCGAGTTTGAAAGCAAACTAGGAGTGACTTGAAGGAGAAGGAGATGGAGAAGGAGAAAGAGAAGGTGACGAAGGCAGAGGAGCCGCCGCCGGGACCCCAGTGGGAGCGAAAGCAACCGGGCCGCGGAAACTGCCCGTGCATGGATGCTGGAAACAGTCGACAGGGTGCTCGAGGGCGGCTTGACATTCCTTCTCGCTCCGCTGGAACGGCTTCTCGGGCAAGCAGTTGTGGCTCTCGTCGTAGGCTATGCCTTTGGACGTCAGGTTCATGCATGTCCCTTCCTCTTCGCAGAAGTAGTTGTAGGAGAAAGTGAAGTTCGCCAGGCTCGGCAAGATGCAGACACCCGACGGCACGACGCCCGTCATCATGTTGTGCCCGAAGTTCAACTGCTCCAGGTGCGCCAGTCCCGCGATGCTGTAGGGTATAGGACCTTCGACGTGATTCAAGCTCACATCCAACACCCTCAGTTTATACAGAAACCCGAGCTCGGGAGGTAAGCACCCCGACAAACTGATATTGATCAGAAGCAACTCCTCCAGGGTATCGGCGGAGCTAGCTATGCTAGGTGGCAAGCAACCGCCGAAGTTGTTATTCGCCAACACGAGAACCGAAGACGAAGTCTGGCCCAGACTCGCAGGTATGGCATTCGAAAGCCGGTTGTTATTGACGAACAACGCATCTAGGCTTTTCGTGAAGAGTTCCGGAGGCAATGACCCCTCGAACTCGTTGTAGCGAATGTCGAGATAATGAAGAGAAGGCATGGAGAGAACGACCGAAGGAAAAGGTCCGACGAACCTGTTGTTGCTGAGGTCGAGTTCATACAGAAGCGCGAGATTCGCTAGAGACTGAGGCAGTACTCCGCAGAACCGGTTACTGTTCAGATGGAGGAGAGCGAGGTCGGCCAGGTGGCCTAATTCTTCCGGGAGCAAGCCGGCTATATCGGCATGGTTGAGATCGATACCGGCCACCACCTGGGTTTTGGGATCATCGAGTGCCTTGGCACAATAAACGCCCGTGTAGTTGCAGACGGACAGACCGGACCAGTTCGTGGTGAAGTTTCGCGGGTCGGAGTAGATCACGCGTTTCCACGCTTGAAGGGCGATGTAGGCTTGGTAGAGTCTGGGGTTGGAAGCGTGGGAATGGTGAGGCTGGTGCCAATAGTGTCGGCCAGGGGAGTGGCCGTGTTTCGCGGCTGCATTGTAGTATGGTAAGGCCAGGTGAAGCAAGAACAAGATGAAAGCTTGGGAAAGAAAGAGGGAAAACGAATGTGAAGCCATTTGTGCGGCTAAGCTCTTCTATCTATGCAGGGAATGACCAGGTAGGTTTGCTTTATACGAGAAAACGTGCCCTTTTCCGTTGAAATTTGTGCGGTCCTCGGTTTAAAACATGTAATTTATGACCTGTTGACTCTAGTTCTTTCATACTCGAGACCTCGGAGGAACTGTTGCAACGACCATTTAAAACGACAGTTATCCGTTCGGGAACCTGTTCCGGACAATATTCCTGTCTTTCATTCTTGTAATTATGTTCATATCTAGTCGAGGTAAGGTCAGGACGACAGCAGATGCAGGTGGAAAAGGGACGTTTTCGCTAACTGCGACGAAAGTCATAAAGCCGCCTGGTAGCGGGCACAAGAATTTTTCCTGCGAACCACTGTTTCAGGTGAGAACGGAGGCACGATTCCCGCAGCGGCGGAGGACGACGGGGCTCGATGGGGACACGGCTCCTAACCCTGTAGTTTTCGTTGTTGTTCGAAGTGGAGCAGGAGAGAGACAGTTTCCCTCTCCGTCGGAGTTTCTTGAAATTCAAGTGATATAGGTGTAATTTGAGAGGTCTAAAAACGTGATCAAACACCATCTTGAACATTGCCGAGCACAGACCTGTCTAAGATTCTTGACTAGATAGCTTTCTTGGTTATCAAGCGTGCAAGAAAAACCCGTCAAACGAATTCAAGTGAAAATACAGAGAAGTTAAAAGACAGTATTGACGTAACCCTTGGAAAATAGTTTCTTTGCTGATTTTCTTTATAACTTTGTGCAGAATTAGGGAGAGATTCGACCGTGTTTAGAATTCTGTAGAAATGGCAACTCCTCAAATCGATTGGGAAGAGAAGATCCGGGTAGCCCTTATCGACAAAGTTTCAAGACAATGAGCGCCTGAAACTGGCAACAGGCATGCCAGATGTCATGCTTACCTATACATATCCAAATGGTTTGATATAAGGTGACCGATCGCAGTGATAATTTTCTTTCCACTTAAAGACAAATAGAAAGACCAATGATCGAAACTGAAATTCGAGACCACGCTGTAATTGCTTCCAAGTATTCACAGAACACATTCTTAAATGGAGAACAGGATTTTCTGCCTGACAAGCACTTCTTGAGGAGCTACAACCGCCAAAAAGGTTCGAGAGGATGCAAAATCTTACTCTTACATGACATTCACAAGGCAAAGAGGAAAAACATGCAGCATCCAGTCTTTGAGACATTCTTACTTCCAAATAGCAAACCACAAAAAAGAAAGCAAGAAATTGATGAAAGCATTTCTCCTTGTCCAAATTATTTCAAGATTTGAAGGATAATCTACTTAATGCTTTCATATTCGTCATCATCTCCCTTACCATGCTCCTATTAGCCACCACCAGATCCATATTTCTTGCCGAATAAGACGAGCTGCAGCTTATCATATCCAGCCAGCACACCAGCGCCGGCAACAGCACGGAGAATATTTGCACCGGCACCCTTAAAGAGTGATTTGGAACCTTCATTCTTGACAATCTGGTTGAACGCATCCAAGGAACTCTTATATTTCACGGCCTCTCCAGAGGTCATCATCATCCGTCTACGTACAGTATCAATCGGGTAGGAAGCAAGTCCAGCACCAATGGTAATTCCCCATCCAAGCAAGAAACTGGCTAGGAAACTATCCTGCAAAAAACTCAAGCAGGGACAAGTTAAAATGAGCGATATCCAAAGCAGCAAACATCATTCCATGACTCAGTTCACCCTGTACTTGCAGTTCTTACAGAAGGGTCGATGTGACATGTCAAAGCTAATCTGAATGGCAAGGTCATCAGATTATTATGACAAGTAATTCATTCTCAAAAATTTTCAGGGGGAAAGAGCAGTACTCAGAAGCAGGCTCAATCACAAATCAGACTGAAGCAAACGAAGATTCCAATGCCAAAAATAAGTCAGGATCAACTGGAAATACACAGTAATGAATATGTGTAGTAGCTTCTGTCCTCTTAATGTTTTTACTAAAGAAAACGATGTATTATTAAGTACAGGGGGAGAGGAGAAAGATATTCAAGGAGACATTTTCTTCATCATTTTATATCTAGGAGAGTCCAAGGTGATCCAATGCACATAGTAACTTTATTTACCTGCAACCCTCCAACCAGAACCACAGGCTTCAGAGAATCGTACATTCCAAAGTACAGCCCTCTATACACAATGATGCCAACACACGAGATATTGAACCCACGATAAAGGCCAGCAATGCCATCAGATTTAAGGGTCTTCTTGTAAACATCGATTAAACCATTAAACTGCCTCTCGCCGCCCTTCTTAGCAGCCTTGGCATCATTAGCCAAACGTGTTCGGGCGTAATCTAGTGAGTAGACAAACAGAAGAGATGATGCACCAGCAGCACCACCAGAAGCCAAATTACCAGCAAACCATTTCCAGTATCCATCACGGTCTTTCTTAAAGTTGAACAACCTCTTAAAGTAATCCTTGAATGCGAAGTTTAAGGCCTGGTAGAAAAATCAAGCAAACATCTCAGTAATTTCCCACAACTATGGATGGTAAAATAACACAATTATCAAAAGTGCCAAGTGAAAAATCTCTGACAAATTCAACATCAATTATCTCATCAACATCCAGAAACCCAAGATTTAAAACAAAGCAGGAAGGATTAGCTAATCCTTGAATACGAAGTTCAAGGCCTGGCAGAAACATCAAAGCAAACATATCAGAAGTTTCCCACAACTATGGAGGGTAAACTAACACAAGAATCTAAAGTGCCAAATGAAAAATCTAAGACAAATTCAACATCAATTATCTCATCAACATCCAGAAACCCAAGATTTAAAACAAAGCATGAAGGATTAGCTGAAAAGGAAGCTACTTATGTCTACCAAGTTTATCGTGCAAGGAAAATCACCTGGGTTGGGAAGTATCTGATGACGTTGGCTGTGTTGCCTCTCCAGAGAGCAATCACACCTTCATCCTTAATAGTTCTGGCAAAGCAATCTCCAATTCCCTTATATGGTTCAGATAGCCTCCCAGTCTTGATCATCTCATCCTGATTTTGTATCAACAATTTAACACGTTCAATTGGAGCAGCAGCTGTCTTGGATACAGCAGCAGAGACTCCTCCCATGAGAAAGTCAGTTAGAAAACCTTTTACACCTTTCTCAGAGGGAGCTTGAACAAAAACAGTAGAATGGGGCGACACAAGTTCCAGACCAGTGCCTTGAAATGCTGGATGCAAAGAACTCTGTGACCTTCCATAGATGTATCTGCCAGTCAGATTCTCCACACCATAGCTCCTTGGGCACACATTTAGAGAAAGCCTCGACATGAGGTAAGACTGCCCATGTAATTTCTGAATTATAGATGGACGCTGTGATCCATCCGCCATAATTGCAACTCAAAAGCTGACCTGCGTACAAAATGGCATCAGATGAGGATATTTATGCTACATATACCCATGAATTTCATTTAACATGCTCTGCAATGCCTCTCAACATGGATGATGACAATGTCCACCACAAGCAATGATGAACACGAGAACAATAAGGAGGATGCCCTCAGCACTCATTAGCACAGTTCCAACGGAATCCAAGGGAAGGACATTTTCTGGTCAAAGTGCTCCAACATCTAAAAATTGATCACAAGTTGATAAAAGCTATCGATACCCAAAATCTGCTTGAAATAATCATACTGCAATGTCAAGTGGTTGTTGCCGTCAACAGAATGGCAACATGCAGTGGCAATGCAGACGAGATTGACCAGAAGTGAAAATTTTGCTTTCACTTGACTATCTCCCATGACAAACCACTTTTGAGGCCAATACAAAATTATTCATCATCCAACTTTCCAATATTTCAGATGCAACGCAAGTGCAGGGCGGAATCCTTGCAAACAGATAGGGAGCAGGCTAACCCGTACCGCCTAATGATCTAAAACTAAGCAAGCATCGCGCTTCCATATCAACAATGACAGCCTCCAAGAGCCCACTCGCATCATCTCACGACGCAAAGTCAAACCTTCTCAGAAGCAAATCAGAACTTCAAAACCCAATCCTACAACAACTAGAAAACCGCTAACGATCCAGACTCGCCAAGATCACTCCGCAACATCCGGTCCCAAACGCCGGGAGAACAAGCGATAAACGTCAAGCTACGCCCCGAATTCCTGGATGATCACGCCTAACGAAAGATCAATATCAACAAAAGCGCACGGAAAATCGCCCTCGGTCAAAGCGAGCTCGAGCGCGAACTCACAACCGGGAAATGCCGCCGCACGGACCGGGCAGCGAACGCGCGATTCTCTCCCCATCGTCCAATTCAATCTCCGCGTCTAGCGATCGGAACGGTGACGGAATCGTGCCGCGTCACTAAGCTGAAGCTGAAAGCGAGAGAAAGAGAGAGAAAGAAATGCTGACCTGAGAAGGCCGCCGGCAATGCGATGAGAGAACTGCACACCCTGCAGCTGACTAGCGGGGAAGCTTCCGAGGTCCGAAAATGGCGAATCTATATTGGGGGAGAACGCCCGAGGCCACCTAGGGTTTTCCTCAAATGACCGCATTGCCCTCGTTCCTTCTCCGAAATGACGTTCGTGCCACGGCAGCTGACATTCTTCCTACTCCCTTGGAAAATGAAAGCCTTCCTTGCCTATGAAGTATGAACATAGGAAATATTACCTGTCTTGACCCGGATCCATATAAATCTAGTTTATCGTGGCTAGAGGTCAACAGTTCCAGATTTCATGTACTTTAACTTGAAATCAAAAACCTACCTGTTAAAATAAATTCTTTTTTTGGAAATTTGAAACCAATATACATATTCAAAAATATATCTTATTACGGGTTTCAAAGTCGACTTTAATTGAACGATTGTAGTAAATCATTACTTTTAATTATCATTACTTATTGCTATAATCAATTGCCCATAACTTATATTTAGACACGCGAAAAATATGAAATATTAATAAAATAAAAATCTCAATCATAAAATGAAAAATTAGACTAATGATTTTAGATTATATATTCATCATCAAATGCTACAGAAAGCCACATGATCACGTGAAGATATAGATCAAAAAATCCACAAAAATTTATTTCATATTCCACCTACCGTCGAAATAAGTTCTCCAATTCTTGGAACATAAAACTAGATAGGTTCCACCGATTTGCTAATTCAATTCTATTTCTATTCAAAACCATGCTTGTTTGTAATCATGGCCAGTGATCGTGCGGTACTCACACGATCAATGACCATGATCATTTTGGATCCATAAACTTGAATCCAAATAAGAAAGTCTCCGAAAAGCAAAGCTGACAACCTACAACCTATGACATGGACCGTGCATTGCTATTTTAGATTTACTAAAACATGATAAATCTTTATCGAGGTGGGCTAACAAAGCACGAAAGCATTTTGAGGATGAGACATTAAAGCGTTTGACCATAGAATTATAATATGAATACATATGAATCATATTAATCCCAATTTATCGGACCAACAAGAGAGTGAGGCTAACCTAATTTAGGTTAATAAAGTTATTGACATCTAACTCCGAGGTTAAAAGCACCTTGCCAAGTTCGACATCGCATAAAGAACAAACACCTTATATGTTGCACTAGTAAACTTCATTCTCTAGAAGACGTTTAGCATGAGTTTTGCGATAAGCATGAATTAGGTTTAATCCCAATTCAGAAGAGAATTCCAAATTTAAATGTTCAATTTTGACACGTGTCTTGCACAGTAGGAAAATATTTAAAAAATTAAATAAAAAAGTACTTTTTACAAGAATTCCCAAATTATGGGCGACTCCTCTTAAGAAGCTCGACTATAATCAAGTTTATTATTATTTTTTCCTTTTGTCGAATTTCTTTTTATAGCTTTTACAGTGATCGTAAGTAATTTAATGGTCGTAGCTTCTAGTCAAAGGAAGTGGTGGGGCCCTTCAATAGTAAGCTCGGACATTCGTGGCCGTACCATGTTCGATTGGGGTTAGGTCTGCGCACATGTTCGGTAACTTTTGAGGCCTTCTTTTATTTGACGGTCCCCCACCGTACTGCATCTCAACTCAAGCCATCAATTTATCGCGAATTACGTATTTTATTTATAATTGTGTTCAATTTATCCAAGGCCGATACTGCTCGTGATTTTACGGAGAGCAATTCAAATTCACCTACGCGAACACAATGATTTGATGATCAATGAATAGTAAAATTCAATCAGTTAGACTTTGAGCGCTCATTGTTTTCCAAGTGAAAAAAGAAATATTTATTTTTTGTGTCATGGTTTAATGATTATTTTACATCGTATGAAAAATATATATCTAGTCGATGGAGTTTAGCATGATAGACTTTTCACTTTATCCCAAGGGAGTAAGCGTAAACTTCTTACTTATTTTCACTTAACACTGGAGATGTATTATAGATTTTTGTTATATAAAATGACCATATTTTCTTGGTCTTGACTAATTTATTTACCCCTAGGGTGTGTCATTTTGAATGACAAAATTTCTGCAAATTAATTTTCTAGTGTTTAGTTTGGTAAAAATGATTGGTTAACAAAAAACTAAATATCTTCAGAAAAATATGCGTGCTTTAAGTTAGGAAAATGAATTTTTCTCGAAAAATGATTTCCAGGAAAAACAGTACCGTCCCCGCTTCGTAGCGACGCCTCGCGTATACGGGGAAAAAGGAACCAACGCAGCAGGGCAGTTATCCCACGCGTCGCATCATCGCATGAGCTCGCCGCGTTTCGATCTCCCATTGGCCCGGCGCAACGGTGAGGGAGCTCCGAAGAGTCAAAGTCAGCGCCTGACCCGTCCCGGGCCCAATTAGGATCGGACACGCCGCCTCCTCGGGGGAAGGTCCCGCCACCACTGGATCATTCATTCTCCCATCCGGTCCGACCGTGCACAACCGCAGACCTACACGACCACGCCGCCGTACGCTCCTCATTGTGGCGGGTGGGGCCCCCAACTCACGAGAATCATCACCCGACCTGAACTCGAGGCCCGTGCATCTCCTCATGTCTAGCGTTAGGTCGATCCTCTTTTTCCCCGCCAATACCAAAACAAAACAAACCAAAAAAAAAAAATTCCATTCGTTTTATATGCTCTTCTTCCTATGATATTTTTAGTTTTTTTTCGCACACGTTTTTTCGTACGAGTTAATTCTTCCCTTAAATAGAACGAAAAATGTTAAGTGAATTGACTCATCAAAACGATGCTTATATGTGATTTCGTTTTATGAGTACAAGAAAACAAAAGAAGAAAAAGCAAACCCTAAAAGAGAAAGCGAAAGAGAGGTTGCAAGTGGCGATGCCCGCCTCCTAAAGTCTGGAGAAAATGTTGGCTAACCTATGTCGTTTTCACTTATGAGGGCCATCGATACCAGTTCAAAGGAAGGTATCCCGACCCTCCCTTAAGTTACCAAAAAGACCATCGACTATTGCCGATACTGTCGATCAAGGCCGTTGAGCCTCATGTCCCCTCTGTCAGTCCATTTACCATAATGAACTCAAGAAAAAATATAGTGATTTGTGTAATAATGTCATGTGTGACCACATATTTATTCTTTGAAAAGTACCACACGACTATCGGAATAAATGTGCTGGCGACATGCATAACCACATAAAATGATGTTCATCCTCAATTTAATGATATTTAAAAAATTACTCTTTCCTTTGACTGACAATGTGTTTTTATATAACTTCATCCGATAAGTGTAAAAATTCATGCGGGATGCATGATCTTTTTGGAAGGTTTTATGGTTGACGTAGTGCGATCTGCGCAAGTGCTTAAAGCATAATTTGGCGCCAAGCATGCCCTTAATTTATTACTCCACCTGCTTAACTTAAAGGCGCGCCTTTTCTCTGTCCTCCCGCACTCTCTCTATCTCTTGAAATTTACGTGGATAAATATCATCACCCTTATCAATCATGCGGTCACGTCATAAAGTCTGCATGTTCAATGATATGTAAATTGAGGTTTTATGTCATATTTTTTAGGATAATTAGAAAAAAATTGTCACGAATAAACAATTAAGTATTAAAGCTTTTTGAAATGTACAATCAAATGTTAAAATTTGTGAAATTGGTGCAATTAAGTCCTTATTTTAAATCCATCCAACATGATTAGTGGAAAATACCGAAATCGCTAAAACTATGTTATTTTGGTCCAAATCGTATTTTTTTGACCCAAATTTATTTAATTAAATGGAAAAAAAAAGCTAAATAGAAGAAAGAACCATGCCTTGCTTACTACCATGACCCCATCATTGATAAAAAAAAAAAAAAAAATTCTCTCTAGCTATTGACAAGGGTTGTTGGTTACTAGTTGGGGCTCGACGACCCCTATAGCCATCATCCCACCATTGCCGACTTTTTTCACCGATGGTGGGGTAGCGGCAGCTTAGGCCCTCGTTACCTTTCTTTTCTTCTTCTTTTTATTTATTTATTTATTTATGGGTTTTTTCAAATTTAACTTATTTTTTATTTGAAAATTTAAATCAAATTTTGATTTAAAAAATGGGGCCGAAATAATGCCATTTTAGTTTCATGCTCAACACCACGTTGAAAAGAGAAAATAATAATAATAAAAGTCACGTTGGTATCTTCTATTAATTGAGTCGAAAGTAACGAGCCACGGAAATAATCGACCGCACCAATTTAATAATTTTAAAGGATTTGATTGCTTTTCTCAAACTTATTACAACTTTGTTTCGATCTGAATAAAAATTTAATCATACTTTTTATGGCAAGTTCTAAGATTTCATCTCCTGTTGTACAAATTATTACCACTCAAAAAAAAAAAAAAAAAAAAAAACAAACCTTTTGCTGTTGTTGTTCCTCCTAGGTCTCTCTCACGCGCGCTCGTAGCCTCCCCTACATACGTACGGCAGCCAAGGGGACCTAAAAACCAAAGAGGTTCCAGAATCAAGAACCAACGAGAACGAAGCTTGTGGTCCTCCCCCGCACCAAAAACCCGAACGCCCCCCGGTCTCTCTCTCTCTCTCTTTTCCCCTTTTTCCCCCGCTTTTAATTCCACTCCACTCCACCACCACCATCGCCATCCCTCTCTCTCTCTCTCTCTCTCTCTCTCATCGACATCGTCTTCCCCTTCAATCTTCCGGCACCGTCGTCTCTCGCCGGAAGCGCTCGACGGAGAGCCTCCCCGTCTCTCGCGACCGGCGACTATGGAGAAGGGGAAGCAGAGGGCGTTCCTCGAGGAGAAGGTGAAGGCCGAGCCCGCGGCAGAGTACGAAAACGGAGGAGAGGACGACGAGGAGTCCTCCAAGAAGAAGAAGGTGCTGCCACCGCCGCCGCCGTCGAGCGGGAGCAAGCGAGGGAGCGGTAAATAGCGAAATTCCCGTTCCGTACGTGCCCGTACGCAATGCGTTCGTCGCGCCTCGTCGTCGTCGTTTCGCCAAGTTAACGACTCTTGTGTGTGTGCGCGCGCGCGCGCTGTGGGCGCTGTGATGTTAGGTACCGCGTCGAGGAACTGCCAGGCGGAGAAGTGCACGGCCGATCTCACGGAGGCGAGGCAGTACCACCGGAGGCACAAGGTGTGCGAGCAGCACTCCAAGGCTCCGGCCGTGGTCGTCGCCGGCCTTCACCAGCGGTTTTGTCAGCAATGTAGCAGGTCCGGTCCAATTTCATCGTGATCCGGTTTGTGTTGGGTTTTAGGTGTCGTGTCGCGTCATGTCGCATGATGTGCTCCCATAATCCCTAATAGTAGTGGACTCAGACCTCAAATGAGCTCCTGATCAGGGGAAACAGATTGCCCTTCTTGCATCAATTCATTTTTACAAACTCACGGTTCTAAGCTCATTTCGCAAATTTGTAATTTGGAGAATAAAATCTCAAACATACAGGAGTACTAGAAGCTCTAGAATTCAAATGTTTTCGTCGATTGTTTTACTGAGAGCACAGGGAAAGCAAGCAATTAGATTGGAAATTAGGCGAGGAATTTCTTACATTGTGGTCGAATTTCACGAGATCCGCTAGCACGTTTGATCTTTGAGCCCTTCTATGAGAATTATAGGGATAATTTCCATCTGGGTCGTCTTCTACGTTGTGTGGAGACGCCGATTGTCGCTCTGCTTCATTTTGAATTGCGCTGTTCCAATCAAGCCCGACTGATGCCGATCTACTTCTGAAACTTGGTGGATTGGATTTTCATCATATTAATCTACACTGAATGGAGAGTTAGGTGTTTTAGCTCTGGGCTTGCAGTACATATGCTCGTCTTGGAAGCTAAATTCTCTATATGATCTTAGTTTTGATCCATGTGCGTGTCTTCATATTCTAATCCTCTGTATGTCGAGAGTGAGTTTTATGTTCATTTTCACTCTCTCTGCAAGTGCATTATGAGCACACAATAACTAAGGGAATGTCTTTTCCCGAATTTATTTAAGGTTCGATCTTGATCGATACTGTTGTCTTCGCCTGTCTTTTTTTTCCAACTCGAAGCTTGATGTGCAGGTTCCACGAGCTGTCGGAATTCGATGACAACAAAAGGAGTTGCCGCAAGCGATTGGCGGGACACAACGAACGGAGAAGAAAGAACCCGACCGAGTCTCACATTGAGGGCTCGAGTGGAAAAGCTGGCAGCGGCACTCAAATGAAGGATCTAGTCTGTGCACAAGTCGATAATCGGGGCAGGATTCAGATGACCACCATCCAAGAGAATGCCACCTACAAACATTTCCAGATCATATAAGCCCACCGGACTGGTTTGATGCTCTCTCTCTTCTGTCATCCTAGTCGGTGATAATCTGTATTTCTCGTAGTCTCCCTCAACGTGGACGGCGTCGACTTTCCTAGACTTCAAATTCGAGGTTCCCGGTCCTTCTAAATGGGGAAGTTTAGGCGGATCTGCGTGCTCCACTAGTACCATGTGCTGTAGGCTATGTCATCTCCTGTTAGATCAAATAAATTAAGTTGGAGCGCCGTACTTTCGGCGAGCTGATTCTTGGTGGGGTGGGGGCGTCTCGTCTCTTCTCTTATCAAATAGCGGCACCCTCCTTTTCCTCGACTCTTGATGATCTATTTATATGAGTGGATGGATCTGGAACCTGATCATGATGCCTGGTTTTTGGAATGGTTGGCTTTTCAGATTGATAATTTGTAGTGCTCTCATGACGTGAGACACTCATGGAAGGTGGCAACTGGTTTCCTTTTCATGGTCTGGAAGTCGTTATAGGTATTGTTTTAGTTAATGCTGTTCATGGCCAGTCGGACATGTGCATCGCTCTTTATGATTGCCTGGGAGATTGGGGGGGCGGAGGGGAGTAGGTGGTGTCTTTTCCTCACTAGCTTCGGGCGAGGATCATGGCTTTGGTAGGGAACTTTAACTTTTGCACGCGAGCATGAGTGGTTTCCAGAAGAGGGATGACTCCGATTCGGAAAACATTTTCTCATGAATGATTGTTTTTGCATCTAATGAATATTTCTAACAGGGACCACACAAATTGGGAACCACTCAGATCATACCGGATCGATTGGTTTAGTTTGGTCCTTAAGAGTGTCGGTTCGATTCCTAATTCTTAAAAGTAGAACTAGTGTCTGGTTTTGATTCTAAGAGGGAACTAGACAAGACCGAATTGATTACATATACTTTTTTTTCTCAAAAAAATTAGTAAAATGTGAATTAAATACCATCTTGTATAATTGTGCCACAAGTTACGGTACAATAATTCTTCACTCATTGTTGTTTCCATCAATATTCTAAAATTTGTCATTCTCTCTCGTGCATGGTCATTTTTTAGTAGAAAAAAAAAAGGTGGCCAGTCCCATTGGTCTAGATTGGATCACAATTGTTGGTCCGGTCCGGTCCGGTTTTTGGTCCTAGGACCAAACGATCTGGTCCTCAATTCCCAAAATTAGGACTTAGTCCACCCGATTCACTTCCGGAGTTTCACCTTGAAATTGGACTGGGAATTAATTATCCTTAATATCTAATGACAATAAATATATTTTTGGTCAATTCAGTTTATTTTTATTTATAATTCAAGTGATAATCTTTAAGATAATGTTTTTTTGAACCTTTAAACGGAATTTCCTTGTCAATGTCTCTTCCTTTCTCCCACCCGATCAGAGGATGTAAAATGCAAAATGCAAAATGCAGTTGCTGCTGCATCAACAGGCATTTCCTTGTCAATGTCTCTTCCTTTTTCCCTCCGTTTCCAATTAACTTATTTCTTTTTCCGAGCAAAAAAAAAAAATCATTTATTTCTACAAACGCCCTATAATTAATTGAAATCCTAACAATTTTTCATTCTCTCCCTCTTCGGCTCCGAAATCTCTTCTGCTCTATACCCTCTGCTGAAAGCGTATATATTTTACTCTTCAGATCTCTTTTGATCGCGAGCCAATCATAGGCCACACGCTAATTACACAATTTCGATAAATCGCCACTAGACGCAAAAAATGACATGAGCACGGGCATCACAAGCGGAAGTCACTGAAATGGCCTCGACTCGGGCACCATTGGGTTAGGTGTCGGCGAGCTGAGCCGGTCCGGGTGGGGGCTGGGGCCGAGAAACAAATCCTCCATTGCTACCATAACCTACTGCTAAGGATACAAGTCTGAATTCCGACAATGTGCGGTGGAATCGCAAGCGGGCGTGCCTTCTTTTAAACAGCAGCACGTCTCATTCCGGCGACCGCTCCAAGATCCGAGATGCCATCGTCTGCGAAAAACTTCGAGCTTTCGACCCGGTCGGCCGGCCTCGTCCATCGGGTCAGCCGCGGAGAAAATCGATTCGGCCCAAACCTTCCGCCCGACCGCGATGGGCCTCGGGGGATCCTGCATCGTGCCGAGTACGATGAAAGCTTCGAGCTAACGATACACGAGAACAGTCAAAACGCTCTTTTTAGGAGTCGGACCCTCTCCAAGCGCGTGGGTCACACTCCTGTCTTTCTTTCTTCGCCCCCCCGGGGCGGGGGTTTCTTGTCTCGACTCGGGTTTCATTTCCTCTTCTCCTTCTTCTTGTTTTTTTTTGGCTGGACAACCCATCGGCTATATTCGTAATTGAACTCGGGGGTTCGTTTGTTTGGAAAAGAACTATTTCCTGAAAATTATTTTTCGACGGACGATGGAAAACTAATTGATTTATGAAATTTTTTTTCATGGACCAAAAGTAACGGGCTTAAATTTGGGAAAACGGCTTTATTCTTTTGGCAAGAAGGAAATCGGCATAATAAATGAAAATTAATTATTTTCCTGAAAATTACTCCCATGAATATTTTTTTTTAGTTTATAATGAAGCTTTCAAGGTGGCGTGTGTTGCTTAAGCGAAAGAATTTTCCACAAATTATTTTTTATGAAATTTCATGTGTTTTGATTTGCTGGAGATGATTAATTGATGGAAATTCATCTATGGTCGAAAGAAATATACATGCTCAAAATTAGGAATTCCTTTATCTAAAGAGAGTAATTTTATTTTTTTTTTTTTTGAAAAATGATTTATCAAAAAGTATTTTCTTTTGTCGTGAAATTTTCTCCGAAAAGCATCCTTTATCGTGAAAAAGAAGAAGAAGAAAGAAAATGAAAAACAACATAGAACTCGACCTGTGATTTTATCATTTATTAAAACCATACCTTGCAAGTTTATACATATATATGAAGGAAGTAGGGCTTCCATTTTTTCTTTCTTTCTAAAAATAACCTTAATTATGCATTAGCTGCATATTTCCATGTGAGGATAAAAATGTAACTTGTCAAATATTTATAAAGAGAAAGTCAAATATCTATTCGAGTAACGCTTTTTTACACCCTTTTTCCACTCTCCCCTCTCATTTGGCTTAAGAAAAATCTAAACTCGATAATCTCTATTTGTTTAGTAAAAAATAAAAAAAATTAAAATTATTTTTCTAAAAATGATTGTTTGCATTGCTTAAAATAATTAGCTAATATAAAATATTTTCATTATTCACAACAATTTATTTTAAAATATTCTTATAAATTATGAAATATTTTTTTAGTTCACTTTTAAGAAAATCGTTTGTTCTTCAAAAGCAAAACGCACCCCGTGATTATAAATCGAAACAACTTTAATGGTTGCTGAAGATAGATACTAGCGATTTATAATGGATAGGGAGCACGATGAGTATAAGGAAAACATAACGACGACAACTAAAATAGGCTCGAATTTGATTAGATTTCCATAAACATCGAATTCGCGGGCAAAGATAGTTTGGATTTGTTTTGCTCTAATCAGCACAGCATGCCTAAAATGCATCGATGGAAATCGTGGTTTCTCGAGCCCTTTTGTATAATCCAACTGGATCATGTGTAAATTACTACAATGAAAATTTACTGTAAAAAGAAAGAAAGAATAAAAACTATTTAAAGAGAAATTCCTCCAAGCAATGCCACCAAAAGAAAAAAAAAGAAGACGAGAAGGAAGCTGGTAACGTAAAATTCTTGCCAACACACGAGAAAAAGGCGCACCGCAGTGGAATAAAGATCATCGTCGATGAGCGAAAAGGCACAAAAAAGAGAAGGAAAAATCTGGACGCAAAAAATAAATAACAAAACATAAGAATAAGAAATGATGGGAAATGACGGAAATACCCAAACCTCCATGAGCGACATAAGGCCGTCCACCGAACCAACATGTGCTTTCCCCTCTCTCTCTCTCTATTGCTTGCCGTAGCCTCCGACTCTCTCTCTCTCTCTCTCTCTCAAGCGAGCCAGCGAGCGAGCGATAAAAATATTGAGCTTCTTATAAATTCTCCATCCTCCATCCCGTTCTTCTGCTCCTTCTTCTGCTCCATCTTCTTCACCACTTGGCTGCCTCTTTCTCGCGTCCGTCGTCTCGTGCATTACGAGCGCCAATGCCTGCGCAGAAGCGGTCCTTGCCGGAGAGCGCCAACGACGAGGACGACTCGCAGCCGAGCCACCACCACCAACACCACCACGCCGCCAAGCAATCTCGCCGCGACGGGGAGCCCGAGCAGGACGACCGCCTGGCCGGGGAGCCGCAGGATGGCGCCGCCGGGGCCGGCGGCGGAGCAGCTGAAGATGAAGAAGAAGGTCCGCCTTTAGCTCCCCTCCTCCTCCTCCTCTTGTTGTTCTCCTTCTCTTCTCGTTGACGAGTTCCTTTTGTTCGTATACGTAATCTGTGCGAGCGGTGCGTGCGGGGGCATGCGAGCGCGAGCTCGCGATTGATGCGATCGGATTTCGCGCTCATTGGAAGTGATTGCTCTCTTCTTCTTGTTTTTTTCTTCCAGATTCCCAAGGGAGTCCGTCGTCCAGCTCGGAGGAGAAACCTGAGTACTCACTCGCTCTCTACCTCTCGATCTATCCCCACCGCTCCAGATTCTCTCTTCTCCGTTGCTCGTCCTTGCTTTTTAGTCGCGTCGCTCGCGCCCATGCTGCTTTGCTTGATTTCGCTGTTCCTTGGCTCTCTCCATGATAGTGATGTCACGTTTCCGCGTCTCTGAAGTCGCTTGTGTTGATCTGTTGATGTGGCCGATTCAGGCGCGTCCTCTGGCGTTCAGGTTTTGCTTGATTTAGTGCATGAGAATAACCGTTGCATGTCGCGATTCGTTTTGCTTTTCTGCCAGTCCGACGCTGCATCTTTAGAGGATTTCAGTTCGTTGAGATCGCGGTTTTGTCTGACACATGAATGTTGCATTGCTATGTTTGTGCGTCTGTTTCGATTTTAAGTTGGCATCGCGTCCAATTTTTTTTGAATGGGAAAAGAATGACGTTGACTTGACTTCTTTTGTTGCTGCGTAGATGTATTACCATGTCATACGATATTTTCGTCTCGGCTTTAGTCTTCGGAAACCAACCATAACTTATTTCAATTGAGTTGTCCCTGCAGGCGAACCTGGATGTTCTTCTCCAGTTTTTTGCTTTGATTTTCTGATTTCTGTGTCTGTAACTTAAATTATGTTATGTTCAGTGTTTAAAATATCAAGACAGACTTTGTGCTTCGATTGTGGTAAAAGCATTAGTTGGCTCAGGTTTATGCACTGTGCAAGATCCATATTAAGAGACATTTACATGCATTAAGGGACATTAATTTACTGACTTAGGTGAGGAGAAGGCAATATGCCACTTGGACTTTGATTTTTGCTTTGAGTTGGACTAATAAGAGAAAGTGATCCTTGACTAGTGATGGAGCTCAGGTTTGATATTATCAACTGTGCCAAAAGATAAGAAAATTTTTACTTCAACAGCTGATATGGGAAGTGTTTCTGGTATTGAGTTCTGCACTTGGTTAACCAGATTGACTAGTGCATTATTAAAGTGGCAGAGATGATTATTTGAGTTAAGTGGAAATGGATGTTGCAAGATATTGGGCATCAGTTTTATCATCCATTGCAGTCGCCTATCACTTGCTTTTGATGATATCCTTCTCTGTTCTGGACTTCTGGAACTCTGAATAGGCCATGTCTCTCAGCTCCTTTGCATAGTTATCATGTACTTCTGTCTATATAGACAGTACTCGACATCCTTATGGTGGTTATTTCTTAATACCTTGCCGCTTCAGGGCTCTTTGTCCAAATTGGGCTGGTAAAGACCTACAGAGATGAATTCTGATATCTTTGTCCATTGAACTTATTCACCAATGCAAGCATCATGTGTGCTTCTGTTGTTCAATGCTGCGACTGGACTTTGGACCCCATTATCTATCTCGAAACGGACCCTGTCCAGCTTGTTCGCATTACTAGCTACTTGGACAAAATTGGTGCAGCTGTGAATGAATGCCATCTAGCTTTATACTTTACAAGTGTGTGAAAAAGTTTGAATTTGGACAGTGATAGTCCCAAAATCCAACTTCTTGGGAACCTAAGGACCTTAAGGAGTGCGTCAAAGTCCTTGCAAGCCCTAAGCATCTTGGAAAGATATCCTTGGGGTGAGCTCTGTTTATAAACATCGTCAATCTGAAAAGCAGAGAGAATCTAACTTGGGAACCTAAGGACCTTAAGGAATGCATCAAGTCCTTGCAAGCCTTAAGTATCTTGGAAAGTTTCCTTGGGGCGAGTCTCTGTTTTTAATGTCATGAATTTGAAAAGCAGAGAGAATCTGACTTTGGTGTGTGGAATGTCACCAAAATTGCAGCAAATACGAACCTTAAGAGTTTGCAAGTACATATATTTGTGATGTCCACATCTAGTCCATAATTTGGAGAATGGTCTTGGGCTTTGTCACTATACATCTTTTGGCTATTGTCAGCAATGGGTCCAGAAATCCTCCTCCATGAAAACTGAACTGCCTGTTTGGCAAAGTTCGTGGTTCTTTATCTTTGATCATCATTTTGGGGATGGCCTTTGTTTTTTTCCCCCCAAATTCTAAGGTCAAGATTAGAAAAGTAGGATTACTGCATTTTATTCCCAATTTCATAATACTCATAATATTCTCTATGCATCTAAAGACAAGTTCTTTTGGAAGGACATGGTAGAGCCTGCTTGGCGGTGGTGGTTTTTTTTTTTTTTTTTTTTTTTTTGTCGTTTGGGGGGGGACAAACTGGGGGTAGTATTGAGGTTGCTTGCCTTATGTCCATAGATAAAAGGTCTTGCATGATCTGTCCTGTTAGCTTTTGTGTTTATCTTGTTTGGTACTGAAGACGACTCCTTTGGCTTATATAGTCCCTTTAAAGTATCAGCAATTTCCGTAATGACCATTGGCATCATGTAATTTTTTCTTGTTTCCTGCAGATTTGTCTATGTAAAACTATCAGACATTCGTAAAGATGTACAATGCCCAATCTGTCTAGGTACTGTTTGCCTTGGCATCTTGCATCTAAATATTTCTGAATACTAATATAAGTGTGGCCTTTTCTTTATAGAATGTGTCCAGGTAACTATCCTTTATGAATCATTTCTAAAGATGGTGACTTGTGCTGCTGCATTATGTATAACTGTAATAACAATGTGGGTTCTGTAGAGTTTGGGGAAGGAAAAAAGGGATGTGAGCTAAGTAAACTTTGTTTTCGTGATATATTGGAATGGAGGTTTAAAATCTATGTTCATAATCACGTCTTTTTTGCACTGGGCAATCTCATTAACTTCAGAGGCTAGATGTGCCCATTTAATTTAAGTTCTTTGTGCAGGAGGCCTACTACAAAAATGGCTGCACTAGATTTGTATAAGCAACTATTAATCTAATTGTCTTCTTTGTTGTGTACTGCCTATGCACAAGGCTTTTTCTCTTTCACATGGTGCTTATGGAGATTAAAAGAAAGGAGTTTTCTTTGGAGACGTTAGCATCAGCATCTCTGGTGTCTTTAATGTTCTAGCTTGGGTAAATAAGATGCCTTCAGTTCAAGTTGTCCCCACAATTAGTTCTCTATCATAACTGATATTTTCCCTGGATGATGACTCCATATATTTAGATTGTTGAAGTATTATTCCACATCGATTGACAAACGGGTCTTAAATGCTCTTTATATTTATGTGATCTCCCTCCACCTATTAGCTTAAGCTGTTGGATTAGACTTTCTATCATGGTATCAGATCTAGTTGTCTCTTATGTGAAGGTGCATGGTAAAAACTTCCATGTGAATGTGCGTAGTCAAAATTCCTGTGAGGGGGTGTTGAAGTATTATCCCACATTGATTGGCAATAGGTTCTAAATGCTCTTTATATTCACGTGGTCTCTCTCCACCTATTATCTTTTGGGTTGGACTTTCTAACATAGACTTTGGACTTTTTGCCAAATTATATTCATGTCGTCTTCTCCACTCTCTGTGGTTGTTTTGAAAAGAGAATAAGATGCATTATTGGACAGATTTTCGATAGCATGCAATGACTTCTAATCTTGAGCTTTAGTTATGAGATCATGATAGATTACTGTTACAGACTTCTGTAAACCCACCATGACTGCAAACAACAATCAGAACTAGGATGATGAATTTCTATTAGGTTCAAAAATATGATTGGCCATGATCTGGGAAAGATGTAAGTCTACATTTCATACCTATTTAAAGGTTTCATTGGCAATTTTAAAGAACTTTTTGGGGAGGGTTTAACAACATAGTTACGCCTTGTTCTGGTTTTCTTGTTAAAAAATCCAGTTGATTTTGGATAATGTTATCCATCCGTAGTTTATTTATCATTCTTCCCTTAAGTTGTGATTATCATAAGGATATTGAAATTCATCATCTTGAGATACCTATTTTATATTATCATGTTCTTGCAACTTCTGAAAAGCTACTTATATTACATGTGAAGTTGATATGTACCAATCACCTCTCTTGTCATCTGGTAACAACATCTTACAAGAAAGGGTTGTCAAATCTGGTCGTCTTTGCAGGCATCATCCGGAAAACGCGAACTGTTATGGAATGCCTGCACCGCTTTTGTAGGGAATGCATCGACAAATCGATGCGATTGGGGTATGAAACAAAGAAAAGACTTCCCTTTTTATGTCTCATGCAGCTCACAAATGTGATAAGATGTTGTTCTGTGTGATACTTTTGTGCAGGAACAATGAATGTCCTGCTTGCCGCACCCACTGTGCCAGCCGACGCTCACTGAGAGATGATCCTAACTTCGATGCTTTAATAGCAGCTTTATATCCGGATATCGACAAATACGAGGAAGAGGTATTAAATTGACAGGGCTGTGCACTTGATCAGATGGTAGTTGTACGTTGTGTTTTCGCATGTTGTTGACTGGTTCATTGCAATTTTGTTTCAGGAGTTGGCTTTTCATGAAGAGGAGAGAAATCGCAACAAGCAGGTCGTTGAACTTGTCGCACGAATTTGTCAGCTTGTCTTGTCTTATCAATTTTTGGCACTTGTTTGCCTGTCTTGCTTGCTGTACCATTTCGCTCGTATTTCAATATGAACATAAAACACTGGAGAAAATTGTCACAATGCATGCATATTGGATACGACATATATACCACTGTAACTTTTTCTTGCTTTTCATGATTATGGATAGTTATTGATGTAATCTCTGATCCTCAATATTAGTAGTGATGAAAATTTTGTCGGTTCATGTATAGTGGCTAGGCTTCTAATCTTCTGAATTGACAGATTCAAGCTTCAATTGCTCAAATTCTTCAACGACAGTCAGAAGCACTTGTCAAAAGACGTACGCTGGGTAAAGATGTGCCTGTTGGATTTTCGGTAAGACCACAGCGGACTTTAAGAGCTTCTACTAGAAGAAGACGGAATTCTCGAGGAACTGATCATCAAGGTTCCGAAGACAATGAAGATGAACACGATAGTAATGGTGGCAAAGATTCATCTTCTGCTGATGAGCGTGGTACTGAAGTTAGGCAGAGACGTCGGAGAAAAAGGACAGGAGTACGTTCATCATTACCTTCTTCATCAGCTGATGTTGAATGCCCGGATAATGATTTGGAAGCCACCAGAGATACCAGAGGAATTTCTCCTGGGTCCGCATGGAACCCAGAGCTTGCCTGGGGTAGGGGTGGTACAAGAAGTCACACGAGACATGGTGGCATAAATGGTAACAGCAAGAACTCTAAGAACATGCGGTTATCCAAACTGGTTGAGTACCTCAAGAATTTAGAGGAAAATGATGAGGTAATCTATGTGCAATCAAGCTTTGTCAAAAGTCAATAATAATTCCATAGCCTAGAGGATTGTTGCCCATGTGATATGTAGTTTTCTAGCTGAAGTGCACTGACAGAGTGCATAAAAGAGAAACCGTTCTAGGTCTTTAGATTCACAACTGGTGAGGTATTCTATAGGGTGAATGTCTTTTCCCTTTCTATGTGTCATTATGGTCCTCCTCACTTTGGATTCTTTTTTGTACAGTTAGATGTTTGTTTCATGCTTGTTTCTTTGGATAAAGAAAGTACTCCAAGTCTGAAGCAGCCCTACCTTTGCAGCAGGCGGAGTCTGTCAATCAAACATCTATGTGATGTAAGATTTTCTCCTGCTGTCTGAATTGCAAATATGCGTAATTAATTTTTTTAATTTATACTTTCTGCAGTAGTGTATTTTTTTGGGTATACTTTCATCAAGATCATTGTAATTACATCTATGATTTGCTGGGGACCCACATCTGGAAATAGGTGTTTGTTTGACCTCTTAATGACGCATGTTCAGACGAAGACTTAAAGTAAAAATTCAACAAGCAATTACATGCACCCAATTTGTCTTCAATAACCGCATGTGGCCTCAGTAAAAATGTCACAAGCTTATTGACGTTGAATTTTGCAATCATAGATGATATGGTGCTTTTAAGCTCTCATTTCTCATTTTATTTTGAAATTTGCCTATTCTCAAAATCATATTTTTGGGCTGGGAGAGCTCTAAAAAGAGTGCGTAAATGTTGACTTCAAGAACGCACTCTGTGGAATATTTCAATGGATAACTTAAGAGTCAGTTTGTCTTCTTTTTCTTGTTCCTGGGTTGGGGCTTGGAGGTGAATGAAAGTCTTGACTTATCCTTATGTAATCTATGGATTATTGAATATTGTAGTCTGTATTTTTGGGCTGCTTCTCTCCTTTCTTTTTGTAAGATGAGTTTTTTACCTTGCAGTATGTTGCTCGCCAAACACCTCTGCAAGCTGAAGAGGTTGAAATATTGGTGATCAAAGGGAACCATAACATCGGCAGTCAAGGACCTATCCTGAATCTTTTCTCCTCAGCAAATGAACGTGAAAATGTTCTCCCTGTTGTCGATCCGCCTAAGGCTGAGCTGCAAATTCTGGAAAAGGAAGCGACGCTTGCTGGGATAGTTGCAGACAATGGATCCATCAGTGACTATCTGGTAAGTTAATGCCCAAATGGAGCTTCGTGGTAATTTTTTTTTAATTTTCTGGCACCATTTATCAGTAACCTCATACTTCTGCTACTGCATTCTCCTAGATTGTTTATGAATGGTCCTTCCAATGAGCCAATATATCTTGTTGCAGATTCTAGGGTACCGGCAGAAACAAAACTCCAATTCTTGACGAGTTTCATGGGCATCTTGGGCAATATTTAAGTAAAACTCTCACATACTCGTATATATACATATAAAGGTAGAGAGGTGGACAGGGTTGCCAGTTGAACTTAGAGTACATGTTAGTTGATAAAGCACATTGTGTAGTTCCGAAAAAGGCACACATTATTGGTCACTTTTATGTCTTTCTTCCCTTGCTGATTTTACTGCAAATTGTTATTACTGGATGATAGCACATGTTGATGTCTCTGGATTGAGTATTTGAATAGGTATCAATCCACTCAGAAGTCTTTGAGATTTTTTCAGATCAGATGTCCAATCCTCACACGAATTAGGACCTTCAGTGGCACACGTTTGGCCTTGCCTTGGTGGCGGAACGGGTGCAAACGGGCCAGGCGGGCTGGGTGGGGCCTAGGGGGATCTTTTGGCCCTATGCGAAAAGACCGGGCCCGACTTTTCTCGGCCAGGTCTATAGCTTGACCTTAATTAGAAAAGTCAACCCGGCCAAATTGAATCGGTTCTTCTATAGCTCGAACTTATAAGACTTATACAGACAATTGAATGGTAGACACGGGGCATATTTCTTCATTTGGATGGAGTCGAGGCCCGTAATTGATCTCCTTCAGAGCTTTCCAAAGGCTGAAGGCGTTTGAGGCCATTTCCGGCCTCAAAAGTCCGCTTTTTGACGTGGTGAGGGGGGGCTTGTTTTTTCCACATCTCACCCTAACATCACGTTGTTTTCGGGCCGTTTGATGTGTGATCATAGAGTGTTTATGGTCCGTGGCTTCATTCGGGTTTCTATAGGAAGAGAAGCTTCATTTCCTATTTTTAATTTGAATTATATTCTGGATAGGTCTGGGCCGGAGCATTTGAGGTCCGGTAGTTATAATCGGCCTGAATTGAAATTAGAAAATAGGCCCAAAGACCAGTTCGATCTGGTTATAACTAGATCCAATCCCTTTTAGATATGTCCACTAGATCCGATCCCTCTTAGATATGTCAAAATGCATCGTAAATTTATTCCTTTAACCCCTATTTGATCGGTTGAGTTCTTATATAGATTAGTTATGTTCAGTAATCATAAGTGATTTTAGTATGATAAAATCCTAAGTGGGTGTTAAATGAATTCACAATTTATTTATATCTAACTCATCTCTAGTACTCTCTTTTCTTTGTTCGATTTTACATTTGCCTACTCCATGTTTACCTTATTTTGGTAATAAATTTTCCTAGGTTGGGTTAAATAGAAAGTGTTTCAGCAAATATAGATTGATTGAGTTTGGTTTGAGTCGATTACGTAGGTCACTAGATTTGTATTGCATAAAAATAGTTTAAAAAGAATTAGATGATCCAGATCATTCCCAACCCAACCCAACCCAATCCCAATTCATGCATTTAACAAGTCTACCCCCTGCCCATCTGCTAAGCAACTATTGGATCGATTCCCTCCCTAATATCCACGAATTACCAGCTCCACCAGCTTCAATTGTCTCATTGCAGGGTTAATACATGCTTTTCGCAATGATTAGTAACAGTTTTGCTTCGGGAAAGCAACTATTATTTCCTTCCTTTCAGCAACTCTACGATGAGAAAGGTAATTTCTAACCTAGTTAGTAACTTCTATAAGCTGGCAAAAACCAAGTTGGAACGGTAACAACTGGTACTCTTCAGGCCTAGTCAGAAACCTAATACATAACATACGGTTGCTCCCAATTCATCAATATTATTTGTCATGCAATTACGAAAACTGACGAGGCAATATGGCGAGCCTGATCGAGCGCTGTCCTCAGACAATAGCCCGAAAAAATATACTCGATCATTCGTAAAAGCTTAGTACAAGTGTTCCTTCTATTATACAAACTCTATTATCTCCATACTAAAGATCGTTCTGATGATTAAGCAGTCGGGTAAATACAGTGCTATACAAGTTCTGATAGTATAGTGGGAGAAAAAAGAATGGTGATCTAGTTGTCCTTACAGTTTCGCGAGTAACTCGAAGACAATCTAGTCTGCGACTGAAAAAAATCGAAGGGGGGTCCAGTCCCGAAAGACTTCCTGGTGGAATTGGGAGAATCCGAAAGCAAAGGCTCGTAGACTGGATTTCTGTTCTTGGGTTGAGTGATTGACAATGGAGAGACGTCTCTCTCCGTTGACCTCGGCTGTGATTCAATGTTCCCCAGGGACAAAATCGGTCCACCCATCCGCTCCGCTTGCTGGAGTTTATTGATCTGACTAGGTCTGTATGTGTATCTGAAATACTTCAGAGCTAGAATAGGACCCATTCCTGCTCCGACTATGACCTGCAAGATGAACAGAAGAAACCAACAAACCTTGTTTGGTTAGAAAGAGCGCATGCCGACCTTGATCTAGCATCAAGGGTGCACTTCGGTTCATTTGCACTTATACAGATCATATTGCTTGGGTTTAGTGGAGATATAGCAAAAATCTCCGGTGAACAAGTATGCAATGCAGTAATTATTTCGGTCACCACTGCCATATCATCTTTAATTTCGTGACCAAAACCTGATTAATCCTTATCTTTAGAATGGCATCGCCATACTTGACTGCTCAAAAGGAAGATAATTGAGCCCAAATGAAACATGCATCCACAAAACGATTACTCACCAACATAGTTAGCCAGTAAGATGGCTGTTGGCACAACCGGTACATTATCGTGTACATCCCTGATGAAGGGATGGCACTTAAAATCCAGTTGATAATGTAGAAGGCAAGCAAATTTCCCCATATGGCGAGATGTTGCAATATAGTGAACGAGCTGCATTTGCAATCAAAGTATAAGGAGTTACCAATTGACAAGCAGTTAAGGAACAAACTGCATAACAAATAACTCAGCATGAAGTCGTATTAATTTTTTAACTGGGAACATGAAGTATCAGAAGAAGCCAAACTTACGGTAGCAAAACAGTGAAAATCATAAAGCTTACTTTGTCTCCAGTGTCACCACGAAGGCTTGCAACCATATGCATCCAGAGAGTGCCACCATAGACACCTCCTCCATTTCGCTCTTCTCAAAAGCATATGCATGTATGCTGATAGCAAATACAACTACCGCCTGCAATTACAAGCCAAATTCATTAAACACAGAATAACAAGCAAGAGCCAGCCCATCAGTCAAATTGTGTAAGGTCCAATTTCGCCTTCCAGGGAATGAAGCCGGCGAATGACTGTCGTACATCTAAAGACGAACTTCTCGGTATACAATCACATAGCCATGACTTTGTTTCACTTAATGGCAATGAAAAGCGGACTCATATATACTAGAATTCCATATTGAAAAGAGAATCATGAAATTCCATACTCATATAATGGCAACATAGATATTTTTCCCAAAGTTTAGGGGGTATCATAAGCTGTCCCTATAATTAGATCAACATAATTATTATTCAATTCTGTTGAATCGGAGAAAAGAAACCGCACTCAGCTAACCTTTCTGAAAAAGTAAAACCATGGAGCAAGAAACGGTCTAAATTTGCACTTACATGAAAAAGTGATCGTCCAAACCATCCAGCAAATGTGCTAGGATTCAGAAGCCTGTTTCAATGAGTAATGTTAAAGAAGATTTTGTGCACCGAGAGCCAAAAGAGAGTAAAAGTCCATACTCATGATCCATAACAAATTGAGGACACACCTCCCAGCTTGGCAGTAAAAAAGAATTTGTGGATGCTGCATAATGGTCTCTTCACCAACATCTTTGTCAAGTACACTTACTAAGACAGGGATGCTGGTGTAGAAAACATTAAAGGCCATCAAGCTAACTGAGTTGAAAAGACTGGTTCCAGAAATACCTGATATGAAGGAGAAACTGGTAGTGTGTTTGTGTTAGAACAACAGGTACAAGCGAAAGGTGTCCCCCATGAGCACACAGACAGTACACATGGGGAGAGAGAGAGAGAGAGAGAGAGAGAGAGAAATCATAATGGGAACTCACAAGATTTGGATGAAACATATGAGTAACGATTTATAGAAAGAATACTGTGAGAGAAATGCTGTTCGGTTGTAGGAGTATCGCCCATGAACCAGTATCAATCTTCTCAGAAATCTGAATTCTGTACACATCAGTCAGTAAAGTCAACATTTAGAAGTCCCATGGCAGCAAGCACATAGATGATACTATAAAACAATACATGCCACTTATTCTGAAAGAAGAATCCCAATAATAAAGTATTTCAAAGGTTGAGCCAGATGAAAGGATCTCCTGGAACATGAAATTTGCTGACTAGACTCATGTAAGTATACTGGTCATCCCCATTAAATTTCAGAGAGCAGATTTAGATCTAACCATCTCCACACTTTCACAGACCATCCTACTATTCCCATTTCTACAGGTAGACCTTTCTAGCAAACCGGTCTCTCCATCAGACTAATGTGGACTTCTTTATAGTTAGATAATAAAAGAACAGTCCACACAACGGAGACCACATAGGGTCACAATTATCTATAGCTAAGGGTGGAAAAATAGATCAATGACCCATATTTTAACCCACATTTAATGGACTGAGTAGAAAATGGGTTAGCTAATGCTTTAATGTGTTATAAATTATAATGGAACCTAATTGAAAAATGGGTCTATCTCAAACCCCATGTATAACCCATTAGTAACTCAACTTACACCCATTACTTTACAATTTCCTTTTCTTTTTCTTCATTGGCCAATTGCCGGCCATAGGTAAGCTCAAGCCTCGCCTGAGGTCGTTGGAGCCTCGCTGACGTTTGGCGTGGCCCGAGCTCACCTGTGGCTGGCCGTCGGCGACCAGCCAATGATGAAGAAGAAGGAGAAAAAAAAAGGAAAAGGAAAAAAATTAAAAGAGAAAACAAAAAAATAAAAAAAATAAAAATCAATTTAAAAAAATTATAATAAAAAAAAAAAAAAAAATATTGAAAGGGGTGCACGAGGAAAATATTTTCCTTACCGAACAACATAAAATATCTTCTAATTTAATTTCAGATTTTAGCCGAATCTTGAAAAATATAGTTATTTTCCTTGAAAATGATTTTCCTAAAATATTAATTTGTTTTGATAATATGGCTTGGGTTAGGTATGAGTCATTAAATTTATATTGCATAAAATTGGTCAAAATGAATTATAATGGGTCAATATGGGTCAATCCATTTTCGACCTGACCAAACCCAGTCCGACCCACCTGTTTGATGGCCTTATCTACAGCAAAGGTCAGTTCTGCAGAAGAAATAGAAACTAAATACCCTTAACAAGGTTTGAAATACCAGCGGTCCAGCCCATAGAACCCAAAATCTTTTGGCATTTTCAACCAGAAAAGTCCAAAAGGAATCTTTTATCTGAATTAGCAACTGTTTCTCTAAATGACCACATATTCTATGTATTTATAATCGTAAGTATGAACGATTTGATGTCAATGTTACATCCAAACCAGAAAAGAACAAATATTGGGCATAAGGAGCAATACTTACTCCCAATGCTATAATCAGCAGCCCTAGCTGCCTGTAGTCCTTCTCTGCCACTAATGCCAACTCCTATGTCAGCTTGTTGAATCATCTTAACATCATTTCCACCATCTCCAATGGCCAAGGTTCTGTAGTCACATGATTTTAAGAGCTGCACAAGCTGCACGAGGAACACAAGACATGGCATTTAATGTGGCTGAAGATGTATATTTAGGACAGAAGGATAGCAATTAGTGGTTAGATATATTTTAAGTATTAATAAAAGTAATTTTTGGCTTTTGTCATACCAGCATTATAATTTAAAAATCATGTACAAGTGTAAGATGCAGTAATTAACATTACTTAAAAAAAGAAACTAAATTCGCAGTTACCACAATATTATGAAGACACTTGCACTTTCTACCTCCTATCTTGAAAGTGTTCAGCTCCCAAAAAGCAACTTCAAGTCGTGTACTAACCCCATTGAGATCATTCTACTTTAATAGAGGATATAACACAAAAATCAACAAAGATAAAGCATTGTTGCTATATATGTTGAATTTCTATATCATTTTTGAGGTTCCCGTCATTATACTCATGTAACTTTAAAGGCACAATGTTCTCAAAACAGCTTTAGACAGATCCAAGTGAAATTCAGAGGACCAGCAGAAGCCAAAGGTACAGGATTTTCCTGCAAATTTAAATTATTTGACGATGATAAAAATCAACTTAAAAGGAGTGAAACCTTCTGTACTAGTAAACAACCATTGGTCCCAAAGGCTTGAGCTGTCATAAAAAGGGACCCATAATGTATATCTAACATATTTTTACCAGACGCCATCAAATGTTAGCTAAGCCTTACAGGTGAAACTTGTATGTGACTATATTGAACAGACAAGTGAAAACATAACAAATTAATTATAAAAGAGACAAGATAAAAATGAGAACTCTCCATCTTTGCTCCATTACCATAATAGACAACTGTTTGTCCAAAGATTGCAAACTACTGAGAAACAGGCTCATACTGCATATTGACCATATTTAATGACATGGTCCATACACTTAATTACCCCATCTTATTACCACATCTAAAATTCATTAATTGGCAAAGTTCTTAGGCAGCGAATAAAGTCAGTTTGTATTAAACAAACAATCTACTGGTGACTCTCTGGTCTGCTATTCGATCATGTGACTATAAGCTGACAATTCTCTAATCTGCTATGTTATCATATGCAAATAAAGAGAGATGCAAAATTCTGGTAAAATAACTCCAATTACATAATGAAAAAAAAAAAATATCAAAACCTATCACTGATTGCCTTCTGTAAAAATTTAACACCAAATATAGACACTTTTCAGAAGAATTACCTGAGCCTTTTGCGATGGTGTCACCCGGCAACAGATAGCTGTCCTTGATAATATGGCTAACTCAGTGAAAGCCTTCCGATGATATGTCAGAGCAATTTCAAGGGCCCATCCATCAACAACAAACGCCACATCCTAATTCAAAGGAAAAGCTGGTTACCGAAAACCAACGGTCACATCAATAAATTTGCACCCAAGCAGATCCATTGAGCAAATTACTTGAGCTCATAACTATAGGTGTTAGTTGTAGAAAGTGACTAACAGCTGAGTGGTTTAACCCTCGTTCCATCTCAGCATTTCATTTTATCTGGAGAAATGATTAGAGGCACTCTAGACCAACAAGAAGATTATTCAAGAAGCAATAAGGGTATCTTTCTAGAATGGATACAGAAAATGTCATTGTCCCAGGAAAAACCAACCCAAAAATTGTCAACGAAGTCCATAAGTTTTGATACTTTATAGGCTGGAATGCCAACAGGTGTCTAGTATTGAATTAGCCTCTGCGATAGTACCCATTGTTCTAGAACTTTGCCAGAAATAGATAACTCTATTGCTAGAGGGAGGCCCACTGGATGTAGATCACCCCAAAGCTCCTAGAAGACCAATCGCCCTAAAGCTCCCATCACACTACTAGAAACTAGGAAGCACAGATGCTCTTTGAGAGCCTCTATGTTGGTGTTGGACACCTAGACACGTGTCTAACACATGGTCAACAAGTGTCAGACATCCAACACATGGTCAACGCTCTGAACACGCCAGCGACACACGAGTCCAACATCCCAACATGCCATTCTAACACGCACGGGGTCAATTTTAAACATTTTCAATAAATTAGGGGTCAAAATGTAAATCTATCATTAAAAAAAAAGGGAAAGAAAAGAGAGAAAAAGAAAAGAGAGTAGATAATGTAAATGAATGACTTGATGTTAAATTTGATGGTGAAATGTGGATTGCTTTTTTTTTCAGCTGATTATTAAATGTTAAATTTAATGATGGAATGTGGATTGCTTTTTTTTTTCTCCAAGTTTTATGGATTATTGGAATTGAATGTAGTTGGATTTGTCAATTCGAAACAATGAATGATATTAACAAATGGTGGATTAATGTTTTTAGTGTAAATTTATAATAATTGTAAAAATGATAATTTATCATGTATATATAAAAATATGCATTTAATATACAATGTGTCGGAATTCTCTATTTTTTGAGAAATGACATGTTGTCATAACATGTGTTGCATCACGTGTTGCGTGTCAGTAGTGGTGCTACTTAGACTATAAAGGGGTCAAATATTGAGAGCTAGGATTTAGCACTAGATGTAAGTGGCTATGCTCTTCAAAATGCATGCCCACATATGTAAACGTGCAAAGTCAAGGTCATATGGCTCCTCAAATTAAAGTCATCGCCAAATTTGTTGGATAATTTTGTTTTAAAAATTACATGCTGACGTTTCACCCTCTTAGTGACCTCGACTGAAATTTACCCTACTTAAGATATATCATACGTAAGCACACAAAAAGATTCCCATCGATACAAGTATTATGACCAAAGAATATTTAACCCAATTCAACCTTCTCAGTTTAAGCATTGCCAAAGGCAAGTATCTCTCGTCAAGAAACATTCTATTAAGACAATCAAATGCTATTTTTTTTTCTCATATAATATGAAGCCAACAAATTGCTATACGGTAACACAGAAGAGAGAATTAACTGAACTAAGAAAGTGATAAGGTGGACATTTATTGAGCCACATGATTTACAATATGAAGTCTATAAAATTTACCTTAGGTTCTGAGGAAGTTATCCTCATTGTGAGCAAAACTCTTTCTAAGCTCCTACTAACTTCATCTTTGGTTTTCCCATCAATTAAAAGAAGCTGACCCTTGGGCTCTGTAAGAAATGGGAAGTGAGGGAAGTCAGGAAAGCATAAATTCTGCAGTTAGATTCTATCTTCCTCATTCTCCAGCATATGATGAGCTGAAACGCAAAACAAAATCAATTAACCTGGAGATATAAAGTTGCAAGACAGTGCAATCTGTATGGCAGTGTTCTGCTTGTCACCAGTAAGCATCCAAAAATTTATTCCTGCTCTTCTGAGTGTCTCAATTGTTTCTGGCACACCATCCTGAGTAGTATTGTAAGATATGTCATTGCTTAAATACAACATCATCCTAAAGGCGTATTAGAAGTGACATGGGAAAATAGAGCCCTCTGAAAGGGGAAAAGTATGTGTAGATGCAGAACATCCCACAGACATATCAATAGTCACCTGAAGACGATCCTCTACTGCAGTGACTCCAAGAACTTCAAAATCATGTTCAATTCTTTGACACACCTCTACTATTCTCCACTGCAGATCCAATTATTTCAGAAAATCAAGATACACTATCTAAAAAAAAGCCAGAAAGGTTACGTTTGACAGGAAAATAATGGAACAAAAATTAGTGTACCATTTACCTCCCTATCAACCAATGTACTACTAGCCTCTTTGAATGATAGAGACCATTCATGATATTCGTCAGCCATGAGTTCACGCCAAGCCAAGCACAAAGTGCGTAAACCCAGTTGAGAATATTGTTCAACAGCTTCCACAAAGGTCCTTGTTTGTTGCCCTGAAAAATAATGTAAGTTGTCAAAAAAATTTAAACTCACAATTGAGGAACCTACAAATCACACCATTAACACTCCTCCAATATATCTTTCTCGGTTTTCAGGGTGTAAAGAAAAACATGTAAGAGCACCATAACTAGCTATTGCAGTCTGACACAATTTACCTTACATCTACTGAATCAGAAATGACAAATCAAGTGCCTGTAATATTCCCTACGTCACATTCTCACTGAAATCAATACCAAAATCAGGCAAACAGGTATATACTTTCAATTCGGCTATTTTTGTAGAATTTCCAACACTGCAAAAGTAGCATTTTGAAGCATGCACCATGCAATCCAGCCACCAGTTGCATGCAACAAGCCCCCTTTGTACAGAAAAAAGGCTAGTTTTTTAAGATTACAGTGAAAGTTTATGTGACATCTGAAAAGGAAAATTTAAACTCATCATTCAGCACAAATCCTCAAATAAGAATCAGGTGTTATCAGCACAAGGTAGATGACATGTGCTGAAATCATCACATTCCAACCTACAAGATTCAACAGCATTCCTTGAACACTGCTACCATTTAAAATTCCTGAAGCACACCATCAAAAGGAAAAGAGTATATAATTACTTGAGCTTGAAATACAACCAACACACTAATCAAAAGAAAAACAATATCTCCCTCCTCCTAGTAACACTCAAAAGTCCGAAAATATTTAAAGAAAACAAAAACAAAAAAATCCTTGACCTCTAACCGAAGAATACGCTTACTAGAACAAGTTGCCATCTTTTCAATGTCTGATAGGCAGTGGAGTGTTTTTAAATGGTTGAAATAGGTATAACCAGAAATGGTCCGTCAACATCAAAAAAAAACACAACTAAACATCCAAACAACTCTTTTCATCTGACAAGTTTTAGCACAGAATGGGGCTAACCAGGAATGACATAAGGAAATATCGCTTCATCTGCTCCTTTGGTCAACAGAAATATCTTTCCATTCAGGCAGTCTTTCACCACTATGGACATCCTTTTCCTATCAGATGTAAACTCTAGAGTTTCCAAAACCTCATAATGAATACCTGTTCCATTGAACTTAATCTCTGCGAGATACAATATAGACAAAAAGTCATTTTAATTAAATATAGATGACTATGCAAAGTACAAAAGACAAAAAAGAAAATGACTGGTACCAAGAATATTTGCATTCCTATTTGTAAAAACCATATGCAGTCTCGCAGCAGCATGAACAAGAGCATCTTCATCCTGAGATTGTGCCTTATATGAGATTGCTCCAGTTTTACTGCAGCAAGAAAATAAAAGTGAAGGAACAATAAAAAAACTGCAGCAGAAATACATGAAACGCATGTCCAAAGGTAACTTCAGATATGGAAAAGCATCTGGCCAGAAAGATATCAGGATCACCTTTGCACAGGGATAACTGTGTTGCACATTGCCATAACTGTTAGAAACCTAATAACGTCTGGAGAGCCAGAGTCAATAGCATTAAGCAGTTCCACATCTGTATACAAGAAGAAAACTACTTACAAGAGCAAAGCTGGTCACAGTAAGTGATCAAATATAGTAGATGGTGACTGCACAAGATTCAAGCACAACATCAGTTTGCAGTTTTGATTAGGCATGGTAATTCTACATTGTTGTGCAAACTGTGAAAATAATCTCCAACCGAAAAACAAGTAGCTTCAAATGCTGTAAATTACCTCTATAACTTAGCCATAAGATCCCACACCATCACGTTGATTGAATAAAAAATTACATTAACATGAATATTTAGGAACTGAAATAGGTAATTTTACCACTTACGTTTAGGAATTAACATAGATGATATGTGAGCATTTTAATCTATAACTGGCAACATCTTTTCTACCTTCCACCTCTCAGTATAGGGCACACAAACATCGCACTCACATGATGAGCTATGTCATCCATTCCATAACTCAAATAATAACTTAAATCATGAAAGAACTGGAGCAGTTCTATATATTAAGGAGGACAAAATTGGATGTCAGGATCCTAATCCTTCCATGAGCCATAAAGGCGCAGAGCATCTGATTAAAACAGAAATTATACAAAATGATCATAGCCAGCACTCTGCTTGTGTATTACAAGCCACATACATGCAGGTTTACTATTGAACATCCTGGACCAAAAATACTCAAGCAAGTTTGCAGACCTTACTGGACAAAAAATACCAATGGCAATTGCCACTAATGGTTCTAAGTACCTAGAGAACCTCTTTTGTACTTTGATTATATTCGTGTACAAAATGGCAACAAGATTTTCAACTGCTAATGCTCCAAAGACTCAAAAGAATGAACACATAGAAAGAAAGATGACACATGCTTTAACAGAATCAGAACCTTTCAAGGCATCCCCAGATTCATTTCCATAAAATTTGCCACTGATGCAGCATCTTCTAAAAATCATCTTGTTTTCAGTGAGCGTTCCTGTTTTGTCAGTCAGAATGTATTCAACTTGGCCCAAGTCCTCACTTATTGCTGTGCTGCCAAGGGGAGACAAAACATTTGCTACATAAAACTGCTTTCCAGATATGCCAATCTCTAATACGGTTTTCTTAAGTCAAACAACTTACTTTGTAGCATGGGCAGCAGTACCAGTTTCCTGGTCAACCATTTTCTGATCCCAGTCAATAAATTTTGCATATAGACTTTTCACGAGGTCCAGAGACACCTGCCAAAGTTTTTTTTGAAGTTCTCAAAGTTACTAATTTATCTGAAACACTTTTAGTGCAGAATTTCTCTAAAACATTTCTGTAATCTCCAGCTTGAAATAGAACACAGGGTATTAGGCCAAGCTACCTCACTCTTTTTGTTAAATAAAGCTACAAATTACCAGCAAAAAAATTTGGTTCAGTCAAGGTTGACATAGTAGCTCAATTGCCCATGCATAGCAAAAATTTAAGTGGTTTGATTAAAAAAGTTAGTTCCAGCTCCAGTACTAACCACTAAGCAACTCTAAGCATTTGCAGCAAACTTCCATCTTTACTACCAGAGCAACCACCTCCACTAAGGCAGGTAAAAGCCTCTAATACTTTATCAAGACTTTGATAACCTCTCTAACAAGTTTTCATTTCATTACAATGGATCACTTAATCCATAGACTTCAGCTGTTTGTGAGAATGTAAATAGCAGCCTTAAAAGCTATAATTAGATAAGTTTTCCATTACGATATGATGGAAACCAATCTTGATGTCTGCATAATGCACAGAAAAACTGCTGCAAGACTCATGAAGAGTCCAGACTTAATTCATAAGGACTGTCCAGAGAAAAAATGACAACATAAAACAGAACGGATTTTTCCTTAAGCCGAATCATATTTCCTTTCCTAAAAGTTAAAGTTACCTTTCTTGCAATAGGTCAACTTCCAATAACAAAGATCAAAATGCTATGATAAAAAAAGAAATTATATTGATTTTTCAATCATAATCTTGACATCTCACCTTAATAGATATAGGAATCATGATGGAACAAAGAAGCTCAAACCGCAAAGGTATGACCAAGAGCTCATACCAGGGACCTTCGTGTGGATATCTGACATACCATTGCTTCACCATAAAGAAGTAAACACAAAATCAGCTTATGCTGCAAATTTGCAGTTAAAACATAAGGGAATCAACTTTTGAACCACACCCCCCCCCCAAAAAAAGGGGGGTCAACTTACAAGGAAAAAAAAATCCAAGTGGCATAATAAGAAAAAGCAAAAAAGAGCTACATTCCAGAGCCTCTTCCATATAAGTCACGGGCAAGGATATGAAAACTAGGAAAGCATTAACAAAAGAATAAAAAAAGAAAGAGATCATGAATCACAGAATACCATGGGACCAGCTAAAGGCGTTACAGAGCCATAGGTGATAATTCATTTAATGACATAAACTCTCACTGTATAGACAGTTGAAGAACAGAACCATAAAGCAAATGAAGCTGTCTAATAAGGTTTCCTAATAAACAAAGCCATTAATATGTATTATCTATTTAAGAATGAGGCAACTTATCAAGGCCTATGAATGAAGATAGATAGCAATTGAAGAACTAAGATTAAAAGATTCAAATGACATCCATATAACTAAGGAAAAAAGAGAGATTCGAAAGTGCAAAAAGAACAGTAAAGATACTCAAAGCAAAATGGAGTTCATAGATGATTAGTTCACCAGAAATGTAATCAAAAGTTGGCAGGACCAGAAATACAGCAGACATCGAACTAATGGCAGTTTCAACTTTAGCAATACAGTCAACCTCACCTAGGGAAATGAGCAGATATACAGAGAAGCAAATGGAAGCATGGACATTCTGGCTATATTGGGAAAGGAGCAGCATGTGAAGTTTACTATTTTTCACTAGTATTCCTGATGCTATTAAGGATATTTTGTATAAGGATGCACTTGACAGTAGTTTGACCACAAATGATGTAACTAGACTGTTTGAATTTCTGAATAATGATGTTTGTTTCACCGAAGAAAAAACCTCACCTCACCCCTCAGCAAATGAAAGCATGCAATTTTTCCGCAAAGGAATTTTGGTGTCAGATCAACAAGTCAAAGCATTTGAAGACTAGCATAACCACTCCCATCGTATTATATCACTGAATATTTATGTGCATAAACTCAGAAGACACCACAATTATCTGTTGTTAGTAGATATAAAGCTACACAATTTGTTGTGATGAAATCCCATTGCTTATGACTAGAAACTTGAAAAAAGAAAAAACTCAAAGGTCAAGACAATAGTTCCAACAGCTTGGCTTTAAAATATGTTTAATTTTTCCAGGAATTTTTCCTCGGTTTCCAGAACATTATGAAAAACTATACTGTATCCTTCAGGAGTTTAATGGCTAGATATTAATTCAATAAGGAATTTACGATCTTAGCTAACGCATCTGACATTTAGTTTGATATCTTTCTACCTGCTTTAATAGCCACTTTCTCCTCAGCCATGCATTATTACTCTGAAGTACAAAGTTTTAAAAAGCAATGCTTATGAAAGTACTTTAACTTTGCAGTGCAGGAAATAAGATAATTAAAATGCGGAACCAAAACAGTGGAATCACAAAGCAAATAGATGTCCCAACAAATGACATGTAGAAGTTTTCCAGTAAAAGAAGTTCAATTCTTTATGACCTGAAAATCAACCAACAAGAAGGTTAGATGGTAGGAGCTTAGTTGATCTCACTGACCTGTCTTGCTTCCATGTCCTTCCATACATTACCAGCTATCCCCAAAACAATTACGACAACTATTTGGAAGATAAATATGGCTCCAGTCAACTTGTCAATCATGGCATCCACAGCTGTAAGCTTAGGTTCTGGTACACCCCTGCTCATACCCATCTTTGTTTCATTACCTGAAGCAATAAATCAAAAAGATAAATGAGACTTAATTGCACCCGTAATAGTGAGGCATTGACAATTATTTAAATGTGAAAGAAAACAATCGTGTCAATGCATATGTCATTATAACTATATCAGATTCTGTCACAATACAAGTATGAGTATCCACACGAACCAAGTTCTCCAGCTTTTAATATATAACTCTACCGATGGAGGAAAACTTGCAATCATTAGACTATGGTTGGAAGCTTCCCTTTCCAGCATATCATTCCTTACAGAACCCCAAAGAAGACAGTAGAAAGAAGCAAACACCAATAACATTGTCATCCTAATGCTACTTCCCCAACCAAAGAGTTGGAGAAAACGAGTTATATGACAAATGAACTCAGAAAAGAGTGCATGCTTTTACCACATGCATATATGCAGCTAAAAACACACATAACCACAGAATTTCCAGTCTTACATATCCATTTCTTTCTTTTAAACTCGAATACATCATGAAGTATCTTTATCATGATGTCTTCTATCCACCAAACACCTTCTACGGATCTTTTCTCGAACTTCCAGTGCATGCATGCATTATAGCAATGCTGGACCTTCTCTAATTTAAAATCAATTTAGATTCTGGTCATAGTTACTAGTTCATTTTATTGTTAGATTAAGCCAGGATAACTTTATTCCAACACCATCCCCAGTAGCGAATTGCGTTGCGGCAATGTCCATCCAGTCCAGGTCATGACAACTTGATGTCTACATGCTCTCGCACACACACACATCTCTTCCCATCTTTCTCATTTTCTCTTAACACGCCAAGTACAAAGAAATGAAGAATTAAAAAAATACTGAGCGGTAAAGTTGTTCCAGCCAACACACCTGTATAAACAGCTACTCCACAAGCCCACTCTGTATTCCGCAAGTAGCATGTTTGAAGAATGGTGTTTTTTATGGTTAAAGGGCACACATCATTGTCAATAAATGGAGGAAGTAATCGAAGGTTAGCATCAAATCTTCTGATATCCCTATCAGGACTGGGGCACTCAATAACACCCTGTTGAAGATCCCTTTCGTAATATTAGCCAGGATAAACAAGCAGGACGTCACTTTATTAGGTTCACCAACATATAGGTAACATTCTTGCCTTGATTTTGTGCAACAGTTCAGGATCAATTCCCAGGCAAGCAGAAGGTACAACCCTTGTCTTTAGATCGGTTTCCCCATCAAGGGCAGCTGTCTGCACATGTCACAAGAGACTACATAATCCTTTGAAAGAAGGACATCGAATTCACACAAACACAAAAACAGTGTTACCAATAAAGTTAGATGGACTGCACCATATTTTTCTATTCAAATTCACATTAATACGCTGATATTAATTCTCATGGATATTTATATAGATGATTAAAAGCACTCGGTGGCAAGATGTAAACCAAATGCCAGACAAATCTAAGTGGTGAGTGACTGACCTAGCACAATGCCCAATACCAAGTGCCAAGGATGGTAACCAATTGATGTTGAAACTATTTGCTTAAATAAACTATAGACTGGACAGCTGACCTGGATGAAGTATTTGATTCCTGATCTTACATGTTTTAGCTGGAGCATTAGAAATTAGCGCATTTTATCCTAATGTGTTCTTATGCTAGCATATGTGCCATAAAACCTAGGTTTGCAGTCTCTCACCCCTCTTAGGCATGCTCAACAGTTAACGAGTCGCACACCAATTCTTTTCCGCATATAGGACAGCGCTAATATCTGCTTACAATCTAACCATAACATAGAAGAGGAATGACACCAGAGCTGCCCTGTCTAAAGTCAAAGCTACTCAAGTTTTCAAATAGGCACAAGAAAGGTTCATTCATTACCTCTATATAGCAGAGTCCCTGTGGATCGGACGTTCCAAGCAAAACTAGATCACATGGTGCTTCATCATTCTCACGAAGCCATACAATGTTACCAACACGAATGTCCTGCGCTTGAATCTAGAAGAGAGGGAACACAATTTAGAAAGAAAAGCAAGCACACAAAGTTATTTTCTTGAAAATCAGAGGTGTGGGAATAAAGTCACTTCAGGGTATGAAGTAGACTATCAACAAATGTCACACATTTCCATCGATGCAAAGACCCCATTATAAGATACTTTGGGCTTAAGTCTCTCCAAGCCCTTATTACAGCAACTATAGTTATGCCTAAAAGCAAAATTAACTTCAGACCCAGAGGGGCACAAATCCAGCATTACTGTCTTATCTGTATAACATCCGCAACATCATCAAACTAAAATAGCAAATAACCACCATCATTTTATGTGTCAAAGTAGAATATTATGTCAATAAACTTTATATCATTGACATTGGTTCTCCAAGTGCCAGTGGACCAGACAACCGCTTCTTTTTGGGGCAAAACATATCTTTTGTGTCCTCTTTATTCAACGGTATAAGAATATGAGGTCTCCATAGTTCTACAACTCTACTCTTACCTGACACTTGAGGAGCACACTCATCTCACCATTATTGATTCAAACAGGAGAGATACAGATGATGTAGATTATCATAATCTTTAGGCTGCAAATATTACGCACAAGTCCTCTTTGTCTATGCACCCAGTCACTGAACCATTATCAAATCCAATTGCCTTTTCCAATCAAAAAGGTGAAACCTAGTTTTAAAAGCCACTAATCAAATTAATAACCTAAACAGGGTATATCTACTATCAAACAGACCTATCAAACAGACCAACATTAACTATGAATGTAGCAAGTCCTGCTTTAGCTGAAGTATTGAGCCAAAAGGGAAGCTGAACTATGAAAGAAGATTGGCAACATCCCTCACTGCAGGAACACGTCAACACAGCTGAGTTGGTTGGAAGCCTACTTGGCAGCCTACATCATGTTGCTAGGCCAGGAACTAGTAAATCTACTATAAGTCTATTGAGGTCACATTTGAGATATATAGAGCCTTACTTTCAAGACGTCATTTCACTAGAAAACCAGCCTAAAAATTATATTTCATGTATCATTAGTTTTAAATAAAAAATTTAGAAATTTCCAAATATCCAAAGGAAATTTACAACTTTGATTGAATGGGCATTTGAGTTATGCAACTAATGGTTAGAAAACATAAATATTTTCATTTCATAATCACTGAAGGTTATGAGCATGAACTATGGGTAATTGTGTAACAACCAGGTAACAATGATACTTCTACATTGTGTATACAAAATAAAAACCACTATCAGCATAGAGAGCATTATGATCTACAGAGAGGGGGAAAAACAACTGACTGAAACTATAATTAACTTCCAGACTTCTATAATCTGAAAAGTTCAAATCAGTGGCAAACATGCAATGACTAACAAACCAATCCACAAGATAAAATCCCTTGAGAAGATTGGTAATCATTCTTCCAACAGATTCAATAGATAGAAATAACTTCCTTCCACAGAGAAAAAGAAAAATATAAGGAATAGGGGGGATTTTTAGGGGACAAAAGGCTAGGGGAACTTGAGCATGGTTTCTTTACCAGTTTTTTAACTCCATAACGGACAATCCATACTTCTCTCTCATTTGCCTTTTTGTCAGAGAGATATCTGTTGTAATCATCCCATGCCTCTTTTGTTGCTGACACAGCAAATATGAAGATAAGTGGACCCCATGTACTGGCAGGATTCACTGGAGTAATAAGTGACCATAGCTGAAGGCAGGCAATCAATAGAAAATACTGGTTCATGAACCGGCTGAAAACAGAAAAAAACAAAACTGCGTTACATACACATACAGACATGATTTCAGTAAATGAGAATAAATATTGGCTACAGGAAGTGGAAGAAGGGTAAGCAGACTGCCTTAAATAAGGATTTGTTCAGGTGACTGTTGTTTTAGTATCTCAACAAATCTGCACATGAATTTTCCAGGTTTTTTATTTGTTGACTAGCAATATCTAAGTTAGTCTCCCCACCAACACCCAAAAAAAAAAAAACACTATAAAATAAATGGAGGCTCACCTGAACTGCTCCCATAAGTTCTTTGGAAGAAAATTCAATATAGTGTATTTTCTGTTGGATATTTGGTTGTCACAGTAGAGATCATGAGATGACGTGTCGTCATTAATATCAACATATCGCTTCATTGTTGTC
The DNA here is from genome assembly GCA_014182735.1 of Corymbia maculata. Lineage (NCBI taxonomy): Eukaryota > Viridiplantae > Streptophyta > Magnoliopsida > Myrtales > Myrtaceae > Corymbia > Corymbia maculata. Next base: position 8,039,368 of record CM024692.1, read on the forward strand.
CTTGAAGCAGATAATCAAGTCTACGCATTTCAACACGATCAGATTCAGAGGCCGCAATGAGAAACAAACACACCAGAGGTTCCCATCCTGAATAAGAGATATTCATCAACATATGCATAAGTCACACTACTGGCCAAACAAATTAACTGAAGGGCATCAACACACCAAGGCCAATCTTCATCAAAGTCTTCAATGTTGATTCATGATGATGAGATTTGACAACTATGATAATGTCGACACATGCCTAATGGATAGGCCATTACTACCACATCCTGAGCATCCTAAAAAAATGCCAACAAGTTAGCCTATGGCCTAGATACATCAAGCAGCGCAATACCGGTATAAACACAGTGCCATTAGCACTCAACATGTGAAATGAATAATATTTTCAATCTCCTGAAGGTGATAACTGAATGTGAGTATGCAGTTATTTAGAACTTGTGCTTCCTCAGTTCCACTCGCTAACTGTGAACATTGATTCACTTTTAAAAAGGAGTAACAAAGTGGAAAAGTAGGAATTTACACTGCCCATGTCAAGTATCTTCTTATACCAACAAATGAGCTCAGAACACGACAATTGATGGCATGGAACTCCAATTCGAACTTCGCATCATTTAAATGTTTTTAAACTGTCAAGGAGTTACCATAATTGTGTCGCCTTTCAGCCTTCCAATACTACCTCCTCCTCAACAAAAAAGGAACCTCCAAAACCTCACTCAAACAACTAAATGCAGGTAATTCCAGTCACAAATATTCGACGACCAAATCTAAAATTGAAATCAACGCGCGAATTATCGAGCATAAGCTATCAGAGAGACGTAAGGATTCGATATCGAGCAAGAAACTCCACCTCCTCAATCTCGATTCCAAGCTCGACAATACGACCGACGAGGCGCAATCAGAATGCCGACGACCGAACGCCGCGCGAGCAAGGACGAATTGATCGGCAAGAGAAGGGAGATTGGCTCACCGGAATCGGCGGATTGGCATGATCCGGCTGCAAATTCGCGTCTCCCCGAGCTTTTTCAGATGCGATCGGAGGCCAATTCTTTACCCTTCGAACTCCTCCGTTTCTTCTTCTCCTCCTCCTCCTCCTCCTTCCTGGTCTCGGCTCCTTCGGTTTCCAGGTACCGCCCGTTTGAGGAAGCCGACGGAGGAAATGGTTGCGTGAGGCTGACTAGAATCAGGCAGAGTGATGGGATGCACCGTGGACCGTCGGATTACGAGGGAAAGGGTGCGATGGGAATATCAGAGGGCCACTGGGCCCCCTAAAAATAGTAAAAAAAATAAAAATAAAAGGTAAAAAACATAACAGGGAATAGGAAGTGAGGGGATGAGGGGTGGGTAAACTTGAGTTGAGCGGATTAAATTCAAATTAATGGATTTTGATTAATACATTTATAATTCTACAAAAATCATTTTTCTCATGATATCTTGGAATTGTTAATTGCATATCTTAATCATATTCGGGATAGGTTTCGTATTTCCTATTACTTATTGATTTTCACTTATTTTTACTAGTAATTGCAGTATTGTCAAAGTCCACATTTTCTGCCTTCTGTGGTGCTTCACCCTATTTTGCAATGATTACTTAATAATGGAGTTTGTGTGATTGAGAAACATCGGTTGGGTTTGAACTATGATTTCTGTTTTTTGTGATTTTTTTTCTTTTTTGATAAATGAGTGAGTCTCAAATTTCCTTCGATTTACAATACTTCTATTTTATTATGGTTAAAAGTGAAAATAATTTCATTAACTCAAACGGGTTCTATGAAACTCAAAATGATGAATTTCATTGAGTTGAACCATATATGCATGCACAAGTGTTTATTTATAGAAGTAAAAAAAATAAAAGATAATTTAAAGCAAACAAACTAAATATGTGTTAGTGATTGTTAGTTCAATTTTAAGGATCACAACATGAAGTTTGAATTGAGAATTTCATTTCTGTTTTAATAGTAAATACTAGGGCTAGGGGTGTTGACGGGTCGGTTCGGGTTGATTCGGGTTTCGGGTTTTTTATTAAAAAATATTACAACTTTTTAATAAAAAATATTATAAAGGGAATTCGAAATATTTTTACGTATCGCCACGAGACCACATCCAACTTGTCCATGAATCATGATGCCACGAGTCCTCGTCTAACCCGTCCGTGAACATCTTCGCAAACAGATAATATTTTAATAAAAAATTATGACAAAGGGAATTTGAAATGTTCGGCCTTGTTTAACCCGTCCGTGAACATCTCCGCAAATAGATAATTTTTTAATAAAAAATTATGACAAAGGGAATTCGAAATATTCTTACATGACGTCGCGAGGCCTCGTTCAACCCGTTCGTAAACATCTACGCAGCCATTATGACAAAAGGAATTCGAAATGTTCTTACGTGATGTCACGAGACCTCGCCCAACCCGTCCGTGATAATTTTTTAATAAAAAATATGACAAAGAGAATTCGAAATGTTTTTACATGATATTGTGGGGCCTCGTCTGACTTGTCCGTGAACATTTTCGTAGGCAAATAATATTCCCTCTTCTAAAGTTCTGTGTCGGCCGCGAAAAAGAAGATGGGGACAGAGAGAGGGGGGGAGAGGGAGAGAGATCGATGGGGGCCACCTGAGGGGCGACGATGACGAATCCGTGAAATAAGACGTGCTGGATAAGTTGCGAATATAGGGAGTTGTAGAGGAGATAACTTGGATGGATGTATTTGGGTTGAAACCTTTAATGTGTTTGGGTCGAAACAATGTTCCGACCCTAACTTGAACCAAAATATGTATTTCATTTGTGTTTATAATTGTTACCCAAATAGTATTAAGACCCGAAACATGTACCATACTTGTTTCGTGTTCGGGTCATGTTCGAGTTAGGTTGGATGGGTTTTTTTGACACCCCTAATAAATACTCAGATGACCTTGTTTGTTAGGCTATATACATATTGTGATTAATTTCCCCATAAAAAAAGCAACAAGAAGAAAGATTCAAAGGGGCTGTGCCGATTGCTTCAGCTTGTGTACGAGCAACTTAAGTTAGTCGTGTAATTTACCGATAAAAGTAATAAGAGTTCAGCTGATCTTTGGTAATCATAGAGGAATATCCCTCGATTCGCCAGAGAAAGATGTGCCTTGTTCGTGGGGTTCTTTATATTACAAAGCCTCGACGATGGAGTACCGAGACGCGTGGCAAGAATTTGTTGGGCACAAAATGTTTGACTTGATTTTTGTAGGCAAGACTTCATCTATTGGCTGGGGGAGGATGCGGGGGTGCCTCTTTACTGTAGCTCACGTCAATGACAATTTCAGCATCCCTTAATTAACGTTCATATGTATCAAATCAATAGATGGTTCCACCAGATGTCGGACGGCACGGGTCAGGGGTAAGGGCCCACGTCATGAGGACGTAGACTGGCATCAAGCCCAATCGGAAATGTTAATGGTAAGACCAAGTCAAACTTTCTCCATTGACCCTCACTCCAAATCCATTGAGTTAAAACTCTACCTACGTCAATTATTTCCAAGTAGGAAAAGTATTTGGATCTATCCTTTTAGAATAAACAGTTACTCATTCAAATACAAATAATAATTCGAGTTAGTACAAATTGTAGTCCCAATTATCAATCCGGGAGGACGGCTTGAAATGCAACCGTAGCGTTTTGAGGGGTCTAGGTTTCTAGAGTGCACAGTATCTAATTGATTGAAAATGGGAGGAATTGCATTAGTTTCTTAATTTATCCATCCGGACAAATCTATACAACACATAAGCGAGTACAAACTGTTGGTCCCTGATACAAATTGCTATGAACACCCTCGAGATTATAATGGGAAGAAACATGAATCAATGCGTGTAAACCGTGTGTAAGCCGAGGTCAGGTAAGGTCAGAGAAATTTGCAACGAGAGACATAAATTTCATCTGCTGAAAGATGGGGAACAATATCACGAAAAACGGGCGCAATCCCAAATATGCTGGCAACCTCCTAACGTTGTTGCATCCTACTCATTATTACAACTAGTGAGTAATGCAAATTGATTTGGAAGCTTACAAGACCAAGAAAGAGAAGCCGAAATAGTAACTAAAATCAAGATGACCAGCATGAATATTCTTCCCCGGGCCAGAAGTTACAGACCTAAAAAACAAAAAGGCGGGTCAGCAAGAGGGGGAAAGCTCTGTAATTTGAGACGCAACTATACTGGCATTGCACTCTCTCTTCATACAATCCCTAGCTAAGGCAAGATGATATGTTGGCCAAAAATGAAAATACAGGATGGTTGGCAAAACCCAAGCATTCTTCAAGTGTCAAAATAGAAGTGAAATTGTAGCTCTTCACAGGCCACTTTCTTATGCTATAAAAAAGTCAACTGAGAAGCTTATTTCTAGGCCAGGTGATTTGGCTAAAGCAAAGAGCAATCAGATTGCAAGGTCAATGCCTAAAATTCCATTTTGACTGTAGGTTGACCAGTCTCCTCACATATTGCAGATTTTTTGTTTTAGCCCCAGTTACCAGGTGTGGTATTAGATTCCAAGGCTCATTCTATCAAGTCAAGGTGTTCCATAAACATTGAATATAGTCGATCTAGTGAGAATTGTAAAATGTTGGCCAGGCAGAGACCTTCTTTTGCATGGCCTAAACAAACTGCTCTATGCCATTACATTATAGTCATAATGAACTAAAGAAGAAATGTAGCAATACAGCTTTAATTATCATTAAGGTAATAAAGAAAGAACAGGTGAAAAAACATGACAGTTTTGGTCCTAAACATTCAAGAGGATACTTTTAGAAGCAAAGCCAAGAGGAAAGAACAGGAACAAAAGAGAGAATATTCCATAACGAGATTGCCAGGACCTCATTGCATGATCTCTCAGATGCATGAACTCTTTGACAACACTTGTCCTGATGCCGTTCAACGTTGGTCATACATCATCATTGCAAGCTGATTGAACGTCAGAATCAGCATTCTGTTTGATAAAAAAAGATCGTAGACAAAAACTTGACAGAAGAGTTCCTCCAAAACTCTATATAAACATTAGCCTAGTAGAAATCTCTGGTTGCCAAGTGAAGCATCACTTAAGGCAAAGAAACTACAACTAGCTTGATGTTCATCCATCTACACTTAGAACACAGAGTATCAACTGGTCTGCTCTGCAGCCCATTCAGCTCCTAAGCTCTAAGAATCTGCACAGAATGAACCCCTTGAGCACTCATTACACGTCATCATTGCAAGCTGTCGAGAAAGAGTAGGGAATGAACTCCTGATAATGATGTCATCCCTATATTCTAGAATAAATGAAGAACTATTGGACTCTCAATATCACATCCAGAAGAAATATACAAAAAGCTTGTAATAAATCACACATGAGCAGCACTCCAAAGTTCAAAGTCCATACACCAAACATGAAAGTCTAGTGATGCAACGGACAATCATTAGTAAGAGAAACCTATGAAAACTGGATCATTTCTAACCAAGAGTTATCTTGGATTTTTAAATAAGATGTAAAATTGGATATCGTCATCAAGTTATAAATCCTGGCGACAAAGAACACTCAGAGATCAACAAAACCATATTATTGGACGAAAAATGATATTTTTCATCTAAAATTACCAACAGATCATCACAAGAGTTCAATAGAGGAAAAATTCTGAGAATTCAATACTTAGTTTATTTGAAAAACTGGACCGTGTTTCATTCCAACTGTTCCATTACAACAGAAGAGACATCCTGCCTACTCTTAGAGCTACTACTGGAATTTGAATGAAGCCAAAAATATAAAGGTTTGATCTTTGCTTCTTGCCCTTCATCTAGTCTTGGTTCGGCCTACAAAATTGACAAAAAAGAGGAGTGCGCACTCCTTTATTGATAGATAGAGGTGGAGAAACGTAAAACCATCTATGTTCAAGATAAGAGGTGCATCATTTCTTGGTGGTATTGGTCACAAACACAGGCATCCATCTGCTATAGAATGATAACAAGTAGAGCATGCCTTCTTCTCATAGTTTAAAATAAGGATCGGGTCAACAAGGTACCCTCACGGTTCTCTACAACACTACAAAGAGACTATGCACATGACTGGCGAATGCTGGTGCACTTTAGAAATTGATGAAAAAGGGGCGCTCTTCTCCACAATTAAAAGAAAACTAGCTACAATAACAAAAATAGTTCTCATTTCTAAAGCACCCTGAATAAGAATCACCATCTTCTCTATCGGTACTCTATAGTATATATTTCCTCATATAAATCCTTTTAAAACTCTAAAATTCCAAAGTAACTGCACAAACATAACCTCAGATCCTCATCATATCAAGGGAAATGTCATCAAAATCAATTAAACCAAATATATCACAGCAACTCACCAGAAGATATAAAGCAAGAAAAGGCAATCAAGGTGGCCTACGAGTGATGGTTAGATACCTAAAAAATCAAGTAAAAGGGAAACCCATCAGTGAGACCACCTAGACAACCACACTACATCTTCACAAAGGTTCACGCTAGTAATCTAAATACAAATTTACATCCCCGTGAAGCACATGGCAGTATACATTCTTTCTGTATTTGAACTACCTATCGCAAACACGAGTCACTAAGTGCAACACAAAATAGCCTAGAATGCTCACAGAAGCTCCAACGCCCGTTCTGAATTGACGTAGACTAAGAACCAATCAAGCAAATCAAAGACAAATAAGCCACCAAAGAGAGCTCATGCGCAGTTCAAATATCTGCAAGAGTTGCATTCTTTCAAAAAGAGAAATGGAGCTGCAAAATTTACCATCAGGAAGCCATCCACAGGAGCGGCGAGAGATGGAGAGCATCGAAGTCATCAATGCCGAGGAAGTAGCGGTGTGGTAAGGCAGCATCGTCTCCGCACAGGCACTCATCTCCACGGGGCTCCTTCAAACCACAATCGACGAACGTCATGAGCCGCACCTTTCGGAATCGGACCCGAACGCAGACGCGAGGATAATAAACAGGACGGGAATCGAAAGAACTTCACCTGAAGATCCGATGAGCAAGGGGTCGGTTGATGGCGGCGCGGGGCGCAGACCGGGCGGACTTGGCGGCGCCGGAGGCCAGCCCCGACGCGGCGCCGCGAGTGGAGGCCGACCGGAAAATGGATCTGGCGGCGAACGAGGCCATCTCTTGCGGCGAGTCAGCACACGGTGAAGCAAACGAAGTGGATTCTCTCTATCCAAGTGATGTCGAAGGAGGGTTTAGGAGCAGCACCAGCGCATAAAACCCTTCTGGGAGAGTGTTTGGGTGCTCCGATAGGGTAACGCGGATCCGGAAATAGATATGCCCCGTCTGCAGGTTTAACCCAAACTCGAAACCCGGGTCCGGTTTCACGACCCGGGACCCGAAATGGTGGACCGTGAAAAACCCAAAGCAGGCATCCTCTCCCTCTCTCTGGCTCCGTTCTGGGACTGGTACCGGCAGCTCCAGCCATCCTTGAGGTCTTCTTCTCTCTCTCTCCACCTTCTGCAAATCCGCTCTAGGGTTCAGGTTGATGTTTGCTGGCTTGGCGCTGCTGATTCGTGCTTGAGCTGCGAGCGACTGCTGATAATTTTCGCTCTTTGTAGATTGTCAAGCAATGGCGTCTCTGTTTAAGGTACGCATTACTCTCGCTCTGTCATTCGCGCGGCGTTTCCTTTTGCCCCCTTCCCCCCGCCCCCCCAAATTTCTCTCTGTCGAGGTTCTGAGTTGCTCTGTGCGATTGATTGGACAAATTTAGATTTCTTCAGAAAAGCTTGTGGAAGGAGGTTGTTCTGGTTTGGTTCTTTCCCCGGACGAACCCCTTTTTTTGTCCGGAAGTTCCGGTAGAACCTGATTGTTCAAATGTTATATCGTTTGGTTGGCTTGGATATAATTTCGTGATGGGCATTATTCTGGATCGTCTTTCTTAAGTTTTTTGAAGATTATCTGGTCATTGAAGTCTTTAGAGTGCGCTTGACGAAAACCCTTTGAAAAAATGACATAGCCTTTTGCTTTGAATGGTTTTGCCGCCACTTTTGCGGGATTTCGGGTTTTTCATGCGAGTGCTTTCTGTGTAGCAGATTATCTGGACGTTTCTCCAGTGCTTTTTTCCTAGTTCTGAGGGCTGCCGCACAATTGTCACGACGTAATTAAGAGTTTGTTATGGAGATGCGTTGGTCGACTTTTACAATTTCTCTTTGGTGTATTTGTGTGACTGAGGTTAAGGTTTTGTGGACTCGAGCCTTTTGTTAATGTTTGAAAGAATTAACACAGGCATCACTTGATACCCTCTTTCTTCATAAGTTCTGCGGATGATTCGACATGCATGGACATAAAATACACTTGGCTTTGTGAAGAAAATATCATCTGCGTGTATATCTGTGTGATAGGATGCAGGGATTCCCTTTACTTGCCTTCTTTTGATTTGTCTTTACATCTCAGGACCAAAACAAGCTTTCAGCATACCGGGACAGAAAATATACTGGTACACAAGAGGAATTTGAACAAGCACTGCTATCTTCCACCACTGTTTACATTGGGAATATGTCCTTCTACACAACAGAAGAACAAGTTTATGAGCTTTTCACCAGAGCTGGAGAAATCAAGAAGATTATCATGGGATTGGATAAGAATACCAAAACACCATGTGGCTTCTGTTTTGTTTTGTATGGCCTAAATCTTCAACTACCTCATATAGAATTTCACTAAGTTTCCTTGGATTGTTCACTTTAGGCACATTATGTTAATTTCAATTGCATAATTGATTTTGTACTGCATCAGTGAAATTTAACGAGATAATTTGTTGTAGTAGCTGGTAGTGTCAATAATTTTTAGCAATGATGTGATCTGCTAGGTCTAATTGCACTAGTGGCTCAGCAGGTGTTCTTTAGCAAAAGGGGAAAGAATAGTTCAATGTGTACTCATCACAGTTTTTAGTGTAACATTGACATCATAACGTATGCTTTTAGTGCTATAATCATTTTCTCTCGTCTTACTGTGATTCTAATTTTGCATACTTGTATGATAACACATTAGTTATATTTCCTTTGGTTGGATTATTGTCAACTAAAGCCATTACTGAGGATGGTCCAATTGCCGTGACATATTTATACCCACTTATCTTGTTGTGTATACGAGTTTTCTTATGTATCTTGTTTACTGAATTTCTTTTAGATTCTATTCTAGAGAAGATACCGAAGATGCTGTCAAATATATTAGTGGGACTATTCTTGATGACCGTCCGATCCGTGTAGATTTTGATTGGGGATTTCAGGAAGGAAGGCAATGGGGTCGTGGTCGAAGTGGTGGACAAGTGAGATTGCCTCTTTTATCTGTTTAAAAAACTAGAGTGACTTATTTTGTTTCAACTATATCATTCTTTCTAATTTTTTTCTTCAGGTACGAGATGAATATCGCACTGACTATGATCCAGATATCCTTTTGAAATTATTTTTCCAATGGCTCTGGTCCTCTTAAGGTCAAATGGATGTGAGTTCTTTAGTTGGAAATGGTTTCTAGAGTAAACTACAGAATTGCATGAAGATATGTGCTGGCATTCTTCTTTTGGCCCAAATGATTATAACTGGTACTGCGTGCATATTATCATTCAAAGGATGTATGTGGTAGCAGTTTGAGGTTGATAATATGGAGGAATTTCGGCCAAGCTAATAAATGGTAGAAATATTCATGTTTATAATTTCACCCATGGATATATTTGATTTTCTTGAATTGCTCATTTTGATATTAGTTAATCCTTCCTAGCATTCTTCTTCGCATTTATTTGAAAGATTGAACTATTGGGTGCACATTCTCTCTCTCTCTCTCTCTCTCTCTCTCTCTCTCTCAATGTTCGAGGTGCTAGTCGAAGTATCGTCTTGTGTGAAGAATATTGTTGATGTTTTTTCCCTCAAAATCTGTCTTAGAAATGTAGTTGGAAGACTTCATATTTGCCATTTAATTTTCCTATAACATGTTCACGTAGAGGTGGATATGGAAAGTTAGTACAGAAAGAGTTGGAAGCGCAACGGCAGCTTGTCGACTATGGTGCTGGTTCATTGGGCTCCTTCCCACCTGTTATGCCACCTCCTTGTAAGTGTTCTAGTGCTGGTTTTATGTACATCTGCCTGTGTGCTCCAGTTTGGTAAACGGGCTGGTCTTTGTGGTACCTCCATGGTGGCAAATCAGTTGCTGGTTGCAAGATGAATGGATGAGGGGATTAACCAAATGCAGGGAATTAATTTGTGCTTTGATGCTACATGAGTTGTTAGTCAACATTAAAACCCACCTAATCTCTACCTCAGTTCAGCAAATGCCTGGAAATACCCAATACCTCTACAATGCAAGGCAGCGTCGAGTCTGATGTTTTTCCTGCATTGCTTAGACTTTGTGTAGCCTTTTATTTGAAGGGTACTATTTAGGATCTTCTGACCATATGGTTTTTCAGATGGAAGGCATAGTGGAAGCCAGAGTCATGGCGGATCATACCGTTACAGTAGAGGTGACATTCGCAAAAATGATTGTAGATTTTTTTGACATTTGAACAATTTCATGGGCAATACTTGTTTATACTTGTTGTGCCTGATAATGCAGATTACAATCGGAAACGAAACCGAGAAGATGACCGGCGTCCATATGAATCTTCAAAGAGAACGTCAGACCATGAATCCAGGAGAGACCAAGATCCTGAGTCGAGACTGGTAATGTCACCTTTAGATACTGTTTAACATAAGTATCTGTATCTTCAAGTCTATCCATTCCAGTTTGGTTTCTTTATTTTTCCTGAAATTGCAAATATCTGTCTCAAGAGGAGATACAGTACTTGTATCCAAAGAATATAAGATAGAGGGATTTAGTCTGGCTGGTTCACTTGTGTGGGTTTTTGGATTCTATCTGTTCACCATGTACCTCTATTCCAAAGCATTCAAATTACTTTGCTACTTGTTAGCACCACCAATAGTTTCATGCTGTCATATCAGAGTTCATTTAGTTGAGAGAAGGGAGTGTATGCTTATATATCCCATTTTTGTTGTCATGACCCATGCTGAAGCTGGCTGGTACTTTTAGATAATGAATGTGACGACAGAGCAACCGATGATGATTTTGCTGTATGTGTTTCTTCATTATATCTGGATGTTGCTATTTGGGAAGTTTATGGTCTCGTTTAATTTTGTAGGAAAAGAATCCACGCTTCCGCGAAAGTGGTGACTCTGATGAGGAGGAGGAGGATCGTAAAGTACGTGATTAGCCTGATCTCCTGTCATTGACAATTGGGTGCAAACAGTGTGGCGTCTGAAACTTTGATAGGAGAGGATCTTGCGACTGCAATCTTGAAGCAATCATACTATACATTCTCATTATGATTAGTGAAAATCGGGCTATCTGCTATTGATCTCAAACCACTGTATCATGACTTGTAAAAGTGAAGGACCTTGTCAACCCTCTGGCAGTAGTAGAGTATAACCAACGGAAATGATGAGCTTGTTAGACATTGAGGCTTTTTACACAAAAACTTAGTTTCTGCAAAAATTTAACTAGTCAGAGTCTTTGCAATTACTACAGTGGGAATGGTGTTACCTTTTTCATGTTCTTATTCTGGGTTTATAACCACTTGGCGCTTGGTTGCTTTGACAACATGTTATAGGTTCTTCTTAGTTGACAGTACCAATACAGCATGGACAAGCTATGTCTTACTAATTCATTTAAAGTTTCTCCAACTTTTAACATGAAGTGATTAATCTGATTGTGAAATCCCTTCCGTTTTGATAGGATGAGGACCGCCTTTGATACGGATCATACTAGAAAGCGATGGTGCCTGGATGGTCAAAATGTTCCATTTATTGGTATATTTTTACATATACTACAGATGATGTCATGTTCTTTTATTGTGAAGGTCAATGGTGCGACGTTTTCAATAACTCAATAGACTCTATCGTATAATTCCGTCACCATAAAGGATGAGTTAAAATAGGGCATCTCAGTATGGCCAAGGAAAAAGGGTAATGCATCTCAGATGGAACTTGACATCTTGGTTATAGGGTGGATAACGGACAGACGATAGCCCCTCATTTCCTACTGGAACTGTAACAGAACGCACTGAACAGGGAGAGTAAATTAACCAGCCACATGATGAAACTGACTTGAGAAACAGGTGTCATATAATTCTTTCTAGTTTCTACTAAAAAGCATTGATAGCTCAGCAATTTCATCTCCAATTCAGCCAAAGAAAAATCCTTTTTTCACCGATTTACAAGGGAACAAACTTTCCTCCACGTCCTGTTGAACTAAGTTAAAGATCAAAGCTTGCATGACCGAACATCGGCCAACTCTGGACAAAGGATCGTCGTATCATGTCAATATTGTTGGACTGAAAAGAGCTTGTGTCTCTCATCTACGAGGTAAGCAACTTACCGCTCAAAACTAACCTCTTGAGGAAGATGGCCCATCCAATGATACTGATTTGGGATATGCAAATATTATTCATGGACCATAACACGATAGTAGAAGCATCACTCAACTTCTTTGATGATTCTTCTTTACGTAATGGCTCTATTGAACTGGATCCAGGGGCACTGTGCGTTCTTCTTCTTTCTTCTTTCCTTCTCTCCGCTTCATTGCTGCGTCTCAAACTCCCTGCCTTGTACATTGGTTTAGGCAAGTGTCTGTGCCTGCATATCCAAATCAAGAAATTTGAGGGGGTAAAACATGAGTGATGAGCTGTTTCACACTAAAAACAGAAAGTAAGTGTTTTCAGATATTGTTGGCAATCTTTTACAAACAAAGAGCATGAAGATCCATTGGCACATGGATTTAAAGTAGATAATGTTACCTCACAATACGCTTTATTTCAGGCAGGTGCTTGTATCGGTTCTTGACAGCTTCATGATGCTCATGCTTCCTGCGCTCTCTTGGGACTTGGGAGAACCTATGGCATGCAAGTAATAGGTGAGGAACCTGATTTGCTGATTCAGCCTACCATTCCATAGAGAATCAACATTAGTCCATTCATTTTTGGTATCCATAAAACCAACTTCTACCCATGCCTCAATTCTGACTTTAATGTTAACATTTTTGACATGTTTGTGCATGATAATGACAGTTATTTGGCTAATTGCAATAGTACTTAGTGAAAGGAAAGTGTTCTCTATCCAGTCACTCATGCACTGGTATTGCTATGCAGAAGTACGCATTCAGATACCTCATGGTCGATAGAGAGTTTCAGAATTGATATAAACTAGTGCCAACAGCAGAACTTGTTGGGGATATTTGTTTGGTGAAGAAGATAGAGAAGTAGATCTTTGATGCGTAATGATGATTACTATCTCTAAGGTATTATTTTCCCCCACCATTTTTACTGTCGAGTTTAAAACAAATATACCTCTAGGATAAACACCAAAGCCGCAAAGAAACGAGCTTAGCAATTACGCGATTCTTTCTTGGAATTCTCCTTGAATGTATAATAGTTGCATGCAGGAAAAAAGAAGAAAAGAGTTTTGAAGAAGAAACATTTTTGAACCATTGTGATTATTATAAATAATATGTAAATCGGTACCTAATCACAAATAATCAATCAATACATCTTTTAGGAATAGATACTTTATTCCCAACTATGACAACTCTTCATATCAAGAATAACTTCCTTTTATAACCACCGATAACTTCAGTTTTGGACGAAAAATTACCTCTTTTCATAACTAAGGGTTGCGCCTTCTCTTAATCAAGAGTCACATTCTCTCTTAACCAAAAGATACCTTTTCTATAATAACAAACTATTTAACTTGCAACTCATAGCTGTTCGGAGGCTTTACCTTTCCAAAGCCTCAAGTTGGTGATATCACTCCCCGATATAACTTAACTTGCATCGCAACTAAACTTGACGCATAATACCCTACAGCAAGCAACCCAGTCAAACGACATAAGAGTAAGCTTACCCAATGGATGAATAAGACCCTAATCATTTGAGGGCTCGGTTGAGACAACCATCTCAAAGACTTTCCCATTTAAATCTCTGACCAATTGAACAAACAACTAGAGAGAGAATACCTTTGCTTTCTTTTCAGTGTAATGAACTTCCCTAACTGTGACCTCCATTATATTGGAAAATTGTTACATGAGAAAGCAAAAGATTATTGCAAATCTACGTGCCACGGTTTTTATTCACACAGGGCAAATGTCATTCTGGACTAAGTGTTCTATAATAGGATCCAGTTACAAATTCTGGGCTAGTGGGTGAGTAATCAATATCCATCCTGGAAAGAGAGACAGACTCAATTGCAAAGAATCCTTAATGAATGCAATAAACAGGATTGAAACTAGTCTCCAAACTACTAATCCATAATCTTAAACCGCAGAAACATGATCCTTGTGCACACATTTGGCTACTTCCAACTTTCTAGCATTATAGCTGTAGCAATTGCATTACTACTATGCAATAGTTAAAAGGTCTCGGTTGTTCAATTCGATTTTCCATGAAAATTGAACTGAACCGAACCAAACCATTATGGTAAACGGCTACACCAAACCAAATGCGACCTGAACTGCATTTGAACCCATTCGTTTTCGATTTTCGATTTTCACTTTGTCTTTTTTTTTCACTTATTTCTTTTTTGGTCATATATTATGAGAGTAATTTCTCCGATGTTTTTCAACTTGACAAGAGATGACGTGTCCAAAATCTTGCATAAAGTATACAATTGTTGGTTTAACCCAAATCATTTTATTTAGTTCGATTCAGATTTTCGATTTTCACTTTTGTTTTGTTTTGTTTTGTTTTTTTGCCGTCATATATTACGAGAGTAATTTCAATATTTTTGAACTTGACAAGAGATGACATGTTCAAAATCTTACATAAAACATACAGTTGTCGGTTAAATAAAAACCATTTTCTTCGAACTTTTAGTAAAATAAAATGTAGATAAATTGACACATGGAACAGAAGCCGATGCATAGATAGATACTTCTCTCCTTTGGATCACAAAAGATGCATTTGTCTTCCCTGCAACCAGAAAGAAGTCCCGCTAGAATATGGTAAGTTTTATCTATAATTACAAGCAAGTACTGAAAACTTTAACTTTTCCCTCTACGATAATGCCCGGTCTCTGTCTACACGGATTCCGTACATTCTCTCCCTGTGCAGCAATTAATGCAGGTCTACTTCAACCTCAGTGGGTCATCACGTGCTGTCGGCTGGATGACCTTTAATTGCCTGTCTCTCTCCGCTATTACTTCTAGAGGGGAAAAGGTCACTATTCTGGCCATCCGTCCCGAGTGGTACTACAACAGTCGTTGGTAGATATTTAGGCATTGGCTTGGCATTGCACTTGCTTTTGGGCACTAGGTAGAAAGACATGAATTCATCTTCCCTTTGACAAAGTCACTATAATATGATAAATTTTATCTACAACTACAAGCAATTACTAGAATATGATAAGCTCATCAAACTTGGATGAACTAACCGTTCAAAAAATAGAACTAGAAATATTGAGAAGTTAACTAGAAATAACGCACGTGTTACTTTAAGAACCATAACTTTCATTACCACCGGACAAGCAAACAGAATACACAGAGAACCGCTAAATTGTAATATATTAAGATAAATACAAGCATTGTGTTGCTTTTAGATAGAAGTACACAGTATGTACTAGTACTTCATAAAGTCATCCTATTATATAAGTGAGCTCATTGCTGCTTGACAACGCAAAGTGGACGAGGAAAGAAATTCAATGCTTTTAAAATAGTAACTTATTTTCTAAGTTTGCTATTGGAGAAGGATTGCTTCTTTTCATAAAACCCCAAACCATTTTAGAAAACAATCTACCCAACTCCAAGTCCGTCAATCATCAAGAGAAATCATTATCAAGTTTAGCTCCATGGTAGTAGATGACAACTCTACATTAATTCACCATGAAAATGAGAATTGTGATAATATTGAATGATGTAAATATTCCACTGCAATGTTTTCTTAGCTCACTTAAAATTTTCAAGTTCTTATAAGTCCTCGATCGGTTGTGAAAGTGGTACAAATGTGACCAATCTTGAACACATATAAAAGCTTATGTTATGCTTGGGGTCAAGGAGTTACGAAATCTGTCAAGTATGTGATCTCCTGCGTCAAATGCAGTCTCTAATGCTACAGTTGAGACGAGCATGACCAAAAATATCTCGAGCAATAGAAAAGATGATAGAATATTTCAAAGAATTGACTTTCTGCCAATTTAAGATATTAAAATTGGAGTTACACCATTTGCCATCCTTCCTTCAAATACTTAATTCAAAATTTTCTTTCAAATATTTCTGTCTTGTCTAACTAAGATACATTGCAATCCTAATGTATGCACCAATCATAGGAGACATTGACATGCTCATTTAGTTTGTGTATGTACTTCTGTCTGTTGGCAATATAGGTAATGTTGAGTCCAATAAACTAGGTTGGTCATGCTCTAATGGTTTTAAAGACACATTTACACACAATTCCTTTGTGATGAACTTGGTGGTCGATGAGACATCATCAATTATAATCAAACATTGCCACTGTCGCATGTGATTGATTGCTCTCTAGAAAAGTACTTTTTTTAGTTCTTTGGTAATTATCTTGTTAACCTTGCTTTTAAGTAGCTTTAAATACCATAGTGTTAACCTTGAGATTCTGGAGCATTCTACAGAACTAGTTTACTTAGATTGTAGTCTGGAGGTGAAGTGAAAGGTTGCATCTTAATGCTATGGAGAACTAACGATAGGAATTCTTCTTCACGGCTTTCACAAAATTTACAGGACTCTTTACGAACAAGGAACATACAGAAGGAGCAAAACAATTGTAGCAAGACAAGACAAAGGCCACATTAAGCCGATGATCAACGTAAACGAAAGCGGATTATCTTGGAACCAGCGTGCGAGATGAGAAGGGATTGAAGTTCAAAGGACCTCGCTTGCCAAGCAAAGGCGAATTCCGAAATGTATTCAACGCCGACGCTGTGTACACCAGTGAGGAGAGAGCCGACGACCATCGAAGAGCCAACCCTCGAATCCGTCACCCACATGCTGTCGCTTAGCCTTGCCTGCGTGGCCACATACAACCCAGTTGCCCTCGCTCACCCTCGCCAATAATCAAAGTGCCAACCCTTGAATCCTTCACCCGCATGCCATCGCTCAACCTTGCCCCAACGGCTACGCGCGATCCAGTCGTCGTCGCTTGCCCTTCCTCCCTCTCGCTTCTCAATTTAGGGGTTATAGAGATTCTCGGGCTTAGGAGTGAAGGAGTGAAGAAAGAAAGTGTAAGATCAGTTTTAGTTTAGAACTTGTTTTGATGGTTCGGATCAGTATATAAACCAAATCGAACTGAAAAAAAAATCTGAACTGGCTAAGAAAAGGGTTTTTTTTTTTTTCCCTTATTATCTGAACCGAAAACCGACTTGATTTGGCTCTATTCATTTTCGATTCGGTTCTAACAGCCATAGTTGCAGTGCTTTAAAAGTTCCTCTATGCTATGCATTGAAGTGGCGTGGAAAAGACACTTCCCACGTTCGCATGCTCATAGGACAAAGAAAACTGTTCTTCCAGCATGTAAACAACACGGGACTTCCACGGTCAGTTGCTACACATGTCCAGGCTAGATAAAAAGACAATTGCTTAGTGACAACAGCTCCAGGGACACCTCTCAATATTTTTACTTTTAGAATCTATTCTTATTTATATATTTGGGCAAGAATATCTAGGCTGGTTAGTAAATACCTTTTACACCAGTTTTCTGTTACCTATTGCGTAACTCCTTATTATTGTCCTTTCTACCCAAAAGTAAAACATACATTTATACTAACACGAGGTTTTCTTTTCTGTCATAATTATTATACTCTTTTCTGCAAATTAAAAATGCCCAATCAAACCAATCATTAACGGATGCAAAGCAACTATTATTTAAACATAAAAATAAATTTAATTTTCTGACCAAGAAAGTCTGCCAAAACATCTTTATATAAAATTGGAAATTAATCCTATTTTTCCTAGAAAAAAAGAAGCTTGTTAAAACAAATTCAACACCTCCACTAGCAGCTCATTCCCACAAGAATGCCAACTATTAATAGTTGTAACCCTAAAATTTGCAAAAATAGTAGGAAAAATATATCGCTCACTTAAAAGTTACACAGCACACTTGAGATGGTCCAACTCCAAAACTTAAACCAATAAATAGAGAGAGATAACATGAATGTAAGGCCCATATAAACCCTATATATAAATGATGTGGGATACTTTAATACCCCTCTCATGTTGAAGAATGACAACAGCACATGGAATTGATGACCGGGAACCTCAACACATGAAACAGATTTGGGGCCAAACGTGACTCTCATGGTCAACATCAATGTAAGGTCCATATAAATCCCATAGATAAGTGATGTGAGATACTTTGACTGCACTAATAATGTAAGATTAAATTCAAAAAACCAACCTAACCACCTCTTAATCTCTAAAATAAGTCCTTTCAGCATCAACAGTCGCAATCTTTTGCCTTAAATGTAGCATTCAATAGTGTCCATTAGGTTCCAACCAATCTACAAGATCACAACATCTACATAGAGCCTTGCACAAATAAACTCCCCCAATTACATAATATTGTCTTGCAGAACTCAAAGTGTCCGTCAAATTCCAGATTCACTTCAGTGCTTTATTATCAAATATCTTTTCTTTACTCCCCCCACGTCAATTAAGAAAAAGGGGAAAAAAAGGATCAATATTTTCAATCGCTAGTGCACTCTCCTAGGGCAGCCCAATAGCTGCAGTCTAAGAGATTGGAGAAGAATACACAGAAATGCTATCAGAAGAATGTTGCAACACAATACGACCTAGATTTAACTGTAGTTCTTACAGCAGTGAAGTTAATTGGCTCCATTGCATTCCAAGAAATAGAATTTGTTTTTGTCTGAATAGGAAGAGCTGAGTTGGTAATGACTACATAACTAAACTATAAAAAAAATCAGAGAGTAAGTTGTTCTTCAACAGATCTACAAATTAAAAAGAGAAGATATTCTACATTGAGAAAACAAACAACTGCATATAAAGTTGTATGCATCTTCATATTCACTGTTTCTGAAGCTGCTCAGCATGATTCATTAGATTATATTACTATCAATTCAAGACAATTAGTTGCCTCAGCAAAAGTCTGAAGTGACAACTTGCCAGATTATCCCGTGATGATTTTTCCTGTTTGGGCTGACATACACAAATTGTAGAGGTTTATGCTGCGGCCACTGCAAGGAAAAAGAAGGCCCTTATTCCATGCCTTAAATTTAATAGCAAAGTGTAATATACTTATCAAAGTTAATGCTGATTGAGACACAAGAAAGTGGTGAATCACATTTGTTGAACATCCAAAAACATAGATAAAGTAGACAAATGACAAACTATAACAGCTGGATAACAAAACCAGATATGAAACCTCCAATGAACATCTTGTGGGAGCTTGTAAGAAGAAGGAACAAAGAAAACATCTTCAGTAGGATGGGACAAGTGAGATGCATACACACCTTCCTGATGTTGCCAATACATTAGGTTCTCCAGGTTGAATCTTACAGATATGACTTTGTCCATTTCCCATCCAAAACTTCTTAATGGCTAGGATCTACACAGAAGGATAATATGAAGTGTCGGGATAAAAGATCGAGTACCATCACAAAAAAGAAAGAGAAATTACTGTCCAAGAACACCTGTTCTAATTCCAAATAACTACTTGAGCACCAGCTGTAGCAAAAAGTCCACCATCCCACTGGTGATCAACTGCCACATGCCAATGAACATGCTATCAATTCCGCAGGATAACAGAATTTGACCATCTGTAGATACATCAAAGCTCTCACAGGACTCTGATGACTGATAAATTGACATACTGTTCGCCTGTCCATCGATTTATAAACAGATACTTATACTATAAGATTTTATAAACAAATAAAGACACCAGATGCAAACTACATGAAGATCTGAAAACAACATTGAACGAGTGTTACCTCGAAGCAATGTCCCAAAGGTGCAATCCATAAGATGAAAACAACAATGATAATTAGCTGTCTACCAGCCATTTAGTTGATGTTAACAGTCCACACTTGCAGGGTAACAAGTTTGATAGATTACATGTGCAATTAAGAGGCAAGTACGCAAAGGGATTCACCACTGCCGTTTCGGAAAATGAAAAATGTAAAACCAGGTTGTGGACAGAAAACTTCTCCAAGGGAAGATCAATAAGAGCTGCAGAGTAACAGAGATAGAGCAACGGCCAATGAAAACAAATGCTAGTGCAACAAAGCATCTAGCCCCAAGATCACTACTCAGTGCGAAAGAGTAGATTGAGATCAAGCACAGAGCTAAAAGTATGATCATAAAGAAATGGCATGAAGAGTCTAGTTCAGCATATAGCTCAATGATCATTATTAGCAATAAGCAATAAACGAGCTGGGAAGGTTGCCATGGCGTGAGCACAGGCAGATAATTCAACAATCGAAGTACCATATCCAATCAGCAAATGATCACGTAGACCAGTAGGCATTGGCAACTTCAACTTTAATAAAGAAATCTCCATGTATTTACAGGTACATATCGCCGTTCAGTTCGAGCAAAATTTGATTCTAAAAATTACAAGAAGCTCTTCTACATTACTGACCATACACATCATGGAAATAGGAATACTCTCAGCTCATCTAACAAAGAATAAAACCTGATGATTAGAAAACCTTTCACTGTGTCAGTGTAGATGTATCGAGTATGAAAAGTACAATGCATAAATAATCACCAGGTGATCCGCATTTGGCTCCTATCAAGCAGCAAAAGAACCTTCAAATGGACAGAAGGGCCCGATGTTTTCCACATGCGTGGAAAAATGTCCAAAAGCGGAGACTGCGACTGGTGAGTTCATATGCCCAAAAATTTCTATCTGGCCAAAGGTTCTAGCTGAACTTCCATCCTCCCAGTAGATTGAGCCTCCTTTTCTCCAGCAATTGCTCTTGGGCTTAAAAGATCCAAGGAATCATCTTCCTCCGGATTACCCAACACCCAACTACCTCTTCCATATATTCTCTCCCTTTGCCGCTGCTTTTCACGGTATTCCAGGTACATGACTATCAGTGCACCAATCAAGAACCAGACAACTAAAGCCCAATCAAGTCCATGAACATTTTCACCACCATATCTGGCTCCTAAGAGTTTCATTCCACTTATCAGGGCAGCCACACCAGCGACAATGGCCAATCTGCCAACTATAACATGAAGATATTCCCAAAGTACCCTTTTCGAAGAAACCTCCTCTCCATTGGAAGGTCTTTTTGGTCTAAAATAAGCATTTAATGGCTGTACACAGGCCAAAAATATAGCAGTGAAGCCAAACTTTACGTGCAATGAGTTTGTACGCAAACCACGAAGCTCAGCTACTGCAAATAGAAGGGCAAGCAGGACAATGGATAAACCTGAGTACTGCAAGTAAACATGTATCTTGTACCACTGGTCACCTTTTACATGTTTCAGGTATCTAGCGGCCAATATTCCGCCAGGAAGCAAAATACCCCAAGCGAGAAACATCATGAAACCATGAACTGCTAATACTGGCCGTAGATCCTGCTCAGCCTCAGCAGAACCACGCATAAGCAGCACTCGCACAGGCCTTTGACTGGTTACATGATGCATATTTCTCTCACTTAAGCGGTCATTAGTCCATTTAGCACCCATTGCCCATATCACTTTAAGAGGAGTGGTTGGGTCAACTATGTTCCTGCATTCTGGCCTGTCGTTATGACTGCATGCTGGTTTCAGCGGACGAGTGAACTCCATGGTGATAATCCCATTTTCTGACTTGCACCTCACATATGTCAAATTTTCATTCGTTGGATGCACACTGGATGCATCCTGCCCATCTATCCAGTATGTATTGACCCTTCCTGTACCATTACTGTCAACCCAACCAACATAAGCATAACTGTTCACCATTCCACTACCAAATCCTATTGCAAGATAACCACTTTTCTTCTCCCCACGCGCAGCAATGGATATCGATTTCTTAGACAAAGTCCAGTAAAAATTTACCTGTTGATCATCCAAAACAACGCTGTTGTTGTACATATCAGCTAAACCACCATCAACCACCTGAACTCTCCATCCCATTTTCTGATGATACAATGACTGATAATAAACTTCATCTGGTGTGTTCCTATCAGGCGCCCAAAACAACTCCATTGGACTGGCAGGGACTCCTTCAGCTTCGGGCCCTCCAGCATACACAGTCTCCGTTGTATTCCTCAAAGTGGCATTACCGCCAAGAAAATCTGAAGTGATGTAGAATGCAACATCATGCCCTGCTTGTATTGAAAATTTTACCCGTACCCCTCTTTCCACTCGCAGCACTGGTGCCTCCTTCTTATTGATATAAAGCACCTTTGAAGGGTTTGGTGGATTTGGGTAATGCATTGCCTCACCAGTCACAACAGCAAGAGGCATGTTCGGATCTGCAATAATCAAATCCTGATCCTCCTTATCCTCTGCATCCAGTGGACCAAGACAATCATCGACACTCTCAGACACATTCAGCAGCAAATGACCAAATTGCAGAGACTCCTCACCTCCATGATTCTGAGGCAGATAATATGGCCTAAGAGTATCTGGAGGGCTCATCAACCCCACTGCCCAAATCACAGTTGCATTGTCATTATAATTCACAGGCAAATCATACTTCTTATCAACAACACTCAGCTTCCTCTGATACCTGATAAAGGAAATACCATCTCTTCTATGCCCATACACCAACACAGTATTATTCACTGCAACGGGATCAGTCGGCTCATATATTGTATCAGGGCAGACTCCCTTTGCATTTCCATCCTTATTAATTGTACACTCGCTGTACCTCGTAATAAAATAATCATCTGCGAATGGAATGCCCTCCTCCGTGAACCCCGTAACCACCACATCAGCTCCATTCATGTACTCGGATGTGGCTTCCGGGTTTGCCCAACCAAAAGCCATGTAATTCTGCGTCCCAATTGCCGCTTCTAACCCTATATCAATAACATCTTGATCCACATCCAATGTCCACTGCACACGATAGTTAGGAGACAACACCTTACAGTTCTCAAACATCGTCGGCACCCTATAAACCCTAACCGGCACATCCCCTGTACTCGGGCTCGGGGCCGGGCTCATCTCCGATTTATTTGGAAACACCACATGCCCAAAGTCCGACGCCGTGGGCAAGTCCCACAAGGCAAGAACCGGGATCTGATCCCAGCTAACATTACTCCTCAAACGAACGGTAAAGGACTCGTTTTTGTACGTCCGATTCAAAACATGATCGGAGATGGCGTAACCGGACGTCATGTTACCTAAATCGGGCGCGATCGCGCCCCACCAATGCACGTCGAACCCCGAGAGCATGTCGAACCGGGAAACCCCAAAGGAGCAGTCGTCGATCACCTTGACCGTGCCGCGCAGCTGGTGCTGGACCATCATGAGCTCGGATTCGAACCCGACGAGGGAGCTCGAGTTGGAGCAGGTCCGACCCGGATCGGCGCGGCAGGAGAGGAGGGAGAAGGCGAAGGTGAGGAAGAGGAGCCATGGGGGGAGGAGGAGCGCGAGCTTGGGGATCATTGGACCCCGATTTGCATCCGGCTTCACGCGGCCGGTCCGGTGCGGGGAGATCGAATTAGCGTCGTCGGCCGCCGGCGATTTTTACGGAATTGACGGAGGGAGGGAGGGAGGGAGGGAGGCGGCGAGTGGAGGGAGGAGTGACTCGGGCGGACGAGTCGCGGACTCGGTGGTTTGCTTTCGGAAGTGCAAGTGCTCTGATGACGAGCGGGTCACCGTGGTGACTCGATTTTTGAGGTGCCGAGGTCGAGGGCGTTTTCGTAATATCGTCGAATGTTTGCCTCGGAAGTGGAGGCGTCGCGTCGTCTCGTGTCGTGAGGTGGTTCGTAGGTTGCTTCGGCGAAAGAGGGCCGGCGAGAAACGCCTCGCCGAGAAGGAACCGGCTTTATCGTGCTTTGTTAGTGTCGCCCCCAACAGAAAAAAGAAAGAAAACAAAATATTATTTTTATTTTTCTTGTCATAAAAAAGAATCTTAGTTTCAGCCTATTGTTTTATGCTTCGGGTTGTTGTTTGATTTTTGTCTTTTGAGGCCCTTGCTATTGGGTCAACGCTAGGACAGCCTCGTTGCTTTGCAGAAAAGAAAGGAATTTTTTTTCTCCTTTTTTGTAACAGCATGAGATGACATCTAAACAGATATTACAAATTATATGCTAAATGAAGTAAAGAACGCGTGAGAAAAGAAACGGACAATCTTAAGAACATGTTGGCAATTCCAATTTAAAGTGGTCGAATGGACTACGTTGGAAATATTTCTGGAAGGCTTAGGACCATATAGGGTAAATTGATAATTTTAGATCGAATTAATAGTCCATAATAGATGTAGGATTTTTTTGGATATTCCCTCAACAAAAAAATTGATGCCCGCCTCCCTTCGAGATTCAATGGACCTTCCGATTAGTGTGCACTTCACCATTATGGTGATGGCCGGGAAGGTTGCCATGGCACGGGCACAAGGTTAAGTGTAGGGTCCCAATTGATTTTGAACCACATCAGTGAAACCTTGACCTGGTAATCTGTTCGAGTAGCTGGTGGTATCGATTATCATAAGCATTGCATTAAGTGGGTAGGCATGTGTTCTTCGTACCGTGATCATTTTATCCCCATCTCGATGTGATTCTTATTTTGTAAGTTCTTTTGATTATAAATGGTTTCAAGAGGGAACTGTAGAATTGCGGAAAGATATTAACAGGCATTCTGCTTTCCGGGCGAATGTCAATGATAGGAAGCGCGTTGACATCATCAGTTTTGGAAGAGTGTACAGGATCAATCTGATTGTGAAATCCTTCCATTTTGACAGGTTCCTAGACGTCCAAATCAGTTGGATCTGATAACTCGGTGATAGGGTGGTCAGAGACGAGACTACCCTGATCCCCCTTCTTTTCTACCGGAACTGTAATAGAACGCGCTGAACAGGGAGACTCCACTAACCAGCCAAACCAGGAGGATGACTTGAGAAGCAGCTGTAAAACAATTCTTTCTAATTTCGAATAGAGAGCATAGATGGCTCAGTAATCATCTCCAATTCTGCAAAAAAAAAAAAAACCCTTTTTTTTCTGATTTACAAGGAAACAAAATCTCCTCGACCCCCTTTTGAACTAAGTTAAAGATCAAAGCTTATGATACAATCAAATCATGTCTTCGATAAATTGCCAAAAAATCAGAAACTGACCACTAGTGATGCTCCAGGCAAAAGCTGTCGTGACCAAACATTGGCCAACTCTGGGGCCACCCTTCATAACAAAGGACCGTCGATTTCTACCAAAACTGTTGAGACCGAGAGGAGCTTGTGCATTGTTGTCCTCGTCTTTGAGGTGAGGTGACTTCTCACTCAAAAGCAACCCTTGAAAAAGATGGCCCCATCCAACAATACTGATTTGAAAAATGCAAATATTATGCCATGTGCAAGCATTACTCAATTTCTTTGATGATTCTTCTTTTACGCAATGGCTCTGCTGAACTAGATCCAGGGGCACTGTGTGCTTTTCTTCTTTCTTCTTTCCTTCTCTCCGCTTCATTCACAGTCCGCCTTAGAATACCTGCCTTGTATATTGGTTTAGGCAAATGCCTGTGCCTGCATATACAATCAAGAAATTCGAGGTGAACAGAAGAGTAACGAGCAGTTTCACACTAAAACCAGAAAACTAGTGTTTTCAGATATTGTTGGCATCCTTTGCAAACGACAAAGCATGAAGACCCATCGGCACACGGATTTGAAGTGGATATTGTTACCTCACAATACGCTTTACTTCAGGGAGGTGCTTGTATCGGTTCTTGACAGCTTCATGATACTCATGCTTCCGGCGCTCTCTTGGAAGAACCTATGGCATGCAAGTACAAGGTGAGGAACTTGATTTGCTGATTCAAAGCACCATTCTATAAAGAATCAACATCAGTCCATTTATTTTTGGCATTCACACAGCCTCCTTCTAGCCATGCCTCAATTTTGAATCTAATCTTCCATCAAAGACATCTTATACATGATTGTGCATGATAATGACAATTGTTTGGCCAATCACAATGGTTCTCTGTGAAAGAAAAATGATAATATGTCCTGTTGCTCATGCACTGGCACAGCTATGCAGAAGCACACATTCAGATACTTCATGGTGTATCGAGAGTTTCAGAAATTGATATTAACCAGCACCAATGACTACTTACAACTCCCAGCTGTTCGGAGGCTTTAGCTTTCCAAAGCCTCAAGTTGGTGTCATCACTCCCGGATATGACATAACTCGCATCGCAAGTGAACTTGACGCAGAATACCCTACACACAAGCAACCCAGTCAGACGACATAAGAGTGAGCTTACCCAATGGAATTCCAACCTCAAAAGGACCCTTATCATTTAAGGGCTTCAATGAGACTACCATCTAGAAGACATCTCTAATGAATAAATGTGTGCATGTGAGACAGAGAGAGAGAGAGAGTAAACCAAAACTCTGTAGTCGGGGATACCTTTGCATTCTTTTTGTATGATAAACTTCCCTACTGTGGCCTCCATTATACTGGAAAATTCTTACCTGAGAAAGAGCGAGGGTTATTGCGACTCTACTGACCACACAGTTTCATTCACACAAAGCAAAAAATAATACTGGACTTACTGTTCTATCATAGGATCCAGTTACAAATTCTCGGCCAGTGGGAGAGTAATCAATATCCATCCTATAAAGAGAACAGACTTCAATTCCAAAAAATCCACAATGACAGCAATAAATACATGACTGCAATGGTCTCTAAAACTACTAATCCGTCATCTTACACAGCAGAAACATGATCCTTGTGTACACATTTGGCTTCTTCCAACTTTCTTGCATCATAGCTGTAGCAATTGCAATCCTCATTTGCCTACATGTAGCAGTGTTTTACCATAAGTTCTGCTATGCTGAGCATTAAAGTGGCATGTATGAAAACAGAAAAATCTTCTTCCTAAGCATGTAAACAGCATAGGACTTCCATGGTCAGTTGCTAAACATGTCAAGGTTAGATTAAAAAAAAAAAAAAAATTGCCTAATCACAACAGTTCATGCAACACCTCTCTATTTTTTCCCCTTCAGAATCTATGCTTATTTATCTTTTCTGCTAAAGAAAATCTGCCAAAACATTTGATATTTGTAAACAATTGGAAATTGTTCATATTTCTCCTAGATAAAAGTACCCTGTCAAAACAAATTCTGAAGAACACTTCGGAACTAGCAGCTAATTCCTTCAACAATGCCAACCATCAAGAATTATAATCTTAAAGGCTGAAACATGGTAGGAATGATATATCACAATTAAAAGCAGCAAGCTTAAGCTAATAGGTGGAGGGAGACAACAAAAATGTAAGGCTCATGTAAAAACCATGGATAAGCAATTTGGAGTACTTTATAGTATCTAGATATAATTAAGTGCTCTTCCTTCAGCATCAACAGTCACAATTTTTTGTCTTTTCTTGACACATAGCATTCAATAGTGTTGATTAGGTTCCAACCAATCTACAAGATCACCACATCTACATAGAGCCTTGTAAAAAGAAACATCCCCAATTACAGAGCATTGCCTTGCACAACTCAAAAGCATCAACCAAATTTCAGATTCACTTTAATGCTTCATTATCAAATATCTTCTCTTTATTCACCACACATTGTTTAAGAAAGGGGAAAAAAGAAGGTGAAAGATTTTCAATCCGCAGCGCACTCCCCTAGGGCAGCCAATAGCTGCAGTCTAAAAGACTGGAGAAGAATAGAAAGGAAAACTATCAGAAGAGAATTGCGACACAGTATAAACAAGATATAACAGGTGTGCTTACAGCAGTGAAGTTCATTGGCTCCATTGGGTTCCAAGAAATAGCATTAGTTTTTGTCTGAAACAGGAGAGCTGAGTTAGCAACAGCTACATAACTAAAACTGTACATTACTGAATATTAAATAAGCTGTCCTTCAGATAACCTCCAAATTAAAAGAAGAAGAAGAAGATATTCTGAATGAATAAAACAAACGGCTGCATGTATGCATATTGATATTCGCTGTTTCTGAAGCTGTTCAGCATGATTCACCACAAACAATTAGTTGCCTCAACAGAAATTTTCTTGTTATTTTTCTCCTTCATCTTCAAAAATTTCGCTCTTAATAAAACACCAAAGTGACAACTAGCCAATTACCCTCATGATAACTTTTCTCGTTGGGGATGACATACGCAAATCGTAGAGGGTTATACTGCGGTCACTGCAAGAAAAAAGAAGGCCATATTAAATGTCTTATATTTAATAACAAAGGAAATATACTTATCAAAGTTAAAGCTGATTGAGACAAATGAAGGTGGTGGTTCATATTTGTTCAGCATGCAGAGCATAGATGAAATAGACAAACAACAATCCATAATAGCTGGACAACAAAACCACATGTGAAACCTTATATGAACATCTTATGGGACCACGAGACAAAATGAGCAAAGAAAACTTATTAGGGAGGATGTTACAAATACAATGCATACATACCTCCCTGATGTTGCCAATACATTAGGTTCTCCAGGGTTGAATCTTACAGATATGACTGTGTCCGTTCCCCATTCGAAACTGCTTATTGGCTGAGACCTACACAGAAGGTTCATATGAAGGGTCAGGATAAAAGATTAAGTAACATCACATAAAAAAAGAGATATCACTGCTTTCAAACACCTGTTTTGATTCCAAATATCTACTTGAGCACCAGCTGTAGCAAAAAGTTCGCCATCCCATTGGTGATCAACTGCCCTGAGAGTTACATGGAAGAATTTAGATACCAAAACCATCTATCAATGAACTCAAAGATTTGGATTTCACAATTAGTATATGACAAACTTACCAGAATGCATTCTTCCACACATAAACTGCCAGTGGCTGAATGCAATGAAATTGAGTTGTTAGTTCAAAAGGACAACTGTTCCTGGCCCAACAAGTGTCAAAATACAGACAAGCATACCTTTGCCGAGTTCTCATGTGTGCCATCAGACTCCTCTAGAGTAGCTACAGGAACATTCCACAGTCGAACCCTGAACAACCAAAGAGCAGGTTTGCTGTGTAAGGAGTATTGCATACAAATGCAGAATTTTCCCAGTCAAAAAACTGCAGTATACTCTTGTTACAAATTGCAAAAATCTTTATCTACTGCCAAGTGCCAATAATGGGACTTACGTGCTATCAATTCCACAGGATACCAGAATTTGACCATCTGTAGATACCGCCAAACCTCTGACAGGACCTTGATGACCAGGAAATTGACATAATGTTCGCCTGTCCATCGATTTTGAAACAGATGCTTATACCATACATTTTTCCTTTATAAACAAATAAAGATACCAGATGCAAACTCCATGAAGATCTGAAAATTACGTCAAACTAGCCTGACCTTGAAGCGATGTCCCAAAGGCGGATATCTGTAAGATGAAAATAACAATATAATTAGCTGTCTTCCAGCTATTTAGTCAAAGTTAACAGTTCAGACTTGCAGGGAAACAAGTTTGATAAATGGCGCATGCAATTAAAATGCAAGTATGCCAACGGATTCACCACTGCCTATTTGGAGAATGAAAAACATCAAACCAGGAAAAATTTTGAGTCTAGGACAGGAAATTTCTCCAAAAGAAGAATGACAATAGCTGCAGGAGTCACAATTAATGGCCATTTGGGGCTGAGCACCAATCCACCGTCACTGACTATGTTATCAGAAACTTAAAAATACACTTCTTGTAGCATCCTAAAGGATCATAGTTAAAATTCAAACTCACATACATTAATGTCTTAGAACGAATCAACAGTTCCTTGCGCCACACTTATTTTCATTCACTGCTTAATGGAAACACAATGATAGGATAACCATGACATCGACATACCTCCATCCATAGAGCCAGAAAATATTCCCTTTAGGTAATTCGGGTTCTTGGCCATACACGATACCGAATCAATGTGCCCATCCATAGCTCCAATAAAGGGCCTTGCGAATACCTAGCCAGTTATGAACAAAGCAACTTAAACAATCACGAACGAACCGCCACATTGAAAACAGATCGCATATGGAAGTAAGCCAGTCAGAAAACGGAGCTGATGAAGAACTTCGCAACGCATAAAAATGCCTAAGGATCTCAAAAGCTCACCTTGTCCAATTTAGCAGCATTCAGAGCCCGGACGTACTCCACCGCCTTCTCTTGGGTTCGAAGGTTGGGGTCGAAGTTGCGGAACACCCTCTGATACGAATTTGAATCGAGTTTTCAGCAAAAATTCCATACTGATGAAGAGAACGAAGCCGAAACGCAGCGAGAATTTTCCAAGGAGTTCGGGACAGTAGCTCACCTGGAGGTCTTGGCTGCGCTCCCGGGTGAATTCATCCGTGGAGCGCGATATGACTTTCACCTTCATCGCGGCCTCCGCTGATACTTCTTGTCCAGAAGGAAGCCGCCGGTTTCGAAAGCTTTAACCGGCGATGCCCGTTTCACTGGATCGCCGAAAAACCCTAGAGAGAGAATGGGGGTGTCGGAGAAGAGAGCTAAAACCCCCTCGAGAAGAGGGGGAGAGGGAGGAGAGAATTTGGGCCCGCCAAACGAGAATGGGCTGCGTCATGGATGGGCTTGGCCCAAGTTCTTTGCAGACCGGCCCGAAGTCCGATCTCGATTTCACGCGTGACATGATATTTGGTATTTGCATTTCCGGACTACGGATTTTTGATTTCATGAAGAGATGGGTCAGATTCAAGTCGACGGTGAGTTTTTTTCCCCATGACAAAACCATTATTAACATAATTGCTGACTAAAGACGTACGAACCCCTAAAGTGTCAAAACTTTGTACAATGAGACACTTTAAATGCCAAAAGTTCATAAAAGTACATTTAAATGCCAAAATTGGAGAAAAATGATCAGTTAAATGCTAATGACAAAAAAAATCCGACCAAACTGTTATGTGTCCATTTTTCCAGCGATTTTATTTATTAACGGAGCATATTTTTTTCAAAATAAAATATTCACGTGGCAATTTCAAAGAAAAAAAATTGTCTAAGTCAAACTAGAAAAAAATTAAAAATTGATTTTATTTTATATATATAAAAAAAAAAAAAAAGAAGGAGGAGAGGGGAGAATTTGGCAAGCCATCGCCGCCACTATCGTTGCTGCCCCACTCTCACTAGGAAGGGCTAACGTGGGCGGGTCGGTTGGGGGCCCGCCCCCAGCCCATCCCGACGATGGTGGGGCAATAAGGGTGGTGGTAGCGAGGGCTGCACAGCCCTCGCCGAATCCTCCCCTTCCTTGAAAAGAGGAGAGAGGCTTTTGATTGGCAAGAGCATTAATTATTGCTTTTGTCAGTCCCATTTCTATTGGCAATAGAGGAGAGAGAAAAGGAAATCCTCCACTTTCCTATTTTCCAACCAATCCAAGTCCAAGGACATGTGTCGACCCATCAATGGAGCCACTTAGACTTGTGTCACGGAGCAGAGGTTTCTTTGGTCAATGAAACATTCGTGATCGAGAAAGAACGACCAAAACTCTCCTCGAACAATCCAAGCACTTCCGAAAGCTTCTAAAGGACGGGCGATCCTGTAATTATGCCTTGATTTAGATTTTTCCGGCTTAAATGCGGGTAGTGGTAAATGCAATGTGATCTTGTACGCTGGATCGAAGCTTCTAAAGGACGGGCGATCCTATAATTGTGCCTTCCTATTACTATCTCTAACTAAAAAGGTGTCATCAGAGACCTTCCCGTCGATGTGAACTCTTGGGGAAGATCAGCCTGTTATCCCTAGAGTAACTTTTATCCGTTGAGCGACGGAGGAGTGGAAAAGGAAATCCTTCACGGGTGGGTCTTTTCCTATTTTCCAGCCAATCCAAGTCCAAGGACACATGTGTCAACCCATCAATGGAGCATGGGCATTTAGAGGCTTAAATGCGGGTAGTGGCCAATGGAGCCACTTCGAAAGACTTGTGTTATAGAGCAAGTATAAAAAGAGTTTCATTTGTATCCATTAAACTATGGAATCTAAAATCGAGTGAGTTTGAATGATCGATCAGAGCTTCTCTTTATGATCCGAGTGAGTTTGAATAATTGGTTAATCCGAAAAAAGTTTGGCTTAGACCCCGATGATCCCAAGCGATTTGAAATAGCCTCTTGATCCCCAATTGATCGGCCTTTGCTCCTTTCAAGTGGTATTTATTATATTTGATTAAGCCCCATCAGTCATTAATTAAAAAAATTAAATTTTCCCGGTATTTATTATTTGGTTCAGTCATTAATTAAAAAAATAGCCATGCGACTTTGCTTTGCATTTTCTAGTGACTGCCTGGGCTTGAGACTCCGCCGGCTTGCTTTGGCTTCGAGACTTTCTAAGTTTACGCAGTTACCAAACCTCAGAAAGTCGCCCTTAAAAGGATGACCGTCGCATGGGAACATGAATCGGACATTTTCTTTTTTCGGCATAATTACCGCATCTCCATAAAAGACACCTTGGATCTTGCAACACATCGCAGTCACTTTTTGCTGTCGAATTCGGATAATCTCTCACATTAGTACACTGAGATTGTACCTTCATAGCGCGTTAGAAAGGCAGTCCACGAATATCCATCCATAGATAATTGGACGCATGATTGCAAAAATCACATGAAAGCATTGTGATCGGAGGCGTCGAATCAATTACAGGAATAACCTGAAGCCAAATGAGAAAATATTGCTTCTATCTGCATCGTTCAGACAATCTAAAGCACTACACTAGGAAGCACCTGCAAGGTAACTTTTTTCCCAGGGAGCATTCAAGAGGCCTATTTTCCGTGTCCATGTCCAACTCGCTGATTCCCGTCTTCTTTGGAAAGCAAAAATATAATTTGAGGATACCAGCAAAAGATTTTAATCCAAGCTCGACACAGATGAGTTGCTTAATTTGCTGAGAAGATTTCAGGCCATGAGGAAGTAGAATTTTGCCCAACGAGAGGCCAACTAGTTATCTTCCCTGTAATCTGGATTCTCCTTCAAGATAACAAAACCTTCAAGAATAGGTGAGAGCGGAATATACCTGCAAGAAATAGTAGCAGTTTAAGGGCACCGCACATGGCCAAGTGGAAATAAGATATATACTACAGAGACAGTTATAGTACTTCTCAGTAGCCAACTCTGCCCGATCACCAGCCGCCAGAAGGACTGGGGTCGAATGTGTCTGGAAGCCAGTGATGGTCTTGGGACGACCTGCCTGCCCAACGACATCGACAGCTTGGCCAACCCGTACTGGCACAGATAACGTTTTCAGATTTTCGTCCACTGTCAACAGCATCCTTGGCTGCCACACCATGAAGGAAAAATTCGCAAATTACTAAAGGACACGAAATTAGCACAAATATGAAAGTCAAGACTTTAGCTAAAGATTAACCTGCATGGCCAGAACAAGGAAGTAAAGAACATAATGATATTTTCCCAAGATGATGGCTTTCATGTCAAGGCATGCATGAAGCATTGTTATTATTCCTGCGAGTGCCGTCCTACAGACAACAAGTGCACATTAGAATAACAAGGGATGTTAATGTTATAAAAAGAAACTCAACAATACACCATCAATTCCTTCCAGTTTAATCACAAGAACTTGTTCCTTATCTCGGATTATTCCAGGTCTATCATGCAAAGAAAACTTACGGAGAGAGCAAAAATCGTTCTGAATGATAAGGATTAAGAGTCAACAAACCCTTCCCCAAGTGCACAAGACCTTGGGCAATCCGCACCTGCAGAAGGGGCCAAATCATGCCAAATAAGAAGGTTATCTAGTAAAGATAATCTGCAAACAAGAGAACAGTTATATTAAGCATTACACAGAATAGAAGGCTCGCGTCCTTGTAGTAATAGCTTGAAAGATTACGAAGCATCCCAGCTATTCGAGCATTGTTGGTTCCAGCACCAATCAAGCCCAATGAAATAACAGCAGCCTGTAGAAACATCAAAAATTTCAGCACCAACATTCCAATTCAAATAACTAAATGGACACAAAGCATAGCTGTTTCTTCTCACCATTGCAACTTCAGAATCTGTGTCATGGCTTAGCCTACTGAGGGTGTCCATTACATTAACCTGTGCAGCATAAAACAAGTAAGAGCTATAAGCATTCCGGGTTCTGCAGGATAAAAAAGTCAAAATCCCTGCAATAAGGATCAATCCCCTCCCAGAAAACGAGTTGAAACAGTTTGTCTATATTGATGGCATGTCTAGGGATATAGTTTCCAATTAGATTAGAATATGCTTTCATATCCATACTTTGAGATCATGGTACCTTAAACTTACTCAAGTCTTGTTTAACAACTTAGTCCTAACAAAACCCAGCTTTAGGTGGTACTGTATGCTTCATGTTGAGACTTTTTCAGAAAATATTCATGACGGTCAACTACCTTTGGATTTGCAATGCATAGAAGGCCAAGAGCCAATGGAACTGCCCGACGGATGTTTTGTTCACCATACTGTAAAAGATGCTCCAAAGAACGAATTGCCATTTCAAGACCTAGTTCTTCAGCCATCGCGACCATGGCAATTCCAAGGACAGCAGGTGCCTGATGAGTTTCCCCCTTCTCAAGATGCTGTGCGCAATGACCTAGTAAGTTTTGCACCTGCACCAGAAATGATCAGCAAATTATGTCTGATGGTTGTTTCAATGGTTTTTAACTACAGAGGAGATAGAGTACCTTAAGAACATTTCCTGTTCCAGCATATGCACAGGAAAGGAGGGTCATTTCACAATGTTTTCTGATCTTCTCATTGAAAGTCTTTGCAACTTCTGCTGTGACCTCGACATTTTCCTTTAAAATAAGAAGAATATTCAAGGAAACTGAGTACTAATAAAAAATGTCTTTGTCAGTATTCATTAAACAATGAGGTAGTACCCAGATGCTCAGATGGTAGCAATATGAAATGAACAGGCCCCATACCTGCTTTCCAAGATAAAGAAGACCAAGGCCGAGAGGTAAAAGCCGAGCAAGAGGCTCTCCCAGCTCTGTCTCACTGCGGTCCATCAGAGTAAATATAATTGACTGCGCTACCTCTTCATTGCAGGAGCCCACATAGATCAAGCCGAGAGAGATTGCAGTGAATGCAAGCACATCAAGGGGTGCTTTGGCATCATTAAGTATCGGGGACAATTTAGCACGGATCTGAAAATAAAGTTGATAAAACCAAATTAATGCTTGTCAATAAGAATATTTCTCGTAGCAGCAAATGTATACAAAATTCAAAAGTCCCAACTAATGCCGTTGCTCGTGAGATGACTTGGAAGAAAAATAGAAAGGATCTGATGGTAATCAAATGAAAAATAATTGCATGAGCATAAGTATACATGTTCAATGGAAAAGGAGTCCTTTCTCCCAAATGTGTACATACCTGCTCATTTTGAGAGCCAGCATATGCAAGTCCAAGGCCCATAATTGCCCCAATTCTAATAGATGCATCTTCTTTATCAATGTAATCACCAAGAAGTGCCAGAGCCTGAGATATTCGAAGAACAAGGATAAGATTTAACATATAAACAATGTTGTCAGCACAACAGACAATAAAGGCAACTCACAGGATCACAGTCATTCTTGATATTGCAGTTCACTATCCCAACACCCAACAGAGCACCAGCTATAACATGATTGTCATTACTATGGAAGTACTTATCAAGTTGGGCCAGTCCAGAGTCAACATCCCACAGCAAAATCATTCCCTGCCACAGAGAAAATCATGACAATCTGTTTCTAAAGAAATTTCTGGCAACAAATATCCTGAAGTAGCAAGGTGCACGCACCAGACTTGCAGCAGCACTGGCCTTTCCATGCTCTTTATTTTTGAAGAGCCAATTTCCTGAAGAGCCACTAGTAGAGTCTGTTTGAACTGTCATTAACTTATCCTGCAAAGGCAAAAAGGAGTTTGAAAAACAGAAATCTTGCAAAGGTAATGTCATTTCTTTGATTACCAGTCCGAAGCCAGCATTCACAAATGCATTAACAAAAGTAGCAGCCAGGTTTTGCCTCGCTGAATCCACACTTGCGCTAGCACTAGCCCGACCATCGAGCAAATGAGCCTGAGACAATTCATTTTTTCATTAGCACAAGGTCAATGAGTTACAAGTCATATTCTAGTATATCATAATATTTCAAGGGAGCAACATACTACTATATAAGAATGCTAATTTTCAAGGATGTCAATTACATGCATAAAGCATCCTCCATATTCACTCTATTCATGTCAGCGACCATGTTGCTGCACTTAAGTTTAGAAATCAAGAAATAATTGGAATATATAATATGTTGGACAGAAGATATATCAATCATACTCTTTAACAACCTTTACTGCTTGCTAAGCCTTCAGTCAATTATTTCATATTGGAAGATGATCTAAAGGAGAAGAACTAAATATTATGGTGCCATCTACACATGTGGGGTATATCCATAGTCCGAAGTTAACATGCTATAATCAGAATGAATAATGATATGCAGAAACAAAAGGGTGACACATGATACGTACAAAAAGTTCACATAACAAAGAAGCTTGCAGCAAGTAGTCCATGCTAAGGGCATCTCTTTGAGAGGAAGATAGCAATGAATAAGACTCTTTTGTTTAAAACAATAGAACAGCTCCCATTACATGTGCAGTGCCGTACAACATGATGCATCTAAGAGGTTGATTCAAGTATTGACTCAAGTCAATGAGTTTTGCTAACCAAGATCAGATCAGGTCATCGAAAGCATGAACAATTATCAACTATTCAAACCTTGTAAATGTCTTCAGGAGATTTGGGCTCCATAACCTCAATATCGCGGGCAAGAGTAAGATAACCTTCACTTAATTTAGTATTGTTGACAATTTCCTGCAATGCCTCTCTTTCATCATCATCTGGAACCATCTCTTCATCAAGCTCAAATGTAATGCCCTGCAAAAAAGAATAGCAAATCATTATCAAATTCATCCCAGGCAATCTTGCCATGTACACCAACTATATCTGAAGCAAGGATTTAAGAGGTATTTCATTTATAGCTAAGAAACGAACGACTCACATGTCGAGCAAGGATATAGCAGAATTGTTTCTTCCGCAGAAGATCACCGCAAGACGTGAAGACCTGCTTCACATACTGCATGTGTACTTTCAAGGCATTAGATTAGATTCCCACAGAGAGAGAGAGAGACAGACAGACAGACAGACAGACGCAGACAGAGACAGAGATCCAATATGTGGCAATACAGAACTCCTCACAAAAAATCATGTACACAACTTGAAAGGAAAGATGCTTATTCACATCCAACCAAATATACCTGCATATTATCTAGAAACAGAGCGATCTGGAGGGCATTGGCGTACTCTTCAAACTTGAGATAGATCATGTAAGCAATATCCAGAACTAACATGTCATCAGGTCCAGGAAGGTATCTGCAATTGATTGAAAAGAGAATATTGACATGCAGAAAAGCCACACAAATTAATCAGTCCTCAACTACTAAGCTCCTACACCATTTTCCGAGCAATCCATAGTGAATACTTTAACTGTTATGCACTGTTTTGATGACAAATATTTCATGCACCTTGCAGCACTGGTGAGGTATAGACATGTCCTCTTGAAGTTAGCGCTGTCAACATGCTCCATTAACATATCAAGGTCTTCAACCTGGAAGTCATTTTTATTATTCTTAGAAACACTTCAAAACGACCTCACTAGAAAATAAAAGGTTGGCATGAATAATTTATTTTACCTCCATTAACAGGTCAACAGCTTCTGGTTCAGCATTGTGCTGCAACAATATAAAATGGTTTACTAATGCGTCATCAAAAGTTACAAATCTATCTGTTAATAAATTCCTAGAAAAGTGTCTTCTGCATACAATGATCCTAATCCATTTCCTACTGACTTGAAAATTAGACAATGATACATACCTTCATATGGAAAGCTACAATTTGTTGTACAAGCTCCATGAGATCATTTATAGGAGCCTCCTCACTCTGCCAAGGTTTTAAAAAGCATCATCAAACATATAAATTGGTCAAAACACTATGGCAAAGAATATCCAGGGTCACCAATTTCAAGAACAGATAATCTTATGTGCAGGTAGCATGGTCAATAGGGATCACTCATGAATTACAACTGAGCCAGAGCACATTAATTAGTGCAAGCCAGATGTCACACATCATGTAGGACTAGAATGTAAATTAATGCAAATATAAGCAGGCAACAGAAGAGAACTTCAAGAAAGAGTTTAAAAACCTGTCTTACATAATGTGAAGAAAACAGAGATGAACTTGCCAACATTACCTGTCGCTTAGTATATTCTTGAGCAATTTCCCCAGCCAAATTCCTGACGTCAGATGTTAATTTTAAGGTAAGATAAAGTGCAATGTAACTTCTAGATAATGCACAAAACAACAAGATTTCCTCAGGAAAATGAATAACATTCAAAATAATCCCTTCACAAGGATTTCACAATGGAGTGAACAAATAGACAGCAGCAGCACCATATCCTTCCCCATGCATTAAAATATAATACATACAACATAGTTCAGTAAATAAGCAATGACTATAGATGTATATATAGTCTAACCAACCAAGATGCTGATATTTTCCATCATGTGGGTTCAAGAGAAACATTTCCTCCTTCATGAAAAGTTTGAGTAAAGAAACAACAAGTGAAAAAAAGAACTTTGAATTCATTTTTGTCTACAGTTCAATTTACAGCCACTTATATAGTGGGCTGATGCAGAGCATCAAAATTCTTACACTAATGGCACATAGCTGTACCAGACTCAAGAAGTATCAACATAACCAGGCATCTAGAAGAGGCCATCGCAGAAAGATCATGTTAATCAAGAACTCTTCAGAGCAGTGAATACACATCCCTCTTTACAAACATAGCAGAGTTTTACCATTATACCCCAGTCAACCACAGCTTAAAAGGTGGGACATTGACCACTGCTGTACATAAAACATCAAACCACACATTAACAAGCAAATATATTCATCCACTTGCGACCGTTATGGACCACGTCTTTGTCTAGATATACGTAAATTTTCATTGAACTTTTTACTCTCAACCACCATCACATACCCATCAGCTTAAAAATGATCCTGATATACAGTAACATCTGACGAGTGGGAAATAATGAGAATATACACAGCACATGCAATTATTACAGAATCCTCAATGACGTTCAAAAACATCAACAATTCACTATAATTATCCACGAATTTATTGCAGAAGTTACAGTTTTTAACCTCATATTAAAAGGAGAGGGAACAATGAACCAATAGAACATCAGATATATCACACCCAACATCAAGATTGATTACCTGACATACTCATGGCCCCAAGAGCCAATATCACCTTCTGAACCTAACAACCTGTACTTCAGACTCTCCTGGAAACAATTATACAACATATAAAAGAAAGAAATCAATATCAAATCTACAAGGGAGTTGGAAAAGTGAACTTAGCATTGTCATGGAAAACATCTACACCTAAAATAAATGCAGGGTATTCAGTGAAATGATCATACATCAGGAGGCATGAGGCATGATTTCAAAAGATACTGATACTGACTATTTACAGATAAATGTTTGTTAAGAACAATGGCAACATATATATATAGAAGGTTGGAGTTTCAGCAAAATTGTCATCATGGAAATGTTGCCCAGCAAAATATGATTTTGAGTCACAAGAAGAATTACCCGCTCCCCTTCAGCAGACATTGTCAAGGCCAAAACAGAGAGTATGTCTGCAAGGTATCTCTGCATCAGTGTAAACCAAATCAGTGACTACGATTTAGATAAAGTATTCTAGCAAACAATGCCATTTCAATCCATACTTCACCTTCAAATCTGAATCCTCCATTGTTTCATAATATGCCTTAAGAGTTCCATAATGAGGTCGGAGAAACTTCAGGGGCTTTGGAACTGAAGTCATTGAACTTGTTGAAGTACGAATTTCTTGTCTACAAAGACAATTATAGGTGTCGTCAAACCACATTGATAAGATAACATGTACAGCCCCTCTTTTTGAGAGACATCTTTTCATATTGGGTTCCAGCTACAAGCAGTGTCTATTAAGGACTGTCTAATTTCTAGCAGCGAACATGGCAAGTCCCTCTTGATTTTGATCCACAGAATGCTTGCATAATTTCTAACATCTAAATTCACAGTAAAAATGCATGCAACAAAGATTTCTTTAGTCTAAAATAAATAAGACCAAATTCTCCCCAGAAAAGCCCTACAACCATTCTCTAGTCTTCTTCCTATAGTTACATAGTTGGTTTATGCTGACAAAAATTTCCTAAAACTGCCTATCTGACTCTTCTTCTAACTGCATGACAGATTTTTTGCCTAAATGCCATATCATACTCATACCAGACCCGCAACAATCAGAACACCAGTCCCCCCAAGCAGCCAGAATAACCAACAAAGGACAAGCTAAATGTAGATTTCTTCATTTCCCATAAGTTAATAGTTGAGTGGGAAAAGGAACGGAAGCAAAAAATATCCCCAAGATCAGAAGTACCTCATGCTCTCTAGAGCAACCTTCTGCAACCCAGGATCAGGATCCTGAACCCTTTCCACATACAGCTCCAACTGCTGCTTCAGTGCCAAATCTTCTTCTGACTGCAAATACATTCACAAACAACCAATCAACAAGCCTGCCCAAGAAAGTATCTACAGAACTCACCACCGGCAGCATAAAACAATGGAAGGTGGGGTAAGGAAACCGCTCAACTAGTGAGTTTCAGTATTAACACATTCTCAACAATTAAAGTAGGTCAAGACATTGAAAACTTACAGGAGGCAACAACAAATCTTTCCTACCAGATAATCTGTCCTTTCAAGCAAGAAAACAAAAAGATTTCTCTCTCAAACAAAGAACTTAATGGAAAAGGTATTCATTAACG
Source organism: Corymbia maculata (assembly GCA_014182735.1). Lineage (NCBI taxonomy): Eukaryota > Viridiplantae > Streptophyta > Magnoliopsida > Myrtales > Myrtaceae > Corymbia > Corymbia maculata. The sequence goes on from CM024692.1 coordinate 8,080,300, forward strand.
CCCGCCAGCTCCTCCATAATCACCTCAGCAACAAAAAGGTATAAGCCAAAAGTCCAAACCACAAAGACCGCACCCGACTCCCGACTCCGAATCGCTCACTCCAACTCTTAATTCATCAAAATCACCCATTTCAACAGCACAACCGAAGCAACACAAAGCCACTTACGCAGCCACAACATCCCGCAAAATTTCGCATTCAAACGACGCTCAAATTGAACACGAAAGAAGAGAAAACAAATCGCCAAACACCGCACTCACCAAGTCCTCGTCCTTCTTCTCCTCCTTCTTCTTGGGGTCCTTCGCGGGGACCTTGACGGGAGCCTCCTCGCGGGAGGTGCCGGCGCCGGCGGAGCCGCTCTTTTCGGGCGCCATGTCGAGGTGCGAACACTAGATCGGGGCGGCTACCGTGCAGCAGCAGCTAAATCGAGAAGCGGCCGGCGCAATCGCGGAGGAGACCTAGGTGCCGATTCGGGGGAAGCCGGAGGAAGGGATCGTCGCCGCGAAGACGGAAAGGAAGAGAATATGAAGCGGAGGTACAAAGAGATTTCCCCCTGAACAAGCTAAAGCTCGGGAGAGAGTCTCAGTCTCGGGTTTGCTCAAAAGCTAATGGCTTTGCGAGGTTGAAGATGGACTTAAATAGAAATGGGTCTGGCCCATTTACCCGAGTCGGGCTCGGTTGAATTCGTTTGGGCCCCCAGATGACTGCGGCCTCAGATCCGGCCCAATTCCCATAGAAAACTTGATATTACGAAATTTCTAAAACAAATTATTGTGACGTATTTGAGCAATTAACATGGATAAAAAAAATTTGGTAAATTCATACCGTTTGAAGAAATTGAATATGTAGAAAGATAAAGGAATCTCGAGATTCGACTTTTTTTTCTTTAGAAAAGTTGTCATAAGATAGAAAAGATTCAAATTTTAATGAGTCGATAAAATATAATTATTAATCTATGCGTCTAATAGAGATATTTATGAAATTAAGTATTTTGAGAATATTGAGAAAGAGGGATAAAGGTTTGAGATCCCGAAAAAGTTAAGGAGTCGGTCTCTTTGCTTATATAAAAGTATTAGTATACGGTAACAAGTATTTCCTTAGAAATTGCTTCTGAATCTAACACATAAAACTCTAATTTGCAAGGGACATAAAGCTCTGATTTGCAAGGGATCGATCATTCTCCTTGTGAGGAATGCTTTTCCTTGGGTTCCCCACTCATTTTGCTTCAGTCAATGTTTGTGCTGGCCTCGTTAAATGCTGCAAGTTTTGCTCAAAACAAAAAGTAAAAAATTAGTCTTATAGTTTTGGGGGAAAATTCCGAAAAAAGGCCCCAAGTGCCCTCAATTTCTCAAATAAGGATCCGAAGTTGACTTTGTTTGAAATAAGGGCATGAAGTGTCATTACTTTTTCAAATAAGAGCCTAAAATGAATCCTATTTCAAATAAAGGTCCAAAGTGGTTATATCTATTTTAAATAAAAACCTAATTTTTCGGTGATCAAGGGCATTTTCGTCAATCGTCATTTACTATTTTTTCTTTCCTTTTTTTTGGCCATCTTCTTCTCCATCACCAGTGGTCGACTGACCACTAGTGAAGCACACACAGGGCTGAGCAAGGGTTGCTCTCACCCGATCCGTAAGGGTCGCCCGCCCGATCTGGCGAGGACCTTCATCGGTGGCTAGCAAGGGACGGCCTCACATGGGCGAGGCGACCCTTGCCCTAGGGGAGGCCACCGCTCGCGGCCATCGACAAGGTCGACCTCGCCCGCTACTAACAAGGGCCCCCTCACCTAGGGCCGACAAGGGCCGACCTTGCTAGATTTGGCAAGGTTGGCCTCGCTTGCGATTGACGAGGGCCAACCTCGCGAATGGCCGCGAGGCAGCCTCCTTAGGGTGAGGGATGGCCTCGCCCATCCCTCACTTGTGGCCGGCGAGGGTGGCCCTTGCCGAATTGGGCAAGGGCGACCCTCGCCGAGCCCTTTATGGGCATCGCCAGTGGTTGGTTGGCCACTGGCAATGATAAAGAAGGTGAAACAGAAGAAAAAAAGGAAAAATGGCAAATGACAAAAATGCCCATGATCGGTCGGAAAATTTAGTCGGCCGGTAATCGGCAAGGTCAAGCTCTCATTTGAAACAATTATGGTCACTTCATGTCTTTATTTGAAACAATGTCAATTTCGAGCCTTTATTTGAGAAACTAAGAGCACTTGAGACCATTTTTTGGAATTTTCCCTAGTTTTGATGTCATTGCCAATCTGCAATTATTGAAAATTCTAACGACTTTCTATAGCTCCTCCTGTTAAGTATTTCCTCGAAATATTTTTATTATTTTCTCTTGATATTACAGTACTATCGTTAATTACATGTAAAATTCTCTCAATTATCGTATTAGGAAATTTTTTATATGTAATTAACAACATGATATAATATCACTGGAAAACCTTTCCTTTTTTATTTTGTGGGAAAAAGGAAGATATTCAAAACCGTGTGCAACGCATTTATTTGTCACTCCTTGTGCTTTGTTTTGGCGAATTACTTCTTTTGAGCATCAGTCTAAAAGTTATATGAGATTTATTGAATTCAACAAACCTAATCAATTACCTATTTAGATTATATACCGTTCAAGTTTTTCTAAGAATTTTAAACTTATATGAACAATGATGGCTACTTGGATCAATTGAAGCACGATTGAATCTGAAGTGTTCATTTTCAAATCTGCGTCAGTCACAAATATTTATTCCAAATTTCAAAAGTTTCTTATTATTCAATGCATAACAATTTTCGCACTATCCATGTGGTTGAAAGCCCTCACGACCCAGACACAACAACGCAATTATCAAGGGCGCACTCTATCACTGAGCTAATAGCCTATCGTACCGGCCCCCTGCCAAGGCCCACTATGTCAAAAGCGAGAGAAACCCCTTCCCCCTCTTTCCCTTTTTCACCCCCATGTCGCCACACAGGAGGGGCATGGGGATGTCAAAAAGGGGATCCTATCAACTTGTTCTGACCTAGGATAATAAGCTCATTAGCTTAGTCTTACTTCACGGTCTATATTTTTTAGGCAAATCGAAATCATTAGAATTTCTTCTTCGAGTGAAATCAATATCATTTTGCTAGTTCTTATACCGGAACTCCCCCTTTCATTACTTTTCCATTTTTACCATAAATGTCAATATAGATGTAATTGTCAATGTAATTTTTACCTCTACTTCTTCTTCTTCTTCTTGTCAACATCGTCACTATTACTTAAAATGGAATTCTCAATATAGATTTGAGAATTGAGACACAAGTTAATACAACTAGTAATGAAACCCTCAATTTGCTCTGTCGCCATTACACTTAATTTCACCGTTAAAGGCTTGAAAATGCCCAAGGTATTATAGAAAAAAAGAAGTAAAACCATATGGTAAGTTTGTGTATAATTTATTCAAATCTAATCTCAAATGTAAAAATAATCTTTCTAAAACTAAATTATTTCCCACGCATCAAACGGGCTGAAAAGCTAGTTATGCCATAAGTCACTTTTTCACACTAGGGGTGATTGGGTTCAGGGTGAGTAGGGTTCAAACCCGGACCCTGTATCCGACCTTATTATAACCGATTCCTTTTTTTGGATCCTGTACCCTACCCTGTTTTTATTGGACCATGTTTTGGACCTAACCCTGTTTTTCCGGTTCGAGAACAAGATTAGCAACAAATATGGATCTAATATTACTTCTCATTTCTACAAATACTTATATGTATGCGACAGAGTTCTTATTAAGAGAACATCTTTCTTGAGTTGGACTGAGTTAATAGCATTTGTCATGCGACTATAGTAATAGTTGAAAGTGGGATCATTAAAAAAAAAAAATTCATGAGAACAGTTTTTTTTTAACAATTCTTTCAAAACAATTCTTTCTTGATTCAGAGAAAATCTTTTTTTTAACATTTCTTCGAAAATAAAGAGACTCAAAAGCATTATACAAAGAGATAATTTTTTTTTTAATGGGGTAAAAACCAGTTCCAAAACTGGTCCGATTCTGGGTGGGTCTTTGCTTGGATTCTGTTCCCGAACCGGTTTCAACCAATTCCCAAAAACTGGAACTTGTACCCAGACCGATTTAATCGGGAACCGGTTCCCGACCCTGTTTTTCAGGTGATCTGGTTCCGAATAAATCCGGTCTGGTTGCACACCCCTATTCCACACCCTCAAATCATATCGCATGTAATTATACCAACTATACTCATCTTCTCAAGCGAAGGCACCCAAAAAGAAAATTCATTTTATTGAGACAAATTAGAAGGCCATCAGCAATAAGGACAAAACTCATCCACGAGTTTATGTACACATCTATCGCGCCGGAAATGTCGTCGAATTCGGGATTCCATCCCTCCTCTCAATGGCCTCAAATAGCCGCCGCCACAGCCGTCGCCGGCCACCGCCACAGCCGTCGCCGCCCGCCAGGAGGTCAATCTAAGAGGAGGAAGTGGGAGGGATGCTGGGAATGCCTTGGCGTTGAAGCTCCCTCAACACACCGTCCAGAGATGGCGGCTTTAAGCCGAGAGGAAGTCCCTGCCATGGCTTCGATAGGACCTCTTCGATGGCCGCATCGACATTCTCTCTCCGCTGTTGAACACGACAATTACGAAGGGAACGGTGAAATAAAAGTCGGTCCAAATTTGCATAATCGTCTCGGCATATATGATCGATTGAGATTGCCGTAGGGTAATTACCTCGTAATCGAACCAAGGTTGAGAGGAGGCCACTTGCCCCGCCGGCGTCGGGACACCAATGCCAGGGTCTACTTTGTACATACCTTGATGATGCGGTATGCCCGGAACCAGTGCGAAACCAAATCCCTTCATAGCACCAAACCATATCAATATTTGTATACAACTATAGAAAATCTATATCCGATTAGATTGCTAAGTAGAGTAAACATCAAATATGCTGCATGTTGAAATCCCGTGCATTCTTGTCAATCTTTTATATGAATGACATGATCAGTCGACCCATGTGACATGTAAAAAGGTCATAAATATTTACTTAATTTCAACAGCTTTTTTTTTACCAAATTGAATCACGATGAAAAAGAAAAGGGATTAATTAATTATATAAGTAAAATAGTTAAAAATTACAAGTGATTAGCTAATTTCCTAATAAGATAAAATCCAAAAAAAAAAAATCCCTTTGATTCTTTAATCATAAACTAGCAATTAATTGTGAGATGGCTATGTAAAATTACAAGTGATGGAGATATTGGAAATTATGTAAATTGTAATCTTATTACCAAATCAAGTACTCTAGAGAAAAATTCATAAACAAAGGTCCTTCATTTAATCAGTACGTAAGATACATATTGTTTTAGTATTTTTTCAAAAATTTACTCTGCAACTAAAATATAATAAATTTATTTACTAACCCTTAGAGGAACCAAATTTCAACTAGTATATCCATAAATCGGAAAACCAGTATGGGGCCACACACCTCAACGAGTTCAAGTTATTTCTAGCTAAGTCACTTCTTAAGATATCGCATGGAAACCGGGTGGATGTCCTATGCTTACTTGCTGGTGCCAATAGGAAGGGTCCGGGGGTGGCGGTGGCGGTGGCATCGGCGGAGGAAGATGTTGCAGTGGAGACGACGGCACCGCCCATGTTGGCACCGGAGGAGGAACGTGCAGCGGCTGCGAATGAAATGGATGCTTCGGCCAGGCGCCATGCTCTCGGGACGAGGTCATGGTCGGGTGACCCCACACGTGCAAGGGCCTGAAATGGTGCACGGAGGGCGCCACGGGAGGGAACCCCATGGCGGGCGCCGCCCAAGGCGTCATGACCCTCTTGCTCCCACCGACGGCCGCGCCGTAGATCTGGCGCCTCTTGCTCCAGCCAGCCGCATCCGCTTCGAGCGATAGCAGGTGCCTCCTCTGTGATCGGTATTTCTGCCACATTTCGCACCTCGACGTCAGTACTCGGCCCGTCTCCAGCATCCCACCAAAATTTGGGAGCTCCCTTGCTAAAAATACTAGCGAATTAGCCAGATGGTATTGATCAAGAACGCTCGAAACACACGAGAAAATGGAAAGATCAATTGAAGGTTCAGGTGCAATTCAATTCTGTACTTGAAGGTGGCTTGCAATGTTGTGGCGAGTGAGAGAATCGACGCCCATGATCTCCAAGATCCGGGATGGAACCGCCTTGTCCACCCCTAGTTGCTCCACTGCTTGCACGAACCTCCTATGCAGATCTGGTGTCCAATCCACCTACAAAAACACACGCAATTGCACAACATATCATGCTGTGAACGAGCCGAATTTAGCGCAAACAATCTTAATTACGCGAAATGGGGAGCCGGGGAACCGAGCAACTTGTCGACCGGAACTCCGGCATGGGTCGTAATCGAGTGAGTACGATCATGTCAAGCAAGTTTACATGACTGAGTGACGATTAGTTTGCATCTGAGGAAGATACATTCGCGTTACGGTTCTTTTACCTTGATTTTTCTCTTCCCTTGAGCTTGAGGATTAGTTTTACCTTGAGCCGCAGCAGCAGCAGCAGCAGCAGAACTTCTTCTTCTTCCTCCTCTATCCCCTTCCTCTTTCCTCTTCCCACCACTCCTCCCTCCGCTCTTCTTCTCACTCCCTTCCTCCCCACTCGAGCTCGACCCTGCCGCCGACATCTCTTCCACCTCCGATAATTCCTTCTCCGGACCTCCTCCATCCTGGGTCGTGCTCGGATTCACCTCAGACCCCGTAGAGAACTCGGCGGAGGCCTCGGCCCCCTCAATCTCCAAATCCGGCAAGGCGTAGTCCCCGGCAAAGACGTCGTCGAAGTCGATGCTGTCGAGCAAGTCGCCCGCGTCAGAGAAGTCGAGGAACAGCTCATCATCGACACCGCCGGCGATGGAGAAGCAGTCCTCTCCTCGGCCGGTCTCGTCGCCTCTCTCTTCCCTCAAAGGAGACACGGCAAGCATTCCCAACTCCAGGCAGCTACTCTGGGCCAAGTAAAAAACTGTATCTTCTTCAAGTGTGCATGGAAACATAAAGGGTGCGTACAAAGCAGTGAAAATCCTAGCTACACGGTCCAGCAACATATGTAGGCAAATGCTCGTGTTCTGGTGCAAATGGCATCAAACGGAGGACCCAGAGGGAGGGACGGAGATCGGTGTCGATGATGGTGGCTGTCTCTTGTCGGCTTTCGGGAGTTTGTCATGAGTGAGAAATAATCTCCAAAGCTCTCTCCACCACAACTCCAAAATTTGGACTCTGTGCTTTCTTGTCTCTTCCTAAGGTTCTTGCTGCATCATATCACGTCGTGTCTTCTCTCTCTCTCTCTCTCTCTCTCTCTCTCTCGTTTGTTTCTTTGCCTTTTCTGGGTTTGTGGATCCCCTTTTTTCCTGATTTTTTTTTCTTTTGAAGGCTCGTGAAGTTTGATTGATTAATTTTTCTCAGTACGAAAGGAGGGGAAGGCATTAAATGGGAGGAGACGGCGAGGAATTGAAAGTGGGTTTTTTTTTTTTCTTTTTTTTGGGGGAGGCTCTTGAGATGGCTGAAGCAAAGAAATTGATCCTTCGTTTGATGGATTGAACAGGTATCAGCAGTTGTGCTGGTCCTGTGGGGTATCAGATGGGGTCAATCAAGGATTTTACCTGATTATGATATGGGTTTTCATCGTGTTTAGAGATGCATGTGTCTATCTTTTCGGAGTTCTTTTTTTCCTTTGCGGCTCCAATCGAATGCCAGCACTGCCGATAGAATCTATTTTTAGACATTTAAGTACCTTTTCATCTAAACTTATTGTAATTTTATCATAAACTTTTTAATTATGCTACTTTAATCTTAAATATTTTTAAATTTTATCGATTAAGTTCATTTAGCTAATTTAGGCCTAGAATCGCTGATGTGGATGCCTCGAACTTATGTGGCATGGTAGATATTAATTTGGATATTTTTTAATAAATTTTTTAAAAATTTTCTTTCTTTTCTTTTATTTTCTCTCTTCTCCTTCTCTTTTTGCCCATGGTCCGTTGCTAGCCACCAGCCATAACCCATGACTGGCAAGGGGTGAGGATCGCCTTACCAAGCCTCGCCTGGCCAAGGTTTGGCCAGTATCGACATAGACATTTTCTTTTCTTTTCTCTTTTTTCCTTCTCTTTTTGCTAGTGCGGTTGGTCGACAACATCAATGAGGTCACTCTGGCCTGGGTGAGGGTGACCATCGACGATGACCACCCTTACAAGATCTAGCTAGGGCAATGATTATCCAAACCAAGCTAACGAGACATGGGCATTTTTTTCTTTTCTCTCTTTCCCTCTCTTTCTCCCAACGGCCGATCATTGGCTACAAGCCATGGCTAGTGAGGGCCACCCCCACCACATCTAGCGAGGTCGACCCTTGCCCAAGCTAGGGCAAGGCTTGCCAAGCCTCACCCCTCGACCTCGCTAAAGGGAGGCTAGCCCTCGTCGCCAGCTATGGCTTGTGGCCGGCGGCCAACGACCAACCACTAGCAAATAGAAAAGGTAATGAAAAATAAAGATGTTCAAGCGAGCATAAGATATGTCACAATGGACAACTAGCATCCATCAACAATTTCCTACTTAAATTAATCGTATGGACTCAATTGGCAAAAAATGAAAAGTTTTAGAACTAAATTAATATAATTAAAATGTTATTTAAATTGGCTTAAGTATAATATGTTTAAAATTTCAACAACAAAAAAATGTTTAAAATCTTTTTTTGTACTATCTTATGGTTATGGAAAACGTTGAAATGATGAGATGATTGAGATGCGATAAGATAATAGTCTAGTATCTACTGTAGACGATTCCTATCATGAAATCGTGTAATGGATATTCACAAAGACTATATGGAGTGCAATGAGTGGTTTAGTTATCATGCCAAAGTCATGGCCAAAGAAAAATTATCAGGCGAAAAGTCGATAATTTCGTCTTATTCATTCTTAATTATTGTCCTTTGTATCGAAATTTTAATTCAACTTAAAAGATTTCAAGCTCGTTCTTTTCTCAAAATACAAAAAGTCAGCGTGAAAATCTAGTCACACGATGGAAAAATCTCATTGTATCATTCCCTAAAGAGAGGTCCCCACTCCCAAGCATTTGACAGCGATATCTTATATTTTTATTTTCCCTTCTTTAATAAAATTGTTCAAAAATTCCTAAATTTAACATATGTTAACTTATTCAATTCTAAACTTTTCAGCTTAATCAATTTAGTTCTAAATATTTTGATTATTTTTTAATTTAGTCATTACCATCAGTTCTAGTCAAAACTTGGTGAAAATTGATCGGAAGAACTAAATTGAAAAATCATCAAAATATTTAAAGCTAAACCAATCAAATAAAAAAAATGTATAACTATACCGACCGTCATCCAATGAGTTTATGATTTTTTAGATAATTATTCCTTTCTTTCTTTTTTTATTATTTATCTATCTTGTGGAAATTTAACAAGTTTTTATCTACCAATGCAGTTATCCACGACACGTGATTGTAAGACCTTTTTTTTCTTTTCTAGAAAGTGATTGTAAGACTTTATCATTACTTATCCAATACCATTTGTTTGCCAAGTGTCTATCATCCCGGAAATGACCCATAAAAGTATATGCTACATGCAAATGTTTGCAGAAAATTCAAGAAGTGCATTTTAATTAAGAAAATAATATTAGAGTATGTTATATCGTTTATTTACAAAACAATGACCTTTTATATATATATATATATGATCTCCTTCTACTTAATGATGTGAATGCGCGAATTTAGCTAGATACATATTCAAGATTCAAGAGAAATTCTTCAATTCCGGCTTTAAAAGATTTTTTTTTTTTTTTTAAGGCGAAGAGATTGTCCCCATTGGGGAAAGAGGGCTTTAAATTTCAGCCGTGCATTTATCAGAAAGGCGACATGAAAACGGCAAGGTGTGTTTTTGCGAAGGTCCGATTGAGACCTTTTGTTTTGCCAGAAAAAGGAAAGATAAAATAATGAGTTGAGATAAGAAAAGGACGTACACCTTTTATTTAGTGGACCAGCATGACAAGGGCTCCTTTAAAATCTTTCGTGCAATCAATTGGGTCCCACAAAACGATAATAATTTCGTTTGGTGATTTAAATCCAAGGGACTCATAATGTGATCTGACTCAGATATCTAGAAAGTGTTACGCCATATTTATTTATGAAATTTACTCGACACAAATTATCCTAAAATAGGGAATAAATTATCCAAACAATCCTCAAATTAAAATGGTCGACAGTGACGAATGAAGTGTCGCATCAGTGATTTTTGACGAAAATTAACTAAAATGATTGCATTGTAATTTCACGTAAATATTTAAAGCTGAATCGATAAAATTTTAAATTTTAGAATTAAATTAATAAAAATAAAAAGATTTAAGAATGACAAGTAATTTCCTGTGCATAATTTGGAGGGGGCTTGTGGAATTAAAACATTTGTATTCTTAGCAGTACATACACAAAAAAAGGTATTATGAGGAAAACTTGTAAATTAGCCTTTTATGAACAACTTGTGTGTAATTCGTTGGTCATCATTCTTCTCTCTTTCTATCTCAACCTTTCAAAAAATATATTTGCTTTGATTCCGAAAAGCATTTATTTTACAATGCTTTAAATTTTGAGAAATTTCACATGACTTTAAATGATTTTTTTTTTGTCAGTTCTACTCTATTCCTAATTTAATATTCAAATTTTTACTCTACCTTTTTGCACGGCGTGAAAGTCGAAACCTATTTTTAAAACTAAATCATCATTATCCTAAACTCCTGAGGAGGAGGTGGGGATTTGAATCCCCACCCCACCCTTCTCACGGGTGGCCACCCGGGTTCCCCAATGATTGTCTTTAAATGATTTCAAATATCTATTTCAATATACTTTTTAACTTGTCTTAGGCATTTGTTATTAAATAAAAGCCAAATTTTATACGTTAAAAGCAAAAGGGGTAAATACGAAGTTAATTTGTAAATTCCCTTATGGGCAATAACCATATTAATTTCGCCCCTTGAGATTTTAGCAGTGGTTCTTCAAAATAAATGTAAAACATTGATCATAGATTGTCCGCATTTCAATGTTCATAAGAATTTTGCCACAAGAGCCTCTCGAGATGATCGAGAGATCAAGTGCCACCGTCCTCTCCGCATTTTTTATGACTTGGGCAACAAACACCATTATCATTGGGATCACCAGTGACTTGTCCTGAGGAAATATCCACACAAAGATATAGAAAGGGACACCGACTTGAAAGATGAAATTGAGTTGTGCCATTGCGAAAGTGAACTTTCATCCAAAGATAATGTAGTGATGGTGTCGGGACCGCCAAGATATAACAATAGAAATAAGGCCCAAAACGCCCAAATTGCTCAGTCTACTTCAATTGCACGACCAAACGAACTGTTTTGGTCATGAGAGATGAGTTCGATCTTGAATATAGCTACCCAGTTAACCATTAAATAGGCCAATCACAAGAGAGAAATGATGTGGCGATTCATCGTTTTTTCTCTAAAAGATGTAATTAGAACGAGATAGATCTAAAGCATAAAACTCAGTATAATATAATAATGTTTCAATTATCAACCAAATGTCACATTTTTGCTTAGCTTGAATTTCGTCGCCTCCCTCTATCATAATTCCGGTCATAGCAAGACGTGTTGAGACGGTTCTCTTCTTGTCTGTCCGTCAGAAGAAAGTATCTAATCAAACAAAACAATCGTGAACCGACAATTTATTGATAGTACCGGCCTGGGGAATCGAATCTACCGGTCCTATGTTCTTGATTTTTTTTCAGTGTCGTTTTGTGAAGGAGTTGACCACGACCTTGCAACGTTCTAACCCCCAGCGGTATCCTTGCAGGGAATATTCCTCCATAGATTTCGCCCTTCTCTTGAGCTCCACTTCTCGTCACGCTAGCTTGGCACGGAGAAGTGAAATACCACATGATATGGAAAGAGTTCACATAGTACATGCCTTAATGCACCTGTATCAGTCCTTACCACGAATCGGACCGAGGGCGAGGATCTGACCTAAGCATGTGCGGCGGTACGGGATAGGGCGTGTCTGGAAATCGAGTCGCGTATTGAACCCTCGATGCTTAAGATAGGAGGGAAAAAGAGAGAGAGAGGATGATGATGGGGATCGAGAAGCTTGGATTATCCGTGGGAGAGTTGATCCGTATATAATTTTCATTCATCATATACCATGGTAGGTTGAGAAGCTTCAACACTAAGCAACGAACTTAGCCACCCCGAATCCGGCGGATGAAGGCGAAGCTGAGGGCCTATTTTTAGATTAAATAAAGTCGAGTCATAATATCAAGAGGGGCATCATTAATCAAAGGCTAAGCCCAATCTTCCTAACAAATAACAAAAAAAAAAAATTTGGAAAAACAAGACAAATGGTCTGTGAACTTTAACTCAGTGTATAATGTGGTTCACAAACTTTTAATCTATTCAATGTGATCCTTGAACTTTAGTATAACATGTAACATGGCCTAAACTTTTAATTTGTTCAATATGCTCATTGAACTTTTAATGTATATTCAATTTTTTATTTTTTTTTGGTGACCCAGGGAACTCTGCACCCCGCCGACAGCCGGGGGAGTAAACCCTGGAGGTCACACGTGCTAGCCACCACACACGTGCAACTAGGGTAAATCACCCTATGACGAAGCTGGGATTCGAACTCTCGATCTTTTGCGAGAGGAAGAGAGCGCGAACTAGTAACGCCACCCAGGTGGATGGTATGTATATTCAATTTATGCCTCTAAATTGTATAAAAATGTTTAATGTTGTGCCTAATCTTGAAAAAATGGAACGACAACATTAAATATTTTTTCATGTAGTTGATGGACTACATTGAACATGTATAAAAAATCCATGGACCGCATTGAATAAATTAAAAGTCCAGAAAATGACAAAAAAGAGCCTCAAGTGCTCTCGGTTTTTCAAATAATGACTCGAAGTGGATTCTATTTCAAATAAGGACGCGAAGTGGCTATGATTGTTTCAAATAAAAATCTAACTTCGTCAATCACCTATTGGCTTTTCGATTGGCTAAGGACATTTTCGTCATTTGCTAGTTTTTCTTTCATTTTTTTTGGCTCATCTTATTTGTCACCGGTAGTTGGCTAGCCATTGGCGAAGCCCATAGAGGGTTGGGCAAGGGCTGCCCTTATTGACCACAAGTGAGGGATGGTCTTGCCTAGGGGAGGCCGCCCCTTGGGGCCACCCGTGAGGCCGACCTTGCCAAATTTGGTGAGGGTCGGCCTTGCCGTGGGGTCGACAAGGGCGGGATGGCGTGGCCAACGAGAGCCAACCTCATAGGTGGCCACAAGGCAAGGATCATCTCGCCCTTGTTGGCCGCAGGCAAGGTCAGCCTCACCAACCATCGGCAAGGGCCAACCTCGTGTGTGGCCGCAAGGGGCAACCTCAGCTAAGGTGATGGTCGCCTCACTCAAGCGAGGCTGTCCCTCATTGAATCGAGCGAGAGCGACCCTCACCCAACCCTTTTTGGGCTTCGCCAATGGCCGGCAGACTAGCCACCAGCCATAAAGAAGAAGATGAACCGGAAAAAAAAGAAAAGGAAAAAGATAAAACAATAATATAACATGTAACATGGCCTACACTTTTAATTTGTTTAATGTGCTCCTTAAACTTTTGATGCATATTCAATTTATGCCTCTGAATTATATAAAAATGTTTAATGTTGTGCCTGATCTTAAAAAAATGGAACAATGAAATTAAATATTTTTCATGTAGTTAGTGAACTACATTGAACATGTATAAAAAATCTAGGAATCACATTAAATAAATTAAAAGTCGGAAAAATGCCAAAAAGGGGCCTCAAGTGCCCTCAGTTTTTCAAATAAATGTCTGAAGTGAACTATGTTCTAAATAAATTCTTGAAGTGGCCATAATTGTTTCAAATAATGGCCTAACTTCGCCGGTTACCCGCCAGCTAAATTTTTCGACAGGCTAAGGGCATTTTCGTTATTTGCTAGTTTTTCTTTTCTTTTTTTCTTTCATTTTTTTATGATTCATGTTCTTTGTCGCCAATAGCTAGCCGGCCATTGGTGAAGCCCATAGAGGGCAAAGCGAGGGTCGCCCTCGCCCGATTTGACGAGGGCCACCTTTGTTGATCACAAGCGAGGGATGGCCCTGCTCGGGGGAGGCTACCCCTTAAGGCCACCTGCGAGGCTAACCTCGCCAGATCTGGTGAGGGTCAGCCTCGCCGTGGGGTCGGCAAGAGTGAGACAACAAGGTCAAAGAGGCTGATGAGGGTCGACCTCGCAGGTGGCCGTGAGGCAAGGATCATCTCACCCTCGTTGGTTGCAAGCAAGGTCAACCTCATGTGTGGTCACAAGGGCCGACCTTAGCCAGGGTGGTAGTCGCCTCACCGGATAGGGCGAGAGCAACCCTTGCCAACCCTTTTTGGGCTTCGCCAATGGCCGGCTGATTGGTCACCGCCCACAAAGAAGAAGATGAACCAAAAAAAAAAAAAAAAAAAAGGAAAAAGGAAAAAGAGAAAACAGTAAATTACAAAAATGCCCTTAATCACTGGAAAGTTAGTTATTATCTGAAATAGACATAACCACTTCAGGCCTTTATTTGAGAAAGTGAATGCACTTTGAGCCATTATTTTAAACAGAGTCCATTTTGGGTTTTTATTTGAAAAATTAAGGGTACTTGAGGCCCTTTTTCAAAATTTTCCTTTAAAAGTCCTAAGACCACATTAGTTTAAAAATTTATGGATCATATTGATCAAATTAAACATTTAGGAGCCACATGGGACTAAAATTTAAGAATTATTCCAAAAAATAAAAATCATGTCATTTGCCCAATATTCATTTTGGAAAAAGAAAAGATGGCCATGTAATTTGTATTTGAATTAATAACAATAAAAGTTTCGTACCTGTACATTTGTGTCATAGTCACCCAAAATTAATTTTTATATCGCATAAACTCGAGAAGAACCATGCCACATTAATCCCAACTAGTGCACTCCCGTCACGTCCATTTCAAATTAAGTTTTATGTTGCAAATAAAAAAAATCTCAAATCAATACATTGGTGCCATAGCCAACGCGTCACAATAAATAGGACGATGCTCGATCTGCATTTTCCTCTTGAAGCCCATTCTCCAAAATTGGAAATTCCAATCACGTAACCGAAAATCGCCATAATTGTTGTCGTCAATTATTTCGAAAGGAATGCCACGTCATCGGCACGATCGGAGGGCCCCCCACTCTCATCGCTTTTGCCATGACATCTCATGATTGCCCCCAACGAACGGGCAATTCAATTAGTAAGAGCGCCCCGCGCGGGGCAAGGTCGGTCCACGCAGGGGCAAAACCGAAACCGAGTCGAACCTTCCGAAAGATCGCGATTTGACCGTACTACCCCTGGCCTGCAGGGCGAAGGCCGGGAGCTGTCCGAGGGCTCTTCCGTCATTTCACGAGGGATTTCGAACCTCCGCACCGTCCCGGGGCGGTTTGTATTTCCGCGTTGCCGGTTTCCAACCATCGTGCATTGCCGATTTTTTCCCGTCTCTTTCTCTGCGCTTGCAAAAAAACTTTCCGGGAAAGATCGCGCAGAGGAAGGAAAAGGAAGGTGAATCGCCGAGAGGTTCTGAAGCGATGGAGTGCAGGCCGCTAGGGTTCTTGTTGGGCCTTCCCTTCGCGCTGGTCGCCCTGGTCCTGTCCCTTGTCGGAGCAGTCATCTGGCTTCTCGGGTGAGTCCTCCTTTTTCCTCTCCTCTCGTTTCGACGATCGCGATCTCATCCTAACGCGCGCACGTAACAATGTCGGGCCTTTTTCGTTTTCGTTTGGAATGAAATAAGCTTGAAAATTCATCGGCATTGTCGAAATTTTCCTCGAGTTTTTTCTTTGGTCGTATCAATGGCGACTCTCGCGCACGATTCAAAAGGCGTGACTAGTTTTGATCTCGCAAATTCTTCTTCTCGCTTCTGAGTTTGACGGGTTTCGGGGTCTGCCTTGGATCGATTCCTTCGTTCGTTCCATCGTTCCTCTTGTTCAATCTCTCTGTGAATTGCACATTGATATTGGATGTTGCTCGCATCGCAGGACGATATTGAGTTGCCTGTGCCCGTGCTGTATATGTTGTGCTGCGCTGGCGAATCTCGCGATGGGTCTGGTGAAGCTCCCGATCAGAATTCTCCGTTGGTTCACCGATCAGATTCCTTGCTAATGTCTCCATTCTCATCTCTCTGTGTCTCTTCTTTCGTTATTTGTTGATTTTTTTAATTTTTAATTTTATTTTAGGACCACATATCTTCTTCTTTTTCTTCTTTGTTTTCCAGCCTTCTGAAGTTTTAGATGTTCCCCACCTCCATTGATTCCATGAACGACGGTTGCGGGATGACATGAGTCGTAGTTCTAGGGCTGCATCAGCATACTTTGAAAGAGTCATTTGTTCGCATACAATGAAATCTCTGTGTTCAAGGCATTTGTCGATTTGATTCGTTAATTTGAAGCTTGTTCTATTTCCAATGATCAGTGATTCGCAGAAAAGATCCCGATATCTATCGAATTGATAATTGGATGTTCGATGGAACACTGACCGACAAAATGCCGGTTTGAATGATTTTCTTGTAGCCGAGGTATAAGTTTTATCGGGAACGCTCGAGAAACAAAATCAAAATGTCTTGAATGCAGCGAGCTGATGGGAGAGAGTTCACCTTCTAGATCGCCCGAGAAAACAGGTTGGTCGAGGTGTGCAGAAGTCTCAAACAGAACAATCCATGTTGCGCATTCGATTGTGGAAAACAACAGTTCCGACATGATGGGTTCAGTAATCCCGACTCGGCTCTAGGCTCGCCACTTGTCACGGTAGCCACAGGCACTTCACGGGTCACATTATCAAGCGCCGAGCCGGGAAAACCCAAGGAAGTGAGAGGAGCCAAAATACGAATGGAAGTGAAACGGAAGTTAACATTTCGTTAGGCCATCGGAACAGAAATGAATAGTCAAGCTTTTTTCCTCATTATCACCAAATGTATAGAGAGTATATATGATCTATCAAAGTACCGCGCACTGCGAATATACATCTGCGTGTGATAGAATTGCCTCGATCCTGAGTGTTTTCAACATCTCTCTCTCCTCTCTCTCTCTCTAAATACATTTAGCGCTACGAACCTACTGTCGAAACAATATGATGGGAAGTACCATTTCCAGCGGTAACACGGCTCTTCAGTCACTGTATTCCGAAGATGTAGATCCTGTACCTTCATCAGGGTCCACATTTTCTTCAAAACCATCAATGGCTCTTGCATCCTCCTCCTCCTCCTCCTCATCGAATTCCCCATTTATGTATTCTTGGACATCTAGATCTCCACCTCCATCATCTACCGCATCATCTCCCTCATCCTCCTCCTCCTCCTCCTCCTCCTCAGCTTCCTCATTGCCATCTATATTATCATCACTCGGTTCTGACAATTCATCAGCCTTGCCATTGAGGCCACCAGAGTAATCACCTGCCGCGAGATCATATCTGTACGACGCGGTCGCTTGCCCATCTTCATCCTCAAACTCTGAACTCTCTGAACTACTGCTATTTTCGGGTTCCTCCAGATTCAGCCCCGCATTATTACCATCATCCCCGTTCCATCCATCCTCGATCAAGACATCTGGTGATTCCTCCATCATCTGTTCCTTTCTGGCGTCCCTTTCACCAAAGACAGGAACTTCCTTTTTCACTGCTCTCTGCCGATTTCTAGTGCTACGTCGTCCTCGCCTACGTCCACCCCGTCCACGTGATCGCCCTCTCTCACCATTTGCCACTCTAGCTTTCTTGCCCGAGTCAAACTTAGAACCACTGAGTATCCTTCTCTGGGATCTCCGACCGCTTGAGCGACCAACACCCCTTCCAGTTCCCCGGCCCCGTCGTCGGCCAGACCCAGAATGTATCAGTCCAGGGTCAGCCCAGTTTTCATCTGCAGGCCCACCTCTAAAAGGAGTTGCTGCACTATCATGGTTGTGCCAACTCCTTGTGCCCATGTATCTTGATGGAAACTTCTGGGAAAAGGAAGAACAGAACCATTAATTGCATGAACAATCAGCAAGGATTTAAAGGACAATAATCCGGCTTATGCCACAAACTTCCCGCATAAATTCTGAGGCCATGTTTGTAGATTGCTTATATTCTGGATCAATATCAAGAAAGACAAATTACTACGTTGAGATAAACTGAATTGTATCTCAAATTATCACAGCCAAGCAAGGAAAAGAAGTTTTCATCTTTTCAAATCATGGTCCACCAACACCAATTCAGCTTGGGCCAGCTTACAGAAATCAAATACGGAAGTAATAACCTGTGATGTCTCGCAGTAAATGGTTGAACTGTAGTCAAATATCTTCAAAAATTCTGTCTCAACACTGGTTATGGGACAAGTTTGGATTTAGTAGTAATGATCTATCATCACAGAGTCACATGTCCAGTGTTCAAGCCAGCCTTCAACCGTCAATTTCTTTAGCTGATCTTTACCATACCATATTTCATTTGACAAAATATCAGTCATTCCAGTGACATGGTGGTTTTATTTTCAGCCACATTGATCCAATAATTTATCACTGTGCAAAACAGGTCAGGACCCTGGACTCATTCCTGATCCAAACGCATGTCAACTTTGTATCTAAAACACCACATATAACACAACTCAGTTGTCTGTAATTTGCCCATTTTCCCAGTAAAAGAAACTAACCTCCTGGAGGAAAAGAAGTCTTATATAGCTATACTCAATTTTCGTTTCATCTCTATTTTTTTCAAGTCAACCAACTAATTTTTGCAGCACTGGCTCTTTAATCTGACCATCAATCCTACTTCAAAGGAAATGAAATTTATTAGGGTATGTTAGCAGTGGCCTTCCTTTACTTATAACTCTTTAGCATCTGAGGGTTGACTTTTTTTAATACTGAGCACCCAAAACAATTTTTAGATACGAGCTTTTAAAGTAATTTGAATTCATTGAAAAACTGTCTACAACTGAGTTAATCTATAGAAGCTATAAGGAAAGTCAATAATTAACTTTTTGCTTAGAACAAGTCATATCAAATAACTGTTAGTCCTTTTGCAGACACAACTTGATGCTTAATGTACAAGTAGATTCAACTCTAACACCTTGAATCTTAAAAAATTAACATATATGGGCAATAAAGTCATAAGAAATATTACATAATTTTTTTTTAAATTAGAAGATTCACTTAATTTTGGCAGTAAAATGAAGCATTTATGATAAAGCCACCAAGCAAGTCCTAATCACATCACCATCTATGGTTATCATCATTAATTTACTAAGGCAATTAACTTGCTATAGGAAAGTTGGCAGCATACCGCAATCCACCACTATGTACCTCCTTTATCATTACGCAACCTCATAAACAAAATCAGAGTTCATTACATTGACCAAGTAACTCACCTCAAAGTCCCCAGATCCATCATTTGCTGCAGACTCCGCCTTTTGATGGAGCGAATAAGAGATGGCTGAATCAAATTCCATGAGCCTTAACGCGACTGCAGCTGTTGTTTGGGGTATCCATGGGAGTACAATCAAAGCTTCAAGACTGGCAGATATATCAGTAGCAAATCCAGAAGAGATGCTCAACAATTCTTTAGTGGTCTCGAAATTAGGAGACAAATAATCCCTCCTAATGGCACTCTCCAACAATGTCAAAGCCTGAAAACCCAAAAAAAAGGAAAAAAGAAAAACAGGTTTTGAGAAGAGACGATACTTTGCAAGGAATAACATCAGGAAGAAAAAGTCTTGTCATATACTAGCCATTAGACAATTAAAGGATGAAATAATACAGCAAGCAATAAAAAGATGATGCACAAGTACTAAAGAAGTGCATAATTTTGCTCCATTCTTTTAAGATCCAGGGAAAAAAAAAAATGCTTCCAGGCACATAAAGTCGAGGCATTTTCTGTTTCTCTAGTAGAGGGATAACAGTGCTAGAAGTTCAATATAGTAACAGCATAAGCACACAAGTTAGGAAGAACCTGAAGAAGATTTGAAGCTGATGATGAAGTTTGCAGCTTCATACCCCAAGACTTGCGATAATTGTCAGTCCAAATGGACTCAAGGGCTTCTGGAGGAACAAAAGCCTGCAAAGTCATCATTAAGAAAACCATAAGCTGCAAGAATCTTCAGGGAAGCACAATTCAAAACATCGCAATGGAAAGAGCTTGAAGATATCAAAAGCACAGGATAAACTTGCCTCTATCAAAGCCAATAACACTTTAAGCAATCTTATTTTCACAGGGGAAGACACCGAACCATGCTTAGTAGGGTCAGACAGTATATGCAATTTGTGTCCAGAAGGTGAAACAGAGTCAGAGAGATATAGGTCGCTTTTGACGTGGTAGAGGTCCAATCACATGAGGGGCAGTTACCATTGTCCATAAAATTTATCTCATGACATCGGTCACAAGCATTAAGAAGTGGCACACATCTTTCCTTCCCATATTTAATGGCACATAGCACAGAAGGACTTAGGCATTCCTTCCATATCCAATTCTCAAACTCCTGATATCTCTTTAAAGCACCATCTTTCTCATGTCGATTTCTTCCGAGCTCAATTTCAAATGATGTGGAGGTCTCTGATGTCTCGGGATCTACTCCACATACAGAACTGCTAGGGCTGTCAATGCCTATGCAAGCATCAGAGCCATGTGCCACTTCAAGAGCCTGCCTCTTGACTTTATCTTCACTTGCTCTCTTGCCACCAGTGCAGATTGCATTTCTTCTAACGGATTCTTTAAAGGATGACTCTATCCTTTGCAACATGAAGTGAAGATATGATTCTCTAATCCCACGTACATCTAAAGATGCTAACAAAGAATTGAAACCCTGCATGCATTTCACAGAACAATGTTAGGCAGCAAGATCTGAATATCAATATAAATACTAATTTACCAGATATCATCCCAAATTTCAAAAGCATCGCTTCAGGCATTACTGAGGGAACAGTCACCTCTGCTACCACATAAACTTTAAGAGAGAAGCATGAAACAAATGAAAAATAACAAATCGCACACATATATCCACTAATGTAGGCAACAACTTAATCATGCAGTGGGCATTTAAGATGGATCAGCACCTCTTCAGAATCGATTATCCTCCATTGTCCATCCTGCAACTCAACAAAGATCCTACCACAGCCCGGATCATATCTTGAATTGGATGTGACAAACTGCCAGTATCTGTTGCGCCTACGATCCTGACCAAGAGGCAATGACCTATATACATACAACTCTTCTGCCTTGTAACCAATATAGGATTTTAATTGTGAGCGGGACATTTCAGCTGCGTATCCTACTTGCTGCAGTGAAAAATTTTCTGAACCGCCAGGAATATCTTGCATTTGCAGGTTTCCTTCAGAGGTTATTAAGGGACTGGGATTCTGATGATCAATCATTGATTCTTGCTGAATAGCAGGGTCCACTGGCATCTCATTACTACCACCATCAACAGCAAGTAAAGGGCTTAGCTTGCCCTCAGCTGATGATATATTTGTAAGGTTAGCTTCAGTTTTGCCTGCCATTTGGAATGGATGGTGAATCTTCATCAAGTAGTCTTCTTTTGTCCGACGTTTATCAAGTTGTGCCTCCGCCCACATCTGTTTCTTCAATGCAGTCGCTGCTTCCAGGCGTTCCTAAAAAGTCATTCACATTTCAGACCACAAACAGGAGTATAATAATTATTTCTGAATGCTCAATGAAATGAGATTAGTTTACCTCAAGAACACTACGTATTGAATTCCCTTCAATTGCAACACCAATAATAGCAACAAGAGCATTGAGGCGCTCTTCAACGCTAAGATCCGAGTACTCTCCTTCCATAAGTCCTTGCACCCATGGCTCTCCCGGATTGCTTTCATCAATATCAGTGTCTTGCTGATTATCAGTTACTCCATCCTGAACGCCACCACCATCTCTATCAACAGGAGCACTGGCATCTTCATCCTTGATCAAGTCTTCAGGACACATCAATGATGAATCTCCATTCGCTTTCTCCATGCCATTCTGTGAGATGTCTAGTTCATCAGCATCATCCTTTCCATCACCCGAAAGAGTTTTCCCATCAAGTAGATTGACATCTCTTTGGGAGACCTCCACCTGCGAATTCAATTCAGCATTTAAATCATCCACCTCAGGGTCTTCTGTGCTTTCGCTTTCAGAGTCTTCATCTCTTTCAGCATCATCAGCTTCCTCTCCATCAACAAGCTCACTTTTAAATTCTCTAATCCTTTCCCTAGCTGTGGAAAGTATAGCCTCAGCATCAGCTGGATCCTTTCTATAAGCAGGTCGGACACAGTATGTCGATGGAGCAGTTCTCTCGAAAAGCTTCGTATCCCTTGACAAAGCAGCAGCTACCGATGCTTCTGGAGTCTTGCTAGTAGTAAGATCTCGTAGTCCACATTTCTTTCAAGAGAAACCATGAAGAGGATAATTAATATTTCGAGGACAACATGATACAAACATGTTTCAGTCAACAAATCCAGTCTCACCTGAATCCTGTCGGCAACCTCAAGTATTGATAAGCCCTCATCTCCCTCCAGAGAGAGAACATGAAAAGCTGCAAATTTGACTGTTCCAGGGGTCAAACGATGCCTTGATCTGCGTAAATTAGAATATCCCCTTTGTTGCATTTTGGCAAAGGCGTGCTCAGCAGCCGCACCATTTCGCAAAATAGAAATTATATCTTGACCATCATTACCCTGCCCCTGCATTGGAGAAAAAAACTTCATTTGACTCTTAGCACAAGAAATCAGTTATTTGACCCCCCCAAAAAAAAGGTTTCAAAAAGTAAAAATACTTTATTTTTTGTTGGCAGAAAAATACAAAGGACCATTAGAAGGGCTTACAGATCCCTAATCCCATGCATCAGTTGAAATATTTACAACCAACATCAAAAAGAAAATGGAAAGGATGTTCAATAAGTTAGTCTCAAATTAGCATCACCCGGAAGTATGAAGAACAACCCCAGCCGCAATATAATATACCTAAAATCTTAAATTGGAACTCAGAAGCCACGACAAAATTGTAGCAACTTGGGATTCAACAATCCAGGAGGCAAAATAGTTACTAAACCTGTAAGATTGGTGATCTTCTTTCGAGTCAACTACAACTAGAAATTTCTTAGATTAATTCCTCAAACCATGAATTTTATACAGCAATGAACACCTGACTCTCTTTCTGTTGACAATTACAAGGAATAAATGCTCTCCATTCTATTGCTAAGCAGAAAATGTTCTTTGAAGAACCAATGAAGCATCCTAGAGGTGGAGTGACGACAGGACTCCTGAAGCCCTGCTTCAAGAGGAGTCAATTAAATGGTCAGTACTCCTGAAGCAATGCTTCATTAGGAGGCAATGAATTTTGTTTCAAAGAGAACAATACCCAGTGCAGTCACATACCAGATAAAAATCCAACTACAAATGCAACTCCAAGATACCTAGAAAAAGGTAAAGAAGGCACAAAACTCAAGCAACTCCATGCAGCCCTTTTCAGCTCGGCATATTGAGAAATGAAAGACTATCCGTGCTTATGTGGAAGAGGTTGCTTGATATGTTGACGTTTTTAACAATACATGTGAACATAAGACTTAAAATGGCTGCATAACAACTAATATGAAAATGAAATGACCATCAAGCAAGCAGAAGAAACAAATGCATACAAAAGAATCTCACTCTTTGCTGTACAATTATCAAGATATAAAAATTAAATGCAAAAGGAAAAAACTACAAGAACTTTCCCAATTAGTGTTCTCATGGTTATCCTTATGCATGACATCTGGTTCTAGTCCTACAACTAAATAATAGCTTCAATCTCTAGATAAAAGTGGAAGTTGTCCCAGTCAATTTCAAACTACTCCTTCACGAGATCTAGGGTGGCTGACATGCCTTCCATGTCCCTACTGCAAGATACAGAACGAATTCTAACCATATAACTCCAGAAGGAAATACCATGATTACCAATAAACCAATGCAAGGAAATAGCATCTCTCTCAAAGTATAGAAATATACTCTTTCTGAAATGCAAGGAGCAACAAGAAATGACATTCCAAGTAAAGAGTAGCTCTCTTGATGGATACAAAGTCACCTCGTGATCATCATGATGATATGCTGCTTCAACATTCTTTTTCTTCAGTTGTGGCCCAAATCCTGCAGAAAGGACGAACTGCCGCAATATTTCAGGCCATGTAAGTGGATTCAATTGCCGCTGCCAGGTCCGAATGTCAAAACCCCAAGAATATGCCTATAAGGAATGCCTGAGTCAATAATCTTTGGTTATGAATGACAAGCAAAGCAGAAAAAGATAACTGCTCATGTACGACCAGCTCAAGAAGCAGTTTCCTTAGTAAAAGGATCAAAAGTTCCTATTTTTACTGACAGCAGCTTAAGGATGTTCCCATGATTCTTATATTTCAACTGAATAAAGATAAAGTCGAAGAAACAAGAAAAACCAATGGATACCATGATGCTCTCTCACAAAAATCATTGGCAGCTAATTATTAAGATTCTAGAAGTGAACACATCTACAACCCTCCTGCTCTGCATAAAAAAGTTTCATGACAAAGTCCTACATAAAATAATTAGGGTTTTTATTAAGACCACTACGGCGTAAGAAACAATTCACACTTTCAACTTGAAAAATGGATAAACTTGGTTACATAACTATCTTTAAGCACAGTGTCATCCATCTACTAGCGAATGTGTAAGAAATTCTTTACAAGCAGTGAATCTAATAATTATCCGAACAACTGTAGGAACTAACATGAAGTAGCTCACCCCTTCAACTATGTGCGGATGGCCACCGCTTGGATTAGCAACACTATTTACATTTGCTCCCGCATTAGTGGAAGGTGTCCTCACGACATCTTCGATATCTTTAATGATTGTTCGTAAAAGAGAAACATGCATCTCACCCAACAACCTTGCATCCTGAATCACAAGGCAAAAACGCTTAGCCTGAAACCAAGAAGGCTCCCACACTCCCAGTCTAAAGATAATTACTCCTTAGGAACAAGATTCATGTTAGAAAACAGAACGTACATAGTCATGGAAAGCTTGGACAAACTCATCAAGTGTGAACGGCCACAGACCAAGAACATCTGCAAAAGTTATCAGGAACCTCCAAGCCTAAAGTCAAGAAACAAGACCCAAGATATTTTCAGTAAAAGATTTGCAAAGGGGGTGAAATATTTAAGATTCTAAAGGTTCATGCATAAACCAACACTTCTTTCACTGGGAAAGCAAGGCTATACAGCCACAGCAATTATGAAAAGAGTCGGCACTTATCATATCAATCACTTTCACAATATCACAGATTCTAAGATAGGAAAATCTTTTTTTGAACAAATCATCCTTTCAAATGTATTTACATGTTCTAAAGCAACATATGGACATCCTATATTATTAGAAATATCATGCTTCATCATAAGAAGAGAAAAAATTGTCTGGTACCAATGTACCATAAACAGAATTGGTATATGCTAGAACTTTCAACTACAAACAAGGACACCTAAAATTCTTGAAAATGTGAATAACCAGTCTAAAAGAAGCTAAATGCTAATATAAGATGATGCCCATGAGGCCTCAGAGTCTGATGCTGATTGTACAAGGATCAGGGCATTGCATGATACTAGGGATAACAGATCTTACACTTGGACAACTCGATTTCTTGTGCATCATTTCTGTGATGAAACCCCGAAACCGATATTATCTTAACCAAATATTGCTTGGAAAGGCCTAGACATAGTTTGCCGTCTTATGTAGTGATCTACCTGAGCTCTGCTCTGCTCTGCTCAATAACATTGGGCATCTTAAGAAAAAACAAACCTAAGCATTGAACTAGAATTTACTTTGTCCCTCTACCTTGGAAAGGTACAACAAGCAGTCTCATGTCAACCAGGACCTATATATCTGACATCCAATGGGACAGCATTAAATTTAAAGACTTTGTCCCAATAAATGATGATATAATAAAAAAAAAAGCAATGATTACAGTATATCATTGATAAGTATATACGTTAGATGTAAACTACTTAAAATACAAGGGAACAAATTACCTAAGATAAAAATCATGAGTTCTTTTGGCATGTTTTCAAAGGAGCAAGGAAAGATAAAAGGACATGGAAAGAGTAATAATAAAACTAAAACACAAGGAGAAGCAAAGCTCAAGCTTACCATGAGAAGATTTCCAATATTCTCCTCAGAATGTGACCAAGGTTGAATTGCAAATGGCCTTTTCATTTGCACAGATATGGGTGGAAATGCGGTCATAGAATCTGGAATAATAGATAATATAAGCTGCTTCTTCATATACAGCATCACTAAATTGTATCTCGTGAGTTGGTTCAATTAAGCTAGGATGGGTATAAAATGAATGCAAGATTTTCAGCATAAACCAATCAATAGAAATAACGAAAAAGTTGGAAATTTGAAGCCAAATATATCAGCCCTAACACCAATCAACAGTCAACCTAGGTTTTCTTCTTCAACTCATTATAATATTACTACTGCACTTCAAATGTCTACGGCTTCAGAAATTGTGTTCATCAAAGTTTTCCTTTTATTCCAACAATAGGACAATAGGTAGACTGCAATCATACATAGTAAAAATCAACTGTGGAAGTTTACTAGTACAGCAATACTGCCAAAATTAGCATGCCAGTTTACCATTTACAAGGTCTCTTTGAAAAGAAAAGGTGGAAACAAAATTAACATTAAAGACACATTGGCTACTTGCACTCGGGCCAAGAAGCCAAGGTCCCAGGAAATTCCAGCTTATAAGTCAGTCTTAAGATTATATTTGTGCGTATCACCACTATCGCAATAAGAAAGGAATTCCAGAAGCATCCCCCATAGAACAATTAAATCTTTCAAATCTATAATATGAAAGTAAAAGCAAGAGATCAAGTTGCATGCATTGATGGGGACAATAAATAGCTTCAGAATAATCTGCTGTTGCAATCACATAGAACCTCATGTCCAACCAGAGATTACTGCACAACCTACCTCTGAATAACTCAAGATTTTGCAAAGTTTCAAAATCCAGAGACATAATTGAAGGTAACCCCTTGCTTGAGGCTGCAAATTCCATTAAGCTCCAATTGTTCATCCTCAATGAGTTCCACTGATTCTTTTGCCATTCTGCGAGCAATTGCTCTCTCATTAGCAGCTTTAAGTCTGGCAGCTTCCTTTTCTCTGCGAGCTTGCTCTTTTCTTTTCAATTTCTCAGCCTACATACACACCAGCAATTTACTAGTTGAACGACTTAATGTCACAGACAAATTGAAAAGAAAAGAAAAACGATGGTTCCTCAAGCTTACTCTTCTAGATTCTTTCTGCATGAACTTCTCCCTCCTCTCCAATTCACGCCTTTGCTCACGCTGGTACCTCTCTACCTCTCGCTGCTTCTCCCGCAGTAATCTTTCTTCTTCCCTCCGCCTTTCACGGTCAAGCCTCTCCATTTCTTTTCTTACTTGCTCCTCTCTCTAGGTATAGACGTGCAATAGTATTAAATGACAACAAATAAACTTAGACATGCAATTATATCAATTCAAACAAATAAATTTCATTGACAATCATCACCCTGTACCTTTCGTCTCAAAATATCTTGCTTTTTTAGTTCTTTTCTAATCCTTTTCTCATGGGCTTCAACTTCCCGTTGTATTCTAGCCTCTTCACTCTGTATAGGTAATAGTTTGGAGACAACATTACTGAAACATTCTTCAAGACAATAATTTTGCAGACAAGACATCTACTTATAAACAATTAATATTACTTCAGAATCCAAGAGATTACCTTCCTCTTTCTATCAGCTCGTAAAAGTTCCTCATTGTGAATGACCCGTCTGTCTGATGATACAAGTGGATTGTCCAATGCTGAAACGGAGTGAGCACCAAGCCTATTTTCAATCTCCAAGTTTGTAGAAGAGGTTTTTGATGGATCTAAATCATAATCCCCTGAAGTTGATGCCAAGAGATGCCCCTGCTTGCCTGGTGGAGTTAAGAGACTCAAAATAGGCATCCGACTTTGAAGACCATATCCAGAGGGCATTGGCTCATTCGCAGGCAGGAATGAAGGTCCAGCTGAAATCCTTGGATTAATACTATCTGAACCAGAGGGGTATGGTGGAACAACTCTTTCATATGTCTCAGCTCTAACAGTTGGTTTCTCTGGAAGAAACTGGTATTCATGGACTGGACGCACGACACCCTAGGAACAGCAAATATGGGAGATTCACATCAGTTTAGTAAAATCTTTTATCCCTCCCCCCACCCTTTTTTGGTTGCAGTGTGTGTGTGTGTGTGTGTGTGTGTGTTTTTATTGTGTTTTTTGGGGGGGGGGGGTGTTTGTTCTGGTGTTCCTTTTTTGTGTATAGTGGGATGGGTGACTCATTGTCAGCTAACCAATCCCAATAAACTACACTGAAGTATCCAACTCTGCTAGGAGAAAATTCAGATCATCTGAGGATAGAACCAAAAACCACCTCAGCTACTATACTCTCTCATTACAGTTTTTTTTCATGAAAGATCTAAAGCCAGTATTCTTTTCACTCCCCGTATGCTTATGCTTATCGATTCAAATGTCCTGAATATAAATAGTGACACCATTCTACATGCAGACACCTACTGACCTTAATTGATTTAGTATCAGAGCGCTCATATTTGGCCTCAAAAGATCTTCCAGTTTGCTTATGTTGCCCCATTACTGCTCCTCCTGTAAAGATCACAAAATTGTTACTGGAGGTTATAAAGCAGCTTCATGGGTCATCCAACCTTTCACAAGAAACTTGATTAAAATGGATCAGACAATAGATACATCAAATTATTACTTTCAAATCTTTCAAAGGACTCAACCATCAGAATTCCTTGGCCCCAAAGTAAAAGGAATATCAGACACATTAAGTGGTAAATTATGAGTGAACTCATTCAGCCAACTGAAAGCTAGTATCTTGTTATCACTAGGCATACTAAACTCCAGAAAAGTCCCTTCTTGTCTCACAAATGGCGATCGGTATATCAACAATCAGGTTCACTCTCTCCTATTCTTAGAAACATCTCCAAGGCTGAAGAGACATCAATCAAATCTTTGCCTTTGGACTCCAAAGTTAAACCTGCAGACTCTAAAAGGTCTCAGTCCAAATTAATGGCCCTATGATCTTAGCAGTCAATTATATATTGCACAACCAAGATAAAATTCAAGTAGCTCATTCCAATTTTCCTCCAAACCACAAAGTAGGAGAACATCAGCAGATGGCGACACGTCCCATTTACCCTTCAACATTTTTGTTCCCTATTCTCAAGGTCCTGGCCAGAGGCCTTGGTCCAAGGACCGTCCAATGCACAATAATTTGCTCCTATATATCTTATTTACATCTTCACTGATTCCAGATTGTACTTCACAGTGCCATAATTTCCATATGATGTTTCAAAGAGAAGTTGTTTTTGACTAAGAGTTGCATAGATTCTTTTGCATGATTTGGCCCCTAGTTAGGTAGTATTCTGACCCACTGATCTCAAGTCTAAATGACATCTATGAAATACTGTAGATTAACTAGTTCACATACAGATGAAGTTCTCTACTCACTGGAATACTTCAGTTTGCTATTTCCCATGTCCAAAACACCAATCATTTATTCAGCTACCCTTGTCTTGTCTTCAGTGTGGAGCTATATTAGTTCAATCTGAACTTCAATCCTACTTGCCTTAGCACATTTGCAAAACATTAACATCTAATCACCCAACAGACAGATTTGGTCAAGCTCCATGTGACATTCAAGTACCAAAGGATAAATGGCCTTCCAAAACGTTGTAATAACTAATTAATGCATCCACAAGACATAACTACCAATCGCTGAAATTGTCATTCCCTGAATTTAAACAAAATAGCAACATCCAAATGAGCATCCTTATGAAGCAGAGAACTCAACTAACCAATAGGTGTGCCAAATGCACCCGGTGGCAAAGGATCAAAATCCATCCCAAGAATCGGCCCATCCTCCCTCAAAGGCTCGC
Source organism: Corymbia maculata (assembly GCA_014182735.1). Classification (NCBI taxonomy): domain Eukaryota; kingdom Viridiplantae; phylum Streptophyta; class Magnoliopsida; order Myrtales; family Myrtaceae; genus Corymbia; species Corymbia maculata. The sequence goes on from CM024692.1 coordinate 8,110,341, forward strand.
CCAACTGTGCTTCCACAAATCCAATTGCATGGCGCTCAGCCATTGATGGTTCTGACTCGTAATGCCGCTTCATCACAGGATAATCACCGGTGATTCGTGCAACAGCTGTCCCGACTCGCGGGCCAGCTCGCCAAGGATCCACAGCCGGGGCAATCGAACTTGATCCAGCAACAGCACCGTAGGGGAGCTCATTTGCCGCTTCCCCACCAACCAACATTGGCTCAGGAGCGGCCGCAGCTGGGGACTCCTTACGCTGCCGTTTGGATGGTCCCTTCCTGTCCTTCAAACGCCGGTGACAGAACCACATTTGCAATTGCCTATCAGAAAGCCCCAATTGCCCCGAGAGCTCAGTTCTTATCGCCTCGGATGGATATGGCTCCACTGAATCAACGCCAATTTCACAGTGAAAACCGATAAGTGCAAACGAACGGATAACACAAATCAGAAAAAGGGCAACACGGAAGTGCAAATAAACTGATTAGCATTCCTACCAGCATAAGTCTTCTCCAGAATCTCCAACTGAGAAGCAGTCTTCATCTTGCGCTTAGACTTGCCCTCTCCTTCAGATGGCTTCTTCTTCTCAGCATCCCCACCACCACTCCCACCACTCCCGCCGCCACCTCCACCGGCGGCGGCCCCACCGCTACTGCTAGCGCCGGCAGCAGCTGCAGCCACCTCCTCCTCCTCCATTGCCGGGAGCTCGGAAAGAAAAAGTCGGATCGGAACGGGGTCAAGAAGGACTAGAATCCAAATTCCATTGCCGACCCAGAATCGATCGCGGGGTCGAGCACAAACCCTAGGATTCGAGAAAGAGAAACTACTCTCCCTCTCTCCAAGGAAAACTGCCCTCTCGCTCTTAAAAAAAATGACTTTTTGTTTGGTTTGACGAAAAAGCGAGGAATATAAATTCACCCCAATGACTTTCCTCCTATCCCTCTCTCTCTCTCTCTCTCTCTCTCTCTCTCTCCACCTAAAAAGAAAATTAAAAATTCAAAAATACTTGCTCACTTCTTCTCGAGTCTTTTTTCTCTCTCTCTCTCTCTCTCTCTCTCTCTCTCTCTATATCGATTGCGATGTGAGGTCAGATTTGTGGAATATCGCACCAGCGACAATAATAATAAAAACCCGAGACTGGTGCGACGAAAGCACCAGAACCCCCATCGCCATAAATCACGAGAAAGCGATCGCCATGATGAACATGAAGAAGAAGAAGGACAAGAACAGCAGCAGCGACCGCCGCGTACAGCAGCAGCAGCAGCAGCGGCAGCAGCAGCAGTCGCGGTCTCTTTAATCGCTCGCATGTTTTCTTGCTGTCGCTGGCATAAAATTAATAACATTAATAATAATTCCATTGGAAAAAGAAAAGGCGAAGAAAGATAGAGAGAGAGAGAGAGAGAGAGGGAGAATGGGGTTTTGGATTTGCGTGTGGAGATGTGAGAGAGAGAGAGGAAAAAAACAACAAATGGGATTTTTTTCTTTTTGGGTATTTCTTTTTCGAAAGTCGAGTCGGGGAAAATGGGATCATCAGTGGAGTTGAAGCGAAGGATTGGATTGATTCGCGAATCGCTTTTCTCCTTTGTTGGGATGGTTCTTGTAGTTTCTCTCTCCAGAAACCCTCGCTTTCTCTCTCCTCTGCTGTGCGTGATTTTTCTTTTCATTTTCTATTAATTTAAGGTGCTGCTTTTTTCGAGGACTTTTTCCAGGGAAAATGGGGAGATCTCCCTCGACCGCCCTGTGTCTTGGTACGATGAGGGGGCTTGTCCGGAAGCGGCGGCGAATGATGACGTGGCCAGCCGACGACTGGGCGCGTGGGCTTCACGCGCGGTGGGGATCGCGAGTGGAGATTCTCGTCGAGCTGGCTTTTTTCTTCTTCTTTTTCGCCTTTAGTTTTTGGGTTTTTTTTTCACCGAGTAATTCGGGAATTATTACGAGTTTAATTAGTGGATGTCGCATCAGGACTTGTCTTTCACGTGGCGCGATAAGGATAGCGTTACGAAATTAATTTGTGCAATTACATCCGGCCACGCCAAAGCGTGACATAAAAATGAACAATTTGTAAGTGCAATGTGATGTAACTCGTGACAAATACTAAGAAATCCGCAAAAGATATTTTTATCTTTAAGATGGATCTTCCGGCATCTTTGCTTTTATTCTCCAATCAAATTACTTCACTTGTCCTCTCTCGATTAAGATATGATAGATAGAAAACTTTGTTTCTGTTAGCCAAGCATATCATGGACATTCAAGAGAAGGTCGAGGTCAAGGAGCATTGATGCATAAATTCAATTAGATCATTGGATTTGTTAGTGTTGGGTCCAAAACCAATGCATCACAAATGAAGAAAGCCCCCAAACATTGTCCTTTTCAAGAATGATCTTCAAGCTTTAGTGTGTAATCTCTCTCCCTAATATATATGTAGGTATGTAGGGAGAGAGAGAGAGAGATGGGTTAAAAAGAAAAATTGAGCTCTAGACCTATAATTAGCAAGTGACCTGATCTTGATTCTAAATATAATTTTAAATAGTTTCATTTGAAATTTCATGCAAACCTCAATATCTCTTAAATGTTAAATATTGAAAGAGTATTCCATCCTCTTGGGAAAGACAAATATTCAAAAGGAAATTAGGAAATTAGGTCGTGTGGGCATAATCATGTTAAAATAAGAAACATAATTCTATCAATCTGCAAAAAAATGGCTCCCAATGATTCAGAAAAACACCCACTTCTTGGTGAGAATACATGTAAACCTTATCTCAATAGTTGTGGAGGAATGGCAGGCCATGCCAGTGGGCCTTTGGTTTTGGGCCGTAACCCAGTAGAAGTGTGAACTCTTTTCATCAATCTCTATTTGATCGTATGTAACTGGAAATATTATTTTAAGATCAGAGTATGGATACCGAATTAAATCATGGCCATGTGCCATGGAAAATTATAATTCCACTTCACAAGATGGAACCAATCTTTAACAAAGAGCAAAAAGGACATTTCCTAACTCGTAAAGAATTTTCAATTCTTGAACTTTGTATAAGTAGATTTTCGTTCCGTTGATCCGCGTGAATAAAATTGAGAAAACTCAAAAATTTTCAAGACTTAGAATATATGATCAATCTCGAGACAGAGGAAATCCAATGCCATGCCGCTTGGTTGGCATCACGAGGAAAATCAAGCTACATGCCACCCCTACCCCGATCGGCACCGCTATGAGCATCTGCCTGGCCTCCTCCGACGGCGAGGGATAGAAGCACCTGACCACGTTGGGGTCGAACAGCGCGATCGCCGCGAAGACCAGCATCGTCATGACTCCGTGCAACAGGTCCAGGAGCCTTATCCTGTACTTGGCTGCATCCTCAGGCGAGAGCCGCACCGACCCATCAAGGACCCACAGGCCCTTGGACGTCGCGATCCCGTGCCGGACCTTGCCGTGCTCATCCCGGACGCTGTCGGTGAAGGAGAGGAAGAAGCAGGAGGCAGCGCAGAGGGCGAGGAGGGCTAGGGTCAGGGTCCCGTTCAAGGAGGTGGGGCATTTCCCCTGGTGGGTCAAGACCGGGGACACGACTTGGAACGCGAGGACCGTCCCCGTGGGGAGGAGGTTCGCCAGGTGCGCGGTCAGCTTGAAGGTCTTCCGCACCGCCTTCTGCGCCGGCGTCTTCGGTCGCCTTCCAGGTTCTTGATCCGCGACGGATCACTTATCCGAAGTAGGGGCTGAGCTTGTTCTTGCGCCCGAGTCTCCATGTTGAAGAACTATCCACAGCTTCCAATTTCAAGGATCCTGCTGACTACAATGGAGGAAACTCTGGATGGAGCTCGGACAGCGATTATAAATCACAACGTGTAGGATCTGTTGTTCTTTGCCGTTACTCGTCAAAGGGTTTCCTGGTCCGGTGGCGTCAAAACGAAGCGCGAGAAGTTTTGATCGAAACCGAATTCTCTCTTCGAGCGCAAAAGCATCGAGACACAGTTCGTTCTCATATATCTAGAAGCTGTCCGGTTTTTGAGGAGCGATGAGGCGAGCTCAACTGCTGTTCTTTTTACCTTAAGCCTTTAATGAGGCATTATAAGCTGTCTTTCGTTACTTTCTGTTGGCGAAACTTTCAGTCCCCGTTTCCACCTCCGTTATCACCAGCACGACGTAACAGATCAGGTTCTCCTTGCGCCCCGTCATAAAGATGCGGCCAAGAACGAGCGCTGAACGCAACCCTTCTCTTCGGATCCGCGGCAAGTCGTGCCCGATCATCTGCCCGACCCGATGAAAGCTTGTCGGTGGAGAAATCGTCCGAGTTCTTCGGGAACGTAAAAGAGCAGGAGAAGAAGCTGATGAAACAGTAACCGAGATCGGCCAAGAACAGAACGAGTTGGAGATTCTCGTGAATCGTTTTCTCATCTGGATGCGCCATGCATCGTGAACATTTCTCGACGTGGGAGTGCGTCGACGGGTTTCCCTCAGCCGTCCCACGTTTCGCTTTTGGAAGCCCGGACGATGATGGGCTTGGGAGCGATGCTTTGCGGAGAAAGCCATCTGGATTTGCGGGTTCTTCGGACCATGCAGCCTGTAACATCCCATCCCATCACCCAGGCCCATCGACTTTATAGCTTGCTGACCATATATATTAGCTTGAGCCTAGTGTGTTTAAATGCCCCCAAAAAATTTGCGTGAGATTTTTCTTTCAATAAAAAAAATATTAGTAATAATATAAAAAAATAAAAAATTAGAAATTTTTAAAAATTATAAAAATTGTCCACGGTGTTTTAGCAATATGCATATTTTTAAAAATTTATAGGAAACAAGTTTTTTTTTTCTAAATTGGATTTATTATCAAAATCTTTAAGCAATATGAGTCGAGTCGAATATGAATTGCTAAAATTGTATTGTATAAAAATATGGATAGGACCATTTTCGACTTAATCCAACTCACCCGTTTGAGATGTCTATTAATACCCTCGAAACAAAAGCACTATTATAGCAATTTCTCAAAGCTGCTTCTAGTAGTATTAAGATGCTGTTTATAGATCATTTTTTTGGGAAAAAAAAACACCTATACAAAAAAGATTAAAATTTTATCTTTGCAATAATAATGTACTCATGAGAGAAAAAAAGGACCCTTCAAAAACAAATTTCAAGACTACATATAGATATACTTTTAGCGTTAACTCCAATCAAATTCTCACCGGAACTTTAGTCACATGCAATAATTTTTCTTATACTATTATATATGCATATGCTTTTATGATGAATTTGCATTTCGTAACCAATCGCGTGTTGTCATGTGGGCGGAATTCAGGCAAAATTTGATGAGAGTCAATGTCATAGGACACATCGCGACCAATTTCTAAAATTTGGGGTGGGGGGGGGGTAAATTACAGAAATCGAAACGTCATTAGAGCAATTTGCTTCAATCCTAAAAATCTAGGGAGGGCAGTATGTAAATTTGACCCTGCTTCTCCTGTCAATTTCCCCTGCAATTTTCTTAATGGGAAGGAGCTACCAGGAAGATGCAGAAACAAAAAAGAGAAAAACCAAGCGGTCCCCATGGCACTTCAATGGAGGACGGCATGGAAGTCAAAGACTCTCCACCTCCACTGCACCTACATTCACTACAAGCTAAAAACCCTAATAATTTAATGAAAGCTGTCCTTAGCCCGAACGGAGGATGGACTCATCCATCATCAGTGACCTAACGCATCAGTCGTTTCCGGAGGAACACGAGATCGGAAGGGCAGAAAATTCAAACTGGGACCAGCCAATCAATGCCGCTGCCTCTGCTGTCGTTGTTCTTTTCGTTTTAGGTTGGATCCGTTTCCACGTTTTAAGGTTGGCACATCCTCTGTTCGCATGTTCCTGTCACCTAACTAAAGGACTAACTCCGCATATTCCTAGATTTGCTCAGCTGTAAGCACTACTGCCTTCAGGGAAGATTTTCTCCACTGATCTCTCCGTATACTTTGAAGTCAAGAAATGGGATTTTGCACCGTCGGCTTCCTCTCGTGACCCAACTGGGGGCGAAGCGGTGGAGCTTTTGTTTCCCCCTTTTACTTGCTCCACTGCTCTTTCATGCTCTGCACCAGATTCTCGGTCGCATGGCTTGTCTTACTGGGGGCGTCTTCATAGTAGTAAGGCGACAGCTTGCCGTCGCTCTTGGCAGTCCTAGCCTTGCTGCTGGATCCAGCTTCCTGCAGCAGCTTCACCACCTTTCGCATCGAGGGCCGGTTTATGGGGAGTGAATTGGTGCAGAGGAGGCCGACTTCGAGGACCTTGATTATTTCTTCCTTGTGGCTGGTGTCGAGTTTGGGGTCAATCACGTCGTCGATCCCTTTCTGGTTTAGGGTGGAGCCGACCCATTTCACCAGGTCTTTCTCCCCGAAAGCAGGATCTATCGGGAGTCTTCCCGTCACCAGTTCCAGGATAACCACCCCGAAACTGTAGATGTCGCTCTTCTCGTTCACTCGAAGAGTATAGGCATATTCTGCATCACACAGTACAGTTCACATGAGTATAGGATCAGCACGAGTCACTATTTCTGAAGAGACATTAGAAAGTTACATGATGCTTATGCAATACCTACTGCATAAAACAAACAATGAACTGAAGAATCGATCTCACACACACATAACGATGAATTGCGCAAACAAAATCGATTCCAATTCAGTAAACATGGTAAAGTAATAGACCTGGTGCGATATAGCCATAGGATCCTGCTATGACAGACATCTGTTCTTCTCCATTGCCTACTCTGACAATCTTTGCCACTCCGAAATCGGCGACTTTAGCTCCGAATTCTCCATCCAACAATATGTTGTTTGACTTCACATCCCTGTGAACGATCGGGGGCACACAATCGTGGTGCAAGTACAAGAGCCCCTCTGCTGCATCGAGCGCGATCTTGTACCTCGTCCGCCAATCCAGCAAGCCCCCTTTACTTCCGTGCAGCATATCGCCTAAACTTCCATTCGGCATGTACTCATAGACCAGAAGTTTGCAATCTCCAGTGTTGCAGCAACACCATAACCTCACTATGTTCTTGTGACGGATCTTCCCTAGAGTCTCGACCTCGACTTGGTACCCGTCTTTCTCGGGCTCGAAGGTCAAAGCCTCTTTTTTCGTCGCTCCCCTTAACTTCTTCACGGCAACTACTTCACCATTGCTTAGCTCGACCTTATAAACTTTTCCAGAACCACCGCTGCCGATGACATTGCCTTCTTTTAGGCAATCGGTGATCTCGAGCTCGCTAAAGCCGAGCTTGTGAAACGATCTCCACTTGGACATGGCGGCGCCTTTCCTAATCTTCTTGATGTTCTTGTACTTCCAATAGAACCAAGAAATCCCCACAACAAGAACAAGGACGGCGAGCACGAAGATCACACAAAGCATCCACAAGGACTTCGACTTCCTCCCATCGCTCCTCCCAGGACAGAGACCCGGCAGATCTCCGCACAATCCTGGGTTACCGACAAAACTATTTTTGTAAACTTGCTTCTCGTACAATGGCGGAATGTCGCCCGAGAGCTGATTGTTTGATAAGTTGAGCAAATTGAGCTTCAAATTCTGCAGCTCATTGGGGATTTTCCCGGAAAAGTAATTCCCCGATAGATCGAGATAATTAAGCACCTGCAGGCTGCCGATTTCACGCGGAATTTCGCCGGACAGCTTATTGTTAGCCAAGTTAAGCTCATTCAGCATCTTCCACGCCTCGATCCCCTCAGGAATCTCACCGGAAAGTTCATTGTCACAGAGATCAAGCGTACTCAACTGGCTCAATCCCACCAAACTTCTGGGGATTCGACCACTGAAATTGTTGCGACTCCCAGAGAACTCTACCAAATTAGTCAAGGACGCAAACACGTCCGGCACCGGCCCAGAAAACAGATTCCTGGAAATATCCAAAACAGAGAGATTATGTGCACCGGAAAGCGTCTCTGGAACAATTCCAACAAGAGAATTTTCTGCCAACTCGAGTAAATTGGCATGAGGCAATCCCCATAATCCTTCAGGAACCGTTCCAGAGAGCTGATTATGCTTCAGCCTGACCCTGGATAAGCTCTCGCATTTTCCCAAACTGGCCGGGATCATTCCGGAGAAGTTGTTATTGATCAACAGAAGATCCTCTAATGTACCATGCGCACACAAGTTCTCGGGTATTTGTCCCGAAAACTGGTTATACGACATGTCCAGGCTCTGCAGCGGCGAGTTCTTGCCGAGATCACTGGGCAGCGACCCGGTGAGCTTGTTGTTGAACACCTTGAGGTCATATAGATTCTCCGACAATGCGATGCTCTCCGGCAAAGTCCCTTCGAACTGGTTCTCAGACAAATGGAGCGACTCTAGCGGCAGGCTACACAGGTCGCTCGGAATTGCCCCTGTCAACCAGTTCGTCGACACGTCGATGAGCCGCAAGCTCGTCAAGTTCGAGAACGCGAGGGTCAACTCGCCGGACAACGAGTTGTTGAAGAGCTCGATTTGGACGGCGCTCTTCAACCAGGCGAGCGAGCCCGGGATCGGCCCGGTGAGCTGGTTCCCGGACACGTCCAAGTTCTGGAGCCGAGAGAGCGCCCCGATAGATTTCGGAATCGGGCCCCGCAATCCGCAGTCGCTGAGCCAGAGGCACTCGAGGTTCGTCAGGTTACTGAACTGACTCGGGAACTCGCTCGGCGTCCACGGGTTGTAAGCGAGCTCGATCTTCTTGAGGCTCGTGACGTTTCCCAGGAAAGAGGGCATCGTCCCGCTGAGCAAATTACTCACGACCGACAGCGACTCGAGGCGAGCGAACTCGCCGAAGCGCGGCGGCACCTCGCCGGAGAAGCTGTTGTACGAGAGGTTCAGCATGGTGAGGCCCGGGATCGCGGCGAGCGACCCGGGGATGGCGCCCTCCAGGTAGTTCTCGGACAAGTCGAGGCGCGCGAGGCCGCGGCACGCGGACACGCCGGAGGGGAGGGTGGAGTTGATGTAGTTGCAGCGGAGGGAGAGGGAGGAGAGGAAGGGGAGGCGGCAGAGGAAGAGCGGGAAAGGGCCGGCGAGCTGGGCGTAGGGGAGGTCGAGGGAGGTGACGTCGCGGCGGTCGGAGCCGCCGCAGGAGACGCCGGTCCAGTTGCAGGGGTCCGGGTCGCGGGGGTTCCAGGAGGAGAGGGCGCCGGTGGGGTCGGAGAGGCCGCGCTTGGCCTGGAGGAGGTAGAGGCCGTCCTGGTTGAGGGAGAGGGCGAGGGGCGGAGAGAGGAGGAGGAGCAGCAGAGGGAGGAGGAGAGGGAGCGGCCGCATGGCGTTCATCCTCTGCTCTGCGGAACAGTGGAGGTCGAAGATGGCGGAGAGGAGCTTGATGCCTATATAAGGAAGACGACCCGGGGAAGGGGATGACGGTGGTGGGTCCCAGTTCAATGGGGTTTTGAAATTTGTACAGTAGTGGTTTTGGACACTAAGGTTTTTTTTTTTTTTTTTTTGAGGGGGGGGTGGTTCGGTATTTCGACAAAAATTTTAACTGTTTACTATTTTTAAGGTAAGGATGCATGCGCCATTAAGAGAGAGAGAGAGAGAGAGAGAGTTTTTACAATTAGGGTACTGCCAAAAATAGGATAAAAATAAATGTGAGATAATAATACATTTATTTCATCTTTTAATGAAAAGCAACGGTTTTTTAAAATATAACGTGACGATTTCATTAAGAATTTCGGTCATGTCATTTATCAAAATGACTGGACAAAAGCATATAGCTGTAGGGATATAGCACATTAGTAAAGAATCACATTGGATGCCTCGTGATTTTAGGGATTCCGATGAAGCAAGTCTAAAATACGACATAAGAAGTAATCCAAAGTTGAATTTTGTATCGTACACGAGATATGACATGAGAAAACCTACTACTTTTAAATGCCATTTTTTTCATCCTCGCACACTTTTTCAACAAAAAAAACGCGTGTGCTTTGATTATATTGAATACACAATAGTAATTTGTTTGGTATGTATGATCTTACCAAATTTAAAGAAATACAACAGCAAGCAATCGGTTAAACTTCGAGATTAACAAGGGGCGTAAGGGGATTTGCATAAGGGAAATTACAGTTCAACAATCGGATTACCATTTCCAATTTTATTAACTACATGTAAATATCTTATCTGTTAGGTTTGTTTATAAAAGCCGAAAGTCTGAACTTAATTGGATTCACTGAACTTACGAGTGGTTCCATAATCTCTAAACAGTGGAGTCACCGTACTTGCACAACGATAATTTATAAGTAAAAGAAAAGGACTTTAGTCAACTCACTGCGTTATTGTCGGAAAATTAAAAAAAGAAGAAGATAATTTGGGTTGAGAGTGAATTTTAAGAATGTGGTCCAGACAAAGAGAAGCTTCGAGTCAAAAAGAGTCGGCTAAAGCAAGTGGAAAAGCATAATGCTCTCCATTTTCCCAAGCTTTCTTCCTCGGTTTCACCATTCGAGTTCGACGAGTATTAGGGGGGCTTCGAAAGTCTTTAAAGCAATGAGATTCTCTCCTCTTTTTCTTTTTCTCTTTTTGGAAATTGATGGATCAGATACAACAGTAAATAATATTTTTAGCTATTCTCACGTTTATATTCTCTTGGAGTTAAAAGGAGAGAAAATGTGCGTGAGAGTAGTGGTGTGCAATAAAAACCGCTTGAATGGTGTCAAGTTTGATTTTCAATTCTTATTATTAGAATTGATGCCAATCGGTCTAGTTCCTAGTTTTTAAAGTGGGGTTGGACTGACCAACTATAGGTATTAATTTTTTTAATTTCTTTAAAAACTTAATTTCCCCCTCAATCCCTCAATCATCCCTCGATCTAGAGAAGAAGATGAGAATAGTACCCTTTTGCAAAAGACTACTTGCTTAAGAAGTCTTCATGAGGAGATACCACAAATCTTGCTTTTTTGTTTGTAGTGTCTATCAAAAAAATAATAATATGCATAATAGGATAAATTATATTGTGAGTTTGGAGTTTGACTAACCATATTATAGTCTCTCTTTTGTCGGAAAGAACTTGGACTATACGTGGTATATGTTGATCTCAATCGTGGATATGAAAAAATAAATTAAGTGATTGGTTCCATTAAAACCGCACTAAAAACTAACCATCCCTACAATAGAGAAGAAAGTGCAAATGGATCCAAAAAAGCATCGTTGGAACATGTGATGATGGGTTAAAAATTCACGTGAAGTAGTCATTCATATCGGATTCTTGTAACGGCCTTCAGACTGGCATATGTCATGTGAAGAGTTAAATTTCATAAAGGGCAATTTAACTCTCTGATACACGAGAAAAGTTAAATGACAGAAAAGGAGAGGAAAGGAGAAAAAAGAGACGGTAGGAATAAGTGGGTATGGATGGGACAATCCCGTGAAGTCCTAGTCACTACCGTTATAGCTATCGAGCAACATGTTTCATATGAATAATCAAATTTCATAAAAGGCAATGTTTTAAACTATATTCTAATGTATTTTAAAGAAATTGAAAAAAGACAGCTATATAAGAGAAAATACATTCCCAACTTTGTCCTTCACTTAGATTTCCATTTTCTCACGTTTTACCCTTTATTTCTCTCCTACTAAAAATGCCAAAAATAATTTAAAAAAAAAAAAAACTATGCGAGGGAGAGAGAGAGAGAGAGAGAGAGAGAGAGAGAGGTCACATCAGAGGCATTGATCCATTGACTAAATGGCTTGCGGAAAAAGAGCACAGTACCAAACGTGATTGAATTTGGGTAAGTGGAGGTGGGGCCCGATCGAATAAAGACATTTTTCGAGAGGAAAAACTTTGCAGAGGAGGGCCCAATCGAAGTTGGAATTTTTTGCCCTTTCGATCCTCCTACTGTTCGAGAATTCAACGAAAGGACGGTTCCCAAGTCAAAGAGGGTCAGTCAGGGACGGGTGAGCGATTTGATTGGAAATTAACAAATGAGCAACGAATCTAGGAATTGATTGCAATTGGATCCCCATCAGTCGCGGAAGGTAGCAAAAATGAAGACCATCCACTACCTTTTTTTCCCGATGAGGGGACTCTACTCCTTCTGGAATTGGCTAATTAAATGCTGGTAAGTTGGACTTAGGAGAACAGTTGTCATGATGTGAGACAAAATTGTCCCGTTGATCTTGAACCTATTGTTGCGAATGCAAATTTAATCATAATTTGATGATAAATTTTTAAAATTTTTCGATTAAGTCATTAATCTTTTGCGTGAAATTTCAAAGTAATCATTTTGGTTAATTTTCGTCAGAAATCACTGATGTGATGATGCACTATCTAGAATGGTCGTAGATGACTAGACCTTCATATCAAAACTTTCCAGAAAAAATTGATCGAATTTTGAGCAAATATTTAGAATTAAATTGATAAAATTAAAAAAATTTGAATCGAAATGATACATGCACAATATATTAGTATTTTTAGAATACATTAAAATAATGTGATTTTAGGATCGATGTTCATAATTAAAAGAATAAGCCAAGTTTCAAAAGCTAAAAGCAATAATACAAAGGAAAAGATCGGAAAAAAACATCATTCTGAAGCACGTGCTAAAAAGGTAAAGGGAAATCCTTAGAGCGACGTGAAGTCCACAAGGTGTCAAGAGGAAGTTCATAGTATTTAATTTCTATAAATTATATTATATATTTGGTGTTTGATCCTTTTATCTCATCGAACAACCCATAAACCTAAAATTCGATTCTTCACGTTATCCTTTCAATCATTTTATGCTGTGTCATTATTATTTTTTTTTTTTGGCGATGGGATTCTTTAATTATTTCGTCCACACGCGAGAAGAACTATGCCATATAATTTTTTTTTTCCTTTTCTGCGACAATCCTAAGTTTCTAAAAGAGGACGATGATTGCGCAATTTACATCTCGATTAAATTTTTTTTTTTTGGCCCCCTCGACATGCCCATTTTCGAAATTCCATTTTGTGTAGGAGCAAACGTTAAAATTAATATTTTCCAATGCCCATTCGTTATCTATAGATCTTCTATTGGGGACCAAAATTCTGTTTACGAAAGAGTATGGGCAAAATGCCATCTCTCCTCCATCCTTTTGTTTCTTTTCCCTAGAATTTGATGCCGTCAAGAAAACTTCAACAAATCTCTGTTATATATGACATCAGTATTTACTTTATTGTGCATATATAAGTTAATGAATCCTAGGGGTAAGCTTGCAACCTTCCAAGGATGTCTTGTCCTGAAGCATTAACCTTTCTCGCATTTTTTTTTTTTTTTTTTGGGCCGGGCGCCTTTCTTTTTTTTTTGGTGACCAGATGAAGTTGAAATATTTCACCAATCATATAGATGAGGTAACATGCTAGTCAAAACTTAGATGAAGTGCCAAGATTCGAAATGTTTGCATTTGACAGTCCCAATGAACCGAGCCCGTGCCATGAACCCCATCCATACACGTCGCCATCATTTTCTTTTCTTTTTTTCCTTTTTTTTATAGCATCGTATTTCTCCATGTACATGTATCAGAAAAAATTCAGGCAGGACTTCTAGCCATTGACGAAGGATGACAGGCAATCACAATTGCAATCCAGCCATGTCTACACACAGACTCTAGCAGTGCAGAGGTTTGAAATTGAAAACGAAGGAGACGAAACTAATTTAATGCTCTCAAGAAAAATAATATTTTTTTTCTGAGCTCAAACCAAACCTAAACCTAACGCCCGTGTTAGATCGAGCAGATAAATTGAAAAGAAAAAAAGAGCATACCCTCGTGCATGAACCTAACTTAGATATATATATATTATAGGTTCTAAAGCTTCTTTTGACTGAGATTTTAGAGAATCGTGCATTTCACAAGTGCAAGAAATACAAGCATGATTCCAAAAGAATAAGGCGAAATGCATCTATTCTTTTCTTGCTACACATGGAAGCATCGAATATAGTGCAACACTTTGCGGAAATACATACGAAATAGCATTTGAAAAAAGAAAAATATAAGGGAAGATGGTCATGGTTGTGCACAGCAAGGTCTCCTTTCTAACTTTCCAAGTCTTTGAAGTCAATGTGAATGTGAACAGGGATAAAAAAAAATCGATGTGAAGAGGAAAAATTATAAAAGTGGGATTTTAAATTTGAATGAAAAAGACGTAGAGTTGTCGGCACGTGGACATTTTAATTTCACAAAACATTTAGATGTTGAGAGCTGGTCTTCAAGAACCAATTTAATATTCATCCGGACGAAGTTTGGTAATCTTATATATATTTAGTTCGTGAAAATTGTCGAAATTTCCGTCTTGATTGCTGTCTAAGAAAAGAAGAAGAAAGAACCGTTGAAAAAGGGAGATGACCGCAAACAATTTCCGAATAAAAATACTAAAAACGAGGTTTCTCTACAGCTCACAAAGTGCAATATATATATATATATATATTGCTTTCATTATTTTTCAGCCTAAAATGAATATGGTTTCCGATAATTTTTATGCTCATTGAATAATTTTTTCCATTATCACAAACCAAATATACACAAGAAAACTAAAATAAAATTAGACCTTCACCTTTTTTATTTATGAAAACATTGAAAATAGTGCAACACTTGCAAAATTACGAACGAAATAGTCATTTATCTTTAAACACGATTTTAGTTATTAGATTATGCGCCGCTTTAAGACGTATACTAGAAAAAGTGCGGATGGTGTGTTACAAACCAAGATCTACTTTCTAGCTTTCAAAGTCTTTAAAGTCATTGTGAAAGCAAGAAATTAGAAAGAGCTAGATTTTTAAAATTATTGAGAACTTTATGAGCCTTTGAATGACTGACCATGCTTGTCAATCGTTCACTGACGATCATTATCAGTTGTTGGATCGATAGTCGTTGATAATTAGCTGTTTGATTAAGCTCGACAACTTTGTCATGAATTATCCGACAGCAAGGCAAAATCGCCGACAAATTTATTGTCGCAAAACATGTAGATGCAGAGCTAATCCTAAATAATCGATGAATATTCATCTGAATGAAAATGTGTAAATCACAATAAATATCAAGCCTTTATATATTAAGTTCATGAAAATTGTCCAACTTTCCACCTTTATTACCGTCTAAGAAAAAGAAAACAACCATGAAAAATAAGGAGTTGATCGGAAACAATCTCTAAATGAAAATAAGAGAAGCGAACTTCCATTGGATCTCATGAAATGTAATTATTATTATTTTGTCATTCCTTTTTTAGCCTAAAACGAATAACGGTTTCCAATATTTCCATTCTCTTTGAATTTTTTTTCCTTTTCTGCAAACCAAATATATTTAAAAAAAAGAAAGAAAAAGTGAGTCTTCGATTTTAACACGTGATTATTGACTATTTGTCCCTAGCCACTATCCAGGACTTTCAGGAGCATATTACTGTTTATTATTATTATTATTATTATTATTATTATTATTATTAATCTTTATGTGGGACGACCACCGATTTCAAGGTAGTTGCTGAGCTGCTGCTGCTGCTCTTGCTTTGACCAGTCTAAGCCAAAAAGCTCCAAAAAGAGGTTCCAAATGGTCTGCAGGCATGCACTCCCCCTCGTTCTGTCGATTCACATGCCTTTCGTTCACACTAAACTCCACCTATTCAATCATATCAATTGGCGAGAATTGACAGAAATGATTAATATTGAAACTTCGTATAGGGATTTGGGATTGAAATTGGCGAGATCAGAAAAATTTAAGACTGAATCGACATCTGTACAATAAATAATACCGTTAATCGGATAATTCCCACTCGAACGTCGGGATTTGAATTGAAATCTGTCGTGTTCCGGGAGAGCATCAAGGACAGGACCTTCTGGTCTTTCAATACTACGATGTTGGCATCAATTACAATTACCGATTATGATAATGATGGGAAAGGGGGGCAATCCAAGCAGATAAGGTCTTGATGCGTGGGTCGGCTTACCTAAAATTCAATGTCACGCCGGCAAACAAATGCTAATTGACGTGCCATCTCTTCTTTCTACACTGTTCCCTCGTCATGCGATGGATTTGGCAGATGGTTGATAGAAGTAGGGACACTAGGGTTTTGTTGGCAATTTAGGACGTGCATGTCACGTTCTGCTAAAGTACAGCACAACAGAGGTTAGAGTGCTTCATTAACATTTTGTATGAATCGGTTTCTCTAGGAGAGAGACGTCGCTTCCGCCGGTTTGGATATCTTATTTCTATTTGTCTCTCGTGCGACAACCTTCGCCAGACGTCGATCCTTTTTAATGTTTCGAAGGATGTTAAAAATATATTGCATGCATTTGATCAGGACATTAGGGTTGGCGTGCTTATCTAGCCTTGAGGATCGGGATTCCAGTTAACCAAACGACGAGGGTTTTCGTGTCTTAAACAAGCTTGAAGTCTGAGATTTGATTATTAGGAGCATGCAATTAAAGACTTGTCAGGAGAAAGTGATCCTTTGTAAATTTGAAATTCAAAATGGTTTATTTGACTTACATTTCATACGAGCGACTTAACAATTGATCGAGCAATTTTTTGCTTAAGTTTTCTTATTTTTTGTGCAACACACTAACCATAGAAAAATTGTCCAAAAAATCTTAAACCTATTGCACTTTTCCCATTTTAGTTCTAAACTTTTTAATTTTACCAATTCAATCATAAATATTTTCACTTTTTGCTAATTAAGTTCATCTGTCCAATTTTAGCTAGAAATTAATGACGTAGACGACAGATGTTGATGTAGCACTTTTTAATAATATTTTAGTGATTTTTTAAAATAATTTCTTGAAGTTTTATGCTTTTTTTTTTTTTTTTTTTTTTTAATTTTCTTTTTTTTTTAGGGTCTTAGAAAGGGCCAGCGAGCTTGTTGGCCACAAGTGAGGGCCGGTTGACCCTCACCAACCCTAGGTGAGGGCGCACAAGCCCTTGCCTAGAATCAGCGAGGGCCACAACAACCTTGCTTGGGGCTCTTGCCTAGGGTCGGTGAGCCCTTGCCTGGCTAGGGCATTGCGGCCCTTGCTGATTCTAGGCGAGGGCTCGCATGCCCTCGCTTTTGCCGATGAGGGTCGACTAGCCCTCACCTGTGGCTAGCAATGGTCAACCAGCAACCTTTGCTAGCCTTAACCCCCAAAAAAAAAGAGAGCAAAAAAAGTCATAAAGTATTTAAAATATCATTTAAAAAATACCACATTAGAGCTGGTTGTTTACAATAGCAATTTTCGATTAAAAGTGGCCAAATGGACTCAATTGGCAAAAAAGTGAAAATTTTTATGATTGAATTGACAAAATTGAAAGATTATGACCGAATTAGTAAAAGTACAATATATTTATAATTTTTTGGACAATTTTCCCCACTATTTGCAGGGCATCATTTTGCCCCCTATTGGTGAGAATGCCCTTGCTCCCTCCAACATGAGGCATGGCTTGACGGTGAATTAGAATGCCACCTCGTGATATTAGTAGGATGTTTTTCTATATAGTGTGACTGGTACTGACTAGACGACATCTATAATTTTAGGTCAAAATGAGCTTGAATGACTACATAGGCAATTTGTTAAGATGTTTAGGAAGAAATTGACAAACTAAATTGAGATAATGGAAAGATTAGGTTTAGCACTAAATTAATATAGTTGAAATGTTAAGAATTGAATTGGTCATTATATAATAGGTTTAGGAATTTCTAGATGATTTTTCCTACTAATCTCATATTATTTCTCAGTATATGTGAAAGGTTTGGGGATTGGGCCATTGATTGAATATAGCCTTGTCAGATCTGGCCTTCACAGTGGGCCTATAGCGCTCTGGAAGCTGGGCTAGCCTTACAGAAGAGTCACCGTAACTTTTCATATGAAATATTATAAGCTTCCTTCTATTCAAAGCCAAGAATGATTTTTGGCAGGTTTGATCTGATTGGAGGTTGCAATGTCTCTCTTGGAGGATATCACTTGTTCATCAATTTAGCAAATGTTTGTCTTCATTCATAGAATGTGTTGGATGAGAGAAATTTTTACATGATGGCCATACACATTGTCATTGTCTGATAACTATTGCGATATATAGATATCGATCTCTACCTACTATTTATAGGAGATCACCTACTTCACATTTTTTGCACATTTCTTCAAAGGGCTAGCGAAAATGTCAAGTACTTGATTTGAATGCATTACCAGACAATTCCATGTTCAACTATAATGTCTCGTTCTCAAAGTAACTTTCAAGTCTTATCATGGGTGGAGCCTCACCCAATGCACAAGAAAATAAGGGTTTACATGCATTGGTGCAGAGATTTATCAAACCGGAATGATTGGATGCCACAAGTCATAAAAGACGAGCATTTAAATAGAGACTAACATGTGATCACAAGATGGGATCGTAACAATAATAGAAACAAGCCGTAATGTGATAGAAGGAAGAATAAAGGGAGAAAAAAGGATAGAAGTATCCAATTACTTTGAGGCAAGAATAAGCTTTGTACAGTTACATAACATTAATAGTTCTGTCCCTCGGTCATGGACCACATGAAACTCACACCTGGACACTGTACAAAGCATAGGCTTAAACATAAAGGTTGCAAAAAATATACAAAAGGTAAAGAGCAGCCCTAAGAATCATCATATGTAGATAGATGTGTATGACCACATAGAAGAATCTGCCTCTTGTAGCCTTCATCTGACAGACCTTCCTTATTCCTCCCCCTACCTTTTCCACCAGAAATTGCAGTCACATAAGGCCTATTAACTTATTTCATCAATGCTTCAATGATTGGTTCTAGCATTCTACTTTAGTCATTCCATAATGCATCCGACGAGAGTCCCTTACTTCCCGGAAAAAGAAGAAGAATATATCGATACAATGCTTACGACCAAGTGTCATGCTCATGAAATATCATCACTCGGCTCGATTGATAATATTACGTTAGTATGTCACTTTTAAGTTAAAAGCATTGCACAATATACTCTTTCGTTTTCCGGGTTTCCTCCTTAAGATGTATATTCATGAGATGAAAGAAGACCCACCATGGACTGCAAAATGGCGAGGGATCATCTGATGTTGAGAGCCTGCCCTATTTTGGCTTCCTTGGTCAAAAGATATGTAAGAAGAATTATAGTACTCCAGGCCAGGATTATTCTTGAGATTAGCATTCTCATGCCCGGTCTGTCCATTCAGCTTGAGTGATGATGGGTCTTTCATGAGCGAACCGCATTGTCTTGGTTGTGTTTGGTAGAAGACCTTTGACACCACGAGCTCACCTTCTTTCTCTTCCTCATTGTTGCCAAGGTGGTACTGATGCATCACCCAATTTGTCTTCTCCGGCTTCCTTTGCTTCCCATAGTTGGTGTAAAGCACAAGTATCTTCTTATAGCCCTTGAGCTCTCCTTTCATGAAGACCGGCCGGGTCTTGCCCGTCTTGTGCCACCT
Organism: Corymbia maculata; assembly: GCA_014182735.1. Taxonomy (NCBI): domain Eukaryota; kingdom Viridiplantae; phylum Streptophyta; class Magnoliopsida; order Myrtales; family Myrtaceae; genus Corymbia; species Corymbia maculata. Next base: position 8,129,674 of record CM024692.1, read on the forward strand.
TGTCTCGCCACCTTCCTCATCAGTGTGGACCTTCCTTCTCTTCCGGTTGCCGGTCGTGTACGCTTTGGAGGGTCGGTGGAAGAAGTGGCGGATCATGCCATTTTTGCTCACGCCTTCGTTATCATTAGCAACATACGTACAGGTTACATAACTCGGACAATCACGCATACATAATAGTAGACATGACAAATATAATCGGGTAGCTCATATTTTTATGCAATGCAAAGATGTTTATAAAGTTCAATAATTGCTGCCAGTTAGGACCTTACTTAGAATTGGGTATATCTTCCTGGAGACAAGGAATAGGTATGTCCTGAGGTTAATATGAATGATTTACCACTAAAACATTAATACATGCATGAAAAATAGACGGATCTTTAGGCTAGAGAAGAAAATATGGCCATGGATGAGATATAATTTACATGTAAAACAAGTCATGATCTTATAGAAGCAAATTAATCAAGCACTTGTGTAGATTTCCTTTCAAGGGCTATTATAGTTGATGGAGTTATTGAGTAAGTACGGTAAACGTATCTATAGTTTAAGTTAAAATCTGTCAATTCAATAATTGAAAATAAGAGGGCCAATAATGGGATACCACAGAGAGGGAGAGAGAGAGAGAGAGAGAGAGTCTCTGTGAAGATTTTTGTACAATTCATGCAATGAAATCTAGCTAGTGTGTCCAATAAAACTGAATTTCAAATAACTTGTATGTTGTAAACAATCTTGAAATACTTTCTTATTAGATGACCCATCGACGTTGTTAGTTTGATGCAATGAATATGACCAAGAGAACAAGGAAAAGCTTCAAGAGAGAGAAACCCAAAACAAAGAAATGTTGTTAGTTTGATGCAATGAATATGACCAAGAGAACAAGGAAAAGCTTCAAGAGAGAGAAACCCAAGACAAAGAAACTGCACATCTCCCAGAGAATATTTAGGGTAAAATGGAACATTTTTCAGATGATCTAATGCTTTGTCTGAGAAGTTGCAAGGTATCTAATAAGATAGAAGAAGGCCATAAAGACAGAAAAGCACTCTATCCAATACCTGGTAATTTCTCTGGATGAGTGTAGCAAATCCCATTCTCTCCTTGAAGGGTAGGGATGAACTCATCGATCAAGCGGTGAAGCTTCCGAGCATCGGGCCGCACCTTCCCTTCCAAATGCTCAAGCAGCTCTTGATCCGTCGGATCGAACTTGACACCAGCCGGTAGCCCAGGCAATTCCTGAATTCCAGTCTATTCAACGGAAGAATCATCAGAGGAGTTTGTTGGTATGTCATGAACCAAGAAGACTACAAAAGAAGAAACAACGAAAATTCTTCATAAAACCGAGGTTGGTACAAAACCTGGTCCTGGAGTTCAAATTCATGCCCGCACGAAGGACAAGTCCTAAACACTGGAGGCCTCTTGGCGACGACACCGGCCTTAGTGTTGGATGGTGGTGGTGGTGGTGGTGAGGTTGCGCTCTCGTTTCTCTGCTCATCACTCTTATTGTCATTATTGCACCAAGTCATGATGTTCTGTTCTTTGCTTTTTCCTCCGCCTCGCTTTTCCTCACACTTCCCATATACCACTCGACACGAGATCTATATCTTTCTCCTGTCACCTACACTATATGCACTCCAACTACAACGATATCTCTCTTGGGGAGAGAGAGAAAGTGACAGATGAGGAAGAGAAAAAGAAAAAGAAAAGGTAAAAAAAGAAGAAGGAAGGGGAATGAAGTTAAAAAGCAACTTGTCTCCTTCTTAAAGCTTGTTTTGTTCATGTGAGTTTCTTCTTGAGGGTTGGGAAGGAATTAAATTCTCTCTCTCTCTCACCTTTTACGTCCTTTGCAATCTTATAGAATAGTACTCATCCTGCTTAATAACCAACCTTTCTTGCTCTTGCTTCTCACAGAAAGGGAGAGAGAGAGAGAGAGAGAGAGAGAGAGAGAGAGAGAGAGAGATGCATAATTAAATAATGGAAATGGGAAAAATGGAGTTTCTGGTTGTGTATGATTTGCAGAGACAGAAAAGAGACGTTGCTTGGATCTGAAGTTAGCGGAACAGCAACCGATCGATCCTTAGTATGCCCGATCCATACAAATACCAATCGAAACACCTGGAGGAGAATAATTGTAGATTTGGGTCCTTTACCAACTTCTGTGTACAGAAAGCTTTCACTCATGAAAATGGAGAAAAAAAAAGAAGTAAAGAAAAGAAAAAAAAAAATGTTGTTTAGGCTTAAAAGAAACAACCAAAGATTAAATAGGGTTGAGTAGGGATGGGGCAACCTTATTTACAGGAGACCTTTCAACCCACCCACACACAGAAACTCGCACTCACAGAGAGAGAGACAGAGAGAGAGAGAGTTGCAGGTCCAATGTCGCCCTAGAGTGTACAAAAAGCTAGAATAGAGAAATACACATAAGACAGAAGGAGGAGGGAGAGAGAGAGAGAGAGAGAGAGACAGGGGGAGAGGGCCTATCATGAAGTGCCAACCATAATTCTATTTCTTCACGTAGACTTCTCATGCAAAGCAAGAAACCTCACCCGATATAACAAAACTGACGGTGTCTCCCTCCAATCTCTTTCCCCCTCCACTTTGGTAAAACCATTTCTCTGTAAATGACAAAATCTGCAGAATAAAATCCAATGACTTGTCTTTTTACTTGTCTATCGTTATTAGGTGTAGTTCTTTTTGAGTTGTTCCTTCGAATTTCAATTTGCCATTTATGGTTCCGCTCTGATCTTCACCTTTCCTTACGGTCAAAATTCTCTATTGTTTTTTCGTGCTTTACTCCTACAGTTTACCTTTTATTTTGTCCTCCTCAACTTACATGAAAACTGCTTCTCACGAAGGAAAAAAATTACTCGAAAACTCGAATGATCGATTGCTTGCCATTGAATTATGTGTTATTACGAGTATCTGAATTCATAAAAGATAAATATATACATATTGGTCCTCGCTTAAATCCTACAGAAGAGGAACCATTAGAAAATGACACCATACTGAACGAGGCTTCAAGAAAGATCGATCATATTTTATGGTCCGCCTATGACCTTATAGGCTGTGCTGCCAAAGCTGAGAAAGTAGACAAGGGGTATTTGTTCAATGTCTATCCAATAATGATCTACCAACTTAAAAAGGTTATTATATGTAAGAGTAATTGAGCTCATCATTTGCGAAAGGACTGACGTCCCAGTTTAACAAGATCCAAAAGGTTAATTGACCCTAATCGTGCGACAAATCTATAATTAGGTGCAATGTTTTCCTAGTAGTACTCCACACAATCAAACTGAACCCATTTAACTATTTGCTGCAACCAACTGTTCTTCTCCCCTCAATTGAATCTGATAGATAACTAGCTTGATTTTTCTTTTAAGTATTGTTCTCTCTATCTCTCTCTCTCTCATCACAACGTGCATCATGAGTATGGCCTTTACCAGGAGAGAATGTGCCGAACCCTCATAATAAGTAATGTGCCTGTCCTTTGCACTCTTTTCTTTATGCCTAAAAGGTCTCACTTCATGCATGAAGGAATCTGGAAATGAACAACGGACACCTGAGCAATCGTTGTCAACTAAGTGTATCGCAAGCTGAAGAAATATAACTAGGCATCTGATCATATTGAGGACGCCATTGAATTGATCTATATGCAGTCTTAAACAAGGTAGTTTGATGTTGGGACATATCTTTTCTACTGGTAATGTTTTCAATGTGGGACACAATGTTATTTATGCGGTACAAACCATTTCTTAATTAATTGGCAAAAAGTCGGATTTAAATCATTTAAATTTAGAGGGTAAGTTAACATTTCCAATTTACTGCTTTGAAGGCCATCGCGTTACACTAGGAAAATCATATGAACGAGATTGAATAAAATCCATGAATCTGAAAGTTAAATCTGAGTAGTAGTTGACAATAGTGATACGCTTAATGCACCAGACCGTTAGATCCTAAAGAAAGACCGACGCTTTAGCTACGTCAATTTTCCCTCGAATTCAAAGGATCTAGGTCGCTGCCATGGTTTATAGTTTCCATAAATCTGAAGTCCACATATGACTATGAACCTCAGATTCCTTGTCTTGTTTAGTAGCATTCGATGCGGAACTCGACTCCTTTGTATTATATTAATCTGCCACATTAGTGCCACGTAGCATGAAAGGTAGGTGAGTCCCATGTAGACCCTTGATTGCTCAGTATAAATGGGCCTACTGGCTCACGGGCCTTGTAGATCATGGGCCTAGGGATCAATCTCGGCGGGTCTAATGAGGGAACGTTTAGTTACAAAGTCCACCGGGCTTGAGTTGTACCGAATCAGGCCCGCCTATCCTGCAACTGCAAATGCAACGAGAAAGCGCTCACAGTTGGGCCAAGTAATGAAGCAAAGCTTTGTACTTAGGTGGCCCATTCGGCCCACTTGCGTTCCGACACGTTTTGGCGACCTTTTTGGGCAAAAAGGGCTATCTTCTTTGAGCCTAACTCCCCTACAAACTCTCAAATTTAGGTTCAAGACTAATTCTGTCCTGAGCTATTTTATTGTCTAAACAAACTTTCACTCTAGTCCAAAATCTACATTGTGTCACCCTTGATTTTCTCAAAATTACCAACATCAAGAATTTGTTGTTGTGGTTCCATGCAAAGGTGAGGATATTAATGAAGACTCAAATTCTAATAATGAATCTCTAACTGGCCTTGATGTTAAGAATTTTGAAGAAACTAGTAGCAATTTTGAGACTATACTGAAAGTTTATGTTTTTTTTTGGACAACAAGTTTGGATAGAATTGTGATTAGATCTAAAGTTAGGTTTTTTTAGGGAATTAAGCTGATATTTAAAAGAGGGGAAAAATGGAAAATCTGAGGTTAATTGCAGATACCCCTAATTTATAAGTCTATTGCTATAGTGCCCCCTGTGTCCTTCATATTTCGAAACATTAATGCATACTCGACCTTTCAACTAGTTTTGGATAAAGATACTCGCTAACCTTATTATTTCATAATTTTTTTTCTTCCGGTTTTCCTCTTTATGAAGTGCACAAAAAAAATTGGAAACAAACTTTAAAATGCTGAAAATACTATAGATTAATTTCAATAAGAAGAGATGGAGGTAATAGCAACGACAATTTCATCCAACATGTATGGTTTTCATTTTCTATTTGATTTACATGCTCAAAGTAATAAAGAAAAAGACGGCTATGCAAGTTCAAATATCTGTCAGCTCCATCCATTAAATTATTCATTAATCATTATCCATTTTTTTGTCATATTTCATGATCAATTATTCGCATAAGTTTTGGAGTTTTTTTTTTGTGTGTGGCTTATGACCAATAAGATCATCTAACTTGCTTCAATTTATTTAAATGTTAATTAAGTAAAATGTTTATTGCCAAATAATAAGTTTTTCTTATCAGTCATTACTATGAAATTGGGGTTTGATCTATCCAAGTGATTACTACAGGTTCTTTCTATGGTAAAAAACATGCCAATAAGCGGTTGTTACAAATATATTTAAGCGATGCATTTATGAGTTATAATGTATGACAAAATTTCTTTTGATTGTGAATCCAGAGAGGTCTTGGCCCATGGCTCGATCACATGACAATAGGATATTACATAGCAATTATATGCAGTTCCAATGTGTAATGTATTTACATGACTAATATCATTTCTAGGGAAAAAAAAAAGAGACTAGAGTTTCATAGGTTGTCACATTGCAGCATTGCTTGTTGGAAATGCATAACCATTGAGGTTTAGGATAGTATTTGATTAACATGACCTTTAAAGAACTCTTGAAATCATCTCTCCATTTCATTCAACAAAACTCGTTGCATCATCATGATGGACTTTATGAGTTGATAGGAAAATCTATACAAATCATGCAAACCCAGAGTTGGTGCTCTTAGTTAAAACATTAGGGGATTTCTATCTCAAATCTTGAAGGCCACTTGCTTAAATTCTATCAACTTGTGCAAACTACTTTGGATTAAAGCCATCGGTATCAACCAAACACTTGAACTTAATTGGTTCATAAGACTTTAGATAAAGGTAATCATTAGCTAGGCACAAGCCAAGCTCGATGGTTGGCCTAATATATTACTCAAGCCCACCCATATCATAAAATTTACTTGCAAATCTTTGGGCAAGCTAGGACCCTAGCCAAAATTGGGTGGGCCAGGCTTTCTCATGCAAGGACATTGCCCAAGCTCGCCAATTTATCTTTCGACTTGCCCATGCATTGATAACCTCTACTTCCAAGATGTCTATAAGCATCCAGATTGTCGAGTCTTTGCGCTCATTTACGTGGATCATTAATGAACTAAACAAGTTACATGCTCTAACTTTACATTCAATTACACTTGACATAATCTCCTTTTGAAATCAATACTTTGCTGTGACTTACGGTCCATATCATAGCACCCTACCATTTCAAAACTCTACACTTTGCACCGTATGTATTCTTGATGGCCAGACTTTGCTCAATCAAACTCTTTTTCTGTACATGAAAAAATGGATATGGTCTGCTATCACCTCATCTGTGTCACTTTTCATTCTTTCAAGTCCTAAACTTCTCACCAGCAAGAAAAACCCCTTTTAGCTATTCCACATCCTGAGGAATCCCAAGTGTTTTTCGCACTTCTTCTTTTTCTCTTAATAGAGGCACAAGGCAAATGCAAACAATATCACTCTTTTCCCCTTGCAATCCTACCAATCGTAGCTCTCAAGACACCTAAAAAGCTGAAGCTGGAGCTTTGAATTTCAGTTGTACTGAACTCTCCAACATAGTTTTGCGTGTCCAGCTTACCCAAGTTAACTTGTACCAAGCTACACGCGAACGCTTTGCTCCTCTCAACACCTCAAAACCTCAGGGGACTTTTCTTGGTAGGGACAACGCTGGCTTCTCTTTTCTCTTTAATGCCCTCCTGGTAATCCATCTTTTTCTTTTGATTCCTTGAGGTCTTTCTCATGTCTGTACTGCATGTGTCATCAGCAAAAGGCAAAGTAAATTCTGTTGGGGGGGTGAGAGAAAAGCCACCATTGCACATACATAAACTCAATATATAAAGCTCTCCATAGTGTAAAAACTAAAGTGAAAGTGCACTCGCTGTCTGTATACGTGTGTTCAAGCGCACTTGAAAATGATGGTGTTTGGTCGGTCCAAGATAACAAGAAAGAGATTGACATCCATGAAAAGGAAAGAGGGCGACTGTTTTGACACGCTTATGCTTTTATCATGCCATAGGGTTTCTTGCTTATGTTGTAAAAGGAAACAAGCTAGTAGAGCGCTGGACATAGGACAAGCGTGACGATCCGGTTGGGCGACCCATTTTTTTAATTTCAAGCACATGTATACCATCTGTTTTTTTTTGGTCGGCCACGTATACCATCTGTTAAATGGTTATAATTCGGATATTTTACACTGTCAAATGGACATATAAAATAAAGTTCTGCGTGTGACCCATTTATATTGTTTTAGGTAGGTACCTGCTTTTGGAGAGGATCACTCATATATTTAGAAGTATACATGTCGTATTTCTTTTTGGGAAGATCATATATTTGAAAAATAAAAATAATATCCGTGGCACTGTACCCAATGAAAAGTTTGTAGTCAGCTGCAATTAATAAGCAATTCACATGAATATACATATTCATGAAGATACTCTTTAGCACCAATGACCTAAAACATTTGCCCCAGAACTTCATTACAGGCACAGAGACAAGATCGTAGTGAAGAACTAAAGGAAAAAATGAGCAGCGGATTAACACGTATATATACAGAAGAAAAGCAGCACAGATGACTGTCCCTGCCTCCGAGTTCTTGCTTGGTACCAGCTCCATCTAATCCTACTCACATAAACATAAATTAAGCTTGCATGCGTGGTGTGAGTAATGCGAAAAAGGCTATAATTAGTGCCGCCAGTTGGCTTCAGGCCCTATGCTTTATACTAGGATCAAGCCTTTGCTCCCACCGAAACATTCTTTAGATTCGTCTCGCTCTCTACATTTTTTTTTCCTTCGACAAGACAAACGACCCGAGAAGGGATGAAACGATATTGCAATAATGGAGCTAAAAGGTGAAGCTCCTCTTTGGTCTCCCACTAAGTCCCCCCACCTCCCTGAAAACAACGCTATTTAAAGCCACCGCTTTTTCAATTTGTTTTTTTAAATGAAATCATCAACTTTTGAAGAGCTAAGAGAGAATATGCATGCATATCTCCTTCGACCCTCCATAAGGTTCCTGTCCCAGCACACCAAACTGTTTAGGGCAAATTCATCGGCACTCAAATATGCCAACTTTTTTTCTTGCCCCTCTCTCTCTCTCTCTCTCTCTCTCTCTTCCCCTCCCACTGTAAAGTTTCCAACTTTTCCTTCGGAAACTCCCAACTTTTTTGTGAAATTGGCCTTTTCTTTCATGTATGAGCACATGTAAAAGGGAAAGAACACTGTTAATATCATAGTCACCATCACCATCACCATCACCATCACCATCACCATCACCATCACCATCACCATCCATTGATGGATGGAGGGTTACACATGGTATGCACGCCCACTCCCAAGAAATCCCTAGTTTGCCCACCTCCAGAAGAAGCATTGTTATCATCACTCTGAGCGATGTTCCTGCGTTTCGCAGGTGGTGGGTATGCTTGCATTGTGCTCAGTGTTATGTCCTCTGCGGTGTCAGAGTTTGGCATTTGGCTTGACCCGAAAAGCCCACAGAACTTATTATCTTTATCCTGAGGTTGCTGACCATTATTATTACTGGGTTTCAACCCAAAGCTCCCCAAGAAAGATGGCTCGGTGGCAGACGTGGCGCCCATCTGCGCCGCCTTCTGCAAGAGTGCTGTCGCGGACATGTTCGCGGGAGATGACGCTGGTTGCTGATGCTGGGTGCTGTACAGTAAAGGGACGCTTAGGACGTTGTTCTGATGATGATGGTGATTTGGACCTTCCTTCATGTGGTGAAGTGAAGGAGGGTTTATGCTGATGTCCTCACAGACAGCGTTTGATGAGAACCTGCTTCCGAAGACCCAGCCACTCAGGTTGTGATCGGATGGCGGAGGGTTGTTGTTCGGGCATGTGTTGTCCGCAATATAATGCGTTGCTAAGGAATTATTTAGGGACCCAAGTTGGTGAATCTCCTGCAAATTGATGCCTAGCGATGATTCTTGGGGTTGGGAGGTTTGACCCATCCATAGAGAAAGTCCACCGCCATTTCTCGTTTGGTGATTGATCATTGGCTCCGTGCTCATGCTGCTTGAGATTGGCTTGAAGATGGATGGCAAGTTCGGTGGGAGGTTCGGGGGAGGAGCGAAGTGCCCATGAAGTGGTAGGCGGTCGTTGGGTTCATGGTGGAGGCCGCATTGACTCTCGCCGTCTCCTCGGCCAACGCGTCGCAGAACGCTCTGTGAGTTATGAAGCTGTCTCGCCTGCAAAACGACGTTATTTTGACAGATGGGAATCAGTCTCATATCACCCTATACATGACAACTGGTAACAAAGCTACCATTAGTGGCAAAATAAACTAAAACGAGTGCAAGAAGCACAAGAAAGACAGGATTTCATGACAGTAACCGTGTATACTATTTTCACAGATACAGTAGACTAGCAGATAAAAGGAAGAATGAGATACCATGGTATTGACAGAGAAATATAGCCACTCTCTTTTGGAAAGTCAATGACTTGAGAAGCAGAAACGAGATTTACAAGGTGAGAGAAATCGCCGGTGCATGGAACATATGAAAACTGGCTCTTACATGGTCGAGAAGGTTCTACTTTATAAGCAGAGGCGAGCAGCGAAAGCTTAAGCTTTTCCTTTGCTGTTTTCGCATTAATTGTGAAGAAGCTTTTAAGCAAACTCCGCATGATATGGAGGGAAGAGGACAAGAGATAAAGAAGCCAGCCATTGTCCAGATGTGAAGTGACCAAATGTGAAGTGGCCAACGTTTCTCCAAGAAATTAAAGAAACTTTGGGACGTATAGATTTGGGATACCACAAATCAACAAAAGGACACTACACCTATCTATCTACTTTGTCCTCATCCTCGCTCACCTTTTTTCCGATTGATCATCAGTGACCACATCCCCATGAAATTTACCAGAACTTGCATCCAAAAGAGATCAGTAGTGCTTTCCTTAGGTTTTTCTTTGGATGCGTTGGAACAAGAAAACAAACATCTAATAATAAGACCCTATTTTTCGTAGCTCGTCATGTTCTCTCCTGCCACGCACACATCAAGGGTCAAGTCCATAACCACAGTTACCAACACTAGATTCCACTTTCTTGCTTTTTAATAGCTTCTCGCTTGCCTCCAATATAGTGTTCTCAACCAGAAATTTTTATCGGTATTACTTTGGAAAGGAAGTCCACAAAAAATGTCCAAGTCAAACAGCAAAATCTGGAACATGAGTGGTAACTTTTTCCCTGTGTTTGGACAAGTTTTCCCAACCACTTATCAACGTCTGTCTTGCTTTGCGTTAGAACTACCCAGTTTCGTCTCCGTCGTCATTGGATAATAGAAAGGCAGAGATAAGAAAAAGAGCGAGAACTAGTGTTTTACCTCGAAAAAAGAGTACCACAGTCACATCGATACTCTCTGGTGCCACAGGTCTTGGAGTGCGCCTTCCAGTCCGACTGAACCGCGTACCGCTTGGAGCACTTCTCGCACTTCCACTTCTTCTCTCCGTGCTTCCTGCAAAAGTGCTTCTTGATCCCGGTCAGGTCCCCGAGCGCCCTCGACGGGTGGTTGTGGACGCACGTCTTCTCGGGGCAGACGTACACGCGCTTCCTCGGCTCCTTGGTGCTCCGCTGCTTCAGCTTCCATGGCAGGTTGTGCCCTCGACGGTGGAGCTGCAGGTTCTGGTCCCTCTGAAAACCCTTTCCGCATATTTCGCACAAAAACCGGTTCGTCGCCATCAGGGTCTTCGGCGACAGAGCTATAACTTCAGCTTCTGGATCTGTAAGGAAAAAAACTAACACGTTCTAATTAACAAAAAGATTACATACCCAGAATTTGTTTGGTGCAAAGCAAGCATTTTGACTTCTGGATAAACCCAATTATAGCCCCTGAATCTTCACTGTACAAAGCTAGAAGAGGAGGAGGAGGAGGAGGATAATATAACAAGAAAACTTGCCTGGAGTTCCTGGGAGATTTCTCTTCTTCTTGGTGGTGGAAGGTGGCGGTGGATTGGATCCGGGAATACTTGGGTTCTGATGAGCAAATCCATTTGGGATCACTTCTTGTGAGGCCATGTTCTCTAGCATCCTGTTCTCTCTCGAACACAGTTGACTCTTATGTCTATTAAGAAAACCTCAACAACACATACATGAGTTTAACAGCAACCTTAGATGGAAATTTCAGACAAAACCCAAGAGAGCTGGTATATATTTATGCTCTTAACCCTAACAACAGGGTCTCTCTCTCTCTCTCTCTCTCTCTGATATAAATATTTTAGTTAAAGTTGTTCGTATGGTGTTGTTAAGTAAAGTAATGTTGAAAGTATATATTTGTGGGAGATGGTGAAAAGTCGAAATGAGAGAAGGGGGGGAAGAGGAGTTGCGGGCAAGGCAGAGAGGGAGAAAAAGGTGAATGATGACACTTATGATGAGTTTGAGGGGAATAGGTTGTCTCTTTGCCTTTTGCGCATCCATTGGAATGATTATCCAATAATTCTCCTTAGCCTTTTGTGTTTTTCCTATTTGTCTATTTGTATTCTCTCTTTCAAATAGCCCTTTTATGAATTCACTTATTTCCTTTATAAAAAAAATAATCTATCCAAAATATTGATAGTTGGGACCGATCTAATAAGATTTATTTCGAGAATATATAAGAGCTCCCAAGGAGTTTGAAAATCTCTGTATTTTGCGATTATACATTCGAATTTGCTTGTGAAAATTTAGTTTATAATTTTTCACGTTATGGCATGACATAAGGATTCTGAAAATTTGAACCATTCTAAAACAATTCTTACATACATTTAAGATTTTCACACTTTTCTTGTATATTAAGTTTCATTACGTATGAAGACAAAAAAAACTCATCAAAAATTTTGTGCAACTGTTATAGACACAATAATGTGAGTTGCGCACTTTTCAATAATGTGATTATCTATTGAGAGAAGTAGGAGGAAAACCTTTTTTTTTTTAAATTTATTAAAAAATCCCAATCCTATTTGTCACGCATGTACACAGGTGATGCACAAGACGTTTTCTCTATTTCATACATCTATTATTTGAAGTGTTCAATTTCAAATATACTTGTCGTACTAGGAATGGTGGATTTGCTTTTTTCCTCGTCAAAAAGATGCAAAAATGAAAAGGAAACTTATAATGTGATGGAGATTGAGTGAGTTTGACCTGCAAGGCATACATATCCAACCACATCCCTTTTTATCCTTATTCCCAGAAAACGTAAAATGAAATTCCCTCTCTAAGTTTCTGGCCCATCAGTCACTCTTTCTTTTGCCAATATTCATGGGTTTGGATTGAGGACAGTGTTTTTTTTTTTTTTTTTTTTTTTTGTCGTAGGGTTCTTGGGACATGAGGATCTTTTAAATCTCCCATGCACGTGGCGACATGCACATGTCCACCTGGCAAGGAAGGTAAATCCAATGCAAACGACGAAACAAAGACATTGAAAGGAATAATCGTCCGGATGGCAGTTCTTTGTGAGACCATGGATCTCCTTGTCAAGATCTCAAATCCACTTGGTCATTTTCATCCATTTTTTAGGCTGAGATGATCAACCTTGCAATTATTTGTAGATTGATGCCTAGATTTATACGGGCCCTTTATTAACAAGTACGGAAAAGTTGTAACGCAACCCACTGAAGACAAATTACATGTAGTATGGTTATAAAAAACACAAAATTTTGGTCGAAACACTATGGACTTGAGAATTTTGAAGCGGACTTGGCAAATTAAGGATCGAGATCCTCTAAATTTAGACAGGTGAGAATTTGATCGGTAAAGCTGCTTTTGGACCGAAATACCCTTGTGATTTAGGAAAAGTTGATTAGATAAACCAGAAATCCTACACATGCCGTTCTCTTTGTCTCTCTCCTTCCCCCTCCTTCACTGCAACGGATCTAGGCAGGTCGCCATGACTCAGTGGCGCCAGCCATTCCCCCACGCCAACGCTATCACACTCTTGTCTCGTTGCTGCCTTAGCCTCCCATCCCTGCTCTTGGGTTCGAGATCTAGCCAACCATCATCTCAAGTTGTACCATACCAGCTACTACTAGAGGCAAAATCGGAAAGGGAAAAAAATTGAGAGGAAAGAAAATGGAGAAGAAATCTGAATCATCTTATTAGGTATCAATCTCTCTAAGAGAGTAAATATAATATGTAAATTTACCCCATAAATTTAAATGATTTCGATTCCTTATGTACCATTGTACTGAGTAGAATACGTAATAATGTGGATGTCATACATATTCTAAGTAGGAGCCTGCGTATGTATGTAGCCCGTTGAGTCAATTTTTAAGTTTGAGCGGTTGGTGCATTATTGATCGGTAGATGGTAAACTGAATGATTGATATTTTGTTCCTCTCCTTTTTGCCAGCACAAGCACTAGCACATGCTTTTCTTTAAGGAAAGACAATAAAAACTTTCGGTTGTACTCTGAACGCGGCTTATAACCCACCATCATATGGCAAAAAAAGTGGAAGTGGTAGGTCTTGAATTATAAAAAGCCACACGATTTTTTTCCCATTTTAATCTTTTTTTTTTTGTTTAGTGGTAAGCAATTGATTAACTTGCGTGAAAATACCTAGAAATTGCTTCTACCCAAAGCAAACTAAAGCCAACCATGTATGAGCAAGGACCAATGAATCAAATGCACTATCTGTACATTCGCTTCTATTAAATAAAGTAAATCACGCACAATGTAGATCGAAGCCACCTTTTCCCCTATTTTTTTTAAAACTCGGAGAGATTATCTTTTATATAACCATGGGGTAGAAATGTGGACTTATTCATGCATATAGATAGATGCGGGGATTTTGAATGTGTTAATGAAATTAAGAAGAAAATGAGGGAAGGAGGGAAGAGGTTAAAAGACAGCGAGCTGACAAAGGCAGTGAATTTTTGGAAGCGTGAGAAGAGCGTCTGCTTGTGGGCTGACTTTTGCTGACAGCCCCCTTAATCATAATCTAATCATTCCCCAATTCTTTACGATACTTCCCTTGGACTTATGCTGTTGATCTTTGGCGACTTGAGAATATTCTCTCCTCCTCCCAACGACAACACCCCCCCTCACACCCTTACAACTTTCAAGGCCCTCCCAAAATCAAGATTCCTACGCAAACTCTCTCTCTCCCCCCCTTCTGCGTCTGTCGGGGCAATTCAAAGAATTGATTTTCTTTTGTGGAATTTCAAAATGAACAGTCTTTGGGGAAAAGCAAAACGTTGTCACCACGGGCATGTCTGTTCTTTGGTTGTCTTTTTCTGGTTAAAATGAAGGAATGGCTATGTTCTCGCTCTCTCTTTCTCTCTCTCAGGGTGTCTCTAGATGCGTGTCTATTGTATATATTCACTTGAGCAAATTCAAACAGAGAGAGAGATTCAAAAGATATTGATTTTTTTCCTAGGACCAACTACCTAGGCATGGATATGTCCCGGGCTTGACATGGGATTAGTTTACAAGGAGATGAGTCCAAGTCATGTGAAGTTGCACTGTTCCTTTTATTCCCTTTCTTGGAAGAGTTTATACTGGGGAGGAGATTTTAGGGTTTGTCCTGTAGCAAGTGTTCTCCCGTGTGGAATTCCAAGAAAGTATAGCGCGAATTAGGGTTTTATTAGCAACCTAAGGTATATATTTTAATTCAAAGGAGATACGTAGCTGGGTCAAGAGTAATAGGACTTGGACCATCTTGGAAATGTGGATTGACTGTGTAATTTATTATATAATGTTCTCTTAATTGGGCTTTATTCTGACCAAGATATTCAGGATCGTCAAGAGAAAGTAGTAGTAAAATCCTTCATGTAAAATCTTCCTAAAGTCTGCAAAAGCTATTTGCAATTTTTCTTTCTACGGAAAAGGTAATCCCCTCTTTTTCAAAAGTCTATCCCGTTGTAAAATCCATTCACCAAGTAATGTTGCAGTATTACAGCATCGAACATGATCCAATTATTCAAGTATTCACTGACAATTTATCATGTCATTCTGAAGACCAATTCTTATGTTACCTAATATTATTTTACTTTATAACACTAGTCAAATGCGAACTGGAGTAACGCAACTATCGGTAATTGGAGCATAATTGCTAGGAAAAGGATCTTTCTTTGCTTTTGAATATTTACCCTAAAAGGAGAGCAGATTTAGGTCGAGGAATCCACGTCTGTAGAAGCCCACATGCTTTAGCATATAAAAGAAAAGGTGGCAAGGAATATGTGCCTTTTCCCAGACCTATTCTCTATTTCTACTTTAGTTTTCTTTCCCTTTTTAGTTTTTTCTTTTCCGTTAGCTTTATTACTTTTATATTCATTATCTTTGACTAATCTTAACCTAGCAGTTCTTTGCTTGTTGAACTAAAGTGGGCCAAACCTTTATTACAAGCACTATAAAAATTCTGGATGTGAATATACTTGGGATGATCTTTTTTGCTTTATAGCTTTTGGGGTGCGTTAGGGTTGCTGTTTCAAGATTATATTGATGCGAATTAATCGTTTCTTTCTCGAAGTATATACCAAAGCCAGGTTCAATCAAAAGAGGGAGGGAGACAGATAGAAAGAGGGGGGTAGGCGGGAGAAAGTGTGCCGTTTGCGTATTTGATCAGCTCAGGGCAAACTTTTGAAATTTCTACAAACTCACAATCTCAGAATTTGGTTTTCTATGATACGTAGATGAATGGACTAAGAAAAGGGTCAATTTCATAGATATATGGGCTTTGTCTTATACGATTTGTGAAAAGTCAAAAGTAATTATTCATCATGAGATTTAAATGTACACAAACTTTGAAAAAAAGAATAAGAAAATAGTATATGTAGATTCCATGTCAACATTCATATAATTTCAAAGTTTTAAAAATGTCAAAATTAAAAAGAGTTGGTGCATCACGAGATTTTAAAATAGCAAAAAATCAAAAGTAAAAGTTATTCCGGATAAACTCTTAGCTTCTTGTCCGCGTGGAGAGAGAGACCTAAGGGAGAGGAGAGAGACAGAGGCAAACATGCTGGCAGTCGCCGTGCTTCCTAATGGGTCATGGTGTCGTTGAAGGTGGCGGTAGCGGCAATGTAGGCAAGTGACAATCGTAGGTGACTCGGGTAGCAAGTGGAGGACTCTTGAAGGAAAGAGAGAGAAGTAATGCTACATTTACTAATAGATTAGTAAAAACCCTCATCAAAATGATGTGTCGAACTTCGTGGTATGTGCTATGTCATCGAACATGTGTTCAACAAGCATGCGAGAACATTACATAGAGAAAAAAAATTTGCACAGTTGTTGGTTGGCTTAATACAAGTTTACTTTACCAAACAAAAAAAAAAAACATTACATAGAGAAAAAAATGAAGAAACAAAAAAATTTGGCCATGCATAAGAAAAGGACACTTTCTTATTCTATTCTCCATTTGGGCCAAATTTAAGGAAACTAAAATTTTCTTTTTGTCCTAAGAAAAAAATGAACTAGTTGGTGAGGACTACAAACATAAGTAACAATATTTCGATCAATTTTGAAGGGATCGATTTCGTTTTTAATTTCTTCTAATCTCAAGCCAATTTTTGTGAGTGGAGATACAAAGGGTTCGTTTGCTATTCTAAAGAATTGTTGTATGAATTTCCTATATTTAGTTTCATTTGCATATAAGATGGAAGTCATTTTATGATAGTTGTTGTCAAAATACACTTTTGAGAAAAGAGTTATATAGTCTCGGGACCTAATGTGGGTGCCAAGGTCTGAAGGTCAATTGCTAGGACCTGGGTTAGGGCGCCAACTAGACCTGAGTTATGACGGTCGAGGTCTTAGGAGCGCGTGCCTATGTCTTGGGTGTGAGCAGCTGGGAATCAGTTCAAAATTGTCAGGTTGCTGGGTCCGTTACTGGGTTTCTTGATTTGGGCATAGGGGACTTGAATCAGGGCCATCGAGAACATGAGTTCGAGCATCGGAGACTTGTGTCCTAGCACTTGCCATCGGGGACTCGGCCATAATGGCTAAGGTTTGTAGGGGCAGGCACAAGAGACTCGAGTTAGGGTCACGCGGGGTCTCAGCTTGGTCAGTCAAGGATCCCGATTGGGCGCATCCTTTTCAAGGCTTTGCGCTGGTAACTTAGGTTTGATAGCCGGGAATCCGGGTCTGGATACCTGGATCTCAGGGCCGAACACTGGTTTCCAAGGTTTGGGTGCCTGGAACTCCAGCTCGGGTGCCTGGGTCAGATGCCAAGTCACCAGGGACTCTAGTCTGGCTGCTAGGGCTTTGGGTCCAGGCCATCGGGCCTTGATTCCGGCTACTGGGGACTCGGATTGGGGCTGGTAGAGGTCTTGAGAGTTAGCATAGTGTCCCAAGTTAGGGTACCCGGACCCCGAGTTTGGCCATTGCGTCCTGGGTTCGGGTACCTTTTTAGCTCCTCTAATCTTATGCTAAACATACATTTGCATTCGAGGTACACTTGCATTCAACCTTCTTCCATCCCGAATGGTTTCATGCTACGAATGATGAGACTAAAGGAATTGTGTGTCACTTAGTGAAAGAAGATTGAATTCCACGTAGATTTTTTTAGCATTGACCAGAGCACTAATCATCGCAAGGCATCGTTCTTTTTCCTCACACTGTAAAAGGCCTCTGGTTGAACGGACAAGAACACTAATCATAAAGGAAGTAATAGTTTAAATAGTGCCTGTTTTTCTTTTGATGATCGAGACGGCAACACTAACAATAAAAAAAAAACGTAGATTTCCGTAATGCAAGTGAAAATAGTTAAAGCGTGCAAATGTATCCTATTGAAGAAAGGTGCCATTTCACAAATCAACTTAGAAACCTTTATCACTCCGTCAACATCCCTCTCTTTCTCAAAAAACCCTCCTTCAAAAAACATTCGTCTGCAAGCTCTTAGCTTCAATTTTTGTTCTAGGCGTTGAATTTTTGTGTTTTTTCTCTCCCGATCTAATCTAGGATCTTTTTTGATCTCGTTTGGCATCTTCTTTCACTCGTTGTTGGAGCTTTTCTTTGCTTGTCATGGTGAATAAATCTGTTTGGAGCTGAAAACTTGGTGAGAATGTCACACTAGTTCAGCCAATAGGAAGCCCAGCACGTGGTTCTATGGCTCCTTCGGGATTCGATGGAGGCTCCCATCTCCGATCTGAGAGCTTTTCTCTCCCAATCTAAATCTAAATCTGGCTTTCTTAGAAAGTGTTTGATCAGTGGTGGTTCAATATATGATTGTTTTTTTTTTGGTAAGGTAAGCTTGTATATAAATATAAACACCACTGTACAACCTATGAAGATAGTGACACCTATTTACACTCAAATAACAAGAGCTACTGAGTGGAAATGTGCTAGAATCCAATCAAATCTACACTTGGAGCTACAACAAAAGCCACAAAGGATATTAATCAACAAAAACAGAGGCTTTAAATCTTCGAGTTCTTTATAGCCTTCTATTAACTATATTATCTTGAACCTTCAGCCCTGCAGCCACTTTGTCTCTGACAGATTTGATAATACGGTGCTTTATAGAAGAAAAGGACACCATTTTACCCCGAAATAGGACGTCATTTCGAGCATTATATTATTGTTGTTATCTCTATATGACAATAATGTTGAGAACGCTAAAACTAAGTGTAAACTACATGCCATAGTTTCTGGAGGAAAAAATCTCGGCATATGCCTATCACTAGTGGCTTTATTGATCAGCTACCAATTGCCTTTTAATACAATGATAGATCTAGTCTTGTGGGATGGGAGCATGCTTATAACATGCAAGATGCACTCTTTTATTTTGTTTTACAACTATTTTAGATTTGCTTTGTTTAGAAGTTATGTTTCTCTCATGTTTGATCTTGACAAATGCATGAAATTCTCTTTCGACAAAAAGACAAAGAAAGGTGCCCAAGTTGCTTCTCTTTTGCTTTAATTTTCTTCCTTTTTGAATGAAACTGTTTCTTATTGGTAATCAATTTGCAAATTATGAACATATGTCCAAATTTTGATTCGCATCTTATCTACGGACCAATTATCGGCTGGATCCTCCATGAATCTAGAATTATTAGCTTAAGGTGAAATTTCTTGTCATGATGGTCTACTTTATGATGATGGGCTAAAATTATCGACTAATTTTTTAAGAAACTATTTTCCATTTTCGTTTTCTTGATCTTTTACCGGACATTACTTTGTACTAAATTCATAGCTAGGCTGATGTGAGCACCTTCTCTCTAAGATATGGAATAGACTACCACTATATGAAGATCAATCAACGATTCCATACAATTTCCTCATTAAAAAGATTGGAGATTATCTTTTAGGTTTGAAAGCAAAGTTAAAAAGCACTCAACTCTCTCCTTTTCCTTCTACGTCGAAAGAATGGTCCCTACCTCTTTTCATAAAAGTATGCAATTAACCATAGAGAAAAGCAAAGACAACATAGCAAAAGACCAAAACAGGGCCTATCATATATAAGCACTAAAGCTCCACTAAAGAAGACCAACAAAAGAGCTAAGGAAAACCTATTATACTATAAGATCAAGACTTGCATGGTTGGTGATTGTCTATCCTCTCAAATGATTAATTTCTTAGCACAACAAGAGACAAATTTGTGTTCAAAAATGGGTTTTGAAACATTAAACATTTAAGGGCCATGCATCCCCCACCATTGATGTAAAGGTTAAAAGGACATTTTGTAGCTAGACCAAATTGCACGCACAAAAGAAGTGATATAATTTAAAAAAGTGAACTTTGTCTTCTTAGTGCCCAATCAAGTTGGGTCTCAAAGGACATTGTTGCAAGGCAACTAGCTTAGAGAAAAGATATTTGTGGTGACCATGTATGACTCGAGTACACTGACTAGAGGGAGTCTTTCTTAATTACGTGATGATTGCTTCCTTTTTAGTTTTTATAAATCTATTTCTTGATTCTTGATTTCGATGTGAGATTGAGCGGTAAACCCTAATGTTGATTGGGATATATCTATTAAGAAAGATTGCATGATCTTCGAAAAAGCTCGTGAAAAGTTTCATCATTGGGGTTGTGGCTACCTAGGGCAAGTGATGAAGTTCTTCATGCGTCTAGCCTTTTGCATGAATTGGGATATAAGACAAATGCTTTATTGCCCGTTTGAACGAGCCAGTTGTACTTAGTAAATTCACCTATGACCAAATTGCAGGAGAATACCCTAATCACGAACCAATTTACAAATTTATCCCAACATTATCAAATTATCATAAAAGTGCCTGATCTTTATTATGTTTCAAAATCTATCCCACCGTTAATCTTCTGCCCAACGCGTGATTGGTACTTTCGTGGTGCCAACATGGATATATTTTCATAACTAGCCAATCAAAGATATGAAAATGCTTTACAAAAAGGAAAAAAGAACACCAAATACTTTTGGAACAAGAAAAAGGGAAAAAAAATTACATTGATGGCAGGCACCTGGACATGAACCGACCCATGGTTTTGTCTAAAAAATACGAACAGATAGAAACCCAATAAAATTTTATAGAAACAGCTAAAGACCAAAACATTTAAAATCAACATGACACCAAGAAAGAACAGAATGAAAGTAAGAGAAAATTGTCGGGAGCAATATGTAAATCATGAATGTTAGTCATTAGATTTTAAAATTATACAACATTGCCATAATGGCAGCACGTGAGGGCCACGTCCCCAAGTTATCGACCGTTCTTTGAATGGACTAATCATTGACATAGATTTGAAATAAAATCAAAAGGTTGCCTATTTTTTCAATAAAGTACATTTACTCAAACTTTTGGTTTACTTCAAGCACAGTCTAGAAAAAAGTACCAAAAAAATTCTAAACTTATTGTATTTGTATCAATTCAATCATAATTTTTTTAATTATATTAATTTAAGTCCTAAAAATTTTAACAATTGCTAATGTAGCGCATTTGATCAATTCTAGTCGAAAATTGCAAACGTGAACTCTAACCGTCTTACGTGGCACTACCAATAATGATGTGAATTATTTATTTATTTGTTTTACAACTTTGCATCGGCGAGGTTGCTAACAAACCATTGTCGGCCTCAAGCAATGGCCAAAAACCCTCGTGTAGTCTGGGCAAGGGCATCATGCCCTTGCCTAGATCCAATTCAATATGTTTAGTTTTTGCATGGAACATGGGATTAATCAACATATAAAATGCATTGATATTATCACAAAATAATATTAGTGGACTTGAGAGATGATACCAAATCTCTCAAAAGAAATGATATCAAAGTAATCTTTATAGTTGTTGACACCATTGCATGATATTTGTCATAGCTGTTGACACCATTGCACAATATTTGTCTAGGCACTAAATCAAGCAACCACTCGTTGCTTTTTAACAATTGTTACTTGAGAAAGTACAAAATCCAAAAACTAATCATCAACTCAGGCGGCGACTTGCCCCACCTACACCACAAAAGGCATACAAATTCAAAGCTAATTTGGACAAAATTTGCATGCCTTGCTATATCACTGCTATAACGTAAAGTGCGCTTCACAATTTGAAAATGATTCACAATAAGCTGATGCATGAACTAATAGAAAAAATTGATTGCATATAAAATATCCAGCCATGTAATTGTGAGGTATCAAAGAGCTTTGACAATACTTCGATATAAAGTAGGATCCAAACATAGTTTTGCATCTACACTAGACTAAGAGCTAGTGGCCATAAGTGTGGAAACTTGCTTATAGCCCTCCAATTGTGCATGTTTAAGAATGGATGAAGCATATTATTGTTGGCACAAGTGAAGACCACCAGAGAATATCCTAATGACTATGAAAATAGTGTAATGGCCCAAATCCTTCATTGCGAATTCATTAGTCAATGTAGAGATGAACCCATCAAGCAATTTTGGTCATTGCCGGTGACAATCATGTCATCTACATGCAAAATTAAAGTTAGAATGCCATGATCTTATTTTTCAATGAATGAGGAAGGATCCACAATACTGCAAAAGAAGTCATACTCTCAGTGTTTACTTAAGGTCATAAAAAGCTCCCTCCAGTTGGCAAACACTAGACAGGTGGCTAATATCTTTCCACTTGAGTCTAGGGATTGCATTGTGCAACTGCTGTTCATTTTATTATAGTTCCAAGATGCATTAGACTATACACCTGTCACCTGGTCAATTTTGTGATCTTAGTTATATGGGTATTACAGGAATTAATATTTCAGAGTGCTCTTTTGGGAGAAAGAGGACTCCTACATATGACCTCTCTCTTCGGTGCCCCTAGAAGGATTCGACTTTACTTTGTGATCTTGCTTTGTTAATAGTTTATTGCATGAGTGTGGGTAAATTATCTTGTGACTTATTTAATAATTTGTGATTTTGGAGGACAGCAATTCTACAACCTTATACATATACATAAATATTTTAATCTCAAGGGTACTGAGCAAAGAAATATGTATTTTTAATTCCTTTTTATTCACATTATTTTAGAGTAGACTGGCCTAAAGCTCGCGAACATTACTTAAAAGAGATTGGACTTTCTATATGAAATAGATAGATAGATAGAGATTGTCATATTCTCTACTAATTAGTAAAAAAAAAAAAATTGGTTATTTGCACGCTTTCGCAGCTCTGATAAATCATTGGTTGAATGATTGTATTTGCCTCTCCTTCGTGTAAATTTCGAACTCGAGGCAGATCTAACAAGTTCTAGTGGGCACGCAGAGCAATAAGGTGTCGATCCTTTTTTATCATCTTTACCTAATTAAGGGAACTTTCTGAGGATTATATTATGGGTGGAGGTGCATTTTGGATGGACGTGCAGCCTGGAAGATGGAAGACTTTAGTCATGGCCCGATTACCATGGGCTGGCCCAGGCCTGGCCTGGGCCGACGAAGCCCAGAATCGCTTTGGGCGGGTCCAGACCGATCCGATTGGGCCCTTGGCAAGCCCGCATAGTCGTTTTTCTTGATGGGCGGCGGGCGGGCCTTGGCAATATCCGGTTCAGGGTCGGGTTAAAGAGGAATCGGTAACTCGGGTCGGGTCGGGTCTGTTGTCGGTCTCTCTCTCCTCTCTCTCCTTCCTTTCGTCTGACTGCAAATTTGAAGTTTCTCGGGAAAATTCCGAGCGGTTCGAAGCTTCGCTTTCTCGCCGGAAATGGACACCAAGTCTCTGGCCAGATCGAAGAGAGCTCACTCCCTGCACCACAGCAAGAAGCACCATCCCGGCCCGAAGCCTAAACCCCCGCAGGGGACTCCGAGCGGCGCGGCGCCGGGAGCGAGCAAGGCGCCGGGAAAGCAAGCTCCCGAGAAGGCCCAGTCGCGGCCGAAGCCGAAGCTACCTTCGAATTGGGACCGCTACGAGGAGGAAGAAGAAATCGATTCGGGCCTCGCCGAGGGTAGTGGGGTTCAGGGTTCTGACGTTCCGGTGCCGAAGAGTAAAGGGGCAGATTACCGGCACTTAATTGCCGAGGCTGAATCTCAATCTCAATCCGTTTCAGATGACCCTTGTCTGGATAGTTTTGTGTCCATGGGTGATGTTCTTCCCGGTAAAGTTCCATGCTTGATTTTCTGTTTTCGGCATTTGATCTGCTTCTGTGTTGACTTAATAGTTAATAGTTGATTTGGATAGTTATCGGCAATTCTTGTTAGTCGTTGGAAGGAGTTAGTAGTATTTTGTGGACAGGAGGAGTGGTGTGAGGAAGTGTAGTCATATCGTCGTTAGATGGATGATTCTATGAATGATTGTGGTATGTCATGGAAAGATTACTGATTTATACCGTTCTGGGGAGGCTGGTTTTGTTGCTAATTGCATTGATACTTCTTCCATAGCCCTTGTTGAAACTTTAGCTTATGTTTCAATGTGTAAATTTCTCTTGGGTTTTGGCAGAATTTTTCGGTGGAGGAGCAAATACTTTGCTTTCGGTTAGGGGTGAGGCGGTCTTGTCTTGGGCCAATGAGGACAGTTTCGTTATAGATGATAAGGCGACTTCAGGTCATGAGGTATGTGACCTTATTCACTTTCGGCATTTACTTCGTTTGGCAGGTTCTTTTCTTTCAGGATTTTAGTTGCATTGCACACGACTGTGTTTGTCAAAAGAATTTGTTAGTTTGAAACGAATTGTATGGGGAAGGATGACTCTGCTTATCATTTTGTTGGGATCATGTAGAATAAAGTGATTTCCTATCTCAAGTTCTCAACCTCCTATATCTTCTGAGATATATGTGGTCATTGTGTGATTTGAGCAGCCTCACTCTTCACAAGTTCACATGTTCTTGATGTTGTGTGTTAGGATCATTTTGATTGCCTTTTCATGGCAGTGGACAAATTGGATCTTAGTGTTGCCTAACTAATAGTCTCTATCAAAGTGCAAAATGATTGTTTAAAGATGTACCAACATACATTTTGTGAGAGAGAGAGAGGGAGGGAAGTGGAGCACAGGCAATAATTTTGTGTGATGCAAGCTGATATGTCTGGAGCTAGAATACGTATCTGCCTAAAGTTATCTTAGGCTGGAATTTTTTTATGATCATGATATTTTGGGGGGCATTTTTTAAGCTTTTAGCTTCTGTAAAATGAGATGAACTGATGTTTCATCTAATTTAATGTGCTAAACTTAATGCTTTGTCTTTTAATGCAAGCTGATATGTTTGGAGCTAGGATACATTTCTACCTAAAGTTATCTTAGGCTGGAATTTTTTTATGATCATGATATTTTGGGGAGGCATTTTTCAAGCTTTCAGCTTCTGTAAAATGAGACAACCTAATGTTTCATCTACTCTTTTGGTGCATAAACTTAGACACGTTGTCTTTGATTTTATTTTTTCAGTGTGATATGTCATCTACAAACTCCCCTCCATTTCAATGAATTCTTATGGCTTCACGCTGGCCACTTTCATTTTTGTTGTTTTCACATTTCAAGTATGCGATCTGTCTCACTTCTGTCAGAGTGCCTCCACTTAGTTTGTTGCTTCCCCTTTATGCTGTATTACGCAGGTGCCACTTCTTTCCCTGAACTTGAACGCACTTGCAGAACAACTAGCAAAGGTGGACTTAGCTAGCCTGCTCTTCATTGAGCCAGATCTGTTACCGCCTGAAATGGTACATCTCCTTTCCCAACTAATCTATCTGCAAAAGTTATATAAGAATTTATTTGAATTGAACGGCGAGTGTCATGCGGCAAAGTTTTTGGGTATGAATGGGATTTGTACTTTAGCGATTCCATATTTTTGTTTGGTAATCACTTGGCAAAGAAAAGATTCAGAAATCCTGTCTTATGGTTAGAAGTTTAAGTTTCTCGGGAAAGAACTTCGTGGATAATTTGAAAGTTACAGGAAGGCTTCTTTAGTGGCAATGGTTTCGTTGAAAAGTGAGATTTTAACAATGACGTGTTGTCTGTATAGTCACCACAAGTAATCTAGTTCTTGTGGAAAGAAGGTTTATTGTAGAATTATTGAGATGCTTGACACTGGGCCTCTAAATATTTTTTAACATGAGAAAGTGCAAATGAGTTGTGCAAATTTAAGGCATGTCTCAGCCTCTGATGTCCATGCCTGTACCTCTGAGACTCTGCCACATGCTTGGTGGCAAAAAGTACCGTCTCTATGTAAAAATTATTTAGGAAAAATCTACCTGCTCTAGATATGATGCCTTTGTATTGTTAATCTAAATTTATCAGGACAGGATGATTTTCTTTTCCAGCTCTTTGATCGTAACTTGCTTTCTGAAAGTTGATATGGGTTCATTTGCTGCAGAAGTCACATGGTAGTCATAAAGGAATTTTCTCTGTCTAGGATCTGCTAGAAGTTTAATTACATATTTCCCTTAGAAGCGTATGTTGGCACCCTGAGCGACAGATATCAAATACTCGCTAATATCATCTCTTTTACTGTTTGCGAGTTTTGTTCTGCCAGATTTCGAACAAGAATTTGATTTCATGTGATTGATTTGACAGCATACAGGGCTGTCCATTGTGAGCAGTGAAATGTCCTCTGACCAAATGCAAACACACAAAACCGAAGCAGCTAAAAGCCAGTTAGATGGACTAGCACTTGATGATTTTGCTGGGGAGGAAAGAAGAGAAGAATACGAGTCTGGAACGGGCAGAAGTAAATCAGATCCAGTATTAAACTTTCTGGATGATAATATTTCTGTGAATACTAGCGAAGTTTCTAGCTTAGGGAAAACACTAGTTCCAGAGTCTGCAGATCAGTCAATCGAGAAATCCGATATAGACCCTGAGAAGAAAAACTCCGCATTTGAGGCAGCAGCTGCAGAAGCCGAGCTCGATGCACTTCTCAGCTCTTGGAGTGAAACCCAGTTGACCGAGCCATCTGGTTTTGGCTGTACTAAGTCCACTCCTGCTTTCCAAGATCAAACTCCGACATCCATACCACAGGCCTCTGGGCCAGGCTTTATTTCCTCTGCGGCTACACCTGTGCCCAATTCTGCTAATATCGATGTTCTTCTCAATGATTTACTCGAAGAAACCTCGAACCTTGCCCAACAAAACACTCATCACAGTGTGCCGCAAACCCAGCAGGTAGATTCTGCTGCACATGGTGTTGAGTCTTCTCCTCTTGTTGTCTCTAGATCAAAAGAATTGGACGATTTTGACTCATGGTTAGACACCATTTAGCTGTTATTTAGCCTGAGTTCTTCAATGTATGTACTATAATCCCCCTCAATTGTTATACAAGAATGATCATCCTCCTCTTTCCAAGCAAATGATTTGTAGTGCACGGTTGGGACTCTGGGTATTCATCTTCATCTGGGGGCAGCATCCCAGCCGAGTCTTAAAGACTTTAAGACTGACAAGATGATGGATTGGGGCGTTGGCATTGGTTAGTTTATTTGACAACTTCGATTTTTCTTTTTGTCTTTCGGCACTGGGACTTTTCGGACAGGTCATGTTTAAGCAAGTTGGTCTCGTTCATGGAGGGACGGGTTCCCGAATCATGATAATCCTTCCGATACTTCTTAACTTACAGACCCATCAAGCCATCCTGCTGATCAAGAAAGTCCCATGCAAAGGCAGAATTGAGCTCTTGGGTGAAGGTAGGGATAACGCACCGGGTCATGGAAAACGGACCGTAGAACGATCGATTCGGTCGAGTTCAGTGAACCTAGCTCATCCTAGACACATCCTTCTCGTGCTCAACCGCACCTGAAAGGGCCAGTAAAGCGTTGGCTAGATTCAGCTTTGGAACCGACAACGCGTGCTGTAATCTTTCCTCAAATTGCAAGGGCATCTAACATCTTTCCAAACATGGTATGGCGCTTTTTCGAGCACGGATGTCACATCACGGCCAGACGCACATGAGGGACAGGGACAGGCGGTTTTATCATCGACTGTACTGGCGAGGACGAACATTCATCATGGCATCTTCCGATGATGAATCATGGACGCCACGGACAGCATAGGCCTCGCTTCGCATGATGGGTCTTGAGGATGATGTCCGAGTTCTTTTCCTCCATGTCGAGGCGATTTTTCTATTAATTCAGTCCACATTTTTTTCACCCGTCTAAATGAATATTATCGAATTGCTGACTTGACAAAATATTCGTCCAGAGGATCGGTGCGACGTTGTGAACAAATAAAAGGAAAACTCAGATTATAAAGCAATCGGATGGAGGGAGTGAGGGAGGTCGTTGGCCCCGGCCACCACCAGTGGTGGGACTCTCGATAATTTGACCCTTGCTAGTGGCTGATGAGTGCTGTTCATCCATCGTCGACAAGGGCCGAGAGGATTATTACCGCCCTTGTCGCGGGCCATGGCCGGCCAGCCATCGTCGAGTGCTGTTTCATCATCATTGGCTACTGGTAGGAGGGGGCCTTCCTCTCTCCCTATTCTCTTTCGATTATGTCGCGGATGGTGCATGCCACGTCGACAATATCCTACTTGTTAATCACCGTTGTTTCGTGACGGAAAGAGTCGATTACAACTAATCAACGTATGAAAGATTTGATCGTACGAAGATGGTCGGAAGAAAGAGTCCGTACGCATCATTAGAGGAGGAGGCAGAGGAAGAAGAAAGATTCACCAGCGCCACACCATGATGATGTCTGAAACTAACCTGTCCTTGACTGAAAAAGAAGAAGAAGAAGAAAAATGATAGAATCCTGAATTTGCCTTTCCTTCTATGCAGACAACTCCTGAACCAGGAGGAAACACAAAATTTTCCCCTCTATGAAAACAACAAAAAATCTGAAAAAAAAGAGAAAAAGAAGCAAAAAGAAAAGAAAAAATGAAGCAATTTTGGATCTTTTCCATGGGGCAGGAACCCATCAAAGCCACAGAGCTCCGGCCTCCTTCAGGACCGGGACTAGCTCCCCCGTGATGTGCGCCGTCATCACCCGGTCCAGCCCCCCGAACAGCTTCCCCCCAACGAACACCGCCGGGAACTGGATCCCCCCGCCGCCGCCGGAGATCCTCTCCAGCTCGCCCACGACGGCGGCCTCCTCCTCGTCCCCGAACTCGCGGACCGCCGGGTTCGCCCCGTGCCCCTGCAGCAGCCGGTTCACCACGTGGCTCATGCAGCAGCCCCGCTTCCCGAACACCACCACCGCGCTCTCCGCCGCCGCTCGGCGCGTCCTCTCGCGTACCCCCGCCGCGAGCTCCTCCTCCTCCTCCTCCCCTCGCTGCTGCTGGTGCTGCTGTTCGCTGCCGGCCACGACGCTCGGGTTCAGGAGGAGGGCGCGGCGCCGGCGGCTCAGCGGGTCGGCGCTGGCGCGGGCCGGGAAGAGCGACGGCTCGTAAGGGATCGCTTGTTGCATGATGTGGGTCTTGGTCTCCGATGAGATTGCGTGAGGCCGATCCAAGGAGTGAAGAGAATTCGCGTTTGTGTTGTGTGTGCGAAGAGGTCGAAGTGGGGCGGATATAAATGGTGGGGAGGGAGGAGAGAGAAAGAGAAAGTAGAAAGGAGGGGAGGAAGTGGGTGAGGGATGACGTCACGTGACCAGGAGGAGTCGTGCGTCAACGACAGTTAGGCTTTGGCTTTCTTTTCGGTTCGTCGATGACGTATGCGCTAGTGTGGCCCTTCAAAAATTGAAATTTCTCCCTATTAAAAAAAATAAAATTATTATTATTATTGTTTTTTTAGTGTGAGATTGATGGGGTCTGAGTTTATCTAAGGAAACCATAATCGATAATGCGACTGATTCTGCGGCAGATGGGATTTTTGTTAAAATTTTAAATTTCGTCATAATATTAGATGAATAGTTTCAGTATGGAAGCATTCGGCACATTTTATTTATTTATTTATTTATTTTTAAAAAGGGTGCACACATAAAACCGTGTCAAAATCTCGAATTACTAAAAGGCTCGTGATCACACAACTCTACGTCGGTTGGTCGCGTATACATGACATTTTACTTTCATGAATATATTGAGGAAATAGTGTTAAGTTGGTCAACACAAATCCAAATTAACTCCTATAAATGAGCAACCAACCCAAAGGCTCGAGGATAGGATACCAAATCAAGCCGGATGCAATACCAAATATGACGGATACAGGCATCCTCAACTTTGGAAGGTGTGTAATGATCTAGATTTGAATGAAAAATACGGACTAACGTGTCAAGATAAACATGAAATCAATAGATTAAAAATTATGAAGATTTAGCGAGAAATTACACAAACCGATTAAAACCCTGATAAATAATTCATCTCGTGCTATTAATTATGCGAATTTCCATTTTCATTAATTTTAGTATGAGTCGAATTCACCGAAAATAAGTTTCTTTTTTGTTTTTGTTTTAAGGCACGGGGACACGTTATCGCCTGCGTAAGGGAGGGAGGCTAATGAGATCACGCGGTGCGGTTTTCCACGCACGTTAGAAAAGGAAAGAAGGCCGCGGGGGAGATCGGTTGACCGACAAGGAAGTTGGACCTGCGGTTTGTGAGCGATCAACACCACATGCATGCGGCGATGACGTGTGCGACAGCGTGTGCACGTTTGTCGTTCGCCCGATGCGATAGAGACAAATTAGGGTTTGCCGATTGTGGACTGTCCCTTCCACACTCGAATACTTAACGCGTCCATAGAAAGGGATTTTTTTTAAGAAATTAAGGACAGTAGTGATGTATGTGGATACGTAGACCTCTGGTGTCGACATCGATAAATTCTATTATTGCTCTTTAAAATATATTTCGAATTTTTTTTGTTGTTTTTTCTTTGTTTTTTCTCATTCTTTCTCGGCCGATTACCGGGCCTTGATGATGAGGCTCATTGTCGCTAGAGGCCAAAGAGGGTTAGCCTTGCCTTACGCCAGTGAGGGTGATGCTCATTGATTGTAGCTTTTGGTCAATTGCCAACCATCGCCGAGGTCTAATGCTAGGCAATGGAAGAATGAGAAAATTTTTTTTTAAAAAAAATAAAAAATTGAAAATTTCATTTAGAAATTATAAAATTTGTTCAGTTAGCACTGGTTATATCATATAAGATGCTCAGTGTTCACATTAGCAATTTTTTTTTATAAAAATTCAAATGGATCACGTTGGCAAATTTTGAAAAGGTTTAAATTAAGTTGGCCAAATTGAAAAGTTTGAAACACAAATAAAATAATTTTAAGACTTTTTAAATAATTTTTCATATATATATTAAATCAATAGATAAATTGATGATTTTATATTTAAATATCACAACACTTCCTTTTGTTTGAGTTGAGATATGAAGAGTGCCAAAACTTTTGTACGGATACTCACTTTGATGCAAAAAAATTTTTTTTTTGCTCACTTGAGTGTTATAAATTTGAAAAATTGATCACTTAAGTGTCATTTCTAATGTAGATGCTGGAAAAATTGACATGGTCGCCGGTTGCTCGATGTGGCCATGGAAAAATTAACATGGACCGATAGCTACGTTGGACGACCAATGGCCATGTCAACTTTTTCCAATGGCCACATCATAAGTGACACTTACATGATCAATTTTTCAAATTTATAGCACTCAAGTGATGATTTTTCAAACTTGTGGTACTCAAATAAGCGAAAAAAAAATTTGTATCAAAGTGGGTGTCATACGAAAGTGTTGACACTCGTAGTGTTCTTACCCTTCCTTTTACTTATAGACTTAACTTTGGTTTAAGAATAAGGCATGTGAATATATAACAAAGGAGGCAAAAAAAGAGTTTAGCAAAATTTGGAATCAGGGATAGGGTTTTCTATTCTAATAGGATGTGAGATTTTATTGGATCGTGATCGATTATTTGCAAACTTAAGTTAATAGATGTGCATTGTATCGTGCTATGTTTGATAGTGTGTTGCCAAATTAGTAAGTAGTGATGGAATCCAAAAACCTTTAGTATGCACAGCAGTTTTGACCAAGAGCAACTTTTATGTAGTTGGTAATATTTGAACATAAGATTTGCAGCTCCTAAGTGGGGAATTCTCAATGCTCCAACCAATGGCATCAATTTGGAGAGTTATCGCCCACTCAATTTAAATAGATTTTCATAAATAAAAAAACACATTTTTCCACCTAGAGAGAGAATGGGGCAAATCTCGACTAATCAGCATTTCATGGATACGCTTTTCTACGTTCAAACTGATGCATTCAAAATTTTACTTTTTGAACTTTCTTGGTTCACGAGTTAAGAACGCCGGCATCCTAATTTTCCACAACTCTAAGGAATCTCCTAGGGCTATTTCGACGGGCGAGATTATTCTTAATATGAAAAAATAAAAATTACGAGAAACATTCGGTTTGATTTGACAATTTCCGAATCCGAGTCTACTCACCAGAAAGAGGTTTGACTCGGGAGGCGCAGGATTCTCATTAAGAGGGTTGGCGCGAAATCTTGCCGAGCTGGCATTCAGCTTTTTGACCGGCAACAGGGGGTGACGTCAGCGATAGCGCAAGCCCGAGCCGGCTCTTCCGGACCGCGAAGGGTCAAATCCTACGTGGCGCGGATATTACGCAATCTCGTACCGCACCATCGGAACAGCGGCGGCCACTCCTTGTCCGCCACGTGCCCCCCGGAATCCTGTTCCCCCCGGACTGCATGATTGTCGTGACTACACCCTACACCCATCGAGGATAACGTGCCTGATCTGACCATGCTTTTTACCTTCTCCCCAACTTTATGTTTTGCGAAAAATAAATAGTATATAAAATATTTTTTAAAGTAATCATTCATGTATAAAAAATTAATCATTCATGTCGTTTAAAAAATTAAAAATGAATTTTCTTTTGTTGGAAGTGTCAAAAAGGATTGATATATATATATATGAGATTATGAGTTGTATTATATATGGGTTAGTTAAATATTTTCAAATGAACCGATAGAGATTTAAATAATAAAGTCAAATAAAATGTGGATTTTTTGATTAATGTAAAGCCCAGCCCACTTGCAATCTTGCTTATGATTTTCTTTTTGTTTAAAAAAATTGAAAGATAGTAAAAAAAATTATGGTAGAAAGTCATGAATTTTTAACATATGATTTTATGTGTTTACATTTATTGACTTATTGATTTTATGTGAAACTCGAAGAATTAGCAATAAAAAAAATTGTAAAGTTATTTGAAACCTTATAAAACTACCCAATTTTGAACTTTTACACACTAACACATGGCATAACAGTTATTGGCTTTTGATACTTATGTGTTTTAGTAACATGGGTTGAATTTGATATGGATTATTAAATTTATATTACTTCTGAATTGATTAAAACATGTTAAATGAGTTGATTTGGATATGATCATTTTGACTCGATTTGAATCACCTTTTTAAAGATATCTACATTGTTTATGAAATTATTTTTCATTAGCTAATTATTTTAAGTTATATAAGTGATTATTTTATAGATTATATTTTTCAAATAATTCATTTTTCACGAATGCAATTATGATTATTCTCAATTGAAAAGAAAACACAAAAAAACTTCCACATAATGATAGTGAAAAACGATTTGGACGAAAGAAAAGCTTTACAGAACCCGTGTTTCACCTAAATCCATGATTTTATATGGAAAAAGATATCGAAAACATACCTTACCACATGCAAAAGTAGACGTCTATAAGCAGCCAATTGAGGTAAAATGAGGCATGTTTTCGGTATTTCTCTTTTCATATTCCAAAGTAGTGTCGTGTGCGAAAAATATCACTAAAGTAGTCATATATTAATTAAAAAAATATGGGGGAAATTCACGTCGGTTGATGAGATCTTCGTATGGATGCCCCTCAAAATCTTTCCGATATATTTGACTATAATTTTTCTAGATGTAGTCTCATTGATATTAGATGTCATCGAACAGATGATAGATTCTCACTTTTGACCATTCGCGTGCTGACAGCATCATGACGTAGTTCCGCCACATCTCTAAATGATGAATATGTCTCGTCCTCTTTTCTTGGGCCCCAAACGAAACTACTTTTTTTTTTTTAATCTCTTTTTAGGGTCTAATTAGAATTAGAAAGGTCATACAACCTTTATGGCGAGGTCCCCCCAATAATTCAAGAGGCTTTACCAAAAATAAAGTTCAAAAAATTAAATAAAGGATTCTACATTCTCTCTTTTTTCTCAAGGAAGAAGCCTAAGAGTACCAAAAGTCCGAATTTATACAGTATACATAGTGGGAATTGTCAAATCATTTATAATCAAATGTCAATTCAATCATAAACTTTTACGTGAAATTTCAATTTAGTCAATCTGATCAAGTTTCGTCTGAAATTACTGACGTGATAGTTTATCATGTAGAACAGTTAATAAAGAGACTAGATCACTATCACGATATTTATACGGCGCATACATTAATGAACGTTGAGAAAATATAGACGGTCATCTCTTACTTTGCTTTGGTGTCTTTTTGCATAACCAAGCAACGAACGGCATTTCTAATCAAAAACTAGAGGTGGACGATGGATCCAACGCATCGACATTTGACAAATTTGGCTTTGCCATGAAAGAAAAAAGGGGAAGGGGAGTCCAATTCTCTCCTCAGCCGTGGAAAGATCAATTCACTTGGACCGACTCGTGCGCCGAAAATGCATCCCACTTAATTCTGTCATGGAATGGAAAACCGTGGACTACGAGCCAACGGTATTTTTCTGTACATCTTTGATGTGCATAGAGTCCATCAAATTTGGGCGATCATGATTGGGGAATATACTCTTTTGCTTTCCCTTAGCTTTTCACTTTCCTTTCCTTTCCTTTTTTTTCTTTCTTTCTTTCTATCTTTATTTTATTTTATTTTATGGTGATTCGGCACCCATTTCTTGTTCCGATTCGAAGAACCCATGAATGTTGCAGGATTTTATCGTGTTAAAGCATCTCGCATTGCTTAATATGGGGACCATATGATCCTTATATACACACGGCACGTCTTCGTCCACCAAATATTATTATTATTTTTTTGGTCCGACATCCACCAAATATTATAAAAAGGCGGGTTTCACCTTGTTTATTTTGCATGTGCGGCCTCCCAATTTGTTGAATTTCAAGTTTATTTATACACATGCATTATCCCTCGTGAAATTTTATAAGATTGCCACCAAATATGTTTAAATACTTATAACTCTTAGATAAATGTGTCGTTGAATATATAAATATTCAATTATTTTCTCTTATATTTAATCTGATATTTTTATCTAGTGTATAAATATTTTATTAAAGACGTAAATAAATATCTGAAAATGTTTATATTCAGAATCTTTTTTATGATATACATGAGATTTTGAACTATACATATTTCAAGAGTTCACGATCTTTCCATCTATTGATTAAAAATTCCAAGTTAGAGAGATTGGATTCAAGGGCAGAGGTGACATGACAAGAAACAGATGGTTTTTTTTTTAATCTCTTTCATGTGTAAAAACACACGTGAATTTGAAGATTTTAAGTGTCCGAGGCGACGAATTTGAACGCTTGGGTATTTTGTCGGGCACACCACAGTCGATTAGGAACCGATGACGATCCCGTAGAGAGCGAGAAACGGAGACAGACAGCGGGTGACAGAATAATGTCAAGAGAAGGCAAATGAAGATGCGGGTGTGGACGGTGGGAACCAGCTTGCACCGACCAAAGATTTTGATTTTTGTAGTGTGGACTGTATTGTAATGGAAGAGGATCATCGTACGAACATGCTGCTGCTACTCATGGCCATGATGGCACTAGGGGAAATCATTCCGTGGGATGACGGGCCTCCCAAGGACACCACAAATTTCAAAAGCTCTCTCCCTGTTCCTGCCCTGTTCTTCCCTTCATCTCCGCCGGGCTTGAGACAGCGACTCCCTCCTGCCCTCCTGGTCAAAACGTTTCATTCTCCTGCCACGAATTGGATTAGACGCTTTTCTAACTTTCTCGTGACATCGTGTCGACGACCTTTCACCCCCCCCCGAGAAATCTCGCCTCGGCCCCTGCTCGGGGTGAGACCGAGTCGATCGCCACCGCCCCGAATATGCAAGAGCTCGTGCGGGATTCTCCCCCGACAGTCCTACCTCGACCTGGGTTTCGCACCGACTGAGTCCATAACAACCGCTGAATAGTACAGAACTCACGTGGGTCCTATCTGATTCATGCGATATCTAACATCCATGATTACGTCTAGTTCTTTAGATCTAGGACAAAGTTCCATCATCAGACGTCGGCAAGACATCCTTACCTAACTTGTCTCCTACTTTTAAACTCCCTCGGGGAAGATTCAATCCCTATAGATCATGGAAACGTCAGCATTGACGCTCAAGTCTCAACTAGCATAGAGAACAAGCAAAGTGCTCGATAATAACTCTTCAGCAATATTTGACTCCATTTTGGAATTGGCTTGCGCTGACTTGTGCATAATGTGAACCAACATTGAAGGACGTCAGTATCGAAGTCTCTATACGGACTGACTGCGTGGGAGTACGAATCTCTCCTGTTCATAGGGAAATCAGATGCTCGTATTTCCCTGACAATAACGAAAGCTAGGATCACAAGCCGCACACCCCAACATCAAACGTATGGCGCACAGCAGGCAGGGATAATTCACAGCCGACATGCTTGCCGAAAGAAGCAATAATCAAAGTCGCTCCATTTGGTCTAGTCGAGTGATGATTTGCCAATCTATAAATCCATGAGTCACCCTCTTACCGTTTCAACGTATGCAAGCTGAACCAAAATCAATCACTGAGAGAAGCGCTTAATGCGTTGAATCTGTAGCCTCGCTATGACAAAGTGAGGGATTTGTCAATTATTCGACCTCTTCAATTAATGACTTGCTCATGTACAATCGCCTTGTCAAAGCGACGAGTACAATCAGATTGATCAAAGCATCACCTTCGTTGGTCCCAGTGAGAAAGAACTACCTACCTTATTGAATTATGGAAACAAAAGGACAAATAAATAGAAAAATGTCTCCTGTTTGAAGATTCTTTGAACAGTCAATATCTATCCTCCCGAGAGCATTGCTTTTCCAGAGTTCAGAAGGTCAGGAAAATTTACTTCGTGTGCACAGTTGGAAGTACTCTCGTAATTGGATGAGCAGCGGATGAAAACTAACCATATTGAAAATTAACCATTTCCTCTCATTTCTTCTGACCGGTTTTGCTTGCCAATTCCATATCCTGGAGATTAAGCAGAAGATCGTCCGCATTCAGGAAAACCTTGTTGTTCGAATTTGAAATTGTATGGGCAATTTCTCTTGAAGCTTCAATTCTCCTCAAAGTGATAAATGCAGGATTGTTGGCTATAGCTTGACCTATCAACTGAGCACTTGTGGCCTCACCCTGTGACACACCAAGAGGAAATAGATTAATCAAAGGCCAAAACAAAGGAACCATCCAAGGGGAATAGAGGTAATTGAAGTTGCATTGAACTATTGTTGTATCCTTAAATGAAACCTTTCTACGCAAACAGCCTAGGCTATTTCAGCAGGCCAAAATACTCCGAGCTGAATCTTGATTCATACCTGTGCTCTGATGACGGCACTCTTCTTGTCTTGTTCAGCTTTCTCCACAATAAATTTAGCCCTTTCAGCTTCTTGTGCAGCCACTTGTTTGGCTTCAATGGCAGCAGTGAACTCCCTTCCGAAAGTTAGACTAGTAATGGATACATCATCCAGTGCAATATTGAAATTAGCTGCTCTCTCTGTCAATATCTTCCGTATTTCCCTACTGACAGCCTAAGGGCAGGAAAACCAAATTCTTAGCAAATACGTTTAAGAAATATATTGATAAGAATGGGACTTAACAAAGGGAGAGGTAACAGATCCTGTAAATGCTAAACAGTGATTTAGTGCTAATGGAACTCCACAGAAGCCTTACTTTAAAGGCCTGTATCATCTCAAAAACTAGAATCCAAATAAAGTCTGTATGTAGAGAATCAAAAATCACAACATACAAATTTCAAAACTTAAATACATTAGTTTCATAAGGAAATAGAATCTGCTCCGAGGTAACAAATCATATGATCTAAGATCCTAAAATCCAGAACTTGATTTTAAACACCAGGCACTGCAACTATACTAGGTATGTACCAAATCCAGGATCACTGGAGAAAGGGGGAAGAGGATAGAAAATAGAAAAGGTGCGTACATCACACTTTCATTAATAGAATCAACATTAGCTGGTGATTCAAATCACCATCAGCTTGTCACTTTTTCTGGCATGTAGATGTGACATTGAAAATCAACTTGCTGAACTGAAGAGAACCAAAACAGCTTGTTACCTCTCTTTGGGTAATAAGTTGGCTTGCATTGTATTGTGCAACCACAGCTTTCAAAGTTTCATGAATTATCGATGGCAAAACCCTCTCATTATAGTTTTCTCCCAGGGTACGATAAATTGTAGGCAATTGGTCGGGCACAGGACGAGTCAGGACTCGAAGTCCAATTTTGACCTACATAAAAAGAGATGCTCAATTTCAATAGGCATAAGCTTTAACATTCAAAATGATTTTGGTGAACAAACAATCTGATGCAAAAGATTTTTCAGCAATGGCTACTGGTTGCCAAAAATTCACGGAAAAGATAATAAAATCTGACAGTCAAACGCAATTGAACATTGCTGCAGAAGCTCCCACAATTGCATGTGTCAGCAATCTTCTGTGAAATCAATCAGTACAAATCAAGGAAAAATGGTCTGTGATATTCATTTCTGGCATTAATCACAACTTATTTTCTACCTCAGCTTTGGGGAAGATGGAGAGTTATTTCCCAGAAGACCAATCAGTACAAATCAAGGAAAAATGATCTGTGATATTCATCTCTGGCCTTAATCACAACTTATTTTCTACCTCAGCTTTGAGGAAGATAAGAGTTATTTCCCAGAAGAACAATGATGTATAAGACAGTAGAATAACAGAGACCGGATTTGACCATCTACTATTATCCATGACACAAAAGGAAAAACATGATCAAAAGAGGTGAACCTTACATGAAACCCAATGTATCTCCACAATTACGACAGATGCATTGATAACTATGGCCAATAGTTTAATGCAATAGAAGTTAATACTTCTACTGCCATCACTAACTAAAAGATGCCTATGGAGAAGATTCTGACAGTCCCTGATGCACATATAATGATTAGGAAAGGCCTGCCAGACTTTTCATAAAGACCCTAATATCATCATAATCGGAAAGGTAGTCTTTTCTCAGGTTACAAGGTGGCCTTATATAAATGAGTTGAAAAGAAAAATTTACGAAAATACCTACTCTGCCTAATAGCGATGGTTTATTACCAATTATAAGCAACAACAATTACCATCTGAAGGTCCCGACTTCCTGAAGTGCTCTCGATCAAATGAGGTCGTGCTCGTACATCGTAGATAACTGGTCTCTCGAACCATGGTATCATTAGGTGAGTCCCTTCAGGATAAACCTGTAAAATTACCAGTGAGTTCAGCGTGATGAATTATCCAAACAAATCTCCATATAGAAAACCATAGATCTATCATTTACACTCCTCTCCTTTAAATCAGTCATAAATCTGCAATTCACCAAGCTCTAGCACCATCTCCTGATCCCATGCAAGCTTACCTTCCCGGAACACTTTTCTGATCAAGAACAGCGGAAGAAGCACTAGGGAAAGGAAGTCAATTTTGAATGATATATCTCCCTCTTTGAAGACTATATAATCCACTATCATCTATTTCATGATCAAACAGTAAGGCATCACACTTCATCAAATGAGTAACAAGAAATCCTGAGAATTTGACATTAAAAAAAAAAGAATTTAATGACCAGAACACCTTCCTAGGAAAAGCCATATGCATGTGCAATGAATGTGCAGGCAAGTACAGTTGTTCAGTCCAATAAGGACAAGCGCCCTTAATGCAATAGCAAAAAAAGAAGTTGAGAAAACAAACTATATGAAGAAACATTTTAAATGCAAGTCCAAACTGGGGAGAGAGAGTAAGCACATAAGCATATGCTAAAGGCATGACCAGTTTTCAATCTACAGGTTCCCATGGATATACAATGTATGAGAGAGAGAGAGAGAGAGAGAGAGAGAGAGAGAGAGAGGGAGGGGGAGAGGGAGTTTAACACAAAACTACTCTCATGATACTCTAGGATGAATCCTGTTAGATTAAAGAGAATTATAAGCTGTAGCGGAGGTAAATAAATAACCTCTTCTTTAATGCCAACTAGGCGGTTGAACATAATGGCTCTATGCCCTCCCTCGACATTGTAAAGACTGTTAGCAGCTCCATACAAGCCAAGACCACCGATCACTCCCAGCTTGAGCAATGCAGATGCTGCCCCACCTCCTGGCACTTTCGGAACTTTCACGTTATTGAAATTCATCTTCCTAAAAGCACGAAAAAGTCAAACATAAATTCCTGCAAAGATGAAAAACCTCATATCCATTTACTTTTCTCATAAAGGAACAAAAACATTAGGCAGTGCAATTAAAAGAAAAGTCCACTTAGGGCCAAAATAATGTAATTTCTTTTTATCATCAATCCCGGTGCGAAAGGAAACCAAATGACAAAAGCAACCCCCAATGCACTCTATTATAGTGAGGCCAAAAATCTTTCAAGGCAACAAGTTCAAGTTCAGACCCTAAGCTAATCCAGAGTACCAAGACCACTTCCTAAAAGTAACCTATTCAAGTCCATTCTAAAATGCCAACGTTTCCACACACCAACAATTATAAACGACTTATTGCCAGCACCCCTTTTCAACCTATTCAGCGATCAGCATCACGAGCCCCAAACCAACAGCCACGGCACAACACAAAACATAACATAACATGACTTATCTTGCCTACATCTAGCTTCAACCACGTTCCAGTCACCCATTATAGGATACAACAAAGAAATTCCAACGCACATTGATCAACTCAGTGAAAAAAAGAAACGGTCACAGAAGCAATCTCACCAACAGCACATGCCATTACCGTGGCCACCGTGCAACTAAAAAGACCAAATCGAAGCAACGTTGGAAAAGAGAGATTCCACTAGAAAATTAACCAACTCGTAACTCAATTCCGAAGACCCCCAAATCGAGCACGAGGATTGAGCTCGAAGCTCAAATTTGCTATGTGGGTCTCAACCCAACCGAACTTACTTCCAGCAAATTTCAACGACGACGACGGGAATTACGAATTGAGCGAAATACGAGATGCAACACGCGAACTCATTTGTACCTCTGCTTGGTGGAGAGAAAGGTGCGAGCTTTGTAGGGTTTATGGCTGGTCGAAAGCTAAGTAATGGGAAAAAGGGTTTTAGGGCTTTCCACGGATTGGAGAAGGGAGAGGCGGGCTTGTGGGCCTGGATTGATGTAGAAAATGGGCCGAGTTCAGTTCTTCCCCACCCCCGGTCCATTTCAATCGACTTTCGAAGATCAATAACTAAACGTTTAGGCCCATGAAATAAGCTGCTAAGCTAAATATTTACCATAATCGAAGGGGAGAAATTACGTAATTTGAACAAAAGTCGGCTCGTGAGGAGATGAGCCCGTTGTCAAGGCCCGAGTTTGAGCCTTGACATAGCACAATACGTTCTTACTTTTTTGGGTAGATTAATCGTTTGAAGTATGATTGTTCGTTTAGTGCAAATTGGTTAAATCGAATTAGGACTACGTCGGTTTCAGCCTCTAAAGTCAGGTCGATGAAATTGCGGGAGATGGTTCATATATAGAGTTCGAAGTTCCAAAATTGACACGAATGGTCAATGGATTTTGACTTAGTATATAATTGGGAAAAAGCTACCAAAAATCATACACTTGTATCAACGTGATATATTCACTCCAATTTTTATAATACCAAAAATCCTGAATTTATATTTATATGACATATTTATCCATAATTTTTTTGGCACTAAAAGCCCAAAACATTTTTGAGTGACAATAATTTTTTTGAAGTAAATGAGTCAT
The DNA here is from genome assembly GCA_014182735.1 of Corymbia maculata. Classification (NCBI taxonomy): domain Eukaryota; kingdom Viridiplantae; phylum Streptophyta; class Magnoliopsida; order Myrtales; family Myrtaceae; genus Corymbia; species Corymbia maculata. Next base: position 8,171,070 of record CM024692.1, read on the forward strand.
AAGAATACGGGTTTTGGATTTTTATATTATAAAAATAAATATGTCACATTAATATAAATTTAGGGTAAATATGTTATATAAATACAAGTTTAGAGGCTTTTTGTGTCATAAAAAAATTTAGAATAATGTATTACAGTGGTGTAGTTTTGGGTTTTTCACGGCTTTTATCCTATAATTTTATCTTTGGACTTTTAATCAAGGGACATGAGTCAAAAAATATAGAGCCGAATTTGAAACTTTGTGAAAATTAAAAATTTAATCCCCAAATAGTATTTTTCAACATTCACGCCTTCACACAAAGCGAGTCCTAGGTATTGCTCGGGACTTGAGATGATTAATAGACAAGTTCGAATCATCTCGAGCCCTTAGATTAGGCTTAATTTATTGCTCAAGCCTACCCAAAAATCTAAAAAGAGAAAAATCATGTTGAAATTCACCCAATCAAATCAAAGTGGGCTTTATAAATAAGTCAATTTAAACCGATGGTGCGTTTGGTTTAACATTCCCAAAAGGTTTCACTTAAAGCCTGGAAAAATGTTACCATTTGCAGAACTATTTTCAAATGAAAGCTAGTATTGCCAAGGCTGAAAGCCACTTGTTTTGAGCTTTCAGTATTTTCGGAATGTTGAAGAGCTGATTTAAATAAAATTAGCAAGTTACCTATTTTGCCTTCAAAACTTTACTAAAAGCCAATTTTACCCCTGGAAGAAGCTAAACCCTAAATCTGCAAGTTTGGCTCTCCTTGTCCCCCCTCTCTTTGTGGTGGATCCAGTGACGATTATGGATCTTTGATGATGATGATGCGTCCTCTCCCTCTCTCCCTCTATCTCAAACTCTTGACTCCATGCTTGACGCCGATCCCGTTCGGTCTTTGGCTCCGATTTCCTCCAAGTTCTTGCTTTCTCAGTCTCTCGTTCAAGGTAGTTCTTTGATTTTGCTCTCATTGGCTAGATTGTTTAATCTGGCTGTCTTCGGCAAGAGTCGCTCACTTTCGACCCGACCCAGGAGATTGTGGCTCTATCTCGTTGATCTCGCATTTCGAATTTGGTGATGTGCATCGTTTCCCACACGGGCAAAATTTAGTCTTTCTTTTCCTCTGTTCTCTTCCGTCAGCACTCCCGGCACTCTGTTCGTCGTGCGCAACCTCCCTACTTGATCCGTACGGCGATTGACGACGACCGGGGCGCGAACGGCGACCCGCGATTAGGTCTGGGCACGGCCAAGGCGACGTCGGTGGGGGAGAGAGTCCTAGCCGCGGGTACCATATGCACCCGTCAGAAGTGAATTGATGCTTAGTGCGACAAAGCCACGCTCGCAGTTCTTGATTTTCTTACTGTGCAACTAGTGTAGTCTCTATCGGTACGCTAATGTATTGAATCGACCATATTTGTCGAACAAGAAATAACCCTTTTGGAATCTCGCCTTTTTCTGAATCGAATTTTGCATTGCAGTTATAGACGACTGGGTCTCTGTAGCGTTCCTGACTCCAGGGCAGCAAGAATGGATGCCGAGTATTCCGGAGAGATGTTGAAGTAATTCTCTCGCGCTGGACTCTTTCGGAGTTCCTTTCTTGTGATTGTGGGAGGAGTGATTTGGTCCCAGTTCTGTTCACTTGTTGTTTTTAGGATACGGAGGAATTATCTGCAAACTTTTCTTGTCTGGTGTGTTTCTGATTTGCTGAGCATTCATATGAATCTATGAACTACTGTCTAGTGTCTTGATAGATGTTCAAACGTTGGACTTTTGATGATGGTTGTTCTAATATTCAAGTTTTTTAACGCGTGGAGGCAAATATGTATTCTTAATCCACAACTACTTTCTCACATAAAACAAAAGGGCTATTTGATTCTGGGCTAGGACAACAGAGCTTCAAACTTGATGTGGACCGTATCAATTTTAAACAGTCTTTGTCAGTTAGTTCCATTGAAAGCTTCTGGCCACCACTTGCCTTGGTATTTTTTCAACCAATCTAACTTCATAGGCTTAGCTCTTGTTTGCGTGGAGGGGTATGTGTTGGCTGTTCGTTTTTGAGGGCTTTTGAATGTTCTCGATGAATTTGTTTAAATTTTTGCTGAGCAGGCATTTGGAGAAGCAAAACGAGTTGCTGATGGAGGCTTCAAGAGAAGGAATATCAAGAAACATAACGGATATATTACTATAGAGTTTGAGTAAATGCTATCCAGGATAATTACAACTTATCTTGAATGATCTTTTCTCCTCTACGAGGTGATATAACTCAAACAAAGTGATACCAAAAGGGCACATCATATCTGTCGCAACCACGACATCTTGAAATTATTGCTTTAAAAGGATGTTTTTGCCTCTTTCTAATTTTCTCAATTACAAAGAAATGTTGTGAATGATGCATATTTTACTAAAATGGATTTGGATCTCAATTTATATACGATGGATTCTGATGATGTAAATAGGGAAAGTAATGTTTTCAATGATGATAAAGCATTTGATATTAATTTTGGAAATAGTTAAGGATGTTTGTAATTTTTAAGGATGATGAGTTTCTTTCCTCGAACCATATGTTACCATGTTTAATGTAATAAATGTATTCTTTTTGTAATTGAGAAAGAGAGCACGTGAATTTTTTTCATTTGATATTTCTTAGCAAAAAAAGAAATTTTATTTTTAATAAAATTGTTTACACGACATCTTTAATATCAAAATATAAATTAAAAAAGTTGTAAACATTACTTTTTTAAATTTTAAACAAATAAAAATAATTTTTTTTTGAGTAATCATCAAATGGGCTTTTCAAATGTATTTTTTTTTATCAAACAACATTTCTCTTAAAGTTACTTTTCAAAGTAGAATTTATTGAACAATTTTTACATTCTCCTAAAACCCTTTAGTTAAATTGCTTTGCATTTGGCTAAACCGCTTTACATTTCTCTAATGGGTTTTCTAAATACTGAACCAAACGCATCCACAGTTTCACGTTGAGCCCAAGATAAAATCTATTAAAAAAAGAAAAAGGAAAATGCGGTATGAAATTTAACCGGAGATGTACGGCATTGACCTTGTACTGATTATTTTAAAAAAAAAAATTAACGCATGTCTATTTCCATGTGGAAGACAGAGACGCACCACCTGCGACGACAATATCCTGATTATTATTTAGTACAAATCCTCCAGCCAACCTCGTTGTTTCGATGGCCAAAATATGTCGAATTGAATGCATGACGACATCGCGAGGATTTGGTCAGAAGGCGATTGGGACTTCGACGTGGAACCATGATGTAATTACTGGCAATCTTAGACTTTCCCGTACGGCAGCCCCACCTTCCATGGGACAGCGACCGTACGATAATATTCAAAACGAAAAAAGCGGCGATGATAAGCGATGTGATAAGCGCGTTGACTTTTCTGGGTTTTCCAAATCCTGTACGACACCGATTTTGACGCTGATTAGTTAATTCGAATTATATAACCGATTATTTTTAGAAAGGCATTGCTGAACAAACGGGCTCTTAGTATAGTTCTTCTTGGAATTCGGGTTGGATGCGATTATAGTCCTGAAGTTTTTCGAACATTTGTTTCTGAAGTTATAATTTTTCCTCCATGGCTTTTATTATGATCGTAGAATTAAATTTTGAGGATGGAAAACTCACATACTCGTAAAGTTTGGAGACCATCGATGCTTTTTGATCGCTAATATGGTTGTTCATGTTGCTAACGAGTTGGGGCAATAGATTTATTGAAGCAAAATCAAGTTGTCAAGATTTAATCACCGGTAGTGGTCCAGATTGGATGAATGTGGCTATGCCTTTATTTTCCATTATTATTATTATTATTATTATTATTATTATTATTATTATTATAGAGCATAATTAAAATTAAAATGATAGTTCTCTCCGATATAGAATCCACGCACATGGGCTGACGCGTTGTCTTTTATTTCTTTTTTGTTAAGTCATTTTCGAGTTTGCTTTTACATGTGCTGCCCAAATATAGAATTATATATTGTGAAGACAATTTAAGTTGGTTAACGTCATAAAAATGTTGATAATATTAAATTTGGTATTAGGTGATGGCTAAAGTTGGTCACGTCATAGAAAATTTAGAATGGGGCTGCCGATGTATATTTTACAGGTTATTCAAGTGATTCTTATACCGAATATCATAAAAAAAATGTTGGTTAACATAAAAACAATATACTATATTTACGTGCATAGAATTATAAGATGATTATGTGTCGCCCTAAACATCCTGGTGAATAGGAAGGGGATTAGCTTGTCTTTCAATAGACTTCTGCACGTCGGACGAAAGTCAACTCTTTACCACTTACACGAGTCCTAATAAGACAAGAACAAAGGCGATCTGTCTCGCCACATCAAGATGTCGTTTTCTAGTAAAGTAGAAGTAGATCGAGGTTTAGTCTTTCGTACTATGTTTGTATTATGCAATCACTTATATGAGATCGCACCCTCTCAGTCAAGTGACATTAGTCGATTGTTCAAATCTTTTGAGGAAAATACTCAGTCCTGCATGGTTCAAGAATCGAGATCTAATTTACATGTGAGAGAGTTAAGAAATATATTGTAAATTTAATGTTTGTCACGTGATGTCAGAATTCGAACCCTCGATCCATGCTTTAATTCCATGTCTAACGGTGCATGTGGCGAAGAAAAACATGGTGATGGTGGTCTGATCTGACTAGTCATAACTGAAGAGTTAAAGTGATTTGTTTAATAACCTTCACCATGCACATTCGTGCTCGTACGGCATATATATTGGGCTGTCCGGCTTCCATTCTCAACCGAGTTAGAGCAGGATCCCAGCAGAATCAACACCAGAGAGAAAGTGAAAGAGAAGATGGAGGGAGGGAAAAGTGGGCTTGAAGAGACGCCAACATGGGCAGTCTCGATCTTTTGCCTCTTCTTCTTCGTCCTCTCCTTCGTTATCGATTCTGGTCTCCACCACTTAACTGAGGTACTTCGTTCAACTGCTGTTGGAGATCAGTAAACGTACAGATTGAAGTTTGCGCTGACCGCATGCTTAAATTTACATATTGTGCAATCCTCTCTCCTTTGTTGATAACTCCATGTCCTGATGTTCTTGAGTTGGTGGTTGTGCTGATTGTCTTAGTTTCTCAAGAAGAGGAGGAGAAAGTCTCTCAGTAAAGCTCTGGCAAAAATTAAAACAGGTCAGTCAGAAAATGAATCCGAGAGTATCATTTTTCGACGCGATAGAGTTTTACTTGGTCCAACGTTGTTGGAGGACTGCGTACTTTGGTTTTAATGACATTTAACGGAGATGGTTTGCGTTTGTTCGCCGTGTACATTCAGCAGTTCATCTAAAAGCACCGATTCTTACAAATTGTTAGCATCCATGCGTAGTTCGTAGGGCAAACAACTGATTATAGTGTTCGATATGGATGTGTAGAAATGATGAAAATGGGGTTCATATCGCTGCTCCTGACAATTTCGGAGATACCTATATCACGAATTTGCGTGACGGAGGCCATGGCGAGCTCATTTCTTCCATGCAAGGACGCAGTGGAGTTTGTGGAACCAGCTGTTTCGTCAGCAACTCAAGTTTCAGCAGCATCAGGCCTGAAGCCAGACTCCAACACCTCAGTTGAAACTGCAGATGACGGATCGTTTTGCACAGCAAAGGTGGAGAAATGAGGATTAACTCTAGAAACTATCATTGATATGGGTCGTCATCATCCTTGGAGAATACTGCACATATTTTATTGAGATTTATCTATACTTCACATTGCAGTTTTCGGGACTCGTATGGTCATGTTTAAAGGACCTCATCTGGTCTCTCGTGAATATATTAACGTTTTTCATCTTACAACATTCAAGCACCTTCTAATGATAGTAATTGTTGGCTAGATAAATTGTGAACTTCATATGACTTATACTTTGATACATGAGCACCCTGAATGTCAATGCTCAGAAGCATTGCCAGTCCTAGATTTCATCGGAGATAAACCATCTTTATCTTTGTGTACTGAGTGCATGTTCTTCCTTTGGGTTGACGAATTTTCAGGGTATGGTTCCCTTAGTTTCGAGGGACGGGGTGATGCAGCTCAACATCTTCATCTCGGTTTTGGCCATTTTTTATGTTTCTTACTGCCTCTTTACCATGTACCTGGGAATTGTCAAGGTAATAAACGTACTGGCCTATGATGATAAAATCACTTCAGTGCATTTTTAAAATACGAACTTGTGTCCTCACACATTCATAGACTCCAATAATGTGGAATTTGAGCACGATCCGAATGACCACCATCGTGATCAATCATTTAATAGTGACAGATTCGAATGGTTTCAATGGAATGATCGATGCGTTTGGTTTTGTCCACAGATGGCAAAATGGAAGTCGTGGGAAGAAGAGACTCGAACCCTTGAGCATCGGATTGTTCATGGTAAGCTTCGACCTCCACCACTGGTCCCCTTGTCTTCATGATCTCACCCCATAGCTAGAGACGCAATTTGTTGCTCTTAAGAGTAATGAAACTGGAGCTGAGCTGGGATGCAATGATTCCCAAAATGATTTTGATAAACTCTTGGCATTAATATATCTGCTTGCAGATCCAAGGAGATTTCAGTTTACGCATCAAACATCATTTGGGCAGAGACATATGAAATTCTGGAGTCGCCATTCTCTTTTACTTTGGCCGGTAAGTTCACCATAATCGTGAGCTAAGAATTAAGTATCTCGTTTACAGCTAGCATGCGCGCTTCAGACCTATCAATTATCGAAATTAGCAATTTCTTTCACATGCCATGATACCTATACATGTCGCAGAGACAGCCATCACTCTTGTTTACTGGATTATTCTGTAGAACATGTTGCAGAAACTGCCATCACCCCATAGATACATGAATTGGACTTGCACCCTGACTATTTATTACGGCAGGTGTACAGAATCAATGTATAACCTAAGAATTGCGCATTAAAATTATGATAATTTTGCCCGACAGTGCCAAACTCAGTTTGGCCATTGATTTATGCTGTTGTCCTCATGCAGTTTCGGATTCCTGACTGAAATTACCCTTCATTATCTTTGTTCAAGGTTTGTTTTATCCGACAGTTCAGAAGGTCAATATCAAAAGATGATTACTTCACTCTCCGTCATGGATTCATCACGGTAAGAGGATGTCTTTTTCTACCTCGTATTGGCAACTCTGGGGTGAAGATCTACTTAGAGGTGTAGTCATGATTTCGTGACTCGAAGAGTTTGTCGATGAAACGCTTCTGCAAATTACAAAAGTCCTTCTACCTCCCAGTTCATAGAGATAATGAAAACGTGAAATAGGTAGTTGTAAGTCATCACCTCCTCATTCAATGACTAACTGCACTCTTCATTTTTACTTGCTCCTAGGCTAATATCTCTGGAGGCAGCAATTTCAACTTTCAGAAGTTCGTTAATAGAGCTTTTGATGATGATTTCAAAGAAGTGGTCGAAACCAGGTAATATTCCCCCCTAGTATTTGTCCAGCTTCAGACTAGATTCCGCATCTTGACTGACGAAATGAATGAGATTTTGTTGTCCTTTTACCAAAACAACGAAGTAACAATGACCGTTCTTGCAGATTTTGGATTTGGATCTTCTCCATATTCTTCATATTTTTCAGTGCTCACGGTAAGACAATACCTTGCAATATGCACAAAGCTTATGAATACGTTGCAATTCCTTCAAAATGTTTTAAGTAAAAAGGTGTTCATTCATAGAACTCTCCCCCAAGCCAGAAGCAAAACTATCCACTACTTGACACTTTCAACCTGATTTGAGTGCAGAGTTCTACAACTACTACTGGCTTCCGTTCATCCCCCTCATGGTATGACTCGTGGTTTGTCGTGGTACTTTATTCTGTGGCGAGCGGATTCGAAGAAAACCCTTTTCCTGTTGCTTAGACTTCATTCATCTTTTGCAGATAGTTCTAGCTGTCAGTACAAAGCTCCAAGTGATAATAACACAGATGTGCGTGCAGAGTTGCTCTGAGAATTCTGTGTCTCGAGGGACCTGTCTTGTGAAGCCCAATGACGATTGGTTCTGGTTCGGAGAACCTAAATGGCTCCTCCATCTCATCCAGTTCGTCATGATTCAGGTTCGTATTGCTATTGCTGTCCCTCTCCCATCACTTCGTCCAAAAAAATTAAGGAACAAAGCAAGCAATTTAACTCTCATGTAAAGTACAACGGCCTAAAGAAAATTAATGCCTCCATGAGTCTGGTGGCCGACATCAATGGACAATGATTAGAAACACATAAGACAGCTTCAGGCGTTAACATATTCTCCTTTGATTTGGTTGCAGAACTCCTTTCAGCTGGCGTTCTTTGCGTGGACGTGGGTAAGTCTCTTCAAGCAAGGTCATAAGTGAAACATTTGTTTCGATTGTTAGCTGATCCTGTTTGCAACGACAGTATGAGTTCGGCCTTAGATCTTGCTTCAACCAAGAAACCCAAGACATTGCCATAAGGATTTCTGTCGGTGCAGCAGTGCAGATTCTGTGTGGTTATGTGACATTACCCCTTTACGCACTCGTCTCACAGGTACAAATTCACAGATTTTAAAGTCTCATTCATGTCGCTTATGGTTCATTCTAGGATCCAGCCTAGAGAAACGGCGAGATTGGTTTTTGTAGAATAGACATATGCTCTGCAGAATGCACAATGACGCGTGTTCGCAATTGTGGAATTGTTGCATAATTGTTTGCGATGTCGTGTTTAAGCAGATGGGCTCTGGGATGACAAAAGCTGTGTTTTCGGACCGAGTAGCAGAAGGTCTCAAGAAATGGCACAATAATGCGAGACGCAGGCTTTCGAAGAGCAGATCGATATCAAGCATAACCTCTTCAGGACCATCTTCAGCCGACACTTCGATTTCGAACAAGTATCTGCAAAACCAGGCTGATGAACTTACTCCAGAAACGGCCACAAGCCCTCCTTCTAGTCCCGCCAATGTCACTGAAGACGCACTGCGATATCACCGCATGTCTAGTGCATCGATGTTGAACTCGTCAACACACGAGATTACTGAGGAAGAAAGTCCAGTGATCGTGAGCAAAAGAGTCGTTTACGATGGGGAGATCTCCTTCGCCAGCAGCTGGAAAGACTCGGGACGCATAAAGCTGACTGGAGATTGTACTCCGATGACTGAACGAGGCATCTCTGGTCGGTTCACCGGATTCGATCGGTGACGTCAAAGTTGGATGTGAGTCCTGTACATTCTGTATATGGATGGTACGGTATAGCAGCAACTCTTGATGTACTGAGATGACAGGAAATAGGAATGAAAAATGTAATTTCATATATTCTGTCACTCTATGTCGATATACAAGTATATGTCTACTTATATAATACAAGAAATGTAAAATAAGGAAATTGTACGCAATATTAATATTCCTAAATTATTCTAAATCTACGATCCCCGGTATCAATCAATGAAATTGGAATCGGGCTAGGGAATCAATCAAAGATCATCACAAATCCTTTCTCCAACACTCCCCCTCAAGTGGCGGCTTATAAATGTCAAAGACGCCTAGCTTGCTTAACAAATATGTGTGTCGCTTTTGACATAAAGGTTTGGTGAAGATATCTCGCAGGCGCATTCTCAGTTCCAATCTCGAGTGGTGATAATCCCTTTTTGAATCTTCTCTCGTGTAAAATGGCAATCAACTTCAATGTGCTTCGTTCTTTCGTGAAAAACTGGATTCGCTGCTAACTTGAGAGCTGCATCGTTATCACAGAACAATTCACTCGCGCCATCAACTTGCACACCAAGGTCCGAGAGTAGTCCTCGTAACCAAACTACCTCACAAACAGTTTTTTGCCATAGCTCGATATTCGATTCAGCTGATGATAATGAAACCGTTGACTGCTTTTCGTCTTCCACGAAATTAGGGATTTTCCTAATTTGATGCAAAAACCGGTGATGGATCTTCTCGTCATGGGACATGTAGCGTAATCGTATCACAATAGGCCATCATCTTCATGTTGCGAGTCTTGTGATAGCAAAGTATTCCAAGTCCCTAGGGCATCCCTTTAAATATTTCACCACTTTTAGCGCGCACTCATATGTGATTGCTTCGGATTGTGCATGAACTGGCTAAGTATTTGTACCGCATAACAAATATCAGGCCTAGTCATGGTGAGGTAAATCAATTTTCCAACAAGTCGATATACCGATGGATCCTTAAGAAGTGAATCTTCATTCGGGGAAAATCTTGCGTCATAGTCATATGTCGTCAATTTGGCATTCTCGCTCAATAGGTATGGCACCTGGTTTGCATCCCGCCATTCTCGCTTCGATATGATTTTAACAAACTTTCGTTGATCGAGGCAAATTCCTTTACTTGATCGAGCTATTTCAATACCAAGAAAATATTTGGGTGGTCCCAAATCTTTAATATGAAAGGTTAAATGCAGATATTCCTTAAAACTCGAATCGCAATATCATCATTTCCCATGATAAGTATATCATCGACATAAATTAGCAAGTAGATTGATGAGATACCATTAGTCCATGTGAATAGTGCATAATCATGCTTGGAATGTCGAAAACCTGCATTTGTAAGTGCCGTGGTGAATTTTGCATACCACTGTCGAGAAGCCTGTTTGAGCCCATACAGGGATTTGCGGAGACGACATACACGTGACTCCCCCTGTCTGCGTAATCCCTGTGGAAGTTCCATATAAATTTCTTCATCGAGATCACCATGAAGAAAAGCATTATTGACGTCCATCTGATGTAGATCCCAATTTCTAATAGCAGCGACAGATAAAAAAGAGTGAACAGTAACTTCCTTAGCAACAGGAGAGAAGGTTTCATGATAATCAAAACCTTCTTGCTGCGTAAAACCTTTGGCGACAAGTCGAGCTTTATACCTTTCAATTGAGCCATCCGCCTTATATTTGATCTTGTACACCCATTTGCATCCAATAGGTCTTCTGTGTGGAGGCAATGAAACAATATCCCAAGTATTATTCTCTGTAAGAGCAGTCAATTCTTCTTTCATGGCCTTTTGCCATCGTATGTCACGTGCTGCTTCCTCATAAGAAGAAGGTTCTGTTCTTCGAAATTCGACTAATACAACACATGTGTTCTTGCGATAGTCGATTGAAGGATACATAGGAAGAGAGGCGGGTATTGTGTACCTTTAGTTTTCAAAGAAGAACATACATAGTCCTTGGTCCATGTGGGAGGGCGCACTATTCGTCCCGAGCGTCGAGGTTGAACCATCGGAATTGGTGATATGGATCCATGTGGTGCTGAGGAAGAGTCACTAGTGTTTTGTGGTGACATTTGGGTTGAAGCCTCAGAGTTCTCTTCTAATGTGATTTGGGATGCAGGACATACTGTTTCTGGACACATGTCGGAATGTGGATCAGGTACAACTAATACGTGTTGCGGAGCCATAGAGAAATAATCCTCGATAAAATTTGTCGTTGATTCGACGTTGGCATCGTGGAATCTTCGAAGACGCCATATTCTTGAACGGGAATACATCTTCTTGAAAAACAACATCTCGGCTAACGAAGAACCGTCCCGAGGATATCTCCATAACCCGATAACCCTTTTTGTAAAGTAGGGTATCCCATGAAAATACATTGAAGAGCACGGGGATCCATTTTATTTTTATGTCTTACGTTTGTCACGTAGCATAAACAGCCGAATACTCTAAGATGACCAATGTCTGGTCTTTTTCGAATAGCATTTCAAATGGTGTGCGCCCTTCTAATATTCTAGTTGGCATGCGATTTATTAAATAGGCCGCCGTGACCACACAATCACCCCAAAAGGACTCAGGAATAGCAGCTTGGTATTTGAGTGCACGAGCAACTTCTAGAAGGTGCCTATGTTTACGTTCAACAATTCCATTTTGTTGAGGAGTGTAGGCACAAGAACTCTCATGAAGTATACCTTGAGATGATAGGAAAGATTGACACTCATTTGAAAAAATTCACTCCCATTGTCGGTGCGAATTCTTTGGATGGTTTTCTCAAATTGATTTTTGATCATGGACAAGAACTTTGATAGATATGAAAAGGTTTGACTTTTAGATTGCATGAGAAATATCCAAGTGGTACGGGAATAGTCATCTACAATCGTAAGGAAGAAACGAGATCCATCACGATGTGATGTATGATATGGACCCCAAATGTCCATGTGAATCAATGAGAATATACTAGTGGCTCGAGATCCACTAGTAGGAAATGATGATTGTGACTGTTTTGCCAGAGGGCATATTTCACAATCAGGACAAGGAAAAATGGCGCTGTGGCCTAGACGCTTATGAGAAAGGGAGTTTTTATTTCTTGCAACAGCATTACATTGTATGCTTTTATTTAAAGAAGACAAATCTAAATCACTGGGAAGTGCGATCCAAAAATATAATCCTTGTTCCATCCTACCCAAGCCCATCAGTTTCCCAGTCGAAAGGTCCTGAAAGGAACAATTTTCAGAATTGAAGTTGGCTCGACAAGAATTGTCCTCACGAGACTTTGGAAACAGATATAAGGTTGAACTCAAATTCAGGGATATAGAGGACATTTTTAAGGATAATGCTTGGGCTAAGGTAGACAGTACCAATCTTTCGCACACTAGTAATATTTCCATTTGGAAGACAAACAGATGTATATGGATTGGGTGTGCTACAGATTTTTGAAAATAAGTGTTTATTGCAAACTATGTAGTCACTGGCGCCCGAGTCAATAATCCATGCATCAACTATAGTATTAGTATTTTTGCACAATGAAGTACCTGAAAAATTTGCAGCTTTGTCAATCGTCCTCAGTTGATTGAGTGCCTTCATTATTTCTTGATACCGATTCGATTAATTGGCGATGGATGTTGTCATTCCCTTGTGCGACACCGATAAGCGAGAAAATTCTTTCCCTTTCTTTTCTTTGTCATTTGGCTTCCCATGCAATTTCCAACATGTGTCTATAGTATGATGTGGACGATGGCAATATTCACAATACTTACCCTTAAATTTATAATTTTGGCCTCCCCTTTTCAGTGATGACGTGGCATTATATGGGCCGTTGGATTCAGGGTTTGAAGGGATTAAATACTGGCCATCCGATCCTCTCCCTCGCCGCTGATTTGTGCCGTCGGATCGGGGAGTCACGTGACCGTCGGATCTGCGCCAACTGATCTGATCTCCACCGTTGGATCGGAAGGAATAAGGGCCGTCAGATCCGCGCTCATATTTAAGATCTCCACCGTTGGATCTCGGCTGATTTGAGCCATTGGATTCTCCTTTTGATCTCGGGACCGTTGATTTGGTCCCTTCTAGAGAAATCGACATCGTCTTCCTCACTTCCTCTAGGGTTTCGTCCGAAACCTCTCCCCCTTTGCGGCGGTTGTCGTCCGCCATGGAACCGGCCGGCGATCCGAGCAGCAAGAGCCATGGCTTCGGTTCCTTTCCCTCTCCGGCGGCCGCAAGTTGCTGGTTTTCTTCTTGGACGGCCAGCTGAAAAATCCTCCCGAGCGCCGGAGCCGGATCCATGGCGAGGATTTGTGACCGAAAAGGTATGAAATTATCATTTAGGGTTAAGAGAAATCGAGTGGTTTTCTCCCTTTCTTTGATTTCTCGATATTGTTTGAGGGTAGTCTCCGGTCCCTCGAGGCGTTCTTCCGCCGCTTCTAATTCGTTCCAAAGAGCCGACAATCGGTTGAAGCAAGCGGTAACCGAGAGGTTCCCTTGCTTCAATTCCGAGAGGGCTTGCGTGAGAGAGAAAACCTTTACTCGATCGAGTTTTCCATACATCTCTTTAATGTCTTCCCATATTTTCTGTACATCTTCAGTCGGAGGAAGCCCGGCTGCGACTTCCGGCGCAACGCAATTTCCGATCCAAGTCCGGACTAGTTGGTCGCACCGGCGCCAGTGGCGTTGCATGCGGTCGTCGGTCGGAAAGGGGACGGATCCATCGAGAAATCCGTCCTTGTCCTTTGTAATGAGGGCTCGCCGGAACTCTCTCGCCCACGTTGAATAGTGGTCAGATCCGGTGAGTTGAAGATTGATCAGTCGCAGCTCCGGTCCATCCGCCGGTGAAGTGTACAAGGGGTCGCCGGGTTCGAGGCGTCCGGCGGTCGGAAAGGGAAGCGGCACTATCCCGGGTGGTAGATTCGGGTAGGGATTCATTCCCGACCCGCCCGACCCGCCCGGATTCGATTCAGGTCTGTGACCCTGAAAAAACGGGCCTGGATCTTCAGTAGTGGGCTGTGGGCCCTGGTTTGCCCATTGTTGACTGGATCCGGGAATCCAATGATTGGGCCCAGGGGCCCATGGCCCTTGGACAGGCATCCATGGCATATACGGCCATTGAATATGAGCGGGTTGAAGTGAAGGAGCCGGAGGATTATGTGCAATCTGCTGCACTTCCTCTGCGGCTTGAATGGATGAATTTTCCGGTGTGGAGTGTCCACTTTCATGACCATCTGGATTCTCCATTTTTGAAAAAAAAATTTGAATTCCAATCCGATGTGCTAATTTGTTTTGCAGGAATGGGAATTGCAACAACAAACTAGAGAAAACAATCGGAGGCAATTCGGAAGAAAAATATACGCGGAAGCGGGTTAGAGGAACCCGCCCGATACCATGACAGGAAATAGGAATGAAAAATGTAATTTCATATATTCTGTCACTCTATGTCGATATACAAGTATATGTCTACTTATATAATACAAGAAATGTAAAATAAGGAAATTGTACGCAATATTAATATTCCTAAATTATTCTAAATCTACGATCCCCAGTATCAATCAATGAAATTGGAATCTGGCTAGGGAATCAATCAAAGATCATCACAAATCCTTTCTCCAACATGAGAAGTGGTCTCATTTTCAAGAATCGACCATTCCTTCATGTTCTTCAGATTGGTCCGGTTTACTTCTCATGAACATGGTACATCTTCATGGAAGACTTTTGTGCTACAGAGTCTTAATTGGAACAATCCTGAAATGTATCAACAGAATGGTGGAGAGCTTAGAATTGAAAATGGAGTTAGTCGAGTTACCGCCATGTGAGACAAGAGATGCGACTAGGGGAGAGCGGTTCGAGAGTCGATAATCTCGGGCTTATCTTTCATAAATGTTACTGAATAAGGAACGCTTTTTTATTTATTTTTTGGTCGTACTGAATGAGAAACTCGATATCCATCTTCTAGTAGCATTTTTATAGTAGCGGCGAATTTAAAGCTATGTTTGTTTCATGAAAAATGAAAAATTTTAAAAATATTTTAAAAAATATTAACACTTGTATTACTCACGAATGAACGAAAAATATGTTTGCTGCTTATGAAAATATTTAGAAGTGTATTTTTATTGGCAACAAAAACACTTTCATTGATGAAATATTTGAAGTAATATAGACTTCCATGAAACAAGCGAAGCCCTCCTGTTGATGTTCACTCTAACCTTGATTATTCATAAAGGTCGACTAATAGAGAAATATATTAATTTTAATATATTGATCGAATATTACTTTAAAAATGACAAATATTTTGCATATATGAATTTAACTAGTATTGTTGGAGCACTTGTTAACAAAATTCTATTTATAAAGAGAACTCTTGTTAACTAGTGATCCACTACTCATTAAGCATAATTATTATTATTATGTATTGGGTCTTTTGATGAGTATTTTAAGGGCACTAGTTAAGTTAATTAAAAGTAAAAGAATAACACTTTTCAAGATATTTTCGGAAAGGAAGAATTTTTTGTTCTAATAAAGCCACTTTGAATTATAAATTTAAAAGTTAAAAATCACATTTGCTAGGGGTTATAAATGTCGAACGGGCACTCTTTAACATTTTCCATAAATATTTTTATTCTTTAAAAATATTTATAACACATAATAACACAAGAAAAAAAGAAAGTATCTTAAATTGCTAATTATTTTTATTTTGTGATTGTAGCAAGTATAGAGCAACGCTCAATAAAAAAATCTTTGTAAAATCTGAAGCAGAATGGAAATAAATAAATAAATTAGTTGGTTATTCAGAAAAAAATCTGGTAATACACATTATTTGAATGAATGGGTGGATGAAGAAGAAAGAGATAAGAAAGGAATCGAGATTATGGATAAATGAAATAACAAAATTTTCAAATTTCAGAAGTATCCATACTTTCCAACGCTTAGTATGTGTTTATTTTGCATTAACAAATAATTAAAAAAATTCAAAAATAATCATTTATATCACTTACAAAATAATCTAACAAACAAATTTTTATTATTTATAAAATTTTTTAGATATAAATTATTACCAATAATGTTATAATTTTCATTCATTAATTATTTTAAACAATATCAATAATTATTTTTAGAATTTATTTAAATAATTAAATTTTCAGGAGACTATCGAACTAACGTGCGAGTTCCCTAATCTTTTGATTGGGGTCAAAATTCAATTTAATGAAGAATTTCCTCTCCTGAACTTCATCTTTTCATGGCTTTTATTAAGGGTTAATCTAAACTAATATTCTATGACATATTTGCACAAAATAATTTTTTTGTCTTCCAAAAAAATAATAAATCAGCTGCCTCATGACTTATTTGCCATAAACTGATTTTCATCTCATAAAACAAAATCTCAAAGTGATATTTCATGAAAAAAAAAATCTCATACTGGTTACTCTGGTCTAATGTGTTAATGGATGTTAATTTTTCACGTCGATTTTGTCAAATTCATTTTGTGGTCATTTTGTTGTCTATGTTGATATATATATACATTGTAATTAAAAATCAAACAAAATGCTATTGAAGAGAACATTTGTAAGGGGTAACAATCTGTATTTTTTAATGAAGATCTAGTTAGAGTTCCGGATATTCCACTTCACATTCTCATATTGATTTATATGCATATTTCCAAACTTTCAAGATGAAATTACATTGAAAGTGTCATACCATATTAATTTATAATTTAAAATTTTTTTGGGAGTTGAAATTATTTTGCGAAAGATATATCATGAGACAAATTTGAGATTTTTAATGTTATCACTCTTTATTTCACTTTTCATTTTTTTTTTTCAACCCACTGGACAAAGAATTACCAAGGAGGTAGAAGGGACTCGCACAGCGCAGCGCACGAGCATTTCCGCAGTCTTACCTCCTTCAGCGGAACATCCCCCGCAACAACGGCGGAGTGAAACCGGCCGGTGATGTCATTGTCTTCTTGTTCCGTCTCTGAATCCGAGAGAGAGAGAGATGGTGCTGCCGGTGGTGAAGTTAGGGACCCTTGCCGTGAAAACCTTCAGCAAACCCATCGCCAATCGCATCAAGAGAGAAGCCACCCATCACCCCAAGTTCAGACAGTTCATCATCAATTTTGCCCAGGTTTAGTTTTGATCTCTCTCTCGTTGTCGTCGATAAAGATGCCGTCTTTATTCAATCGTGTCACATGGGTCGAATCATATTTTGTTGTTCTCAGTCTTTTGATCATTAATTTCTGCGAGCATGATATTGGGTTTCGGACTTTTGGTCCTGTTTGTCAGTTTGGGGACATGGGAGACTCTGCGTTTGTTCTGTTTGTAACTTTTGAGCATGTTGGACTGCCGGCGGTAGATGATTGATAACCCTTTGTTGTTTCCGATAAGGCAAATCACAGGTTCACCACGCAAATTCAAAGGCGCATTTACGGTCATGCAACCGATGTTGCCATACGGCCTCTGAATGAAGAGAAGGCCGTCCAGGCTGCTGCTGATTTTGCTGGCGAACTATTTGTGTTCTCGGTAGGCACAATGACTTTCCCATTTCCCATTCCTCCTACACACGTGCTGGCGACTGAATTTTGTGGCGATTGATACTTGCGGGTGAACTTATCACGAGAGGATATGAATGGAACAAAATAACGAAATTGTCCTTTTGTGACTCCAAGATATGAATAAGCATGTTTGGGTGGTGGCCTGTTTACTGATGTTGCAGCCTCAAAATCATTTGAAATTACATGATATAGTTAGTAAGGTGTGGAAGTTGTATTTGATCCAGGAGTGTATTGGACAAGTTAGGGAAATTGTTGCTCAGGTGTTTATTTTATGCTTTTCTTGGCATTTGAGAGATTGTCACGGTTAGTATTTTTGTCTCTTCATTGGGGTTACACCAAAGTACTGCTCGTTTTCCTTAACACAGAGGTACCTTGTGAAAAAAAGTTTGCCTGTTTCAACTGTACTTTTTCCCCTCGCGAATGTTAAAAAAATGTGGCGGAAACACATTTTACTGGTCATTCTACCTGTTAGAGGAAGCTAGATAAGTTAAATATATATTTGTAGCCGTTATGAGCTCTCTCTGTGATTTACTTGAATGTTCATCCTTAGCAGAATTGCTTGTCAAAATGAAAGGCTGCAGAGATACAGGGTGTGTTTTACGTAATTTTCAGTGAGGACTTCCGTTTTCCTCCTTTTGGAGAATTGCTCCTACAGGGGATATATCTGTCCAGTTAAATGCTAAATTGATGACTCTGCTAGCTGCAAGCATATGCAAGATACTGATTTTCTCATTGTTATGACCTCCCATTTTTTGGGTCATTCTTGCGTCCTCAAGTAATTCTCGCACTTCCTCAGGTGGCAGGAGCAGCTCTTATATTTGAAGTCCAAAGAAGCTCTAGATCAGAGGCAAGAAAAGAGGAGTTGCGCAGACAGGAACTAGAGGTAACCAGCAATATGAGTTTTCCTGCTTGCTTCCCTTGTCTGTTCTCTCTCTGGGCTTGTGTGATAGTTGTTGTGGAAGTGTCTGTGAGGCTTGCCTATCGATTTGTTTTAAGCTTCATATGCATTGGAATTACATTGTATATGGCTAATTGGCCACATTGTGACATCCGTCAATTCACCTTTCATCAAATAAAGGTACTTGGTGTTTTATATTAGTGTCAATTGAGCAGTTGAAGGAGCATAGATACAATGTGAGAAACTTTCTCATGAGCCATTATTGTCCCAAGACTGGCGAGTCACGATTATTAACTGCTGAATTTCCTTCCTTACTTTGCGGGACTATTACTTTCACATGGTAGTGGTGAAAGCAAATTTCTTGAGGAAGGATAGATATGTTTGTTCTGGTCGACAAAGTTGCTTGCTACATCATATATATAGTCAGCTATGTGCTCTTTTTCCTTATTCATCCATTGTGTACCATGGCGTAGGCAATGAAAAGGAGAGATGAAGAATTAGCTAGAGAAGTTGAGCTGCTCAGACAGAGAGTTGAAGAACTGGATCAACTTGCCAAAGGACGTGGACTTACTGGTGTAAGGCAAACACGCACAACTCTAAATGAGAGTACAAGACCATCTTGATCCTGCACTTATAGGTCACACTATGACTGACCAATTTTGTGAACTCAAATATAGAACAGCTATCAGGCTGGCTGGAGCCTTGATTTTTTTGACTAATTTGGTTGAACAGATTAAACTAGAATTTACCCAAATACAGAGTCTATGAAATCATGATGTGAATAATTTCCTTCTTTTCCTTTGCTAATATTTCTCCTTATAATTCTGTCTGTTACTGTCCATACGCCTTTTAGATGTTTGCCGGGGTGGTCATTCTGATGATTAACAATGTCAGATCAATTGCATGTCATTCTTTTTACATGTGTTCTGTGTTCAGAAGGCTTCCATGGGGATTCTTGAAAAGGGTTGGTTAGTTGTTACTAAATCCTGGAAATTCATGTTGATTGTATATGTGCGCACAGGCTTGCCTGTGTGTATGAACAGCAGAAATCTCAAGGTCAGTTGTCTTGAAAATTATTCAGATTGCTAGATGGCAAGTGTTTTGACAAGACAAAATGAACACTTTTATTGATGACAAATGATTTAGACATTTCTCTTATTCTACATTTCTGATGAACATGAGAAAAAACTTTAGCAGTATAAATAGGACAGGGGCTTCATGTAGTACGGATTTCCATAGGTGGCGTTGTCATCTTCTTCTGCCCAGCGATAGTGGTCAATTAACCATGGAAGCTATCATTGGAGCAGATTTTGGAGCTCTTGATCAAAACAATCTATATAAGTGGACTCAAGCTTTTTGTCCAGTAAAACTTCTCTAATCTTAGCATGGTTCTCTCTCACTTCGTTCCCGTATGCATCTCCTTCATCCGTCACTGTCCTCACAGCCTTACACACGGCTTCCTTAGTCAAGCGCCCATCTTCTTCGCCTTTCTCTACTTCGACTCCGACCTTCAAGTTGTTACCCATCATCCTCGCATTGAATATCTGATCACCTACTTGCGGCAATAGCACGAGCTGACACTTGTTGACGAGTGCTTCAATGATCGAGCTGCTTCCGCAATGTGTGATGAAGCAACCAATGGCTGGGTGCTGCAGTATCAACTGTTGTTGGACCCAACCCCGTGGACTATACCTCGTCCTCGAACCCTTTCTTCAAATTTCTCAGGCAAAGCTTCCTCGATCGATGATGTTCCGAAAGGTGGCTTGAGTGCTGCTAAAAAAGGCAATCCCGTGAGTTCTAGACCCAGCAGTACTTCTTGGAATTGATCCTTCTGCATTGTGCATTCGCTTCCGAATGCACAGTAAATCACTGAGCCATCCTTGAAATCTCCTAGCCACTCAATCCATTTCTCATCTAGGGCGGAAGTGGGTGGCTCGGGAATGACTGGTCCAGTAAGCAGAACAGGCTTCCCAAACTGGCTTTCCAGGTACTCAATGTAGGGCTGCTCAATTTCCTGGCACGATCTAAAACTCAGGATGTCGGACTCAATATATCCAGCGAACAGACGATCCGAGAACCCGATATTGCTGCCGTAAGTCTTGTACCTTATTGCAATCAGGGCTCTCGCTTCATGGAGGTGGAGTTTGATTGATGAATTTGGGAAGCCAGCTGGGGGGACCATGTAGTCGGCCTCCGTTAACTTGTGCGCACTGAGGTGCCTCGCCGGAGATAGGGTGTAGCTGATAGTCACGGGACTGATGATGCAATAAAGGACTGACTTGATCCCCAGGTCACGGGTGATGGCGGGCAGCCAGTGAGTGAAGTCATGGAAGACACAGTGAGGCTTCAGGGTTTGAAGAAGTTGGCGGACCGTCGGCTCGGTGTGGTCCATGGCGGTCATGATGAGCGGTTGGAGCGGGTAGGGCACGTCGGAGGTGGTCTCTGCATCGGGAGGGAGTCCTTCCACATGAGGGATGGTGATCGGGACGAACGTGATGCGGTCGGGATGGAGATTGAAGTGCTCCAACTTGGCTCGGGTCCTGGGAGGGATGAGGAAAGAGATCCTGTGGCCTTTCTTGGCTAGCTTGTTGGCAAGGTGAAGGAATGGAGTCAGGTGGCCCATTGCCAACCAGGGGTACATTGCAATGTGCAGTCTTGATTCACCCATGATCCTGGCCAATCCAATAGAGAATTAAAGACCTCATAAATATGCATGACCCCAGGTACTGCCCCGGCATGTCTCAAGCAAAAACTTTGCGAGGATGTTGCATTTGAGGATTGCTTGGAAAAGAAAAGCAAACGTGAACCACAACAGTGGCAGATGACTTTATCATAAAGCTCTCCTGAAACATGGTCGTGACCTCTTTGATCCGAGAAGAAACATCAGATCACGAGCTATCCTTGAGATGATATGACTCAGAGCCTCAATCCGATCACATGATGTTGTTTTACCTTTTAAAGACAACCATGTGGTAGAAATATGAAAAAGGACTATTCTCTTTTGGTGATTTACTGATTTTGAACCAACATTCCACATTAAGAATGGAATAAAAAAGAAAAACACTATGAAAATATATGGAACACTGAGTTGTTAATTCCAAAATAACATTTTCTTTTTTTTGGAAGTTCTCTATAAAACTTGAAAATAGAGAACTCAAACTTAGAACATGTAAACCATAAATATCTGACGTTTGATATTTCAACTAAAGGTTTGACATATTCATGGCATTATCTGAAAGAGTATGAGGATGAGATGTTTCACTGATCAATTATGGAAACTGCGGCAAGGAATTAAACGGAAGAGGGAAATGTAATAGAACTAGAACAACATAATGTTGTGAGATATTACAACATACTGCAACACAAAATCATAGGAAACTTTCAAGGTAACAAGAACATGAACAAGAAGAAGAGGAGGAGGGGGAGGAGGAGGAAAAGCAAGAAGAATACCTGTTGGACAAGAATGTCAAATGCACAATAATTTTGTAGAACAAGAGAGGAAGAGATCAAGAGACTATTTAAAGGAGGAAGAGAGAGAGAAAGAACTGAATATGTTAGCAAGAAGAATACCCGTTTGATCTCAAAGGCACAATAATTCTGTAGAAGAAGAGAGGAAAAGATCAAGAGACTATTGAAAGGAGGTAGAGGGAGAGAATGAACTGAATCTGTTAGCAAGAGGAATACCCGTTGGACCAAAATGTCGTTGGACAAAGATGTTGAAGGCGCAATAATTCTGTAGGACAAGAGAGGAAGAGATCAAGAGACTATTAAAAGGAGGAAGAGAGAAAGAAAGAACTGAATCTGTTAGCAAGAAGAATATCTGTTAGATAGAAATGTCGTTAGGCAGAAATGTTAAGAGTATAGTAATTCTGTAAGATAAGAGAGGAAGAGATCAAGAGACTATTAAAAGTAGGAAGATGGAGGGAAAGAACTGAATCTGTTGGCAAGAAAAATACCTGTTGGATAGAAATGTCAAAGGCACGGTAATTTTGTAGGACAAGAGAGGAAGAGATCAAGAGACTATTGAAAGGAGGAAGAGGGAGAGAAAGAACTGAATCTGTTAATAAGAAGAATACTCATTGGACAGAAATGTCAAAGGCACAATAATTATGTAGAACAAGAGATGAAGAGATCAATAGACTATTAAAAGGAGGAGAAGGAGGGGGAGAGAGAGAACTGAATCTGTTATGCTGGCTGTATTTTCTCCATAATTGGGGGAAGTAGCATGGGATGCAGCCGCTGTTGCTCCAACTCCTCCATAAATGCTTCCCGTACATCCACGCAGTCAGTCATTATCGCAACCCAAATGTCACTTAAAGCTCGTGAGCTGCATATTCTGAGGTGCTTTAACCGATCGCACTCCATAAATGAACACTCAGAAGTCTTCGGCCCCTTCCCCCCCGGTTCTGCAGGTTTTCTGGAATCAATCTTCTCCTATTCATGCAACCGTTTTTCATGTTTTATCATTTGATTCTAATTTGAAGCTCCTGTCACAGTTTGACCTCTATCCAAGAAGTTTAACGTTTAGCCTAGTTGAGAAGATGATAGAGAAATTCTCATTGTTGGCTTCAGATCACATGCTAAGCCATTTTCATGCACCGTGGTCAATTTTCTGGCATTTTGTCACTATGCATGAAAGACAACTATTGTTATTGGAAAACTTTTCCAGGAGCAAAGCAAGAATGAAGAAACAGCCTACCGACCAGCTGAAAATGTCAAAGGAAAGCTTTCATTATTCAGCCGAAAATCCTTATTCCCAATATTACAAGCGACTTTCTTCCATTATTGATCATTTCTGGCCATATCAAATCCTTACTACATCGGAAACAAATTCCACGACCAAGTGGATAGCTTCCCATGAGGAAGGTCCTTGACCCAAGTACAAGCAACCAGAGAAATAAACAGGATGCAAAACACATAACGTGTTTGGCAGGAAAGACAAGCAGAAGCCTCAACTACACAATCTACATTTCCTTCTGAGAATTTATTAGATACAAAATAAGTAGATACCAATGCATCAAATTTTTTCCCGTCAACTAGGTGCTGGCTGTGTCAAGCAGGCTAGTGTTGAACTGAAGACCATGAATTTGCGTCGACCCAATTAAAAGCTATAGGGCTCAGAAAAGAGTCAGGAATGCCAAAGGAATTGACCAAAGCGAGCGCGTGTGGTCTCAACTCGCTGCAGAGTTTTGTCACTTCCTTCCGTACCGCAGCAGCATTTTCGGTTGGTAAATAGCCGTACCGTAGGAACGAAGCGTCCTCTTCCATGCAGGTCAAGGCATACATGGATCTCAGCAGGGCAAGCATGTCCTGCAGATTAACATGTACATAGATTTGCAGATTCAGTACAGCCCGAAACACGGGGCACAAAAGTGCACTCAAGAAAGCACTCCAAGGCTTATAAGTCTTGTATATTTAGCTCTACGGGACAGCTTGTCATGTCATGTAATTCATAAATAAAGGGGACAAAAGCATATAATTCGTGGAAACAAATATCCTTTAACTCAAGGTGCATACGATACTGTCTTTCCAATGGATACCCCCCCAAAATCATCGCATCATCAACAAATCAAGAACATGTTTCATGTGCATTATAATTTTGGCTATAACATTGAGCTTTAGGCATTTGCAGCGATTTTTTACTGTAGCTTTCTGAAATAATTACATTATGCTTCACCAATTAAGTACTATAAGATTAGACACAAAAATATTGACATCCAAGATTTCTTACTCAAGTGTTTTGGCACTTTTCACATATATTTTGACCGTAAAACCACAAGAAAAATGAGAAGCAGATCAACTTCCCAATCATTTCCTAATTTTTTTTTTTCATTTAAATCATAGATAACCTACTCTGTTATTTTAGTTACATCAAATCCTATCAAACTGGACAATAACAAACTGCTCTTTCCTCAAAGTGAACGTTTTATCGGTATTGGGGAGAATAAGTGCAGATTTACCTTCAATGAACCAGCTGATGAATTTTCTTCAACTTCTAGGAAATTTTGCAGTACACATCGTTCTGAAAAAGCTCGACCCAAGTCTTCTGCAAGCTGGTAACTCTGGGATGGTGAAAGAAAACAATTTCAGAGAGAGAGAGAGAGAGAGAGAGAGAGAGAGAGGTGTTATTTCATCATAACATGTACTCACCGAAAGGAATGCATGCTCTTTCTTTTCTCCTTGTGCTTGACGTTGCAATATCTCCTCAGCAAAACGATTCAATAAATCTCTCTCCCTCACATGGAAGGCATCAATTTGGAAGTGGCCACTTCTGAGCACAGTGCTGGGGAGCTGCTTCGGTAGCACGGGGCATGGTCCATTCATGTGTTCCAATCCCAACCCCTTAAATGGCTTATTTCTCTTTTGAGCCGCTAGATATTCAGCAAAGAGCGTCTTGCTTATCTGAATTCACAATAGCACACATCCGATTGAGAAAATCTTTTAAGAGCACAAATAATTAGTTGGAAATATCACCTGTTGCATTATTACCAGTAAAATGTACAAAAGCAACCTATTAACTAAGATAAGTAGTTCATGCTGGAAACACAGATATAGCATTCGATGGGACAAGGATTTACAAGCATGTGACCCATAAAAGGAGAAGGGAAGAATGAAAATATAAAGGCTCCATGCCTTAACCGGTTCGATGGAGACCTATTCAAGTACATATAACAAGATTTAGAACAATCTTTTTGTTCATTTTCCTGCTTTTTGCTGTGTGACAGATGTTTGCACCCATCTGTGGTGATGGCTCCGAAATTTTCTTTTTTAGAGAACCAAAGGTAAAACTACACAAACCAAAAGCCAGTTGAACGCTAACTTTTGCAGCCCTAATGATGATAAAAATGAAAAAACTTGCATAAACATATATTTTGCGTGCTTATTTATTGCACTTCTCACTAATCCAGACAAAAATAGAGACCTAAGAAAAGTAGGAAACCAGAAGAAAAAGGGACCATCCCAAGCATGCTCATATTTGAAAAGATTACGACTAGAGGACCTTTCAGAATAGAAGTTGCAAAGTCATGTCACTGATTTTTTCACCTAACTACCACATGAACTGTGACCAGTTAAAAGCAGTCAAATCTATTCTGAATTAAACACTAACAGATCCTAAACATGATTTTATATCCATTTCCCTTGGTCTTGCTGTCAGAAAGAATAATAAGCAACAAATCAAATAGACAAATTCACATCATGTACCAAAGTGCTTTGAAATTAATTACTTTTTTTTTTTTTCCTTTTGCAGTAGGAATTTAAAGGTGCCAACCTGTTGCATCAAAACATTGTTGTCCCCTTCAAATGTGGACTGCACATCTTTTTCACTTTTCAGATGGCCAACACGATTTTCAGTTTTGAGGCCTTGTCCTCCACAAGCTTCACGACATTCCTGATTCAACAAAAAGAGTTAAAAAAAAAGGCTGCCCACGGAAGTATGTTGAACTCTTATCTGTATGAAAGAACCTGAAGAGTCCGCATGTTATGCCAGGTAAATGAAGCCTTAAACGCGCTAGAGAGAATGTGAATGGTTTTGTTTAATTCAGGTGTCCGCTTCATGTAAATCATCTTCAAATGGTTAGCAGAGATACTCATCGCATATCTGCAACAGAACGAGATGATGCTCAGAACAGCATAAACTTATGCCAAATTGTCAAACTAGTGACTCAGAATTATGAACTTTATTGTTAGGTGTTGCATTTTTTTAGGCTGATCATATGATAGCTAACAAAATAATGCACACCAACAAAGCTAGCAATTCAAACTAGCACTTGTTAACTGACAAATTTCACTTGACATTTCTTGTGTGCTTGTTGAATGGCAACTAGTATAAGGAACCCACAGCACTAAAAGATTGAATTCTGGAAGATTTGAACTCTAGGGGAAAAAAGGCTTAACCATGGGACAATTGAAATATTTCAATTTTATCTAATGCAAAACTAATGAAAGGAAGTCATATCAATTTCTAGGAATGGTGCAGGGTGTTGAAATAATTCACCAAAAACAGAAACCACATGTCATGGCAATTAAATTAAACCAAAAGGCAAAGTCACTTGATGAGAGTGAAGGTTATACAATAAAGTCCGTGCTGCAACTGTCAAATGTCGTCTTTGTCATAGAATATTAACAATATCCAACCAATGTAGAAAACACATCTCATGACATGATATTGAAACAAAGACATTCAGCCTATTGATGCAGTTAGTGAGGGAAAACTAACGTCTTTGCAAGGAGAGGTAAGAGTCTCCGTTGATGACTTGGGTAGTCAAGCAATAGTACTTCAGGCTGATTTGGTGCAATTGAAAATGCTTGCCTCGACAATGCATACCTTATGGCAATCGCCAAACCAATCTGACAAAATGAACATCAGATACATCATGATGCTTGTACAGCATTTACCTCCAGTCATTGCATGGTAATTCTAGAGTTAACTGAATAACCAATAAAACTCACAAAAGCACTCAACCTAAATTACCTTGGCAGAGTAAATTGCACTGACTGAAATATTCACGCGCCCAGCTGTTAAAGGGGCCAAGAATGCTGCAAATCTCTGGACAATAGAAGTGCAACTATCACTTGAGAAACTCCATTGAACATATAAAAGTATTCTCCTGCTGCTATCCGCCTCAAAAATGTCAAGAAAAAAGATGCAAAAAGGCACATAAGAAAGTTGCATGTCTGCACTTTTAGGTGTGACTTACTTGATCAGGGTCTTTTATAGCACTAAGATATTTCCCATCTGGTGAAACGTCAGCCACTGAATTCAACAAGTTTTCCCGTGGTATCCGCACGTTATCAAACCTAATCCACCACATTGAAGGAACTTCTCAGAACATACAAAGATATGGACATGTGAGCAAAATTTTTGCCGACAAAGAAAAAGTAATTACCATATCCGACCATTGTCAACACCATTCAGACCAATTTTATGTCCACAATCGGCTATGCGTATGTTAGGACAGATGTTGCCATCTGCATCTCTTATCTGTACTATAAACGCATGGACCCCTTGATTGATCCCATTGATATTGAGTTGCGAAAAAGCCACTGTGTGCGTTGCATGCTGCACAGCCACAATAACAAGTATATTGATGATGAGGACACACGGTGCTTTCACAACAAAGAAATATGATCAAAAGGTAAGACGCAGTGATATATTTGATGGCTGCATACTGCAAGGAAATTCTATTTTGTGAGTAAGAATGTCATTACATTTGCTGCTCCTCCAATCCAATATTTCTGTGCTGACTCACATGGAGTGTTAATAATAAACTCCCTAGCCCTTGGATCATACGTCGTAACTGTTTCGATGCCTCGAACCTGACAGCACAAACCCCAGCAGCAATCAGTTAAAACAAAAAATCATCAAGGAATAACACACACATCAAATTCACTCATAAATAGGACCTATCAGAAAATAGAGTCGGTCATAACATAGTTAACTAAAGCTGCATACATTACTCCCATGCCCCAATTCAGTCATCGCAAAGCAACCCTTGACCACATAATTCTCAGTGTCTCTCAACCACTTCACGTGGTGCCGCTCTGTGCCGAAAAATTGAATTGCGCCACCCCTGAAATCCCATCAATGCACACAGATGTGAGCATCCTCACAATCATACTAATCTTTTCGAAGTACAGGGTACGATATCCCAAACAATTGCACCAAATTCAGCTAAGGCAGAAAAGTAATGCGGGACGCAGACCGCAGGCCAAGCGCATAAACAGTATGCGCAGAAAAACGTAGCTTTTCTACCATGCTCGTGAAAATTGCCGGACAACAAACCACATAAACAGAGAATTCAATTGTCCTTAATAGTATCCGTATCCGACCAAGTACAGAGCTTAACAGTAATGACTACAAACATCATCAAACTTCCTCCAATGCTCGCCAAAATTAAAACCACACAAGCGAGACGTACCACAAGAAGAAGTGAACCCCGAGCTTAATCACCAACGAGTGATCGTACATCCCGGCCACCTCGAGCAGCGCGAACTTCCGCAGCTCGTCCTCCACGGTCCTCCCCGTGAGCCACCCTTCGAACACGCCCCGCTCGAGCAGGTACTCGATCCTCCTCATCGTCATCTCCCGCTGCTGCTCCATCGACTGGTTGTAGTCCGGCGAGACGAAGACCCTGCCGCCAAGCCTCCTGGGGTTGAAGAGCTTGCTCTGGGTCATGAGCCCATACAGCCAGTCCCGCTCCCGCAGGTTGTGGCCGTCCAGGAGGGCCCGCATCTCGGCGGCGTCGAAGTGGGTCGTCGGCTCGGCGAGCTCGGGAGGGGAGTAGTCGAGGCACGGCGCTCGGGAAAGCGGCGTGGTCTGGGGTGACGGGGATTGGGTCAGGTGGTTCTTGAGGACCCGCGTTCGCCATGAGGCTCGATCCATCGAGGAATTCGAGGGGTTCTTGACGCCGGCGAGGTAGAGGGGAATGGAGCTTCCGGTCGAGAGCGAACGGAGATGAAGAACGGAATCCAGAAAATAATGACTTTTTCTCCGGGAGAAGGAGGAGAAGTGTTTTACGCTAGTGGAAGACAACGTAGGCTCGTAGGAGGAGAGGCGCGTTCGCCGGGGAAACCGGCGCGGTCTGGCGTTGTCCCCACGCGCGCGGGGCCCGATGCACTCTCCGGCCAACAACATTTCTCGAGCTCAATTTTCTAAATAAATGATGACACAAATGATTTTTGAACTTTCATTAATGAGCAATGTGTTTCATGAGGTTTAGTTTGATGTACGATATAGTCTTTTAATTTTTAATTTATTTCATATAATCTTTAGATTTTTAATATCTGTTCAATTTATTTTTTGAATGTTTGATGTTGAAAATGTTAAATATTGAATTTTAGGCATTTTTATATGATTCACAAACTAAATTGAACATATACTAAAAATCTTAAAATTATATCAAATAAATTCAAATTTTATGGATCATATACACATGATGCTATAATTTAAGAATTGTATTAAATAAATTATAAATTTAGGAACTACGTTATAATTTTGATCAAAATTTAGAAATCATTTTTGTCATTTTTCCTTTTGAGAAATTAAGAAATTATTTGATGATATTTCGTTGACGCATATGAATGATATTTGGTTTCCATTTTCATGATTAGCTTATCTCACGAAAAAACGAATGATTTGGAGTAATTACTCGTGAAGCTCGAAATAATTAATTACTAAAAAGTAAAAACATATTTTCATTATCGTTGGATAATGAGATTTTCTTTTTGTTCATCCGTTTTTACATATCTTGCTTATCTAAATTTTTTTTTTCAAATCAATTAATTTTTAAGGAAAAATAATCCGAGCGAAAAAAGAGGAGTCCACAAAAGTCCAAATCTCGGAACGTGCTGTGCACGCGCACCAAAGAGGCGCGTGAACTTTCTCAAGATATTAAGTCGACAACCATAACAAGCCCATACATCCAATAATAGCGCTACTGCTAAGGATGGCGTCCCCTCTGTCGGAACATTATCTGAAACGCCATCGTCTCGGGAAGGATGTCGAACGGATTGGATGTCATTCGATATTCCAAACAAATACAAAAAGTAAAAAGAGATTTGCTAAAAACAACTCGTTCTAGAATATCGGATTTATTTCCGGTTTTGCACTTGTCCTTTTACCATTCATACATATATTTCTTCTTCTTCTTTTAATTATATTTTAAGCTGACTTTGTTTTGCTTAAAATAAATAATCTCAAAAACATTTTTTTTCTAAAAGTGATGTTTGTATAATTTAAAATAATTAATTAATGAAAAATATTTTTATTTTAAAAAATAATTTATTTTTATTTCATGGACGATGAAAATACATTTCATTTATTTATTTTTAAAGTAATATGAACCATTATTTCAGGAAAACATCTTTAAAATCATTAATTTTCTGTGAATTAAAATGAGTATTAAAAATTAGGGATGTAGGTGGGAACCACTTAGACCAGACTGAATCGATTGATTGAGTTTGGTTTTTTAGAGTGTTGGTTTGATTTTCGATTTCTAAAAGTAAAATCGGTGTCCAGATAATTCGGTCAGACTAGACTGAATCGACTATGTATACTTTTTTTTTTAATTTCTTAAAAAATTAGTAAGATATGAACTAAACATAATCTTGATTCGGTTTCAAATATTGGATGGGATAGGACCAAATTTAGATTGGATTGGAAAACAACCATTCGGGGAACTCATCACCCTATTAAAAATGCTTTCGCAATTTTCTTTTTTGTCCTAAAATTGTAACGTGCCAACCTTGATGTGAAACATCGCTGTCTACATTAGTCAAGTATTAGGCAAGAAAATGACCTCACGTCCACCTGCGAACGACAACGCATGTTATTTTATTAAGGATTGTTATCCCCCAAAACCCCCCAAATTATACTAACTTGTTAAACCTATTCGTTGACCACTTGATGAACGGCGAGTTTTTTGTTGACCAATCTCTCTTCTTCCTTTTGTTCTTTCCCGGAAAAACAGTTAAAATTTTCTGTATGTGCGTTTGAATATAAATATCTTTGCTTAGAAGCCAGTTTGAGAGAAAGTTGATTTGTTTGCCAGAGTTTTGCGGCGGTTTCTCAGCCTGTTCGTTGATCCTTTTTGAATATAAATAGCCTCATCCATATCATGTAAAATAATATCCCACGACCTTTTCAAACTTATTTTTATCATTATTTGGTTTCTGTTAGACAAGAAATATATGCTAAAGATAAAGAATCAAGAGAATTCTCAGTATATTTTGATGTG
Organism: Corymbia maculata; assembly: GCA_014182735.1. Taxonomy (NCBI): domain Eukaryota; kingdom Viridiplantae; phylum Streptophyta; class Magnoliopsida; order Myrtales; family Myrtaceae; genus Corymbia; species Corymbia maculata. Next base: position 8,202,444 of record CM024692.1, read on the forward strand.
TATTATACTGACAAAAAGTATTCATTGATGATTATCTGATGTTAACATCTTAGGTGTACATAATCAAATAGAGATACAGAGAATCTCCTGAATATACACATCATCATAAAAAAAAAATGAGAATCGAAGAAATTATCTTTAATATCTTTAGAAAATATCTAAATATCTCTGGCGCTATTAAAACAAACCGGTGAGGATTACAAGAAGTTGTCATTAGTTTCGGTCAACTCGCGACGGCGGATTGCCTGCGCAACCTATTCTCTCTGCAAGGCGAAATTACAAGTTTCTCACTTCGACTAGAGTAACGTCCCATGGGCTAAGATGCTTTAAAAAAAACTTGTATATCTACATATTCTAGGGGAAGATGTAGCCCTATTAAAAAACGTAGCCAGACCAAAAGACAGCTCGGGTCTTGCTTTAGTTTTGCTTGATCGACAAGGTCAATCTTCTGTCGTAGGAATCACTTCTTATAATAAATAATTGACCTCAGTGATCATGAATTGCACATACATTCATGTAAACGGTGATTGGTAATCTACCACAATAAATTATCTAAAGTTATCGTAAATCCGAAGGTCTCAATGATCGGATCCTGTCTTGGAAAATACTAAGCAAACTTAAAATTATCGTAACCCTCTTTTCTTTCTTAGTCAAGTTACCTAAATGACTGTAGTGTTTCTTTCAAATTCGCACTCGATGGAGCCCATCCACAAGCATTCTCCTTCATCGATTGTGCAAGTTTACGATCCTATTTCAGTAAACTTCCTTAACTGTCAGTAAAATACTGATAGATAATCAGTTACCCTTTTCTAAATATTGATCATACGAAATGTATAATTGACTTTAAATCTAATTAGGTTATAGAGCAGCGAATGAAGTATGGTCGGGGGCTCAGTGATTGGGTCGCTCATGGTGGCGGCGAAGGCGAGGCCGAGCATCAACGTGCAAGAGATTGCTGGAGTTCGAAGTCGAATACTAAGTTTGTTGATTTTGTGTTTCTTCTTTCCGGCTTGTGTTAAGGTGTGTTGTTAGATGACGATTATACACTATTGTTTGATGTAAATTCTTCATACAATTCGGTACATACTGACTCCTGAATTTTTTTTTTATCCCCCTGCACTGATTTATACAAGGCTTAATATTTTTTTCGTACAAGAACCTATTATTTTTCGAACACTTTTGGGAATAAAATGCATACGACTAGAGATTATACCACAGACTTGTTAAAACTATCTAACAACGACTTAATGAACAGTAAGTTTTTCTTGACAAATCTCTCTCCTCCTTCTCTCTCTCTCTCTCTCTCTTGGGGGGTGGGGGACAGTTAAGCTTTTCTTTTTGTGTGTTTGAATATAAATATCTTGCTTAGAAGTTAGAATAATATTCCATGAGCTTTTTGAATCTGTTTTATCATTGCTCAATTTCGATAAGATAAGAAATATATGCTAAAGATAAAGAATTGAGAAAATTTTCTATATATTTTGATCTATACTATATTAACAGAGTATATTATGAGATTATTATCTAAGATAACACGTCAAATAAGCATAATCAAATAAAGATATGAAGAATCTTTGTATCTATATATCAATATGAACTGTTAAAATGATTAGGCCGAATAGAAGAAGATTTAGGCACAACGTTGCCTTTTATTTTCTTATATTTCAAAAAAATATCTTCTGTACACATGTTTGCTATACAGCACAATGAATATATAGGCTAAGCACCAGCTTTACAAGAGATGTGATTCTATGGAATACAACCGCTAGAGAATGATCTATCTTGAGGAGCAAGCAAGTTGGGTAGGAATTGTAGGTATATTCTTGGAAGGAAACGATCCGATTTGATGAGCAAGTCGGGGAGGAATTGTAGTAGTTCCACACCCAATGCTGCTGGGATTTCTTTCCTTTGATATCAACAAACTGGTTAGGATTACAGCAAGTCGTCATTAGTTTTGGTCAAACAGTGCCTGCGCTCCGCGTGCAACCAACCAGCAACGTTAGTTTGGCTCTCCACACGTTACTTTCTGAGGTCGAACTCGAAAGAGCGAACGAACAATATCACGGAAGTCACGATGCATCGCACCAAGTATTCATTGCCTTCTACCCTTTACCCTCTTCCGTGTTATTCTCGCGTCAGATCTCTCTCTCTTTTTCTTGAATCTCGAGGATTCTGGGTGTGTGTTTGAATGCTGCAGGGATGGTTCATCACGTGCCTTCGTTACGTTCTGGACCGAGAAGGAAGAGCGCGAAGCTATTTGGCACTTTGACAATTACTAACTCGATTGTTGCCGGATTTTCCGCAGTCGGCTTTCGGACATAATGAAGAGCCCTTAATGAAGTGAATTATGATACTCTCTCTTTCAGTCAAATTCTGAGTTACCTTTACTGGTCAAGCTTTTGAATTTGCCAAGAGCCGAGATTGCATGGGAAGTGTCTTTCATTTTTTTTTTTTTTTGGTGGACGCTCTCCTTTATACGATGCTGTTTATTGGCAATTATTAAGACAGTTTTGATTTTTCGATTCATGCTGAGGTCAACTCTGGATGATCTTCGTGACTTTGGGCGATCATTGGTTGGAAGTTGACGTTGAAATGACTTTTAAGATTTGGAATGGTCTCTCCAATTTTGACGAAGTACCATGTGGATCATTAGAATTGATTCCGATGTAGGGCTCGAAGGAGACAGGTATCATGGCCTTAGCTGTGACTGAGCATATGAAGTTGGGAAGAAGAAAGGAGAGGACTCTTCGCGGTTTTAGATTTTTTATTTATTTATAGAAAATGAATAATTTGAAAAATATTTTTTTGTTATTTAAAATAATTAGTCGATGAAATAGGTTTTCGTTGTGAACAATAATTTATTTCTAAATATTTTTATGAATAATGAGAATTTTTTTGTTTATTCATTTTCATAAGAGATAAAAATGATATTTCTTAAGAAGAAAGTGGAGTGAACCTGACTGTATTTAACCAGAGCAAACTATGCAATCTCAAAAGCATGCATTGAGCAAAGCCCTAGCCTCTCTCTCTTTATGCTTTATGCATGTAATCTATTTGTGTAAAGCTTTGGATACAACTCATTGCACCGGTATTCAGCTGAAGTGAAGGATGGGAGGGAAAAAAGAGGGAGCAAAGAAAATTACAGATCATGAGAAAATATTTCGGTGTCTGTCTTTTGAGAAAATATGTCCCGGAAGCGAGCACGTTTCCGATGATCTAGAATTGTACTGTTGCCGTCTGGATGAGGGCAGTGTAGACGTCTCATAGGAAGATGCATGACGACCTGGCTTTTCTTCGCTTCTTCTTTGGCTTCGGAGGCTGCAGAACCACCTTGATCGCAGCGTCGAAGACTGCCTTCACATTCTGCAAATGTTCGCGCAGAGGACTGTATGTAAGCAGCACCGCCGATGCTGTTCTGTTATACTGAAGAGGAGGAGAAGAAAATGAACCTGCTGGGTCTTGGAGCTGCACTCTATGTAAGCAGCAGCACCGATGTTCTTCTTCAGGTCCTCTCCCTGACAAAATATTGAATTGTTTCTTTTGAGTTCATTTATGGACAAAAAGATAACAAGAAAAGACTTAAATGAATTAGCTACGAAATTAGTTTTGCCGAATTGAAGATTTTCTTATTGGTGGATGTCTGTCGACTTGCCTGTGCAGTCGTGATTGGGATCGCGCCGGGGTGATTCATCAAGTAGTGCTTGTCTTCCCTTAAATCTGAGAACACACCACATCCAAGATTTCACACATCGAAATTCGGCTACTGACATCAGCTAAAAGCCATAGCGAGATAAAAGAGTTTCTGGACTTACCCAGTTTTGTCCCCACCAGAATAATCGGCACGGTCGGGGCATAATGCCTCAGCTCGGGGATCCACTGGCCACGAAGAAAAGCCGAGAATGTTGGATCGTAAGCAGCGAGACGAAATGGATCATATCGACTGTGTTATAACGAAGACAGTTTTACCTTCTTGGCTATGTTTTCATAACTGGCTTTGCTGACGAGGGAAAATGCTAACAGGAAGACATCAGCTCCTCTGTAACTCAAAGGCCTCAGCCGGTTGTAATCCTCCTGTCCTGCAAGCAAGAAGAGAAAAGCCCGATCAAGAAAATCTTACGTCTGTGTCAAATTCATTTGAGAGCTTACGCTTTGTTGATAGAAATAATGATCGGCCCTGACTGACTGTACATTTTAACTCCATGCTAGCACCAGCAGAGACGAAGGAAATTTACAGATTTGGAGCAGTTTTAGTAGTCTAGAATAACAGAGGACCTAATTAGACAGCAAAATCGTGTAATTGGGAAGTACGTAATGCTTGAATAATGAAAGTTAGCACAGCAAGAATTTCCAGAGAACAAGTGCAGACACTCACCAGCAGTATCCCACAGCCCAAGGTTAACCGTGCTTCCATCCACCACCACATTGGCACTGAAGTTGTCAAACACAGTAGGCACATAATCCTACAACATGGCAAAAAGAAGACATCAAATCGTTTGAACCATCGCTTGTTCACACATACCAGAATCACATAATGAAATTCTCGATCGATTGAAGAAAGTACTGTATGACCATATCGAAATTCAGTATTCAACAAAGTCCAGAAAGAAGCATGAAAATTGAGAGCCAGGAACGCATCAGACCGTGGGGAAGGTGTTGCTGGTGTAAGAGATGAGCATGCATGTCTTCCCAACAGCTCCATCGCCAACAGTAACACACTTGATGAATCTTGCTGTACTCATTCTAATTTTGTTCTTCTTCTTTCTTGAAAAAAACAAAAATGTCTTCTGTTTCTCTACTCTAAATTTGCTCTTTGTAAATAGACAAAGAAAAGAGATGGAAATGGAAGGAGAGTTTCAAATTCGAATAGGATTGGAGGTGAGGTGGGGAATTTATTAAGCTGAAGAATCTTGAGCACCCACTTTAGCGCAGCAAAACTAAATCTCTCCTCCTCCTCTCTCTCTCTTTATCTTTATCTTTATCTTCTGTATCTTTCTGTAACAATGATGATTGCATAAAGGAAAAGCTTTCTGTTTCTTTAAGGGGAAGTACAGAGGCATTGGACAAGAAAAATGGTGGTGGTGTTTGGTGCTGGTTGTTAGTTGGATTAAGTGTTGGGCAAGGGAAGTGACTCGAATGATGAACATAGAAGAAGATATCATTATAACAATACCTTGCTTAATTAGCAAATACAATGTGATGAATACCCTACAACCGGATTTGCGGACAAAAACAGTAGGACTAGGACAGCCACTGGAAACATCATGGGAATTGCTTCCCTTGTGGGTCTTGGCAGTTATTTGTGGACAAAAACAGTAAGGACTAGGACAAACATAATAGGAAATACTTCACCTTGTGGGTCTTTTTTCTTTTTGGTCATGTTAATTAGGGCTTTGCATGGATTCTAGTTGGGCCGATTCATCCCTAAAAGAAGCCCAAGACACTTGTCAATACGTAGCCCCAAAGTAAGAACATGACCCAGCAGCCTCTTTGATAATCAAGATTGTATCTGTTGCGAACTCCTAGAACATGGGAAGATATGGGGTTGGTTTCCCGAGTACATGCCATCAGTGTGTTCCATGTTGTTTTCACGGTAAGAGAGTAGCGCGAAGTTAGGGCCATTGGAATATGATCAATGTATGTCCAACATATAAAATTGATCGATGAAAAGAACCGATACAAACGCCATTGATTATTATACATAACATGTGCGAAATAAGTATTACTTCTAATTGCATTTGTGTCTTGACATTAGTGGTAATTGTTCAATGGACCTAATAAAGATTGTTTGGACAAGACAGAGGAAAGCCTCTTTCGCACTTTTGGTATTAAGATTTCATTTAGGAATTATGGACTTCCTACTTCATACGGTAATCTCTTGACTTTTCAAAAGATCTCAAACAATTTGTCAAAACGTCAAAAGGAGTATCATAGAAGATAAATAATTTTTATCTCTTGTTAACGAATGCTCCAAAAACACTTATTGAGTAGTTAACTCAAAATTAATAATTTTTAGTACACTAGCTACTCTTGTATTATGTGTAATCATTGCTTTAACATTTGAATTTATAAACATGTCAATATGGAATTTCCATAACTCCATCAAATTATATGTGATATATTAATTATTTATTATAATCTAGAAAACAACCCTCCATAAACCCAATAATAACAAATAATTTACAATCAAATAATTCAAAATATTCATTTAGTTAACTAGAGTAAAAACTATATCTAACATCCTACATAACCTAAATGAAAATCATTTATCATTTTCTTTTGCTAGGTAAACTAATACCTCACATTACAATCAATAAACTAATAACATACTCTTTGTTTTGATTAATTGCGTTTATTAAATTATCTAGAACATTGAGCTCATCAGTGGATTTGCCCGTCACTTGGGATCAAGACCGTGAGACACTTGACTTGTTTTAGCTTGTTCGTCCTTTACTAGAGTTGCCGAAGCGCTCAGCCTTTCCCTTGATCTGTCACTTTGGCTTGTCTCGGATTGCCGAGAGAATCTTTAGAGAGAGAAGTGTTTTAGGAGAGAAGGTTTTATTGCTTTCCTTGTATTGGGTTTATGGGATATGGGATAACACAAATGAGGGGAGAGCAACCCTGTGTATACTTGTGTTCCATTGCAACCGTAAAACTTCCCTTAGAGATTCAATACCCATTGCTAACACTTATTCCTATTAATTAATAAGAATTCTCTAGAAGACAAGTATATATTTTCAATATCACCTCTAAAAATATTTTAGAGCACTCAAGAAACTCTAGACTTGTTTTGTCATCCGTTCCACCTCCCTGGCCTCCCGTGCCTTAAAAATCTCTGGTTAATTACAGCGGGACACCAGTTACTATGGCCCATCATATTATCCATACTAGAATAGGTAAGATCAACAATATTGATGATGGCAAAATTAGTAAGAAGAAGTATCTTAAAATATATGGTAACAAGATCAAGAAAATGTTATTTCCTAATTAACCTTTTTTTTTACTCTTTTGTTTTTCCAGATTAGATTAAAAAAAAATCACTTGTTTAGATTGGGGTATCAATTTGATATATAGATGCAACAAACCCTTTCAAAGAAGCCAAATCCAACCAAGATTTCCTTTCCTATTTCAAAGAACATAATCAACTTAACAAAGAAGGATTTTTTAGATATAGTTGCCCTAGAATTGTACTCGTTCTTTCCATGATTAACCTAAACCCTAATCAGCAATCTTCAAGATGTATATAATATGTCCCACCTTGCCATAATCTTTCCATGCCCACGTAAAAACACACCTTTGACCTATTCTAAATCGCTTTCTTTTTAGTGCTCTTTGAATTTATATCCACACAGATATGCAAATTTCAATCTCATCGCGACCCTATCCAATTCAAGGTCGAATTTCTTTGAGCAAAAGAAACATAAATAGACATTGTTCTCATCTTGATCTCTTTCTACATCGTCTTGATGCAGGACCCATGCATAGGCCGATCAACAGTGGCATAGGCGGCACGCAAGCGGCGTGCGCCTCGTGCAAGCACCAGAGGAAGAAGTGCGACGACAAGTGCGTTCTGTCTCCCTACTTCCCCGCGGAGAAATCCGCGGAATTCCAGGCCGTGCACAAGGTGTACGGCGTCAGCAACGTGACCAAGATGGTGCTCGCCGTGTGCGAGGAGGACCGCCGGCGGCTCACTGACTCCCTGGTCTGGGAGGCCAGGTTCCGGCAGCAGGATCCGATCCACGGCGCCTTCGGGGAGTACCAGAGGATACAAAACGAACTCCAATTCTACAAGGGCTGGTACCAGAAGCATGCGATCCAATCGCAACGCTTGCAAGGGGAGCTCAGCAAGAGAAGCCAAGGCATGGCGCGAAGCTTTGGCGGGTGGAACAACAAGTGCTCGAACGCGGTGGCATGCGACCCTGGGACGAGCATGAATACCGTGGCGAGTTTCGGAGGAGGGGGTTGTTCATGGTACTGCCATCAATAATACTTACGCCCGCGACAGCGGGAGTTGCATAATCGATTCGATTCCATATCAGGGGCAAAGTTCGGAAGATTTGAAGCAAGAAAGAGAAATTGCTTCTGGTGTCCCACTCCAACAACATGATGTCAATGGGTTTAATCAGCAATACTTTCTCTCAGGTAATTTACTCACCGACTGCAACGGCAGTACTAAGGAACCTTTTCGGGAGTGTACCTCGAATTAGTAATTTAACGCACATCTGCGAATAAATCAGGGATGCACGCGCGATAATCTCCAGATGGTTTCATTACTTGCTTCGATGATTGATTAGGGTTTCGGTTCTTGCTGGCTAATTGAGTGGAGTTGTTGTCGATGATGTTATAGGTACATAGGAAGAGCCTGGATCAGAAACTCGATGACAGCAACCATGGATGGACGATGGAGGACCCGAAGAGTTTCCACCTTTGTAGTTGTCTAAGGTTTTCATAGGGTTCTTTTGAAGTATAGGGATAGCTATACAACCTTTTCACAGTTTCTATTCTTTATTTGTCTGTCTGGTTTTTCCTAATTTATTGTCTCTATGCAACTGAATGGATTGGGAGAATAGGCGCTAGCATACAGTTTTGAGCCTGTAATATCTTTTTTGAGTTCAATTTTACATGCTTTGTGTCGGTGCTTTTATGATTTGTTCATCTGCTGATGATAGTGCATGGGCAAATCACCAGGCCATATGTATGGAATAATGGCCGATTTAGTGACCAACTTTAGTCATTCTCAACTACATCAAAGCCAAGACAGAAAATCAAGAAAATCAACTCTGAATATACTATACAGCCTCTAATTAAGACATGTTTTCTGATATGAATCATTCTTCATTACTCGTGTATTTTTTATATATATGTGAGTAGTTCCTTTAACATAACTTTTCATTGATCACTTATGTCGGCTCTAGGTAAGTTTGGTTGGCCCTCACTAGCCCTGGTCCGAGCAAGGGCCAAGTTTTGTTGGCCATTGCCCAGGTTGGCGAGTTGGCATGCAATGCTCGCCAGCCCTAGGAGATAGCCGGCGAGGCCTCGATCTAGGTGCCCACCTAGATTTGGGCAAGCTTGGGTTCTCTCTTCAAGGTTCTCCCATTCTTTAGTGTGATAATATTGGTTCCACTTATTTGTTTGCATATCCAGTTTTTCATATTCATACTAAACACATTGAAATTGATTTCACTTTGTTCATTTTGTCATTTAAACATTAAGCCAAGATCACAACTTTGTAATCATGTGGGGCAAATGAGATCTAAGTGAGATTATTCATGTGGTTTAAGAGTCTCTTTGACACCCAAATATCACCTATAATTAACAGAAAACAGATTTAGTCGATGAGTTTGGTGAACAAAATTTGAAAAAACAGTCCACAATTTGAAGAGCATGGCAATTCGCCAAATATGTTATTGACATCCACCGCCAAATAAGTTAGGACATCAGAACATCAATTTTTTCTCCTTTGATCGGGGTTTGAACTCTAGACTTGGGCATCCCAAGTTCCCAACCCCCAATTGTGCTTATGTTTATTGCACTATTTTAGGATTGTATCTCTTTGTGGACAAGTGCCGTTGTAATTTTTTATAATAAAAAAATAGGATTAAAAAGTTTTCTGTTGTAAAGATAGGATTAGGAAATGATCTTTTCAAACATGTGATCATTGATCGTGAATTTTAAATAACCACCTTGTACCTTTTATTTTATTTTTTTGTAAATTTGTCTATCTTTCGCCCACTTATCAAAGTACAGGGACTTTGGTTGGCCCACTATTCAAGAACTTAGAATAAGATCGTGGATTAGGTCGCAAAGCCCAAATTCATAACATCTTTCGTCTTAATTGTGTTTCCAATCCACCCCAAGCCTTTTGGGATTTATTATATCGACAACCTCATTTGGTGTACTCGATTTTATTATTTTTAAAATTTGAGCGAAATGGAGACCTTATACCACAAATAAAAGGGTGGACCGCAATTGGCTCTAGTTTTCGTAACTCTTAAGTTTCTTATCATTTAGGTTCTTGTCCAATATTAACAAAGGACCATTCATATTCTTTGTTGATTCACAAATCGACCCACGGACACAATGTAGTGAAACAAACTTGACCCTCAAATTCATCAAAGAACTAGGTTTGGCTTAAATTAGCTAGTGGACTAAATTGATACCAACGTAAAAAAGTTTAGAACTAAATAAGCCTAATTAAAAGGTTTAGAACTCTAAATTTCTTATCATTTAGGTTACTATCCAAAATTAATAAAGGACCATTCATATTCTTTATCGATTCATACATCAATCCGTCGACAATCAAATTCATCAAAGAACCAGGCTCTCAACCAAGCCAATTAAAATGTTTTATGATTAAATTGATATTAATAAAAAAAAAAATTATAATTTTATTTTTGTACTTTTTCTCGAAACAAAGATTCATAAAATAATAACATTTTGTCCGAATAAGAAGATGTGCAATGGAGTTGCAAACAATTTTCAAAATGTAGATTCAAAAGTTTCAAAATTCAAGAATCCTATCACTTAGTCTTAATGACCCGTAATCATTGTTTTGCGTAAATCCAATTTCTTAATTCTTGGTGTTGTCTTGTGCGATCATGTCGATCGTCTTCTTCTTTCGATGCAACCCTCTGCATTGATGAAAATCATAAGCATTTACACCTTGCAACTAACATTCAAATAATCGGCCCCAACTGAATTTGATGCTCTTGATACATTCAATGATGATTGAGATGATGAAAAGAATGTTCAAGAGAAATCGAACTTGGAATTCGAACTCTCTCACTTTGCCACCGCTCGATCTTGGCTCTTTGGAGAAATAATCGATCGACCTCGGCGACCGGGCACGGGGTTAGGTCAGGCACCATCATCCGTGGCAGATGATGATCAAGGTAGAGATGAAGCGTCGCCTAAAAGAGATCTGCAAGTGGTGGGATCATCTAATAATTGAAGTCTTTGTGATTTTTCTTTCTTTTTTGATTTGATAGATCATAACGTCGAATATCGAAACAATAAAAATTGATATATTTAGATCTTAATTCAAAAAAATATGCTTTGGCATTTGAACTCTAGAGCAATGAGAATGAAAAATTGAACAAAATGAGCTAAATTGGGGGATTATGCTTTGCGATCCGTGACGGCAAAATGAACTCCAGCTCCTTTCGTCCACCGCCGCCCTTGAACTGTTTGAGGAGAGGGCCAGAAGAAGAAGTAGAAGAAGAGAGAAAAAAGAAGAAGAAAAGACAAAAAAAGAATAAAGACCAATTTTTTTTTTGTCATGGACGAAATTAACCCTACTTTAATTGCTAATCAGCCAAATCTTCACTGGCCTTTATATGAAATTAAAAAGTTATTTCGTTATTTATTTGATTTAAGTTTTATTTTAAATCTTCTTTTGAGAAATTGAAGGACACTTTATTCATGAGCTTATTTAAAATTTTCCTAAAAATTATGGATTAGTCTTTCCTTCGGAACTAAAATAAACTCCTTTAACGTTAAAATCATGAAAATTTCCGAAGTGCATCAAATCACCTTATTCACAAGTAATTTGCATTCCATCAAATCACTAAAATAAACTCCTTTGACTCGATGCTGAAGACTGGAAGAGTCAAGGCATTCCGATTCCACCACGGCAGGTATGGGGGACAAACGATGATCTTGCAGGACATAGCGACTTAGGAGAGGGCTGGAAAATCCTCGGATCGAAATGGCCGCCGCCGTCGACGCAGCCCACCACCGTCTCCGACCCAACGGCCTCGTCTCTCTCGTGTCCGCCTGCTTCCTCGTCGCCTCCTCCTACGGTTCTCTTCATCCCGACGCCCGTCTCCTCGGCGTTCACCCATTGGGTAACTAGCTCTATCTCTCTCTCTTCGGCCGTGCACATGTCCGTGTACCGTAGGGATCTTGTGGGTTTCGACAAATTTTGCATCTCGTTGGAAGATTGAGTTCTGGGTAGCTGGAGCCTGATCTTTTCGTGCTTGGAAATGTCGAAAGCCCAAAGCTTTTAGGGGCTTTGTGTGTTCCCTCTGATTGAGCAGGTTTGAGTAGGTTGCAGAATAGGCAAGATCTTCAAATGGCGTGGAATCTCTTGTTTGATCATGCTTTTTGAGTTTTATCTCGTCTCTCTGTTATTGATTTTCAAGTTTCTATATATATATATTTATTTATTTATTTTAAACCTTGCAGATGAGAAATTTTATGCGGCAGACGTGATCAAATGTAGGGACGGCTCCAAATCCTTCCCGAAAGACCATCTGAACGACGATTTTTGCGACTGTGTTGATGGAACGGATGAGCCAGGTGAGGCTCCAATTCGAATTGAAGACGGTGTATCTGTGTTGGGGTTCAGTGTCAGGGTCGTGAAATTGTGTTCCAGCTGATTGTATGCTGTGTAGATAGTATCCTAATCTATACCTTAAAATTTGGTTGCTAATTGATTAAAAGGGGTTTGAGTTAAAATCAGTACATTCTACTCTTGATGCCAGCCTCAGAGTTTTCACCAGGATTCAAATTACTCCCGCTGCTTTATGAGGGAAATGTGTCAGTAATTTTAGTTCAATAGTTGTTATTGTGGGTTAGGTTCGTTTCCACTGAGAGTTGGTTTCCATAACTGTCATGGAGACAGTCCGACTTGCATATCTCCCTTTTGGATACATTGCACGTGTATCCTCTCTACATGACTCTTTGGGAAGTTGTGTATTTACTTACCGCCTGTAGTCCGCTTTTAAGTGTTTTCTCTTGACTCTTGATGGACAAATTGAAATTAATTACTTGTATGTCAACTGAGTCATTTCAGCATGTTCAGTATGCGGGCTACTTCACATTTCTCTGAGTCAGTATCACTTCTGCTTTCAGGAACTTCAGCTTGTCCAGCAGCAAAATTTTATTGCAGAAACGTGGGTAGTACACCTAAGTTTATATACTCTTCTCGAGTAAATGATTATATTTGTGGTAAGGACTTTACTTGCGGCCTGCCTGCCATCCTTTCTTGACTATTTAGAGCTGCTCTGCTAATCTCCTTTCAGTATGAGATTTATTTGTGAGGAGCTCGTTCACTTTGTGGAGATTATGACTTGTTGCATCTGGGTTGAACCTTTAGTGTTGTGAGTTTGGATGTGACTGTCTGAAAATATCATAGTGACAAGCTATCTGTGTTTTTCGTTGGCCTTCAAAATGGTTGGAAAGGACTGTAAAAATGATTATTCAAAATTTTACTTTGCTTTATAAGCACTTGTAAAGTTCCAACAACATAATCAGGATTGGGAAGTTCCAGGATAGGCAGTAAGAGAGAGAAAGAGATCTTTTTAGGGTGTGTTTTGACCTTATCTCTGTTTTGAATTAAACTTAAACATTTTTTGTCATCTTTTTTCCCCTGATCATCATTCTTGGGTCATTCCATTATAGATTGCTGTGATGGAAGTGATGAGTATGATGGAATGCTCAAATGTCCCAATACGTGCATCATGGGAGGAAATGTCGAGTATAAAGCTGAAAATTATGCAGCAAAGACAACCATTTTGGGCATTGGCAATAAAGAACCCAAGAATGGAGCGAACTTAGATGAAATGATCCAAAAGCTCAAAGGTGCACCATTCTCTTCGTATGCATAGAATGTTTTTGCATAATGGAGAAGCAGACTGATGAGTAAGGGGTTGTTTGTCAGGATTGAAGATTGTGATTGGAGTTCAGGTGCTTATGATCAGTTGTCTGTTGATTTTCCTAGCTTTACGTCGGCGCAACAGACAAAGAAGAAAACGTGCTCATTGATCTAGTTCACTATATGATTATCAATGACAGTGAGGTAATATTTCTTTTACTACTGTTGCATAACATGAGTCAAAGGAAATAGTTCTGTCCCATGACACCTTCCATTTGGCTTAATAGTTGCTACTTCAATTTCAGCTCCAAGGTTCTGTTCTATTTTCAGGTTTGCTCTTTGACCATATATATGTGGATTCCTGGTGTGGCATTTCTGCCTCCCATTTTATGCTCTTCTGAATTGCCAAACCTCACCTGAGTTGTTAAGCAAGTTGGACCAGGTTCTGCCCTAGATGACATCAAACTGATTGTTGGTTCAATGACAGTAGAATGCAAGGAAGGCTTTTGTATATTTAGATGTTTTATATAGGAACCCCGACATGGTGGTCATGATGTGAAATTGACACGTAATTAGTTCTAAGGTGACAGGACTACAAGGTGGGGGAACTCACAAGGAAAAGTACTTAGTTTTACATCTAACACTCCAGCAAGGTGATAGGTCTCAGATGTGAGGATGGCTTAGTTGTTCAGTCATTAATGAAGACATTCCTGTTATGATCCTAATGTTTGAAAGCTTGGCCCCAAGAGAAGTCATCCCTTTTTGAATACATGTGGTGGTTGAGAAATTGCTGGTAGGAGGCCACGATGAACAGAGCTGCTTTGCTGCTGTCACAATCACTGTTTTTTTATCCCTGCAGCACCAACACTCCGCCATAAGACACTTCTTGGTTGAGTTGGGGCTGTAGCTTGGTAGATTAAGTGGGAGTTGTCAATACCAATTGTATACTAAGAAATATACTCGTTTTCATGTATACCAAACTCGAAAGATAGATTCTTCACCATTCTGTGTTAAGTTCTTCATCGAATTATATGATATTCTTACTCGAAGCTATGTGTTGATGGCGGTATCAGACTGTTTGTCTCGAGTTGGAGAGAAAGAATGGCTGTTAGCAGACTGTTTGTCTCGAGTTGGAGAGAAAGAATGGCAGTTAGAGGTGCCCATTTTGTGACCCTTCTCCAAATGCAAACAAGTTGGCGGATCATTTATTAGACTGTCACTATAGTTTGAGGAAAATGTTCTAACATGGCAAGAGAGGGCTCAATGAAACACGGCCTTGTGATGGAATGATCGTCTCAAGCCGACCATGTTTCCAGTGATTGCCAAGGATTCTTATTAACTCCACCAACAACGCGTTTCCATTCGTGATGCACTGTAGGTAGTTCAATCCATGGTTGAATAAATAAAAATGAGTTTCATCTATTGTCGATCATCGAAATTGACTGAAAGAGTGTTCTTGAGAGGTGGCGAGTCGATTACATGGGAGTTGCGTATGATCTTTCATATCCAGAATCCTTCACACTTATAAAATCACAATTGAGATGGGACATCTCCTAATCCCACGAGGTAGCTGTCACTGAAATGTCCGTCTATAGCCACATCTCACATTGCATTGTAGAAGTGACCAAAGCTTTTAAACATATAATACTTTCATGAGTTTGCGCATGCCGTGCACTTTTTTTCTTTTGGCACTAAACTATTCTGGACGAATTCAGGACTTTTTCAGAACGGTGGTAAGCATGTTCCTTCAATTAGCACTCGTAGGCACCATATGCTTATGAGAATCTACACGATCAGATGCAGTGAATCGGAAGGCTCAGTCGCACCAGGTGATTACTCAATTGAACCTGTCCATTCATAATCAACGGACGCCTCTCTTAATTGCATGAGTGCTCATGTAGTGAAAATTTATACGGGTGATGTTTTCTTTAAAATGTAAAGAATCTTTAAAAAGAAAGAAAGAAAAGAAACGCTCTAAACAATTTCATTTCTTTCGGTCCTCTCCCTCGGTAAAAGCGCGTAGCGGATAATTCTTTTTCTTTTTTATAATTTAGTTTTCCTAATGTTGGGCGTTGGACACGAGACGGTTTTGATTGATTACTTCATCATCCTCTCCAACCTTAAAAATTTTCAATATCCACTCCAAGTTTCTTTCTTTTTTTCATTTAAAAACAGGAAAAAGGAAGAAGAAGGATTGTTTAATGTTGGCATTAAAGAAGAGAAAGAAAAGGGGGGCATAAGTTATACCCTCACATGCCCGAATCCACTTGCATCACTAAACAAAAGCATTAAAGAAAGGGAAGGAGGGAAGGAGGGAAGGAGGGAGAGATGGCTGATCACGATGCTTTCATTCGCTAGTTCAACTTTCTTGAGATGGAAGGGGAGTGGGGAATAAACTATGCAACTCTTCCTCTGTAATCATGATTATTGCCTCCCAAAAAAAGAAATGGAAACTTATAATAAGAGTGAAGTACAAAAAGTCCTAAGGGTGAAGTGATGGGAAGGTGCTGAGAAGGAGATTGAGAGAGAGAGAAGGGGAAAGGAGGGGAGGACAATACAGAACCCTACATGTGAGTATGGTTTGGGGACAAAGCAAAAAGGAAGCTTAGTGCATGCAAACAATTCACATGGCCTGACATGATCCTCTCATTGCTCTCTCTCTCTCTCTCTCTACAATGTTACACACAGCTCATGCCCCCAAAATCCCACTACTCCAACCTTATAAAATAGTCTTTTTCTTCCTTCCTTTCGCTCTACTTTGATGTACGGTTTAGATGTAGGCTAAGCTGTCGGGTACATCAGTCTGGGGTCCTCCCCTAATGTGATCTGCACGAGGGCAGCATAAGTGGCCGGAATAAAGTGATTGGAGTAGAGATGTTTAGCTTAGTTTGATACATGTGTTTTGATCGATCCGTTTCGATCCGGCATCCAACGGTGACCCGGATCGTCGAATCGGGTCGGCCCGAGAATGACACAGAATAAGCCGTATGATTTCTCTGCACTAATTGTCTGTGCCTCCCGCGCAATCACTGAAAGGGTGGTCAAAATGGGGCACGTTATATCTAATCCTTTTGCCACTCTGTGTTCTCTCTCTCTCTCTCTTGCTTGCTGCTGCACATGCGCTCCATGGAATTATGAAGCTTTGCTAGCTAGCAAAGGACAGTACGCCCCCTACTACGCGTCGCCGAACGTAACATATTATATTAATAAACTTGTCGCGAAATGATGGACCTCAGTCGCGCACCACATGAGCCCTTGCCCCGTCGACGCGTCGGATCATGGCACGGTGATCGGATCGGACCGCCAGAGATCGGGGCAGGGGATCGAGAAGATCAGAGATGGGGGGGGAATATGGTGGGCTGGAGGGGTGTTGCAGAGGAATGTTTCCATTGCGGGATATGCGAAACGAACAGTAGTAGCATCAGCGATGATAATGATAATAATATTAATAATGAGACTATAATAAGGAAGGAGGAGGAGGAGGTGGAGGAGGGAGATGATGATGAAGATGAAGGAGGAGGAGCCACCACCACCACCAGTAAAGAGGGAGGTCACCAGGGCACGTGGGTTGCAGATTCCTTCTCTCTCTCTCTCTCTCTTTCTCTTCGGGTTTTGATAATAAAAACTACTGAGCGACTTTCCAGTAATACCGTTGAGTCCCAACCTCCCTCATCCCCAGCTGTGCAATAGCTGTCCAATCTCTCCCCCCATGTGACCCCACTGCACATCCACAGAGAGAGAGAGAGAGAGAGAGAGAGAGAGAGAGAGAGAGAGAAGAGAGAGAGAGAGATTTTTGCTGAGAGATTTAACATCATCAACGAGCACAGATCGAAAAGGAAGGGGGGGAATTCGATAAGAATAAGAAACCAAGAGCCCCCCATGAAGACTATGATGATGTTCTCTTCCTGTTGGTGTCCTCTGCTCCTTTCCTCCTCCTCCTCCTCCTCCTCCTCCTCCTGCAGCGACATTCTCTCTCTCTCTTGAGTGTTATTTATATGGAGCTCCCTTAGGGATCATCATTTGGTTTGCTTCTTTATGTCAGTCGAATTCCCTTCCCTTTTCCTCCCTGCTCCCCTCCTCCATCGCTGTCCTTCCTGATCCAACACCAACATCAGACGCGCCACCCGCGTCGCCCTTTCTCGGGATTGGCGTGTCGTGTCTCGTGCGTTTGCCCCTCCTCTCGTTCTCCCAGCTTTGGTCCTTGAGATTCGACAGTTTTGATCAGTCGGGGTTTGTCTTGCGGTTAGCATTTGGTTGGATTCTGGGGTGGCATTGTGTGGCGTTTTGATTGCAGAATGGCACAATTGCCTCCTAAGATCCCCAACATGACCCCCAATTGGCCTGACTTCAACCTCCACCACCAGAAGTTCCCCTTCATGGGGTCTCACCAATCGCCCCCCGTCCTCAACCCGGCCGCCGCCGCCCCATCTGCCGCTTCCCAGAACAACAACCCTTCTTGGGTCGACGAGTTCCTCGACTTCTCGGCCGCGCGCCGCGGGTCCCACCGCAGGTCCGCCAGCGACTCCATCGCCTTCCTCGAGGCCCCGCTGCTCGAGCATTGCCGGAACGCCAGCGCGCCGGGGTCAGGGGCCAACGGCGGTCACGGTCACCACGAGTTCGACCGGTTTGACGACGAGCAGTTCATGTCCATGTTCACCGACGAGATCTCCCCGTCTGCCGTGGCCGTCCCCCACACGGGTTCGTCGTCGAACCCATCGTCACCGTCCGACCACAACAGCATCAACGAGGAGAAGCAGGCGGATCAGAAACAGCAGCAGCAGCAACCGAAGAACGAGCCCGAGGAAGTGCAAAGCCCCTGCCAATCCGACTCACAGGCCAACACTCCACCCAATTCGAACCCAGCCAATTCTTCTGAGAGGATCGTCGATCCCAAAAGGGTCAAGAGGTAAACCAGAATTACTTCAACATCATTCCTCACAGAGATTCACCTCAAACCCATTAAAATGACCAGGGATAATTACAATGCAGCAGACAATTATTGATAATAATTTCTCTCCTGTTGTCCCTGCTCATAAATATCTATCCGTCATACAGTGATGAAACATGTCATCTAGCAAACAGAAGCACCATCATATCTCAGAACATGCATGGTAGAGTAGGGTTTACTGTTGCGAAATAATGCATTGAAGTTTGACTCATTAAATAGGTTTGGAGTGACGATTCTTTTTCCCTTTTTTTTTTTTTTTTCTGGGTCGGAAGTAGAATCTTAGCAAACAGACAATCTGCGCAAAGATCAAGGGTGCGGAAGCTGCAGTACATATCAGAGCTCGAGCGTAGCGTCAACTCGTTGCAAGTACGTACTTAAAACCGAAGAAAAACTGTTGTCTTTTTATACGTGATTATGTGCGCATGGAAAGATGGAATGGCTGAGAGATTAGCGCCGACTGCGGTTGACATTGATCTCTGTTCTTCGTTGCATGGTCGCAATTGAAGGCGGAAGTCTCGGTGCTGTCGCCAAGGGTTGCCTTTTTGGACCATCAGCGCTTGCTCTTGAACGTGGATAACAGTGCTCTCAAGCAAAGAATCGCAGCCTTGGCACAAGACAAGATCTTCAAAGATGGTCCGTGACTTTGTTCCACCCTTTTCCATCATTTTCTTTGATTAAACTTACTTATCCCCGACTTGGCAATTATATTCTATGATCGAAAGCTAATGTCTGTGGGCTCAAAGCGATACATACTAGCACTAATTTATAAAATTCGGTATTGCTAATGAAGTGATATTAATTTAAAGCCTCGTATTAGGTACTGGCCAGGACTCGCTTGTGGAAATGCCTAATCGCCTTTTTTCGGTTGCTTAATATATTCCCATTTTGGTATTTACAAATGTATATACATGTGAGAACCTGATGTGAAGGATGATAATGGCGGGTATTTGACTTTTTTCCAGCCTAATGATATGATCAGTTTCGATATGAGCTCAATTCCATGTGGGAATGGAAACCTGATTAAATATTAGGACAGGCATTCATGCATGCATTTGTTCTCTCTCCACGTACGAACACGTTGCTTGTTCTCCACCCCACCAACGAATTAAATTTACATTTTCCCTTCATTTTTGCTTGAATTATCATCATTATTGTTATTATTTTTTACAGCACATCAAGAAGCATTGAAGAGGGAAATAGAGAGGTTGAGGCAAGTCTATCACCAGCAAAGCCTCCAGAAAATGGAAAACAACAATGGCAACAACAACAACAACAATGCGTCCGTGGTATCTCCCTCTCATCCTCTTCCACTTCCATCCTCCGAGCCCCACAATACTCTTCCATTGGAGAACAGTAAGGAGCAGCTTCTCAGCGCTTGACTTTTTTTGACTCCTGTCCCCCCAGCTCTGTACCTTAACATTATTATCATTATTCCCTCAACAGTCTAATTTTATCCCCCCCAGAAAAAAAAAACTAAAGAAGGACAGAGAGAGAGTGAGAAAGAGAGAGAGAGAGAGATTAGCTTCCCAAGTTCAACTCTTTTTTCTCCTTGAACTTTCGGGACATGAAATTACATCCTTCCATCCAATTGGGTATTCATATTAATATCTGTATTTATGGAAGAAACGTTGGAGTTCGTGTCAGCCAGCCTTTTTTTTTTTTTGGTTCTTTATTGATTTTTATGTAGAAATCCCATGTGTTAGCCAACTTGAGGAAGAGGGTGTGTTGTGGGAAGCCACTTGACGGGCTCGTCCCTCCCCTTTCTCCCTCTCTCTCCCTCTCGTTCTCTGGCTCTCGCTTTCGATCTGATGATGATCTGTGCATTCACGTGATGTGTCCACATCGTGTGGGGACCAATCAAAGGCGACATGATTGGAGGTCAGAGACAAACACGTGCAGCCGTGATTGAAGAGGGAGAAGGATGAGGAAAAATGGAAAAGAAAAATGGGTGATGCTCTCTGGAGTTGTAACAAAATAAAAAAAGGAAAAAAGAAGAAGAGGAAGTATAACTATTGTCCTCTTGCTTTATCTGATTTAGTAGGGTGTGACGGTGGTGGTGGTGGTGGTGGTGGTGGTGGTGGTGATGATTGTGTAATGCAGTGATTTTACTTAATTAATTATTTTATCAACCATTTTAGTTTTTCTTTTTCTTTTTTTGGTTAAATTTTAGTTTTTGAATTTTGAGTCGTGTTGGAGGGTAGTGGGTTTGTGTTGGGATGTATGAAAGGTGGGGTTTGTCAGGGAATTGTTCTTATTTTTTTTCTTTTTTGGGAATTTGTTTGACCTTGCGGTTCGGGGAGGATAATGATGTTAGAATTTATTTCAGACTTCTGTAACTTTTTTTTTTCCCTTTCGGTGCATATGGTACGTTGATGTAATATGCATTTAGTGTTTAATTCAGACATGATATTGCAGAAAACTGTAAATATTCAATTCTGGTGCAAGTCTGTGCAGAAGATGATTGTTGCCAAATTTTATAATAAATGATTAGCGTAAACGTCAATGTAAATAATGTCTGCTTCTGTTGAAAAAAAAAGTCCAAATGTTGCAGTCGACAATTAAATTGACAATAATACTAAATTAGGTTTAAACCAGAAATAGTCTACTATTGGAGCAAACATTGGTAGATGAAGAAGACTAATCCAGCAGATGGAAAAGAGAGTGGGATGACTCGTCAAATGGGTAGATCGGAATTGGTTTACTTGGGATCGAAAAATTGTATGACCAGATTGACTTGTTTGCATGTAATGCAAATTTAGTGACTACCGAACTTGACCTATACACTATCCATATTACTAAATATTTTCATATTTAATTCAATCTAGGAAAACTCATATTAAGAGTGGCAAACGAGGGAGTGTGAGATTGGATGAGGCGAGAAAAAATCATAGAGGTGCGTTGGGTTTAAGTAATTTATGAACCTATTGAACACTCATATTATTTTGGATTTTACTATTAAAAACCTATTCATAATATATTTACTAAATATAACTAATTCATATAACAACTCAGCTTATCAAATATGGGTTAAAAAATGAGTTCATGACCTCTTTTTTATAGGTCTATCATCAAGGCAGTGGAGTCAATGTTATAGTGTCACTAATTGTAATCGCAAATTGGATTAGGAAGATTTTTGTAGGTTTAAGTTCAGACCATTTGTGTCACCGTTGAATATGGATTATAAATACCAAGTACTATTTGTAAACAACCTCCAATCAATTACAGAGGTCAATGTATTTTTGTAGATTGTTTGTGTCATGAGCTAGTAGTTCCTTGGCTGTAGTATAGCCCATGTGGCACCTGGTAAGTGAACATCACCATGCCAGCCTTCCTTCTATAATTATTTTAGAGAACAATATAGTGAATAGCTTTCTCATTTTATATTGTATCATGCTCAGCTTAGACCAAGCATGTAATCCATTAAGTAAGACAGCATAGCACTTTAGACTCAAATATTGATTTCGGCCCATCATTGCCTCAATAGGAGAGTGGCATTAACTCCTTATCAGTTTGTGCACGAGAGGTCAAACCCGCCCTCAAAGCTCCTAAATAATATAATCTTTCTATCCTAGAACTCCTAGTACCAACTGTCCTGACGCTACTCTCATGAACCAGTTATATTCTTTCACTCTGCATCAGTCACTCTTCAGTCAATAACGCTAAGCTCTACTCACAAGGGTTCACAAGTATAGGAGAATCACGAACAGTGGCCATATACTATCACTAATTGTGATCACAAATTAGATTAGAAAGATTTTCATAGGTTTAAGTTCAGACCGTTTGTGTCAATGTAGAATATGGATAATTATTGCCCCAAATACTATTTGCAAAGAATTCCCAATCAATTACAAAACTCAACATATTTTTGGAGATTTATCTTTTTTCCTCACTTTCCTGTAATTTACATTGCTGGCGACTATTCCTCCCAACATTTGTAATTTGAATTTCTTGTAATTTACTTTCTTGGCTAAAATAAGTAAGAAGCCTACTCACCCTTTGTTGATTTAGACGTTGATCAGTCCATGTTCTAAAGGTACTTCATCACCTTTTTGGTGACATCTTTTTGGCGCGCTAATGGAACACATATTTTATTTGAGGAGACTATGATAGTAAGAACAAGAAATTAGCAAGAGCTCGACAATACCACAGGCAATAGGGGTGAGCATCAGTCTAGGGTCAACCCTGAATTGGCCCAACCTAGCTAGTCCTGGTCCAATTCCCAAGGAAATTGCATCGGTCCTTGGTCTTGGGACCTCTAGACGCTCAAGCGAGGGACACCCCTATCGGATTTGGCAGGGGCAGCCCTCGCCGGCTTCCCTCTGCCACCGGTAGAGGGGAAGAAAGGGAAAAAAGAAAAAAGAAAAAAGTGAAAAGACGAAAATGCCATTTATTTAAAAAGTTTGGGGTAAAATTATCCTAAGTGGCATAGTTTGGGGTTTTTCATGGCACAAAAAAAAATTTAGGGTAAAATTGTCCCAAGTTGCATAGTTTAGGGTTTTTGGTGGCATAAAAAAATGGTTTAAGGTAAAATTGTCGGGGTTTTTCATGGTGCAAAAAATTCATAGTAAAATTGTCCTAATGGGTATAGTTTGGAGTTTTTGGTGGCATTTTCCCTTGTTCTTATAAAGAATACACAAAAATGAAACAAAAAAAAATAATGGATTGGTCCCGAGTTGACCTTGGAACTAGACTAGACTCATAGGGTCAGTCCGATCCTTAGTCCCAAGCTCAACAAGGTTGGTCCTCGGTCTCAAAAATTGAGGATCAACACTGTGTGGGTTGGTCCATGGGTTAGGTGTTGGATCGGCCCAACTTGGACTATGCTCACTCCTAGCTAGCAACAACAACCCATTAACGCAAATCTAAGGTTGTTGCACATTCAGAGCACATAATTGCCTCAAGAGTAGCAAAGGGTAACTGATAGGGAGGGGTCGATCTTCCAAAACACTTTGGTGAAAAATAATCGACGGAAGTTGCACCAAATTCCGACATGATGGCACCTACAGGGAGGTTGTTCCCAAAACAATCAATGAACACTAATTATATGGTAAGTCATGTGTATGTGATCAAGTCAATGGTCATCAGTGCTATAAATGATGCCACGTCTAGGCTAAGATCTTTCAACCAACCACTACAATGGAATTTTATGGCACCAAGGCACATCTCTAATCCTACTCTATATAATAATGTTGGTCAAGCTAGTTAACACCCGATAAAAATTATACGGAGGGTGGCACTAACATAACGACACCGTTTGATAGAAATATCGACAATTTTGTTGAGGATGCACATTTGATTTTGTAAAAATAGGCAACCAGTAGCCTTATCTTTCAGTTTATGCAAAGAAACAAATCCCAAATGATAATAGTGAAGCCATAATATTTTAAGAAATTTAAAGGCAACTTTTAAATGCACGATGGATATTACTCAATCAATTAATAATAAAATCTAGGACGATGAGATCTATGTTCCTATTATATTTAAAGAAACAATTCTAAGTGATAATATTCAAACAAAAGTAATTTATGAAAGATTTAACTGCAACTTTTAAAATAGTCGATCTTGTTCTTTGGCCAAAAATAAGATTTGTGGATATTGGTTTTTTTAAAAAATCAAATAGAAAGTGAATATCTAGTATACTCTAAACATGCGGTTATTTTATAATTTCATTATCAATTAACACATATAACCATGAAGAAAGGTTTAGTCATCTTTGCTTCTTTTGATGATAAGAAGATAAGAGGTATTCGTCGTTGGCCAACCTTAATTGGTTTTCATAAATTTATATATCTTAGACGTACCATGCTTTTTTATTTTATTTTTTATAATCTGTTTAGATGGATGGATTTTGAAAGGAACTAATTGATGATATCACATGTCTTGATTTTAAGTAAGTGTAGAGTCCTTCTAAAGGAACGTGCTTTGAGCTACAGGAGCCATTTGAATGCACAATAATCTTGTTATTAGTCTCAAAGCCAACATTCTAAATTTATTTGTTTTTTTATATTTTTAGGGAATATGACACAAATAATTCTTGAACTTTTAATTTATTCAATGTGGTGCTTGAACTTTAACTGAATATGCAATGTGGTCCATGAATTTTTAATTTATTTAATGCAGTCCCTGAACTTTTGGTACATGTTTAATATAGTTCATGAACTATATAAAAAGATTCTATGTAGTCCCTTTCCATTAATTCAAGATCAAAGATTATATTAAACATTTTCATATAGTTCATGGACTATATGGAACATGTATCAAAAGTTCAAGAACTCCATTGAGCAAATTAAAAGTTCAGTGACTATATAGAACATGTATAAAAAGTTCAAGAACTCCATTAAGCAAACTAAAAGTTCAGGGACCAAATTCCACATGTGATTAAAGTTCATGGAATGTTTGTGCATTATCTCATATTTTTAATGACATTAACAATTTCTTTATAAAGATACTTTCATTTTTTTTTACTCCAGTAATATCGTTAAAAATATTAATAAAAACTCAATTCAGGTCGTGAGCCTATCTTGTGGAGAATTTGCGAGCTCCACAAGATACTTCAGTATCTTGAGCTCGACTCAAAATCAAACGAGTCGATCTCGAGTAATTGTCGACATCGAGCCGAGACGGACAGCGTTCCTGATAAGAGAATCCTTACAGATGGCTTGTGGTTGTGGGCTTAAAAAGAGCAAGATCCTAGAGCCATCAATTTTGGGCCGAACGGCCCAACAAATATCAAGACCACGAACAAGGCATCCCACTACCAAGCGGCAAACTAGAGGAAACCATACTCTCCCATTCTCTAGAACAAGCCGTTCGATGGTGATTGCATTTAATCACCTTTTTAACTAGCAATGCCGCGCATGAACTCTCTTTAGATTCAACCAAATAAAAGTTCAATTGAGTTTGAAAGCGGATTTGTACTTGGGACATGGAGAAAGCAAATGTCTTTCTAATCCGACTTTTGTTTTTATAGGTGGGCTTGGGCAAAATATTAAGCCAGACCTCATGGTCCAGACTGCCTATTGATCAAGCGTGGATCCCGTTAATTTCACAAGCTTGTGTGGCCCTGTTAGGAGTGCAATCTTTCTCTTTTTAACTCTACCAACTTAGAACTCTTCTTATCATGTTTGTGATCACTAGTTCCGACCATGTAAGTTGGCTTGTGTCTCAAATTCAAGCCAAGAATTCAATGTACGAAAGCTCGATCAATGCAGATAATCGATTTTCATGGAAGATCGCTTCGATTTGCTATTTTTGCCAATTCGATGGGCTTGATTGGAAAGTCGTACAAGTTCAAGGACTCGCTAGTACAAATTAACAACAGCAAATGAGCGTGGGAGTCGGTTCAAAAGACCAACTATGCAAATCGCAAATTATTATTATTATTATTTTAAAATTTTGGGTTTGTAAAAAGAGGGAGGGAAAGAAAAAAGAAAAGGTAAAAAAGAAAACAAGAGGTGTGGGCCCCAGGGCCCGCAAAACGACGGGCCCCAATAATCGGAAACGACAAGCCTCAGGCCCCTGAGGAAGAGGTCGCCAACTTGCTTTCACATGTCGTTTGTGCGTTTCGGGCACCGGAGTCCCGTCTTCTTCTCCCTTTAACGGTCATCTTCCTCGTTTTCATCCCTGGATTCGTCCCCTCTCTCTCTCTCTCTCACTCACTCACTTCCACTTCCACTTCCACTCTCACTCTCTCTCCTCTCTTTCTCTCTCTCTCTCTAGAAGTCTCCACCATGCGCAGGCGCCTCCCCTGCCCCCTCGCCCTGCTCCTGCTCCTCCTCGCCCTCCTCGCCCCCGCGGCGCGGCCGGCGGCGGCGGCGGCGCCCCCCGGCGTCGCGAGCCTGGAGCTGTGGTGCGTGGCCAAGAACAACGCCGACGACGCCTCGCTGCAGGGGGCGATCAACTGGGCCTGCGGGTCCGGCGGCGTCGACTGCAGCCCGATCCAGCAGGGCGGGCCCTGCTACGACCCCGCCGACATCGAGAGGACGGCGTCGTACGCGTTCAACGACTACTACCTGAAGCACGGCATGACCGACGACAGCTGCAACTTCGCCAGCACGGCGGCCCTTACCTCGATCAATCCCAGTGAGTGCGGCCGCGTCTGTTTCATTTTGGGTTCTTGCGTTGGGGTTTGGATCTGCAATTGGCCCGGTTTTATCCACGTTTGATCTTTTGTATCTACTCAGTCATCTTCTTGCTAAGCGGATCCAGTCACAATCTTCTAATGAGAATACGAGCTTGCTTGGTAGCTTGTAAGTGCTGGTACGATTCTGTTCTGGCATTTGCTAATTCATTCTCGTTTGTGTTGTTTCAGGTCACGACAATTGCAAGTTCCCCTCTAGGTAATCAAAGATACGAACATTCGTTTTGAAATTGCTGTACTTAAATGATAGTCAGTAGTTCAGTTTTTTAGTTTATTTGTTGATTTGGTTTTGGCCCAATCTGGTTGGTGGGAGTGTCTGATCTGGTGCACTCTTTTGTGGGTTGTCTTTAGATTAAGAGAAAACCGGTCTTTTGGGGATTGAAGAATTTATGATTAGATAGTTCCAAATCAAGGCAGTAATGGATGAAATGTTGGTATTCTTTTCATTTCGGATTTAGCGCTAATTTAAGAGTCGAGGGCCTCTTATCCGATGGTATGATGAATATGGTGATTGTGGTACTTTGAACCCTCAGTTTGAAGAAGGAAATTGCTCTTGTTGGACTTTCTTATTAAGTGATATCGATTAGCCTCTTGAAGTAGATAAAGTGAATATTCTCTCTTGTAAGTGTAGTCGCAGAAAAAAAAAGTAGTATGTGGTACTGATGAAAAGCAATGGTTTTTATGTTTATGTGGGACAGCTTGTCTGTTAATAATAATGGCAGTCTTTCCAGTGCATCAACAACGGCTGGAGTTCAGCCCGCCTATGACAATTTGAACGGCTGCAATCAGATTGCTATCCAGCGGTATTCTTTTGTAATCATGAGCATTTTCTCAATACTGTTATGCTGGTAAATTAGGGAACGTTGATGGTGAGAACATCTTTGAGCACTTCATCAAAGCATCATGAAAGTGCTTCAGGGGAAAGGCATAGATAAAGCATTTTTTTCTTATCTGGTTTCCATTCAATATCTTCAGTTAGGTTAGTGAGATTTTGGTTCCCCTTTTATCTTTGTATCACGGTATTTTTGATACCTGTAAAACGTTAATGAGGATGAAATGAGATGCCTCTAACTGAGGTTATAATCACGGACACTTTTTTCTTCTTATTACTACATTAATCTACGGTATAATTACTCAGAATGTCGTTGATTAATGGCTATCGTTGCTGAGTTTCAGGGGATTGCATTACTCTAAATCTTGTTCACTTGGGTTCCCTGCGTTCAAGCACTACAGACATCTGTGTTCTATATCTGTTCAAGGAACGTCCTATGTTGCAGAGTTCCTTCTGCTTCTGTTTTTGTGCCTGTTCCAATTTGACTTTATACTGGCCTATTCAACCTCTCATGATATTTGGCCGAAAGATGGTGGGTGACTGCTTCTATCGACATATCAGTATTTGTTAATGCTACGGTTTGCTTTTGCATGGATCTCCAGATAGGTCGAAAAGCTCATCTAGATCGATCTAGATCGCAGGTGAATACAACTCTCTTTGATGACTGGATTTTAACAGCTAAAAGTGAGGATCTTGTTAGGCGTAGGAGAACCAAAGCTCTGTCTCATGCTTCCAAATCCTTCATCTCATGCTGCTGCTCATTTAATTCTTTTTCTAGTCTCAATCAGGTGAAGGCACTCGCTGCCTTCGGAAGGAGACGCTACTCTGGTCCTATCAAACGGTGACGCGTGAATATCTCAGCTTCCTCACAGTTGAGCAAAACTCAAATTCTATCTCCCTTCTCTTCATCGTACCATTTCGCCATTGTTGCCATCGGTGGGCTCCGCCTTGCCATTGCCATTGCTGGCCCCAATGGCGGAGCCCATGACACCCCCTCTGGCCTTCCCCTCTCTCTTCACCTTCACCTTTATTCTCTGCTCTATTGTCGTCGATCTGGAAGCGACAGCCCTACCAGCCATGGAGGAGTGTCGAGCTAGCTATGTGAGAGAGAGAGAGAAAGAGAGAGGACAAGGGATTGTTCAATCTGGAGGCATGACGGTGGCGGGAGGAGAGGCGTTTGTCATGGAGGTTGGGAGAAAAAGGGAGATCTTTGTTAGGGTGTGGTGAGGATTTTGTTGGGCCGAATAGACAAAGTTTGATACCTTAATCTAGAAGATCACCGAGTCTAAACCCGAGTTCATTGACATATCTAGTTAAATTCACCTTTGCTCTAAAATTAAAGCAGATACCAATGTGTTATGGACTCACTATAATTATTAATTATTTTATATCCTACTCGAGATATTTTTAACACAAATTCATACATACGACTTGAGGTGAAGACCGAAATGAAAAGGGTACGTGTTGCAATCTTAATTGGAGGCAGAACACGAGACTTAAGTAACATTCCGTGACTGCAAATCATGTTGCACGATAAATTAGGCGTGCGGCATTTCCTCACTAATGCAGATTCTACATTAATTATCCCCAGACCAGTCGGATGCGGTACACGTGCCTCGTACCGTGATCGAGGTACCATCCTTCGGTCTTGCCGGCCGCGTCCTACAAGGTAACCATGTCCCGGCAAAAGCGGATACTGAATTCAAGGCGATCCAATTTCGTCATCTCTGGACTAAAGAATCGAAACGCTCTTTCGGTCCGCGATCGAGACGGAGATTCGTTCGGCGACAAAGGAGAAACATACAAAGTTCACAATCTTCTCCGGCGTCGTAGTTAGCTAGCCCCATGTGACAGTGATAACGTTGTCAATACTCCAAAATTCGAATATGTCCTGGCCGACATACGACGCAATTTTGGATCAGAGGTTTGACTTCATCTTCTCCGTTAACAACTCCTTGCGAATCCTTCCCTTCCCCTCCCTTTGTTTAAGGTAAAAAAAAGAAAAGAAAGAAGGCAGGGGATCACCAGCTCTTTGTCAATGGCTGACAACGGTGCTCCATATGGGAGACCCTACCTAATACCGTAGCCATTGACGATCTCGCCAGCGTTTTAGGTCAACAAACGCGAACTCCCCTCGAGGTCCGACGCAATCAAAACATGTTCGTCGAGCATCGTCGCGATTCAAAATTCGTTAGGTTTCGGGAAGAAAATATATGTATACAACAAAATATGACATGCACGTAACGTTTGATTCAAACTGTAGGAGCAGCAGCAACAGTGACAATTTGAAAAATTCTCTCGTTGGATCTTGGCAGATAGAACCCATTACCGATCGAACGTGATCGTCAGCACTGCCTCTCTATATCTGCTAGACCGTCGTCCGCCCCGGAGGACGGCATCCTCCTCGAGGATCTTTCCCGACTGAGCATCCGTCGGAATGAACCGAAGCGCGAACTCGATCCGGTGACCTTAGCTGACGGCCTGACCGCCCCGTCGGACGTGCCCTCGATGCAGGACGACATGGAGCTCGTGCGTTCCAGGGGCGGGGCCGTGGGTGCAGCCCCGACGGGAGGCTGCGGCGGCGCTTCCTGCTGGACCCGGGGCTCGGCCTCGGTGCGGCAAATCGGGCACGTCGAGTGCGAGATCAGCCACCTATCGATGCACCCGACGTGGAACGTGTGCTTGCAGTTCGGCAACTCCCTAGCCATCTCTCCATCCTCCAAGGCACTCAAGCAGACCGCGCATTCCTCCGCC
The DNA here is from genome assembly GCA_014182735.1 of Corymbia maculata. Lineage (NCBI taxonomy): Eukaryota > Viridiplantae > Streptophyta > Magnoliopsida > Myrtales > Myrtaceae > Corymbia > Corymbia maculata. The sequence continues at coordinate 8,232,712 of CM024692.1, forward strand.
GCCGCCGCCTCCTCACTCACTGCCTCATCCCGCGCTCCCTCCTGTCGGAAGACGAACACCGGCAAGGAAGCGATGACCAGCGGGTCGAGCCCGGACTTGGGCGGGTCCTCCCTGGGGGGATGCGCGTGGGCCACGGCGAGGCCGAGGTCGCGAATGGCGGCCCGGCGGCGGGCCTGGCGGCGGAGGACGTACCGCGCGTATATGTGGAGGAGGATGACGAGGACGACGACGACCGAGAGGGAGACGATGGCGGTGAGCATGATCTTGCTGTTGAGGTCGTAGGCCTTCTTCCTCTCCGGGAGCCACGGCTGCATGTTATCGTGTTCATGTTGCCCGGAGTCCATGGCGGCGGCGGCGACGGCGGTGCGGTGAGAGAGGCGCCGCAGCAGATGGCGAAGTGATGAGGAAGGGAGGAAGAAGTAGAGAAGAAGTAGAGAAGAAGGCGTTGATGCGTGATTCGTCTGGCTTTGCTGCGCCTCGTCTTGTGGGATGCGTAAGACAGCTTTAGGTTACATGAGGACGGGCGCCTTGTTTTTCAATAGCGTTGACTGTTGAATGTTGACTTGCTCCCAACCTCTCCTTCATTTTTTTTTTTTCTTTTCGGGATTTTTTTTTTTTTTTTTTTTTTTTTCTAGAATATTTTTTCTGGGTGAATGTTGGAAATGAAGTTTCTCGTTGTTTACGTCTCGGGGGTGGTGTCGTTTTTACGTGCGATGGTGTGAAAGCCGATTGGGAATTTGGAGGAAAAGGCTGTAGAAAATATCGTTGCTCTGTGGACGGCAGCAGTTCCACCTACTATCGTGCAACCTTTGAAATGTGAAATGAGATCACTACCCGAATTTCTATATCTTGCACGCAAACAATTAGAAAATTATATATATATCAAATCACAACCTTCAAAAATATTTTTTTTCATGAACATGAAGAAATCGGAGGGTGCTCGAAGATCATTAGATTAAAAAGGTCAAGTTCTTGTCTCTTCTCTAAACTTCATATAAGGCCCGAATGGTGCCTCTTGTCATAATCCCCGAATAGGATGTTCTGTCAAGCAAATTTTTTTATTTTAACGGATTGGTGTTTGTATGTCTCGCACTTTTTATTAGTAAATGGATGCTTTTTTCCTCACTCATTAGGGAATATCGGAGGTGATATTACAAGGTCTCTCATCACATGATAGATTGTCTATCTGTTTCTTTTCTCTTAAACCTTTTAAAGGCACATTCAAATTTGTAATTTCTAAATCTTAATAAGTAAAAAATTATATAGCCATATATATCAAATCACAACCTTCTAATAGATTAAGTTTTTAAACCAAATGATAATGATCTCATAAATTTCGTATGGTTTCAAATTAGGAGATGCTTTGCAAAGTCTGTATGATATCAAAAAATCCCAAGTTTTAATGTTTCCGATCTCATTATTTGCCTCTCTCATTATATATTTTCCAATCTTAGGCTGAATTCTACCCCATCGGTGAGGAGCATTATCTGAATATTAAATGACAACTTAAACTTTTAAATCGAATAATAATGGAACCCATAAAATTTCATATTCGGTGTGAAAAGTTGCACATCAGATCCCGGAAAATTCCATATTGAATGTTTAGGATTCGAGAAGGTCAAAAATAGTTCACAATCTTGACTTGGAAGATAAGAGCAAAGGTCACGTCTTGACAAATTTTTATTTTTATTTTTATTGTGATCGATCTTCTCAGGAGGTGGCTAAGAGGCTCTTCCCCCAATAATCCAAGGCCTTTTTTTCATTCTTCTTTCTTGTTTTGATCAAACTGTTTTTCATAGCTAATTTTTAATTTGTTTGAATCCTAAAAATTAAAAGAGACAAAACAAAATGAAATTTACCTTCATCCGGTAGAAGTAATTTCGAATCGATATATAGAAATTTTCACCAATTCCGATAAATTTCAAAAGAATTCTCCAAATCTAATTTGCCCTCCTCCTTCTTTTTTTTCCCCAAATAAAATGCTGCTAAATTCAACTCGTGGGGTCGAAGCTGATTATTCTTTTTCCATGCAAAAAATGTCAAGCATATCACATCCAATTATATGTAATTTGGACATGCCGTAAACTCCTGGGAATGTCCTTCGATTCCTTTTGAGGAATTGCGTTGCTTCCATGACTTTGACATTTATCATGACGGGAGAAGACTTTCGATACTCCGGAAAGCTATGAAGTCATGTCTCCAGAATTTCTTGGCCCACCTTGTTTTCTAACTGATTTATTGCTTTGATTATGTCCAGGTACATCAACCGAGTTAATTTTCGCTTAGTAAAAATACTCTGCTGACCACATGAATCGAGTAAGATTTGAATTATGTATCTGGCATCTTGGAGAATCAAATCACTTAGTTATGTCCTGTTGGTTGATTAAAATTGGCGGTTCGTATTCATGTGCCAAATTCACCTTACGAATTAGCATCAGTCCGTGTCATTAATGAAAAACTACTTGCCGAGGTGATGCCCTTGTATATATAGAATGGTATATAGATGATGCAGAACATGGTATTTTTTCTTTTTTTTTTTGGAAATCAAATCGAATAATTTTAAACAATTAAAGCGGCAACTATTTTTCAAGATTTGGGTTGTTAATTAAGGAGAGGTCCATGCGACCAAATGATTACTCTTTCTTGGGTGGGCTTGACACTGTTCGGGCTTGGGTCGAGCCCAATATGGGCGGCCCAAGTTCGAAACCCAACAGGCCTTGTATCGTCCACATGCAAGCTGAGTAGTGTTGATGATTCACAATTACAAATTTGCTTTATAACTCGGCATTTCGAATAGGTATCTTATGATATCTGCTTAATTCGCATAACCAAACTTGCTTAGTCTTGTAGCCTGTCTGTAAAACTCACTCTAGGAGGATTGAGAATGATTTCGAGTAATCATCTCATCTCAATTAGGTCAAAGTTTAAATTATCATGATGTCCTTATGATTTATGTATGTGCTAACTCGATGTTTCGTTCCCTCACTGAAGCGTGTGAAGGTCTCTTCTATATTGATTTCTAGTAAGTTGGACTAGATTACCTACATGCACTAACCAAGTTCATTATGAAGTCATCTTAGGAATATGATCCATAATTGATATCATATTTTGGTGCCCACTCCATTTTTCCGGAATTTCGGCATGCGTTGCCTCCTAATTTTTCAATTTTGCAGAGTCCCCTTTAGACTCTTCATATTGGTTGCAATGTCCCCTAAGCCATTGACTTAGAACATTTTTCAGTAAGATCTCTGAACATGTGCTTTCATGTGACTATTTTGCTATCCTACAGAGGGCAAATCTAGCTAACAACAAATGGTGAATTACATTTTACCACCAAGTTTTGGCACATGTGGCAAGTTGCCCCATGACTTTTCAATTGCTTTCAATGTTTCACCCTAGAGTATTAAGATGAGTTTCATAGCCCCCTCAACAGTGATCTTGACCAAATTTTTGATCTAATCTCCACTGAAGATCGACTTAGGCTACCTAAGCAAGGGTCGTCTTGCCCTCTTTTAGTATGCATGTGGTTGTGTCATAACCTCTATCGATAGTGTGGCTATGTTAGATCCCCCCTCTCCCTCTCTCTCTCTCATTAAAATCTTTATCATTTCTCTCACGCACACATTAAAATCTTTATCAGTATTAGAAATTACAAAATCATTTCTTCTGATGTGGATATTTTGTTCACACAAGATTTCATAGAAGTGAGAATTGTTAATTATTTGCTATTTTTAATAATAAAACTTGGTGCTTGCCCTCTTCTAGTATACGTGCGGTTGTGTTGTCACCTCTACTGATGGTGAGGTTATGCTAGACAGTCTCTCTCTATCTCTCTCAAATCTTTATTAGTAATAGAAATTATAAAGTCATTTTTTATGATATGAATATTTTGTTCAAAAGATTTAATCGAAATGAAGATCGTTAATTATTTGGTATTTTTAATAATAAAAGTTGGCTCATCATCATGCTGCACCAACATTTGATACTTGTATTATGTTTCTTATAAAATGATGTTTGCGCTAAAGTATCATACTTATTATTTAACAAGAAAAAAACAATTGGATCATCAAAAATAAAATAAAATAACAAAAAAAAAAAAAAAAAGAAAAAAGAAAAAAACAATTGGCTTATAAATTAAATGCGTTGGTTTGTGCTAACAAACTCAATGTGCACATTGTATCGTGTCTTAATGTTAAGATTTTTCTCTATGTCTCTTAATTTGCTAAACGTTTGACCAACATTGCAAGCTTTAAGAGGTCATTGCATGAAAATGGTATACAAATTTTGGGTGTTTACATAATAACTTGGAAAGCTTGGATGAAATTTGGAGGCCAAAATCAATATGAAATACAGAGTTTGCTGAGTTGATAGAATATATATATTTTTTAAAGTATGGTCAAGATTTGAAAAACTTATTTAAAATATAGGTCTTATATGAAATTGGCCAAAGCCACTAGGGGATATTGCAGTCGATTTCAAGACTTTTGTGAAGAAATTGCAAACATTAAAAAGGAGGAATAACTTATAACATGTGCCAAAAACTTGACAAACAAAATGTATTTCAATTTTCTCGTTGGATAGATTAGCCCTCTATAAAAGGAGCTGTAATTAGTCATGTGACAAGTACATGATAGAGGTCCGGTTGGAAAACGGGGTGGTGTCGACACTAAAGGGGGACATCGCAACTGACTCCAAGGGTTTTTGGCATATTGCATTGAAAATTCAGGGGGCAATTTGCAATAAACTCCACAATCCAAGGGGGCAAAATGCAATTCACTCCATATTTTGGTAGATGCCGTGGATGAAGAAAGGCTCTGGATGATTACTGGCTTAATCTATTCCATTTCAAGGGGATTGGCTAATGCTATTTCACACTGCTACTGGATTCTACCTTATAAAAACGTGAGGACCGTCTTCTTGTTCATAGAATTTGAATATAATATATGATTTTTATTCTGCAAATCGTCTGTATATATATATATATGAGACATGCGCATTTCATTGACTCTACTTCCAAAAAGTATGTTTTGCAGTGCACATGACATTCATCTAAACCAGTCTGTATAAATGAAAATTTGGTCTTAACCACGTGCAAAATTAGAAATTCTTACTAATATTGGCGCAGAAAAGTTATCTTATCTTAGCATGCAGTGATGACAGGCACTGCTCCATCCAAACACTGTACCATTAAACTTGATAACCTAGGCTATGCAAGAAAGACATTGGAAGGTACGCCATTTTTTAGCATAATTATCTCATTCCCTCCACATTGAATTAATAAATCACTGATTACTCTTCGCACGCATACCGAACAACTGGTGCATGTGCATTCAGGAGTAAATCCAAACAAAGTTGTTATTGTGTGCTATCATGATAACATCACCCTAAGTTTGAAAAAAAAAAAAAAAAAAAAAATGAGAGGATAGAATTACTTTTTATTTGACAATTACTTCATATTCAAAACAGGTTCTTCACCATGGCAGCCATAAGAACAGAAGGCATCACTCCTGTTCTTGCAAAACATAGCATGGCAAGGCAAAGTTACAACTCATGCATCATTTGCAACTGAGTTACCCCCCAAAAGACCACCCAACTTCTGAGATCTTCCCGAGCACATAACTTCTCCAACGAATGGATCATGCCGAGCTTTTCGAGCTAAGTTTGGGACTATATCTGTTGCGGAAGTTTGCTCTTTTTTCTGGTTCAAAAAGCGAGCCCCTTGAAAAAGATACAAGAACTCTACCCCGATATTAACAAATGCAGATGAAGAGTCACCAACGTTTGTCTCTTACCTGCAACTGGGCTTTACTCTTTCCAAGAACGGAGGGTAATCGTTCTCTCTCTCTTTCTCTCTTCTCTCTCTCTCTCTTTTCCGTTTGAGTGAATGACTTAAGACACGACATGAGGATGGCACGAGAAGAGAATATTCTCGCTTCAGCAAGTATCTGTGCAAGTGTAATCACCATTCAAAAGCTTTCGAGCTCTTTCTAGGTGGGCTCAGCATGCAGATCAAAACACATTCCAGGACACAAATCGAGCTGATGCAAGAAAACCTACTTAACCATTCGCAACAAAATTAATATATTATGGTATAACTGGGGAATTGATTTGGAAAAAAAAAAGACCCTCTAGACGATTGAAACAAGCCTGATATGATCTTCTCCAAGAGGAAGACCAATTGACTCGACGAGATTCTCCTCTCTTGTCCCGTCAGCATGTGGACTGGTTCTACAGCTCCCGCTGCCAAATTCCTATTCAAGAAGGAAAATAAATTTTAGTTGACAAAGAATGCAGTTCTTAGAATCCATGCCGTGTTCTAGGAGCTCGTTAAGTTTTTAATTCCGAAGCATATGGTCTACAGTAAGTCACTTGATGCAAACAAAATGAAAAGATATGGGCATATAACAGATATAAACAAAGTCAATAGAAACTAAGATTTTAAGATTAGGTACCTCAGCAGTGATAAAGCTGAGGACTTCCTCTCTTCACTCAACGACCATTACTCAGAGAAGCAGAAGATGATGGCCTCGCGGAAACGACATCGTGCGGTGCCCCGTCGTTCTGAATTTGCGAAGAAATGCAAAAGCCGGGCAATCCATCGGAAACGAACCTGTTGCCGAAGAGTGAAGACGGGTGATGGATGACCTGTGACTTGTGATGGTCAGCCGAGTCTACAGAAAACTCGTCGAGAGAGCGAAAGGGCGGTGCGAAACTGGACTGAAGGGTTCCCCTTTGAGGAAACGCCGCCGAGCCTTGGCTCAGCAGCGGTGAAGGCAGCGTCAACGGCGTTGGCAAGTTGAACAGAAACCTGCCGCCGCTCCGGTTGTCTGTGCCCGCTGGGTCGGTGCTCCAACCCATCATTCTCTGAAACCCGGGTTCGAACACCATTGGCGCTGAAGTCGAGAAAAGGGTTTGGCTCATTTCATTCTCTTGTGGATCGCTATGGTGAATCAGAGCAGATTCAGACTGAAAAGAGTGCAGGGAAAGGCCGAGGTCTTGGTTCTGCTGGGTGCTCCTCGACATAATCTCAGATGGGTAGCTGCTGAAATTGATGGACGACGCGGCTGAGCTCGTCGGGAAGAACGACTTCATCGTCTCCAACATGGACTGATCGTTGTCCAGCTGTGGTGGCAAGAATTGGCTTGTTGCGTTTCTTGAATTGGCACTGATTTGCCTATGGAGCTGAAAATTGTACTCGGGAGACTCTGATTCCTCCGCAACCGCCATCTCGACCGAATTCCCATTGTGTGCTACGCTGTCTGGGGCAGTAGAGGTGGAAGGAACAGAGCCGGAGTTTGGCTGCCAAGGCGGCAGCTCGTCGAGCTTGTCGATGGCTGACTTCGCCTTCTTGATGAGCCAGTCGACGGCCTTGCTGGGCCGGTCGTAGCCAAGCCGGTCTTGGACATCATAAAATTGAATCGCGGTGTGAGCCGACAACCGGACGCGGCGGTCCCGGGGGCCTTTGGCGGTGTAAACCTTGCTGTGGCGGTCCTTTCGTCCGGTCGACCGAACTATGTGGCCTCCCTGGACCTGGACAATCTCTCCTTCTGTGCTCTTCATTCCCATTTCACAGTCTTGGAGCTTTTTGCATAATTTAAGACAAAAGGAAGGGTCTTGAGAAAAGAATACACCCCCCTTCTTTTTTGGCCGATTCTTCTCCTTCTGAATGGATGAGGAGGCCCCTTAACGGGATTTATAAGGCCTTTGCCTGCTTTTGTTGTCACGCCTGTGGTTCTCTCTAGGGTTATTAATTTTGGTGGATAAGCTCTGCGCGTCTGGAAGATTCAGATCCTTCTTGGCCTCCTTCTGATCTTGTCTCTGGCAAAGAGAGAGAGAGAGAGAGAGGAAGAGAAGAAAAGAAAAGAAACAAAAGATCCCAACTCGAAGCAGCTTCCCTTGTACTGTCTTCCCTTCGCTTTTGTGGGTCTTCTTTGTTGGCTTGCTCTCTTGTTGCTCTCCGGTCACCTGCAAGACTGCAACCACCACCCTTCAAAGCTGATCATTACTGATCTTGCTGCTTCTGTGCTTCTCGTGTCCCAGATCCCAAGGGAACCCCTGTCATTGCACTTTCTGCCCTAGATCCAAGACCCTTTCGTCCTCTCTCTCTCTCTCTCTCTCTCTCTCTCTCTCTCTATCTATCTACCTAGCTACTGGCTCTCTGGTGATATTAATGATTCATCCACCTTGAGCATCAGAGGGGGAGGCAGGTGGAGGAGGGGAGAGGGGGGATCTGAAGGGTGCCTCTCAAGAACAGGCACAATTAGAAGAGGAAATAATTAGCCCGGACATATGGAAAGCTGCTCAGTACGGCTAAAGACATATGCATAATCACGGATATAGAAGGGAAAAGATGGCCTTGCATGCTGCTTATCTCATAGGAATTTGGAATGAGATTTGGGAAAGGCGAAAGGACTTAGATATAGACCCCATGCTGAAGAAGAAAGTTAATGGAGAGAAGTGAGCAAGGCAAAAGAAAGAGAGAGGAGAGGGGGAGGGAGTAAAAGCGAAATGTGTGATTTTGTAAGGATATGGACGAGTGGGGGAAAATCTCGAGTGGCCTTGATATCAAGAAGGGCTTGGATGCTTCTGCAGAGAGCGTAGCAAAGTTGGGTCAGAGAGCAGAATTTTTAAAAATTCTCTGTCGTCATGCAAAATATTCCCCCCCCCCGCCATAGAACATAAGCTCTCTTATAATATGTGTCATTTCCAGATGCTTATGAAAGCATATTTCATAAAGGAATTTCACAAGAAACGGTACATTAGTAATTGCGATATTTATTTTATTTGATTACTTAATAAGTGTCTGCGTCGTCGGTTGGTAAAGTCCATAATGTACAGTCACTTTGGGGGCATGTAGCTCAGAAATTGAAGAGGTTTTTGATCGCCAAAGTAATAAAACAATGAAGAGCATTCGGACATTGACAAATTTCATGGACATCCTGTACTAATGATTTGTCACAATCACGTATCCCTTGATTTGGTGATACTCAATCTAATGATAATTTCTTGAGAGAGATAACATTTGGGGAAGATGTGGGATCGGTCCTAATCTTATTGTACGAATGCTAATTCAATTTTTAACTTTCCGATTTTACCAATTTAGTCCTAAACATTTGCCCAAAATTTTGATTCAGTTCTTCCAGTTAATTTTTGCGAGAAATCACCGACATGGTAATTTGTTATCTAAGATGGTTGATAATGACTAGAATGCCATGTAGGTGATTCCCAACCAAAATTGTTTGGAATAATTATATTAGAATTTGTGCAATAGTTTAAGACTAAACCAGCATATGTACAATAGGTTTAGAACTAATCGCATAATTTTTCCCGTTAAAATTTGTATGAGTAAAATCTCGATAAAAGTTGAATCATTTTGGATAACTCAATTGCATGTGGGACAGGAAGATGTATACTTTACGCAACCATGGTGTTACTAACTGATCAAAAATAAGATTATTGTATATCTTGACGACATGAACACAAACTGATCAAGTGAAATAATTATATTAGACTGCGCATTTCTTTTTATAATGGAGTTTTCTTGACGTGCAGTTGTCCTGGTCTAGTTTCCTCCTCCTCGTTCAACGATGGCTACGATAAGGATGTGACAAGAGGAGATGGAAAGATATTTTATCACACCAAATCCAGAAGAAAACATATTAGTCAAACTCAAGAGAACGAGGAATTGATCTCTAGGAATCTTAATCGGTTTGACACCCGTCTATATTTGTAGACATGATGCTTATAGCTATCTTTATGACCAAAATTGTCATGCCCTAAAGTTGACTTCAAAAAAATAAATAATATATATAAGTATATAGACACGCACGTATACGTGTGTGTAATCAATGAGAGCACCTCTTCTTGTTTTTCCCCTTCGTTTTTTTCCAAAAGCTTTGCACAAAAGTTGCTAGCTAGTCCTTAAGTGGAGAACGAAAGATGCCAAAGACGGCCATGATATCATGATAAGAATTCGAATGCACAAGCCTGTCATGGACACCCGTGCTATAAATAAGATGAGATCGTAGGTTCATAGATTCCACTGTAATCTCGTAATTAAGCAATACGGGCTATATTTTAGCACCATTCTTTTAGGGTTGTACAAAGGTTATGAGCAAGTATCGGGTCTTCCCGAATAGCTTTAAGTACTTCTAGATCAATCCATATTACTAGACAAGTGATGAGATTCATATAAAATAAAGTAGATTGGTAATATTTTGATTAGTCACATTTGCCTTTGGAAGATCTAAGCGCCTGCTTCTTCGAAAGGAAACGGTTTCCAAGAAACACTTTTCTAACTTCGTGATGTTTAGATGACAGAAAACTTATCAATTTATGGAAAACCTTTTGCATAGACAGTAAGCGACGGGTTTAATTTAGGGAAAAACAACTTTCCTTTCTAATGAGAAGGATCACTTTTGGTAAACCACCAAACAAATAAAAAGTAATCATTTTCCTTAAAAATATTTTTTTATCATGAAATTTTTCGATAAAATAAACACACCCTAATTCTTTATTCGTGTACAATGAACACATCCTAAACTTGTTAAAGGGGTTGTTGCCCTAGCTCTAAGGTCTCTCTCTCTCTATTAATAATAGAATTAATGTGCCATTAAAGACGACATTGAGCTATGATTAGGGTCATGGCTAAGCTAGTAACCTAGGCACAAGCTCTACTACCCTCCACTCGGTAGCGTAGAAAACAATATCTAGACAGCTTTACTATTGATTTTTCCTCTCTGAACTTCTTATGTCCACCACACCGAGAGTCGGTCCAATTTCACAAAAAGAGAGAAGCCTAAACTATCTAATGGCTAGGGTTTCACATAACAGTGATGGAAAAAAAATGCAAAAAAAATAAAAAATTCACAAAACAGTAAAGGGCAAAACATGCTCCCTCCTGCAAAGTGCGTGCATCCCTTTGAACCCCTTTTCTGACCATCAATCATTTTCTTTTTCTCAAGACAACATTAATCAAAGCGAATTAACCCAAAAAAAAAACAAAAAACAAAAGTTGTGCCAAAATTTATAATAATAATTAAGCAGCAAAAGTTCAGTACCACATTGGATGAATATGATATGGTAATAAACAACATTTTCCACTGCTCAAGCACAAAAGTGGAACTGCACATTCCACATGGGGTTGCCCAATTTTTTATTTATTTGATTTTTGGCCATCTTCCTATTGACATAGTTAATTTCATATAGTCCAGCTTTAAATAAAATATATGGAATGAACATAGATACACCGTTTCATTCGAATCTCAAATCTTTTGTATTTGCTTTTGTCCGAGTTATACCTGGCTGCCTCCTAGTTGGGAACTGGAGAGACAAGGCTCATTTGATTCAGAGTAAGGTCTAAAGCCCCTCTCTTTTAGAGTAATTATTTGACGTGTCAGTGATGCAATTGATTAAAGTGCGTGATGGTACTACTACCTCGTTGGACCCAATTATTGAAGTTTGAAACTTTGGAGGGGGGGTCGTTTCTACTAGTAAATGGCTTGAATTTTAAATATATACATATATAATGTATGTATTTATATATGGGTACTGTCAGAGTGATGTGGGTAGGTAGCATGTAATAAAAATATATGCTAGGGCCTGAGTTCTAATACAAAATTGAAAATCAATGTCATGCTATCATGGTGGTGCGTAGGTTAGCATGTAATCAACGATATAATTATGGGCTGGGGTCCTAAATTATTGATGGTGGGCTGGCAATTTGAACACTCGGATTGACACTTTAGTTTTTATTTGATAATGACATCGCAAGTACATGAATTTTGTCCAATTTACAATCAAGCAGCTAAACTTTGTTATTCCAATCAAGTGTCTCGACTTTTTAAATGTGGGTCAATGTGAGACTTCCGATAAGTAAATTGTCGTTTGCAATGTAGTTTTGTTGATGTGACTTGCTTATTTGACAACAATTAAGCCTAATTGGTGATTTTGCTTGCTTAAAGAGTAGAAATTATGCCATCTTCATCTAGGTGTTGGGTTATGTGTGAGGAGGGAAGTGGGGGGAGAGAGAGGGGACTTGGGCAATCCCGGTCGTCCAATATGATTATTAAAATGACATCGTTTGAAGAGGCCACATCAGACACCGAAGTGGACAGATAACAACTATTTACTAGCGTTATTGTCCAATTTAAGCAAAGGTCTCATGTTAACCCATATTCAACAAGTTCAAGTACTCAAATCGAAGAAAAAAAAAGTTTAGGTATTCGACTGCAAAGTAAGTAAAAATTCAGATACATGTGGCGTTACTGTCCTAATTTTTTTTTTTCCTACGATACGGTTTTTATGATATGCTCTTCTAGATAAAAGTAATGCCTCGATTATTTTATTGGGGCCATAATAATGGCTTCCTCCTTTTATCGTGAAAAGCTAGTTTTGAGCACAACATCGACAATGGCCACAGGTATGGCAATCTATTGGCAGGAACCGAAAAGGCTGGTATAACATTGACAAAGTTCACTTTCCCTATAATAATAAGGTGGTGCATACTGGTGGATCTGTATGGATGCAATATCTAATTTTTGCGTATTAATGTTTTTGGATGGCTTTTTGTTTAACTTTTTTATTGCATCAACTAGCCAAAACGCACGTGAGTCGCGTGTGAAGCTGCCTTTTTTTTTTTTTAATTTATAATTTACTTGAAATTAGAGAATAATAAAATCAATAATCAAATTGAAATTAATTGCATGGATACACAATTTTTTTTCTTGTGACAAAAGGGAAAAGCCTTGAAATGAATACGACCTTTTATAATATGAAACTGAAGATAAAAATGAAAAAAAAAAAAATTCTTCTCTCTCTAATTTTCCTTGCGGTGAATATGCACAAGTTCCTGAGTTGTCTAAGGTGAACCATTTTAATTTAAGGTCGTACTTGTTTGCATAAAATAGATGATCTTGAAAATAATCTCCTGTACTATTTTTGAAATAATTAATCAATAAAAAATAATTCAATTATCAATAATAATTTACATCAAGTATTGTTGTGAATGATTTTTTTTTTTGTTCGTTTGTTGTTGTAAGTGATAAGGACAATCATTTTCAGAAATGCATTTTTTAAAATTATTTATTTTTTGCGATAAAAAGCATCTTAAATTTATTTAATAAATCTCTACATTATATCACATTGAAGCAAAATGAAAATAAAATAAAATTCCCTCCACTCTTTCTTTCTTTCTCTCTCTAGAACATGGTGGGCTACTACTATCACTGTCTCCAACCGCCCAAACATTTGTACGACGACACGTAGAAGAAATTCCAAGAGCGTATAACATAAAAGCGAAAAAGGAACTTTAGTAAAAATATCATAGGCTAGTCCATCCATGACTTTTAATAAAACCATATAGTAATGAATATGATCTACTTTCTTATAGATGGATTAAAAATATGATTTGATTTTTTGTATGTACTCCTCGACTGGATTGATCAAGTGTTGTGCTGTCTCGCATTGATTTTTATTTATTTTTCTATTTATTCGACTAGTTTTCAGAGAACTTCTAAATGTGTCAGTACAAGGTTCCACCTATAAAAATCAATCGTACCATATCAAATGATGTCGTTTTGTTGATTTTTGTACTAAAACCACAAGACTTTATGTGCGGTGGTTGGTTTGGACAAACAAGATTACCGTCTTGTGAAACTAATTGCCTAATGTCTCCTATGTGTACTTGCCTGGTGAGAAAGGGAAAAATTTTCAGGATTTGCGGGTGGTGGCATAGGCACGATTGCAAAGGCCATTAGCCAACTCGATACTTCATATCTCGAGACCAGTTTGATCTAAAAGGGGTTTCTAGGTGCTCCTAGGAGCAAGTCGCTTGTCCACTTAAATAAGAACGGTGCATAAAATATCAATACGTCAACATCTTTCATCAGTCGAAAAAAAGTGATTTTAAAGAAAAGAAACCTAACAAAGTTTCTAAAAGGAAGTAAAGATAGAAAAACGACACCAACGAATTCGTGAGTTCGGCCAACAAGTCAAACGTTCTTCCAAACTTTTCTCTAAAAATTCGAACTTTTGAACGAGAAGCAAACATAAAAATCCAATCTTTCTGGCCGGTGCTGGTCTGGAAACGTCCCTCGCAGCAGGTAGGCGCGCCGGATTATTTTTTGGCGGCAACGCGATTCACGCTTCCGGTTCGGTCGGTTTCTCCTCTCCAGCACGAAGCCGAAACCTTTCCACGCCCGTTCGCCGGTTCGTGTTCAGACACACCTTCCACATCACAGACAGAGATAGAGATAGAGAGAGAGAGAGAGAGAGAGAGAGAGAGAGAGAGAGAGATTCCTCGAAGAAGACGAAAATGGGGCAGAGGCTGAAACCGTCGTGTCTGTCGGATTCACCGTCTTCGTGCTCCGCGAGATTGTGGAAAACGTGAAAGCCACCGGACAGAGCTCGCGATCCGAGGCATTCAATGCCTTCCCCACGTCCTTTCCCCTTCGCTTCTGCCACTTGTGTCTGACCGCACTCCTCTCCCCGCCCTTTTGCCTTCGCTCGCTTTGATGGAGGATTGCTTTTTAGTTTTTCTTTTCTTTTCTTTTCTCGATCTTATCTTTTTCAAAATTTGTTCTCGCTGCCTCTGCTCGTTTTCTCGGCCCGGGAGGGAAAAACGAAGACGACGACAGGACATTTGGCAATTGTTGTTTCCCCTTTTGAATTTCGATGGGCATTGATGGCGGTGTCAAATAAATAATATGTCCCATCTCGTGCCCCAGTTGCCTACGTTCAATAATGCGGACGTAGTTCTAGTGAGCATAGCGCCGGCTACCTTTGACGCCGACAAGAGGGGGAAATTGCACGACACACTCTTCCTTAGGGTAGTCGATGAATGATGGGCAACATTGGAAGACGAAATTGGTAGCTCGGATCATGTGGGGGTGGATTGGTTGCTAAGCTCTTCCCGTGATGAAAAGTGAAATGATTTGTAGGTTGTTGTCACATGAGTTTTCTTGGTGCGGTGGTCTTTGCTAAATATAGTTTGTTTATCTAGCATTAGAGGGTTGGAGAAAAAAAGGGTATTGTCCGTCCTTCCAAGATATGCTTGAAGAAATAGAAACGAAATTTGTCGGAAATTTAAGGCGTTAAAGGGATGGAGTTTCTCAAATATTTTTTGAATTTAGATAGTGGATGAGTTGACTATGTAAGATTTTTTTTTTTTCCTTTCCTTTTCAATTTGTTGGAATATTCGAGAAATTCACTTCCACTCGTATCAGTAGATTGGAGATCTTCATCTCTCGATTCACAAAACTCTTGAATCTCTCCAATCCCCCAACAAACCACCTACCACCGCCATCCATCACCTCAACTGTTGACAACATTGGCCATCACCATTCGTTCGACATTATTCAAGGTGATTTTTGATATAATCGGACGTAAGAATGTCATTCTGTTCTCTGTACACGATTCAATACGCGACTATTCTTCCCTAGGAAAAGGAGCGTAGAAGAAACATCACAAAGCCATGCCATTCTCCAATAAATCCAAGTTTTCCACACTAATTGAAGGCTAGCTTCTCTCTCCATGAAAGTCTGTGTGTGACCTTTCAAAACCACAAGGGCGGGCGGGGGGCTCATCATAATTTGGTCCGAATAATTCAGAAAACAACCCAACTAACGTGTCGAATAACTCATCGAGGGCAAAAAAATAAGAAAAGAAAAGAGGAAAAAAAAAAGGGAAAGAGGAGGAGGAGGAGGAGGAGGCGCTCGCTTCCTTTATGGATATAAAGCCTTGCCATGTGGGGAGCTTCATTCAATACATACAAAAGAGGGCCTTTTTCAGCCAACCCCTATCCCTAGACTTCTCTAGCTCTTAGAACTCTAGAGATAGAGAGAGATGGAGAGAAAGGAGAGAAAGGAAGGAGCTACAACCATCACATAAACTGCAAAAGCCGAAGGTTTAGGCTTTACTCATTGGCCAGTGTAGCTGGAATTTCCCACCCAGGAATCTCCAACTTAGTTTACTTGACTTTATCACATCGGAAAATCCAAAAGAAATTGTTTATATATAAATAAATAAATAAATGGGTAAAAGGGTCGGACGATGCACGTGTTCATGCGATCAACATCAAATGGGGGAGGGGGGAGGAAGGGGTAGGACACATCGTTGAACTGCGTCGCATAATTGAGCACGCGTGCGTGCGTGCTGTGGAACCAATCAAAGCCGTGCCCCCCGGCCCGTTGAAAACGAAACTCCCCAACTCCCATGCTAACCCTTTTCGTCTTCTTTTTGCCTTTGCCTTTTCCTTTGCCTTTGCCTTTGCCTTTCTTCTTTAGTTTGGCCGAAGAAGGAGAAGGAGAAGGAGAAGAGGCTTTCGATGCACATGCGATCGAGGGAATCCTCCGATTGGAGCCGAGGCTTTTTTTTAACTCCACATTTGATGTGGCACACTTGATGTTGGCGTGGCGGAACTTTGCCACGGAGGATGACCGCGGCTGCCAGCACTTTGGATTCTCCAAGTGTTTGATCCAATGCCCCCTTTCCAAGGCAATTGGACCCCTATGATGCTAAATTCACCAATTATGAATTACATCAGCTTGTGTCTTATAATTTTTAAAAAAAAAATACAAATAGAGGAAGAAAATCTCGAGATTTGAAAGACATAGTTTCATAAATTTGTCCATTTGATGAACCTCTCCACTTGTCGAGCTTCTTTAAAACATTTAAACTCATTTGATGGGATCGTTTTGCTTTTTTTAGAAGCTCATTTTAGGCGAATAAGTTCCAAACCCATCGGCTGCAACATAAACTTTTGTGCCAAGATACGAGCTGAAGCCCCGACTAGTGGGCCGAGACATCGAGATAGTTCACACTCGAGACTCTTGGAATTTGTGCCGTCCCTGTCATGCGCCCGACCGACACATAGACATGTCCTTATCTGAAAGCAGCCCCGCGTCGCGAGTTAATCCATAGCTAATGCATAAGCTTTAAATCAATGATGTCATTGCTTAGACAATCTCCTCTCAACCATTCTCTCTCTCTCTCTCTCACAATTTTTTCTTCAATGGCCCCTCAAGCGGACAGCGAAATGCCCCGTTTAACTTAAAGAGATGGCTGAGAGCAACATCTGATCTTGGACTTGTATAGAAAGAAACTTCAACATTGCAAGTCCTCCATTGCAACTCTCTCTCTCTCTCTCTCCGCGCATTTATATTGAGAAAGAGAAAGAGGATCTTCTTAGCTGTATCCTCAGCCGGTCATTTTCAAGATTGACTCCAAAAAACAAAACACAAAGCTCGTTAGCTGGTCTCGGATCTTTCTCACCTCTTCTCAAGTTGCTCCACTAGATCCTAAAGCATACCGTGCCCCTCCCCCTTTTCCACCTCCCAAGTTGATACCTATGATAAGGCACGCCACCAAAAAAAAAAAAAATTCTAGAAAGAAAATATTCTCCCGATCTGTCGAGAAATATATGCTTTCACTCCACGCGTCTCTCTATATCTCCGAGTCAAAAGATTCGGTTCCTTATGCGCTCGACTTTTGCTATAATTATTCTGTTATGTGGTACCTAGCCTATCATGTCACCTCTCAAGTTTATTTGTAACATGTTACTAAGAATCAAGTGTCGTTTTTTTTTTTTTTTTTTTGTGTTGACATCATAAAAAATCTCAAACTAATACAGTTATGATAAATTTATCACAAACTCATTTTTTGACCACAATAAACCCCAAAATCGGTACACTTGTGATAAAGTTACCATCCGTTAGTTTCTGTTAAATTTTACTATCAAATTACCGAATTGAATAACATTTAACAGTTGATAAATATACCAGTCTAGAGTTTTACCATCCATTTGTCATGGGTATGTCTGTTTATGAAGCATTAATTTTAATTTAACAGAAACTAATAGATGGTAAATCCGTCATAAATGTATCAATTCGAGGGTTTTTACTGATAAAAAAATTAATTTGAGGTAAATTTATTATATATATAATAGCTTAGAATTTTTTGTGATGGTAACTCTATTTTTTAATTTCGATTTATGAAATTTGGTGAATTGCATTTTTTGACCGTAATGTCAATTTGATTTGATTGATTAGCTACAAAATCTTTTTCATAGGCCTTTTGAGGGAGCTTGTTGCAGGTATGTTATATTGGTCCACATCACATGGTGTTTCATAAGATTGATCCGAATCTGTCCAAATCCATGTGATCTTTGTCCTTAGACAGGAGGGTTTTTAAAAAGTTTCGAATAAATTATGGGGGTCAGAAGTAACTTGTGTGTCACGTCTATTTCAAGCTCCTTGGATTCATCCCGTTTTCATTTTCTATAGAAAAATAAAGAATAATATCCTGGATCTCGGAGGAGATGTTGGAATATTAGCCCGCACAAACAAATAATTTTCCGTATTTTCCCGACATAATTGTCTCCAAATTTTTCAATTTTTTTTAAAAAATTTCTCTTTAAATTGTCTTAGAGTTTGAACAGTGGATTTTATTGGATGACACTGTATTGAAATGGAGACATGGCGGAAGACCTATCCTTGGGGATCGATTGAAAGCAAGGTTTTATTTGGTGGGTCGACGATATCGACATCACTTATTTTTATTTTTATATATTTTCTCCAAAGATTTATTAATCGCAAAATGTCTAAAATCCTCAAATGATTTTGCCCATTTTCTTTTTTTTTTAATAAATGGTTTTGTCTATTAGATACCAAACTAGTAGACTTGGTAAAATGACTGGAAAAATAAAAGGATTTTCCCCCAAAGTTACTTTCTTTCTTGTTCTTGTAAAATGGGCTCTCTTTTTTTTTTTTGGGCTTAAAGTAAGGTTGCTTTTTTCATTTTTATTTATTTACCCTAAATTAAGAGCCCAACAATTGACAAAAGCTAATCTGATCCGCTATGATTATTCTTTTTATCCGTCATAGCTCATATGAGACCCAACTAAATTGTCGCCTCAGTCCAATCCTATCATCTACCTAATTAGTTTGACCGGGGTCATGTTAACATAGCAAATGTGAGCGATGATCTTCCCGGTGTATCGTACTCGGACTCTTTTTTCCAGCTTGATGGTTTTGGAGATTGAATAATTTTATTTCCCTAATTATTAAATCAATTGTGATTATGCCCTATGTCTCGTTGGATTTATAGGAAATAAAAATCGATAGGGGGCGGGAAAAATTTCAGGCCCAAGCCCAACGAGTAGTTGACCGGTCAATGGGCTTCATGATCGTTTTATATTTTCCCAAGTTTTTTCACGTCGAAAAGCCCAACTTCTGCTCAGAAATAGCGAGCCGGCGACGCTCCCGTTCTCGCGCATGAGCTTCAATGGCGTCGTCTCTCTCAAACAAACGCGCCTCCTCGACCTTGTCCGTGCATGCTCGAGGAGCGGCTCTCTCGACGCGACGAGGATCCTCCATGCGCTCGCCGTCACGGCCGGACCCTACTCGAGACAACCGATCTTCCTGTACAATAATGTCATCTCTCTGTACGCCGGACTCGGCGAGTTGTCCGCCGCGCGCAAGGTGTTCGAGAGTATTCCCCAGAGAAACGCGATTTCGTTTAACACCGTTATTTCCGCGTACGGTCGATGTGGAGATGCGGAGGAGGCTTTGGCCGTTTTCTCCGATATGAGAGGTCGTGGGTTCGGTCTGACCCAGCACTCGTTGGCTGGGTTGTTGTCCTGCGAGGCACTGGACTTGAGTTGCGGGATTCAGTTGCATGGGATAGCGATGAAGAATGGGCTTCTCGATGCCGACCCTTTCGTGGGGACTGCTTTGTTGAACTTGTACGGGAGGCATGGCTGTTTGGATGATGTTATTGGGGTCTTTCAAGATATGCCTTTGAAGAGCTTAGTGACTTGGAACTCCATGCTGACTTTGTTTGGGCAGCATGGATATTCTGGAGATTGCGCATGTTTATTCCGAGATCTTACGAGAGAAAACTTTGCCTTGTCTGATTGCACTTTCATGGGCATCTTATCGGGGTGTTCACATGAACAAGACCTGGTATTGGGAGAACAGATACACGGTCTTGTGATAAAAAATGGACTCAATTCAGTGTCCTCTGTTCTGAATTCGTTAATCAATATGTATGTTAAATGCAAATTTGTATGCTTAGCCGAGAAAGTGTTCAAGGAGCTGCATGTTCCAGATGTAGTGTCATGGAATATAATGATTGGGGCTTGGGCGAAGACTGGAAAACCTGAAGTAGCTTTAGAACTCTTTTGTAGAATGTCCACGGACGGGCTCTTGCCTAACCAAGCGACTTTTGTAAGTACTGTTAACGCTTGTACTGGATTTCAAGTCCAAGTTTATGGAGAGTTTCTGCATGCGAAGATTATTAGAAATGCTTTTCAGTCTGATGTTCTTATAGGCAGTGCTTTAATTGACTTGTACGTGAAATTTGAAAATCTCGAAGCTGCCCATCATTGTTTCAACGAAATTCATGAGAAGAATGTGGTGTCTTGGAGTGCTTTGATATCCGGATATGCAAATAGAAGCTCCTCTACTTCACTATATTTACTGCAAGAGATGTTTAGATTGGGTTTCCAACCAAATGAGTTCTCATTTTCTGCTGTTCTCAAAGGATCATATGCTTCAGAGCTACAGCAACTACATTGCTTGATTACAAAAAAGGGCTATGAATGCAATGACTATGTCTGGAGCTCTCTAATTACCTCATACGCCAAAAATGGACTCATATCTGGCGCCATGGCCTTTGTAACTGCTCCTGGTGAACGGCTTTCTGTCGTCTCTAGCAATGTCATTGCTGGTATATATAACAGAACTGGCCAGTACCATGCGACACTGAAGTTGCTCTCTGCACTTGAAGACCCTGATGTTGTGTCCTGGAATATTGTTATTGAAGCCTGTGTTCGCAACGGTAATTATGGAGAGGTTTTTGAACTTTTCAGCTACATGCACACGTTTGGAGTTCGACCAGACAAGTACACCTTTGTTAGCCTTTTAGTTGCATGCTGTAAGCTTTACAACCTTGCTACTGGGAGTTCTGTCCATGGTCTGATGATAAAGATGGATTTTAGTCGCTGTGATGCGATCGTGTGCAATGTCCTGATGGACATTTATGGGAAGTGTGGATGCATTGGGAGCACAATAAAAATTTTTGATGAATTGTCAGATAGAAATATCATCTCTTGGACCGTGCTGATATCTGCTCTTGGAGCGAATGGTTATGCCAAAAATGCCTTAGAAAGGTTTAGGGAGATGGAATCAGAGGGTATTCAACCTGATGGTATTGCTTTTACAGCAGTGCTTACTGCATGCAGACATGGTGGGCTAGTAAGAGAAGGGTTGGAGTTGTTCCAGTTAATGAAAACTTACTACAAGGTGGAACCTGAGATGGATCATTACCACGGTGTGGTTGATTTATTGGCCAAAAATGGGCATCTTAAAGAAGCAGAGGAAATGATTATGAGCATGCCTTTCCCACCAAATGCACTAATCTGGCGCAGTTTTCTCGAGGGCTGCAAGAGGCTGCATAAAAATCGAGTGCCGGAGCTAGCAGAGTGAAAATCACATTCTCATGTATTCAATAGAATGCATACTGAGGTTTTTAAGCCCAAAGCATGCAACCTCGATAACTTAAAGTTGTATTATTCACTTGCCACCAGAATATCATTGCCAGAAGACTATTGTCACTGAGGTTTGCAATGAGGCCAATGAAGTGGTGTTAATTCTCAGAAGATGTGGAAATATGCAGATGACTACAACTGCACAACAAGTGAAAGTTATTTTTTAGTTAGATACACAGCTAAGTTGTTCTCCATTGCTTTTGACTGACTTAGACTACTAACTGAAGGTGCTCAGCCATTTTCTGTTGTCTTAGTGCAAAGTGAGCGCCCTGAAGGACATGCACTTTGGCATCTAGATATTATATCAAGCCACCTTCACTCCATCTGCCAGTTCATGGCAGAACCGGAGGCTACATTGATCCTTTCTCTGTCCCGACCAAAATACAGGCAATTCAACAGGGTGCTCGTTCTATGGACATCAAGGGAGCTCATCTTATTTCTACTCTTTAGGTAGGCGATGCCCCTATGAATTCCGCAGGGTTGTTAATCATAGAAAAACGTATTTGTACCTAGAGAAATAATCGGATTCTGAATTGTCAGTAGGACTCTTTTCCCCCCTTTTCTCAGGTACCGCATTTATCTTTTGGACAGTGACTTTGAGTGTGGGTAGATCGGGCAAAAGCTCCGAGAGAGAGATGATGAATTACACGGCAATGGGTTATCATGTTAGACTTTCTCAATCCGTGTAGCCTCCTAAGTAATTGAAGTACATTGACTCATGTGCAATGTGTGTATTCTTATTGTGCTAAGTGTTATTACGAGCAGCTTTGAATCGTAGAAATGAGTATCACGACTGGAAACAATATCATTGCTTCATTTACACGAGCAATCTCGACCATGTCTACCCAAAAGGCATTTCTTTTTCCTAATAGCGAAAAGGAAATTGAGAAAAGGGAAAACTCGGCCTCTTAAATCTCTTATTCATACAAATCCCGCGCGACAAACGGTCCACTATAATGGGGTGATGACTACTTTCGTGGTTATTAGTATCGTTTTGATCATTTTGGTGGGTCTTGAGGCTCCTCTAAGAAAATGGAAGAAAATGGAAGAGCACTAATCCGTAAAGATCGGAAGGGCCAATGTGCCAATGTCAGTTTTGTACTCGCATGGCCTAAGGGCGACGGGAGGCGCAAAGGGTAGAATCACATCTCACTCAAAAGGAACAGAACGACAATGGTGATTGTCTCTACTAAAACCAACCCTCATCTAAGTCTGCGATCTACCAGCATTTGATTATGGCTAGTTACTTCCGGCGTGCAAGACAGGATTTTGCTCTTCTTGGGTATCTTTATGATAATATCATGGAACCCAAGGAATGCGCCGTCATAGAAATCACAGTCCAGGTTCTTCGACCCAACGAGTGAGGCGCCCCAGGAGCACCACACAACCCCTGCCCCTGCATCAATTCTGTAGCTAAAGCAGCCATCTATAAATTGGAATATTTTAGCACAAAATCATTCTATTTGAGAACTTTGGGAAGCTACAAAAACAAGATCGGAGCCTTCATCTGCGGCATACATATATCAATTGGGAAAATTAGGATGCAATCATCCACGGACAGCTTCTGATAAGCCTCCTAAAGGAACAAATGAAAGCTCATGGCAGATAACCGGATTGCAACATAAGTGATTTTTCATAAGGACATCAATTCAACCGCATACGAATATAATTAGAACACTCTCCAAAACATACCAAGGAGAGATCCATGTTCAATACACATTGTAGGACAACCAGAACTGGAGCTAAGCAACTGTTGGGGTAGATTTTTACAAAATGTTGCACAGTATTTCAAGCAAAGGTGAAACCGCCATTTGAGCATTCATTTATCCCACTCCAGATCCATAAGTTGTTTATCCACCTTCGAGGGACTTTCCTCTCCTCCATGCCGCCGGTTATTGGTATACCGGTCCCAACCCATGATGTGAGGCAAAGCAAACTACAAAAGCAGACACTCATAAAGCACATGCTCCTAGACTAGAAAAGTTGAAAGAACAATTGGAAACAATTGGAAGACATTAAGTTGCTCTTGTTCAAATTATCAAACTGTCCCTAGGCTTATTTTACCCATAGAGATATGCCCCAGAAAATTATAGAATTATAGACATGAAAGCACCTACTAAAACAAACATTCTTCTCCAGTCTCCACCGTAGACAATCATAAATATCCTTTAGGCTGAGCAACTTTAACCATTTTTAGAGGGCTTGTAATAGGCATTAGCAGAAAATTAGTGCAGCTTACAGGAGGTCCAATCTAGGTTTTAAAACCAAGAAGCCTTTGGAAAAAATTAATTTAGAAGCCATTTTTATAATCAAGCAGGGAGATACTGCTATCATTTCCCATTTGGCAATTAGAAAACTCTCCTTTTCCAAACACCCCCAACCTCCACCTTTCCTTCTCCCCATTTTCCTTGTTATCAATAGTTTGCAAGGTACCAAAATATTGTAGACAATTAATCAATAGAAGCTATATGAAAGGGAAAAATGGCAGGGAATAACACCATCACAACCAGTTAGTCATTTGCTACATGCTAAAATATAAAACACAATTACAATTTCCATGATGAAAATAGAGATAAAAAGAGAAGACATACACTACATGCTGTCTTCATGACGGCAAATTCAGCAGCTGTAACAGGGACAGTAAATCGTTCATTTGTTTTCAGAATATTGTTGGTAACACCTGCAAGTGAGAGAGTTCACATTCAAGCATGTGCCAATCAACTCAAATTAATATATAGATATTCACATTATATATCTTTAAAGATCTAAGCTACTTTGTGAAATCAAAAGTTCAATTCCAAACATCCAAAGCTATGAATAACAATCGGAAACAACAACTATCTGATCAAGCAACTTTTCAGTAATGGAGGCCTGGGAACCAATATTTGTTGTTTTTAATAAGGCTCTAGCTGGCAAATATGGAATTTAAGCGTTGACAATGGATATGGAGTTTTAATGCTGAGCATGATGGTCCTTAAAGGAAAATTGTAGCAATGAAGCATGGCTAGGAGAAGAGGAGGTGGATTACAAGAAACAGAAAAACACTACATATGAAGGTGGATTGAAGAGGGATGGGATCAGATGCAGACCCAGGAACTAGGGACAGGGGGTGGAAAGGTGAGTACATTGCACTGGTGCATTATGATAATTAGTTGGGTCCACAAACTAAAATTAGAACTAGCTGTCATATGATCAAGCTAGAAGATAGAAACAAAAGTACTTTGCAGATAAATCAGCTCCTACAAGGTTACCAAAATGTAACAAACGCAATAGTTAAGGTTTGCAAATTTACCATTTCTAGAACCATAGAAAGATGGTACTTACTCAAAGAAATAAAGTAGCCACCCCCATCAGCATGAGGCTTAATTGACAAGCTCTTCCTCACTTGACCAGCATTGCTGCAGGAAGAACTTCTTGTCAATGTCCTCATGTACTACACAAAAGTTAGTAATAACTTCCAATTTCCAAAGAGAACTGACTATTACAACTCAAGCATGCATACATGTAAAAACTCTAGGTAGAATAAACATTTAATAAAAACAAAGAAATAGGGAAAAACATAACGAGCCAAACGAAAAAATGAATGGGCAAGTCATATGAAGTTAGAGGAAGGCGAAGCATTTAAAGATCTATCAGAAGCAAGTCAGTTTAATTACCTGGACAGCATTGAAGGATCATGAAAGAATTCACAGGAATCTTTTGGACCCAAACTTATGAGGGATCCAGTCTCAGTGGCTGACAAAGCAAAAAGCTGTAGAAAAGCAACAAATACAGAATTCTGTATCAACATAATTGTAAAGAGACCATGTAGAATAACTGAAAATGAATTCGATAAACAGACTAATGCTTACCTGCCGCTTTTCCCAATCATATTTGCGCTCACCAATAGCGGGCCAAAATCGCAACATCATGACACCATGTCTATCGACTTTAAGACCAGCACCAGACTATTAAATACAAAAAATATACAGTGAAAACAGAAATCAGTTACCACATGTTGTGTTATATTCTAATGAACACGAGGAAAAAAGACATACCTCCAATTTACTGAAAGTCGGGAGAACCGGGGACAGAGAGAGTGCAGCTTTCCCCTTATATACACAATATGGAGCAAATATTCTATTTACAGTACCCCCTGCAAATTCCACATGCATGTTACAGAAATGAGGAAAACAATCGAATCATCCCTAGAGAGGTGAGAGAGCACTTGGTAATACCCATAAGCTGCATATAATACCTGCGGCATTAAAATTTTGTCTTGCAGTCGAATACCCAGCCTCAGAAATATGAGAATGACCAAATGAAGAAACTCTACAACAGGCAGTATCCCCCAGTAAATTTCTTCCAGACAATCCCATCCTGTTCACCATCGGACAATGCCATGGTCAAAATGCGTCGCTAATGATAGGGCAAGCTAAAACTTAACAGAGCTGGGTAAGTGTTGAGAGAACACCCATCCTCTGCACCATATGGTCATTAAATGACATAAACTAGGAAAAGAAAAGTGCCAAAAGACTCTAAGGGCCCTGGCCACCCGTCCATTAAGCTCCAAAAAACTCATACCAAACTTATGAGTATTTTTTGTGTGTATCCCAGCTCAACTTTACCAGTTAACTGAATAAACCAAGCACAACTCAACTCAATTCAATTTTCATCAGGTCATACACGAGCTTGAGCTCATAAGCTTGAAAATCGTGATTTAGAAATAATATTCCTCAGCATTTGAATACTCCGTGAATCTAGTAAATTCATATATATATATATATATACCATCGTTTTAAAATGAAACTGACAGCATTACTTTAAATCATCAGAACAACTTCCAAAACAATTAAACGAGCAGCATGCTTATCCAACTAAAAAGTTACAAGACCAAGGCACTAACTAAATAAAAAAAGAATATGTAAATACGAAGTCTACTTAAGCAATTTGTTATTTCAAGCATGATACCCGATCGTCCATAGCTTTCTTCTGAAATGATCCATGAACTTCAGAGGCACGCCTACAACGGAACATTACGAGTCAAATAAGTGCAAATATAATGGGTATAAACATTTCAAATAGCAAACACGAACACAGAGTATTGATAAATTTATCATCCCACAGAGAGAGAGAGAGAGAGAGAGAGATTATTAATATCGTGCTACACAATATCATATCAAAGCATGGACTTCCATCAGTAACAGAAGATAAATGATTTTGCTGAAAGATTAAAATTCTAGTTTTTGGTAAGAAAATCAATTACAAAATCAGAGCAAATACTTGAGCTGAAAATCATAAAGACAAAGCTTACAGTTCAGAGAAGATGGGACTTGGTAAGTCGTTAAGCCTGCAAGTTCATCCCATATAACTTCACTACTACATAATTTTCCTTTCTTAGATTGAAAAAGAAAAGGGGATAGGGAAGAACCATAAAACCATGCTTCGATCACTTTTTTTATGCCAGTAATATAGCAAGCAAAGGCACAGTTAAGTCTAAGTTTTAAAATCCAAGTTCAGAAAGATAAATATTGAACTCATTGAACACCTAATGAATCAACATAAGCACCGTAACAAAATTGTCAATTATATTTATCTGAAGAATTTGAGGCACTAGACAATCAAGTGGTGCAGTGAGATTTCAAGTAACAACCAACTGAAAATTCAGGCGACGAACGCAGCTTCTATACAGTCGACAACAGCTAAACACCAATGCAATCTGAGTTGATATTTTTAACAATTCGAAAGAGGACCAAACTCTTTAAAAAAGCACTAAGATTTCCCAACATGCTAAGAGTACAATGCATCAAGATTCAACAAGCAAAAACCCCCCTAACCTTTCTCCTACAATGCCAGGCAAAATTTCTCAATCTTTTCAAGGGAGCCATGTACCACGTACGAAACTTCCCACAACTCCGAAAACCCATGCCTATGAGAAAATTAATACTTCCGGGATAATAAAAAATTATGAAACCATTTGAAGCAACATGGTCTCTCCAGCATTGTCGACCCTCTCGCGAAAAGAACACGAGGGAAAGATTTAGCCATCTGGGTTTCATTCCTCGAAACAAAAATTCCAGCTTTCAGCCCTAAAACTCCATTTCCAGATCAAATTTTTCGAAATTGAAGCTCCACTTTGCAGAACGGAGAGCACGATCCGAGCAGACAGAAAATCGAGAGCGCAAACCGATAGCGATAGCTTCCGTCGAGCATCCACAAATCATATAACAGATAGATTGACGGAGAGAGAGAGAGAGAGGAGAGAGGGAGAGAGAGAGAGTGAAGTGAGGAAGAATGCCTTACTCAGTTTCTGCAAGCGAGAAATGGGAACGGCAGAAGGGTCAGAGCACAGACGGGACTCTTGAACCCGACGTTTCGAGTTTCCAGAGTTAACAAAGTTGAGACCTTTAGCCCCGGGCGCGCTTGCCGAGCCTAATTCAACCTGAGATTTTTCTAGGGTTTTGGTTTACTTTATCCTCTAATCATACTTTTTTTCCCTAATTAAGCTCACGAGTATGATTTGATTCAAGTTAGAGATAATCAATTTTCAATCCGATTCAATCTTAGGGTGGAACTGGAAACTAGTCCGCTCTCATTTGATTCAATAGAATCGATCACTTTTTTTTTCTATTACTTGATGTCATATGGAATGAAGAAGTAAAAAGAAAAATTAGCCACTTTCATTTTTTTTGAAAAAATTTAAAAATATATATATAAATAATCAGTTCAATCCTATTTGGTTCTTCCTTGAAACTAGGAATCGAATCACTTGAATATTGATTTCATTTTTAAGAAATGAGAACCAGATTGATACTTTTGCAAACCAAACCCAACTTATCGATCTAGTTTGTTTTGCATGTCTCTAATTTAGACTACCAAATAGAATGAACAAGCTCAACCTTCGAGTGGAAACTTCAAAAATTTTGGTTGGTAAATTGAGCCAACCGAACCAATTGTATTTGGTAATTTGATTTGATTTAATTTGATTTTTGTTTCAAATTGCACCAAATCAAACGGTTTTTATGAGCTATGTCATAACGAAAGACCAAGCCTAAGTTGGTGTTGCCGTAATGCTTGTTACATGATAACGTTGTTCCCCCTAGACAATAGCTTAAGCCTTCAACCAATTTAAGCTTATTAAAAGTGCGTTTGGTAACATATCTGTATTGAGAACAATTTCTATTATGAAGTATTTTTTTATTTATTTCATTGACAAGTTTCTAAGTAGAAGAACGTGTTTGATACTATACAAAAGTTATATTTACGGAATAGAAAAAGAATTGAAATGCATTTGGTATGATCCTAAAAAAATTTATTCCCCATTTTTTATATTTAATTATAAAAATGTTAGCGGAGACTTAACATTATAAAATTGAACTTTATCAAATAATCTAACCTAATAGTTAGTTAAAGATAGATGATTGGCAATGATAGTAGAGAATTCCACCGGTTTATAATTCACAATGTGAGGAGGTTGACAATAAATTATTTGGCTATTACAATAAATAGGTGTATATACCTTTTGAGCTTTTTTTAAACATAAGAAGAAGAGCAGACTTTTCTTGGTAAGGACAATTGAGGATGGAGGCGATCTTTGGTACACTTATTTGCACAAACTCATCAAGCCTTCAAGTAAATGACATCGGAAATCCAAGGAGCACATGCTCAATTAATTGCTATGAACATAAGACAAATAGTAATGGAAAAAACTTAGTCAAAGCCATTTAATTTTCTATTAAAATAGATTGTAAATAATCTTAAATGATTTCTCGAATAGAATTTTAAGAGAAAAAAATTGGAGTCGCCAAGCTTTCCTGATTTAACATTGTCTCTAAAAGAAACGACATAAAAATATCCATTTAGTAAGAAGCTTTAAAAGTCAATTCAATTTTAAATTCAATTTTCATCAAAATATTTTCACATTTTTATGCTAAATTTAATTCTAAACTAGAATTAACACAAAATATAGTAAAACTAGTCAAAATCTAATTTCTAAATTTTTTCCTAATTTTCTGCAAATATTTATTTTTTATTTTTTATTCCCAATAATGGAGATTGGGATTGGGTCAGGAAATCGGATATTGTGTCGATTATGTAAAGGCGAGCATTAGGTTACGTTGAGTTTGTTTTATTAAAATGACCTTATTTCTCTTTTTGTACTTGAGAATAAAGAAGTATGTTTTTTTTTTTTTTTTTTACTTTTTGTTTCCATTCCAAATCTATTCTCCAGCCATTGATTTGTTTTAGGGAATAGAAAAATTAGTCGATATTACTAAAAAGATTTCTATTCTTTTTCTATTTCGAGGAGCAAAAGAATAAAAGAATAGAGAAATAGAATGGTTACAAATAGAGTCTAAAAGTTAAACATTGTATAAGATTCAAGAACATCGTATAAGAGAAGTTGAATAAAAAATGATGAATCCTAATCAATTTGATCATATTTCAAACCCTTATTTGGTTAAGTTTCATTTTGAACTTTTCTAAACCATATTATTGTAGTTTAGCTCATTTTTTCCATTCAAATTGGACCAAACTTAACCGTGTTCACCCCTATTCTACTTGATATGCTTTCGTGCGATTGATTACATATTGACCAAAAGTGGATCCCATTGAGAAGGACTCGCTTGAATGCCATGCTCATTCAAGGTCGCTTGAGCCTTGGCCACTCCTCCACGTGGATTGGGAACTGAATTTTCACCCTAGGGAAGGTGTGCGAATGGGAATGAGATCTCCTATTGCCCCATCTTATCTTCTCCACAAAGACATGATACGAGGATGGGGCAAGGTGTTGAGGACCTCGAGGGGGCTGGGGGAGGGCGGGGTCATCGTCTCCATTTTCATCCTCATAACCTATCATCGCATACATCGTCAAATTGCTCATCTGACAAAAACTCGACATGTTATGCCGTCGGAGCTTGGCCAACTTAGAGAAAGGAAGGGTTAGAGGGGGGAGACGTGAAGAGATTCCAAGTGATGAGAAAGAGTTTTTGGAGTGCTTGTCGAGGACACTTCATGAGCACTAAAGGCCTACACCATTCATGATCTTAATTGCCCATCTTCCCTGCTGCCACGTGTACTGCATGATTGAGCTAAAAAGATTACCAAATGCTGATGGATTTGATCCGGAGCCAACCAATGCTACTCCACTTTGGACTCTCCTTGAGCATGGAGAGACTTCTTTTGGAAAGTGAAAGTGGGAGAATGGTCCTTGTGAATGTGTATTTGGCGGATCATATGGGCAAGACTCAAAAAGTGGGCCTAAAGGACAACACTAATTTAATCAATTGTATATCCTAATTAGTGTGTTATATTTGTCCTAAAGTTCAATCCAAAACATGCCACGGTGGGGTCTTTGATAGGGGTGAGATTGTAACAAGGTAGTAATAGGGGAATTTGTGGCTAGATCGATTTCTCTCCACAATGGGAATGCTATCTTCCCCACAAGCACCTACTCCTAACAAAATGAAAAGCAACAAGCTCCACAACAAAAGTGAAGTGAGCTGACCTAGTACCGCGGATCCATTTTTCACCCGGCTTCCAGTCTCAGCTTGACAATTAGAGGAAGGGTTCCAAACCTAACTTAGGTTGGGAAAAGCCTTCTCTATATTCTTAGTCAAGCCTAATCTGTAACAAAAGGTTAGCACTAACAAGGACAAGTTTCTCAATCTCTTGCTTTTAGCTTTCAAGCCCAACCCTACGCTTGCTTAGTCAGGTTGCTTGAGTGGCGCAAAAGGTTGCTTATCGAAAACCATTATATAATGGGGCCTTAGCCTATCTAGATAGTTAGGGTCTTTTCTTGCTTGGCTTAAAAAATTACTAACAACCGAAAGAATGGATAGAGAGGCAACCACCATAGGGTGTTGGCTTGCTTTAACATCAGATTGGATTTCGTGCATACATAACCAAACAAGTGAATTTAACGAAGACGTGGGGGTGCACACCAAAAATAAAATGGGACAAAATACGACTATGATATTATGTTAGAAAGTTTACAAAACTTAAACATATCGATAAAGAAAGATCATATCATTATTAAAAAAAAAGCATCGTATGAATCTTGTAGATAAGTAATGTGCTGATCCGAAACACTTTACCGAAAGAAAATAAAAGCTCGGCAATTTGTTCACAGTCACCGTCCAAAAAACAAACGGCATTAAGGCATTGATGACCAGGTTTTTTTTGGATTTGAGCACCCTTTTTTATTCTTTGACTTTTGGGTGGGCGTGAAGGCTGATCCAGGAAATTGGAAGGAGAGGCAACAACTTGTAAAAGATCCAAAATGACTAAAGTTTTTTATATTGGTACGGCCCTATGGCAATGGGACACCCGCAATAAAAAGAATCGCATATCTCGGCGCGGGGGGTGATGAGGTGGTGACCAATCATTCAAGGGGACCATAATGTGAAGTCTCGGACAAAATCGAAATGCTAGTGCGACTCATTATGACTCAAGGTTGTCTCTACTCAACCGCTTCTTCTCATCGTGTGTCTATAAATAGAGCGACCCAACACTCAAGTCAAGCACACAAAGAAGAAGAATCTTACGCCTTGGTCTTGCATGGTAGCTTGAGCTACTACTACTATACCCACATTCCCATCTTTCTGCTCGATTGCTGTGCTCAGTTTTTCTTGGCAAACAAAGCATTTGATCTCACATGGCTGGTTTTTTTAATGCGAGGCGAGTTTTGCTCGCAGCTGTTCTTTTGGTGTTTCTCGTTGTGAATGTGCAGGGACGTGCCCTCCCGGATAAGAGAATCGATAGCCGTCTTCTTTTGCGCCAACTTGGCGATGATGGAGCCGAGCCCAGCTCTGATGAGTGGGCTTCGACCATGGATGCGGACCCGACGAGACAGGCGCCAGAAGGACCAAACCCGCACCATCACTTTAGCCCCCCTTCCGCACTTCGCTAGACATAGAAACCAAGCCATGCGAGCGAGGGTTATTTTGTATAATCCTGGCCAAAAGTTCTTCGTGGATCGACGTTTACTTTCTACCATCTTCTAGCTTAAGGGCGTATGCGAACGAGAATAATGTGTGTGCGGAATAATAGTGAATGTAGTATAAGAGTGCTGATATGCATTGCACCAGCACCAGAAGGTTCAATAGTCCCGTGTCTTTGGCTCGCTTATGTAGTTCCTAAGTTACGAGAATAATACATGTGGAAACAATGATGTTTTCCTCACTATGTCTTCAACTTATGTTCAGTATTGGAAACGCCTCTCTCTCTCTCTCAATATAAGGCTTATCTGTGCAATGCTCACAATGTAGAGCTATGTAATCGTGACCTAATGTAATATACAATACAATACTATAGCATGACTCATGTTAATACTTTGTTCGAAATAACTTACTCGCTCATCTAATGATGTTATAATACGAGAAGAGACGATGCACTAAAAATAGGAGGGAGACGATGCACAAATCAGAGCAGAACCCGCCAATCAGTATCGTCTGGGCATGCACCTGGCGCCCCGAATTCAAATCAAGAGCCCCACCACAAGCCTTGAGCAACGCCGTAAACGTGAAAGACACGGGTCCGACACCCTCCTTCCTCATGCTCTTACACAACCCGATGGACTCCCTAAACGGCCCCTGAGCCGCGTACCCACGAATGAGGGCAGTGTAGAGAAGCGGGTTCGGGCACTGGACCTGCCGAAAGATGAGGCGCCGGTATGAGTCCACGGAGACGCCGAGCTCGGTGAGGGTGCGGACGAGCTTCGTGAGGACGTAGCACCTTTGGTCGACCCTTTGCGGTAGAGATGCGTGCGGACTTGCTTGAGCTGGGTGAGGCCGCGGCAGTCGTCGAGGAGGGAGACGAGACGGGACTCGAGCTGCTTTCTGTCTTCGAAGAAAGGGAAGGAGTTGTCATGCAGCCGGCCGAGGCCTCGGTCCACTGCGAATGGAGATAGCTGTCCGGGAATGAATCGGAGGGACGAGCGCGCGGTGCGCTGAAGTTTCGGAAGATGGCTACCATCGCGCCATGGGCACCGATCATTTGAGCCTGGCTCCGAACACAGGCAGCTTCTCATAGGTTTCCAAACATCTGTACCTAGAAAATATTACGTTGTGAAATTGCACTTTCAATTAAAACAATGGAAAATCTCGATTCATACTATCGAGTTTTCAAATTTGTCGAATTAAAACAATCAAGTCCAATTTTTTTATTCCTACCAATTTAGCATAGGTTTAAAAAGACAAAATTTTGCTCTAAAAAGTTACCTCTCTTTTATTTTTGGGAATGCAATGAAATTTGGGGTTGCTAAAGATTACATTTTCAATTTATATCATCAATTTTTAAAATTTATCGAATTAATATGATCAAGTTCAAGTTTTTAATTTCCGTCCAATTTAGCATAGGTTTAAAAAGATGAAATTTTGCTTTAAAAATTTTATTTCTCTCTTTTGTTTTTTGGAATGCGATGGAGTTTGAGGAAAGTACATATTACATTTTCAATTAATACAACAAGAATTTTCAATTATTATCATCAAGTTTTAAAATTTATCGAATTAATATGATGAAGTTCAGTTGTTAAATTTCATCTAATTTAGCATAAGTTTAAAATGATGAGATTTGGCTTTAAAAAGTTATTTTCCTCTCTTTGATTTTTTGGAACGGAATGAAATGTGAGGCTTGTGGAGATGATGCAGCACGTCAAGCTCGTTCTCGCATGCCCTCCTCCTTCTCTCAGATGGTCTTCCTCATCAGCCTTCGGACCGAAGCCTCTTTCATCGTCGTCCTCCCCGTCGCCTTCTTGCATCGGGTGCACGACGTGGTCGGGTCTCCAGCCATGGCGGGAGAGCTCGCTGAACCACGACCAGTTCTGGGGACCCAATGGGCCGCAGCCCCTGCCCAAGCCGCCACCTTCGTCGTTTGACCCGGAACGGAGCACAATCAGGTTGGCTTCTTCCCTGGCTGAAATGGGTGCCCTCGTTCTCTCCATCGGCAACCTTGCTTCCAAGTCCAAGCTTTCCCATCTCGCGTACTGTAGGTGGCGCGGCGAGAATCTGCCTGTTGGGGTCTCTTGGCCCCCGATAGACTGGCCAGGCCTGCGAAGCCTGAACTGGTAAATTTTGTTTAATTGAATAAGCTTTTAAAGCTTTTTGCTATATAGATTTTTGAATGTCATTTTCTTTTAGAAACAATGCTAAGTCGCGAAAGCTTGACAACTCTATTCTTTTTCTCTTAAGATTCTATTCGAAACATCCTTTAAGATCATTTGTAATTCTATTTTAATATAAAATTAGATACCTCTAAAGAAGCATTTCATGTGCTTCATGGATTTCCAATGTCATTCACTTGAAGGTTTGATGAGTTTGCATCAAAGATCACCTCCATCCTCACTTGTCCCGTTTTTGCTCATCTTACCAAGTAAAACATTTTCTCTTCTTCTTACAGTTAAAAAAACTTTGTTAATCTCATCACATTATGAATTATAAACCAATGGGATTCTCTGGTGTCATTTCCAGCCATTTATCTTTGACTAATTATTATGTTGGATTTTCTAAGGCCATCTTCTAATATCTTGATCAATTAAACCCTTAATAACCTTGAATTATTTAAAGGCTTAAGCTATTCTCTAAGGGGGTACAAACATTATAATGTAACAATTAACCATACTCCTTCAATGTCAGACAAAATTTCTCAATCTTTTCAAGTGAGCCATGTACCACGTATGAAACTTCCCACAACTCCGACAACCCATGCCGATGAGAAAAATGATATTCTCCAAATAATTTAAAAAAAAAAAAAATTATGAAACCATTTGAAGCAACATGGTCTCTCCAGCATTATCGACCTTCTCGCGGAAAGAACACGAGGGAAAGATTTAGCCCTCTGGGTTTCATTCCTCCAAACAAAAATTCCAGCTTTCAGCCCTAAAACTCCATTTCCAGATCAAATTTATCGAAATTGAAGCTCCACTTTGCAGAAAGGAGAGCAAAATCCGAGCAGACAAAAGAGAGAGAGAGAACTGAGGAAGCATGCCTTACTCAGTTTCTGCAAGCCAGAAATGGGAACGGCAGAAGGGTCAGAGCACAGATGGGACTCTTGAACTTGGCGTTTCGAGTTTTCCAGAGTTGGAAAGTTGAGACCTTTAGCCCCAGGCGCGCTCGTCGAGCTTAATTCAAGCTGAGATTTTTGTGGGGTTTTGGTTATTTTTATCCTCTAATTCAATTTTTTTTAATTAAGCCCACGAGCATAAATCAATGTAGACTATGGACAATCAGTTCCCGATTTGATCCAATTTTAAAATGGAATTGAGGATCAATCTGGTGCAGTTTAATGGAACTAATCTTCTTCTTTTTTGTTACTACTTGATGTCAGATGTTATGAATTTTTTTTTTAAAGTATATGTAATTAGCCTAATTTGGTCTGATTCTCCCTTGGAATCAAGAATTGGACCATCCAAACACCCATTTCACTTTAGGAACTAGGAATTGGACCAACACTCCTGAGAGCTGAATCCCATCAGCCGGTCTGATCAGGTTAAGCCGATTCATTTTGCACACCCCAATGTAGACCATCGAATAGAACAAATCGGCTCAAACCTCAACAGCTAACTTAAAAAATTTTGGTTTGTAAATTAAACCAACTGATATTTCGTAATTTGATTTTAGTTAATTTGATTTTTGTTCCAAATCGCATCAATTCAAATAGTTTTTACATTTGAATTATTAAAGCCCATCGTCTTAATACTCTACCTTCAAATTAGGTCTCTTCACTGCCCCAGTCTCATGGGAATATTTTATGTTATGAAACTCCTTTGTTAATTTCTAGTAATTTCACTATATGAAGGAAAGAAAGTACTTTTATCAACCAATTTTTTTTTAATGAGCTATGTCGTAACGAAAGCCTATGCTTAAGTTGGTGTTGCAATAATATTCATTACATTATAATGTTTGCACCCCCGTAGATAATAGCTTCAGCCTTTAACTAATTCAAGGTTATTAAGGGTTAGTTTGGTAACATCTCTATATTTAAGAACAATTTTTGTTCAAAAGTAGTTTTATTTATTTAGTTATTTATTTCCTAGATGAGTTTCTAAATAGAAAAACTTGTTCAATGCCTGCATAAAATTATATTTCCAAAATAGAAAAAAAAAACAGAAATGTGCTTGTTACAATCATATTCTATTCTCAATTTTATGTTCATTTAATTATAAAAATGTTAGTGAAGGCTTAACATATAATGTTTGAATAAAATTGGACTTTTGTAAGAATTTAATTGATCAAGATATTCTAAGATGTTCTTAGAAAATTCAAGATAATAATTAGTCAAAGATAAATGGCTGGAAATGACAGCAAGAAATCCCATTGGTTTATAACTCACAATATGATGAGATTATTAGCGTTTTTTCAATTGTATGAAGAAGAGAAAATGTTACTTGGTAGGATGAGCAAAAACGGGACAAGTGAGGATGGAGGTGATCTTTGGTGCAAACTCATCAAACCTTCAAGTGAATGACATTGGAAATCCATGAAGCACATGAAAGGCTTCTGTAGAGGTATCTAATTTTATATTAAAATTGAATTACAAATGATCTTAAAAGATATTTTGAATAGAATTTTAAGAGAAACAGAATAGAGTTGCCAAGCTTTCATGACTTAGCATTGTCTCTAAAAGAAATTGACATTCAAAAATCTATATAGCAAAAAGCTTTAAAAGCTTATTCAATTTTGAATCTAATTTTCATCAAAATATTTTCAAATTTTTATGCTAAATTAATTCTAAACTAGAGTTAACACTAAAAATAGTAAAACTATTCAAAATTTAATTTCTAGATTTTTTTTCCAAATTTTCTGAATTTTTTCATTTTTTTTTATTCTGAAAATTGGGGACTGGGATTGAGTCAAGAAAGTGGATCTTATGTCAATTGTGTAATGAGGAGTATTAAGTCATGTTGAGTTCAATTTTTTACTAGTTGATATTACCAAGCAGATTTCTATTCTTTTTATGTTTTGAGGGACAAAAATAAAAAAATATAGAAGTAGAATGTTATCAAACATGGTCTAAAAGTTAAACATTGTACAAGATTTAAGAACATCAGATAAGAGAAGTGAATAAAAAATGATGAACCCTATTCAATTTTAAACCCTTATTTGGTTAAGTTTCATTTTAAATTTTTCCAAATCATAAGGCTACGTTTGGTCATTCGGATTTTCAATCATGATAGGATTGTATATGATATGATATATAATTCATATGATTTTGATATATTTTAGTTATTGCAGTAATGAAGTTGGATCTATATTATTTTGTATAAATGGTTTATCAATATAAATTAAACCATAAATTTTATAAACAAAGATGGTGAAAATTTCTTGCAACACTCTTATATACTTTAGATTTGTTAATTTATGAAGTTTTTATTTGAGAAAAATAATTTTCTTATTATGGAATTAGAAATCCTATCGACCTTTATCCCACTTCTTCCATGGAATAATTTTATGCGGTCTATAGTCTCTTATATTTAACTTTATCCAATCTTAAGTAGATACCAAATGCAGGATATGATAAATTTTAACATATTCTGAATTTTATTCTCCAAACATAGCATAATATTATAGTTTAGCTTAGTTTTTCTATTCATATCGGGCCAGACTAAATCATGCTCACTCCTACTCTACTTGATATGATTTCGTGCAATTGATTAGAGATTGAGCAACAGTGAATCCCATCGAGAAGGACTCGCTTGAAACCCATGCTCATTTGAGATTGCATGAGCCCTAGCCACTCCATGTGGATTGGGAACTGAATTTTTACCCTAGGGAAGATGTCCAGATGGGAGATCTATTACCCCATCTTATCTTCTTCACAAAGACATGAGGATGGGGCAAGTGTTGTATACATGGGGTGGTCATCTCCATTTTCGTCCTTATAAGCTATCATTGCACACATCATCAGATTGCTCATTTGACAAAAACTTGACATGTTATGGCGTCGGAGCTTAGCCAAGCAAGAAAAGGGAAGGATTAGAGGGAGAGACATGTAGAGATTCCAAGTGATGAAAAAGAGTTTTTGGAGTGCTTGTCGAGGATACTCCACAAGCACTAAAGGTCTACACCATCTATGATCTTAACTGTCGATCTCCCCTGCTACCACGAGTACTGCATGATTGAGCTAAAAAGATTCCCAAATGTTGATGGATTTTGATCCGGAGCCGACCAATGCAACTCCACTTTGGACTCTCCAAGGGCATGGAGAGACTCTTTTGGTA
Source organism: Corymbia maculata (assembly GCA_014182735.1). Taxonomy (NCBI): domain Eukaryota; kingdom Viridiplantae; phylum Streptophyta; class Magnoliopsida; order Myrtales; family Myrtaceae; genus Corymbia; species Corymbia maculata. The sequence goes on from CM024692.1 coordinate 8,271,453, forward strand.
AGCGAAAGTGGGAGAAGGGTCCTTGTGAATGTGTATGTGGCGGATCATAAGGCCACAACTCAAAAAGTGGGCCAAAAGGACAACACTAACTAAATTGATTGTATATCCTAATTAGTGTGTCTTATTTGTCCTAAAGTTCAATCCAAAACATGCCACGGTGGGGTCTTCAATAGGGGTGAGGTCGTAACAAGGTAGTAATAGGGGAACCTATGGCTAGATAGAGTTCCCTCCACAACAGGAATGCTCTCTTCCCTCGCAAGCACCTACTCCTAACAAAATGAAAAGCAACAAGCTCAACAACAAAAGTGAAGTGAGTTGCGCTACTGGCGTAGATCCATTTTTCGACTAGCTTCCAATCTAAGCTTGACAATTAGGGGAAGTGTTCCACACTTAACTTAGGTTGGGAAAAGCCTTCTCTTTGCTCTTAATCAAGCCTAATCTGTAATGAAAGGTTAGCACTAACAAGCACAAGTTTCTCAACCACTTGTTTTCGTCTTTCAAGCCCAACCCTACGCTCGCTTAGTTAGGTTGCTTAAGTGGCGCAAAAGGTTGTTTATCGAAAACCATTCTATAATGGGGCCTTAGCCTATCTAGAGAGTCGGGGGTCTTTTCTTGCTTGGCTTAAAAAATTACAAACAATTGAAAGAAAGGATAGAGAGGCAACCACCATAGGGTGTTGCCTTGCTTTAACATCGGATTGGATTTCGTGCAGGCAGAATTAGACAAGTGAATTTAACAAAAGCCGGGGGGAGGGTGCACACCTAAAACAAAAGGGGACAAAATACGACTCTAATACCATCTTAGAAAGTTTACAAAACTTAAACATATCGATAAAGAAAAATCATATCTCTATAAAAAAATCATCGTATGAATCTTGTAGATAAGTAATGTGGGATCATTAAACAATCTTTGCGCTGATCCGAAACACTTTACCAAAAGAAAATACAAGCTCGGCAATTTGTTCACAGTCACCGTCCAAAAAACAAACGGCATTAAGGCATTGATGACCAGGTTTTTTTTTGGATTTGAGCACCCTTTTTTATTCTTTTGACTTTTGGGTGGGCGTGAAGGCTGATCCAGGAAATTGGAAGGAGAGGCGGCAATGTGTAAAAGATCCAAATGACCAAAGTTTTTATATTGGTACGGCCCTATGGCAATGGGACACCCACAATAAGGAGAATCACATATCTCGTGGGGGACCAATCATGCAAGGGGACCATAGAGTGATGTTTCGGACAAAATCGAAATGCTAGTGTGACTCATTATGACTCAAGGTTGTCTCTACTCAACCGCTTCTTTTCCCTCATCGTCTGTCTATAAATAGAGCGACCCAACACTCAAGTCAAGCACACAAAGAAGAAGAATCTTTCGCCTCGGGCTTGCATGGTAGCTTGAGCTACTACTACTATACCCACATTCCCATCTTTCTGCTCAATTGCTGTGCTCAGTTTTTCTTGGCAAACAAAGCATTTGATCTCACATGGCTGGTTTTTCGAATGCGAGGCGAGTTCTGCTCGCAGCGGTTCTTTTGGCGTTTCTCGTTGTGAATGTGCAGGGACGTGCCCTCCCGGATAAGAGGATCGATAGCCGTCTTCTTTTGCGCCAACTTGGCGATGATGGAGCCGAGCCCAGCTCTAATGAGTGGGCTTCGACCATGGATGCGGACCCGACGAGAGATGTGCCAGGAGGACCAAACCCGCATCATCACTTTAGCCCCCCTTCCGCACTTCGCTATGGAGCCGAGCCAAGCTCTGATGAGTGGGCTTCGACCATGGATGTGGACCCGACGAGACAGCCGCCAGAAGGACCAAACCCGCACCATCACTTTAGCCCTCCTTCCGCACTTCGCTAGACATAGAAACCAAACCATGCGAGCGAGGGTTATTTTGTATAACCCTAGCCAAAAGTACTACATGGATCGACGTTTACTTTCTACCATCTTCCAGCTTAAGGGGGTATGCGAACGAGAATAATGTGAGTACGGAATAATAATGAATGTAGTGATAAGAGTGCTGATATGCATTGCACTAGTACTAAAAGGTTCAAGAGTCCCGTTTCTTTCGCTTGCTTATTTAGTTCCTGAGTCGAAATAACTTACTCGCTCATCTAATGATGTTATAATATGAGAAGAGACAGTGCACTAAAAAGTGTAAAGTTATCCTCATTGATTATTTGTATAAAGAGTGCTTCGTTCACAAAATCTCTATAAAATATGGGCAGCTAAACACAACCTAGACTCATCTATGCAATTAGTATAGTAGTCTTTAATCAGTCAAATATGACAGTCTTACAAATAATTGGACTGATTAAATTTTATAGACATCGACCAAGCCAATGGGGGCATTAGAAGTCCCAATGCCGTGGGTTTGACATGATGGACATGGAGTTCGCTATTGGCGATACTCGCAAACTTTGATGTTTGCCAAAACTAGCATTTCCATTTCAACTCAATAAGTTGAGTGCATAACTACTTCAAATTCAAGTAGAATACTTCTTTATATATACATCAGATATATAGTAAACCGAATCAATCATGATCATTAGCAATAGTAAGTTTTATATAAATCCCCCATGATCTAAAGGCTATCTACAGGCCTGATTCATAGAACCGATCCGGGCAAGTGTTTCTCCAAATTCAAGCGTTTCCTATGTAGGGTATTTGCAACTGTAAGATTTTGGTCGCCATGGATTTGAGGAGGAGTGGAGCTATAACTTTTCGTACATTTTGACCTTGGTAGGTTGGATTCCCCAATAATCTACCAAAAGCATTTCAATGCGATATCTGACTAGTGCAGAATCTGAAAACTATAAATTAGTGCCACTCAGGACAAGGTGGCCGTCACTTTCAGCCGCTCGACAAAACCTACGATTCGGCCGGAAAAGGGCACCCGTATTATATATAGCAAAAATGGGCGAGGAGAGTCTTTACGCTCGTGCTGATGTATTCTAATGCAATACAAGGATCTGAGGTTGCACCACTTAGCCAACGAAAGAGATTTGAAGTGTGTAGTTACGCCACTTAGCCAATGAAAGAGATTTCAAGTGTCTTTCTATGTAGTGGAGGTACAGTGAGAAAGACCAACCAAAAAGAACTCGCAAATCAGCTGTACGCTCCATTACCGCGGACTCTTTTGCCTTTGAGAAGGGCATTCACAGCCACTGATTAACCTGAATCAGTGTTAAGCTCGAAGTCACGGCTTCGATTTCAATTCTGTGCAACTTTTTTTAGATTAAGCCATGAGAAAGTAACTTGTTTCGAATTCCTTCGTTTAACCATGATGGGCACGACGTTGATTGGATCCGTAGGTGATAAGGTCTGACGAAGTTTATAAGCCTAAAATACCGCCAAACCGCGTATGTTACCAAACTGCTATCCAGAAAGGAAAGAAAAGGCAAAAGGGAAGGCCTACAAGAACCTAACTCGAATTTTGAGACGTGGGAATAGCATCAAGACTTCCCCAGCATTTAACTTATTGCGAAGTTGCGCCATCACCTCAAAAGCTCGAGAAACTCCATCTTTAGTTTAGACGATCACAAAAGGAATCCAAATATGTGAGAGAAGAGAACTGTACCGAACACGACGAAACACTTCATGAGAGCAGTCTTTCTTGAGCCCTCTTAAGGAAAAGAATCTAAAAATAGCGTGATTGTTCTAGTAAAATCACAGGAAGCAAATCCAGAAGCCCATTCATAATAATAAGAATAATAACGTGCAACTACTGTCACAGCAAAGAATTCCAGCGATGAATGTGCTTGATCTGGTCACCAGAAATTACGGCAAGAACAAGTCCCACCATCAAAATGGTGGAATCTCGCGTTATCTCTCACAATAATTTCCCTCCCAATAATGTGAGATACACCACACATGAAAGAATGACAGTCTTCACATATTCTGAGGTTCTTCATGATCCTGATAGGGCAATTTGCACTAGAATCCAGCAGCCCAAATGCCAGAGCCAGCTTCTCACTGTGAGCCATCAATATTCGCTTCTTGTCATCCTCACTTACATCATAAGCCACTGAACTCAGGATCTGTTGATAACCTTGTCCCTTTAATCTCTCCAGAAGATCCTCTAACACTCCATATATCTCACTAGACCTCGGATGCCTTGTATCACCTGCAAAGAACTCGTGTATCTCCCCTTTCTTCGACTCAAACCAACTACATCCAGGATTCTTCTTTAATCCCTTCCCTCTCAACAACTTCCTCACATTTGAAACGTCATCCCACCTACCAGTCGATGCAAATATGTTACACAGAACCATATAGTTTCCAATTGCATGAGGCTCGAGCTCAAAGAGATGGCTCGCAGCAATTTGAGCAATGTCAGGATTCCTATGGATACGACATGCCCCCAAAAGTGCTCCCCACACCCCTCCATGGGGTTTTACAGGCATCGTTTCAGTAAGTTTAAGTGCTTCATTCAAATGTCCAGCACGACCCAGAAGGTCAACCATGCAAGCATAGTGATCACCATCTGGAACAACACCATAGCTTTCTTCCATCATTGAAAATACTTTTTTGCCTTGATCCACCATTCCACCATAGCAGCAAGCTACAAGTACACCTATGAAAGTAACTTTATTAGGTTTTGTCTCTGTTTCTACCATCTCATCGAACAATTGCATCGCTGCTTGAGCAAGGCCATGAATCGCAAAGCCTAGAATCATTGAACTATATGTATACACGTTCCGTTCCTTCATTCCTTTAAAGATCATGTATGCATCCTCTATATTGCCACATTTTGAGTACATATCGACCATAGCCGATCCCACAACAACATTCTCGGTTGGCCCAAGTCCAGATTTTTCGGCAACATCCCAGACCCATTTAGCATATTTAGAGGCACCTAGTTGAGCACAAGCCGAGATAACACCAGCCAATGTAACCTCATCGGTCTCAACTCTAGCATCCTGCATTCTCTCGAAAAACCACAATGCCTCCCTCGGCTTACCATTCTGCGCAAACCCAGTAACCATAGCAGTCCAAGCCACCATATCCTTCACCGGTAATCCATCAAACAAATCGCCAGCGGACGCCATATCGCCAGTCTTCGTGTACGCCACTATCAACGTCGTCCAGGAAATAACATCTCTGTGCAGCATTTCGTCAAACACCTTACGCCCACTACCCAAATCGCCGCAGCTCACATACATACCGATCAACGTGTTTCCCACATACAAATCAGAGCAGAACCCGCCAATCAGCATGGTCTGGGCATGCACCTGGCGCCCCGAATGCCAATCAAGAGCCCCACCACAAGCCTTGAGCAACGCCGTAAACGTGAAAGACACGGGTCCGACACCCTCCTTCCTCATGCTCGTATACAATCCGATGGACTCCCTAAACGGCCCCTGAGCCGCATACCCACGAATGAGGGCAGTGTAGAGAAACGGGTTGGGGCACTGGACCTGCCGGAAGACGAGGCGCTGGTACGAGTCCACGGGGACGCCGAGCTCGGTGAGGGTGCGGACGAGCTTCGTGAGGACGTAGCAGCATTGGTCGAGGCCCTTGCGGTAGAGATGCGCGTGGACTTGCTTGAGCTGGGCAAGGCCGCGGCAACCGTCGAGGAGGGAGACGAGACGGGACTCGAGCTGCTTTCTGTCTTCGAAGAAAGGGAAGGAGTTGCCATACAGCCGACCGAGGCCTCGGTCCACTGCGTATGGGGATAGCTGTCCGGGAATGAATCGGAGGGACGAGCGCGCGGTGCTGAAGTTTCGGAAGATGGCTACCATCACGCCATGGGCACCGATCGTTTGAGCCTGGCTCCGAACACTGGTAGCTTCTCATAGGTTTCCGAAAATCTGTACCTAGAAAAAATATTATGTACGAAATCTCAAAATTTGTCATGAAATTGCACTTTGAATTAAAACAGTGGAAAATTTCGATTCATCCCGTCAGGTTTCCAAATTTGTCGAATTAAAACGATCAAGTCTAATTTTTTTTTATTCTGTCCAATTTATAGTAGGCTTAAAAAGATAAAATTTTGCTCTAAAAGATTACCTATCTTTTATTTTTAGGAATGTAATGACATTTGAGGCTACTAAAGATTACATTTTCAAATAATATCATCAAGTTTTAAAATTTATCGAATTAATATGATCAAGTTCAAGTTTTTAATTTCCGTCCAATTTAGCATAGGTTTAAAAAGATGAAATTTTGCTTTAGAAATTTTATTCTCTCTTTTATTTTTAGAATGCAATGAAGTTTGAGGAAAGCATGTATTACATTTTCAATTAATACAATTAGATTTTTTTCAATTATTATCATCAAGTTTTAAAATTTATCGAATTAATATGATGAGGTTCAGTTTTTAAATCTCATCTAATTTAGGATAAGTTTAAAATGATGAGATTTGGCTTTAAAAAGTCATTTTCCTCTCTTTGATTTTCCGGAACAGAATGAAATGTGAGGCTTGTGGAGATGATGCAGCACCTCAAGCTCGTTCTCTCATGCCGTCCTCCTTCTCTCCGATGATCTTCCTCATCAGCCCTCAGACCGAAGCCTCTTTCATCCTCATCCTCCTTGTCGCCTTCTTGCATTGGGCACGCGTTGTGGTCAGGTCTCCAGCCATTTTGAAAATAATAAAAAATCGAAAAATGATTAAAAAATCATATTTTAAAATGTCCACATCAATGCCGTCATTGATTTTCAACCTAAGTTAGCCAGATGAACTGAATTGATATCATTGTAAAAATGTTTATTACTAAATTGATCCAATTAAAATGTTTATGATCGAATTGATACTAATACAATGAGTTTAAGACCTTTTTTGGTACTTTTCCTGCTTTGGATAGGTGAAATTATCGTACTCGATGTGTGATGGCAAGGGAAGTTTGTGCTTGGATCCACTCGATTGGGTGGATCACAATTATATATTTTGGGTCTAGGGGAGTATTCCCTTGATTCCTAGCAGGGTATATATGAATTTGGACTGTATATTGCCTCGATAAGGCCAGATAGGATATCTCCTATTATGCAAAGACTAAGAATATGAAAAATCAAAAAGAACATTACTAGTCCAATAAGTGCAAATAAAAATGGGTATTAACATTTCAAATAGCAAACACAAATCCAGAGTATTGCTAAATTTCTCATCCCACAAACAGAGAGATCACTAACATCGTGCTACACAAGATCATATCAAAGCATGGACTTCCATCAGTAGCACAACATAACTGATTTTGCTGAAAGATTTAAATTCTATTTTTTTGGTGAGAAAATCAATTACAAAATCAGAGAAAATACTCAAGGTGAAAATCACAAAGACCAAGCTTGCAGTTCACAGAAGTTGGGACTTGGTAAGTCATTAAGCCTGCAAGTTCATACCGTATAACTTCACTACTCCATAATTTTCCTTTCTTAGATTGAAAAACAAAAGGGGATAGGGAAGAACCATAAAACCATGCTTAGACCGTTTTTATGAAAATAATATAGCAAGCAAAGGCACAGTTGAGTCTACAATTTAAATTCCAAAGTTCTGAAAGATTAATGTTGAACTCATTGAATACCTAATGAATCAACATGAGCAGTGTGACAAGATTTTCAATTATCTCCAGCTGAAGAATTTGAAGCATGAGACAATCAAGTGGTGCAGTGAGATTTCAAGTAACAACCAACTGAAAATTCGGGTGATGAACAGAGCTTCTATACAGTCGACAACAGCCAAACAACAATGTAATCTGAGTCGATATTTCAACGATATGAAAGAGGACCGAACTCTCTAAAGAAGCACTAAGATTTCCCAACATACTAAGAGTACAATGCATCACGTATGAAACTTATGAAACCATTTGAAGTGAGCCATGCACTATACTCCTTCAATGTCAGACAAAATTTCTCAAATCTTTTCAAGTGAGTCATGCACCACGTATGAAACTTCCCACGACTCCGACAACCCATGCCGATGAGAAAAATGATATTCTCCAAATAATTAAAAAAAAAATTATGAAACCATTTGAAGCAACATGGTCTCTCCAGCATTATCGACCTTCTCGCGGAAAGAACACGAGGGAAAGATTTAGCCCTCTGGGTTTCATTCCTCGAAACAAAAATTCCAGCTTTCAGCCCTAAAACTCCATTTCCAGATCAAATTTATCGAAATTGAAGCTCCACTTTGCAGAATGGAGAGAACAATCCGAGCAGATAGAAAATCGAGAGCGCAAACCGATAGTGACAGCTTCTGTCGAGCAACCACAAATCATTTAACAGATAGATTGACGGAGGGAGAGAGAGAGAGAGAGTGAAGTGAGGAAGAATGCCTTACTCAGTTTCTGCAAGCCAGAAATGGGAACAGCAGAAGGGTTAGAGCACAGATGGGACTCTTGAACTCGGCATTTCGAGTTTTCCAGAGAGAGAGAGAGAGAGAGAGAGAGAGAGAGAGAGAGAGTGAATTAGCCCCTGGCGCGCTCGTCGAGCTTAATTCAAGCTGAGATTTTTGTGGGGTTTTGGTTATTTTTATCCTCTAATTCAACTTTTTTTTTCTAATTAAGCCCACGAGCATAATCCGATGTAGACTACGGATAATCGGTTCTTGATCCGATCCGATTTCAAGATGAAACTGAGAATCGGTCCGGTCTGGTTTAATAGAACTCATCACTTTTTTTTTGTCACTATTTTATGCCATATGTTATGAAAAAATAGTTTAAAAAAATATATGTAGTTGATCTAATTCCATCCAGTTTCCCCTTGGAACCAAGAATCGGACTGTCCGAACACCCATTTCACTTTAGGAATTAGGAATCGGACTAACACTCCTAGGAACTGAATCCCATCAATCAATCTAATCAAGTTTGAGTAATCCGTTTTGCACACCCCAATGTAGGCCACCAAATAGAACGAATTGACTCAAACCTCAATAGATAACGTAAACGTTAAAAATTTTGGTTTGTAAATTGAACCAACCGATATTTGGTGATTTGATTTGATTTGATTTTTGTTCCAAATTGCACCAATTCAAATAGTTTTTACGATTGAATTGTTAAAGCTCATCGTCTTAATACTCTTCCATCAAATTGGGTCTCTTCACCAGCCCAGGCCCTTAGGAATATTTTGTGTTCTGAAACTGGTTTGTTGGTTTCTAGTGATTCACTATATGAAGGAATGAAAGTACTTTTATCAACCAAATTTTTTTTTTATGAGCTATGCCGTAACGAAAGCCTATGCTTAGTGTTGCAGTAATACTTGTTACATTATAATGTTTGTACCCCTTAGAGAATAGCTTAAGCCTTTAACTAATTCAAGGTTATTAAGGATTTATTTGGTAACATTTTTGTATTTGAGAACAATTTTTATTCAAAAGTAGTTTTTTTTACTTATTTATTTCATGGACGAGTTTCTTAATAGAAAAATGCCTACATAAAATTTTATTCCCGAAATAAAAAAAAGAACATAAATATGTTTGATAAGATCATATTCTATTCTCAATTTTTTTTTTGATGACCCAGGGAACCCCCGCACCCCGCCGACAGCTAGGGGAGTAAACCCTGGGGGGAGTAAACCCTGGGGGCCACACGTGCTAGCCACCACACACATGCAACCAGGTAAGTCACCCTATGACGAAGCTGGGATTCGAACTCTCGACCTTTTGCGAGAGGAAGAGAGCGCGAACCAGCAACGCCACCCAGGTGGGTGGTTTATATTCTCTATTCTCAATTTTTTGTTCATTTAATTACAAAATGTTAGTGAAGACTTAACAAATAATTTTTGATTAAAATTGGACTTTTATAATAATTTAATTGATCAAGATATTATAAGATGGCCTTAGAAAATCCAACATAATAATTAGTTAAAGATAAATGGCTGGAAATGGCAATAGAGAACCCCACTGGTATATAACTTACAATATGATGAGAATAACAATTGAGTTTTTTTTTTTAATTGTAAGAAGAAGAGAAAATGTTACTTGGTAGGATGAGCAAAAACGGGACTAGTGAGGATGGAGGAGATCTTTGGTGCACTATTTGCAAAAACTCATCAAACCTTCAAGTAAATGACATTGGAAATCCATGGAGCACATGCTTATTCAATTGTTATGAATATAAGATAAATGTTAATGCAAAAAACTTGTCTAGAGGCATCTAATTTTATATTAAAACAGAATTACAAATGATCTTAAAAAATGTTTCGAATAGGATCTTAAGAGAAGAAGAAGAGTCCCTAAGCTTTCGTGATTTAGCATTGTCTCTAAAAGAAAATAACATTGAAAAATCTATATAGTAAAAAATTTAAAAGCTTATTCAATTTTGAATCTAATTTTCATCAAAAGATTTTGACATTTTTATGCTAAATTAATTCTAAACTAGAATTAACACTAAATTTAGTAAAACTATTCAAAATCTAATTTCTAGATTTTTTCCAAAATTTCTGAATTTATTCATTTTTTATTTTTTATTCCAAAAAATGGGGATTGGGATCAAGTCAGGAAACTGGACCTTGTGTTGATTGTGTAAAGATGAGTATTAGGTTACGTTTAGTTCAATTTTTTAAAATGACATTATTTCTCTTTTTGTTCTTTGGAATAATAAAGTATGTTTTTTCTACTTCTTGTTTTTGTTCTATATCTATTCCCGGGCTACTAATTTGTTTCAATGAATAGAAAAGCTGACATTAATAAACAAATTTCTATTCTTTTTTTTGTTTTGACGAAAATAATAATACAAAAATAGAGAAGTGGAATATTATCAAACATGGTCTAAAAGTTAGACATTGTGCAAGATTCAAGAACATCATATAAGAGAAGTTGAATAAAAAATGATGAACCCTGTTCAATTCGATCAAATTTCAAACCCCTATCTGGTTAAGTTTCATTTCAAATTTTTCTAAACCATAAGGTTACGTTTGGTCATTTGAATTTCTAATCAGGATAGGGCTTGATAGGATATGATATGAAATCCAAATGATTTAGCTATATTTGGGTCATTGCAATAACAAAGTCGGATATATATTATTTGGTATAAACGGTTTATCAATATAAAGTAAACCACAAATTTTATAAACAAAGATGGTAAAAATCTCTTGCAACACTCTTGCATACTTTATTTATATTTTATTTTATTTTTTATTTTACTCTCTTTTTTATTTCTTTCTTCCCCTTCCATCATTCTCTAATAAAATTTTATTAGATAGAAACTGTACTAATATACCTAAAATACTAAATCACCTAAAATATGTAATGAACATATATTTATATATTGAATTTATATTATAAGTTAGAATTAAATTCAAATATATAAATAAAAATGACATTAAATTAAAAGACAAAATTGTTATTTTTTGTTATTTTGAATTTTTTTATATTAGAATTCAAATATTATCTATATTGAAATGTAATTTTAAATTTGTTAATTTAAGAAGTTTGTTATTTGAGAAAAATAATTTCCTAATATGGAATTAGAAATCCCATTGACCCTTATCCCACTTTTTAATGGGATAATTTTATCTGGTTTATATTCCCTTATATTCGACTTTATCTTATTTTGAGTAGGCATCAAATGCAAGATATCATATTATGAATTTTATCCACCAAACGCAGCTTGATATTATAGTTTAACTCAGTTTTTCTATTCAAATCAAACCAGACTAAACCATGTTTACTCCTACTCTACTTGATATGTTTTCTATGATTGATTAGGGGTTGACCAAAAGTGAATCCCATCGAGAAGGACTCGCTTGAAACCCATGCTCATTTGAGGTTGCATGAGCCCTGGCCACTCCTCCATGTGGATTGGGAACTAAATTTTCACCCTAGCGAAAATGTGCGAATGGGAATGAGATCTATCGCCCCATCTTATCTTCTCCACAAAGACATGAGCACGGGGCAAGGTGTTGAGGACATGGGGTGGTCATCTCCATTTTTGTCCTTATAAGCTATCATTGCACACATCATCAGATTGTTCATCTAACAAAAACTTGACATGTTATAGCGTCGGAGCTTGGCCACGCAAGAAAAGGGAAGGATTAGAGGGAGAGACATGAAGAGATCATAAGTGATGAAAAAGAGTTTTTGGAGTGCTTGTCGAGGACACTCCGCGAGCACTAAAGGCCCAAACCATCTATGATCTTAACTGTTGATCTCCCCTACCGCCACGAGTACTACATGATTGAGCTAAAAAGACTCCCAAATGCTGATGGATTTGATCCGGAGCTGACCAATGCAACTCCACTTTGGACTCTCCTAGGGCATGGAGAGACTCTTTTGGTAAGCGAAAGTGGGAGAAGGGTCCTTGTGAATGTGTATGTGGCGGATCATATGGCAAAGACTCAGAAAGTGGGCCAAAAGGACAACACTAACTTAATTAATTGTATATCCTAATTAGTGTGTTATATTTATTCAAAAGCTCAATCCAAAACATGCCATGGTGGGGTCTTTGACAGGGATGAGATCGTAACAAGGTAGTAATAGGGAAATTTGTGGATAGAATGATTTCTCTCCGCAATAGGAATGCTATCTTTCCCGCAAGCACCTACTCCTAACAAAATGAAAAGCAACGAGCTCCACAACAAAAGTGAAATGAGCCGAGCTAGTAGCGGGGATCCATTTTTCACCCGGCTTCCAATCTAAGCTTGACAATTAGGGGAAGGGTTCCAAACCTAACATAGATTGGGAAAAGCCTTCTCTATGTTCTTAGTCAAGCCTAATCTGTAACAAAAAGTTAGCACCGACAAGGACAAGTTTCTCAATCACTTGCTTTTGGCTTTCAAGCCCAACCCTATGCTTGCTTAGTCAGGTTGCTTATCAAAAACCATTTATAATGGGGCCTTAACCTATCAAGATAGTCAAGGTCTTTTCTTGCTTGGCTTAAAAAATTACTAACAATTGAAAGAAAGGATAGAGAGGCAACCACCATAGGGTGCTGGCTTGCTTTAACATCATATTGGATTACATGCAGGCATAATCAGACAAGTGAATTTAATGAAAGGGGGTGCACACCCAAAATAAAATGGGACAAAATATGACTCTGGTACTATGCTAGAAAGTTCGTTACAAAACTTAAACATATCAGTAAAGAAAGATCATATCTCTATAAAAATAAAAAAAAAAAATCATCGTATGAATCTCGTAGATAAGTAACGTGGGATCCTTAAACAATCTTTGGGCTGATCCAAAACACTTCACCGAAAGAAAATAGAAGCTCGGCAATTTGTTCACAGTCACCGTCCACGGCATTAACGGATTGATGACCAGGTTCTTTTTGGATTTGAGCACCCTTTTTTATTCTTTGACTTTTGGGTGGGCGTGAAGGCTGATCCAGGAAATTGGAAGGAGAGGCGACAATGTGTAAAAGATCCAAAATGACCACAGTTTTTATATTGGTACGGCCCTATGGAAATGGGACACCCACAATAAGGAAAATCACATCTCGGGGGGGACCAATCATGCAAGGGGACCATAATGATGTCTAGGACAAAATCGAAATGCTAGTGTGACTCATTATGACTCAAGGTTGTCTCTACTCAACCGCTTCTTTTCCCTTATCGTTAGTCTATAAATAGAGCAACCCAACACTCAAGTCAAGCACACAAAGAAGAAGAATCTTTCGCCTTGGGCTTGCATGGTAGCTTTAGCTACTACTACTATACCCGCATTCCCATCTTTCTGCTCAATTGCTGTGCTCAGTTTTTCTTGGCAAACAAAGCATTTGATCTCACATGGCTGGTTTCTCGAATGCGAGGCGAGTTCTGCTCGCAGCGGTTCTTTTGGTGTTTCTCGTTGTGAATGTGCAGGGACGTGCCCTCCCGGATAAGAGGATCGATAGCCGCCTTCTTTTGCGCCAACTTGGCGATGATGGAGCCGAGCCAAGCTGTGATGAGCGGGCTTCGACCATGGATGTGGACCCGACGAGAGTGGCGCCAGGAGGACCAAACCCAATCCATCACTTTACCCCCCCTTCCACACTTCGCTATGGAGCCGAGCCAAGCTCTGATGAGTGGGCTTCGACCATGGATGCGGACCCGACGAAAGTGGCGCCAGGAGGACCAAACCCGCACCATCACTTTATCCCCCCTCCCGCACTTCGCTAGACATAGAAACTAAACCGTGCGAGCGAGGGTTATTTTGTATAATCCTAGCCAAAAGTACTACATGGATCGACGTTTACTTTCTACCATCTTCTAGCTTAAGGGGGTATGCGAACGAGAATAATGTGAGTACGGAATAATAATGAACGTAGTGATAAGAGTGCTGATATGCATTGCACCAGTACTAGAAGGTTCAAGAATCCCATGTCTTTCGCTTGCTTATTTAGTTCCTAAGTTACGAGAGTAATACATGTAGGAACAATGATGTTTTGCTCACCATGTCTTCAATTTATGTTTGGTATTGGAAACGCCTCCCTCCCTCCCTCCCTCCCTCTCTCTCTCAATATAAGGCTTATATGTGCAATGCTCACAATGTATCGTGACCTAATGTAATATACAATACAAGACTCATGCTAATACTTTGTTCGAAATAACTTACTCGTTCATCTAATGATGCTATAACATAAAAAGAGACGATGCACTAAAAGGTGTAAAGTTATCATCATTGATTGGTTGTATAAAGGGTGCTTCGTTCACAAAATCTCTGTAAAATATGAGCAACTAAACATAACCTAGATTGGGTGATCGGATCCAGGGTGAGTAGGGTCTAGATCTGAACCTTGTACCTGACAATACTATAATCGGTTCCCCTTTTTTGGACTTTGTACCATATCATATTTTTATTGGACTCTGTTTTGAACCTAATCTTGTTTTTCTTATTCGAGAACAGGTTCAATCATGTTTTCATTAGAACATATTTTACAATTGTTCGATATCATATATAGCTTTGAATTTTACATTAATTTACGAAAAAATAACAACATAATCCTCTTAATATTATAAGATAAAGCAAAAATCCTAATAATGCATAAACATTAGTAATAAATATGGATATAATATTAGTCCCATTCTCACAAATACTTCTGATATGATCTAATGCGTTTGCTCATGTATATGCAATTGAGTTGTTACTAAAATGACATCTTTCTTGAGTTGGACTAAGAGTACTTTAATTAGAATTACAATAGTTAGTAAAACTTGTCCCGCAACTATAGTAATAGTTGATGATGGGACTATTAAAAAAGAAAAACAATGCATGAGAATAGTTCATTCTAACAATTTTTTTAAAACAATTCTCTCTTAACTTGATTCAGAGAGAGGCTTTCTTTTTTTTAACAATTCTTCGAAGATAAAAGACTCAAAGGCACTATACAGAGAGAGATTTTTTTTTTTTAATAATGTAAAAATCGCTTTTAAAATCGGTCCGGTTGCGGGTGGGTCTTTGCTTGGACCCAATTCCCAAACCGGTTTCAACCAATTCTCAAAAATTGGAACTGGTTCCCGGACCAGTTTAACTGAGAACCAGTTTCCAACCCTGTTTTTCAGGTGGTCCAATATGGGTTCCTAGTAAACCCAATTCGATTGCACACTCCTACTAGACTCATCCATGTAATTAGTATGGTAGTCTTTAATAAGTCAAATATGACAGTGATACAAATAATTGGACTAATTAAACTTTATAGACATTGACCAAGCCAATGGGGCATTAGAAGTCCCAATGCTGTGGGTTTGACATGATGGACATGGAGTTTACTATTGGCGATACTTGCAAACTCTAATGTTTGCCGAAACTAGCATTTCCATTTCAACTCAATTAGTGGAGTACATAGCTACTTCAAATTCAAGTAGAATACTTCTTTATATATACATCAGATATATAGTAAACCAAATCAATCATGATCGTCGGCAATAGTAAGTTCAATATAAGTCCCTTGTAATCTAAAGGCTATCTTCATGCCCAATTCATAGAATCGATCCGGCCAAGTGTTTCTCCAAATTCAAGCGTTTCCTATGTAGGGTATTTGCAATTGTAAGATTTTGGTCGCCATGGATTTGGGGAGGATTGAAGCTATAACTTTTCATACATTTTGACCTTGGTAGGTTGGATTCCCCGATAATCTACCAAAAACATTTCAAGGCAATATCTGACTAGTGCAGAATCTGAAAACTATGAATTAGTTGCCACTCAGGACAAGATGGCCGCCACTTTCAGCTGCTCGACAAAACCTACGATTCGGCCGGAAAAAGGGCACCGGAATTATATATAGCAAAAATGGGCGTGGAGAGTCTTTACGCTCGTGCTGATGTGTCCTAATGCAATACAAGGATTTGAGGTTGCACCACTTAACCAATGAAAGAGAATTGAAGTGTCTTTCTATGTAGTGGAGGTACAGTAAGAGAGACCACCAAAAAGAACTCTGCAAATCAGCTATATGCTCCATTGCCACGAGCTCTTTTGCCTTTGAGAAGGGCATTCACAGCCACTGATTAACCTGAATCAGTGTCAAGCTCGAAGTCACAGGTTCGATTTCAATTCTGCGCAACTTTTTTGAGATTAAGCCGTGAGAAAGTAACTTGTTTCGAATTCCTTCGTTTAACCATGATGGCCACGATGTTGATTGGATCCGTAGGTGATAAGGTCTAACGAAGTTTATTAGTCTAAAATACCGCCAGAACCATACTGCTAACTAGAAAGGAAAGAAAACGCAAAAGGGAAGGCCTACAAGAACCTAACTCGAATTTTGAGACGTGGGAATAGCATCAAGACTTCCTCAGCATTTAACGTATTGCGAAGTCGTGCCATCACCTCAAAAGCTCGAGAAACTCCATCTTTAGTTTAGACGATCAAAAAAGGAACACAAGTATGTGAGAGAAGAGAACTGAACCAACCCAACGAAACACTTCATGAGAGCAGTCTTTCTTGAGCCCTCTTAAGGAAAAGAATCTAAAAATAGCGTGATTGTATTAGTAAAATCACAAGAAGCAAATCCAGGAGCCCATTCATAATAATAAGAATAATAACGTGCAACTACTGTCAAAGCAAAGAATTCCAGCGATGAATGTTCTTGATCTGGTCACCAGAAATTACGGCAAGAACTAGTCCCACCATTAAAATGGTGGAATCTTGTGTTATTTCTCACAATAATCTCCCTCCCAATAATGTGAGATACACCACACATGAAAGAATGAGAGTCTTCACATATTCTGAGGTTCTTCATGATCCTGATAGGGCAATTTGCGCTAGAATCCAGCAGCCCAAATGCCAGAGCCAGCTTCTCACTGTGAGCCATCAATATTCGCTTCTTGTCATCCTCCCTTACATCATAAGCCACTGAACTCAGGATCTGTTGATAACCATGTCCCTTTAATCTCTCCAGAAGATCCCCTAACACTCCATATATCTCAGTAGACCTCGGATGCCTTGTATCACCTGCAAAGAACTCATGTATCTCCCCTTTCTTCGACTCGAACCAGCTACATCCAGGATTCTTCTTTAATCCCTTCCTTCTCATCAACTTCCTCACATTTGAAACGTCATCCCACCTACCAGCCGATGCAAATATATTACACAGAACCATATAGTTTGCAATTGCATGAGGCTCGAGCTCAAAAAGATGGCTCACAGCAATTTGAGCAATGTCAGGGTTCCTATGGATACCACATGCCCCCAAAATTGCTCCCCACAACCCTCCATGGGGTTTTATAGGCATCATTTCGGTAAGTTTAAGTGCTTCATTCAAATGTCCGGCACGACCATGCAAGCATAGTGATCACCATCTGGAACAACAGCATAGCGCTCTTCCATCATTGAAAATATTTTTTTGCCTTGATCCACCATTCCACCATAGCTGCAAGCTACAAGTACACCTATGAAAGTAACTTTATTAGGTTTTGTCTCTGTTTCTACCATCTCATCGAACAATTGCGTCACTGCTTGAGCAAGGCCATGAATCGCAAAGCCTAGAATCATTGAACTATATGTACACACATTCCGTTCCTTCATTCCTTTAAAGATCATGTATGCATCCTCTATATTGCCACATTTTGAGTACATATCGACCATACCCGATCCCACAAAAACATTCTCAGTAGGCCCAAGTCCAGATTTTTCGGCAACATCCCAAACCCATTTAGCATATTTAGAGGCACCTAATTGAGCACAAGCCGAGATAACCCCAGCCCATGTAACCTCATCGGTCTCAACTCTAGCATCCTGCATTCTCTTGAAAAGCCACAATGCCTCCCCTGGCTTACCAGTCTGCGCGAGCCCAGTAACCATAGCAGTCCAAGCCACCATATCCTTCACCAGTAACCGATCAAACAAATCGCCAGCGGACGCCATATTGCCAGTCTTCGTGTACGCCGCTATCAACATCGTCCAGGAAATACCATCTCTGTACAGCATTTCGTCAAACACCTTACGCCCACTACCCAAATCGCCGCAGCCCACTTACATACCAATCAACGTGTTCCCCACATAGAAGTCAGAGAAGAACCCGCCAATCAGCATCGTCTGGGCATGCACCTGGCGCCCCAAATTCATTTCAAGAGCCCCACCACAAGCCTTGAGCAACGCCGTAAACGTGAAAGACACGGGTCCGACACCCTCCTTCCTCATGCTCGTATACAACCCGGAGGACTCCCTAAACGGCCCCTGAGCCGCGTACCCACGAATGAGGGCAGTGTAGAGAAACGGGTTGGGGCACTGGACCTGCCGGAAGACGAGGCGCTGGTACGAGTCCACGGGGACGCCGAGCTCGGTGAGGTTGCGGACGAGCTCCGTGAGGACGTAGCAGCATTGGCCGAGGCCCTTGCGGTAGAGATGCACGTGGACTTGCTTGAGCTGGGCGAGGCCGCGGCAGCCGTCGAGGAGGGAGACGAGGCGGGACTCGAGCTGCTTTCTGTCTTCGAAGAAAGGGAAGGAGTTCCCATACAGCCGACCGAGGCCTCGGTCCGCTGCGCAGAGGGAGCTGTCCAGGAATGAATGGGAGGGACGAGCGCGCGGTGCTGCTGAGGTTTCGGAAGACGGCTACCATCCCGCCATGGGCAGCGATCGTTTGAGCCTGGCTCCGAACATTGGCAGCTTCTCATAGGTTTCCGAACATCTGTACCTAAAAAGTGTTACGTACGAATCTTAAAATTTATCGTGAAATCACTTTCAATTAATACAACCGAAAATTTTGATTGATATCATCAAATTTTCAAACTTGCCGAATTAAACGATGAAATCCAATTTTTTTATCCCGACCAATTTAGCATAGGTTTAAAAAGATGAAATTTTGCTCCAAAAATTTATCTCTTTTATTTTTGGAATCCACCAAATTTGAGGCTCATAAAGATTACATTTTCAATTAATATCATCAAATTTTCAAATTTATTGAATTGATACAATTAAGTTCAAGTTTTTAATTTCCGTCCAAACGTAGCATAGATTTAAAAAGATGAAATTTTGCTTTTAAAATGTCATCTTTCTCTCTTTTTTTTTTTTGGAATGCAATTAAATTTGAGGAGAGTGCAAATTACATTTTCAATTAATATAATAAGAATTTTCAATTAATATTATTAAATTTTAAAATTTATCAAATTTGTACGACAAAATCGCCAAATTTAACAAATGTTTTAAAAAGAAGAGATTTTGCTTTATAAAATCATTTTCCTCTCTTCGATTTTTTGGAGCGCAATGAAATGTGAGGCTCGTAGAGATGATGCCGTACCTCAAGCTCATCCTCTCATGCCCTCCTCCTTCTCTCAGATGTTCTTTCTCATCAGCCCTCAGACCGAGGCCTCTTTCATCCTCGTCCTCCTCGTCGCCTTCTTGCATTGGTTACACGCCGTGGTCGGGTCTCCAGCCATGGCGGGAGAGCTCGCTGAACCACGACCGGTTCTGGGGACCCAATGGCCCGCAGCCCCTGCCCAAACCGCCCCCTTCGTCGCTCGACCCGGAACGGAGCGCAATCGGGTTGGCTTCTTCCCTGGCTGAAATGGGTGCCCTCGTTCTTTCCACCGGCGACCCTGCTTCGAAGTCCGAGCTTTCCCATCTCGCGTACTGCAGGTGGCGCAGCGAGAATCTGCCTGTTGGGGTCTCTCGGCCCCCTGATAGACCGGCCAGGCCTGCGAAGCCTGAACTGGTAAATCTTGTTTTTGGTTTTTGAATTGTCGAAAAAGCATCGACTTTCGAGAGTTTCGAATTCTAGGAGTTGGTTCTTTTCAGTGCATTTTGGTGCAGAGTCGGTGTTTCGTGTGCAATAGTTCTGGCAGTTGCTGTTTCTTTTTTCCAGAGCATAATATGGAGGTATTGTATTGCGATCGCTAGCACCGTTAGTCTCAGTAAGCTTGACCTGAAGTTAAAACCGGGGAACTTGACTATTGGTGAATGCTGCAGCAATGCGGGGACTATCATCTGCTTTTATTTGCAATACACGAAAAATTTGATGTAGCCTAGTTAATGCGTTGTTAGAATGTTTTCTGTCATCCATGTGATTGGAATCTTGGACTCTCGCTGATGATCGAGCTCTCACTCTTTTTGCAAGTTGACAATTTAAGGAGTGGAGATTTGGATCTAGAGATGTTGCTTGCATGGTAAATTGCTCTCCTGTCCGTAAGATTAAGAATCTCAACCGTCTTCTCATCTGCTCTTTACTGTAGGTTTCCCCAAAGGATATACCACCCCCTAAAGAATCAGGATTACCTCTTAATGCCTGCATGTTGCATAATCTTGCTCATGTGGAGCTGAATGCGATCGATTTGGCATGGGATACTGTGGTTCGGTTCTCACCATTCTTGGAGACTCTTGGGGAAGGATTCTTTGCAGACTTTGCTCGTGTTGCTGATGATGAGAGTCGCCATTTTGCTTGGTGCTCTCAGAGGCTTCTGGAGCTTGGATTCAGGTCAGGGGAACTTTTGGGTTAGCAAATTCGTTTTAGCCTGTACGACCAGTATGCCTTCATCATATTCTCTTTGTTTACCTAGGTATGGAGATATGCCTGCTCATAATTTGCTTTGGAGAGAGTGTGAGAAATCCTCTGATAATGTTACTGCTCGTTTGGCTGTGATCCCACTGGTTCAGGTATCCCTTCACATTTGAGTTGTTGATTGTTTGCTATGGTGAGCTTCACAAAGCGTTTTCTTCCAATGATGGGCCCAAAGACTTGCTTTTCCATTTGTCTTTTTACTCAGTAATGTTAAGTACGACATGAAGGCACTCCTTCTCCCTACTCACTGGAGGCCTTTGTTTATTATACTTGAGCCTCTGATGTTTCTGACTATTTTTCTCTTCCGCCGTGAGAAATAAGGTTATGTATACTTCTCCTGATTTAGCTCTTGGATTCTTTATCATCACCATCATATTGTGCCATCTTCTTGTCATTGGTTATATTTGCTATACAGTAATTGGACATTCATCTTGTCCTTTAGAAAGTTCCAACTTGCCATATCTTTCCCTTTCAT
The DNA here is from genome assembly GCA_014182735.1 of Corymbia maculata. Lineage (NCBI taxonomy): Eukaryota > Viridiplantae > Streptophyta > Magnoliopsida > Myrtales > Myrtaceae > Corymbia > Corymbia maculata. The sequence continues at coordinate 8,292,760 of CM024692.1, forward strand.
ACAGGAGGCCAGGGGGCTTGATGCTGGGCCACGGTTGGTGCAAAAATTGGTCGGCTTTGGTGATAACATGACATCTAAAATCGTGGGTAGGATCGCTGATGAGGAAATGGCTCATGTAGCCGTTGGTGTCGATTGGTTTATCTCCATTTGTCGGAAAATGAACTGTGCTCCTTGCTCCACTTTCAAAGGTTCAGGACTTACTCCCTCTGGGCTCTGTTTTGAACCCATGAACCGTTGTTGATTTAACTTTCTCATGCAGACATATTGACAGAGTATGGTGTAGAGTTGAAGGGCCCTTTCAATTATTCAGCTCGAGATGAAGCTGGTATTCCTCGTGATTGGTAAGGAAAAACATATGGCAATCAAAATTTTCTTCTTTCCTATTACCTTGTTTTGATTTTTCTCCTTAAACCATTTCACAAGGTACGCGTCATCATCAACAAATAAGCAAGATGGGAAAGAGCAGCTTTCTGCGGTATGAGGTCTTTCAGATGATTGGACCAAATGTTTGCAAGTTTCATAGGTACCTGGCACTTATGGTTGTGAAATTATTGTGGCAGGTGTACGGTAGGCTGGCTCACATCATTTCTATGGAGAGTGAGAACTCTAGTTCAAGCGGACCTGCCTGATGATTTTGTTCAGATCAGGTGAAACAAGTTCACTCCTATTACTGTGCCAATTGCTTGGGTGCGAATATTTTCGACCACTGACTACATTCATCAACGGCGGTGGGGAATGCCAGGTGAAGAATGACGACTTGCTATAAGAAACTCCAAAGAAAAAACTTTTCTTTTAATCAGAAACTATCTCGACAAGCAAAAAGAAGTTCAAGAGCTCATTGACGAGAGGATGTGGTATTTCGATTTTTGATCGCATCTCATGATTTCAGTGTAATATCATAGGCATGTTGTCCTGTGCCTTTCTCCGCACTCCTATTCAGATGTAAATACTACGTAAGTTAGTACTTCGTGACTTTGCTGTTGCACCTTTTTATTATTATTTTTTCTTTCTTAGCTTATTTTGGAGAAGTTAATACTAGTAGGATACGAGGGAACTTTGCAGTGTGATGTCTGTCTGCTTGAAGCTGCGACGAAAACAGGAGCAGCTCCTAAATCCGAAAAATCAGACCCGTTGGTTCACCAAACCCCGACGTAGGGTTCCAATGCCCAAACTTAGCTTACCTAAAGTGGGCCTTGCTTATGAAGCTGGGATGGGGGATCGGCTGACCAAGCATCAGAGGAATCAACGTCTCTTGGTCCTTGCGCACCTTCTTCCTTTCTCCTGATGCTGGGTCTCTTCATGACTAATTACTTATTTGATTTTAGACTCTGGTGAGCTGATGAGTAAAGGGATGAGCAATTCATTTTTTGGACTAGTGTCTTAAGGATAAGGTGGGTGGATAAATGTTTGTTGGGATGTAGAAGGAATGTGCCAGTTGTTTTCTATTAAAGTGGGGACTTGCTGGAATTATAATAATGAATATTAGCTTACATTCTAGCAATACTTTTTGATATTCTAGCCTTTGCATTAAAGACTCTTTAACATGATAAGACAAACTAGCATACCCTACACTTTTACACTTTAATAATAAAGACTAGGTCCCACTATTTTAAACTTTGCGATTAAGATATTTTTGACATTCTAACTTGGCATGAAATGTAAGAAACAAGCAAAGCACCCCAAACAAGGGGAACACATAACTAATGGGGTTTGCCCCAATAGTTACCATTTCTATAAGAAAGAGGAGGTAGGGGTTTGAATCTTCACATTTTTAGGAAATTTGGGTGAGAACGATTTAGCTTAATGTATGAATTTCGATTTTCAAGTCCTACAAAGAGATATGGCAAAAATCTGAGAGTAAAAATTAGAATAAGAGTATAATAGAACTGACCAAAAAAAAAGGGAAACCCATCAATTTGCTTCTTCAACCTTGCATTTAAGCCATTAATCTAAGAGTAAGAATTAAAGTAAGAGTAAAATAAGACTGACTAAAAAAAATGAGGGAACCCATCAATTTGCTTCTTCAACCTTGCATTTAAGATACCAATCATCAACATATGTTGTCTTGTGTGCTTGAACCCATTGGATCATACTGAGGGCGAATTTACCATATGCTTTCATGATTGATAAGTTGGCTTGATGATGGATTGATGAAGCTTGAGTTAGGAAGATCATGTAATTACTAGAAGATTTAAGTTTTGATGCTCATCATAATGCCTAGTTATAGAGCTTTGGATAAGTAAAATTGTCATATTTCATGTTTGGTGGCTAAAGAATTTTGCGCCTGTCCATTGGACCGAATGGATCACAACTATATATTTTGGATCTAGGCAAGTATTTATTTGATTTCTAACAAGATATATAGATAAGGTATTAAAAAATAAGAATACGAAGAAAAGCCAAAAAAGAATTATATATAGCAATGACTGTATTTCATTGGGAGGCATTCCAAGATGATGCGTGATTGACTAGAACATGTTAGGGCCTCACCTTACGTTCGAGGGGATCGATCATAGCAAAGATGACTTGCATGCTGGGTTCCTAAGACAGGAGAGACGTGGCGCTTCCACCCATTTAATAATGCAGCCCATCCCTGTCGGGAATCGGAATTCCAAGAATCATCAGCAGAAGCTAAAGTCCACGTGATGATCCTACGAGCCCGACACGTGTTGCAGCATCGGAAATCACAGCTCACGCCTCGAGCAAAAGTCTCGAACTTTATTAGGAACTTTCTTGGGTTCTCTATAGCGTGACGAAAAGTCGAAGCGATCGCGCGACAGCATCGTCGGCAGGTGTCCTGCTAGCGCAACGGGTGATGGGAAGTCGTCCTTGAAACAGAGTTTATGCGTACACAGACTCGAACGCGTATTTCTGTCTCATCAACTTTTTCCAGAGAAAGAAACATCAGAGGCAGTAGAACAGAGAGACAGAGAGTAGCGAGGATGTGCTGCGGAGACGATTGCAGACCGCTGGGGTTCTTGCTTGGCCTTCCCTTCGCCTTACTCTCTCTCCTGGTCTCCATCGTTGGCATCATCGTCTGGATCGTTGGGTATGTTCCATCTTCTCTCTCTCGCTCTCTATACGAGTTGTCTTGAAATCTTGTCTATGGGTGTTGAATTCGGCATGGATTGAGTTTAGATGAGAAAATGGTGGGTGAAACTGCAGATTGCTGTTGACTCTGATATGCCCCTGCTGCTTGTGCGTGACCCTGCTAGTGGAGTTCGCTCTGGAGCTGATCAAAGCCCCCCTTCACGTCATGGGGTGGTTCACTTCTCAGATACCCTGTTGATCCCACCGATCAGCATTTGATGATCGTTTTCAACTTTTATGAGCAAGACTGGTATTTCTCCTCTTTCCTGTACGCGGATTTCGTGGCGAATCTCTGTGATGTACAGCCGATTATTGGGTTTGAATGTAATGGAAAAAGGGGTAATCCGATTTACTGTAATGTCTAGAAAAATTGGTTCATGTAAATTCGTCTGGCAGTTGCAGACATATGTATGATTAACCCTTTTCTTGATTCACTTCTCTTGGCGTACATCGTCATTTCCATGTTCACATGTTTATGGTCACAAGAAGAAAGCAAGAATAGTCACTCAGAAATTGAAGTCTGAACCATACCAGAATCGTTTATTACACGAAAGTTCACCATACCAGAATCGCACATTACACGGAAATTCACCATAGACATCCGTACATCCACCAGTTCTCGCTAAAACAAAAGTTAACAAACTGTTTTATTCACTTACGCTGGTTCTTCCTCACGTTTTCACCATGGCACACCTCTCACCTCTATATTCTTCTTCGCATCCTAAATGAAACAAGCTATGAACCTTCCATGGCCGACCTCTATTTACTGCGGTCTTGCCTATGCTCTCCTTGCTTGCTAGGGTCCATCGAGGAGGCTGAGAAAGCGAGTTTCGCCTCTTTGCCTCCTGGCTCGTCCTGGCCGACCACAAAATCCTTGGTTGTCTGTGCAATCTCCACTATAGTCTCGCCAATCGCTCCCAGTACAGCCCTCCGGACAGCTGCTCCTCGGTCTTTTTGTGTTCTGTTTTGCCCTGAACGACCTGCTCGCCGGTATCCATCCTTCCCTCCTTGGTCGATCCCTCGAGGATTTTCTGGGCAGTCTCCTTCGCCTTTCTAGCCCCTCCTTCAACCATCTCTTTTGCTTGTGTGACCACACCTTTGGGCTGTTCAGCTCGTACACCGCCTCCAGGCTGCTGATCCTCGGTCTCTCCGTGTTCTGTTTTGCCCTGAACAACCTGCTCGCCGGTCCCTATCTTTCCCTCCTTAATTGAGCCCCGGAGGATGTCCTCGGTAGTTTCTTTCGCCTTTCTGGCCCCTCCTTCCACCGTCTCTTTTGCTTGTGACACTACATCTTTGGGCTGTTCAGCCCATTCTGTTTCCTGCAGAGCGTTTCAATTTCCTATGGAATGAGGCAAACATAGCAATTATCTCGTGCATAAAATACCTTATAAGATCCTAATATCCTAGATCTTCGTTATTATAGTTGGCCAGTGATGCGCCAAAGCCCATCATAATTACCATTTTCACTCAAGTGTTCCAGTCTGTTGTTTGTTAAACTAAATCGAACATCATCAAGAACACAAACAACTAGAACTTGCATGATTGGCTTACTAAACACCTGCTTTTCGGCTGACTTCTTGGCTTCTAGCTCTCTCTCAGCTTCTTCTTTCTTCCTGGCTGTATACTCCTTGGCCTTTTCGCCGGTCGCAGCTGCCACATCCTTTGCTGCAACCAAAGGCTTGGCAGCAATCTCTGCAGCCTTATGTCCTGCACCTAGAGCAACCTCTCCCGCCTTCTCAGCGACCCCCTGCACGACCCTAGCGGCAGCCTTCGTTCCCTCCACTGTCATCTCGGCAGTGTAATGAGCAGCTTCCCACCCTACCGTGATTGCCTTATCCTTGACTTCCACAACCGTTTTCCCTGCATACTCTGCTGCGCCCTTGCCGGTCTCCACCGCCACATCCTTCGCTGCAACCGCCTTCTCTCCCGCGTAACTGGCAACTCCTTTAGAGATCTCCACCGTCTTATCCTTAGCTTCCGCAGCCTTTTGCATCGTGTAGTCCTTAGCTTGCTCTGCCTTTGGAACGGTGTAGTCCTTGGCAGTTTTTCCGGCACTGAGCACGGTTTCCTTCGCGGCCGCAAGACCCTGTTGACCCTTTTCCATGGCCGTGTCTTTGACCACGGCACCCTTCTCTGCCACGTACTCAGACGTGGCACGAGCACCGTGAAGGACGGTGTCTTTTGTTTGAGCGGCTTTCTCGGATGCTGTACCGAGTCCTTGTCTCGCCAGTTCTTTCGCCTGGTTGGCGCGCTCCTCCGCAGCTCTCAGTACATCCATCGAATTCTGCTGGACCAGTGCTCTTAATCTCGAAACTTCGTCTAGGGTAGGTTGTGCTTCTTCTTCGTGGCCTTTCTTTCGGCCCCGCATCTCCTCGCCACCTTTTCTCTCCGTTGCTGCAAAAGCATTACCAAGTGAATCAAAGCGACATCTATCGACGTGGTGTCTGCTCGTAAAGGCCGATTCAAACTGAAAAGATCTAGAAACCAAAAGGAATTTAAGCCGCCCAACTTACGAAATATGTAAACTGAACTTCCATGACAAATGGATAACCGTTGCTAATTTATGCTATCTACATTCTAAACGACCACGTCTGGACTTCGGGATAAAACGAAAATCTTTCTCGATTCAAGATCTACTCAATACTGCTCTTTTTCTTTTTGCGCAGCCATTCTTTTCCATTCTACCTTGTTCCACATGGTTTGTCATAGAAGCAAGCGATGAGCGTGTTAATACAAGTTTGTCATGAAGCGATTCGGAAGAAAGGGTATATCATCGCTGCATCATTCCATAATCTGCATTCTTGTCGAATCTCCTTTGACAAAATCCAATTTAAAAGAAACCAAAGCAGTAGGGGGTTTTACCTGTGGCACTTTCTCCACTCATTCGGCCTCCCTTCTCTTCAAATTGATTTGTCTCCCTCTCCGTCGTCCTCCCACCTTCCTCGTGATGTTGAAGACCGCCTTGGCTCCTCTCTCGCCCCTTCTGGCCTCCTCTTTCTGTCTCTTTCTCTCCCTCCTCCCCCTACTCACTCTTTTCATGGGCGCTCCGCCGATCTCTATCTTCTCCACCTTCTCCGCCAGCGACTCGCCTCTCGTCCCGCCGACCCTCTCTCTCGCCACCCTCGTAACCCCACTTTTGACCTCCCACATCGATGGTCTTCACTTTATCCGCCAGAGACTCCAGTCGCTTGCTGTCGCGACTCTTCTCCTCCTTCTCCTCCTTCTTCATCCCTTCTTGGTCCTGTCGGGCCATCGTCGTCTCCATCTGCCTCGCAGTCTCTCTCCCCTCTCTTTCCAGACGAGGCTCGCCGTGCGGAGCATCCTTCCCGTCGGCTGGGTCCGAGGCTCGCGCCTTATCGGCAAGGGACTCGAAGTGGATGGTCATCTTGGGGACCTTGTCCGTCTCCACGTGGATCTCTCGCTCGCTCGTGGTGTTCTCTCTTCTTCGCGTGACTTGCTCCGAAGCCATGTTAGCTCTCGTGTGCGTGTGCGTGTGCGTGTGCGTGTGTCTAGACTTGTGGATTGTGTATCTGAACTTTCAAAAGTACGAACTGATGCGAGACATGGAACGAGAACGACGGTGGTTTTAAGAAGAGCACTCGGAAGAAGAAGAAGAAGAAGTGGACGTTGGGGTGCATGGTAGGAGACATGTGTCAACTGGCAGGGTGCCACGTGTTGAGAAGATGGGGAGTCGGGAGACATTGCGGTGAGTTAGCGGACTCAGCTCCCGACACGTGTCATCCGAGCTGGCGCCTCATCAAGCGGGTTTCTCGGCGGGGGGAGCTTACCTGGAATTCCTTCTGCCACGTGTGAATAGAGAAACAAAAGAAAAGGATGGGAGAGGTTTATCTTATCAGTTATAAAATCATGGTCAAACTTGGACCGAGCCGAGAAAGGAAATTAAATTGTTTTAAGCCCGCACCTTTACCCTTTGGGCTTGGACGGGCTGGGCTGGGCCGGGCCCTTCCATCTAATGATCAAGTGATAGAGAAGAAAATCTTGAAACCGTTAATTGACTAATCATATTGATATGCCACGTGATGTGATTTTATACTTGCTCGAAAAAATCAAGAGTTTCATGATGACTTTGGATAGTACCAACGATTTATGTCTGCATTTACTCGCCCAGTTTTTCTTTTTTTGATTGGAATAAGCAACAAACTGAACAAAGTCATTTCTTAGATAATTTTGGAGGTTGTAATGGATTCTTGTATTTAGATTTCTTGGATAAAATATACATATGCTTTTAGGAGTGAGTATGAGTTCAGAGTAAAGAACTAGGAATCGGACCAAATCGATCATAGGAATCGATCTATTCTAGATTCTTGGTTTTGGTTCTTGATTTCAAAAAATTGGAATTGGTATTGTGCGGTTCAATTTCTGATTCCTAAATAAAAGTTTGAACTAGGAATCGATAAACCACAGTCATGTGTTTTAAGCTTTTTATTATTTATTTTATTTTACTAATGCATTGTTTTAAGGATTGGGGATATTGACAATTGGGGATTTTTATTGTTATGCTTATTTTCATTTTGCTTATCAAAAAATGAAACTAAAAAAGGAAGGAAAAAAATGAAATGATAAAAAAAGAAATTGGCTAGTTCTACATTAATCTTAGAGCTGATCTTGAAACTCATTGACATGGTAAGTTTAAATTCCAACAACTAAAAGCTGTTTTGATAGGGTAGGCCTGAAACTTGGAATTACTCACTCCCCTGCATTTACAACTTCTCAATCAAAGTTTGATACACTAAAGCATTGATGCGCTCGAAAAGATCACATCGGCATTCATGTCAGAAGAAGAATTACCAATCCTTCCCCTTGCAAACCGAAGGTAGTGGATACATATCAAACACTGATATCGAAGATCTCTCACGCTCACATTGATAGACACAAACATGACCATCTCTAGGTGTAGATCAATTCATGATTCATTCAGTCAAAACTTCATTTCATCCTTGTGGAATGCAAAGAAGATCAAGGACAGCCCGTAACCAATGCCCACCAAGATCATCTGCCCTGAAATTTTGAAAGATCATTGCCAAAAGTCAATGCCAATCCATTGGCCTCAAATATAATCCCGTTAAATCTACTTCTAAGAAAAAGAAGTCAACGGAGGGTGGGCAAGAGAGTTCTCACCAAGTTCAATACGTTTGACAACTCCTTCATCCTTCCTTGTAAGGAGACCCTTTTCGTTGGATGTGGCTTCAAGATGCAGAAACATGGACAGCACAACCAGCCCGCTCCCGAATTTCTCTCTCACCACTCTCTCCCTCATGTCCACTGACCATAAACCAGCGATTTCGTGCCTATAGTCCTCCACCACCACCTTCATGAATAGAAACAGCCCCAACCAAAGCACCAGCTTCCCAATGCTTGCAACCAGTTTGGATGTGAAGAAGACCAGGCTCGTCAAGTTCACAAGGCAGGCAATGGAGTACAGAGGCAGCCAGAAGAACCAATCTGACAGATTTTGCAAGAATTTGGATATAGTCTTGGACCGGTGTAATATGACCGTGGGACTGCAGACAAAATCATATGTTACAGTACCTGGATCATCTAGTTGAACCAATGCGGAGTAGGCGAAGAGAAGACCCATCAGCAGAGAGCAAAATCCAGATGGTTTCGTGGGCGTTGCCATCTTCTTCAGCTCCGGATCTGGAAATTGAAAATCGGGTTGGCGTTGGATTTAGCGAATGATTAGCTTCAGAACTGGCTTGGTTTGAACAACTGTTTCATTGTCAGTGTGCTTCAGATGAGATTCAGCGGGCTGTAGAAGAAAACAAGTTATGCTTTATAAAGGCCAGCGGAATAAACAAGCTAGCGTTGACCTTCTGCAAAAGTTGGAAGTGATGTACGAGCATTAATTAATGTCAAGTGTGGAAGAGAGGCCGTGCATATGCATATTGTAATGCTATACGTCCAATTCGTCTCCCAATAATTAAGCAAACGAGAATGGCCCTCAAAAAGCAGTTGACATCGAAGGTGGTATTCAATGAGATCTGTCCATGCTTATAGGTAAAATGAGATCTTGTGAGAAAATAAGCTCGAGCATAGTTGACTTGGAGCATCGACAACCAACAAGAAACTTTTCCTTTCGGCGTGATATAGTTAAATCGCAACAAACATAGATTTTTTGTACCAATTCAATGGGATTTCCAATCATAAGGTGTGGTTTGATCAGAATTATCCACGGCAAGGAGAACACGTCCTCTAACAGAGTACCTTGAAGACACATTGTATGAGCCAAATCACTTTAGCACGGTGGAGAAAGTACAAAGGTTATCTCTCCGTCCAAGAGAAAAGGCTCTCGAATGTTTGATGGGTCGGTTCTCACGATCCAAAGTTCTCATGAAACAACAAACCTGAGAGATTCTTTTAGAAGCAATAGCTGCTGAATGTGCGACTCAGGAAAACAAGCCCGACAATGATCAACAGTCATTTACACAACTATCTTGTTTTCTTCTTACAGCTTTAATACGAAGGTTTAGAAAAGAGACATCTTAATTTTCCCCACTTACTGTGCCTTTGGAAGCAAAAAAACATCCCTGCAACCACATATTTAACGAGGCACAGATGCCGTCACAGTTCTGTGTCTGGAATCTGTTAGGACTTCTGTTACATTCATGAACCCAGCTTCCTTCATTGTTCCTTCCAAATCAGTAAGAAAGTACTCGTCTATCATGGGTTCGGTACTCTTCAATAGTGTAAACAGCACAGGCGACAAAGTCTGCAGAACATAGTAACGACAAGGCATAAAATTGCTGATGTTAAATGGCCAAAGAAAAAGATGTTTTAGCCGACGAACATGTCGCTAATGATAAGTAACTCCTTTCAAAACTTGCTTAGTTCCTGATTTCTGTTTACAAGGCCGATTCTCTCCAAGATTTAATGACTTAATGCTCCATTATAATACTTTAGTTTAAGCCAATCAAACCCATGATTGAATCGCCATGCAGTTTATTGTAGCATTTAGCAGTTAGGATACTATTTTCAACTTAGCTAGAACTAGACTTCATACAATTATTTTTCATTTTTCTTGCTCTTCTTTCAATGTCAATTTTGCAATGGAGGCTCCAGGTAATTTACGTCAGTGATTCCAAAGATTGGATTATGATAATCGTATAAGAAAGCCATTTACCACTAGGACCAGTGAGGTATAAAAAATGTGACCTGCAGCAGTTGAAAATGTTCTCACCAGTCGAATGTTGACTAATTAGAACATTAAAAGTCTAATGTAAGAAATCAAGCCCACTTACATGGAGATGAATGTTATGACATATAAGTTAATATCCACCGTATTATTAGCAATGAGATACTCATTCATACATAACATCCTGCTAGTGACACCTAGAATCTTCACTTGCCTCTACTATATTTTCTGAGGAATTGACGTCTTTCTTTTTCTTTAAACAATTCTTGGAAATTTAGAATGATTTGTGGAAAAGGATGAAAGAAAAAACTTGCATAGATGACAAAACATGCCATCAACAAGGAAAGCAGGTAGTGATGATACTTGCTGTTGCAAAATATCCATTCGAAGAAACCAAAACAATTTACAGAAATCCGAACCATACCTGAAGAACCTTAGAGGATGGCTGCATCAACGAGTAAAGGAAATCATATTATTATTTCCATATGGAGAAAGGAGTCAGCAATAGCAAACTTTAGCAAGTGACACAAGATAATTACACACCGCTTGATCCATTATAGCAATGGTGCCGCCAGGTCGAAGTAGCCGAAATGATTCCTTTATTACATTGGTTATTGCTCTAGTAGGACATTCATGAAACTGTACATAATTCTTTAGTTAGCAGCATGGAAGCAGATGCTAACACATGTTGCACATAAAAGAATCAGAAAAGAAACAAGTATATCAAACATAGCAGTTGCCAGCCCTGTCGCATGACAAAAACAATCAGACTGGCTGCTTCCATTGAGCAATAATGACAACCAAATATATCGCTTGTTCATTATATAGATCCTTGAGAATTTAAATGTCAAGTATCCATTATTACATTGTAAAACATGCGGTACTGTGACAGCACTCATCAGTCCTTCAAGCTTTGCCAGTTTTCTATAGATAAAGTGGGCTTAAATATAATCAAATGTGCCAATAGCTAAAAGTTCAGAAGGCTGTGAGATCTATATGCAAACTGGATGAGAACCTTACCATTAGAGAAATTGAAACAAGGTCAAATGATTTGGATGGCAAGCCTGTATCTTCCCCATTAGCATGTATCCACTGAATTGGTATTGTTCTTTGGGACCTCTTTCTCTGCTTAAACTGAGCCACAGAGAGAAAATATGGTGACAGATCCAGCCCCTGCAAAGCAAATGCATTCAGACAGAGATTAATTGTTATGCTTATCTTATGCAAAATGCAATCCACAGGGAAAGAGATTAACATGATTATACACATACAGTGACTTTTGCTGAAGGGAATGTGTTGGCGAGATAACCGGTGCTAATACCTACTGAGCATCCAATATCCAGAATGTCTCGAACCATAGAACCACCAGAGTGCTGTTTATGGTGCTTTTCAATTGCCTTAAGCCAATTTCCGCGCACTACCTGAGTTGCCTCATCCACTGATTTAGCACCAGGTACTGCTCGTATAGACATTGACTTTGTGGCAGGCTCTGCTTCAGCTGCAGCCTGCAAGGTTTTTGGGCAGCAACAATTTACAACTACTTTGATTTGTATTAGATGCTTTACTAGAATATGTTATATCCTCATTGTTATGTTTTGATTCATAATAGAAAGCATGTAAAAGACCATTTGCACAAAGTAGCGACTTCTACTTGCCGGAATAAATGGTAAAGTGCTTTCAACAGACCAAAGGATTATTCTGAAACAGACAGTTAATTGTGTTCTCAAAATAATTGCTAAAGATGATAAAAGTTATAAAGACCAAATACTCACCATCCATGAAAGGTTACCCTCATCATAAGCATGGAAAGGACTCAGATAATCTGTTTAGAGAACAGTCATTTTGTCATTCATTAGTCACTTAAATTGCAGTGAAAAGCTTTGCTCAGGCAAGGCTTTTCCACCTTTTTGGTGCAATGTGCTTAACAAGAGAGTGCATATGTGTGCATAGGGTCGAGTCCGTATTTAGGAAAAGCGCATGGAGAAGAAAAATCAGAATAATGAAAAGAAGGAATCGAGAGATTTACAATCTGGGTACACAAGTGAGGGGTTTTGAATGCTCTCTAGCTCCTTGTAAACATCTGATTCCAGAATCTGTCTCGCCATCTCTCGCCACGGGACGTCATTCTTCTCAGCTGTGCTGTTTATTTGGCATGTCAAAGTACTGGATTAGCATCTCCCGGCTTTTTCAGAGTCTCAAGATCAAGAATTTCTTTGACAGATTCTGAAATGTAATAGAACAAAGCTTCTTTATTTGTGTTCAGCTTTTCTTCATTCCCAAAATCCCGACCCCAGAAGAAAACCAGGTCGTCAACCCATTTGCAGTAACCCCTGGCCTTGAATCTAGAGCTTCATGGCGATCCAACAAAACAACATTTCAAACTGCAGCAATCAACCAATACTCATCCCAATCCACCTTTTTTCACCGAAAAAGAATGTTACAGATTATCATCCTCTATTTTCTGAGCTCATAGCTAGCTAACATCGCATTTCTACCAGTTGCAGGTGAACCTTCCATACCATGAAGCTGGACTTTGTAACGCATCCTATATTCAACCCCAACAAAAACCAAACTGATTCACTTGCCCTAGGTGCATTCTGTAGATTATTACATGCACCGCCGTCTATCCATTTGAATACTGAAAAAATCATGCCCCATTATTCTCAATCCATCTGATATACCAAACTCCGCGAACACATTGTGCACATTTTCAGTGTAATTGGTAATGCGATTGAAGCTGAGCGGGGTTTCAATGAGTAATAAAACCAAACACATGGAATAAGAAGGAAGACCACCTGATGAGGACTTGCCGAGCGCCGAGCTTGAGAAGAGAGTAGATAGGCTTGAACGAGATAACGGCTCCGACCAAGCGAGAGAGCGGTGTCTCTCCCGCCCATTTCGGCTTCTCCAGCTGTCCCTTCTCGTATGCCACTTCCGCGGCGGAGGAGGAGGGGGACGACGACGCCGCCGCTCTGGTCGCCGGAATTCTCGCTCTCTTGCTGTTGCTCCTGGTTCTTGCATCGTGCCCAATTGCTGGGGAGGCGAGATAGAGCTTCTGGCTGTTCGCACACCACGCCATTGGCGAACTCATACAGAGAGAGAGATTGAAGATGCAGACAGGAGGGGGAGGAGGAGGATGACCCAGAAGCCGGATGGTGCCAACTGTCAAATGCCTTGTCTGCGTGGCGCGAAATCTAGTGGAGCCAATAGTGTGTTGACACGTGGATGAGAGGGGGGGCGATTCTTGATGATTTTTCCATAGCCGTTATCTTTCTGCTTTCGTTAATTTGACCGGCGAGATAACACCCAAAGAAGAAAGGATCTGATCATTTGTGTCCGAAAATTTTCTTCTTTTGGGGTTTTCTCTTTTTTTGGTCGGACTTTTTTTTGGGGGTTGGGTTAACTACCCTTTTAAATACCCGAACCATCCTAGTTCTGGTTGACTGTGCAACTAAAACATTTCTCTTATTTATTCACAGCAGGATATGCTTTTAATTCCTCAATGAATTCAACGTGTGTGACGAGCAAATCCATGCTCGATTTCGCCGACGAACTGACCAAAACCCTGGTCGCCGGGTGCTTGATTAAAGTTATAAAGAGAACTAGCCGAAATGAGCGCGGAACTTAACAACAATGAAGGTCTGGCAAAGTACACTGTAAACGCAAGCCGATAAAAGTCACTCTTAAAAGATCAAGCCATTTGGAGCAAGGATAACAGGAGCATCGCAACTTGGCTCTTATTGGAAAACGTTCTCAAGGCATCTCGTATCTTCATTTGGAAGATGCCAGGAATTTCTCATTCGTTGAGATCATGTCAAAGCCGGCGAAGGGACTCCCTGAGACTTTCAGTCCGATGGAGATCATCGTGTGCTGTTGAGTCTCGACGCCAGCTTGGCTCCTCGGGTTTTCCCATAGCCATCTGCCGGACTCTCTTATGCCGCAGTGCTGATTCTGTGTTCACCACCCCTTCAAGCAATCCAGTCCATGCGGTTAAGGCAGTCTTAGCAAGCTAAATATTAACTTGAGGTGAACACCTGCAGAACGAAAATGCATAGACCGTCCAGGCGTGGTGGCTGATGGGACCTAATTCCTGATGATTATCACCGGTTTGCTGACTCGACATCAGAACACTTGACCACTTGAGTCAGGATGAAATTCCACACCACACCGCATCGGTGAAGTTTTGTTCATCCACCGATCACTTCACAACTGCTCGAGATTCCTGGCATCTATTTGCTGGAACGGCAGTCGTAGCTTGATCAGTGCCTATTGATAGAGAAATACCTATTTTGACGAGTGTCCATTAACCAGTCTTACATTATCCATTCAGGAAAACTTTCCGTACAACAGACCCGACACTCAACTATAATTTCCTTGAATTATTTCATAGTACCAATGACGATCCAGTCAGTTATAGCTTCAGGCACAAAACATCTTTACAAGCACACCTCACTAAAGAAAGAAGAAAAGAACACATGGAACTTTGTCAGTACCTATGAAGCAGTTGTTACCAAAGGATGTTCCACGTACTATAGAAGTCGACTCTCTCGGAAGTAAAATTTCTCTAGCTTCTATAAGACCTTTCATAACAGGATAATTAAGCCCTTCACCTCTTGGCCGGCACTGAGAGCCTCAGAGACTCCTCTGAAGTGGAGAACTGATCAACTATTGAACAAAGGGCCAAATGGAGAGAGCTTGAAAGAACCTGACGCAATGTCTCATCTCCTTCATGACTCGTCAGTTCCATTATACTTTTCATCCTTCCTTCAAGGGTGGCAACCTCTGCACTCAACACGATTAACCCGAGGTCGACAAGCACTCGCCTTAGATTGGAGAGAAGGCCGGGCCTGTAGTCACAACAAAGTGATGCCTTGATCTGTGCAAATTCTAAATTCACCACTTCACCCTGTTCTTGCTCCACCTTTATTTCATCAGCATCTGTTGGTATCACATACTGCTGCATGGCTTCTTCAGCATTTCCTTTCAGCTTTCTTAAGTGGCTGACGACCTCGGCAAGCAGCGCTGCTTTGTCCATCTGTGACATCCAGATTTGCAATTTAGCTAACATTTCATAAATCTTAAGTTACAGCAACATTGGCAATACAAAGCGACACTCTGGATGCACAAAAGACCAGAGATTCACCATGCCTATGAGTTTCAAAAACAGAAAAAACCCAGTTCTCTCACCAGCCAATAGAGCAAAAATCTATTTGTAATGGATCTTAGGGGAATACTACTTTTGAAGGGCAGACTCTTTCTATTTTGCGTTGGCATGTGGAATCCTTTTGACATGACTTCTTTCACTGGTATTATGAGGACAACAATATCGCTTTCCACAAAAATAACGACTTCAAAATGTGGCCATCTGTCCATTTTCAGGAGAATCTCAGTATGTCGAAGATGGATAATCAGAGCACTGCCCACGCCATTTCTCAACAATCAACAGATCAAGTCCGACTAACATGAATCGAAAGGACTTGATTTAGACTGCTTCTCATCATATATTTCTCAAGCATTCAATAGACAATTTTTTTTTTCAAATGGCACTCGTCTGGTAGCTGGACTCATCATACTAAAGAAGAAACATGACAGCACAAGTGACACAACTCCCTTCAAAACAAAATCCTGAGACTACTTCAGACGGTAGCAATAATCCTATAAGCACCGACATGATCCTCTAAAATCATGCCCTTTCTTTTGACAATTTTCCAAGTCGCCCTTAAGAATTCAAACAGTCAACATCGTTGAACCAGCTAAAACTGGCAACGCCTCATGCCAACAACCACAGAAACTGCGAGAATCTCTACCTTCTTTGCCTCGGGAACTAGCCCCCGAAGCGTGTCGAGATGCGCGTTGATCCTCGCTCTCCTCCGTCTCTCCGCCTCATTGTGATTCTTCGAGGCATCGATATTCCTCTCGGCAGGCGCCGTTTTCCTCTTGGCCTTTACGCAGGCCTCGACGAGCTCTCCTCTCTCGCTGTCCAGCACCAACGCCGAATGCGACGACGACCCATTTCTCTTCAGTGTTCTAAACTCAGGTTTAACCCGAGAATCATCGCTCAAGACCTCGAAATACGATTCGTTCATCCTCGAGCTCGCACCCGCTAGAAATAGGATCTCACATAGAGAAGACTCGCCACCACCGTGAACCAGCAATGGCTCTGATAAATCTTGAACAGGGATCAAGACGAAAAATGTAAAAATCAAGACTTTCTAGCTCGACTCACTCCAATCTATTCTGGGCAGAGAAGCAAAAAGGAAAATGGTTGTTCACTTAGGAAGAAATGCAACATCGTTGCACCAAGTCTTTTGGGATTTGTTCATCAGGCCATGTAAAGGATCGAGGCTTGTCCGTGGAGAGTTTCTTCACCTCTCTTACAGCACTGCAATTGCAGACGACGTGGTCCACGGGGTCGCAAGCAAGACACTCGCTTCCGAATGGATCCAAACCAGACCAAACCTCGGTCTTGTCCCCTTTCTTTTCCTTTGTTCGCTTTGCCTTTATGTTATTGTCTCACCGTTCTTTTTACATTTTCCATCTGTCGGGTTCTCGTTCTGCGTTCCTTTTGAAATTTGTCCGGTAATCCTTTTCCTTTTGCTCCCCCTCCGTGACGAAATTTTCCTCTGAGCCGCTTAAATAATCACCGACTTTTTCAACCTTGGGTGGGGACATTTCTATATGTTGCTCTTGAATTTCTTGAATAGGAGCTTGATGTGATTTGTTAGATGATCTGTTTTTTTTTTTCACAGTACTCTTGTTTTCTAATTTGAATGACAACTTCTTTAGAATTTGTTAGGATTTGGAGCTTCCATACCGATTTTATTTGCGTTGTCAAGACAAGCTTTTGCATTGAATTTGAAGAATGATATCGAGAGTTTCTTTCTATACAATTTAGCGTGTTGTGCCTTTTTGCGTGTGTGCAAGTTGTATTCGTGCTGTAAATTGCTACTTGCATTAGTCTTGTTTTAAACATATCGCAGGGTATTAGAGTTGGTCAGTTGTGAGAGTAGGCAGCTTGGCACCAAGTGGCTTTGGATGCAACCATCTCACCCATGATGAGCGGGAGGTGCAGGCTCTTTGACAATGTAGCCTTAGAGTATCACAACAACTTATAGAATGACGACCAAATGTGACGACTATATTTGGTTAGAAGGCCAAACTTAATGACTACTTGGTTGGAAGCTCTTGGCTCGAAGAGAAAACCAATCGCGATAACAAAGCAGCGGCATTGAGGAATTATGCCAATGACCACTAGTTTGATATTGAAGATGGTATGCCATTCCCCGTTTAGTAGAATCAAGTTTGCAATTTTCAACATGATTTGATTGCCGATATGTGTGAAGCCAAACAACTATGACGTGTAAATTGAAGATGTGATAACCTAATTAAACAAGTAAACAAGATTACACGCACTTCTCAGTTCCTCCTATATTCTCAATTTACCCTTACCTTATTTCCTTTTAAGTAAAAGATTGCACAGCCAAAAACGATTGTTCACCCAAAAAAATCTTGTGAAATTTGATCAAGTGTTGATTAAACATGAATTATCTCTTAATAAAGTGGCTTTTGAAGCACAAAATGTCGCTTAATATCATTTTCACCAATGAGATTCGCGATCATTATTGTGATTTAACAGCTGTGATTAGGAATTGTAGGGTCTAGAATCTAGAGATTTAACTTATGAAAGAGAAAAGTGAGTGTTTTCCTCGCCAAATCACCCACGTCTCTTCTGCACCCACTATCTCTGAAGCTTATTTTGTCCTCATCGATGATGGAAAAAGCAAACATGTCAGCTCGTGGACCACGATCTACGTTAATGAAATCAGTCTGCCCATTAGCAACAAAGTGTGCTTTAAACAAAGCTTAATTAAATTAATTATATACCATTTGCAACTTAATTCAACTTAAGTGCACATGACTATGTTTGTTTCATAAAAATGAATAATTTAAAAAAATATTTTCCAACACTATAATCACTTGTGTAGTTCAAAATAATCAATCCATGGAAAATATACTTTTATTATTGGCTATAATATAAATTTAGGGATGGTGAGAATATTTTTCCTCTTGTTTGTTTGTTTATTTAGTTTTACTTTGTAAATTGGATCTTACTAATAAATATTTTTAGAAGTTTATTCAATAATATTCATAAGCATCATTTCAAATTTCGAAATATCGATTGCACAATTCATAAGGATAATTGTAACATTTACTTAATTTATATAATTAATAAATATTTTTGTAATTCGTCTAGTATTGCATTGTGTTAATTTGGAAAAGAGTTTCTCCACGTACATCAAATGGAGCAGTGTCTTGTCTCCGACAACTAGAAATCTAACCATACATCACATACCTAGCTGATGCATCACCTTTAGTGTCGCCTACATAATATCAATTAAAACAAAAATCCTGACAAATAATTCGGTAATTATATTGCCATTGATTGGTGAATGCATGTACAACATAATACAATGATCTGCTTGAAAAATCTGTTATTGAGTTACATTACTTTATACTTTGATCAACTCAAAAATTTAATTTATTTTTTACATTATTTATTGGACATTTTAACATAGGTTAGGACCAATGATACGGCCTAACCCCAACTATCAACTGGGACGGGCTTCTATAATTATTAATTTCTGAATTTTCTTCCCTAGAAAAAATAATCTTGAAATGGTGGCTCGGCTTACTGTGAGAATGATGGTGCTTCAGACATTTGGATGGTGGATGATGGTGCATCAGACATTTGGATGGTGGCTTTTCTGTTGGCTGTTCTGCTATCTCTTAAAAGAGCTACTGCATACTTGTTGACAGTATAATCAGTGTGATGTGGTTGCTAAGCTGAGTTATTGTGTAACTGGAAAAGAAAGACAACTAGGGGACTATGTAATCTTGGGAGTTATTGGAGTCTCTAAGGAGGCTGTGAAATCCACTCTTTCCAGTAGAAGCATTGGTAAAGAACATGTCCAAAATGGTTTTCCGCTTCCAACCTTTTCGTTGAGTTTGGTTATAACATCTTCACATTCTATGTATACTTGTTTTTGCTTTTACTATATGTTAATGAGGGTACTTTTCTAGGGTCCTGCTCAAGCCCAAAATCTGAGAGATTCTCTAGCTGAAGCAAAGTTTGATATTGTGGTTAAGGTAATATTTCTCTTTAAATTATGTAAATAACTTAAAAAGGTTGTTGGTCACAATTAATCCCTTAGCTGTTCCACACTTTTTTGATTGGGGTTGTTTGGACTCTCACTTTAAGCAGAAAGTTCACCTCACTGAATCATTTATACAGATCGGACTCAGAAAAGGTTCCCGATCTTTTGCTGAAGCTCATGCTGCTGGATTTTCTTAGGAGAATGGGACACTGGGGGATCAATGGGAAACTATTTCAGGAAGTGATCTTGTGTTGCTACTGATTTCTGATGCTGCACAGGTTTGTAAAGTTTGTTTACCTGACGTGTATTTCAAAACACTGATAAAACTAGCCTGAGAAGTCCATAACTCTGCACTTGGTCTCCACCACTGTTCCGGAGTCCTAGACTTGTTTATTTCCTTAGTTCTTTCCCCCGTTTAATGAATCCCCAATTCCGTGTAACGCCGCAGGCGGACAACTATGAGAAAGTGTTTTCTCACCTAAAGCCAAAGGGCATCCTAGGTCTGTCCCATGTGTTTCTTTTAGGGCATTTGCAATCCGTAGGACTCGACTTCCCAAAGAACATCAGTGTGATTGGCGTATGCCCCAAGGGAACAGGTCCCTTTGTAAGGAGACTCTATGTCCAGGGCAAGGAGATAAATGGTGCTGGAATCAATTCTAGTTTTGCAGTCCACCAGGTGAGCATGCCGAAACAAAAATATAGCACCCATCTTGTCGCAACCCACTTAAGCAAAAATGGGAGACTTAAGTTTCTTAAAGATTCCTGAATACAGGATGTTGATGATGGAAAAGCCACTGATGTTCCCTTGGTTGGTAGGTTGCAATTGGTTCTCCATTTACATTTGTCACAACTTTGGAGCAGGATTACATAAGTGATATCTTCGGGGAGCGTGATGAATTTAGCTCCATCCTTACTTAATCGACAATTATGGATATCAGTTCTATGGATTTCTATGTTGCAAGGATGCGAATGATACTTGATTTGTGCTTGCCTCGCTCTTAGGCATTTTCCTTGGTGCTGTTTGTGGAGTTGTGGAATCCTTGTTTAGAAGGTACACTGAAAATGGAATGAACGAAGATCTGGCATACAAAAATACTGTTGAGTGCATAACTGGCATCATCTCGAAGACCATCTCAACACAGGTTGCTTTTTGCTGATGAAATTGATAGCTACTCTTTTCTATTTTCCCTTACTCTTAGATGCCGCTGATACCATCGTTGTAAAGATGTATATGGCCAGTTACTTGGTCAATGTGTTTGATTGTGTTTTCTGGTCATTTTGTCAACAGGGCATGTTGGCTGTTTACAATTCACTGTCGGATGGAGGAAAAAAAGAATTCGAGCTGGCATACGGCGCAGTGTACCATCCTTGCATGGACATCTTGTATAAGTGCTATGAAGATGTCGCCAGTGGCAGTGAGATTGACAGCATTGTACTTGCTGGACGGCGCTTTTATGTATGCTTCAATAAATTTTGACTTTTGATTCGATAGAACAATATTGTATAGTGGATGCTCATACATTTGCCAGATTAAGATTTTCTCATCCTTTCTCTATCGGAAAATGTGGGCCTACCTGCTTTCCCGGCGGGCAAGATAGATCAGACCCGCGTGTGGAAGCGTGTCCGAGCACCAAGACCAGTCGGTGATGACCTCGGCTCCTTATATCCTTTCACAGCCAGTGTCTTTGTTGCATTGATGATGGCCCAGGTCAGGATCTCTTTCTATATCTTGGAGCTCAATTTGGTTGTCTTGGTAATCTTAATCTCATGGAAGATGGACACTTCCATGCTAGTTTCTTCAGTTTCCGAGTTTTCGACGCACTTCTACTTGTTGTATTTTTCTTATTTGGATGGAAACTCGCACCACGGCTCGCTTTAATCTACTGTATGCTCATCTAGATTCTTTTGTGTGCCTTACTAGTGCTGTTTTACAACCCATAAGCACAGCAATTGAACAGGAGATCGTTCATGCTGTCTCTTACTCTTATGAGGTGTGAATGTTTGTTCAGATTGAAATCCTGAGGAAGAAAGGACACTCCTACTCTGAGATCATCAACGAGGGCGTTGTAGAATCGGTCGATTCCTTGAACCCCTTGATGCATGCCCATGGCGGCGCCTTCATGGTCGACAACTGTTCATAGACGGCTCAGCTCGGGTCGAGGAAGTGGGCTTCCCGGTTAGATTGCATCCTGACTCAACAAGCTTTTGTTGCCGTGGACGACGGCGCCCGTGATCAACCGCGACCTCATCGGCAACTTCCTGTTGGATCCATGCACGGAGCGATCGAGGCTTGCCTGCAGCTGAGACCCCGGTCGACTTCTCCGTGCCCCTGGACGCGGACTTCGTCCGACCTCACCTGTGACTGTCTGCCGATTGAAGCTTTCTGAGGATAAAAAGCTACAAATCCGGATCTTAGTAAATGCAGTATTATTCGTAAGAACACTCTGAATTTCAATATGATCGATTACCCGAGTTCATAGCTGTCGTATTTATTAATTAGTACCTTCTTAATCTGTCTAATATTGGTTGATTTGTGCTAATTTGGAATTGACTTTCTCCACCCTTGTCACGGACGACTAGAAATCTAACCAGAAGAACATTAATAAAACAAAAGGAAAAAAAAAATCCCCAACAAGTAATTAGGTAATTATATTGTTTTTGATTGGCGAATGTCTATACAACATAGTACTTTGATCAGCTCAAGAAATCTATTGTTGATTGATACATTTGGTTCAATATTTCCAAAGCTTCTTGAGGAAATGCAAATGCTTTTAACTCATTGAAGTTAAAACTCCTAATTGAATTTGGTAATAGATCCTTTGTAAAGCAATTTTAAGTTGAGTAGTCTTTGGTAAGAAAACATTTTGCAAAGGGCATTAATTGTAATTTTTTTAATTAAAAAGAAATTAAACCCTTCTTCAATCTTGACAAAGGGCTCGAATTGTTGGTAAGCTAGATCTAACGCTAACAGTCGTCAGCTGAGGTCGCGTGACTTCGACCTCAATCATTTGGTCTCTCACGATCTTGCCGACCTCTCACTAGTCCTTTGTTGGTTAGGTCTAGCCTCGTCGGCCCTCACCAACCACCTTCACGAAGATGTATAGTAGAAATGAGGGGCAAAATCGAAAAATTGATGAGGATAATTCCAGAAAAAGACTTGTTTCAACATTCTGAATACGCAGAAAGCCCAACACTAGTCTCTACCTGTCTCGAGCTTTCAGTTTTCCCAATATTAACTTTAACTTTAAAGCGCATCGGGAATGGTTGCTAAACATCCTAAATTTTTCTTCAAGATGCTTTAAAAAATAGCGAACTAAATGCACGGGTCGGTATGTGAAATTAGGTGAAGACATGTACATTCGATCCATTTTGTACTCATTTTATTGGACATACGCTGTAGGGTGGGGCAAGTAATACGGCCTAACCCCCAATTTCGGCAACCAAAATCTATGTGAACGACAAGAACCTAGTAATAGCTTCCCTGCTTTGTTGCACCAACTTTTTTATTTTTAAACTGACTTTAGCAATTCAAATGTTCAGCCTTCTTTTCCGGGTGATTCCCACCTTATTATTATTATTATTATTTTTTTTTTAATAACGTTTCACTTATATGTAAGTATTAAATTAATTCATTTTAAATGAAAAAAAGAGTCAAAACCATGAGTATCTTTTATGTTCTATATCTCAAATGCCATAGTATAAGGCATACGTCCTTTTGGCCGGACTCCGATGATGTCGAGCTCCTCCGGTGGCTGTGGATCTAAGAGAGAGAGGTCTAGGATTTTTTCTTAGGAGGAACTTTCGATACTCGTGTTAATTTTTGTAGGGAAGATCATGGAGAAAGAAAGTGGAGTAGTTGAAGAGCTCGTGCACGGTTAGGCCATGCCTTGATAAAAAGCTGTCCTTTGGTACTTCTACTTGTGGAAAACGTGGAAAACGGCAGTTACCCAAGTGACCTCGACATTTAAATTCATGATGTTTGCAATAAAACATTTTCTTTACAAAATCATGGCACTCAAATAATCGATTGAAAAATTACAAATTTCAAGTGATAGATTGAATAAGACAAAAAAAAAAAAAGAGTGATCAATCAAAAAATCACGACATTAAACTGGACATCGTACGAGATTTTTGGAATTTCTACTTGGAAAAGGGAATATCTTGGCCGTGGGGATCACACTGCTTTTTGTGGCAAATTTTCACCTACTCGATCGATGGAGGATCCGATTTTTGATATTTAAAGCAGAAGAAACGGAGACACTTCTGCAAAAAGAAAAAAAAAATCAATAAAGAAAATTTATTTTACGAGCTGAATCAGGCGAGGGCACCTTCACCACCTCACCAACCCTATAATTTTCGGAGCTCGTGCCCCACGCCCCCACGCCGCCGCACGCACCCGTGAGATGCTTTTCCTCTTCTTCTTCTTCTTCTTTTTTTTTTTAAATCTTTTTTTATAATATATATATTTTTTTCATAAGCACGTGACTTGAGTCGGAGTTCGAGACGGGTCCTGTGCCCACCCAGGAACTCAAAAGGAAAGGTCCGACTTGAATGCGATCGACCCGACATTTACTCTAAACGGGATGAATCCATTCTTCACATGGCGGAATTTCCACTTTTATGTTAACGATCTTTATTGGAGAAAAACACTAATAAGGGTCAACATTACCCGTCATGAACTCCGCTTTACTCATTTGCTTAGATGTTTTTCCTTATCCCACCTTTGGCAAAGTGGTAAATAAAGTGAGCTAATGAAAGCAATTGCCCAAACTTGTAACATAAATAGAGTAGTAGCCCCAATGGTTAGGGTTGAGGTTCGAATCCTCATATTTTCAAGAGGAATTGGAGTAGGGACGATTTAGCTTTAAAAGTAAGTTTCGATTTTCACGTATTATAAGGAAACAAAGTAAAAATCTGAATGTTAAAATAGTAATAGAGTAGAACTGATAAAAAAAAATCTTGGTTTTTGAATTCGAGTTTTCTTTACCCAAAAAAAAAAAAAGTCTTGGCAATATACTTCAAATGAAAAAAAAAACTAAAAATCGACCATACTCGACTTGGCTACCCTTTAAACTCACACCTTTATTTCATACACTTAGTAAATTTCCGTGCCTCGATTCTATGTAACGAGATGGTGTGAAAATATCACGTGGTATCGATCCAAATAATTGCATAGCTACTTGTACTCATTTGAAAATCATGTTGTGATTGTTGGGAAAATATGTCTTCAAATTTGGGTAGAAAAATGAAGTCATGGTTTTGAGTCAATAGAATAATCGAGTTGGACTTTGAGACATGATATCATTTTCTTTAAGGATTTATTTGCTACATGAAGTTGCTAATAGTCATTAACAAATTTTCTCCGTGATACAATAAAGTCTCAACAAGAATGCTAGATAACAATTCTAGTATTTCTCTAGGGTCGTATTAGGAAAACAATTGGAATTAATGGCTATATTTTTTGAAAAGAAAATTTAAAAAGACTTAATGATGATTGATCCCAAAAACATGCATACTTATTTCCATACTTATTTCTATGTTTTGAGCAAAGGCAACTCTTCGGAATATGTTGCAAAACAAATATGTAAGGTTATGTTGAAAATATACATAAAATTCGAAATAAATAAATAACAAATAAAAAACAATCATAATTCTTTCGTAAATAGTTGCATTGTTCAATAGAATATTGTAGTTAATTTTTTTAAAAAAAAATTGACCAAAATAAACTTTTTTTTATAAAAATAAATTTGAATTTTTCAATAAATAAAAATTAATGATCATTTGTTAGTGTTAAATTTCGTTCACTTATGCACTTAAATCTTTTTAATATGGGACAATGCATTTCTTAGTTTGTTTGATCGACAGTGATTTATCATTAGTAAGTTGTTTAATGAGCTCTTGTCATTAAGCTCAAATACGTTGTTTCAAAATGCTGGCTAGGGACAAGCAATGGGAATCATTCGAACCGGAAAACCGCTCAGACCAAACCTAACCGGCTATCCTTTTTGATGTATTTACCCTCTTTATCTTACTTTCCTTCAATGGTGTAACCTATTGTTCTTTTCTCTCATCTGTCCTTCCAAAGACCTACATTTATATGCAACAATCCCACGAGTACCACTCCCTCCCATATTTCATTACCCAAAAAACACAAAATGTGTAATTTATTGAAATCTCTCTCTACCCAATCACCAAATCTCCTATGTAGCATGCCTTCTCGCTAATCGTCATGTTTTCAAAGTTTTGCTACACGAAATATAAGATGTCGACCAATTTCATTGGACTGCTCGGCAATTTTAGGAAGAAGGGGCGGTCCGACTCCTAGTTACAAAATCTGGGAACTAATCCATCTGATTCGGCTGGTGGAATTAGACCGGACGGGACCTGAAATCGATCTCCTTTGATATCCGTCATTTTCAAGCAAATTGGAACTTTGCGAAACTGGATCGGGTCAGTGTTACCCGACCCGCATCATGTGGCCCGGGTTCTATCCCCAAAAATCCCTCGACTATAAAAGCTTGGGGAAATCACCAGCTTTCCGTCTCCTCCTCCTCTCCATTCCCTGCAACAGCCTCCGCTGCGCCTGCCCTCTCTCCTTGCTCTCCAGCTCGACAATGGCGGCGGCGACCTCCTTCTCACCGTCTCTCTCCGCTACGGCCTCCTCGAAATCCCTCAAGGCCCTCGCCAAGCCCCCCGCCGGCGTCGACCTGGGGTTCCTCGCCTCGTCCTCGAGCTCCTCCGGGGCTCTGAGGGCCGCCGCCGCCACCGCCGCCGGGAATGGCGTCGGCGGCTCGGCCCTCGCGGCTCGCATGGTGTCCGTGCCGGCCATCAAGCCGCTCACCTCGCTGGATTTCGAGACCTCGGTGTTCAAGAAGGAGAAGGTCTCGCTCGCCGGTCACGACGAGGTATTGTTGTTGTCGTTGTTGTTCTGATTGTTGCGTATTTACGTAGATAAGATGGTCGTCGTACGACTTTCTTCTCAGCGACCGCGCGTCGTGCGTGAAGTTTTATGGGGAGAGGGACGGTGTCGAGCAGAGAAATGAAAGGAAGATAATCTTAGAAATGTGTCTTTTTTAACTCCCTTTTTGCTGGCTCGACGTGTTTGTGTTTGTTCAAGTTCTGAATGTTATCTGTTCAATGTATGGACATCTGGGTAGAAGTTGATTCTTTCGTTTATGTATCCGTACCATTTGCATTTCTAAGGAAACTGGTTTTTCTTCTTTCTGGGTGTATG
Organism: Corymbia maculata; assembly: GCA_014182735.1. Classification (NCBI taxonomy): domain Eukaryota; kingdom Viridiplantae; phylum Streptophyta; class Magnoliopsida; order Myrtales; family Myrtaceae; genus Corymbia; species Corymbia maculata. Next base: position 8,319,392 of record CM024692.1, read on the forward strand.
GTGGAAAGGATGAAAGTTTGTTGCGCTTGATCTTGTCGAGATACCGATTGATTGTCCTGTTCTTCACCTGTTGCAGTACATTGTGAGAGGAGGGAGGGACTTGTTCCCACTGCTGCCCGATGCGTTCAAGGGAATTAAGCAGATTGGTGTTATTGGTTGGGGTTCTCAGGTACCATCTCTCAGCTCTTTCCTTTCCTTTCTGACTTTGTCATTTTCGGTTTAGGCAGCTTCATTGGGTATTATTTCATGATTTTGGCAATTTCTCTTGTCTGCTACTTTTGGGACGTTATGTGGGCTTCAGCTTGTGGAGGTCTTCGAAGTAGCTCTTTATTCTGTGAAGTTTCTGTATGGTGACAGAGGAGAAGCTTGGTTTTATCCTCTGAACTATCAACTGGAAGGGGCTTCTATAGTCCTTGGTTTCTGAATTTCCTTCTTTAGAAAAGATAAGTTTGGAAAGGTGGCTTGGCTCACTGTGAGAGTGATGGTACATCCATCAGATATTTGGATAGTGGCTTTTCTTTAGGCTGCTCTGCTATAGCTTGAAATAGCTACATGACGATATAATATGTGTATGACTGGAAAAGAGAGACACAACCAAGGGACAATGTAATCTTGGGTGTAATTAGAGTGTCTAAGAAGGTTGTGAAATTCATACTCTTTCTAGTGGAAGCATGGTAAATAACATTTACAAAATGGTTTTCCTCTTCCAACCTGTACATTGAGTTTGGTTATAGCATCTGCACATTCTATGCATGCTTAGTTTTGGCTGTTACCATCTGTTAATGAGGGTACTTTTGTAGGGTCCTGCTCAAGCCCAAAATCTGAGAGATTCTCTGGCTGAAGCGAAGTCTGATATTGTGGTTAAGGTAATATTTCTCTTTAGGCTATGTAAAATATTTAAGAAGGTTTTTGGTCACAGTTAAACCCTTAGCCGTTCAACAGTTCTTGATTGGGTTTGTTTGAACCCTCATCTTAAGCAGAAAGTTCACCTCATCATATCATTTTTGCAGATCGGACTCAGAAAAGGTTCCCGATCTTTTGCTGAAGCTCGCACTGCAGGATTTTCTGAGGAGAATGGGACACTGGGTGATATATGGGAAACCATTTCAGGAAGTGATCTTGTATTGCTACTGATTTCCGATGCTGCACAGGTTTGTAATGTTTGTTTACCTGGACAAGTGTATTTCAAAACACCGATGAAAACTAGGCAAAGAATATGGAAATCTGCACTTGGTCTCCACCACTGTCCCTAGAGTCCTAGACTACTTTATTTCCTTTGTTCTTTCCCCTGTTTTCTGAATCTCCAATTCTGTTCAATGCTGCAGGCAGATAACTATGAGAAAGTGTTTTCTCACATGAAGCCAAACAGCATCCTAGGTCTGTCCCATGGGTTCCTTTTGGGGCATTTGCAATCTATGGGACTTGACTTCCCGAAGAACATCAGTGTGATTGCTGTTTGCCCCAAGGGAATGGGTCCCTCTGTGAGGAGACTCTATGTCCAAGGCAAAGAGGTAAATGGTGCTGGAATCAATTCCAGTTTCGGAGTCCACCAGGTGAGCATGCTGAAACAAATAATAATAGCGCCCATCTCTTCCCAACTGACTAAAGCAAAAATGGGAGACTTAAGTTTCTTAAAAGGTGCTAATTGTCTCTTGAATATAGGATGTTGATGGAAGAGCCACTGACGTTGCCCTTGGTTGGTCAGTTGCACTTGGTTCTCCATTTACATTTGCCACAACTTTGGAGCAGGAGTACAAAAGTGATATCTTCGGGGAGCGTGGTGAGTTTAACTAAATCCTAAATAAAATTGTATGATTATCTATCGACAATTATGGATGTCATTTCTATGGATTTCTATGTTGCAAGTATGCGAATGATGCTTGATTTGTGCTTGCCATGCTCTTAGGAATTTTACTTGGTGCTGTTCATGGAGTTGTGGAATCCCTGTTTAGAAGGTACACTGAAAATGGAATGAGCGAAGATCTGGCATACAAAAATACTGTTGAGTGCATAACTGGCATCATATCGAAGACCATTTCAACACAGGTCGCTTTTTTGTGATAAAATTGATAGCTGCTCCTTTCTATTTTCCCTTACTCTTGGATGCCACTGATACCATTGTTGTAGAGATGTATATGGCCAGTTACTTGGTCAATGTGTTTAATTTTGTTTTCTGGTCATTTTGTCAACAGGGCATGTTGGCTGTTTACAATTCACTGTCTGACGAAGGAAAAAAAGAATTCGAGACGGCATACAGTGCGTCGTACTATCCTTGCATGGACATCTTGTATGAATGCTATGAAGATGTTGCCAGTGGTAGTGAGATTCGCAGTGTTGTGCTTGCTGGACGGCGCTTTTATGTATGGTTTTCTTTGATAAATTTCGACTTTCAATTTGACAGAACAAAAATATATAGTAAATGCTCTTCCGTTTCCAGATTGAGATTTACTTGTCCTTTCTGTACAGGAAAAGGATGGTTTGCCTGCTTTCCCGATGGGCAAGATAGATCAGACCCGCATGTGGAAAGTGGGTGAGCGTGTGCGGGCAGCAAGACCAGCTGGTGACCTTGGCCCATTATATCCTTTCACAGCTGGCGTCTTCGTTGCATTGATGATGGCCCAGGTGAGGTTCTCTTTGTATATCTTGGAGCTCAATTTGGTTGGCTTGGTAAACATAATCTAATGAAAGATGAATACTTCCCACGCTAGTTTCTTCAGTTTCCGAGGTTTCTAGGCTTCTCTACTCATCGAATTTTTTTGGTGGGATAGAAGCAATCTTAAGCTGTTATATTTTCTTATCTGGATGGAAGCGTGCCCTATTGCTTGATTTAATTTAGTGTATGCATCTCTAGGTTCTTTTGTGTGCCTTACTAGTACAGTTTTACAACCATAGGCAAATTAAACGAGATCCTTTATTCACTGTGGTATCTTACTCTTGTGAGGTGTGATGTTTGTTCAGATTGAAATCTTGAGGAAGAAAGGACACTCCTACTCTGAGATCATTAACGAGAGTGTTATAGAATCGGTCGATTCTTTGAACCCGTTCATGCATGCCCGTGGAGTCTCTTTTATGGTCGACAATTGTTCGACCACAGCTCGTCTTGGTTCGAGGAAGTGGGCTCCCCGATTTGATTACATCCTGACTCAACAAGCTTTAGTTGCTGTGGACAATGGTACCCCAGTTAACCGTGACCTCATCAGCAACTTCTTGTCAGATCAGGTGCATGGAGCAATTGAAGTTTGCGCACAGTTGAGACCTACAGTTGATATCTCTGTGCCTGCAGATGCAGACTTTGTCCGACCCGAGTTGCGGCAGTCTGCCAATTGAAGCTTTGAGGATAAGCTAAAGTGCATGTTTGCATGTGGTACCGTATTTGAGGGAGTTGTATCGTGCATCTAAGTAGGTTATGTAATGTGGGTCATTGCATTGTATTTCCCTGTCTGAATTGCAACAAGTTTGTGCCTGTTGAGCTAATGAAAGATCATGAACCATTTTGCCGTGGTAATTTTGAGTAATAACTTCGTCATGCGTTAATTTAATAACTTTCTTAGATGTCAATTGCCATGATCTTTTTCCTGGAAGATGAGCGATATTTGGTTCTATCCTGCTTATGATGTCAACAAACGGAAGTTTCTTCTTATAAGATGATGGAAACCTGAGCTGTAGCAGCCTGGTTTAAGATGAAATGTCATGCTATAATGACATCGATTTCATCGCATCGAGGGTGGGCTAGGTAGATTCTATCTAGTATTGGGCTACTCGATTATTGTGCCTTAAAGTTGTTGAATAGGTGTTGCCTTTTTTTTTTTTCTATTTGTCGGTTGTAGGTGCTACTTTTCTTAAAAAGGGGAAAACTCGTTCAATGCGTGTCATTGAGTGATTATTATTGGGTCAATTCCAAAAAAAATCCCAAACTTTAGGTTTAATCCCAAATATACCCCAAACTTTTTTTTGTCTCAAGAAAAACCCCAAACTTTAGGTTCGATCCCAAATCTGCCCCAAACTTTTCTTTGTCTCGAGGAAAAAACCTCAAACTTTAGGTTTAGTCCCAAATCTGCCCCAAACTTTTCTTTAATCTCAAAAAAAACCCCAAACTCTTAATATATTAAATCTATCCCAATTTTTTTTTGTCAAAAAGAAAATCATCAAATTTTACTATAATCCTAAATTTGCCCTCATTAGCCTCTCTGTCCAAAAGCCGTATTAGTAATCCCTAATTTTTTATATCCTAAAATGGATTTTCTATAACATCTTGTTTATGTGTATTTATTTTTTTGGTAATGGTGTTTATGTATATTTATTATCTATGTGGAAATTTTAAGTTAAAAAGGGGATAAAAAACTCGTTCAATGCGTGTCATTGAGTGATTATTTAATTTAGAAAATTGACGGCGTGAAAAGTTGGTAATTTTTTTTGGTCAAAAAAATAATTTTGAGTAAATTTGTTATAATTTGAAATTTTTTTAGACAAAACAAAATTTGGGGTAGATTTGGGACTAAAATTAAAAAATAATTTTATTTCATTTCAATTAACCCGATTATTATTAGGGCGTGAGTTGGTAATTTTTAGTTGTCGAGAATAATTTCTATTTAAAAATAATTTTTTTCATTTCAATTTATTAGATAAGTTTTTAATTTAATTGCTATATAAATTTTCTATTTGTATGATAACAAAATTATAAATGTCTTTGATATGTCCATAAAAGTTTCTATTTTCAATCTTTTCAATTAATTATAAAAATGTCAATGGAGACTTAATATTTTATATTTGAATAAAAATGGACTTTTGTAAGAATTTATGGCACGTTTGGTTCAACTTTTCAAAATATTAGGATATTCGAAGACATTTTCAACAAACTTTTGGTTAAATGTTGATTTGGGAAAAGTTGAAAGTCTAATACTACTAGATATTGGCTTTGGGCTTTTAGTGTTTGATCAAATACTGAAATTAGTTTTTTCTTCCAAAACTACTGACATCAATTGTTTAATTTTTCGATTTTATCTCTTGTTGTTTTAAAACTATGTATACCTTTATTAGCGTTGGGCAAAGAGTTTGATATTTTTCAATTAAAAAAAGAAAAATTAAACTCAAAAGCTCTTTATAAAAAAAAAAAATTTGCCAAACACTCTTCTTTATGTCAAATTAGTTTTGTAAAGAACTTTTTTATCAAATATAATTTACATTTTTTCAAAGCCTTTTAGATCAAGGCCATTTGCAATTTTCCGAAACTCATTTCCAAAGCCGAACCAACCGACAGCCTTAATTGATTAAAATATTCCACCAGAGTCTGAAAATCTAGTACAGTAACTAGTCAAAAGATGGATGGCCTGGGGTTCCTCTCCTCGTCCTCGAGCTCCTCCGGTGCTCTGGGGGCTGCCGCCGCCTCCGCTGCCGGGAATGGCGTCGGTGGCTCGGCCCTGGGGGCTTGCATGGTGTCCGTGCCGGCCATCAAGCCGCTCACCTCGCTGGATTTCGAGACCTCGGTGTTCAAGAAGGAGAAGGTCACTCTCGCCGGTCACGACGAGGTATTGTTGTTGTTTTTGTTTTTCTGATCGTTGCGGATCTACGTGGTTAAGATGAGCGTCGTATGACTCTCTTCTCAGTGACTTTCGAGCGCGTTATGCGTAAAGTTTTAGGGGAAGTGGACAGTGTCGAGCAGAGAAACGAAAGGAAGATAATTTTAGAAATGTGTCTTTTTTAAATCCGTTTTTGCTGCCTCGACGTGTTTGTGTTTGTTCATGTTCTAAATGCTATCTGTATAATGTATGGACATCTGGGTAGAAGTTGATTCTTTCGTTATGCGTGCGTACCATTTGCATTTCTAAGGAAACCAGTTCTTGCTTCTTTCTGGGTGTATGATGGAATGGATGAAAGTTTGCTGCTCTTGATTCTGTCGAAATACCTGATTGATTGTTCTGTTCTTCACCTGTTGCAGTACATTGTGAGAGGAGGGAGGGACTTGTTCCAGCTGCTGCCCGATGCGTTCAAGGGAATTAAGCAGATTGGTGTTATTGGTTGGGGTTCTCAGGTACCATCTCTCAGCTCTTTCCTTTCCTTTCCAACTTTGTCATTTTATGACTTTGTTAGGTCGGTTTAGGCAGCTTCATTGGGTATTCTTTCATGATTTTGGCAATTTCTCTTGTCTGCTTCTTTTGGGACGTTATGTGGGCTTCAGCTCGTGGAGGTCTTCGAAGTAGTTCTTTATTCTGTGAAGTTTCTGTATGGTGACAGAGGAGAAGCTTGGTTTTATCCTCTGAACTATCAACTGGAAGGGGCTTCTATAGTCCTTGGTTTCTGAATTTCCTTCTTTAGAAAAGATAAGTTTGGAAAGGTGGCTTGGCTCACTGTGAGAGTGATGGTACATCCATCAGATATTTGGATAGTGGCTTTTCTTTAGGCTGCTCTGCTATAGCTTGAAGTAGCTACATGACGATATAATATGTGTATGACTGGAAAAGAGAGACACAACCAAGGGACAATGTAATCTTGGGAGTAATTAGAGTGTCTAGGAAGGTTGTGAAATTCATACTCTTTCCAGTGGAAGCATGGTAAATAACATGTACAAAATGGTTTTCCTCTTCCAACCTTTACGTTGAGTTTGGTTATAACATCTGCACATTCTATGCATGCTTAATTTTGGCTGTTACCATCTGTTAATGAGGGTACTTTTGTAGGGTCCTGCTCAAGCCCAAAATCTGAGAGATTCTCTGGCTGAAGCAAAGTCTGATATTGTGGTTAAGGTAATATTTCTCTTTAGGCTATGTAATTATTTAAGAAGGTTTTTGGTCACAGTTAAACCCTTAGCCGTTCAACAGTTCTTGATTGGGTTTGTTTGAACCCTCATCTTAAGCAGAAAGTTCACCTCATCATATCATTTTTGCAGATTGGACTCAGAAAAGGTTCCCGATCTTTTGCTGAAGCTCGCACTGCAGGATTTTCTGAGGAGAATGGGACACTGGGTGATATATGGGAAACCATTTCAGGAAGTGATCTTGTATTGCTACTGATTTCCGATGCTGCACAGGTTTGTAATGTTTGTTTACCTGGACAAGTGTATTTCAAAACACCGATGAAAACTAGGCAAAGAATATGGAAATCTGCACTTGGTCTCCACCACTGTCCCTAGAGTCCTAGACTACTTTATTTCCTTTGTTCTTTCCCCTGTTTTCTGAATCTCCAATTCTGTTCAATGCTGCACAGGTTTGTAATGTTTGTTTACCTTGACAAGTGTATTTCAAAACACTGATGAAACTAGCCTAAGAATATGTAACTCTGCACTTGGTCTCCACCACTGTCCCTAGAGTCCTAGACTACTTTATTTCCTTTGTTCTTTCCCCTGTTTTCTGAATCTCCAATTCTGTTCAATGCTGCAGGCAGATAACTATGAGAAAGTGTTTTCTCACATGAAGCCAAACAGCATCCTAGGTCTGTCCCATGGGTTCCTTTTGGGGCATTTGCAATCTATGGGACTTGACTTCCCGAAGAACATCAGTGTGATTGCTGTTTGCCCCAAGGGAATGGGTCCCTCTGTGAGGAGACTATGTCCAAGGCAAAGAGGTAAATGGTGCTGGAATCAATTCCAGTTTTGCGGTCCACCAGGTGAGCTTGCTGAAACAAAAAATATAGCACCGATCTCTTCCCAACCCACATAAGCAAAACTGGGAGACTTAAGTTTCTTAAAAAGTGCTAATTGTTTCTTGAATACAGGATCTTGATGGAAGAGCCACTGATGTTGCCCTTGGTTGGTCGGTTGCACTTGGTTCTCCATTTACATTTGCCACAACTTTGGAGCAGGAGTACAAAAGTGATATCTTTGGGGAGCGTGGTGAGTTTAGCTCCATGCTTGCTTAATCAAAATGAATCCTAAATAGGATCATAAGATATCTATTGACTATTACGGATATCAGTTCTATGGGTTTCTATGTTGCAAGCATGCGAGTGATGCTTGATTTGTGCTTGCCTTGCTCTTAGGCATTTTACTTGGTGCTGTTCATGGAGTTGTGGAATCCCTGTTTAGAAGGTACACTGAAAATGGAATGAGCGAAGATCGGGCATACAAAAATACTGTTGAGTGCATAACTGGCATCATATCGAAGACCATTTCAACACAGGTTGCTTTTTGGTGATAAAATTGATAGCTGCTCCTTTCTAATTTCCCTTACTCTTGCCCCTTGGATTCCACTGAAACTATTGTTATAGAGATATATATGGCCAGTTACTTGGTCAATGTGTTTAATTTTGTTTTCTGGTCATTTTGTCAACAGGGCATGTTGGCTGTTTACAATTCACTGTCTGACGAAGGAAAAAAAGAATTCGAGACGGCATACAGTGCATCGTACTATCCTTGCGTGGACATATGAAGATGTTGCCAGTGGTAGTGAGATTCGCAGTGTTGTGCTTGCTGGACGGCGCTTTTATGTATGTTTTTCTTTGATAAATTTTGACTTTCAATTTGACAGAACAAAAGTATAGAGTAAATGCTCACACATTTGCCAGATTAAGATTTTCTCATCCTTTCTTTACAGGAAAAGGAGGGCCTACCTGCTTTCCCAATGGGCAAGATAGATCAGACCCGCATGTGGAAAGTGGGTGAGCGTGTGCGGGCAGCAAGACCAGCTGGTGACCTTGGCCCATTATATCCTTTCACAGCTGGTGTCTTTGTTGCATTGATGATGGCCCAGGTGAGGTTCCCTTTGTATATCTTGGAGCTCAATTTGGTTGGCTTGGTAAACATAATCTAATGGAAGATGAATATTTCCCACGCTAGTTTCTTCAGTTTCCAAGGTTTCTGGGCTTCTCTACACATCGAATTTTTTTGGTGGGATAGAAGTCAGCTTAAGCTATTATATTTTTACCATCTGCACCCGTAGGTTCTTTTGTGTCTTACTAGTACAGTTTTACAACTATAGGCAAATTAAGCGATATCCTTTATTCATTGGGGTGTCTTTAACTCTTGTGAGGTGTAATGTTTGTTCAGATTGAAATCTTGAGGAAGAAAGGACACTCCTACTCTGAGATCATTAATGAGAGTGTGATAGAATCAGTTGATTCTTTGAACCCCTTCATGCATGCCCGTGGAGTCTCTTTTATGGTCGACAATTGTTCGACCACAGCTCGTCTTGGGTCAAGGAAGTGGGCTCCCCGATTTGATTACATCCTGACTCAACAAGCTTTAGTTGCTGTGGACAATGGTACCCCAGTTAACCGTGACCTCATCAGCAACTTCTTGTCAGATCCGGTGCATGGAGCAATTGAAGTTTGCGCACAGTTGAGACCTACAGTTGATATCTCTGTGCCTGCAGATGCAGACTTTGTCCGACCCGAGTTGCGGCAGTCTGCCAATTGAAGCTTTGAGGATAAGTTAAAGCGCATGTTTGCATGTGGTACTGTATTTGAGGGAGTTGTATCGTGCATCTAAGTAGGTTATTTGATGTGGGTCATTCCATTGTATTTCCCTGTCTGAATTGCAACAAGTTTGTGCCTGTTGAGCTAATGAAAGATTATGAACCATTTTGCCCTGGTGATTTTGAGTAATTACTTCGTCATGCGTTAGTTTAATGAACTTTCTTAGATGTCAATTGCCATAACCTTTTTGCTGGAAGATGAGCGATATTTGGTTATATACTGCTCATTGACATTGATGTGATCTCAACAAACAGAAGTTTCTTCTTATTAGATGATGGAAACTTGAGCTGTATTAGCCTGATTTAAGATGAAATGTCATGCAATAATGACATCGATTTCATCGCATCGAGGGTGGGCTAGGTAGATTCTATCTAGTATTGGGCTACTCGATTATTGTGGTTTAAAGTTGTTGAATAGGTGTCATCTTTTATTTTTTTGTTGGTTGGTTATAGGTGTTACCTTTAAAAGGGTAAAAGTGTCACCATAAACGAGTGATTATTATTAAGGTGCATGTGGTAATATTTTTCTTCCCGGGAACAATTTTTATTCAAAAATAATTTTTTCTATTTCAATTCTCTAGACAAATTTCCAATTTGATTGCTACACCAAAATTTTATTTGTATAATAAAAAATAAAAAATGTGTTTGATACATCTTTAAAAATTTGTATTTCTAATTTTTTATTTTATTATTAAAATGTCAATGGAGATTTAACAATTTATGTTTTAATAAAAATAAACATTTGTAAGTATTTAATCGATCAAGATATTTCAAGATAGTCTCTGAAAATCTAATGTAATAATTAGTGAAAGGATGGATGGTTAAAAATGATAGCAAAGAGTCCTACTAGTTTTCTTTTTTTTTTTGATGACCCAAGGAGCCCCGCACTCCGCCGACAGCCGGGGGAGTAAATCCTGGGGGCCACACGTTCTAGTCACCACACACGTGAAACTAATTAAGTCACTTTATGACGAAGCTGGGATTCGAACTCTCGACCTTTTGCGAGAGGAAGAGAGCGCAAGCCAGCAGCGCCACCTAAGTGGGTGGTAAAGAGTCCTACTAGTTTATAACTCACAATGTAAAAAGGTTGAAAGTAAATTTTTAGGCATAAAATAAATAGGTTCGTGGACCTTTTAAGCTTTTTTAATTGTAAGAAGAAGAGTAAACAATGCTTGGTAGACTATGCAATGACGGAATAATTGAGGATGAAGGGGATCTTTGGTGTGCTTATTTGCACAAATTCATCAAACCTTCAAGCATTTCACATTAGAAATTCATAAAGCACATGCTTATTTGACAGCTATGAACACAAGATAAATGGTCATGCAAAAAACTTGTTCCGAGCCATCTAATTTTCAATTAAAATAGAATTGTAGATGATATTAAAGGATGTATCCAATAGAATCTTAAGGGAAGAAAATCAGAGTAGTCAACCTTTTGCAAACTAGCATTGTCTCTAAAAAAACCTACATAAAAAAACAAAACAAAACATATAGTAATGCCCTAAAACCTTATTCAATTTTGAATCCAATTTCATCTAAAGATTTTCACATATTTTTTATGCTAAACTAATTCTAAACTAGAATTAACACTGAAATCTAATTAAACTACTTGGAATCTAATTTCTAAATTTTTGCTAAATTTTTGATTTTTTTCCAAAAAATGAGGATTTGGATTGACTCAAAAGACTGGACTTTGTGTCGATTGTGTAAAGAAGAGCATTAAGTTATGATGAAGCTTGTTTTTCTAAAATGGCCTTAATTTTCTTTTTGTTCTCGGAACAAAGAAGTAGATTTTTTAACCTTTTGTTTATGTTTCAAATTTATTCTCTGGCTACTAATATGTTTTGGAGAACTAAAAGTTTAGCTGATGTTACCAAGCGGATTTCTATTCTCTCTTTCTTTTGGGAATAAAAGAATAAAAAAATAGAGAAATATAATGATTACCAAATAGAGCCTCATTGATCCTTTGCCTTGTCGTCCCGCGAGTAGTGCGAAGATTGAAGCATCTATTTCGAATGTGCAGCTTGATTTCTTTGCACTGAGTCTGCATATGCAGCTTGATTTGGAGCTTAAGCAGGCTTTCACTAGCTATACCACAAAGGCCTTCCTTTGCATCGACATTCCCCTGCATCCTAATGAATCCTTCCTCCGCCCATTCTGCTCCCCATGAGTTCTTCTACAGCCAAGACTCGGCCCCGTCACCGCTTGTCCAGTATCCTGCGGTGGCAGTCAGAATGCATCCCACAAGCTCCTGTGAACACGTCACTTGGCGAATTGGAACTCAAAGGCTCCGGCGTTGATGGCAACAGAGGCCGGTTGATTTGCAGTGGCTTTCATCAGTGCTTCCTCACTGTTGGCAGGGACGCCAACGTAGCCCTTAATAGTTGGGGCAAGATTGGCTTCGGTTTTTTCTGTTGCATTTTCTTCGTAAGGATACTTAGCCACTGCAACGCCGTGTTTCTCGATGAATTGGAATGCACCATCAATCCGACCGCCTTCCCAGCCGTGATCCTCGCTGCTGACATCACTGTCGACCAACTCCTACTCAGACAAAGAAATCAACTTACCCGTCGAAATTTCTGCTACCCTGTCCACGGCAGGGACAGCTGGAAACACCCAACAACATCCTGCATATGATAAGCTTGAGGGAGCACGAAAGATAGTGGTGAACTATTGCGGATTTGCATATGTTTTTCTTGAATCCCTTCCTCGTGGCCTTGTACTCTTCATTGTGAGGCCGCCGGTCGTTCGGTTCACTCCTAGCTTGTAAGGCTTGTTGATTGCTCAGTCAAATGCATCGATGCGCTGCACTCTCTCCTTGAATTCTCGAAACGTCCCTGCAACTTCCGGACGTCTTTGTAACACGCCCGTATCCATACCATCCATTGCTCGTGTCTGCTGTACATGGGATTGTCGTGCTGGTGCTGGAGGTCGCAGCACAAGGCTTGATAGGCCCATGCTCCTAAAAGAAAGATCGGTGGCAGTAGAATGCGCTGGCCCTTGATGGATGAGTAATTACTAATTAGGCAGAGACTCCTGAAAATTCAGAAGAGATGATTGTCTTCTTACTGATCCTAATGCCATGGACTGTTCCTCAGAACTTAAATCAACTTCTTGCAGCATCGCCGTGCCTAATAAGATGTTTTGGTCATGTTCGTCTTCAACGCCGGCAACTTTTCTCGTCCCAAATCATGAACTTGCCTGATGAAACGATATGATATGTACTTTCATCTGTTAACTAGGAGTGCACAACTGCTCGTACCAAGCCGAATTGAATAATCAGCTAAAATAGACGAATATATATAGCGACGGTACTCATGCAAAGGCCAAACTAAAAGGAAGACACTATGTTGTGTTTATTTCACCGGAAAAAAATGATTTGAAATTTTTTTTCTTCTAAAAATCATTAACGTATCACTTGAAATATATAGCCAATGAAATATATATTCATTATTTCCGATGATTCATGTCTAAATATATTTGTGAATGATGATAATATTTTTCGTTCATTTAATTTTCGTAAGGAGAAAATTGTTTAAAATTTCTAAACCTATTATACAGTAGCTAATTCAATCTTAAACCTTTCAATTATGCAAACTTAGTCATAAATCTACTGTACAGTGGTTAATTTAATTTTAAACCTTTTAATTGTACTAATTTAGTCAGTCCTAAACATTTGAACTATTTGTCAATGTAGTCATTCAATGATTTCATACCAAAATTACCCTGAATGAGTAGATTGCAAATTGTGAAAAGGTTTATGACTAAATTGTGAATCGTTAAAAGGTTTAGGACTATATTGGCAGAATTGAAAAGTTTAAGGACTTAATTGGCATGTCAAATGTTTAGGAATAAAGCAGTACAATTGAAAGATTTATGATTGAATTGGCCGTTATACAATAAATTTAGGACTTTTTGTACAATTATCCCTTTTCGTGAGTGCGTGATTAATTTTAGAAATGGTATCCATATCATTCGTTTTTTGCATAACAATTGGAGCCGATGTTTGGCTTCTTCCTCCCGGGCAGATTGTGTAAAAGACGAAATTAGAGCAATACAATATTTGTCATTCTCTATGATCACCTCTATTTTCACATCCTTTTTCTCGTTGGGATTGTGCTGTAGTCTAGGGACGAGCAGAACCCTCGATCGATCTTAACTAAAATGGTTTTCCTACCATCCACGAAGGACCATTGCTGTGTTGTAAGCACCCATTAAACGTGATAACTCTGTAAACCCTATTGGTAAATAAACGTAAAATCTAGTAATCCTTTTATCTAATGAAAAATTCAAAACGCCCGTAGTTTGGGTGCGCTACCAGCAAAAATAGTTTAGTCCTTAAAGGCTAACGGAGAAGAGAGATCTCGTAGTGTAATGATGTGGCATACATAGTAGTATATATTTTTGGAATTTTTTTTGGAAAAAAATTTAGTCTATATCACATAAGGTAGTTGACGCCTACATTAGCAACTGTCAGTCTAAATTGACCGGATAGATTCAATTGGTACCAATATGAAAATATTTATAATTAAATTGATATATTGAAATATTTGAGATTTAAATGGTATTGATATAATAAGTTTAGGACTTTTGTGGTACTTTTTCAATGTAAAAATTAACAAGGTAATTATTTGCCAGAAGATTCGGCAGCTTTCATGTTTATTAAAGGCATAATTCAGTGCACAAACAAAGCCACCTCGAACTTCGATTCTTCAAGGGGAAGAGTCTGTTCTTCGGACTAAAGATTTCATGATTTTACAGATACTCTTATTCAATCCTTCATTGCATGCTGGTTGCGAAAACAGCATGCGGAATGAATCATTCTGGGTTTTATGTAATTAGACATGACAGCTTTGGATTATTCTCGATCATATATCGGGATAGATGTACTGCGTAAGTTTTTCTTGTTCGCATTATGAAGCCATACCCAGTTGAATTACATCCTAAGTCTATTCAACAACAAGATTTTTCAAAATCGAGAATTCATACGTTACGTCTTAAAAACACACAACTAGTACATATAGACATATATATATATGTCAAGCATGAGTATAACACAAGGCCTTGGAATGAAAAGCTTCACGACTTTTTACAGTACACAGATATACGGCTTCATTAAAATCTACGCAGTCGGATAAGAGGCCTTCATCGCGATGCCGCAGAGGCCTTCTTTCGCACTGACGTCTCTCTGCATCCTTATGTATCCTTCCTCGCCCCATTCCTCTCCCCACGAGTTCTTCACCAGCCAAAATTTGGTGCCATCATCGCTAGTCCCGTATCCAACGGCTGTAACACCGTGGTCCAAGTCGGTCCCACAAGCTCCGGTGAACACGCCACTAGAATAGAATTGGAATTGGAATCCTCCGGCATCGATGGCCACGGAAACCAGCTGGTTAGCAACTGCCTTTAGCAATGCCCCCTCGCTGTTGGTAGGAACGTCTTCATAGCCCTTTATGATCACAGCGCGGTTTGATTCCGATTTGACATTACATTTGCCGTCTGTGCCCTTGTATGGATAGTTCGTCTCGGTCGTGAGTCCATGCTTCTCGACGAACTGGAATGCGCTGTCCATCCAGCCACCTTCGCAACCCTGGTCCTGGCCACCGACATCGCAGACTGCGATTCGCAGTCGACCAACTCTTGCTCGGAGAGAGAAATCAACTTACCTGTAGTTATTTCATTAATT
Source organism: Corymbia maculata (assembly GCA_014182735.1). Lineage (NCBI taxonomy): Eukaryota > Viridiplantae > Streptophyta > Magnoliopsida > Myrtales > Myrtaceae > Corymbia > Corymbia maculata. The sequence goes on from CM024692.1 coordinate 8,334,484, forward strand.
CCCTCCACAGCCGCCACGGCTGAAAAAGCCCAACAACATCCTACAATTTTGCAAAGAAAACCGGACAATTCAATCAGAACAACAACATTCTTGGGAAAGATATTGGAACATTAGGGGTTTTGGCAACATCTTGGTTCAAACAATGTCCGATATAAGGCAAATGATGGTCATTGTGAATTAATTTCAATCGACTTACCACATTGGCCTTGGTTCTTAATCGGCGTCACGGCTCCTTTCTTTCTCCAGTCCATGCTAGAAGGCACCGCAGTGATGTTTTCGTACTTGAAAGAAGCGGCCTCAGTGGAGCAGATGTGCGACTTGAATCGGTTCCCTGCCTTGAATTCTTCGTTAGTGAGGTCCGCGAACTGATTGACGCCAAGCTTGTAAGGCTTGTTGTTTGCCTGATTGAACTCCTCGATGCCTCGTACATTCGCCTTAAATATCTCGAAACGGCTTTGCCTCTCTTCCATGTCCTTGTACACCCGACCGTAACGGGCCATCCATTGCCCATGCATCTCGTACATGAGATCGTCTCGCTTGAGGGTGCGACCGATGGCTTGATGAGCCCAAGCTCCCAAAAGGAAGACCAGAGGCACCAGAATGCAATATTGGTTTCTGAACGATCCCATGACTTCACTAGCAATGTTAGGACCGATGGAGAAGAGCTAAGTGAAACAGTTTGTGAGCACGCAGAATCCTTTGATGGCACCTCAAATTTATAGTCCTAATCTTTTGGATTGTACAATGAATTCGGAGGTGGATTCATCGACTTGCCTTATAATCTGTCCCGATGGGTACATCAAATTAATCAGATGAATTAGCTTTAATTAAGAGAAGCAGTAATGAATCATCGACGTGCCAGAGAGAATGTTCTGAGACGGACTTGGCTTGTGAGATTCATGTCATGGAGGCTTACTTTGTTTCTGTGCGAAGGCTGGTAAATTGGAACTATGTGCTTTGATTTCAGCATGTTTTTATTGTCTTATGGGCCAATTTGTAGCATATTCATTCACTACAATAATTTCTTGCATCAAATGAAGCAAACAATGACTTTTGAGAAGATGGTGGATAATTATCCAAAAAATCCTAAACTTATTGCATTTTGCTAATTCAGTTGTAAATATTTTATTTGTGCTAATTGAGTCCTAATCTTTCTTACATTTTGTCAATTGACCCCATCTGGCCAAATTTGGATTAGAAATTGCTGACATAAATGCCCGTTAAAGCTTTTGGCATTTCAGCCATCCGCGTATTTCAAAAGTAAAGGCAAACCATTCCTACTGATGTTTAGTTTTGATGATTTCTTATATTGAATGAAATGAAAATTACATTGAGGAAGATGAACTAAAAAGCCCATTAAAGCTTCCTCATTCTACCATTGAGAAAAAAGACCGGGCTTTCATGAGATTTAACCTTTAAGTAGTTATGATATATCTATATAATGATAAGATATCTGTTGTATATGTGATTATATCTTAACATTGCATGTATAGAAGTTGTTTTTTCATTGATAGTGGAAGTTGTTGAAATAACATATTTCGCTTGACAATGGAATTTATATGCTCCATCTACACCTATTTGGTTAAAAGTTTTTGGTTTAGACATTTTAACACAACATTGAAGTCGGTTTTTTCCACTGTCGAATGTTTGTCCATATCATTAGTTGAATTTTGTGTGTCACACTTAATTTGGCTTAATGGGAGATGTTTTTTTTTTTTTTCATTTATCAACTTAAATTTTCAGAATAGTTAGCATTGATCTTACAAAATCTCAGATGGAATCACAATAGAAGGTCTAAGGTTCCAATCCTACTAATCCCCTTACTTGCCTAAATTTTTATGCTTAGTACTAAATCAAAGTTCAACTTATGGGTGAGGGGAAGTATTCGATGTTGACTAACCTTGCAGTAGAGTCAAGACCCACAATAAAATTCTAAATTTAGTACTTGTAATGTACTGGCTTATGAAAGTCTACATTGGTCTTGCATTTAAATTTTTTGACCATTTAAAAAATGCAATAAACTGAAGAAAGTATTATTGTATGAATAACTCTAAAATATCATGCGAGCATAACCACTTGAATATATTTAATTGATAATTAAAACTTTAGATCCATTGATTAGGAACACCAATTATACTGCAAATTCGCAAAAGTTGATCTGTCAAAGAAATGTAGAGGAAAAAACACTAAGTAAAGAATTGGTGTTGCATTATCTCTCTTGATAGATTAGTAATATTCATGGAATAAATTCTATCTTATGTAAATCCACTAATTGTGAATACTTCTAAGAGGAGAAATTGCATATGTGTAGATGAAAAGAAAACCTTGATCACGATTGAATTTGACAACTGAATTTAAATAGTTTTAAAATAAAGAGAGATTGCACTTCATATTGTGGGAAGATCTGGGATGCTACGACAGTTTAAGCTCTTGTGTTGGCTATTGTGTAAATGAGATCTCGTGAAATCGATAAGCAGAAGTTGGTCTACATGTAGAGCTAGGTAAGCAACCTTGGCTTGCAGATTCTGGGAGCGTGGGTCTTTTAGATGAATTATCAACCAATCATTCATTGGAGGCCGCACGGATAGTGCAAGACTTCGCAAGAGACAGCCTTTAATGTCGGGCGAAAGGTTAACCTATAGCCAATCGTGCCAAGCTCAATTTTTTTTTCGTGCTTCTTCATCAAGGAGACAGAAAATTTAAACATTACTTTCCAATCGCACAGTATATTGGTGTGCTTAATTTACTTCACAAGATGAAAGTATGGGATAAACACACCAAGTAAAAAATCTTTACATCATGTATTAAAAAAGTGACAAATTCACACTTACTTACAAGAAAACGTTCATTTTTTTTTTTTTGTATATTCAAATATACGCATATAAATTTCATTTGACAAAATAAAAATCTCTAAAGATCAATTCTATGCAATGAGAATAATCTATAATTTATCCAAACGTTCTTTAGAGTCATTTGTTATAAGCTATCCCACCATTGGCATCATACGAAAGTAAGAGGCGAAATTCATAACTATAAAATATCAGGGGTTCTATGTTTTACTTGTCACTTTTCTTCCTTTTGTCGACAATTTTTTATAGTCGGTCCCTCCACAAGCGTGCCAAACATGTAATCCAGATAAAATCGAAGCAATCTTCAAATGAAAAAACCTAAAGCTCTCTCTCTCGACTTGGCCACTCTTTAAGTTTGGGCCTTTATTTTACACACTGATTTTTGTGCCTCGATTCAGCATATGAAGTGGAGTGAAAATATCAGGGTCATAAACTTATTGTGTTGGTACCAATGATTTTTGTGCCTCGATTCAGCATATGAAGTGGAGTGAAAAATATCAGGGTCAGAAACTTATTGTGTTGGTACCAATTTAGTTCCGAGTCTTTCAATTTGACTAACTTCGTATCAAATATTTTCATATTGGTACCAATTAATTATATCCAACCAATTTTGACTAAAAATTGTTCTAGATAATGTATCAGGATAGATTTTCCATGTAAGTTTTTATTGTTCATGTTATGAACGTACCAATTGAACTTCATCCTAAGTTTCTTCAACAACAAAATTTTTCAAGTTGGAAATTCAGACATCTTTTCTTATAAAAACACAACTAGTGTGTATATATATCTGCAGGATGTCAAACATAAGTATAAAACAAGGCTACTAGTGTGTATATATATCTACAGGATGTCAAACATAAGTATAAAACAAGGCTTTGGACTCAAAACATTCACTTTATTTTACACTGCAGATAGATATGTCTTCAATTAATCTATGCGGTAGGATAAGAGGCCTTCATGGCGATGCCGCAGAGGCCTTCCTTAGCACTGACGTCTCTTTGCATCCTTATGTATCCTTCCTCGCCCCATTCCTCGCCCCATGAGTTCTTCACCAGCCAAAATTTGGTGCCATCATCGCTAGTCCCGTATCCGACAGCAGTAACACCGTGGTCCAAGTCAGTCCCACAAGCGCCGGTGAACACGCCGCTTGAGTAGAATTGAAACTCCGATCCTCCGGCGTCAATGGCCACGGAAACTGGCTGATTAGCGACTGCCTTTAGCAATGCCCCCTCGCTGTTGGTGGGAACGTCTTCATAGCCCTTTATGATCACGGCACGATTTGATTCCGATTTGGTGTTGCATTTGCCGTCTGTGCCCTTGTAGGGATAGTTCGTCTCGGTTGTGAGGCCGTGCTTCTCAACGAATTGGAATGCACTATCCATCCAGCCGCCTTCGCAACCCTGGTCCTGGCCGCCGACGTCGCAGTCGACCAATTCTTGTTCGGAGAGAGAAATCAACTTCCCTGTGGTTATTTCATTGATTCCTTCCACAGCCGCCACGGCTGAAAAAGCCCAACAACATCCTACAATTTTGCAACGAAAACCGGACAATCCAATCAGAACAACATTCTTGGGAAACATTACGGTTTTGGCAATAGCTTGGCTCAAACGATGTCCGATAGTTTAATGAAGGCAAATGATGGTCATGATGAATTAATTTCCCTAACTTACCACATTGGCCTTGGTTTTTAATCGGCGTCACGGCTCCTTTCTTTCTCCAGTCCATGCTAGAAGGCACCGCGGTGATGTTTTCGTACTTGAAAGAAGCGGCCTCGGTGGAGCAGATGTGTGACTTGAATCGGTTCCTCCCCTTGAATTCTTCATTCGTGAGGTCGGCGAACTGATTGACACCGAGCTTGTAGGGCTTGTTGTTTGCCTGATTGAACTCCTCAATGCCTCGTACATTCACCTTAAATATTTCGAAACGGCTTTGCCTCTCTTCCATGTCCTTGTACACCCGCCCGTAACGGGCCATCCATTGCCCGTGCATCTCGTACATGGAAGCGTCCCGCTGGAGGGTGCGACCCGCAGCTTGATGAGCCCAAGCTCCCAAAAGGAAGACCAAAGGCACCAGGACGTAAAATTGGTTTCTGAACGATCCCATGACTTCGCTAGCAATGTTAGGACCGACGGAGAAGATGTAAGTGAATCAGTTTGTGAGCACACAGAATCCTAAGATGGCACCTCAAATTTATAGTCCTAATGTTTTGGATCGTACAATGAATTCGGAGGTGGATTCATCAACTTGCCTGCTAATCTATCCTGATGGGTACATCCAATTAATCAGATGAATTAGCTTTAATTAAGAGAAGCGGTAATCAGTCATTAACGTGCCAGAGAGAATGTTCCGACTTCTGAGATAAGACTTAGCTTGTGAGATTCATGTCATGGAGGCTTACTTTGTTTCTGTGCGAGGGCTGGTAAATTGGAGTATGTGCTTTGGTTTCGGCATGTTTTTATTGTCGTTTTGGGCCAATTCGTAGCATGTTCAGTCACTACAATAATTTCCCGCATCAAACGAAGCAAACATGATTTTTGAGAAGACAAAAGAAAATTGTCCACAAAATCTTAGATTTATTGCACTTTTGCCAATTCAGTCTTAAATTCTTTAATTGTACTAATCAAGTCCTAAACCTTTTTACATTTTGTTAATTGAGTTCATCCGGCTAAACTTGCCTGGAAATTCCTAACGTGAATGCCAATCGTCTTACATAGTACGGCTTTTGTTGATGTGTATAATTTTTAATAATATTTTGATATTACTTGTTTATTTATTTATTTACTTCTCCAATCCTTCTTTACCGTTTTCTTTTCATTATTTTTTTCTTCCTTTTCTCTTCTCTTCTCTTTTTCCCTTTTTTCCTCCATAGGCTATCGCTAGGCCTTTGCCGGCCTTAGATGAGGGCCACACTTGCTGGCCTTGGGTGATCGATGCTTGGGCTTAGCCTAACCTCAGTGCCTATGCTCGATATCCCAACACCTAGGCTTAGGTCTACAAAGGCTATGTGCATGATCTTGGAACCTAAGCTTGGATTCCCAAAACCTAGGCTTGAGTTGATGCCTGTGCCTTGGTCCATTGAGGCTAGGCTCCAGGTGCGAGGGCCACACTTGTTGGCCTCAACCAAGTGATGCTTGGGCTTGGTCTAGCCTTGGTGCCTATGCTTGATACCCTGACACCCAAGCCTAGGTCTACAAAGGCTGTGTGTGGGGTCTTGAAACTTGAGCTTGAAGTCCCAACACTAGGCTCGGGTTGGTGCTCATGCTTGGGTTTATTGAGCCTAGGCTTAGGACCCAAGTGTCCTTGTCGTGATCTTGGTGTGTTGGTTTGGGTCCATCAAAGCCGAACCCAAGAATCTAATGCCCACACCTGGTTTCTCAATTATCAATGCGCAAATTACCAATGCCCCAATAGTGGATGTCTATTTATGAATATCAGATCGGGTTTTCCATATCAATCAACATAAGATATTTTCTAGTTTATTTTTAGGTTTTAGTCATATACTAGAAAATATTGTCATTTTCTTGGAAAATAAATTTTGGGAAAGCATATTTTAGAACACATTTTCCAAGAACACAAATCGATTAGTGTGAGAAATTATTAAGTGATGAACTAAGATGCTACAGCCAAAGCACATAGGCAATTTATCAGTCTAGTGAAATAGAACATGAACCGTTCCATCACAAAACACTCTCTCCGACACTTTTATAAAAACAACTTCTTTAGAATTTGTTTGTTTCGTAGAAATTATTTTCCTCATTTTCTATATTTGGATCACTTAGGAAAATGAGCCAATGGGAAAATTTTTTTCCTACCAAAACTTAAATTTAGGAAAATGATTTCCATTTTAAAAATTCAGAAATTATTTTCCTAAATATGATTAGGTATTAATGCTTGAACTAAAAAAATTGTGCTTGTGCGTGAGGACCCCAATTCTTGTTCTCGGCCCCTTGGCAGTGGGGCTGGGTCCTTCTTGTTCAGGCCTGGGTCTATGGAGGTGAAGCTTGGGGCCTAGCACGGGTCCATCAATTTTTCTCTTTTTGGACCATAATTTTTTCCATTTTTTTTTTTTTTTCCCATTAATGTGTCTTGATTGTAATGAAAATAACCCTACTTGGGCTTCAATGACATATGGGAGTTTCCTTACCAAATAATAATTTTTTTTTTCCAGTTTATTTTCAGTATTTATTCAAATACCGGAAAATATTGTCATTTTCCTCGAGAATAACTTCCTTGAAAATATTTTTTAGAAATTTCATATTTTTTGCAAAACAAATGAAGTCTTAGTATGGATATAATTCATTTAAACTTGATTTATGTATTAGCTTAGATTAAGTACTCCACAACCAAATTGGTCGCCACTTTGAAACTTCAGCACTACAAATTTGTGGGCTGATCGTAGGAGTCCGTGCCCACTCCATCGATCACATTAACTCTTCATTCTTCTTTAAACAATTTGCCCTGCCGGTGAAGTCAAGGGATCCTTCAGAAACCAACATTGCATTCTAGTGACATTGATCTTCCTTTTGGGAGCTAGGGCTCATCAAGCTGCAGGTCGCACTCCCCAGCAAGATGATCTTATGTACGAGAGATGCACGAGCAGTGGATGGCCCATTACGGGCATGTGCGCAAAGGACGTGGAAGAGAGGCAAATCCATTTCGAGATATTCAAGGCGAACATGCGACGGATCGAGTTGTTCAATTGGGCAGGCGACAAGCCTTACCGGCTCGGCGTCGATCGGTTTGCCGACCCGCCGAACCAAGAATTTAAGGTGAGGAGCCGTCTCAAGTCGCACATGTGCTTCACCGAGGCTGCATCTTTTTAAGTGTGGAAACGTCAACGTAGTGGCTTCTAGCATGGATTGAAGAAATAAAGGAGCCATGACGCTAATTAAGAACCAATTTAAGTGAAGTAAGCTGACACAATTTAATTCATGATTGAGCATTATTTGCCCTCATTGATGTTTTTTTTTTGAAAATCATGACATCTAAATAATCGATTGAAAAATAATCAGTCACCTAAAGGGCGACACCTAGGTGACGCCTGAGGTTGCGGCACCTCGGGCATTGTCAATTGGGGTCGTGTGACCCCTCAAGTGGCGGTTGTCGGCCTTTGTTCAGCTCCTTTGTGCAAATGGTGGGAAAGATAAACAGTGCCAATGAACTTGCATTAAGGAACTTTAAATATGTCTAGAGTTAAAAGCCTTTAGAAATGGGATTGCATTTCTTTATAATCCTCTAAAATTTTTTGTCAAATGTCAGTTGCATTTCCCCACCTAGAAATGCCGAACTAAACACACCTTAAAAGCCTCAAATACGAGGACAGTTTCAAAAAAGAAGAAGAAGATGGAGAAGACCGATGGAGATAAAAAATTTACGAGCTTAAGAACGCGAAGGCATCTTGAGGACCTCACCAAGGCATCTTGAGGACCTCACCATCCTTACTTATGGTCTTAGGAACCGGATTTTTGGGAATTGTGCTTCAGGGGTAAAAAGACCAAAATACCCCTCTCTAGAAGCTTGTTTGAATTTTGTTTTGTTTTGTTTTCTTTTTTTTTTTTCTTTTCTTTCCCCTTCTTATCCGCACGTTTCTCTCTCCTCCCCCTTTTCTCTTTTTTTTCTCACGCTTCCCCCCCCTCTGTCGACAACCCATCCCACTTGCCCATCTTTTCCCCTATTTTCCTCTCTTATCTTTGACTAGTCTTCTTCCTTATCTCTCTTCTTCCCCACTTGTCTGACACCCATCTCTCTCTCTCTCTCTCTCTCTCTCATCGGGCAGCTTCTTCTGCACGTCCCCCCACTGCAACTTCTTCTTCTTCTTCTTCCTTGCTGGTCGACGTCCTTGGTGGCTGCTGTTGCTGTGTTTTCTTGCTGCTGCCACCAGAACCGACCGCCACTGCAGCTCCTCCACCGCCCCTGTTCTCCGCCCGGTCGCCGGTGAGCCGCCATCCGCCGGCCTTGAGCCAAACCGGCCCTGACCAGCTTCTGTCTTCCTCTCCCCCTCCTCTGTCCGAGCTGCTTTCTTGCTCCAGTTCTGGTCGCGACGCCGCTGCTGTCACCGGCCGCCCTGCCCAGACGCCGGAGTCGCCGGCGAGCTGCCCGAACCGTTGCTGCCACCTCGCGAACCAGCTGCCACCTCCATCTTTCCCTCCTTCTTCAGTTCGGATCTAGGGTCGGGATAGCCAAGCTCGCCGTCCAGCCGTCCTCCGCCACCGTCTGGCCACCTTGGACCGCCGCCGCAAGCCACCAGCCTTCGCCTGACCACCCCGAGCCGCTGCTGCTGCCCTCCTATCCTTCTTCTTCCTCTCGGTTTGGCCGAACCAGACCTGGCCAGCCAACCGCCTGACGCCGGAGCAGCGAGTTGCTGCCTCGCCGTCGCCTGGCCGCCGCCCGTCGTCCGCCCAGACCCCGCCGGAGGCCGACCGACCACCCTAGCCGGTTACCACCCCCGAACCAGCTGCTGCACCACCCCTCCTTCTCCCTTTCCAGCCTCTGTCCAGCTTCGCCGGAGCCGCCGCCTGCCTTGCCGGAGCTGCTGGCCGCCGTCCGGAGCTGCTGGGCCACCCACCAGCCAGCCCCATGCCACCTCAGCCGCTGGTTCCTCCGTGTCCTAGCTTGCCGTCGCGTGGACAGCCGCCCTCGGCCGAGACCCGGTCCCGGGCCGCCTCGTCCCGACGCGCCGGAAGTTCCCGGGCGTTCCCCTCGTCGCCGCCGTCGCGCTCGTGTCGTCGGAATCGCTAAACCGTGAGTCGATTTCCTAATCCTTATTTAGGGGCTAATCTTGCTTAGGAGTAGTTTGATTAGTTTAATTATTGATTAGTGTTTTGGACGATGATTATTAGTGTTTTAATACTATTTGATGAAGCTTGCTTAGTGTTAATCATGGTTAGTATTAATAAATATTATTATTATTATTTTTGGAATAATAATAATTATTTATTATTTTCGGAATTATTAATTAAATTAATTTATAATTTCGAATTATTAATAGTAATATTGTTAATACTATTCATTGCTGAAAATTAATTATTTTGGAGAAAATAATTAATTGTGATTATTCATTGGAAATGGTTTTTATTGGTGATTATTTATTGGAAATGATTTAATTGGTGATTATTCATTGGAAATGGTTTTTATTGGTGATTATTTATTGGAAATGGTTTTAATTGAGTAATTTTGGGGGAAAATTACTATGGTCTATTTTTCCAAAGTCAATAGTATTTATATACTATTTTATTAAAGGACATTGGTTTATTAAAGAAGGGTTTTACTAAATGGAATTATTTGGGTTGGATAATTAATTATGGGAATTGAAAAAAAAAAAAATTATAAGTATTTTGTGGGACTTGACTTATTTTATCGGAACAATCGACTATAGCATTATATGCTTCTTAAATGAGTATCTTTAAGTATAATTATATTTTATACTTATTTGGGATAACTGAATATTGTTGGAAATCGTTGATTGGTGTCGTCGTGAGGACACGTATTTATTTATTATTAAATATACGTGATTGTTTGGAAAAGTGTGCAAGTATCGTGATGTTGATCGGTCGGAATTGATCGACGATCGTGACTTGAGTTGTTCCCAAGAGTTAGGGAATGTGTGTGATTGAATGTTGATTGGAAATTGAATTTTGGAAATTGTCGAGTGAGATCGCATGACATATTGCGTGGGTTATCGAAATGGTATGTCGCATGAGCACGAGTGATGTTGCATTCACGACGAGCAAAGAAAAGAACGGATTGTTTGATGATGTGTTGCATGGTCACATTAAGAGGAGAGCCGCGCTGCCGGGGCAGACCGCCAATCCTTATGGGGTTGTGCCGTGGCCTTTTGGTCGCCCCGACTTCGGTCGGTTGCACGGACGGTGGTCGGTTGCGGGGCTGCGGCGGTGGCGGGCCCCATGCTCCATAGGGAATGCCGTCGATGGGAGAGAGCCCGTGACGTCGCCGTGCCTCATGGGGGAGGACGATGCAGTCCTTGGCCGGTAGACCGTCAACCATAAGGTTGTGCCGTGGCCCTAGTGGTCGTAATAATCGGAGCATGTGTGGGTGTGAGATATGAGAAATTTGTGTGAGATGCTCGATTATTCGCATGCCTCTTAATGTCGTGATGATCAAAATGACAGTTTTGCGGGTTGCGTGTGCCAAGGCCGGGTAGGGTCGCTTGTGTTTGCATCGCTATTGAGCTGTCGTTTTGCATGGTTAGATTGCTCCCAAGGCGGCGAAGTTCCTAACCGGGGCTTAGGACTTTGACTTGCTTTGAGTTTATCTCAACCCGTCGTGGTTAACATTTTTCAGGTCCATAGGATGGTGGATCGACGCGTGTTACGGCTCGTGGTTGTCTTTGAAGGGAGTAGATTAACCCGACTGTTAGTTTCATTGGCTCGATAGGAAGATGCCCGTGGTAAGGGCTTGTACTTGTAAACTTCCTAGGGTTAATCGGTTAGTTAATAAAGCGGTACTTTTGAATGTGTTCTTGTTGCGTTTTCCTGCTATCCCTTTTTTTGTATTTGACCGGGGATTGTATTTCGCTTCCGCATGCGTTTAATCAAAAGATAAAACTAACGGTCGGCGACGGATCACGGGGAGTCGCAAATCAAATGACCGCAAGAGAACGGGGGTTGCCGCGTGCTCGAGAGTGTCGCGCCCACCCGTGAGATATTTTTCCTTTTTTTTTTAATCTTCCGATTTCATTCTCATTGAGCATGGGACTTGAGCTCGAGTCCGGGTATGATTTGGATTCGGGTCTCGTACCAACCTGAAACTTTGGAGGGAAAGGTCTGACTTAAATGCGATTGACCCAGTGCCTGCTCCCAACCAGGTCGAAGTTGGGCCCATTTTACATCGATCTAAAATAGTAAGAAGCTTCAAGTATCTAATCATGCTAAATTGTGTATATTTTACTTTCTCAGGTTGAATTATTTTATTACTGTCCTTTATTGTACGAACAACTACTAATAAGGATTAACTTAATGAGAGTCATAAACTATGCGTTACTATTCACTTTGATGATTTTCCCTATCCACCTCTGGCAGAAGATGAAAGTAAGAGGGGGGTTTTGTGTTTTACAAGTGACTTTTCTTCCTTTTGTCGACCATGTTCTATAGTCGGTCACTCCTCAAGCGTGCCAAACATGTAATCTAGATAAAATCGAAGCAATATACTTTGGATGAAGAAAACTACAAGGACCCCTCTTGATTTGGCCACTCTTTAAGTTTGTGCCTTTATATTGCACACCGTAGTTTTTGCCTCCATTCTACGTATGAACGGGAGCCAAAATATTTAGGAAAAGTTTTAAAAAGAGTGTTAAATCTATTGGCGTTGATATCAATTCAATCATAAATCTTTCAATTTGATTAATTTAGTACTAAACATTTTCACATTGATATCAATTGAATCAATTCAGTCAATTTTAATTGAAAACTATTGACATAAATGTTGACTATTTTACATGAGCATGACTAATGCTATCATAGATATTTTTTTTTTCCAAAATATTTAATTTTTTTTGTTTTCTTTCCCCTTCCTTCTTCCTTTCCTTTCCTTTTCTCTTTTCTTTCCTTCCTCTTCGTGTTCTTTGTAAGGCACTTTTGCTCTTCATTGTGCAGCCCACGAAATTAACTCGTGGTAGCAGCTTCTTCAGAAAAGGAGGAGGGAAAGAAAAACAACTCTAACTCATGAAAATTGAATGATTTGAAAATCATTTTTCAAAAAAATTGTTTATATTGCTTAAAATAATTAAGTAATGAAGAATATTTTTATAATCGGTAATAATTTATGTCTAAATAATGTTGTGGATGAAGAAAATATCTTTCGTTCATTTATCTTTGTAAGTGATTCAAGTGATCATTTTTTAGAAATTACTTTCCAAATAATTTATTTTTGGTGATTCAGGGAAGGTGTTTTTTGGGAATTAGTTTTTTGACTTTTAAACCATTTAGTTTGCTGAAATTAATTAGTCAACCACATTTTTTTTTACCAGCGAAAATATTTATACATAGAAATTGGGAAAGTGAATTTCTAAATCCAAAAAGGTGAAAACAATTTACAAAAATTGCACCTCTTGAATTTTTAATATTTTATTTTTTCCTTGTTCCTCTGTTGATTGCTAGGCTTCAATGATAGTTAATGATCAGCCACAGGCAAGGTTGACAAGGTCAAGCCTTGATGAGATCTGGCAGGCTCGAGCTCGCCGGATCCCATTGGGCTCAATGAGGCTTGACCTCATCAGCCAGCACTTGTGGCCATTCGTCGAGGCCCATGATTGGTGGAGAAAGAACTTAAAAGAGAAAAAAAGAGGAAAAGAATGAAAAAAAGAGAGAACATAAATAAAAATAAAATTTAAAAATTCTAATATTATATGACTTAAAATATATAAAATTAAAATCATTTGTTAAGTGAGATCAAGATGCCAATTTTTTTTTTTTTTTTATCATATATCGCTATAATTTTCCTAAAAAACATTACCCTTTATCATATAATTTTCCCGAAAACTAACCAACCGTAATATTTATCATATAATTCGTCGGATGTCAATCGCCATAATCTTTTTGCTAGAAGATGAGCGATATTTGGTTCTTTATTGACATCGATTTGAGGTTTAGGCAGTCTTCATTGCTATACCACAAAGGCCTTCCTCAGCATCGACATCCCTCTGCATCATTCCTCTCCCCATTCTGCTCCCCATGAATTCTTCACCAGCCAAAACTCGGGTAAGGTCATCACTTGTCCCGTATCCAGTGATGGCAATGCCGGCGATCAATATGCGTCCCACAAGCTCCTGTGAACATGTCACTCGAAGAAAATAAGAAGCCGAACCCTTTGGCATTGACGGCGACCGGAGGCTGGTCGATTTGCAATGGCCTTCATCAGTGCTTCCTCACTGTTGGCAGGGACATCGACGTAGCCCTTGATGGTTGCAGCAAGATTGGCTTTGGTTTCTTATGTTGCCTTTTCCTGGCAAGGATACTACTTAATCTCGGCTTTTTATGTCTTAATTATCTTCGTGAAGGATTTTCTTTATTTTTGTAAGTAATATAAGTGATATTTTTTAGGAAAATAGTTTTTAAATTATTCATTTCTTGCAAAATAAACGGAAAACCAGTGTCTGGTTTCTTCCTCCTAGGTAAATTGTGTAAAAGATGAAATTTGTAATGAGTGGCTTAGGGTTACAAATTTAGGCCTCGCTAGAGGACTCTGAGTGCACCTTCACAATTATCACCTCTATTTTTTCACAGTTTTCGGATGACTCGATCGATCTCAACCAAAGTGGTTTTCTATCATCCATGAAGGACTGTTGTTGCGCTGTAAGCGCCCATTAAACGTAATAACCGTGTTAATTCTATTGGTAAATAAATGTGAAATCCGACGATCCTTTCTTATTATGCAAGCCATCGGAAGTCTTTACCAAGATGAATGTTTTACTACGTAAAAATCAATGATTTTGCAGGTAATTGTTTCCCAGAAGATTCGCCAAAACACAAACAAAGCCACTTCAATTCTTTGAGACGAAGAGTCTGTTCTTCAGACTACAGATTTCGTGAATTCACACATTCTTTTCCATTCTTCATTGCATGCTGGTTGCTGAACTGTTGCATATGGAATGAGTTGCTTTAAATTTATGTATTTCGGCGCGATATCTTTAGATCTTTCTCGATAATGTATCGGGATAGATGTACCGTGCAAGTTTTTCTTGTTCATGTTACGAAGCCGTGCCTAGTTGAAATCCATAAGATTTTTCAAGTCGGAGATTCACACATTACTTGACACAGGACTGGTATATATAAATACACATGTGCAACATGTCAAACATAAGTACAAAACAAGGACCTTGGACTGAAAACATTCACCATTTTTTTAGAGTGCAGATAGATATGCGGCTTCATTAAATCTATGCAGTAGGATAGGAGGCCTTCATCGCGATGCCGCAGAGGCCTTCTTTTGCATTGACGTCTCTCTGCATCCTTATGTATCCTTCCTCGCCCCATTCCTCTCCCCACGAGTTCTTCACCAGCCAAAATTTGGTGCCATCATCGCTAGTCCCGTATCCAATGGCGGTAACACCGTGGTCCAAGTCAGTCCCACAAGCGCCGGTGAACACGCCGCTTGAGTAGAATTGAAACTCCGATCCTCCGGCATCAATGGCCACAGAAACTGGCTGATTAGCGACTGCCTTTAGCAATGCTCCCTCGCTGTTGGCGGGAACATCTTCATAGCCCTTTATGATCACGGCGTGGTTCGATTCCGATTTGGTGTTGCATTTGCCATCTGTGCCCTTGTAGGGATAGTCTGTCTCGGTTGTGAGGCCATGCTTCTCGACGAATTGGAATGCGCTATCCATCCAGCCGCCTTCGCAACCCTGGTCCTGGCCACCGACGTCGCAGTCGACCAGCTCTTGCTCGGAGAGAGAAATCAGCTTACCCGTGGTTATTTCATTGATTCCTTCCACCGCCGCCACGGCTGAAAAAGCCCAACAGCATCCTACATTTTTGCAACGGAAACAGGACGATCAAATCAGAACAACAAACATTCCTGGAGAAGATACTACCATAGCATTAGGGCTTTTAACAACATCTTGGATCTGCGCATTCATGAACTAATCTCCATCTACTTACCACATTGGCCTTGGTTCTTAACCGGTGTCACGGCTCCTTTCTTTCTCCAGTCCATGCTAGAAGGCACCGCAGTGACGTTTTCGTACCTGAAAGAAGCGGCTTCAGTGGAGCACTCGTGCGACTTGAATCGGTTCCTCGCCTTGAATTCTTCGTTGGTAAGATCGGCGAACCGATTGATGCCGAGCTTGTACGGCTTGTTGTTTGCCCGATTGAACTCCTCGATGCCTCGTACATTCGCCTTAAAAATCTCGAAACGGCTTTGCCTCTCTTCCGCGTCCTCGTACACACGCCCATAGCGGGCCATCCATTGCCCGTGCATCTCGTACATGGGATCGTCTCGCTGGAGGGTGCGACCCGCGGCTTGATGAGCCCAAGCTCCCAAAAGGAAGACCAACGGCACTAGAACGCAACATCGGTTTCTAAACGATCCCATGACTTCACTAGCAATGTTAGGAGAGATGAAGAATGCTTAAGTGAATCAGTTTGTGAGCACACAGAATCCTAAGATGGCACCTCAAATTTATAGTCATAATGTTTTGGATCGTACAACGAATTCGGAGGTGGATTCATCAACTTGCCTGATAATCTATCCTGATGGGTACATCAAATTAATCAGGTGAATAGATTTAACGTGCCTGAGAGAATGTTCTGAGGTAGACTTAGCTTGTGAGATTCATGTCACGGAGGCTTAATTTGTTCCTGAGCGAGGGCTGGTAAATTGGACTATGTGCTTTGAATTCAGCACGTCGTTAGTCTTTTTTGCCCAATTCGTAGCATGTTCAGCCAATACATTAATTTCTCGCATCAAATGAAGCGAACGATGACTTTTGAGAACACCATAAATTTTGATCAGTATAAATTACGGATGACTCTCCAATTATTGAGCATGTGACACTGAGATGCAGCGCTTTGCGCGGCTACAATGTATTTACAAAGGGATAAGATTTTTCACAATATGGGACATGAACAATTCTTAGTGGCACTGCGTATGGAGTGTAATTTTTTCGTATAAATGTTGAAAGTTCTCGCTATTACGTTAAGATTATAATGGGTTTTTTTTTTTTAATTTTGTCGAAGTGCAAGTCGAAAATTGGGAAGAGTATGATGCGCTCGTATATCAATCAATAAAACAACCTAATAATCATAAAGAAGTATGTATGGGAGAGTTTAATAAGAAAGAAAACGCAATAAAAATGGATAAACTATAACGTCATAAGTCTATCCTTACAAGAGGAGGACACACTACTAAAAGGGCAGCGACGCAGGATTGCCTCTAATAATTATTTCAGGGGCAGAGGCAGACCGGCCCTGCTGATGTTTTTCTGTTTCAATGATTTCTCATATATATATATATATATATATATATATATTCTTAAAACACTTTTTGGTACAGTACTAAACTTCTCTTTAAGTGATTAGCGATCCCACTCTAAAAGGGCGAATATTCTTAAAACTCTTTTGGAAAAGCCATTTCTCACGCCATCACGCAACACACCACCTGCGACCACACCACGATGTTGTCTTCTCTTGTCATGACCGTGGTCCCCCTTCCCTCCCTCCCTCGAACAGACAAACATATGGCGATTTTTGTTTTTTGTTTTGTTTTGGGTCACAAAACATATGGCAGTTTTAATTCATGTAAATTCGAAATGTTAGTAACTTATGCAAATAAACTTTGGTAAATCAATACAAATTTATTATTTATAAATAATATAAAAATTAGTAATTTCATAAAAGTGTTGTTAAGTTACCAATAAGTTATTTTGAAAAAAAATTGTGTTTTTTTTTTTTTTTTATACCAATAGCTTTGAATATTTACTGTGATTTATTGAAATATACTGGAACGAAAAAGATTGGTTAGGTAGGAGACAAAAGAGCTCTATACAAACACAAATAATATTTCAGATCGAGAATCTCATTTAAGAGTTAGTAAATTCAAATATATATAAAATTTGATTAGTTACTACAAAATGGGTAACTTCCAAATTATAAAAAATTTGTTAATTTCTTTAAAGTATTAGTAAGTTACCCAGTTACCCATTTATCGGATTGTTGTCTTATACTTACCAACACTTATTGGAATATAATTAGCACGAAAAAAAAATCGGTATTTTGGAGGACAACTACACAAACACAGACACACACATCCCCAAGTAAGATATGGTATGAGTACTAAGCTCTGGTGCCTAGTTGAATTTAATTCCAGATTTCTCAAACAATTAGAGATTTTCAAATAGGAAATTTCATAGTATTACTACTTTGTAATCACACATACAGGTGAAAATTTACAAGCAGCAAGACGCAGTACGCAATAAACATAGAAAGTGGGAAATCTTGAGCCTTTGCATCACATGAGTTCATCTCCAGTATAGTGAATTTAGACCTAAGCAGTAGGATAAAATGCCCCCATTGCTATGCCACAGAGGCCTTCCTTAGCTCTGACGTCTCTCTGCATCCTCATGTATCCTTCCTCGCCCCATTCCGTGCCCCACGAGTTCTTCACTAGCCAATACTTGGTGCCGTTGTTGCTAGTCCCGTACCCGACGGCAGTGACGCTGTGGTCCAGATTGGTCCCACAGGCCCCGGTGAACACGCCACTGGAGTAGAATTGGAACTCGAATCCTCTGGCATCAATGGCCACGGAAACTGGCTGATTAGCGACTGCCTTTAGCAATGCGTCCTCGCTGTTGGCGGGAACGTCTTCATAGCCCTTGATGATCATGGTGTGGTTCGATTCTGATTTGACATTGCACTTGCCGTCTGTGCCCTTGTAGGGATAGTTCGTCTCGGTTGTGAGTCCGTGCTTCTTGACGAACTGGAATGCGCTATCCATCCAACCGCCTTCGCAGCCTTGGTCCTGGCCACCGACGTCGCAGTCTACCAGCTCTTGCTCGGAAAGAGAAATCAGTTTACCTGTGGTTATTTCATGGATTCCTTCCACTGCTGCCACGGCTGAAAAAGCCCAACAACATCCTACATTTGAATGGACAATCAAGTTAGAACAAGAATATTGTTGGAGCTGCTGTAAGAACAATAAGCAATTTAAACAGCATATTGACTCAACAAATGTCAAATAGCATCAATAGATTCGATCAGTTTACCACATTGGCCTTGGTTCTTAACAGGCGTCACGGCTCCTTTCTTTCTCCAATCCATGCTAGAAGGCACCGCGGTGACGTTTCCATACTTGAAAGATGCGGCCTCGGTGGAGCACATGTGCGACTTGAAGAGGTTCCTCGCCTTGAATTCTTCATTCGTGAAGTCGGTGAACTGATTGACGCCGAGTTTGTAAGGCTTGCCGCTTCCCTGATTGAATGACTCGATCCACTGCACGTTTGCCTTGAATATCTCGAAACGGCTTCGCCTCTCTTCTACATCCTTGTACACACGCCCGTAACGGGCCATCCATTGCTCGTGCATCTCGTACATGAGACCGTCTTGCTGGAGGGTGCCACCCGCGGCTTGGCAACCCAAAGCTCCCAAAAGGAAGAACAATGTCCCAACGGTGCAGCATCGGTTTCTCAACGACGCCATGGCTTCACGAGCAATGTCAGGAGCGGGAGATGGAGGAGACCAAAGTGAAATAAGTTCGTGAGCGCACACACAGTCCGAGATTCACACCTCGGATTTTATAGTCCTCATGTCTTGAAACTGCACGAAGAATTCAGGCAGTCGATTCATCAACGTGCCTAATAATCTGTCCTGATGGGCGCATCAGATTAGATATGAATTCGTTTCCATTTGTGTGCCGGAGAGAATGTTCTGCGATCGACTCGGCTCGTGAGGTTCATGCCACGGAAGCTCCAAGTTTCCGTTCGTGGGCTGACATAGGGCGGACATCTAGGGCTATCTGCTTTGGTTTGGAACGCGTTCTGATTGACATGGCACAAGCTACAGATGAGCTTTCGCGCTGGAGTGGCATGGGCAGTGCATGTGAGTATTTAAAACGGCGGGATGGACGATTAGGCTGCTCAAGCGTCTTGCTTCTCGACCTCTGCTTAGTCCAAAATAAAAAAAAGATGAAATTATTTGAATTTACTGTTGAGGGGAGAAGAAAACTATTTCCACATGTACCCAGATATAGCCCTTTCTGTGCGGTTGTAGTTGATTTCTAGGATGAAAAGATTTTTGCAGCATATACAGTTAAAGAGATACTCACCGTGGCGGACGTTAATTTAGTGTTAAACATTTTAATTTTAATCAATTTAGTCCTAAATCTGTTGATGATTAGCCAATATAATTCCTTTGAATAATTTTGGTTGGAAATTACTGGCGAGAATGTTAACCATTTTATGTGGTATAGTACATGAAATTTTTTTGCATTACTACATTCATGGAATTTATTTTTCTTTAAAAAATTATTCTTTTTTATTTATTCTACTCTGACTCTCATCTTTTTCTCTATTAGGTTTTTACTCTGCTTCTTTACAGAGTGCGGAAGTCGAACTTCACATCTAAAACAAAACATCTCCACCTCACCTATTTCCCGTACCTCACCGCATGCCTAGTGGGTTTTTTCTTTCAAAGTTGAAAAGTGCTTTTTATTACATTATAAAGACTTGCATGCCACAAATCGTAAAAATTATGATTGGTGTCTATACAAATGAACTGAACAACTTAATGGGAAGAAGTATTATGAAAGAGCCTAATTAGACGTAAAAATACGATAAAGAGGGAATAATGATAACATCTTAAATTAGTCCATCAAAGAGGGACGGCCAAACCGGTCTCTAAAGCCAGAAAAACTGTCGTTATGTACCATCCGCCGACCGGTGATTTCGCCATGGTCGCTCTTTGCTTGCCGCCAAAAGCAGACAATCAGCCACGACCCAAAATGGACGGCTTGCCGACTGTCCTCGAAATATAACATCGGCGATGGTCTAATCTGCAGCTAGAAAAGATGACTCTGGACGGGAGCTAAACCGTCCCTAATGCTGCTGTTTTCCGATTACGGCGACACCTTTTAGCTGTTTGATAGAGCGTGAGGTGCTGCTAATTATGGCGAATTACATACTCAACTCACAACCATTAAGCCTGGATAACGAATTTCAGAATGAAATCCAAGTAAATTGCCCATCTTGCATTCAAATCGAATGAAAAGAAGTTACATGTGCAGATAGAAAGAAAACCTTGATCGTAATTGAATGAAGAACTGAATTCTAGATAGTTTTAATTAGGGGTGTCAAATAGGTGAGTCGGGTCGGGTTTGGGTTGGGTCCAAAATTGTTCGACCCATATTGACCCATTTAACCCGTTTTGACCAATTTTCATGTAATGTAAATTTGATAACCCATATCCAACCTGATCCATACCCAACTCATATTACTAACACATATTAATATTTAACTTAATTTTAAAAAAATTACTCCCACTTATTTGAATAAAAATTTCACGTCAAATTTATAAAGTAAATTAAATAATAAAAAATTAGTAAATAAAAAAAAAATGTGGATACCTCTAAATTGAAATAGTTTTTGAAAAATAATTTTATTAAAAAATCTATTTTTTAATTATTTTAAAAATTGAATTTATTATTATTATTATTATTATTATTATTATTATTATTATTTTCCCTTTCTTTTCTCTTTTCTTTCTTCTTCCTTCTTCCCCGTTTTCCTCTATTGGTGCCGCCCGACAAAGCAATTGGCCAAGACGCAGCCAATGAGCTTGAACTCAACCAAGGCCGACGAACTCGAGACTTAGCCGATCTAGGCTCCGTCAAGGTCGTTGGCAGTGGTCAAGCCTTGGCTCGCCTGGATCTGGTGAGTCGCGAACTTTGTTGTGGCCAACGAGTTTAGGGCTCGCCTACTCAGATCCGGGCGAGCCGCAGCTCGGTTAAGGCTGGTGACCTCGCGGCTCGCCTGTCCAGATCTAGGCCGAGCTCCGCTAGTGTGCTTAGGGCTCGCCAGCCCAAGCTCTGTCACGGCTCATCGGCTTAGAACCAAGCTGAGCTCCAGCTGGCGACGACAAGCTTGGGATTGGCGATGGTGACAGTGGCGTGATGGAGGGATTGACAACGGAAGTCGAGAACGCATAGAGGAGGGGATGGAAGAAGAGAGATGATAGGTCTACATAATAGGGGTGTCAAAAAAACTCATCCAACCCGACCCGAACATGACCCGAACACGACCCGAACACGAAATAAATATGATACATGTTTCGGGTCTTAATATTGTTTGGGTAACAATTATAAACACAAATGGAATACATGTTTGGGTCAAGTTAGGGTTGGAACATTGTTCCGACCCAAACACATTAAAAACTTCAACTCAAATACACTCACCCAAGCTATTTCCTCTACAACTCATTCTACTTACAACTCATCCAACACGTCTCATCTCACGAGTTCGTCGTTGTCAGCCCCTATCAATCTCTCTCCCTCTTCCCCCCTCTCTCTCTCCCCATCTTTCATATGATTTGCTTCTTTTTCGCGGCCGACGCAGAACTTTAGAGGAAGGAGTATTATTTGTCTGTGGAGATGTTCATGGATGAGTTGGACGAGGTCTCGTGGCGTCACGTAAAAGTATTTCGAATTCCCTTTGTCATATTTTTTATTAAAAAATTATCTGTCTGCGGAGATGTTCACGGACGGGTTGGACGAGGCCTCGCGACGTCACGTAAGAACATTTCGAATTCCCTTTGTCATAATTTTTTATTAAAAAATTATCTGTCTGCGGAGATGTTCACGGACGAATTGGACGAGGTCTCGCGGCGTCATAGTTCAAGGACGAGTTCACGGTTCACAGACGGGTTGAACGAGACCTCGCGGCGTCACGGTTCACGAACGGGTTGGACGAGGTCTTGCGGCATCACGGTTCACGGACGGGTTGGACAAGACATCGCGGCGTCACGGTTCATGGACGAGTTGGACGAGGCCTCGCGACATCACGGCTCACGGATGGATTGGACGAGGCCTCGCAACGTCACGTAAGAGTATTTCGAATTCCCTTTATAATATTTTTTAATAAAAAAACCCGAAACCCGAACCGACCCGACCCGAACCGACCCGTTTTTTTTGTTTCATGTTTTATGCATTTCGGGTCGGGTCGGGTCGGGTCAAATGACATTACCCTTATTGTTCGGGTCGGGTCGGGTAACATCAAGACCCGACCCGACCCGACCCGTTGACACCCCTACTACATAATAACTCACTTAACCCATATTTGACCCATATTTAACTTTCACTTAACCCATATTTGACCTATATTTAACCTTCACTTGACCTATATTTAACTTTCACTTGACTCATATTTGACCCATTTAACTAAAGTGAGTCATAATAATTTGGGTTTATGACCCATATTGACACATCTAGTTTTAATAGAGAGAGAGAGAGACAAGAAATCGCGTGGAGAAGATCTAGGATGTAACGTAACGACAGTGAACTTGTTTTGTGTTTGAGTAATGTGTAAATAAGATCTCATGAAATCGATAAGCGCAAGTTTAATCAGAAGAGAGAACCTTTAGATCTGAGAGTTTGCTTAAAAAAATTATCAACAGGTGAAACGTTCAGATGCCTCGTGATATAGAAAGAAAGAGGGCATTAAGCATATCCTCAACAGTGCTGAGTTCAATTTAGTTCCATATTTCTTGAACAAGTAGGCATATGGAATAGGATATTTCGATATTACATTCCAATCACACAGTATATACATGAAACTCAAGTTTCAAGGTACTTCACAAGATGACACCAATGCAGTAAACACACGAAGGTAGGAAATCTGTACGTCACATAGAGAGTCCGTTCATACTTATGCAGTAGGGTAAGATGCCTTCATGGCTATGCCGCAGAGGCCTTCCTTAGCACTGACGTCTCTCTGCATCCTTATGTATCCTTCCTCACCCCACTCCTCGCCCCACGAGTTCTTCACTAGCCAAAATTTGGTGCCGTCATCGCTTGTCCCATATCCGACTGCAGTAACA
The DNA here is from genome assembly GCA_014182735.1 of Corymbia maculata. Lineage (NCBI taxonomy): Eukaryota > Viridiplantae > Streptophyta > Magnoliopsida > Myrtales > Myrtaceae > Corymbia > Corymbia maculata. Next base: position 8,357,873 of record CM024692.1, read on the forward strand.
CCATGGTCCAAGTCAGTCCCGCAAGCTCCGGTGAACACGCCACTCGTGTAGAACTGGAATTCGAATCCTCCAGCGTCAATGGCCACAGATATCGGCTGATTGGCAACTGCCTTTAGCAATGCCTCTTCGCTGTTGGCGGGAACGTCTTCATAGCCCTTTATGATCACAGCGCGGTTTGATTCGGATTTGACATTGCATTTGCCGTCCGTGCCCACATAGGGATAGTTGGTCTCTGTTGTGAGGCCATGTTTCTCGACGAACTGGAATGCACTATCCATCCAGCCACCTTCGCATCCTTGGTCCTGGCCACCGACGTCGCAATCGACCAATTCTTGCTCAGAGAGAGAAATCAACTTACCTGAGGTTATTTCATTAATTCCTTCCACAGCTGCCACGGCCGAAAAAGCCCAACAGCATCCTGCATTTTTGTAATGGAAACAGGACAATCAGATCAGGACAACAACATTCTTGGGGAAGAGACTATAAGAGCATTAGGGGTTTCAAGAACAGATTGGGTCAAAGAATGTCGAATGCATTTGGAAAGGCAAATGATGCTCATTCAAAGACTAAATTCCATCAACTCACCACATTGGCCTTGATTCTTGACAGGCGTCACAGCTCCTTTCTTTCTCCAATCCATGCTAGAAGGCACTGCGGTGATGTTTTCGTACTTGAAAGATGCGGCCTCGGTGGAGCACATGTGCGACTTGAATCGGTTCCTCACCTTGAACTCTTCATTTGTGAGGTCAGCAAACTGATTGACGCTGAGCTTGTAAGGTTTGCCACTTCCCCGATTGAACGACTCGATCTGTCGCACATTCGTCTTGAATATCTTGAAACGGCTTTGCCTCTCATCCATGTCCTTGTACACTCGCCCGTAATGTGCCATCCACAGCTCGTGCATCTCATACATGGGATCTTCTCGCTGGAGGGTGCGACCCACTGCTTGATGAGCCCAAGCTCCCAAAAGGAAGATCAATAATAAAAGGCAATATTGGTTCCTGAAGGATCCCATGACTTCAACAACAGATGCAAATTTTTAAGAGCAATGAAGAGGAAAGTGATCAATGGAGGAGTGGGCTCATAGACTCCTACGATTAGCCCTCAAATTTATAGTCCTGAAGTTTCAGAGCGTGCGATGAACTTAATTGTGGATTCTTCGACTTGCCGGATAATCTATGCTGTTCATATAAAATTAATGAATCCTTTCCAGATTAAGAGAAGCAGTAATCGTCTCCGTGCCGGAGAGAGTGATTTGAGATGGACCGGTTCATGAGATTCATTGAAGTTCCCTTCTCTGTTTCGCTGGACTGATAAATTGGACTTTGTGCTCTGGTTGCAGCATGATGGGGCAAAAGATTCGGCCAGATGTGCCCAGTTTGCTTGTTGTAAATGCTTGGAAATAATTGTTAACTTTGATTTAATCTGGATAAAGTATAGATTATCCTTCTTATACTGCATTGAGATTTGAGGACTTTTATCTTGTCAAGCAAAATTCAACAAAATTATCCAAAAAGTAATAATCCTATTATATCAATGGCAATTCAGTCCTAAATTTTTAATTTAGCTAGTTTAATCCTAAACCCTTTAACAAATTGTTAATATAATTTTTTCGATCAATTTTGGTTGACAATCACTGATGTGGAAGACAATTAAAGCTGACGTGGATAATTTTTTGCATATTCTAAATTTCTAAGTTTTTTATTATTAATTTCTCATTTTTTCTTTTCATTTCCTTTCCTTCTTCCTTTACCAGTTGCTATGGCTAGGGATTAGCCACAAGTGAGGCCAAGTTTCACTAGAAATGGTGAGGATTGATCTCACCAACCTCGCTTGAGGCCGGTCATAGCTGGGGTGACTGGTGGATGAAGAGGGAAAAAAGGGAAATTAGAACAATAAGTAAAAGAAAGAAGAAGAAAAAAAAAGAAATCAAAATTAAGAAAATTAAAAAATAAAAATAGTAAAAAAGGTACAATAAATTATCTATATTAGCGTTAGCCATATCATGTACGATGACGGGCATCCACGTCAATAATTATTGGCCAAAATTGGCATGAAGGCCTATATTGGTGAATCATTAAGAGGTTTGAGATTAAATTGGCCAAATTTAAATATTTATGATTAAATTGATATCCATATAATATGTTCATGACTTTTCTAGTAATAATCTTGCAAAATTCATATGCATATATTATAAATAAATCTTAAATGAATTTGTCGATTTTTTGACATAGTTTATCAAGATTATAATTTTCACAATTCGTGGAGAACAAAAGAAAATCTACATTATTGACAAAGTAATGAGTTTTTTTTTTTGGTGACCTAGGGAATCCCCGCACGGCCGACAGCTAGAGGGTAAATCTTGGGGTGCTACGTAAGCGGGAGAACCCACTACCCTTGTAGCACACTTAAGTCACCTAATGACTCCGCTGAGATTCGAACCCTTCCCATTTTCGTTAAGGATCATGGTAAGCCTTATCCAGCGGAGTCATCACGGCCGGTGGTAAGTAATGAGCTTTTTTATTTGCAATAAAAGCTCAAAGTTTGATATTCATACTAATCTCGTACTTGAATGAGACCCGTGACTAAATAAAATAATTTAATACTTCTGATGTACTTATTTGAGAATTAACGTTAGTATTGCATTTAAATTTCTGACCACTTTATATTGTAAAAACAAGCGATTGAATAATAAAATGGAGAAAAAAAAAAAAATATCAAACGTCAAATGTATACGATTTGGTCGTATTGATCTATATTTACGGCAACAATAATGAACTTTAATGTAGATTAAGTGATATAAGAAGCTTACAACCACATTAATTTCCAAGTTGACCGGATCATGATCACGTTCAAAGTCCATGCTGACTTTCCACTTTCAGCCAAAACTTCAACACATTGATTTGTTTATTTCCTTTTTCTTTCTTTCTCGGCTTTGCTTGGCAACAAGTCTCGCACACAAACAGGAATTCCTTCTCCCAATTTGTCCAAAAATAATAATTTATTTTGGATTAAATTTTGTTGGCAGGCTCAAACTCGAGATATAATTTTAATATTTAAAAAAAATAATAAATCAAAAAAGATATCATTGTATAAATAACCTAAACTATCGCACTAGCGTAACCGTTTGAATATATTTAATTAATAGTTAATACTTGAGATCCATTGACTAGTAACACAAATTATATTGCGGCAAAAGTTGATCTGGCAAAGAAATGCGGAGGAAAAAGCACTGAGTAAAGAATTGCTATTGCTCATCTCTCTTGATATATTAGCAACATTTATGGGATGATTAATCAATAAATTTTTACCTTATGTAAATTTAGTAATAGCGAATACTTTCCTAGAAAGTAGAACAATATGGACGGTTTGCAGGTTGACGTTGAAGTTGCATATATGTGGATGAAAAGAAAACCTTGATTGCAATTGGAATTAAGAACTGAATTTACTTCATTTTAAATTAGAGAGAGAGAGATTGCACTTCGTATTGTGAGGAAGATTTAGGATGTTACGACAGCTTAAGCTTTTGTATTAGCTATCATGTGAACGACATCTCATGAAATTGATAAGCACGAGTTTAACTTGGAACAACTTGCTGAATTTGCTCGATATATAGAGCTAAGTAAGCAACCTTGGTTTGCAAAAACACGAAATTTCTATATAACATTCCAATCACTCACTCGGTACATAGATGTACTCAATGTAGTTGACGAGATAGCAGTTTGCAATAAACACACCAAGTAGAAATTTATTTACGTCATACGAGGGACTTCAGTCAGACTTATGCAGTAGGATAAGAGGCCATCAGGGCTATGCCGCAAAGGCCTTCCTTAGCATCGACATCTCTCTGTATCCTTATGTATCCTTCCTCACCCCACTCCTTGCCCCATGAGTTCTTCACCAGCCAAAATTTGGTGCCATCATCATTGGTCCCGTACCCGACCGCGGTAACTCCATGGTCCAAACGAGTCCCGCAAGCTCCGGTGAAGATGCCGCTGGAGTAGAATTGGAGCTCGGATCCTCCGGAGTCAATGGCCACGGAAACAGGCTGATTGGCAACCGCCTTTAGCAATGCCTCCTCGCTGTTGGCAGGAACGTCTTCAAAGCCCGTTATGTTTGCGGCACGATGCGATGCCGATTCATCATTGCATACGTCGTCTGTGCCCGTGTAAGGATAGTTTGTCTCGCTTGTGAGGCCGTGTTTCTCGATGAACTGGAATGCGCTGTCCATAAAGCCGCCTTCACATCCTTGGTTCTGGCCATCGACGTCGCAATCGACCAATTCTTGGTTAGAGAGAGAAATCAATTTCCCTGTGGTTATTTGGTGAATTCCTTCCACGGCAGCCACGGCAGAAAATGCCCAGCAAGATTCTAAATTTTTTCAAACGCAAACAGGACAATCAAATCAGAACGACAGTCTTGAATACGATGTTCTAGGAAAATTAAGGGTTTTAACAACATCTAGGCTCAAAGAATCTCAAATAGATTAATGAAGGCAAATAATGCTCATTCATGAATTAAATCAGGTCGACTTACGACATACGCCTTGGTCCTTAACTGGTGTCACGGCTCCCTTCCTTCTCCAATCCATGCTAGAAGGCACCGCGGTGACGTTTTCGTACTTGAAAGATGTGGCCTTGGAGGATAACACATGCGACTTGAATCGGTTCATCGCCTTGAATTCTTCATTTGTGAGGTCGGCGAACTGATTGACGCTGAGCTTGTAAGGCTTGTCACCTGCCCGATTCAACGACTCAATGTGTTGCACGTTCGTCTTGAATATCTCGAAGCGGCGTTGGCTCTCTTCCTCGTCCCTGTACACACGCCCGAAACGGGCCATCCACTGCTCATACACCTCGTACATGGGATCTTCTCGCTGGAGGGTGCGACCCGCAGATTGATAAGCCCAAGCTCCCGAAAGGAAGATCAATGTCACTAGAATGCAATGCCGGTTTCTGAAGGATCCCATGACTTCACCAGCAGAAGCCAATGTTTAAAGAACAATGAATAGTTGAGAGTGCTCTAATGGAGGAGTGGACACACGGACTCCTACGATTAGCCCTCAAGTTTATAGTCCTGTGAAGTTTCGGAGTGATGACAAATTGCATCGTGGATTCGTCAGACTTGCCGGGTAATCTATGTTGATATGTACATTAAAATAAAATTCGGTTCAAGAGTGCATCCGTGAAAAACGAGTGATTCGGAAAGTATCATATTTTCCAAATTAATTGTTTGATACTTTCCAAATCACTTATACTTTCCAAATTCATCGTTTGATACTTTCCAAATTACTTGTTTTCCGCGAAATGAACACGCTAAGCAGTAATCATCTAGGTGCCGGAAAGAGTTTTCTGAGATGGACAGGTTCATGAGATTCTTTGAAGTTCCTTCGTTCCTATTTCACTCGACTAATAAATAGGACTATGAGTATTCGATTTGGTTGTAGCATCTTAGTTCCCTATTTAACAATTTCTCACCCTAGATGACGGAGCAAAAGCTCCGGCTTGACATGTCCAGTTTCGTCATCGTAAATACTTTGGAATGATGATGAACTTTGATATTTAATTTAAATAAATTTGATAAAATTTTGTTTCGAATTTGAATTTCATCTACACGCACAATATTTGTTAATACGCTAGAAGGGGGAAGTATGTCCGTGTGTATTTAATGAGGAACGACGTGTGATATATATTTAGGCAGAATTATCCAACTCTTTTCATGGCCAGCAAGCAGCATTGAATGACATTTAGCTCCATGTGCGTTGCCTCCTCTTGTCTTTTGTTAACAAATGGAAGAAAGGGGGAAACAGGAGTTAAGCTCATTTTGCTTTGTGTGCATCAGCTATGGTGGTGCGCCCTTGCCATCATTCATTGCTGCATGACTTCTCAAGACTGGCGCCATTCGTCTTCGTTTCCACATCCAATTCTCCTATAAAAAGGGGGAAAAGCAGATGAGGGTGGGCAAGGGCAAGAAGTTCAGAGCTCAAGAGATGAAGAGAGGTGAGAGCTCAGAGAGATTTGGGCGTATAGTCGAGTCCTCCGAGTTGTTAACACCGTGGGTATTGGGTATAAACCAACCCTAGGAAACACTCGAGTGGCAATTTATAATTCTCTGATTTATTTGTGAATTATTAGCTGGCTTTCTCATGGATATGGGTTCACTAAATTTTTCGTGTCTTTTTTTATTTTTAACTTTTTTTGTTTTATTTTGCTGGCGATGTCTACAGCTCTCGATTTATTAATACCCCGACACTTGTGCCCTAGTCCATCAAAGCCGAGCCTAGGACTTTGTTGCTTATGCCCTAATCTTTGATGCCTTGTTCGGGGTCCATCAAGGTTGGCCTTGAAATTCTAATGACCGTACCTAGTAACTCAGGTACTTGGATGCCCATGAGTAAATTATTAGCGTTTGAATAATGTATGTTTACTTATCAAAATCAAAATCTATTCTTTTTGATTTCAGTCAAAACACTATCAAAAATTTTCATTTTCCTGGAAAATTTCAAAAATGTCACATATTCTGCAAAACAAACAAGACTAAAAGCAAATTTTAATACACTCCGTTAACTTTTTTTATATGTATAGAATTATATTATATATATTATATATAGAATTAAACTCCCAAGTATGTCACATCACCACTTTGCTGTTCCTCATACATCGCTTTACTATATATACAACAATCGGTACTACCCTTTTTACTAATTTATTTTTTACTCAATTACATTTTCGTAACAAGTTTTATGACTTAATTGTACTTTTTGAAAGTTTTAGAGCTTCTCATACACTTATTCCTTTTAAAAACATGATTGTTTTAAAAATGAATATACGAAAAATATTATATCATTTATAAAATTATTTATTATCGATGGTGACAACATTTTTCATTGACTAATTTCTTTAAAAGATATAATCAATTATTTTTTTTGAAAATATTTTTTCACATCATTCTTTATTGCAAAACAAACGAATCGTAAATAGTGATTATAATTTCTTGGTGTTATTAACCTTTATTATGGAGTGAGCAACTTCTTAAAAACGTTACTAATCGATACGTAGAATCGGTCGAATTCATTCAAAGTGATGGTCAAGTCCACAAAATAGTTTTTCTTAGCATAAAGCATGCTAAATAAATTCCATTTTGGCATAATAGAATAGCCGAACGTGCTCCCAAATTTCTTTTACAAGTAGAACATAAAATGTCCAACTTAAGATGGAAATTCCAGGACTATGGACTTCACCACATGTGAGACACTCGCAATCAAATTAAGTGCACATTGTATAGTTAGTTTATTCGGACGTATGCAGTCGGATAAGAGGGCTTTATTGCTCGGAGGCCTTCCTTGGTGTCGACGCCCCTCTGCATTCTAATGTAGCCATCCTTGGCCCGCTCCGCGCCCCGCGACTTCTCGACAAGCCAATATTTGATGCTGCCCTCGCTCGTCCCATGTCTGACCACGGCGACCCCATGGTTCAGGTCGGTCCTGCAAGCTCTCGTGAAGACCCCCATTTGAATAGAATTGGAACTCCAAACCTCCAGCATCGATGGCTATGGAGACCGGCTGATTAGCCACGGCCTTTAACAATGCCCCCCTCGCTATTGGCAGGAACGTTTTTGTGGCCCTTGATTGTTGCGGAGCGTTTTGCTTCCTTTTTCGTATTGCATTTGCCGTCAGTGCCTGTGTAGGGATACCGAGCCTCGCCGGCGGACCCGTGCTCCTTGATGAATTGGTAGGCGCCATCCATCCGACCGCCTTGGCAAACTTTGTCCTCGTGGTAGATGTCGTAATCCACAAGTTCCTGCTCCGAGAGAGCAACTAGCTTGCCCGTCGTAATTTCCGCGATTCATTCCACAGTCACCGTGGCCGAGAACGCCCAGCAACATCCTGCATGGTAGGGATCAATTTCAATATGCATTCATACCATAATTTTCAACATAGTTTCGTAAGAATCAATTCCATGCAATATCATCTGAAATTAGTAGTTCTTTAGCTCTTATAAGTGTAATTAAGCAGCAATTGTCAATTCGGAAGGTCATTAGTTGCTTGCTTACCACATTCCTCTTGGCTCTTAGTGGGCGTGACGACTCCTTTTTTTGTCCATTCGATAGAAGAGGGTACCGCGGAGACATTCTAGTGCTTGAAGGACTTCACCTCCGTGGTACATATATGCTCCTTGAACTTGTTCCATAAGGCCTGTATTCTTGGGCTGCATTTGGCTGTCAAGATAAAATTCAGAATAGAATAAATTTATCCTACGTTTAGTGTTTGCTTAAAATAAGATAAAGTCAGATAAAAAGAGGATACACGCTAGATAAATTTATTCCATAAGGGAGATGAGATAAAGGTGTATAGGATTTCTAATTTCATAATAGGAAAGTTAGTTTTCTTAAAAACAAACTTCTTAATTGATCAAATCTAAAATTATATTTCAATATAAATAATACTTAAATTCTAGTATAAGAAATTCAAAATAACAAAAATAACAATTTTTTAATTTAATCATATTTTCATTTATATATTTGAATTTAATTCCATTATAAAAACATATCTATAAAATATCTTAGGTCTTTTAATATTTTAGGTATGTTAGTACATTTTTCATTTAATAAAATTTTATTAGAGAATGATGGAAGGGAAAGAAAGAAATGAAAAAGAATTTAATTAAAAAGAGAGTAAAATGAAATAAAAAATAAATAAAAATAAAGTAGACAAGAGTGTTGTAAAAGATTTTTACCATCTCCTTTTGTAAAATTTATGGTTCATTTTATATTAATCTGCCATTTATATCAAGTAATATATATGATATGATGTAAATATACCCGACTTTGTTATTATAATCATTAAATAGTAGATAGGATATAGCAAAATTCTTTGGATTTCGTATACGATTTTATCTAGTTCTATCTTACTTAGAAATCCAAATGATTAAACATAGCCTTAATATTGATGAAATCGGCGAACCGATTGACACTAAGTTTGTAAGGCTTGTCACTTGCTTGATTAAGCGACTTGATACGTCAAACCTTTCCCTCGAACTTTTTGTAGCGTCTCGGTCACTTGGCCGCGTCCTTGTACACAAGCCCGTACCGTGCCATCCGCTGCTTGTGCCTCTCGTACATGGGATCATTTCTCTCGAGGGTGCGTTTGAACTTCAAAAATAGTGACTGGTGTTATCAATATACAAATTCATTAACTCCCCAGGAGTTATATTAGTGGCATAAATTGCCTTTCTTTTAAACTTCCTCGAGGACTAGCTATTTTTATCAATTTCTGCACGAAACAGAATAAAACTGAAGAATAGACCCAGAATGAAATAGTTGTTCCTAGTGAATAAACGTGCCGATATATAGCTAGCCTAAGAAGAAACTTGGGCTCGGGCTTCCTCGTGCACAACTGTTGTTTCGCCTTTTGCTGTCTTCCTGTTAGAAGGAGGGGGAAAAATTTAAATCCTCTTGCCATAACAAGATAGGGATAGACTATTCATTCTATGAACTTAGACTCATCAGTTTCCGGCGGGTAAAAATGAAAACCAGATAGGCCAAGCCAGGTCGGACTGGCATTGCTGGAGCCCGGCCATAGCAAAAGTTACATCTGGCAGGACCAGGCTAATCAAAGTTGGGCGAGCTAGACTTTCTCAACTCTTTTCGTGTTCAAACAAATGGGGACAAGTACGATATGGTGTTTCTAGGAAGTGGGCATTTGAGATTTGATAGTTTGAGTTCAATGAGAATTTAAAAATCTTTTTAATAAAACCTGAACTTTCGGAATAGTTTGTAAATTAAATGTGAAAAAGTACCCATCAATTTGAAGGAATGAACATAGCAATAATATGAACTCGAAAAACCTCAATTAGAGATTTCATTCCTCTTTAATGTAGTCCTTTTCAACAATCGCCTCTAATGGCTCGAAGCTTGAGCCACTTGAATTCGAACCTCGTCTTTACTTCCTCTGAAGCAATTCCTGATGTTTAACGCTGTTTACCTAGATATTCTGCATCATTGCTCTTACTTGGTTTGGAGTTTCCACTGGCAAATCTCTTCCAGCAAAGGTTTGGCTCGGGCACCTTGTCTGTCACCATAGTTGCATCAACACGTGGATTTGTTCTTTGGCCCATCAGTACATTCAACTAATGCTGCATCAAATCTGATAAAAGCTAGTGATTGGATGCTAATCTATGCATCAATCAGCACATCTCCTAGTACACACAGACAGAAGTTGCTATTTACAGAATCGAGACGTGCCTGAGTTAGCTTTCGGCAACGATTTCATTCCATTTGACGTTCTCCAAACCGAGATCATTCGGAGTTATTGAAAGCCTTCAGTTTTCAACCTGGTACTAGGAATGTCCTTTCCACTTTATCCATATCCACGCACTTAAAAAGTCATTTGAAGCAATTGAAACGGCAATGCAAAAATATGATATCGCACATTCCTTATCAACATCAGTGTCTGTGTTTGGTTAATACGGAAACTCATGCAGAGGGGACAATAGTGTGGGGGAAAAAGTGTCAAAAAAGTCCTAAACATTTTGCATTAATGTCAATTTAATTTTAAACATTTTAACTTGATGACAATTTAGTCCTAAACATTTTGACTTTATATCAATTTAGTCATAAAATTTTTAACCTAAAGCCAATTCGGTCATTCCGGCTAATTTTGGCTAGATTTTGTTGATGTAGACACTAGTCATTGACACGGCACAACAAGCGTTGACGTAAACCACTTTTAATAATATTGAATTTTTTTTCAAATGATTTATTTATTTATCTTCTTTTTGTTTTTGTTTTTCCCCCTCTCCTCCTCCTTCCTCCAATTGGTCATCGATTGGGCAACCGATCAAAGGCAAGGGCCGACAAGGTCAACCTTGCCAACCTCCAATAGGCTTTACTAGCTATTGCAAGGCTTGGGCCCTGGCCAATGGCCAAGAGGGTGGCATTGTGTCAGGCATGGCCTCATGCCGGGCGGGCGAGGCTCACCCTCGCCAAATCAGGCGAAAGTCGAGCCTCGCCCAGCCCCTGGCTCGCTAGGGATTGGGCAAGGCTTGACCTCATTGGATCTGGTGAGGGGGAGCCTTGTCGGCTTGACATGAGGCCATCCTAAGCCCATCGGAGGTTGGCAAGATCAACCTCAACCTCACTGGCCCTTGCCTCTAGCTAGTCGCCCAGCCAACGACCGGTTGGAGGAAGGAGGAGGAGAGGGGAAAAAAAGAAAAGAAAAGAGCAAAAAAAGAGAAAATAAATAAATTAAAAAATAATAAAATATTATTAAAAATTGTCAACGTCAACACTGGTCGTGCCCCATCAACCGATCAGCATCTACATTAGCATACATTAGCAAACTTCAGATGATAGAGAGCGATCTGCAGTTGTACACGTCGCCTGCACAATGCATGAAGTGGGGAATTGATGGAGTGGAAATCCATGTATAGTCTTAAGTCCAAAAGGCAAAGATATTCGGAGGAAATTAAATTACATTGAAATTGAAATTACACAAGAAGGAAATACATGAGTTGAATGGAAAAGAAATGTGGAGGAAATAAAAGAATTAAACTCAGGACGAGTTGAATGGGGGTTGTGTGTTTGTTTTGTTCTTCTTCCCACCATATCAATATGCGCATCGTTCGACCATTAGCCACGGGTCAGTAGTCTTCATTCTTCACTTCCATGCTTTTAAGTTTATTTTTCTGCAGGCGCATTCCTCCATCTTGATTCTTAGGCAATTGTAACTCTATTTTGAAACATATTGGCCAAGTATACTCAATTCTTTGAATTGCAGGCTTTTTGGACGACGGCGGAGGGAAATTGACATCGATACCAGAAGGACCAAAACTATCTCAAAGAAAATCTTATTGAAAAAAACACGCATTTGGTAAAAGCGGGTACTGATGGATAGTCACGAGAGTTATACCCCTAAAATCAAATCGAGTACAAGTGATTTTACAACTTTTATTTTGCATTTGATTTCTACAAGAGGGGAAAACATGACACTAAACAAGATCCTGCAATTTTATTATAATGCTACTACAGGCAATTACTGAAAATTGTCGGAACACTTGAAAATGATGAAAATGTTTCGAATCCCATCTCATTCTCGGTATCATTAATTGACATCTCTATCTACCGAATACGGAGTTGGTTTAGGGGGGAAGTTCACCCTCTGAATCGAGTGACGTAGTTGATGAGTCAGTGTCTCGTAAGTCCTTCAAGTGGCCAAGACATTGGTTGGATTACATCCTGCAATAATTTCAGAAGTGTTTTGGAGTTGTGAGATAATTTCTTTGCGATTTCTTTTGTTATAAGTGTAATCTAAGATTGGGAAATATTTGAGTATGCGAGCGATTATAATCTTATAAATCTCTTAATGATCGGTGGATTCTCTACTATTGGCTCTCTATGTAGATTAAGTATTGACACTCGATTGAATCATGTATATTCAGTGTCTGCTTTAATTTTCCTTGTTGGCTTCTTAGTTTCGTTCTTTTGTGCTTATTTTGCATTGCAAGGTTTGTCAACTTCAATGTACTTCGCAACAAGAACATTTCTAAATTTCTGCATATGCAACTCATCTCTTGTTGCTCTTTCTTTCGCAGTTGCGGTTTTGATACGGTGGAGTTGGTGACTCTAAGGCTTTCTCTGAACCGATAAATCTTGACTTCTCATTAGACAGCGGTCTTCGGGAATTGCCCGTCCAACAAGGCTGAGTCGAAAGTGACAAGACACTGTCTATCATTGAAATGACTAAGTTAATCAATCAACACAAAGTCATGGCAAGAAAAGTTGCTTCTGGGGACCAACCAGAGGTTCCATCAATGGAAATTATGCAGAGCCGGTAGTACACGCATTCAAGCTAAATAACCAGTGGTGGAATGAAAGTCGTTTGCGACTCCTAAATTTGACTTTTTTGGCAAATTGATTGTTTTTAGGAATAGACTTTAGTACTGTAAAAATGAACTACCTTGCCCTAATCTGAATCAAAACAGTGACATTGAACATAACAAACTTTGTTACTGACCAAAAAAATCATTACAAACTTTGTTCACCTGGGTTTCAAGTAACGACTTTCAGTCATTACTTCTTTGCGTTAAACCCATCATCTTCACGAGAGCTAGTTTCCAAACTAAGCATTTCTATTTGTTCTTGATGTCACGCTCACCATTTATTTTTGGGGTCTAAAAGTTATTTATTTCTTGTATCAACTATTCAATCTTAATCTTGTCTAACCTCGTGTTTCACTCATCATTTTTTTTCCTCTCAATGAGCATCTTAATAACTTAAACACTAATATTGTAAACTAGCTTTAGTATAAATAGTATAACTAATGGCTATATATTTTTCTCATTCAAATCCCTTATCATAATCTCTACCTTTGGGTTAATTCCGACTTGCCCTTTAAGATTCTATGGTTGTCTTCACTTCCATGCTTAAGTTGATTTTTCTCCACGTGCATTCTCCGTCATTAGCACTGGTAACTCTATTTTGAAACAATTTTGCCATGTATTCTCAATTCTTTTAAATGCGAGCTTTTAGGACCACGATGGAGGGATCGACACTAAGACTCAAAAGGACAACAAATTTCATTAAAAAAAAAAAATCTGATCCAAATAGATAGATAGATAGATAGATAGATAGATAGATAAACACATTTGAAAAAAAGTGGGTACCAATAAATAGCCATGAGGATTATACCATTAAAATCAAGTGCAAGTGATAGTACTACTTTTATTTTGAATTCAATTTCTACAAGAGGGTAAAATTACACAGAGCAAGACTCAGCACTCTTGTTGTTATGCTCATGCCGGTAACTACTAGAAATTGTTGGAATACTTGAAGATTCATGTTCAACCTCAGCCTCCACATCGTCAACCGGTGTCTCTATTGGATACAAAAGTGGTTTCGGGGGAAGTTGTAGGTTATCGATCTCTCCTTCTAGCATATTAAGGACATGACTCATCGACGGTCGATTATTAGGGCTCAATTGTATACACCAAAGAGCAACAATTATCATCTTGCTTATTGTCTCTCTTTCCTCCTCTATCTCACCTATGATTTCATCTTCCTTTTCCTTGCCAAGCTGATCATAAACCCACAAAGGAAAATAAATTTGACTTGAATTCTCTGCATTTGCATTAATGTTTCTCCTTCTACCGGCCATTTCCATCAACATCATCCCAAAACTATAAACATCAGCTTTCTGAGAAACACCGCCAATGTCCTTATAGAATAGCTCAGGCGCCATATATCCCAAGGTTCCTCTTGCTGTAGTCAATGATACTATACCATGATCAGTGGGATAAAGTCTTGCAAGTCCAAAATCAGAAATTTTTGGAGTAAAATTCAGGTCTAGGAGAATATTGTGAGGCTTGATGTCAAAGTGTAGAATTTGCACATCACACCCCCGATGTAAATACTCTATCCCCCTAGCTATGCCAAGAGAGATCTCATACATTTTCTTATAATCAAGAGAATTATCACTATCCTTATGCAAAATGTGCTTATCTAAAGATCCATTCGGCATGAAATCATAGACAAGAGCTTGTTTGGAGTAATCGAAGCAAAAACCAACAAGTTGCACCACATTAACATGGTGGATCCTTCCAATTGTGGCCACTTCGCTAATAAAATCTTGGCCATTAGATTTTGGTTTATTCAAAATTTTAACCGCAACTTCACTACCACTTCTAAGTATTCCTCGGTACACAGAACCATATCCCCCTTCACCTAATTTGTGCTTGAAATTTTTTGTGATCTTCTTGATATCCGAGTAAGAGTACTTTATGGGCAAAAAGTTGTTGTGAGCTCGTAGAAATCTTTCGATGTTTGTGTCCATTGCTTGGTGCCGTCTCATCCATTTATTGATTAGAAGTATCAACACACATGGAGCTCCAAATATGAATTTTGCTGCCAGGAAGTGAGCTGAGTAGAAAATTGCCTTAAGATCAGAGTAAATCATAGCCTGATATATTTGTTATAAAGCACATGCAAAGAGTGTTTACGTATAGTACGTGAGTGTTTCGTAGATGTAAGGAAAAAATAATCATCCATACCGAGGGCAAATCCGGCATTAGGAACTATATTCATTGCATCATTTAGCGCCCCAATCCAAGAAGAATTGTCTGCAAAAAGCAAGAGATTAATTAAGACATATAATCAGTATGAGCATTCTGATAAACTAAAAAATTTGCTATGAATTAAGAATATTCGAAGGAAAGATTAATTGCGGGTTATAAGTGATAAGTAACTGATGTGACATTTACAACGACCAATAGTTGAATATATTCAACAAATCTCTAATCTCAATGTGAATAACTACGAATATGTTGCGCCTATATTTGATTAACTTCTAAGGTAGGATTAGCATATCCCAGCGTCCGCAAGGAAGGACACCACTCACTTTTTGGTGGGCGTTTTATTCCCAAATTTGTTAAACTCTTGATATAAAAGAAAAGTTAGTAGTTGAAAAGATGAGTTACTTTGAGCTAATATAAAAACTCTTAGAAGAAGCTAAATACAATTTTTTTTATATTTTTTAAAATTCGAGATGTTCAAAGTGAACTTAGAACAAACTTAATTTCAGTGCTCACTGTATTTCAAATTTCACTCATCGTTATTTGCATGTCCGAGTGGCTAATTCGTTTCATTCGGTTTTGCTAACATAGTCATGATGGTCAGGGGTTTTACAAACTTCAATTGCCGCTGTTACTTTGATTCTCTTACCATTCAACCACAGTCCATCGATTGGTGTACAAGAGCTACAGCGAGAGCCAAATATTAGCATATTGATCGAGTAAAGTACTTCGATGGAAAGGCATACTTACAGTAGTCAAAGGATATGCGGTTTTGTCCTCGGCATCGAAAGCCCCAGAAGCAAAAGTGAGATGTTTTGCTTTGTGGCCACACCCAGTAGGAGAGATTAAACCCGTCGGCCATCGCACCGTGGATGTAGTTGTAGGAGATCGTATGATTCTCCCGGGACAATGCTACTCTCTTTTCCTGTAGATATTCTGCTGCAAGTATTGATCTGGTTATGGTGCAAAAATCCTCAATATCCAATGCCATTGCATTGATGACAGCATATGAACTGTTTACCGCTATACAGGGTTTGGTGTCAATATATAAAGGAGATTTCACTTGCTTTGAGCAAGACACAATGGTTACCCTGGTTCCATAGCGGATGGAGTACCGTTGAGGTTCTTCAACACTGAAATTAGAGGGCATTAACTGGTGGAGAGGAAGGGAGGAACAATTGCCCTTCTGCAGCCTGACATCGACTACTTCCATATAACCAGTAATGAAACCTCCGTAATTGCTGGGGGGGTTTATCCTTTTCACGTTATATAGGCCAGCATGCAAAGATAGTACCGTCTCGTTATCTGTACAGGCTAACTCGAATCTCAAGTCGCCACAGCCTTTTGAATTATTCTTCAATCGAAAGGGATAACTTAAGTTACGGATCTTACCGCATGCTGAAGGGGCACACAAGTGATTGTTGTGGGCATAGCAACTGATCCCAGCTTGTGTTACAAGAAGAACGAGCAATAGGAAAGGCTCCATTTGGTACCTGATGTCGAGACAATTTGTGCAATAGCGATTTTTGTTTGGCTTTGGATGTTGGGTGGAGAGGCTCTATAAAGAAAGGGACGCATTTATAGAGAGAGAGAGAGAGGGAGGAGAAGTATCCCGATTGAAGTAGAAGAGTCGGAGTCTTCTTTGGAAAAGCCCAAGTCAAGCAATGACCCAGAGCCGTCCAAAAGTCAAGAAAGTGGAGCTTCCCAGCACGTTCCGACACCAGGTGGGCAGACAGATGGCTAGCAAATGCACTAGACGTCTGAAATATGTTTTTCGGATGAAAGGACTAGAGAATAGATTACCTTGATCGATATCATATCCATATTGTCATTGATCTATTATACAATAAAGTCCCTGCAAGTGTCAGGTATAGTTTCTGTATTCCGAGGGCAATTACGAAAGCAATATATTCTCTCATCACCCTTCTAATTGGCAAGTTTTAACCAATTAAAAAGTTTAACCTAAAAACTCAATTGATAGATTAAAGCATAGTATTATAATTAAATATTTTAACATCCCTCTTATACGTAGGTTGGACTTTGATCTCAAATGTGAAAATATGTAGTTGAGGAGATAAATAAATGCTGAAAAGATTCCGTGTGATTTAATATTCATATATCATAATATAGACATGGAGATTACCACAATTTAAGTTGAATGTGGAAGATGTCCACGACTTATAGTCCAATATACCGAAGGATGGTTGGAGGATGTTTTCTTCAATTAGGGTTAAAGGAAAACTATATATCATATTACCATTATACCTTGTAAAAAAAATTTATCGAGTATTGTAATATGCATAAAAATTTAACTATACGACTGAAATTATGAGTACCAAAAATTTGATTTTCAAATAATAATTTTTTTCTGAAAATCTTGCGACTTGAGAAATGTTCCTGTTTGACTCATGCATTTCCCGTTTCAAGGAAATTCTCACTAGAAATCAGTTCTCCATTTCCCCTAGGTAACATGCGGTCAACATCTTCGACCAAAAAATATATTTAAAAAAAATGGTCAACATCGTTTACCAAGTTTGAGCCAAAAAAAAAAAATAAAAAATCGTACACCAGGAGAAGTCTCACTGTTGCTACGTGGTAGGGAGATTTTATTAATCTTTTGGTTCGTCAATCCTACATATTTATTCCGTCGAGAGCTTGAGCACCAGGCTTCCTGTATTTTTCTTAGAGCGCAATCAATTTTTAAAGTTTGTAAAAGTGCACAAGGCCTAAAAACTATGAAATTCGTGCGATTTGATAACTTCCGTTAGTTCCACCAAATTTAGGTGATGGAAAATGTTGAAATGATATTCTTTCTTTATATATTAAGGACACATGGGTGCCACATCATAAAGAAAACTAAATTTTTTTTTAAAAAGGAATATCTAAAAAGAGGAAAGAAAAAGACCAAAAATGAAGGAAATAATCTTTTTACAATGATCCGTTGTAAAAAATACATGTCAAGTAAAAAATAGAACCTGAGGGGATGCGGTGGGGAGCCCTAACGAAGGCTCTCACCCAACCATAGGCCAAGGCCTCTTATCATCACGATGAGCAGGCGAGGGTGTTAAAGCCCTCGACCAAATCAGGGTGAGGGTTGGCTGACCCTAGCATGGTGGTCGTGAGGGTCAATCAACGCTTGTGCAGTTGTAACGAGTGGTGAGGCCTTATGTTCTCTTAATCTTTAGCATGTTGCTTCTCCAATCAAACAAACCATATTCAAGCTTATCCTATTGGTTATATGCCATCGGCCGTTTAAGCCAATTGGCTTTGGGTCTCATTAACGGTGGTCACAGGATCGTGTTCCAATTCCATGGACTGCCCTCTGATGTAGTCCAAGCAAAATCAAGATGTATTTCCCATTTCCCAGCCAATCTCCCAAGTATCATGAGAACGCCGCTCGTTAGTGGAATTGAAGACCTTTCTAAGATTATAGTGGAGTCTATGAAGAGATGGTTCTTCTCAATGCAAGTCACGCCATTTCTCTGGCGTACATCTAGTTGCTGGAAATGGCAATGAGAGGTACGTTGGGAATTGAGTGTATTATGCGTCTTGTTGAGCGTCTGGGAGAAACAGTTTCTGCAGATACGTTCTCGAGGGACCCAACTCTAAGAAACCTATCCCTTGCTCGCGGTGACGGCGAGGGTCGCAGGCAAAGTTGGGGGCTGGCATCGCCTCCTTTCTCATCTCTGGCGCCCCTCTCCTCACCCACAGAGAGATCTTCACTATTGCAAAGTAGGCACAACATATATTAGAGATATCTTTAAAAAAAAAAAAAAGGCAAATATCACCACAAATCCTAAATTAAGCTACTTGTAACAATTTTACTTTGAAATTTTTTTTTGTGCCACTAAAAATCCTAAACTATGTCACTTGTGATAATTTTATCCTAAATTTTTTTTATACCATCAAAAACCCTAAACTATGTCACTTGTGACAATTTTACCTTGAACTTTTTTTTTATGTCACAAAAATCTCAAACTATGCTACTTAAGACAAATTCATTCCAAACTTTTTTTGCTAAAGTGCATTTTCGTCTTTTTCTTTTTTCTCCTTCTTCTTCTTCCCTCTGCCATGGCCGACAGAGGGAAGCCAGCGATGGCCGCCCTCACCAGCGTCGGGCTGCGAGGGCTGCCCTTGCCCACCCTTGCTCAACCTCGCCAAATCTAGCGAGGGTGGGCCTCGCCGAACCTGGCAAGGGTGGGTGAGGGCAGCCCTCGCCGGCTCCAACTTCGGCCAGGGCGGCCATCGCTGGCTTCCCTTTGCCAACCATGGCTGAGGGAAGAAGGAGAAAGAAAAAAAAGAAAAAGAAAATGGAAAAAAAATGACGAAAATGCTCTTCAACAAAAAAGTTTGGGATGAATTTGTCTTAAGTGATATAATTTGGAGTTTTTTATGTTACAAAAAAAATTTATGGCAAAATTGTCACAAGTGGCATAATTTGGAGTTTTTGGTGGCAAAAAAAAAAAAAGGGTAAAATTGTCACAAATGGCATGGTTTGGGGTTTTTAGTGGTATAAAAAAATTTATGGTAAAATTGTCACAAGTGACATAGTTTATGGTTTTTTGTGGTATTTGCCCTAAAAAAGAAGAAGTCACATAACTAATTTCTGTCATTGAAGTAAACAAAATTCAAAACAACTCAATTGTAGTAATTAGACAAATTTTAAAATTTGATTATACTTTTTTAAAGTTTTACTACTTATTTTTCACTGTGCATTTATGTCATTACCATGTATATGATGCCATTTGATTACCTTACTCGTATAATTTGGCACACACGACAAGTACACATTAACACATCCGATCCTGTCCACGTATGGAACATGAGATATGATTTCCTAAAACACTAGAGAAGGTATACGACCTACAACGTGAACCATCGGGATTTAAGCTCCGCGTGTCCTTCATTCATGGTTTCCCCATCAAGATCAATCTCTCTTCTCCATCTCTCTCTCTCCCTCTCTCGGTAACACTCCTTGTCAAATCCGAGAATCAAGTGATACAAGTCCTCTCTTTAAGCATGAGGAAATACAAGATGCATGGATTGGATGATCACATCTTTCATGGCCAACTAGTGGTCACTCGATCAAGAGCATGCATGGACAATTGTCCATTTATGTAAACGACATTTGTGATTGATACTTAGATGCCCCCGAATGGTGTCTATATTACAAATATATCAATTCAATAGATTATGAAAAGCTTTATTGTGCATTTATTTTGCTATGGTATCATTACTAGCATCACAAACTATAATATTATTCAAACTTTAAATATCTATTGAAAAAATTGTATGTGAATCTACAAATCAGCATTTCTAGGAAAAAATAACGAAAAAGCCTTAAATCTATTATGCATATGCCAATCCAATTCTAAATATTTTAATTAGGCTAATTTCCTAAACTTTTTAACAAATTGTCAATTGAGTCATTTCGATCAATTTTAGCACGAAGTTATTGACGTGGATGTCGAGTATCCTACATGGCATGACTGATATTGACATGGATAATTTTTACAATTTTTTTTTTTAATTTTAAAATTTTGTATAACTATTTTTAATGATAATATCACAAAAAAAAAAAAATCTTAAATGGGAATACCTATAGTAAATTTACCCCAACTTAAAAATCCAAAATTGGTAAATATGTGACAAATCTATCCTAAAACTAATTTTTTGATTACCAAAAACCCTAAACTATTATTTTGTTGGTTTTTGTTTAATTGGATTAATATTATAAAAAATCACAAATTGATACATTATGGACAAATAGAGGTTAAAACTCTTAATTAGTACACATGTTGACTATCACGTGTTATCTTATTTAGCTATTAATGGAAACTAATGGACAGTAAATTTGTCATGGACATACCGACTTGGGGTTTTTAGTGATCGAAAAGGTAGCTTAAGGTAAGTTTGTTATATGTATATCGGTTTGGGATTTTTCATGACATTAGCATTTTCTTTTACTGTGCTAGGCCTTTGTCAATCGGAAGGCCTCAGCTAATATGGGCGAGAGTGCAAAGGTGATTGCTAGATTTGGGCAAGGGTCATAATCCTTGCCAATTACAATGGAAAAAAAAAAGAAAAAAAAAATTAAAAATTTCAAAAGATGTGCATGTTAGAACAGGCCGTGTTATGTAGGATGATCGGCGTTCACATCGGTTATTTTTTTTCTAGCTTAATAGCATAAGATATATAAATGTCACATGAAAGATTTTTCTCTGTGGGCTAGGTCAAGGGGCTATTTGGGCCCTTTCCATTTGTTCACCAGGTTGGGCCCAATTTGGCGAGAATTCCAATCAATGAAAAATTCGTTACAGGCCAAGAATCCAAATGAACTTCTATTTCCTTTTTTCAGTGGAAGTGTGAGATTAGATGATCATAGATCAGTTTACGAGTCAATCCTCGTTTCTGAAGAAAAAGGAAAAATCCTTGTCAATATTTTTAATTACGGTCGTCCCAGTTGGGCCCGAAATTGGGCTTGAAAGGGTCATGCTCGAAATTTTCCATCACAACTCAGAACCCCCTAAAAGCCTATTTGTAAAACTATAACAAGCTCTTACCAATTCTATAAGGAAATCGCTTGTCTAGATCTGCCCATCGGTCGGGCCAAGTCCAAATCTGACCAGCTCAACCAGCTATCAATTATCTCCAAACTCCCCCAAATCTTAATTTGGCCTGTCGAGCCTCCGTGCCCACGATTTAGGTCTGATCAAATCAAGAAGTAGAGATCTCACACGACCAATGGAAAAACTTAATGTTTTGAGGCTGAAGCCGCTGTCCACCCCAAACATGACCCCTAGGTCTGGCTCAATCCTTTAGCAGTATGGGTGAGCATCAATCAAAGATCAACCTTGGACCAAACCAACCCAATCGGTCCTGAATTAGTTCCTAAGGGAGCTAGGTTGGTACTTGATCTTGGAACCCGTGAACTTATATGGATTGATATTTGGTCTTGGGAGTTTAGGATTAATCCAATCCGAAACCAACATTGTACATAATATATAATATGCTTTGTCTAGTTTAAATTCTAGCACTTCCTCATCTATATTCTTCACAGTTCAGTTTATCATATAATTTAGAAAGTAAAAAAACAACCCAGCCCCAGTTTCAAAAAAAAAAAAAAAAAAAAAACTTCTTCACTCACATCGACCTTGCTTGCTCGCCTTACTAACCACTCACCTAGTAGCTTGTCTTGCTCGCCTTGTTGCTTGCTTATGTTCACTCGCCCCACGTGTTTGTTTTTCTCATTTGTTGCTTTTAGCAAGTTATAATTCTGATGTTACATTATCTTTTATTTCTGTTTGATACATATTAGTGTTCATAATTTGGTTACTCAATGTGGCATTATTAACGGATACATAATTTAAAATTGTATGTTCGTACTTTTAAGAAATGCAAAAAATGAAACAAAAAAATAAAATAATTAGTTAGTCTTGAGTTGACCTTGGAACCGGACGAGACCCGGTCCAGTCCTTAGTCCCATAAGTTGGGGACCAACACTATGTAGATTAGTTTCTTAGTTAGGTGTCAAGCTGACTTCAACCGGAACCATGCTCTCTCCTATTTAATAGGTCTAATTTCAATTTTAGAAAAGGCCAAAAATAATATCCCTAATGACATGTCTACAGTCAAATACAAAGAAAGGACGCGGTGCCTGGTTTTATGCTTCACTCTCAATTAACTTCCCGCAAGTCGCAATGAAGTTCTCGGGATTGGAGGCTTTTCTAATATTATAACCCCCTCCAAAATCTGAACTACCTGAGACATGGTTGGTCTATCTCGCCTGCCGTCTTGAATGCACCAGCAAGCGACTTTGCATGCTCTGCACAGTTCTTCCATCTCCACCTGTCCGTTCAATCTGAGGTCCACTGGCGGCAAGACTTCTTCTCCTCTGGCTATTAAATTGGCTACGCAGTAGATAATCGAGCATATCACTGTTCAGGTCCTCAATGTTTCTCTTTCTCGATATGATCTCAAAGAGCAGCTAGCCCATTTATACAGAATGGTAAAGGGGCCCACGTAAGGGCTCCTCCCAAAATCCATTCTGGCACGAGGTACCCCTGGTTCCCCCTTATGGTGGTGGTGATTATGGGGCCGACATCCCGTCCCAGGAGCCTTGCAAGGCCAACAGCAATTTGTGGTGCGAGTTCTGAATCCAACAGTACATTCTCTGGCTTGATGTTAAAGCGTACGATGCGATCTCAAAACCTCTCATGGAGATACTGCAATCCTTTAGCAATACGGATGACAATGCTGTATCTGGTTTTCCAATCGAGGGTGTTGGAACCTTTCTGAAACAAATGAGCTGCGAGCGAACAATTTACAAGGTACTCATATACTACAAACCTTTTCGACTCTTCTGCACAAAAACCTTGCAGACGAATGACATTGACATGCTATATCGTTCTGATAGTTCTAACTTCCGCAAGGAACTGCTTGTTACTTTGGTTTTGGTTCACAAGTTTCTTCACTGCTATAGGACTCAGTCTGGCAGTGATCCCCTGAAGACAGAACTAAACCGGCCTTCCCCAATTTGCTCTGAGATGTTCCTTGCCACCTTCTCCAGAACTTGATATTCAAAATGAATCAAATGATCATTTGTTGAATAAGCAGACTGTCTTGTCCTAATACTCACCAGTAACACACTAAGGACCACGAGAAAAGCTACAGACACGACTACAGCTGCTGTTATAATATATGAACTGGGTTCCCCCTTTTCTTACTCTCCTCCTTCATGTCCAATGCCGTGATTCGGGCATAGAAATCTCTTGAAATTGCATCATTGGCCAAATGTTAAACCACAAATTTGTCATCCATCCATACCAGACATTTAGCAGTGTAAGCATAAGCACTGCAAGAACCTGCATGGTTCAATGTTTTCTGCCATGAACAAATCAGAATTTTTCAGTAAGTGTGAAAAAAGTGTCTTTCCTGTTACCACTACATTTTGATGCATTTCTCCTCTTGCATCAGCCCAGATGATCTTTCAGCTTCAGTCATCTAGGTATCATATTATCTTATAATAGGAAGACGCCTACTTTTAGCTCTAAGTCATCACTTCTGATCCTTGCACAATCACAAAGCGGTGCTTCGCTTTGTTAGCAGTTATTAGAAGCACCACAAAAGGGATAAATCTCACATTTTTCTCTTGGTTGTGTCCAAAGCGCTGTCCATTTCTGGATATGCTGTGTCCATACTTTTGGTTGAGCAGCCCCGTTGCTTTCAGCACAATACAAGAAAGATTATAAGGAGCAACTGAGGAATATCTGAAGTAGGTCCCATTCTCATTCAAAACAAACGATAAGTTTGTCACCTTTTCTATTGTTACTGAGCCATGCCTTATAATAGCACCTGTCCAGTCTCCACTATTCCAGTAGGCTTCCAACCTGTTATATAGTGAACTCTTCCTTCTGCTCCTTTGGATGCAGATAGTATCCCAGGAGCTGGATCATCTAAATCTCTCCATGACACCAAAACAGTCCTTTCAGACGTAAGTTTATTGAATCCAAACTTGGCACCAGGGAACCACGTATCAGTTGGATTATCAAAACTCTGCCAATAGACACATCAGATGTCTTCTTTAAAATGAAGTTTCCATTGTCAAGGAACATTCCTGAAGTCAAATTAGGCACAAGCGATGTGGAACCGGTCGACCAGATCCAGTTATTGAATGAAGTGAGTATGACTATATATCCATCCCGAAGGAGCTTCAACTCCGAAGAAAATGGGTTGGACGTGGGGCGGTTCCTATTTGCAACCAAGCCAAGAGTCTTTTGAGGTAATCCTTTGTACCGAATGCCAATGTAGTGGTTACCAGTGTTACCTATGAAAAGAAGCCCATCTCAAATGTTCCTCCTTGAGAGATTAATGTCTGATTTCCGACGAAAGACTAGGGGTGAGCGATTTCAGGTTTCTTACGGGTCCTACCTAAAACTTGGAATCTACCCTTGGGCACAAGTTTCTCATTTTTTGGAACTTGAAACTTGCCTATTGGAACTTAGAACTTAGAACCTACCCTGTTACAAGTTCCGAGTTCTAGCAAGTTTTCTCTCTCTTTTTTTCAAGGATTTTATTGTCAATTGTCTAAGAATGAGTGTACATATGCATCCATCAAATAGTATTAAGCAAACTTTATGGTTTTTAATGCAATGATTGCTCTTGTATTATATAGATTTATTATCTTGAAAGAAACAATTGTCCGAATATAATTGTATCAAAGAAGTAATTGGAGCTTCTACTAGTATCATGGTATACATAAATAAAATTTCCAATTATAAAATGGAAGTTTAAATTAGTGGTTTCGGATTATATATTTGTCATCAAATGCCATGGAAATACCTCAGGATCATGTAAAGATATAGACTAAGAAAAATACAAAAACCTATTCTAAATTATAGTTTATAGGTTTCAGGTTCCAAATTCCAGATTTGATCAACCTAGAACCTAAAACATACCCGTTGAAATTGGTTTCTCAAATTTTAGAATTTAAAACCAACCCTACATACCTTGGAACTTGGAGTCTACAAGTTTCCACTAATGTGGCTCTCAGATTTCAAGTTCTACCTTGGAACCATGATCACCTCTAAGAGAGACTCACCGAGTAATATGGTATTTGTGCTTATGAACAAAGAGGGGCCAAATGAAACAGAGAAGAGAAGCAAAATATAAGGTTGCATTTATGTGTTTCTACATAGGTAACTCATCTCTGGTCACTCTTTCGCAACAACGGTTTCGATGTAGAGAGTTAGCAAATCTAATGCTTTCTGTTGGAGTTGTGTCTTAGTGCTGCTGCCGATGTTCTGTCGTTTTAGTTTTTTTATTATTCAATCAAGTTTGTTTATTAGGTGGTTAGTTTGTTAGCTATTTTCAAGGAAGTGGAACAAGTCAGTTTTTGCACGTTTGTGTGCGGTTCCAAAAAAGGTTCTTATTTAGCTTGTACTTAACAGTTTTTGAAAATGAATGAAGTTCAATGTTTTTTCATTCCTTCTCTCTCAGTGTAACTAGAAGTTTGTGAGAATTAGTTGAATATATCAGCAAGAACACTTTCTTAGAACTGCTAAAATCTTGTTTTCTTGTTGGCCGGCGGTCTTCGAGGAATTGCAGGTCTAACAAGGTAGAGTCGAAAGTGATAAAGACGCTGATCCACTAGATGGCTAGTAAACGCGAATTATTTCAGAGGAGGTTTCCTTCGTTGGATGGATGTGGGTGGAGGTTCCTTTGTCATCGAGATGTTCAAGTCAACCAAATCACACAAAGTCAAAGTCAAGAAAAGTGTGTGGAGCAACCAAAGGTTCCATCCGTGGAAATTATACAGAGATTGTTCTTGACGCAATCAACCTAAAATAACAAGTGGTGGATTAATTTATGGATAGCTTTAACATTAATTAGGAAGAGAACTTCTCTACGATTTCTGAGTTTTACATTCTTGGCAAATTGATTCTCTCTAAGAATCCATTTCAGCATCGTGAAACTGAACTACCATGTCCTATATTGAATCAAAATCCTCATAAGTCAAGCATCCTTGTTGAAATTCATTCCCACACCAACATGTTGCAAGTGCTATAATGTGAAGATGAACACGAGAACATGTTATTTATTTTTGAAGTTTTTAAAGTTATTTATTTCAAGTACCTATTGTTCAATATTAATCTTGTCTTCCCTCGTCATTTACTCGCCATTATTCTCTACTAAGCGTCTTATAACCTATCACACTAATATTGTCAACTAGTTCTAGTATCAATAGTATTTCCCATCCAAATCCTCTATCGTGCTCTCTACATTTGGGGCAATTCCAACTTGCCCTCTGATTTCCTTTGCTCTGTCAAAATAGTATACTTTGAATTTTTCATCTCAGTCCGACCCAAAATTCATTGACCGGTTTCTTTCTGAACTTGCAAAATCCGACCCGCGTGGCATCACATGCTCAATTTCTGTTCATTTGGCAAAGTAGTCAGCTCAAAGAATAGGATTCACTTTTGGAGTCTAAAAGTTATTTATCTCTTGAATCAACTATTCAGTTTTAATCTTACCCAACCTCATGTTTTACTCATCATTTTTTTCTCTCTCGATAAGAATCTAAATGATTTAAACAGTAATTTCCTAAAATTAGTTTTGGTATACATGGGATAACTAACAGTTACATATTTTTCCCATTCAAATCCTATTCTTTGAGCTGCAGGCTTTTAGGACGGCAGAGGAGGAAAATTGACGCTGTTACAAAAGGACCAAAACTTTCTTAAAGAAAACCTCAACGGAAAAAAAACACACACACACACATTTGCAAAAAGTGGGCACCAATAGATAGCCACGAGGGTTACACAGCTAAAATCAAGTACTAAGTGATAGTATTACTTGTATTTTGCATTCAATTTCTTCGAGAGGCAAAAAATCACATGAAACAAGATTTCGCAGTTCTGTTATTGTGCTCATCCCAAAAACTACTAAAATTTGTTGAAAGTAGTGTAGGATGAGTTAGTGTGCTGCGACTGCAGCTGAGACATTCCTGTGATTACGTCCCCGAATAGTTACAAACGAGGTAATTTCGTCGTGGTTTATTATATTAGGGTGGAATTTGGAATTACGAAATACTTGATCGTGTGAACAATTGTAACTTTATAAGCCTCTTAGTGATTAGTCGATTCTCTGTTACTAGATCTACACGGAGTAAGCACCACCACTCAAACCAAATTATGTAAATCTAGTGAATGCTTTCTCTAGTAGTTTCTTTCTCTTGTGCTTTTATTGAATTGCAAGATCTTTCAAGTTCTACATATTTCGTAACAAAAACATTTCTGGATTTCCGCACCTCTTGTTGCTCTGTCTTTCGCAAGTACGGTTTTAAAATGTTGAAGTTAGCAACTCTTAAGGTTTTCTGTGAACTGATCAACTTGACTTCTCATTATACCAGCGGGCTTCGGGTTTATTGCCGGTCCAGAATAGTGGAGTCGGAAGTAATGAGACTAGCTGTTCCTCTTGTGGGACGACTATAAGTCTAGTAGTTGGTTTCGAATCTGTCTGCTAGTTGGCTAGTAAACGCGGAGTATTTCAGTGGAGGTTTCCTTTGTCGGATGGACGTGGGTGGAAGCTACTTTGTCATTGAAATGTACCGGTCGCCAAATGACACAAAGTCAAGTCAAGAAAAGTGAACTTTGTGTGGACCAACCAAAGGTTCCGCCGGTGGAAATTAGGCAGAAATTGTTGTTCACCCAGTCAACCTAACGTAGCAAGTGGTGGATTAATTTATGGATAGCTTTCACATTAATTAGGAAGGAACTTCTCCACAGTTTCTTAATTTGACAATCTTGGCAAATTGATTCTCTCTTGGAATCCATTTTGGTGTTGTGAAACTGAACTAGCTTGCCCTACATTGAATCAAAATTCTACTATATAATATTAATCTTGTCCACCTTCATCTTTTACTCGCCAATTTTCTCTCTTGATAAGCATCTTATAACCTAATACACTAATATTTCCCATTCAAATCCGCAATTCCAACTTGCCCTCTGATTTCAGGGTTGTCTAGTCAAACCCTTTGCTCTGTCAAAATACTACTTTGAATTTTTCGTCTCAGTCCGACCTAAAATTCGTTGACCGGTTTCTTTTTGAACTTGCCAAATCCGACCTGTCGTGGCATCACATGCTTAATTTCTGTTCATTTGGCAAAGTAGGCGGATTACTCTTTGTTTCCTTCGTGGCATTTGCAAGCCACAAGACCATTTTAATGAACCTCCTAATTAATTTAGACGTTAGGAATGAGGAAGGGAGTTGCTCTTCTTATTCTTTATATGCAACATGCGGCCCAGGTTGGAAATAGTTTGGGAAAGGGCGGACGTCGTGAATGTGGGTGATCGGGCGGCTGTCGAGGGGGTAACATAGAGGTTTTGGCAGGAAGGTCAGAGCTTGTAATGGATCGGTGGAGAGAAGGGTCAGACGGTATCGCGAGGAACTTGCTTTTTTGTATCTAGAAAACTCACATTAAACCAGAATTTTATGTATGAATGTTCGCGATCGTGCAAAGATGGTACCATTTGATGAAAAATTAATATATGCCGGGACCATCCGAACTTTAGATGACAGAGAGCGATCAAGATTGCTCCATAGTTTTACACCGCACTCAGAATGGGCATGAAGTGGGGATTCAAGTGCAAATCCAGGTGAAACCAAGTAGCAAAAGAAGAGATTTTGCGAGGAAATGAAAATTCATTCAAATTGAAATTGCCTGAGAAGGAAGTGCATGATCCAAATTGAATGACAATGAGATATGAAAAAAAAAAAGATCAAACTCGGGACGAACTGAAGGTGGTCAAGCGTTTGTCCTATTCTTTAGTAAGCGCGGGTTTTATCTCTTTAACAACCCATTGGAACGATTGGATAATTGTTCCCACCAAATATTAGAACATGTTGGCTATGTGTTCTCTATTCTTTTAAGTACAAGTTTCTGGGAAGACGGAGGAAGGATTGATACTGCGACCCAAAAGGACCAAAAAATTCTTATGGAAAAACCTCATGCGAAAAACAAGAAAACAAGGAAAACATACTTGAATAAAGTGGGTACCGATAGATAGAACAAGGATTATACCAATAAAGTCGCGTACAAGTATTGCTTTTAGCTTTCACTTAATTTCTGTAGGCAGGAAAAAATCACACAAAACAAGATTCCACAATCTTGTTTTTGTGCTCACACTGGTAATTGCTAGAAATTGTTGGAACACTTGAAGAAGATGAGAGAGTTTCAAGTTCAACATCAACATTGGCAAACAGTGTCTCCGCTGGATATAGAAGTGGTTTCGGGGGAACCTGTAGTTCATCAATCTCTCCTTCTAGCATATTAAGGACTCGGCTCATCGATGGTCGATCATTAGGGTTCAATTGTATACACCAAAGGGCAACAATTACCATCTTCCTCCTTGTCTCGCCTTCCTCTTCTGTGGCATCTACAATTTCCACTCCCTTTTTTTTGTTGAGGTGATCATAAACCCACAAAGGAAAATAAATTTGACTGGAATTCTCCACATTAGCATTTACATTTCTTCTTCTACCGGCCATTTCCATCAACATCATCCCAAAACTATAAACATCGGCTTTGTAAGAAATGCCACCGATGTCCTTATAGAACAGCTCAGGCGCCATATATCCTAAAGTCCCTCTTGCTGCAGTTAACGTTATTATGCTATGATCAGTGGGATAAAGTTTTGCAAGTCCAAAGTCAGAAACTTTCGGAGTGAAATTCTGGTCTAAGAGAATATTATGAGGCTTGATGTCAAAGTGTAGAATTTGCATGTCACATCCTCGATGTAGATACTTTATCCCTCTAGCTATGCCGAGAGAGATCTCATACATTTTCTTATGATCAAGAGCATTTTCTCCATCCCTATAGACAATATGCTTATCCAAAGACCCATTCGACATAAAATCATAAACAAGAGCTTGTTTGGAGTAATTGAAGCAGAAACCGACAAGTTCCACCACATTAAAATGATGGATCCTTCCAATTGTTGCCACTTCGCTTATAAAATCTTGGCCATCAGATTTTGGTTTGTTCAAAATCTTGACCGCAACTTCATTGCCACTTCTAAGTACTCCTCTGTACACAGAACCAAATCCCCCTTCACCTAACTTGTGTTTGAAATTTTTTGTGATCTTTTTGATATCCCAGTAAGAGTACCTTATCGGCAAAAAGTTGTTGTGAGATTGTAGAAATTCTTCAATGTTCGGGTCCATTGCTTGGTGCCTTCTCATCCACTTATAGATTAGTAGTATCAATACACATGGAGCTCCGAATAAAAATTTTGCTGCCAGGAAGTGAGCTGCATAGAAAATTGCTTTAACGATTACTGAAAAGCAGAGTCCTTTTTTATGTTATAAAGCACATACAAAGAGTGTTTTCTCGACACAAGTGCGCCAGTGTTTTGTAGATGTGAGGAAAGCAGATTCATCCATACCGAAGGGAAAGCCGGCATTGAGAACTATATTGAATAAAAAATCTAGCGCCCTGCCCAAGGAAGGATTGTCTACATGAAACAAGAGATTAATTAAGACAAAATTAGTATTATTGTCCTGATTAAGTAAAAACTAGGTACAAATGAACAATATTTGAAGCAAAGATTTACTAAGGATAATAATTGATAAACAACTATATTTACATTTTGCATGCCATATTGTTGAAATTACAGCAATCATATATATTCAACAAGTCTGTTTTGTCAATGTGAATAACCACGTATGTTTTATGATAATTTTAAAAATACTTTTCTTCACTCTTTTCTAAGTGGCTAAATTATATGCCTTTTTACATATTTAAGGTAGGCTTTTAATTTCCTAGGTTCACAGTGAAGTGAAGTTGAGGTCGACTTCACCAACCTATCCTCCTCGAAGGGTGTTTCCATTTACGAGAGCTGCTGGTGGTAATCCCTCTAGCAAGAGTGCCCACCCTAGTTGCATTCCTTATTTTGACATGTCGGTGCCCGCAGGCCTTACGTCTCTTATTTTAAGTTGTATATTTTTCTTCGCCAATAAAATGAAAATACTCGTGTGTTTTACGTTTTAGAGTTCAAATGAAACAGTTTAAGGATTTACTCATGTCCAATATTGAAACTCTTAACAATAAAAAGAAAAAGTTAGCAGTCGAAAAGATCAGGTATTTTGAGCCAATAAAAAAACTTTAGAAGGAACTAAAAACGATTTTCTTATATTTTTTAAAAATTTGAGATGTTCAATGTTAACTTAGCACAAACTTAATTTTAGTGGGTGCTATATTTCAAGTTTCAACTATTATCATGTGAGCAAGAATAAAATGCAGCACAATGGGAACGCTACCGACATTTTCTCTCGGAGAACGACAAAATTCTTCTCTGTAATTGTCGGTGTAAAGATTGCATTTCACAGTGAACCAATTATTTGCATGTCATTTTAATCCCCTCAAGAGCTAACTCGTTTTGTTCGGTTTTGCTTACTCAATCATGATGGTCCCTTAATGCGCAAGAGCTATAGCTAGTGCTAACTATTATTAGCATATTGATCGGGTAACGTACTTTGATGAAAAAGGCATACTTACAGTAGGAGTAGGTTATGCATATTTTCCATGGGTATCGGAAGCAAAAATGATGTATTTTCACCCTGTCCGGAACCGCATAAGAGAGAGTAAACCTGTTGGCCATCGCATCGTGGATGTCATTGTAGGACATCGTGTGGTTCCCCCAACTGTTCTCCCAATATGCTGCAAATGTTGACAGCCTTATGGTGCAAGAATCCTCAATATTCGATGCAAATGCATCGAGGATGGCATATGAATGATACCCCTTTGTAACTATACATGGTTCGGTGATGATGTATAAAGGAGATCTCACTTGCTTTGAGCAAGACACAATGACCACTCTAGTTCCAGAGATGGAATAGAACGGATTGTCTTCACGGAAATTGGAGCGCATCAACTGATTGAGAGGAAGGGAGGAACAGTTGCTCTTTCGCAGCCCGACATTGACCACTTCTATATGCCCATAAAGGGATTCCATGTTTTTCAAGGGGTTTATCGATTTCACATGATATTGGCCACCGAGCAAATATAGCATTGTGTGATTATCTTCACACGCCAACTCAAATTTCAAGTCACCACAGCCTTTGAGATCATTCTTCAATCGAAAGGGATAACTTATGTTATCAATTTTGCCGCATGCTGAAGCACACTGGCTATTGTTATGGGCGTAGCAACTGATCCCAGCTTGCACTATGAGAAGGAGTAATAGGAAAGGCTCCATCTGGTGCCACAATCGAGAGAGGTTGTGTAATGGAGAGAGATTTGTGTTTGGCTTCTGGTTATTTTGGTGGAGAGGCTCGATTAAAAAAGGGGACGCATATATAGAAAGACGGATCGGGATAGAGGTCGAAGACATGGAGTCGTGTTTGGAAAAAGCCCAAGTCAAGCAAATGACCTGGAATCGTCCAAATTCAAGAAAGTGGAGCTTCCTCTTTGATGGAACGTGTGTGACTTAAAAACCAGGGAAGTCTTTGGATATTTTTGTTCGTCGTGTGACACACGATGCGTTTATCGTTTGGAGGGAATTCTGACCCCGGGCAACAAGCGGTTAGCATCACGTATCCAGAAAAAGTCTCTTGTTACTACGTAATAGGAAATGTTTTGTTAATTTTTTTTGTTTTGTCAATCCTTCAAATTTAATTTGCCAATAAACAAAATGGATGGCTTTGCTCCCATTGAAGGCATGATTAGTGCGTGTTCTTATTTACTTAAAATGTTATCAAATTCAAAAATTTTCAACAAGTGTAATCGAATTATAAAAATTTGATTTACTTTGTTCCCATCGAAGGCAAAGTATTCTTGATTTACTTAAAATGTAATCAAGTTCAAAAAAATTTCAAAAAGTGCAATTGACTTATAAAAATTTATCAAATTCAGGTGATTGACGAATTCTCTTACCTTCATTAAATTGAATGATGAAAAATGGTAATGTGACAATTTTTTTTTATATTCTAAGGACACGGAAGCGCCACATCAGAAAGTAAACCAAAAGTTAAAAGGAGGAATTCCAAAATAAGCCAAAAATTAAGGGGTGAAAAAAGAAAAAACCGCACCTGAGACAGATGGCTGGAAAAGCATTGCATGGGCACTGCTGAGGCCTGATGAAGATGCTTGCTCGACCACACGGGCCAAAATTGCTAGTCTATCGCCGTGAGCAGGCGAGGGCTGGCTGACCCTAATTGAGATCGCGAGGGCTGATGAACCCTTACACGGTGGTGATGGAGTTGAGAGGCCTTAACATTCTCTTAGTCTTGAGCGTGTTGCTTCTCCAATCCACCAAAGCATTTTCCCAGTTGGTTGTATGCCCTTCGCAAGATTTACAAGTCGATTGGGCTTGGGTCTAATTAGCGGTGGTCACAGGCTAGCGTTCCAATTCAATAGACTTGACTTTGATGCAATCCAAGCAGAACAAGATACCTTTCCACTTCCCCAAGTTCCAAGCATCATAAGAAGGCCACTCGCTTATCAAATTGAACACGTTTCGAATCTAAAGACTAATTACTGGTGTCCGTGAAGAGATTGTTCCTCTCAATGCAACTCTCGCCTTTTCTCCGGCGTACATCTACTTGTTGGACCTGCCAGTGAGATTACGTAGGGGATTGAGTGTATGATGCATCATGTTGACCGTTTTGGGAGAGAATTTTTGTAGAAACGTTTCTGAAGCGCCCATACTCTCCACCGGTTGCTGAGGTCATGCCTGCTCATGGCAACTAAAAATCATGAATAGTTTGTGGTTTTTGGGGTTGGCCATGCTTAGAAAACTACTTTGCCCGCGAGACCTTTTGTTTCTTGGCCTGCTTCCGCTTACAGTGTACACTGCTCGCCTATGGCTAAAGTACACCCTTCCACATGGTTTCCTTAAACTCATTCCACAAGTTCAAAACCCTTTGCTTCTTGATTTTAAGAAAATCCCGTGATTTTTATGGAAAAAGAAAGGAGAAGGAAAATAAAAGCATGAGGGACGTTGCCGGTTGGCTTTTGATTTTTTTGATGATTTCGGTTGTTTTTGTCTCGCTGGTGCGTCGGGGGAATTGAGGCGATTGGTGCACAAAACGTAATGTTTGCTTCATGTGCAATTTTTATTTATTATTTATTATTTTTTCAAGAGTGGCATATGAAAATGCTCGTTATATTTGCACAAAACATTTCCATTTCAGATCAAGGTTCGTCTGGCGATTTGCAATGAAGCTTGTCCTGCCCATATTGCTTGCACTATGGCATCGGAGCTTCCTTCTATGTTTATTTAAAATTGCTTCAAGTATCTAGTGTCGACAAATGTAGCAATTTATGAAGTCAAAGGTCGCAACCAAATCCCAAAGTTATAACATAAAAGCAATTAACAGTGTCCCTGGATAATCTCAGCTTCTTCTTTACAAACTAGCTAGAAAGGTTAAGAGAGAAAAAGAAACGGTCTTGTGGAAAAATCGCTATTACAAGAAAAACCTAACGAAATCGACCAAAACACTGTTCATTGCGCTCTCTCTGCCCTGAGCTCCAGCTTCTGCAACTCCGGCCTGAGGTAGCTGGTCCGGTGGCTTCTGCCCTCGACTCAACTTCGGCCTGAGGTAGCTGGTCCGGCGGCTTCTGCCCTTGAGCCAGCTCGTCCTCTTCGCGCTATCCGACGGGATCTCTCGGCGGTCCTCCGGAAAGCTCAATCTCGGTAAGATCCTCTTCCTCAGTAGCTCTACTCTGGAATGGAGGTTTTGCTTGGATTAGTTAAGAGGAGTTCGATTCCCTGCTGTTAGTATGGATAGGAGGTCTGCTGGGTTGGAATTTCGCCCGAATAGGGGCGGACGTCAACGTAGCCGGAGTAGGGCTCCGGGTGTGCGCCAAACGCCGGGTATTTTGATGCCTAAAGGGAAACATGTAGGCCAAATTTCTGCTGTAGGGGGTTCCTCTGTGGACATTAGGACAGGGCAGGTCCCTGCTGATTTGCATGCTAGTGGTGCTGGGGATGAGCAGAACCGTTCCACAGCAGCTCAAAACCCAGAAGTTCTGCATCAAGCTGAAGGTTCTTTGGCCCCTGCCATTCGGTCTTGGGTCAATATAGCCAAAGCAGCTAGCAAAGGGTATTCGTTATCATTTGTAGAGCCTCCTGCCGACCGGGAAAATGAAGTGTTTTGCTCTGAGGAGGATCTTGAAGCGGCTGATCCAATTTGGCGAGAATGCCTAGTTGGATATTTTGTTGGGAAGAGACTCCCGTTTAAGCTAGTGGAGACGGCGCTAAAACATCTTTGGGGCCATCGGTTACTAGAGGTCAAGGCCAATGACCAAGGATTCTTTTTTTTCCATATCTCGGACCCTGAATTTAGAAGGAAGGTGATCGAAGGGGGTCCAATGATAGTGGCTAGAGTACCCTTAATTCTCCAACAATGGCATCCTATGCTAGAGTTGAAAAAGGAGAGCACTCTTCAATACCGGTTTGGATTCGACTAAAAAACCTTCCATATGGGCTGTGGTCTGCTACGGGTATTAGCAAAGTCGCTAGTGCGGTAGGGAGACCACTTTATGTAGATCAAAGGACAGAACATTTGAAAATGATTTCTTATGCTCGAGTATGTGTAGAACTTTCAGCCACCAAAACATGTTGTGAGGCTATCACGGTCCATATTAATGGGCAAACTCGTATAGTAGAAGTGGAATATGAATGGAGGCCACTCACATGTCTTAGTTGCGGTACCTTTGGACATAAATGCCCTGAGCAAGAGGCTGATCTGGAGCGCCCAGGTAATGTGCAATCTGCTGAGATCTCTGCTAGTAGGAACAAGCAAGGATCTAATATCTATGGAGCTCCTGCTATAGTCTCATCCTCGAGACCTCCTCCAGCTGGGGAATGGATTCAGGTTAGTAGGAAATCCCTACGTTCGAAAAATAAGCAACCAGCTACAGCATCCTTTGATTCAGCAGATGACCTGGGCTCAATGGATGGTGACGAAGATTATGTGGCTGCTGTTTCTGAAGCGGTAAACATGGCAAAAGAGGATGCTGGTGGGGCGGGACGGAAGAATGGCCCACTGTGTTATTTTGTCCGGGCATCGGGACGGTTCTTTGAAGCTGGATTCGGGACTGCTGTTGCTCCACCTGGTCATGATGCTGAAGTTGCTGCTGCAACTGGAGTTGCTGCTGTATCTGGAGCTGCTGATGATGGAGGAGCTCGCTGGACAGGACAGAAGACCAGCTTGTCTATCTCTGACTCACCGCATGACAGGGCAGCTACTGACCCCCTTTCTTGCGTTGATGTTGTTCCGCATTTGCAGGACGATGCTGGTAACTCAGGTAAGGCACTTGCTGGTCTGATCGAGGGAAGTTCCTTGCTGAAGTCTGCTGCAACAAAGGCAGCAAATGCTGATGTTTGCCCACCTAGTGCGGATAAGATGATGGATAATAGAGAAGCCTTCCCCCTCACTTCTAGCAAATTAAATTCTGTTCCCACAGCATGCTCAGTTCAGAAGATGAGTCAACCGCCCAGTCAATTGGGGTCTATTACACCAGAACTTGAACCTGAACTTCAACTCACCGAAGTGAAGATTGAGCAAGCAAAGGTGGTAAGAGTACCACCTGCTACTTCTCATGCCAAAGGTAAAACTCCCACTGGGACAACATATCGGGGTCATCTCGGGTCAACTTCGGTAAGGCAAAACATAAGTCTACCAAGAGACGATCAAAAAGAAGATAGACCTCTCGTTTTTCTTTTTCCCTTATAGTAGTATATGTCTATTGGTTTTGGAATATCGGGGAATGATGAATCCCATTAAACAAGTGAAGTCGACAGCTGGTTCGTCATAATAATATTTGCTGCATGGGTCTTTTGGAAACTAAAGTATCAGCTACTAATTTTCCTAATATCTCTCTTGGCTTAGTCCCTGGCTGGATTTGGATTTCTAATTATGAACACTCTCCTCGAGGGCGTATTTGGGTTGGATGGAACCCTCTTCTAGTTTGCTTTAATGTGCAGAACAGTTCTGATCAGTTTATTCATGGAGAAGTTAATTTTTTGAACACCGGGGCTACTTTTTCTCTCTCTGTGGTGTATGGGGAACATTCTTTTGGCAGCCGGCGTCCCTTATGGAATGAACTTATTAACCTGGGCTCTCTCCTCAAAGATCGACCTTGGATGGTGGCCGGTGACTTTAATGCCATCAAGGATTCATCGACCGCATGGGAAGCCCCGATGTTTGGCTTCCTGCTTTTGATGATTTCAAGGAATGCCTCGATCAAGCGGAACTTTTTGACCTTCGATATGTGGGCTTCCGGTTTACTTGGTCCACTTCCTCCGGCACTCGAAGGAAGCAACGAAAAATTGATCGGGTCTTGATCAACAACTGCTGGTGCTCTACTTTCTCCTTCTCGGAAGCATCTTTTCTAGCCTCGGGACTATCGGACCATACTCCTATGGTGGTGAGGATTCGCTTCGGGGGCTCGACGTACCCCCTTCAAGTTTTTTAATATGTGGATGAGTCACCCTGACTTCACTGCATTAGTTACCCAGTCTTGGGAGGCCCGAGTCTCAGGCTCCCCTATGTATAAGCTTTATGCTAGACTCAAGTTGCTAAAGGGGCGGCTAAAGTGTCTAAACAAAGATGCCTACTCAGACATATCTATGAGGGTGGCTACAGCAAAAAGGGTCCTCCAAGCGACCCAAGAGGCACTTCATCTAGACCCAGGGAGTAGCCCATTGGCGATAGAGGAACAGATACAGCTCAAGCAATACTATGAGCTCCGAACTCTTGAGGAGGCCTTCTTCAAACAAAAATCTAGAATCCGTTGGCTAAAGGAAGGGATCTCAACACCAAGTTTTTTCATCACTCGGTCAAGCATCGACACCTATGTAATCGTATCATTTCTATCATGGATAGCTCTGGACATATCATTTCGGACTTGAATGAGGTACCGAAGGTCTTTGTCGCATACTTCCAGGAACTTCTTACCCCGGATGACAGGGTTATAAGGCCAGCTATTCAAGAACTCAGGGATCTTATTCAATCCCCTCTCAATGAAGAATAGATCAACTTTCTAGCCCAACCTTTTTTACCGGAGGAGATTCGGGAAGCTATGTTCTCTTTAGCCGGAAATAAAGCTCCCGGTCCTGATGGCTACAATGCTGATTTTTTTAAGAAGAATTGGGACAAGGTGGGCCCTACAGTCACTGATGCGATTATGGATTTTCTTGAATCAGGGTGCCTACTCAAGGAAGTCAACAATACTATCATTGCCCTAGTGCCTAAGCCCCCAATGCGACATCGGTGTCGATTTTCGTCCTATTGCATGTAATACTATCTACAAGTGTATTACTAAAATCTTCTCATCTAGAATTGCTGCGGTTCTCCCATATGTGATTAGTTCGGCCCAAACGGCTTTTATCAAAGGAAGGAGAATCAGTGACAATATTCTACTTGCTCAGGAGCTTTTCTGTGGATTTCACAATAGACCATATAGTCCAAAGTGTGCCATCAAGGTGGACTTCAGGAAAGCGTATGACACCCTTAACTGGGACTTTTTAGAGTCAACTCTGCAAGCGTTTGGTTTTCCCAGTCATTTCACAAGGCTTATTATGGTGTGCATACGAACCCCAAAATTTTCTCTATCCATAAACGGTGAACTTCATGGTTTCTTTGCAAGTGGAAGGGGTATAAAACAAGGTGACCCTATGTCTCCTTACCTATTCACCTTGATTATGGAGGTTTTTTCTGGGGTCCTCAATTCTCACACTCGACACCCGGATTTTAAATATCATTGGCGATGTAAGGCGACGAGACTAACTCACTTATTTTTTGCGGATGATGTTCTTCTCTTTAGTCAAGCAAGCCTTGCATCAATCTCCCCGCATCCAACGAGGCCTCTCCTTATTCTCTTCTTGGAGTGGGCTTGTCCCTAATGCTAGGAAAAGTGAAGTCTTTATTTCGGGGGGCTCTGACACTACTAAACACCAAATAATACAAGCTCTTGGCTTCAATCTCGGGTCCCTTCCAGTACGGTATCTAGGTGTGCCTATCATCACCGCGTGATTAAGCAAAGCGGACTGCAATGCTCTAGTCAGTCGCCTCACGGCTAGAGTTCAATCCTGGACACATCGGTTTCTTTCCTTTGCAGGCCGTCTCCAGCTTATCAAATCAGTACTTCATGCTATCCAAGCTTATTGGGCCCATATTTTTTGGCTCCCCTCCTCGGTAGTGGACAAGATTGAACAAATTTGTAGGCAATTCCTTTGGAAAGGCCCTTCTATGGGCTCGAGTGGTGCCAAGGTG
The DNA here is from genome assembly GCA_014182735.1 of Corymbia maculata. Lineage (NCBI taxonomy): Eukaryota > Viridiplantae > Streptophyta > Magnoliopsida > Myrtales > Myrtaceae > Corymbia > Corymbia maculata. The sequence continues at coordinate 8,397,718 of CM024692.1, forward strand.
GCGTGGGATGATGTTTGTCTCCCCTTCTCTGAAGGTGGACTTGGTATAAGAAGAATCAGGGATAGTAATAAGGCAGCCATGGCTAAGCATATCTGGTTGCTTTTCACTGATAAAGAGTCGCTATGTGGCAAGTGGATTCATGCTACATACCTTAAAAGGTCGAATTTCTGGATTTCTTCAACCCCTACCCTCTGTTCTTGGACATGGAGGAAGATGCTTGCTCTAAGGGATAATTTCAAGCCCTATTTCAGATGGAAGCTAGGAGACGGGGAAACAATATCGCTTTGGTTTGATCCATGGCTTGACATGGGCTCGCTAGATTCAATTTTCTCAAATAGCTACATCCACGATTCGAGATCTTCATAGACATGCAAAGGCAAAGAACCTATACTCAGCGATGGGGAACAATTACGCCAAGAGTTGTTACTATGGCAAATACGTACTCCCCCCCTTTCAGCGAATCAAGACACGTTTACTTGGAACCAGGATTCTGCCGGGAATTTCTCAAGTGCGTCGGCCTGGGACTCAATTCGGCAAAAAGCCCCCCGGGTTCATTGGTCTTCTTTTATTTGGGACAAGTCCCCGGCCCCTAGACATCAATTTCTTTCTCGGCTTATAACCAAGAATCGACTCCCCACACAGACATTCCTCATGACAATTGGCGGGATTCCTAATTCTCGTATGTGCCTTGTGCAAGTCTACACCGACTCGAGTCAACCATCTTTTCTTTGAATGCCATGTTTCTAATATTCGGCTAATTATTGGGCTGCTAAATGTAACCTTCCATGGAACAACTCATCTTGGGCAAATAACCTTCTTTGGGTTATCAATTCCATATCTGGGAAGGGTTTTTATCGAGAGATAGCCCGGTTCTCCTTTGGAGCGTTATGTTATACCATTTGGAAGACTAGGAATGATATTCTCTTCCGTGGACATAGTTTATATGTGCCTTCCATGAAATTGTACCTAGTCAAGGTGGTGAAAGACAAAGGCCTCGCCTACAAGCCGATCATGGATACCCCTAGAAATAGAAGGGCGCAGCGCAGTTGGGGGATAGACCCCCGGGTTTTTGGAGTAGAATTGCCTTTTAGGGCATAACTTAGGATGTGGGTCTCTATAACCCGATCTTTGTGTATTTAAATCTTTTGTTTCTTGGTGAATGCGGTACCCTCCTACTCCAGTGACATGTAGTCCAGTTGAGTATGTGTCGGTACCGTGTTCCCCCCTTTTTGTATGGCTCTCTGGTCGATTTAATACTACTTACCTTACCAAAAAAAAAAAAAACTAGCTAGAAAGGTTTGTCTTTCCCTTTTGGCCGATCAGAGTTAGTGATGACAAGTCTGGTCAGAATGATGAAGAGTCTAGACCAGTCAGTCCATCAGCAACATTTCCTGTTCTGTTTTGATGTTTTAGAGTGGCCTCGGCCAAAGATGTACATAGATGATTCATGGAGAATGAATTGGCACTATTGCTCGAGAGAGAGAAATTTTGTGTCGTTATCGAATAAATTTCTATACTAATAATAGAAATTTTGTGTATTTTTGCTCAGGAACTTATCCAAGAGTGGAAATAAAAATATATATTTCTATTCCAAGAATCAATTTCTATCCAAAATAATTATCATTTGCGCCCTAGAATTCTAGCCATTGGTTTCGAATTATTTGCTATCCGCTGGTTGGCTAGTAAATGCGTAGTATTTTCAGAGAAGGTTCCTTTGTCCAATGGGGGTGGTAGTATTTTCAGAGAAGGTTCCTTTGTCCAATGGGGGTGGGCATCTTCTTCCGTGACCTCCTTTTTGACAGGGTTTGCTTGGCGGTCCTCCTCGACTGAGGGATATTTCTGGTTCTGAACCAGTCGGACCAAATTCAAGTGAAGCATAGATAAGACAATTGTACATGTCTTGTTAGTCATTTATGCTGCTTCATCATGAATATGCCATCTATCTCACTCTATGCCTCATCCTAAGCATGAAATCAACTCATCTCGCAAAAGGACTAGATGAAACCAACATGAAATCAATTCATGTTGCATTGTTCTCCGTTTGCAGAGTTTATTGAAGGGCGCTATTCCTCAAATAGCCAATAAACAATTCCAATTGCAGGAATTGAGGTTACAAACTATATTACAGGTGAATCTTATAGGGAGTCAATGGTATTTGATTATCATGAAGTGGCTTATCTAGCTATAACCTAATGAATGTTCATTTAAGCTTCGTTTGATTCGTAAAAAATATTTTTAAAAGGTCATTTTTCAAGAAAATAATTATATTTTTTTGGATGCAGTTGAAATTAACAAAATAATTATAAATTATTTTCCATTGTTTGAAAATAAAAAATTAATCCTAAATAGACAGATTTGGATGCTAATGATTTGTGCAACTCATAGGTAGTTGCTCTTTCTTTTCCAATTACGGTTTTGACATGATGAATTAGCGACTTTAAGCTTTCTCTGAAGAGACAAATCTTGACTTTATAGTTAGCTAGCAAATTTCAAGGAATTGCCCGCCCAACGAGGTTGAATCGAAAAGTGACAAGAAGTTGGATGTTCTTCTCGTGGGGTGGCCACAAGATGAACAGTTGACTAGAAAATGCATGACATTTCGGAGGACGTTCCTTTTTCTGATGATTATCGAAAATATCGGTTGGGTCATCTATCATTGAAATGACCAAGTCGCCCAATTAAACACAAAGTCAAATCAAGAAAGTAATTTGTGTGGACCAACCAAAGGTTCCATCAGTAGAAATTATGCATAGATTGTTGGACACGCCATGAAGCTCACGTGACAAGGGATGGATTACTTCATGGGTAGCTTTCACAGAAATTAGGAACGAAACTTACCTGCAATTTCTAAATTTGTCTTTCTTGACAAATTGATTATTTTTGGGAATGAGCTTTAGTACCATAAAAATGAACTACCTTGTCATAAATTGGATCAAAATAGTAACATTGATGATAACAATTTTTGTTCACCTGAGTTTCAAGTAACAATTTTGTTTAAATCATTACTTCTTGAACTGGCAACAGAATATATAAAGTCGAACCCACTATCTTCAATAAAACTAGTTTTCACCCTGAGCATTTATATTAGTCCTCCATATCATGCTCCCTATTTATTTTCGGAGTCTAGAAGTTATTTATCTCCTATATCAACTATTTAGTTTTAATCTCATCCAACCTTGTGTTTTGCTCATCTTTTTTTTTTTTCCTTCTCAATAAGCATCTAAATAACTTTTAACACTAATGTTGTAAAACTAGTTTTAGTATACATGGGATAACTGATAGTTGCATATTTTTCCCATTCAAATCCCCTATCATGATTTCTACTTTTGGACCCTCTATATTTCATCGTTGTCTTCACTTCCATGTTAAAGTTTCTGTTAAGTGCAAGCTTTTAGGGCCACAGAGTAGGGATCAACATTGGATTTGTCGCAACCTACCCTTTTTGTCTGAAGAAGAAAGAAATAGGTTTAGATGTATCACCTAATTCGGGCCAACGACTCTTGATTAGGCATGGGCTTTCCCAAGCTCATTTCTTCGCGAAATGTTGGCTTTCATTTTTAAGTTCTTAACAACTTAAATATTTCTAGGAGTTATTACTAATCTATTGGGGTCAACTACAAACCAATTAAGACACAAGAGTATTATCTCAATTCCTACGCAACCAGAGATTTTGGGGTCAATAACTTGATTACGCTAATAATTATTAGCACCCTTTCTATACCTCTAACTTGAAAGGTCGTTATTTAAATGGTCACATGGTCTTGATTGCCAATTATAGTCCTAAAGGCATCAAAGTTGCTAAATGATCATGCAAAATCTAGACTAATCCTAACATATCCAAAAAAAGCCATAAATAACCAATTTATTGAAAGACGGTATGGTAAGTAGACGCCCATAATTTTAAGACAAATGTAGAAAAAAAAAAACCCGACATAGTTCGAGCAAAGATTATACATGGCCACATCGTAAGCCTTAGGACATAATCCCCATGAGCAAGATTCAAATCAAGTTTAATTTCTTTCAAAAGGATACCCAACTAGAAGTAAGCTAATACTAATTTAATGAAATAAACTAAATCTAATGCCAAAACTCAAAAAATTTCATGAAGACCGATTTCCAAGAATTTTTTGAAATTTTTTTAAGAAAATAAATCTTTATTTTTTAATATTAAGAAAAGAAAAGGGACTCCCTGGTCCGTATATGGGCTGCAGTAGACTTTCAGTTCTGGGCCACAAAACCCAAACCCAAACCCGCCAAGCCCATCTAACCCCCAAAGCCCTCCGGCTCAATTATAAATAGAGCTAAGCCTAAACTCATCTATACTAAGTCATAATCCCAACAAACTTTCAAAAAAGAAATGTGCTCAGACTTGCTACGCCAACTACAACCCAACGATCATATAAAACGATACGAACCCTACAATCTAAATAAACCCCAACCCACCAAAATTAGTCTGTAAGGCCCTCTGCCTCCACGCACCACCCACCAGGCCACCATCACTTTCCACCAAAACTGTTAATGAATCTACATCCATCGTCGGACCGATTGACCATCAATTTTTAATTCTATCACCAGCCGATTGAACATCCCTACACCCACACCAAAACAGCAGCTAACGCCCCCTCGTCCCGGTCGGCTTCCACCTCAACTCATCGTCGCTCCAGCCCAAGCCATCACGTTCGACGGAAAGACGCGATACGCACAAAGAACGACACGTCAAGCAACGAATCAAAGAAAACCTGCAAAGGCGCATCTTAAGGACCAACAGACGTCCAGTCTCAGCCCAAAATCAGAAGGGGCTTAAGCAAAATCCGGTTCGAGCATTTCGTCGAACAGGTGAGGGGCACCTGCTAGGGAAAGAAACAAAAAGGCTCGTCCGTGACGTCCAACGAGCACCGAGACAGGCGACTAAAGACCCAGAAGCAGCGAGGCACGACGTAGCCAGAGTAAGGACTCGCGCGCCGGAGAACAACGAGCCCCGATCCAACGAGCCCGAAGCGGAGCAAATCAAGGCGCCGTGACCGCTCGAGCGTGGGGGTCCCCTACCCGGCTCGGAGACGACGGTTATAGAGTGCGCTCCACACAAATCGGCCCATGGCCGACCGCCTGGACGCCTCCGAGACAGGATCCTCGGTTATGGGGGTCTCAGAACCCGGAAAAGGGACTCATCGGAAATATGGAGGCCGGGGAGTGGTGGTCTTAGGGACGCCGGTCGAAGGTCGTAGGGATGCGACGGGGACGCGTTGTTGGGTCGATGGGGCGAGAAGCTGAGCGACGAGCGCCGCTCTCTAACTTCACTCTCGGCCTCCCTCAATCTCAATTCGGCTCTCTCTCACGATTTCTCTCTCGGCCCCTTCTCTGCTCACTCTCGGTTCTCGCTCTCCCTCTCCGCTCCCTTTTACGCCTGGCCGGCAGGCTGGCGCATCGCCACCGCCACCGCCACCGCCACCGCCACCTGCCCTGTTGGCCTGGCCCCAACCCGGGGATCACGCTACGTGATGCCTGCTTAGAGGTTTAGAATTAACCCCTAAATTTTTGTGCTATTAAATCTTAAATGCGTAGACAAAATTTCAGTGGCCTCAATACTCAAAAGGATCAATTTTAAAGAAAACCTCGTCCAAAGAAATAAATAGATAAACATATTTGGAAAAATGAGTACCAATAAATTGCCAAGAGGATTATTCCACCAAAATCGAGTACAAGTGATAACACTAATTTTATTGAGTGTTCAATTTCTACGAGAGGGTGAACATCACACAAAACAAGATTCCACACTGTTGTTATTGTGCTTAGTTAGATAACTACTAGAAATTGTTGGAACACTTGAAGAAGTTAGAGAAAGTTTCAAGTTCCATCTTAGTCTCCACATCATCAATCGACGTCTCTATTGGATATAAAAGTGGTCTTGGGGGAAGTTGTAGTTTGTCGATCTCTCCTTCTAGCATATTAACGACTTGTCTCATTGGCGGTCGATCGTTAGGGCTCAATTGTATGCACCAAAGAGCGACAATTATCATCTTCCTCATTGTCTCGCTCTCCTCTTCTATGATTTCAACTTCCTTTGCTTTGCTAAGTTGATCATATACCCACAAAGGAAAATAAATTTTACTTGAATCCTCTGCATTTGTATTTACATTTCTCCTTCTACCAGCCATTTCCATCAACATCATTCCAAAACTATAAACATCAGCTTTATAAGAAACACCACCAATGTCCTTATAAAATAGCTCAGGCGCCATATATCCTAAGGTTCCTCTTGCTGTAGTCAATGTTATTGTGTTGTGATCAGTGGGGTAAAGTCTTGCAAGTCCAAAGTCGGAAACTTTTGGAGTGAAACTCTGGTCTAGGAGAATGTTATGAGGCTTGATGTCAAAATGTAAAATTTGCATATCACATCCCCAATGTAAATACTCTATTCCTCTAGCTATGTCAAGAGAGATCTCATATATTTTATTATGATCAAGAGAATTTTCTCCATCTTTACAGAAAATGTGCTTATCTAAAGATCCATTCTGCATGAAATCATAGACCAAAGCTTGTTTGGAGTTATCGATGCAAAAACCAACAAGTGGCACCACATTAATGTGGTGGATCCTTCCAATTGTAGCCACTTCACTTATAAAATCTTGTCCGTTAGATTTTGGTTTGTTCAAAATTTTAACTGCAACTTCATTGCCACTTCTAAGCATTCCTCTATAAACAGAACCATATCCTCCTTCACCTAACTTGTGCTTGAAATTTTTGTTATCTTCTTGATATCCAAGTAAGAGTACCTTATGGGTAAAAAGTTGTTGTGAGCTCGTAGAAATTCTTCAATGTTTACGTCCATTGCTTGGTGCCTTCTCCTCCACTTATAGATTAGAAGTATCAATACACATGGAGCTCCGAATATGAATTTTGCTATCTGGAAGTGAACTGCATAGACAATTTCCTTAACAATTAGTGGAAAACATATATTTTTTTTAATCGTTGTTATAAAGAACATTCAAAGAGTGTTCTCTTCAAAAAGAGTGAGTGAGTGAGTGTTTTGTACTTGTGAGGAAAAAAGAATTGTCCATACCAAAGACAAAGCCGGAATTAGGAACTCTAATGACTGCATCATTTACCACCAGACCATAGGAATCATTCCCTACAGGAAGCAAGAGATTCATTAAGACACACATCATCCTAATTAACTTGAAAATTAGGTACAAATGATACTATTGGAAGAAAAGATTTACTTAGGATAATAACCGATAAATAACTAATGTTACATTTGCATACTATATTGTTAAAATTACAACAATCAATAGTTCTATGTATTCGACAAGTCTCTTGTCTTAATGTGTATAACCACGTATGTGTTATGATGATTGTCGGGAGTTTCGCAAACTTCACTTGCATTTGCTACTTTGATTTTCATACCACTCAATTGCGGAGTGCCAAAAATATTAGCTTATTGATCGGGTAATTACTTTGATGGAAAGGCATACTTACCGAAGCCATAACCGTGGGAGTCGCATTTCTGGCTATGGTATAGGAAGCCTAAGAAGCAAACGCGATTTGTTTTTTTCCGCACCCACACCCCGAAGGAGATATTAAAACCGTCGGCCATCACATTGTGGAGGTCATTGTAGGAGATCGTTATATTCTCATGGGACAATGCTTCTCTTTCATAATATCCTCCTACATTTGTTGACGATATTATGGTGCAAGAATCCTTGATATCCGAAGCCATTGCATCAATGATGGCATATGAATAATACCCATTTATAGCTACACATGGCTCAATGGCGATATATGAACGAGATATCACTTGCTTTGAGCAAGACACAATGGTCACGGTTGATGATGATCCATAATCTATATAATACTGTTCATCTATTTCACCAATAAAATCAGAGGCCACTAATTGGTGGAGAGGAAGGAAGGAACAATTGCTCTTTTGCAGTCCAACATCGACCACTTCCATGATCACAGGAAAGGAACCTCCCATGTTCCAGGTTTGTATCGATTTCACGTGATATTGGCCACCGAAAAAAGATAGCATTGTGCGGTTATCTTCACATGCTAACTCGAATCTCGAGTCACCACAACCTTTAGGGTCGCTCTTCAATCGAAGTGGATAACTTATGTTACCAATCTCGTCACATGTTGAAGGAGGACATAGGCGATTGTTGTGGGCGTAGCATCTAGTCCCAGCTTGCACTATGAGAAGGAGTAATAGGAAACGCTCCATTTGATGCCAGAGTCGAGAGAGCTTGTGCAGTGGAGAGAGATTTTTGTTTGGCTTTTGGTTACATGGTGGAGAGGCTAGATAAAATAGGGGGACGCGCTTAGAGAGACGGATTGGGATTGAAGTTGAAGAGTTTGGAGTCGTCTTTGGAGAAGCCCAAGTCAAGCAAATGACTCAGAATCGGCCAAAGTCAAGAAAGTGGAGCTTGCTAGGTGATGGAACGTGCGTCGTTTAAAAACGAGCGAAGTCCTTGGATTTTCTCATACGTCGTGTGACGCGTGATGCGTTTCTCGTTTCGAGGAAATCTAACCCGTGTGACATGCGTTCAGCATCATATATCAAGAAAAAGTCCCATTGTTGTTACTACGCAATGGGGAATTTTTTTATTAATTTTGTTTTGTTTTGTCAATCCTTCTAATCTAATTTTTCAATAAACAAGAGGGATGGCATCCTTCCTGCTGAGAGCATGATTATTGGGCTTTATTGATTTACTTAAAATGTAATCGAGTTCAAAATTTAAAAAAAAAATGCAATCCAATTATAGAAATTTGTCAAATTGATGTGATTGATGATTTTCATTAGCTCTATCAAATTTGGATGATGAAAAATGCTTATGTGACATTCTTAAATTTTAAAGACGCATGGGCGACACATCAAGAAATAAACAAAATGTTGAAGGGGAAAAAAAGAAAATCCAAAAAAAAGAAGCCAAAAATTCAAAGAGGGGAGGGGGGATTGAGGGAAGGAAAAAGGATCCCAAGAAAAAGAGATGGTCGGAAAAGGGCGCCACCGGATTGCTAATCATCACCGGCATCGCATGTGCACCGAATCCCTGATGCCATGTCCCATCTCCTTCGGTTGGAAAAAGCAGTTTTTGTACCACATCAAGTCCTAAACAAAAATAAAGTTGGCCATACTTAGGAAACGGCCTTGTTCTCAAGACCTTTAGGATGCGTATGAAAATACTTCCGTTTGGAAAATAGATTTATAATAGAAATCGATTTGGTAAAGTAATTTTACTTTTCTATTTTTAGAATAAATTTCTACTCTAGAAGTAGATTTGGAATAGAAATCAGAAGTTGAAATTTTTTACTTCTCAATTTTTGGAACAAAAATGAGAAATAATTTCTTGAACAAAAGTGAAAAACAAAAACTTATTTCATTGCTTGCTCTCATTATTGCTCATCGGTAGTTTCTTTCTTTTGTGCTTTTATTGAATTGCAAGATCTTTGAAGTTCTACATATTTCATAACAAAAACATTTCTGGATTTCCGCTTAAGCAACTCACCTCTTGTTGCTCTGTCTCTCGCAAGTACGGTTTTAAAATGTTGGAGTTAGCAACTCTAGGTTTTCTGTGAACTCATCAACTTGACTTCTTATTAAACCAGCGGGCTTCGGGTTTATTGCCGGTCCCTAGTAGCTGGTTTCGAATCTGTCTGCTAGTTGGCTAGTAAACGCGGAGTATTTCAGTGGAGGTTTCCTTTGTCGGATGGACATGGGTGGAAGCTACTTTGGGACATGGATTCCATCATTTTTGGCTAGATTATCAGGTTGGTACGAGTGTCTACTTGTTTGTACATCATAGGTTCCTCTATGAAGTTCGTGTGAACTTGGCCCCCACACTCCAATGACTTGTTGTCTCAAGTGCATGACAGTTGCACCCCTATGTAAGTTCATGGTTGATTCTCATTTATAATACTTACCTTTATCAAAAAAAAAAAAAAAAAGGAAGACACTAAGTCAAGTCAAGAAAAGTGAGCTTTGTGTGGACCAACCAAAGGTTCCGCCATTGGAAATTAGGCAGAAATTGTTGTCCACCCAGTCAGCCTAACGTAGCAAGTGGTGGATTAATTCATGGATAGCTTTCACATTAATTAGGACGGAACTTCTCCACGGTTTCTTAATTTGACAATCTTGGCAAATTGATTCTCTCTTGGAATCTATTTTAGTATCGTGAAACTGAAGTACCTTACCCTACATTGAATCAAAATTCTACTATATAATATTAATCTTGTCCACCTTCATCTTTCACTCGCCAATTTTCTCTCCTGATAAGCATCTTATAACCTAATACCCTAATATTTCCCATTCAAATCCGCAATTCCAACTTGCCCTCTGATTTCAGGGTTGTCTAGTCAAACCCTTTGCTCTGTCAAAATAGTATACTTTGAATTTTTCGTCTCAGTCCAACCTAAAATTCATTGACCTATTTCTTTTTGAACTTGCAAAATCCGATCTGCGTGACATCACATGCTTAATTTCTGTTCTTTTGGCAAAGTAGGCAGATTACTCTGTGTTTCCTTCGTGGCATGTGCAAGCCACAAGACCATTTTAATGAACCTCCTAATTAATTTAGACGTTAGGAATTAGGAAGGGAGTTGCTCTTCTTATTCTTTATATGCAACATGCGGTCCAGGTTGGAGATAGTTTGGGAAAGGGCGGACGCCGTGAATGTGGGTGATCGGGCGGCTGTCGAGGGGGTAACATAGAGGTTTTGACGGGAAGGTCAGAGCTTGTAATGGATCGGTGGAGAGAAGGGTCAGACGGTATCGCAAGGAACTTGCTTTTTTGTATCTAGAAAACTCACACGAAACCAGAATTTTATGTATGAACGTTCGCGATCGTGCAAAGATGGTACCATTTGACGAAAAATTAATATATGCTGGGACCATCCGAACTTTAGATGACAAAGAGCAATCAAGATCGCTTCACAGTTTCACACTGCACTCAGAATGGGCATGAAGTGGGGATTCGAGTGCAAATCCAGGTGAAACCAGGTAGCAAAAGAAGAGATTTTGCGAGGAAATGAAAATTCATTGAAATTGAAATTACTCGAGAAGGAAATGCATGATCCAAATTGAATGACAACGAGATACAAAGGAAACAAAAAGATCAAACTCAGGACGAGCTGAAGGTGGTCGGGCGTTTGTCCTATTCTTCCCTGAGCGCTGGTTTCATCTCTTTAACAACCCATCGGGAATGACTTGATAATTGTTCCCATCAAATTCTGGAACATGTTTGCTATGTGTTCTCTATTCTTTTAAGTGCAAGTTTTTGGGAAGACAGAGGAAGGATTGATACTACAACCCAAAAGGACCAAAAAATTCTTATAGAAAAATCTCATGCGAAAAACAAGAAAACAAGGAAAACATACTTAAATAAAGTGGGTACCAATAGATAGCACAAGGATTATACCATTAAAGTCGTGTACAAGTACTGCTTTTAGCCTTCACTTAATTTCTATAGGCAGGAAAAAATCACACGAAACAAGATTGTGGAATCAAATTCAAGTGAAGCATAGATAAGACAATTATGCATGTTTTGTTAGTCATTCATGCTGCTTCATCATGAATATGCCATCTATCTCACTCTATGCCTCATCCTAAGCATGAAATCAACTCATCTCGTAAAAGGACTAGATGAAATCAACATGAAGTCATTTCATGTTGCATTGTTCTCCGTTTGCAGAGTTTATTGAAGGGCGCTATTCCTCAAATAGTCAATAAACAATTCCAATTGCAGGAATTGAGGTTACAAACTATATTACTGGTGAATCTTATAGGGAGTCAATGGTATTTGATTATCATGAAGTGGCTTATCTAGCTATAACCTAATGAATGTTCATTTAAGCTTCATTTGTTTCGTCAAAAATATTTTTAAAAGGTTATTTTTCAAGAAAATAATTATATTTTTTTTTTGGATTCAATTGAAATTAAAAAAATAATTATAAATTATTTTCCATTGTTTGAAAAAAAAATCAATCCTTAATAGACAGATTTGGATGCTAATGACTTGTGCAACTCATATGTAGTTACTCTTTCTTTTCCTATTACGGTTTTGACACGATGATTGGCGACTTTAAGCTTTCTCTAAAGAGACAAATCTTGACTTATAGCTAGCCAACGGATTTCGAGGAATTGCCCGTCCAATGAGGTTGAATCGAAAAGTGACAAGAAGTTGGATGTTTTTTCTCGTGGGGTGGCCACAAGATGAACAATTGACTAGAAAACGCGTGGCATTTTGGAGGACATTCCTTTTTCTGATGATGATCGAAAATATCGGTTGGGTCATCTATCATTGAAATGATCAAGTCGCCCAATTAAACACAAAGTCAAATCAAGAAAAGTAATTTGTGTGGACCAACCAAAGGTTCCATCAGTAGAAATTATGCATAGATTGTTGGACACGCCATGAAGCTCACGTGACAAGTGATGGATTACTTCATGGGTAGCTTTCACAGAAATTAGGAACGAAACTTACTTGCAATTTCTAAATTTGTCTTTCTTGAAAAATTGATTAGTTTTGGGAATGAGCTTTAGTACCATAAAAATGAACTACCTTGTCATAAATTGGATCAAAATAGTAACATTGATGATAACAAATTTTGTTCACCTTCAAGTAACACTTTTGTTTTTTTTTTTTTGTCAGGAAGTAACACTTTTGTTTAAGTCGTTACTTTTTGAACTGGCAATAGAATATATAAAGTCGAACCCATTATCTTCACTAAAACTAGTTTCCACCCTAAGCATTTATATCTGTCCTCCTTATCATGCTCCCTATTTATTTTTGGAGTCTAGAAGTTATTTATTTCATGCATCAACTATTTAGTTTTAATCTCATCCAACCTTGCGTTTTGCTCATCTTTTTTTTTTTTTCTTCTCAATAAGCATCTAAATAACTTTAACACTAATATTGTAAAACTAGTTTTAGTATACATGGGATAACTGATAGTTGCATATTTTTCCCATTCAATTCCCCTATCATGATTTCTACCTTTGGGCCCTCTATATTTCATCGTTGTCTTCACTTCCATGTTAAAGTTTTTGTTAAACGCAAGCTTTTAGGGCCACACAGTAGGGATTGACATTGGATTTGTCACAACCTACCCTTTTTGTCCAAAGAAGAAAGAAATAAGTTTAGAAGTATCACCTAATTTGGGCCAACGACTCTTGGTTAGGTATGGGCTTTCCCAAGATCATTTCTCCGCGAAACATTGGCTTTCTTTTTTAAGTTCTTAACAACTTAAATATTTCTAGGAGTTATTACTAACCTATTGGGGTCAGCTATAAACCAATTAAGACACAAGAGTATTATCTCGATCCTATGCAACCAGAGATTTTAGGGTCAATAACTTGATTACGCTAATAATTATTAGCACCCTTTTTATACCTCTAACTTAAAATGTCATTATTTAAATGGTCATATGGTCTTTATTGCCAATTATAGTCCTAAAGGCATCAAAGTTGCTAAATGATCATGCAAAATCTAGACTAATCCTAACATATCCAAAAAAAGCCATAAACAACCAATTTATTAAAAGACTATATGGTAAGTAGACGCCCATAATTTTAAGACAAATGTAGAAAAAAAAACTCGACATAGTTCAAGCAAAGATTATACATGGCCACATCGTAAGCCTCAGGACATAATCCCCACGAGCAAGATTCAAAACAAGTTTAGTTTCTTTCAAAAGGATACCCCACTAGAAGTAAGCTAATACTAATTAAATGAAATAAATTAAATCTAATGCTAAAACTCAAAAAATTTCATGAAGACCGATTTCCAAGCATTTTTTGAAATTTTTTAAAGAAAATAAATGTTTATGTTTTAATATTAAGAAAAGAAAAGGGACTCCCTGGTCCGTATATGGGCTGCAGTAGAATTTCAGTTCTGGGCCACAAAAACACGAAAAGCCTAGAAGCGAAGTGGGCTCACTTACTCGAGCCCAATCCGATTCAGATCCGAGACAAACCCAAACCCAAACCCGCCAAGCCCATCTAACTCCCCAAAGCCCTCCGGCTCAATTGTAAATAGAGCTAAGCCCAAACTCATCTATACTAAGTCATAATCTCAACAAACTTTCAAAAAAGAAATGAGCTCAGACTTGCTACGCCAACTACAACCCAACGATCATATAAAACGATACGAGCCCTACAATCTAAATAAACCCCAACCCACCAAAACTAGTCTGTAAGGCCCTCTGCCTCCACGCACCACCCACCAGGCCACCATCACTTTCCACCAAAACTGTTAATGAATCTACATCCATCGTCGGACCGATTGACCATCAATTTTTAATTCCATCACCAGCCGATTGAACATCCGTACACCCACAGCAAAACAGCAACTAACGCCCCCTCGTCCCGGTCGGCTTCCACCTCAACTCATCGTCGCTCCAGCCCAAGCCATCACGTTCGACGGAAAGACGCGATACGCACAAGGAACGACACGTCAAGCAACGAATCAAAGAAAACCTGCAAAGGCGCATCTTAAGGACCAACAGATGTCCAGTCTCAGCCCAAAATCAGAGGGGGCTTAAGCAAAATCCGGTTCGAGCATTTCGTCGAACAGGTGAGGGGCACCTGCTAGGGAAAGAAACAAAAAGGCTCGTCCGTGACGTCCAACGAGCACCGAGACAGGCGACTAAAGACCCAGAAGCAGCGAGGCACGACGTAGCCAGAGTAAAGACTCGCGCGCCGGAGAACAACGAGCCCCGATCCAAAGAGCCCGAAGCGGAGCAAATCAAGGCGCCGTGACCGCTCGAGCGTGGGGGTCCCCTACCCGGCTCGGAGACGACGGTTATAGAGTGCGCTCGGCACAAATCGGCCCATGGCCGACCGCCTGGACGCCTCCGAGACAGGATCCTCGGGTATGGGGGTCTCAGAACCCGGAAAAGGGACTCATCGGAAATATGGAGGCCGGGGAGTGGTGGTCTTAGGGACGCCGGTCGAAGGTCGTAGGGATGCGACGGGGACGCGTTGTTGGGTCGATGGGGCGAGAAACTGAGCGACGAGCGCCGCTCTCTAACTTCACTCTCAGCCTCCCTCAATCTCAATTCGGCTCTCTCTCACGATTTCTCTCTCGGCCCCTTCTCTGCTCACTCTCGGTTCTCGCTCTCCGTCTCCGCTCCCTTTTACGCCTGGCCGGCAGGCTGGCGCATGGCTCCCGCCACCGCCACCGCCACCTGCCCTGTCGGCCTGGCCCCAACCCGGGGATCACGCTACGCGATGCCTTGCTTAGAGGTTTAAAATTAACCCTTAAATTTTTGTGCTATTAAATCTTAAATGCGTAGACAAAATTTCAGTGGCCTCAATACTCAAAAGGATCAATTTTAACGAAAACCTCATCCAAAGAAATAAATAGATAAACACATTTGGAAAAATGAGTACCAATAAATTGCCAAGAGGATTATTCCACCAAGAGTACAAGTGATAATACTAATTTTATTGAGTGTTCAATTTCTATGAGAGGGTGAACATCACACAAAACAAGATTCCACACTCTTGTTATTGTGCTCAGTTAGATAACTACTAGAAATTGTTGGAACACTTGAAGAAGTTAGAGAAAGTTTCAAGTTCCATCTCAGTCTCTACATCATCAATCGACATCTCTATTGGATATAAAAGTGGTCTTGGGGGAAGTTGTAGTTTGTCGATCTCTCCTTCTAGCATATTAACGACTTGTCTCATTGGCGGTCGATCATTAGGGCTCAATTGTATGCACCAAAAAGCGACAATTATCATCTTCCTCATTGTCTCGATCTCCTCTTCTATGATTTCAACTCCCTTTGCTTTGCTAAGTTGATCATATACCCACAAAGGAAAATAAATTTTACTTGAATCCTCTGCATTTGCATTTACATTTCTCCTTCTACCAGCCATTTCCATCAACATCATTCCAAAACTATAAACATCAGCTATATAAGAAACACCACCAATGTCCTTATAGAATAGCTCAGGCGCCATATATCCTAAGGTTCCTCTTGCTGCAGTCAACGTTATTGTGTTGTGATCGGTGGGGTAAAGTCTTGTAAGTCCAAAGTCGGAAACTTTTGGAGTGAAACTCTGATCTAGGAGAATGTTGTGAGGCTTGATGTCAAAATGTAAAATTTGCATATCACATCCCCAATGTAAATACTCTATCCCTCTAGCTATGTTAAGAGAGATCTCATATATTTTATTATGATCAAGAGAATTTTTTCCATCTTTACAGAAAATGTGCTTATCTAAAGATCCATTCTGCATGAAATCATAGACCAAAGCTTGTTTGAAGTTATCGATGCAAAAACCAACAAGTGGCACCACATTAATGTGGTGGATCCTTCCAATTGTAGCCACTTCACTTATAAAATCTTGTCCGTTAGATTTTGGTTTGTTCAAAATTTTAACTGCAACTTCATTGCCACTTCTAAGCATTCCTCTATAAACAGAACCATATCCTCCTTCACCTAACTTGTGCTTGAAATTTTTTGTTATCTTCTTGATATCCAAGTAAGAGTACCTTATGGGTAAAAAGTTGTTGTGAGCTCGTAGAAATTCTTCAATGTTTACGTCCATTGCTTGGTGCCTTCTCCTCCACTTATAGATTAGAAGTATCAATACACATGGAGCTCCGAATATGAATTTTGCTATCCGGAAGTGAACTGCATAGACAATTTCCTTAACAATTAGTGGAAAACATATATTTTTTTAATCGTTGTTATAAAGAACATTCAAAGAGTGTTCTCTTCAAAAAGAGTGAGTGAGTGAGTGTTTTGTACTTGTGAGGAAAAAAGAATTGTCCATACCAAAGACAAAGCCGGAATTAGGAACTCTAATGACTGCATCATTTACCACCAGACCATAGGAATCATTCCCTACAGGAAGCAAGAGATTCATTAAGACACACATCATCCTAATTAACTTGAAAATTAGGTACAAATGATACTATTGGAAGAAAAGATTTACTTAGGATAATAACCGATAAATAACTAATGTTACATTTGCATACTATATTGTTAAAATTACAACAATCAATAGTTCTATGTATTCGACAAGTCTCTTGTCTTAATGTGTATAACCACGTATGTGTTATGATGATTGTCGGGAGTTTCGCAAACTTCACTTGCATTTGCTACTTTGATTTTCATACCACTCAATTGCGGAGTGCCAAAAATATTAGCTTATTGATCGGGTAATTACTTTGATGGAAAGGCATACTTACCGAAGCCATAACCGTGGGAGTCGCATTTCTGGCTATGGTATAGGAAGCCTAAGAAGCAAACGCGATTTGTTTTTTCCGCACCCACACCCCGAAGGAGATATTAAAACCGTCGGCCATCACATTGTGGAGGTCATTGTAGGAGATCGTTATATTCTCATGGGACAATGCTTCTCTTTCATAATATCCTCCTACATTTGTTGACGATATTATGGTGCAAGAATCCTTGATATCCGAAGCCATTGCATCAATGATGGCATATGAATAATACCCATTTATAGCTACACATGGCTCAATGGCGATATATGAACGAGATATCACTTGCTTTGAGCAAGACACAATGGTCACGGTTGATGATGATCCATAATCTATATAATACTGTTCATCTATTTCACCAATA
Source organism: Corymbia maculata (assembly GCA_014182735.1). Taxonomy (NCBI): domain Eukaryota; kingdom Viridiplantae; phylum Streptophyta; class Magnoliopsida; order Myrtales; family Myrtaceae; genus Corymbia; species Corymbia maculata. The sequence continues at coordinate 8,415,312 of CM024692.1, forward strand.
AAATCAGAGGCCACTAATTGGTGGAGAGGAAGGAAGGAACAATTGCTCTTTTGCAGTCCAACATCGACCACTTCCATGATCACAGGAAAGGAACCTCCCATGTTCCAGGTTTGTATCGATTTCACGTGATATTGGCCACCGAAAAGATAGCATTGTGCGGTTATCTTCACATGCTAACTCGAATCTCGAGTCACCACAACCTTTAGGGTCGCTCTTCAATCGAAGTGGATAACTTATGTTACCAATCTCGTCACATGTTGAAGGAGGACATAGGCGATTGTTGTGGGCGTAGCATCTAGTCCCAGCTTGCACTATGAGAAGGAGTAATAGGAAACGCTCCATTTGATGCCAGAGTCGAGAGAGCTTGTGCAGTGGAGAGAGATTTTTGTTTGGCTTTTGGTTACATGGTGGAGAGGCTAGATAAAATAGGGGGACGCGCTTAGAGAGACGGATTGGGATTGAAGTTGAAGAGTTTGGAGTCGTCTTTGGAGAAGCCCAAGTCAAGCAAATGACTCAGAATCGGCCAAAGTCAAGAAAGTGGAGCTTGCTAGGTGATGGAACGTGCGTCGTTTAAAAACGAGCGAAGTCCTTGGATTTTCTCATACGTCGTGTGACGCGTGATGCGTTTCTCGTTTCGAGGAAATCCTAACCCGTGTGACATGCGTTCAGCATCATATATCAAGAAAAAGTCCCATTGTTGTTACTACGCAATGGGGAATTTTTTTATTAATTTTGTTTTGTTTTGTCAATCCTTCTAATCTAATTTTTCAATAAACAAGAGGGATGGCATCCTTCCCGCTGAGAGCATGATTATTGGGCTTTATTGATTTACTTAAAATGTAATCGAGTTCAAAATTATTTTAAAAAAAATGCAATCCAATTATAAAAATTTGTCAAATTGATGTGATTGATGATTTTCATTAGCTCTATCAAATGTGGATGATGAAAAATGCTTATGTAACATTCTTAAATTTTAAAGACGCATGGGTGACACATCAAGAAATAAAGAAAATGTTGAAGAGGACAAAAAGAAAATCCAAAAAAAAGAAGCCAAAAATTCAAAGAGGGGAGGGGGTGTTGAGGGAAGGAAAAGCGATCCCAAGAAAAAGAGATGGTCGGAAAAGCGTTGCTGGGGCGCCACCGGATTGCTAGTCATCACCGGCATCGCATGTGCACCGTATCTCTGATGCCATGTCCCATCTCCTTCGCTTGGAAAAGGCAGTTTTTGTACCGCATAAAGTCCTAAACAAAAATCAAGTTGGCCATACTTACGAAATGGCCTTGGTCCCAAAACCTTTAGGATACGCATGAAAACACTTATGTTTCTTTGTTTCTCTATTTCTATGTTCCGAAAAATAGATTTTTAATAAAAATCAATTTGGTAACGTAATTTCATTTTTCTATTTTTAGAACAAATTTTTATTTCATAAATAGATTTGGAATGTAAATCGAAGTTAAAATTTTATTTCTTTTCTATTTTTGGAACAAAAATGAGAAATAAAAACTGATTTTGTTGCTTGCTCTCATTATTGCCCATTAGTCACCCACCCACCGCCCCGCCGCCATCGGTGGTTGCCACCGCCGATCACCGGCCCTCGCCACCACTGGTCACCAGCCACCTCTGCCATAGTCGCCACCGTTGCCGCCGCCACCACTGTCACCACAATCGCTGTCACACGTGAAGGGAAAATTTATAATATTATCAAATAAATTTTTATTTCGGAAACAGAAATTTTATATCATTATTTGACACCTATATTGTCTCATAAATTCATTCAGAAAATAAAAATAGAAAAATTAATTTCTAGCTAGAAATGGATTTTTGGAATAAAAATATTGCCATGCGTGCCCTTAGTGTCTCGGCCTGCTTCTATAAACAGTGTAGACTTGTATATGGCTAAAGTACTCCGATCCGCACGGTTTCTTGACCTTAGGCCCCAAGTCCAAAAATCCCTTGCTTGGTTTTAAAAAAAAAAACCCATAATTTTTTTAAATGAAAAAAAGGGACGTTGCCAGTTGGCTTTTTTTTTTTTTTGGATGATTTGGGTTGTTTTCAGTCGCATTGGCGCATTGGGGAGTCGTAGACGATTGGTGAGCAAGTGTACACATTGAAAACTTTAGGACGATGGAGGAGGAGGGAAATTCACATTGATACCAGAAGGACCAAAGCATTCTCAAAGGAAATCTCATTGAAAACAACACGCATTTAGAAAAAAGTTGATCCCGATAACTAGCCACGAGGGTTATACCACCAAAATCAAATTAAGTACAAGAGATTTTACAGAATCGATCTCAACATAATGGGACACTTCAACAAGACGAAAAATTTTCCAATTCTATCTCGATCTCGACATCATCAACTGACATCTCTATATGTCGAATATGGAATCGATTTTGGGGAAAGTTTAGCCTCTGAATTAGTGCTGTAGTTGATGAGTTAGTGTGTGACAACTTCTTCAAGTGGGCGAGACATCTTGGAATAATTTCAAAAATGTTTTGGAGTTGGAGGTAATTTCTCCGCGGTTTATTTTTATTATGGTGTATTTTAGGACCGGAAAATATTTGAGCATGTGAGCGATTATAAATTTATGAATCTCTTAATGATCAGTGGATTCCACATTATTAGCTCTTGATGCAAAATATGTACTGATATTCGGACCGAATCACATAAATCTAGTATATCCTTTAGTTTTCCCTATTGACTTCTCTGATAGTATCGCTCTCTTGTGCTTTTTTTGAATTGCAAAATCTATCAGCTTCCGCTTATTTCGCAACAAAAACATTTCTGGATTTTTACTTATGCAACTCATCTCTTATTGTTCTTTCTTTCACAACTACGGTTTTGACATGGTGAGTGGCAACTACAAGGACTTTCTATGAACTAATAAATCTTGCCTTCTCATTGCCCAATGGTTTTTGGGAAATGGTCTTTGGGAAATGGCCAGTCCAACAAGGAAGAGTTGCAAGTCATAAGACACTGGCCATTTCTCCCGTGTGGTGACTAAGGACACACATGATAATTATTCTGTTTTTGTTTCAAAACTATTTCTCTATTTCCAAATTTGTTTCTGGAATAAAAATCCATTTTTCTATTTCTAAAAATTTTTGGTCAGGCAATAAATTTGAAATATAAATGAAAAGTGAAAATTTTCCATTTCTCTATTTCTGAAATAGAAATGAGAAATAAAAACTTCTCTCATCGCTTGTCCATGCTACTAGCCAGTCGCTCACCCGCCATTCACCAATTACCATTGTCGCCTATGGCTAACTGCCATCACCTAAGAGGGAGAAATTTTGTGTCATTATTAAAAACATATTTTTATTTAGAAACTCATCTAAGAATGGAAATAAAAAAAATTTATTTCTATTCTAAAAATTAATTTTTGATTAGAATCTACAATTCTAGCCATTGCTTTCGATTTATTTGCTATCCGCTAGTTCGCTAGTAAATGCGTAGTATTTTCAGAGAAGGTTCCTTCGTCCAATGGGGTGGGCATCTTCTTCCACGACCTCCTTTTTGACAAGGTCTGCTTAGCGGTCCTCGTCGACAGAGGGAAATTTCTGGTTCTGAGAGAGCAGGACCAAATTCAAGTGAAGCATAGATAAGACAATTATGGATGTCTTGTTAGTCATCCATTTTGCGTCATCATGAATATGCCATCTATCTCACTCTATGCCTCATCCTAACCATGAAATCATCTCATCGAGATGAAATCCACATGAAATCTATTCATGTTGCATTGTTCTCCGTATGCAGAGTTTATTGAAGGGGTGCTGTTCCTCAAATGGTCAATAAGCACTTCCACTTGCAAGAATCGAGGATAGAAACTGTATTACAGCTAATGTCTTATATGGAGTTAATGTTATTTGACTGTTATGAAATGACTTGTCTTGCCGTAACTAGATGAACGTTCACCTAAGCTCCGTTTGTTTCACAGAAAAATGTCAAATATTTGGAAGATGTTTTCTAAGAGGTCAGTTTACTGAGAAATAGCTATATTTTTCGATGTTTAACTGAAATCGAAAAATATTTTTCATCATTTAAAAAGAAAAATTAATCCTAAATAGACATATAGTATTTGGGTGCTGATGACTTATGCAACTCATCTGTAGTTGCTCTTTCGCAACTACAGTTTTGACACGATGAATTAGCAACTTTAAGCTTTCTCTGAACAGAAAAATCTTGACTTTTCATTAACCAGTAGCCTTTGGGGAATCGCCCGTCCAACAAGGTTGTCAAAAGTGACAAGACACTGGCCGTTCTTGTGGGGCGACCATAATTTTGGCAGTTGCTTTCGAATATGTCCTCTAGATTAGTTGCCTAGAAAACGCGTTGCATTCAAGAGGAGATTCCTTTCTCTGATGATGATCGAAAAGATCAATTGGGTCATCTGTCACTGAAATGACCACGTTGACCAATTAACACAAAGTCAAGTCAAGAAAAGTAAATATGTGTAGACCAACCTAAGGTTCCATCAGTAGAAATTATGCAGAGAGTATTGGACACGCCCTGAAGCTGACATGACAATGGATGGATTACTTTATGGAGAGATTTCACACTAATTAGGAGCTAAAGTTACCTGCAACTTCTAAATTTGACCTTTTTGACAAGTTGATTACTTTTAGGAATCAGCTTTAGTACCATAAAAATGAACCACCTTACCATAAATTGGATCAACATAGTAATATTGATGATCATAAATTTTGTTTGCCTAAGTTTCAAATGACAATTTTGTTTAAGTTATTTCTTCTTTGCATTAAGTGAACTAGCAATCAGATATATAAAATCAAACCCATCATCTTCACTAAAACTAGTTTCCACCCTTAAGCATTTATTTTTGTTGTCAATACCACGCTCCCTATTTATTTTTGGGGTCTAAAAGTTATTTATCTCTTGTATCAACTATTCAGTTTTAATCTTGTCGAACCTCATGTTTTACTCATCATTTTTTTCTCTCTTGATAAGCATCTAAATAATGTAAACATTAATTTTGTAAAATTAATTTTAGTATACATGAGATAACTAACAGTTACATATTTTTCCCATTTAAATCCCATTCTTTGCGCTACAGGCTTTTAGGACGGCAGACGAGGAAAATTAATATATGCTGGGATCATCCGAACTTTAGATGTTAGAGAGCGATCCACAGTTTCACACTGCACTCAGAATGGGCATGAAGTGGGGATTCGAGTGCAAATCCAGGTGAAACCAGGTAGCAAAAGAAGAGATTTGCGAGGAAAAGAAAATTCATTGAAATTGAAATTATCCGAGAAGGAAATGCATGATCCAAATTGAATGACAACGAGATACGAAGGAAACAAAAAGATCAAACTCGGGACGAGCTGAAGGTGGTTGGGCGTTTGTCCTATTCTTCACTAAGCGCTGGTTTTATCTCTTTAACAACCCATTGGGCACGACTGGATAATTGTTCCCACCAAATTCTAGAACATGTTTGCTATGTGTTCTCTATTCTTTTAAGTGCAAGTTTTTGGGAGACAGAGGAAGGATTGATACTGCGACCCAAAAGGACCAAAAAATTCTTATAGAAAAACCTCATGTGAAAAACAAGAAAAAAAGGAAAACATACTTGAATAAAGTGGGTATCAATAGATAGCACAAGGATTATACCATTAAAGTCGCGTACAAGTACTGCTTTTAGCCTTCACTTAATTTTTGTAGGCAGGAAAAAATCACACGAAACAAGATTGTGGAATCTTGTTTTTGTGCTCATACTGGTAACTGCTAGAAATTGTTGGAACCCTTGAAGAAGATGAGAGAGTTTCAAGTTCAACATCAACATCAACAACCAGCATCTCCGTCGGATAAAGAAGTGGTTTTGGGGGAACCTGTAGTTCATCGATCTCTCCTTCTAGCATATTAAGGACTCGGCTCATCGATGGTCGATCATTAGGGTTCAATTGTATACACCAAAGGGCAACAATCACCATCTTCCTCCTTGTCTCGCCTTCCTCTTCTGTGGCATCTATCATTTCAACTCCCTTTTTTTCGCTGAGGTGATCGTAAACCCACAAAGGAAAATAAATTTGACTAGAATTCTCCGCATTAGCATTTATGTTTCTTCTTCTACCAGCCATTTCCATCAACATCATTCCAAAACTATAAACATCGGCTTTGTAAGAAATGCCTCCGATATCCTTATAGAATAACTCAGGCGCCATATATCCTAAAGTCCCTCTTGCTGCAGTTAACATTATTATGCTATGATCAGTGGGGTAAAGTTTTGCAAGTCCAAAGTCAGAAACTTTCGGAGTGAAATTTTGGTCTAGGAGAATGTTATGAGGCTTGATGTCAAAGTCTAGAATTTGCATGTCACATCCTCGATGTAGATACTTTATCCCTCTAGCTATGCCGAGAGAGATCTCATACATTTTCTTATGATCAAGAGTATTTTCTCCATCCCTATAGACAATATGCTTATCCAAAGACCCATTCGGCATGAAATCATAAACAAGAGCTTGTTTGGAGTAATCGAAGCAGAAACCAATAAGTTCCACCACATTAACATGGTGGATCCTTCCAATTGTCGCCACTTCGCTTATAAAATCTTGGCCATCAGATTTTGGTTTGTTCAAAATCTTGACCGCAACTTCATTGCCACTTCTAAGTACTCCTCTGTACACAGAACCAAATCCCCCTTCACCTAACTTGTGTTTGAAATTTTTTGTGATCTTCTTGATATCCGAGTAAGAGTACCTTATTGGCAAAAAGTTGTTGTGAGCTTGTAGAAATTCTTCGATGTTCGGGTCCATTGCTTGGTGCCTTCTCATCCACTTATAGGTTAGTAGTATCAATACACATGGAGCTCCAAATAAAAATTTTGCTGCCAGGAAGTGAGCTGCATAGAAAATTGCTTTAACGATTACTGAAAAGCAAAGTCCTTTTTATTTGTTATAAAGCACATACAAAGAGTGTTTTCTCGACACAAGTGCGCCAGTGTTTTGTAGATGTGAGGAAAGTAGATTCATCCATACCAAAGAGAAAGCCGGCATTGGGAACTTTATTGAGTGCAAAATTTAGTGCCCTACCCCCGGAAGAATTGTCTACATGAATCAAGAGATTGATTAAGACAAAATTAGTATTATTGTCCTGATTAACTGAAAACTAGGTACAAATGAACAATATTTGAAGCAAAGATTTACTAAGGATAATAACAGATAAACAACTATTTTTACATTTGCATGCCATATTGTTGAAATAATAGCAATCATATAGATTCAATAGGTCTCTTGTCTCAATGTGAATAACCACGTATGTTTTATGATGATTTTAAAAATGATTTTCTTCACTCTTTTCTGAGTGGCTAAATTATATGCCTTTTTACATATTTAAGGTAGGCTTTTAATTTCCTAGATTCACGATGAAGCAAAATTGAGGTCGACTTCACCAACTTATCATCATCAAAGGATGTTTCCATCTACAAGAGCTACAGGTGGTAGTCCCTCTAGCGAGGGCACCCAACCTAGCCACATTCATTATTTTGACATGTCAGTACCCACACACCTTACACCCCTTATTTCAAGTTGTATATTTTTCTTCCCCACTAAGATTAGAATACTCATGTGTTTTACGTCTCAGAGTTTAGATAAAGTAATTTAAGAACTTACTCAAGTCTAATGTTGAAACTCTTAATAATAAAAAGAAAAACTCAGCAGTTGAAAAGATCAGGTATTTTCAGGCAATAATAAGACTTTAGAAGGAGCTAAATACGATTTTCTTATATTTTTTTAAAATTTGAGATATTCAATGTTAACTTAGCACAAACTTAATTTTAGTGGGTGCTATATTTCAAGTTTCAACTATTATTGCATGAGCAAGAATAAAATGCAACACAACGGGAACGCTACCGACATTTTCTCTTGGAGAACTACAAAATTCTTCTCTGTAATTGTCGGTGTAAAGATTGCATTTCATAGTGAACCAATTATTTGCATGTCATCTCAATCCCCTCGAGGGCTAACTCGTTTTGTTCGGTTTTGCTTACTCAATCATGATGGTCCCTTAATGCGCAAGAGCTATAGCTAGTGCTAACTATTATTAGCATATTGATCGGGCAACGTACTTTGATGAAAAAGGCATACTTACAGTAGTAGTAGGGTATGCATTTTTTCCCTCGGTATCGGAAGCCTAAGAAGCAAAAATGATATGTTTTCTTATGCGGTGCCACCCAATATGAGAGATTAAACCCGTCAGCCATCGCATCGTGGATGTCGTTGTAGGACATCGTGCGGTTCTCCCCACGATTCTCCCAGGATGTTGCTTTAGCCCGTAAATCTTCTGCTGCAACTATTGATGGCCCTATGGTGCAAAAATCCTCAATATTTGATGCACTTGCGTCAAAGATGGCATATGAATGATACCCCTCTGTAACTATACATGGTTCGGTGTTGATATATAAAGGAGATCTCATTTGCTTTGAGCAAGACACAATGGTCACAAGAGTTCCGGAATTGTAATCGTTCAGATGGTCTTCAAGGAAATTGAAGCTCATAAACTGGTGGAGAGGAAGGGAGGAACAGTTGCTCTTTTGTAGCCCAACATCAACTACTACCATTTGCCAACCAACGAGGTTTATTGAATTTACTAGATATCGGCCACCGAGCAAATATAGCATTGTATGATTATCTTCACATGCTAACTCGAATCTCGAGTCACCGCAGCCTTTAGGATCGCTCTTCAATCGAAAGGGATAACTTATGTACCCAATTTCGCCACACGCTGAAGCACACTGGCGATTGTTGTGGGCGTAGCAACTGATCCGAGCTTGCACTATGAGAAGGAATAGCAATAGGAAAGGCTCCATCTGGTGCCAGAATCGAGAGAGGTTGTGCAATGGAGAGAGATTTGTGTTTGGCTTCTGGTTATTTTGGTAGAGAGGCTCGATTAAAAAAGGGGACGCATATATAGAAAGACGGATCGGGATAGAGGTCGAAGAGATGGAGTCGTGCTTGGAAGAAGCCCAAGTCAAGCAAATGACCCGGAGTCGTCCAAAGTCAAGAAAGTGAAGCTTTCTCTTTGATGGAACGTGTGTGGCTTAAACACCACGGAAGTCTTTGGATATTTTTGTTCGTCGTGTGACACACGATACGTTTATCGTTTGGAGGAAATTCTAACCCCGGGCAACAAGCGGTTAGCATCACGTATCCAGAAAAAGTCTCTTGTTACTACGAATTATAAAAATTTGATTTACTTCGTTCCCATCAAAGGCATGATTACTGAGTATTCTTGATTTACTTAAAATGTAATCAAGTTCAAAAAACTTTTAAAAAGTACAATCAAATTATAAAAATTTATCAAATTCGGGTGATTGACGAATTCTCTTACCTCCATTAAATTGAATGATAAAAAATGGTAATGTGACATTTTTTTTTTATATTCTAAGGACACGGCAGCGCCACATCGGAAAGTGAACCAAAAGTTAAAAGGAGGAATTCCAAAATAGGCCAAAAATTAAGGGGTGAAAAAAGAAAAAAACAGCACCTGAGACAGATGGCTGGAAAAGCATTGCATGGGCGCTGCTGAGGCCCGACGAAGATGCTTGCTTCACCACACGGGCCAAAATTGCTAGTCTATCATCATGAGCAGGTGAGGGCTGGCTAACCTAATAAGGATTGCGAGAGGGCCGATCAACCCTTATGCAGTGGTGATGGAGTTGAGAGGCCTTACCATTCTCTTAGTCTTGAGCGTGTTGCTTCTCCAATCCACCAAAGCATTTTCCCAGTTGGTTGTATGCCCTTCGCAAGATTTACAAGTCGATTGGGCTTGGGTCTAATTAGCGGTGGTCATAGGCTAGCGTTCCAATTCAATAGACTTGACTTTGATGCAATCCAAGTAGAACAAGATACCTTTCCACTTCCCCAAGTTCCAAGCATCATAAGAAGGCCACTCGCTTATCAAATTGAACACCTTTCGAATCCAAAGACTAATTACTGGTGTCCTTGAAGAGATTGTTCCTCTCAATGCAACTCTCGCCTTTTCTCCAGCATACATCTACTTGTTGGACCTGCCGATGAGATTACGATGGGGATTGAGTGTATGATGCATCATGTTGAGCGTTTTGGGAGAGAGTTTTTGTAGAAACGTTTCTAAAGCACCCATATTCTCCACCAGTTGATGAGGTCCTGCCTGCTCATGGCAACTAAAAATCATGAATAGTTGGCGGTTTTTTGGGTTGGCCATGCTTAGAAAACTACTTTGCCCGCGAGACCTTTTGTTTCTTGGCCTGCTTCCGCTTACAGTGTACACTACTCGCCTATGGCTAAAGTACACCCTTCCACATGGTTTCCTTAAACTCATTCCACAAGTTCAAAACCCTTTGCTTCTTGATTTTAAGAAAATCCCGTGATTGTTATGGAAAAAGAAAGGAAAAGGAAAATAAAAGCATGAGGGACGTTGCCGGTTGGCTTTTGATTTTTTTTTTTTTTTTTTTTATGATTTCGGTTGTTTTTGTCTCGCTGGTGCATTGGGGGAATTGGAGACGATTGGTGCGCAAAACGTAAGGTTTGCTTCATGTCCAATTTTTATTTTTATTTTTTCAAGAGTTGCATATGAAAATGCTCGTTATATTTGCACAAAACATTTCCATTTCAGATCAAGGTTCGTCTGGTGATTTGCAATGAAGCTTGTCCTGCCCATATTGCTTGCACTATGGCATCGGAACTTCCTTCTATGTTTGTTTAAAATTGCTTCAACTATCTAGTGTTGACGAATGTAAGCAATTTATGAAGTCAAAGGTCGCAACCAAATCCCAAAGTTATAAAAGCAATTAACAGTGTCCCTGGATAATCTCAGCTTCCTCTTTACAAACTAGCCAGGAAGGTTTGTCTTTCCCTTTTGGCCGATTAGACTTAGCGATGACAAGTCTGGTTAGCATGATGAAGAGTCTAGACCAGTCAGTCCATCAGTGACATTTCCTATTCTGTCTTGATGTTTCAGAGTGGCCTCGGCCGAAGATGTACATAGCTGATTCATGGAGAATGAATTAGCACTATTGACCAGCCGATGCCATCTGTCGCCGTCGCCCGTTGCTGCTGCCTGAGAGGGAGAAATTTTGTGTCGCTATCGAATGAATTTCTATATTAACTATAGAAATTTTGTGTATTTTTGCTCAGGAACTTATTCAAGAATGGAAATAAAAAAATATATTTCTATTTCAAGAATCAATTTCTATCCAAAAAAAATTATCATTTGCACCCTAGAATTCTAGCCATTAGTTTCGAATTATTTGCTATCCGCTGGTTGGCGAGTAAATGCATAGTATTTTCAGAGAAGGTTCCTTTGTCCAATGGGGGTGGGCATCTTCTTCCGTGACCTCCTTTTTTACGGGGTTTGCTTGGCGGTCCTCCTCGACTGAGGGAAATTTCTGGTTCTGAACCAGTAGGACCATATTCAAGTGAAGCATAGATAAGACAATTATGCATGTCTTGTTAGTCATTCATGCTGCTTCATCATGATTCATGAATATGCCATCTATCTCACTCTATAACTCATCGTAAGCATGAAATCAACTTATCTCGTAAAAGGACTAGATGAAATCAACATGAAATCAAATCATGTTGCATTGTTCTCCGTTTGCAGAGTTTATTGAAGGGCGCTATTCCTCATATAGTCAATAAACAATTCCAATTGCAGGAATTGAGGTTACAAACTATATTACAGGTGAATCTTATAGGGAGTCAATGGTATTTGATTATCATGAAGTGGCTTATCTAGCTATAACCTAATGAATGTTCATTTAAGCTTCGTTTGTTTCGTAAAAAATATTTTTAAAAGGTTATTTTTCAAGAAAATAATTATATTTTTTTGGATTCAGTTGAAATTAAAAAAATAATTATAAATTATTTTCCATTGTTTGAAAATAAAAATTAATCCTAAATAGACAGATTTGGATGTTAATAACTTGTGTAACTCACATGTAGTTGCCTTTTCTTTTCCAATTACGGTTTTGACACGATGAATTAGCGACTTTAAGCTTTCTTTGAAGAGACAAATCTTGACTTATAGTTAGCCAACGGATTTCGATGAATTGCCCATCCAATGGGGTTGAATCGAAAAGTGACAAGAAGTTGGATGTTCTTCTCGTGGGGTGGCCACAAGATGAATAGTTGACTAGAAAACGCGTGGCATTTCGGAGGACGTTCCTTTTTCTTTTTCTGATGATGATCAAAAATATTGGTTGGGTCATCTATCATTGAAATGACCAAGTCGCCCAATTAAACACAAAGTCAAATCAAGAAAAGTAATTTGTGTGGACCGACCGAAGGTTCCATCAGTAGAAATTAGACAAAGATTGTTGGACACGCCATGAAGCTCACGTGACAAGGGATGGATTACTTCATGGGTAGCTTTCACAGAAATTAGAAACGAAACTTACCTGCAATTTCTAAATTTGTCTCTCTTGACAAATTGATTATTTTTGGGAATGAGCTTTAGTACCATAAAAATGAACTACCTTGTCATAAATTGGATCAAAATAGTAACATTGATGATAACAAATTTTGTTCACCTAAGTTTCAAGTAACAATTTTGTTTAAGTCATTACTTCTTGAATTAGCAATAGAATATATAAAGTGGAACCCATTATCTTCCCTAAAACTAGTTTCCACCCTGAGCATTTATATTTGTCCTCCATATCATGCTCCCTATTTATTTTCGGAGTCTAGAAGTTATTTATCTCATGTATCGACTATTTAGTTTTAATCTCATCCCACCTTGTGTTTTGCTCATCTGTTTTTTTTCCCTTCTCAATAAGCATCTAAATAACTTTAACACTAATATTATAAAACTAGTTTTAGTATACATGGGATAACTGATAGTTGCATTTTTTTCCCATTCAAATCCCCTATAATGATTTCTACTTTTGGGCCCTCTAAATTTCATCGTTGTCTTCACTTCCATGTTAAAGTTTCTGTTAAGTGCAAGCTTTTAGGGCCACAGAGTAGGGATCGACATTGGATTTGTCGCAACCTACCCTTTTTGTCCGAAGAAGAAAGAAATAGGTTTAGAAGTATTACCCAATTCGGGCCAACAAACTCTTGATTAGGCATGGGTTTTCCCAAGCTCATTCTCCGCAAAACGTTGGCTTTCATTTTTGAGTTCTTAACAACTTAAATATTTCTAGGAATTACTACTAACCTATTGGGGTCAGCTACAAACCAATTAAGACTCAAGAGTATTGTCTCGATTCCTACGCGATCAGAGATTTTAGGGTCAAGGACTTAATTATGCTAATAATTATTAGCACCCTTTCTATGCCTCTAACTTGAAAGGTTGTTATTTAAATGGTCACATGGTCTTGATTGCCAATTATAGTCCTAAAGGCATCAAAGTTGCTAAATGATCATGCAAAATCTAGATTAATCCTAACATATCCAAAAAAAAGCAATAAACAACCAATTTAGTGAAAGACAGTATGGTAAGTAGACGCCCAAATATTGAAATTAATTTTAAGACAAATGTAGAAATGAAAATCCAACACGGTTCGAGCAAAGATTCAAATCAAGTTTAATTTCATTCAAAAGGATACCCCCACTAGAAGTAAGCTACAAGTATACTAATTAAATGAAATAAACTAAATCTAATGCTAAAACTCAAAAAATTTCATGAAGACCGATTTCCAAGCATTTTTTGAAATTTTTTAAGAAAATAAATTTTTATTTTTTAATATTAAGAAAAGAAAAGGGACTCCCTGGTCCGTATATGGGCTGCAGTAGACTTTCAGTTCTGGGCCACAAAAACACGAAAGGCCTAGAAGCGAAGTGGGCTCACTTACTCGAGCCCAATCCGATTCAGATCCGAGACAAACCCAAACCCAAACCCGCCGAGCCCATCTAACTCCCCAAAGCCCTCCGGCTCAATTATAAATAGAGCTAAGCCCAAACTCATCTATACTAAGTCATAATCTCAACAAACTTTCAAAAAAGAAATGAGCGCAGACTTGCTACGCCAACTACAACCCAACGATCATATAAAACGATACGAGCCCAACAATCTAAATAAACCCCAACCCACCAAAATTAGTCTATAAGGCTCCCTGCCTCCACGCACTACCCACCAGGCCATCATCACTTTCCACCAAAACTGTTAATGAATCTACATCCATCGTTGGACCGATTGACCATCAATTTTTAATTCCATCACCAGCCGATTGAACATCCCTACACCCACAGCAAAACAGCAGCTAACGCCCCCTCGTCACGGTCGGCTTCCACCTCAACTCATCGTCGCTCCAGCCCAAGTCATCACGTTCGACGGAAAGACGCGATACGCATAACGAACGACACGTCAAGCGACGAATCAAAGAAAAACTACAAAGGCGCATCTTAAGGACCAACAGACGTCCTGAATTAGTCCAAAATCAGAGTGGGGCTTAAGCAAAATCCGGATCGAGCATTTCGTCGAACAGGTGAGGGGCACCTGCTAGGGAAAGAAACAAAAGGCTCGTCCGTGACGTCCAACAAGCACCGAGACAGACGAATAACGACCCAGAAGCAGCAACGCACGACGTGGCCAGAGTAAGGACTCACGCGCCGGAGAACAACGAGCCCCGATCCACCGAGCTCGAAGCGGAGCAAAGCAAGGCGCCATGACCGCTCGAGCGTGGGGGTCCCGGATCTTGCTTTTGTCCCTGCTTCTCTGTCGCTTGTACCTCGCTCTCTCGCCTCCTGTCCTTTCGCTGCAGAGACGCGAAGGAAGAGGAAGACCAACGCGCGGGCTTGGTCGGGCCGAAAAAGAAAAGGGGGGAAATGAGCCAGCCCAGGCGCAAAAAGGAGAGGGAAAGAAAGAGCCTGGGCTAGGCCTGCGCGGAAAAGAAAAGAAGGGGCCGGGGGCTTGGCCCCGCTTCATCATTTTGTTAAATATTTTTAAATTAATTACTTTTTTTCTTTTTATTTTAAAAATTAAAAATTTGATAAATCCTATTACTTTCTAGGCAAATGCTCTCAATGTCTATATGCTATGCAAATTTAATGATAATTCTTCTCTTCTAGGGTTTTAAAATTAACCCATAATTTTCTATCCTATCAAATCCTAAATGCGTAGGCTTTTAGGAGTCAACAAGACTTGAAAGGATCAAAATTTTATTAAAAAAAAAATCAGTCCAAATAAATAAATAGATAAACACATTTGGAAAAAGTGGATATTGGTAAATAGCCAAGAGGATTAAACCACTAAAATCATGCACGATTTATAATACTACTTTTATTAAGCATTCAATTTCTATGAGAGGGAAAACATCACACCAAGTCAGATTCCACACTCTTGTTGTTGTGCTCATGCCAGTAACTACTAGAAATTGTTGGAACATTTGAAGAAGATGAGGAAATTTCAAGTTCAATCTCAATCTCCACATCATCAACCGGTGTCTTTATTGGATACAAAAGTGGTTTCAGTGGAAGTTATAGTTCATCAATCTCTCCTTCTAGCATATTAAGGACTCAACTCATGGATGGTCGATCATTAGGGCTCAATTATATATGCCAAAGAGCAACGATTATCATCTTTCTCATTCTCTCTCTCTCCTCGTCTATGGCATCTATGATTTCAACCTCCTTTCCTTTACTGAGTTGATCATAAACCCACAAAGGAAAATAAATTTAACTTGAATCATTGGCATTTGCATTTACATATCTCCTCTTGTCTGCCATTTTCAATCAACATCATCCCAAAACTATAAACATCGGCTTTATAAGAAACACCACCAATGTCCTTATAGAATAGCTTAGGTGTCATATATCTTAACGTTCATCTCACTGCAGTTAACGTTATTGTGTTGCGATCAGTGGGGTAAAGTCTTGTAAGTCCAAAGTCGGAAATTTTCGAAGTGAAACTCTTGTCTAGGGGAATGTTGTGAGACTTGATGTCAAAGTGTAGAATTTTCATGTTTTCTCTGATGTAGATACTCCATCCCTCTACCTATGCCAAGAGAGATCTCATATATTTTCTCATGGTCAAAAGAATTTTTTCTATCTTTATAGAAAATGTGCTTATCCAAAGATCCATTTTGCATGAAATCATAGACCAGAGCTTTTTTTGGAGTAATGGAAGCAAAAACCAACAAGTTACATCACATTAATATGGTGGATCCTTCCAATTGTGGCCACTTCATTTATAAAATCTTGGCTATTGGATTTTGGTTTGTTCAAAATTTTAACTGCAACTTCATTTCCACTTCCAGGTGTTCCTCTATACACACAAAACCATAGCCTCCTTCACCTAACTTGTGCTTGAAATTTGTTGTTATTTTATTGATATCCGAGTAAGAGTACTTTATAGGCAAAAGTTGTTGTGAGCTCATAGAAATTCTTCAATATTTGCATCCATTGCTTGTTGCATTCTTGTCCACTTATAGATTAGAAGTGTCAACACACATGGAGCTCCGAATACAAACTTTACTGCCAAGAAGTGAGCTGTGTAGAAAATTGCCTTAAGATTAGTGTAAAGCACAATGATTTTTCATTTGTTATATAGCACATCCAAAGAGTGCTTTCTTCACATATAGTGCGAGAGCGTTTTGTAGATGTGAGGGAAAAAGAATCATCCATACCGAAGACAAAGCCGACATTAGGAACTCTATTCAGTGCAACATTAAGCGCCGTACCTGAGGAAGAATTGTCTACAGGAAGCCAGAGATTAATTAAGATGTAGACATTATCAGAACTGGCTAAATAATGAACGATAAATACATATAAGGAAAGAAGTATCATTATCCTGATTAACCAAAAAAGTCACGTATGAATTAACAGCTTCGAAGCAAAGATGTATTGGGATAATAACTGATGTTGCATTTGCAGACTATATTATTCAACAAATTTCATCCGGTATTTTATAAGTCCTTTGAATCTAAAGATTATATACAAGTTTTGCTTTCAAGAGATTCTGAATGTTATACATATTTTCGGTTTTGTGAATAAAAAAACTTTGTGACTATTTTGGTTAACTTCTCAGTTAGGACGTAGGATTAACATATCCTGGCCTCTGCAAGGAAGCACACCTTTAACTTTTTGGTAGGCTTCTATTCCCCAATTTGTGAACTCTTGATATGAGAGAAAAGATCAGGTAGTTTGAGCTAATATGAAAACTTTTAGAAGGAACTGAGCACGATTTTCTTATATAGAACTATTCTATAATGCAAGTTTCAACCATCATTGCGTGAATAGGACTAAAACACGACACGATGTGATTGCTATCTCAAGAACAACGATTGTATTTCACAGTCAACCAATAATTTGAAGGTCAATCCCCTCGAGGGCTAATTTGTTTTTATTCAGTTTCACTTACTAAATCATGGTGGTCGGGAGTTCTAGAAGCTTTACTTGCATCTGCTACTTTGATTTTCATGCCGGTCAATTAGAGTTTGTCACTTTAAGGCTCAAGAGCTATAGCTAGAAACATATATCAGCATATCGATCGGGTAAAGGACTTTGATGGAGACGCATATTTAAAGTAGGAGTAGTTCATGCATTTTTTCCCTTGGTATTGGAAGCCTAAGAAGCAAAAGTGATATGTTTCCGCGTTGGCGCCCAATAGTGGAGATTAAATCCATTGGCCATCGCACTGTGGATGTTGTAGTAGGAGACCGTGCAATTCTCTTTGGACAATGGTTTTTTTTATATCATATAAATAATATGATGCAGGAATTCACGTGGTTATGGTGCAAAAATCCCCAAAATCTGATGTAAGTGCATGGAAGCCTGCATATGAATGATACCCCTCTCTAACTATACATGATTCGGTGTGGATACATAAAGAAGATCTTACTTGCTTTGAGCAAGACACGATGATCACTCTAATTGCTTCGGGATTATAGTGCTGATCATCATCAGTGAAAGTAGAGCGCATTAACTGGTGGAGAGGAAGGGAGGGACGGTTGCTCTTTTGCAACCCGACATTGACCACTTCCATATACCCAAAGATGTAACCCCCCTCGTTCAAGATGTTTATCAATTTCACATGATATCAGCCATCAAATAAAAATAGCACCGTGTGTTATCTTCACACATTAACTCGAATCTCGAGTCATCAAAGATTTTGAGATCGCTTTTCAATTGAAATAGATAGTTTATGTTATTAACCTCATCACACGCTGAAGGAGCACATGGGAGATTTTTGTGGAGGTAGCAACTAATCCCAGCTTGCACTATGAGAAGGGGGACGGACTTAGAGAGATGGATCGTGATTGAAGGTGAAGAGTTGGAGTCGTCTTTGGAAAAGCCCAGAGTCGTCCGAATTCATCGGATATTTTTGTTAGTCGGGTGACAAGTGATGCGTTTCTCATTTCGAGGAAATTCCAACCCCGCGTAACATGCGTTCAGCATCATATATCAAGAAAAAGTCCCATTGTTGTCGCTACGCAATGGGAATGTTTTGTTAAGTTTTCTTTTGTTTTGTCAATCCTTCTATTTTAATATGCCAATAATCAAGAGGGATGGCTTTATCCCCATTGAAAGCATGATTACCGGCGTTCTTAATTTACTTAAAATGTAATTGAGTTCAAATTTTTTTCAAAAAACTACAATGGAATTATAAAAATTTGTCAAATTCGTCTGTTGATGACTTTCCTTAACTCTATCGAATTTAGATGATGAAAAATGCTTATGTGACATTCTTATATTTTAAAGACGCATGGGTGACACAACAGGAAACAAACAAAATGTTGAAAGGGGATAAAAGAATATCCAAAAATAAAAAAAAAGAAGCCAAAAAAAATTTTAAGGAAAAGAGGGAGGAGTAAAAAGGATCCCAAGAAAAATAGATGGTCAGAAAAGCATTGCAAGGGTGCCACCGTAGCCCGACGAAGACCCTAGGTTGACCATGGGCCAAGATTGCTAGTCATCACCGGCGTGGCATGTGCACTGTATCCCTGATGCTATGTCCCATCTCCTTCGCTTGAAAAAAGATTTTTGTACTGCGTTTGATTCAGCTTTGGAGAAATGCATTTGGAAAAATGCAAATACCTTTAGGCTAAAGGAGTTTCTCGAAATACAAATATCGTTTGGTAAATTTTGCATTGTGAAACAACTTTGGTCTAAATGCTATTTGGTGAATACCACATTTTGCTAAAGGACTTTTGTAAAATTTTTTATTAAAAAAATTTTTTAAATAATTTTTTTTTTTCAATCTACCCTTCGGCGTGCGGCTAAAATTAGTCATCGGCCACCCTCCGGCGGCGATCAAGCCGAAAGGCCTTGCTTAAGGTCACGTGACCTTAGGCGAGGGCCTGAGATCGGACGACCTCAGGCAGCGGTCGCCTGGGTCGTGACCCAGGAGACCGTCTATTGGGTCACCAGTGACACCAGGCGACAGCCGTCGCTTGTGTCGCGTGAACCCAGGTGATGGAGGCAGCCACCTGGGTTGCCTCTGTCGCTAGGTCACTTGACTCAGGTCGATGGTCGCGTGATCGCCTGGGTCGCACGACCCAAGCGTGTGACTACATGAGGTCGTGCGGCCAAGGGCAGGGGTTGCCCCCCTTGGCCGGCGAAAGCCCCCCTTGGCCAGTGGTCACCCTCCTTGGCCGGTCACCAACGGTCATCAACGGTCACCACCGGTTGTCGGCTTTGTTGGCCATGTGGGGAAGATGAACAGTGCAAGTTGCATTCTGAAAATGCAACTTCCCAATGCACCTTTCACCCTGTATTCAGCTAAGGGACTTTGATGATACTTGAAGATGCAATTGCATCTCTCCAAAGTCCTCCAAAATGCTGAGCCAAACACCTTTGCATTTTCCCAAGGGGCTTTGGGGGCTGAAAGCCCCTTGGGAAAGCCCAACCAAACGCACCCTAGTCCTAAACAAAAATCACGAATGGTTTTTGCGTTGTGGGTCGACCATACTTAGGAAACGGCCTGGCCCACGAGACCTTTTGTTTCTCGGCCTGCTTCCATAAACAGTGTACATTTGGATATGGCTAAAGTATTCTGATCCACATGGTTTATTGACCTTAGGCCCCAAGCCCAAAACCCTTTGTTGATTTAAAAAAACCCATCGTTTTAAATTATAAAAAAAAAAAAATCAAAAGGGACGAAGCCTGTTGGCTTTTGATCATTTGATGATTCGGATTGTCTTTTGTCGCGTTGGTGCATTGGGGAGTCGGAGACGGTTGGTGAGCAAGCAAAACGTGAAGTCTTCATGTCCAAAAGCTTTTTCTAAGGTTGCTTGCGAAAATGCTTGATCTGTTTCACACAAAACATTCCCATTTTAAATGAAGATACGTCTAGCAATTTACATTGAAGCATTTTGCCCATATTTTGCACCATGGCGATTTGGAAGGTCCATCTTTCCCCTTGAGGCTTATCGGACTTAGCGATGACATTGCATGCTAGTATTTAATTTAATCAAACTCAATATGGCATAAATCTCACTATGTCCATAATCACCTTTTAATTTGATTAATCTTTGTGAAGCCTACCTGCGACTTAGGGGAGTTATATTCCTTTCACTAAGGACCACCGAAAATACAGCAAGATATTGCCGAGTGAAGAATGGCTAAAGTTCTTTTTGTGCTTTAGGAGACGCTTAACAATCAATTGGTGCATAAATTAACAAAGTAATTGGGGGGTCACTAGTGATATCATACTCTAATGCCCATAGTCGTGTGGGCTCTACTAATCTCAGACAGATTTAGTAAGGAGAACATGCAAATTTGTTTAATCTAGCTAAATGGGTAATTAGCAAATATGGCATGGTCTCTTTGGCAAAAATGAATGTTATTATAAGATTTTTTTCACTAGTGCGTGGCATCCAACTTAGAATGTCACTTGCCTCCGATTTATTGAAGAAATACCATATGGAATCATGGATTACCACAATATTTGTTTCATGTGGTTCAGGAGTAGATTAATTTTCTTGTTGATAAATAGATGAGTTTCTCTCAAACCGAATATTTTATTTAATGTTAAAACAAAAGTTAGAAAAAAAGTTTTTGGACTGCTCGTGAGAAATGGGCTTTTAATTTGGTCATATTTCGACCTGTTTTCACTTTTGGGCCATTATCACAGAGATTAACTGGGAGGCGCTATACCGACCAGACGATTCATGCCTGATTCATTTGGTCAAAAAGTCATTTATGATTAACCTTCTCCAGCACATTGAAAAAAGTTTGTATTTTCGGAGTAAGGTTCCTTTGTCCGATGGGGTTGGGCCATCTTCTTCCATGACCTCCTTTTTGACAAGGTTTGCTTAGCGGTCCTCGACTGAGGGAAATTTCTGGTTCTGAACCAGCAGGAACAAATTAAAGGGAGGCATACCTAGCACAATTGTGGATGTTTTGTTAAGTCATTCATGTTGCTTCATCATGAATATGCCATCTATCTCACTCTATGCCTCATCCTAACCATGAAATCAACTCATCTCGTAAAATGACTAGTTCCCTAATTTACTGCTTGATCATCTTGAAGGAGCTTGCGTCGTTCTCCATTTGCAGAGTTTATTGAAGGGGTGCTGTTCCTCAAATGGTCAATAAACACTTCCAATTGCAAGAATCGAGGATAGAAACTGTATTACAGCTAATGTCTTATATGGAGTTAATGGTATTTGACTGTCATGAAATCACTTGTCTTGCTGTGCTTTGATGAATGTTCACTTAAGCTCTGCTTGTTTCGCGGAAAATGTCAAATATTTGGAAGTTGTTTTCTAAGAGGTTAGTTTACTGGGAAATAATTATATTTTTCAATATTTAATTGAAATCAAAAAATATTTTTCATCGTTTAAAAAGAAAAATTGATCCTAAATAGGCATATGGTATTTGCCCGTTGATGACTTATGCAACTCATATGTAGTTGCTCTTTTGCAACTATGGTTTTGATGCGGTGAATTAGGAACTTTAAGCTTTCTCTAAATAGAAAAATCTTGACTTTTCATTAATCAGCAGTCTTGGGGGAATTGCCCGTCCAAAAAGGTTGAGTCAAAAGTGAAGGCACTGGCCGTTCTTCTTGTGGGCAACCATAATTTTAGCAGTTGCTTTCGAATCTGTCCTCTAGATTAGTTGACCAGAAAACGCGTAGCGTTCAAGAGGAGGTTCCTTTCTCTGATGATGATCGAAAAGATTGATTGGGTCATCTGTCATTGAAATGACCAAGTCAACCAATTAACACAAAGTCAAGTCAAGAAAAGTAATATGTATAGACCAACCAAAGGTTCCATCAATAGAAAATATGCAGAGACTATTGGACATGCCTTGAAGCTAACATGACTTGGGATGGATGACTTTATGGATAGATTTCGCACTAATTAGGAACGAAACTTACCTGCAACTTCTAAATTTGACCTTTTGACAAGTTGATTATTTTTAGGAATCGGCTTTAGTACCATAAAAACGAACCACTTACCGTAAATTGGATCAACATAGTAATATTGATGATAATAAATTTTGTCTGCCTAAGTTTCAAATGACAATTTTGTTTAAGTTATTACTTCTTTGCATTAAGTGAACTAGCAATCGGATATATAAAATCAAACCCATCATCTTCACTAAAACTAGTTTCCACCCTTAAGCATTTATTTTTGTTCTCCATACCACGCTCCCTATTTATTTTTGGGGTCTAAAAGTTGCTTATCTCTTCTTTCAACTATTCAGTGTTAATCTTGTCCAACCTCATGTTTTAGTCATCATTTTTTTCTCTCTAAATAAGCATCTAAATAATTTAAACAGTAATTTTTGTAAAATTAGTTTTAGTATACATGGGATAACTAACAGTTACATATTTTTCCCATTCAAAACCCATTCTTTTAGGACGGCAGAGGAGGAAAATTGACGCTGTTTCAAAAGGACCAAAACTTTCTTAAAGAAAACCTCAACGGGAAAAAAGACACATTTGCAAAAAGTGGGCACCAATAGATAGCCACGAGGGTTACACCGCTAAAATCAAGTACTAAGTGATAGTATTACTTGTATTTTGCATTAAATTTCTTCCAGAGGAAAAAAATCACATGGAACAACATTTCGCAGTTTTGTTATTGTGCTCATCCCAGAAACTACTAAAATTTGTTGAAACACTCGAAAAAGAAAGAAAAATTTTCCAATTCAACATCTGTCTCGACATCATCATCACTATCTATTAGATATAGAATTGGTTTTGGGGAAAGTTCAGACTCTGAATAGAATGTTGTAGGTGATGTGTTAGTGTGCCGTGACTGTGGTTGAGACGTTCGTGTGGTTACGTCCCAGAATAGTTACAAAAGTTTTCGGAGTTGCGAGGTAATTTCTCCGCAGTTTATTTTATCAGGGTGTAATCTCAGATTACAAAATACTTGATCGTGTGAACAATTATAACTTTATAAGACTCTTAGTGATTAGTAGATTCTTTGTTACTAGATCTACGTGGAGTAAACATCAACACTCAGACCGAATCACGTAAATCCAACGAATGCTTTAGTGTTCTTGTTGATTTCTCTGATAGTTTCTTTCTCTTGTGCATTTGTTGAATTGCAAGATCTTTCGAGTTCCACATATTTCATTACAAAACCATTTCTGGATTTCCGCTTAAGCAACTCACCTCTTGTTGCTCTGTCTTTCGCAAATACGGTTTTAAAATGTTGGAGTTAGCAACTCTAAGGTTTTCTGTGAACAGATCAACTAGACTTCTCATTAAACCAGGGGGCTTCGGGTTTATTGCCGGTCCAGCATAGTGGAGTCGGAAGTAATGAGACTGGCTGTTCCTCTTGTGGGACGACTAGAAGTCTAATAGCTGGTTTCGAATCTGTCTGCTAGTTGGCTAGTAAACGTGAACGATTGGATAATTGTTCCCACCAAATTCTGGAACATGTTTGCTATGTGTTCTCTATTCTTTTAAGTGCAAGATTTTGGGAAGACGGAGGAAGGATTGATACTGCGACCAAAAAGGACAAAAAAACTCTTATAGAAAAACCTCATGCAAAAAACAAGAAAACAAGGAAAACGTACTTGAATAAAGTGGGTACCAATAGATAGCACAAGGATTATACCAGTAAAGTCGCGTACAAGTACTGCTTTTAGCTTTCACTTAATTTCTATAGGTAGGAAAAAATCACACAAAACCTGATTGCGGAATCTTGTTTTCGTGCTCATATTGGTAACTGCTAGAAATTATTGGATCACTTGAAGAAGATGAGAGAGTTTCAAGTTCAAGTTCAACATCAACATCGGCAACCAGCGTCTCCGTCGGATACAGAAGTGGTTTTGGGGGAACCTGTAGTTCATCAATCTCTCCTTCTAGCATATTAAGGACTCGACTCATCGATGGTCAATCATTAGGGTTCAGTTGTATACACCATAGAGCAACAATTGCCATCTTCCTCCTTGTCTCGCCTTCCTCTTCTGTGGCATCTACCATTTCAACTCCCTTTTTTTCAGTGAGGTGATCATAAACCCACAATGGAAAATAAATTTGACTGGAATCCTCCGCATTAGCATTTACATTTCTTCTTCTACCGGCCATTTCCATCAACATCATCCCAAAACTATAAACATCGGCTTTGTAAGAAATGCCACCGATGTCCTTATAGAATAGCTCAGGCGCCATATATCCTAAAGTCCCTCTTGCTGTAGTTAACATAATTATGCTATAATCAATGGAGTAAAGTTTTGCAAGTCCAAAGTCAGAAACTTTAGGAGTGAAATTCTGGTCTAGGAGAATGTTATGAGGCTTGATGTCAAACTGTAGAATTTGCATGTCACATTCTTGATGTAGACACTTTATCCCTCTAGCTATGCCGAGAGAGATCTCATACATTTTCTTATGATCAAGAGCATTTTTCCATCCCTATAGACAATATGCTTATCCAAAGACCCATTCGGCATGAAATCATAAACAAGAGCTTGTTTGGAGTAATCGAAGCAGAAACCGACAAGTTCCACCACATTAAAATGGTGGATCCTTCCAATTGTCGCTACTTTGCTTATAAAATCTTGGCCATCAGATTTTGGTTTGTTCAAAATCTTGACCGCAACTTCCTTACCACTTCTAAGTACTCCTCTGTACACAGAACCAAATCCCCCTTCACCTAACTTGTGTTTGAAATTTTTTGTGATCTTCTTGATATCCGAGTGAGAGTACCTTACCAGCAAAAAGTTGTTGTGAGATTGTAGAAATTCTTCAATGTTTGGGTCCATTGCTTGGTGCCTTCTCATCCACTTATAGATTAGTAGTATCAATACACATGGAGCTCCAAATAAAAATTTTGTTGCTAGGAAGTGAGCTGCATAGAAAATTGCTTTAACGATTACTAAAAAGCAGAGTCCTTTTTATTTGTTATAAAGCACATACAAAGAGTGTTTTCTCGACACAAGTGTGACAGTGTTTTGTAGATGTGAGGAAAGCAGATTCATCCATACCAAAGAGAAAGCTGGGATTGGGAACTTCATTGAGTGCAAAATTTAGCACCCTACCCCAGGAAGAATTGTCTACAGGAAACAAGAGATTAATTAAGACAAACTTAGTATTATTGTTCGGATTAAGTAAAAACTAGGTACAAATGAACAATCTTTGAAGCAAAGATTTACTAAGGATAATAATTGATAAACAACTATTTTTACATTTGCATGCCATATTGTTGAAATTACAGCAATCATATATATTCAACAAGTCTGTTGTCTCAATGTGAATAACCTCGTATTTTTTATGATGATTTTAAAAATGATTTTCTTCGCTCTTTTCTAAGTGGCTAAATTATATGCCTTTTTACATATTTAAGGTCGGCTTTTAATTTCCTAGGTTCATAGTGAAGTGAAATTGAGGTTGACTTCACCAACCTATCCTCCTCGAAGGTTGTTTCCACCTATGAGAGCCGCCGGTGGTAGTCCCTCTAGCGAGGGCACCCAAATTAACTGCATTCTTTATTTTGATATGTCGGTGCCCTTACATCTTATACCCCTTATTCCAAATTGTATATTTTTCTTCCCCAGTAAGATGATAATACTCATGTGTTTTACGTCTCAGAATTCAGACAAAACAATTTAATAACTTACTTAAGTTCAATATTGAAACTCTTAATAGTAAAAAGAAAAAGTCAGCAGTTGAAAAGATCAAGTATTTTGAGCCAATAAAAAAAGGAACTAAAAAGGATTTTCTTATATTTTTTTAAAATTTGAGATGTTCAATGTTAATTTAGCACAAATTTAATTTTGGTGGGTGCTATTAATCAAGTTTTAACTATTATCGCGTGAGCAAGAATAAAATGCAACACAACGGGAACGCTACCGACATTTTCTCTCGGAGAACGACAAAATTCTTCTCTGTAATTGTCGGTGTAAAGATTGCATTTCATAGTGAACCAATTATTTGCATGTCATCTCAATCCCATTAAGAGCTAACTCGTTTTGTTCGATTTTGCTTACTCAATCATGATGATCCCTTAATGCGCAAGAGCTATAGCTAGTGCTAACTATTATTAGCATATTGATCGGGTAATGTACTCTGATGAAAAAGGCATACTTACAGTAGGAGTAGGTTATGCATTTTTTCCCTCGGTATCGGAAGCCTAAGAAGCAAAAATGATATGTTATCCTTTGCGGCGGCACCCAATATGAGAGCTTAAACCCGTCGGCCATCACATCGTGGATGTTGTTGTAGGACATATTGCGGTCATTGTAGGACATCTTGCGGTTCCCCCAACGGATCTCCCGTCCTTTACGCCATAAATAATCTGCTGCAAAAGTTGACGGCCCTATGGTGCAAGAAATCTCAATCTTTGATGTATGTGCGTCGATGATGGCATATGAATGATACCCCTCTGTAACTATACATGGTTCGGTGTTGATATAAAAATGAGATCTCATTTGTTTTGAGCAAGAGACAATGGTCACTTCACTTCCAAGCATTGGATGGTATGGATCTTCATCACGGAAATTGGAGCGCATCAACTGGTGAAGAGGAAGGGAGGAACAGTTGCTCTTTCGTAGCCCAACATCAACCACTTCCATATACCCATCAAAGGAATATTCGGAGGGATTTATCGATTTTACATGATATCGGCCACCGAGCAAATATAGCATTGTATGATTATCTTCACAAGTTAACTTGAATCTCGAGTCACCGCAGCCTTTGGGATCACTTTTTAATCGAAAGGGATAACTTATGTACTGAATTTCGCCACATACCGAAACACACTCACGATTGTTGTGGGCGTAGCAACTGATCCCAGCTTGCACTATGAGAGTGCGTAGTAATAGGAAATGCTCCATCTGGTGCCAGAATCGAGAGAGGTTGTGCAATGGAGAGAGATTTGTGTTTGGCTTCTGGTTATTTTGGTGGTGAGGTTTGATTAAAAAAGGGGACACATATATAGAAAGACGGATCGGGATAGAGGTCGAAGAGATGGAGTCGTGTTTGGAAAAATCCCAAGTCAAGCAAATGACCTGGAATAGTCCAAAGTCAAGAAAGTGGAGCTTCCTCTTTGATGGAACGTGTGTGGCTTAAAAACCAGGGAAGCCTTCGGATATTTTTGTTCGTCGTGTGACCCATGATGCGTTTATAGTTTGGAGGAAATTCTAACCCCGGGCAACATGCGGTTAGCATCACGTATCCAGAAAAAGTCTCTTGTTACTACGTAATAGGAAATGTTTTGTTAATTTTTTTGTTTTGTCAATCCTTCAAATTTAATTTGCCAATAAATAAAATGGATGGCTTTGCTCCCATCGAAGGCATGATTAGTGGGTGTTCTTATAAAAATTTGATTTACTTTGTTCCCATCAAAGGCATGATTACTGGGTATTCTTGATTTACTTAAAATGTAATTAAGTTCAAAAAATTTTCAAAAATTTATCAAATTCAGGTTAATGATGAATTCTCTTACCTCCATTAAATTGAATGATGAAAAATGGTAATATGATATTCTTTTTTATATTCTAAGGACACAGGAGCGCCACATCAGAAAGTAAACCAAAAGTTAAAAGGAGGAATTCCAAAATAGGCCAAAAATTAAGGGGCGAAAAAAGAAAATACAGCACCTGAGACAGATGGCTGGAAAAGCATTGCATGGGCGCTGCTGTGGCCAGACGAAGATGCTTGCTCGACCACACGGGCCAAAATTGCTAGTCTATCACCATGAGCAGGCGAGGGCTGGCTGACCCTAATAGAGATCGCGAGGGCCGATCAACCCTTACGCAGTGGTGATGGAATTGAGAGGCCTTACCATTCTCTTAGTCTTGAATGTGTTGCTTCTCCAATCCACCAAAGCATTTTCCCAGTTGGTTGTATGCCCTTTGCAAGATTCACAAGTCGATTGGGCTTGGGTCTAATTAGCGGTGGTCACAGGCTGGCGTTCCAATTCCATGGACTCATCTTTGATGCAATCCAAGCAGAACAAGATACCTTTCCACTTCCCCAAGTTCCAAGCATCATAAGATGGCCACTCGCTAATCAAATTGAACACCTTTCAAATCTAAGACTAATTACTGGTGTCCGTGAAGAGATTGTTCATCTCAATGCAACTCTCGCCTTTTCTCCGGCGTACATCTACTTGTTGGACCTGCCAGTGAGATTACGTTGGGGATTGAGTGTATGATGCATCATGTTGAGCGTTTTGGGAGAGAGTTTTTGTAGAAACGTTTCTGAAGCACCCATACTCAAAAATGGGTTGCTATGAAGGTCAGTGTTCCTAACGTATACCTTGACGAGGTTTTCGGCATAGTTGGGGGTGGCACTGCCCCCTTAACCCAGCCATGGCGTCGCTCTCATTACTCATAGATAGAGAGAGATACTCATCAGTATTTTCCGTCACTGAAAATGAAGAAAGTCATATGAGTACCCAATTGAACTAATTGAATGAATTTTAGAAATTAACTGCACTTTTAACGTAATGTCATTTCATGGTATGTTTTAAAACTTTAAATCATTTGCCCCAAAAATACAAAGTATGGCCTGTGACTACTTTTTGTGTCTTTTTCCCTTTAACCTCAAGTGAGTGATGCTGCATATTTGAATATTGACGAAACATCATTCATCAATTTTTTTTTTTTTTGTTGCTATTTTCATCACCTACTATAACGCCCCAAAGCTCAGTCAGCTTGCTCCGCACACTTCTACCCAGGGATCCCGATCTTATGTTCTCCCCAATCTGAGCCACCTTACACACCGTTGGTGCGTCTGCCTCAACCCCGAGCAAGGACATCACCGACAAAGTCAGTAATTCACCACTTCTCTAAGGGATCAGACATGTCGATAAGAGTAAATCAATTGCATCTTTTATTAGATGATGCCGATCTTATCCCCAAGTCAAGCCTTGTCAATATTTTTAGTTCCAAATGGCCGTCCCAGTAAGGGCCAAGCAGGGCCTGAAAAGGTCATGCCCAAATTTGTTCATGACTCGGAAGTCCTAAAATTTTCATTTGTATAAATGCAACAAGCTCGTACGAACTCTACGAGTAAACCACTTATCTAAATCTACTCATCAGCCAAGTCCAAACCCCACCTGCACCATCGGCCAACGATTATGTCCAAACTACTCCAAATCAAGCCTCCGTGCCTGCAGTTTAGATCTATTTCGACCAAGAAACATAGATCTCACGTAAGCAGTAAAAAAAGAATTCACATTTTGAGGCCGAGGCCACTATCCACCCGAACGCGGCCTGTAGGTTTGGCACGGTGGCTTAGCAGGTTTAGGCACATAAAGCCAAAGAAAAATCATGAATAGTTTGTGGTTTTTTGGTTGGCCATGCTTAGAAAAATACCTTGCCCGCAAGACCTTTTGTTTCTTGGCCCGCTTCCACATACAGTGTACACTACTCGCCTATGGCAAAAGTACGCCCTTCCACATAGTTTCCTTAAACTTATTCCACAAGTTCAAAACCCTTTGCTTCTTGATTTTAAGAAAATCCCATGATCTTTATGAATAAAAAAAAGGAAAGGAAAATAAAAGCATGAGGGACGTTGCCAGTTGGCTTTTGATTTTTCTGATGATTTCGGTTGTTTTTGTCTCGCTGGTGCATTGGGGGAATTGGAGACGATTGGTGCGCAAAACGTAATGTTTCCTTCATATCCATTTTTTATTTTTTATTTTTTTATTTTTTCAAGAGTTGCGTATGAAAATGCTCATTATATTTGCACAAAATATTTTCATTTCAGATGAAGGTTCGTCTGGCGATTTGCATTGAAGCTTGTCCTGCCCATATTGCTTGCACTATGGCATCGGAGCTTCCTTCTATGTTTGTTTAAAATTGCTTCAAGTATCTAGTGTTGACGAATGTAGCAATTTATGAAGTCAAAGGTCGTAACCAAATCCCAAAGTTATAACATAAAAGCAATTAACAGTGTCCCTAGATAATCTCAGCTTCCTCTTTACAAACTAGCTCGAAAGGTTTGTCTTTCCCTTTTGGCCGATCAGAGTTAGTGATGACAAGTCTGGTCAGCATGATGCAGAGTCTAGACCAATCAGTCCATCAGCGACATTTCCTGTTCTGTCTAGATGTTTCAGAGTGGCCTCGGCCAAAGATGTACATAGCTGATTCATGGAGAATGGATTGGCGCTACGTCACGCCCATAAATTATCAAAGAAAGTACATAGTGCTTTGTTTTATGCTTCACTCTCATCAATTCCTACAAGTCGCAAGAAAGTTCTTGGGATTGGAGGCTTTTCTACTACCACAACCCCCTCCAAAATCTGTACTACCTGAGACATGGTTGGTCTATCTCGCTCGCTGTCTTGAATGCACCAGCAAGCGACTTTACATGCTCTGCACAGTTCTTCCATCTCCACCTGTCCGTTCAATCTGCGGTCCACGAGTGGCAAGACTTCTTCTCCTTTGGCGATTGAATTAGCTACCTGAAGCGGTAGATAATCACGCATATCACTGTTCAGCTCCTCAATGTTTCTCTTTCCTGATATTATCTCAAAAAGCAGCTTTCCATAGCTGAAAACGTCGACTTTTGACGTGATGGCTCCTCCTGAAATCCACTATGGTGCAAGGTACCCTCTGGTTCCCCTTACGGTGGTAATTACGCGACTGGCATCCCGTCCCACAAGCTTTGCGAGGCCAAAATCAGCAATCTGTGGTTCGAGTTTCAAATCCAACAGGATATTCTCTGGTTTGATGTCGCAGTGTATGATGCAATCTCGACACCTCTCATGGAGATACTCCAATCCTTTAGCAATCCCGATGGCGATACCATATCTGGTTTTCCAATCGAGGGTGTTGGAACCTTTCTGAAACAAATGAGTTGCTAGCGAACCATTTGCCAGGTACTCATATACCAGGAACCTTTTTGACTTTTCTGCACAAAAACCACGCAGACGAACGACATTGATGTGTTGTATTGTTCCAATGGTTCTAACTTCCGCAAGGAACTGTTTGTTATTTTGATTTTGGTTCATGAGTTTCTTCACTGCTATGTGAGTCGAGTCTGGCAGTGCTCCCTTGAAAACAGAACTAAACCCGCCTTCGCCAATTTTCTCAGAGAAGTTCTTTGTTGCCTTCTTCAGAACTCGATATTCAAAATGCATCAAATGATCGACTGCTGCATAAGCAGGCCGTCTCATCTTAATAGCCACCAGTGACATGATAAGGAGAATGAGAAAAGCTACAGACACAACTACAACTGCTGTTCTGAAATTTGAAGTGGGTTTCCCCCTTTTGTTACTCTCCTCCTTCAAGCCCGATGCTGCGATCCGTACATAGAAATCTCTTGAAATTGCATCATCAGATGAATGTTGAACCACAAATTTGTCATCCGTCCAAATCAGACAGTTAGCAGTGTAAGCATAAGCACTGCAAGAACAGTTGATCAAACACAAAAACCTGCATGCTTCGAGGTTTTCCACCATGAACCAATCAGAGTTTTTTGGCAAGCGTGTATTAGGCATGGGGAAAAATTTATCATTCCTGTCACCACTACATTTTGATGCATTTCTCCTCTTGCAACGGCCCAAACGATCTTCCGGGTTCAGATCATCAAAGTATCCAAGCGGGCAATCACAAAACGGTGCGTCGCTCTGATTGCAGTTAGAAGAAGCCCCACAAAAGGGATATATCTCACACTCCAGGGTTGGCTGTGTCCAAAGCACTATCCATTTCTGAATATGCTTTGCCCATACTAATTGGTTGAAAAGCCCTGTTGGTTCCAGCACAACTCTAGAAAGATTATAAGGAGCAACTGAGGAATATATGAAGTAGGCCTCATTCTCATTTGAAACAAAGGAGAACTTTACCACGTTTTCTACAGTTACTGAGCGCTGATGCCTGAATTCATCCCCAGTCCAGTCGCCACTATACCAGTAAGCTTCTGACCCATTATATAGTGAATACTGAGCTCTTCCTTCCGCCCCTGCGAATGCAGAGAATATCCCAGGAGCTGGATCATCTAAATCTCTCCATGCCACCAAAGTTGTCCTTTTGGACGTAAGTCTATTGAATCCAAACTTGGCACCAGGCAACCACGTATCAGTTGGATGATCAAAACTCTGCCAAGCAATAGACGCATCTGATGTCTTCCTTAAAATGAAGTTTCCACTGTCAAGGATCACTCCTGAAGTCGAATTCGGCATGAGCGATGTCAAACCGGTCGACCAGATTTGATGCTTGGATGAAGCGAGTATGACTAAATTACCATCCCGAAGGAGCTTCAACTCTGAAGAGAATGGGTTCAACACAGGGCGGTTCCTATTCGCAACCCAAACCAGTGTTTTTTGAGGTAATCCTTTGTACCAAATGCCAATGTAGTGGTTACCAGTTTTACCTGGTGAAAAGAAGCCCATCTCAAAAGCTCCTCCTTGAGAAATTAATGTCTGGTTTCCGGAGAGAGACTCACCGGGTGATATGGTGTCTGTGCTTTTGGAGGGGCCGAATGAAACAGAGAAAAGAAGCAAAAGATAAGGAAACATTTCTGCGTTTCTGCTTATGTAACTCATCTCTTGTTGCTCTTTCTTTTGCAATTACAGTTTCGACATGGAGAGTTAGCAGCTCTAAAGATTCTGAGAACGGATAAAATCTTCATTTCTCATTAGCAGCGGTCTTTGGGAATTGCCGGTCCAACGAGGTTGATACATGATATTATCATGGTTGGTCCACAAAGTTCGACCCAAAGTTATCATGCGAATTCATGGTTGTCTCATTCAACCATTCAACTCCCCCATCATTGTCTCTAATTTTAGACTAACAACTTGCCCTATAGGCTTTCATGATTGTCTCAATCAATACACTGTTATTTCTTAACTCAGTCAACATAGCAGACTTTGATTTTTTGTCTCAGTCCGCCCAAAGTTCATTAATCGGTTTCTTTTTTACCCTGGAAAATCCAATAAACGTGCATGACAAGCTCAATTTCTCCTCATTTGGCAAAGTAGGCGGCTTACTTTGTGTTTCCTCTGTGGCATAGCAGCCTCCTAAATAATTTAGATGAAGTGCAGATCCTTGGAATGCCAAAAACTTGGCATAGGGAATACTTAAGTATCAAATTTGGAGCAAAAATAATAAGTTAAGTGACAACGGCGAAAAAAATCCTGCCAAAATGCACACGTGTCATTTTCCAGCAACTTTATTTGTTGATAGTGGCATTTTTTTTTAAAACAAATATCCACATGACAATTTAAAAAAAAAAATTGTTTGCATGTGTCACAACCTAATTTTTTTTAGAAGTTTGGTTGGGAACCTTTGATTAGGTTTAGGAGTATTGTTAACTTCAAACCGATAGCCTTTCATTAATTAGGGCTCTCCCAAGCCTATACCCCGTGCGACATGGGTATTCAAAAATTTTAATCGGTTTAGCCTATGCAAATTCAAACAAATGATTCACCACTAACCTTTTTAGAGTTGGCTAGAAACCCAATAAAATACGGAAGAATTTGTGCAACAAGAGATTCTAAATTTATGGACCCGGTTACGTTAATCGTGTGACTAACACCCTTTCGATACCTAACTCAATTGTATATTAGTTAAGGCCATAACAAACTATTCAAGAAATCTAAAGTTTATCTTAACTATTATAAAGTAGGAAAATAACATAAAAATATTTAAGTGCATAATTAATTATCATCACAAAATAAAGAAAGAGAGCATCTTAATATTGTCTCTAAAAAGAAAAATATAATGTAAACAAAGAACCCTATTGTAGAGCCCTAAAAGGCTTGTTCAATTTTGGGTTTTTTACTTTATTAAGGGTTTTCTAAATTTTTGCAATTTTTAATGATTTTTCTGATTTTTCTAAATTTTTTGTGAAATTTTTTTTTATATTTTCAAATTTAATATTTTTTTGATATTTTTGTATTTTCTGAAATTAAACAAAATGAGTTTTCAAGATTTTTTTTTGCTATTTTTTGGCTTTTCTGAATTAATATTTTCCTTTTTTTGGAATTTTGAATATTTCGGTTTTTTTTTTGTATTTTGAAAATTTTTTCAAAATTTTTAATATTGTCATGACTTTTCTGAATTTAAAGACATTTTATTAATTTTTATAATTTTTTTTTTAAAGATTTTTAATATTTTTTAAATATTTTTTATTTAAAAAATAATTCGGATCGGGTCAGGAAACCCAACCCTTCTAAACCGACTCGAACCCTATCGGTCCAAGTTGGACTAAAAGAAACCAGGCCGGCCCTAAGCCCACTACGATTAACCAAAGGCCTTGAAAATTCCCTTTTAAAAGAAAGCCCATCTTCAATTTTTTTCTGCACAATCATCTCCTCTACATCTTGGCGCGGTGCAAGCCCGCTTGACAAATTCTCAGCCCAGCCCTTATCCCATTTTATTTTCAGCCACCCCTTTTCTTTTCTTTGTTATTTATGGTTTTCCTTTTCTTTCTTTTTTTTTAATCTTTCTTTTGTCTTCTTCTGCATGTCTTTCTTCCCCTGCTGCAGGCTTTCCATGCACGTCTTCCTCGCCTCCTTCAACCCGCAGCTCCTTCACCGAAGAACAGTCCACTATCTGCAACTCTCTTCTTCCTAACCACACTTTTTTTCCTTGCAATTGCTGAACCGACCCCACGCACTAGCCACTCACTCCAACCTGCGTCGACTAAATCCGGCCACCTATTCCGGCGACCCCCTAAACCATTCCCTGGAGCTACGCAAAATTTCGTCGATCCGAATATACAAAAATATTTCTCACAAGCCACACGAAAACAAAATGAACACAAGCAAAGAAAGCAGGATTTAACAGGCATGGGGGTAAAATGAATCAGTCTTGCGTTAAAACACAAACTGTTTTTAGGTCTTCTTTAAAGCATTTTGTCGAACGCATGATAGGCATTTGCTGAAAGGGGGACCTAGGCTGCTTTCGAGGCTCGGATTCGTGGTGAGGTTGACGTGCGAGGTAAAAGCGTCACTAAGAGATATACACAGAGACCAATCACCAGCACTGAACGCCAGCATAACCGAGAAACAGCAAGGCCCGACCAAAACCAACCAAGGAGGTTCGGACTTCCTTCAGACATTTATACGAACAGTTGGCATGCATTAATGAAACCAGAGGCTCTCGACTTGATATGGAACCGAGCACAAATCTGGACTCTGGCAACGCATACTAGAGTGCACAGAAAAATGTGTGGGGTCGACAGGATCACGAGCTCGCGCGAATCGGTTGGCGCGAGCTCTGGCCCGACGCCTTGGTATTCTGGTAAGAAAGAAGCCAACCTGGTTCAAGGGATGAACTGCATCGGACGGTGGCTGACGAACGAACCTTCGGTGACCAATCGCTTGAGCATGGCCTTCTCTCCGGTTTGCCTTTTCCCCTCCCTCAAGCTCTCAGCTAGCGAGCACCGAAGAATAACCCCCAGTCCGGAAAAACCAAGAAAAGAAAACCGGCAGCTCCAAATCCTCCTTCCCGAAACCAGAAAAACCAGCCCCCGCTTTTCCTCCTGGTTTTCCTCCCTCTCTAGGTTTCTCTCTGTCTTTTTTCTGCATTTTCCTCTCCTTCTGTTCAGTCTCTCGAGCTCTCCCCGTCTAGCCCGAAAAACTCCGTGTCTCCATCTTCTTCTGCCCTTTTTCTCTTCCGTTTTTTTTCTTGCTCCAAAACCATCTTCCTCGCCCTCCTGCTCCACACCTCCCTGCTTCCCCCTAACCGAATTCTCATCACCCACTCTCCACGTGACAGCATAGCAAGGGCGGATTCCCTTGCTGGGGTCACGCGGCTGACGTCACCGCTAAGGGGGGGGGTGGTGTGGAGGGGGGGGGCGTCCGAACAGCGTCGTCGGTTTTCTTCCGTCCGTTGTGTGCGTTCTGTGTGCGTTCTGTGTGCGTGTGTGTGAGGCGTGTGAGCGGATGAGGAGAGGCTAAAATGGAGATGGGGTGGGATAAAATCTGGGCTGAGATAAAAGGGAAGAAAGAAGGGCAAGGCTGGGCTAATATTAATAAAGTGGGCTGAGCTATGCCAGCCCAGCCGACTGAATTCCTTTTTTTTTCGATTTTATTTAATAAATTTATATATTTTCAAAATAAATGGGCACTTAAAATATGTTGACAAAAATTCGGGTGTCAACAGCATGGAAAAAAAAAATGCCATATAAAAAAACCTCAAAAATTGATTTTATTTATAAAAAAAGAAGAAAATGAGGGTGAGGGAATGGGCGAGGGCTATACAACCCTTGCCGCCGTAGCCATTGCCCCACCATCGCTGGAGGAGGGGTGGCAAGAAGGGCTGCACAGCCCTTACCCGACCATCTCCCCCTTTCTTTTTTTAAAAATTAATTAATTTTATAATAACATATTTTTAAAATTTTTAAATTATTTAATTAATATATTTTTAAATACCACATCGGCACCAAAACGACGTTGTTTTTGCTGACTCAACTTTCGGCAAGTCACATAAGCGAGTTATATTATTAAGATAATCTACGTCAGATTTCTAGCGGCATTCATTGGAATTGACACTTAAGTAATCCAAAAAAATGACACTTATGTATACCTTTTGGTTGAGTTTTTGCTGACTCAACTTCTAGCAAGTCACATAAGTGAGTTATATTATTAAAATAAATCACGTTAGATTTCCGACGGCATTTGCCAAAGTTGACACTTAAGTGATTCAAGTTTTAAAAAAAAAAATGACATTTAAGTGTACCTTTTGTAACTTTTAGCACTTAAGTATCCCCTATGCCAAGTTTTGACACTTAGCTGTTATTTTCCCTAATTTAAATGTTAGGACTAAGGAAGGGATTTGCTCTTATTTTTCATATGGGACATGCGGACCAGGTTGGAGATTTCTTGGGAAAGGATAGCTGCCCTAAATGTGGGTGATCAGGTGGCAGTCAAGGGTAAGGTTTATTTGGGGTATGGTTCATATTTTTCTTCAATAGGATGGCACCTAAGTCTCACTTAGAAAGTACACGAAGTGAGAATTCAAATATACGAAGTGGGAATTCAAGTTGGGGTGAGTGATCAAGATCGTCCTATAGTTTCACTCCGCATTTAGAAAGTGGATGAAGTGGGGATTCGAGTGCAAATCCTAGAGAATCAAAGTGCAAAAAGTGAAGACTTTGCGAGGAAATTTAAATTACGCGAGAAGGAAACAAAATGATTGAACATGCTTGCCATGTGTTCGGGCAAACATTTTTTTGTCGTGCTCTTCTTCACTAAATGCTGGTATGACTGGATTATCGTTCCCGCCAAATTTTGAAGGGCTGTGCTTTTTTCAAATTTCTCATGATATAGGCATTCCTTTTTTTTTTTTTTGTTGTTTTGACTATCTTATCTCTTAATAGGCTCATCACTTTTGGTACCATTTTATGTGTTCCCTTTTTTCTTATTATTTGGTCAATTCTTTTTATTTTGTTTCTTCTTCTTCTTTTTTCCTAAGGGGCCACTTTCCTCCTTTCTTTCCATGCCTCCCACTCATCTCCCTGTTTTCTCTCTTACAAGCCATTCTCCCTTTTCTTCTTTTTCTTCCACAAATCTCTCCTATACATGCAATCTCAAAAGAACTGCTTACTTCAACAATCCATGCCCTCCACATTCGCTATTGGATGTACAATTCTGGCGAAAGTTTTTTTTTTTCCTTATTTTGTTTTCTTAGTCTCGAATCATGCTCATGTCAGTTGCTATCGAATGTTTCTTGGTATCTTTTCTTAAATGTGAATTTGAGCTTTGGGTCGTGGAAATACTTGATCTTGTGTTTCACTCTTGCGGTTAAAGTGTAACATGCATATAAATAGTGTTTGCGAATTGATTAGGCAGTTGCTTGAATTTTATTTTCCGTCACATGTAGTAAAGGGATTGCAAATAGCTATATGTTTTTCTTTTGGTCTGTTTGTTCTCTCTAGGTGGTTTTGATTTCCATGTTGGAGGTTTGTTTTGTTGCCTATGCGTAGCTTGCTTGACTTTTCTGCAATTTCACCTAAAATTCAAAGCTTAAGCTAGTCGCTTGCCGATAAAGAGTTGGTGATGATTTTATTCGAGGAAAACATTAGAATATGTGTAGAACCATCATGGGCACCATGAAGAGAAAGAAAGATCTAATGACCTATTAATCTTCTTCATTGTTAGTGAACCCTAACGCTCCCCATATATATTGATGTAATTCATAATTATGAAAATAACAATTTCTTCTCTTTCGTTTGCATGATATGAGAGCCACAAAAATAAACCTTTACCCTAGCCGCTGAAGATCATCGTTACATCACTGAAGAAACCACCATTGCTAGACAGCGACATCCACGATGCTCCTAGTAACTGTAGCCAAGGTTTTGATGACCAAAAAGCATCATTTGAATCATAGCTGTGGTCGCTTATCTTGGTGACCAGATCTAGCATCACGGGAAAGGTCTGCTCCTCCTTCCTCGCTTGGGGAGCATCTAGTGTGTCGAAGTTTCAGAGCACTTTGAATCAATAAGACATAAAGTTCTTCTAGGTGATGTGTGAGTAATTATCCATCTGTCAAAATATTCTCTTCTGAGCAATGTGGCCAAGGATTGCAAGTGCAAGAATGCAATCGTTTGAGAGTTTGATTGGTATATTTTCATATGACGATTGGTAGATTCACTTCTCAATAAAGAGTGACGTGAGTTTGTTTGCAGTTACGGAATTTCAATAGGTTTTGTTGTTGATCTAGAATTTTGTTTTGGATTGTAGTGTCAATGCTAGCTTTGGATATTTGAACAGTTTAATGCCTTAAGAGATGACTTTATGTTTAGTGTCAATTTAAGTTCTCTATTCATTATTAAGTTATGGCTAGTAACTCTTAACTCAATGTGAGCATGGATACCGGTCTTACTAATATGAAGTTGAGTTATGTCTAGCTAGATGGGACCAATTACCCTTCTTGATCTTTGGCGGCCGAGGCGTATCTGTTGGCCATCAAACAGTTGAGTTATTTGACTTCATCTCCACTTTTGGATTAAACAATGAAAATGAAGGTGGATGATTGGTGCTCATTGGTGCTTTGGTGATACTGCCATTTGAATGTTGTTGTGGAATACAACATATTCCAAGATTAGTCCTCAGTTTATGCAGTGTACATCAGCCAAAGCCATTTGAGCAAGTGTGCTCTTACATTTTTAGGAAGAGATAATATGACTTGTGTTTTTGATGTCTAGGAGGAAATATTTGATCTACTTGCAGGTGATGTGTCTATATCTGATTACTATTCTAGGCTTACCACTCTTTGCTTGAGATTGAACACTTATTTTGGCTACCACTAATAACATTAAAAAGTTGGCCAAGCATTAGGAGGATATGAGAATCATGCTATTTCTTTAGGGCCTTGGTCTTGCTCATTCTTTTTTTCAATAGCAGATTTCTTCTTAGAGTTCTTCCATTAATTGATGAGGCTTTCTCTAGGGTCCTTTGATACAAGCCTATTTCATCATCTACACTTTTTCATCACCAATGACAAGTGCTATGGTTTCTCAGTCTTTTGGTGGTCATGGAGGCTAGAGGCATGGTCCTCGTGGCTGTGGCAAATTTGGTTTCACTTCGAGTTGTGGCCATGATGGCGGTAGGGGTGCTAGGAGTTCACATTATTGTAACTATTGTCAATGATGTGGGTGATACTGAGGCATATTGTTATACTATACATCCCGAGCTTTGTTCATAGGTTGCTTATGCTGATGTGGGTGAAACCCTAATGTTGAAGGTTCCTAGTCAATCACAAGAACTGCCTAACACCATTATGTTGTATCATGCCAAATATGAGTCCTTAGTACATTCCTACTAGGTGGTGGATTCTTCAACTCCTACTGCTACTTTGGCATTGATATGTTTGGTAGTTCATCTTGTTTACTCTCTTCTACACCCACTTCTTGGGTCGTAGACTCGAGTGCCACCAATCACATGACCAATAATTCTAACTTATCATTTGATATCACCCCTATGGTACACTTGTTGACAATTCACAATCCCATATCACTAATAAAGAGATATAACCTTAAGTCCCTCTCTTTCTTTTTCATATGTTTACTATTTACTAGCTTTCCCATATAACTTGCTTTCTGTTAGTTCCCCTACTAGAGATTTGAATTGTTCTGCGACATTTACCTCCACTCATTGTGTCTTTTAGGATCCGAGAATCAAATGGATGATTGGTGGTGGGCATGAGTTCAATGGTTTGTACTACCTAAATAAAGACTTTATTGCTACTACCATTTAGAAGAGCATTGCTTTTGACTTCTTTTGGACACATTGCATCCACTACTTGACATACTTCATCATTTTTCTCTTGTTTCATCATTTATGAGTCCTATCTAGTGTGATGCTTGTCAATTTGACAAACATCATTGGGTATCTTTCCCTTCCCGTATCCAGAGTCATGTGTTTAAGTTAGTCAATTTTGATGTTTTAAGATCATATCGTGTCAATGATATGTCTAGTTATAAGTGCTTTCTTATGTTCATGGATGATTTTCCAACGTAACATGGTTATATTTAGTACAAGGTCGAATTCAAGTTTTTTCTTATTTCCATATGTTTTATTTGGAGATTCTCAATCAATATCATGTTTCCGTTAAATGTCTATGCTCCGATACTACCAAAGAATATATGGCTATTTTCTTTGGTTTTCAATCATTTCTTATATCTCATGGGATTCTACATTTGACCTCTTTTCCCTATACTCTCCAGTAGAATGGGTTGGCGAAACGAAAAAATCATCATCTCTTGAATGTTGCTTGTCATCTCCTTTACATTTGGGGTAATTCCAACTTGCCCTCCGTTTTGAGGGTTGTCTCAATCAATCCTATTGCTTAGTCAACACAGTACACTTTGATATTTTTGTCTCAGTCCGACCCAAATTCATTTATGGTATTTCTTTTTTTCTGTGCAAAAATCCAATATGCATGGTATCACATGCTCAATTTCTGTTCATTTGGTGAAGTAGTCGGCTTACTCTGTGTTTCCTCTGTGGCATGTACCAGCCACATGCCCATTTTAATGAACCTTCCAATTAATTTGGACATGAGGAATGAGGAAGGGTGTTGCTCTTCTTCGTATGTGACATGCGGTCGAGGTTGGAGATTGCTTGGGAAAGGGTGGACGCCGTAAATGTAGGTGATTAGGCGGCTGTCGAGGGGGGAAGGTTGAGGTTTTGGTGGGAAGGACAGAGCTTGTAATGGATCGGTGGAGAAAGGAGAGAGACTCATTGCTCAATGCAAACGGTATTGCGAGGAACTCGCTTTTCCATACCTAGAAAACTCACACGAGACCAGAATTTTATGTATGAACATTCACGATCGTACAATAATAGTACCATTTGACAAAAAATTAATATATGCCAGGACCATCCGAACTTTAAATGACAGAGTAACCAAGATCACTCCACAGTTTCACATTGCTATCAAAATGTGCATGAAGTGGGGATTCAAGTGCACATCCAGGTGAAACCAAATACAAAAGGTAGAGATTTTGCAAGGAAATGAAAATTCATTGAAATTTAAATCACCCGAGGAGGAAATGCATGATCCAAATTGAATGACAATGAGATACGAAAGAAACAAAAAGATCAAACTCTTGAACAACCCATTGGGTACGACTGGATAATTGTTCCCACCAATTTTGAATCATGTTTGCCATGTGTTCTCCATTCTTTTAAGTGCGAGTTTTAGGATGATGGTGGAAGGATTGACGCTGCGACCCAAAAGGACCAAAAAATTCTTATAGAAAAACCTCGTGCGAAAGACAAGAAGACAAGGAAAACACACTTGAACAAAGTGGGTGCCAATAGATAGCACAAGGATTATACCAGTAAAGTCACGTATAAATACTGCTTTTAGCTTTCATGTGATTTCTACAAACGGGAAAAAATCACACAAAACAAGATTCTTCACTCTTGTCATTGTACTCATGTTGGTAACTACTATAAATTGTTGGAACACTCGAAGAAGATGAGAGAGTTTCAAGTTCCATCTCAGTCTCCACATTAGTAATCGGCATCTCCGTGGGATACAGAAGTGGTTTTGGGGGAACCTGTAGTTCATCAATCTCTCCTTCTAGCATATTAAGGACTCGACTCATCGACGGTCGATCATTAGGGCTCAATTGTATACACCAAAGAGCAACAATTATCATCTTCCTCACCGTCTCTCTTTCCTCTTCTATGGCATCTACCATTTCAACTTCCTTTTCTTTGCCGAGTTGATCATAAACCCACAAAGGAAAATAAATTTGACTAGAATCCTCTGCATTTACATTTACATTTCTCCTTCTACCAGCCATTTCCATCAACATCATTCCAAAACTATAAACATCAGCTTTGTAAGAAACACCGCCAATGTCCTTATAGAATAGTTCAGGTGCTATATATCCTAAGGTTCCTCTTGCTGCAGTTAAGGTTACTGTGTTGTGATCAGTGGGGTAAAGTCTTGCAAGTCCAAAGTCAGAAATTTTCGGACTGAAATTATGGTCTAGTAGAATGTTGTGAGGCTTGATGTCAAAGTGTAGAATTTGCATGTTACATCCCCGATGTAGATACTCTAACCCTCTAGCTATGCCAAGAGAGATCTCATACATTTTCTTATGATCAAGAGTATTTTCTCCATCCCTATGAACAATATGCTTATCCAAAGACCCATTTATCATGAAATCATAGACAAGAGCTTGTTTGGAGTAATCGAAGCAAAAACCAGCAAGTTGCACCACATTAACATGATGTATCCTTCCAATTGTGGCCACTTCACTTATAAAATCTTGGCCATTAGATTTTGGATTGCTCAAAATCTTAACCGCAACTTCATTGCCACTCCTAAGTGTTCCTCTATACACGGAACCAAATCCCCCTTCACCTAACTTGTGTTTGAAATTTTTTGTGATCTTCTTGATATCCGAGTAAGAGTACCTAATAGGAAAAGAGTTGTTGTGAACTTGGAGAAATTCTTCAATGTTTGCATCCATTGCTTGGTGCCTTTTCATCCGCTTATATATTAGAAGTATCAAGACACATGGAGCTCCGAATATGAATTTTGCTGCCAGGAAGTGAACTGCGTAGAAAATTTCCTTAACAATTAGTGTAAATCATACTTTTTTATCTTTGTTAAGAAGAACATTCAAAGAGTGTTCTCTTCAAATGGAGTGAGTGAGTGTTTTATAGCTGTGAGGAAAAAAG
The DNA here is from genome assembly GCA_014182735.1 of Corymbia maculata. NCBI lineage: Eukaryota > Viridiplantae > Streptophyta > Magnoliopsida > Myrtales > Myrtaceae > Corymbia > Corymbia maculata. Next base: position 8,458,751 of record CM024692.1, read on the forward strand.
AATCGTCCATACCGAGGACAAATCCGGCATTAGGAACTCTAATGACTGCTTTGTATAGCACCGTACCCAAGGTAGCATTTCCTACAGTAAGCCAGAGATTAACTAAGGCACATATCATCCTGATTAACTTCAGAGTTAGGTACAAATAATAATATTGGAAGCAAAGATTTACTAAGGATAATAACCAATCAATGACTAATGCTACATTTGCATACTATACTGTTAAAATTACAATAATCGATAGTTGTATGTATTCAACAAGCCTATTGTCTTAATGTGTATAACCACGTATGTGTTATGAACTTATGATGATTGTCGGGAGTTTCACACACTTCACTTACATCTGCTACTTTGATTTTCATACCACTCAATTGCGGTTTGTCGCTTAGGGCACAAGAGCTATATGTAGAGCCAAATACTAGCTTACTGATCGGGTAATTACTTCGATGGAAAGGCATACTTACCGTTGTTGTAGGTGTGGCATTGATTCCCTTGGTATCGGAAACCTAAGAAGCAAAAGTGAATTGTTTTCTTCCGCAGCGGGACTCGGTAGGAGAGATTAAACCCATCCGCCATCACATTGTGGACGTCATTGTAGGAGATCGTGCTATTCTCGTGGGACAATACTTCTGTTTTATACAATAAATATTCTCCTGTAGTTGTTGACGATATTATGGTGCAAGAATCCTCAATATCTGATGACCGTGCATACATGACGGCATATGAATGATGCCCCTCTGTAATTATACATGGTTTAGTGTTGATATATAAAGGAGATCTCGCTTGCTTTGAGCAAGACACAATGGCCACCATGGTTCCTAAGGGGTAATCGTACAGATCATCTTCATCAAAATTAGAGCGTATTAACTGGTGGAGAGGAAGGGAGGAACAGTTGCTCTTTCGCAGCCCAATATCGACCACTTCCATTTTCCCAAAAAAGGAACCCTCTTCATTCCAAGTGTTTATCGATTTCACATGATATCGGCCATCGAACAAAGATAGCACTGTGCGATTATCTTCACACGCTAATTCGAATCTTGATTCACCACAGCCTTTGGGTCGCTCTTCAATCTAAAGGGATAACTTAGGTACCCAACCTCGCCGCATGCTGAAGGAATACACGCGTGATTGTTCCTAGCATAGCAACTAATCCCAGCTTGTACTATGAGAAGAACGAGCAATAGGAAAGGCTCCATTTGAAACCAGAGTCGAGAGAGTTTGTGCAATGGAGGGAGATTTGTGTTTGGCTGTTGATTATTTTGGTGGAGAGGCTCAATTTAAGAAAAGAGGGGCGCACTTACAGAGACGGGTCGGGATTGGAGTTGAAATTCTGGAGTCGTCTTTGAAGAAGTCCAAGTCAAGCAAATGACTCAGAGCCGTCCAAGGTCCAGAAAATGGAGCTTGACCGGAGAACATAAATAATTTTGTTCGTCGCCTGACACATGATGCGTTTCTCGTTTCAAGGAAATTCCGATTAGAGTAAGATGCGGTCCACATCATACATCAAGAAAAAGTCTTATTGTTACTAGGTTATGGGAATTTATTTATATATTTTTAATCTTTTGTTTTGTCAATCCTTCAAATCCATTTTGCCAATAAACAGGAGGGATGGCTTGGTTCCCACCAAAAGCATGACTACCAAGTATTCTTGATTAACTTAAAATGTAATCGAGCTCTAACTTTTTCAAAAAATGCAAATAAATCCTGAAATTTTCCAAATTGGTGTGATTGACGACTTTCCTTAGCTCCATTAAATTTGAATGATGAAAATTGCTAATATGACTTTTTTGTATTTTAAAGACGTGTGCACCACATCAGAAAATAAACCAAAAGTTAAGGGGGAGGGGAAGGAAAAAGAAAACCGAGAGAGATGGTTGGGAAAGCATTGCAAGGGCGCTGTTAAGGCCCGAGAAGATGCTTGCTCAACCACGGGCCAAGATTGCTAGTCATTATCGTGAGCAGGCAAAGGCTGGCCAACCCTAGTAGAGTGATCACGAGGGCCAATCAACCCTTGCGTGCTGGTGATAGAGCTGTGAGGCCTTACGTTCTATTAGTCTTGAACGTGTTGCTTCTCCAACCAGTTGGTTGTAAGCCATTGGTGAGTTTCACAAGTCGGAGGGGTTTGGATCTCATTAGCGGTGGTCACAGGCTCGCGTTCTAATTCAATGGACTCACCTTTGATGCGATCCAAGCAGAACAAGATACCTGTCCACTTCCCCAAGCTCCAAGCATCATAAGGACGCCACTCACTCATCAAATTGAAGACCTTTCGAACCTAAAGACTAATTAGAGGCGTCCGTGAAGAGATTGTTCCTTTCAATGCAACTCTCACCTTTTCTCCGGTGTACATCTACCTGTTGGACATGCCAGTGAGATTTATGTTGGGGATCGAGCGTATGATGCCTCATGTTTGAGTGTTTGGGGAGGAGTTTCTGTAGAAACGCTGTTGAAGGACCCAATACTCATAAACGCGTCGCTATGAAGGGCGGAGTCCCTCATCTATACCTCGACAAGAGTTGTCAGCATAGTTGCGGGTGCCACCGCCCCCCTTACCCGCCTGCACTGCGCTACCCACCGATAGCGGTCTTCACTATTGCAAAGTGGGCATAACATTAGCCCTTATTAAAATAAAAGTCACATCAACATTTTTGTCACTGAAAATGAAGAAACTTATAGAAGTACCCAATTGAATTAATGAACAAATTTTAAAATTTGATCACACTTTTTAACTTAATGCCATTTCAAGGTATGTTTTAGGACTTTAAGTATACTTATCCCAACAAAAACAAAATGTGGTATGTGACTACCTTCTATGTCTTTTCCCTTTAACCTCAAGTGACTATTGAGAAAACATCATTCACCAATTTTTTTGGTCGGCGCTTTCATTACCTATTATAAAGCCCCAAAACTCAATTAGCTTGCTTGCACTCCTCTATCCAAGGATCTTGATCTCATTTTCTTCCCAATCTAAGCCACTCTACACACATCGCTGGTGTGTCTACCTCAACACTGAGCAAGCACATCACCAACTAAGCTGAGTAATTCACCACCTCTCCAGGAGATCAGAAATGTCGATAAAAGTAAATCGCTTGCAGACTCTATTAGATAATGCACAGATGATGCTTATCATATAAGGAAACTGCATGGCTGCTATCACCTTATTTTGTCAGATCTTTCAACCTTTTCGCAATTACAGTTCATTACACGTGCTCCTGGACCCATAACAAATAGCGGTGGCTTGCTGGTTTATCTATCATTTAATCCACGAATAAAACCTAACAAAAAAGAAAGAAATGAACGCTTTCCTTCTGTCATTAGAACTCTGACTCTGGCTTGTAGACCTGTCCACAAGTCAAGCCTTGTCAATATTTTTAGTTCCAAAAGGTCGTCCTAATTGGGCCCAAGACAGGGCCTGAAAAGGTCATGCCCCAAACTTGTTCATCAGTCAAAACCCCTGAAGATTTTATTTGTAAAAATGCACCGACCCGTACGAACTTCATAGGGAAACCAATTGTCTAGTTCTGCTCATTACTTGGGCCAAGTCCAAATCCCAACCGATCCAACCAGACGACGATTATGTCCAAATTCTTCCAAATCAAGCCTCTGAGTCTGCGGTTTAGATCTGCTCGGATCAAGAAACATAGATCTCATGTGAGCTGTAAAAGAGAAGAAGAAAACTCCAATTTTTTAGGTCGAGGCCACTATCCACCCAAACACGAACCCTTGGTCTGGCTCGGTGGCTTAGGAGGTTTAATTTCAGTTCTAGAGAGGCCCAAAAACATATTCACACTCGTGAATGGGCATGTGTATCATATCCCTAATGCCATGTACCGTCTCTTTCGCTCGGAAAAGGGGACGCCAAATGGTTTTAAAAAACAAAGTTTTATACGCACATAAAGCCCAAAGAAAAATCATGACTTGTTTTTGTTTTTTGGGTTGGCCATACTTAGGAAACTGCCTCGTGCGCAAGACCTCTTGTTTCTTGGCCTGCTTCCGTATGAGGTGTATACTCGCCTATGGCTAAAGTGCGACCTGCCACATCGTTTCCTTGAACTTATGTCACAAGTTTAAAACCCTTTGCTTCTTGATTTCACGAAAATCCCATGATTATTATGAAAAAAATGGAAAAAGAAAAAAAAAAAAAACAAAAGGGACGTTGCCAGTTGGCTTTTGATTTTTTTATGATTTCGATTGTTTTTGTCCCGTTGGTGCATTGGGAAATTGGAGACGACTGGGGAGCAAAACGTGATGTTTGCTTCATGCACAGTTTTTTTTTCTTTTTTCGAAAGTTGCCTATGAAAATGCTTGTTATATTTGCACAAAACATTTCCATTTCAGATCGAGGGTCGTCTAGCGACGAAAGTAGCAATTAATGAAGTCAAAGGTCGCAGCCAAATTCTAAAATTATAACATAAAAGCAATTAAATCATACTGAACAGGTTCTTCATTGTGTCCCTGGATAATCTCAGCTTCCTCTATGAGAAGAGTTAAAGGTTTGTCTTTCCCATTCGGCCAAAGAGGTACATAGCTGTGGCTATAGAGACTCACGCAGGATGAATTGGGCTACATCATGCCCGTAAATTGTCAAAGAAAAGACACAGTACGTGGTTTTATGCTTCACTCGCATAACTTCCGACAAGTCGCAAGAATGTTCTTGGGATTGGAGGGTTTTCTACTACCATAGCCCCCTCCAAAATCTGAACTACCTGAGACATGGTTGGTCTATCTCGCTCGCTGTCTTGAATGCACCAGCAAGCGACTTTGCATGCTCTGCACAATTCTTCCATCTCCACCTCTCCGTTCAATCTGCGGTCCACGAGTGGCAAGACTTCTTCTCCTTTGGCGATTGAATTAGCTACCTGAAGCGGTAGATAATCGCGCATATCACTGTTCAGCTCCTCAATGTTTCTCTTTCCTGATATGATCTCGAAGAGCAGCTTTCCATAGCTGAAAACGTCGACTTTCAACGTGATGGCTCCTCCCAAAATCCATTCTGGCGCGAGGTATCCTCTGGTTCCCCTCATGGTGGTAATTACCCGGCTGACATCCCGTCCCATGAGCTTTGCTAGACCGAAATCAGCAATCTGCGGCATGAGTTCTGAATCCAACAGTATATTCTCTGGCTTGATGTCGCAGTGTATGATGCGATCTCGACACCTCTCATGAAGGTACTCTAATCCTTTAGCAATCCCGATGATGATGCCATATCTGGTTTTCCAATCAAGGGTGTTGGGACCTTTCTGAAACAAATGAGCTGCGAGCGAACCATTTGCAAGGTACTCATATACTAGGAACCTTTTTGACTCTTGTGCACAAAAACCGCGCAGACGAACAACATTGATGTGCTGTATTGTTCCAATAGTTCTGACTTCCGCAAGGAACTGTTTGCTACTTTGGTTTTGGTTCGCAAGTTTCTTCACTGCTATAGGAGTTGAGTCTGGCAGAGCTCCCCTGAAGACAGAACTAAACCCGCCTTCCCCAATTTTCTCAGAGAAGTTCTTTGTCGCCTTCTTCAGAACTCGATATTCAAAATGCATCAAATGGTCGTCCACTGCACCGGCAGACCGTCTCCTCCTAATGGTCACCAGCGACCCACTGAGGACCAAGAGAAAAGCTACAGACACAACAACAGCTGTTATGAAATTCGAACTGGGTTTCCCCTTTTTCTTATTCTCTTCCTTCAGGCCTGACCCCGCAATCCGGACATAGAAATCTCTCAAAACTGCATCATCGGCCGAACGTTGAACCGAAAATTTCTCATCCGTCCATATCAGACAGTTGGCAGTGTAAGCATATGCACTGCACGAACAGTTGCTCAAGCAAAATGACCTGCATGCTTCGATGTTTTCAACCACGAACGAATCAGAATTTTTTGGGAAGCGTGTATTAGGCATGAGGAAAAAATTATCTTTCCTGTCACCACTACATTTCGACGGAGATCTCCTCTCGCATTGGCCCAGACGATCTTCCTGCTTCAGATCATCTAAGTATCCGAGAGCGCAGTCACAAATCGGTACATCACTCTGATTGCAGTTAGAAGAAGCACCACAAAAGGGGTAAACCTCACACCTTTGTGTTGGCTGTTCCCAAAGCACCCTCCATTCCTGGATATGCTTTGCCCAGACTAATTGCTTGAGCAGCCCTGTCGGTTCGAGCACTATCCTAGAAAGATTATAAGGAGCAAGTGAGGAATATTTGACGTAGGCCTCATTCTCATTCGATACGTAGGTGAAGTTCATCACGTCTTCCGCTATCAATGAAGGCTGAAGCCTGAATTCATCCCCAGTCCAGTCGCTACTATGCCAGTAAGCTTCTGACCTATTAAATAGCGATAACTGAGCTCTTCCTTCGGTTCCCGGGATTGCAGAGAATATCCCGGGAGCTGGATCATCTGAATCTCTCCATGCCACCAAAACGGTCCTTTTGGATGTAAGTTTATTAAATCCAAACTTGGCACCGGGCAACCACGTATCAGTCGGATGATCGAAACTCTGCCAAGCAACACTAGACACATTGGATGTCTTCCTTAAAATGAAGTTTCCATCGTCAAGGAGCACTCCTGAAGTCGAATTAGGCACGAGCGATGTCAAACCGGTTGACCAGATTTGACGCTTGGATGAAGCGAGTATGACTAAATTACCATCCAGAAGGAGCTTCAACTCTGAAGAGAATGGGTTCGACACGGGGCGGCTCCTATTTGCAACCCAAACCAGAGTCTTTTGAGGCATTCCTTTGTACCAAATGCCAATGTAGTGGTTACCAGTGTTACTTGGTGAAAAGAAGCCCATCTCAAATGTTCCTCCTTGAGAGATTAATGTCCGGTTTCCAGAGAGAGACTCACCGGATAATATGGTATCTGTGCTTATGGACAAAGAGGGGCCGAATGAAGCAGAGAGAAGAAGCAAAAGATAAGGAAACATTTCTGTGTTTCTTCTCAAGTAACTCATCTCTTGTCGCTCTTTCTCTTGCAACTACAGTTTCGAAATGGAGAGTTAGCAGCACTAGGGCTTTCTAAGAACTGATAAAATCTTGATTTTTCGTTAGCCAGCAGTCTTCGGGGAATTGCTGGTCCAACAAGGTTGATGCATAATATTTTCATAGTTGGTCCACAAAGTTCGACCCAAAGTTATGACATGATTTCATGTTTGTCTCATTCAACCATTCAACTCCCGTCATTATCTCTAATTTTGGGCTAATTCCAACTTGCTCTATATGATTTCATGGTTACCTAACCTCAGTCAATACCCTGTCATTTTCTTTTTTCAGTCGACATAGTAGACTGATTTTTTGTTCCAGTCCGACCCAAAGTTCATTAATCGGTTTCCTCTCTGACCCTGCAAAATCCGATCCGCGTGACCCCACACGCTCGATTTCTGCTCATTTTGCAAAGTAGGCGGCTTACTCTGCGTTTCCTCCGCGGCATGCGCAAGTAACAAGTCCATTTTAAGCAACCTTCCAATTAATTTAAACGTCAGGATTAAGGAAGGGAGTTGCTCTTCTTCATATGGGACATGCGGTCCGGGTTGGAGATGTCTTGGAAAAGGGTGGCTCCCGTAAATGCAGGTGATCGGGCAGCTGCTGAGGGGGTACGGTATAGGTTTTGGTGGGAAGGCCGGAGCTTGTAACGGATCGGTGGAGATAGGAGAGAGACTCATCACTTAATGCAAACGGTATCACAAGGAATTTGCTTGATTCACACAAACCGGAATTTTACATATGAATGATCGTCATGGTACAAAGATTGTACCATTTGATGAAAAAATCAATTTATGCCGAGACCAACCAAACTTAAGAAGACAGAGTGATATTAAGGTCACTCACATTTTCACACTACGCTAAGAAAGTGCATGAAATGGGGATTCGAGTGCAAACCAGGTGAATCGAAGTGCAAAATGCAGAGATTTTGCGAGGAAATGAAAATTCATTGAAATTGAAATTACAGAGACAAAAAGGCATGATCCAAATTGAAGAAAACGAGATGCAGAGGAAACAAAAAGATCAAACTCAAGATGAACTGAAGGTTATCGGGCGTTTGTCCTATTCTTCACTAAGCGCTGGTTTTATCTCATTCACAACCCCATGGTACGACTGGATAATTGTTCCTACCAAATTTTGAAATATGTTTGCCATTTGTTCTCTATTCTTTTAAGAGCAAGCTTTAGGATGAGGAAGGAAGGATTAACACTGCGACCCAAAAGGACTAAAAATTTCTTATAGAAAAACCCGTGCAATAAACGAGAACGCCAGGAAAACACACTTGAATAAAGTGGCTGCAATAGATAACCACGAAGATTATACCAGTAAAATATTGTACTAGTAGTGCTTTTAGTTTTCATTCAATTTCCACGAGGGAAAATTCACACAAAACAAGATTTTGGAAATTTTGTTATTGTGCTCATATTGGTAACTGTTAGAAATTGTTGGAACACTTGGTGAAGATGAGAGAGTTTCAAGTTCAACCTCGATATCAACATTGACAAGCAGCATCTCTGTCGGATACATAAGTGGTTTTGGGGAACCTATAGTTCATCAACATCTCCGTCTAGCATATTAACAACCCACTCATCAATGGTCAATCATTAGGGTTTAGTTGTATACACCAAAGAGCAACGATTATCATCTTCCTTATTGTCTCTCTTTCCTCTTCTATGGCATCTACCATTCCAACTTCCTTTTCTTTGCCAAGATGATCATAAACCCATAGAGGAAAATAAATTTGACTTGATGCCTCTGCATTTGTGTTTACATTTCTCCTTCTATCAGCCATTTCCATCAACATCATCCCAAAACTATAAACATTGGCTTTGTAGAAATAATGCCAATTTCCTTATAGAATAGCTCAAACAATGTACATCCTAAGGTTCCTCTTGCTGCAATCAATGTTACTATGTTGCGGTTGGTGGGGTAAAGTCTTGCAAGTTCAAAGTCAAAAACTTTAGAAGTGAAACTCTAGTCTAGGAGAATGTTGTGAGGCTTGATGTCAAAGTGTAGAATTTGCATGTCATGTCTCCGATGTAGATACTATGCCAAGAGAAATCTCACATATTTTCTTATGCTCAAGAGAATTTTCTTCATCTTTACAGAAAATGTGCTTATCCCAAGATCCACTTGGCATGAAATCATAGACTAGAGCTTGTTTGGAGTGATCAAAGCAACAACCAACATGTGGATCCTTCCAATTGTAGCCACTTCATGCATAAAATCTTGATCGTGAGATTTTGGTGTATTCAAAATCTTAACCACAACTTCATTACCACTTCTAAGCATTCCTTTATACATAAAACCATATCCTCTTTCACCTAATTTGTGCTTAAAAAAAGTTTTTTGTGATCTTTTTGATATTCGAGAAAGAATACCTTGTGGACAAAAAACTATTGTGAGCTCATAGAAATTCTTCAATGTTTGGGTCCTTTGCTAGGTGTCTTCTCATCCACTTATAGATTAGAAATATCAACACACATGAAGCTTTGAATATGAATTTTGCTGCCAAGAAGTGAGATGTGTAGAAAATTGCCTTAATGATTAGTGTAAAGCATAGCTTCTTCTTTTTTTTGTGATAAAGCACATTAAAGAGTGCTCTCATCACATATCGTGTGGGAATGTTTTGTAGATGTGAGGAATACCGAAGACGAAGCCGACATTAGGAACTGTATTGAATGCAACATTTAGCACCGTATCCCGTGAAGAATTTATCTACAGTAAACAATAGTTTAAGGCATATAATCAGAACCGAGTAATGAATGAAAAATACGGATAAGGAAAAAAGTATTATTATTCTAATTTACTAAAAACTTATACATAAATTAACAACTTTCGAAGCAAAGATGCATTCTATATTGTTTAAATTACAAAATTAGTAGTCGTATATATTCAACAAGTCTCTTGTCTCAACGTGAATAACTTAGCAATATAGTGATTTTAAAAGAGTTTTGGTTAAAGTCTTCTCAAAACTTCTTGTGATTAACCAAATTATATCTCTTTTGGAACTAGAGATTGATCCAGTGGTGTTGCACCACATTTTATATGTTTTTATGTCTAATGATTATATCTAGGTAATTTTATAAGGTACAATTAACTTATCCTGGCCTCCGCAGGGAAAAACACCATCAACTTTTTGGGGGGCTTTAATTACCCAATCTGTGAACTCTTGATGTAAAAGAAAAGTTTTAGAAGTTGAAAAGATCGGGCACTTTGGGCTAATAAAAAACTTTTAGAGGGAACTAAATACAATTTTCTTTTATTTGGTGAAGTTTGAGACAAAAATACAGCGCAACGTTATTACTAACATCATTTTCTCCGGAGAACGAGGAAATTCCACTGTACGACCATTGCATTTCACAGTGACCGATTCTTTATCCATCTTGGTTCCCTCAAGGGCTAATTCATTCTATTCGGTTTTGCTTAGACATGATAGTTGGGAGTTTTACAGGATTTCACTTGCATCAGTTACTTTTATTTTCCTACCACTCGACATAGCCCGTCGCTTACTCAATCATGCTTGTCAGCAGTCTTACAAACTTCACTTGCATCTGTTACTTTGATTCAATACCGGTCAATCACACTCCATTGCTTAAGGCGCTAAAGCAGGATAAGGATATCACAGTATCGTAACTTTTGTATGATACTCACTTCAGTGATACTACTTTTCAATCAATTCTATTTTTACAAAACGTTCATCACAGGTGTTACAACCTTAAATTAGAGCTATAGCTAGATCCAGATATTAGCACAGTGATTGGCGAAAGTTCTTCGATGGAGAGGCATACTTATAATAGTAGTAGGCTCTGCATCGTTTCCCACCGTATCTGAACCTTAACAAGCAAAAGTGAAATAGTTTCTTCGGCCACCGCATCCACAAATAAATAAAAAAGCCATCAGCCATCGCATTGTGGATGCCGATGTAGGAGATCGTACGATTCTCCAGGGATTATGCTGCTCTTTTTTCCCATAAATATTCTGCTGCAAGTATTGACGGGGTTATGGCGCAAAATTCCTCAATATCTGATGCCTTTGCACTGATGACAGCATATGAATAATACCCATTTATAGCTATATATGGTTTGGTGACGCTATATAAAGGAGACCTCACCTGCTTTGAGCAAGACATAAGGGTCACTGTAGGAAATGCACCACTAATGTCGTACGGTTTATATTCTTCACCACTGAAATTAGAGGGCATTAACTGGTGAAGAGGAAGGAAGGAACAGTTGCTCTTTTTCAGGCCGACATCAACCACTTCCATAGTACCAGCAATGAAACCCCCATAGTTGATTTTTTGTTTTTTCAGGGAGGGGGAAGGGGGGTTTATCTTTTTCATGTGATATCAGCCACTATATGAAGATAACAACATGCGGTTATCTTAATAAGTGAACTCGAATCTCGAGTTGTCGCAGCCTTTCGAATTGTCCTTTAATTGAAAGGGATAGTTTAAGTTACTAACCTCACCGCACACTGAAAGGGTTACACAGGCGATTGTTCTGGGCATAGCCACTAATTTCAGCTTGTATTATGAGAAGAACTAGTAATAGGAAAGGCCCCATTTGGCACCTGAGTTGAGAGAATTTGTGCAATGGAGAGCGATTTTTGTTTGGCTTTGTTATTTGGTGAAGAGGCTCGATCGTAAGGGGATGCATCTAGAGAGACGCATGCTGATTGAAAAGTTGGAGTAGTCTTTGGAAAAGCCCCAGTCAAGCAATGACCCAGAGCCGTCCAAAGTCAAGAAAGTGGAGCTTCCAAGCACATTCCGACATAGTGGGCAGACATCGTGGCCAACAAATGCACCAGAACATCTGAAAATATGATTTTCAGATAGAAAGGACCATAGATTATATTGATCAGTATCATATCCATATTGTTGTTGGTCGATTATGCAATAAAGCCCCTGCATGTATCTGGTATAGTTTTTGTAATGGGAAATATCTTTTCACTCATGCCCCTTCTAACTGGTGAGCTTTAGATCACTAGAAAGTCGAATCCAAAAGCTAGTAAAAAGAAGCCCATCTCAAATGTTCATCCTTAAGAGATTAATGTCTGATTTGCGGAGAGGTTCACCAAGTAACATGATATTTGTGTTTACAGACAAAGAGGGGCCGAATGAAACAGAGAAAAAAAGCGAAATATAAGGAAACATTTCAGTGTTTCTGCTATTGTAACTCATCTCTTGTTGCTCTTTCTTTCACAACTACAGTTTTGACATGGGGAGTTAGCAGCTCCAAGGCTTTATAAGAACTGCTAAAATCTTGATTTCTCATTAGCCGGCGGTCTTCGTGGAATTGCCAGTGCAACAATGTTGATACATGACATTATCATGGTTATGCCACAAAGTTCGACCCAGAGTTATTATACGATTTCATGGTTCTCATTCAACCATTCAACTCCCTGTCATTATCTCTAATTTTTTGCTAATTCCAACTTGCTTTATATGATTTGACGGTTGTCTCAGTCAACCCCCTGTTATTTCTTTTTCGGTCGACATAGTAGACTTTGATTTTTTTTCTTTTTTGTCTCAGTCCGATCCGCGCGACATCACATGCTCAATTTCCGCTCATATGGCAAGGCAGGCGGCTTACTCTGTGTTTCCTCCGTGGCATGCGCAAGTCACAAGCCCATTTTAAGCAACCTTCTAATTAATTTAAAAGTTAGGTTTAAGGAAGGGAATTGCTCTTCTTCTTCATATGGGACATGTGGTCCAGGTTGGAGATGTCTTGAGAAAGGGTGGCCGCTGCAAATGTGGGTGTTCGACGGCTGCCGAGGGGATAAGGTATAGGTGTTGGTGGGAATGATGCAGCTTGTAATGGATCGGTGGAGATAGGAGAGAGACTTATTGCTCAATGCAAATGGTATCACAAGGAATTTCGGAATTTCCTTTACTCACATGAAACCAGAATTTTACATATGAATGGTTGCCATTGTACGAAGATTGTGCCATTTGACGAAAAATCAATTTATACCGAGACCAACCGAACTTAAGAAGACACAGAGCGATCAAGATCACTCTACAATTTCACACTGCACTCAGAAAGTGCATGAAGTGGGGATTTGAGTGCAAATCCCAGGTGAATCGAAGTGCAAAATGTGAAGATTTTGCGAGGATACATTGAAATTGAAATTACCCAAGAAGGAAACAAAAGGATCAAACATGTTAGCCATGTGTTCGGGCAAACATGCTTGTCCTGTTCTTGTTTTTTTTTCTCATCGAAGTCCTGTTCTTCTTCAATGGGCGCTGGCACGACTGGATTATTGTTCCCACAATTATGAAACACGTTTGCCATGTGTTCTCATATCCTTTAAGTGCGAGCATTTAGGACGATGGAGGAAGGATTAACACTGCAATCCAAAAGGACCTAAATTTTCTTAAAGGAAACCTCGTGCAAGAAAAAAAGTGATAGCAAAGATACACCAGTAAAACCATGAATAAGTGATGGTGCTACTTTTATTTTGCAGTTAGTTTCTACATGAGGGAAAAAAAATCATACAAAATAAGATTGTGGAATCTTGTTATTGTGCTCGTATTGATGACTACTAGAAATTGTTGGAACACTTGAAAAAGATGAGAAAATTTCAAGTTCATTCTCGATCTTGGCATCATCAATTGGCGTTTCTATCAGGTACAGAATTGGCTCATCAATGGGTGATCATTAGGGCTCAATTGTATTCACCAAAGTGCAACAATTATCATCTTTCTCGTGGCCGCTCTTTCCTCTTTTATGGTATCTATTGTTTCAACCTCCTTTTCTCTGCCAAGTTGACGATAAACATGGAAAGGAAAATAAATTTTACTTCCAAGTCAAGCAAATGACCCAGAGCCGTTCAAAGTCAAGAAAATGGGGCTTCCAGACACATATATTACAACATATATTGCATTGACAACAACATATCAACCGTTTCAATTGTGTGCATGGTGTTGCCTGAGGGGTTGGAACCCCTGACCTCTCTCGTTTGAGATGGTCTTGATTTATATAATTTACCGACCATAAAAGGGCAACATTTTCTCTCATCACTATTTTAAATGACGAATTATAAATTGTAGGCATCACTTATATTCAAATTAAAGGAAGTTTTCTTCGATCAGGTTTGGAGGCATATATTGACCAATTACAATCATACGTTTCAAAAATTATATGCCGAGTATTGAAATACACATAGAAATGAAAATAGGCAATTGAAGTTAGGAGTGCCGAAAATCTTATCTTCAAAGTAAGTAATTTCTTTTAAAAAGCCTACGCAATGTCACGACCAAAGAAGAGACAGAACATGCGGTCAACATCTTAGGCCCAAAAAAGGAAAAAATGTGGTCAATATCGTCTACCAAGAAAAAGTCTGATTATTGCCTCGTGATGGGGAAATTTTGTTATTTTGTTTGTGGATCCTGTAAATTTAATTTATAAATAAACAAGAGGAATGGTTTGATCTCGTCGAAAGCATGACTAATTGTCTTTCTCTATTTGCTTAAAATATAATTAACTTTTTACATTTTAATAAGTGTACAAGTTTTAAAAATTGTCAAATTTGTGTGATTGACAACCTCCGTTAGCTCCATGAAATTTAGCTGATGAAAATGCTCAAAACATATTGTATATTAAGGACACGTAAGCGCCCCATCATAAAATAGACAAAAAATTACAAAGAAAAAACAATCCATTATATAAAATGCTTATAAATAAGATCAAATTAGTATCATTATATCCTTCTAAAATATCGGATAATCCACCATATTAAATGAAGCAATCACCCCTTTAACAAAGTATTTCACAAAAGACATCAAACTTACTCAATTTAGATTTATTGTTGGCTATGAGAGGAAAGAAACATATTTAAATTCCATCTCCGCAGTAATTAACTAAAAGAGATTCTCATTCCCAATGTAAAAGCCAATCAAGTCTCTAATAGTTATCATGCATGAATGGACATTCGACATAAATGAGCAAAGTAAATATTCCCGGAAAGAATATTTTTTTCACATCATCACCATACCCTGTCAACAATACATGTTACTCCAAAAATGTTAACCAGAACTCAATGGTTAAAAGAAACCCAAAATGAATAATAAATCCACATAATAATTGCTATTGATGCAATTATGATTCTGCAAATCTTCCTCTTAATTAAATATGAATTACCCAAAAAAAAAAAAAGTCTCAACAATGCATGCTTGTAACCAATTTGATTATGCAATAAAATGATATTTCATAACTTTGTCGCGTGAAAAAAAAATCAATCATTGCAGAAGTGACATTACACTATTTAACACATGAATTTGGCAGCTATTATGAAATATAAATCTCTTTCACTATTTTAAACATAAGTAAAGTAGGAATCCAATAAATTCAGAAATAGGCTGACGATATTTTTTGACAAGAAAAATGTTGGGATTAAAACTCTTAGTAGTCATAAATATAAGGTCCATATAAAACTCATGGCAGACTTTTAACCCTTCAGACAACCTCCAGTGATGACTGAAAACGTGAAACATGGAAAATACATATATAGAGAATACTACAAAAGGCAAGATGCGAAAAGCATACTCACACAATCATCAATGTCTAACATGCTGATTCAGCCACAAATGTGATCAATGGCAATCTAGAGAGATACCACCTTCGCAACCACAGGCCGAGAGAATACATTGGCAACGACCATATAATTGACTAATGATACACCCCAATATATGTCATAAAAGTTTCTAATTTCAAAACTCAATCCTAAAACCCTTCTATCTTCACGGATTCAACATGAAAATTTGCATTTAATCATTTATTCCTTTCTATACTGAAAGAAATATGCAGAAGCTGAAACTCAACAGGATGCAAATTTTTAAAGTCTAACGAGGGGACAAGGCTGTCCAATTTCAATGATACACGTAGACTCAATTGAGCACACACATATACTTGTATTACCTTGTAACAAGATCAGGTCTGAATTGAACTCAAATATCATCACATGTAGTTGTATATGGTAGTGAATCTTTTTTGCAAATATCCAAAGGTGGTAAGCGTGACGGCACAACCAGAGCTGCGGAGGTAGAGGCATCAATTGTGGCGATGGCAGCAACAGCAGTAGTAACGGCAACAATTTCAGTTTGAGAACCTATAAAGTGATTATCCATAACTGTTGGAGAAAAATAAGATTAATTGTCTGAGAAATGCAAATACTGTCCTTGAGAATAATTTTGTCCATTGGTGTATGAAACTCGATACAATAGGCTCTAGCGGTTATCTTCCAAAGATACAATAAACATTCTTCCTTATTCTACGTTGAATAACAGAATGAACATGAACAACCTCAAGTGTACAACCAGCAAGGAAAGAAAATTAAGGAAAGGAAAATTTTCTTTTTAATTCGATGTCTCTTTTGAATGTGGTTTGAAGTTTTTATATTATATTCAAATAAAAGAGAGAGCTGTTAGGACGCTGTTAGGACGCTGTTATGAATAAATTGGTTATCATTGAAAATGGTCGTTGTATAACCTTTTAAAATAAATAAAGAGTTTACGAACAAGTAAACAAAGGTTATGAAGCCATTATACAATCATTAGAAAACCATTATACAATCAATGGAAAATCATTATACAGCTGTTGCAAAACAGTAAATGATTGCTTTTACGGCGGTTATAACTTGTAGCAAATATTTCAAAACTGGTGGAACATCCAAGAGGATCCGAAAGGACAAAAAAATTCTTATAGAAAAACCTTACGCAAAAAATAAGAAAACAAGGAAAACACAACTGAATAAAGTGGATATCAATTTTCGACAAAAAAGAAGAAGAAGTGGATATCAATAGACACCACGAGGATCATACAAGTAAAGTCGCATACAAGTACTGCTTTTACTTTCATTCAATTTCTACAAGAGGAAAATTTTACACAAAACAAGATTGTGAAATCTTGCTATTATGCTGATATTGGTAACTACTAGAAATTGTTGGAACACTTGAAGAAGATGGGAGAGTTTCAAGGTCAACCTCAATATTGACATTGGCAACCGGCGTCTCCATCGGATACAGAAGTGGTCGTGGGGGAACTTGTAGTTCACTGATCTCTCCTTCTAGCATATTAAGGACCCGGCTCATCGATGGTTGATCATTAGGGTTTAGTTGTATACACCAAAGAGCAACGATTATCATCTTCCTTGTAGTCTCTCTTTCCTCTTTTGTGGCGTCTACCATTTCAATTCCCTTTTCTTTGCCAAGTTGATCATATACCCACAAAGGAAAATAAATCTCACTTGATGCTACTGCATTTGCATTTACATTTCTCCTTCTACCAGCCATTTCCATCAATAACATTCCAAAACTATAAACATCGGCTTTGTAAGAAACACCACCAATGTTTTTATAGAATAACTCAGGCGCCATATATCCTAAGGTTCCTCTTGCTATAGTCAACATCACTATGCTGTGATCGGTAGGGTAAAGTCTTGCTAGTCCAAAATCAGAAACTTTTGGAATAAAACTCTGGTCCAACAATATGTTATGAGGCTTGATGTCAAAGTGTAAAATTTGCATGTCACATCCTCGATGTAAATACTCTATCCCTCTAGCTATACCAAGAGAGATCTCATACATTTTCTTATGATCAAGAGAATTTTCTCCATCCTCATAGACAATGTGCTTATCCAAAGATCCATTTGGCATGAAATCATAAACAAGAGCTTGTTTGGAGTAATCAAAGCAAAAACCAACAAGTCGCACCACATTAATGTGATGGATCCTTCCAATTGTCCCCACTTCGCTTATAAAATCTTGGCCATTAGATTTTGATTTGTTCAAAACCTTAATCGCAACTTCATTGCCACTTCTAAGTACTCCTTTGTACACGGAACCAAATCCTCCCTCACCTAACTTGTGTTTGAAATTTTTCGTAATCTTCTTAATATCAGAGTAGGAGTACCTTATGGGTAAAAAGTTATTGTGAGCTTGTAGAAATTCTTTGATGTTTGCATCCATTGCTTGGTGCCTTCTCATCCACTTATACATTAAAAGTATCAACACACAAGGAGCTCCAATTATGAATTTTGCTGCCAGGAGGTGAGCTGCGCAGAAAATTGCCTTAAGTATTATTGAAAAAGCAGTCCTTCTTATTTCTTATAAAGCACATGTAAAGAGTGTTTTCTTGACACCCAGTGCGCGGGTGCTTTGTCGATGTGAGGAAAACAGAATCGTCCATACCAAAGACAAAGCCGGCATTAGGAACTCTATTGAGTGCAACATTTAGCGCCGTACCCCAAGAAGAATTGTCTACAAGAAGCGAGAGATTAATGAAAGCACATAATCAGTGTTATCATCCTGATAAACTAAAAGTTAGGTACTAATGAACAGTATTGGAAGCAAATAATTACTAAGGATAATAACTGATAAATAGCTAATGTTACATTTGCATACTATATTGTTGAAACAATATAACCACGTATGTGTTATGATGGTTTTGAAAATGATTTTCTTCACTCTTTTCTGACTAGCTAAATCATATCTCCTTTTTTAGAAAATGATTATTTAAAACTCTTCTGAATGTTTTACATATTTAAGGTAGGCTTTTAAATTCGCCAATCTATGAAACTCTTAATGATAAAAGAAAAGCTAGCAGTTGAAAAGGTCAAGTAGTTTGAGCTAATATTAAAAATTTTAGAAGGAACTAAACCCAATTTTCTTACATTTTTGGAAATTTGAGACGTTCCATGTTAACCTAGCACAAATTTAGTTTTAGAAAGTGCTATATTTCAAGTATCAGCTATAACCGTGTGAACAAGAATAAAATGCAACACAACGTGATCGCTACGATCATTTCTCTCGGAGAACAAGAGAACAACATAACTCCTCTGTTATTCTCCATGTAAAGATTATATTTCTCAGTGAAATGATTATTTTCATGCCATCGCAATCCCCTCGAGGGTTAACTCGTTTTGTTCTTTGCTTACTCAATCATGATGGTCCCTTAATGAACAAGAGCTATAGCTAGAGCCAAATATTAGAATATTGATCGGGTAAAGTACTTTGACGGAGAGGCATACTTACAGTAGTAGTAGGGTATGCATTGTTTCCCTCGGTATCGGAAGCCAAAGAAGCAAAACTGATATGTTTTCTTCTGTGGTGGCACATAATAGTAGAGATTAAACCCATCAGCCATCGCATTGTGGATGTCCTGGTAGGAGATCGTACGATTATTCCAGGTCAATGCTTCTGTTATATTCCATAAATAATCTGCTGCCCGTATTGATGTGGTTATGGTGCAAAAATCTTCAATATCTGATGCTTGTGCTGAAATGATGGCATATGAATGATAACTGTTTATAGCAATACATGGCTCGGTGGTGAGATATAAAGGGGATCTCACTTGTTTCGAGCAGGAAACAATGGTCACGCTGTGTGCATCACCTCGGATGGAGTACCGTTCTTCTTCTCTACTGAAATTAGAGAGCATTAACTGGTGGAGAGGAAGGGAGGAACAGTCGCTTTTTTGCAGCCCAACATCAACCACTACCATACCCCCCCTACTTGCTGGGGTTTATTGATTTCACGTGATATCGGCCACCAAACAAAGAAAGCTACGTGCGATTATCTTCACATGCTAATTCGAACCTTGAGTCACCACAACCTCTTTGGTTGTCCTTCAATTGAAAGGGATAACTTAAGTTACGGATCTTGCCGCATGCTGAAGGGGCACACAATTGATTGCTCTGGGCAAAGCCACTAATCCCTGCTTGTACTATGAGAAGAACGACTAACAGGAAAGGCTCCATATGGTACCTGACTCGTGAGCACTTATGCAATGGAGGGAGATTCTTGTTAGGCTTTTGTTGTCTGGTGGAGAGGCTCGACAGAAACGGGAATGCACTTAGAGAGACCTGTCCTGATTTAAGTTAGAAGAGTCGCAGTCGTTTTTGGAAAAGCCCAAGTCAAGCAATGACCCAGAGCCGTCCAAAGTCAAGAAAATGGAGCTTCCAAGCACATTCCGACAAAGTGGCCAGACAGAGTAGCTAACAAATGCACCAGAGCATCTGAAAAATGCTTTTCAGATAGAAAGGACTATAGAATATATTGATCAGTATCATATCCTCGATTATACAATAAAGTCCCTGCAAGTAGCAAGTATAGATTTGTAAAGTCACCACCCTTCATATCGTTGGAAAGTCCAGCCCATCTCAGATGTTTCTCCTTAAGAAATTAAGTCTGGCTTCCCGAGAGAGGCTGACAGGGGAATATGGTATTTGTGCTTATCGACAAAGAGGCGCCTAATGAAACAGAGAAAAGAAGAAAAGTGTAAGGAAACATTTCTATGTTTCTTGCTTATCTAACTCATCTCTAGTTGCTCTGTCTTTCGCAACTACGGCTTTGACATGGAGAGTTAGCAGCTCCAAGGCTTTTTGAGAACTGATAAAATCTTCATTTCTCGTTAGCCGGAGATCTTCGTGGAATTGCCGGTCCAACAATGCTGCGTCGAACGTGACTGCTGCTGTTTCTCTTTTGGGGCGACTTGAATTCTCGCAGTTGCTTTCAAATCTGTCCACTAGTTCTAGTTGGCCGGTAAATGAGTAGAATTTCAGAGGAGGTTTCCTTAGTCTGCTGGACGTGGGTGGGAGGTTCTCTTGCCGTCGCGACGTTCAAGTCAACCAAATCACACAAAGTCAAAGTCAAGAAAAGTGTGTTCACCAACCAAAGGTTCCATAAGTGGAAATTAGGCAGAGATTGTTATCCACGCGGTCCGCCGAACATAAC
Organism: Corymbia maculata; assembly: GCA_014182735.1. Lineage (NCBI taxonomy): Eukaryota > Viridiplantae > Streptophyta > Magnoliopsida > Myrtales > Myrtaceae > Corymbia > Corymbia maculata. The sequence continues at coordinate 8,479,461 of CM024692.1, forward strand.
AAGTGGTGGATTGATCTATGGATGGGCTCACCGTCTGGTGGCAGCCACAATTTTTTTTTTTGGTCGAGATGGTAGCCGCAATTTTTAATGGAGGAAAACGGGAGACTAGTTTGACCGATTTCAGATTTTTCGACTTTCGATCGTTTCTTTAGAATTCCAAACACCTTGTCTAGGACCAAAATTAAACCTTGGCAAGATCTAACGGAAATTCAAGAACAATTGGAAGCGTTTCGGAACAATTGGAAGCCAGGAATCTGTGTTGAAATTCATTTCAACATCAACACGTTGCAAGTGCTATATTGTGAAGACGAACACAAAACATATTGCAACATTGATGCTAATAAAGTTTGTTCACTTGAGCTTCAAGTAACAATTTTATTTAAGTCATTACCTTTTTGCATTAAGTGAGCTGGCAAACCTATTATCTTCATGAGAACTAGTCTCCATCTTAAGAATTTATATTTGTTCGCATTACAGTGCTCCCTACTTATTTTCAAAGATTCTAAAGTTATTTATCTCAAGTATCTACTATTCAATATTAATCTTCTCTAACCCTCATGTTTTACTTGCCATTTTTCTCTATTAATATGCATCAAATAACCTAATACACTAATGTCATCAGCTAGTTATAGTATAAATAGCATTTCCCATCCAAATCCTCTATCATGCTCTCTACATTTTGGGTAATTCCAACTTGCCCTCTGATTCCAGGGTTGTCTCAGTCAATCCCTTTGCTCTGTCAACATGGTATACTTTGATTTTTTTTCGTCTTTTTCCGACCCAAAATTCATTAATCCGATCTGCGTGGCATCAGATGCTCAATTTCCGTTCATCTGGCAAAGTAGTCGGCTTATTATGAGAGGTGAGATAGACTCATTGCTGAATGTGAAGAGTATTGTGAAGAACTTGCTTGTTTATATTTGGAAAACTCACTCGAAACAAGAATTTTACCTATGAATGATCGAGATTGTACAAAAATAGTACCATTTGACGAAAAGTCAATATGTGCCGAGATTGTCCGAACTTCAAATGATGGAGAGCAATCAAGATTAATTGATGGCGTATGACGTGGGGAATTGATAAGAGTGCAAACTTATTTGAATTCAAGGCTCCCTTATTTAAAAAAAGAAGAAGAATGATATAGATAATATTTTCCAACAAAAATAATCGTTTAAATTGCTTGAAATAATTTGTCAAGAAAAGTTTATGACAAAATATTTTACTGAATAACGAAAATATTTTTTATTCATTCATTTTTTGAACAATACAAGCAATATATCTCAAATCATTTAATTTTCATGAAACAAAATGAAGCCTAAGGTAAATATATTGAAAGGAAATAAAAGTGCATTGGAATTTAAATTATGTGCGGAGTTACTGGAAGAATTGAAGGTGATCGTGGGTTTATCCAGGTCTTCCCGTTACATCGATGTGCGCATTGTTTGACCATTAGCCACATCTTAGTTTAGTTCCATGTTGTTTCGTTAAATATAAATATTTTAGAAAATATATTCTTAAAAATGATTATTTATATCCCTTGAAATAATTAGTTAATGAAAAATAATTCTATTATCGACAATAATTTATATCTCAATATTTTTATGAATGATGAAAATATTTTTCATTAATTATTTTTATAAGCGATACAAGAGATTATTTCCAAAAAAATATTTTTTAAATCATTCATTTTTCACGAAATAGATAGAGAATAAGTTTATATTTCTAGACATACATTCATCCATCATGGTTGCCATGTATTCTCATGTCTATTATGTGTGAGCTTTAACGAGGACTACAGAAGAAGGAATAATAGTGAGACTCAAAAGGATCAAAAAATTTCTTAAAGAAAACCCCGTCCAAAAAAAAAAGGCACATTTGGAAAAAGTCATTGCCAATAGATAGCCACAAGGATTATACCACGAAAATCATGCACAAGTGATGATACCATTTTTATTTTTCATTCAATTTCTATAAGAGTGGAAAAATCACATAGCACAAGATTTTGCAATTGTTATTATTCTGATCATACCAATATCTGCTAGAAATTATGGAGACATGTAGAAAAGATGAAAATGTTTCAAATTCTATCTCAGTTTTGACATCACCAACTGACAACTTTATTAGATACAAAAGTGACTTTGGGAAAGCTCAGCCTATGAATTGAGCATGGATGCTGATGAGTTAGTGTGTCATGAGGCATTTTTGTGATCTACGTCATGGAATAATTTCAAAAGTGTTTCGGAGTCGCGAGATAATTTCTCTGTAATTATTTTATTGGGTTGTAATCTAGGACCGTGAAATACTTGCGCGTGTAAGCAATTACAACTATAAATCTCTTAATGATTAGTGGATTCCCTATTGCTGGCTCTCACTAGAGTAAATACCAACATTTTGACCGAATTACATAAATCATATGTGTGCTTTAACGTTCTCTATTGACTTCTATGGTAATTTTTCTCTTGTACTTTTTTTCCTTAGATGGTAACATTTGATAATTTCCATATATTTCACAACAGAACCATTTCTAGATTTCCATTTATGCAACTCATCTATAGTTGCTCTTTCTTTCGCAACTACGATTTTGATACGGTGGAGTTGGCAACTCTGAGACTTTTTGTAAACCGATAAATCTCAACTTCTCATTAGCCAACAGTCTTTTGGGGGAACCACCAGTCTAACAAGATTGAGTAAAAAGAAATAGGACATTGGTCGGAGTTTAAGAGAGGCGACTAAAATTCTAACAATTGCTTTGGAATTAGTCTAATCAAGAAGATCAGTGGGGGGTCATCTGTCATCAAAATGTCCAAGTCAACCGATCGCTTGGAAGTCGAGGTATGAAAAGTAAATTTTGTGGGCCAACCAAAGCTTGCACCAATGGAAATTATGCAAAGATTGTTGTACCTAGCTTTCCAATTTATAAGGAAGTCAGGTTTCTATATTTGACATTTTTGGCAAATTGACTCCCTCTAGGACTCGGCTTTGGTATCGTAAAAATGAACTACCATACCCAATGTTATTCAAAATAATTGTAAGGGAAAATATATTGCTATAACATCTCGCTTTACTCACTATTCATAATAGAATGCTACGATATTTCATTTAAATATGTTTCTCATTGCACGATGGTGCCAAATGAAACAAAATCAACTAATTGAGTCCTCTGACCAAAATAATAATAATAATAATATGAGTCCATTTTTAGAACAATTAATTAGATAATTGCCACTGTTTTAATTAATTTGCGGTAGGAAAAGTGCACATATTTTGTGTGCTTGGGAAAAATAGACGTTTAGAGGATTCTAGAAAATCACCTTATGAGGAAATAATTAAATTATTAATTAATCCAAAGAAGTTATTGATACAATATGAAGAAATTGTAAACATATATATACAAAGAGAGCAAGATCTTAGGATCTGAACTTCTTCTGTTTTTTGTTAAGGTTGTTAATAAGAGAGAAAATATCTAAAATTTAAAATTAAGATACGTGAGAGATAAAATAAATTGATTAAATTATGCATTTGTGTATGGATGGAATATTTATATAATAACTAATGGATATTTTGAGTAAGCAAAATGATTGCAATCCCTTAAAGTAGGAGGTACCTTTACTTTCTACTATAGTATAGATAATTAATTACTTTGGTGCTCGTACTTTTTGGTGAAATTGCATTGCTAAATGATCGAGAAGATCAGTTGGAGGTGATCTGTCATTGAAATGCCCAAGTCAACCAATTAACACCAAGTCAAGTCAAGAAAAGTATACTGTGTGGACCAATCAAAGGTTGGCATTAGTGGAAACCATGCAGAGATTGCACAGCTTTCATATATTTAAAACTAAATTATTGTACCCTAAATTGGATCAAAATTCTTGTAAATGAAGCATCTGTGTCCAAATGTATTACACCACCAATATATCATAAGTGCTATACTAATAGATAGACTTGAGGATTATACGTGTAAATCAAGTACAAGTGATAGCACTTGCATTCAATTTCTACATGAGTTATTATATGACACCAAACAAGATTCCGCAATCTTGTTATCATGCTCATACCGATGACCACTAGAAATTGTTGGAACACCTAAAGAAGATGAGAGAGTTTCAAATTCAATCTCAGTCTCGATATAATCAACTGGCATCTCTCTTGGATATAGAAGTGGTTTTGGGGGAAGCTGTAGTTCATCAATCTCTCCTTCTAGCATATTAAGGACCCGGCTCATTGACGGTCGATCATTAGGGCTCAATTGTATGCACCAAAGAGCAACATTTATCATCTTCCTCATTGTCTCTCTCTCCTCTTCTATGGCATCTGCAATTTCAACCTCCTTTCCTTTGCCAAGTTGATCATAAACCCACAAAGGAAAATAAATTTCACTTGAATTCTCTGCATTTGCATTTACATTTCTCCTTCTGCCAGCCATTTCCATCAACATCATCCCAAAACTATAAACATCAGCTTTATAAGAAACACCACCAATGTCCTTATAGAATAGCTCGAGCACCATATATCCCAAGGTTCCTCTTGCTGTAGTCAACGTTACTATATTGCGATTGGTAGGGTAAAGTCTTGCAAGTCCAAAGTTAGAAACTTTTGGCATGAAACTCTGGTCTAAAAGAATATTGTGAGGCTTAATGTCAAAGTGTAGAATTTGCATGTCACATCTCCGATGTAAATACTCTATGCCTCTAGCTATGCCAAGAGAAATCTCATACATTTTCTTTTTATCAAAAGAATTTTCTCCATCCTTATAGGTAATATGCTTATCCAAAGATCCATTTGGCATGAAATCATAAACGAGAGCTTGTTTGGAATTATCGAAACAAAAAACCAATAAGTTGCACCACATTAAAGTGGTGGATCCTTCCAATTGTGGCCACTTCGCTTATAAAATCTTGGCCATCAGATTTTGGTTTATTCAAAATCTTAACTGCAACTTCATTACCACTTCTAAGCATTCCTTTATATACATAACCATATCCCCCTTCACCTAACTTGTATTTGAATTTTTTTGTGATCTTCTTAATATCTGATTAAGAGTACCTTATGGGCAAAAAGTTGTTGTGAGCTTGTAGAAATTCTTCGACGTTTGCGTCCATTGCTTGGTGTCTTCTCATCCACTTATAGATTAGAAATATCAACACACATGGAGCTCCAAGTATGAATTTTGCAGCCAAGAAGTGAGCTGTGTAGAAAATTGCCTCAAGATTAGTGTAAAGCATAGTCTTTTTAATTTGTCAAAAAGCACATATAAATGAGTGTTTTCTTCACATATAGCACGTGAGTGTGTCACAGCTGTGAGGAAAAAAGAATCGTCCATACCGAAGATAAAACCGGAATTAGCAATTGCAGTCAATGCAACAAATAGCGCCGTACCCACGGAAGAATCATCTACAACAGAAAGCAAGAGATTCATGAAGACATATAATTAGAACTAGATAAGTAACGAATGAAGAATAAGGATAGGGATAGAAGTATTATTATCCTGGTTAGCTAAAAAAATTAGGTATGAATAGACAACATCCGAAGCAAAAACGTATCGAGGATAATAACTAATGTTACATGTGCATAATATGTTCTTTGAACCTAAATATTTTATCTAGTGAATTTTCTGGCCCCATCATGACCTAAAAAATAGTAAATCAACAATTTTTTCTTAACTTGTTTATTTTTCATGAACTGAAATGCTGGAAAATCCAAAATATATTTTTTGAAAGTTATTTTCCATGAAATAAACAAAACCCATATGGATTCTATACTCTGATTTTCAACTATCATTTTGTAAACAGGAATACAACGTAATACGACATGGTGACTTTGAGAATGATGATTGTATTTCACAATGAACCAATGATTTGCTTGTCAACTAACCTTGAGGGCTAATTCATTTTATTTGGTTTTGCTTACTTAATCATGATAGTCGGGAAAACATCCAAACTTTAGTTGCGTCCGTTACTTTGATTTTTATGCCAGTCATGTCGTGACCTTTTTGAACCCTCCCAAGCATGGAGGTTAATGGCTTACTAAGTCTACGCTTAGCTCACACTATGCTAGGCCCACTAATTCACAACTTATGGTTTGAGTTTTTGACCTACAAGTCATTTTCAAATGGAAGTTGCTACTAATTAGTATGTGGTGGGTTGATTGGAAATCAAGTAATATACTAAGAGAAATACCTTACTCTTACACAACCAAAGAAACTAGGATAAGGACTTGATTATACTAGTTAATCAACTAATGCCCCTCTATTACTTAATTTAAATTCAATTTTCTTTATTCTCATGCATTTTTAAAGAAAAATATTCAAAAAATATTCTTTAAGCTTTTCTTCTAACTTCTGAAGATAAATACATTTTTTTGAAAATTTTTATATTTTTCAAAATAATTTTTTATTCCGAAATTGGGACTCGGGCTAGGCTCGCTGGTCTTAGGGTTGGACCAAGGATACAAAGACATATGGGCTCTTCACATTAGGAAAGCTTCAATTAAAACGAATTGGGCTCAAACATGAAATTTAGCCCAATCCGTTCTAGGAGTTGATCAAAGCCCACCTTAGCGGACCATATTCAGCCCAAACCTGATCTAATGGCCGAAGCAAGCCTAAGCACACGACCGAAAGCCCAATTAAACCCTAGCTCATTAGGCCCCAAAAAGCCACCACACCTAGCTACCCCCGATGCGTAATCGGCTATAATGCTCGATCGTCTTCGCCGGTCACAACAACACCCACCGAACGCCCAAACACCAGAACGCGGCCTCCGCGGACAGCCACGACGGGCGGCCGCTGACCGCGCCTCCGACCACACCCTCGACCCTCTCGTCCACTTCCTCGCCCCTGGGGCGACCCGATCAACACCGGCTGTGAGACGCACGCAGAACTGGCGGGACAGGAACTCGCCTGAGCCGGATCATGATGAATACTGGTCCGGCGAACCCGAAACGGGACAAAACAGGGCAAAGAAAAGGGGATCAACGGTGCTCCCTACCCGGATTGGCGGCATCGGACGACGGGCGAGCTCGATAGATCATCGAGGAGGGAAGGGGGAAGGAAGGAGGGGGCTGGGCCAAGTGAAAGAAGGAAAATGGAAGAGGCCAGGCCGGGCCGGGCCCAGGAGGGGAAAAGCGGAGAAAAGTGTGAAGGCCCAGCCCCGAGCCCTCGCGGGCTTCTCTCTCTCATTCGAAAACCAGTAAAATGAGGGAAAATAAAATGTAAATATAACTTAGCTGATGCAACTAATATTAATGCCTATGTGATGTGAAAATCCCTTTTTGTTAGGACCAAATTGATCCCTAATTTTATATGTAATTTAATTCTAAAAATTTAGCGAAAATTTAGGTGTGAATCACTGTCCATCACTTTAAGGCTCAAGAGCTATAGCTAAAAACATATATTGGCATATTAATTGGGTAAAGTACTTTAATGGAAAGGCATACTTACGGTATTTAAACGATATGTATTTTATAGCTCGGTATTGAAAGCCTAGGATGGCAACGTGATGTGTGGCCTTCTGCTGCGGCGTGTTCTGCAACATCGGCAACGGAAACTCCCAATAAGCCCCATGTCCATGGAAGGAGAGATTAAAACCGTCGGCCATTGCATTGTGGATGTCATTGTAGGAGATCGTGCGGTTCTTCCAAGGCAATGTTGAAGTTTCATCCCCTAAGTAATCTGCTGCAAGTATTGACGTGGTTATGTTGCAAAAGCATCAATATCCGACGCAATTGCATCGATGATGGCGTATGAATGATACCCCTCTGTAATTTTACATGGTTCGGTGTTGAAATATAAAGGAGATCTCACTTGCTTTGAGCAAGACACAATGGTCACACTAGTTCCGTAAGCATCATTGAACGGATAGCCTTCTTCACCATTGAAATTATAGGGCATTAACCGGTGGAGAGGAAGGGAGGAACAGTTGCTCTTTTGTAGCCTAACATCGACCACTTCCATATTACCCAAATACCCATAAATGAAATGGTCGTAGCTCGAGGGGTTTATCAATTTCACTTGATATCGGCCACCAAACAAAGATAGCACCGTGCGGTTATCTTCACAAGCTAACTCGACTCTTGAGTCGCCGCAACCTTTCGAGTTGCCTTTCAATCGAAACGGATAGCGTATGTTACTAACCTCACCGCATGACAAAAGAGTACATTGATAATTGCTCCTGGCACAGCAACTAATCCCAGCTTGTATTATGAGAAGGAGGAGTAACGGGAAGGCTCCATTTGGGACGTGAGCTGAGAGAACTTGAGCAATTGCAGAGAGCTATTTGGTTGGCTTTGGTTATTTGGTGCGGAGGCGCGACAGAAAAGGGGATGCAATTAGAGAGACATATGGTGTTTGAATTGGAAGACTCGGAGTCAGTCTTTGGAAAAGCCCAAGTCAAGCAAATGGCCCGGCCAAAGCCGCCCAAAGTTAGGAAAGTGGAGCTTCCTACGTAATTGAACGTGTGGCTTGGGTTGATCATAGGGATGAATGTCATATCAATGTAAGTGTTACGAGATGGAAGGCCCATGTCGTTATTGGTTGAGATCATAAACTATTTTTTATTTATATGATCATACAATAATTTTCTCTTACCACCCTTCTAATTGGTGAGTGTTAGAGATGGATATAACACACATTTATATAAGTGTTCTACAATCGAGGATGAATGAAAATATAAACCTAATTATAATCGTACATTTTCAAAAATATATGCAAAGCATGGAAATACATGTAAAAATCACCATAGGCCACTGGAAATTATGGGTGCTGAAAGTTTCACTTTCAAATGTTTATTTTCAAAGTGTGTTATTTTTCTCGAAAAGCCTAAGTAACGTCATCACTAGAGAAGAAATATATTTTTTCCTTACACAACACATGCATTTCAAGATGTTTCAAGGAAATTCTCACTAGAAATGACTTCTCCCCCAACGTAACATGTGGTCAGGATTGAAAAGGATCATTGTCACTAAGTGGTGGAAATGCTTTGTCAATCTTACAAATTTAATTTATGAAAAAAAAAGAGCAATGGCTTTGCTCCTGGTGTTCTTGATTTGCTTAAATAGAGAATTAAGTTTCAAAATTATGCAATCAAATCTTTAAAATTATCATATTGGTCTGACTGATAATTAACATAAGGAAACATTTCTGTGTGTATTGCTCATGTAACTCATCTCTAGTTGCTCTTTCTTTCGCAACTACAGCTTTGACATGGGGAGTTAGCAGCTCCAAGGCTTTATGAGAACTGATAAAATCTTCATTTCTCGTTAGCCGGAGATCTTCGTAGAGTTGCCGGTCCAACAAGGCTGCATCGAAAGTGACAGCTGGCTTTTTATCTTCTGGGAAGATTTGAATTCTCGCAGTTGCTTCCAAATCTGTCCACTAGTTCTAGTTGGCCGGTAAACGAGTAGAATTTCAGAGGAGGTTTCCTTTTTCAGATAGACCTGGGCGGGAGGTTCTCTTTGCCATCGAGACATTCAAGTCAACCAAATCACACAAAGTCAAAAGTCAAGAAAAGTGTGTGCACCAACCAAAGGTTCCGTAGGTGGAAATTAGGCAGAGATCGTTATCCACGCGGTCCGCCGAACATAGCAAGTGGTGGATTAATCTATGAATGGGCTGACCGTCTGATGGCAGCCGCAATTTTTAATGGAGGAAACCGGGAGACTAGTTTGAGACTAGATTTTTGATCGATTTCAGATTTTTCGATTTATTATTTATATACTTTCCATCGAAAATTTAATTAGGGAGGCAAATCTTGAACTCGGGACCTCTAGCTCGATACCATGTAAGATTTTTTAGATTGTTAAAATTCCAAACACGTGGTTTATTATTTATATATTCTAAAAATTTCAGATTTTTCAACTTTCCATCGTTTCTTTAGGATTCCAGACACCTCGTCTAGGACCAAAATTAAAACTTGGCGAGAACCAAGTCGGCAAGACCAATAGAAAATAAGAAAGGAAATTCAAGAGCAATCGGGAGAGTTTCGGAAACTTTGAAGGAAACCGTGGAGGAGAGGCGACGGCTGGCCTCAGCAGCTCAGGCGGCTTCTTAACTAAGAAAGATCTCAACCTCAATCCCCTTGAATCGGCGACACTGTTACCCCTTGCTGAATTGGCAGTGCCTCAAGCTGCTTCTCGAGGGGCTCGATGTGAAGGACATGGATATGCTATGGGGAATCCTATTCTTCCCCAAGCAATCACAATACAAAGTGACAGTGAGTGTGTGTGTTGAGTTTGTTCTTTGCCCCTACATTTGAACAACAATGAAAATTACCGTTGGTTGTGTCAAAGAGAAAATTGGGGTGAGATTTCAACTACGCCTCTTTGAACAAAAGAAGCGAATAAGTTTTCCATGCTTTTCCATATTTGATTTGCCGAAAATAATCAATCAACGAAAAATCATATACAATCAAAAATAATGTACATTTTTAAGTTAGGAAAATAAACACTCTAACTTTAAATGGGAAATGAAAGCATTTTCAAGGAAATGATTTTTTAAATAATATTTTCTTGATAAACAATTTTCTAAAAATATTTTCCTTTGTCATAAATTTTTTCCAAAAGAAACACACCTTCAAAGGAGGGAATCCCACCCAGTCAAAGTCACACAAAAATATAAAACCGGACAGCCTATGCCCAGTTTTCAACTTTAAGATTTGCGGCTGATAGTGCACCGTCAATTTTGCAGAGTAACGGGACGGTTAAGTAATCATTTTCCTTGATGGATAGCTTTCATTAGGAAGGAAACTTCTCTACAGTTTCTGAATTTGATATTTTTGGCAAATTAATTCTCTCTAAGAATCCATTTTATTGTTGTGAAACTAAATTATCGTGCCCTATATTGAATTAAAAACCTTGTAAGTCAGGTATCTGTGTTCAAATTCATTTCCATGACATGTTACAAGTGCTAGATTGTGAAGACGAACACAAGAACATATAGCAACATTGATGCTAATAAAGTTTGTTCACTTGAGCTTCAAGTAACAATTTTGTTTAAGTCATTATCTCTTTGCATTAAGTGAGTCGCTGTTATCTTCATGAGAGCTAGTCTCCATCCAAAGAATTTCTATTTGTTCGCAGTATCATGCTCCCTACTTATTTTCAAAGATTCTAGGGTTATTTATCTCAAGTATCTATTATTTATTATTTATCTTCTCTAACCCTCATGTTTTACTTGCCATTTTTCTCTGTTAATATGCATTGAACAATTTAATACACTAATATCGTCAACTAGTTATAGTATAAATAGTATTACCTATCCAAATCCTCTATCATGCTCTCTACATTTTGGGTAATTTCGACAAGCCCTCTAATTCCAGGGTTGTCTCAGTCAATCCCTCTATTCTGTCAATGTGGTGTACTTGATTTTTTTATCTCAGCTCAACCCAAAATTCATTAATCCGATCTGCGTGGCATCAAATGCTCAATTTCTGTTCATTTGGCAAAGTAGTCGGCTTACTCTGCTTCCTCTTTCGCATGTTCAAGCCACAAGCCCGATTTAATGAACCTCCCAATTAATTTAGACGTTAGGAATAAGAAAGGGAGTTGCTCTTCTTCCTTCTTCTTCATATGGGACATGCGGCCGAAGTTGGAGATTGCTTGGGAAATGGTGGACGCCGTAAATGTGGGTGATGGGACGGCTGTCGAGGGGGTAAGATAGAGGTTTTGGTGGGAAGGACAGAGCTTGTTGAAAGAATATGGGAAGAATGCAATGAAGACAAGGAAGAATCGACACAAGAAGAAAATTGTAGGAAGATTTTATGTATTTTTTCTATGTATTGAACCATGTATAGATGTAACAATATATAGTGAAAGGAAAAGACAATAAGAAGGAAAGATTATATACTCTATTCTACGTATATCAAATCTAATCCTAACTTGACTTAATTACAATTAGTATATTCTTGATATCTTCAAACATATCTTCCAACACTCCCCCTCAAGCTGGTGGCTTGTATATGTCTAAGACACCAAGCTTGCTCAGAAGATATGTATGCTGCCTTTGACATAAAGGTTTGGTGAATATATCCGCTGGCTGTTCAGTGGTTCTGATTCCTCTTGTCTCAATTATACCTTCTTGGATCTTCTCTCTAGTGAAATGGCAATCAACTTCTATGTGCTTCGTTCTTTCATGTAGTACAGGATTTGCCGCAAGCTTGAGCGCAGAATCGTTGTCACAAAACAATAAGGTTGATCCCTTAACTCGTATTCCAAGGTCCGAGAGTAATCCTCGTAGCCAAATTACTTCACAAACAGTTTTGGCCATGGATCGATATTCAGCTTCAGCGGATGATAAAGACACAGTGGACTGTTTCTTTGTTTTCCATGAAAGCAATGAATCTCCAAGTTTAATGCAGAAACCGGAGATAGATCTTCGACTCATGGGGCAAGTCGCATAATCTGAGTCGCAATAAGCTGTCATTTCCATATTGCACTTGCGAGAAAGTAGAATTCCTAGTCCTGGGCATTTCTTCAAATATCTCACAACCTTCAAAGCTGCATTCATATGAGACTGTTTGGGACTATGCATGAATTGACTCAGCGTCTGAACCGCATAACAAATGCCTGGTCTGGTCATAGTGAGATAAATGAGTTTACCAACTAATCGCTGATAAATTAATGGGTCCTTGAGCAATGGATCATCAATCTCAGATTTGAGCCCCTCATCATATTCAGCTATAGTCAACTTCACATTTTGTTCAATGGGAATAACTACTGGCTTACACCCTGACAGACCTGCTTCTGATATGATTTCCAGTACATATTTTCGCTGGCTAAGAGATATCCCTTGGTCTGAGCGAGCTATCTCAATTCCAAAAAAATATTTTGGTGACCCTAAGTCCTTAATGTGGAAAGTAGAATGCAAATATTCCTTGAGTTTTCTCACAGCAGGTTCATCATTTGCCATAATGAGTATGTCATCAACATATATCATCAAGTAAATAGATGACATACCTTTTGTCCATGTGAAGAGAGCATAATCGTGTTTGGACTATTTGAATCCTGTAGCAATGAGTGCATTGGTGAACTTGGCATACCATTGACGTGACGCCTGTTTGAGACCATATAAGGATTTACGGAGGCGACATACCTTAGACTCCCCCTGTCTCCGTAAACCTGGTGGAAGCTCCATATAGATCTCTTAATCTAAGTCACCATGTAGGAATGCATTGTTGACATCCATTTGGTGTAGAGACAGGTCACGACATGCTGCAATTGATAGAAAGGTGCGAACTGTGACATCCTTCGCTACTAGGGAAGATGTTTCATGATAATCGAAACCTTCTCGTTGAGTAAAACCTTTGGCCACTAATCGAGCTTTAAATCTCTCAATGGAGCCATCTGCCTTGTACTTAATCTTGTATACCCACTTGCAACCAATTGGTTTACGATGAGAGGGTAATGGGACAATGTCCCATGTACGATTTTCCATCAGGGCATGAATTTCATCCTCCATAGCTTTCTACCATCGCGGATCTCTTACTGCTTCATAATAATGGGATGGTTCCTACTCCTCAGATACCCGACTAATGCAGCACATGTGGTCCGAAGACAACCGATGAAAAGATACATATGAAGAAATAGGATAACGAGTACCTGATGAGTTTGAGGAAGCACAGACATAATCTCTTGTCCATGTAGGTGGACGGCTAACACGCCCAGATCGTCGAGGTGCATCCTGCTGTGGAATGGTAATGGATTCCTCATTTCTGGATGCATCCTCTGTGGTCGGAGGAACTGTCTCTGGAGAAAAATTGGATTCTTCCTCATTTATTGCAGATTCTGGCATATTTGATTCATCCATAGCTGTTGTTTGTGCAGAAAGCTTGTCAGATAATGATGTAACAGCTTCTTCTCGATGCTCGGTAGGTGCAATAATGTAGGATTGTCCAGGGGATAAGTCCTCCTCATAAAGGAAACGATGATCATTTGTACTCTGATCCAATTTTTGAGAAGAGGATAATTCTTCATGAAAGGGGAATATATCTTCATGAAAAATAACATCCCTGCTTATAAAAAAAATCCCCAGTGGATGGTTCATAAATCCGATATCCTTTCTTCAGGTTCGGATACCCCATGAATATACATTTATGAGCTCGGGGACTCATTTTATCCCGAGGCCCCACTATAGTCATGTAGCACAAGCAACCGAAAACCCTCAAATTTTGAAGTTCGGGTTTCTTTCCATAGAGCATTTCAAAGGGTGTCTTCCCATCAAGAATACGGCTTGGCATGCGATTGATTAGATAAGCAGCTGTGACCACACAATCTCCCCAAAAACTTTCAGGAATAGAAGCTTGAAATTTAAGGGCACGTGCTACTTCTAACAAATGACGATGTTTTCGCTCTACAATTCCATTCTGTTGTGGGGTATAGACACATGAACTCTCATGTAGAATCCCATTGGAAGAAAATAAGGACATGCATTCACTACTGAAAAATTCTTTGCCATTATCGCACGAATGCGTTGCACACTTTTTCCAAATTGATTTTTGGATAAAGTAATGAATGTTTTTAAATGGGATAGAACTTGACTTTTAGACTGCATGAGAAATACCCACGTAGCACGTGTGAAGTCATCCACTATCGTGAGGAAAAAACGCGAGCCATCATGATGTGGTGTGTGATATGGCCCCCAAACATCGACATGAATCAAAGAAAAAGAGCTCGTAGCGCGGGAAGTGCTATTTGGAAAGGGCGCACGAGTCTGTTTTGCTAAGGGACAGATAGGGCAGTGAGGATAAGGAAAAGAAGCAGTATGACCCAATCTTTGATGATTAATGGAAATTTTATCATTGGCAGCAGTATTACACAATGATTTTTTATTCAATTCAACAGAGGATAATCTGAAATCACTAGGGAAATTGATCCATAAATATAGCCCTTGCGAGACACTACCCAAGCCCATCAGTTTCCCAGTCGAAATGGCCTGAAAGAAACAATTATCAGAATTGAATCGGATTTGACAAGAATTTTCCTCACAAGCTCGAGAAACTGATATGAGGTTGAAATGGAAATTTGGAACATAGAGCACATTTCGAAGTGTAATGAGTGGACTAAGATCAACTGTGCCAGTCATCATGACATGTGTGGTGTTTCCATTTGGGAGTTGCACTGAAATTGGTAAGTGCAATTTTTCGATTTTTGAAAAGAAATTTTTGTTGCAAACTATGTGGTCACTAGCTCCAGAATCTATTATCCATGCATCCTTAGAAATGGAATTCATCAAGCAATATGAAGTACCTGTAAAACTCCCGCTTTTATCAGAGGTTTCCAACCTCTTTAGGGCCTTCAGAAGTTCTTGATACTGGTCATCATTAATTGTTGGACATAATCTGTCCAGATGTTGACTTGTCACCTGCAAAACCGTCGAAAGATCCCTTTTTCCTTTTTCTCCGGGTTTACCATGCAATTTCCAGCAATTATCGATCGTATGATGTGGACGTCGACAATAATCACAGTATAATTTTCTTTTTTCTTTAAAATTACCCCTTGATGACGTGGCAAAAGGAGGCCCATTGGATAATTTAAAGGGCGGTGCCATCGTGGCTCCATACAGGCCGTCCGATCCCACGGTCGATCGGACACTTCAAGCACCGTCCGATCCAGACGCCACGATTTCGTATGGGGCGTCCGATCCAAATCCAGGGGACGAATATGAGCCGTCCGATCCAGTCAGTGGGTGATATTGCCGCGAGCCGTCGGATCTCTTCATCAGATCAGGGCCGTCCATCCTCCTTCTTCTCTCTTCAGCGGAGACAAACCCTAGGGTTTCAGTTTGTCTCTCTCCCCGCCCCCTTTGTCGCAGACCCCTCGTTTCCGCCCGAGTAGGCGGAGAGGGCCATCCCTTCTCCGGCGTTCGGTTGCTCGGGGTGGCGAGGCGCCGGTTCTCTTCCCCGGACGGCGAGCTGGTAAATCCGTCCGAGTGGAGGCATGGGTTCCATCGTCAGGATCTGTGACCGAAAGCCTTGGTAAGATTCGTTCAGTATCAAGAGAAATCGGGTCACTTTTTCTCGATCCTTTATGTTTCGATACTGTTGTAGGGTTGATTCTGGCCCTTCTAGCTTCTCTTCGACTGCTTCCAGTTCGTTCCATAGAGCCGAAAGTTTGTTGAATGTTGCGGTTATGCTCATGTTCCCCTGTTTCAGATCTGAGAGTTGCTGGGTTAATGAAAAAATCTTGACCCGATCTAATTTACCGTACATTTCTTTGATATTTTCCCACATTTTTTTCGAATCCTCCGTCGGGGGTAGCCCGGCCGCGACTTCGGAGGTGATGCAATTTCCGATCCACATTCGGACGAGTTGATTGCATTTTCTCCACAGTCGCGCCGCTTGCTTGTCGGACGGAAAATGGATTGTTCCGTCGATAAACCCCTCCTTGTCTTTGGTGACCAGCGCTCGCCGGAACTCCCGCGACCAGTTTGAGTAGTTGTCGGCTCCAGTCAGTTGCTGCGTGATGATTCGCAGTTCTGGTCCGTCGGTCGTAGACGTGTAGAGCGGGTCGCCGGGTTCCGGGCGGCCGCTGGTCGCGGCAAACGGATACGGGAAGTATCCGGGTAGGGATTCAGACCCGGTGCAGTATTACCCAACTCGCCCATATGACCCGCATATGAAAAACTCGGCCCGGTGGATGGGCTTGCCCCGCTTGCGGCTGGTGGGCTTCCATCGGGCTGGACGTTGTATCCTTGGACCCCTGGCGATGATGCATTTGGGTTCGGCCCAAAGAATAATGGATATGGCATCCACTAGTAAGGTTGGCCCACCATGGGCTGGCCCATAGTGGGTTGCCCCAGATTAGACTGAGCCTGGGAAATCTGCCACTGAGCATGTTGGGCCGTATTGGTTTGTTCCTGGGCCCGATCCTCTGAAATCGGGTTCTGGATTTTTGGAGCTCTCGTGTCTTGGTCACCGGATGCAGGGAGAAAGCTCTGTTGATTCTGCTCCATGGTGAGAGGTTCCTTTCTTCAATTGATCTCCCTTTTACAGATCTGATTCCTGCACTAATAATAACCTTACTTTGCAGGTTAAATTCTCTTGTTGCAACAAGAATATAATGCAGGCAATCACAAGGCGGAAGCTGTATAATGCTCTGATACCATGAAAGAATATGGGAAGAATGCAATGAAGACAAGGAAGAATCGACACAAGAAGAAAATTGTAGGAAGATTTTTCTGTATTTTTTCTATGTATTGAACCATGTACAGAAGTAACAATATATAGTGAAAGGAAAAGACAATAAGAAGGAAAGATTATATACTCTATTCTACGTATATCAAATCTAATCCTAACTTGACTTAATTACAATTAGTATATTCTTGATATCTTCAGACATATCTTCCAACACTTGTAATGGATCGGTGGAGAGGAGAGAAACTCATTGCTCGATGCAAACGTTAACCCGAGGAACTCCCTGTTTCATATCTGGAAAACTCACGCCAAACCAGAATTTATGTATGAATGATCGCGATAGTACAAAGACAATACCAAATGACCAAAAATCTATATTTGCCAGGACCATCAGAACTTCAGTTGACAGAGAGCGATCAAGCTCACTATATAGTTTCACATTGCGCTCGGGATGGGCATGAAGTGGGGATTCAAGTGTGTATTCAGTTGAAACAAAGTACCCAAAGTAGAGATTTTGCGGGGAAATTATTTTTCATTGAAATTGAAATTAAAATTACCCGAGATGAAAAGAAATGCATGATCCAAATTGAATGACAACGAGATGCAAAGTAGACAGAAAGATCAAACTCAAGACGAATTGAAGGTGGTCGGGTGTTTGTCCTATTATTTGCTGAGCGCTAGTTTTATCTCTTTCATTTGCACAACCCATTGAGTACGACTGGATAATAGTTCCCATCAAAATTTGAAACATGTTTGCCATGTGTTCTCTATTCATTTAACTGTGAGCTTTTAGGACAACGGTAGAAGGATTGACACTACAACCCAAAAGGACCAAAAAAATAAAGTGGGTACTAATAGATAGCAAGATTATTCCAATAAAATCACGTTCAAGTACTGCCGTTGGCTTTCATTCAATTTCTTCTAGAGGGAAAAATCACCCAAAATAAGATTGTGGAATCTAATTACTGCGCTCAAATTGGTAAGCGGTAATTACTAGAAATTGTTGGAACACTTGAAGAAGATGAGAGAGTTTCAAGTTCAACCTCAATGTCAACATTGGTAACCGGCATCTCTGTCTGATACAAAAGTAGTGGCATAAGTACAGCGGGAGTGTCATAACTTGGCACAAGGGGACACTTAAGTGCCAAAACTTACAAACGGTACACTTAAGTGTCAAAATCGGAGCAAAAGGGATCACTTAAGTGCCAACGATGAGAAAATCCGGCCAAAACGCTGACATGGCCTTTTTCCGGCGATCTAGGATCGAAACGACGTCGTTTTTGTTGCTGATGTGGCGAAGTAAACCCAAAACGGCATCGTTTGGGTGCTGATGTGGCCATCGCACCCAAAACGACGCCGTTTTGACTAATATTTATTTTTAATAAATATTAATTAAATAATACTTAAAAAGAAAAAAAAAAAAAAAAAAAAGTGGGAGCAGCTGCCGCCGCCGCCCCCACGGCGATGGGGCGGCGGCGACGGACGGGCCCGGCAAGGGTCGCGGCGTCAAGGCAAGGCGCCGGCCCTCGCCGACGCCCGGAGAGGGCGGCGACCCTCTCCCATCCGGGCGAGGGTCGGCCGCCTCGCCCGAGCTTGGGCGAGGTCGCCGCCCTCGCACCGGCGTCGCCGACCCTCGCCCAACACCGCCGAGTTTCCAACGCGCGCGGGCGGGGCCACGGCGTCGAGGCGCGGGCGGCCGACCCTCGCCCGCATCGGGAGAGGGGCGGCGGAGAGGGTCGGCGCCTCGCCCCGGCCGGGCGAGGGTCGCCGCCCCTCGCCCGCGCCGGCGGCCTCGCCCAGCCGCCATCGAGCCGGGCGGCGGCGGGCGAGGCCGCGGCCCTTGTCCAGATCCGGGAGAGGGCGGCGACCCTTTCCCAAATCCGGCCGAGGGTCGGCCGCCCTCACCCGGCCAGGCGAGGGTCGCCGGCCCTCACCCCCGGAAGCCGGCGGCCTCGCCCGGGCGCCACGGAGTTTCCGGCGGCCCCGGGCGAGGCCGTCGGGCGCGCGAGGCGAGGGCCGGCGACCCTGCCCGTGTCGAGGCGAGGGCGGCCGACCCTCGCCTTGGCACCGGCGACCCTCACCATCCGTCCGTCGCCGCCGCCCCATCGCCGGTGGGGTGGCGGCGACAAGCCGCTCTCCCGAATTTTTTTTTTTTAAAATTTTACCTTTTAAATATTATTTAATTAATATTTATTAAAAAAATAAATATTAATCAAAACGGCGTCGTTTTTGGTGCGGTGACCACGTCGGCACCCAAACGACGCCGTTTTGGGTTTACTTCGCCACATCGCAATAAAAACGTCGTCGTTTCGACCCTAGATCGCGGAAAAAGGCCACGCGCCGTTTTGGCCGGATTTTCCGCCGTTGGCACTTAAGTGATCCATTTTGCTCCGATTTCGCACTTAAGTGTCCCCCGTGCCAAGATTATGGCACTTGCGGGGTCCGTACCTCCTTTACTTTTGTTTACCCGTAGTTTATGGAGATACGGACCCGCAAGTGCCATAACTTGGCACGGGGACACTTAAGTGCCAAAACTTACAAACGGTACACTTAAGTGCCAAAATCGGAGCAAAAGGGATCACTTAAGTGCCAACGGCGAGAAAATCCGGCCAAAACGCTAATGTGGCCTTTTTCCGGCGATCTGGGGTCGAAACGACGACGTTTTATTGCCGATGTAGCGTAAACCCAAAACGGCGTCGTTTGGGTGCCGATGTGGTTACCGCACAAAAACGACGCCGTTTTGATTAATATTTATTTTTTAATAAATATTAATTAAATAATATTTAAAAAGTAAAATTTAAAAAAAAAAAAAAGTCCGGGAAGCACGGACTTGTCGCCGCCGCCCCACCGGCGATGGGGCGGCGGTGACGGACGGACGGCGAGGGTCGCCGGCGCAAGGCGAGGGCCGGCGACCCTCGCCGATCGGGCGGCGAGGGCGGGACGGCCCTCGCCAGACGTCGAGAGAGGGCGGTGACCCTCTCCCGGATCCGGGCGAGGTCGGCCGCCCTCGCCTCGACACGGGCGAGAGTCGCCGGCCTCGCCTCGGCACGACGGCCTCGCCCGGCCGCCGCCGGAAACTCGTGGCGCCGGGCGAGGCGGCCTGGCGGGGTGAGGCCGGACGGCCTCGCTAGACGTTGGGAGAGGGCGGCGACCCTCTCCCAGATCGGGCGAGGGTCGGCCGCCCTCGCCGACTGGCGAGAGTCGCCGGCCCTCGCCTCGGCACGACGCCCGCCCCCGCCGCCGGAAACTCGGTGGCGCCCGGGCGAGGCGGCCGGCCGGGTGAGGGCTGGCGACCCTCGCCCAGGCTGGGGCGAGGGCGACCGACCTCGCCTAAATCTAGGAGAGGGTCGCCGCCCTCTCCCAGATCTCCGGGCAAGGGCCGGCGACTCACCCCGACGCGGTGGCCTCGCCCGCGCCGTTGGAAACTCGCGGCGTTGGGCGAGGCCGCCGACGCCGGTGCGAGGGTCGGCGACCCTCGCCCAAGCCGAGGCGAGGGCGGCCGACCCTCGCCCAAATCGGGAGAGGGTTGCCGCCTCTCCCGGCGCCTCCGGCGAGGGCCGTCGGGCCCTCGCCGCCGGCTCGGCGAGGGTCGGTGGTCCTCGCCTTGACGCCGGCAGCCCTTGCCGTCCGTCCGTCGCCGCCGCCCCCATCGCCCGGTGGGGCGGCGGTGACATGCTCCCACGGTTTTTTTTTTTTTTTTTTTAATTTTGCTTTTTAAGTATTATTTAATTAATATTTATTTAAAAATAAATATTAGCCAAAACGGCGTCGTTTTGGGTGCGGTGGCCACATCAGCACCCAAACGACACCGTTTTGGGTTTACTTCGCCACATCAAGCAACAAAACGACGTCGTTTCGACCCTAAATCGCCGGAAAAAGGCCACGTCAGCGTTTTGGCCGGATTTTCTCGTCGTTGGCACTTAAGTGATCCCTTTTGCTCCGATTTTGGCACTTAAGTATACCGTTTGTAAGTTTTGGCACTTAAGTGTCCCCTTGTGCCAAGTTATGGCACTCCCGCTGTACTTATGCCGTAGTTTATGTATTCTTTGGTCAACTTTCCGAACAACAGAAAAAGCCCATCGAACTCAGTTCTTGCGTTTTTTTCATAAAAACTAAAGCTAGTTGACGCACTCATGACCGACTAGAAAACTTGGGGCTTGTGGGCTGCTCTTCTAAGCGAGGCCATCTGTTTGATTGCTCGCTCTGCAAGTCGGTTTATGTAGACCTTGTAGTTCAGCCTATGATTGTTGCTGTCCATTAGACAGGTCTAGTCGTCATGCTTTGAACGCTCCGTTATGTGAGATTTTGATTGTTCTCGCCCTCCTTTCTTGGTGTGGAGGAGAAACAGATCTCAATGGAACCAGAAGAGACAGCTTGCTCATCAGGATGAATTTCCAGTGAGCTGACGAACGATAAGAATGAGTAAGAAACTCAACTATTGCAGTGATTCCGGATCTCGTTCCTCTGAGACAATATTTTTTGTACATCTTCTGCATTTTCTTTTACCTTTTCCTCCGTTGCGTAGAACATCGTACCAACTCTGGCGATTAGCTTAACCATTCATCTTCAGTGAAAGCCTCTTGCCTACTTTCCAGGACTCTTGAGTTCAAATTACCTGCTTGTATTTGACTTTGCGAATTCTGTTATCTGGACTAGATAAAATACACGCATCATTCGAGAGAGTGCAAGTGGCTTTGTCGACTTGTGGCATGAGGGGCCGCATAATTTGCCTTGTCAAGCTTTGCTTCGAAGGACATGAATATTTTTTTTTTTCCAGGGATTGTATGTTTAGACGACCTTAATTGCCAGTACTGATACAACGCATTGCCGGAAACAACATGATCATCACGGTGCACATTCTAGTTAAACACCTCAGTTTTTCCAGTGATTGTATGGTTGAAAATTGACGATGAGCAGGGTTGAATCTGACAAGCTACCTGTCATTCCTGTTGGATTTGTCAGATCAAAGAGGTGGCGGGTCCACTCCACAGCTCGTGCCCGGTGGTAATCTTGCTTGTCCCTCATTGCAAGCACAGGGAATGAGATTAGATGCTACACGTGCCGATTTTGCAAGTTCTGAACCTTTTCGCAGGTAGCCACCAGGGTGCAAACGTCAGGGGACCTTTTCAACCACTTGATGGTTCGAAGCTTGAGCCACTGATTCAAACACTGTCGTTACTTTCTCTGAAGTTGTTCATGTTAATGCTGTTTTAGCTAGAAATTCTGCGCCACTGCTCTTACTTGGTTTGGAGTTTCTAATGGTGATCTCTTCCAGCGAAGGTTTAGCTCGGCACATTAATGGTCAGCGTACATGCATAGACACGGTGGTTTTCTTCTTTTGCCCATATGTATATTCAACTAATGGTGCATCAAATCTAATAAAAGCTAGTAATATGATACTAATCTACGTATCACTCAGAACGTCCCCTTGTACATAGAACAGTTAGCCATTTACATAATCAAGACATTCCCAAGTTACTTTCGGCAGCGATTTCATTCCATTTTGTGTTCTCCAAACCAAGACTTATTCTGAGTCATTGAAAGCCTTCATTTTTCAATTTTGCTACTAGGAATGTCCTTTCTGCTTTATCCGTTCCTACGTACTTTGAAAACCATATGAAGCAATTGAAACGACCATGCAAAAGTATTGTTTCTGTAATTGGTGAGACGACTAATGCTTCGAGAGCAGCATGCGGTTTTGCCACTTTCCTTTGTGTTCTTAATCTCGACGAACGACTTCTCTGTCTCCGGATCTCCAAGTGAAGTGGATATTGCGCGTTCCTTACCAACTTCAGTGTCTGATGGAATGTTTGGTTAGTAGGGAAATTCAAGCAGTGGGGACAATAGTGAGGAATAGGACGCTTGATTGGAAGAATGTTTATTCATTTATTTTTGTGAGTGATATTGGGGACCCCCGTTAAGTAGAGGAGATGATTGAATATATCCCAAATAATTTAATTTTCAAGAAATAAAATGAAGCCTAAGTCCATATTTGGAAAAAGTAAATATATTGATGAGAGAAATAAAAGTGCATTGGAATTTAAATTATGATGGAGAGCAATTAAGATTAATCCACGGCGTATGATGATGTGGGGAGTTACAAACTATTTGAAGAATAAAAAAAAAAAGGTGATTCTTGAAATAATTTGTTAAGGTTTATGATAAAATATTTTTTATCTATTTTTGTTCGAAGCTTAAGTCAAAAAGTAAATATATTGAGAGGAAATAAAAGTGCATCGATGTGCACATTGTTTGACCATTAGCCACATCTTAGTTCAATTCCATGTTGTTTCATAAAAGATAAATATTTTAGAAAATATATTCTCAAAAATGATTATTTATATCCCTTGAAATAATTAATTAATGAAAAATAATTCTATTATTGACAACAATTTATGCCTCAATATTTTTGTGAATGATGAAAAAAATTTATTAATTATTTTAATAAGTTATACAAGCAATTATTTCTAGAAAAATATTTTCTAAATCGTTCATTTTCAAAATAGACAGAAAATAAGTTTATATTTCTCCACATACATTCCTCCATCATGGGCACTTGTTACTCTATATCCAAACATGGTTTTTTTTTTTTTTTGGTCAGATATATCAAAACCTGGTTGCCATGTATTCTCATGTCTATTAAGTGTGAGCTTTAAGGAGGACTGCGGAAGAAGGAATGACACTAAGACTCAGAAGGATCAAAAAATTTCTTAAAGAAAACCCTATTAAAAAAAAAGGCACATTTGGAAAAAGTGGTTGCCAATAGATAGTCATAGGGATTATACCACGAAAATCATGTACAAGTGATGGTATTACTTTTATTTTTCATTCAATTTCTATAAGAGTGGAAAAATCACACGACATAAGATTCTTCAATCGTTATTATTGTGATCATACCAATATCTACTAGAAATTATTGGGACATGTAGAAAAGATGAAAATGTTTCAAACTCTATGTGAGTCTCGACATCATCAATAGACAACTTTATTATATACACAAATGACTTTGGGGGAAGCTCAGCCTATGAATTGAGTGTGGTAGTTAATGAGTTAGTGTGTCACGACTTCTTGAAGTGGCTAAGGCATTCTTGTGATCTACGTCATGGAAGAATTTCAAAAGTGTTTTGGAGTCGCGAGATAATTTCTCTATAATTATTTTATTGGGTTGTAATCTAGGATTGTGAAATATTTGAGCATGTGAGCAATTAAAACTATAAATCTCTTAATGATTAGTGGATTCCCTATTGCTGGCTCTCACTGGAGTAAGTATCGACATTTTGACCAAATCTCATAAATCATATGTGTGCTTTAACATTCTCTATTGACTTCTGTAGTAATTTTTTCTCTTGTATTTTTTTTTCCTTAAATGATAACATATGATAACTTCCACATATTTCACAACAACCATTTCTGGATTTCCATTTATGCAACTCATCTCTAGTTGCTCTTTCTTTCACAACTACGATTTTAATACGGTGGAGTTAGCAACTTTGAGACTTTCTAGGAATTAATAAATCTCAACTTCTCATTAACAAGCAGTCTTTCGGGAATTGCTAGTCCAACAAGGTTGAGTCAAAAGAAATAAGACACTAGCCGGAGTTCAAGGGAGGCGACTAATATTCTAGCAATCGCTTTGAAATTTGTCTAATCGAGAAGATCAGTGGGGGTTCATCTGTCATTGAAATGTCCAAGTCAACCTATCACCACAAAGTGAAGTCAAGAAAAGTAAATTTTGTGGGCCAACCAAAGGTCGTGTCAATGGAAATTATGCAGAGATTGTTGTACCTAGCTTTCCAATTTATGAGGAAGTTAGGTTTCTATATTTGACATTTTTGGCAAATTGACTCCCTCTAGGAATCTGCTTTAATATCGTAAAAATGAAATACTGTACCTAATGTTAAATCAAAAAAATTGTAAGTGAAAATATATTGCTCTAACATCTCGCTTTACTCACCATTCATAATAGAATGCCACAATATTTCATTTAAATATGTTTCTCATGGTGACAAATGAAACAAAATTAACCAATATGAGTCCAATTTTAGAACAATTAATTAGATAATTGCCATTGTTTGAATTAATTTGTACTAGGAAAAGTGCAGATGTTTTGAGTGCTTGGGAAAAATCAACATTTAAAGGATTCTACAAAATCGCCTTATGAGGAATAATTAAAGTATTAATTAATCCAAAGAAGTTATTGATACAATACAAAGAAATTGTAAACATATATATACAAAGAGCAATATCTTAGGAACTAAACTTTTTTTTTTTTTGTTAAGGTTGTTCATAAGAGAGCAAAATATCCAAATTTAAGATACGTGAGAGATAAAATAAATTTATTAAATTATAAATTTGTGTAAGGATAGAATATTTATATAATAACTAATAGAGGATATTTTGAGTAAGAAAAAACGATTGTAGTCCCTTAAAGTAGGAGGTACCTTTACTTTCTACAATAGTATAAATAAAAGTATAGATAATGAATTACTTTGGCACTCCTACATTTTGGTGAAATTGCATTGCTACATGCTCGAGAAGATCAGTTCGGGGTGATCTGTCATTGAAATGCCCAAGTTAACCAATTAACACAAAGTGAAGTCGAGAAAAGTAAATTGTGTGGACCAATCAAATGTTGGCATTAGTGGAAATCATGTAGAGATTGCGTAGCTTTTATATAGTTAAAACTGAATTGTTGTGCCATAAATTATATCAAATTCTTGTAAATGAGGCAGCTGTGTCCAAATTTATTACAACATTAATATATCATAAGTGCTATACCAATAGATAGCCCTAAGGATTACACTAGTAAATCAAGCACAAGTGATAGCACTTGCATTCAATTTCTACATGGGGATTATATCACACCAAACAAGATTCCGCAATCTTGTCATCATGCTCATACCGGTGACCGCTAGAAATTGTTGGAACACTTGAAGAAGATGAGAGAGTTTCAAGTTCAATCTCAGTCTCGACATAATCAACCGGCATCTCTATCGGATATAGAAGTGGTTTTGGGGGGAGTTGTAGCTCATTGATCTCTCCTTCTAGCATATTAAGAACCCGGCTCATTGACGGTCGATCATTAGGGCTTAATTGTATGCACCAAAGAGCAACAATTATCATCTTCCTCGTTGTCTCCCTCTCCTCTTCTATGGCATCTACAATTTCAACCTCATTTCCTTTGCCAAGTTGATCATAAACCCACAAAGGAAAATAAATTTGACTTGAATCCTCTGCATTTGCATTGACATTTCTCCTTCTACCGGCCATTTCCATCAACATCATCCCAAAACTATAAACATCAGCTTTATAGGAAACACCACCAATGTCTTTATAGAAAAGTTCAGGCGCCATATATCCTAAGGTTCCTCTTGCTGCAGTCAATGTTATTATACTGCGATCAGTGGAGTAAAGTCTTGCAAGTCCAAAGTCAGAAATTTTTGGAGTGAAATTTTGGTCTAAAAGAATATTATGAGGCTTGATGTCAAAGTGTAGAATTTGCATATCACATCCGCGATGTAGATACTTTATGCCTCTAGCTATGCCAAGAGAAATCTCATACATTTTTTATAATCAAGAGAATTTTCTCCATCCTTATAGGCAATATGCTTATCCAAAGATCCATTCGGCATGAAATCATAGACAAGAGCTTGTTTGGAATAATCAAAACAAAAACCAACAAGTTGCACCACATTAACATGGTGGATCCTTCCAATTGTGACCACTTCGCTTATAAAATCTTGGCCGTCAGATTTTGATTTATTCAAAATCTTAACCGCAACTTCATTGCCACTTCTAAGTATTCCTTTGTATACGGAACCATATCCCCCTTCACCTAACTTGTATTTGAATTTTTTTGTGATCTTCTTGATATCTGAGTAAGAGTACCTTATGGGCAAAAAGTTGTTGTGAGCTTGTAGAAATTCTTCGATATTTGCGTCCATTGCTTGGTGTCTTCTCATCCACTTATAGATAGAAGTATCAACACACATGGAGCTCCAAATATGAATTTTGCTGCTAGGAAGTGAACTGTGTAGAAAATTGCCTCAAGATTAGTATAAAGCATAGTCTTTTTAATTTGTCAAAAATTACTTATAAATAGTTTTTTCTTCACATATAGTAGGTGAGTGTTTCACAAATGTGAGGAAAAAAGAATCATCCATACCTAAGATAAAAGCGGGATTAGAATTGTATTCAACGCAACATTTAGCGCTGTACCCCAGGAAGAATTGTCTACAAAAAGTAAGAGATTCATGAAGACATATAATTAGAACTAGCTAAGTAACAAATGAAAAATAAGTATAGGGAGAGACGTATTGTTATCCTAGTTAACTAAAAAACTTAATTGTTATCCTAGTTAACTAAAAAACTTAGGTATGAATTAAAAACACCGAAGAAAAGATGTATTGAGGATAATAATTAATGTTACATGTGCATAATGTGTTCTTTGAACCTAAACATTTCATCTAGTGAATTTTCTGGCCCCATCACGACCTAAGATATAGTAAATCAACAAGTTTTTCTTAAATTTTTTACCTTTTGTAAATCAAAATATTGGAAAATCCAAAAAATATTTTTTGGAAGTTTTTTTAGTAAAACAAGCAGAAACTTTTATGAATTATATACTCCGAGTTTCAGCTATCATTATATGAACAGGAAAAAAACACAACCACTGGTTGCTATTGTCATTTTCTCTTGGAGAACGATGATCGTGTTTCTCAGTGAACCAATGATTTGCATGTCGACTTAATCCTCTTGAGGGCTAATTTATTTTATCTAGTTTTGCATACTCAATCATGATGGTCCAAAATTCTATGAACTTTAGTTGCGTCCGTTACTTTGATTTTCATACCAGTCATGTCGCAACCTCTTTAAACCCTCTCAGTTGTAAAGGTTAATGGCTTGCTAAGTCTAAGCTTAGCTCAAGCTCATCCAAATCCACTAATTTGTGACTTATGATTTGAGTTTTTGACTTACAAGTTATTTTCAGTTGGAAGTCACTACTAATTGGTTTATGGTGAGTTGATTGGAAACTAACTTACTCCCACACAATCAGAGAAATAAGGATGGGGGATTTGATTACACTAGTTAATCAACTAATGCCTTTCCGATATCTAATTTAGATTTGATTTTTTTGATTTTTCATGTATTTTTAAAAGAAAAATATTCAACAACTATTCTTTAAGCTTTGTTTTAACTTCTGAAGAAAAATACATTTTTCCGAAAATTTTTATCTTTTATAAAATAATTTTTTCAGAATTTTTTATTCCGAAATTGGGACTCGAGCTGGGCCTTTGAGCCCAGTCAGAATATGGGCTGTCGCTGGTCTTAGGGTTGGACCAAAGATACACAGACATATGGGCTCTTCACATTAGGAAAGCTTCAATTAAAACGAATTGGGCTCAACCATGAAATTTAGCCCAATCCGTTCTAGGAGTTGATCAAAGTCCACCTTAGCGGACCAGTTCAGCCCAAACCTGATCTAATGATCAAAGCAAGCCTAAGCACACGACCCAAAGCCCAATTAAACCCTAGCTCATTAAGCCCCAAAACGCCACCACACCTAGCTACCCCCGAAGCGGAATCGGCCACCATGCTCGATGGTCTTTGCCGGTCGCCACTACTCCAGCCACCAAACGCCCAAACAACAAAACGCGGCCTCCGCGGACCGCCACAACGGGCGGCCGCTGACCGCGCCTCCGGCCAACCCCTCGATCCTCTCGTCCACATCGTCGCCCGTGGGGCGACCCGATCAACACCGGCTGTGAGACACGCGCAGAACTGGCTGGACAGGAACTCGCGCGAGCCGGACCATGATGAATGCCGGTCCGGCGAGCCCGAAACGGGACAAAACAGGGCAAAGAAAAGGGGATCAACGGTGCTCCCTACCCGGTCGGCGGCGTCGGACGACGGGCGAGCTCGATAGATCGGGCTATGCCCGTTCGCCTCACGCGTCTCCGAGTCGGGGTCCCTCGGGAAATCAACCCGAACCGAGAAGAGATAAGAAAAAAAAAAAGGAGAACACGGACCTACCGTGGATTCGATACAGAAAGGGGGTTAACGGCGGTGGGTCACCGGCCGACTTCAAGTTTGTCCGTCGCCGGAGGACACTCCCTTGGTCACGGTCCTTCTCTCTATCTCTCTCTCTCTCTCTCTCTCTCTCTCTCTCGGTTCTTCCCCGAACTCCCCCTCGATGCACTCTCCCCCACCAGCTCTTTTATAGGCCCACCCGCCGTAATGGGGGAACGTGGGCTCGCTGCCGCCCGGACGTCCGGCCGGCTGCCCCCATCTCGTCGCCCATCCCGTCTGCCCTCTGCTCTGCGCTCCGCTCCACTTACCTGCTCTGCTCCTCCGCAGCGTTTGTCGAGCGCGTGAACAACATGGAGAAGGAAGGGCGAAGGAAGGAGGAAGGAGGGGGCCGGGCCGAAGGAAAGAAGGAAAATGGAAGAGGCCGGGCCGGGCCGGGCCGGGCCCAGGTGGGGAAAAGGGGGAGAAAAGTGGGGCTGGGGTGAAGGCCCAGCCCAGAGCCCTCGCGGGCTTCTCTCTCTTCTTCTTCCTCTTTTTTAATTCGAAATGGAGTAAAATGTGGGAAAATAAAATCAGTCGATGCAACTAATATTAATGCCTATGCTATGTGAAAATCCCTTTTTGTTAGGGCTGAATTGGTCCCTAATTTTATATTTAA
This sequence comes from Corymbia maculata, assembly GCA_014182735.1. NCBI lineage: Eukaryota > Viridiplantae > Streptophyta > Magnoliopsida > Myrtales > Myrtaceae > Corymbia > Corymbia maculata. The sequence goes on from CM024692.1 coordinate 8,509,269, forward strand.
TTTAATCTTAAAAATTTAGTCAAAATTTAGATGTGAACAAGTCAATCGCAGTCTATCACTCTAAGGCTCAAGAGCTATAGCTAGAAACATATATTAGCATACTAATCAGGTAAAGTACTCTAATGGAAAGGCATACTTACGGTAGTTGTAGGAAATGCATTTTGTCCCTCGGTATCGGAAGCCTAAGAAACAAAAGTTATATGTTTTCTCCTGCAGAAACGCCCAATTCCATTCACTATAGGAGAGAAGAAACTTGTCGGCCATTGCATTGTGGATGTCGTTGTAGGAGATTGTGCGGTTCTTCCCAAGCAATGCTTCCATTTTGTACGCTAAATAATCTGCTGCAAGTATTGACGTGGTTATAGTGCAAAAAGCATCAATATCCGACGAAATTGCGTTGATGATGGCATATGAATGATACCCCTTCTTTAATTATACATGGTTCGGTGTTGATATATAAAGGAGATCTCACTTGCTTTGAGCAAGACACAATGGTCACTTTGGTTCCATAAGCATAATTGTACGGATAGCTTTCTTCACCGTATAAATTATAGGGCATTAACTGGTGGAGAGGAAGGGAGGAACAGTTGCTCTTTTGTAGCCCGACATAGACCACTTCCACATAACCCGAATTCCAATCAATGAAACCGTTGTAGCTGTCGGCGTTTATCGATTTCACTTGATATCGGCCACCAAACAAAGATAGCATCGTGCGGTTATCTTCACATGTTAACTCGAACATCGGGTTGCGCAACCTTTGAGTCATCCTTCAATCGAAACGGATAACGTATGTTACTAACCTCGCCGCACGATGAAGTACACTGATAATTGCTCCTGGCATAGCAACTAATCCCAGCTTGTATTATGAGAAGGAGGAGTAATGGAAAGGGCTCCATTTGGGACCTGAGCTTAGAGAACTTGTGTAATTGCAGAGAGCTATTTGGTTGGCATTGGTTATTTGGTGCGGAGGCAAACAGAAAAGGGGATGCAATTGGCAGACTCGGTGTCAGTCTTTTTAAGAGCCAAAGTCAAGCAAATGACCCGGTCAGAGCCACCCAAAGTCAGGAAAGCGAAGCTTCCGACGTAATTGAACGTGTGTGGCTTGGGTTGATCGTCATATCAACCATATTTCATAAATTTCGCTGGTAGGCCCACGTCGTTATTGGTTGAGATCATAAACTATTTTTCCTTTATTTGATCATACAATAATTTTCTCTTACCACCCTTCTAATTGGTGGGACATTTATATAAGTGTTCTACAATCGAGGATGAATGAAAATATAAACCTAATTATAATCGTACATTTTCAAAAATATATTCAAAGCATGAAAAAACATGTTAAAATCACCATAGGCCACTGGAATTTATGGGTGCTGAAAATTTCATTTTCAAATGTTTATTTTCAAAGTTTATTAATTTTCTCGTAAAGCCTAAGTAACGTCACCACCAAAGAAGATATATATTTTTTCCTCTCACGACACATACATTTCATGATGTTTCAAGGAAACTCTCACTGAAAATGACTTCCCTCTTTCCCCTACGTAACATGCAGTCAAGGTCGAAAAGGATCATTGTCGCTACGTGATCAGAATGCTTTGTCCATCCTACAAATTTAATTTATCAAAAAAAAAAAAAAGAGCAATGGCTTTGCTCCTAGTGTTCTTGATTTGCTTAAATAGAGTATTAAGTTTCAAAATTATGCAATCAAATCTTGAAAATTATCATATTGGTGAGACTGGCAATTTTCGTTAATTCCATCAAATTTGGGCGATGAAAATCTTGACAAAAGACTTTTCCATAAACTAAATGCTGAAAAAGAAAAAAACCAAAAAATTATGCAGCAAGGGTTAAGCAACCCTAGTGTGGGGGTGACAAGTGATAAGGCCTTGCGTTCTCTTCATCTCGCGCATTGTTGCTTCTCCAATTCACCAAAATATTTTAAGGCTATCTAATTGGTCGCATGCCATCCGCGTGTTTCACAAGCATGTTGATGTTTGGTATGTTTCACACTTAAACGTGTGAGCGATTACAACTCGATAAATCCCTTAATAATTAGTAGATTCTTTGATGTTGGCTCTTCACACACAATAAACATCGACAGTTGAATTGAAACACATAAATTCAATGTGTACTCTAGCATTCTTTGTTGACAACTCTGGTAGTTTCATTCTATCTTGCTTGCGAATTACAAGCTTTATTAGCATCCACATATTTTGCAACAAAAATACAAGTTACTCTTTCTTTTGCAATTGCGGTTTTGACACGGTGGAGTTAGCAAATCTTTAAGTCTTTCTCTGAACAGACAAATTTTGACTTCACAATGGCCAGCGGTCTTCGGGAATTGCCCATGCAACAAGCTTGAGTCGAAAGTGACAAGACACTAGCTATTTCTCTTGCGGGTGATCATAATTCTAGCAATTGCTTTCAAATCTGTCCATTAGACCATTCAACTAGAAAACGCGTAGCATTGCGGAGAAGGTTCCTTTGTCTGTGGGTCATTTGTCATAGAAATGACCAAGTCAACCAACCAATCAAACAGAAAGTCACGTCAAGAAAAGTAAATCGTGAAGATTCGCCAAAGGTTCCATAAGTAGAAATTACGCAGAGCTTGTATAACACGCATTGAAACTAACATAACAAAAGGCGGATCACTTTGGGATAGCCTTCACGCTAACGCAACTTGTCTGGAATTTGTAAATTTGACATTTTTTGCCAAATTGATTATTTTTAGGAATCAGATTTAGTACCGTAAAAATGAACCATCGTAAATTGCATCAAAATAGTAACATGGATGATAATAAACTTTGTTCACTTGAGTTTCAAGTAAAAATTTTTAAGTCATTATGTCTTTTTACATTAAGTTAACTGGAAGTTCGATATTAAAAATTAAACTCATCATCTTCATTAAAACTAGTTTCCACCTAAGCATTTCTATTTGTTCTTGATACCACGCTCTCTATTTATTTTCAGTGTCCAAGGGTCTGTTTGGCAATCAGTCAAACAGTACCCAATTATATTATTTTGTTTCTGTGAACAAAAAAAAAGAACTAAATTCCATTTGATAATTTTTTTGTTTTCAGGAACAAATTTATTTTCGAGAATATATTTAAAACGGAATCAAATAGCAGGAAAAATTTATTCTTTGTTCCCGGGAATAACTCTAAAATCAAGCCAACCCATTTTTCTTTTTTCTTAGGACAGTGTCAAAAAAGTCTTAAAGGTGCCAATTTAGTCCTAAACCTTTTGATTTTGTGCCAATTTAGTCATAAATCTTTGATTGATGCCAATTTAGTCATAAACTTTTTGATTTAGTGCCAATTTAGTTCTAAAATTTTTAGCCTAGTGTCAATTCCGTCCTTCCAGCTAATTTTGGCCGAATTTTGCTAACGTGAATACCAATCGATTGACGTAACACAGCTGGTGCTAACATAGCACGATTGACGGCTGATGTGAATAAATTTTAATATTATTTTAATATTTTCCAAGTTATTTATTTATTTATTTATTTATTTTCTTTCCTTTTTTCCTTTAATATTTTCTTTTCTTTTTCTTTTTTTTCCTTGCTCTCCTCCTTCATCCAATCGATCGTCGGCTCAGCGACTGAGCGAGGTCGAGGTCAACCTTGCCAGCCTCCAACACTTCTAGGGCGGCCTCGCACTGGGTAGGCAAAGGCTCATCCTCACTAGATTTGGCAAGGGTCGAGCCTCACCGACCATGGATGAGGCTCAGCCTCGCCAAATCCGGCAAGGTCGAGCCTCGCTAATGGTTGGGCGAGGCTCGACCTCGCTAGATCCAGTGAGAGCTCAAGCTTTGCTAGAGGCTGGCTGGAGGAAGGAGGAGTACAGGGAAAAAAAAGAAAAGGAAAAAAAAGAAAAAGAAAAGGAAAAAAGAAAATAAATAAATAAATAATTCAGAAAAATATTAAAATATTATTAAAAACTGCCAACGTCAACCGTTGCCATGGTGCGTCACCGATCGATGTCCACATTAGTAAAATCTTGCCAAAATTAGCTGAAATGACCAAATTGGCACTATGTTACAAATTTCTACGTCACCGATCGACGTCCACATTAGTAAAATCTAGCCAAAGTTAGTTGAAATGACCAAATTGGCACTATTTTAAAAATTTTAAGACTAAATTAGCACCAAATCAAAAAGTTTAGAACTAAATTGGCATCAATAAAAGGTTTAAGACTACGTTAGCATTAATACAAAAATGTTTATGATTTTTTTAACACTTTTCCCCTTTTTTCTCTTCTCTTTCCTTCTCTTCTCTTTTTTCTTTTTCCTTCTCTCGTCTTCTTCCTCCTAGCTAGTCACCTCACAATGGCTAGGTGAGCATCCAATGAGCTCGTCAGATCTCACCCAGTTAATCCCCAACAATCGGCCATGAGGAAGGAGGAAGAAGAAGAGAAAATGAAAAAGAAAAAAGAGAGAGAAAAAAAAAGAAAATTACAATAGAAGTATAAAAAAATAAAATAAACAAAAAAAAGAGCCATACCAAACACATTTCTATTCTAGGAATAGAATTTCTAGCCAATTCTCAAATGCCTTCAAATACTCAAAAATTGTTTTCGGGAATAGAATCAAAACAAATCATTTCTGAGTAGAAATTATTTCCGAGAAAATAATGGTTATCAAATAGGTCCCAAAAGTTTTTTATCTCTTGTATCAGCTATTCATTTTTAATCTTCTCCAACCTCATGTTTTACTAATCGGTTTTTCTTTTCTATGTTCACCTTGATAACTTAAATACTAATATTGTAAACTAGTTTTAGTATAAATAGTATAACTAATAGTTACATATTTTACCCATCAAATTCTCCGTCGTGATCTCTACTTTTGGGTTAATTCCAACTTGCCCCTAAGATTCCATGGTTGTCATTTCGTTTCCATTCCTCCTTAAGTTGATTTTTCTCCACGCGCATTCCTCCATATTGACCAGTCATATTGACTAGATGGAGGAATGCGCGTGGAGAAAAATCAACTTAAGCATGGAAACGAAGACAACCATGGAATCTTAGGGGCGAGTTCTAACTGTATTTTGAAACGTGTTTGCCATGTATTGTTGAGTGCGAGCTTTTACAACAACGGAGGAGAGATCGACATTGGGACTTTAAAGGACCAATCCTTTTTTTTAAAGAAAACCTCGTCCAAAAAAAAAAATAATGAATAGATAAACACATTTGGGAAAAGGTGGCTACCAATATGTAGCCACGAGGATTATATCACTAAAATCAAGTACAAGTGACAATACTACTTTTTTTTTTTATTCAATTTCCACAAGAGGGAAAAAATCACAAAAAATAGGAATGTGGAGTCTTGTTATTGTGCTCATACTAGTAACTAGTACGCCTTGTTGGAACACTCTAAGCAGATGAAAGAGTTTTAAGTTCAATTTCAATATCAACATCGGCAATTGGCATTACCGTAAGATACAAAAGTAGTTTTGGGGGAATTTGTAGTTCATCGATCTCTCCTTCTAGTATATTAAGGATGCGGCTCATTGACTATTGATCAATTCAATTGAATACACCAAAGAACAACGATTATCATCTTTCTTGTCATCTCTCTTTCCTCTATGATTATGGAAGGTCATGTGCTGCGGTATTTTTTTCTGCAGTATTTTCTTAACACCTTAATCACCATAATCTATACTAATGTTATATAGGATTGGATTGATTTTATGATGCCATTATTGAAATATTATTTTTAAAAATTGTGGCCACATAAAACAAATTTTCAATTATTAACCCGAAAGTGTCGTTTTCAAAATAAAATCATTTTCAAAAATAAAAATAATTTAATTAATATAGCCCAAGTGGGAGAATGTTGGAAATTTCGTATAATATGGGTTTATATTAATTAATTGATTTTATATTTTAAATGATCGGGTTAATAGATATTTCAATATATGTCGAGCACTTTCGTGATCCTATTGAATTGGATTTTGACATCTATCGATAATGAGCCTAGTTGAGCATCATTTAAACCTAATTGTAATTGTACATTTTCAAAAATATATGCAAAGTATTGAAATACACATCAAAGAACACAATAGGCCACTGAAAATTATGAGTGTTGAAAATTTCATTTTCAAATATTTATTTTCAAAGTAAGTAATTTTTCTTGAAAACCCTAAGCAACGTCGTAAATAATATGATAGATATTTGTTCCTCGCATGACACATGCATTTCATGATGTTTCAAGGAAATCTCCCTAGAAATGACTTCTTTTCCCCTACATAAAATGCGGTCAACATCGTATACCAAAAAAGTCTCATTGTTGCTGCCTAATGGGAATGTTTTGTCAATCCTACAAATTTAATTTACGAATAAACAAGAGAAATGGCTTTGTTCCTACCAAAAGCATGATTTCTGGGTGTTCTTAATTTGCTTAATATGCAAATAAGTTTGAAAATTACGCAATAAAATCCTGAAGATCATTATACTGGTGTGATTGACAATTTCCATTAATTCCACCAAAGTTGGGTGATGAAAATGTTGACATGGTACTTTTATAATTTTAAGGAAACAAAACTCTCTTTTCGGAAAATGAACCAAAAACTGTAAAAAGAAAAAAGCCAAAAGATTCAGGGTGTGAGTGGACCGACCCTAGTAGGGTTGTCATGAGGGCTGCTTAGCCCTTGCGCCGTTGTGAGGCCTTGAGTTCACTTAGTCTCGCAATTGTTGCTTCTCCAATCCACCAAACCATTTCAGGCCTATTCAATTGGTCGTATGTTGTCGATGTGTTTTATAGGCAGGTTGATGCTTGGCTCTCATTAGCGGCGGCCTCCGGCTTGCGTTCTGATTCGGTGGATTCATCTCTGGTGCAAGCCAAGCAGAACAAGATACCTTCCACTTCCCCCAGCTCCAAGTATCACGAGAAAGCCACCGTGTTCATAAGATTGAAGACCTTTCGAATCTGAGGACTAATCACTCGTGTCCCTCATGAGAGTGTTCCTCTCAATGCAATTCGCGCCAAATCTCTGGCGTACATCCACTTGTTGGAAATGGCAGCCAGATTTATGTTATGGATTGAGTTTATCGTGTGTCCTATCGAGTGTTCGGACAGAGAGAGTTTCTTAAAAAACGGTGCTGAAGGACCCAATACTAATAAACCTGTCATTGCAACGGTCAGTGGCCCCCATCATTTCCTGGCCACCTGAAGGGAGGGGGGGGTGTGGGTGGGTTGTTTTGCCCCAAAGAGAGGAATTGAGAGATCTTTGTTGTCACATCAACATTTTCTATTACCGAAAGTGAATGAAACTCATAGAAATACCTTCCACTTCCCCCAGCTCCATGTATCACGAGAAAGCCACCATGTTCATAAGATTGAAGACCTTTCGAATCTGAGGACTAATTACTCGTGTCCCTCACGAGAGTGTTCCTCTCAATGCAATTTGCGCCAAATCTCTGGCGTACATCCACTTGATGGAAATGGCAGCCAGATTTATGTTGGGGATTGAGTGTATCGTGTGTCCTATCGAGTGTTTGGACAGAGAGAGTTTCTACATAAACGGTGCTGAAAGACCCAATACTAATAAACCTGTCGTTGCAACGGTCAGTCACCCCGTCATTACCTGGCCGCTTGAGGTCACGGGCAAAGTTCCCTGCGGGTTTTGTTTTTTTGTGAGGGGGGTTGTGTTTGGTTTACCCAGCCCTTACCCAAAAAGAGGAATTGAGACATCTTTGTTGATACATCAACATTTTCTATCACCGAAAGCGAACAAAACTCATAGAAATACCTAATTAAGCTAATTGGACAAATTATAAGACTTCATTACACTTTTGAAAATTTTGAAACTTAATACCCTTGTGTAATATGCTTAAAGATGTTAAGTACATACATTTCTTCCAAAAAATAGAAAACAATTTGGATCGTGGCTACCTTTTTATGTGTCTCTTTAACCATAAGAGGGTGACGCATTTTCAGTAATGAATAATCATAAAAATATGATTCATCAAAAAAAAAAAAAAATCATCATTGTTTTTATCGCATACTATAACGTCACAAACTTTATTGAGCTTCCATCGCACACTCATATTCGAGAACCTCGATCTCATGTTCTCCCCAATCTAAGCCCACCCTTTGCACCCTTCTCCCGAGTTTGCCTCAATAATGAGTAAGCACATCACCGTCAGAGAGAGTTATTTACCACCTTTCTAAGACATCAGTAAGTGCTGATAAAAGTAAATCACGCAGATACTATCAAATGTTGCTTACCATACGAGGAATCTACACGACTATCCCCTTCTTTGGCTAGATCTTCAAACCTTTTCACAATTACAATTCACTACGCCTGCTTCTTTACCCTTAGGAAAGAGCAGTGGCTTGCTAATATATCCATCAACCCAATTCGCGAATGAAACTTGGTGAAAAAGAAACAATTGAACTCTCTCTTTTCAAGGCAATTGTGAGACTGGACTGTAGACCTGTCCACGAGTCAATCCTTGTTAATATTTTAGTTCCAAATTGTCGTTCCAGTTGCCACAAGGACTGGGCTTGAAAAGATCGTGCCCAAACTTGTCCACGACTCAAGACCCCAGAAGATCTCATTTTGAAAAACGTGCAAGGAACTCGAACAAACTCTATAAGGGAAATGCTTGTCTAAATCCTCCCAACGGGCGGGCCAAGTCCAAATCCGACCAACTCAAATGGCCGAATGTTACGTCCGAACTTCTCCATATCTAATTCGGCGGGTTGAGCTCTTGTGCCCACGGTTTTAAGGCCAAGGCCACTATCTACCCCCAGACGACCCTAGGTCCTGTTGGCTTGTTTAACAGATCTAGTCTCGATTTTAAAGAAGATAAAATGACACAAACCATCTCTAAACTTTTAGCCTAATTTAAATATCGTCTATGTGATTTTATTTTTTCAATGTGGTTTCTAAATAATTAGTATTTTTAATATAGTATTTCAGTTTGCTCAAATAACAAATCAGATGTTATTTAACGACGTAGATTATTATATGTTGAGTTGGATTGTAAAGGGTAATGAGACAGCATGTGTATATTTTTCTCCATCTACTTTAGAAAAGAAAGAAAAATTAAGGACTTAAGCGTCCCGCATGGAAATCTCTTTTCCTATTTTGAAATGATCTCTTACGCGGACAATCTATCCGTAACTCTCTTTTTCATTGTTTAAACTTAAAGGACTAAAAATCATATAAATAGATTCCGTTAATTTGAATTAATGAAAGAACGATATTGAATATTTTAATATACTATGGGGACCATATTAAACACTTATTTATAATTTAAAAACCACATGGAACAAATTGAAAGTGCAAAGACAACGTTATACATTAAGTCAAAATTGAAGAATTGTTTGTGTCATTTTCTTTTTAGATAACCTAGAAAAAAAATTCATACTTGTGAAACTCACAGGCATGACATGTGCATCATATCCCAAATGCCATGTCCCATGTCTTTCGCTTGGAAAAGGAGAGGGCACGTGAATAAAAGAAAAAGAAAAAAAGATTTGATAGCACATAAAGTCCAAAGACAAATCGTGAATAGTTTGGTTTTTTTGGGGGGGCAAACTTAGGAAACTCCCTCAACTACTTCCAAGTATAAATGCTCAAGGCCTTTTGCTGGCCTGCTTCCGCGAATAGTGTGCACTCGCATATGGCTAGAGTACTCAATTCCACATCGTTTCCTTGACCTTATGCCACAAGTCCAAAAACCCTTTGCTCCTTGATTTTAAGAAAAACTCATATTTCATTTTTTTTCTAAAAGGGAAAGAAAAAACAGAAGGAGCGTCGCCGGTTGGCATTTGATTTTTCGATTATCTTGATTGTTTTTGTCAGATTGCATTAATAATTTGAGATGATTGGTGAGCAAAATGTGAACTTCCCTTCATGTCCAAAAGCTTTTTCTCAAAGTTTCCTATGAAAATGCTTAATGTATCTATGAAACATTCTCTTTTCAGATCAAGGTTTGCCTTGTGATTTACTTTAAAATTTGTTTTGCTCATATTGCTCGCACTATGACATCAGAGCTTCATCCTTTAATTTTCATTATCTTAGGTCGAAGTAAGATAATAGCTCAAAAATTTCCAAACTTCTCAAGTATTTATTTTTTTCCAATTGAAATTTAAAGTCAAAGGTCACAATCAAAGCCAGAAAATTTATAACAAAAGAGCAATTTAATCATGCTAGAAAGGTTCTTAATATAATCTCTGGATAATCTCAGCTTCCTCCTTGTGAGACTGAGTTAGAAGGTTTGTCTTTTGGATTTGGCTTATTACAATTAGTAGTGACATGCTCGTTGGAATTTAAATTAATATAACTCAATTTGGCATAAATCTGACCATATCCATGGCACCCTCCCGATTTTATTAATCTTAGTGGAGCCTATTTACGACATAGGGGAGGCGAGTTCCTTTCGACCACCGAAAAATAAAGCAAGATATTGCCGAATATAGAATGGCTGAGGTGCTTTTTGTGCTTTAGGAGATGTTTAATAATCAATTAAGCAGTTTCAAAAGCCTCTACTCGACTTAGTGCAACTTCTTACATCAAAAGCAATACTCATGTTAATGCGTCATTCCACTCTTCCATGACTCAAAATTAGTAGGATCAGACCCCACTAACTAATGCCGGATAACTTTGGACTCACATAAAACTTTTCGTATCCTGATGTTATTATGCATCCAATTGACATGAGATAAAACCTAGCTAAGAGAAATTGAAATGATGACTTTTTTTCGTCTTGAATGGGCAAAATCCTAGATCTCGATCAATTGCTCCGGCAGGCTAACCAAAAAGAGAGTGATAGAGTTGAAAGAGCTCCTTTTGTTGTCTCCCAAATAGCTAGACATTCACGTTTAAAGCATATTCGTTTAGCAAAAGTACGTACAACCCGGATAAAAATGTTTACCGGTCAAAGTTGGAACTTTTTCCGGTGTGCCAAGGAAAGTTTGCTTCTATAGAGAGGGACAGACTGTGACCTAGAGAGAGAGAAGTTTTAGCACCTCATGATGGCTCATCGCTTTCCTTTCTAGGACATTATAATTGTGATTTTGGATTCCTCTTCCTATGTCATACTTTGCTATAAGTGAACTTGCCCGTTATCGTTTACCAACTATCTTTTTGTTTATAGGATTTTAAGAGTACTCATTAGTCAAAAAAGAAAAAAATTGGGCAATGCGACTTATGCTAAAAGAATAATAAAAAAATTTGTGCGAAAAAGCACGTGTTATGCAACAAATTTATTGTGGTCATAAATCGCTTAATGCGGAGCTAACAAATGATTGTGTACATGCATTAACATATATTCATGATATTTGTCCATCTTGCTAACTCAAAGGTCTCAAACAAAATAATTTATATGTGCGCGTTCTGTCAGGAGCATTATGTTCTATTAATTACTCGGTATGCATTGGATCTAAGATTAGCACATTGGTAAGAATTAGTGAAGCATTTGAGCAGCTCCAGCCACCTTTTTATCGTGAAAAAGAAAGTATTTTCAATGTTCTGTATTTGAATCCAACGTTGCCATTTTTAATCTATCTTAAAGCCATTCATGGCTTGGCGATCACAAAGGGTCCTCTGAGTGGCCCAGCTGGCACGCCACTCGAACGTCGGAGCCTTGCCTCCAATTCCAACTGTACATGCCGACAACGTCGGAAACCCTCCCCACTTCGTCTCTCAATTATGCCACATATGATGTTGCCCTCTGTTTCTATTTTTTTCTTTTCAAATGTTTCTCCCATAAAAAAACGTTTTAATTCTTGGTTAAAAATTATTTATTTTAAGCGGAAAAAGTAAGAAAAGGTCGTGTTCTCAAAGTTGACGGCGGTCCACTGTTATTAGTATCTTTCCTGGGAGAATTAATGTTGTCAATGGTGGGAAATAACTGGACACAGCTGTACGCACTTCTTTTCACAACGAGACTTTGCCCATGAGGGACGGAAACAGTTCGGGTCATGGAATTGCACCACACCACATGACCCACTGAGTCATAATGTTTCAAACACCCGAAGAGAGAGGGAGATTATCCACCATGTCAGGGATATACTACAAGATGTTATCAACCAATTAACATTTTCCGACTATCGAGTTAATCCCAGAGTCAAAAAGGAGATTCTTCTATTGGTTTCAATTATACAACCTTAGCTTGCCACATCAAATACTTTCCACGTTGTGAACCTTTACTTGATCCATTTTGCTCAAAGAAAGATGGTTGAAATATTCACGGAATTGACATAATTGATCCCTTAGAGATTCTACTTTACCTCCTCCAGTTGATTTATTTTCCTCATTTGGTCCTATGCTTGAGCTTATGATTGCCTGTTCAATGAGTCCAAGGGTACTTCTTGTTCACAAACCATCACATGTGCTGTTTCTTAGGGTTGAAAATTTAGAATTTAGGGTTTAGGGTAAATGTGCTGAGCAAGCACATATATATAGAACCTTTCAAAGAAAGTATTACATCAACCTAGTTTGAGCAGACCTTTCACTAAATTAAATATATTTAACCAGAAAAAAGGTGATCATGTGTCACCAAAGTATCACCATTAAACCAGTTTTGAAACTAACATTTCTTTTTCACATTTTCAATCTTGGTTGTCCTAAATCAAATAATTTTCATGTTATTTACTCTCTCTCTTTCTTTTTGTTTCTGCTTTAATTACATTTTGCTCCTCATTCTTGCTAGGGGTGATCAGGTCCAGGGTGGGTAGGGTCCAGACCTGGACCCTGTACGTAACCCTATTATAACCAGTTCCTTTTTTTTGGACTGTGTATCCTACTATGTTTTTATTGGACCCTGTTTTCAACCCAACCCTGTTTTTTCCAGTCCGAGAATAGGGTCAACCTGTTTTCATTAGAACCTGTTTTGCAACCGTTCAATATTCTATACGACTTCAAATTTTACATTAATTAGCGAAAAAACAACAACGTAATTCTCATACCATTATAAGACAAAGCAAAAATCCTAAGAATACATAAACATTAGCAACAAATATTGATCAAATATTAGTCTCATTCCCATAAATACTTCTAATATAACTTAATGTGATTACTTATGTGTATGCGATGGAGCTCTTATTAAGATGACATATTTCTTGAGTTGGACAAAGAATGCTTTAATTAGTGCTACAATATTTAGTAGCATTTGTCCTGCGGCTATAGTAATAGTTGAAAGTGGGACCATTAAAAAAGAAAAATAATGCATGAGAACAGTTCTTTTAAACAATTCTTTCAAAATAATTATCTCTTAACTTGATTTAGAGAGAATCTTTTTTTAAAAAATATTTCTTTGAAGACAAAGAGACTCAAAAGCATTATATAGAGAGTTTTTTTTTTTAACAGGGTAAAAATCGGTTCCCAAACCAATCCAATTTTGGGTGGGTCTTTGCTTGGACCTTGTTCCCGGATCAATTTCAACCGGTTCCCAAAAGCGGAACCAGTTCTTGGACAGTTTAACTAGGAACCAGTTCCCGACCCTATTTTTTGGATGGTCTGGTTCGGGTTCCGGGTAAACCCAGTCCGGTTGCACAACCTTAATTCTTGCCATATTTTCCTCGTTTTAGGAACGGTATAATCCACGTGTAAATCAACAAATTTCGGCGGCATTATTCAATGACCAACTAATTTGAGGAAGGCATCGAATTCGGCAACAATTGCTATCTGGGTAAAGTCCACGTCATCACTTCTAAAATTTTTAAAAAAAAAACGATAAAGTAGAGGTATAAATTGAGAGAACGATGTTACGAAGATGCTCTTCCGCTTCTTTCTTCGACGGCCAGCTTTTCACCCGTATTTCACGAATTTCAACCCAAGTGGCTTGTAATCTCTACTTAGGTTTCATTTGTTTAGCCGAAAACATGTTCCTTATGTGTGGTTCACTTAAAAAAAAAAAAATTAAAGGAAAATATTTTCCTAATTAATGAAAAAAATTTCCTATCAAAATTTAAATTCGCAAATCCTCGTTCTTGGGCCCATGGCAGCAGGATCATTCCCAAGATTTTGGCGCCCTAGATAGGGTCCATCAAGGTTGTGCCTGACATCCTAATCATGTACCTAAGTCCATCAAGATTGGGCTCGGAATACCAATGCTTGTGCCTATGCCCATGATGCCAAGCTCAATAATATTGATGCTGAGCCCGAGTCCTTGACACCCCTCCTAGGTCCATTAAGGCCGAAAATTTTCAAAAAAAAAAAATTTCAAAATTTTTAATATATTTTTAAATTTTTTTAATATATTTTAAAATTTTAAAATTTTCTTTCTTTTTTTTTCTTCCTTCTTCCTCCACCAGCAGCCAAGCCTCAATTTTGGACCAAATGATATTTTCTTTACCAAATAATAGAAAATATTATCATTTTTCCTAAAAAATGATTTCTAGAAAAATATTTTTGAGAATGTCACATATTCCGCAAAACAAATAAAGCATTAAAAATGAACTCCCATCCAAATCCTCTATCATGCTCTCTACATTTTGGTAATTCCAACTTGCCCTCTGATTCTAGGGTTGTCTCAGTCAATCCCTCTGCTCTGTCAACACGTTATACTTGGAATTTTTTGTCTCAGTCCGACCCAAAATTCATTAATCCGATTTGCGTGGCATTAGATGCTCAATTTCTGTTCATTTGGCAAAGTAGTCGGCTTTACTCTATTTCCTCTTTCGCATGTTCAAGCCACAAGCCCGATTTAATGAACCTCCCAATTAATTTAGACGTTAGGAATAAGGAAGAGAGTTGCTCTTCTTCTTCTTCATATGGGACATGTGGCCAAAGTTGGAGATTGCTTGGGAAAGGGTGGACGCCGTAAATGTGGGTGATGAGGCGGCTGTCAAGAGGGGTAAGATAGAGGTTTTGGTGGGAAGGACAAACCTTGTAATGGATTGGTGGAGAGAGGAGAGAGACTCATTGCTCAATGCAAAAGTTATCGCGAGGAACTCCCTTTTCATATTTGGAAAACTCACGCCAAACCAGAATTTATGTATGAATGATCGCATTAGTACAAAGATAATACCACATGACCAAAAATCAATATTTTCCAGAACCATCAGAACTTCAGATGACAGAGTGCGATCAAGATCACACCATAGTTTCACATCGTGCTCAAGATGGGCATGAAGTGGGGATTCAAGTGTGTATCCAGTTGAAACTAAGTACACAAAGTAGAGATTTTGCGGGAAAATTAGAATTCATTGAAATTGAAATTACTTGAGAAGGAAATGCATGATCCAAATAGAATGACATCGAGGTGCAAAGTAGACGAAAAGATCAAACTCAGGACAACCTAAAGATGGTTGGATGTTTGTCCTATTCTTTACTGAGCCCTGGTTTCATCTCTTTCACAACCCATCGAGTACGATTGGATAATTGCTCCCACCAAATTTTAAAACACGTTTGCCATGTGTTCTCTATTTGTTTAATTGTGAGCTTTTAGGACAACGGTAGAAGGATTGACACTACAACCCAAAAGGACCAAAAAAATAAAAAGGGTACCAATAGATAGCAGGATCATACCAATAAAGTCGTGTCCAAGTACTGCTTTTAGCTTCCATTCAATTTCTATTAGAGGGAAAAAAATCACCCAAAATAAGAGTGCGGAATCTAATTACTGTGCTCAAACTAGTAAGCGGTGACTGCTAGAAATTGTTGAAACACTGGAAGAAGATAAGAGAGTTTCAAGTTCAACCTCAATATCAACATTGGTAACCGTTGTCTCTATCTGATATAGATTTGGTTTTGGTGGAACCTGTAGTTCATCAATCTCTCCTTCTAGCATATAGAGGACTTGGCTCATCAACTATCAATCATTATGGTTCAGTTGTATACACCAAGAGCAACGATTGCCATCTTACTTGTTGTCTCTCCTCTCCTGTGGCATCTATCATTTCAACTTCCTTTTCTTTGCCAAGTTTATCATAAACCCACAAAGGAAAATAAATTTAACATGACTTTTGCTTGCCTGTAGTTTATATATACTTTCGTCAACTTTCCGAACAACAGAAAAAGCCCATCGAACTCAGTTCTTGCGCTTTTTTCATAAATTTTTCATGAAAACTAAAGCTAGTTGACGCACTCATGAACGACTAGAAAACTTGGGGCTTGTGGACTGCTCTTCTAAGCGAGGCCATCTGTTTATGATTGTTTGCTCTGCAAATCGGTTTATGTAGACCTCGAAGTTCAGCCTATGAATTTTGCTGTCCATTGGACAGGTCTAGTCGTCGTGCTTTGAACGATCCGTTATGTGAGGTTTCAATTGTTCTTGCCCTCCTTTCATGGTGCAGAGGAGCAACAGATCTCAAAGGAACCAGAAGAGACAGCTTGCTCATCAGGATGATTTTCCAGTGAGCATGACGAATGATAAGAATGAGTAAGAAACTCCACTATTGTGGTGATTCAAGATCTCGTTTCTCTGAGACAATATTTTTGTGCATCTTCTGCATTTTCTTTTACCTTTTCCTCCATTGCGTAGAACATAGTACCAACTCTGGCGATTAGCTTAACCATTCATCTTAAGTGAAAGCCTCTTGCCTACTTTCCAGGACTCAAGAGTTCAAATTACCTGCTTGTATTTGACTTTGCGAATTCTGTTATCTGGACTAGATAAATACACGCATCATTCGAGAGTGCAAGTGGCTTTGTCGACTTGTGGCATGAGGCGCTGCATAATTTGCCTTGTCAAGCTTTGCTTCAAAGGACATGAATATTTTTTTTTTCCATGGATTGTATGTTTAGATGATCTTAATTGCCATTACTAATACAACGCATTGCCGGAAACAACATGATCATCACGGTGCACATTCTAGTCAAACACCTCAGCTTTTCAGCTTCAAGTTGCGATGCTGACTCGTGCTCGCACTTGTGGTTGAAAATTGCCGATGAGCAGGGTTGAATCTGACAAGCTACCTGTCATTCCTGTTCACTTTATCAAATCAAAGAGGTGGCGGGTCCACTCCACAGCTCGTGCCCGGTGGTAATCTTGCCTGTCCCTCATTGCAAGCACAAGGAATGAGATTAGATGCTGCACGTGCCGATTTTGCAAGCTCTGAACCTTATTGCAGGTAGCCACCAGGGTGCAAACGTCAGGGGACCTTTTCAACCACTTGATGGTTCGAAGCTTGAGCCACTGATTCAAACACTTTCATTACTTTCTCTGAAGTTGTTAATGATATTTAATGCTGTTTTAGCTAGAAATTCTGCGCCGCTGCTCTTACTTGGATTGGAGTTTCTACTGGCAATCTCTTCCAGCGAAGGTTTGGCTCGGCACATTAATTGTCAACGTACATGCATGGACACGGTAGCTTTCTTCTTTTGCCCATATGTACATTCAACTAATGGTGCATCAAATCTAATAAAAGCTAGTAATATGATACTAATCTACATATCACTCAGAACGTCTCCTTGTACATAGTACAGTTAGCCATTTACATAATCAAGACATTCCCAAATTACTCTCGGCAGCGATTTCATTCAATTTTGTGTTCTCCAAACCAAGACTTATTTCGAGTCACTGAAAGCCTTCAGTTTTCGACCTACTCCTACGAATGTCCTTTCTGCTTTATCCGTTTCAACGTACTTTGAAAACCATATGAAGCAATTGAAACGACAGTGCAAAAGTGTGGTTTCTGTAATTGGTGAGACGACCGAAGCTTCGAAAGCAGCATGCGGTTTTGCCACTTTTCTATGTGTTTTTAGTTGTGACAAACGACTTCCCTGTCTCCGAATCTCTAAGTGAAGTAGATATTGCGTGCGCGTTCCTTATCAACATCAGTGTCTAATGGAATGTTTGGTTAGTAGGGCAATTCATGCGTTGGGGACAATAGTGAGGAATAGGATGCTTGATTGGAAGAATTTAAGGCTCCGTTTGGTAGCGTTTCTATTTCTTTGTTTTTTTATTCTTTTGTTCCCTAAAATAGAAAAAGAACAGAAATGTGTTTGGTAACGCCAACTGATTTTTCTATTCCCAAAAATAAAAAGTTGTTCCTGGGAATAAATTTGGAGTAGAAATGAGAAGTAGAAAAAAGTAACTTTTTATTCCCGAGAACAATTTTTGGAAACTATTTCTTGAGAACTTCTCACCACTTATAACACGCGGCCACCCACTCACCGCCGCCCCGCCGCCTACCCGGTTGCCGCCGTCGGTCGCCGGCGCCACCGGTCACTGTCGGTCGCCGGCGCCACCGATCGCCGTCGGTCGCTATTGTCGTAGTTGGCCGCCGGTCGCCGCTGCTGTCGTCGGCTGCCGATCTCCACTGCTGCTCGTTGCCGATCTCCGCCGCCGCCGTCACCGATCTCTGCTTTGCCGCCCTACGGTCGGCGACCGGAGACCGACGGCGGTGGCAACGACCGGCGGCGGCGACCAGCGGCGATTGGCGGCAGCAGTGACCGGCGGCGATTGGCGATGGTGACCGGCGACGACCGGTGGGCGGGGGCACCAATGACCGGCGACCGGCCGGCGGTGGCGACCGGCAACTAGTGGCTGGTGGGCGGGGGCCGCTAGTGACCGACGGCCGACGGCCGCCAACCGACGTTCGGCGGCCCAGTCGCCGCCCCCACTCATTGGTCGCTACCCCCATCAAGGAAGAAAGAAATAAAAAATTATTGTCGATACCAAATGCATTTCTATTCTTTTTCTATTCCGAGAATAAGAAATTTTTGTAGTTACCAAACACAATATTTTACTTAGAAATTGTTCTAGGGAGTAGAAATAAAAAAGAACTATTTCTCAAAAGAAACTATTCCTAGAAGTAGAAATGTTACCAAATGCACCCTAAGACACCATCTCACCTCTCATCATTGAGTGAACACACACCCCTATCGCATTTAGGGCTCGAGCTTTTGTAGTTGAAAATCATATTTTACGATGTGTAAATTGGGACCCCGTTAAGTAGAGGAGATGATTGAATCATTGAAGATGAAAGAGGTGCAAATTTGAACTGATTTATGAGATATGAGATAGACTCGTTGCTCAATGGCATTGAGTCAATGCGAAGAGTATTGTGAAGAACTTGCTTGTTTATATTTAGAAAACTCACTTGAAACAAGAATTTTACCTATGAATGATCGAGATTGTAAGAAGATAGTACCATCTAACGAAAAGTCAATATGTGGCGAGATTATCCGAACTTCAAATGATGGAGAGCAATTAAGATTAATCCAAGGCATATGACGTGGGGATTTGATAAGAGTACAAACTTATTTGAATTCAAGGCTCCCTTAATTTCAAAAAAAATGAATGATGTGGGTAATATTTTCCAACAAAAATAATCGCTTAAATTACTTGAAATGATTTGTTAAGAAAAGTTCATGACAAAATATTTTCCTGAATAATGAAAATATTTTTTATTCATTTATTTTTGTGAGTGATATAAGAGATATATCTCAAACCATTTAATTTTCACGAAATAAAATGAAGCCTAAGTCCAGAAAGTAAATATATTGAGAGGAAATAAAAGTGCATTGGAATTTAAATTATGTGCGGGGAGGAATTGAAGGTGATCGTGGGTTTATCTAGTTGTTCCCGTTACATCGATTTGCGCAATGTTTGACCATTAGTCACATCTTAGTTTAATTCCATGTTTTTTCGTAAAAAATAAATATTTTAGAAAATATATTCTCAAACATGATTATTTATATCCCTTAAAATAATTAATTAATGAAAAATAATTCTATTATCGACAACAATTTATGCCTCAATATTTTTGTGGATGATGAAAAAAAAATTATTATTTATTTTAATAAGCGATATAAGCAATTATTTCTAGAAAAATATTTTCTAAATCATTCATTTTCGAAATAGACAAAGAACAAGTTTATATTTCTGCACATACATTCCTCCACCATGGGCACTTGTTACTCTATGTCGAAACATGGTTTTTTTTTTTTTGGTCAGATATATCGAAACATGGTTGCCATGTATTCTCATGTCTATTAAGTGCGACCTTTAAGGAGGACTGCGGAAGAAGAAATGACACTAAGACTAAGAAGGATCAAAAAATTTCTTAAAGAAAACCCTGTTAAAAAAAAAAGAGGCACATTTGGAAAAAAGTGGTTGCCAATAGATAGCCATAGGGATTATACCACGAAAATCATGTACAAGTGATGGTACTACTTTTATTTTTCATTCAATTTCTATAAGGGTGGAAAACTCACATAATACAAGATTCTTCAATCGTTATTATTGTGATCATACCAATATCTACTAGAAATTATTGGGACATGAAGAAAAGATGAAAATGTTTCAAACTCTATCTTAGTCTCGGCATCATCAATAGACAACTTTATTATATACAAAAATGACTTTGGGGGAAGCTCAGCCTATGAATTGAGTGTGGTAGCTGATGAGTTAGTGTGTCACGACTTCTTGAAGTGGCCAAGGCATTCTTGTGATCTACATCATGGAATAATTTCAAAAGTGTTTTGGAGTCGCGAGATAATTTCTCTGTAATTATTTTATTGGGTTGTAATCTAGGATCGTGAAATATTTGAGCATGTGAGCAATCACAACTATAAGTCTCTTAATGATTAGTGGATTCCCTATTGCTGGCTCTCACTAGAGTAAGTATCGACATTTTGACCAAATCTCATAAACCATATGTGTGCTTTAACATTCTCTATTGACTTCTCTAGTAATTTTTTCTCTTGTACTTTTTTTTCCTTAAATGGTAACATATGATAACTTCCACATATTTCACAACAGACCCATTTCTGGATTTCCATTTATGCAACTCATCTCTAGTTTCTCTTTCTTTCGCAACTACAATTTTGATACAGTAGAGTTAGCAACTTTGAGACTTTTGGAGAACTGATAAATCTCGACTTCTCATTAACAAGCAGTCTTTCGGGGAACTGCCATTACAACAGGTTGAGTCAAAAGAAATAAGACACTGGCTGGAGTTCAAGGTAGGCGACTAAAATTCTAGCAATTGCTTTGAAATTTGTCTAATCGAGAAGATCAGTGGGGGTTCATCTGTCATTGAAATGTCCAAGTCAACCAATCGCACAAAGTCAAGTCAAGAAAAGTAAATTTTGTGGGCCAACCAAAGGTCGCGTCAATGGAAATTATGCAAAGATTATTGTACCTAGCTTTCCAATTGATGAGGAAGTTAGGTTTCTATGTTTGACATTTTTGGCAAATTGATTCCCTCTAGGAATCGGCTTTAATATCGTAAAAATGAAATACTGTGCCTGATGTCAAATCAAAAAAATTGTAAGTGAAAATATATTGGTCTAAAATCTCGCTTTACTCGCCCTTCATAATAGAATGCCACAATATTTCATTTAAATATGTTTCTCATGGTGACAAATGAAACAAAATCAACCAATATGAGTCCAATTTTAGAACAATTAATTAGATAATCACCACTGTTTGAATTAATTTGTACTAGGAAAAGTGAAGATGTTTTGCGTGCTTGGGAAAAATCAACATTTAAAGGATTCTACAAAATCGCTTTATGAGGAATAATTAAAGTATTAATTAATCCAAAGAAATTATTGATACAATACAAAGAAATTGTAAACATATATATACAAAGAGCAATATCTTAGGAACTAAACTTTTCTTTTTTTGTTAAGGTTGTTCATAAGAGAGAAAATATCCAAATTTAAGATATGTGAGAGATAAAATAAATTTATTAAATTATAAATATGTGTATGGATAGAATATTTATATAATAACTAATAGAGGATATTTTGAGTAAGAAAAAACGATTGCGGTCCCTTAAAGTAGGAGGTACCTTTACTTTCTACAATAGTATAAATAAAAGTATAGATAATGAATTACTTTGGCACTCCCACATTTTGGTGAAATTACATTGCTACATGATCGAGAAGATCAGTTCGGGGTGATGTGTCATTGAAATGCCCAAGTCAACCAATTAACACAAAGTGAAGTCGAGAAAAGTAAATTGTGTGGACCAATCAAATGTTGGCATTAGTGGAAATCATGCGGAGATAGCGTAGCTTTCATATATTTAAAACTGAATTGTTGTGCCCTAAATTATATCAAATTCTTGTAAATGAGGCAGCTGTGTCCAAATTTATTACAACATCAATATATCATAACTGCTATACTAATAGATAGCCCTAAGGATTACACCGGTAAATCAAGCACAAGTGATAGCACTTGCATTCAATTTCTACATGGGGATTATATCACACCAAACAAGATTCCACAATCTTGTCATCATGCTCATACCGATGACCGCTAGAAATTGTTGGAACACTTGAAGAAGATGAGAGAGTTTCAAGTTCAATCTCAGTCTTGACATAATCAACCGGCGTCTCTATCGGATATAGAAGTGGTTTTGGGGGGAGTTGTAGCTCGTTGATCTCTCCTTCTAGCATATTAAGAACTCGGCTCATTGACGGTCGATCATTAGGGCTTAATTGTATGCACCAAAGAGCAACAATTATCATCTTCCTCACTGTCTCCCTCTCCTCTTCTATGGCATCTACAATTTCAACCTCATTTCCTTTGCCGAGTTGATCATAAACCCACAAAGGAAAATAAATTTGACTTGAATTCTCTGCATTTGCATTTACATTTCTCCTTCTACCGGCCATTTCCATCAACATCATCCCAAAACTATAAACATCAGCTTTATAGGAAACGCCACCAATGTTTTTATAGAATAGTTCGGGCGCCATATATCCTAAGGTTCCTCTTGCTGCAGTCAATGTTATTATACTGCGATCAGTGGAGTAAAGTCTTGCAAGTCCAAAGTCAGAAATTTTTGGAGTGAAATTCTGGTCTAGAAGAATATTATGAGGCTTGATGTCAAAGTGTAGAATTTGCATGTCACATCCGCAATGTAGATACTTTATGCCTCTAGCTATGCCAAGAGAAATCTCATGCATTTTTTTATAATCAAGAGAACTTTCTCCATCCATATGGACAATATGCTTATCCAAAGATCCATTCAGCATGAAATCATAGACAAGAGCTTGTTTGGAATAATCGAAACAAAAACCAACAAGTTGCACCACATTAACGTGGTGGATCCTTCCAATTGTGGCCACTTCACTTATAAAATCTTGGCCGTCAGATTTTGATTTATTCAAAATCTTAACCGCAACTTCATTGCCACTTCTAAGCATTCCTTTGTATACGGAACCATATCCCCCTTCACCTAACTTGTATTTGAATTTTTTTGTGATCTTCTTGATATCCGAGTAAGAGTACCTTATGGGCAAAAAGTTGTTGTGAGCTTGTAGAAATTCTTCGATATTTGCATCCATTGCTTGGTGTCTTCTCATCCACTTATAGATTAGAAGTATCAACACACACGGAGCTCCAAATATGAATTTTGCTGTCAGGAAGTGAGCTGTGTAGAAAATTGCCTCAAGATTAGTATAAAGCATAGTCTTTTTAATTTGTCAAAAAGCACTTTAAGAGTTTTTTCTTCTCATATAGTAGGTGAGTGTTTCACAAATGTGAGGAAAAAAGAATCGTCCATACCTAAGATGAAAGCAGGATTAGGAATTGTATTCATCGCATTATTTAGCGCCATTCCCCAGGAAGAATTGTCTACAGAAAGTAAGAGATTCATGAAGACATATAATTAGAACTAGCTAAGTAATGAATGAAAAATAAGTATAGGGAGAGACGTATTGTTTTCCTGGTTAACTAAAAAACGTAGGTATGAATTAAAAACATCCGAAGAAAAGATGTATTGAGGATAATAATTAATGTTACATGTGCATAATATGTTCTTTGAACCTAAACATTTCATCTAGTGAATTTTCTGGCCCCATTACGACCTAAGATAGTAAATCAACAAGTTTTTCTTAAATTGTTTACCTTCCGTAAATCAAAATAGTGGAAAATCCAAAAAATATTTTTTTGCAAATTTTTTTAGCGAAACAAACGGAGGCTTTTATGAATTCTATACTCTGAGTTTCAACTATCATTCTATGAACAGGAATAAAACACAACCATTGGTTGCTATTGTCATTTTCTCTTGGAGAATGATGATTGTGTTTCACAGTGAACCAATGATTTGCACGTCGACTTAATCCTCTTGAGGGCTAATTCATTTTATCTGGTTTTACTTACTCAATCATGATGGTCTGAAATTCTATGAACTTTAGTTGCATTGGTTACTTTGATTTTCATACTAGTCATGTTGTGACCTCTTTAAACCCTCTCGGGTGTAAAGGTTAATGGTTTGCTAAGTCTAGGCTTAGCTCGAGCTCTCCTAAATCCACCAATTTGTGACTTATGGTTCGAGTTTTTGACTTACAAGTTATTTTCAATTGGAAGTCGCTACTAATCGGTTTATGGTGAGTTGATTGGAAACTAACTTACTCCCACACAATCAGATAAACTAGGGTGGGGGACTTGATTACACTAATTAATCAACTAATGCCCTTTCGATATATAATTTAGATTTGATTTTTTTGATTTTTCATGTATTTTTAAAAGAAAAATATTCAACAACTATTCTTTAAGCTTTGTTTTAACTTCCGAAGAAAAATACATTTTTCCCAAATAATTATATCTTTTATAAAATAATTTTTTGAGAATTTTTATTCCGAAATTGGGACTCGGGCTGGACCTTTGAGCCCAGTCAGAATATGGGCTGTCGCTGGTCTTAGGGTTGGACCAAGGATGCAAAGACATATAGGCTCTTCACATTAGGAAAGCTTCAATTAAAACGAATTGGGCTCAACCATGAAATTTAGCCCAATCACTTCTAGGAGTTGATCAAAGCCCACCTTACCGAACCAGTTCAGCCCAAACCTGAGCCTAAGCACACGACCCAAAGCCCAATTTAAATCCTAGCTCATCGGGCACCATGCTCGATCGTCTTTGCCGGTCACTACAACTCCAGCCACCGAATGCCCAAACAACAAAACGCGGCCTCCGCGGACCGCACCTCCGACCACCCCCTCGACCCTCTCGTCCACCCGATCAACACCGGCTGTGTGTCACGCCCCCCTTCGGCCACCAACAAACGCAATCTGGGCTAAATGAAGGCGAAGCAAAGACACGAACTTGAGTGGCATCCAGAACAACGATGGCAACAATCAAGCAGTTTAGGCATTCCGTCGAACAAATGGGGGGCCTCGCGGATGACTCCATAAAGAAATACGCATAATGACTCGCGGATGCCCGGATCAAACCAAAAACCAAGAAAGCCAATACAAATTTAGTTTAGGCATTCCGTCGAACAAATGGGGGGCCTCGACCATGGTGCGCTTATAAGCCCGCCCAAGAGTCGGACTCGTGCCGAAATCACCAGACAATGAACAAGCAAGACCTGCCTTCAGTGCCGGCACGAGAAAAACGCAGCAAGTCTGGGCCGTAAATGAAGGACATGATCGTACATCTAATTTGGTCAATCCGTCGAGCACATGGCGTGCATCAGCGGACGGAAGAACGTCAGTTCATTCAGGACTCAAATTCGCACTCGGGCTCGCAACAATCAAGCAGTTTTAGTGAGTGCTATATTTCAAGTATCAACTATAATCGTGTGAACAAGAATAAATTGCAACCCACCGTGATCGCTACGATCACAAAACTCTTCTCTGTTATTCTCCATGTAACGATTATATTTCTCGGTGAACCGATTATTTTCATGCCATCTCAATCCCCTCGAGGGCTAACTCGTTTTGTTCTTTGCTTACTCAATCATGATGGTCCCTTAATGAACAAGAGCTATAGCTAGAGCCAAATATTAGAATATTGATCGGGCAAAGTACTTTGACGGAAAGGCATACTTACAGTAGTCATAGGGCATGCATTGTTTCCCTTGGTATCGGAAGCCAAAGAAGCAAAAGCGATATGTTTTCTTCCGCGGCGGCACATAATAGTAGAGATTAAACCCGTCAGCCATTGCATTGTGGATGTCCTGGTAGGAGATGGTACGATTATTCCCGGAAAATGCTTCTATTATTGTATTCCATAAATAATCTGATGCCCGTATGGATGTGGTTATGGTGCAAAAATCTTCAATATCTGATGCTCGTGCGGAAATGATGGCATATGAATGATACCCATTTATAGCAATACATGGCTCTGTGGCGAGATATAAAGGCCATCTCACATGTTTGGAGCAAGAAACGGATCTCACTTGTTTGGAGCAAGAAACAATGGTCACTCTGCGTGCATCATAAAGGATGGAGTACCGTTCTTCTTCTCTACTGAAATTAGAGAGCATTAACGGGTGGAGAGGAAGGGAGGAACAGTTGCTTTTTTGCAGCCCAACATCAACCACTACCATACCCCCATCTCCCCACCCCCGAATGCCACCCCTATTTATTGATTTCACATGATATCGGCCACCAAACAAAGATAGGAACGTGCGATTATCTTCACATGCTAACTCGAACCTTGAGTCACCACAGCCTCTCTGATCATCCTTCAATTGAAATGGATAACTTAAGTTACGGATCTCGCTGCACGCTGAATAGGCACACAATTGATTGTTCTGGGCATAGCCACTAATCCCTGCTTGTATTATGAGAAGAACGACTAACAGGAAAGGCTCCATATGGTACCTGACTCGTGAGCACTTGTGCAATGGAGGGAGATTTTTATTGGGCTTTTGTTATTTGGTGGAGAGGCTCGACAGAAACGGGGATGCACTTAGAGAGACCTGTCCTGATTTAAGTTAGAAGAGTCGCAGTCGTTTTTGGAAAAGCCGAAGCCAAGCAATGACCCAGAGCCGTCCAAAGTCAAGAAAATGGAGCTTCCAAGCACATTCCTACAAAGTGGGTAGACAGAGTGGCTAACAAATGCACCAGAGCATCTGAAAAATGCTTTTCAGATAGAAAGGACTATAGAATATATTGATCAGTATCATATCCTCGATTATACAATAAAGTCCCTGCTAGTAGCAAGTATAGTTTTGTAAACTCACCACCCTTCATACGGTTGGAAAGTCCAGCCCAAAAGCCGATGGAAAGTAAAAGATCGTACCATATGATGAAAAGTCAATATGTGTTGAGATTATCCGAACTTGAAATGATGGAGAACAATCAAGATTAATCCACGGCGTATAGAGTGCAAACTTATTTGAATTAAAGGCTCCCTTAATTTCAAAAAAAATGAATGATGTGGATAATATTTTCCAACAAAAATAATCACTTAAATTGCTTGAAATAATTTGTTAAGAAAAGTTTATGACAAAATATTTTTCTGAATAATGAGAATATTATTTATTTATTTATTTATTTTTATGGTGATACAAGTGATATATCCCAAATCATTTAATTTTCACGAAACAAAATGAAGCCTAAGTCCAAAAAGTAAATATGTTGAGAGGAAATCAAAGTGCATTGGAATTTAAATTATGTGCGGAGTTACTGGAAGAATTGAAGGTGATTGTGGGTTTATCATGTTGTTCCTGTTACATCGATGTGTGCATTGTTTGACCATTAGCCACGTCTCAGTTGAGTTCCATGTTGTTTCGTGAAAGATAAATATTTTAGAAAATATATTCTCAAAAATGATTATTTATATCCCTTGAAATAATTAGTTAATGAAAAATAATTCTATTATTGACAACAATTTATGTCTCAATATTTTCGTGAATGATGAAAATATTTTTCATTAATTATTTTTATAAGTGATACAAGTACTTATTTCCAGAAAAAATGTTTTCTAAGCGCCAGATCTGGCATGGCAACTAATCCCAGCTTGTATTATGAGAAGGAGGAGTAACGGGAAGGGCTCCATTTGGGACGTGAGCTGAGAGAACTTGAGCAATTGCAGAGAGCTATTTGGTTGGCTTTGGTTATTTGGTGCGGAGGCGCGACAGAAAAGGGGATGCAATCAAAGAGACGTATCGTGTTTGAATTGGAAGACTTGAAGTCAGTCTTTTGAAAAGCCCAAGTCAAGCAAATGACCTGACTAGAGCCGCCCAAAGTCAAGAAAGTGGAGCTTCCTACGTAATGGAACGTGTGTGGCTTGGGTTGATCATGGGGATAAATGTCATATCAATGATATTTCGTAAATTTCGCTGGAAGGCCCACGTCTTTATTAGTTGAGATCATAAACTATTTTTTTTTATTTGATCATACTATAATTTTCTCTTACCACCCTTCTAATTGGTGGGTGTTAGAGATGGATATAACACACATTTATATAAGTGTTCTACAATCGAGGATGAATGAAAATATAAACCTAATTATAATCGTACATTTTCAAAATTATATCCAAAGCATGGAAATACATGTAAAAATCACCATAGGCCACTGGAAATTATGGGTGCTGAAATTTCATTTTCAAATGTTTATTTTCAAAGTGCATTAATTTTCTCGAAGCCTAAGTAATGTCACC
Organism: Corymbia maculata; assembly: GCA_014182735.1. NCBI lineage: Eukaryota > Viridiplantae > Streptophyta > Magnoliopsida > Myrtales > Myrtaceae > Corymbia > Corymbia maculata. The sequence goes on from CM024692.1 coordinate 8,537,519, forward strand.
ACCAACAGAGAAGATATATAATTTTTCCTCGCACAACACATGCATTTCATGATGTTTCAAGGAAATTTTCACTGGAAATGACTTCGCTTTTTCCCCTACATAACATGCAATCAAGGTCGAAAAGGATCATTGTCGCTACGTGATCGGAATGCTTTGTCAACCCTACAAATTTAATTTATGAAAAAAAAAAGAGCAATGGCTTTGCTCTTGGTGTTCTTGATTTGCTTAAATAGGGAATTAAGTTTCAAAATGAAGCAATCAAATCTTGAAAATTATCATATTGGTGTGACTGGCAATTTTCATTGATTCCATCAAATTTGGGCGATGAAAATCTTGACAAAAGACTTTTCTATAAACTAAATGCTGAAAAAGAAAAAAACCAAAAAATTATGTGGCAAGGGTTAAGCAACCTTCATGTTGGGGTGACAACTGATAAGGCCTTGCGTTTTCTTTGTCTCGTGCATTGTTGCTTCTCCAACTCACCAAAATATCTCAAGGCTATCCAATCGGTCGCATGCCATCCGTGTGTTTCACAAGCATGTTGATGTTTGGCAGGTTTCACCTTTGAACGTGTGAGCTATTACAACTCAATAAATCTCTTAATAATTAGTGGGTTCTCTGATATTGGCTCTTCATGCACAATAAATATTGACACTCAAATTGAATTAAGTAAATTCAGTGTGTGCTCTAGCATTCTTTGTCGACAATCTTGCTTTTGAATTACAAACTCTATCAGCATCCACATATTTTGCAACAAATATACGAGTTACTCTTTCTTTCGCAATTGCGGTTTTGACACGGTGGAGTTAGCAACTCTTAAGTCTTTCTCTGAACAGACAAATCTTGACTTCACAATGACCAGCGGTCTTCGGGAATTGCCCATGCAACAAGCTTGAGTCGAAAGTGACAAGACACTAGCTATTTCTCTTGCGGGTGATCATAGTTCTAGCAATTGCTTTCGAATCTGCCCATTAGACCATTCAACTAGAAAATGCGTAGCATTTCGGAGAAGGTTTCTTTTTCTGTGGGTCATCTGTCATAGAAATGACCAAGCCAACCAACCAATCAAACACAAAGTCAAGCCAAGAAAAGTAAATCGTGTAGACCCACCAAAGGTTCCATAAGTAGAAATTACGCAGAGCTTGTACTACACGCATTGAAACTAACATAACAAAAGGCGGATTACTTTATGGATAGCTTCACGCTAACACAACTTGTCTGGAATTTGTAAATTTGACATTTTTTGCCAAATTGATTATTTTTAGGAATCAGATTTAGTACCGTAAAAATGAACCATCGTAAATTGCATCAAAATAGTAACATCGATGATAATAAACTTTGTTCACTTGAGTTTCAAGTAATAATTTTTAAGTCATTATGTCTTTACATTAAGTTAATTGGAAGTTCGATATTAAAATTTAAACTCATCATCTTCATTAAAACTAGTTTCCACCTAAGCATTTCTATTTGTTCTTGATCCCACGCTCTCTATTTATTTTCGGAGTCCAAGGGTCTGTTTGGCAATCAGTCAAACAGTACCCAATTCTATTTTTTTGTTTCTGTGAACAAAAAAAAAAGAATAAAATTCCATTTGATAATTTTTTTGTTCTTAGGAACGAATTTATTTTCGAGAATATATTTGAAATAGAATCAAATAGCAGAAAAAATTTATTCTTTGTTCCCAGGAATAACTCTAAAATCAAGCCAACCCATTTTTTTTTTCTTTGGAAAAGTTTCAAAAAAAGTCTTAAAGGTGCCAATTTAGTCCTAAACCTTTTGACTTTGTGCCAATTTAGTCATAAATCTTTGATTGATGCCAATTTAGTCATAAACTTTTTGTTTTAGTGCCAATTTAGTTCTAAAACTTTTAGCATAGTGTCAATTCGGTCCTTTCAGCTAATTTTGGCCGAATTTTGCTAACGTGGATGCCAATCGATTAACATAACACAGCTGGTGCTAACGTAGCACGACCGACGGCTGATGTGAATAACTTTTAATATTATTTTAATATTTTCCAAGTTATTTATTTATTTATTTATTTTCTTTCCTTTTTTTCCTTTAATCTTTTCTTTTCTTTTTTTTTTTTTTCCTTGCTCTACTCCTTCATCCAATCGATCGTTGGCTTAGTGATCGAGCGAGGTCGAGGTCGACCTTGCCGGCCTCCGACACTTCTAGGGCGGCCTCACACTGGGTAGGCGAAGGCTCACCCTCACTAGATTTGGCAAGGGTCGAGCCTCGCTAATGGTTGGGCAAGGCTCGACCTCGCTAGATCCAATGAGAGCTCAAGCTTTGCTAGAGGCTGGCTGGAGGAAGGAGGAGTACAGGGGAAAAAAAAAGAAAAGAAAAAAGAAAAGGAAAAAAAAAGGAAAGAAAATAAATAAATAAATAATTCAGAAAAATATTAAAATATTATTAAAAACTGCCAACGTCAACCGTGGCCATGCTACGTCACCGATCGACGTCCACATTAGTAAAATCTAGCCAAAATTAGCTAAAATGACCAAATTGGCACTATATTAAAAATTTCTACGTCACCGATCAACGTCCACATTAATAAAATCTAGCTAAAATTAGCTGAAATGACCAAATTGGCATTATGTTAAAAATTTAAAGACTAAATTAGCACCAAATCAAAAATTTTAGAATTAAATTGACATCAATAAAAGATTTAAGACTACGTTAGCATTAATACAAAAAGGTTCATGACTTTTTTAACACTTTTCCCCTTTTTTCTCTTCTCTTTCCTTCTTTTCTCTTTTTTCGTTTTCCTTCTCTCGTCTTCTTCTTCCTCCTAGCTAGTCACCTCACAATGGCTAGGCAAGCATCCAATGAGCTCGTTAGATCTCACCCAGCTAATCCCCAACAATCGGCCATGAGGAAGGAGGAAGAAGAAGAGAAGATGAAAAAGAAAAAAGAGAGAGAGAAAAAAAGAAAATTACAATAAAAGTATAAAAAAAAAAAAAGAAACAAAAAAAAAAAGAGCCATACCAAAAACATTTCTATTCTAGGAATAGAATTTCTAGCCAATTCTCAAATACCTTCAAATACTCAGAAATTGTTCTCAGGAATAGAATCAAAACAAATCATTTTTTAGTAGAAATTATTTCCGAGAAAATAATGGTTACCAAATAAGTCCCAAAAGTTATTTATCTCTTGTATCAGCTATTCATTTTTAATCTTCTCCAACCTCATGTTTTACTAATCAGTTTTTCTTTTCTATGTTCACCTTGATAACTTAAATACTAATATTGTAAACTAGTTTTAGTATAAATAGTATAACTAATAGTTACATATTTTTCCCATCAAATTCTCCGTCGTGATCTCTACTTTTGGGTTAATTCCAACTTGCCCCTAAGATTCCATGGTTGTCTTCGTTTCCATGCTTAAGTTGATTTTTCTCCACGCGCATTCCTCCATATTGACCAGTCATATTGACCACATGGAGGAATGCGCGTGGAGAAAAATCAACTTAAGCATGGAAACGAAGACAACCATGGAAACTTAGGGGCGAGTTCTAACTCTATTTTGAAACGTGTTTGCCATGTATTGTTGAGTGCGAGCTTTTACAACAACGGAGGAGAGATCGACATTGAGACTTTAAAGGACCAATCCTTTTTTTTAAAGAAAACCTCGTCCAAAAAAAAATAATGAATAGATAAACACATTTGGGAAAAGGTGGCTGCCAATATGTAGCCACGAGGATTATATCACTAAAATCAAGTACAAGTGACAATACTACTTTTTTTTTTATTCAATTTCCACAAGAGGGAAAAAAATCAGAAAAAATTAGGAATGTGGAGTCTTGTTATTGTGCTCATACTAGTAACTAGTACACCTTGTTGGAACACTCTAAGTAGATGAAAGAGTTTTAAGTTCAATTTCAATATCAACATCGGCAATTGGCATTACCGTAAGATACAAAAGTAGTTTTGGGGGAATTTGTAGTTCATCGATCTCTCCTTCTAGTATATTAAGGACGCGGCTCATTGACTATTGATCAATTCAATTGTATACACCAAAGAACAACGATTATCATCTTTCTTGTCATCTCTCTTTCCTCTGTGATTATGGAAGGTCATGTGCTACGGTATTTTCTTCTGCAGTATTTTCTTAACACCTTAATCACCATAATCTATACTAATATTATATAGGATTGGATTGATTTTGAGATGCCGTTATTGAAATATTATTTTTAAAAATTGTGGCCACATAAAACAAATTTTCAATTATTAACCCGAAAGTGTCATTTTCAAAATAAAATCATTTTCAAAAATAAAAATAATTTAATTAATATAGCCCAAGTGGGAGAATGTTCGAAATTTCGTATAATATGGGTTTATATTAATTAATTGATTTTCTATTTTAAATGATTGAGTTAATAGATATTTCAATATATGTCGAACACTTTCGTGATCCTATTGAATTGAGTTTTGACATCTATCGATAATGAGCCTAGTTGAGGATCATTTAAACCTAATTGTAATTGTACATTTTCAAAAATATATGCAAAGTATTGAAATACACGTCAAAGAACACAATAGGCCACTGAAAATTATGAGTGTTGAAAATTTCATTTTCAAATATTTATTTTCAAAGTAAGTAATTTTTCTCGAAAACCCTAAGCAACGTCAATAAATAATAAGATAGATATTTGTTCCTCGCATTACACATGCATTTCATGATGTTTCAAGGAAATCTCCCTAGAAATGACTTCTTTTCCCCTACATAAAATGCGGTCAACATCGTATACCAAAAAAGTCTCATTGTTGCTGCCTAATGGGAATGTTTTGTCGATCCTACAAATTTAATTTACAAATAAACAAGAGAAATGGCTTTGTTCCTACCAAAAGCATGATTTCTGGGTGTTCTTAATTTGCTTTATATGCAAATAAGTTTGAAAATTACGCAATAAAATCCTGAAAATCATTATATTGGTGTGATTGACAATTTCCATTAATTCCACCAAATTTGGGTGATGAAAATGTTGACATGGTACTTTTATAATTTTAAGGAAACAAAACTCTCTTTTCGGAAAATGAACCAAAAACTGTAAAAAGAAAAAAGTAAAAAGATTTAGGGTGTGAGTGGACCGACCCTAGTAGGGTTGTCATGAGGGCTGCTTAGCCCTTGCGCCGTTGTGAGGCCTTGAGTTCACTTAGTCTCGCAATTGTTGCTTCTCCAATCCACCAAACCATTTCAGGCCTATTCAATTGGTCGTATGTTGTCGATGTGTTTTATAGGCAGGTTGATGTTTGGCTCTCATTAGCGGCAGCCTCCGGCTTGCGTTCTGATTCCGTGGATTCATCTCTGGTGCAAGCCAAGCAGAACAAGATACCTGTCCACTTCCCCAGCTCCAAGTGTCACGAGAAAGCCACCGTGTTCATAAGATTGAAGACCTTTCGAATCTGAGGACTAATCACTCGTGTCCCTCATGAGAGTGTTCCTCTCAATGCAATTCGCGCCAAATCTTTGGCGTACATCCACTTGTTGGAAATGGCAGCCAGATTTATGTTATGGATTGAGTGTATCGTGTGTCCTATTGAGTGTTTGGACACAGAGAGTTTCTACAAACACGGTGCTGAAGGACCCAATACTAATAAACCTGTCATTGCAACGGTCAGTGGCCCCCGTCATTACCTGGCCGCTCGAGGGGGTTGTTTTACCCAACCCTTACCCAAAGAGAGGAATTGAGAGATCTTTGTTGTCACATCAACATTTTCTATTACCGAAAGTGAATGAAACTCATAGAAATACCTAATTAAGCTAATTGGACAAATTATAAGACTTTATTGCACTTTTGAAAATTTTAAAACTTAATACCCTTGCATAATATTTTTTAAGATGTTGAGTACATTTCTTCCAAAAAAAAAAAAGAAGAAGAAAAAAGTATGGATCGTGGCTACCTTTTCATGTGTTTCTCTTTAACTGTAAGAGAATGACGCATTATAAGTAATGAATAATCATAAAAATATGATTCATTCAAAAAAAATCAACATTGTTTTTATCACCTACTATAACGTCACAAACTCAATTGATCTTCCATCACACACTCTTATTTGAGGATCTCAATCTCATGTTCTCCCCAATCTAAGCCCACCCTTTGCACCCTTCTCCCGAGTCTGCCTCAATAATGAGTAAGCACATCACCGTCAGAGAGAGTAATTTACCACCTTTCTAAGAGATTAGTAAGTGCCGATAAAAGTAAATCACACAAATACTATCAAATGTTGCTTACCATATGAGGAATCTACACGACTATCCCCTTCTTTGGCCAGATCTTTCAACATTTTCACAATTACAATTCTCTACGCCTGCTTCTTTACCCTTAGGAAAGAGCAGGGGCTTGCTAATTTATCCATCTACCCAATTTGCGAATGAAACATGGTGAAAAAGAAAGAATTGAACTATTTCCTCTTTTCAAGGAAATTGTGAGATTGGACTGTAGACCTGTCCACCAGTCAATCCTTGTTAATATTTTAGTTCCAAATGGTCGTTCCAGTTGCCACAAGGACTAGGCTTGAAAAGATCATGCCCAAACTTGTCCACGACTCAAGACCCCAGAAGATCTCATTTTGAAAAACGTGCAAGGAACTCGAACGAACTTTATAAGGGAAATGCTTGTCTAAATCCTCCCAACGGACGGGGCAAGTCCAAATCCGACCAACTCAAATGGCCGAATGTTACGTCCAAACTTCTCCATATCTAATTCGGTGGGTTGAGCTCTTGTGCCCACGGTTTTAAGGCCAAGGCCACTATCTACCCCAGACGACCCTAGGTCCAGCTGGCTTGTTTAACAGGTCTAGTCTCGATTTTAAAGAAGATTAAACGTCACAAACCATATCTAAACTTTTAGCTCAATATAAATATCGTCTATGTGATTTTATTTTTTCAATGTGGTTTCTGAATAATTAGTATTTTTAATATAGTATTTCAGTTTGCTCAAATAACAAATTAGATGTTATTTAATAACGTGGATTATTATATATTGAGTTGGATTGTAAAGAGTAATTAGAGCATGTGTATATTTTTCTCCATCCACTTTAGAAAAGAAAGAAAAATTAAGGACTTCAAGCGTCCCGCATGGAAATCTCTTTTCCTATTTTGAAATGATCTCTTACATGGACAATCTACCTGCAACTCTTTTTTTTTCCCTCTGTTTAAATTTAAAGGACCAAAAATCATATAAATAGATTCCATTAATTTGAATTAACGAAAGAATGATATTGAATGTTTTAATATACTATGGGGACCATATTAAACACTTATTTATAATTTAGAAACCACATGGAACAAATTGAAAGTGCAAAAAAGACGTTGAACATTAAGTCAAAATTGAAGAATTGTTTGTGTCATTTTCTTTTTAGATAACCTAAAAAATTTCATACTCGTGAAATTCACAGGCATGACATGTGCATCATATCCGAAATGCCATGTCCCATCTCTTTCGCTTGGAAAAGGAGAGGGCACATGAAAAAGAAAAGAAAAGAAGAAGATTGATAGCACATAAAGTCCAAAGAAAAATCTTCGACCCAAAAAAATCGAGTCCAAAGAAAAATCGTGAATAGTTTGTGTTTTCTCGGGGGCCATACTTAGGAAACTCCCTCATCTACTTCCAAGTATAAATGCTCAAGGCCTTTTGTTTCCTGGCCTGCTTCCGCAAATAGTGTGCACTCGCATATGGCTAAAGTAGTCAATTCCACATCGTTTCCTTGACCTTATGCCACAAGTCCAAAAACACTTTGCTCCTTGATTTTAAGAAAAACCCATATTTCATTTTTTTTCTAAAAGGGAAAAGAAAAAACAAAAGGGCGTCGTCGGTTGGCTTTTGATTTTTTGATTATCTTGATTGTTTTTGTCAGATTGCATTGATAATTTGAGAGGATTGGTGAGCAAAACATGAAGTTCACTTCATGTCCAAAAGCTTTATCATAAAGTTGCCTTTGAAAATGCTTGATGTATCTATGAAACATTCCCATTTCAGATCAAGGTTCGCCTTGCAATTTACTTGAAAAGTTGTTTTGCCCATATTGCTTGCACTATGACATAAGAGCTTCATCCTTTAATTTTCATTATCTTAGGTCGAAGTAAGATAATAGCTCGAAAATTTCCAAACTTCTCAAGTATTTATTTTTTGCCAATTGAAATTCAAAGTCAAAGGTCACAATCAAAGCCAGAAAATTTATAACAAAAGAGCAATTTAATCATGCTAGAAAGGTTCTTAATATAATCTCTGGATAATCTCAGCTTCCTCTTTGTGAGACTGAGTTAGAAGGTTTGTCTTTTGGATTTGGCTTATCGCAATTAGTAGTGACATGCATGTTGGAATTTAAATTAATATAACTCAATTTGGCATAAATCTGACCATATCCACGACACCCTCTCGAATTTATTAATCTTAGTGGAGCCTATCTACGACATAGGGGACGCGAGTTCCTTTCGACCACCGAAAAATAAAGCAAGATATTGCCGAATATAGAATGGCTGAGGTGCTTTTGGTGCTTTAGGAGATGCTTAATAATCAATTAAGCGGTTTCAAAAGCCTCTACTCGACTTAGTGCAACTTCTTACATCAAAAGCAATACTCATGTTAATGCGTCATTCGACTCTTCCACGACTCAAAATTAGTAGGATTAGACCCCACTAACTAATGTCGGATTACTTTGTACTCACATATAACTTTTTGTATCCTGATGTTATGATGAATCCAATTGACATGAGACAAAACCTAACTAAGAGAAATTGAAATGATGACTTCTTTTTCCTCTTGAATGGGCAAAATCCTAGACCTCGATCAATTGCTCAGGCAGGCTAACCAAAAAGAGAGTGATAAAGTTGAAAGAGTTCCTTTTGTTGTCTCCCAGATAGCTAGACATTCATGTTTAAAGCATATTCGTTTAGCAAAAGTACATACAACCCGGATAAAAATGTTTACCGGTCAAAGTTGGAACTTTTTCCGGTGTGCCAAGGAAAGTTTGCTTCTTTAGAGAGGGACAGACTGTGACCTAGAGACGTCAAGAGAGAAGAAGTTTTAGCACCTCATGATGGCTCATCGCTTTCCTTTCTAGGACATTATAATTGTGATTTTGGATTCCTCTTCCTATGTCATACTTTGCTATAAGTGAACTTGCCCGTTATTGTTTACCAACTATCTTTTTGTTAATAGGATTTTAAGAGTACTCATTAGTTAAAAAAGAAAAAAAAATGGGCAATGCGGCTTATGCTAAAAGAATAATAAAAACTTTTGTGCGAAAAAGCACATGTTATGCAACAAATTTATTGTGGTCATAAATCGCTTAATGCGGAGCTAACAAATGATTGTGTACATGCATTACCATATATTCATGATATTTGTCCATCTTGCTAACTTAAAGGTCTCAAACGAAATAATTTATATGTACGCGTTTTGTCGGGAGCATTATGTTCTATTAATTACTCGGTATGCACTGGATCTAAGATTAGCACATTGGTAAGAATTAGTGAAGCATTTGAGCAGCTCCAGCCACCTTTTTATCGTGAAAAAGAAAGTATTTTCAATGTTCAGTTTTTGAATCCAACGTTGCCATTTTTAATCTATCTTAAAGCCATTTTCATTGGGGATCGCATAGGATTCTCTTAGGCTCCGTTTGGCAACACTCCTATTTCTTTGTTTTTCTATTCTTTTGTTCCCTGTAATAGAAAAAGAACAGAAATGCGTTTGGTAACGCAAACTAATTTTTCTATTCCCGGGAATAGAAAGGTGTTTCTGGGAATAGAAATGAGAAGTAAAAAAAACTAGCTTCTTATTTCTGGGAACAATTTTTAGAAACTATTTCTTGTGGACTACTCACCCCTATAGCACGCCACCACCACCCACCGCCCATCGCCGCCGCCGGTCGCCGCCGTCGGCCACCACCGCCGGCCGTCGGCCGCCGGCCGCCCCTACTCGCTGGCCGCAGGTCGCCGGTCTCCGCCCGCCCCCACCGGCTCGCCGGTGGCCGGCCCCAGCCGCCACCACCCACTTGCCACCAGTTGACCGGTGACCTAGCGTGATTAGACCGACGACACCGCCGGTTGTCATCGATTGGCGGCCGACGGTCACCGGTGGCTGGCCGCCCCGCCCGCCAATGGCCAGCCGTCACCACTGCCATCGGTCGGCGGTGACCGCCCACGCCCGCCGGCCGCCGGATGCCGCCGCCACCCGCCGGTCGCCGCCATCATCGGGGAAAAAAAGAAATAAAAATTTTGTGTCGATTTCAAAGGCATTTCTATTCCTTTTCTATTCCGAGAATAAAAAATTTTTGTGGTTACCAAACGCCCTATTTTACCCAGAAATTATTTCAAGGAGTAGAAATAGAGAAGAACTATTTCTCAAAAGAAACTGCTTGGAAGTAGAAATGTTACCAAACGCACCCTTAGTGGCCCAGCTGGCACGCCACTCTAACGTCGGAGCCTTGCCTCCAATTCCAACTGTACATGAACCCTCCCCACTTCGTCTCTCAATTATGCCACATATGATCTTGCCCTCTGTTTCTTTTTCTTTTTCTTTTCAAATGTTTCTTCCACAAAAAAACGTTTTAATTCTTGGTTAAAAATTATTTATTTTAAGCGGAAAAAAGTAAGAAAAGGTCGTGTTCTCAACTTTGACGGCGGTCCACTGTTGTTAGTATCTTTTCTGGGAGAATTAATGTTGTCGATGGTGGGAAATAACTGGACACAGCTGTACGCACTTCTTTTCACAATGAGACTTTGCCCACCAAGGACGGAAACAGTTCGGGTCATGAAATTGCACCACAGCACATGACCCACTGAGTCATAATGTTTCAAACACCCAAAGAGAGAGGGAGATTATCCACCATGTCATGGATATACTACGAGATGTTATCAATCAATTAGCATTTTTTGACTATCAAGTTAATCCCAGAGTCAAAAAGGAGATTCCCCTATTGATTTCAGTCATATAGCCTTAGCTTGCCACATCATATAGTTTCCACATTGTGAACCCTTGCTGGACCCATTTTGCTCAAAGAAAGATGGTTGAAATATTCACGGAATTGACATAATCGATCCCTTAGAGATTCTACTTTACCTCCTGCAATTGATTTATTTTCCTCATTTGATCCTATGCTTGAGCTTATGATTGCCTGTTCAATGAGTCCAAGGGTACTCCTTGTTCACAAACCATCACATGTGTTGTTTCTTAGGGTTCAAAATTTAGAATTTAGGGTTTAGGGTAAATGTGTTGAGCAAGGACATATATATAGAACCTTTCAAAGAAATTATTACATCAACCTAATTTGAGCAGACCTTTCACTAAATTAAATATATTTTACCAGAAAAAGGTGATCATATGTCACCAAAGTATCACCATTAAACCAGTTTTGAAACTAACATTTCTTTTTCACATTTTCAGTCTTGGTTGTCGTATATCAAATAATTTTCACGTTATTTACTCATTTTATTTGTTTCCCCTTTAATTACATTTTGCTCCCCATTCTTGCCATATTTTCCTCGTTTTAGGAACGATATAATCCACGTGTAAATCAACAAATTTCGGCGGCATTATTCAATGACCAACTAATTCGAAGAAGGCATCGAATTTGGCAACAATTACTATCTGGGTAAAGTCCACGTCATCACTTCTAAAAAATTTTAAAAACAACACGATAAAGTAGAGATATAAATTGAGAGAACGATGTTATGAAAATGCTCTTCCGCTTCTTTCTTCGACGACCGGCTTTTCACCCATATTTCACGAATTTCAACCCAAGTGACTTGTAATCTCTACTTAGGTTTCATTTGTTTAGCCGAAAACATGTTCCTTATGTGTGGTTCACTTAAAAAAATAAATTAAAGGAAATTTTTTTCCTAATTAATGAAAAAAAATTTCCAATCAAAATTTAAATTCGGAAATCCTTGTTCTTGGGTCCATGGCAGCGGGGTCATTCCCAAGATTTTGGCACCCTGAATAAGGTCCATCAAGGTTTTGCCTAACTATCCCAGTCATGTGCCTAAGTCCATCAAGATTGGGCCCGAAACATCAATGCTTGTGCCTATGCCCACGATGCCAAGCTCAATAATATTGATGCTAAGCCCGAGTCCTAGACACCCCTCCTAGGTCCATCAAGGCCGAAAATTTCAAAAATTTCAATACATTTTTAATTTTTTTTAAATTTAATTTAATTTAATTTTTTATTTTCTTCTTCCTTCTTCCTCCACCAGCAGCCAAGCCTCAATTTCGGACCAAATGATATTTTCTTTACCAAACAATAAAAAATATAATCATTTTTCCTAAAAAATGATTTCTCAAAAAATATTTTCGTGAATGTCACATCATCTGCAAAACAAAGAGAGCATTAGAAAATGACAACTCCGATCCAATTTTAAAACCGTTGGAATTACGCAGAGTTTCGAGACGTAAAGACCCTGCTGATTTTGACTTTTTAGAGTGAAGAAATTATTTAATGGCTGTATGAAAGTAAGTATCGTTTAATATTGAAAAATTATTAAACTGATCACATATGGTGGCAAGCACACCAATTAAAGTACACGGTTACTATGGCCCCTCTCTGACCACGAAGAAGAAGGGCGTGCCCATAATCAATATATCAGCAAAATATTGCGGCGGTCAAAGTGGCCGGCACGATAGTGAATAATGCAGAAACCAATGAACGAAATGCACAGAATTAATCAAAAACCGTAACTTTTCCCCACACGTAATCATGGTCTATCCTCATCGAAATCATAGTCGATCCTTGTTGTCGTCTTCTTCTTCTTGAGAGAGAGAGGAGGTGTCTCGTGAAGCAGCAGAGGCTCTTCGTAGATGAAGAAAGCTTTATGGAGGGGGAAGAAAAGAGGGAGCGAATAGTTTAGCATCCAAAGTCAAGTAGCTTCTCTCTCTACCTCTGCGTCTCTCTCTCTCTCACACACCGTTCTTCAAGATTTGCCATGTATTCTCAATTCTTTTAAGTGCGAGCTTTTACAACGACGGATGAAGAATTGACACCGAGACTCAAAATGATAAATAATTTCTTGAAGAAATCGCTATGCAATAACAAAGGCATGTTTAGAAAAGTGGATTTCGAACTAAAATTATACCGATAAAGTCATGTATAAGTGATAGTACTGCTTTTGTCCTTCATTCAATTTCTACAAGAGTGAAAAAAAAAAAAAAAAAGCACACAAAAAAAGATCATAGAATCTCATCCTTGTGCTCATACTGGTAACTACTTGAAATTGTTGGAACACTTGAAGATGAGAAAGTTTCAAGTTCAGTCTTAGTATTGACATCAGTGACCGGCATCTCTGTAGGATACAAAAGTGGTTTTGGGGAAACTTGTAGTTCATCGATCTCTATTTCTAGCATACTAAGGACTCGACTCATCAATGGTCAATCATTAGGACTTAGTTGTATACACCAAAGAGCAACAATAATCATCTTCCTCCTCATCTCTCTTTCCTCTTTTGTGGCATCTATCATTTTAACTTCCTTTTCTTTGCCAAGATGATCATAAACCCACAAAGGAAGATAAATTTGACTTGATGCCTCTGCATTTGCATTTACATTTCTCTTTCTGTTGGCCATTTCCATCAATAACATCCCAAAACTATAAACATCGGCTTTGTAAGAAACACCACCAATATCTTTATAAAATAGCTTGGGTGCCATATATCCCAAAGTTCCTCTTGCTGCAGTTAACGTTATTATGCTATGATCGGTGGGGTAAAGTCTTGCAAGTCCAAAATCAGAAACTTTTGGAGTGAAACTCTGGTCTAGGAGAATATTGTGAGGCTTGATGTCAAAGTGTAGAATTTGCATGTTACATCCCCGATGTAAATATTCTATCCCTCTAACTATGCCAAGAGATATCTCATACATTTTCTTATGATCAAGAGAATTTTCTTCGTCCTTATAGACAATGTGCTTATCCAAAGATCCATTTGGCATAAAATCATAGACAAGAGCTTGTTTGGAGTAATCGAAGCAAAAACCAACTAGCCGCACCACATTAACGTGGTGGATCGTTCCAATTGTGGCCACTTCGCTTATAAAATCTTCGCCATTAGATTTTGGTTTGTTCAAAATCTTAACCGCAACTTCATTGCCACTCCTAAGTACTCCTCTATGCACATAACCAAATCCCCCTTCACCTAATTTGTGTTTGAAATTTTTTGTGATCCTCTTGATATTTGAGTAAGAGTACCTTATGGGCAAAAGGTTGTTGTAAGATTGTAGAAATTCTTCAATGTTTGCATCCATTGCTTGGTGCCTTCTCATCCACTTATAGATTAGAAATGTCAACACACATGGTGCTCCGAATATGAACTTTGCTACCAAGAAGTGAGCTGTGTAGAAAATTGTCTTAAGATTAGTGTAAAGCACACATAAAGGGTGCTTTCTTCACATTTAGTGAGATAGTGTTTCATAGATGTGAAAAGAAGAATCATCCATACCGAAGACAAAGCCAATATTAGGAACTCTGTTTAATGCAACATTTAGCTTCGTGCCTCAGGAAGAATTGTCCGCAGAAAGCAAGAGATTAATTAAGACAAATTATCAGAAATAGCTGAGCAATTAATGAAAATTACTTATGAGGAAAGATGTATTATTATCCTAATTAACTAAAAAAAACTAGGTGTAAATTAACAACATTCGAAGCAAAGATGCATAAACATAATAACTGATAAATATCCTAGCCCGCAAGGAAGCACACCATTAATTTTTTGGTGGGCTGTTTATTCCCCAATATGCAGTTGAAAAGATCAGGCACTAATTCCAATTTTCTTATGTGTTGTAAAAGATTGAGATGTTCACCGCATGAGCAGGAATGTAGCACAACACGACCTGATTGCTATACTCATTTTCTCTCCGAGAAGGACGATTGTATTTTGCAGTTAATCAATTATTTGCATGTCCTCTTGATCCCATCATTTTAATTGGTTTTGCTTACCCAATCACAATGATCACGAGATCTACAGACTTTACTTTGCATCTGTTGCTTTGATTTTCGTACGGGTTAATCACAGTCCATCGCTTTAAGGCTCAAGGGCCATAGCTAGAAACATATATTACCATAATGATCGGGTAAAGTACTTTGATGTAAAGGCATACTTACAGTAGTAGTAGGGTATGCATTTTTTTCCTCGATACTGGAAGCCTAAGAAGCAAAAGTGATACGTTTTCTTCCCCAGTGACACCAAATGAGAGATTAAACCCATTGGCCATCACATCATGGATGTCGTTGTAGGAGATTGTGCGATTTTCCTGGGACAATGCTTCTGTTTTATCCCATAAATATTCTACTGCGAGTATTGAAGTGGTTATGATGCAAAACTCCTCAATCTCCGATGCCTTTGCGTTGATAACAGCGTATGAATGATACCCACTTACTGCTATACATGGTTCAGTTTCGATATATGAAGAAGATCTCACTTGCTTTGAGCAGGACATAATGGTCATCATGGAAAGGATATAACCGATGTAGAACGATTCAATGGCTTCACTACTGAAATTGTAGGGCATTAACTAGTGCAAAGGAAGGGAAGAACAGTTGCTCTTTTGCTCTTTTGCGGCCCGACATCGACCACTTCCATAACCCCAGTATTCTCACTATTCCAAGGGTTCATCGACTTCACATGGTATCGGCCATTAAATAAAGATAGAACTGTGCGGTTATTTTCACACACTAACTCGAACTGTTTGTTGCCGCAGCCTTTTGGGTCGTCCTTCAATCGAAAGGGATACCTAATATCACCGACCTCGCCACACGCTGAAGGGGCACACCGGCGATTGTTCAGCCCAGAGCAACAAATCCCAGCTTGTATTATGAGAAGGACGAGCAATAGGAAAGGCTTCATTCAGTACTCGAGTGGAGAGAATCTGTGTCGAGAGATAGAGATTTTCGTTTGGCCGGGGTAATCTGGTGGTAAGGATCCATGGAAAAGAGGAAGCATGTGGAGAGAGACGTATCGGGATTGAAGTTGAAGAGCTAGAGCCGTCTTTTGAGAAGTCCAAAGTTAAGAAAGAGGAGCTTCCTTTGTGATGGAAAGTGGGCGGCTTGAAAGAAGTCGTTGGACGGATTATAGAAAAACCGTTCGGTAAGGTAGATTTCATGATGAAGGTCGCATCGTCATCGGTTGAGGTCGACACGGTCCTTGGACTATAAATCATAAAATATGGTTATTTGGGTTTTTGGTTTGACCATACAATGAAGGCTGTGCAAGCATGAGCTAAGTCTTTGGTATTTCAAGAGTAGTTACAAGGGTCCTGTTTTTCTCGCACCACCTTTCGGATCGGTGGGTTTCAGATTAGACATCAGCCATACTTATATTAACTTAATTTAATATGAAGGTGATGTCCGACATAATTTATAACCCACCATTCGAAAGGATGGTTGGAGAAAGTTCTCTTCAATTAGGGTCGGGAAAAAAAAATATAAAACTAGTTATAATCATACATCTTAAAAAAAATATGTTGGGCATACATAAAAATCTAAATAGACCACTGAAATTATTGATTTGTTTAAACTGCAGTCAATTTTTTGAGAACATGGTCGAGAAAGCGTTGAGGAGCTCTGATCAGCAATACAACTTGCCCCTGCATAACTCTTTCCAGTATTTTCATACAATAGGCTTCTTTTCCTGAATTTTACTCTTAACGAGTCCTGTGTTTGAAGAAAGATGCTGCCTAATTAGCCCACGAATTATAAATATTAGGAAAAGCTCTATTGCTATTTCCAAAGGTAATCTACATCAAAGTAATGGAAGTGAGGGTTAGTATGCAAAAATTTAAGGCCGTTTCTTGAACTCATTTTCTATTTTAATGTTCATAGCTTTAGTAATAGCTTCATCAAAATTGTCGGCCAAATAAAGGGCTTGTTCAAGAAGACCATTTAATTCTCTAGAAAGAATCAATTTAAATCATTTAATTATTTTTTTTTAGATCAATACGTTTTTTTGAGAACCAATAAACTCTTCTACTATAAAAAAAAAAAAAAAGAGCAGTAAAAATAAACCCAGTTTCTGTGCTCTTGCCACGACCCAAAAGAGTGCTTTTGTCGTTGGTGTTCTTCCCAATCTCTACGTACTTCACCACTTGATCGGATATTTTTCTATGCTCCTATAGTACTCCAACTCGGTAGTTTCCAATTGCTTGTTCAGTGTCGAGCTCTTGAATTTGACAGCAGACTTAAAAAGCCACGTACAAATGCTTTATGCCCAATCACTTCAATTAGCACTTGCACCATATGTATTATTGCCGCTACTAGCATAGAGTCTGGCAATGCTTGTTCCCCGAATGACATCATTGATTCTTCTCCTAAAAAAGTTCACGACCAATGGGTCTTCTACCTTCATATGACATTACTCTGTTGGGCTTTAGCTTGATGCGAAAAAATTTCCATTATTGCCTCTTGTAGGAGTCTAGGCCGTGCTTCAATCCTAGTGTCTGACCATCCTCTCAGACTAGCTATCAATTTTCACATTGGTAAGTTATTGTTTCATCAACTACCTAATCAAATCCAAGCCCCTCCTCAGATGGATTCCTCCTCTTGTTGCTGAGTCCACAGGTTATTAGCATCCGTTTCTAGCTGTTATTCCCCTTCCAATACTGTTCTTTTCACCTTTCCCTCACTATACTTGTATTCTATTAGTTATTAAGGACTACTTAGGCTTAGAGAGTAGTCCCCTTTCTCGCGTAAAAATGTTCAAAATTCAAATGAACCGCATTTTACTAGGAAAGACCGGACCATGGGAACAAGTCTACACGGCTATACCAGCCAGACCTTCCAAACTTTTCACAATTATATTTCACTACTCCAGCTCCTTTACTCTTAGGAAAGAGCTGCGGCTTGCTTCCTTATCCATCATCCTATCCACAAATGAGACCTAGAAATAGAGAGATCTGAATGCCTTCTGTTTTTCAATGGAATCTCACGATTGGATCATAGACCTATCTAGAGTCAATGCTTGTAAATATATTTAGTTTCGAATGATCATCCTAATTGGGCCCAAGACAAGGCCTCAAACATTCATGCCCAAATTTGTCCACATTCAAAACCCTTAGAGATTTCATTTATGAAAATACATTGATCTCGTATGGACTATATAAATAGACCATTTCTTTAGATCTACCCATTGATCGAGCCAGTCCAAATCTGCCCTAGCTCAACCGGCCAACAATAACTCCAAATCACAATTCGGCAAATCAAGCCTTTGTGCCCACGATTTAGATGTTATCAGATCAGTAAACGTATACATCATGTGAGCTGTCAAAAAACTCCACATTTTGAGGCCAAAGCCACTATCCACCACAACACAACTCCTAGGTCCGGCTCGCTCGTTTAGCCGGTCTAGTTTCAATTTCAGAGAGGCCAAAACGAATCTTCGCACTCATTAAACTCACATGCAAGGTATGTGCATCTTACATGCCTAATGCTATGTCCTATCTCTTTCGCTTGAAAAAGAGACGCCACACGGTTAAACAAAAGCTTTTATAGCACAGTGTCCAAAAGAAGAAGAAGAAGAAAGTCACGGCTGATTTCTTGTTTGGGTCGGCCATGCTTAGGAAACTTCGTTATCCACTTTCCAAATTATAAATGCTCTAGGCCTTTCGTTTCTTGGCCTGCTCCGACGAATGGTGTGCACTCGCGTATGGCGAAAGTACTGTCAATCCACATCGTTTCCTTGACCTTATGCCACAAGTCCAAAAACCCTTTGCTCCTCGATTTTATAGAAGACCCATAATCTATTTTGAACATAGCGGGGAGAAAAAAGGGTCAAATGTCATATGAGGTTTCATAGCATTTATTGTTAACGAAAGTAACAACTTAAGGTCAAAGGTTACAACCAAAGGAGAAAATTTCATAACGAATTAGAAGGTTTGTCTTTCCCCTTTGGCTCATCGGACCTAATGGATGGCATGCAATGGTGGGATTTGATTATTATAACTCGATTTGGCATAAATCTGACCATATCCATGATGACCTTCTCGGTTTGATTAATCTCTGCGGAGCCTATCTACGACATAGGGGGGGGAGGCATATTCCTTTCAGTAAGGACCACTGAGAAATACAGCAAGATATTGCCGAATATAGAATGGCCGAGGTGTTTTGGTGCTCTAGGTGATGCCTAATTATCTAATGGTGCATAAATTAACGAAGTAAAATTGGGGGGCTATCGTGAGGGATTATTATAGTGCAAGACCGGGAGAGTCCTACGGGCCCTCCTAATCTCAGACAGATTTGGGAAAGAGAACGTGCAAATCTGTTTTAGTCTTTTAGCTAATGGGTCGTTAGCAATGTGGCGTGGTCGCTCTGGCATTAAAAGAATGTTGTTATGAGATTCTTTTACAAGTGCGTGGCAACCAACATTACATTGTCATATACTTGATTCCCCTTCGACAAATACTTTGACTAAGTGTAAATTTCTAACATCATGAGCAATACTCATGTTTACGCGTCAATTCACTCTTGCACGAATTCTATTTAGTAGGACCACACACCACTAGCTGATATCAGATTACTTTGAACTCACAAGAAAACCTTTAGTACCCCCAGATTGCCGAAGTGCACAACTAGCACAAACGAAACCTAGCTGACAAAAATGGTCAACAATGATGGATACTTTTTTGCCCTCCCCCTTCTCTTTCTCTCGAATCGGCACATTCCCATGACCTCAATTGATTGTTACGGACCGATACAAGAGGGCTAGAGTTCAAGAGAGCCCTTCTTGTAGTCTTCCAAACAGCTTTTTTTTTTTTTTTTTTTAAGTCAGTTTTACTTCAATTCTCACTTTCAAACTTTTATCCCATCTCCTTGCATGACGTAAAAGTCAAAACCTACACTTAAAACTAAATTGTCCCCGCTCCAATTTTCTGAGAATGTGAGAATTCGAACCCTCCATCTTCACATTCCTGTATGGGAAAGATAGCCACTAAGACATATCCAAATAGTTTTCTCTCAAATAGCTTAGACATTGATGCTTAAGCATATTGTCTTGGCACAAAAAATATACAAACCCGGAGAAAGATGGAACTTTTGCCGGGATGCCAAAGGCGAGTTCGCTTCTTTAGGTAGACTTAATGCTTATGGTGAACCCTAGAGACGTCGACAAGCGAGAAAGAACGTTGTAGCTCCCCCTCATGACCATCTTTAATATCTCCTCTTTAAGTCTCATTGTAAGTTACATGGGTTTTGGGGGGACATAGGGTTCTCTGACCGGCCCCGCTGGCACGGCAGTCGAACATCGGAGCTTGCCTCCAATTCCATCTGTACATGTCGAAAAATTGTCAGAAAACCCTCACCCCCACTTCCTCCCTCCATTATGCCACCAATGTTGTTGCCGCCCCCCCTCCATTTTCTATTCTTTTCAAAAAAGAAAAAAAAAATTGAAGACGAAGACGTGGCTCCGCTTCTAGGGTTTGGTGGATCCTCAGGCGTTCTTGTTCTCTTGCTTCTCTTGTTCTCTCTCTCTCTCTCTCTCTCTCTCTCTCTCTCTCTCTCTCTCGCTAGGGTTAAGAATTTAATAAATTTTGAGCCGGAAAAATGTAATGAAAAATCTTGTTGTCGATTATCTTTTTGGGGGAGAATTAATGTTTGTCGATGGGCATGGGGCAGAACAAGAGGAGATGGGTCGAGAGAAAAAAACTGGACACAGCTATGCACACAGCCTTTCGCCACGAGGACGACGTGCCCACCAAGAATGGGAAGGAAACAGTGTCGCATCATGGACTTTTTGCACCACACGACATGACCCACCCCTACCCCCCTCATATGTTTTCTGCCCCCGAATGACCCACACCTCCCCTCGGCTCACTCATGATGCTGTCAACAACGCCCCGGAGGCGATGTTTCGATCCATCATCCCTCGGCGGTACGCGACATGTTCATACGACATGCGGGCGGGGGCGAGGCTACGGACCCGTCCGTCGGCATTGTTTTTCATCCGTCGAGTTCATCCTGAAGTCAAAAAGATGAGATTCCCGGATTGATTTGCGCTGCGGGATCTCGTTTTGCACGAAGAAGACCGATGGTTGAAACAGTCGTGGAATTGACAGAATCGATCCCTCGAAGCTGTTACTTTACCCTTCGATTGATTCGTTTTCCTCGTTTGGTCCTATGCTTTTAGCTTATGATTGCTCGTTCAACGGGTCCAAGTGCATTTGTCGCTGTTCACGAACCACACGCGTTGTTTTTATGAAGACTACCTTTTTTTTTTTTTTTGGGTTTTGGTATTAGGAAATGTAAGGGTTAAAATAAAAAAAAAACCACTTTATTTTACAGTGTTCATTGATTGCTTTGCACAAAAGGAAAAAAACCACTCTCCCAAAGGTTAGTACTTTCTCGAATACGTTTATACAACTTTGTCCACCTGGCCATTACCAAGACCTGGCTATCAATAGAGAAGAAATGTAAAAGAAAAAAAAATAAAGAAAAAAGATAATTAAAATATTAAAAAATTAATAAAAAATTAACAAAATTTTCCACACATCAATACTTGTCATGTATGTTGGATACAATCGGTATCCATATTAGTAATTTATAACCAAAATTGATCATATTGATTATATTAGCAAAAAATTGAAATATTTATGATTCAATTGGTAAAATTAAAATATTTATAATTAAATTAGTAAAAATATAATAAATTTAACACTCCTTTGACAATTCTCCCCACAAGCAATAGGAAATGAAGAAATCCTTGTTGAGTCAAGATGTGTGGAGAATACAAGAAAATTCTCCTTACTAAGAGAATGATCAACATTTTCCAAACTAGATGCCAAAGTAATACTCATTAAGGAAACTAACAGAGTACTATGCTACAATATTTTGATATAGTTTCATTGTAGTCTTACTAGGAGCCCAAGCCATATATGGAGCCATAACCAAAGTTCATTAACACTATCCCATCTACGTACATCTACCTAACTTCAGTAGACCTTTCTCTTCTCTAAATTAAATACGCCATGATCTCCAATAGTTGTCAGCTATTCACCAACAAGTTGTCACCAAAGAATCGCCATCGAACCTAGTCCTGAAACCAACATCTCCTTTTACGTGCATTGTCTCGATTGTCCTAAACTTGACAATGAAATCTGTCCTAGAAAAAGACATTGAAATTTGGAAAACTCAAGGTCACTTTTTCTTTCCTTCCTTATACCTTGACAGCGATTTCTTTCTTTTCCCCGAGTCGACCATTAATTAATAGGAGGACTTTTTATCATTTCTTCTCAAAATGAAAAAAATGCTGGCAGGCTGATACTAGTGATATTTCTTTTCTTTCGGGTCATTTTCAACTGTTGGTCTAGGGAGAAGTAGCTAGGTCCCTAGTTCTACGAACCTTGAACTGGCATTTCGGCCTTACTACTGAGGATCGAATTAATTACCTGAGAACCGGTTCAACTAATCTAATTCCTAAGTTGAACCGACTCTAAGCTAATTTTTAAGGCTTTCTCCATAATACATACGTACTTCTTCATCCATCAAGAATGGAACCATAATTTTCAACATGAATAACAACCAACATATATTTTTTTGCAGTGAAATGGCGTAACTTTCATATATTTTAAGAATTTGATTTTTTTTTATCCAAATTATGAAAACATATCTATCCCTAATCGATATAGAGATCAAACCAAGGTAGTTCCAAAACCGAACAATTCTAAACCCACTTCCAAAAATCAATTTCAAATTTTAGATCAAGAATCGACTTACCTCATAACCGATGACTCCAAACATACTTCCCATGAATGATCAATTTTTATGACCTCATTCCGATCATATTTTAGGGAGGTTATGGAAGTTGGCAAAAAGAAAAAAATAAAAATAAAAATAAAATGTTGCTTGAGCCCTTCCGTAGCTAAAGAGAGGTTTTTTTTTTTTTTTTTTTTTTGGAAGGGGGGAGTACGGAATGCATTGAAGGATGTGCTATTTGGGTAAAGTCCACGTCATCGCTTTATTCACCCCACCCCGCCCCTGGACAAATTCCAAGTACACAGTACATTTATCTCCTCAAGCAATCTCCATTCATTTTCCCCCTCTCTCTCTCTCTCTCCCTCAAATTAAATTAAATTAATAGATGGAGAAATAAAATCCACATATTCATGCACTTTTTGGTGTCCCTTTCCTTGCTCCTCCTTGTTGTGGAATTAAATGCTCTCTATTTATAGTTTTGTTTGGCTTCAAGAAACTTATAAACCTAATTTATTCCTCATTTACAAAAAAATAAAAATGAAATTCTTAAAGAGAAATTTGTGAAATGCCATTCAGGCAATTTCTCATGTGGCTAGCTTTTTCATCCGTGCTTCACCAAATCCAACACAAAGACAAAGGAGCTTGTAACAGCAACTTACAATTAAACTCCTCTTTCAATATTTGTTCAAATGATGTGACGTTTCGAAGGGTTGAGATTCTATTTGATTCTATTTTAGGCTAAAATGAATTATACCATTTCACATTCGAGAAGTTACGGTATGATCATATATAATTCTGTATATTTTTATTTAATTAAGACTTTGATTATAAATTAAGCAATGGAGAATAAAGGATGGTTAGTGGTGGCGGTGGGGGGCACACACCAACTAAAAAAATTTATATGGTCTAAAATTTTGGCATCAACTTGCCTTGTTGTCCCCCTTTAACAACGAAGACCGTACCGTAATAAATACTAAAAAAAAGAAATTACCCTGAAAGAAAAATAATTAAAATTAAAATGCGGCGGCCAAAATGGCTGGCAAAAAATAATAAAATATTTAATCATAAATAAAAAGAAAAGAAAAATTGAAAAATTTTCCCCATACAGAATCATAATCGATCCTCATCGTCATCTTCTCCTTCTTCTTCCTCACAGAGAAAGAGAGAAGCTCGTGAAGCAGCAGGGGACTCTCCGCGAGTTTCATGGAGGGGGGAAGAGATAGAGAGAGACAGAGAGACAGAGACAGTGCAGATCGTTCGTCAGCAGCATAAGCTAAAGTAGCTTCTCTCTCTGTCTCTCTCTACCGAGCTCTTCCTCCTCCTCCCGCCTGCATTCCTCTGCTTCTCCCCCCTTGAGATCCAATCTCTATCTCTCTCGCTCTAGTCGTGTCAGCTTAGTTCGCCACCTCCCGCATTGCTCGAAAGCCATCGTGGGTCGACGGGATCTAGCGAGATAACTGCAGCGACGGCGGCGATGATGTCGAGAGCGGGTGAGGCGGCGGGGGGGCAGGACGCCGGCGGCATTGACTCGCTCGCGGCGCGGTTCGCGGACTCGGCGAGTTGCGAGATGAACAAACCCGACTACCGGGAGCTCGATCTGGGCTCGCCCGTCTCGCCACTGATGGTGCGGAGCTCGATCAGCGGCGGCGTGACGACCACGACGACCACCACCACCACCTCGAGTAGCTCCTCGAGTTCTTCCGGCTCGGTCTCAGGCAAAATGAGCGGGAGCACTTCGAGCGACGCGGAGACTCTCCAATCGGCGCCGCGGCGGGGACATCGGCGATCTGCCTCCGCCGGGGCTCCGCTGATCTACTCGAGCAGGAGTTGGACTCCGATTTCAAGTGCCGGCGGCGGCGGCATTGCGTCGTCGAATCACCACGCGAACCCGGTGGGTCTGAGCGGCAACATTTGTCCGTCGGGGAAGATTTCGAAGCCGAATCTGACGAATGCCAATGGCAACAGAATGGCGACGTTGAGCTCCGGGAGCGGAAACTACGGCCACGGAAGTATTATGCGCGGCGGCACCGGTGCTCCAAAGGCGAACAACGGAAGTGCGGCGGAGCCGAGCAATGGCAAATCCCCCGGCGAATCCGTTGTCAAGAGAGGAATGGCGAGTTTAGATCCAGAAGACGTGAAGAACGCAGGGAATGAACTGTACAAAAAAGGGAAATTCGAAGACGCGCTGTCGTTGTATGACAGGGCCATTGCGATTTCGCCCGACAACGCTTCGTATAGAAGCAACCGTGCCGCCGCATTGACGGCGTTAGGGAGGCTCGGCGAGGCGGTGAGGGAGTGCGAGGAGGCGGTGAGGCTCGACCCCGGTCATGGAAGGGCTCATCATAGATTAGCTTCCCTTTATCTCAGGTATATATCATTTGATCTGTGGTCCAGAATTTCCGAATTCGACTTTCTTGCGTTTGATATCTTGCTTGTTCTTCAAATTGGACTAGTTCGGCTACAATAACTACAGGGCGACTCTGTTTCTTTACATCTTAGTTTTTTCGACTTTTCCATGGAATTTTGTCTGCAGGCTTTTGTCGCGATCGGCATGCTATGCTTTCGTGGTCAAGCTGCGTCTCGAATTCTTGACGAATAGTTTTGTGACTGCTTTTTCCTGATTGTTCTTTTCCTATCGATTTGTTTAGATTGATTGCTACTTACGTGAGCCGGAACTGCAGTTGCCATCAGGTTGACTTCTTGTGTGGAGGAATTTCGGTTACTTCTGTTGACCGTTTTGGATTTTTTCTAGTATGTTTCCCCAAATCGTTTCCCTGTTCTTCGAATTGATGTGTAATCGTGTGACGGCAAAACAACCCGCGTTGCTCTGTTTTCTAGATTGGGTAAAGGATACTTAGCTTTGAAAGTTGATGACGATCTTGATTCGGAATCTTGCGCTTGTGTTGTTTCCAAGGCTAGGACAGGTTGAGAACGCACGGCGTCACCTCTGTTATCCTGGCCAGCTGCCTGATCCGTGTGAGCTGAGCAAGCTGCAATCACTGGAAAGGCATCTGAACCTTTGCGTTGAATCCAGAAAGATTGGAGACTGGAAGAATGCTGTCAAGGAATCCGATGCGGCAATGGAAGCAGGAGCTAAATCTTCTCCTCTGGTAAAAACCCGGGCTTGAACGATTAAATTCACTTATTTCCCCGACCGAAAGCCGGATTTTTTTGACTCTATCATGTCGAAATTTTGCAGCTTCTTGCTTGTAAAGCAGAAGCCCTGTTAAAGCTCCATAAGCTACAAGATGCAGAGATGAGCCTGAAAGGTATCTCCAGTGTGCCCTTCTACTCACAAAGTAAGTTCTGCGGCATGGTTGCCGAAGCATATGTGCTCTATGTTCAGTCCCAGGTTGATATGGCGATGGGAAGGTACATTCCCAATACAGAATTCGGAGAACTAAGGGTGATTTAATCCTGCAGGCAATTGAGAAATCATTGTCGTCATGTCTTGCAGGTTCGATAGTGCGGTCGCAGCAGTGGAGAAAGCTGGGCGTATTGATTACAGCAATGCGGACATTGCATTGCTGCTGAGTAATGTCAAGATGGTGGCAAATGCTCGTGCTCGTGGTAATGATCTTTTCAGCTCTGGAAGATTCGCCGAGGCCTGTTCAGCTTATGGGGAAGGCCTCAAATATGATAACTGCAATTCGGTTCTTTATTGCAACAGAGCCGTCTGTTGGTCTAAGCTCGGACTCTGGGACAAATCCATTGAAGACTGCAACCAAGCTCTCATGATTCAGCCGAATTACACCAAGGCACTTCTTCGGAGGGCCGTCTCGAATGGAAAGGTAAACTAGGCTTCTTCCGGTTCGAAAGTCTGCTTCTCTTTTCTGCATCGATTTCTCCCGTTTCCTGGCTTTTGTTTGCTTCATAATCACACCTATCTGGATCTTATCTGATGCTGTAGCTCGGTCGGTGGGAAGAATCTGTCAGAGACTATGAAGTCCTGCGAAGAGAACGTCCAGGGGACAGCGAGATTGCTGAATCTCTACGACGTGCGCAGGTTGCATTAATGGGATCTCAACATGAATGCCATAATCTGAAACCTGGTGTAAACTAGTCGGGTCGTCTAAATCAGGTCCGAAGCTGCAATGCCATCCCCTGGTGAGCCACAATCTCATCACTCATTCGTTCTTTCTTTTCCTCATAATTCCATCGACACGTTCGAACTGATTTCCCCATCCATATCCTTCAAAGCCGTTCGCTCTAGGTCATCTGCTGTTGTGGTGAATAAGGGCCTAATCTGTCTCTTACTTTATGGAAGGTGCAGAGCTAAACCTTGCTTATGCATTCAGGTTAATCTGACCATTGTCTTGATATGCTGTCATAATTTTAGGAATGCAAATGCAAACCATCATCAGTTCTTGTCCGACGGATCGTGAGAGGCTTTGGTAGCAATGTCGGTGAACGCCCGGATCATCCTGGGTCTGTCCCAAGCAGTCGGCTTTCGGAGGACTCTCGGGCACTGGAATTTTACTGTGACATAATCAAGCTCCTTTTATATTATATACTTAGGGAACCTTAGATAAATTTTCAGCTCCTAAAATCCACGAATTGTTAAATAACTCAATTCTTTTCACGAAGAACTTTTTATCTCTTGATTCATATTCATCCTCAATCCTACTGTTTATCTTTAGCCCTTCAATCTCTGTGGCGGATCATTTCTTACATATATACTTACTATTCGATCCTCATTTCTACCCGTGACTCGGTCCGTTTCTGTCTGTCTCGTGCAGCTTCCTCTTATCACATCGATCTGTCATCTGAAATTCTAATGGTCTAGATCTCGAAGCGATCGAACACACGGTCCTCGCTCTTAAGGATGTAAACCTTCTCGGAAAATGAAATTCTACACTCATCATGATTCCCGGAAGCCGTCTCAAATCGATTTACCAGAATTGTTCGCAAGACGGGCTTGTGAATCTTTTAATTTTGCGAGCTGAGTTACGTTGGAGCCAATTCCACCCTCCGCGCGAACCCTGCATTTCTTTATACTGGAATTACATAGCTGGTGTGGTTCTTTATATGTCCTCATTTGGATGAATGAGACATTCATGAATAGTTTGAGTTCTGTCGCTCCCTCGTCAGCCGTCCTCCCCCTCAACGCTTTCGCGGGTGCTCCTCCGCAAGGGCACGAGCGGCGGATGGATTCGCGCAGCAAGGCAGAGCCAGGGAGTTGCACGGTCGTTCGGGCCTGGTCTGTGCAGCCTCCCTTGCGAGCAGGTGGAGCACTTCACTTATTTATTACACATTTTGCCAACTCAAATATAAACTTTCTAATTTTGTCATTTGAATCATAATTTTTTTGACAATTTATCAAATAAGTTCATCCGATCAATTTTGGCCAAGTACCAATATGGATGACAATCGGCACTGATATGGATATTTTTTAATAATGTATTAAAATTTTTCTTTTCATTTTTTTTGGTTTCTTCTTTCATCTTCTTTACTTTTTCTTTGTTTTTTAGATTGAGGGCCAGCAAGGGCTATTGCCAATGAGGGAGGGCTTGGTGGCCATTGCCCATTTGTCCTTGTTGTGCCTGTTGAGGGATTTGGCAAGGGCCTTAATGCCCTTGCTAACCAAATCGAGGGCTCACGTCAGGCGAGGGCATCGTGGCCCTCAATCCCAAAAAAATAATAATAATAATCTGTTGAGGGATTTGGCAAGGGCCTTAATGCCCTTGCTAACCAAATCGAGGGCTCACGTCAGGCGAGGGCATCGCGGCCCTCAATCCCAAAAAAAATAATAATAATAAAGAAAAGAAAAGAAAAGAAAAATATAAAAAAATATTAATATAAATGTTCATATCAACGTTAGTTATGCCATGTAAGATAATCAGAATTCATACTAGTAATTTCTGATCAAAATTAACTAAATGGACTTAATTGGTAAATTATCAAAAAATTTATGATTCAATTGGTAAATTATAGGTTTATGACTCAATTGATTAAAGTGTGGCAAATTTATGACATTTTTGTATAATTTTCCCACCAATAACTAAGTGGTGTCACTTTCTGAAAAAAAAAAAAATTAAGTTGTGTCACGCAATATACTAATTTTCATAAGAAATCCTCAAGAAGGTGCAGTTGTTACTAACAAAGGACACAACGAAAGCTCTACACACGCAAAGTTACTAAAAAATATTAAAAATTTACAACAACTCGTTTGAAATTACCAATCCCAAAATGCAAAATTCGGTGATATTTCCGATCTATAAATTCCCAACGAATTGCCACGTGGAATTTTTTTTGCTTATTTATTAAATGGTTCGGTACTCTTGACTTGAAACTGAACCCACCGTCCCGTCGCTCGGATCAGTTGGTACCGTTGCAAAGAGGCACTGCCTTATCCAGTCTCTTCATTTCGCCGTTCCGCTGCAAAATTCACTCCCAACTTTCCACGATCCATTCTTCAATCTTTCTCAACTTTCAAGATCCATTCCGCATCTCGCTTCCGAGCTCGCGAAGCCGGAAACAGAAGCAAGAAGATGTCGAGCGGTTCCCGAAGAAGACGCCTGCGAAGAAGCTTAAAACATTATGATGAACTCGAAGAAGGCGAGATAGGGGGCACTCCCTCTCCCAGCGACGATCGCCAGGAGCCCAATGAACCCGGAAAAGGAGAAATTGCACGCCACGACGCTCCCTCTCCCAGCGACGATCGCCAGGAGCCCGATGAACCCGGAAAAGGAGAAATTGCACGCCACGACGCTCCCTCTCCCGGTGATCGCAGACGTCACTCCAGACGAGTCAAGATTGACAGCAGAGTGAACACGACGAGGTTCGATATACTGACCATCGCTGCGGCTGCTTTGACGGAAGAAGAACGCCGGTCTCAAGAATTGTCCGCGGCAGCTTTGATGGAAGAAGAACGCCAGTCTCAAGAATCGTCCGCGGCAGCTTCATCTTCGTCCGAGAACCCTAGTGCTCTTGGCGAGAGGGTCCAGCAATCTTTCATCGCGGGTGTCGCCGCCAGGGACATGATCAGAGGGTGTGAGATGGTTCTCCTCATGGAGAAGCCACTCAACATTGTGGATGTAAGCCCAGCCGCGCGCCGGCTCACGCTGCCCAAGGCACAACTCCAGGCCAAGTTTCTTAGGAAGGCGGAGAAGGAAGTGCTCAAGACACGGGACGAGAACGGGACGCCGACGGAAATGAATGTCTTGCTGCTGGGGCCGTCGGGCGAGACTTGCGACTTGCGCCTGATAAGGTTATATTGGAAGAGCAAGGGCGAGACGGTGTATCACCTGGTAGGGCAAGGATGGGTCGACCTCGTGGCGAGGAACGGACTGGAGAAGGATCGAGTCGTTCAGCTGTACTCCTGTCGGATCGCATCGAATCTTTGTTTCGCACTCATATGCCCTTGATGGCAGGGTCCGGAGGATGCGGCGATGCTCGGCTACTGCAAAAACCTGGGAGGTCGAACTCATGGAAAAGATTTGCAGAAGCACTAGTATTTCTGGGTTTCCTCTATAAAAACCCTAATCTTTTCTCCGCGTCGCTGCATGCGACGGGCTGTAATTCGTTCATCGAATTTTAAACCCATTTGGCGGTTTTCCGAATATCAAGTGTGTCAGTGCCAACGTTGCGCTCGATCAAGCCGATTACTGGTTTCCGACCATTGCAAGCGTTTCTTTCTGCATGGAGAGTGGAAGACTGAGATTCTTTTCCTCTCGCTAATGCTTTCCATATCCTCTTCTGTCCAGTAATGTTCAATCTTGCAGATGCTTTTATGTTGCTCTTCTTCTGCTTTTTAAGTTCTTCCATGAAATAGTTTCGTGGATCTGCATAGGCGATCGCAGCACACTCTACACAAACAGATTGACACATATGTTCATTAGTTAGGCCAATGGAGCTTTGAATATAGAATTGCATATATACGACGGCAAACTAATTTCATGTTGAAAACACGGAGAGTTTTCTTTACACGAGTATAGATAATTTGATTTCTAGATGAACATTGTGAAATTTGAACTATGGACATTGTCTTTCTCTTTCGATTTGCTTGGTGAGAATAGTAGGAATTTTAATGGTGCAAATTAAAACAGTCTACTTCCAAATATGCCGATAGGAATTCTCTTCCAAACCCTTAAAGGTGCGTTTGGTTCAACATTTGTAAGAGATTTTTAGCCTAATGCAAATGCTGAAAACCCAAAACTACTTGGGGAAATGCAATTGTGTTTGGTAAAATTTATTTGCAAATGGACTTTGAGTTAAACGTGCGTTTGGTAAAAAAAAATTTCACAATAGGCTTTAAGGGGTATTATAGGAATATATTTATTTATTATTTTTGGAAATTTGGACTAAGTCCTTTGCCAGTCCGGCAAAATGCTACGGCTGTTGGCGAGCCAAATCTAGCGCCGGCGAGGGTTGTGCAGCACCAGCCAAGGGTCGCCCGAGGTCAGGCAACCCTCGGCGAGGGCGCGTGGCCCCAGCCGAGGGCCGCCAGAGGTCACCTGACCTTAGGGGACCCTCGGTGAGGGTCACGCGGCCCTAGCCGAGGATCGCCAGAGGTCGCTCAACCTTGGATGACCCACAACGAGGGTCACATGACCTAGGCTCGCTGCGACCCAGGTGACTGTCGCCTAGGTCTTGTGGCTGCAAGCGGCCCTTGCCTAGGTCTCGCAAGGGTCACGTGACGGCAACTAGTGGTCATGAGACCTAGGCGAGGGCCGCTTGCGACCGCGAGACCCAAGCGATGGTCACCTGGGTCACGACAAGCATGGATCAAGCGACCCTCCCCAAGGGTCACCTGAGGTCGGGCGACCTCCGGCGGCTCTCGACTAGGGCCGTGTGACCCTTCGCCAACGGCCATACTGACGAAGAGCTGTCCCTTTCTCAATTAAAAAAAAAAAAACTAGGGGCAAAATCGGAAATATGAAAACTAGTAAGGATAGTTTTGGAAGGAAAAAAAGTAGATTCAGCATTTTGAATGCCACTTGAAAGCTAAAAGCCACTTCAAAAATTGAACTAACTTTCAACTTGAAAGCCTCTTGGAGATGCTAAACTAAATGCACCTAAAATACTCTTTCAGTGGCTAATGAAGCTTTCTCTATACACATACCCATGTTGTAACAATTGTGTAAATATCTTATGTACTCAAGAATTGAGAACGTCTAACTAATTGCAACCGATGGCTAGAGGTGTCAAAATAGGTCATAAACCTATATTACGACTCACTTTTAATTAAATTGGTCAAATATGGGTCAAGTAAAAATTAAATATAGGTCAAATATGAGTTGAGTGAATTATTAGGTAGACCTAAGGTGTCAAGATGGGTGATAGTCATATTCTATCTTAATAGGTCGAAAATGAGTCAGAATGCGTGACCCATTTTCAACCCAAATATAGAAGTCATTTTCAATACATTTTGACCCATTTTTAACCCAATTGTAAAATATGTTTTTTTTTTCTTTGAGTCATCTCAAGTTCAGTGAGTGGTGGTGACCTACTAGTGACCACGATACTCCACCCCTTACCTCCACCACATCTCAATTTATAGGTTTTTTACAAAAATATATTTAATTGGTGAAATTCTTTAAAAATATTTCAATTTATAGATTTTTTACGTTTTTTTATTTTATTTGCTATTTTTTAATTTGATTTGAAATTTTATTCATTTAACATAGAGTTTAGAGTGAGTTTGTGTTTCTCTACAATAATAATGGCTTTTAGTAATACGAGTTGGGTCGAGTATAGGTTAGGGTTGGGTCGGTTATGGGTAACTAAATCTACATTATACGAATATGGGTTAAAACGGATTAAATGAGTCAATATGGATCGGATCATTTTCGACCCGACCCGACCCGACCCGACCCGACCCGACCCCAACCTAACTCGACCCACCCATTTGATAGGTCTACCGATAGCCCTGCTCGAGAGAAAAAAAGAAATGACATTGCATTACACGAGTTAAGGTAATCAAATGCGTTATTTCTCTCCTATAAAGAAAAATATGAAGTGGGGCAATATCGAAATTAATGCCTCCGAGTCTGATCGATTTAGTTCGGCTCGCGTCCGGTGACTAGACAGTCCGACCCAGCCACCATCTGACCACCAAGCTAGGACCCAGCGGCTCCTCACGGTCATCCCCACGCGAGGGGTAGTCAGACCGGGATAACAAGGACCAGTTTTAGGATTGCCGAGAAGGAGACGCGGTCAAATTAAGCTGAGGTGGCCACCAGGACGACGTCGCGTGGGCGGAAAAAAGGCCGGATTGGATCCGAATGGCTCCTCGGATCGGCGCGGCCGCGCGAGCTCGCATCGCCTGCTCCGATCACGTGTGCGCTCGTCTCTTTTATGGAAAGCGAACGGCGGGACCCACCTGGCGCGCCGCGCGTATAAATACCCCTCGCGGTGCTCCCGGGACGAGATCCCTCGCAAGGAGAGGGAAAATGCAAGGGAAGGCGAAGAAGGCGAAGAAGGCGAGCCAGCTCTCTCTGGAGGAGTACCTCGACTTCCTCCACTCTCACAAGCGCACCGACCTCACCGTCGCCTCCCTCAATCAGGTCCGTCCGTCCGTCCCTCCCTCCCTCCCTCCCTCTTTTCGGAACGGCCGAAGTACGACGCGCGGGGACGGGGAGAGCCCGATCGCCGCTCCCGTCGCGTCCCATCGGTCCTTCGGTCGTTTCCCGGCAGCCGTCGAGCTCGATTTCGATGCCTCACGATCCGTATCGCTTTTCCGTCCTCCTCCTTGCAGATCATCCAGATTCACGGGTTCAGGAAGATCCACAGCCTCCCCAAGGTGATTTCCCTAAGCTCTCTCTCTCTCTCTCTCTCTCTCTCTCTGTGAGGCTCCCCGATGGGCCGTGCGATTAAGAAAGTGATTTGCATGTCGAGTGAGCTGGATTAGGACATGATCGAGGTCTCTGTGTTTCGCGTTCGATTGAATGCTTCGATCGGGGCGAATCGCAACGAACGATGTGCGCTCGAGGTCGAATCGCTCGTTTTGCCCCCGGCCTTCTGTGAGCGGGAAATGGAAGAATCGGCCTGAACTCAAAATAGTAAATCCGTCGCAGAGAGCGCTGTTGGATGCTGTGGAAGCGATCGAGCTCGTGAATCCTTCGCGGTCCACGCTGGACGAGAACGTTTCGTCGCGCGACTTGCGGCTTTCTCTTGCGGATGCGATCGCCGACGTCGACGAGCTCGGATGGCACGAGTGCGTCATCACCTCCGTCGAGAACGTCGGCAGGGAGAACCGTCCGTCGGCGGCGGAGGACGATGGCTCCGAACGCCGGGGGAGACCGAAGAAGAAGAAAGGCGACGGCTCGTTCGTTTGTAAGAGAGCTGCTTCGTCGGGCTCGGAGACGAGCGGCGGCGGCGGCGCGAGAGAAAATGCTCCGAAGAGGAAGGCGTTGAAAGAGGCGAATGCTGGTGGTCGCGCTGGCGGTGGCAGCGATGGGGACTGCTCCTGGTTGAATCAGCTGGAGATCGGAATCCATCGGTGACAGGTAGATTCGTTTTTCTTTGGCTGTGGTTTTTGCCGTGACGATCCAGAGCGCATTCGGAGCAGATTTTTCATGTTTCTTCTGCAGTTCTGCAACAACTGGGGATGGAGTTTCGGCGCATCGTTACTCGGCTCTCTGATTGCATTCGTGCACTACACTCTCTCACCTGCTTTCAATTTCGGCCTATGAATGAACAGCTTACGTGACTTTTTGCAGTTCATGTTTTGCCATTTTTCACTTCGTTCTTCCGACCTCCCGCGAATTACGAATCA
Organism: Corymbia maculata; assembly: GCA_014182735.1. NCBI lineage: Eukaryota > Viridiplantae > Streptophyta > Magnoliopsida > Myrtales > Myrtaceae > Corymbia > Corymbia maculata. The sequence goes on from CM024692.1 coordinate 8,571,905, forward strand.
TTTGCTGATCTGATGTGGAGTGATGAATGTCCAGACTGATGCTTCCATCGCTTGATTCGATCGGGCCCGAGTTTGCATCGCAATCAGCTCTGTAGTTTGAAGAGAGGAATGCAAAATCATTTGATCTTGCACCGGTCATTGTTAACTGCAAAGGAGACTAATCTCGCTTTGGAAATGCGGGAGTCATAAGACTATAATTGTCGATACTGCATCAACGTTGAATCAAATACATTACATGATCACAAAATCGCCCCAACGAATCCAGTCCTTTTATCAGGTTTGTCTCGGAGCAATTGAGTTAACAAGACTGCAACTTAAGGCAGCTCCAGCCGTTGTCTGCACTGGATTAGTTCGGCGCAATCGTATTAAGGGGGCAAGAGAACTTTATATTTTTGAATCACTGAAAGATAGGTTGATGCTACGACGCGTGAACTCCTGCAGCTCCATAGAAGAACTGGCGATGGACTTGTCTTATTCCTCTATTATTTTGTCCAGCGGCACGACTTCCTGTGTGCATGAACAGTAGTCCATGAGAAGCGAAAGCCGCGAGAGTTTCAAAGAATTCCCTAATGAACTAGAAAGAAATTGAGCACAATTGCACTTCCATTATGTCGTAGATGATGCGTTATCGGTACAGATACATGCAGATACATTATTAGCAAACAGATGGATCAAGCGGTGCTATTGCCGTGTCATGAAAAGTTACCTTGAACCCAAAACCGCGTATGAAACCGACGAGGGAAAGCTGAACTTGTTGATAAGACACGTGATCAATGCTTCCATCAATCGAACACAAGTGCTGCAAAGGAGAAGTTGAAACGGTATGATGGTTATATTCAAGTTGCTGATAGATTCTGAGAAGTAACTTGGAAATGTGTCGAGCAAGAGCACATCGATCACCCACAAGTTTTCTCACGGCACTTGGAGAATCAAATATGATGCCGACCACGGCCTTGAAGATTGTATGGATGCCGATTTGGGCCCAACCAAAGTAGACTCCCGCAGCTTGAGCTGGAAGAGGTGACATTCCTTCCTCTGGTTGATGGACATAAATTCAGAGCAAAGCAGAAAGACCACGTTAGACTTTCCAAAATTGGTGATAGGTCTCATCACGACATCAGGTTCTTTAAGTTTCATTGAACATGAACCGGACAACAAAACATAAGGCATCGGATTAGACTGCCCGCTAATATATGCCGGACTCAGACAGCATCTTGCTTAGACCAGGATCTTGAAAATATAAACCTCACGGGGGTAATTTAATTTTGTCAACACCAAAGATGAACAGAAGAAATTTAAGTTTTCACGAACCTTCAATTTCATAAACTGAACCATTCAACTGTTGACAGCTCAAGACCATAGTTTCGATTGGCAATGCATTGTTAACCCCTGCAACAACGAGAATGAGTCGATTGGCTGCTTCCATAACTAACAACAACTAACGGAAAAAAAAAAAACCATGGTGTGATTAAGTATCTACAGTCATCAAATGGTGGGAGACCCCATAGCTCAGGCTGAAATTCTAGAAGTGAATGAAGCACACTATCGGCCATGGAAGAACAATCAGCTTCAGTATACGAAGGAACTGCCACTACCTTCATCTTGGCAGCTTTGGCTGCTTGGACACCAACCCTGTCATAGGCATTCAGTTGGAAAATATTGTCTCACAGCTTGGCAGTGCCATGAGAAAGTAGCAGCAAGAAAAGGGGAAACAAAGTTGCGCCAAAAGGCTGTTTAGTGCAAGAATTCACATTTTCATAAGCATCGAGATATCACCAATAGTTACTCACAACCCAGTCCGTCCTTGATAGTTCTACTTATCTGTTGCGGCAGTGGGCTTCATCTATCCAAAGTAGGACGGTAATGAACATCTATCTATATCCTAATACTATTTATTTTGCTTCTAGCGCTCCAACAACAAGGTTCTCCAAAAATGAATATCCAATATCAGAACTATGGATTAAGTAACTATTTTGCATTATTAGATTATTTAACCCTACAAGCCCCCTTCTACAAGAACAAGAACTCTCTTTAGAAAGTAACTTACAAGGAGTCCTCAATCACAAGGCAATGAGTTGCATCAATCCCCATTCTTCTTGCAGCTTCTATGAATCTGCAAGCAGTGTCAAGGCTGTTAGTTTGATCTGTTTTCCACAAAAAGCCAACAAAGAAAGAGTATGTAATGTGACACTGTGATGTCCAAACAATTCAGTTTACATTGTCAAGTCTTGTTTGGGAAAATCATCTTTATACAATGATCTTAGTCACCTGTGGTTCAGCGTTTGGCCATGCTGCTTTTATGCAATCATAGGGTAGTAAGAACAGGATGTCCAAGTTTTCAGTGATATGTTCCAGGAAGCATTTCTTCTTCTTTAGTTTTACTAAGTTCAGCGGCTTTTATTTGCACTGAAATTTGAATAGTTAAGAAATCTTACATATCTGGAGATGGCTTCCCTGACTGAACGTCATTGCTTCCAACGGTAACGCAGAAGCATTCTTTCCAACCTATAAATCCAAGACAAATATATGGCTTAGGTAGTAGAATGAAATAGACCAGTGGGGTCAACATGGACTTTGTCTAAGGCAATGCGACCGAGAAAAGACAGGAAACCAAATGGGAAAACCTGATCTATGATAAGATTGACAGTCACTGTCCATTAACATAGCATTTGCACAGAATTTTCCATACAGAAGAGACTTATGAGCCGCCTCCTAGCTCCCATGTTTCCATTATTCTTCTCAAGTATGCTTTGAGCAACCACCCATTTTTTGACTCACAAAACCATTATGTCTATTGCAATGGCAGCGCTTCGGTCCAACTCAAATGCCATGCCCACTGGCATGATGACTCGCATCTTTCTTTGAGCTAAAGCATTCAGAACCAATCATATCACCGATAGTCCATGTTGATTACGAATTGAAGAAAAACCCTGACTAAAATCTATTCATACTGGCAATCGAGTCGGCCAAGTCAGCCAACATACCACAAATGATGCCTGCTTATTGCCCTGATTTTTTCTAAAGAAGAGATTATAAATTTGGAAAACAACAAAACTCAGCACTGTGATTGGACACTCGGGATTCATCATGCATTATTACAGCTGAAATTTAAAGATGAAAGAACCATCTGCTTCCTTTGATAGCAAAATACATGTAACCCAAAAAGAAAAATGAGAAGACAAACCCTGCTGATGAGATATTTTGGCATTGATGTGTTCTCTCAAGGTGTTTGAAGCAAGCGCAAATGGCACTCCACATTTCTGGAGATGCTTGATAAGTCGATTAGCACCAGGAAGCGCTCTGGCCTTCGCCCACCTTAATTTATCACACAAATAGATCAATGTGGGATTCGACTCTAACTAAACCTTGACACACAAGAAATCACAGCCTAAACTTACTATACTATACCAAACCAGTCATATAGGAAGAAGTTACATGAGACAGACGCTAGGCCTCACATGTTTGAACACATGTTATCTACTGTGATTGATTTTGCCTCACCGTATCAGCCGGCTACGTACAAGCATGAGAGAGAGAGAGAGAGAGAGAGAGAGAGAGAGAGAGAGATTTACCCCTGACGTTTCATGGGCATGATTTCTTCTACATACTGATCAGGAGTCAGTGGAAGATCATAGTCCTTGACTATGGCAATGGCCGACTCCTTCAAGGTCTTGTCCAATGTCTTCTGATTCCCCTCGTCCAACACCTTGCCGTACTTGCCCAAGAATTCCTTCAACACCCCCTTCGCACACGCCTCTGCTCACATCCAAAACCACACACAGGATTATTGAAACGAGAAAGAAAACCCCAGAAGTCAAATGAAGCCATTATGTTTAAAAGAAAGAGTAAAGACGAGTCTTTCTTGGCGAACCCGTGTCCAAAAGGGTGCCGTCCAAATCGAGGACGACAGCGAGAACAGGCGGGTCTGGCCGTGCGTTGCATGAAGTGCACGAAGAGCAGCTCGTGTCTGATCCTGAAACGGGCCGACTTAATAGCACCCAATCATAATAACTGAATTTACTCTAATGACCATCATTCTTACATAAAATTGAGGATGTAAGAATTCGAATCCTTATCTTTTCAAAATGAATTGAGATGGGAACGATTTAATTTCAAAAATAGATTTCGATTAAAGAGATAAGACAAAAATTTGAGCATATTAAAATAAAAATAAAATATGATCAATAAAAAAAAATAGCACCCAGCCATTAAGATGAGAATACGGTCCTTGCTGGGTGTTCCCTGCCTTTTTTATCCCTTGTTTTTTAACTGCCAGGAAATCCGTACACACGCACACGCGCCGAGTGGGAGAGATTCTTTTTACTCCCTCGGAGTGAGGCCTTAAGTCCAACGGAGATGGCAATTTGACGCATTTCGGGGAGAGATTCTTTTTGCTCCCTTGGAGTGAGGCCTTAAATCCAATGGAGATGGCAATTTGATGCATTTCGAGTATTGAGAGACCTTGTTTAATTCGAGTTGAATTAGTATCATTCCAAATTTAAACTTGGCTCGATTAAAAAAAAAATAGCATACCATTTTTGAAGTTTGAATCTTGATTATAATGTCTCTTATTTCCAGAATCAAACTTGAAAATATTTTTTAGGATCCATTCGATATTACCAATTATAGCAATCGAGTTGAACTCGAGAGGAATCAAACAAGCAAGTTGGTGATGGTACTTATTTACAGTGCGATCATACCATCTTTATTAAGAATTAGCCAAAAAGAGAAGACAGTAAAATTTACATGTTTGTAACATCAAACTTGAATCGAAATAACATGCTACTTCCCAAAAAAGTTCGACTACATAAATAGCATTACTGAGAAAAGGCTGAGTAAATAATTAGAGATTGATATTTTTTGCGGGCCTTGGAATTGGAGATTGCATTGAATAAGAGGCTATACCGATTCAGTCGTGGAAGGAGACTGCACCTTCTGTCCATCCAATCTCAGTCTTGGAAGTAGAATAGAAAGTGTATACTTATATTTGCTATTTCCCGTATATTGTGTCTAAGCTTGTTTCTCTTTGCTAACTTCTTTTTTTTTTTGGTCATATCTCTTTGCTAACTTGGGGAGAGTTTTTTCCCCCTTTTTGGGAGTTATATTCGAGTTTTATCTCTTAAACTGAACCCCAATTAGAATTTTAACTTCATATGTTGTGTTCATCCTTAGAACAAAGTACACTCTTTGGGATGTATCTGATCCAGCTTCGCAAATAAGCTTTGGTTGTAATGTAAATACTAAAAGTCAAAATTATCTGGGAAAATGCAAATTGCGTTTAGTAAAATATCTTTAAAAATGGACTTTAAGTTGAATATGTATTTGGAAAAAAAAATTTGCAATGGGCTTTGTCTGTGTATGTCTATATATATATTTTTCTTTTGAAAAATGAACCAAACCCTTCACCAGTTTGGCAAAGGGCTACGATTACTGACGAGCTAGATGTGGTGTCGACAGCTGTCAATTGAGGTCACCCGAGGACAGGTAACCTCCGACAAGGGTTGCATGACTCAAGCAAAGGTCACCCAACCCTAGTGACATGCGACCTAGGCAACCACCGCCTGGGTCTCACTACCTCAAGTAGCAATTGCTTGGGTCTCCCAAAAGTTGCCCAACCCCAAGCAATCACTGCCTGGGTCGGGAGGGTCATGCAAGACAAGGTGGCTCTCACTTGGGTCATGTGACCTCAGGGGACCGCCACCTAAGGTTGCTCAACCTAGACAACAGTCGTGAGACTTCAACAACCCTCGCTTAAGGATGTGAGACCTGAGCAACGGTTGCCAAAGGTCATGCGACCTCTAGTGGAGTTGCTAGCCAAATCTGGCCTTACCAGCCCCTCATCGACACTTCACCGACTGCCGTTGCGTGAAGAAGATGAACGATTACAAAGAGGGGCAAAATTGAAAAATTAAAAAAATTAGTGAAGCATTTTTCAAAGGAAAAAAAATCATTTTTGCATTCTCAAAATACTAAAAATTCAAAGTTAGTGGAGAGTAGCCTTGAACTTTTAGCCTTTCCAAGGCTAGCTTTCTCCTTAAAACTCCTTCAAATTGGTTACCAAACACCCCAGTATTTTCCCAAAAGGCTTTGAAGGCCGAAAACCCTTTGGGAATACTGAACTAAACGCAACCTCAATGTCCTAATTCCATTTGCTTCTCTAGCGAGATTGATGCTTTTAACAACTTGCTTAATTTTATTCTCTCTCCTAGTGATGAGTAATTTCAGGTTCCGTCGGAACAACTTTTCTAATTTTTGGAAACTGAAATCTACCTTGCATATTGAGAAACCTGGAACCAGGATCTACCCAAGTTCTTATTATACTCTTACTTGAACAATTGCACTTAATCATCATCTCTAATTACCACCATTTGTTACAATACACTAGTTTTACCTAGAATTTATTTATCTTGAAACTTACCTTGCATATCCCTAGATCAGGAGATTCTCGATTCTACCTCAAAATAATAGTCACCCTTACTCTCTCCTTTTGTTCTTTAAAAAAGAATTTCGATGATATCACTTTAGACAATTAAAAAAAAAAAAAAACAGCATCTCATTAATCCTATTGGCCCCGCACTTCCTCGATCTTGCATTTGTGCGCTTCGCATGCTTTGCAAAAAATAAACAATATGAAAAAAAATTTCATAAAAATGACCGCTCATATGATTTATAATGAATAAATAAAAAATATTTTCATTGTCCATAAAAATATTTAGATATAAATTGTTATCAATAATAAGAATATTTTTAATTAACCAATTATTTTAAGCAATATAAGCAGTCATTTTTAAGAAAATATTTTCCAAATTATTCATTTTTCATGAAACAAATGAAGCTTTAGTTGCAAAACTTATGGAGTAGGTTTTTTCAAACATGTGATGAGCCAAAGAATGAAAATCCTGTATTCCTTTTAGACGCATTTGGTGGTTTGTATTTGTAGTCTCGGTAAACGACTGCATAGTACAAAATGCGATAAGAAATTTTACGATAGATGCATGATGCATGGCATAACGAGAGCGGCCTCTAGTGGTGGACAATTTTACAGCGTCAGAATCTACTAAGGGGAACACTGGTAGCAGAAAATACTAATGGATTAAGAACAACCGAAAGAATGCACGTTCATATGGACAAGAGAGCGACAGAGATCTTTGATGAGGACAACTTTGCCTGCCTCGTCTCTATTCAAATTGGACAAATTCGGAAAAAAATATTGTGAGTGCTAAAACCTGTTTTTGCTCATTTTAATGATAAAACCTGTTTTTGTTCATTTTAATGCTAAAACCTGTTTTTGCTCATTTGAGCACCACATCAGAGTAAAATTATTTACTTGAGTGTCACTTCCAGTCAAATGTTCTATGTGGAATTTTTTATTTTTATTTATACTTTGCTTTTTTTTACTTTTTTCCTTTAGGTCGGCAAGGGTCACTAATGACATTCGCTGGCTGCAGAACCCTTGCCCAGATTGGGGAAGGGCCGCCTTGCACTCGGCTATGAAGGCCCTAGGCAAGGCCATCAACGCCTCACCGGCCGTTGGCAAGGCCACAACGGCCCTCACCAGCTCTGGGCGGCCATGGGTGACGTCATCCAAAGCAGGCGAGGGTTGGCAAGGTCGCAACGGCCCTCACTAGTAGTCGATGAGGCTTCGACAACCTTGCCCATGGCCTTCGCAGCCAAGGGTAAAGTGGCCCTGGCCCAATTTGGGGGTTTCGTGGCTGACAAGGGTCGCTAATGACCCTTGCCAATCCTAAAGAAAAAAGGAAAAAATTAATAATAATAATATCAAAATATTGTCCATCGGCCGCCAATTGAACAATTGGTGGCCACATTAGGTTTTTTGACTAGGCAAATCAAAAGTGGCACTCAAGTGATCAATGTGATGACCGACATTGACAAGCTCAGATGGCATGAGTGAATCATTGCCTTGGTCGGGAACATTGGCAAAGAGAACCGTCCATGTGCGAACAATGGCTCCAAGCGCCAGGGGAGACCGAAGAAAATAGGCAATGGCACGTTCCATTGTAAGAGAACTGCTTCGTCGGGCTCAGAGAAGATTAGCAGTGCAAGAGAAAATGCTTCGAAGAGGTAGGCCTTCGCAGAGGCGAATGCTGGTGGTTCCACCGGTGGCGGCAATGGTGACTGCCCTTGGTCGAATCAGCAGGAGATCGGAATCCATAGGCAACGGGTGATTTATTTTTCCTTGGTTACGTTTCGGCTGAGGTTTCTGCATTGCTGGAGCAATCACTAGCGCATTCAGAGCAAATTTTCATGTTTTTTTTGCAATTCTGCAGGGACTGGGGATGGAATTTTGGCGCATCAACAAAGTAGTATTGCAGATGTGCACTGCACTTTCTCAGGTGCTGTCTGATTTCGGCCTTTAATGGAAAGCTTGCCCGACTCGTATGTTGAATGAGTCAAATATATATATATTTTAAAGAGAAGACCAGTAAGCAATTAAGTTCAAGATTGGATCCTCATACACAGTTCAGCCTCCCGGTACAAATTATTCACTAAGCTTCAGTGCTTGATGACCGGAACTTTCTGTGCCATTGGGCACAGAATATCCTACAACATAAACGATGCCACGACTTACGGATACCACTTAATTGTAAAATGCATTGCTAGTCACCAGTTATGGAAAATCAATCTTCTGGCGAGACATTGCTAGAGCTTCACAAGAATAGCCCCGCTCCGCCGCCCTCTTATTTTGCAGTCCTTCGAGACATTCCCCTCCTGGGTTTAGATGCGTTCCACCGCGTCAGAAGGAACTCGATTCCTTCTCTGAGCGAAGCTTTTCTCCACTCTTTATAGTTCCATAGCTCTGAAATTATATATCTTCCACTAGGATTGTACTCATTCACCTCCTTCAGTGCCGCCGAGACTGCCCGGTACCCTTTATCGCCCATTTCTCTCTTCAGACTATTCAACTTCTCATCTTGTTCATCAATTATTTCCTGATGCTTCCCCTCAACCTCAATAATTCTGAAGGGATGCCAGTCTGGATCTTTCAAATATTCCTCCCACAGCGAGCAGAGCTCTTAACGTTTTTTCCTCTGCTTCTTCATCATTATACTTCAACTTCATTGCTTCGAGGAATGATTCATGGTCGAGTTCTACCATTCTCTTCACACCAACGTTTGCCTTGCTACAACCATTACACATGTCTCTTAATACACTGATCAATTCTTTGCGAGCTTCTGGAAGCTCATCAGTGCTGTTACGCTCCTTTACTATGAGAGCTTGGTTCAATGCTTCTAGATCCTCAAGATTCCCCTCCTTTTCCTTCGGATCCGACAGCAAAACATCTACTTTTTTCAAAATTTCAGCATCATCCTCGTCTTCCATGTGCTTCATAACATTTACTGACCCTCTCAATTGTTCATTTTCCAATTCCAAGGCTTGTTTCACCTTCCCCTCTGTTTTTCAAATTTCGCGTTCATCTCTGTCCGTGCCCTCTTGTTTTCTCTGCGTTCTCTTGAGAATCTCTGTGCAGACCCGAGTACGAACAAGCCCACGCGCCCCCACGCCCCTGCTGTCTTGTCTGTCTGTCTGTCTGTCTGTCTGTCTCTCTCTCTCTCTGTCTCTCTGCGTCTCTTCGACAGTGATGACGCTGTGGACTGTGGAGTGAGGGGAGCGCCTGTTCGCCTTTGTCGTGTAATGGAATTATTAATGCCCCCTGTCGTTGCGGTGGTTCTTGGCGAAAAGCCCCCCACCACCAACAAAAAACCTTCCAATTCGGGGGTTGAAAGAATCGCACCCGGAATCTCCAGAGACTCAAATCTCTTCCAGGTTCTGATAGTGATTAGGCAGGCGATCAAGATGATAGAAGGAGTACTTCAGATTATGTCTTTATGTTTGGGATAGGTGTTATTTCGTGGTCATCCAAGAAGCAACCAATTGTCACATTGTCAAGTACGGATCTGAATTTTTTATTGCTACAACTTGTGCTTGTCAAGTTATTTGGCTAAGGAGAACTCTTGAGAAGATGTGATTCAAGCAACTAGGATCTACTAAAATATTTTGTGACAACAACTCAACAATCAAACTCTCCAAGAATCCCGTGCTACATGGAAGACGCAATCACATTGATGTAAAGTTTTATGTCTTGAGAGATCTTGGCAGTGATGGAACAATTGATCTAACCTACTGTAGAAGTGAAGATCAAGTTGTTGATATATTCACCAAGGCCGTCAAGATGGAGTCATTTGTAAAGCTCATAAAGTTATTAGATGTCTGCACACTGGAAATAGTCAAGACTTTAAATTGATTGTTTGCGACATTAGTTTAAGGGAGGGAATGCTGAACGAGTCAATTTTTTTCCAGTAATGTGTTTTTCACATATTGGTAGTTTGTGACAATTTCTATGGTATTATGTGTTTTTCACGTGTTAGTAGTCTGTGACAGTTTTCATGGTATTGTTGTTGCACATGTTAAGTTAGTGGAGTGTTAGTGAGACGTTGTAGTTACTTTTTTGTGTAAAACCTATATAAAGGTCGTAGTGTCAATTTTTAATGGAGAATGTAGACAGTTTTTTTTCCCTTGCGTGTATCTCTCTTCTTATATTCTCCACATCGAGCAGTTCATGTTTCACCATTTTCACTTCGTTCTTCTGACCTCCCAAGCTACAAATCGTTTGCTGATCTGATGTTCATTGTTAAAGTGTTTGTGACCGATGCCTCCGTCGTTAGATTCGATCGATCCGAGTTTGCATCATAATTTGCTTTGTAGTTAGAAGAGAGGATTGCAATAATCATTTGATCTTGCACCGTACTCGACCCGTCTTTAAAAGAAGAAGACTAATCTCGCTGTGAAAATGCAAATCATAGACTATGATCGTTCATACTACATCGATGTCGTATTGCATACATAACACGATACAAAATCGCTTCAAACAATCCGGTCCTTTATCATGTTTGTCTTGAAACAATTGTATTGAGGGGGCAAGAGAACTTTATATTTTCGAATCGCCGAAGGACAGGTTGCTGCGGCACATGAACTCCGGCAGCTCTAAAGAAGAACTGGCGATGGACTTGTCTTGTTCGTCTATTGTTTTGTCCTTCGACATGACGTCCTGCATGCATGAACAGTAGTCCTTCATGAGAAGTGAAAGCCGCGAAAGTTTCTAAGAATCCCCTAATGCACTCGGAAAATTAAGCACCATTGTACTTTCATCATCCCATAGATGATGCGTGATCGGTACAAATACATGCAGATGCATTACATTAGCACATGGATGGATCGAGCAGAACTGCACGACCATGCTATTCGACCATAACCATGCTATGGCCCCATCATGAAAAGTTACCTTGGACTTAAAACCGCGTATGAAGCCAACCAGGGAAAGCTGCACATGCTGATCAGACACACGATCAAGGCTCCCATCGATCGAACACAAGTGCTGCAAAAGAGAGTGAAACAGTACTATGGTTATATTCAAGTTGCCAATAGATTCTGAGAATAACTTGAAAACGCATCGACCAAGAGTGCATTGATCACCCACAAGTTTTCTCACGGCACTTGGAGAATCAAATATGATGCTGACCACGGCCTTGAAGATTGTATGGATGCCGATTTGGGCCCAACCAAAGTAAACTCCTGCAGCTTGAGCTGGAATAGGCGACATCCCACCCTCTGGTTGATGGACATGAATTCAGAGCAAAGCAGAAAGACCACGTTAGACTTTCAGAAATGGGCGATAGGTCTAGTCACAACACCAGGTTCCCCAAGTTTCATTCAACATGAACCGGACAAGAAGAGCATAAGGCATTGGATTAGACTGCCCACTAATAGATGGGCTACTAACGGCCAGAATCGGACAGCATCCTGATTATACTGGGAACTTGAAAATACAAATCTCATGGTGCTAATTTAAGTTAGTCAACACCAAAGTTGAAAAGATAAAAATTAATTTAAGTTGGTCAACGCCGAAGATGAACGCCGAAGATGAACAGAAGAAGATTAAGTGTTCACGAACCTTCAATTTCATAAATTGAACCATTCATGTTTTGACAGCTCAACACCATTGTTTCAATTGGCAATGCATTGTTAACCCCTGCAACAACAAGAATGAGTCGATTCACTAATTCCATAACTAAGAATAGTTGATGGACGAAAAAACATGGTGTGATTAAGTATCTACAGTCGTCAAATGGTGGGAGACCCCATAGCTCAGGCTGAAATTCTAGAAGTGAATGAAGCACACTATCGGCCATGGAAGAACAATCAGCTTCATTATACGAAGGAACTGCCACTACCTTCATCTTGGCGGCTTTGGCTGCTTGGACACCAACCCTGTCATAGACATTCAGTCACAAAATATTGTCTCACAGCTTGGCAGTGCTATGAGAAAGTAGTAGCAACAAAAGGGGGAACAAAGTTGCAACAAAAGGCTGTTTGGTGCAAGAATTCAAAATTTTCATAAGCATCAAGTTATCAACAATAGTGACTCATAATCCAGTCCGTCCTTGAAAGTTCTGCTTATCTGTTATAGTAGCAGGCTTCATCTATCAAGAGTAGGATGGTAATGAACATGTAACTATATCCTAATACTATTTACTTTGCTTCTAGTGCTCCAACAACAAGGATCTCCAAAAATGAATATCCAATATTAGCACTGTGGATCAAGTAACTATTTTGCATTATTAGATTATTTAACCCATATAACCCCCCTTCTATGAGAACAAGAACACTTATAAGAAAGTAACTTACAAGGAGTCCTCAATCACAAGGCAACGAGTTGCATCTATCCTCATTCTTCTTGCAGCTTCTATGAATCTGCAAGCAGTGTGAAGGCTGTTAGTTTAATCTGTTTTTCATAAAAAGCTGATGAAGAAAGCATATGTAATGCGATACAGTGATGTCCAAACAATTTAGTTTACATTGTCAATTCTTGTCTGGAAAAATCATCTTTTATGCAATAATCTTGGTCACATGTGCTTCGGCATTTTGCCTGCTGCATTTATGCAATCATAGGGAAATAAGAACAGGATGTCCAAGTTTTCAGTGACCTGTTCCGGGAAGCATTTCTTCTTCTTTAGTTTTATTAAGTTCAGCGACTTTTATTTGCACTAAAATTGGAAAAGTTAGAAATCTTACATATCTGGTGATGGCTTCCCTGACTGAACATCATCGCTTCCAACAATAACAGAGAAGCATTCTTTCCAACCTATAAAGTCAAAGACAAATAGATGGCTTAGGTAGAAGGATGTAATGGATTAGAATGGTCAACATGGATTTTGTCTAAGACAACACGACTGACAAGATTGACATTACTGTCCATCACCATAGCATTTGCACAGAACTTTCCATACAGAAGAGACTTATGAGCCACCTGCTAGCTCTCATGTTTCCATTACACTGTTCATGAATGCTTCAAGCAACCACCCATTTTTGACTCACAAAACCACTATGTCTATTGAAATGGCAGCACCTCATTCCAACTCAGATGCCATGCCCTCGGGCATTCCAGTAGGAGTCACATCTTTCTTTCAGTAACACCGTCAGAACCAACAACATCACCAATGGTCCACGTTGATTACGAATTAAAGAAAAACCCCAACTAAAAATCTATTTACATTGGCAATAGAGCCGGTCGAGTCAGTCAACATTCCACATACGATGCCTGCTGATTGCCCTGTTTTTTTCAACAGAAGATTTCATTGATTTGCAAAACAACAAAACTCAGCACAGCTTTTCGTGACTGGACACTCAGGATTGAGATAGGCACCATTACAGCTGAAACTTAAAGATGAAAGAACTATAAGCTTCCTTTGATATCAATAATTCAAATAGAAAAATGAGACGAAAACCTTGTTGGTGACATATCTTCGCATCAATGTAATCTCTCAAGGAGTTTGAAGCAAGAGCAAACGGCACTCTGCATTTCTGTAGATGCTTGATAAGTCGATTAGCACCAGGAAGCGCTCTGGCCTTTGCCCACCTTTATTTACCACAAAGAAAAAAGAACAATATTGGATTCAACTCTAGCCGACCGCCAACAAGCAAGAAATCACAGCCTAGACTTACTATATTACACCAATCAGGTCATACAGGAAGAAGTAGCATGAGAAGTACGCTACGCTTCCCATGTTTGTACAAAACTTCATCTACTGTGATTGAATTTGCCTCGCCTTATCATCCGACTACGTACAAGCAAGAGAGAAAGAGAGAGAGAGAGAGAGGGAGATTACCCCTGACGATACATGGGCACGATTTCTTCCACGTACTGATCAGGAGTCAGTGGAAGATCATAGTCGGTGACCATGGCAATGGCCGTCTCCTTCAAGGTCCTGCCCAATCTCTTCTGATCATTCTTCTCGTTCAACACCTTGCCATACTTGCCCAAGAATTCCTTCAACGCCCCCTTCCCACCCACCTCTGCTCATAGCCCAAAATCACACACGCCCAAGATTATTGGAAAAAAAAAAAGAAAAAAAAAACCCAGAAGGCAAACGAACCCATCACGTTCAAAAGAAAGAGAAAGGACGAGCCTTTCTCGGCGGACCTGTGTCCAGAAGGGTGCCGTCCAAATCGAGGACGACGGCGAGGACGGGCGAATCCGGCTTGGCACCGCATGAATTGCACGAAGGGCAGCTCATGGCTGAGCGTGCGGCCTGCGGGGTCGTGTCTGATGTGGAAACGGCCTGCAGCATTTATAAGCTTTGATTGGAACCCCGACTGACTCGCGCACGGCCATTTGAGATGAGGGAAGAAAAGGTTGCTTTGCTGGTTCTGCCCACCTTCGCCTTTTTGCCCTTTTCTTTACACCTGCCAGGGAATCAAGAATTATACCCAGACAAAACACGGAGACGTATAGGGAGAGAAAGAGAGTTCTTGCCCGCGTGTTTAGCTTCGTACGTGGCCAATTTCATGTTTCGTTTGTTTATGTCTTTGCTGATTTCCCTGTTTTCTTTTTTCATCTCCCAGAAAGAAGAGAGGCCCTTGCGTCCGTCTGGGAACGGACGGCAATTTGTCGCATGTCATGAATATGAGCGACCTTCTTTTGTTTAATTCGAGTCAAATCAATTTGGTTCGAAATTAAAACTTGACTTGATTAAATAAAAGAGAGAGTGATGCATGTGGTCCCTAAATTTTAATTTATCGTGTAATGTGATTTCTGAATTTTTAATTTATTCAACACGACATCTAAACTTTAACTTCATGTGCAATATTGTCTATCAACTTTTAATTTATTTTATGTGATTTTTGGATTTTTAATACATATTTAATTGAGCTGTATGAAAATGTTCAATGCTGTCTTTCCATTAATTCGAAATCAATGATGATATTGAATATTTACATACATGGATTAAATTGAACTTGTACTAAAAATCTAAAGATCATATTAAATAAATTAAAATTTTAGTAATCACATTACATATTGATCTAAAATTTAAGAATCACATTGAACAAATTATAAACTTAGAGATTATATTTAGTCAAAATACACCTAAATATCACTCTTTTCCAAGCTTGAAACTGGAATATCATCTATTATTTCTAGAACCAACTTAAAAATTATTTTTCCATCCATTTGATATTACAAAGAATAACAATTGAGTCAACAACCGAGGACATGGAATACGAGCATACTAAACGAAATGTTCTCGGAAAGTGTGGTAAAGGAAATCCAAGCAATACCCCTAGGACTTCAACCAACACCAGACAGAATAAGATGGACAGCAAATTACTCCGGGGAATACACGGTCAAAAGCGGTTACAACAGTATCCACAATAGTTGCGGACCATCACAAGCAACAAGTCCCACCTCCTCCTACCAGGTACCTCATGCTCTATGGACACAAGTTTGGCAACTCCGCGTTTACCCAAAAATCAGACTCTTCCTATGGCGAATATGCAACAACGCACTCCCCACAACAGAAAACCTATACAAAAGACAGCTGCGAAACCATCCAATTTGTCCCCTGTGCAGCAAAGCACCCGAAACCATGGAACACTTATTCATCTTATGCGACTGGACAGCAAACATATGGTCTGAACAGGGCATAACCGCGAACACAAACCCATCACAAATCAGCCGCATGGACAAATGGATCTACGATTTTCTTACCGCAACACAAGACACATCCACGAAGGCTCGTTTTCTTTGGAATCTTATGGCAGATCTGGAAGCAAAGGAATGCTGCAATTTTCCAAGGCCGATCACCTCAACCGCGAACAGCTCTTGACACCGCCCGAATAGAGACTGCTCTATTTGCAAAATGGACAGGGCATCGAACACACCGAGCAAGGCGTACGAAGACGCTACACCGAACTGGATTCCGCCTGGAAAAAATGAGCAAAAATTAGATATAGATCGCTCCCGGACGGAGACTTCACTCACCGGATCTGTTGCGGGCGTCTGCAGAAACGAGGAGGGGGTGCTCATAGGAGGCTTCGCGCGGACGATCCAAGCGCCATCTGCAGTGGTGGGTGAAACCCTAGCTTTGAGGAACGCCTTGCTGTGGCTCACGGAACAGAACAGCACAACTCTCCAACCAGAACTGAACTCCCGAAGCTCCCTTCCCCCACATGAGCTGAAAGTCACGATATCCACCGACAGCCTCCCTGTGTTCAAAGGAGTCACGGGCCTGGAAAATCCATCTTGGGCGGCCCAGTCAGTAGTTGCAGATTGCAGGGCCTTACTGCAAAGATTGCCGTGGGTCAAAGTGCAACACAGTCCACGCGAGAAGAATCAAGCTGCAAATTGGGCCGCGAGAGCCCACCGTGAACGAATTCTCCCAGCGAATTGGCTATCGCAACCCCCTTATCCTTTTTTGCAAATTTTAGTTATGGACTTCCCCCTGTCACAAATGCACTTTATGCGATCGTAATGGAAAAGTATTCTAGTTGATCAAAAAAAAAAAAACTCAAGAAGAGTTAGACAAGCAACATGGCGAAGATACTTTTTCATGGAATTAATGATACCATCTTCGATAAGAATTAGCTAGAAGTTAAAAACAAGAGAGTAAAACCTACATATTTGTAACATCAAACTCAAATAGAAACGACATCTTATTTTATTTTTATTTTAAATTGACTACATAAATGAAAATTAAATCAAAAAGGCTGAGTAAATAATCAAAGATTGATATTTTTGGGGGACCATTGAATTCGAGATTGCATTGAATAAGAGCTTTTACCGATTCACTCGTGGAAGAAGGCTGCACCTTGTGCCCATCCAATCTAGTCTTCGAAGTAGAATAGAAAGTGTAAACTTATATTTTACCGATTGATTGATATTTTTTTCGGTTTTTTCTTTGCTAAATTGAGGAGATTTCTTTTTTTTTGGGGGGGGCAGTTATATTAGAGTTTTATCTCTTAAACTCAATTCTAATTAGAATATTAAACTTTGTATTGTGTCCATCCTTAAGCCAAAGTACATTCCTAGCTTGACTCTGTGTCCTAATTCGATTTGCTTTTTCTGGCGAGATTGATGCTTTTGACAACTTGCTTAAATCGATTCTCTCTCCTTTTTTAAAAAAAAGAATATCGATGATATCACAAAGACATTATAAAAGCATTCTCATTAATCCCGCTGGTCCCTCACTTCCTTGATTTCGCAGATGTGCCCCACTTTTAATTTTCAAAAATTTATGGCGTGGGTTGGGACGAACATGTGATGAGCAAAAAAAAAAATTATTTCATACAAGGGTCCATTTGTTTAAAGAAAAACTGTTTTTAAAAAATTATTTTTTAAGCTTCTGACATTAGATGACAGAAAACTATTTAATTCACGGAAATCTTTAAGTTTAGATTAGGGTAAATCAACTTCTATTCTGAAAAGAATAAAATTACTTTTCCTAAATTATGAAATAAATGAAAAAATTTTAAGTGAAAGAAACGTACAAAGGATTAGTTTAGATGCATGGAATAACAAAGAGCGGCCTCAAGGGACGAATCCTCCTAAAGCAGAATCTACTAAGGGAAACAGTGGTAGCAGAAGATACCGATGGATTAAGAACAAACCGAAAGAGTACGCCCATATCGACAAGAGAACGATAGAGATCTTTGCTGAGGACAAATTCGCCTGCCTCGTATATAATCTAATTGGACATTAGCTTCCAATCTGTGCATGGTTAGGAACATGTGCTGGCATGAAGTGGTTAGATTCAGGTGATTGCTTTCACCATGTAGCCCGGAATCTGTCCGCTCGCATTATCCTTAGAACTGAACGTTGTCTGGTCACCATCATGCAACTTTACAAGCAGAAGAGAGCACATATCCTCTTCCGACTTGAAGCAACCAAAGGGAAATGAAGAAAGGGAATGATTCTCCTGGAGCGGAACTTGCCTAACAAAATTATCACATGCGAATAAGCGATTCTCCATTGGATCCATCGTCGTTGCAAAGGCTACATAGATCATGTTTGGGGGACGGAAAGGCATTGCTCCAATCTTAATCCTTTTCTGCTACCGATCAATTGCAGATTCCCAATCTCACTCGTTAATCAAGCCGATTCTTTCTCATTGGAGGATGTATGCACATTCGAGGGGCGGATTTAGCTTTTATGTTCCCCCTTAGTTCTCTTCATACACATAGAATTGGAGCATCCATTTATGTCCATACCATAATCTGTAGCCTGAGGTCAAATGGGTCAAACGGGTTAGACTGGCCCAAGCATGCCCAATATGGTTTGATCCTCTATGGGCCATGCTTGGTCTGATCAACACGTCACATTAGCTCAGCATGACTAGATTGAATATGTTAAGTTTAAAAATTGTTTACATCAATACCGACCTCATCATATAAGACAGTCAATGTTGACTGGATCATCATGTTTGTAATATCCAACAAAAAATTACAATTTGTTGAAAAAATTAGGAATAGTTTGGCAAATTATTAAAAAATTTATGACTAAATTAGCACAATTAAAAAGTTTATAACTGAATTGGTAAGTCGTCAAAAGGTTTATAATTGAATTAGCAAAATTGAAATGTTCAAATTGAATTGATTGCCGTACGATAGCTTCATGACTTTTAGGACAATTTTCCTGTTGATTCTAAGGGGCGGGTTCGGCATTTAGCTCCAGTATTCTTCAGTTCCTACTTCGTTCTCTATACTAATCAAACACAAGAACCGGAGCACCCGTGCATGGGGTCAAACGGGTCGGACTGGTCCAAGCATGCCCAACATGATTTGACCCTCTACGGGCCATGCTTGGCCAGCCCGACGCGTCACATTAGCCCAGCATGGCACGAGCCATGTGCTAGGCCAGGCCCATGATTTTGCAAACGTACTTAACAGCATGAGCTAGAAAAGTAATTAACGATTTCCCAAGATGATACTTCATATCCTTTCCAAACATATGCCAAATTGTACAAACAAATTCAGAAACCATTTAGTTCTATACTCCAATTTTGCTTCAAGCTCCGCTGAATAAAAATTTT
The DNA here is from genome assembly GCA_014182735.1 of Corymbia maculata. Classification (NCBI taxonomy): domain Eukaryota; kingdom Viridiplantae; phylum Streptophyta; class Magnoliopsida; order Myrtales; family Myrtaceae; genus Corymbia; species Corymbia maculata. Next base: position 8,591,290 of record CM024692.1, read on the forward strand.
GGAACCAGGATGTCACTACGAATGATAGCCTTCTCTAATTTCCATAGTCACATTATACTACAAGCATGAGGGTTCTCGTCGCTGAACGTTGCGCCAGTCTGGTGACTGAAAACCGTGGTATGCCCTGGATGTTGATGGTAGTACCTCGGCTCATTGCTATCGTATCCATGCTTATAGTAGTTATAATGAGATGAAGGCTGCGGAGCATGGTATGTGAGCGGGCCATTGATTTGGTGTTGGTTGACAAGCGCGCCGGAGGTGTCGTGCACCGGGTTGTACGGCAGTTCCCAGAGCTCGGCCCTCCTTCCAGTCCTCCTCACCGTCTTGAGAACCTTCTTCTGTTCGGCCCACCCGGTGACCGTCACCTTTTGCAGGGTCATGTCTATTTCGACCGTGTCCACACCTGGAGATTTTTCAAGCAAGTAAGAAGCAATTTAGTACTTCATTAGGGCACGGAGTTGCCAAGTTGATGTTGGGGCATAGAGTTTGCATATATACCTTTAAGGTTCTCGAGCTTACTCCTGACCTTGCTCTCGCAACCGGCGCAGTCCATGTGCACTCGCATCTCTATAATCTAAGAACATTTCGCAAGCAAATAAGCTGGCATCGATATAGATCAACGACCTATCCAAAAGAAGTTATCGTTGCCTGGATTCATTTTACTAAACCAAACGATTTGAACAGGCTAATTTAACCGGTGATTACTCACGTGTAGATCTGAACAGAACATGTTGGGGTTACATGCATTTGGGGCCAAAAGTAAATATACATAATGTGCTCGGGTGACGGCGGTGAAGATGATGGTTATGTTTACTACCGATCTTAAGACATTCGATGAAGGTACTCACCGACGACATTCTTCTTCCGAAACTGGAGAGAAATCTCAATGTGCTTCAGAAACTAGGCGAGTTGCTGCAGATTTCGATGAGCAGATGTTGAAGAGATTACTGAGATGAGTAATATGATGAGCTAGAGTGCCCCGACTTGCCGTCATAAATAGCTTCTCCTTTGCCTCTCTGTCAAGCCATGTCATATCATATTATCATTAGCCCACCGACCTTGTACGACTCAAACGAAGCTTTCGCAACAATCCGCCCTTTCGACAGGTAGGGATCGCAGGAGTTCGTACGCAAAGGCGTTGACTTTTTTTCATGAAGCTTATAGATTAAGTCGTTTGAGCAGGTCAAAAGTTCTGGTTATGTGCACGACAATCAGGCTCGATATTCCTTTCGCATCTTCGAGACGCTCCTTGCCTTTTCCAGTTCGTGCATGTGAACGGCATTGCTGGTTTCGTACTTTCATGGAAAAGAAAGTAATGTGGTGAACGGCTGACAACGTGAGATGACATTATTTGGATTCGACACATGGAGGGTTACGAATTCTGAGCGCTGACCGATATGTAAAGTGCCCCCGGAACTGTACAATATGGTCTGCAAGTGGAGCAACACAACGTGTGCAGAAACGATGACCGGTCTGTTTCGCGGAAGAGTAGTTTCAGAAGGGGTTTGGCATAGTTGATGAAAATAAGTAGATGGTGAATAATTTCCATGGACAAGAACACTCCACGTTAAGGTTCCGGATTGGCATGTAAACTGCGTGGACAGGAATTGGGCGGTGGACGGCAGACTGTGTGCCACTCTTGCATTAGTGATATTACCGTACATATGCGTAATCAATCAGAAGATTCAATCTTACGTTTTCTGGTTTTCGCATCTCTCTCTCTTTCTCCTCGTTCTCTGTCCTCTTTTTCATGAAAGTCGCAAATCTATCTTTTCATTTCTTACGTGAGATTCTGCCAAAATTGCTCACGTAAAAACATGATTATATATTTGAGTATTTTAACATTTTTTATTCTTCAGACTTTCTCTCTCTTCCTTCACGTTAATTGTCAACTTTTCTCTATTTTTCTCACTTTTTCTTCTCGCACGGCCATGGCGAGTGGCCATGACCGAGCTCTACTTTGATGCTTGAGTGGTAGGCTGTGGAAGATGGGTGGCGGGCGGTAGGTGATGAGGTTGCTGATGTCAAGATTATGCTATCATGTTACGGTCGGCATTGAGGCTACAAGGTTGATCTACTAGAAAGCCTAATTAAGTATCTTAATTTTATCTTAGTGACAGATAATGTTAAATATACTTATAATATTACTGTTCAAAATATAATTACATTTTCACTCTTTTGCATTTCAAGTCGAGCTATGCTGGGTCAAGTCAAATTTGATCTAGCTGAAAAAATCACATGTTGAGTTTATATACTTAAAATTGATTTAAGTTGACTCAAGCCAAGTATGTCATGCTTAGGTAGGAAAAGAAGTATTCAACTAAGCTCAAATTGAGCGTTTGAGCTTTGAGTTTATTACTTGAGTCGAGATCAAACTTGGCACAATTTTGATTCCCCCAAGCCTCAATTTGTTTCCTCTTGCGCTTGTTTTTTTATAGAAAATATTACAACCACTAATTATGCCACATCACCTATACACTAGTCCATTAAGAACACGACACATGTTGCATCTTGCCCACCTTGCATGAATCTCTCCCTCCCCACCTCCCCTCTCTCTCTCTCTTCATCTTTTTCATCCCTCATCTTATCTGTTTGTTTAGAACTTGCTTTTCTTCTTTCCTCTTGCATTCGCCATGACTAGAGCCTGAACTTGAGCCCGTGGCTTGCGGTTGCTTTAGCCATGGGCTCAACCTTGAACCCAAAGCTTAGGATAGCTTTGGCCGCTAGAGTTTCAAGCTCGACCTCAAGCTTGTGGCAACAACCACTTGAGCTTTGAGCTCATGGCCAGAAGGTCACTAGATTGAGACTCAAGGACATGGGCACTTGACATGGAGTCTCCAGCTTCCATGGCCACAGAGTTTGAGTTTAAGCCAAAAGTTACTAACTTGAGCTCGAGCTAGCAGCTGCCATGGTGGCTTGTGCATGAGGTCACAACTTTGGCTGCCATATCTCTAGCTTATAGTCATGGCCACCCAAGCTTCAACATCTTACCATCACGGTGTCACTTGAAGCTTGCGGAAGCCATGTTTTCTCATTTTTTTCACCTTTTGAGAAATTTCTTTCCTTTTTTTTTTATTAAGATGATTCTTGTTCCCCATTGGCTCCTACACAGAATTGCCTTAGGCAAGAGAAAGTATCATGCAGTGCTATCCCTCCACGTCATCATGGAGTCGGCCCTGAACGACGCGTGGTCCATGGGTCCCGCCTTTGAGGAGAAAAAGCAAGGAAGCAACTTCAGAAATTTAGCCACGTCAGCTATTCGGTGGGCCCTCCTATTGTCGCGTAGGAGGCCACGTAACCAGCAAGCGAAGATATTTGTCCTCAGATTTGATCTTTGAAAGATCGAATTTTGAACCCAACAAACACGCACCTTCTAGCTGTTCATCTTCTTCATCCCCTTAGTATCACCACATCACCACCAGCCATGTCGATCGTTAATTACTTCACCGTGACATCCACGCCCACTCCCATCCCCAGTGAACACTCCTTGCCGCCCAAGAAGGATCCGCTCAAGTCGGTGGGTTCGGTCTCTTATGGCGGAGCATCCACCGGCGTCGGTTCGGGGCTCCGCAGGTACTGGGGCGGCGAAGAAGAAGACCCTTTGACCTCCGACGGTTTCATTTGGAATAAGGACTTCGTGGGTCGCTTCAAACGAATGATTCAAGACCCTCGTCCCGCTTATCTTGAATCGTCCCCCGCTAAGGTTCGGAAATGTACTATTTGTTTGGTTTCGTTCCTCGCTTCGGTCGTAATGTTATGCGAATTGGGTTGTGGGCCTCGTAATTCTGTGATGTGATGATCAATGTTGTTCGTCTGCTCATCTGGTAACGTCTTAGGAGGATTTAATGAATTCGTATAATTGATCAATTCCATGTCCAAGTGAAAGCTGGACTCTGTTGGGGAACCTGCTGTCTGTTCGAAGACGTTTTGGTTTGTCATTTAGCAGTCACTACCGTTCAACTTTTCTTGATTGTCTATTAGGTGGCATCATATGATTTTTTGTATTTTCTTAAGAGGAAATGCTGCAGACCAGGTCGAATCATGTTCACTCTTGGCCATATTGAGCCAGGATGTTTCAGCGGAAGCCAATGTAGATTGCTACAAGACTCTGTTGGATGTCACTTTGTTTTACATGTTAACCAGGCCATTTTTCTGTGGTCAGTAGATTGCAATACTCGTTTAGAGTAACACTTAAAGTTGCTGCTGATTAGACTGGACAAATATTTTCTTGAACTTCTCTGAGAATCGAACATGTTGCCCTGTTTTCTGATTCCGGTGCTAGTAAAGATCTGTGTTGTGTGTGTATTTTTTATAGAGAACAAATTATCTGAGGATCAGATTGCCTGGACTAAAGAAGTTGTCGTGTGTGTGCATGATGAGTAAAGACATGATATGCATGTTTCCGTGTTTATCTATTTAGATCATGTGTAGAATGCATGATGTTCTTCCATTTTTCTTTCTGGTTTCCTGACATTAAATCAAGTTTTTTTGCATGTGCAGGAACAGGAAGAACCTACTGGATTCTTAAGTTTAAACAGAGTCATGAGCCTTGACAGGTTGGCATTTGCACAGGCTTCTACATTCAACTAAATACCTCCATTATTGGCCTATATTTTCCTATAATATATCTGGCTATGAGTATTCCTCAGTCTCGAAGTTGACTTGAGCAAAGACCTTGGTCCTATATCAAAGGCGGAGTTGGATCAGCTGGTTAAGCCACCTTCAAAAGTAAATGCACCAATTACTACATTTCCTGATTTATTTCTCTTTTTGGCTTTCACAGCAATCTGAATCTTGTACTATTGACACCTATTTGGCTGGAAATGAATGTCAGAGAAGTGGCAGTGCTTTGCCAAAATGGAGATTAGCATCAACACGCCACGAACAAGAGAAGTGGGATAGAGCAAGCAAGGCCACAACTGGTGGCACCATAAGTCATTCTGCACTGCTATGCACAGGGAGCTTATAAAGTAAATTTTAGCTTTTCTTTTTTTAATCACCTTCTGGCGGTATTTAATTCTGCTTTTCCTTGTAGGAGGTGATGTTTCAGGCATTAACGCATCCTCAAGGTGACCCGAAGGTATTGGCTGCTCAATCCAAGGAGGAGTATTTGAAGGTATCTATGCTGCCGTTTGATATGTTCTCATCGAATTGTGGCCTTTTTATATGCTCAAAGTAAATATTTATTTTCCGAAATAACTGCGCAGTTGAAGAGGAAGTTGCAATTCCTCACCCTAAGTATTGGTGGCATTGGTCTTGTCTCAGCTTATGTCTCTTACACCCCGGAAACTGCAGCTAGGTGATGGATCTTACACGACTGCTAGTTTCTGAATAATAAAATATCCCTATCATGGTCAATTTGGTTGTATTTGGTTGATATTGCTGTGTATGATGAAACACAATTGTATTGAGATTTTTGGCCCTTATATATTGTAAACATGTTATATCCTCTCACTCTTCCATTGGTCAAACATGTGGTGATATTAAATCAGTAAAGCATTCTCTAATGAACCTCAAAGGCTGAAAGACACTGACTAATGTTTTCAGGAATTTATTCTCTGGACCTTCTTACAATTATTGTGTTAGACTAATCTACGGGCCTTAAGATCTTCCTGTGGAATTAATGTTTACAAAACAGCTTAAAGGATTTCTCTTCTTGGGTCAAAGAATATTTGAGCAGTTTTCATGGAAGTAGTCACAAAAACATGAAGAGTTTGCTTTGCTGCTGCAACCTTTTTTCTGGATTTTGAAGATCCTTTCTTTAAACTGTCAAGAGCTATTTTTTTTGGCACATGAATAATATTATCAGTACTGCATTTATTTATAGCCAGGAATGGACTCCATTTGCACTCCAATCTTATTATTTTCCTCTGGTAGCACAGAGGTGCATAACTCACATAACTTTTCTATTCAATAAAATCAGCACAAAGTTGTGTGTGTCATAGCTGTTCAAGCTATTCTCACAAGGTTGCTTGACTCTCCTAACCATGACAAGAGCTACAGGCACCAACAGCCTTGGCTGCCCAATTGATCCCCTGTAAGTGAATGTAAATCAGCTCGAGTTTACCATATTCACATCCACCAAGAGAAACAAACTAGTTCTTCATAGAACTTATAGTCTGTGCACAGGAATGACAGAAGCATACTTGGTTAGCCCCTTAGCCCCATCCGCCATGGAATCAACACTCTTGCGAAGCATATGTACGTAAATCAAGGAACCAAGCAACCTGATGCCAAAACTGATACCTGAAACAGTGATGTGTGATGATCACTCTAGGACTTACAGAACAACAAATAATCAGTCTACAGATGCTCTTTAATTGGTGGAATGAGTGAGTGCAGTAGGCTTGCTAATTCTATGTCTCCTCTTTTTTTTCCTGAAACTTTAGCTATGCAGTGTTCGATCTCCTGCTGAAATTGTGAAGAAAGCTGTTCATTCACTTTAAATGTTAGTTGTGCTATTTGTTTGAGGGTATCAGCAGTATGTTAGTCATTAATGCAGCTGCTATCCTTGGATGGCAAGCTTTGTTCACAGGAGCAAGTGGACTCTCTTATCTCTACTTTTGAATTTTACCAGAACCCTAAATGCAATAAATTTAAGTGATCTGGCACTGGATTCCCTAATTACATATATTCAAAAGTGTTGTTTGCATGTGCATATGTTACTTATGATTGTCAAATGCATTATCTACATCAGTCATCTATCACTGATGGTTTATTTGGTGTTGAGTTTTATGAATATTTGGTGTGTAAGTTTTGGCTGATTAATTGATGGAAAATATTGTTATATGATGTTTGCCTTGGTTACTCATACTTCACCTTGAAGTCTTGAGATCTAAACTATTTTAAAGACTTTCAGGAAAAGGACTTGTTTGGGAGCTGAAAGTTTACCTCTACTTGTTTGAATTTTAACGTTTTCAGTTGTCTTAAATTTACTAGTGAGATCTTTTCTTCTGACACAAGTTCTTTTAGTGATCAAAGACATTGTGATCCATTTTTTAGTTGAATGGAAAAATATAGAAATAAAAAGAAGGGAATATGTGGAGGGACATTGGCTGGGGTGACATTTATTTCAGATACAGAAATAGAACCATCGGAATTTCAGATTTTGTGCTGGGCTGCATTTGACCCTCTCAAATGTATGAAGAGAGAATAACACTTTCTGAGTTCTTTAGCACCCCTTTCTTTTCCCCCTGAACTTTATGTTTCTCTATTGTCTTTCCCTGAAGCAGTTATATATTATCCGTTTTACTTCTCTGATGCGTTCTTGCAAATCTTCTGCTCGGTTGCAGGATCCTGGTTCCAGAATTTGGGTATATGCACTTAGAATCGATACCCATGTTGGTAGGGTTTTTCACTTGTAAGATCGCCACCTTCATTCAAGCTATAGAGGTCGCGATTTCACCCACCAGATAGAAGACCCAACATTATGATGAAATTTCCCGCATAAGCCGGATTTATCTATATCTATTGGGTGCCTTGGGCCGTAGGTACATTACTTGACCTTGGTCATAGCCATGTACTTGAGTTTACCTGAACACTCTGATTTGCAACTTTTATCTGGGTTTATCTTGAACTTCTGAACTTTCTCTTATAAGCACTTTTTGATTGGATGAATAGATTGTGCCTGGATTTCCTTGCATTTGGTTTCTTGTTCGATTAAATTCCCAGGGTTCCATCTTTGAAAGTGACATTTTCCCCTACAAAACAATTCATCAGAGTGGGCTCTCAAAGTGCCACAATAATTTCAACTCTCTCATGACAGGCTCCCACACCCACAATGCAGACAGAAATTTGACCCATGAGCACAAGGATTAATTTCTTGTAATTGCACAATGTGTAGTATTAACCGCAATTGGTTGCCGATCAAAGAGGAACATGAATGTGAGACATGAGTGTAACCATCCTCGCGAAAGTGAATGTTTGGATATGGTTATGCATCCAACAGGCATGCTCTCGTGCATAGTTTCTTGAAAATATTTGTCTTTTGAGCTTGTAAGTGTTAACCTTCCGCACGTTAGTGTATCTAAACGAGAATATAAATATGCTCATCCGTTGGTCTCCCTTTTGCAGGTCGATAGCGATGAGCTCTTCTTTTTGCGACCGATTCAGCGGTAGTAATGCTTATACACTTTGGGGGTTCGAGGCTTGTTTTGTGGATATGTAATGGTGTTGTTTTCCAGTGGAATCTCCTGAAAAAAGCCATTTATGAACTCAGGATCACTTGCTTTGGAGTTGTACTTGAATGCTGCATTCTCTCAGCTTGCCTAAATATTAAGGTGATGACTGGGCACAAACAAAATTTAAGCTGACGAAAGATTAGTCGTCTCTGATTTGTACATTCTTTTTCATTTGTTTCATCCGAAGTCCAAAGTGGTGGTTTGACTCTCAATGTGATATTCATTACAATAGGCAATGATTTAAGGGGAAAATCACCAAAAAGTCATAAATATATTGTCCGAATGTCGAATTAGTCCTAAACTTTTTAATTTGGTCAATTTAATTCAAAAATTTTTGGCGATTTGCTATTATAATCTTTTCGGTCAATTTTGGCAAATAATTGCTCATGTGGATGTACATAACTTTTGCATTTTTTTTTTACAAAAAAAATTGAAATTTTTATATTTTCCCCCATGGGCCATTAAGGGCTTTTGTGCCTCTCACTCAGTGGCTGATGAGGGTTGCAACCTATAGCTAGCGGAGGTTAGTTGGCAACCCTTGCCTAACTTCAATAGTAAAAAAAGGAAAAAAAAAGAAAAAGAAAAAAATTCGGAAAGTGTTGAAAAATTACACAATTGTCTATGTCAGTAACCAATTGTGCCATGCAAGGTAGTCGATGTCCACGTCATTTATTTATGCTGAAATTGACTGAAAAAATTACATTGAAAAAATCGTTGAAAGATTTATGATTAAATTAATGAAATTAAATAATTTATTATTAAATTGACATTCCTATAATTGGTTTAGTACTTTTTTGGTAATTATCTCATGATTTAAGGATCAAATACCATGATATCATAAGTAGGATATAAAATGGTTTGTGAGGATTGATTCTGCCATCATATTAATACTCAAAAGAAGCAACTAGGTTTCACTATTTAGAGTGCCTCCTATTTTTATTTTTTTTGTCTTCCATTTTATTTTTAACCTTGCGCATCTTGCCGTTTTTTGTTTGAGTCCATTAAATATGAAATATCGTAAATCTTTCAAAATATGCTAATATTGAAATTAAAATCATAAATACTTTCTCCATTTTCCCGTTTCTATAGAGAAAGTATTCTTTTGGGGTAAGAATATTAGGAGTGCCAAAATTTTTGTAAAGCACTCACTTTGATGCCAAAAATTTTTTTACTCACTTAAATGTCATAAATTTGGAAAATCAATGATTTGCGTGCCACAAGTTTGAAAAATCAATTACTTGAGTACTACTTTTAACGTGGCAGTTAGAAAATTGATGTGTCTGTCGGAAAAGCCAATGTGGTCATCAGTCCACATTACCTTTTTTGGCTACCATGTCGAACAACCGGTGGCCATGTCAGCCTTTTTAGCAGCCGCATTAGAAGTGGCACTCAAATAATCGATTTTTCAAACGTGTGGCGCTCAAGTGAATAAAAAAAATATTTTAACACTAAAGTAAGCGTCGTACGAAAATTTTGTCACTCTAGTATCTCAATCCCAATTGTTTTTAGTGTAAACAAATAGTCGTAGGAACATAACTTTTTTGTGTGACTTTTTTTTCTGACTTTCTAGTGCCTCTTAACAATGAATAGAAGAGAACTTTGACATTGGCTCACGTCCAAACAAAGGCAAAACATGTGATCAATAGAGCACAAAATGTAACCAATACCACCCTGACAAAAGATAATGGCAAACATTTGGGCTGCATTGGAGATGAACATCTTGCGCAACCACAACTTAATCTTATAAAAAAAAATTCTGCCCACCAATCTCCCAACATCGAGTGCAATCATAATTCTATTTCACAATTGAAACTATCACGCGAATCACGCAAGATATTACTTTCTGTCCAATCTCAACGATATAGACGATGATACCTATCAGACTCAAATAAGATGGAAATCGTACACCTTAGAAATCCATAGCTAAAATAATTAGATTATAATCGCCCGTGTGATGCGACATCTACAACATATATGAGATTTTTCTTTTTTAAGGCAAGTGAACACAAGGATTTTACTCGAAGGGCAATTTGTGTGGCATTATACTGAATTAAGAGCATATCAAGGTCATATCAAAATAAATGAGCAAACCTATCACTGTCAACAGAAAGGTATGGGGTGAAATGGAAAAGATTTGTGGGGCAGGTGGGAAGCACCAACTTCATAGCTTAATGCCAAGCACAAAATATTCTCCTCCAACCAAAGAGGATTTTGCCAAAACATAAGGGAACACTCGCCAGTGCTTTTGAGGAATGTGGCAATATGGGGCTGTCTCTTCATGTTTTTACACTTTGTGCAGTCACTGTTGCCATAAGATACGATTCCTTCCATTTCTTTGTTTCTTTACCCCCTTTCAAGTAGGTGATTTTTTGAAATTTTATCCTACATTATTATTTGTCCTTTTGTATATTTTGGGTAGGAAAGGCAAGGTATCAGCGTGATCGGAACCCAAATTTGATGCCAAGGAGTTATTACATTCGCTGGTTTGCATTGTTTTTCTTTGTTGAGGAAGGGAAAGAAAAACACGGATCTCAATATTTACATGTAAGTCTTTGATTTCGACCCTTGCATGACCAAATGTCCCATCGGCACAAGAGAATTAAACGTCTCCGGCACTCAAAACCCCCTATACCAATCATACAATCTCAAAGCTTTGATTGATCAAAAATAATTACGTCGTTTTCTCAGAAGTCTCAAAGAGTTATTACACAGTTTTTTTAGGGAAGCCCTCCATCGTCCTTTTTGTTTTCTTTCAAATTTTGTAGGCATTTGTCAGTTCACGTGGACTCATCATGTTCCACTAGTTTGCTCATGACACTGAAAACTGCCATGTATGGAGGCAAATCTTAGATTCGGAAAGTCACATCCTACAGTACAATACCAAAATAATCTGAGAGAGTACACATGAAAATTTGGAAGTAGACCCATTCGTGTTCTAAACATAAGTTGGTCTTGTTTAATTTTATGCACACAAAACGAGTCTACTTGATATGTTGCTCCCAGAGTAAATGATAGAATCAAATTTATTTGAATTAGCAAAGTTGCGAAATTCATCAGTTTAATATATTAGGGAGCCAACAAATTGCAAAGCGTTCCGTGTGATTCGTTTCAAAACAATATTTTAGTGTCTTTTTATCCACCTATCATCGTTTTAGAAAATATCGATATAAGATTATTAATTAATTATTATAATTGTACGATGAAGAAAAATTATGTAAAGCCACTTTCTAAACGGGGAGAAAGGACTAATAAAGGAGCACTGGCGGAGATGTAGGTGGGGCCAGTAGTGGGTCCCGCCAACTAGGTTCCAAAATATCTCATGTATTTAAGTTATTTTTTAAAAATAAAATCCATATATATGGCATTTAACTTAGAAAATTTAGTTCCGACCATAAAAAAAAAAAAAAAAAAAAATCTTTATAACCATTGGAAGCTAGGGTTCCAAACCAGTTAGGCGCAAAAGCTTGATCCAATTGAAAGCCTTCATGCAATTGCTAGAAGGTTTAACATGACATCTTGAAGAAGGGTTAAAGGAGAAGCTATGATGATCATACGCACGTTTGGCTATTTCGCAAGGACAAAATGCCTCACATCATTAAGGTAACTTTAACGACTTTTACAACAAAATGAAGGGGGGAGAAACTCACTATGCGTGTCATAAGCTCGATCGCATTAGTGATCATCTTTACAACTTGCAAGGGTCTCCCTTGGATTTCAAAAAAAAAATATAATAAAGACCCTCCTAGAATTTTCTCCAATTTAGTGGATTCTCATAGTTTGATTTGGAAAGCTATGATGAAAAAAGGACACCTAGATGGGACATTTGTGATGAGAGATTCTCGTGATCTCGATAGGACGATTCTCTCCTCGCCCCAGTGGCCGTTCTATGTAACAGGTCAGCTCAAATCGCCGTGTTCTCATGACACGTCTAATTAGGTGACAGGTACATAGGCTTCAATATTGATAGTGGGTGCATGATTAAAGCCGATAATTCGTACAAGATGATGACTAATCAAACTTTTTCTGTTGTCGTGTAATTAGGAGATATGAGCAGTGAATAAGTAAGTATCACGCGATGATGATAACATCAGTGTGAAGTAACTTCAGCTGGATGATTCCCTCCGTGCACTTATTGTAGCACTACAAAATAGGTTAGCCGTAATTGCCGTGTCCCTATGACACATCTTATTAGGTAACAAGTACATAGGTTTTGAGAAGGTTGGTGGGCATGTGTTGAAGCCCGTAATTTGTACATGGTGATTACCTACTTAAATCTATTTTTTGTTGCATAGCAATTGTGGATGTAATTATGGCATGATAACGATAATGTCAGTTCAAACTGGTTTCAGCTAACTTCTAACAATCTTATAGCCTTATTAGAGATTACGACACTTATCCCAAAAATGAGATTGCAGTTTTACCTATCACTCTTTTTTTCGATAACTCATAAGTACCTTTATTTGTCTCGGCCAAACTACTTTTGAATCTTGAATCAATATTACACATTTGCGATATGTTTGATCTAGATAATGAGAAAACTATACCTTACATTCTTTGTGTTCAGAAGAGAACATGGATATGCAATCAGCACCGGCATCTCAATGCCCTTGTTTTCTTATGATTAATCTTAAAGCCTATGCCAATATGCCCTGATGTTCAAAAGTGGGAAGAAAGGAACAAAACGCTACCAACCGGAGGCCTCTGAGATCTTCTGTGATAAAATGTGAAAGTGCCGATATTAATCGTGGATATAAACAGCTGCAAAAAGCGAAAAACAAGAGCACTAATCATACAACCAAAAGGTGACCGACTCAACCTGGTAAGTTTCCCAAAAGGGAAAACTGTAATCATCATTTACACCAGGCGAGTTAAAACGGGCCGCATCTTTCTTGGTGCATTTTCCTACATGTTTTAGGGTTTCCAAGACAAAACCAGCCACTTAAAATTGGAAACATTGATAAAATCAGAGGAAGTAGCGGAAGATCGCGTGGCTCTAAATCGCCTGTCATTTATAGATCAATGATAAGTGTAGGCCTAGTGGCTGCGTATCAAACAATCTAGTCCACTGTCTTTGTCGTATGTGTCACATGGAAAGGATTAGTTGCAGAATTTTCCTGAAAATGAGACCAATTTTAGTAATTTAAAATTGACGAAAACACCATGTAATTACACAGAAAAACTATGAACAGACCTCTCAAGAAAAATACCCAGGTCATAACGTTCTTTGCAGTAGAGGTCTCTATTCATGGACGCCCGTGAAAACTTCATCAGCTAATGCTTCACATTAGACTTAATCAACGGGACAGTTGTACCACGACGCTATCACTAAAAACCGAGTTCGGACACACAGGCAGATCAAAACTCCCGCCCATGCAGGTCGGTCAGTTCTCAAAAAAAAGAAAAATTATAAATAAGTGTAGAGCCTGAGTCTCTGTTTATTTATACACCACTTGCTGTCAATTACTTACAAAAGCGAGTCTCTGTTTATGTATTCATAACTAATTTCCTCTCATTTCACTCCACATGGAGCTCCCATGCTGCAAATTGATGGTGTCAATCCCTCAGGAGCCCGCCACAGAATTTCAGCCAGAAGCTTCTTCTCGGATTTTATTTTCCCAGGGAGGCAGACACTAAACGTATAGAGTAAATAAAAGTACTCTCCTAATAAATAAATAAAAACAGGCATTTTTCGATGGTTCTAGGTAATGAAGAAGCCAAGATCTACATTACTAAGGAACAGAACGACAGGAACTTCTGTGGATACAAATGATCATGTCATGGATACACTCGGTTTCATCCCCACATGATGTCATTACTAATAATCGATGGAGATATAGTATTGAAAATAAGGGATTATATATATAACAAGAACCCTGAAAGCTGTGTTAGGGCATTAGAAAATGTTTGCTTGCAAATGACCAAAAAACGCCCTTGTCCTTTAATCTCTCCCAAAAATAATTGCACTGCCACTGTCGATACAGCTTTGCAAGGCGTGACCCACCATTGTTCCTTTCCACAAAACGCCAAAGATCTAAATAGTGCTTAATTCCAGTTTGAGAGAAATTATCACCTATAAATTCATTCTATTCATGGGTGTGTGACGAAGAGAATCAATCAACACAGCAACTGCTTTTCGTGCATGCTCATGTATAAAAAAGATATCGGTCCCCCCCTCCCCCTAAATTAGTAGCAAAACATGACCTTGAATCAATTATCACAAAGTTGCAATGAATGAGAGCCTAACTCAAGCTCAAAACTTTTCTCATCCATCACAAAAGTAAATCCAACAACTGGTGTTAACCATGGTACGACGTGCTACCTGAAAAAGGATAACAGGAACGTGATCATCGGACATCGGAGTAAAGACGTGTGATTGAAGATGCCATCAAGAAACGCGAACACTAGTGTAGGCTTGAGGTCTAATAACCAAAATGGTCCCAATTGATTAACCCCATGAACCTAGAGCAGTTGAGCAATCAATATGTGCATCCATCTTAATTACCCACTGAGTTAAGACGACAAAATCAACTGAGAACGGAGTTAAAAAAGCCTCTGGAGTGAAATGGAACCAAAGTGTTGAGAAGAAAGAATCAAAGAATTGACTGATATTATTAAGATCGCATCACAAGCTGCACGTTCATGTCATTTCAAATCTGCAGTTTGAATTACATGAACCGTTTTTGATCTCTGTCTCAATCCCGAAATGGAATCAGTCCCGTCATCATTCTTCACTTGTAGCTTAATTTCCAGGTAGGTGAATCAACCATCTCCAAGATCAGACAGAAATGTAGTTAGTATATCCATAGAAAACTTTTATCAGTTAGTCAATGTTACTATAAACTGTTTCCTCGGGTTACAGCTGATGGATGTTGCAGAGCTACTATTATTTCATCTTGAAAATAAAATTAAACTTGTGATGTAGTGTAATAGTCCATTCCTAAATATATTCTGTGTGCTGCCCCAAAAGGTATATGCAATTGAAGATGATTAGAGCGGGTCTCTATCGCAATATCACATATAGAATAATGTTCTTCCGGGAAAAAAATAACTCAATTTATTGGGGTTGTGGAGAGGCTACATGATTAGCTCCAATCATCCCATAATCGAAAAAAAATATTGAATAGAAAAAGTCGTTCTGAGCAATGAGTTATGATCTCTTCTAGTTTTGCCCTTTCAAACTATTTACAATTGGAAAAATAACATGAGGCATGTCTTAATAGTTTGATTCTTACTATTTTTAAGTAATTTCTTATTTTCTATGAGATTTCTCCTGAAAATTTATGTAGAATTATAAAATAAAATAAAAAGAGATCGTCGCAAAAAGATGCCTGAGCATCAAGTTATGCTCTTCCAAAATTTTGCCCATTCAAAGTTCTTGCAATGGGTAGAATATTGAGAAACGTGTTCTAATAGCTTGATTCCCATTATTTCATAGTAATTTCTCGTTGCCATGAGATTTCTCTCAAAAGATTGTGTGAAATAAAAAAAAATGTAGTTCAAAAAAAAATATTATAGCTCTTTAACCCTAACGTTCTAAACCATAAACCTTAAACCCTAATAATAAAGAGATGAGATGGGGACAATGTCAATCACGATACATGAGCTTTACAAGCAACCATTTGTTTTTTTTTTCCCACCGTAGATCTCAATGCTTATTGGTAAAAGAAAATTGCCATAGTTTAGTAAAAATCTATACTTTTACAATGTTTATGGAGCTGCAATTAAGAGTGAGTAATTTTAGAGTAGGTCGGTTCCATAATTGGAACCTATCCTATCAGGATCAGTTCCCAATCTTTGAAATCTATAATCTATTAAGTAAACTTTGGAATCGACTCTAAAACCAACCTTATTGATCTAATCCAGTTTTAGGGTCCACTCGAGAATCGGCCCATTTCTTTTTTTATAACCTAAAAGGACAAAGTTTAGTAAAGTATTCCCTTATTTACAATCGAGACAAATAACACTTTTTAACTAAATAGTAAAGCAACAAAACAATGAGAAGTATGATACAAAATAAATAAAGATATAAAGCAATTGGGAAGTGTCCAACTGATCCCTTAATCAAGCAAAATGAAAGTTAAAATAATAACAAAGATTACAATCCATTGAAAACAAAAATCGATAAAAAGATCACATAACTATAGCGTCTTTAGCTATGTTTTTGTCAAGTGTTGAGAGCCATTGATAGCTTGAAAGGAGGAGGTGGAGATAAGACAATGCATGTCCACAAAAAATTTGCCCAATGTGCCTGTGTTCACCAAGTTGGAGACACATGGGTGTCGCTAGAAGCTACAAAACACACCATTCAGCCAAGGAAGCAATTGTGATTTTCGGTATTGTAGGACACATAAGCATCATACCAAAAAAGCTAGGACTTCCGTTGGGCAAGTACAAAAGGTATGTCAATTAGAAGTAAGCAATTCCAATGAGAGTAAGTTCTAGGTCCAAGTTATGTAGGAACCTACCATATTGGAATTGGTTCTCAATTTTCAGAACATGGAAATTATCCCATAGATTCTAAAGCCAAACGAGAACTTGCAAGATAGGGTTAGTTTGGTCCAATTTCAAGGACTATGCCAGATCGATACTCATCCCTAGTCAAACCATTCTAAAATTTGCTAAGAACCGTGTGAAAGTAAGTTATTGCTTAATAACCTATAGTTGCTTAAAATATGACCCAAATCCACATAGATCTTGTTACTAAAAAAAAATTACTTTAGTTGGCTAGTGAGATTATATATAATTGAGATCTAAATCCTCTGAAATTAGCATATAATCAAACAATGTCCAATTAAAGCTTAACACATGACGCGTCATATAATAAACAATAAAAACATCTCCTTCTTCCCTCCATATACAATGCTTAAAATTAGAAGTGAGCGGTTCCAAATTCTTTATGGATTCCCCCGGAACCTACCCATTAGTACAAATTCCTTATTTTTTGAAATTTGAAACTTGAAACTTATCCATCGAAATTTAGAACTTGGAACCTACCCTGTCTCAAGTTTCAAGATCTAGCAGGTTATTTTATTTTATTTCATCTTTAGTTAAGTAAAATGAAAGTGAATGCAACAACAAAAAGGAAAGTTCTTATTTGTCAATAGAAACAATCCATAAAAGATAAACACGTAAAATAATATAAATAATAAAAGGTTTAAAGCATGTAACATAAAACCTAAATTATAGAACTTTAGTCATCAATCATCCATGAAAAATTGTTCCAAATTCTAACCATGTGAAACCAAAAGAAACAACAACCATAATTAATCACTTAATAATTATTAGAAAGCCTCACCATATACATTCATTCCACTTAACTGGTAAATTCTATTTACTGATGATGATCTCCTCATTAAAACAATCAATCCATATATAAAAAAAATAGAAGAGTAAAAATAAAACATTTATTCATTAGATTATATAAAAAATTATGATATATAAAAATATTAACATCATTTTAGTTTTTGGTCTGGGAGAAAAATTAGGGATTTTACTTTAGATTCTTGGTATGATTCCAGTTCTAGTTTAATTCCTCTAGAAACTGGGAATTGAACCATCTAGTTTTGATTCAACTTTGGAATCATATTCATCCCTACTTGAAACCTTTGAACACCACCATTCGCCACTAGGTCATTGCCACCTTTCTAGTTGTGTTGCCTTCGGTGGCAATACGCTTCAAGCACGAGTACACCTCCGATGCCACACATGGTGGCCCATCCTCAATCTACCCAAAAAAATCAAAGGCTGATGACATTACCCCTAAAAAGTTTTGTGACTTTATTGAACATTATGTAAAATTTCAGAGAAATTTCATATAATTACCCAAGAAACAAATGAGAGGTCACCGTAGTTCTACTTAAAAGAATGGAGGGAGGAGAGAGAACAAACTTTAAGTATGGAATAGTATAAGTGCTAACGTATGCGTGAGCTAAATGTGTTTAAGATCGTCTATTTTAAGCTCCAGCTGAATGGAGCCTCTCTTTTTAATGGGGTTCTGTCAATGCACAAAACAACGCAAGATTGCATAGAAAAATTGATGAAGGGTCGCAGCATCTCCATATTCATTCTCAATTCATTCCAAACTGCGAATAAAATATAAAGCGAAATAGCGTGATGGTCGTCCAGTACATCATTTTTGGGCCATCTGATGTTGATGATTCTATAATTAGGCAATAAAATATATGGCCGGGGCATCCAATCAAATTTATGCTTGAGGAATCTTCTTTAGTGGGACACAAAAGATTGGTCAGATGTCATCTCCATCAAAAGGGAATTGACGTGTACCTCAGGCCTCCCCTCCTCGCACTACTCAAATCATGGCACATACGAATTCTCACTAATTATGGTCAAATCCCCGACCCCCCTCGATTTGGCTTAATTCCACAAACATGTCACATGCCGACCTAATTTCTTTGTTTTTACACTACGAATGACTGAAGAGGAAGAGGAAGAGGGTTCTCCTCTTTTCTATAATTTTTCGGGTCGAAGATGTATAGAGATGAGAAGAACAGGAGTGATGTCTGGCAATGTGTTGCACTAGTAATTTTCCAATATTACAATGAAGGTTTTTGTCGGCATAAATCCAGGAAAAAGGAAGAAAATCAGGGCTTATGAATTTAGAGATTGGAAAAATTATCTGAACTCCGAGGCTATTTCCCAATCAAGAAACCGTCCATAGTAATTTCCTTCTTTGGATAAACAAGGCAACTTATTTTACCATATAATAATAGACAACCATTCAAGGAAAATATATCGAGGAAGATTACATTAATCTTGAAAGATGGATGGATGTAAACCATGGGATTGAATGATGCCCATACATGCGAGTCATTTTATAGACTTAATTCTTTTATTTATTTAACGTGTGACAATACTGTTAATAGATAATGACATCAATGCGTGAATTTTATGTAGCAGTTTTATTAGGTAATTTATTGATATTTTCAGGTTTATTCTTGAAAATGACAAGCAGAACAACGACAGGAAATCTCAAAGAGGATCTCATTCACATCTACTCTTCAACTAACTGGGTCAAAATATAAACAAAGCTTCCAGAGAAGTAGTTTCTACGAGTCAAGGCTGGACCTCTTGAGAGAGTTCCACGGCTGCTAACTAATTTCCATTAAAAACTTCTAAATTCTAAAAAATATGAAAAATTATAGCTTCTATATTCCATGCAAATCCAATACCTTAGACCTTCAACTCAATGAATTACTTATAATAATTTATTAGTATTACCTTATTCTTGTCAATTGGCTATGAATCTTCCGGATCCTTATGTTAGAATATTCTACTGTGCACTCTAAACCGAAATATATTTATTGTAGTCTAAAAAATCCATTTTGGCATTTTACATTTAGACCCTCAAGTTCAAACCAAGTTCAGATTTTACTTCTTATTTTCTTTTCATGAGGGATCGAGTAGGGAGAAAGAAGCAACCAGAAATCCGACTTCACATCTCTAGGACTAAGTTCTGTCAGGATTAGACCACTGTAGCACCGATTCTTCAATAATATACATCTGCTTTTCAAACTTTCGAGAGCGAAATAAAGAAGAAAAGTTATTTGAAAATCAAAATATAAACGGAAAATGCAATTGAAGCATTAAGAGAGAGAGAGAGAGAGAGAGAGAGCGAGCAACCTCCTCTGGCCCACGCCATGTCTACTCAGTAGCCCATGATGATCTTCTTCATCTCCTTCTCCATCTGAATTCTCTCCTGTTGTTTTGACCTCTATCTCTCATCAGTAATTGCCTTATTTAGCAAAATCTGAAACCCTCCATCAGTCTTTCATCAGAGTTTCTCCCTCTTAGTGATTCTGAGAGAGAGAGAGAGAAGAGAGAGAGAGATAGATCATGTCAAGCGAAAGGGGGAAGGACCATGTTGAAGGGTCGTCGAGATCTCCCAGTAGCGATACACCAGCGACACCGAGCCGGTACGAGTCACAGAAAAGAAGAGATTGGAATGCCTTCATTCAGTACCTGAAGAACCAAAGACCCCCAGTTCCACTCTCACAGTGCAACTACACTCATGTTCTGGAATTCCTCCGCTATCTTGATCAGTTTGGTAATGCCACTCTTTCATAGCTTCTAGTTCAATCGAGAAGTGCTTACAAACTCTAAAAGCTTAAGCAAATGATTTAGGTACATAATGATATCATTTCTTTTGCACATGGCACGAAAATCCGATGCATGGGATTTTATTGCCTTGTCTTTATTTTGATGCTTTACATAGGCAAGACTAAAGTTCACATCCAAGGATGCATGTTCTACGGGCAGCCGGAGCCACCAGCTCCATGCACATGCCCGCTCAGGCAAGCCTGGGGAAGCCTGGATGCGCTCATCGGAAGGCTCCGAGCTGCCTATGAAGAGAACGGAGGGACCCCAGAAACAAACCCCTTTGCTAGCGGCGCCATCCGAGTTTATCTCCGAGAAGTGAGGGATTGCCAATCTAAGGCAAGGGGGATTCCATATAAGAAGAAGAAGAAGCCGACGAATCAAACAAAGGGGAGTGAGGAATCGAGCTCCGGCCCCGTGCACTTCTCTTGATAAGTGGTAATCGAACCCCTGAAGAATTTTTCTTGATTTTGAATTTTGACTAACACAGTTCGATCAGCATAACTCTTGAACTGACATTCAACTTACTTGGATTGAACTCGGGATTTGACATCGAAGTAGGCATCTTCCAGTAGTGTGTTTGACTCGTATAGAGTATGGGATGCACCTAACATAGCTACATGTGGCTAAATTAGTACAGTGATAACAAGCAACAAAAGAAAACAGTAACCCTAATTTCATACAGAAAGAATTAATCTCTAAACCTTTCTCTTTATTCTCGATCTCTGTCTATCATTCTTGTGCCGTGAATGGTACATGATACAGAAAACAATGTCTACAAATTCTTAGTAATCTAATGACATCAATCTTGTCATTTGCATGTTGATGTGGTATCTTTTTTCAAATCCTCCGGATCCTTTAAGATTCTCAAGATTTCTTGCTGCCTTTTAATGATATGTTCGTACAACTGACATGCTTAATTCAATTAAAAAAACCATAGTGATTGGAAGCAAATGATTAGAAACCATAGTGATTGGAAGAAAATAATTCAACCAGTCTTTAAGGTTCCTTAAAATAATCCTTTGCAGATACTTTATTTGATTATTGCATGCTTTCACATTAGCCTTTAACATTTTTTTACGCAAGCCCTCATTATTGCCAATCTCCTCTATGTACGAGAAGGCAAATTGCTTATTTAATAGTAACTTTTCTTTTGCTTAAAGCTGACAAAACTTGTCCTAATTAATTCTGCTATGAGATTAACGAAGGCACCATAGAAATGAACTTTGTTATACATCTTGTAAAGCACATTATGCACTTGATCTTGTGTGTTTGATTCTATTCTCATCACTCTCCTTTTAGTTTGATTCAGCCTTTTCTTACAGGTGACCCTTATTCATCTAATGAACACGCTAAACTTCACGTTCTAGATTAAGTCTCATTTACATGCATGCTTCATTCTTTTAGTGAGTAGAGAGGTCCTGGCTAGTTACATGTACCCAGATGATGAAATGCTTTCTTTGGCATTATGAAATACTACAGCTGTAAGCAAGCTTAGAGGAAGACCAAAGTGGAAAAATACATCTACAAGGTTGGTTAGGTATTTCATGAGTCCAAGATTTACATACTGATTACGTGTTTCCTCATCATAAAAAGAAGTTGATTGTTGGATTGGCTTGTCTACCAGTTCTCCTTTGATGGCCTCATAGGAGTAGGGATGAAAACACAACTGAGAATTTCATCTTGTACACAATTCAAACAGAGAACTAAAAGATTACTTTGCTCACACAAATATCATTCTCACACAAAAGATTCATCTTCCTAGATTAGAAAGTTCATGGACTCAATCTAGATAAGAAATCCTTGTTGATTGATTAAATTGAATGTAAGGAATCCAAACTTTTGGTTGTACTACTCAAGAGACTAATGCGATGCAGTTCTCCAAGCAATTGCTGTTATATGTAAATTTATCACGTTATTAGTGAAATAGCCATAGTGCATGCTTCACTATATTCAGAAATTAAGACATGAATGACATTAGGTATCCTAGGACAAGTTCACCAATTTGATTTACAAAGTGATGCGACAAAGTCTTAAATAGTGTTGGATATGATCACTTGCTGAAATTTTTAACTGTAATTTGCAAAATCACATAAGCAAATTTTGAGTATTAATCTTACCATATCTATATCTGTCGATGTATAGATAAAGAGTGTTGTTAGCGGAACAATCCTATCCCCAATGTGTGTGATGGAACCAATTATATTAAAAGAAATGTGTGCATTCCATGTTAATTTAAGTGGGATCTAGTTGTGGTTACAACTACTTCTACCCGTATGATAAATCTGTCTAAGAAAAAGTTTCGTAATATTACAACAAGTAAATATATAAGTAGACAGGAATAGCAGTAGGGATCTTAATACCAATTAACATAAGAAATGTGAAGAAGTGGGTCGAGAGCGTGACTTAGTATTATTTGCTGATAAACCGTTCCCACTTTTATGGAATTGAGGCTTCAAAGTTAGGACAAGATTTTAACAATTAATGCACATCAACTGATCCTAGCTAAACATTGTACAATAGAAGTATTAACATGAATGTTTACGTTAAAAATATTTCTAAAATTCAAATATTTGTACATAAGCCATGCACCTTTCTCGCTAATGTGTAGGGCAAAATGGCCAAAAGAACGCCGAGTATGCCCTGAGAGAATGTTTGTGTGATATGCCAAATAACATGATCAAAACATAAGGGAAGAGAGAATTCATATTTCCCTAGTGACAGCTCTGAGTTAGGTACAGAAAAAAAAAGAATGTCCTAGCCGTGTGTTAAGCACAAGGAACCGCAATGATGCAAGGGAAATTGATTTGCCGATTTGATCTTACAACAGTTAGTTTGTGAAGATCCAGCGCTTCCAGCTTCTGAAAATGCATATTGCAATATTGATTCTGCCAAGAAGTCCAGCCTCGGATTCATACAAGGGGCAAATATATACAGCGGGCGCCATGTTAGCAACTCCTTAATTGCAACATTTGCTTTTGCCTGTTTAATGCTTAATTCACGAGAGAATAGCTCTTGTTTTCAACTTTATGTGCTTAAAAATGATTCCTCCATTAAAGAACATAGCATATACTTATAAAAAATATCTTGTTTGTAAGCGTTCAAAAGTTTCTTCACTGACATGCACAGGTTATTCTGCTCATGAATTGTCATACAATCATCGAGTGAAAAAAAATGAACATATAATGTAGGTTCTACCTCATAAATTGTGAAGTATGCTTCACCTTGAGTTCGATGCAGCAGCACCAGAATGACTAGTGCCTCGAACATGGGAAGATTAACCTTTGAGCACAAGTCAATCGCGGGGATTTAGAAAATTAGCAAAAGTAATAGATGGTCACTTTTTGCAAGACCTTGTTTTCGTGGCCGATGAACATTTACGTTCTTTTACCGTCTGTCTGGCCTCCAGATTTCAGAAGGCTTCATACAGTTACTTTAGAAGATACTTTGATAACTATGACAATTAATTATTGCAATTTCAGGATGTCCTGCTGAATCGATTCATCAAGTGGGTGGAAGGAATGAAAAACTTGCCAATGTCCATAATGGAGTCGCAGTATTCATTCTAAGGTACTGCCGTATCTATTGCTAGCTGCTAGTACAAACTAAGATCACGAGACCTAGATGATGCTCAAGGCTTGCTGCTATATTCGGAATGCCCTCTTTTCTTTTCAGTTTGGGAAAATGTTTAACCCATATGTTCGATCGCAAAATGCATTTTTTGCTTATGACTTGTGATATGGGTGGTCGAATCTGGCTTCTCCCTGTAGTGGAAGTCAAGAATTTATGTGATTATATGTTGGTTCCAGGCTTCAGCTCTGATTGTCATCCATAGATCTTCCTCTACATGCAAGAATCACTTAATTTCAGCTTCTGGGTTTCAAAAATATTCATCTGGGTATAATATATTCCTAAGTAAAATCCAATCGACGTGTTCCTTTAATCCTCTTTCTGTGGATGCATTTGTGCTGTCCAGCAAATTCTTCGATATATGATATCATAAACTATCTGGGCCATTCTTTAATGCAACTTTTTCTGGGGTTTTGGCTTTTCCATTTCAGCTTTTGTCTCTTAATCGTAGGATTATTCTCCATTTTGTTTTGGCCATCATTATTCTTCCATTAATAATGCCCTCTTCGCCTGCTCCCTTTTTCGCTCCTCTTTGTAATTATCTATCAGATTTTTTAGCTTTATTTCTGGCGAGCTTTTAATGTACTCTTTGGCTAACCATGGATGAACACTTAAGTTTGAAGGGAGCCGATGTTTTGCTAGCTAGATAGTTGATAATATCTCTCAGAACAGTACACTAACACAGATTTTTCTATTTGATGCTTCATCGAGCTCTCAAATTAGGGTTTTGAAAGGTTAGATATCTCAAGAAAAGAGATGACTTTTGCATGAAGCAGCTGTAACATCACATTCATGGTTAACACTGTTTTGGCCATATTAATATTGGTGACTTCAGGAGATGATTTGTGCTTTCATCTGATGGCCAAAAGAGAAAATTAGCACCTTCATCTGGACATTAAATTTTTCCATTCCATTGTGCAGATGATTGGCTGCACCTGTCCCCTCTACCCCTCTCTTTCCTAATGAAATTGGTTGGACTTGCTCTGTTTATCTATAAAACAGAAAGTTGGAAGAAAGGCTCACAAAAATCAACTTCTGAATACTCACTCTTCCACTTATAACTTTCTCTAGGTTTCTCTCTTACTTGCACTCCCTCTCTGTAGCTTTACATTGGGATCATTTGATCTGTCTCTATCGGTGGAAAACAAGTAAATTATCAACTAAAGGAATGACCCATGCGAAAATTCAACAGTTAATGTATAAAATTTCTCTTATATTAACAGAAGATGACATAAGAACGTGCAAGTATTTTTGATATTGGGATTTTGTCTATTTCCTTATTTAGATTTTTTTTGGGTTTCAGTGATATTTACTCTTTGGTAGTAAATTATCTGCTCAGAAATGAATTTACTCTTTTAAGTTTGAGATAATCAAGGGTTTCATGCATATAATATGCATATTATAACTCACAGATATGTAAAGGCAGACTCTATTTGCACCCCATTTTTGCTAAGACCACATTTTTGTAAATAGTTGACCAAAATATATATCAAATTTAAAATTTCAACTATGCTCTGTTTATCTCCTCGTGGGAGGATCCTTCATTTTTTATTTTTTATTTAGATTTGGTCCCTCCTTCATTAAGTTGATGCCTTTGTTGCAACTTGAGTTTTTTTTTTTGGCTGGACCAAGATGAGTAAAAAGGTACATAAGCCCCAATTCCATTGAATATACTATCTCCTAGGACAATTATCAGACACAATTAATGCTTCAAAACTTTGAATTGTCTCACTCTCACCCCAACCTACATGCCGAGCCCAACACCGTATGCCACCACCATCACCGGCTTTCACATGCCATCACCATTGCACGCATCACTTTTCGGTCACTCGCCTTTATTGTCATAGTACCATCATCCCTCTTCTCCCTTAGATCCTCTCTCTCTCTCTCTCTCTCTCTCCGTCCACCATCGTCACCTTGGCCCTCGACCATCGCTCCTTACTGCCTCCAAATGCCCGTGCCACCACCACCTGGTCATTGGTTGAATCTAGTGGTGGTCTTTGTTTGGCCACCATTGATGGTTTCATAGGAGGTGGCATTGACGACAAATGACATTTTCTCTTTTGTACCTCTTTGCTCATCTCGGTTAAGCATTAAAAGGAGTACTTTAAGTTGCAACAAAAGCATTAACTTAACGAAGGAGGGAGAGTGAGATCTCGCCGCAATGAAATCAATGGATAATAGTTTAAAAGGTGAATTTTTAATTCGAAAGGTAATTTAGTCAACTGTTTACAAAGAGGTGGAAAATAGCAACTGCCATTGATACATTATGTAAAGCAAAAGGAGAACTCCTTCCTGTAGCAATCATAAGCCTTTATTTTCTTTTGCAAATATCCCAAAGTGATTATTTTGAAAAAATCACATCAACAGGCAAATGCATATATTAATAATTTTATTCTATCTCTTACATATTTCAATTTTGAATTTCGAATCTTTTCATAATTCAAACAACCAGCCAAAAAGAAGTTCACTCCTAAAATAATTTTTTCCCTTTCCACACACTTACATGAATGTACAATCTCTTCACATCGTGTCAATAATTTCTCATTAATCGATAATTCAGATATTTAATCAAGATGGTTTTGAGCTACTTTTTGATAGTTACTTTTTTACATACACACACGATGCTTGTGTACTTTTGTTGACAAACTTTCCAAAACCAGTGTCCATCTCTAAATCATTATCAGACACTTGTTAAATCTAGAATGTAAGTCTAAGTTACTGAATTCGATTACAAACACTATAATTTCATAAGATAGAGGCTGAGAAGAGGTAGGAGATGGAAGAAATAAATTGCTTCCATATCTCATTCCCATTAATCAAACAAATTCGGAAAACTTGCACTCACGAAGCACGTCCATGAAGGCTAATTTTATCGAAGAAATTCTTCAATTTGATCTATCATTTCCGCTACATTAGATGATTGATAAAAACTCTTACACACACACATAACAGAGATAGCTCTCTAAGGATTATCTGAAAGCGACCTCAAACATCTCCCAAATCGAAAATTTTAGATCAAGTTAAAACTTAGCAGTGTTCAAGAGGTAGGAGAAGAGAGATGAATGCCGTTATGTTTGCATCTTTGAAGAGAGCACATTCAAGTCAACTGAGCAATTTTTGGCAAAAATGACACATTTTAACGTAATCATTAGACAAACCTAGAAATAACCCGAATTCAACACAAATTTTATGATAATCTAATTCGCATAAATATAATTACCTTCTCTCTCTACAATAATTATTAATTGGCACAATCACAAGTCCCGAATAAGACACATGAGCACAAATTTCTAGGCTTTTTAGTTAGGTTCATTGCCGACATAAAAAATTAAATTTACATATCCATCGTTCAATGGGTGACATGTGGATTAATTTGGCGACACAACTATCTCTAAGTTTATTACCGATCCAATAATGAATGGGAACAAAGTTGCATATCATCAATCCAGCAGTCAATGTATCTGTTGTATTTAACTTTTAGTTTTGGCAAATTCTATTCCTTGGGTTGTCTCCTCTTTGTTTTGGCCCATCCATGGCCTTTTTGGGCTTGTATCGCGACCGTGGGCAATATAATCTTGGTCTCGATTGCTGACTATCGGGCTGTCCAATTTTCTTTAGTTGGTCTTCCGTGTTTCTTCTTGGTAATGTAATTTGAATTGATCTTAGTTACTCATACTGTGTGAGGGCCTATTTAATAATCCAATTAAGTGCTGAAAATTGAAATTTCACTAGCTTGTTTGATAATCTTAAATAGAATTGATTTAAACTATCAATTTATGAGATTAGGCCTTTTTCTTGTCAAAGAAAATTTCCATTCATTACGAATACGATATATGAAATGATCTATACTAAATCTCAAAAATCACAACAGCAAAGCAAGCTCAAAGAGCTGCAAAAAAATAAGAACCAAAATCTAAAAATCAAGTTATATCATCAGAATATAGTTGATAGAGGCAAGCATTTGCTCATCTTTCAAGAATAGACCTATGACTGCATTTAAATAAAAGGATCAATAATCAATCACCAAATCATGCATCACCATCAATGATGAGATCATGTATCACCATCAATGATGAGCACACGCACGGAGCTCCATCTATAACTACAATTTTGCCTTCTAGCGGTGTGTGCCTAGGTTTAGTTTCCCCATATAAAGAGAACAAAAAACAGGTTTAATACTTGTGAGAGTGAGTCATTTAGTAAGTGTGAGACGCCAGAGCTTCTAACAAACACATGTTGAATGAGTACAAATCTAACACCGGAGCTATTATGAACACCATTAACACTAGAAACAAAATGTTTATTCATTAAAACTTCTAAATCTAGTACTAGATCATGAGATAAAAGCTTTTAGTTTAAGATCCAAATAGCAAAGCTCCCAAATCTAGATTTATGAGAGTAAAACAAGAAACAAGAGAAATAGAAGGAAAAACAACTAAAGGGGAAGAATAGATCTAAGGTTGCGTTATGTTAAGCATTTCCAAGCCCATTGGGAAAATGCTAGACCGTTTAGTTTAACTATGAAGCTAGCTTTCAATTAGCCTTCAAAATGCTGAAAGCCCAAAGCTAATCTCTACTAACTTTGGGCTTTTAGCATTCCATTGAATGTTGAAATTATTTTTTCCTTTTTAAAACAACCATCATTAATTCTTCATATTTTCAATTTTGCCCATAAATATTATTTTTTAATTAAAAAAAAAAGGCAACCCTTTGTCGGACTGGCAAAGGGTTACGAAGCCGATGAGCTAGATCTAGTCTCGACAGCCGTCGACGGAGGTCACGCAACCCAACCGAGGGCCGCCAGAGGTCCCCCAACCTTGGGTGACCTCAGCCGACGACCACTGGTACCAAATCTGGCTCGCTGGCAGTCGTAACCCTTCACCAATCCGGCAAAGGGTTTAGTTCAATGTTCAAAAAATATATATTTACATATATTATATTAATTAAAGCCCATTGCGAAAGTTTTTTTTTACCAAATGCACATTCAACTCAAAGTCCATTTACAAAAAAATTTTATCAAATACAATTGCATTTTTCCAATTAGTTTTGAGCTATCAGCATTTATATTGGACTCAAAACCCCTTGCAAATGCTGAACCAAATGCAACCTAAGTCAAATCCCTCCCCTTTGAAAGTTGAAGAAGTGAAGATAGGCCGAAACTTAGATAGAGAGGGAGAGAGGAGATTAGGCTTGCTTGCTAAGTAAGAAATTGGTTATTTCATCCATCAAATAGAAAAGTAACCAATAGTAATTAGAATCCCATCAATATTGAATGGTCTTTTTTCTATGTTTAGTAAGAGATTAAAATAATTTTAAACTATCATCAAACAAGTTTTCAATTTTATTTTCAGCATTGAAGATTATCTAACACTTAAAATTCAACTTGTTTGAAATTTGGTACCATTCAGTAGACACTTTCCACCATTGTATTAGTTCTACTAATATATTCATGCAAACAACGAACAATATACATATCTAAAAAAAATTTTGTTACACAACAATATAGTAACTATCTATCTGATTTGAATTCATTTGGTTTCACAACGTGAGCATAGTGGATAAAATCATCTATCAACTATAATACATATAGTAATGGAAATCCATATGCTTTTATAGGTGACTGGGTAACTCCTACACCATTCATGAATTGAGATCGATCGAGGGGACCTGATTTTTTGGCTCTACTAATCTCATCAATGATAGATCAAGAATATAGATACTGGGGTGGCACATATATATTTCCTAAGAAATAGTCTTGTCATGCTTGCATCTACATTGTTTGTTTACGGGGTCAAGAGATATCCAGAGGTGCGGACTTCTGGAGTGCCAAAAGTTGGCACAAAGGAACACTTAAGTACCAAAAGTTACAAAAAGGTACACTTAAGTGCCAAAATCGGAGCAAAAGGGATCACTTAAGTGCCAACGGCGAAAAATTCCGGCCAAATTGCCACGTGTCAATTTTCCGGCGACTTAATTTGCTGACGGAGCATTTTTTTTTTAAATAAAAAATCCACGTGGCATTTTTTTTCAAAATAAAAAATCCACGTGGTAATTTTTTTTTTTATAAAAATATCCACGTCAGATTTTTAAAAATTAAAATTGATTTTATTAAAAAAAAAGGGGGAGAGGGGATCGGCGAGGGCTACACAGCCCTTGGCGCGGCTTTTTTTTTTTATAAATAAAATCGATTTTATAATAAAATATATTTTATAATTATTTAATATTTTATAATTAATAATTTTTAAAATCACGTCAGCCCAAAACGACGTCG
Source organism: Corymbia maculata (assembly GCA_014182735.1). NCBI lineage: Eukaryota > Viridiplantae > Streptophyta > Magnoliopsida > Myrtales > Myrtaceae > Corymbia > Corymbia maculata. The sequence continues at coordinate 8,621,488 of CM024692.1, forward strand.
TTTTGGCTGATTTTTGGCCGATTCGGTTTCCGGCGAACCACGTAGGCAAGAAAATTAATAAAAAATTGCCACGTAGGATTTCCGGCAAGGTTCCGGCTACTTGGCACTTAAGTGATCCATTTTTTTTAAAAAGTGGCACTTAAGTGTACTTTTTGTAACTTTTGCCACTTAAGTGTCCTTTGTCGCCAACTTTTGGCACTCCCGCCGTACTTTTGCCGAGATATCCATTACTTCTGAAAAAATTCTACCTTTTGTACTCGAACTTTTGCATTTTTTCTAACTGATTATTCTAGCTTGTCTAATTAATTTTTATTTTCACAAATTCCTTATTTTAATACCCCAACACCATATCCAAGTCCAATTGGCGTGGCCATTGGATGAGATCACTATGTGAAGTTAATAAAATTTTTCTTACGTAAAGGTCTACATTGATATCTATGTCACGCTTTGACATATCCTACCTTAGCTGAATTTTCACGCACATTCACATGGCCATCCTCATAATAAATTATAATCATACTTTGGCGTCAAATTTGGTGTCCGAGAAATTTAATTAAAATTTTTATCAAAGTAGGATTTGATTAGACAAATTAAATATATAGGGATTGATTAGAAAAGTGGGCGAAGGTACAAGGACAAAGATTATTTTGTTATTTTGTGAGTGGAACTTTGATTCTTCCATTGCAAAATTTTAATACAGATAATCTAGAATTGATTAATCATAAATACCCATTACATCCGATGAAAGAAAAACATTACTTGAAGAAGCACTCCGTCGATAGAAAGTTTTATTTTCACAAACGATCTCGTAAAGATGAATTTATCCCTTCTCATGGTAGGTATTTAACTATGCGTACATATGTCATGATCCCAAATCAAGAAATTCTATGAAAATCTTATACATGACTCGGAAAAAAATTGTTCATCATATTTGGTGAAGACTATGTATGCATCGTTCATAGGTTCTAGCCGCACCTACGCGTACGGGATTCCCTTTTTTTGGTGCACAAGTGACAATCGACACCTTCACCATCGATAGCAACACATAACCACATCGAGCTAATAAGTACAAGTTAGACAAAACATCACCCCAACAGCAAATATCTACACGAACCAAAAGAAGGAAATGACCACTCTCGTCCACATCTCTCTTTCAAGAATTGTGGGCACATCTTCCTTTTCCCACCTAGAAATAGCACGCACTCATTATGAGGAGCCCTCCCTCCGGAGTCCATAGCCACAACATATGGTTGGGAATGGGCAGAAGAAAGAACTCCTAACATCATGATAAAGACAACATAGGCTGAGGATCTCGATGGGGCTGAGGCACCGCACAAAATGTCGTGGAGCCTCTCGTCTTCGTCTTGATTTTCGAACGCCACGCAACCCTCTTTCTATCCAGAAGCGAATGACTTGGTGAACAGGTAAGCCTTCTCTTATCGCTCTCCAACACGTGTGAGTTTAATCGTCGAGTGGAAAACTATACTTCGCGCACAATGAGGACGAGAAAGGTACGCTCTCCAGTACGAGGAAGAGAACGAAATTGAAAAGGAATATCTAATTCTCTGTACAAGCCACTCGGGAGGTTGGTGTCTGAGAAGGACTAAGTGAATCGGTTTCGTCTCAGCAAGCTTTATGATGATCATGGGATTTTATAAGGACCTTTTGAGTAAAGAAAACAGGGAAAGAAAGGGAGTGTCAAAGTGTTATCTAGCAGAAGACGAAGATTCTGCTTCACATTAGACTAGTTAATATTAGGAGTGTTAAGAATTGGGTTCTATCTGGGTTTTCATAATATTTAAACCAAAAGGAATAGATAAGGTGAGCAACTAAACTGAACTAAACTATATACAAACATTTAGTTTGGTTTGATTTTTCTGTTTTCCTTTTTTTGCCTTGCTTATTGTAATCAAATTGAACAATGGTAAGAAAGAATAGAAATTTTATGTCGGGTGTTCAATTTTTGTTGAAAATTTCAACTGAACTATAAATAGAATAGTTATCATTTAATTATCTGAATCGAAAACTAAACTGAAAATGCACAAAAATTTGATTCAGTTTGATTCGGACACCTCTAGTTAATAGGGGTGAGGTGTTCATACAATGGAGTCCCTGTTACTTAGCCTAAACCTTATATTATTTAGACTATGTTTGTTTTGCAAAAAATGAATGACTTAAACGGTCACTTGTATCACTTATAAAACTAAATAAATGAAAAATATATTTAATTATTCACAAAAATATTTAGATATAAAATGTTATCAGTAATGAATATATTTTCAAATAATTATTTCAAGCAAAACAAGTTATTGTGTTTTCAAAAAATATTTTCTAAATCATTTATTTTTAGTCACGGAAAATGATTAATTTATAAAATATCTTACAAAAATGAATAATTTATAGAAAGACAATCTTACCACAAACCAAAACAAATCTTAGACAGATCCAAAACAAAACAAACTCCAATTAAGAAAATAAATAATCATAATATGGTTATGGGTCCCACGTTCAAAGAGCACATTTGCAAATTCTGTAAATCAAAATTGAAAGCCAATCATTAAATATGTTTTCAGTAATAAATTTATACCGAGATCTCCATTTGTTACTATGACTCTATCTTTCAATAGTCCCAACACCATCGTCATTTAGAGTAATAAAGTTGAATGTGTATGGATCTTACACTAATGAGAGCGAAATCTTCATGGAACTCTTCTCATTTCCTTCAAAACTAGACTTGTACACCAATGAAATCCAAGGGAAATGGAGGCCCGAAATCATGCACGCAAAAAATCTCAAAATAGACTAGATTGGGATGGAAATCTCCTAAAAATGGGAAAGAAAAACTTCTAAATTTAGACTAGACTCGAAGAAAAAAGCTTCTTAAAACGGTGGGAAAACAAGAAAAAGAAAATATAAAACGAAACCAACCAAAGAAGAACAAAAATAATAGGGGGGAGAGAGATCCAGTTCGAACCTGCCTCGGAGGGTTTTCAGAAGTTTATTGAGACGGGAGGAAATCTACTTTTTGTGCTATAGAATATTAAAAAAATTGTCCCTTCATGGCCATTAGGAGCCAAATGCAAAAAAGCTCAAATACTTTTCTAAAAAATTGCAGTTTCACGACGAGTCATGAGTGTACGAGAAACGGAGAAAGGAAATTCCACAAGACTTCAAATTATCCATCTTCTTTATACTTTGAGCGGGTCAATTCCAAAAAAAACCCCAAACTTTAGGTCAAGTCTCAAATATACCTCGAACATTTTTTTGTCTCAAGAAAAACCCCAAACTTTAGGTTTAGTCCCAAATCTGCCCCGAACTTTTCTTTTGTCTAAAAAAAAAAAACCCTAAACTTTAATTTTAGTCCCAAATCTACCCCGAATTTTGTTTTGTCTAAAAAAATCTCAAATTGGTACACATATGACAAATTTACCCAAAATTATTTTTTTGACCACCAAAAAAATTACCATATATTATTTTCCGTTAAATTTTACCATCAAATTTCTAAATTAAATAACACGCCGCAATTAACGGGTATACTAATTTGGGGTTTTACCCTCCGTTTGTACTAAAAAAATCACCAATTTTTGATATGTTCTCAAATATACCCCATGGTCTAGTCCCAACTTAACATGGCATTTCCACATAGATAATAAATACACATAAACAAGATGTTATAGAAAATTATTTTCAAAATAAAACCATTTTAGGATATAAAAAATTAGGGATTACTAATACGGCTTTTGGACAGAGAGGCTAATGAGGGCAAATTTAGGATTATAGTAAAATTTGATGATTTTCTTTTTGACAAAAAAAAAAATTGGGATAGATTTGGGAATAGATTAAGAATTTGGGGTTTTTCGAGATTAAAGAAAAGTTTGGGGCAGATTTGGGACTAAACCTAAAGTTTGAGGTTTTTTCTAAAGACAAAGAAAAGTTCGGGAAGCAGATTTGGGACTGATGAACCTAAAGTTTGGGGTTTTTCTTGAGATAAAAAAAAGTTGGAGGTATATTTGGGACTAAACCTAAAGTTTAGGGTTTTTTTTGGAATTGACCCTACTTTGAGCTATAGTTATGTTAGATAAAAGTCGGAATTTTTCCATACCTAAAAAGCACCAAAGAAAGAAAGAAATCAAGAAAGAAAAACACACGCCCCAAATCGAAGACAATTGATGGAGTAGAGGGGCGCCATGTGGCTGGAGGGCGACGCCTAGGCATCACCGTCTAATCCCGATCGACGAATGGGTGACGAAGAAGGTCACCACCCAAAAAAGAAAGAGGGAAAAAAATAAAATTTCAATCACGTGCGATCCCATCAATCAACGCTGCGAGCAATACAAAGCGCCTGGGCCCCTAGGGAACCTCATCCGAAGAGAATCCGTCCTCCCGCACCTCGGATAAGATAAGAGAAAAGATTTCTCCTTTAACTGCCCAATTACCATTGATCACGTCCCGTCCTATGATCCTAATTGGATTTCAATTTGTACCCGCGACAGATGGAGGATTTGCGGGGGCTCAAGCGAAGATTTGATTAGCGTGCGAAGACAAGAGCGCGAAATAATCACTCTGACTTCGTGCGACAGAGACTCCATTGTTGCGTAGCGATTGGTCAGCCTCGCACATGAACCTGCATGAGGGCTCAAGACAGATTTTCTAATTTCAGTCTGACCGTACTCGTCTGCTTTGAGAAAGGAAGAACCGAGAGAGAGAAACAGGAGAAGCAGGTGGTCATAAATTCTGAGAGGGAGAATAGTGATGCCCGTGAATGTTAATATCTCTCAAATGGCGTGAAAATAATCGCGCGGGTGATGGCATGCGATTTCATTTTCACGAACCCTAGAGTCGTTTGAGAAGGGACAGATTTAGGATAACGAAGCCAAAAATCACGGGGTTCTGAAACAAGATGAGCCCTGGACTATAGAGGGCAAAGCATAAAGATGGCGAAAAAAAAAGTGAGGGTTTTAAAACAAGATGAGCCCCGATTTACAGGGGGCAAAACAAAAGGACGTAATTGTCATTTTGGTCCTTAATATTGACTAATTCTCCATTTGCCAACAGCAGACAATTTACATAAGTTGGTACTAAGAAATTCGTGACATTAGCTCTCGAGGTACGGATTGAAATGCATGTGTTACGTGCAAGCGAACAATCCCGTGAACCATTGTGGCAGAAGTTTCTGTTCTGGTGGCCTCCATACTTTCAGCTCATTCGCCGGCAACCCCCAATGTCCACGGACTTTAATTTTAATTTATTAAACAAAGCTAGAAGGACACCGACCAGAGTGATGATACATTAGACAAAAATGTTGTCTAAAGTCATAGTAAAAGCATCATTATGGAAAGAAAATGTTGCCTAAAGTCGTACTAAAAGCTTGTTTTGAAACTAGGGTTACGCAGATCTCGAGGAAAACAAAGTATACGATGATTGTCATTTGAGCTGGATTTAGGGTTTAGGATTTAGGCTTAGGCAAGGACTTATGGTGGCGTTGGCATAAGTACCCTTAGGCAATGAAACATTGAAGTCAAGCTTAGTGATGTATTAGCCTCCAAAGCTATCACTATTGAATCACCAATGATGCCTTGTGAGGAAAGGGTGAATTGCCTCTTCTCACTTGCTTTTCAAAGATTTGAAGGTCCGCTCTTGTGGGCTGCATGTGAAGTACATGCTGTGAAAAGATCAAAGACCCAATAGTATGTTTGATTACTAATGGAGTCGATGATCGTTTTAGACGAGCCATTGACTTCGTTGAGAGCATTTGATTGATGTCTTTGTCACCAAGGAAGTATCTTTCATGCCATGCCCATCAAAGCGAAGTCCAATTTTCCACATCTCTCTCTCTCTTTCTCTGATTTGATTTGAGATGAGTCAGGCTTATCTCAAACTCAATGGACCCCCTACTCATTCAATTTCGAGTTTTGTTTGCAATAACGACATTACTAGTCAACATAAAGAGAGCATTCATGAATTAAAGACATATTTCCATTTAGTTTAATTTTCTCATCATAAAAAAGAAAGAATAACGATCACCGATAAGATATTCTCACGATTCTATTGGCATCACGAGTCATGCATAGATAGATTCACACGGAAGTGTCTCTTCAGAATTTCAATCAAGTTACATGAACTTGGAATAAAACCGCATACTAAAAGCCCCCTCAAAATTGGTGAGTTAGGCTAAAATTCAATACCATAAGTTAGGAAAGCTGATCACGAATTTGGATGCAACCAAATCTGACGCTCTTTTGTCATCTTAAGGGCCTTTAGGTAGCTCAGATAAAAAGAAAAAGGAGAATTATTATGACTCTATTTGACTAGTCAAGTGCTCTAATATATTTCGGATATTTCCTCCTATAAGATAATATTTTTTATAAAAAAAAAAAAATCGAGACATTTTTAATATGCAAAAGCAAAATCAGCTTCCCTATCAACTTGGCCATTTTCGTGGATTTTATGCGGGTAAGAAAAGGGAATATTCTCTTTTAATTTGGGAATGAGGTCCAGAGACATTAGTAGAAAAGTCCAACAAGTTGAACTTTATCTATAGCTCTTTAAGACAGAATAACAAACAATAAACAGAAAAAGAAAAGGAAAGATTCGGATTTTAGACAAGCAAGATTATATTTGTCCCGATAAGCGATGCCCGATCCCATGCGTCGATTCTGTTCCTGGGTTTAGATGAGCCTATGACAACGATGTCCATTAGCTTCATGTCCAAACACAATGATAGAGACCCACAAATTTTCCCTTTCATTTTTTTTTCATTTTTTTTTATCTTCGATTTTCTTTTCCTTTTTCTTTTTCTTTTTTTCTTTTTGCATGAAAGAAAATCACTTGAAATTTGCCCCTTTTACATTTGCCGTGAGAAAGCACGCGTATTCGTGCCGCGTTTTTTGCGTTTTTTCTTTTACAGAAAATTCGAGAAATGGTCATTTTTTAAGTGCCGGAATTTGCCGATTCCAATGTGCTCCGGATTTTAGAGAATCCAAATCATTTATAACTCTTTTTACGCCCTTTTCGGTGGCTTTTTATGCAAAAAGCGACTGGAAGTGGATCAGATTGATTGTCTAATTGGCATCATGTGTACATCCACTAAGGTCACTTTTTTTGAATTTTACATTTAATTCCCCCCCGCCCCATTTTAGATGAATAGATTAAGGAATTTCCTTTTCCCGGAACAAAGTTCCAACACACAAAGAGAATGACATAATTAGCAATAGATTCCGAAGAAGTTTATTAAAATATCAAATGTCCAAATGCATAATATCTTGTCTTGGTTTTTATAGTATAAAAATTACTTGAAAGTGATGAAAATATTAAGTTTGGTTAAAGATTGATTTGTCTATGTTATGGCAGCTTATGCTGCTGTCTATGATATGGTGAGGAATGACAAATCCGACATTTTTGGAAAGAAGGGTTCAAGAGCTTTTCCTGGTGTGTCTGGTGTTAAAAGGTGTTGTTGGCTTTCTTCTGGGTCCGGTGGCTTGCGCTACAAGAGCTCATGTAGCTTATCTTTAGATTTAACCACTTGAAATTAAAAGGACATAATTATTTACACTAGCGATAGGGATATTTACAAAATATATGTGATTTGTGACAATTCTCTTATACGCAAAAAAAAAAAATGTTCTTTCTTCAAAAAATATGTTTCTTCCATACATAAGAGAATCATCTCAAATCATATACAATTTGTGAATGTAGGTTTTTTTTTTTTTTTTTTTTTTTTTATCTAGAAAATACATTCTTTCAATTGTCTGGTTATTATGAAATTGGGACAAAAGGTAAATATTTTGCCATTATAATCATCATTACAATACTCCTAAGGCTGCATTTGGTCGATCGGATAAAAATCGGGATATGATATGTTTTATTCTATCTCGTGTTTGGTAGCAGTTTATGATAGGATAAGATCGGATATAACCCAGATAAAAAAATCTGAGGGGCTGGAATAGACTCGGATGGGATTTTTATTGCTTATTTTTCTAGAAACCTTACACTCCACTTGCTGTCATCTTCTTCCCCACATCCTGCATTGCCTTCACCAAAAAAATTTCTTGGCTTCTTTTCCTTCACCGCCTCTGTCGGAGACAACATCCTCGATGTCGGCTACGGAGTTGGCGGCCCACTCCCGCCATCACCATTGCCACTCATCTTCAAGGTGAGGTTCATGATTCTCTCCATCCCCGCCATCACCACTATCACCACTGCCAAACCCTTCTCCTTTGATCTCTTGCCCCACCTCTGGTGCAGTCGCCATGTCGTAGCTACCGTCCTCCACCTCTTCTCCTCCCTCAAAGCCTTCTCCCCCGAGTCACCCTTCGACTGCTTGTCGGTTAACGGCTTCAATGTCGAGCAAATTTGGCAACAAATTGGTCTCCGATTGTGGCCGTTCTTGTCAAGCTTGCAGCGCGAATTGAGGTGGCTTGAGAAGAAACCGTATGAAATTTTGAATCTTCTTAGGTGCAACAGGGCTTTGGAGGAGAAAAGGGAGGATCTTGGAGGAGGTGGGGATGTCAAGGAGAGCGAACATGGTGGTGACATTAATGATGGCGAAGTTGAAAATAGTCAACTTCAAATCCGTAGTTCATGAAGCAGTGAATAGAATATGAAGAAATCCTGAGATTTCTTATCCTATCATATCTTATCCAGTCATATCCCATTTAAAAATTTAGACAATCAAACGCAACATAAAAGGTTAACGGGCAGTAATTATTCCTTGTTTTTTTCCATTGAAAAATAGGACCCCTATGGGGATTAGTTGAGTAATTAAAATGTTTAGACTCTTTACTAATTGTGCAAGTGCTTGGCGAAAACTAAACCTAATTAAGCATTTTAGAACGTTTTACGTGTTTTTCACCAAGGTAGTTCTCCACATGTATAAAACGTAGCTTCACTTCACTTGTCATGCATAGGCTATTGTAGAACTCATAATCCAGGTAACGTGTTTATAATACCTCAATTTTGAGCGAATGCAAGAGAGGGTCCAAAGCTTAATATATTTGATCCACCTTATAGTTTTCGATATCCTATATGAATCTGTCTAGCCTTGTTTCTTCGACCGATTGTATATACTATACTGCAAGATGGGTGAATGTCCGAGCATCGCGCAGGCTTAAACTGCATCAAAGACATAATGTTAAAAACAAGAATTATTGTTTGTAAAAAAAAAATAATCTTCATTTTCGAGAGAGCTAAACTAGAACCTATGATACATTGACTATATAGCTACTTTTTCATCCTTCTACCAGTAAGCATTAATCCAATTTACAGCAACATTATAAGTACCAAGCCAAGCCATGAATAATTTATAAAGGTACTAACTCCTTACTGAAATGGGAGCATGCAATGGAACTCGGATCACTTTTATATATATATATATATATATCAATTTAATGGTATTAAGGAGGCAATTACCCAGATTAGATTAAATTTTTCATAATTTCGAAAGAAAAATAAAAAGCAAGGGAAATGTGTTGAGTGTGAAGTAAATAAAGTTGAGGATTTGTCTTGGTTGGGCACCTAAATTAATGGAGCGCTCGTGAAGCATATTCCCCACAAGCAGGAAGACCCCACTCCTAGCGTTTCAGGCGTCCGCGTGGCAAAAAATGAATGCACTAACTTGTACTCATATGAAATAATAATACATTTACTAAATCGAAAAATAAGTATTGCACGGAATTAAACCAGTTAAATCAAAGGGCCAAATCGTACGTGGATCATATTGAAAATAATCTAATTCAAATGAAGCTATTTAACTTTTTTTTTTTTTTTACAATTTCCACGTGATATAAGTTTAGTAACTTGTACCTTATCCATATCCCGCTTAATATATATTATTAAAACACTTGTATATTTAACCAAATATAGGAAAATATTATTCAAATTGAAGTAGGAGTGAGGAGTAGATGAACGCAAGAGAAAGTAAATAAAGAGTTATAGAATTGGGTTGCATCTAAATAAGTGATAACTCATATAGCAACTAGACTAATTAAATATAGGTTAATAAATGGATAAATCTCCCTTTTCGACAGGTCTATACTAAGTTAATAAGATTGATGAATATAAGAAACATTATTTGAGAAAAAAGTTTGACGAATATATATAAATTATAACGTATAAGTTGGTGACTTTTATTCTTCATCCTTACACGATTTGTGGACTGTCTTATTAAGAAAGTACATATAGAGATGCATTACATGTCTTAATAAAAATAAATTCGGATAGCGTTTATTGAGCCTTGAAGAAGTTTGACGAAAAACGTTCAAAACGAAATTTTAAAAAATAATAAAGTGAAATAACAATCAAAGTGATTTTTTAAGGTTCTAAAAAGTTAGATCAAACTAACAAATTTAAAATGTTGGTATAATATATTTAGTGTAGAAAGTATATATGGAAAACAATAAGGAAATTCACTTTGAATGAAAAAAGAGAGAGAGTTAATGCTACAAAAAAGCCCAAAATTATGTCACTATGATACAAATATCTCAAACTTTTATATTGTATTACTAAAAATTTGAAACTTGCATATTGTGACACAAATACCTTATAAAAAAATCTTGAACTTATACTAATATGACAAATATACCATAGATAGAACTCAAGCAGATGTTATATATGTCATGCATGTATAAATTTAGGATTTTTAGTGATATAAAAATTCAGGGCATTTGTATCATAGTTGTTATAGTTTGAAGTTTTTTGTATTCTTTAGAAAAAGAACATTGTTATATAAGTCCATAGTCTTTTGATGATGAATTAAATAACTCCTTAAAAGTTATAGTTACATGGAATTTGGATGTACTATACAAAATCCTACATGACAATCCAAGAAAACCCCTCCCATTTGTTCTCTAATTATCGAGAGATGGCTACGTGCATTACCTTTATGTATGTTTACACATACGGATTTACCAACAAAAAAATCAAAAAACATAAAATAGGTGTATTATTAAAGCAAGAGCCTTTTCTAATGTCAATTGACTTTTAATTATAGGAATTATGGACTTAATAGGAGAAAGAAAAGTAAAGTAAAAAAATTCAGACTTAGCAATTAAGTAGATTATTACTTTTTTGTTAGGGTGGCGTTTAGGTGGGGGCTATTTTCACGGAGAAAGCACGAAAACAACGTTTATCGCAATGGGATGAGAGCTAATTCTAGCACATTTTAGAGGCAACAACTTATGTTTATATGGTTTTAAATTTTGTAACACTCATTTCCATGATAGAAAGTGCCGTACTGACTACTTAGTACGCACCTCCCAGGGTAGCTGGGCACGTGCCCTTGCATCGGGGCATTCGATGTCAAGTACGCATGAACATGTCTTGAAAACCGCACCGTCAGTTGTTTAATCCCCTTGCCTAATTAAACGAACCAATTCCCATTTTGAAACTCAAACATATAAATACATTAAAAATTTTAAAATTTATTAAGAAAATATAATCGATTTTTAAAATTTTCTAAAAATATAATTAAGTTCTAAAACTTGTTATGAAAATATAATGAAATCTTTTCTTTTACTCTTCTACTATTTTAATTTTCACTATATATTTTTGTCCTACTTGTATGGTGTGGGAGTGGAATTCATATTTAAAACTAAATTATTTTTACTTTAATTTGGAAATTTGAACATCACACTTTCTCCTTTTTATATGAGAAGGGAGGTAACTTTAACGGTTTAATCAAGTGTTAAAAATTTCAAAAATTGTAATTAATTTTTAATATTTGTTAAATTAGTCAAATCAAATTATTTTGTTAATTACATGTTTTGAAAGTTTTTAACAATTGATTGTATTTTTGTGATAAATTATTAGACTTAAAATATTTATTTTGAAAATTTTGAAACTCAATGGTATCTTCTTGATAAATTTTAGAATCCGAAACTGAGATCGAACCAACGTCCGAACCGATCAATTCCAACTAATTACCCCCGCAGCATCAAATTGTATATTGTACCCGTTGCCCTCCTATCATCCACATCTCCTCATCTTCTTTGTACATTGCACGTACCCTGTCCCGGCCTCTTTCCCCATACCTTCCCCCACGCGCTCCGCTCGCGTGTACTCAAACTCCCTTTAACCTCATCATATCACGTGGGTTTCCATTTTCACTTTCACTCGACAACCCGTGCCCATCCATCTCTCTCTCACTCTCTCTCTCTCTCTCTCCTCCGCCCGCCAGCTAGATAGCCACCGCCGCAGCCCGCCCCCGGCCCCCCCGCCGCCGCCGCCGCCGCGATGGCGACGCGCTACTCCGCGACCGACATGGGCGACCTCCCCGACGCCATCCTCTCCAACATCTTCTCCCTCGTGTCCGACACGCGCGCCCGGAACGCCCTCTCCCTCGTCTGCCGCAAGTACCTCGCCCTGGAGCGGGCCACCCGCGTCTCCCTCACGCTCCGCGGCAACGTCCGCGACCTCTACCGGATCCCCACCGGCTTCCGCCGCGTCGAGCACCTCGACCTCTCCCTCCTCTCCCCGTGGGGCCACGACCTCGCCTCCTCCGTCCACGACCCCTTGCTCCTCGCCCACCGCCTCCGCCTCGCCTTCCCCTCCGTCTCCTCCCTCACCGTCTACGCCCGCTCCCCGGCGACCCTCCAGGTCCTCCTCCCGCAGTGGCCCCACCTCCGCCGCGTCAAGCTGGTGCGCTGGCACCAGCGGCCCCTGCAGTCGCCGCTCGGCGCCGACTTCGCCACGCTGTTCGAGCATTGTCGGTCCCTCTCTGCGCTCGACCTCTCCAGCTTCTACTACTACACCGAGGACCTCCCCCCAGCTCTCCAGGGTTACCCTTTGATCGCGTCCTCCCTCACGAGGCTGGATCTCTTGACGACGTCGTTCAGCGAGGGGTTCAAGACCGAGGAGATTCGCGTGATTGCGGCCGCCTGCGGCAACCTCCGGGAGCTCCTCGTCGCGTGCACGTTTGATCCCAGGTACTTCGGGTTCGTCGGCGATCAGGCTTTGCTCGATATAGCCGCGAATTGTCCGAAATTGACTCTGCTTCACTTGGTCGATACTTCTTCTCTGTCGAATTCGAGAGGCGATCCGGAGGACGATGGGCTTACTTCGGAGGATGCGGGGATTACGCGGGCCGCGCTGGTGGAGGTGTTCTCGAAACTTAGCTTGCTTGAGGAGCTGGTGTTAGATGTTTGTAGAAATGTCAGAGAGAGCGGGCTCGCTCTGGAAGTGTTGAGTTCCAAATGCAAGAACTTGAGGGTGCTCAAGTTGGGGCAATTTCATGGGGTCGTGATGGCGATTGAATCTCATTTAGATGGGTTGGCGCTCTGTGAAGGCCTCACGTCTTTGTCGATCAAGAATGCGGCGGATTTGGCGGACATGGGGTTGATTGAGATTGCGAGGGGGTGTTCGAAGCTGAGGAAATTCGAAATTCAGGGTTGCAAGAATGTCACCTGGAAAGGTATGAGGTTGTTGGCTAGTTTGCTTCGCCGGACTCTGCTTGATGTTCAGGATTTCTTGTTGCAAGAATCTAGATGCTGCAGCTTCTTTGCGTGCCATGGAACCGATTCGTGATCGGATCCAGCGGCTCCACATTGATTGTGTGTGGGATGGGTTGGAAGAACGCAAGAGACGACAGGAAGCTTGTCCTGGTTTCAGTCTGAATGAAGTGGCTGAGCCTAGTGTGCCAAGCCAGAGCAACGAAGTCATGCACTTTCTTGGGGGTAGCATTGACTGCGAGGATACAGGCCGGAACAAGAGATGCAAATATACTCTCGATAGCCAATTTTCCAATGCTGCCAGCAATGGCAACGGATTCTTGTGCAATAGCTGGGAAAGATTACAATACCTCTCGCTTTGGATTGGGGTTGGCGACCTCTTGACGCCGCTTCCAATGGCCGGTCTCGAGGATTGTCCCAATTTGGAGGAGATCCGCATAAAAGTGGAGGGAGATTGCAGGGGGAAGCCAAAGCCAGCGGTTCCTGCGTTTGGGTTGAGTATGCTTTCCTGTTACCCGGCACTTTCAAAGATGCAGTTAGATTGTGGTGATGCCCTAGGTTATGCATTAACGGCACCGTCAGGGCAAATGGATCTGAGCTTGTGGGAGAGATTCTTCTTGAACGGGATCGGGAATCTTTGCCTCAACGAGCTTGATTACTGGCCTCCACAGGATCGGGACGTCAACCAGAGAAGCTTGTCGCTGCCTGCGGCTGGTTTACTGGCACAGTGTCTTACGTTGAGGAAGCTCTTCATACACGGAACAGCACACGAGCATTTCATGAATTTTCTGTTGAGGATATCGAATCTTAGGGATGTACAGCTGAGAGAAGATTACTATCCGGCACCCGAGAATGACATGAGTACAGAGATGAGAGTGGATTCATGCAGTCGCTTCGAAGACGCATTGAACAGGCGGTACATACTAGATTGAGGTACATGGTCAGGTCATGCTTCTTGGTCGTGAAAAGCATGACCGTAGGGAAGTCCTGAAAGTCTTTCTGGGACCATTTTTGTTGTATATTTTGCTCAATTTTGTCTGATTTCTACAGTGTTTGCTTACCGAATGAAATACGCGGATCATGCTTTTTTGACAACTGATGGGAATTTCTCTTAATGTGGAAGAGCAAAGTAAAACCTGGTTCGCTATAAAACATTACATTAACCATTTTACTGTCTTGTTGCTTAAAATTTACAACAAATTCAGCGACCACTAGCAGCAGCTAGTTAGACAACAGAGAGAATACTTGTTTATGCGACTGCCTTGGCATGGGCAAAGACACAAGCCTGGTCATCCTGGTCATCCTGCCATAGAATCTGAAATCGTGAAAAAGGACGTGAGCTCGTCATGAAGCCGAGAGATCGAATGGATTCATACACTGACTGGAATTACAGGATTCAGAGTACCATTTTGTATCTGTGCTATTGCAATTACATGTGTGCAGTAGCTGCTAAATAGGATCATCTCCTTCTCTTATTCTTGTGCAGCTCGCCTCGGGGTTTCTTTCCACTTCCCACTGATAGGCTTATATGGACCTTCGTTCCCCGACTTCTCCGGCTCCTCCGCTCTTTTCCTTTCGTTCTTTGGTTTGAAAGAGATGGGCTAGGATAAATCGACAAGAATTTCCGCCACAGTGATGGCCTTGGAAATTTCCTGAACACCTCGTCCTTGGAGGAGGTTTCTTGCCCATGGCTTCAAGGCATTCATGAAAGCAAAGAGAGCTTCGCTATCACCAAGATCAGGGATCTCGTGCCTAAGTTCAGTGAACTCCTTGACATACTCCCGAACTGTTCCTGTTAGTGTGAGCCCATGAAGCTTGCCACTGGCCTCGTCCTTGGCGAGCTTGGAGAAGAATCATTCCAGAAATTGCTTCATGAACTCATCCTGAGTGTTGATGGGATTGGCACCTCGCTTCATCTCATCGCAACACCACCACAGCATAGCAATGCCAGTTAATAACATGGAAGCAATTGTTACGTTGGTGTTCTTGTCTTGGATGCTGATGGTGCCAAAATATTGCTCTATGCTCCATATAAAGTTTGGCACCTCCCTAGTGGACCGCTAGTCCTTAAACTCTTTGGGCCTCGACATCGGCACGTCCACTCTGCGTGCTGTGCATGTTGGTCGAACGCATCTTTTACTGTTCGCAATGCGTGCCTTGCACAAGGCCAGTTCAGATTTGAGTTCTTGAACTTCTAATCTGCTCCTTCATTTCCTCGAACTCGATCTGCCCCTTCATCTGCTCCTTCATCTCCTCGAACTCATGCTTCATATCAGTTCCAGCCACCATCACCTTGTTGTGCTTTTCCTCAAAGGCGACACGGGATCTTTCAAACCATCTTAGCCTTTTCGTGATCGGAAGCCATGGCACTGTTGTACTCTTTATATAAAAGGCGAATGAAGAGTTTGCTCGCAACTGCGTGATTCTGACCTGCACCGGCCAAAATCACCTTACGGAGTCCAGGGTATGATCTCTAGATCTTACTCCAGTCGATGGGGGACTCTGATTCAACGGTAGAAAAACCACTTCTAATTCACTGTCCGGGCCTCTTGCAGCTTGCAACGTTGGGCCTCCGGTCATGGTCCACGCATGTGTGTACAAACGGGCCAAGATCCTTTTGCTTAGGAAATCATAAGAGGGTGTTAAGTCTTGTCCAGGCTCCATATTTATTTCCTCGGAAAATCGTAAGGAAGAACTAAGGAGACTCCATCTTCATTTGTTTTGTGATTAATTTATTATGCCACATGTTTGTGCCCGCTATATACGGATAAAGGGCTGAGGGCTGGGTGCTAACTATCATTGTTCTCTCTCAAATTGAATTAATATCATGAAAATTCCTAAATTGATATATTTATGATAAATTTATTATAAATTAATTTTTTATTATGAAAAACCTCAAACTGGTATACTTGTGATAAATATACCCTCCATTAAATTAGATTAATATTACAAAAAATCACAAATTGATACAACTATAACAAATAGAGAATAAAATCCTAAATTGGTATATTAATCGATTGTCACATGTCATCCAACTCAGCAATTTGATAGTAAAATTTAACGGAAACTAACAGAGGGTAAAATTGTCACTAGTGTATTAGTTTAGGGTAAATTTATTAAAGGCATACTAGTTTTGGATTTTTTGTGGTTAAAAATTAATTTGAAGTAAATTTGTCATAAATGTGTCAATTTGGGTTTTTTCACGGTATTAACCTTTTTAAATATTTAAGACTTCCATTACGAAAAGCACAAAATTTGTAGTGTATACCTTTATAATATTCCAATTTAATAGTAATTGGGATGCATAAAAAGTTCGAGTATAGAATGGCAAGCTACTCAAATAAAGCGCCTCGACTTAATTAACCGCTGTAACTACTTCAATTCGAACATTACAGATTCAGAATGAAATCTTATTAAACTACAACTGGTCTGACCAGAAAATTTCAAATGGTTGCGAGTGAAGGAACCAACGGCAAAGTGTCTGGTCCTGAACTAGGGGGAAATTTCAGATTCCAAACTAAAGCTTGGCTACCAGAAGATGGCAACATTTAGTCCGCCACCAAATGCAAGTGAAAACTTACCTGTGAAGGTTGCAATGAAGGGGGGCTGACATTTTTCCATCAAATCTTCCGGTTTCTTGTGCTCCTTTTCGGCTATTAAGTTTTGCATCCTGCTTCATCTCTTTTTATCTCTTAAGTTTGCGAAAATAGTATTCATGGATGTGCCATCCTACTTTTGTCCTATCCTTGACCGTGAAATCAACTCGTCTAATTGGCTGGCTGGTTCCATGAATTTTCTGTCTGAATCATCTCGAGGAATTAGCATTGTGCTCCTCTGTACATGCGGTTCTTTCACTGAAGAGCGCTATTCCTCGAATGATTAGTCCATTATTAATCTCTATGCCAAAGTGAGCCAAAATAATCGCGTGATGTTGGCACCTGTAGCATTCCTTGTTCGGATATCTATTTATGTACAGAGCAACATGCATAATTTGTCACTGCCAAACCCCATATCTTATGTATTTTGGGATCTCATTGTGATTGTTATGACATTATAAGCCCTTTTAAGTCTTGTCAGGTAAAGCTTGAGAACCATGTTAAGCATCAAATCTATGTACTTATGTGGAGTCACGATGTTGAAATCTTGTCAGGAAACTGTCAAAGTGTCAAACCCAGGTGGAACTAGGTTCTCTCTACAGGGGGCAAGGTAAGTGCTTGGCCTGACGAATAGATCACTCCGGCAGTGTTGGCTAACTTAAAAAGAATGGATTTTGCTCAAATGGGGAACTCTTCCGTGTAACCCAGAAAAGAAAAGAAAAGAAAAGAAAGAGGCTGCCTGGAGGCTCACTGCAACCGAGTTAAAAAGAGGCTCACTACATTCATTATAACTTGTCTGGACATAACAGATCAAAGAAAATACAGTAAGCTACTGATGATTCTTCCATCAGTTGAAGCGAAGCTTATATGCATTTGGTTATTGTTGTTCCTCCCTGTTGAGGACTCACGGAACAAAAGCTGCCTGGAGTAGCATACCTTGGAACCAATTCAATCAGTACTTGAAAGATATTGTTCGGGAAAATTTGGCCCAACTGGCCATCAATGGGCACATCTGTGCATATGGAATTCGAATAGGAAAATATTGTTATTTTTTTCAAAAATGACTTTCTCAAAAGTAATTTTTAAAAATTGTAACATTTTTCTCGAAATTACGAGAACCCAAGCAAGCATTCACCTTATTGCAGTAGCATGAGCCACTTCGTGACAGTCAAATACCATTGACAACAGCATTTCGTTAGCTCATCCAATAGGCAATGACGACGTGGCCTTCCAGTGAAATTCACATAATACAGTTGATATGACATTTATCCACATTATCAAATCCATGCCGCACACGTTACGGCACAGAGGAAGCTGCGCTTTCTTGACTTTGGGCGGCAATGGCCGGATCATTTGCTTGACTTGGCTTTTCCACAGACGACTCCAAACTCTTCATACAAGCGTCAAATCTGCTAAAGTGTCTGTTCCTAATGAAGTTGGATACGCTGTTTAAACATTTATATGATGCCCTTATGGCCACCTATTAGAAACGCTTGACGCTCGATAGTTGGTAGAGGCTCAGGTCCATAGAGGCAAGAGCCTTTCAAAAAGTGGTGTATGCTGCTAAGGGAGGCATGCACACGGTATTCTTTAGTAGAAGGCGAAAGAATAGTTTGGTCTGTGCACAAGGCGCAGCTGGGAGATTCGACAATCCTTGGCCAACCACATTACTTATAACCTGTAAGATTCTCTTCATCTCTTACTTTGATCAATGTGGTTTGTGAACTCACCTCTGGAAATGGACAACCACTTCTTATACGTGAAGCTGGGCCAAATTGGATTGCAAAGGCCTCGGCCTCTGTTCCTGGTCCAGATGTTCGTGCGTCTGCTAGAGACGGACACCCATTTGGGTTGCCCTGGTGCCAAGTATCGTTGTTCTTTTATAAACATTTGGGTCATATTCAAAGCGTACAAACAGCATCAAACCTTCAGTGTGATATTCCTTCATAAAATCCAATTTTGATACATGGAATTAAGATGCATAAAGAATCGCAAGCTACTTAAATAAAGCACCTCGACTTAATTAACTGCTCTAAATACTTGCATTCGGACATAATGTAGCCAGATTCAAATGATTTACAAATGAAGTTTGATTAGCCAATAAGCAACCTGAACTGAAAATTTTAAATGGTTACAAGTGAAAGAACAGCCGTAAAGTTTTTGGTGAAGACAACGAAGTTTCAACAAAGTTTCACTAGCTAAGTGTAATAGTTTCTACAAATTTTATCTAAAAAGACGACTAATGCCTTTTCTATATGGTCTTAGAGTGAACATCACAGCCATTAGACACGCAATTCTACATGCAAAAAAGATACTTTTCGTGTCAAGTTTTACGATAAATAAATCGGTAATCACAATGATTGTGTGATATTTATCCGAATCAACTTTTTAAGTGCATGCATTATATCTTATCTGGTCAGAGTAGGTCAAGGAGACACAGTAAGCTACTGATGATTCTTCTATCAGTTGAAGCACATATGCATTAGATTATCTGTCGTTCCTCCCGGTGGAAGACTCATGGAACCCAAATTCTCAGAGTAGCACATGTTGAATCCTATTCAATCAAGGACTTAACAAATATCATTTGCAAAAATTCGGCCAGAGTAACTGGCCATCGGCAGGCGCATATGTGCATAGGGAGTTCAAAGCATATTATACATATCCGGTCCAGATTTGTAAAAGCTAGAGGATCTTCAAGAGTGAGGAAGGGATGAGTTAATAAAGATTACATCTTAACTTAATTAACTTCACATTATACTTTATTAAAAAAAAGGGTATTATACCTGAATTATATGCATAGGAAAGGAAATTATCTAAGCTAATAAGGAAATTAGCTATCTTAGAAAATAACAATATATCAAATAATATCCAATAATATCTCTAATCTCTACTAGGAAAATCTTTAAATTCCATAAATATATTTCCTCAAGATCGGTCCAGATGATGAACAATGAGAAATTGGTTGCAGCTAGCCTTTTCTCCTAGCATTGGTCAATATTGGAGTCTCTGTAGAGAGTCTACATACATTTTCTTGTAATCAGAGAATTAATGCACGACCGATTATTCGTCCGAGTGAATAATTGGTTCTGGAGCAAATTTGGCCAAGTAAGATCATAGTGAAAGAGAGGGGGAAAAGAAAAACAAGCAAGCATTGTCGCGAATGCCAATGTCTCGGTCAAGTGAATTATAGACAAAAAGAACAGAGAGGGTTGCCCGAATCCTCTCAGGTCGATGATCATATACAACGTACGTGGGCCTTCTTGGGTTAAATTTAAGTTTGGAGACTGGACCGAAATTCCTAGTAACAAATCCATGTTTTGATGTCTTTGTGGTCGATAAATAGCATAGCAAAAGTATTGTTTAGTGTCTACAATGATTTATGCTGATAAATCGTGTAAAGCATACTTCACACGACAAATTAAATGTAATTCACATTATCATTCGAAGAAATACATGGTTTGAAAGTCGACATCTCTTTTTCAGACAACCTAGAGAAAATCGTATGGAACTAACTTAAATTGTAGCAAAC
This sequence comes from Corymbia maculata, assembly GCA_014182735.1. NCBI lineage: Eukaryota > Viridiplantae > Streptophyta > Magnoliopsida > Myrtales > Myrtaceae > Corymbia > Corymbia maculata. Next base: position 8,642,055 of record CM024692.1, read on the forward strand.
TGAAATGATCACCCTAGGCACCCAACTTTGGCTGCTTGATGAACGTGTGCACAAAATCTTTCATGGTATCAGAGCGAAGATCTTGAGTCCAAAAATTTCCAAGCCTCTTATTTGATTCAATTATTAAATATTCTTGTGCTTAGTGGTAGGCCAAACTCCAGCTAAGCTTGAGAGGAAGTATTAAAATATTTAAGCTCCGTTTGTTTCGCGAAAAATGAAGTATGTTTGGAAAATGTTTTCCGTGCGGTCATTTTCTAGAAAAATGTCATTATTTTTAGGTGTTCGGATCAAACTTGAAAATGAAGTGTTTGCTATTCGGTAAGGAAAATCTTTTCCTTCATATATTAATTTTTAATAATTTTTTATTTAATTTTTTAAAAATCGATTTTTAAATTATATTTTCTTTTCTTCTTTTTTTCTCTTTTTTTTTTTTTTTTTTTTTTTTTTTTTTTTTCTTCATTGGCATGGCCCTCCTTGCCACCTACGTCTCCATCCTCTGCTCCCACGCTGTCCCCTGCTGCCTCTTCGTTGCCGACCTTTGCAACGTTCACCACGCCGCTATTATCCCCACCCACCTCCCCTTGTGGTCTCTACGCGGGCTGCAAGCTAACATTCCCGACACGATTGCCATGGACCGCGTCGGAGTGGTAGTTCTCAAGGCTTTCTACAGCCACGATGTGGTTGTGCATGGGCTCCGTGGCGCTTGGAGCTTCCGACCTTAGTCAATCGACGGCAATGCTCTTCCTTTGGTGCTTTGGCGAGGTCAAGCCTCGCCATATCCGATGACTTGGGTGGGGTTGAGCCTCGCCTAAGGTTCACCCTAGGTCGCTAGATCTAGCAAGGCCCAAGCTCGGCGACTTGGGTGAGCTCGGCTTCGTTAGATCAAGTGAGGTGAAGCCTTGCCATAGGCCGGCGAGGATGGACCTCGCTAGAATCTAGCATCTCGAGCCTCGTTGGCCTATGGTGAGGCTCAAGCTTGCCTTTGGCCGGTCACTAGTTGCCAACCAACTAAGGAAGAAGAAAATGAAAAAGAAAGAAAATGGAAAATAAATAATTAAAAATTCAATTTGAAAAAAATAAAAGAAAAGGGTATTTGATGAAAGAAAGTGAGATGAAATAAGAAATGGAAAATGTTTTCTCTAACTTGAAAAGTGGAAAATATTTTATTTTAATTTTAGAAGACTTTTTTTTTTTCATTGAAAAATTTTCCCCAATCAATACATTTTCCATGAGAAAACATTTTCCGTGAAATGAATACCAAAAAAATCTGTAAAATATTTTCCATAAAATGAACAAAGCCTAAGATATTAAATCAAACATTCATCTAAAATTAAATATTCATAATAGTTAGCAATAGACTTATAAAATTTTACAGTTTAGAAAGAGTTGTCAGCCATCCAATCTAGGGTCAAGCAGTTTTGGTCATGTAAAAACCAAAGTAGTATACTGTATATTTATATCGATTGATTAGACGACCCCCCTGAGAGTATGAATTAGTAGCAGATAATACCTAGATCAACTCGCTAATTTAGGAAGTTTCAAGTCACAAATAGCCCTCGTGTCCCTAAAAGACGTCGATCCAAGAACAAATATAGACTACTAATGGAGACTTCCTAGTTGATGTGAAAGCCACCCATAAAATAATCCACCGTGTTATGCGAGCTTTACTGCATCTACGACAATCTCTGCATAATTTCCACTGATGGAACCTTTGGTTGGTCCACCCATTCACTTTTCTTAACCAGGCTTTGTTTTTATTTGGTTGACTTGGACATTTCAACGACAGATGACCCCAAGCCGATCTTTTCAATCGTATAATCCATCTTTGGACAACTAATGGGCAGCAACCGCTAGAATTATAGTGGCCTCACAAGAGAAACAGCCACTGTCTCGTCACTTTTGACGACCGCTGGCCGATGAGAAGTCGAGATTTTTCCGTTCAGAGAAAGACTCGAGTTGCTAACTCAACATGTTTAAACCGGAGTTGTGAAAGGAGTAACGAGACATGAGTTGCATAAGCAGAAACCCAGAAATGTTTCCTTTTATGTTGCTTCTTTTCTTTACTTCAATCGGTCCCTCTTTGACCATAAGCACGGACACCATCTTACCCGGTGAGCCTCTCTCCGGAAATCAGACATTAATCGCTCAAGGAGGAATAGTTGAGATGGGCTTCTTTTCAGCAGGTAACACTGGTAACCACTACTACATTGCCATTTGGTACAGAGGATTACCTCGAAAGACTACGGGTTGCGAATAGGAACCGCCCCCTGTCCAACCCATTCTCTTCAGAGTTTAAGCTTCTCCGGGATGGTAATTTAGTCATACTCACTTCATCCAAGCATCAAATCTGGTCGATGAATTCGACATCACTCATGCCTAATTCAACTTCTGGAGTGCTCCTTGACAATAAAGACTTCATTTTGAGGAAGGCAACAGATGTGTCTAATGTTGCTTGGCAGAGTTTCGATCATTCCACTGATACGTGGTTGCCAGGTGCCAAGTTTGTATATTTTTCGCATACGTCTGAACAGACAGTTTTGGTGGCACGGAGAGAATTAGATGATCCAGCTCCCGGGATATTCTCTGCAATCCCGGGACCAGAAGGAGGAATCCAGTTATCACTATCTAACAGGTCAGAAGCCTACTGGCATGGTGGTGACAGGACTAGGGACGATTACGGGCATCAGCCTTCCCTGACAGTGGCAAAAGTGACAGGCATCACCTTTGTTTCAAATGAGAATGAGACATACTCCATATATTCCTCAATTGCTCCATATAATCTTTCTAGGATTGTGCTCGAACTGACGGGCCTGCTCAAGCAATTTATATGGGCAAAGCATATCCAGGAATGGAAATTGCTTTGGACACTGCCAATACAAACGTGTGAGGTTTATCCCTTTTGTGGTGCTTCTTCTAACTGCAATAAGAATGATACACTGGTTTGTGATTGTGCTCTTCGACACTTAGATGATCTGAAGCTGAAAGATCGTCAGGGCCAATGCAAGAGGAGATCTGCATCGGAATGTAGTGGTGACAGGAAAGATAATTTTTTCCTCATGCCTTGTACAAAATTGCCAAAAAATTCTGACTCGTTCATGGTGGAAAACATCGATGCATGTAGGTTATTTTGCTTGAGCAACTGTCTGTGCGGTGCATACGCTTACACTGCTAACTGTTGAAAATGGACGGATGAGAAATTTTTAGTGCAACATTCCACCAATTATTCAGTTCTTAAAGATTTCTATGTCTGGATCATGGCGTTGGACTGGAAGGGGAAGGGTAAGAAATAGGGGAAACCCAGTTTAAATTTCATAGCAGCAGTTGTTTTGTCCTTAGTTTTACTCGTGCTCCTTTGTGTGTCGCTGGCGACTATTAGGACAAGATGGTCTGCTTGTGCAGCGGATGATCATTTGCTGCATTTTGAATGTCGATCTCTGAAGAAGGCAACGAAGAACTCTTAGAGGTGGGTTTGCTTGTGTCTTTAAGGGAGCACTGCCAGACTCAACTCCTATAGCAGTGAAGAAACTTGCAAATCAAAACTGAAGTAACAAACAGCTCCTTGCAGAAGTCAGAACTATCGGAACAATACAGCACGTCAATGTTGTTCGTCGGTTTTTATGCACAAGAGTCAAAAAGGTTCCTAGTATATGAGTACCTTGCAAATGGTTCACTCGCAGCTCATTTGTTTCAGAAAGGTTCCAACACCCTCAATTGGAAAACCAGATAAGGCATTGCCATCGGGATTGCTAAAGGATTGGAGTACCTCCATGAGAGGTGTTGAGATCACATCATACACTGCGACATCAAACCAGAGAATTTATTGTTGGATTCAGAACTCGCACCACAGATTGCTGATTTTGGCCTTGCGAAGCTTGTGGGACAAAATGTCAGCAGCGTAACTACCACCATGAGGGGAACCAGAGGGTACCTCGCACCAGAATGGATTTCCAGAGGAGCCATCACATTGAAAGTTGACGTTTTCAGCTATGGAGCCGCTCTTTGAGATCATATTGGGAAAGAGAAACATTGAAGAGATGAATAGTGATGTGCGTGATTATGTACCACTTCAGGTAGCTAATTCAATAGCCAAAGGAGAAGAAGTCTTGCCATTTGTGGACCGCAGATTGAACGGACTTGTGGACATGGAAGAATTGTGCTGAACATGCAAAGTGGCTTGCTGGCGCATTCAAGAAAACGAGAAAGATAGACCAAATGTCTCAGGTAGTTCAGACTTTGGAGGGGGTTATGGCAGGAGAAAAGCCTCCAATCCCGAGAATTTTCTTGCAACTTGTAGAAGTGATGAGAGTGAAGCATAAAACAAAGCACTATGTCCTTTCTTTGATAATTTATGTGCATGATGTAGCCCCGACTCATGCTCCTTTAAATTACAGTGTACTCGTTGTGGCCACTAGAAATATAAAGACAGAACAGTTAATGTCGCTGATGGACTGACTGGCCTAGGATGTGCATCATGCTTTCCAGACTTATAGCTCCAAGCCATTTAATACCCAGATTTCTCCATCCTTTTGCAGCAGAAGATCCAGTGAAGAAGTTGGTCATCTATTCAGCTTATGTGTAGTATGCTCCAAATGAAATTAGATGAACTGTTGAAACGAGCACCGCAAAATCTTTGCCCACTTGTTTAAACATTATTTATGTAAGCCATCCCTCCCATTAGAAACGGTTGACATATGGAGTAGGGGCTCAGGCCATAAAGGCAAGAGCCATCCAAAAAGCGGTATTCTTTAGTTAAAGGCGAAAAAATATTTCGCTCTGTGCACACTGCGCAGCAGCGTATTGGATAAGCTCATTCCATTATCTGTAAGACTATCGCCAATTCTTGCTTCAACAGTTGTGGGAGTTAGAATTCACCTATGGAAATGGAAAACCACTTCGCATACGTAGGCAGGCCACATTGTACTGCAAAGGCATTGGCCTCTGCTCCTGGTCCAGATGTCTCTGCGTGTCCGCTTGAGAGACAGCCATCTGGGCTGTCCTGGTGCTAAGAATCGTTGTACTTTTGAAAAATTTAGAGCACGAGACTTTCGGTGTCGTATTATCTCTGTAATATTCCATTTTAATACATGTAACAAGATGCATAAAAAATTCAACTATAGAATCCCAAGCTACTTAACTATAGCACTTCGACTCAATTAACTGCTCTAACAACTCAAATTTAATCGTAAGATAGCTGGATTCATGTAATTTACCAATGAAATTTGTTTAGCCTATGAGCAGCCTGATCTGAAAATTTCTAATAGTTATTAGTAAAAGAACCAACCGTAAGGTATTTGGTGTGAAGACAACAACATTTCACTAGCCGACGTGGAATAGTTTCATTTTATATGCGATGTGCACTCTTTATTTGTCCTTCATCGATCTTGTCTGCGATAACGTCTTTCCTTATATGGTTCGGTCAGAGAATAAAAGTGGCAGAAACTCGGCGCTCAGCTAAGGGAAAGTTCGGATTCCAAGCTAACTTAGTTACCAGAAGATGGCGACATCTATTCCACCACCAAATTCCAGTAAAACTTAGCTAAAGAAGGTTGCAATGAGCAGGAGGCCGAGGTCTTCCCATCAAATTTTCCATTTTCCATTTTTTTTTTTTTTTTTTTGATTTTTGTGTTTTTCATCCTGCTTCATCTCTTAAATCTGTATGTTTGCAAAAATAGGGTTATGAATGTGCAATCTCGCTCTTGTCTGTTCCTTGGCATGAAATCAACTCGTCTTATAGGCCAATTGGTTCCGTGAATTTTCCATCTAATCATCTTGAAGAATTTGCATCAAGTTCATCTGTGTATGCAGACTTTTCACCGAATTCCTTGAATAATTAGCTCAATGTTCATCTTTACACCAAAGTGAGCCAAAATAATAGCATGATGTTGGTACCTGTAGCATTTATCGTTCGGATATTTATATGTGCAAAGCAGTATGCATTACTTGTCATGTCAAACCCCAAATCTTGGGTGATTTAGGATTCCACTGTGATTGTCATGACATCATAAGTCCTATAAGTCTTGTCAGATGAAGCCAGAGAACCATGTCACACATCAAACCTATTTACTTATGTTTGTATATTCTCAAGTCACAATGTTGAAATGTTGTGAGGAAACTGATAGTTGTCAAAAACGCCGATGAAACTAGGTTCTCTCTACAGGAGGCAAGTTAAGCCCCTGGCCCAATGAACGGAACACCAACGACATCATCTGATACAAAGTATCTTAAATGGTGAACTTGTCTTTGTAACCCAGAGTAGAAAAGGGGTGAACTTTTGTCTTTCGCAACCAACTTAAAAGAGGCTCATTGCTTGCATTATTACTCATCTGACAAGAGTCGCTGAAAAGAATCATGGTAGACTACTGATGATTCTTCCATCAGTTGAAGCCATATGTGCATTTGGCTATCGTTGTTTTGTCCTTGTTAAAGACTCAGTAAACACAAATTGCTTGGAGTAGCACCTCTTGAATCCACTTCAATCAGGACTTAACAGATCTCATTCGGTAAATTTCGGCCCAAGTAACCGGCCATTGGTGGGCGCATCAGTGCACATGGAGTTCAAATTATATTACACATAAATATGGACCTTGGTGCTACACTTTCCATCATAGCATTGGTCAATCTCAAAGCCTCTACATAGAGAGGCCTCCTCAGAAAATGCTTGACACTTAGAATGGTAGAAACTCAAAGCCTGTAAAGGCTAAGCCTTCTGAAATGCTTGATACTTAGAATGGTAGAGACTCAAAGTCTGTAGAGGCTGAGCCTTCCAAAAAGTGGCGTATGCTGTGAAGTGCGGCACACACGGTATGCTTTAGTAAAAGGCAAAAGAATAGTTCGCTCTGTGCACACCGTGCAGCTGCGTGACTTCGACAAGGTGGAGCCAACCACATTACATGGTCTATTGGATGATCTATAGATCTTGCTTGGGTCGAATTGGGACTGAGATTCACCAATAGAAAACCTCCTCATTCACTGTTCGGGCTACGGGAATTATAAGGTTTAGGGCTCTATCTTGGTCCAGACATGTGCAAATTGCAATATAATTGAACGGTCCAGTTCCTTTGCTTGGGAAAGCATAGGATATTAAATCTTGTCCCGGGGCTGCAACTTAGTTTCTTCTTCGCCTTCTTCTTCTTGGGGCTGATTTTGATAAAGATATTCAGATATTGTAGATAAACTAGTTGTACTGAATTTCCCCGCAAATCATACGAACAATCTTCATGGGGAATAAGGCAGAGAGAGAGAGAGAGAGGCAAAACTATATGACAGTTTCAAGACAAAAAAAAAAAAAATCAGTTGCTAGAAATATGAAAACTTGCGTGATTCACTATATATATACATAAGTATATATGTAGATGTAAGTTTGTACGGCTAATTTCAATTGGAAAGTAACAAGTTATAAGCGAATTAATAGAGATCAGATAATCTAATGGATTGCCGTCTCATTATTATCCAGAATAATCTTGTCAATAGATTTAGTATATGACAAATGGGTCCACCTCCGACCTATATATATATATATCACATTGGAAAGTTAATTCCTTAATTATGGAGGTAGACATGGGTTCATCTTAGTCTTAACGCCTCCTAAGTCCTATACATATGTTGCAGTATTGTCTTATTAAAAAAAAATTGAATAAATCAAATGTAGAAGAAAATTATTGGTAAACCTATTTTGTCCAAAGTAATTGTATATGGAAAAAGATGAATATACCTCAAAATTTGATGTTTCTTGGAGATTTTGCTGCTGTAATGAAGATATTCTAATACAAATATCAAATATGTAACGGATGAAATACAATTTTTAACTTACGTATTTGTTCATGGTACAATTTCATACAATAAGTGTCTTAAAAAGAAAGAAAAAGATTTAAGATTCTTTGATAAGTACTGAGATCCGCTTTTACTTGTTAGCTCACTAGTTCACTTGCCCAAAGAAACGTATATGTCATCAAGTTTGGGCGATAAAGATAATGAATTGAGCATGCGAGAGAGCGGGTGGAAATGGATCCGCTGACCCCTCTCTGAACGCCACCTACGCCGCATTCCTCCGAACCTAGTGCCCTAACCCGGCCAACCCGGCTACCTGGGTGGAAATGGATCCGCAAAGCTCACTCTCATTCGATAGTCATTACTTCAATAGTCTCATGGAAAACAAGGGATTGTTCCAATTCGATGCCGTGCTCTTGATGAATCAAGGCACGGCCAAGGTGGTGCAGCAGCTTCGGTCGCCGGCTGCGTTATTCTCCAAGTTTGGCAATTGATAAAGAAGATGGGGGCCCATCGGGGTACTCACTAGAACTACCGAGAAATTTGAAAACATTGTCATGTGGTGAATCAATTCTAACATGATGGTGTGAATTGCATTTTAAAAAGCCGATGTGGGATCTGTTAATGGATGAAGAGACGATTACATAAATGATACATGTATAATACAAAAATGACCATGCACGGCAAATGCACGATACATGCACAGCAGATGCACAGAGCATGCACGATATTTACATGACTATGCACGGCAGATACATGGTAATGAATGGCACATAATTAGCACATGTACGATACATGAAAATTTTTGCAAATCCATATTCTATACATAGTAGAGATATGCTCAAATTAGCTAAATATAAGAGTTCGATGAATTAAGAGTCCAATTTAAATAAAATTCATAAAATCACCTAGGCTAAAGTTCAACACTACCAGAAAAATTCAAAAACATTGTCGTGTGGTGAATCAATTCTAAGAGGGACGATCGGTTGGTGTTGTGGGTGATGGTTTTGATCAATGTTGCTCTTTAATAAAATAATTGGTGGTTTAGTAATTTGACGTTGTGATGAATTGTTCTCAGCAAATGGCTGTTTTATAAAGTTAAATTTTCGTTTGAATATTATGGGGTGAATTGCAGTTTAAGAAGAATATGTGGGATGTGTTGACAGGACGAAGAGATGGCAACATTTTGTCAGTGTCCAACGTGGTTGGGAACATTCCATCTCCTTTCCAAGACTTCAATACTCTTGCACAATTTTTCTCAAAGAAAGGCCTTAATGTGAACGATCTCATCATTTTCTCGGGTAAACCGACATGACCGTGTCAACTTATAGTGATTGCAAAATATTTTTGTTTTTGGATTATCGAATTATGATTTCATGACTTACAATTGAATTGTTAAATTAGCATCGAAGCTAAATGAAGTACATAACTAACATACTGCATTGAGTTAGACATTGCACAATGTATAGTCAAATCATCTATATCTCTCTTTGATCAGGTGCACGTACCATTGGAGTTGCTCAATGCACCACATTTTCTAGGAGACTTTACAACTTCACTAGGAAGGGAGACGCCGACCCCTCTCTAAACGCCACCTACGTCGCATTCCTCCGGACCTAGTGCCCTAACCAGGCCAACCCGGCTACACGGGTGGAAATGGATCCGCAAAGCTCACTCTCCTTCGATAGCCATTACTTTGATAGTCTCACGGAAAACAAGTGATTATTCCAATTCGATGCCACCCTCTTGATGAATCAAGGCATGGCCAAGGTGGTGCAGTAGCTTTGGTTGCCAGTTGCGTTCTTCTCCAAGTTTGGCAAGTCGAAGAAGATGGGGGCCATCGGGGTGCTCACTGGAACTGCCGAGAAATTCGAAAACATTGTCATGTGGTGAATCAATTCTAACATGATGGTGTGAATCACATCTTAAGAAGCCGATGTGGGATGGGTTAATGGATGAAGAGACGATTGCATAAATGGTACATGTACAATACAAAAATGACCATGCACGGCAGATGCACGATACATGCACAGCCGATGCACAGAGCATGCATGATACTGCAGGATGGGCTTGTAAGGACCTACAGCAGTAACTATGGGGCATTCACAAGTTATTTTGTGGCTGCGATGGTGAAGATGGGCAATATCAAGCCGCTCATCGGAATAAATGGAGAGATCTGAAGGAATTGTAGGGTTGTGAACTGAATTAAATAAAATTGAGTTAGCTGCATGTTTGATGCATGTCAATTTTCCTGTTTTCAATAAAGACTCACGTTTGTGAAGAGCTTGGTTAGGAAGTTGACGATATGTATTACTTCCAGTATTATTTAAGAGACAGTAAGGATATATGAAACACATATTCGAGGACATGATCTGGAATTTTGGACGGAATATTCAAAATCATAGAATAGCAGCAAACACAAGACTCACCGTCCCCTGTTGGAATTAATGTCGTAGAAGCTCAAGGAACATGAAACAATATAACCACCCACTTGGGTGGCGTTGCTGGCTCGCGCTCTCTTCCTCTCGCAAAAGGTCGAGAGTTCGAATCCCAGCTTCGTCATAGAGTGACTTAATTGGTTTCACGTGTGTGGTGGTTAGCACGTGTAGCCTCCAGGGTTTACTCCCCCGGCTGTCGGCGGGGTGCAGGGTTCCCTGGGTCATAAAAAAAAAAAAAAAAAACATGAAACAATATAGAACATGCGGGACAACTTAATTGTCAAGACTCGAGTGCGGACGTGCTTGGCTCCAATCAAGTCAGAGAGTATACAGAGATGAAGTCTCCATTAAACAAACATAAGACAAAAACACTAGTTTTGAGCTTCTATTTATCTCCTTCGTGAGAGCTTTTATTTCCCTCGTTGTGAGTCTTCCTTTTCCTCGGCGGGAGTATTCCTCTCCACCTTGTTGGAGATTTCTCCTACTTCATCGCATTATCTTCACCCGTTTCTTCCTTCATCCATTTTTTGTTGAAGGTTGCCAATTCCCCGACAGCGATGAAGATTATCTGTTTCATCCGTGCTGTTTTGTTATCTGCTCGTCGTGTGCCAATGAAGGAGATGTGCTCCTTTAACAGCGACTTCTTGGTGCTCGGTAATGCCGGAGCTCAAGTGGTTCCCTGTCCTTGGGTATGCCTTGGTGTTTTTAACAAAATACTTAAGACATTGGGAGAAGGTGGGCAAAAGAACGGCTGAGAACTATAGACTAAACCCTATCATGGATTTCTTAAATGCTTGTAATTTGATGGATATTGAAAGCAAGGACACTCCATCTTCATTTGTTTTGTGATTAATTTATTACACAACATGTTTGCACGCGCGCTACATACAGATAAAGGGCTGAGGGCTGGGTGCTAATGATCATTGTTCTCTCTCTCTTGATTAAATCGGGTTAATACCATGAAAACCCCAAACTAATACATTTGTGACAAATTTACTACAAACTAATTTTTTGACTACGAAAAACTTCAAACTGATACACTTATGGCAAATATACCCTCCGTTAAATTGGATTAATATCACAAAAAATCACAAATTGATATAACTATAATAAATGGAGAATAAAATCCCAAACCGGTATATTAATCGATTGTCATATATCATCTAACTTAGCAATTTGATAGTAAAATTTAACAGAAACTAACAGATGGTAAAGTTATTACTGGTGTATCAGTTCAGGGTAAATTTATTAAAGGTATACTAGTTTTGGATTTTTGGTTGTCAAAATTAGTTTGAGGTAAATTTGTGATGGGTGTATCTGTTTAGATTTATCTGTGGTATTAACACTTTTAAATATTTAAGACTTCCATTACGAAAAGCATAAAACTTGTAGTGTAATTTCCCTTTCTAATATTCCAATTTAATAGTAATTTGGATGCATAAAAAGTTCGAGTATAGAACGGCAAGCTACTCAAATAAAGCGCCTCGACTTAATTAACCGCTGTAACTACTTTAATTCGAACATTACAGATTCAGAATGACATCTTATTAAACTACAACTGGTCTGACCAGAAAATTCAAATGGTTCGAGTGAAAGAACCAACGGCAAAGTGTCTGGTCCTGAACTAGGGGAAATTTCAGATTCCAAACTATCTTGGCTACCAGAAGATGGCAACATTTAGTCCGCCACCAAATGCAAGTGAAGACTTACCTGTGGAAGGCTGCAATGAGGGGGGGCTGACATTTTCCCATCAAATCTTCTGGTTTCTTGTGCTCCTTTTCGGCTATTAAGTTTTGCATCCTGCTTCATCTTTTTTTATCTCTAAGTTTGCGAAAATAGTATTCATGGATGTGCCATCCTACTTTTGTCCTGTCCTTACCGTGAAATCAACTAGTCTAATTGGCGGGCTGGTTCCATGAATTTTCTGTCCGAATCATCTTGAGGAATTAGCATTGTGCTCCTCTGCACATGCGGTTCTTTCACTCAAGAGCGCTATTCCTCAAATAAGAGATAAGTACAGTGGGAGTGCCAGCACGAAGGACACTTAAGTGCCAAAACTTACAAACGGTACACTTAAGTGCCACTTTTAAAAAAAAAAATTGATCACTCAAGTGCAAAATTGCCGGAATCTTGCTGAAAATCCTACGTGGCAATTTTTTATTAATTTTTTTGCCTACGTGGCTTGCCGGAATTTTAAATGACGAAAAATCAGCGCAAAACGACGTTGTTTTTGTGCTAACGTGGATTTTAAAAATTATTAATTAAATAATTAAAAATATATATTATTATAAAATCGATTTTAATTTTTTAAAAATCTGACGTAGACAATTTTTTTAAAAAAAATTGCCACGTGGATTTTTTATTTTGAAAAAAATGCTTCGTCAAGCAAATGAAATCGTCGGAAAATGGACACGTGGCAATTTGGCTTGAATTTTTCGCCGTTGGCACTTAACTGATCCATTTTGCTCTGATTTTGGCACTTAAGTGTACATTTTGTAACTTTTGGCACTAAGTGTCCATCCATACCAACTTTTGTCACTCCAGAAGTCCGTACCTCCCTCAAATGATTAGTCCATTATTAATCTCTATGCCAAAGTGAGCCAAAATAATCGTGTGATGTTGGTACCTGTAGCATTCCTTGTTCGGATATCTATTTATGTACAAAGCAGCATGCATAATTTGTCACTGTCAAACCCCATATCTTATGTATTTTGGGATCCCATTGTGATTGTTATGACATTATAAGCCCTTTTAAGTCTTGTCAGGTGAAGCTTGAGAACCATGTTAAGCATCAAATCTATGTACTTATGTGGAGTCTGTAGAAATTTCTCTACATAAATAACTAATTAATCAAGAATAATTAGATACATATATGATTATAAAACACCAAAGCTTATACAACGGAATTTAAAGCGTACCTATTTGAGTCATAATTTAAAGCGTACTTGTTTGAGCCATAATCTCACTTGATGAAAAATAGATCAAACTGACGGTGTCAGTGATCCATCGGTATGCTGGATCTTCCTCTCTATAACCTATTTCGGTTTAGTAGCTTTAATGGGATTCGGCGACTGATAGGTATAACCTACCCTTTTATAGGCTAGAGAGGGGACCTAGCAAACTCTAATCAACAGCGTGTCAACTGGGCCATTCCCATTACAGGCTTCGGTTAAACACAATTGCCTACACTTTGCTGCTCAACTAGGCCCGTAATTAATAAATGCCAAAACCCAATTCAATAAGATCACTTGAGGGTTCAAAATATATTGGAATATCCATTAACCCGATTATATAAAATAGAAAATTAATTAATTAATGTAAGCCCATTATTGGAAATTTCCAATAGAGTCACGATGTTGAAATCTTGTCAGGAAACTGTCAAAAGTGTCAAACCCAGATGGAACTAGGTTCTCTCTACAGGGGGCAAGGTAAGCGCTTGGCCTGATGAATAGATCACTCCGACAGTATCGGCTAACTAAAAAAGAATGGATTTTGCTCAAATGGGGAACTCTTCTGTGTAACCCAGAAAAGAAGAGAGAAGAAAAGAAACGGAAAGAAAGAGATAAACTAATCTGTCTTTTGCAACCGAGTGAAAATATGCTCGCTGCATTCATTATAACTTGTCTGGACATAACAGATCAAAGAAAATACAGTAAGCTACTGATAATTCTTCCATCAGTTGAAGCGTATATGCATCTGGTTATAGTTGTTCCTCCCCCATGAGGACTCACGGAACAAAAGTTGCCTGGAGTAGCACACCTTGAAACCAATTCAATCAGTACTTGAAAGATATTGTTCGGGAAAATTTGGCCCAACTGGCCATCAGTGGGCACATCTGTGCATATGGAATTCAAATAGGAAAATATTGTTATTTTTTTGAAAAATGAATTTCTCAAAAATATTTTTTAAAAATTGTAACATTTTTCTCAAAATTACGAGAACCCAAGCAAACATTCACCTTATTGCAACAGCATGAGCCACCTTCGTGACAGTCAAATACCATTGACAACAGCATTTCGTTAGCTCATCCAATAGGCAATGACGAGGTGGCCTTCCAGCGAAATTCACATAATACAGTTGATATGACATTTATCCGCATTACCGCATTATCAAATCCATGCCGCACACGTTACAACACGGAGGAAGCTGCGCTTTCTTGACTTTGGGCGGCAATGGCCGAATCATTTGCTTGACTTGGCTTTTCCACAGACGACTCCAAACTCTTCAACTTCAATGCCGGTCCGTCTAAATGCATCCCCTTTTTATATCGAGACTCATCACCATATTAAACAAGGCCAAACTAAAATCTCTCTCCATTGCACAAAATCTCTCAATCATAGTACAAGTTGGGATAAGTTGCTATGCCCAAAACAATAATATGTGTGCACCTTCGACATACGGTGAGGTCGGTAATATATATTATCCCTTTTGACTGAGGGATGACTCAGAAGGCTGCTGCGACTCGAGATTGGAATTAGCATCTGAAGATAATCGCACTATGTTATCTCTGTTCAATGGCTGATATCATGTGAAATTGATAAACACCCGGCATCACCAGAGTTCCTTTTATGGGGAAATGGAAGTAGTTGATGTCGCGCTGCAAAAGAACAATTGTTCCTCCCTCTCCACCTGTTAATGCTCTCTAATTTCAATGATGACGACAATGAACTGTACAGCCTTGACGTGCCAATCTGGGTGACCTTTTATGTCTTGCTTAAAGCCGGGGAGATCTCCTCTGTATTTCGACATTGAACCATGTATAGCTATACAAGGGTATTATTCATATGCCGTCGGCAGCCCGGTGGCATCATACATTGAGGATTTTTTTGCACCATAACCACGTCAGCATGTGCAGCAGAATATTTATGGGAAAATCCTGCAGCATCGTTCCAGGAGAATCGCACGATCTCCTACGATGACATTCACAATGCGATGGCCGACGGGTTTAATTTCTCCTATTGGGTGTCGCCACAGGAGAAAGCATTTCGTTTTTCCTTCTTAGGCTTTCTATACCGAGGGCAAAAATTCTCATCCTACTACAACCGTAAGTATGCCTTTCCATCAAAGTACTTTACCTGATCAATATGCTAGTAGTTAGCTCTAGCTATAGCTCTCGTACCTTAAGCATCGGACTGCAATCGACTGGTAAGAAAATCAAAGTAACAGATGCAAGTGAAGTTTGTATAACTCCCTACTCTTATGATTGAGAAAGCAAAACCGAATAAAACGAATTAGCCCTCGAGGGGATTAAGATGACATGCAGATAATTGGTTCACTATGAAGCACAATCATTGTTCTCCGAGATAGCAATCCCGTCGTGTTGCATTTTATTCCTGTTCACAAAATGATTGTTACTTAAATTATTGCCCCCATTAAAACAAAGTTTGTGCTAAGTCAACGATAACGTTGAACGTCTCAAATTTCCCCAACTGCTAACTTTTCTTTTATATCGAGAGTTCACAAAGCCTCACGGAGGCCAGGATATTTATCAGTAATTATCTTTATGCATCTTCGCTTTGAATGTTGTTAATTTATACCTAGTTTTTTTAGTTAATCAGGATAATATTACTTCTTTCCTTACACGTATTTTTTTGTTCATTACTCAGCTAATTCTGATTATATGTCTTAATTAATCTCTTCCTCACTGTAGACAATTCTTCCTGGGGTACGGTGCGATTTCTGGCATTTAATACATTTTCTAATGCCGGCTTTGTCTTCGGTATGGATTTTCCTCACATCTACGAAACACTAGCGTACTTTGTGAAGAAAGAAATCTTTATACATGCTTTATATCAAATAAAGACGACTATGCTTTACACTAATCTTAATGCAATTTTCTACACAGCTCACTTCTTGGCAGCAAAGTTCATACTCGGAGCTCCATGTGTGTTGATGCTTCTAATCTACATGTGGATGAGAAGGCACCAAGCAATGGACACAAATATTGAAAAATTTCCACACTTACAACAACTTTTTACCCATAAGGTACGCTTACTCGGATATCAAGAGGATCACAAAAAATTTCAAACACAAGTTAGGTGAAGGGGGATTTGGTTTCGTGTACAAAGGAGTACTTAGAAGTGGCCATGATTCGAAGGAGCCACCATGCTAATGTGGTCCAACTTGTTGGGTTTTGCTTTGATTACTCCATACAAGCTCTTGTCTATGATTTCATAACGAATGGATCTTTGAATAAGCACATTTTAAATAAGGATGGTGATAATTGTCTTAACTATAAGAAAATGTATGAGATCTCTCTTGGCATAACTAGGGGGATAGAGTATTTATATCGAGGATGTGATATGCAAATTCTACACTTTGATATCAAGCCTCACAATATTCTCCTTGACCAGAGTTTTACTCCTAAAGTTTTTGACTTTGGACTTACAAGACTTTATCTCACTAATCATAGGATATATGGCGCCTAAGTTATTCTATAAGGATATTGGTGACATTTCTTACAAAGTTGATATTTATAGTTTTGAGATGTTGTTAATGGAATTGGCCGATAGAAGGAGAAATTTAAATGCAAATGTAGAGGCCTCAAGTCAAGTTTATTTTCCTTTATGGGTTTATGATCAACTTAGTAAAGAAAATGAGGTTGATGTGGTCATAGAAGATGAGAGAGAGAGAGAGACATGGAAGATGATAATTGTTGCTCTTTGGTGTATACAATTGAGCCCTTATGATCGACCATCAATGAGGCGAGTACTTAACATGCTAGAAGGAGAGATCCATAAACTAAAGCTTCCCCCAAAACCAATTTTGTATCCAATAGAGATGCCAGTTGATGATGTTGAGACTGAGATAGAACTTGAACATTTTCTTCTTTGTCAAGTGCTCCTACAATTGCTAGTAGTTACCAGTATGAGCACAATAAGAAGATTGTGGAATCTAGTTTTATGTGATTGTAGAAATTGAATGCAAATTACATATAATATCATCGCTTGTACATGATTTTAGTGATATAATCTTTGAGGCTATCTATGGTACAACACTTATGATATGCTGGACTTGAAATGAATTTCAATGCAGATGCCTCACTTACAAGGATTTGGCTTCAATTTAGGGCATGGTAGTTCATTTTTACAATACTAAAACCAATTTCTAGATAGAATCAATGGACAAAATGCCAATTTTAGAAACCTTCCTTCCTTCTTAATGAGAAAGCTATGTAAAACAATATCTGCATAATTTCGATAGATGGAAGCTTTGATTGTCCACACAATTTACTCTTCTTGACTTGACTTAGTGTTAATTGATTGACTCAAACATTTTAATGATAGATGGACCCCCAACTGATCTATTGGATCATCAGACAAAGGAACCTCCCCTGAAATGCCACACGTTTACTAGTCAACTAGTGGACAACAAACTATTCGAAAGCAACTGCTAGAAGTCAAGTCGAACCATAGGAGAAATGGCCAATAAGAATAGAGATTTATCAGTTCACAGACAGTTAACTCCACCGTATTAAAACCGTGGTTCCGAAATAAAGAGCAGCAAGAGGTGAATTGAATAAGCGAAAACCAAAAAATGTTCCCGTTTTCACATGAAAAAGAACGAATTTTTTTCTAAAATGGAGATAGATTGAAGAGAATCGACAATATTGTCGAAGGTTCTTTTATTGACTTTTGGAAGAAAGAGTTCCCGGGCCAAGATCCGGTCCTGTGCCACCCCGCCTTGACACGTCGGAAGTTCTCGGGCGTTCCCCTCATTGTCGCTATCGCGTCGGTGTCGTCGGATTCGTCGCCGGGTGAGTTTACACTCTAAACCCTCAATTAGTCCATTAAACTCGTTTAGAGTGAGATTAGATTAGGGTTAATCTTAGTTAGGAGGCGGATTAGAGTTAATCGCGATTATTTATTGTTTATGTGGTTAAACGTGTTTAAGGATAAATGACAGTGATTAGTTGGGGTAGTTAAGGATTAGTAGGATAATCCATATTAATATTATTTGATTAAAAAGAAATAATCTCTTATTATTATTATTTATTAAATTCTGAAATTAATTATTATTTATTAAACTCCGAAATTATTATTTATTAAATTCGGAAATTATTAGTATTTATTGAAATTCGGAATTATTATTATTTATTTTAATAATAATTGATTATAGTTTAATTATGAATAGTGTTGTTTATTTATAATTAAATTGTTGGGATTATTTGATGTGTCGGTAATTATGAAATCATGTTGGATTGTTGATTGGATTAATTGTATGATTATTGGAAATTATAGCATGCTCAATTGTTCTAATTACTTATGCATGGACGTATGCATACTGATTGCATGTGTTATAAAAAGGGCAAAACCCCGAGATGTCAGGTGTATATTTGTCAAGCTTTACGAGAAAGATATGAATGTTATATTCTTTGAAGAGGCATGAAAGCGAGACGGGTTTTGAAATAAAATGTGACCTAGTATCATTTTGTCCTACAAATTATATCTGAGAAATGTGCAGTGATTTATATTGTGAGCATGTACTATGTTTGCATCGGCTAATTTGCAAGACTAACATGGATCATGGTGGCATGCTTATGTGGTCAGTTAATTGAACCTGTCACCCCGGCAGTAGATTGGGGGACGAACTCTGACTTGTCAGAATTCCAGACAGGTGTTCGGATGCCGGTCACGGTAGAGGCGAAGTCTATACTCCTTTGGGAATGTCGTTTTGGGGGGAGGCCCATGATGTAGCCATGCCTCACGGGAAACGACGATGCTTGGTTTACGACCAGTAGACCACCAACTCGAGGGTTGTGCCATGGTCTTGGAGGTCGTAATAATTGGAACATGCATGAATGTAGGGGTGCATGAGAGACAAGTTGACAATGTGTTCTGATTATGCTTGTGCTTGTTGCACTGTTTATGATATGCCTGAGTTGGTACCGTGCAGGGTGTGGCAATGGCCATGTGAGATCGTCTACGATACGACTCGAGTGTGTTTGATTAATACAATGCTAAGAGTGTGAGGTGCATTAATTGTGAATTGCATGTATATTTACCGTGCAAGGTATGGCATGACCGGGTAAGGTCACTTACGAGTCGATTGTTTGTCGATGTGTTCATGATATTACTGAATGTATTAAGTCATTGCCTAGGACATATGTTGTTCTGCTAATGACCTGCTTGAGGTGTTAGACCGTGCCATAGGTACCCCAAGGCCAGTTGGTGTCCTAGCCAGGGCTTAGGGCAAGAACTTGCTGAGATTTATGTCTCACTAGTTATTATATAACCATTTTCAAGTCCGTTGGTTGAAGATTTAGCAGGTGGTGCGTCTTGGAAGAAGTAGATCAACCCTGACCCTATTTGTTTGGTTGGCTCTGTAGGAAGTAGCTCGTGGTAAGGACCTATTTGTGTATGAATGAATTGGCACCATTGATTGTGTTTCTGTTGTTTTTCCTAGCTATCCCAATTCGTTAAGTTATATGGGGATTAATTATCGCTTCCGCATGCGCTTAACTGAAAGATAAAAAGAATGGTCAGCGATGCATCCTGGGACGTTGCATCCAAATGACCGAAAGAGAAAGAGGGGATTGTCACGTGTTCGAGGGTTGGGGCATGACATCATCTTTGTAGAATTTGGGGTGTGACATATAAATAGAGTGAGAAGTGATCCCCTTGTTTTTTTTCAAAAGAGAGCAACTTTGCCCTAAATTTAAACTCCAAAGCTACACTTATCCCCCATTGAGTTTCACATTTGTCAAAAAGGAGAGGGGCTCAGTTCATGCATCACATTACTTTCGACTTTACCCAAAACCACTTTTGTATTCAATAGAGATGCGAGTCTATGATGTTGAGACTAAGAACCTAAAACATTCTCAACTTATTCAAGTGCTTCAATAATTTCTAATGGTTACCAGTACGAGCACAATAAGAAGATTGTGGAATATAGTTTTGTATGATTGTATAATATGAATGCAAATTAACAATAGCACTATCAGCTCTACAAGATTTTAGTAATATAATCCTTCGGGCTATCTATTGGTATAACGCTTATGACATACTGGCCTTGAAATGAATTTCACTACAGATTCCTCGCTTGCAAGGATTTTGATTCGATTTACTGATTTTAGGGCACAACAGTTCATTTTCGCAAATGCTAACGCTGATTTCTAGACAGAGCCAATTTGTCAAATTTAGAAACCTTCCTACCTTAATAATGTGAAAGCTATAAACAACAATTTCTGCCTAATTTCCACTAACGGAACCATCGATTGGTCCACAGCATTCAAGTTCTTGACTTGACTTTATGTTAATTGGTTGACTTGCACTTTTCAATGACAGATGACCCCCCCCCAACTGATCTTCTCGATTAGGTAGCCCATCCCTTTATTGAGCCGCCACCAACGCCCGTCAGACAAAGGAACCTCCTCTGAAATACTACGCGTTTCCTACCCGAGTAGTGGACAGCAACCAATTGCAAAGCAGCTGCCAGGATTCAAGCTGCCCCGCAAGAGAAACAGGCTATGTCTCATCACTTTCGACTCAGCCTTGTTGGACTGGCAACTTTCCGAAGACCGCTGGCTAATAAGAAGTCGAGATTTAAATGTTTAGAGAAAGACTTTAGAGTTGCTAACTCCACCATGTCAAAACTGTAGTTGCGAAAGAAAGAGCGACGGTGGAAACTTAGAAATGTTCCCTCATATTTTGCTTCTTTTCTCTGTTTCATTAGGCCACTCTTTTGTCCATAAGCATAGACACCATCTTACCCGGCGAGTCTTTCTCTGGAAACCGGACACTAATCTCTCAAGGGCGAACATTTGAGATGGGCTTCTTTTCACCAGGTAACACTAGTAACCACTACGTGGGCATTTGGTATAAAGGATTACCTCAAAAGACTCCGGTTTGGGTTGCAAATAGGAACTGCCCCGTGTCCGACCCATTTTCCTCGGAGTTGAAGCTCCTCTGGGACGGTAATTTAGTCATACTAGCTTCATCTGAGCGTCAAATCTGGTCGACCCGTTTGACATTGCTCATGCCTAATTCGACTTCAGGGGTGCTCCTTGACAATGGAAACTTCGTTTTAATGAAGACTTCAGATGTGTCTAGTGTCGTTTGGCAGAGTTTCGATCATCCAACTGATACGTGGTTGCCAGGTGCCAAGTTTGTATTTCGTACGCTTAGGTCCAAACGGACAGTTTTGGTGGCGTGGAGAGATTTAGATGATCCAGCTACCGGGATATTCTCTGCACTCCCAGCAGCAGAACAAAAATTTCAGTTAACGCTATTTAATGGGTCAGAAGCCTACTGGCGTGGTAGCGAGTGGGGTGAGGATGATTTCGGGCTTCAGCCTTCAATGACAGTGGGAAACACCTTAAACTTCACCTACGTTTCGAATGAGAACGAGACCTACTCCAAATATTCCTCACTTGCTCCTTATAATCTTTCTAGGATGGTGCTCGAACCGATAGGGCTGCTCAAGCATTTAGTATGGGCAAAGCATATCCAGGAATGGAAAGAGCTTTGGACACTGCCGACACAAATGTGTGAGATTTATCCCTTTTGTGGTGCTTCTTCTAACTGCAATCAGAGCGATGCACCGGTTTGTGATTGCGCTCTTGGACACTTAGGTCATCTGAAGCTGGAAGATCATTTGGGCCGATGCAAGAGGAGAAATGCGTCAGAATGTAGAGGTGACAGGAAAGATCATTTTTTCCACATGCCTCGTACACTATTGCCAAAAAATTCTGATTCGTTCATGGCAGAAAACATTGATGCATGCAGGTTATTATGCTTGAGCAATTGTTCGTGCAGTGCATACGCTTACATTGCTAACTGTCAGATATGGACGGATGATAAATTTTTGGTTCAACATTCTCCTGATGCTGCACTTTTTAAAGATTTCTATGTCCGGATTGCTGCATTGTACTGGAAGGAGGAGAGTAAGAAAAAGGGGAAACCCAGTTTGATTTTCATAGCAGCAGTTGTTGTATCCTTAGGTTTTCTTGTGCTCCTTGGTGTGTTGCTGGCGACTATTAGGACAAGACGGTCTGCTCGTGCAGTGGACGATCATTTGCTGCATTTTCAATATCGAGTTCTGAAGAAGGCAACAAAGAACTTCTCTGAGAAAATTGGGGAAGGCGGGTTTAGTTCTGTTTTCCGGGGAGCACTGCGAGACTCAACTCCTATAGCAGTGAAGAAACTTGCAAACCAAAACCAAAGTAACAAACAATTCCTTGCGGAAGTAAGAACCATCGGAACGATACAGCACGTCAATGTGGTTCGGCTTTGTGGTTTTTGCGCAGAAGAGTCCAAAAGGTTCCTAGTTTATGAGTACCTTAAAAATGGTTCACTTGCAGCTCATTTGTTTCAGAAAGGTTCCAACACCCTCGATTGGAAAACCAGATACAGCATTGCCATCGGGATTGCTAAAGGATTGGAGTACCTCCATGAGAGGTGTCGAGATTGCATTATACATTGTGACATCAAGCCAGAGAATATACTGTTGGATTCAGAACTCGCACCACAAATTGCTGATTTCGGCCTAGCAAA
This sequence comes from Corymbia maculata, assembly GCA_014182735.1. Classification (NCBI taxonomy): domain Eukaryota; kingdom Viridiplantae; phylum Streptophyta; class Magnoliopsida; order Myrtales; family Myrtaceae; genus Corymbia; species Corymbia maculata. The sequence goes on from CM024692.1 coordinate 8,664,754, forward strand.
GCTCCTGGGTCGGGATGCCAGCAGCGTAATTACCACCATGAGGGGAACCAGAGGGTACCTTGCACCAGAATGGATTTCAGGAGGAGCCATTACATCAAAAGTCGATGTTTTCAGTTATGGAAAGCTGCTCTTTGAGATCATATCGGGAAAGAGAAACTTGGAGGAGCTGAATAGTGATATGCGCAATTATGTACCACTTCAGGTAGCTAATTCAATCGCCAAAGGAGAAGAAGTCTTGCCACTCGTGGACTGCAGATTGAATGGACTCGTGGAGATGGAAGAACTGTGCAGAGCATGCAGAGTGGCTTGCTGGTGCATTCAAGACAGCGAGCAAGATAGGCCAACTATGTCTCAGGTAGTTCAGATTTTGGAGGGGCTTACGGTAGTAGAAAAGCCTCCAATCCCAAGAATTTTCTTGCAAATTGTAAGCTACGAGAGTGATGCATAAAACAAAGCACTATGTCCTTTCTTTGATAGTTCGTGGGCATGATGTAGCCCCAATTCATCCTCTTTGAGTCTACAATTACATCCATGTACCTCTTTGGCCGAGGCCATTTTGTAATATAAAGACGCAATTATGTACTTCTTCATCTGTGGACTTCTGCTTCTTCGAGTACACTTACATCTATGTACCTCTCTGGCCGAGGCCATTCGTAATATAAAGACGCAACTATGTACTACATTTCTTCTTCTTTTTCTTAGGAAAAAGAGGGGAAAAAAATAAAAAAACAGCAAGAGAGGCAAAACTCACCAAAAGTTCCAGGACAAAAAATCAATTGCTAGAAATGTGAAAACTTACAACTGCCTTACATGGTCCGTCGGATGATCTATAGATCTTGCTTCGGTTGATGTGGGACTGACATTCATTGATAGAAAAACTTCTCATTCAAGGTCTGGGCCACTCGGAATTGCAAGGTTTAGACCTCTGGTCTTAATCCAGATGTGCAAATGACAATATCTTGAATGGCCCGTGTTCTTGGCAATAACTAGGGCCTGTTTAGAAATTATTTTATTCCTGAAAATAATTTCTACTTAAAAATTATTTTCTTTAATTTTGTTCCCCAAACATGTTGTGATTTATCTCTTCCTTCTAGAGAGGAAAAGACATAAATTTAGGAGTATTGCTTAAAGTTTAAGATAGGCCAACGGCCTATGATTAGACACGAGCTCTCCTAAACTCATATCTCGTATGACATTGGGGTGTTCATAAAATTTTTCTAACTAAAAGTCACCACTAGCCTATTGAGGTCAACTAGAAATCAAATAAGGCATGAGAATATGTCTCGCTTCCTATGCAACTAGAAAGTTTAGCATCGAGGACTTAATTACACTAATTAAATAATTAGTGCAATTTCAATACCTAATCTTGTTCATTTCAAAAGTTTTTGTTAGATAGTTTGGATTGATTTTAGATCTATCCATTAACATATGAGGTGATTATACTGGTGCACGATCATTAAAATAACAATTGGCAACCAAGGAAATATTAAATAAATTGCAAGGGAAAATAAGAATCTAGCATTAATGAATAAATAAATGACAATCCTAACTAGATTAAAGGGAAGCTATAACTATCATATCGAAAGTGCTCAATCAAGGACATTTGTCTCTAAGGACAATTGAAACTCTAAGATAGAGCCTTAAAGGCTTATTCAAATTCGAACATAATCTTAAATAAAAAGACTTTCACTTTTTAAAAGAAAATTACCTAAAAATTGTTTTAAAGCTTTTTGAGGAATTCTAATCTTTTGAATTCTTTTTAGATTATTAAATTTTTCTGAATTATTAATATCTTTTAGAATTTTCTGAAATTTTTAATGTTTTTTAGAATTTTCTGAAATTTTTAAATATTTTAATGTTTTAATTTTTTTTATTTTTAAAAAAGATGCGAACTTGTCAAAGAGGACCCTATTGGTCCGGGTTGGGCTAAACCCGAGCGGCCTCAAGCCCACCTTAAAAAAGGCCCACGCTCATTTTTTAAAGAAACAAAACGAATCAACCCAATTCTTCTCTTCAGCGCAATCTTCACGGCCCACCACAAAAAGCCGAAGCCCATTGTGAGCAAAAACCCAGCCTTCTTTCCATCTTTTGTTTTCTTTTATTATTATTACTATTATTTCCTTTCTCTACTTCTTGCACTGTCTTCTTCCCCGATACCCCTCTCCGGCATTAGGAGATGACAACGTTGCGCCTAACCCACCTAAATTCTCGCGAAATTCGAAACCTTTAAAGTGGAAGAAGCGATATCCTCTGAGCAAATTACAAGTTTTAACATCAAAAACAAAATTTCTACCAGACACGTACCCAAACCCAACACCAAACAGCAAAAACGGAGACTTTAGCTAGGGTTTCGGCCAGAACAACCCCAAAAACAAAAATCCTTGATCCACCAAACCGTATCCTCAAAGGAGACACGGGAAACGAACTGGAGACACAAAGGGTAGTTAGAAAAGGGCAATCGAATCACAAATTTCACAATGACAACGACAAAAAGCGAAATCGAAGCCACGGGGGACTGCACCAAACTTGTTGAAGGGAGAGCCGATGAATTCTCTAGGCTTCCTCAGCGAAGCTTCACTGAGGCTTGCTCCACCCCAGGCCTCGCCCACATGACAACACCAGCGACCGGCCCATCACCAGACCACCACCCAGCATCAGTCGTCCAATTCGACTGACGCCCACCACCGCCAGCCACAACTATCACCATTGTTGGCGCAAAACTAAAGTTTCGAGCCCTAAAATTTCGTATGACCAAAACTACAATGATTCGAATATTAATGCAAGTGTGAGAAGAAAATACAACGGAAGGGACTCAAACTCGCACAAAGATGGCACCACAGAAACAAACTTAGCAAAAACCGTTTCCGAAGCTCACTTGGACATTTCATCAAACACCTAGACTGCACTGGCCGGAGAGGGGACCTAGGCTCGTTTGGGGCTATTGTCCGGACCAAGCAGTGGTCATCAACACACAAGCCTAGATCAGCTCAGAGATGGAATAAACACATTTAGAACGAAGATGTGTGAAGAACAACTATCATCGTCTATAACGAAACCACAGCACTAAGGTCTCATTCAGGCATTTTCACAAGCATTTGGTGTACGTTACTGAAACGGGAGATTCCAGACTCGGTGGGGACTTGACTCGGGCCTAAGCTTCTAATGAGGCATACTATAGAAACTTCAGTGGAGGGTCGACAGAGCCGGAGCTCATACAAACTGGTCGGCCACGAGCTTCAGCCTGGCACCTCAAAGATAAAAAAAACAGCTGTGTGTCGCAAGGAAGGCCTACCTGGTTCTAAGGGGGGCTGCGGTGGATGGCGGCGGGAGGACAAACCTTCAGTGACGGCCAAGGACCTTCTCGAGCTCAATCTCTCACTCAAATTCAACAGGTCTCTCCCTCTCTCGAGCAGTTCACTCTCTCCTTTCTCTCTGTCGAAGAACTAGACCACACCTTCCCTCTCCTCTCCCCAGCCCCGCCCCCCCAAAAAAAAAGAAACCATCGCTCTCTCCCCTTCTATCTCGTCTCTTTCAGCCCTTCAAGGATGATGCCACTCGTCCTGCCTGAGCATCGCATGTGCGACATTCCTCGGCGTCCTTTGCTCGTACGTTGTCCTTGGCCACTCGTCCTGGCTGAGATTGATTCTTGCTATCTTTATCAACCCCATATTCTATAATCCTAACTAAATTGACTTCTTGGTACATTTCAAACTTCGGAGGCCTCCTTCACTGATATATGTTTTTTCGAGGTTATCGCACATCTCTCGTAGGATTAATTAGAGGAGGTCCCAATATTGGCCTCTTAGATTTAACCCATTAGTTATATATCAATCACTTTTAGAATACGTACGGATGGTGTAGTTATTGTAAAAACATGTTAAAGAGAAATTCACTTTGTCGAAAAAGATATAAGTTACAAAGGTTTTTATGCAAATGGCATTCCTCTAACTAGAATAGAAAGGTGCATAAACGTGTATACGATAATTGATGCCGAGCACCGAAAACCTTTTTACACGTTGAACTAGTGTTGTATAGTACACAAATATTCTTTCTTGAGTCAAATTTTTCCCAATTTTCGATTGGGAACCCAATTTTTCAATCGGTGGGGGTAATTTGTAAGATTCATGATAAAAATAATAAGGGTTCGCTACCACCATGCCCTTTGAAATTGGTTGGAAAAAAAAATATTTTTCTTCTTAAATGTGCTTACGTGACTAAAATTCCCAAACGACGTGATAACTCAATACCCATTATCATTGTACCATTTACGCTTCCAATTATTTGCCCCACATGAAAGTATCCACCGGCTATGCTCACTATATGAAATACATACATATGCGTCTTTGAATTTTAATCTACAGAGAATGACTCTTGAGTGCATAGACATGTACTTAAGACACCCATCGCTTGATTCAACATCATATCTTTCCAAATGAATTCAAAAGTCGATAATGTTTCATACTCAAGTCGGAATTCTAGCTTCTCCGAAACTGTTGACCACACAACTTGTTAGAGTCATATGAAGCTTCGTCCCAACTCAGCTAATGAAATAGTCATCTTCTCTCATTATAATGGGGTTTTTTTCTAAGTCTTTCTTTTGAACATTATTAGAACAGTCATCGTCATCTTATAACTAAACATTGTCACATCCTAAGGGATGACACAACCATTCTTCCACATGAATGATGTAGCCTCAAACATAATTAATAAATCAATATCAACATATATATTTCCAATCATATATATATACATATATATGTATATGTACCTGTTTTACAACATTAGAGTTTCTATAATCTATCAAAAGAACATATACAACTAGAACTCAGCCAACTCAACAATTAGCAATCATTTATGTACACTACTTTATTAAGCCATACCAAAAATATACGCCTTCCAAAATTCCCACCAAAAGCACTCTAGTTCAATCTCGCCACTAACCGAAGGACCTAAAAACATGAAAGATGGATGGAATGAGCAATCATAACTTAGTGAGTAATACATATCTTATATGCAGATCAAGAGCCTCAAACATAATTAATAAATCAATATCAACATATATATTTCCAATCATATATATATATATATATATATACATATATACATATACATGTATATGTACCTGTTTTACAACATTAGAGTTTCTATAATCTATCAAAAGAACATATACAACTAGAACTCAGCCAACTCAACAATTAGCAATCATTTATGTACGCTACTTTATTAAGCCATACCAAAAAATATACACCTTCCAAAAATTCCCACCAAAAGCACTCAGTTCAACCCGCCACTAACCGAAGGACCTAAAAACATGAAAGATGGATGGAATGAGCAATCATAACTTAGTGAAGTAATACATATCTTATATGCAGATCAAGCCTCCACCTTATACATTTAGAACTCATTAATATCAATCCAAAATATGACAACTTATAAAATGAAATAAGTTATATATATATTACTTCAACTTAGCTATATCAAATAGCAAGATTTCCCATTCATTCATAATATCAAAAACAAGTATCATTGGTTCAATTCAATAAACAAATTCATCATATCTCATGTTAATGATTTATTTCATGTTAAATATTTAACTTAAGGCTCTAGATGTGGCTTCTATGAATTTATGTTATCGTAACACTTAGTCTTTACCTAACATATATCAATAATACAAAGCCCTAGAAGTGGCTCCTTACGTGACTCAAGTCGTCATGTAGTATTTAATCATTGATTACGTAACCCTAGAGGTGGCACATATGAAATTTCATTATCATGTAGCACTTAATCCTTTATTGATTTATATGACAATTAGTTTTCCTCCCAAAATAAATAATCTTTTAAGAGTTATCTTATAAATAAAAAGTACAAATAGTATGCATAACCCTTCAAGAAAGGTTTATCGAGACCATGTCACTCTCACTTCAATACATAGGTTTCACTAAACCAAAAAGAATATCAGTATCAC